>CM066031.1:994870423-999670423 GCA_033557465.1 Ichthyophis bannanicus
CTGTGTTGCATTCATGCCCGCAAACCCTTCTAATTTCTGTAATTTACGTCTAATGTCTGGTTGAGACTGGTTTACAAAAGCAGAATTCACCATGCATAAACTTCCTGGTGCCTCGGGATCATAGGGAGTATACATTCTATAAGCTTCAGTTAATCTTTCATAATAATCTGCTGGGCTCTCATCTATTCCTTGGATAACTCCTGCTACTTTGGAAAGGTTCATAGCTTTTTGGCCTCCTCTTCGCAGGCCTTGTAAAAAGCCTTGGCGGAAAACGGGCTAGGGCTGTGGATCCTTCATCTGTATTTGGATCCATTGGGGGTCTTCATTCGGGAATTCTCTCTGAGCTGCTTCTCTACGATCTATTATATTCTGCCCCTGCGCTGGAGCTGCAGGGTTTTCTGCCAATCCATTCGATAGCTGCTTTTCTAATTCTTGTCTCGTTCTTCTGTAGTAAATAGGGTGGTCAGGAGCTGACGGCAATCTGGCCAAGTGGGTTGGTGAGTTTCCATAATACTAGTTACTAATTCTGTCAGCTCCTGGGGCTTGCTAGTATAGGAGGCATAGTGCGACCTCCAATTTAATAAATCAGTTGTAGGAGAAAGGGATATACACATAAGTTAGGGGTCCCGCTACCACTTCATCATTATCATTCTTTACGGGCACCCCGGGACTTGCCTTAAGGGAAACAGTTTGGCTGTCGTCCCAGGCGTCATTTGGTGTCTGGGATCTAAGGGCTATTGTCGTTGTCTTTGCAGGAGTTGCTTGCTTTTTCTCAACTGGTTTTGCTTTGGGTTTTTCTTTCACTGGCTTGCTAGTGCTAGCGCTAGCTTTCTCAATTATTTGTACACTGTCCTCTTCTCTTCTTCTGGGGGATTCCTTCCTTCTTCTTCTTCTAGCTCCGCTTCTGGCTCACCTTTTTACATCCTCCTCTTCTCTTCCCGCTAATTCTCTCTCTTCCTCTCCTCCAGGAGGAGGGGGTCAGGGGTTGGGTCTTCGCCTCGGCTCCGGCGGTCTCTTGGGATCTGGGGCAGGACGCCGCCGGGCTTCTTACTGGACCTGGGGTTCGGGGCTGCCTGAGGACTACTTCTGGGGAATCGGGATCTGCCAAGATGGGTTTCTTCTTGGCTTTCTTATCCTGCTCGTTCATTCTAGGCTGTTCCTTTTTCTGTCTAGGAATCTGTTTTAGCTAAACATTATTCTGCACTGTTCCTCATAACAGCGCTGCGCCCAGGAGGGCGGATCTTCACAAATACTTAACCAGGAATCTATATAGGGTACTGATCGGGGTGCGCTACCCGCACTCTACGGTGTATTGACTGAATAATCTCTACAGTGAACGTTCCCTCTCGGGGCCAGATGGGGTCTAGATCGGGCCACTCCCTAGTACACAAAATCTGCAAACGGGCTGCTGTCATTTTAATACCATAATCTCCTGAATATCTTTAAAATGTGCGATCATACATTCTAATGGAGTGTTCCTAGTAGACTCCGCCCCTCCAATTTAGAGGTGTGAGCGCAAAAACATACCGTACGGAAAAGGAGGGAGGACCGGGGGTAAGGGGTCCTCACGGCCCTGGAAACGTATAGGGAATACAAATAACAAGACAAGACGACAATCGCTTCCCCCTTTTCGCGACCTGAACGCGGTCGCCCGGTCAGGAAATGCGCTAATCAGGGGTCAGCTTTCACTTGGTCCGTGCTGCCAGACCTCTCAATCACACTTCGTTCACACAATCATGCTAGCAACGTATTCCCAGAATGCATTCGTTTCTATCTGTTCTGACTAGTCTTTTTTCCAAATTACAAAAAGGATGAGGGTTTCACCTAGCGCATTCCCATGCCAGGCTACTCGGCTCTTCCTTGAGAGTTGATCAGGCTCTCTTACCAATTCCCAATATCTCGAGATTACAAATTCCAAATTCCAAGTTCCAATGGCAGTACTGCTCTTTCTATTTCTGTCTAGACCCAAAATCAAAACTATACTCACCGGATCCGGTCCTCAAAACTTCCCAAGCAGGCGCATGAGTTGGACCTCGGACTCCCCTCACTCGGGTACGAGGCGTTGACTCCAGACGGGCTCGTCACCCGCCGAGGTCCGACCAGCTCCCTCCGATACAAGGGACCGGTGGCGCCAGGGAGCGGCCCTCGTCGGAAGGGCGCGATCCCGGCAGGACCAAGCCTATAGAGGCGGAAAGTCGTGGTATAGTGCCCTATATACACTTTGATTCCACAACTTCCCGGCCAACGCACCAAGGAATATGTAGCAGCAAAGCGCAGACAAACCAATGATACCAGGGAGTCTGTTCAGAAGGTCCAAATCATTTATTTGTGCACAAGGTCTCAAGCAAGGCAATTTCAAAATGGCTGAGCAAAGTTTCAAGCATTACAACAACTTTTATAGACTTCTGTTCCATTCTAGGTATAGAAAAACATTTCATTGGTCCCGGTACGCTCCCGTACCTCCCGTAGCCCTTCTATTGGTCCCGGTACTGATAAGTTTCTCCAATTATGTTCCTTCTGTGGGCTTCTGTGGGCATGACACCTGCCTGCCCCCCTTCTAGTCCCAATTACAATGGTCAGTACATCAACTTCATACTTTCACACATTCAAGGCTATGGTCCCATGAGTGCGTGCAGAAGAGCAACGTTCTGTAACTCAGCTGTCAGCACTCCTCAATAGTTCACAGCAAATGTACCCTTACTTATCAGTAACTTTAAATCAGATATTTTCTTTATTTTTCCTTTTCTTAATTCTGCAATTCTGCTTATCTAAGCTAATTCAATATTTCTACTGAGTTCTTTCTTACAATAGCAGCATATTGGGGGATGTGCAATCCTATATGCCTCTCCACAGGCCTCATTTACAGGTCAAGCTAGCCATGCTGGCCTGCCTATGTCAGACACCGTGGGTCACAGGCCTGCACCTGCCACAGTAGTAGTAGGCTCACCGGTCTGTAGTTTCCCGGATCACTCCTGGAACCCTTTTTAAAAATTGGTGTTACGTTGGCCATCCTCCAGTCTTCAGGTATTACAGATGATTTTAATAATAGTTCACAGATTACTAATAGCAGATCTGCAATCTCATATTTCAGTTCTTTCAACAACCTTGGATGTATATCATCCGGTCCATGTGATTTGCTACTCTTCAGTTTATCAAATAGTTGTAATACATCTTCCCGATGTATCGATAGTTCCTTCAATTCTCTTCGCACTTTATATACCAACTTCAGTCATGGGTAACATCCCCATACATCTTCCTCAGTAAAGACCGAAGCAAAGAATTCATTCAGTCTCTCGCTATCGCCTTGTCGCCTCTTAGTGCTCCTTTAACCCCTTTATCATCTAATGGACCAACTGACTCTCTCGCAGGTTTTTTGCTACCAATGTACTTGAAAAGGTCTTTATTCGCGTTTTTGCTTCCGCAGCAAGCTTCTTCTCAAATTCTTCCTTTTGCGTGCCTTATCAATGCCTTGCATTTGACTTGCCAGTGCTTGTGCTGTTTCCAGGTTTCGTCATTTGGCTCTTTTTTCCATTTCCTGAAAGATGCTTTTTTTGGCAACAGCCTCTCTGACCTCACCTTTAAACCATGCTGGCAGTTTTTGGACTTCCTTCCACTTTTCTTAAAGCGTGGAATACAGCTGGCCTGGGCTTCCAAGATAGTATTTTTCAACAACACCCAAGCTTGATGTAAGTCTTTAACCTTTGCAACTGCCTCCTTTTAGTTTTTTCTTAACTGTTTTCCTCATTTTATCATAGTTTCCCTTTCGAAAGTTAAAAGGTAGTACTGTGGATTTCCTTACTATCCCTCCTCCACTAATTAAATCAAAGGCGATCATGCTATGATCACTATTGCCAAGTGGCCCCAACAACCTTATCTCTTGCACTAGATCTGGCATTCCACTAAGGACTAGGTCTAATATGGCTTCCCCTCTGGTCGGTTCATGAACCAGGTGCTCCAAGAAGTAGTCATTTATTTCATCTAGGAACTTTATCTCCCTAGGATGTCCTGACGTGACACTGACCCAGTCGATGCCGGTGTAATTGAATTCACCCATTATTATTACTGCGCTGTAACTTTTGTTAGCTTCCTTGATTTCTTTGAGCATTTCATCATCCATTTTGTCATTCTGGCCAGGTGCTCGATAGTACAGCCCCACTGCCATTGCCTTCCCCTTTTACATGGAATTTCAATCCATATAGATTCTACAGCAAATTTTGTTTCCTGCAAAACTTTAATCCTTTCTGACTCAATGCCCTCTCTAACATAGAGAGCAACCCCTCCACCAATTTGTTCAGCTCTATCATTATGATATAGGTTGTACCCAGGTATCACAGTGTCCCACTGGTTGTCCTCCTTCCACCATGTCTCTGATATTCCAATCATATCTATCCTTTCATTTAGTGCTATATAGTCTAACTCTCCCATCTTATTTTTTAGACTTCTAGCATTTGCATACCAGCATTTTAGAGAATGTATTTTATTCATATTAATTTGGCTATTGTTAGACATGGGTAATTTGGGATCTTTAAGCTCTGTCTGCTCCATACTTGAGGGCATTTGGGCTACTTTACTCTTTTGTGGAACCTCTCTGCTTTTGGTAGTATCCCTAACTACATCTTGACTGTCCAGTAAGCTCTTATTGAGACTCCAAAAATTGAGGCCCTTCTGCATGTATGTCGACCTCCAAAACATGAACACTGGGGAGTGGTCCAACCAAATCCTATATTTTATTACAGCCTTATCCACCAATGAACATGATGCGTAATCCATTGCAATATAATCAATATGAATGAAAAAGTTATAGGGTGCAGAGAAGAAAATGCAATCTATTGTCAAATGGGAGTGTCTCCAAACATCAAATACGCCCAAATACCTCATAATAATTTTGAGAGCCTTCCTATAAGTGATTTCCTGAGGCTTACCATTAGAAGTGTTGGGCAAGAACTATATTGAAATTCCTTCCCCCGTCTCAAAATCCCATCCCCTAAGCCTTAACAATTTGCTCTCCAAGCCTGTATAAAAGTCCTTTTGGTTTACACTGGGGATATTTATGTATTAGTATTTTAGTTCATGCCTTTCCAATGGTAGTTCAAAGTGAGTTACAAAGGTATTTCTCTGTCTCCAGAGGGCTTACAATCTAAGTTTGTACCTGAGGCAATAGAGGGCAAAGTGACTTGCCCAAGGTCACAAGGAGTGCCAGTGGGAACTGAACCCATATTTCTTGGGCACTAGGCTGTTGTTCTAACCATTAGGCGGCTACTCCACTCTGAGACTGGGGAGGAGATGAGTTCAGAGGGAGGAAATGGTAGACTAGCAAATGGATGAAAGATGGGGGGGAGGGGGAAAGGGGTAGGATGCTGGCAAAGGAATGAGACAGATATGGAATGGAAAGACTATGGAAGTAAGATCAGGAAATGGAAAGCTGGTAAGTAGGTGAACAGTGAAAAGAGGAAGACTGAAATGTATGCAGACTTAAAAATGGTGGGATATAGGAAGATCCTTACCAACAAAAATCTCCCTCCAGGATCCACCACTTGATGCAAAATAAGAGGCTGACATGTTTGAGAGAGTAAAATCCCCTCCCCACCCTTCTGTAATTGGCAGAAGCAAAAATGCAAACCAGGAATTTGAAGGAACATAGCAGATACTGATCTTTCTTTAGGAAGTAATTCAACTGAATCAAGCAAATAGATATATCATCCCAGAAGCCTCCCTAAATAGGGATGGTCTCTTGTAAGGCAAATTGAGGCCTTTTGCATTAATCAGAACTATCTTTAACTTAACCACAGTCATTAAGAACAGGAAAAATATGTTGCACAATGGCTCTCCTCTACAAAATCAATAGCTGTATTGAGCAGTTGACATATCCATTACTTTCCCCCTCTTCCACGCCCCTACCTCCTTGCCACACATATAATCAGCCTGCAATAACCCACCCCTGCAGACCAGCCCAGTACCTTGCATCTCCTTGTCACCTATTTTTTGAACCACACTCGTGTATATCACCCAGAGACTTCATGCCTCTAATGCTGCCACGCTGAATGCTTCCTGCTGCTGCTGTGATGTACTTGGGTAAGAAAATTCATGCAAGTCAACCACCTTCTTTTTGCAGCTATCTAACCTTATTCTCCACTAATTCAGCAGGAGAAAACCACCATTCCAGTTCTCTGGGGCACTTTAATGGGGATGATAGGCTAGATATAGCTAAGGGGTCTGTGGAGCTAACAGGTCAAGCAGTCATTCAGTCCGGTGACATCACTTCCTCCTAGGCGCCTATTTTATAAAAGCACATAGGCCCCTATGTAAGGGCAAACCAGTAGAAACTGCAGCTAGACAGCAGCTGCAAATGCTTACATCTGTTCTGGAGCAGATGTAAATGGTAACATGTAAAGTACATGCACATACATGTATTTATAAATTTTCCATCGACAGGCAGAATTGAGCTAGGCATGTAATCGGGGTCACATCATCCGACAGCTTAGGGATGAAACTGCTCTCCTAGAATTCATTGTAAACTTCTGAATATGCATGGCCCTTTCTGCCCACAATAGTCTTCTCAGGTGCTCCCCCCTCCCCCTCTTTACTGAATTGATAAAAACAAAGTTCTCCCAACAAATTGTTTTCTTTTTGCCTTTATCCACTTCTTTAATTTTCAATTTAATTTAAATTTATGTTGCGTTTATTTGTTCATCTCTAAGTCCACATTTAGACCTTAAGTCAAATGCAGAAGAAAAATCCAGAACTTTGAAATGTACTCCAAATGTTTAATTTCCATGGGTGTGGACCATTGTGCTCATATATCTGCTAGGGTATGAAAAGATTGTCCTTTTTTATCTTCTGCAACTACTATGAGACCGAGATGATTGCTTCAGCTGCAGTACCACAAGGAGTGTCCTGGGGCAATTTCTCCCAAATGGTTAGTTTTGCGCATAGCGTAACAGTCGTGAACCTCACTCCTAAGCCCCAGACCATGTGGAGTATGATCTCTGTCTCTCAGATTTACTGCTAATGTTCGCTGTTGTACTTGCATTTGCCAAAGAGAGCTTCCTTCTGGAGTTCATAAGATGTAACATGTATAGGCAACTTGTCAAGGTGTGATTGGAAATTCCTCTTTAGGCCTGTGGCTCCCAATATGATGGGACATTTCTGTACCTTTCTGCCACATTTTCTTAGTCTCCATGCAATTCATAGAAGAATTGCTTGGACCTGATACCTCTGTTATCAATGATTCTGTTATGCTGGGGTTTTTTTTCCTTTACCACAATGTCAGGTTTCCGTGCCCCCTGCTTCTTTATCATCAGAACAAGAGTATCCCAGATGATCATAACCTTTTCATTCTCCATAATTGTCTTAGGGTTGTGATCCCAGTGTTTTTCCAGTACAGTGATACTGTAGCGTTTACAGGATTTCCAGTAGATGAGATATGCCACTTTATTGTACCTTTCTGTATAGAAATTTTCTGCCATCAGAACTTTGAAGCCAGGCACAAGATGAATCATTGTTTCCAGCTCTTACTAACAAAATCTATATATGTCTGTCAGTTTCTCTATGCTTGCTGTGAACCCTCTTGTTCGTAATACCATTGTCCTGGGCTGCAGCTATCAATTTCTTATCCTTCAGTTTCAGTTCATCTCTGCGCTTAACCATTGATATGTCTGGTTTTGACTGACAAATGGTTCCTGGAGTAACACTTTGTATTTCCCACTATACAGCATGGGGGTCAATCCCGGCAGCATTTACTGGGAACATAAGAACATAAGATATGCCATACTGGGTCAGACCAAGGTCCATCAAGCCCAGTATTCTGTTTCCAACAGTGGCCAATCTAGGTCATATGTACCTAGCAGTTTCCCAAGAGACACAAGTTCCACAATGCTTGTACTGGGTCAAGCATTGATATCTTCGGTCACTTCTTAATAACGGTTTATGGACCTTTCCTCCAGGAACTTGTCCAAACCTTTTTTAAACACAGCTACAATAACAGCCTTTACTACATCCTCCGGTAACAAATTCCAGAGTTTGATTACACATTGAGTGAAAAAATATTTTCTTTTATTAGTCTTAAATAGTTTACCCTGTAGCTTCATTGCATGTCCCCTAGTCTTTCTATATTCTGATAAGGTAAACAATCGATCTACGCTTACCCGTTCCACTCCGTTCATTAATTTATAGACTTTTATCATATCTCCCCTCAGCCGTCTCTTTTCCAGGTTAAAGAGCCCCAACCTTTTTAGCCTTTCTTCATAGGAGTATCCTTCCATCCCCTTTACCATTTTGGTGGCTCTTCTCTGAACCTTTTCTAAAATCGCTATATCCTTTTTAAGATACGGCGACCAGAATTGCACACAATATTCAAGGTGCGGTCTCACCATGGAACGATATAGAGGCATTATAATATCCTTTGTTTTATTTTCCATTCCTTTCCTCATCATACCTAGCATTCTATTTGCTCTCTTGGCCGCCGCTGCACACTGGGCCGAGGGTTTTAACATGGTATCCATCCATCTGTACATACATCCCCTGCCAAATGCTTGTGCTCAATGCCGAACCCAAAGCTCCCTGCACGTACAGAGGAGATGTGTGGGGAACTCTGGAAGGGAGTGGGCTAGAGGAGCAGTAGAGGCTGGCCCATGACCCCAGAAGTACAGGGCCGATTCTGGTCATGGCCCTGTATATCCGGGGTGACAAGGATGGATGGGGGGATTTATTTCACATCGGGGGTGGAATAAGTCTCCCCGACAAAGGAGATATAGGCACTGGCGAACCCCCGTATTGATGAGTAGCACCAGGAGGTTCCCCACAGCCTGAGCCCTGTCAGGAGACAGTGAAAGGTAAGTTAGTTAAGTGGTGGGGAATCGGGGCTCCTGCATGGCGTCCCGGTGCCATGGCGATGGGACACCATGAAACCAAGGCTCCATGCAGGAGCACTGGGAGCATTAGACAGGGTGGGAGGTGTATGTCCGGTGGCACGGAATCGGGCACGTCCTTCCTGTCCAGGCCCTTTGCACCTGATTCTACTCCCATGGGAACATCTAGCTCCCACAGGTGCAGAATCGGGTGAAAATTCGGCCCATCCAGATTTTGGATGTCTGAACGGGCTGGATGGACCTCGATCAGAATGAAGCCCTCTGTGTGTATTTGGCACTTGTTTTTCCTTGTTTGCTGATCTAATTCTTCAAAGAGTTTTTTTCTCTTGTTCTGAAAATTTTGTTGCTTCCTTCCCAGTGTGTGCTGGTGAAGTCTCGCCCATCCCTTCTGGCTATCTGAATGCTTGTCCAAGTTTAATGGTGGAGGCAGATTCTGGATATTTACTTTAATATTAAAGTACTTTTTGCATATTTGGATCTAACAATGATGTAGGCCTAGAGGCCTACAATAGTAGCTCTGTATGTACAATTAATTTCTATGAGGTGAGTGTGTTCTATGCATATGAATTGAGAATCTTCCATGAAATAACCCTCAACCTCCTGGTGCAGTGGCTTGAAAAGTCCAGCTTCCTAAGAAGATCACTAGATATTGCCATAACTGGCACATTCTTCCTGGAAGATTCCAGGCCTATCTAGGGTTGCCAACTGGCCGGTTTTCAGCCGGCCTGGCCGGTTTTTCCACGGCCAGGCCGGCTGCCGGCGCAGAGGCAAAACCGGCCCTTTAAAAGCCGGTTTTTTTGCTCTGGCCGCAAGATCGGGAGCGGCCTGAGCAAAAAAACCGGCTTTTCTCCGCTTCAGAGGGAGCCGGGGAAGCCGGGCAACCTTTAACCTTTCCCAGCATTCGCGGCTTCACAGGAACAGCCGCCAGCGTGAAGGTAAAGGCTCTTCACGCTGGTGGCTGTTCAGAGGGAGCCGGGGCCTCGCGCGGGCTTCCCCGGCTCCCTCTGAAGCCTCAGACAGCCGCGATGCTGGTCCGGGGGGGGGGGGCAAGGACTGCATGGGCTGTGATGGGGGGACTTGGACTGGAAAAGGGCTAAGGGGGGGGGGGGGACATGGACAACAAAAGTGCAAAGGGGGGGGGGACTTGGACTGGAAAAAGGCTAAGGGGGGGGGACTTGGACTGGAAAAGGGCCTAAAGGGGGGGACTTGGACTGGAAAAGGGCTAAGGGGGGGGGGACTTGGACTGGAAAAGGGCTAAAGGGGGGACTTGGACTGGAAAAGGGCTAAGGGGGGGGACTTGGACTGGAAAAGGGCTAAAGGGGGGGACTTGGACTGGAAAAGGGCTAAGGGGGGGGCGGACTTGGACTGGAAAAGGGCTAAAGGGGGGGACCTGGACTGGAAAAGGGCTAAGGGGGGGGGGGACATGGACTGGAAATGGGTTGTGATGGGGGTGGAGGGGACCTGGACCAGAAAAGGGCTATGGGGGGGGGGGGGGAACTTGGACTGGAAAAAGGCTGTGATGGAGGGGGGGACCTGGACTGTAAAAGGGTTATGGGGGGGGGGGACATGGACTGGAAATGGGTTGTGATGGGGGTGGAGGGGACCTGGACTGGAAAAGGGCTATGGGGGGGGGGGGGAAACTTGGACTGGAAATAGGCTGTGATGGGGGGGGGGACCTGGACTGTAAAAGGGTTATGGGGGGGGGGACATGGACAGGAAATGGGTTGTGATGGGGGTGGAGGGGACCTGGACTGGAAAAGGGCTATGGGGGGGGGAACTTGGACTGGAAATGGGCTATGGTGGAGGAAGGGGGATCTTGGACTGGAAATAGGCTGTGATTAGGGGGGCTAGGACTGCAAATGGGCTGTGATGGTGCGGGGGGACTCGGACTGCAAATGGGCTGTGATGGTGCGGGGGGACTCGGACTGCAAATGGGATGTGATGGTGGGGGGGGCCTAGGACTGGAAATAGGCTGTGATGGGGGACTTGGACTGGAAATGGGCTGTGATTGGGGGGGGGGGGGGAGCTAGGACTGGAAATGGCCTGTGATGTGAGGGCTAGCACTGGAAATGGGCTGATGAAGAGCTGGAATAGGACTGGAAATGGGACTAGAAGGGAGTGGATGCTGGGTGGGTCTAGAACATTAAGGGAACTGATTTGGGGGGAGGACTAGAATGGATGGGGAATGAGAATAGAGAGGGGAAAAAATATTTTGTGTGGAAGAAAAGTCTATGATGGGCCGGTATTGGGAGAGTAAGAGGGGCTTGAGAATGGTAGGGTGAAATTTAAAACGGATGATAAAGGAATAAGGAAAGAATTGGGGGAAAGAGCAAAAGGGAAACAATCAGTATGTTAAAGCAGAAATAGAGAGAGAATGGAAAACATCTGAAAGAGAAGAAAGGACAAATGGATAGCTCGCAGAAGACACGAAGAAACCAGAAGAAAGTGACTGGAGCAATTGCAACTGAAAAATAAAACGCCCCAAGCGAAGGTAGAAAAATACTTTTTATTTTGAATTTATTAACTGGAATATGTCTGGTCTGGGAAGTGTGTATTGCTAACATCTTTGCGTTTTTGTTTAGTGCAAGAGGAAATTACTTTATAGTTTTATTTCTCCAGTGTTGTACATTTCATGTTTGGATTTTGGGGTTCCCAGTTTAATTATTATCTGACCAAGGAAGTTAGCCTACACGTATCCTCGGTAATTTTTGTGGGTGGGGCTGGGGGCGGGGCAGGGGTGGGACTAGGGGCGGAGAATGGGTGGAGCATGGCGAGCCACAGGTGTCGGGTTTTTCTCGGTGAAAAAGTTGGCAACCCTAGGCCTATCCCACAGCAACCTTTGAGCACTTGCCAAGATCTAAAGTGCAGGTGGACTTTTCAACCCCTTCCAAAGTGCTTGTAAAACGAAGGCAAATTTCTGCAAATACCAAGTGCTATGTTCTGGACTTCTCATCTATGCAACAGCTTCAGTGCATATTCAATGCAGAATGCACAGAAGTAATTGACATGGCCAGGGCCTATCAGAGGGAGGGCCACAAAGGCCATTTGGCCCGGGCCTCACACAGAAAAATGGCCTCCATTTGGAAAACAATGTTTATTAGTTTAATATATTTTTTTAACTGAATGTAAAAATAATTCGACTAGTCAGAATTTTTTCACTTTACTTTTTATGTGCAAAGGTCAGTAAAGTGAAGGAGTATCAGTATGAATGCTGTCAAGTGACTATGGGGATCTCCTAATTTGCATAAGTCTTGGCCTCTGTATTTTTTGAAAGGCCCTAGACATGCCACAAGCATTTTTCAGACCAGATTGAGCTGCTTCTGCATGCCACACTTCTGCACAATAGCCCTTCTCATTCCTCTATGTTTATTTGGTTTGTTTAAGGCTATAGTAATATCTTTGACAACTATGCACTACCAGCAACCACCTGAAGCAACTTCTCATTCAACAGATGATGCTCCAACACAGAGATACAAGATCCTCTCAGGATCCTATAGTCCACTTGTGTTCCACTTCAGATTGTGAGCCCTCTGTCTTCTCCAGAATCCAACATCTTGCAAGCAAAGGGTCTCCTTAGTTCCTTTCATATTCACCCAGTCTCGCTGGAAAATATTGAGAAGGACTGTATGGAAATTTCATCTGTTCCCTTTTTTCGTGAGAAATAAGCCTCCCTATGAGGACACTTTTTATCCAAGATTCATTCAGAAAATGGCTAAGTGTTTTCCTGCTATAGATAATGTGGGGCCAATGGCAAATATCTTTGGCTTTTAAAGTATATATAGATGTGCCAAAGCCTGCTGTTCATTTGCCATTCATGGCCTGCTTTAAGACTAGCAGTTACGTATGCAGCAGAATCCACTTAGGGGGAAATTTTATAAGGAACCTCAAGTTACGTGCCATCTAAACATGCAGATGGGTATTTATGTGCATACTTTGGCTAGTCATGATTTTACAAATGCACACATTAGCCCAGTGGTGCATACTTTCACTGTGGGCATTTATGCATGGAAGGAGTTTGGTTGGCATATACTAGTATGTGCGTTCTCTAGGTGTGGGCATTTTTAATCACATACGCTAATATTTTATTTTAAAAAGTAGGGGCCTCCTTATACGTAAAATTACTCTCTTACTGTGTAGCCCAAGTCCAAAAAGAAGGAATGTGAACAATAAAATCCAGCTGGTTCTAGTTTTTAACAAAGCCCAGTTTTCATATCCTTATGTTTTGACTGAGGCCATCATGAGAGAGGTCAAGTAGTGTAGGAATGTTTTCCAGCACTCTTTCTAGCTCATGTTGGCTAGGTGGTTTTCAAGAAGAAATACTTTCTGCTTAACTGTGCTTCAGGTTTACATACAAAATATACTTCCTGCTCTTTCTGTAGGGGGTCAGGTTGAATTCTTCCTTCAATTGTGGCAGATTATCACCACCGAAATCTGGGACTTGAATATAGTCAGAACCTCCTTATAGGTCTTTGTGCCAAACTCACCTCCCTACCTCCCATATCAATCTGTTGGAGGAGGAGATTTCTCTTCCCCTACAGTCTAAGGCCATGGACCTGTCTTATCACAGGAGAAGAATTGAAGCTTCTAATTCAGGGATTTTCTAATCCAAGGAAAAAAAAAAAGATGGGGAAGATGTGGTTTACAACTCATCCTAGATCTCAGAGACCTCAATCATTTTTTCACAAGAAAATTTTTGAATGAATACTCTTCACTTAATTCTACCTGCTTCGACTGGCATTAAAGGACAATGCCTTTAGTCAAGCTGTACTGGCCAATACGTCCATATTAATTTTCAACTCTCACTTCTATCAGTGAAGGCTAAAAGTGAGATAATCTACAAAGGGACAAGCAGCTCTAAGCATGAGAGTCACCCACTTGTGTTCCTGACTTAGTCTTGTTTATCAACAGAAAAATCAATGTTGCTTACCTGTAATTGATGTTTTCCATAGACAGCAAGATTTCATTGTTGCAATGAATGGAATATTGATAATTTTAGTGATTTTTTTTGAATGACTATTTTCCAGAAGTCTGATGAGAGGGAGTTTTTTGGATCCTTGATGTACTTGAGCTTGGTCCGAGGCTAGTGTTTTAGACCCGAATTTGAAAAGCTCATTGGTTCTGAGATTCTTTTTCTCCCTGTGGAAGTAGGCATACATTATCAATTGTGTTTAGTTGTATGGTGAAGTTTTTGATTTGGATGATTTTCCGTCGTTCATTCTGATATTGGGACTTTATTTATTGGATAATTTCAGTCTACTTGTGTGCCTCATCAATCTGTCTATGGAAAACACCTATTACAGATAAGTAAATTTGCTGTACATGTGTAAATCATGACTCTGCCTATATTCCACTCAAATTTCACCCAGAACACACGCATAACCGATTGGGTGATTTTATAAAAACCCTTTTATATGCAGGGGCCACCAATTGCACCAATATCTCTGTAAGGCCCCATCCTGAATTTATGGTTCTGAAAGCTGTACATCAGTCTTACATAATTCTTGAAGAGTCAAGAGCATTGTCCTCCCAGTGGTGGCTCTGGCAGGGTATGTCTGGAGCTACAGGAGAACTTGTTGCTGTTGGGATAACAGTGTGCTCTGAATTAAGAATTTTCATAGTTCAATGAGGCACCTCATTGTTTGAGGATGAGCGGCCTCTCAGTTGATCAATATGGTGACATCATATCTGTCCATCAGTGGTACAGACCTTGTAGGAGAGGAAGCAGGGCCTGGACCAAGCTCCATAACCTCTATCAAACACAAAGCCTCGTAGTGTAAAAGAGTACAACATAGATGAACCCAAGGAGGAGTTTTACTCATGTTCCTGCTTGAGTTGTAATTCCACAGTGAGGTCTGGATTGAGACAGTCTATTTTAAGGAGATGTCTCATAAGCATTTCTGCTGGACAGAGTAGAAAATATTGGCACATGAAGAAATGAGCAAGTCTAGAAGGTCTGTCTCCTTCAGTAATTCTTTTTAATGCATCCTGATACAATTAAATCTGAGCTCAGCATTCAATATTGTTCATAACAATCTCCCTTTAAGCCAGTCAAGGGATGCTGAAATGTCCAGCGTGGCATTCAATTAGTTTTTCTCTTATCCTAGTCCTTGGAAATGATTATCCAAAAGTCCTTGTCAGAGTATTATCCATTATCAAGTGGTGTCCTACAGGGATCAATCTCGGCTCCTATGCTCTTTAATATATTTCTCGGTCTGTTAGCCACTTTGATACAGAGTCTGGGATTCAGTCCATAGCTGTTTCCAGATGGTATTCAGATTCTTGAAGCGCATAACACCTGGGACTGAATTTCAAGATTACTGTCTAGATGCATTAGCATGGATTAAAACATCAATCAAGACACAGAAACTGGTACGAATCCCTTCTAAATCATAAGCACTTTGGCTGAGTAGGAAGAGTACCATTCCTTTTTTTGCCCAAAAATTTCTGATTCCTTTATTCCTGTGAGGGAATCTGTTCACTTCTTGGGAGATATATTAACACAATTTTCTTCTCAACCCATATCTCTTAAGGTTGTTGAGAGCTCATTCACGGCACTGAGGCACATTAGATCCCTAAGAGCTTATTTAGATAGTGGGGCTTTAAAAATACTACTCCATGCTCTGATGTTATGTAGATTGGATTATTTCAACTCCTTGTTGGTGTTCCAACCTACAGCCTCAATAAGACTGCAATTAATTCATAATACAGCCATAAAAATTCTATAGTCCGCTATGCTATGGGACCATACAACTCCTCTCCCTAGTGAACACAAGTGGCCATCAGTAGCTTGTAGGATCAAATATAAGAGACTAACATTAACCCATAGAGTGTTCTATATAGGAATTCCATTATATCTTCACTCTCATAATTCCTTATTGTCCAAATTGCATGCTTATCTCAACAAAATTACTCGGTAATTCTGCCACCTTCTCGGTTCCATCTAGAAAAGATGCAGGGTGCTGCTTTTAGTTTTGTGGCCTCTACCCTGTGGAATACGCTTCCGTTTGGTCTGCAGTCTAATAGTTCATTCACTAAATTTAAGAATGGGATAAAATTTGTCTATTTCACAAGTCATTTTTTTTACTAATTGACTGATTTTCAGTAAGCGGTTTGATTGGATTGGTGTTTCTTACTGTGACAATGCAGATTTTTCTGTCTGTTGTATGAATTGTTGTGCTACACTTCCCTTCCTTATTTATCTTGTAGTGTTTTTTTTTTTTTCCTTTTTAAATTTTTTTATTAATATTGCAAAAATTAATACAAACATTCTCAGAAACCAGCAGTCGCCATATTATACAGTTCTAGGAACAGCCAACAACATGTTATGGACAACCTTTAATGATAACATTTCCCCCCCCTTCCATATAAAATTGTTATTAGCCACATCGATAAACATCTTAATTCTCTACTTTCATAACATTGTGCACATTCCCAATCAGTTTCCTGTACCCGCAGTCACATTCTCGAAATGCTTTATATCTCTTCCTTATTACCCTTCCTAGTACCCTCCCCTCCCCCATCCCTCCCATCCCACCCCCCTCCCGCTCTGTAATCTTATATCCTTTTCTCACCCCTCCAGCCCCATATCCATACCCCCTTCTTTTTTTTTTAACCTCGTCCCCCATCACTCTTCCGAATAACCTATCGTGGGCGCCCTGCCCCCCCCTCTCCGCCTGCCATGTGTCCAGCCACTCACACACTCTCTTCCAGATTGGTGCCCTGTGCTCCCCTTTCCCCCATCTCAACTCCGTCAATCTGTGCATCAAACACATCTCAGCCATCCTTTTAACAAAGCCGGCCAGCTGTGGTGTGACAACCCCCACCCAGTGCTGCGCAATCTCGCAGCGAGCCGCTACTATACAGTGATGTAGCACCTCACTGTCCCGGTTTGGAATGTCCTCTTCTAACTGATGCAGCAAGCAAACCTCTGGTGTCCTTTGCAATCGGTACCCTGTCATGTTATAAATAATTTCCAAGATCTCTATCCAGTAAGCTTGCAGCCAATCACACTGCCACCACATATGTATTGTCACCAGCAGTGGCTGAACTAGTAATATATAGCCAGGCACACTGCTGGGCCTGACCCTTCTATGAAAGAAAGTGTAGTTGAGACGGAGTGGTCAGGTTTAAATAAGGATTTATTCCCCTCCCGGGGTTTGCTGGATTTTCAAAACAGTACAAAAATACCAAACTTAAGAGGCAGCCATGCTTCTGGCAAAAACAAAAGGTGAAAGGAAAACACAGCTTCTTGCTTGAACAGAACCACCAATTATAACAAACAGAAATCAGGTAATAATGTTGGCAGTTCCCTCTGTGCACGTTTATCCTTCTCCCAGGTACACGTATCTTCTACTAGCGTAGAGAAGTTTCATCAGTTATTAATAAAGAACAGTCCATGTCCTCAACATAGGGAAAGCATTCACTTTGCTCCGTGCACATCGGTTCATCAACTATCTTATCTTCTTTAGGGCAGAGAGTCTGGAACCTTTTCCAATCAGTCCCTAGCTTCTCTTCACCACTCTCTCCACAATATGGCAAATAATTATCAGATAGTTTGTAAAACTGCCTTGTTCTGTTTCTAGTAGGTCTCTCTCTTGGAAGTTTTCTGCCAGGCTTTAAATACATGCAATCATCTTCTTCACTCATACATATGTCCTCAATCACTTTACTTTCCTTTTCCCAAGGTTGTAAATATCTTAGGCCATTCTGCCTTTCAGTAATACAGAGTTCCTTACCAGCTGCTCTCCGTTCTCCCCACTGACCTCTGTGTCTGGGAAATTCTTCCTGCGTCACAGGTGAGGGTTTTCTGCAGTTAATCCCTCTGCTGGTAAATGGCTTTCTGTCTCTTTTCAAAGCCCTGCTTGGCTTTCTATTCCAAGACTCAAATGAAACAGCATTAGGCTGAGAGTATTCTGACCTTCTGTTAGAGAGCTGCAAGTCTTCCCTTACTTGCCAAGTTTCCAAATCACTCTCAAATTCTGAGTCTCCAAAACCACCGTCAGAATCAGCACATGAATCCAACTCAGCCTCTCTCACTGCAACTCCTGCTGGGTCTCCTACCAGCTCTCTTCCTCCATCTAACTCTGTTTGCCTACCACGTTTCTTATACATGGTTAGGGGCATTTTCCTTCACATGTGCAAACTGTTCTCTTCATTGCTTGGGGAGTGTTTGTTGGCTAGGCGTGCCCTCAGACCTCGTGTCTCAGCCTGCTTTGGTTGCCTATGGTAACTGTGAAGCTTTTGATCTCCCTTCCTGTCAGAATCTGTGCCAAACTCAGCAGCTTTCTGTGTTTTAAAGGTATAGGGCAGAACTTCGGTGTCACAGTATCCAATCTCCTTGCACTTGACATCCCCTCCAACACTGATCAGTGGATCCCCCTCCAGCTCTCTGTTTACATACTGGGGTTCAGTACCAGCGCATTAATACTTTGTAAGCATTTTCTTTTACCTGTGTAGCGAGACACCCTTGCCACCGTCCATACAATTTTATCCCAAGTTTCATCTGTCCAGCGCACCCCCAAATCATCCTCCCATTTTTTCATATAACCCAATTTACTTTCTCCGCCCTCCATTAAACCTCGATGAATCCTGGACAAAACTCCTTTGTGTCCTAAATTACCGGAACACAACACCTCGAACCACCCCCTATTTTCCCAAAGATCCTTCCAGACTTTCCGCTGTCTCACGAAGTGGCTCACTTGTAAGTATGCATAACGATCACTATGCTCCAACCCATATAAATCCCTCAGGCCCTCAAATTCCAATGGCCCCTCCTTATTCACTACTTGAGAGAGATGAGTTAGCCCCGCCTATGCCCATCTGCGCAAAATAGTGACCCCAGGTCCTTATCAAAACAATCCTCCAGTGTCATGCTCTTTATATAGCCTTTATCTTGTACTAATAGTTTTCTATTTTGCTTCCACACTTGCAAGCTATGTGCTATTAGAGGGTGTTGACATTGATGTTCTAAGATAGTACCGCCCCCCTCCACACTAGTCTAACCAAGCTAGCTCCCCGTATAGTCTCGTCTTCCATTTGATCCCAGTGTTTTGTCGTGCCTCGATGCCACTCATAGATAGTTTTCAGTTGTGCTGTCTCATAATATTTTTGAAAGTTAGGTACCCCTAACCCTCCCTCTCCTCTAGCTCTTTGCATGACGGTGATAGCTACTCTTGGCTGTCTATTTTGCCAAATAAATCAATTCACGAGTCGTTGTAACTGTTTGAGCTTTCTAGGCGGAATCTGTATGGGCAGCGTCTGAAATAGAAACAAGAATCTGGGCAAAAGGAACATCTTAATTGTGGCGATCCGTCTAAACCATGAGAGGTAGCCCCTCCCCCACCCATCCAGCAAATTCTCTACCTGCTTAAAAAGCTTGGGATAGTTAAGCATATAAGGTTTCCGTCCTATTACCGATCTGAACACCAAGGTAGCGAATACTGTCTCTCGCCCACTGAAAAGGATATTTTTCTTGTAGAAAGCTCTGAGTGTCTCCCTGTACCATTAAATTTAATACTTCCGATTTCGTCCAATTAATGGTAAACCCGATAACCTGCCAAATTCCTCTAGTTCCCACATCAAGATGGGAAGAGAAAATCTAGGCCTGCCCATGCTCAAAATTATGTCAGCAAAGAGAGATTTTGTACTCACTTCGCCCTATTTTTATTTCCTCCACATCTTCCCGCTCCCTCACTCTCTTCGCAAACGGTTCTAAAGAAATAGCAAAAAGTAACGGGGATAGGGGGCATCCCTGTCTCGTCCCTTTCCCCTGCTCAAAAAACTCTGACTAGGCCCCATTCACCCTAGCACAGGCTTTTGGGTTATTATACAGTGCTTTTACCCAGCTTTGAAAGTCTGCCCCCAGGCCCATTCTGTCCATTACCTGGAAAAGAAATGGCCAAGACACCTAGTCAAAGGCCTTTTCTGCATTTAGCGACAGCAGTACAGCCTCTCCCCTATTATGCTCAGTATGCTAGATCATGTTCAGGATCTTTCTAATATTGTCAGCTACTTGCCTTTCCGGAATGAATCTCGCTTGATCATGGTGTATTAACTTCCCTATCACCTTGTTTAGGCACATAGCTAATACCTTAGCCAGCAATTTGGCGTCCAAATTAAGCAACAATATAGATCTATATGAGGCACAATCTTGAGGGTCCTTTCCTTCTTTATGAATAAGGGTTATTCCCGCCCATCCCATGGTGCCTGCCAATCTCCCTCCCTCCCTTGGCAGATTGAAGAGCTACACTAGCGGTGTTATTAACATATCTCCAAATCGTCTATAAAAGCGCTATAAGCCTGTCGAGCCCTGGAGCCTTATCAGCCTTTAGCTGTTTTATCGCCCTCCATACTTCTGCTCTGATGGCCTGATTTAACTCCATTTGTTCCCCCTCGTTTAACTTCGGCAGCTGCAAAGAATCTAGATAGCTCTGTATTCTCTCCCTCTGTGGAGTGTCCCAGGCTTTATATAACTCCTGATAGTATCCCCTAAATGCTTCCCGAATCTCCCTATCTTTGTGTACCAACCCACCTTCCTTATTCCGAATTTTCATTATGTGTGATCGCAGTTTCCTCTACTTCAGTTTCTGTGCTATGTAGCACCCCACTTTGTTGCCACTCTCAAAGAAATCCTGTCTCAAAAGCTGCATTTGGTATCGGATCTGATTGGCCTGCATTTCATTTAATTGGGCTCTGACTGCTAGCACCTGACCTCGGTAAGCTCCTGGCTGCCCCTGCGCATCTAATTCTTCCAAGGCCATCAATTTCATGCGCAAGGCCTTTGTTCTCCCCTCCCTTTCCTTCCTCTTTCGTGCCCCCCATTTAATTAAAATACCTTGCACTACTGCCTTTTAACCATCCCATACTCCTCCCCATGCTACCTCCCCATTATCATTCCATTGGAAGTATTCGTGAGTTTCGCGCACTGTCCTCTCGTACCTTCCCATTTTCCAATAAGGATTCATTAAGTCTCCAAAACTGTCTACCTTTCTCCTCCACTGCTATCGTCAGTCGTACCTGCACAGGCGCATGGTCGGACCATGTAATAAACTCCATATCCACCGCCTTAATCCTTCCCCCCCAGTTCTTTTGAAACCCAGATAGCATCTATTCAGGAATATGAGCCATGGACATGTGAGTAGTAGGAAAATTGCCTCCTCCCGGGATGATGGAATCTCCAAGCATCGATCAAACAATGCTGATTTACAAAATTGCATTACCTTCTCCTATCTGTCCGCTTACCCTCTCTCTTCTCCGTGGCATCTCGGGTGGGATTCCACGTTACATTGAAATCTCCTCCACAGATTAAATTCCCCTCCCCGAATTTCCCCACCTCCTCATTCAGTTTTGTCCAGAATTCACTTTGCACCCCTGTGGGCGCATAGACATTTACTATACAATACCATTCATTCCCCAGTTTTAACCGCATCAATACATAGCGTCCCGCTTTATCCCTTATCACAGTGTGCACCAACAGCTTCAATTTTGTATCAAACAGAATGGCCACCACTCCTTTTTTCTTTTCTACCATGTTGGAGGCATACACACATACTCCATATCCCCGGGGTTTGACAAGGTGTTCTGTCGCTCTGGTCAAGTGCGTTTCTTGGATGAGCATACCGCTGCCTTCTGGCGCATTATTTCTTTATATAATTTTTGTCTTTTAAATGGGGAATTAAGCCCTCTGACATTTAAGGATACAATTGCTAACTCAGCGGTAAGTTATACTCTCCCCCTGCACCCCCCCTCCTTCTCTCTTCCCCTCTGAATCCATTCCTTCCTCCCCCTACCCCCGCCCCACTTCCCCCTGCCCTCCTTCTCTCTTCCCCTCTGAATCCATTCCTTCCTCCCCCTACCCCTCCCCCCTCCTTCCCCTACCCCTCCCCCCTCCTTCCCTTCCCTTGTCTCAACCTTGGAGACTCGACTTCCATGTACTGTGACTACCACTCAGACCATCCCCTGCCTTAACCCTACTAGAACTCTTCTCACCACCCTTACCCTGTTCCTGTTATCGTCCACCACCCTCAGGCCTACTCTCCTCCTCCTCCCCGTATAGCCCCCCTCCTCCCCTTATAGCTCCCCTCCACCCCTTATCTTGAGTGAACTATACCTCAAGAGCACCTCACTAGTACCCCTCCCCTTCCTCTCTCCCCCCTTACACACTGCCCCAGTAAATCACATCTTGTAACAATTCACTTAACATTGTCCATCTTTACAAATCTTCGGTGATATCAAAGAAAGCTCAGCATCTCATGCTTCTTCCTCAGCTTGCTTCTGTCGTCACCGCTGTCCCTCTGTGACTGCCTTTGGTGAGGCACGTTAGCCTCTTTCCACCAGCCGGGACTCTGTGCCATCTCGAGCCTTCCCCCCTGGACGGAAATTTTGTAGATGCTGCAGTAGTCACTGCCCCCTCCACCTCATCAGGGATATTTGTTAGTCCCAAATTACGTAATGCAGTCCATGCTTCCACGCAGGTCTTCACCTTCCTGGATACCCTTTTTACTGTAACAGCAGACCAAAGGGGTAAAGCCATCTGTATCGCAGCCCCTCTCTCCTCAATGGGGCCGTTAAGTCCTTTAGCTCTCTCCGCCATTGTAGCGTTCCAAGGGACAGGTCCTGGTACAGTTCCACCATGTGTTCCTCCCACTTGAGATGCCCCAACTTCCGGGCCGCCCGCAAAATGCATTCTTTGACTTTGAAAGACTGCATGCATACCACGATGTCTCTGGGTCTGTTATCTCTTATGGGCCCTAAACCCCTATGCGCACGCTCTGTTTATTTATGTATTTATTTAGCACACATTTATATACCGCTCTTTCCCAAGTATCAAGTGCGGTTTACAATGAACAGAGAAAGTTGAAGGTACATGAGTAATCATGTCCTAGTCATTTACAGGGAACAGGTTTACATATAACAGTATAAATAAGCATTTGTAGAGGGTCATCCGCTGTTCCCTCCTCTAGAGCCTCAGCTTGTAGTATATATCGAAAATCTTTAGTGATTACTTCTTCGTAGTTTTTATATCTAGCGTCCTCGGGTATGCCTCGTACTTTTATATTATAGCACCTAGAGCGGTCTTCCAGATCCTCCATCTTGGCTTTCATTTCTTCCTGGGCTTGCTTGAACTCCGCACATCCTTTTTGTAGAATCTCCATGACTTCCCCCTGCTGCTCTACCTGCTGTTCTGCTTCTTCCACCCGGTTTCCCAGATCCACTAGGTCAGCGTTTTTCAACCACTGTGCCGTGAGATATTGTCTGGTGTGCCGTGGGAAAAATTCCAATTTCATCCGTAACATGTGGCCTCGGCTCACAAATTAGGGTTGCCAACCGGCCGGTTTTCAGCCGGCTTGGCCGGTTTTTCCATGGCCAGGCCGGCTGCCAGCACAGTTGTAAAACCGGCCATTGAAAAGCCGGTTTTTTGCTCTGGCCGCAAGATCGGGAGCGGCCAGAGCAAAAAACCGGCTTTTGTGCCGAAGTCCGCAGCGCGAACGCGACCACGATTCTCTATAGCAGTGCAGCCGCTGGTTCTGCTTTGTACAGAGCAGCGGCTGCACTACACTTACATTGAAAAGTAAAGAGAAACTGTGTCAGGAGCCCTCCGATCATGCAGAGCCCGAGGAAGTGATGTCATGGGGGCGGGCTCCTCACAGGCTGTCTTTCCTTTTCAAATTAACTTTAGCTGCAATAAAGTTAATTTGAAAAGGAAAGACAGCCTGTGAGGAGCCCGCCCCCATGACATCACTTCCTCGGGCTCTGCGATGACCGGAGGGCTCCTGACACAGTTTCTCTTTACTTTTCAATGTAAATATAGTGCAGCCGCTGCTCTGTACAACGCAGAAGCAGCGGCTTGGGCAGAGGGGGGGGGGTGTGTGAGTGAACCAGCAAAGGGGGGGGGGGAGTGTGAGTGAACCAGCAAAGGGGGGGGGTGTGAGTGAACCAGCAAGGGGGGGGAGTGTGAGTGAACCAGCAGTGGAGGGGGGCGGGTGGTGTGAGTGAACCAGCAAGGGGGGGGGGGCGATGGTGTGAGTGAACCAGCAGGGGAGGGGGGGTAAGTGAGTGAGTGACCCAGCAGGAGGGGTGAGTAAGTGACAGGGGGGTGGGTGAGTGAACCAGCAGTGGAGGGGGGGGGTGGTGTGAGTGAACCAGCAGTCGAGGGGGGTTGGTGGTGTGAGTGTTTGATTCCTATTCAAGAGAATTACTTTATATATAGTCAATATAGGCACAGAGGTAAATTTTTTTAACATTTTCTAATGGTGGTGTGCCTCGTGATTTTTTTCATGAAAAAAGTGTGCCTTTGCACAAAAAAGGTTGAAAAACACTGCACTAGGTCTTGTCTCAGAGATTGTAAGGTCTCTTTGATCTCATTTTTAACTCCGGCTACTCAGCACTTTCTGTGACTCTGGTTGTACCGGACAATGTATGCTGCCTCTCAATAATGCTCTCCTCCCCAGGAGTTACCTTTATTGAGGACTAACTGGGCTTTGATGGGCTGACCCACATTCCTCCGAGCTATGCTTAGCTCTGCTGCTCAAGGTCCCCTGCTGCTGCACTGCGTTCTCCCCCAGCACCAGCTTGTACCTCTCTCTTCCACCGTGTTGTACTTTTCAGCACGTTTCTTGCTCCGTGCCCCCGTCAGATCTCCTGGGTTACCCCTCCTGTTCTCTCCAGGATAGTCACCGCAGCTGCAGCTCCCTTCGTCCTTGTCCCCCTCACTCTCAGCTGCCACATGGTCTCCTAACGCAGGCTCTCCAGCAGCAGCTCCCGTTGTAGTCCAGAGGATGGTTTGCTGCTCTGCATGCTCCTTTCCAGCTCTGAGGACATCGCAAAGCTCAGCCTCTCTCCAATCTGCCTTCAGTGCACCGTTCACCCCTGCCCTCCGATCTCGCACTCACAATCGCTTCTCTCTCCAATCGCCAGCCGCACGCTCCTCCAAAGCACTTCAATTTCAGTACAGCAGAGATGCACCGCACTCTCCCTCCGGCGGTCCTATTCCCACCACTCACACCTCTCAAGTTGCGGTCTCCACGGCCTTCTTTCACTGCTGTCTTCACGCCACACAGTACCGCTCCTGCCCTCCGCCAACCCGGGCTTCACTTTTGATTGCAGCGGCCCGCCCGATCGCACTGTAAACACCTTCGGGAAGTATTTTGCTTACTTCCCCTGCATCGCCCCACTACCTCCCTTTGATTTGAGGTGCTCTTTCCACCTTTTTGCAGGATTCGATGACGGAGCCCTTCTATGGCACTGCCATGTAATCTGGTGACGTCACTGAAACTCCCTCTTGTAGTGTTTTGATGTATGCCAGAATATGATGTTTTTGTGATGACTTTGATTGTTTAGTTGTTTGGAACATTAAATTGTATGATTTAGATGTGTAGCTGCCATAGTCCGGTGTTAATCGCTCTGATGTCTATTACTAGTTGAAGAGCGGTATATTAAATAACTCTAAAGAAAGAAAGAAATCACCATCTGCTCTGCCAGGTTTTTGCCTAGGGCTGGCATGGTGAAATGGTGACAACTTGCTACATTTCACAGGAAGCAGCCTTATATTTAGGTGTTACCTTGGGTAAAATCCTTTTGAAGGGAAATGCCTCTTAGATGTCTTACAAAAACCTCCCTAAGGACAATAAGATGCCCAGTTTAGTTCACCTACTCCATGCTGGTTGGTAGGCTCCTTTAGTACAGCACTTCTTTCTGTACAACTGCTCCTTCTCTCTGTGCCTCCAAACTCCTAATTTAGTGAAATCATGCTTGTATACACTGTGGATATAACATTAGGGGTCTCCAAACTCACAGGATAATTCCAATCCTGAAGTGCTGCAAGATATCCACAATGATGTATTGGACACAATGCATGCAAATGTGGGTATACTGAAAATCTGACTAGCTGGCACTCCAAGACCAGGGTTGCCTACCCCTGCCCTAAACAAGAATACAAGGGCCTCTTCTCCGTTTATGCAAAAGCTACATAGTGACAACAAAAATATAAATAAGTGGAGACAGTGGTATCTCTTTAATGGTCATAAATTCTCATCCCATGAATCTATAAGCTTGCTTAAGTGACAGGATGCTGTATTTATCTTTGCATGCAAATTCTTGCATTTTGCATGATAAAATGCTATGGTGCTGGCATCTTGAATACAACACAGCTGTGGGAGCAAAAGCTCTCAAGGCTGTGTTAAACATTAATACTGCTGTGGCAGCAGAGGCAGGTGGCACGCTGGGAGTGAGCCAGTGAGGCAGGCTTCCTGCGCCCTTACCTTGGTGTGCCCTGAGCCAGCTCACCTCTTAAGCGGCCTTGCTTATATTCTTGTGCAAAGACATTGACATTCTGTGTGAAATCTACCAAAGGAAGTCCAAGTGCAGCGATCTGCACTCTTAAATCTACCTATGTACACACATGCATCTACAGCGACATATTCATTTGTACCCATAGACATTGTGACACAACAATTTGGTCACACATGCACAGCTAACCCATGTAACACCAGAGTGAACACTGGCAAGTTACAGACACAACACTTGGTTTCAGATGGACTATAAATCATTTAATATTAAGAAAAGGCACACAGAAGATATTCTAAGAGCCATCATGTGCCTCATGAAATTTTATGCACAGTATCATGTAATTTACAAAAAGGAAAGGATTTGCATACAAACTGAAATGTCATTGTGCCTTACAAATCCATGATGCCTCATACGTCAGATAGTGTGTGTAGTTCAGACTGTCTCTTTTTGAAAAAGGACATAGTGACTTTAGAGAAGGTACAGTATAGGGCAACAAAGATGATGAGGAGTATGAAACAACTTCTATAGCAGGAGAGACTTACAAATAAGGACTTTTCCACCTGGGAGAGACAAATCATGGTTAATATTATAGAAGTATATCAAATCATAAAAGGTGTGGAGAAAGTAAACAGTATGGATATGCGCAGGCAAGAAAAATGTTTTTGCTTTCTTACACAAGTTTTTCCTGATTTTTGGGTGTTTTTATGTTAGTTTCACACATTTGTTTTAATAGAACTTATGAAAGCCCATTTTACATAAAACGCTGAGGGGAGTGGAAGAGACATTCATGTTTGAATATGAGAGGCTTTCCTATGGCAGCCTCTGTAGCTCAGGGGTCAGAGTACTTACCCTGTAAACCAGCAGTCATGAATTAAATTCTCCTCAGAGCCTGGCTTCACCATTTTTAGTGTCATCTTTTTAGAGAATACTCCTGGAGTCTAGGGGCAGTGGCATAATGCCCCTGGAGATCAGGGTGAAGCAGCAGACCTCCCTATGCAGTGCTGGGGTGGGAGAGGCAAAGTCCACATTAGTCCAGGTTTTTTAGACAAAGAGGGGGGGGGGTTAACCTGCATGGAGTGGTGGTTATAACTTTAAACAAAGGCATAGAAGGTACAACCTGTATGGAGCAGTGGGTACACTTCTAACCACCTCGCTGGTCAGACTAAATGGACCATGCTGGTCTTTATCTACTATCAAAAAAAAGGTTGACCATAAAAAAGAGCATATAATTTATGCTTTGTAATTGTTGTCAGACTGAGTGTCAAGAGAGGGAAAAGACCACTCTCTTATGACAAACCTTCCTTTGAATTAATTTTTATTATAGGCAATTCACTCAAATTTCAATAAAAAAGCAAAAGCACTTAGCTTGCATTGCAGTGTAGCAGAGCATTGAGGCATTCCATGATGTAGAACCACGTTTCAAGCTCTCTCAACTCTTAGAAAAGCTCTGCATCTGGTACCATAAAGCCTCTCACTACCACTTGACATCAAAGTGCATGGTTTATACACCTGTGACCCACTCAGCACCTCAAGTTCAATGGAGCTCTCCTCAATACCACTGCAGCCAGAGCCTTCCTTCCATCAGACCAGGATGACCGAGTGGCGATGTTCTGCATCAACAAGCAGGGTGGCACAGGCTCATACCTCCTCTGCTGGGAGGCAGTTCGACTCTGGGGATTTGCCAGCAAGCATGGCATGTTTCTCCAGGTGGTCTACCCCCCCGGGACAAGACAACACCTTGGCGGACAGGCTCAGCAGAGTGCTGCAGCCTGACTCTTAATACAAAAGTAGCCCGCAACATCTTCCAGAAATGGGGCACTCCATCCATGGACCTTTTTGCCGCTCCTTACAATGTCCAGCTGCCACTGTTCTGCTCCAGAATTTCCTGTTACAATTGGGTGGCCTCCGATGCGTTCCTCCTGAACTGGGGCAAGGGCTTGCTTTATGCTTACCCACCAACTCCCTTGGTGGCGAAGACCATTTTCAAGGTCCAGACAGGCAGGGCTACCATGTTACTTATTTCCCCATGCTGGCCCAGGCAACTGTGGTACCCCTGTTGCTTCGCCTATCCCAAGTCCCACCTCATCACCTCAGCCATGCCCCGGATCTGCTCTTTCGGGAGGAGGGAGCCCTCCTCCATCCCAGTTTCAAGTCCTTAAGCCTCACGGCTTGGGTGCCGAGAGGGTAGCTCTTGCTCAGTTTCACCTGCCTAGGGACATGAAGAATATTTTCCTCGCATCCCGCAAGGATTCTACCAGATGTTCATATGCCTTCAAGTGGCACAGATTTTCTATCTGGTGTGCATACAGAGCCTTTAACCTTTTCTCCTGCTCGGTGGAGCATGTTCTAGCATGTAACCCGCTTCTACACTTTTCTCATGCTGGCATGAAGTCTAACTCAGTTTGCGTACATCTTAATGCTCTGGCAACCTACCATCATACGATAGATGGTTGGTCCCTTTCCGCTCACCCTCTCATTGGCCACTTCATGAGGAGCCTCTTACTATTGCATCCACTGATCCGACCACCACTGGTGGCGTGGGACCATAACGTGGCCCTCAGACAGCTGCTCACTTCACCGTTTGAACTGCTGGCCAGCTGCCATCTTGTTTCTGTTCTGGAAGGTCATTTTCTTGGTGGCGCTTACTTCGGCACACAAGGTCAGTGAACTACAGGTGCTGGTGATGCACACACCCTATATCAGGTTCTACAAAATAGGATGGTTCTACGCACTCATCCTAAATTTCTGCCTAAGGTGGTTTCACCTTTTCATCTCAACCAGTTGGTGATACTTCCCACCTTCTTTCCCAGGTCTTATGTGAACAGGTTAGAGGCCTCTCTCAATACCTTGGATTGTAAGAGGACGTTGGCTTTCTATCTAGAATAGACAAAAGCCCACCACTATTCCTCCTAGCTCTTCATGTCCTATGACCTGAAAAGGCTGGACGTGGCAGTTTTTAAATGCACCCTTTCTATCTGGGTGGCTGACTGCATCTCCTTTGCCTATGCTCAGTCTGGACTTTCCTTAGAACGCCATGTTACAGCACCTGGATGCAGATTCCAGGCATAACAGCACCTTTGGCCAAGCCATACTCCGGAACCTCTTTGGGATTTAATGCAACTCCTTCCCTCTGGCCCTTCTGTCTGTTCAGGCTATGGAGAGTTATTCTCTTGCTTGATGCCGGAGCTGTATGTCGCCTCTCACTATCTTTCAGTGTTTTTCTGCTGTTCTCATGGTTCAGTTTTTCTGGGTACCGTGTTGGGTGATTTACAGGTTTTTTGGTAGCCTGTAGCTAGGGAGTCCCATAAGTAAGGACTGACTTCCTGCTTGGTCCTGGAAAAAGTGTGGTTACTCACCTGTAACAGGTATTCTCTGGGAGCAGCAGGAATCAGTCCTCACTACCCTCCTTCCTCCCCCTGGAGTTGTTTTTCTTTTTGGATCAATTAAGCTATGTCGTCATACTGAGATAAGATGGCTCTGTTCGGGCGGGAAGGAGATTATGCATGAGTGCTGGATCCCCCAAAGACTTTCTGTGAAAACTGGGGAGGGTTCCCGCACGAGGGCTCGGTTGGTGATGCCACCCGTAAGGAAGGACTGATTCCTGCTACTCCCGGAGAATACCAGTTACAGGTGAGTTACCACACTTTCTCTCCATACCCTTGGGGTCATCTTATATGCTTCCCTATCTTTTAAGCAGCGTCAACTTAATGCTGTTATGAAGTCTTCTTTTTATGCTCATTGCATGATTTCTTCTGTGACGTCTTTCTTTAGAGCAGGTGTTCTCAACGTAGTCCTCGAGATGCACCTAGCCAGCCTCATTTTCAGGATAATCACAATGAATGTGCATATGAGAGATTTCCATTTAGTGTATGCATGCACATTTTTCTCATACATATTCATTGTGGTGGTACTCCTGAAAACCTGACTGGCTAGTTGTGTCCCGAGAACTGGGTTGAGAACCTCTACTTCAGAGTGTCTAAACTCAAAGCATTACTGTTGACCTTGATGATCTAAAGAATTGATTACTGTAATTAGTTACTTTGTGATTAGCCTGCTTATGCTATAAGACATCTTCCGCTTATTCAGTCCATTGCTACCTGACTTCTTTATAATGCATGCCGATCTGATCACATTACTCCCTTTTGATTCAATGTCTATGGCTTCCTGTTCACACTTGCATTAAATACCGTGCTTATTGTCTCAACTCCTCTCCTTACCTTTCTACCCTGACAATTCCCTAAATTCCATCCCATATGCTATGCTCACCTCAAGCCTCTCTGCTGTTGATACCCTGGCCCTCCGGACTGTGCCTAGAGTTTTCCTGCTAATCCGCCTTTGGTTACCTCAGTCCATCATTATAGAATGCCCATCCTTTATCTCTTCACCTATGATTTAAAACGATTTTGAAAACATGGCTGTTTGAATTGTGTTTTGGTTCCACACCTACACCTACACCTACACCTGAACCTTGAAGTCCCCTCATATTGCTTCCACTGAGCCAAGCAGCTATTTACCTCATTTATGTTTCCCTTCCCTTCCACTCTACTTTTTTTTTTCCTTCATCCTACCCAGGGCTGGCACTCCCATTAGGTGAACTAGGCAGTCACCTAGAGCACTGTTATTCTGGGGATGCCCCATTGCTGCTGCTCCTCTCTGGGACCTGTAGCGGTGGCGTCAACAATGGCATTGATACTATGCCGCAGCGCTTAACTGAACTCTCCGGCGATATGTCACGGTTCCTGCCTTCTATATCCTGCCATCTCTGCCCCTTGCAATGCAATTGCAAACCAAGAGTCTGTGTTGGAGGGGGTGGAAGCGTTAGGTCATAGAGGGAAGGAACCGCAGCACAGCGTTAGAGAGTTGAGGTAAGTGCTGCATAGCAGTTTCAATACCACTGCAAGTCCCAGAGAGGGACAGCACAGTGGCAGTTGCGGTGGAGACGGCAGGATTGAGAGCCGCTACTCTGTCCACTGGCTCTGGTCCTATCTTGAACTTGCCACTTGGTGAACTTTACTACTACTACTACTACTTATCATTTGTATAACTTTAATTTTATTTTCTGTCCCCTCTCTTCCTCTGATGCTTTTATTATATTTGTAAACTGCCCTGTTAACTACTGCATTTCAAGGGCAGTATAGTAAGCAATAGGAATAAATAAAGAAAGTAGCACAAAACCATTAATTTTGTTCAGGACTAAATTTGGGGCCGGGCAACATAGGAAACTTCATAGGCCCTAGATTATCAAAGTGTCAAATAACCAGATCAAAGAAGAGCTTGCTCCTGCTTGCTTTGGGGCTAAGGTTATCAGCTGGCTCCAGATGTGCACGATAAGCTCAATCCAGTCCTGGGTTTACCCCATTACATGCAGGGATGTGTAGTTCTGATTTTTCTATTGAACTCCATAAGAAAAGGAATATTACAAGTCCCTGCATGCAATGGGGTAAACCCAGGACTGGATCAAGCTTGCTGGACATATCTGGAGCCAATTGGCATCCCTATAATTGGGGCTTGTGTGTCCATTCTTCATCAAAAAGGTACTATCATAGCACTCTGGAGGGGAGGGCAGAGAGGGGGACACTCATTCTGCTTATGGGCTCTAAATCTTAAAGCCCTTCTGGGTTTTGTTCAGCCTTTGTATTGCTTTATGGAATCTGTGAATTCTTTAGACTGTAGAACAGTCCTCAACCCGTCCCTTTGTGCTATTCCTGTGTGGACCCCTTATTAATCTCTAAAAACGTCAGGGATCCCCAGGCCATCCCTTTCCCTCGGTGACAAGCTTGTCCCCACTAATGAAGATACCAGATGTCCCCAATGTTTGGGGACTGTTCCTGAATTTACACAAACGTCCCTGATTGGTCGTGCTTCAAAGACCAATTGTCCCTGATTAGAGTAAATCTATCTTGATTTCCTTCTCTCTCACCCTGCACATATGCAACATTAGGCAGCAGTCTATGGTGCAAAAAATCCGCCTATGCTGCCTGCCTACTACAAAAGGAAAAGTGAAATGGACCCTGGCCTACAGCTTTTGGCCCCAGGAGCCTACTATATCCTCACTTGACGCTGACCCTACCTAGCACAAAGAGGACCCAAGCTCAACAGCAGCCGGCTGAGAGAGCTCTGTGCAGCAGCCTGGATTACTGATTTCCTGATGGTGCCTTCTGCAGAAGAAGAATTTCAATTTATAGCCACTGGCCTGCCTGTAGCAGAGGAGGCAAAACCTACTGGTGCAGAAGTCTCAGTATTAAAGTGTGTGCATGTGTGTGCGGAGTTTGTAGGACTACCTTTTGAGGGGGGCTGGGGTTTGGTGTTGCCCACTGACACAAAGGGGCACACTGAATTAATGTAGTATGTGACGGCAGATAAAGTCGCTATGGGCCAATCTAGTCTGCCCAGCAAGGTGGCAAGAGTAGGTGCACCTGCTGTTCCATGCAGGTCACCCTTCCCCATGCCTTTGTTTAGGGGTGTACCCACCACTCCGTGCAGGTCACCTCTGTGTTGAGATATAAGAGATAGTTAAGCTTATTTTTTTTATCCTGTTGCTTAAAGGGATCCACTGTGTCCATTATCTCTCACTTACCTCCCTTGCTCTCCTCGCTGGGCTGTTGGTGTGCATGGACCAGGAGAAGAACCTTGGAATGATTGTTTCTGAGGGCGGTGGCCAAAGCCAGAAGAATGCTGGGTTGCATACAGAGAGAAATTACCTGCAGAAAGGAGGAAGTATTAATGTCACTGTACAAGTCACTGGTGAGGTCTCACTTGAAGTATTTTGTTCATGGAGACCATATCTCACAAAGGATATAAAAAAAACTTTGTAACGGTTTAGAAGAAGGCGACCAAAATGATTTGGAGCCTGTGCCAGAAGACGTATGAGAAGAGACTTGAAGACCTAAATATCTATACTCTAGAGGAGAGGAGGGACAGGGGAGATATGATACAGACCTTTAAATACTTAAGAGTATTGATGAACAAACAAATCCTTTTTAAAGATGGGGAAGCTATAAAACTAGAGGGCATAACATGAAGCTGCAAGGGGGTAAACTGAAAGGCAACGTCAGGAAATACTTTTTCACTGAAAGGATGGTGGATGCTTAGAATGCCCTCCCGATGGAAGTGGTGGGGCAAATACAGTGACAGAATTCAAAATGGCATGGGACAGACACAGTGGATCCCTTTATAGCAACAGGAAAAAATAAAAATAAACCTAACTATATGTCATATCTCAACAAATAAGGAAACAAGGGAGAGATCATGGGCCAGAGAGGGGGAAGTGAGGCAAAGGGAAGATGGTGGATGCCATTGTTCACAAGATGCTTTTACCATATTATAATTTTTATGTGGAAAGGGAGAAGGTACCACCTAGCCACATCTCACCTCATCCCAGCTCCATCCAGCCACACTTCTGTCCTGCCTAGGTGTCCCAGATTTGCAAATCAAAAATCTGGTAACCTTACAACTAACCTTCTTTCTCCCTTCCCCTTCCTTTCTTCACCAGTCTCTCTCCAGCCATCGCCACCACTCCTCCTGGACCTCCTCTCCTCAGTGCTTAGCCTGTCATCACTAGATCTCCTGATCTCCCTTTTCTTTCCTGTCTCCATGAGCCTCTCCCCCCCCCCCACCAGTCTCAGTCTCTCTCTCTCTCTCTTCATTCCCTCTAGTTTCTCTCCCTAGCCAGTCCCACCAATCTCTCTTCCCCATAGCCAGTCCCCATCAGCCTCTTTGTTTTGTGTCTTGTGAATCCCTGTAATGGTCTCATGGATCCTGGGGGTCCACAGACCAAAGGTTTGGAACCACTGTGCTCGATTAAAGCCAGAATCAGTAAAGGGGGCCGTTCTGTATGAGGTTTTCCATTAAAAGAAGGGCTGGATGTGTAACCACATAAAAAGATTTGATCTTAACTTTGCTTTAAAGCCTATTGTGCAGGCAAAAGGCCAATGTGTCCTACAATACAGCACTCACGGCAGAGGCATGCTGTTCTTGTTAGTGTGGGACTGACTGGCCAGGTGAGACTCTCTGGAAAAGATAGGAGGAAAAAAGTTAACGAATTTCTAAATGTAAAAAGTTGGCATTTTCCCTGCAGCCCTCCCTCCATGACTTGCTCTGACAGAAACTAATTAGCAGAGACTTTGCCAGCCTTCAAATAACGATAACAAAAAGAGAGAGAAAAAAACAAGTTAATGAAATTGGGTGGGGAGAGGGCGGGAGGAGGGAAGAATTACCTTCTGGCTGAATGATAGATGGAGAACATGGCAATTGCCATGGAAATATGGCTCTGTTTCTGGCCAGCTGGGAAGCAGACTTGCACCTTTCTTGCCCTTCTTTATGCACTGAGATGATAAAACAGGTTTGTAAATAACTTGCCTTTTGATTTGTTAGGTTGCTCTAAGATCTGTATTCTGAGGCTGTGACGATACTGTGGGCTCCTGGAAATATTCTGTTGCATGTTTGCAGTGGTGTTTACGAATCACTAGCCTGTGCCATATTAAAAACCGCTGAGAGCATAAAATGATGATGATGATGCGGCAATAGTGGTGCCATGACAAACTTGAAGGTCTGTATTTGGTATTTTGACCTCTAGCGGTGGTACCACAAGGCTGCCGCCGGAAGGTCAGAGGCTCCGTTTTAAACCGGGTACCCAACAGAGTAGGAATGACTTGGGATTGCTCCAACACTCACCAGATACCAGAGAAACTGCCAGTAAGAGCTGGGAGAGCCTGGAGGTTGGGGAGATGATCATGATTAATATCGGGGGCTCGAAGGAGGAGTGAGACAGTCCAGGGGTTTCATCTGCCTCGTGATTGAGACTCCAGGTCTCCACTGAGAGCTGCCACTTGTGCATGCCTTGGGGCAGGTGCAAAAGTTGCCACTCATAGAGATATTTTTCAATCTAGACATATCTTCCCATTGTAAAAATGAAATCTACATATTTATGTTTGGGGCAGGCCACTCCCCTCACTATGTACCCTTTAAATCTCTACTTCCCGGAAGTATATGCATCCAAATAGCAGCTTTCTGAAATTACCGTTTGGACATGTATGTGATGTAGCTGTGTAAAGACAGCTGTTAACACATCTAGAACTGCATATATTTCTAAATGATCTCCATGGGAGTATATCTCCAGGAAAAAGCAGGAATGTAGTCTTCACATATGGGTATCAGTACTTATGGAGCCTGCACGGGAACGCTCCCCAGCGTCCAATAGGAAAGCTTTTGGGAGCATCCCACAGCGCCTGCGTGCTGCCTTCCCGCCTTTCCAACTGTCCCTCTCCAGTTCTTCGTTTTCCGCAGAGCCAACAGATCACATACCCTGTCACTGCAGAAAAATTTTGTCTTTAATCTTTGTTTTTGTGGTCGCATCTGCCTTCCTTAGATGCCATACCGGTACCGCCGGTTCTTTCGGCTTTCTTTAAAAAAAAAAAAATTATAGTTTCTGCGGTGCTTTACTTTAGAAACTTTTTTGCTTGGTGCTAGGTGCCATTTTGGGCACTAGGCCCAATTTTGTTTTCTTAAAAATGGAAAAACCTACTTTAGGTTTTAAGAAATGTTCTAAATGTGGCGGTACCATTTCTGTCACCGACACCCATGATTGTTGTCTCAAATGTTTAGGTCCTGACCACTCTATTTCAGAGTGCCTCTCCTGTGGAATGATGTCAGAAAGGGGCCGGCAGAACCAAGCTGCTAAACTTAGCACCCTTTTTCCCTCAGACGTGGCGTCTGTTGCATCGACGTCCTCCAGGGCCTCATCTTCCTCCCATGGATCTCAGGTAACTAAACATAAATCTAGCCAGTCCTCAAAGGGTAGATCTCCTTCTAAGTATCGAGATGCCCCTGGCATTGCCCTTGAGGAATTTGCATCGGCAAAACTGCCCCGGCGGGAGGCTTCGGCTTCCAAAGCATTAACGAGGCTTCAGGATGTTCTCAAGGCCTCAACCTCGGCAGGACTACTGGCGCCATGCTCTGTGGTTCTGGATGCTGCTACCGGTACCGACACCCACGCATCGGCAGCGTCGATAGACCAGAGATTCCTTGCTATCGAACGCAGTCTAGCGGCTGTTCTCATGGCTTCGGTACCGTTGAAACCGCTTCAGACACCTCAATCGATACCGGTACCGACTGCATCGACATTGGCGGGTATGCCACCCATACAGAGTCATGCGTCTGTCTCCGTCATCGACAGATTGGTACCGGAACAACCCGATACCGACTTCGATCGATACCGGTACCGTGCTTTGCATGATCACCGGGATCTGAGGTATTTTGAATCCCCTGATGAGTCTGAAGACTCCGCCGATACAAGAGTACTTCTCCCCGAGGATTCCTCTTCTCCTCAGTGCAGAATGTCTCCGCCAGAGGATATGTCCTTTCAGGACTTTATCCGTGATGTGGCCCGAGGCCTTTCCATCACAGTAGCTCCTGAAAAAGAGCCTAGGGCAAAGAAGTTGGAAATTCTCCAATACCCTAAGGCTCCCAAAGAGGCAGCTACTCTGCCTATTCATGAGATCTTACATGATCTTATGCTAAGGATGTGGGAAACACCTTTAACCACATCTCCTCGAAGACTCAATACCATGTATCGAGTTCCACCTTGTCCTGGCTTTCAAAAAACTCAATTACCACACCATTCAATGGTGATGAAATCAGCCATGAGAAGGATGAAAAGTGCAAAGAGACGTGCATCCAATCCTCCAGGTCGTGAATGTAGGACTCTCGATGCCTTTGGGCGTCGATGCTTCCAAGCTTCCATGCTCTCAGCTAGGATCAGTTCCTATATCTTTTATATGGGAAAGTTCCTTAACCCTTTCCAGGCCGAGCCCAAAACTCTCGGGATTGAAAATTCTGACTAAGGGGTATGTTTACTAAACTGCGCTAATGTGCGCGGTGCACATTAGCGTGCGCTAAAGTACCTTAGCGCACGCTAATGCCGCATTACGGGGCACAAATGTGCCCCGCACAGGTGCGCGGCGCACTAAAGTGCACGCTCATGTGCGCGGCGCGCTAATGTGCGATAAAGGTGAGGAAAGGCTCCCGGAGGGCGGAGGAAGGCTCGCCAGGGGCGGAGAGAAGGGGTCAATGGGTGGAGAGTGGGAGGGGAGAGGCTCCCCGCACACTAGCGGGGCTGAAATTCAAGGCAAAAAATACCGCGAGTGAAAACCTCGCGGTAGAGACGATTTAAAGGGAAGAGAAACCATTTATGTCAGCAATGTACAGCAAACCAGGGAAACCTACAAAACAGTGATAAGTGTGATACATGTGCATGGTACAAAAGTGCACATAAACATTGCAAATGACCCCAAAAAAATAAAAAAAAATTATAATCAAGCTGGGCAATAGTGATAGTAATGGGAAACATCAAAAAACACTCCCAAGAAAGCCGCAAAAAAAAAAAAAATGAATTTTGGAAGGGCCTACGCTCCGTCCCCATACAAGGTGAATGATCCCACAGTGAAATAGCACTGATCAGGGTTTCCCTCTCCATTGGACAGGTTACTTATGGCATGCACATGTTCCACAACAGCAGGGCGGGCAGGTCGGAATGGGCAATTGGACAGATGCTGGGAAAGGGGATACAGAGGGCTGCAGGCGGCACATGCTGTGGTGCAGCTGGGGCACAGTGCGGACTAGGCAGAAGCCTAGATGGCACTTAGGAATGCTGAAACTGAACAGCAGCCAGACAGCAGCTGATGAGGGCCCAACATGGGCACGAGAGTGTTTATCACAGTGTCACAGGGGATAGTACCCAGCAAGTACCCCCAAGGGCACAGAACATTGGCAGGCAGTGATTGGGGGACGTGCGGACAGATATGCAGGCACCCCTACCCCAGAACCCGCACCATAGGCAGCCGCCTACCCGCACACAGGATGGCCTGAGACTGCATACCACCAGCACCACCAGCAGAAGAGCATGGTGGCACAGGGGTACTGGAGGTGGAGGGGGGCAGTGGCAGCTGCCCAGAGCAGACCATGGCCTAGCCCTGTGTAGGTGGGTGCCATGTACTGCAACAGACAGGCTCTGTCTGACAAACAACCATGGTATCTCCAGGGACTGCACTGTCTCTGTGAGCACAGTGTGGTGTGGTGAACACAGCCAGTGTGTTCATGAGCAGATGGTCACAAGTTCAAGTCCCAGCTGGGGCTACTGCCAGTCCAGTCCCCATATTTTACCCGCTACTAAACCGTGATAGTAAGGACAAACCTTTTTTGCAGAGAACATACGCATGGTTAATACGCCTATATTTTACCCCACCGAGCACAGACACCAGAAACATGCACATTACCTAGACCAGAGTCCCCCAAATGCAGGCCTGGAGGGCCACAAATCATTCAGGTTTTATGCTGTCTCCAATATAAGGCCATGTCAGCATGGTGACGGAGGGGTACTGGTGTTGGAGGGGGCAGTGGCAGCTGCCCAGAGCAGACCATGGCCTAGCCCTGTGTAGGTGGGTGCAATGCAATGCAACAGACAGGCTCTGTCTGACAAACAGTCATGGTATCATGAGGGAATGCGCTGTCTCTGTGGCAACACAGTGGTGCAGTGCACACAACCAGTGTGTTTGGAGGCAGAAGGTCACAGGTTCAAGTCCCAGCTATGGTGCCTGCCAACCCAGTCCCCATATTTTACCCACTACTACAACGTACTAATACAGACAGAACGTTTATTGCAGATGACTTAAACCTGCCCAAAACACCTACATTTTACTCTACAGAGCAAAGACACCATAAACAGGCGCATTACCTAGAGCAGAGTCTCCCAAATGCAGTCCTGGAGGGCCAAACACCATTCAGGTTCCATGCTGCCTCTAATAAAGATGCCTGTGCTGCATATCTATGCACCACCCCCATGGTATGCAGATGTATCTCATGCATATTCATGAGGGACAGCATGAAAACCCGAACAGTGTTTGGCACACCAGGACTGGAGTTGGGAACCTCTGCCGTAAAGCAGCAGCCAACAGGGGCAGACACACCCACATCCACAGGCTCCATTAGCCATTGCCTCCTGGAGAGGCAGGACATTGGGCCCTGCGTGCATCTCCCAATACTAGCACTTGCATACCTTAGCAATGCCACCCTACACCTGGGTATACGGTACACAGCTATCAAACGTTTGCTATGATTACTGGCAGATAGCAATTCCTACGTTAAGCACAGTTTGCTGATTGAGCTCCATCATAACAACCTTTCTGATGTCTGTGGAGTGTGCTTCAGGTCTGGTCTCTGACAGTGTTTACCACCCTGGGGAGTGACCCCCAACAGTATTGCGCACCATATCCATGCCTGCACTGTGCCCAGGACTGGTGTGGTGGCCAGGGCTGCTAAACTCCTCTATAGTAGCACAATGCTGGCATAGGTGTGGGAGTGTGTGTCTGTCTATCCAGTGTGTGGTGGCTGCAAACACCCTCCACAGCCCACACTGCCAGCACTGTTGCCAGTATTGGCCTGCCAATGTGCATAATGAGGAGCAAGATACCATGGGTATAGCCCGGACAGGGTGGCTTGGCCAGGATGCATCTGCACAGGGCATAGGGCACTGGCTGGGACATTGTAGTGCCCGGCCACCACCTACACAGACAGGGTGGCCTCAGCATGTCCTGCTGGGAGATCACTCTCACCCTGACTGTGCAGTGACCACAGCATGGCTAGGCACCCCCATAGTTCTATATAGTATTTTTCTCATGTGATATTTATGGGTTTCCTTTTGGGGCCCAGTCACTGACTTATCTGCTTGTTGTGTATGCTGACATCCCAGTTCTGGGTGCACGCATTTCCACCAGGAGCATGCACTATGGACTAGCTAGCAGACTGTTTGCAGCTGGTATGTGTCTTGATGGAGCGCCTTGTAGGGTGCAGCGGCTGAAGACTTGCTGCAGGAGAATATCAGATAGTGGTGGGGTGCAGCTTAGCATATCCAGGCCTAATGTCTGTCTGCTATTGCGTTATGGATGTATACAGAGCTGCATTGACTGCCCTGTAGGTGTCTGTTCCCCAGCAGGACCGGGGTTGATGGTCCCTCTACTGCCACCATTGCAGGGAGGTAGAATGTGGATCTGTTGATGGGAGACCCTGTTTACCACCCTCAGCCCTGGAGGAGGAGGGTGGTGGTACATAATCCTCCTAGGGGTCCATAGGGGCTACACCTGACTGAGACATACAGATATATCCAAGGTGTTTCTGCAGAAACTACCTATCTCACACATTAGCACTGCTGGAGACCTGCAGCATGGCCTATTTCTGCCATGGAAGGTGCTGTGGACCTGGTGCTGGGCGCCCCACTGCACACTCAGGGTGAGCACAGTACCCGCACAATGTGACGGTGTGTAGCTACTCTTTCCCAGTAACACACATGGTCAGTTCCCCCTACCAGGCCGAGGTGCTGTGGGGGTGCATACCCCATCTTGTGTTCATCTGTAGACAGCTGATTTGCATGTGGAGTGCATCATGGGTACGGGTGGGCTAACCCTATCCTGGTGACCACAGCAGACTGTCTGTGTGGTGACGTGCAGTCCCTCTGCAGCCAGCCAGGGGCTTGCTAGCAGCTATAGAGCTGTAGCCCACTGGTTACTTCACTGCCTGTGGAGTCAGAGGTCATGGGTTCAAACCCACAGTGGGGTTATTTGATAGGGCTGCCCAAAGCATTATCTCTTTTTAATGTACATTATTGCTGCCATCAAAAACACCCTCAGCGTACTGTACCATAAGGTGCCTCAGAGGGTGCTTTATAGGGCGCCCTATAGGGCACCTTATGGTTACCGTCCATATAAGGTGCACTATACGTTATCCTGTGGAGCGACTTATAGGGTGCCCTATAGGGGACATTATAAGGTGCCGTGGCGGACAGTGCACTTTACAATGTGCCCTATGGAGTGCCTTATAGGGTGCCTTATGCGGCACCTTCAGTTACGGCACGTGAGGGCGTGTTTGCTGGCAGCAATTAATAAAATACAAATAAAGTGCTGCAGGAAACAATACATACATGTCAAAGCTGATGCCTCAGCCAGCCTTACGTATTAGGCACACTGGGGATCAAACTCATGACCCCTGTATCAGCAGTCAGTGCCTTAACCATTGTGCTACACTGCTGTTCCTCCTTGCATGTCAGCGCACCTACTTCAGATTTCCATGCGTTTAAATGCACAGTGCTGCCATCAAACACAGTGCTATGACCTTGCTGTGCCTCATAGGGCACCCTATATGGCGCCCTATAGGCCACCCTTTCAGCAACATTGTAGGGTGCCGTGGTTGAAAGTGCCCTTTAAAATGTGCCCTCTGGGGTACCTTATGAGGCGCCTTATGCAGCACCTTATGTTACAATACTTTGAGGGTGTGTTTGCTGGCAGCACTAATTAAAATAAAAATAAAATGCCTCCTAAAGCAATATTACCTATAACAGGTAATGCCTCAGCCAGCCTTCTTCATTAGGCACAGTGGGGGATTGAACCCATGACTCCTGCATCATTGGTCAGTGTCTTAACCATTGTGCTATACTGCTTCTCCTCCTTGCATGTTAGCGCACCTACTTATGATTTTCATTCGTTAAACTGCACAGTGCTGCCATCAAAAACAGTGCTGTGACCTTGCGGTGCCCCATACGGCACCCTATAAAGTGCCCTATAAGCAACATTCTAGGGTGCCTTGGCGGACAGTGCACTTTAAAATGTGCCCTCTGGGGTACCTTATGGGGCGCCTTATGTTACAGTGCTTTCAGAGTGCGTTTGCTAGTAGCAGTAATTAAAATAAAATTAATATGCCTCAGACTGCAATATTACCTATAACAGGTAATGCCTCAGCCAGCCTTCTTTATTGGGCACAGTGGGGGGATTGAACCCATGATCCCTGCACCATTGGTCAGTGTCTTAACCATTGTACTGTGGCTTTCTTCCTGTGCTTGCACATCAGCGTGCCACTTATGCTTCCCGCGCGCGTTTCTCATGTGCTAATGTGCGCCGCGCACATTAGCGCATGAATAATCCCGGTTTGCTTTTTTCATGCTGACACGCCCACTCCTTTTATGGCATCCCGCACAATAGCGCGGCGCGCACCTAACGGGGTTTTAGTAAACATACCCCTAAATATTCCTATCAAATGGTATATAATACATGACCATAGCAAAAGGAAAATCACTATTAGAACATATTGAATAAGACGGGTACAATTTTCCTGAAATATGCAAAAATTAACCCGGCTGCAGAATGTGGATTAAAATTTTAAAGTAGGCCTTCAGAGGTCACAGGAGACTTGGAGCTTATGAGCCCCCTCCTTCCTGATGACAAAAGGCAAGACTATCTTACTCTTGTCAAACATGCTCAGGATGATTCCAAGTTTGTAAATCGTTCAGCCTTTGACTGTTTTGAGTGCATAAGCAGAACCTCTGCTATTGCCATTGGTGCACGTCGGATTGCCTGGCTTCAGGCATCTGACTTGGAAATTTGGGTACAGGATAAATTAGAAAACATTCCTTGCACAGGACAAAATCTCTTTGGCAAGAATTGGCAGGAGAAGGCTAATGAGATAGATGCTGACAATATCACTTTGGATAGATTGTCCAAATCTACAGCTGATCCTGCAAGGAAAAGATCCTCTAAGAAACCATTTTTCAATAAGAAAAAGAAGTTTTATCCTTCCTATACCCAACAGGGACACCGTCCAGGTCAGTCTGCCCAAAAGGGGCAACAGCAATAGCCTAGACAACAAAAGAAGCCAAAAGCTGTAAAACCGCAGCCAGCTCAGCAGGCTCAGGCTCAGGCTCAGGCTCAGCCTCCTCAGGGGCTTTGACTCCTTTCTAGAGAACTTTGTCTTCCTGCCCCTGAACGGTCCAGAACCCTCGACCATCCCAGGCAGGTTATGTCATTTTGCCCACAGATGGTACCAAATAACAGCAGAAAATTGGACTCTGTCCATTGTATGAGAGGGCTACAAGCTTCATTTTCCCAGCATGCCCCCTCCTACAATTGTAAGACAGTTCAATTTTCAGACCTCTCTCGATGGTCTATTAGGTCAAGAAGTCACAACACTCCTTGCTCAAGGGGCAATAGAGGAAGTACCCATTCCCCAACAGGGTACAGGGTTGTACTCCCCCTATTTCCTTATTCCAAAGAAAACAAGAGGACACAGACCCATTTTAGACCTCAGAGAATTTAACACATATCTGTTTCGAGAGAAGTTCAAAATGATCTCTCTAGGAACTCTGCTGTCATACCTTCAAAGTCAGGATTGGCTGTGTTCTCTAGATCTCAAGGATGCGTATACTCATATTCTCATCCATCCAAATCACAGGAGATTCCTGCAATTCCTATTTCAAGGAAAGCACTTCCAGTACAGGGTTCTTCCCTTTGGCCTGGCATCTGCGCCAAGAGTGTTCACAAAATGCATGGCTGTGGTAGCTGCATTTCTCCGCACTCTGGGAATATTCATCTTCCCCTACTTAGATGACTGGCTCATTCGAGCCCCTACAGTGCCAGAAGCCAGCTCTGCTCTATCTCACACAATGCGAATCCTTCAGTATTTGGGACTGGTCATAAACCTCCCAAAATCCAATCTTGCTCCCACTCAGTCCCTAGAGTTCATAGGAGCTCATCTGGATACCAGACAGACAAGGGCTTTCCTTCCGCAACCCCGCTGTCTTCGCATAGTACAACTAGCTTCCCAAGCAGTGCTCAAACCTTGTCTCACTGCTCGGGAAATGTTACAATTGCTAGGCCACATGGCATCCACCATGCATGTGGTTCCTTATGCTCGCCTCCATATGCGAGCAGCCCAGTGGACTTTATCCACTTAGTGGACACAGGCCTCAGGTTGCCTGTCGGACAAAATAACAGACCATCTTATTTCGTCCCTCCAATGGTGGCAGTCACCCAGAAACCTTCTGGTGGGGTCTTCTTTCCAGCAACCCCTATCCCAAGCCACCCTAACAACAGATCCTTCACAGGTGGGATGGGGAACACACCTGCACGATCTCTCTACCCAGGGTACCTGGACTCCACAGGAGGCCTGTCTTCACATCAACCTCCTGGAGCTCAGAGCAATCTTCCTAGCTCTTCAAGTATTTCACGCCCAGTTCAGCTACAAGACAGTCCTAGTTCAAACAGACAACCAGGTAGCCATGTTCTATGTGAACAAGCAGGGTAGAACAGGCTCTCTGTTGCTATGCAACGAAGCTTTGCGACTATGGGCCCTCGCGAGAGAACATCAGATTCATCTCCTTGCGGTGTATCTTCCAGGCATTCAAAATTCTTGGGCAGACAAACTCAGTCAAGTTCTGCTTCCACACGAATGGTCTCTCCATGCAGACCAGGTTGCCCAAATATTTTAAATTTGGGGAACCCCAGACATAGACCTCATTGCAAGTTCGCAAAATGCCAAACTTCCCCGGTTCTGTTCCAGAATTCCGGCTCGATGTTGTCAGGCAAGGGACGCCTTCCTCCTTCACTGGGGTCAGGACTTCCTATATGCCTTCCCTCCCATTCCCCTCATCCCCAAAACCCTATTCAAGCTTCAGAGAAACAGAGGTCATATGATCCTCTTAGCTCCATGTTTGCCACGGCCAACGTGGTACCCTCTGCTCCTACATCCCTCTCAAGCTCCGCCTCTGGAGCTGGGATCCGCTCCAGATTTTCTCTCCCAAGAGGAAGGGATGCTGTGGCATCCCAATCCCCAGTCTCTGTATCTCAGGGCCTGGTTGCTGGAAAGCCTAGAACTTCAAGATCTTATCCTTTTCCAACAGGTAAAGGATATCCTTCATGCTTCTAGGAAACCCTCCACAAGATGCTCGTATGCCTTTAAGTGGAAAAGGTTTACCTTATGGTGCTCGCAGAAGGATCTTAACCCTCTTGCGATACCTCTGGAATCGATACTGGAGTATCTCCTTCATTTGTCAAATGCGGGTCTCAAGACAAATTCAGTAAGAGTCCATCTTAGTGCTATTGCAGCTTCTTACAAGCCTCTAAGTGGACAATCTATTTCCTCTCATCCTCTCATAGCGAGATTTATGAGAGGCCTTCTTTTAAGAAAGCCTCCCATTAAGCCACCACCGGTGGCATGGGACTTAAATTTGGTGCTCGAGCAGCTTATGAAGCCACCCTTTGAACCATTAGCCACTACATCTTTGAAATTCCTTTCCTAGAAAGTCATCTTCCTCATTGCAATCATATCAGCACGTCGCATCAGTGAATTGCAAGCGTTAGTGGCTGATCCTCCTTATACAAGGTTTCACCATGATAAGGTAGTTCTTAGGACTCATCCACACTTTATGCCAAAGGTGGTTTCGCCTTTCCATTTAAACCAAGCGGTTTACCTTCCTGTATTCTTTCCGAGGCCTCATGCCTCCAATGCAGAAAGGAACCTTCATACCTTGGACTGTAAAAGAGCTTTGGCCTTTTACTTGCAAAGGACACAGCAACACAGAAAATCTTCTGAACTCTTTGTTGCGTTTGATCCTAGTCATTTGGGACTTCCAGTTTCCAAAAGAACACTGTCCTACTGGATCGCACAGTGCATATCCTTTGCCTATGAGAATAGGAACCTTCTCCTTGAAGGCCATGTCACCGCTCACAATGTGAGAGCCATGGCAGCCTCAGTGGCTCATCTTCACTCTGTGTCTATCGACGACATCTGTCGAGCAGCTACTTGGGCTTCGGTACATACCTTCACAGCCCACTACTGCTTAGACAAGGACTCCTGCCGGGATGCCTTGTTTGGCCAGGCTGTTCTTCAACACCTTTTTCAGACTTAATCAACTCCTACCCACCGTCGCTGGTAGGATGCCAGAGATCCATGGGGGGAAGTGGGGCCCTTTCGCAAGAGCTGACAACTTCTTGGGGCCATCTCCCTGGCATCTGCAGCTAGGGAGTCCCCATATGTGAAGACTACATTCCTGCTTGTTCCTGGAGATAGCGTAGTTACTCACCTGTAACAGGTAATCTCTGGGAACAGCAGGCATTTAGTCTACACAACCCGCCCACCTCCCCAAGGAGTTGTATCTCTCTCTCTCTTTCTCTCTCTCCCTCTCTCTTTTGTCTCAGCTATAAACGCAACTGGAGAGGGACAGTTGGAAAGGCTGGAAGGCAGCACGCAGGCGCTGTGGGATGCTCCCAAAAGCTTTCTTATTGGATGCTGGGGAGCGTTCCCACACAGGCTCCATCAGTACCAACGATACCCATATGTGAAGACTAAATTCCTGCTGTTCCCGGAGATCAGCTGTTACAGGTGAGTGACTACACTTTATTATTATTTCCTGCATTTATGGCATATTTTATACACAGAAAATGGCTATTATAAAATTTCCATGGGTAGAACAGGGCTTTATTTTGCAGAAATAGGCTTTTCTAAAATGAAAGGCCTGATATGGATGTAAAGTTATACACATCTGTCCTGTTCACATTTAACTCTGCCTGGTTTACACAGAAGCTCTCCGAGGAGTGGATTTACGAAGGATATTTGCAGTTTCTCATAGACTTACAGTAGATGCAAATGTAAATGCCATTTGGAGGTCTACATGAGAAAAATAGGAGTGTCCATATCACTCAGACCTGGAATTTTCAATGGACAGTGTAGGTAGGTGCCTTGAGGTGAATGTTTTATTTATTGATTTAAACTTATTTCTATACTGTCTTTTTGCGATTCAAAGCCGTTTACATGTAACAGAATGCCTTACAGGGGATGTAGGTGCATGCTGTTTTACAATAGAACATAGAAATTAATTTTAACATTTGCTGTAAACCATGTACATTGAACCGTTGTTAACAAATGAACAGATATTTACATTGTTGAAGACATGGATTACGTGACTCAGAGGCTTCAGGTAGTTGGATGGACTAAGGCACATTAGTTTGAGATTCTGATGCTATAGGTGTGTTGTAGTATTCTTGAAAAATATAAGTTTTCAGTTTCTTCTGAAATTCTAAATGGTCAGAGCATCCTCTTAGATCTGTTGGTAAGGAATTCCATATACTGCAGTTGAGGCAAAGAGGGAGAATGCACGGTTGCATATAGTTTGATTGGTCTTAGCTTTTTGAGAGGAGAAGGAGGCGATATTGATCGAAATATGTCTTTGCAGCCTGTCGGTCTTGGGTTGTGAAATCAGGGCTTGGAGGCAATATGCTGATTCTTTGTGTATGACCTTGAATGTTGTGATGAATGCCTTGTATTTTACTCTTGCTGAGATAGGAAGCCAGTGGAGGTCCATTAGTACGGAGGTGATGTGTGTTCATCGAGAGGTTCCTTGGATTATTCTTGCTGCGGTGTTCTGTGCTATCTGAAGTGGGTATAGTGTATTCTTGGGAAGAGCATGGTAAATAATGTTATAGTAGTCTATGATGGGTGTAATTATAGCCTGGCATATACTCCAGAATAGGTTTGGCATTAGTAAGGGGCATAGGCTCTTAAGTGTTCTTAGTTTGTGATAGAGAGATTTGGTTATTCTCTTTATATGGGCTTGGAAAATTAGCCTTTGATCTGTTATTAGGCCTAGGTATTTGATTTCAGATTTAACTTGTATGGTAAAATTGTCTAGTTTTAGGACTTGTGGGGGAGAGAAGGATGAATCAGAGAATATGTAGAGGGTTTCAGTCTTTTCTTGATTGATGAAGACGTTATGGAGATCTAGCTAGTTCCTTACATCCAGGAAACATTTCTGTATACCATAAAAGTCTGGTATTAAGGTGCTGAATGATGTGTAGAACATGATGTTATATGCATATATCTAGTAGTGAATTTTATGGTCCTTGAATATCATGCATAGGGGCTGGAGGAATATGTTGAATAGTAGGGCCAAGAGGCTTGAACCATGGGGTACTCCTTTTTGCTGGATAAATGGACGTGAGGTTTGGTAGTTGATTTTTACTTGTTGGCTCCGGCCTTTGAGGTAGGAGTTATTGGTTATTGTAGCACCCCGGAGTCCAATGTTGTAGAGCCTTTGTATGAGTTGATAATGAGGAAGGGAATCAAATGCAGATGCGACGTCAAGGAATAGTGAGAAATAGTGCGCTATATAAGAAATTGTAATAAATAAATAAATAAATATAAGGAGGAAGCCTTGAGTGGTGTTTTCAGTGGAAGTCAGAACTGTGTTTAGCAGGGATATGATAAAGGTTTCCATGCTGTGATTTTGTCTGAACCCATGTTTGTAGGGGTCAAGGGGAACATAGTCGGTGATGTAGTTTTGAAGTTTGATTTGTACTGTTTTCTCTATTATTTTTGAGATAAAAAGAATGTTAGATATCGGTCTGTATGAGCATAGTGTAGTGGTGTTAAGGTTTGATCCTTTTAGTATCAGTCAGACTGAACTTTGTTTTAGAATCGTGGGCATGTTGCCTTGGGATAGAGATGGATGTACTATGCTCAGTATATAAGGACTGAGGTGTACTCTGGCAATCTTGCTCCAAGACACAGGACAGGGGGCAGGTATTGAAGTGGTTGTGTTAATTGCGGCTTCGATGTTTTCAATGGATGGTAGGTCGAATTGTGTCCAAGTAATCAAAGGGCTGTCTTGACTATTTGGAGTATTTAGTAGGTTATCAGAGAAGGGCAGTGGTTTTGTTTAGATTGGAAATAGTTTGCCATATCTTGAGGGCATATGCTGTCCTGTGGTATCCATTTGGATGGTTTCCTTAGGAGGGATTTTGCAATAGAGAAAAGATCTCTAGGTTTATTTATTGCGTGCATGATAGTGTTACTATGGTGTTCCTTTTTGCATCTTAGGGTTTCGTCGGAGTATATTCTGAGTTTCTCCATATAGGTGGCATGGACTAGGGGGTCTTTGGAGCATCTCCATTTTTGTTTGAGACATTATAGGTCACTCTTCTGTTTTTAGTAGGGAGGTTGAGAACCAAGGGACTATGTTGAGATGCTTGGGGGTGTTTTTTCTTGGTGGGGCAAGGGCTGCAGCAATCATAATTTCATTCCACCCTTTGACCTTGCTTTCTAGGTCTTCTTCTAGATGTGGGATGACTCATTAATCCTCATTAAATTGTGAAAATCTCCAATTTATGGGTGGGTTATTGGTTAAAGTTGTACGGTGTTGAATACTGGGTATGGAGAGTAGTATTGATGCTTGGTCGGACCAGGGTACTGGAAGTATTGTATAAGGAATTTGCTTGACATCTGTTAAGAGATCGTCAGGGCTAAATACTAGATCAAGGGTGCTTCCTTTGTTGTATGTCAGCTTGGTAAGGATTTGGATATAATAGAGGGCTTCCATGGCTTTGAGGAAGGAGGCTTTGTAGGAGCTGAAACAAAGTTTTGGTCCCCAAGAATAATGAGGGATTGATGATTTGTTGTTAAGGAACAGGCTGCATACATTAGAATGGACAGCTCAGTGGGATTGCTGTGTGGTGCTCTATATATCAGGCACATTGAGAGGTAATCATTTGAGACTATTAAGATATCAGTGTCAGCCATGGAACTTGAGTCAATGGTGATGAAGTCCAGAGTAGATTAGGTATTATACAAGCACCCCCGCCTCTATTAGTTGACCTATTACAATTATGTATTGTAGGTAGGTGGACATAACTGGTTTAAGAGGACAGAGTCCATGTCAGTGAGCCATGTCTTAGTTATACATAGTATGTCAAGCTTTTGATCCATGATGAAGTCCACTAGTATCTGTATCTTATTCTGGGATGAGCATGCGTTAATGAGTGCACATTGTTTTGGTGGGTCTGTATGCTGATTGTTATTGTTTGCAATGCATGTGTCATTAAATAAGTTAATTTTGACTAAGGAACAGGTTCTCCTGTATTGCCGTGTGTGTGTATGGAGCATTTGGGTAAAGGTTCATGGGAGCCTGTGTTTGTGAATTATGGGGTTTTGAGTGTTGGGCTCCATGGAAACTGTGTCAGTAAGGAATGCAGGTGCAGCTATCAGTAGTAGTTGTATGCTGTGAACAATTAAGGTAGCATACCTCTTACGTGATTTTTTTTCCATGTTAGTGGTAGAGGAATGGAGTCTTATGTCTCACAGTAAACAGGAGATTCTGAGTCGCGATGATGTAATGCTGTAAGGTGTGCAGCATGTTCTGTCCATCTTGAGGTTCTACTGATGGTCCCACTTTGTTCCACACACAAGGGCCATACCTAAGGGCCCTTAGGCACGGGCCTGCCAGGCGCTGGTGCACCTAGGCTGAATTGAAATTTAAATCTCTTGCCGCTGGTGTGTTTTGAGTAGACCACCACTTCCATCCTGCCACCATTTTGTTCTCCACCAAGAAAAAGAATCCTGAATACCAACAGTTGTCAAGAAACTCTTTCAGGTTGAAAAAGAAGAAAGTATTCCTGCAGTCACATAAGCTTCAGTAAGATGTGAAAGAAAACAACCGTCCATCATTTGTAGAAATGGCATCTGACGTCAGTGCCGACGAAACGATGACCAGAAGCCAATCCAAGCACTTCTGTGTCACTCACCAACCAATCAAAAATGGGAGCACCCTATTGAAAAGGGAACCTACAATTCTGATTGGGACAGGCAGAGTTATAGAACACAAACAGAGTGTAACTAATCATAGTAGACTGTTCCATTCCAATACCGCATTAAGACCAGATGGTCTGCTCTGTTCTGTCATATTCCTTTCTGGCGCCAGTTTCTTGATGACATCTTTTTCCTCTGGACTGGTACTCTATCATAATTGAATTCTTTTTTGACACTGTTGAACTCCTTTAAACCTGACATTCGATTCACGGCTCAGATGGATCAGACTCAGATTCAATTTTTGGACATTACAATTGTTTTAACCTCTGCTGGGTTCATTACTTCACTATTCCGGAAGCCAGTGCAACAAAACACTCTTTTGAGTTATCATAGCTATCACCCTGTATCTTTAAAACTGGGTTTACCTTATGGCCAATTTCTACGGCTCCGGCGAAATTGTTCAATGCTCCATGAGTTTTATCATCATGCCGAGGATTTGAAACAATGGTTGTTATTTTGGGATTACCCTTTGGGGATAATTAAGGCTACCCTTAAACAGGCTCGCTTTACTCACCGTGAATGGCTACTGCCGCATACCAACAAGGATCGGGTTCCTCAGACTTCTGATAATAGGATTACGGGTATACTCCCTTATACAGGGGGCATTTCTATGGTGGCAAAGATTTTGCATCATTTTTGGCCAATCCTTGGTCTTCATACTTGCTTTCGAGATAAACTATTACTTCTTGCCTACTCCAGAGGTGCTAATCTACGTGATTTTGTGGTTCATTCTGCCTCTCGAGTGGATCACCCTCTATCTTTTCATGATGATCCGGGCCATTTCCAGTGTGGTTCATGTCGGTTTTGTGCGATTTCAATCACAGGCGCAGCTTGGCTTGATGTTCATACTTCCCATATTTATAAGTCAAAATGGCGTATTACCTGTCTGTCGGCTTATGTGGTGCATTTGATCATGTGCCCGTGTTCTCTCTATTATGTAGGGCATACCATGCGAGCCATAAAAGTTCAACTGGGAGAACATGCCTCTTGTCTTCATACTAAGACTCTTGCGGCTCCGTTGGTTGAACACTGTCTTCAGCAGGATCATGTTTTTGGACAGTTGCGGTGGCGAATTTTGGATTTTATTCCTTTTGACTTGAGGGGAGGTAATCGTGTTCATAGGTTGCAAAAATTGGAACAAAGATGGATATTTACTGTAAGCTGAACACTGTATCCCCGTCTGGTCTTAATGCGGTATTGGAATGGAACAGTTTGGAGTGGAGGAGTGGCCTAGTAGTTGGGGCAAGGTACTTCAGGCTGGAAGGTCAGGGGTTCAAATCCCACTAGAGGACAGCAACCTTGGGCCGGAAGGACTGGGGTTTCTAGTCCCACAGGTGCTCCTTGTGGTCTTTGGCAAGCCACTTAACCCTCCATAGCTCATGTTCCCTGTAAAATAGTTATCTCCAAGTTATAATGCCCTGTTCAATGTAATTTCAGTTTGTTCAATGTAAACCGCACTGATGCAGAATAGCACAGTATATGAGAGAATGTAAATAAAATAAATAAATAAAATGATTAATTACACTCTGTTTGTGTTCTATATCTGCCTGTCCCAATCAGAATTGGAGGTTCCCTTTTCAATAGGGCGCTCCCATTTTTGATTGGTTGGTGAGTGGCACACAAGTGCTTGGATTGGCTTCTGGTCATCGTTTCATCAGCACTGATGTCAGACGCCGTTTCTACAAATGATGGACGGTTGTTTTCTTTCACATCTTACTGAAGCTTATGTGACTGCGGGAATACTTTCTTCTTTTTCAACCTGAAAGAGTTTCTTGACAACTATTGGTATTCAGGATTCTTTTTCTTGGTGGTTTAATATTCAATCCTGTTTTTTGGGGACATTATTTGTATTTGTAAAGCACCATTTCGTTCTCAGCATGGGCTGTCAAATGTGCTCCATTAATGTATCCTAGATCTGATATTTAACCCAGCTACCTGGCCACACCAGCACCTTTCCTCAATGACCCAAAACACCCCAGTCCCCTGCTCTGACAATAACCTGCTCACCTCCTTCCTATCAAACATCCCCAGCACACCCACCTCCAAGGCCTCCCCATCTCAGACATGGAGGTTTTGGGCATTCGACAGAGACTCCTCCATCAGCAACATCCTACCTTTGATATGAGATGATCCAACCAATCTTGACTGTAATATCTGATTGGAACATCCGCATATCATCGATCACTGATGGACATCGGAGAATTTTGTCACAAACTAAAAACCCACCTCTTCCTGGAACTTTTTGGATCTGACACTTAGCTGCCCCCATGATGCTTAACATCTTCCAGAGCTCTCACTATATTTCCCCGCCTTCCCTACTGTTACTCCAACAGATCTGAACCATCTATCATAACTTTCCCCCCATTATTGCCTGTCTAAATCCTAATGCCTATCCCCCCTATCATGTTCCCCTATTTTATGGTATGTTCATTACTTGCTTACTTGTTAAATTTAAATTCAAATTTAATCACCTGAGTTCCATGTAATGTTTTCCTGGTGATGTTATATTCATTAGTTAGTTGTTGACATTTAATTTATTTTGATTACCTACATTCCATGTAATGTTACACTTATTCAAATTGTTCCCTGTACACTGCTGTACCTGGTAGATACAGCGGTATAAAAAAGTTGCTAAATAAATTAATTAAAGGTACGGGTGGCATTTGGAGCAGCTTAAAAGAGGGCAGGTTTGATGGCACATTGCTGCACAGGCTGAGCGACCTTCAGAAAGGGCCACCTTGTGGCACTTCCTTAGAGGGTTTGGGAAAGGGGCCTCCCTATCGCTCTCTACTGCATCTTTTGAGGTGACTCCTCCCACCTCCATCACATTAGGGATATTCAGAGGGTGAATCTGACCTTGATATGGTTATAAAACCACGATCACAAATGATTTCCTGCAGACATTATAGTTAGCAGTCTCAGCAGAATAGCCATTCGGAATGGGCTTTACTTCACTATAATGTCTACAAATGATCTTTCAGAAACAATAACGGGATTGTGGATGTGCATGCAAAGGCATTTAAAGGGAGGCCCAGGCCTATGCTATACCTAATGCAGTGTAGATAAATGCAGGAGTCCAGGTTCCCATGCTGTCCAACCACAATAAAGCAATTTGAAACTGATGAAAGGATCCTCCTATGAGGAATGGCTTAAAAAGTTAGAACTCTTGTTTGAAGAAGGGAGATATGAGAGAGGTATATAAAATAATGAACAGAGCAGAACGAGTAAATGTGAAGTGGTTTGTTTACTCCTTCAAAAAGCATAAAGAATAGGGGACATACAAAATACTGGTAATACATTTAAGACTAATTGGAGAAAATACTTCTTTACTTAATGCATTATTAAGCTCTGGAATTTGTTGCCAGATGATGTAGTAAAAACTGTTAGTGTAGCTGGGTTTAGAAAAACGTTTGGACAAGTTGCTGGAGGGAAAAGTCCATAAGCCATTATTAGAGTGGACTGGGGGAATCTGTCTACTTTTCGGGATCCTACCAGGTACTTGTGACCTGGATTGGCCACTGCTGGAAACAGGATACTGGGCCTGGTGGATCATTAGTCTGACCCAGTATGGCAAATCTTATGTTTTTATATGCTTATATTGAAAGGATTATCTTTTGATGGGGTCCTTCAGAAATTGCTATCTGGCTCTAGTAAGGGGCAGATTTTCTTTTATTTAAATTTGCAAGTTATTTGATTAATTTTACTGTTGGTACCCTTAAGAAATCTGAAAATTGGGTAATCAACACCTCTCTCGCTGTGTGAGGAAACTGAATAGAACTCACCATCTGAAATATCTTGAGTGAATTATTACAAATTGATTTGTATGCATTTATAAAGCAAAACAATTACTCTGGGGAAATTAGTTCTGAAGGAGAATTATGTGATTTGAATGTCGGGGCAGGGCTCTCACTGGGACCTAAACATTTTTCTTCTATCCTTCTACAAGAGTATCCCACACTTAAAAAAAAAAAAAAGAAGAAATAAAAACGGATTGTTACTTTTAAAGGGACATTAACAATTTAGATTTAATGAAAAAAAAAAGATGATTTGTTTCAGGGAATTGTCAATCTTTGAGATTGTGTCATTTCACTTTTCTTTCCAAGCTTTAGAATTATTGTATATATTAGAAAACGAACTGTTTCCCTCCTTCCCCCACACATGGCAAATAATTTATATTTTAAAGCAGATCAGGCATGTTTTGGCAAGTTACTCAAATTACTGTAATGATTTTCGGAATGAGGACTAGACAGACCTTTAAGTTGGAAGGGATTTTGTATTTAGCTTATGCCCTTTTCAGGAGTAGCTCAAGATGAGTTACATTTAGGTACAGTAGGTATTTTCCTGTCCTTGAGGACTTACAATCTAAGTTTGTATCTAAGGCAATGGAGGGTTAAGTGGCTTCCCCAAGATCACAAGGAATGGCAGTGGGATTCAAACCAGGCTTCCCTGATTCTCAGTATACTGCTTTAACCATTAGGCTATTCTTCCATGCCAGATGGAAACAGATCAAGCACAGGATGCTAGATGTGATCGCAAAGGAAGAAGGGTATGTAGAGGGTACAGCTAGGCACACGTGGAACCCGATCCCCAAAGTGGCATGTCCGGGCCATCTGGATGGCCAAGCAGTGGATGGGCCGGTCTGCATCTGATTCTGCACCGCAAGGAGCAAGATGTTTCCGCAGTTGCAGAATTGAGCACAGAGACGGCCCGGCATGCCCCTGCATCAGCCACAGGAGACGTCCAAACTGCAACACGGCCAGCCTCATGCTCCTGCTGGTGCCGTGGCGTCCCATCACCATGGCACCAGGATGCCCAGCAGGAGCACCGATAGCCCCACTCTCCACCAGATCTCATTTCCCTGCTGCCCAACCTTCAGCGGGGCTGCCAGGGCCAGGATCGGGAGGTAGGGCCTCACCTTCTGTGGCTCCGATGCATCTGGAAGGGCTACTGGGGCAGAACGCATGGGCCCCCACACCTATTCCACCTCCGAGGTGGAATAAGCAGGGCATTCTCCTGCTGACCACTGGATGTAAAAGGCCATGACCTGAATTGGCCCTGTACGTCTGGGTGCCTGGCCTTATTTCCTGAGTTTCTCTCCTAATTTATTAAATTCACAAGAATTTCCTCCCATATATTTCCTGAATCCCTTCTCACCAGGCCACTTATTCCTCTCCATGGACTACAATATCAGTGTCACCTTCCTTTTTTGTATCCTGTTTTCAACAGTGGCCAATCCAGATTACAAGTACCTGTTAGGGTATCAAAAAGGTACACAGATTCCATGCTGTTTATCCCAGGGGTAAGCAGTAGATTTCCCTAAAGAGTTTATGGATTTTTATACCAGGAACTTGGCCAAACCTCTCTTAAGAGTATTAATAAACCTTTTTCAAAGATGGGGAAGCTAAAAAACTAGAGGGCATAACATGAAGCTGCAAGGGGTAAACTGAAAGGCAATGTCAGGAAATACTTTTTCACTGAAAGGGTGGTGGATGCTTGGAATGTCCCTCCAATGGAAGTAGTGGGGGCAAATACAGTGACAGAATTCAAAATGGCATGGGGCAGGCACAGTGGATCCCTTTATAGCAACAGGATAAAATAAAAATAAATTTAACTATCTCTTATTTCTCAACAAATAGGGGTGACCTGTACGGAGCAGTGGGAACACCCCTAAACAAAGGCATGGGGAGGGGTGACCTGCATGGAGTGGCAGGTGCACCTACTCTTGCCACCTTGCTGAGCAGACTAGATGGACCATGCTGGTCTTTATCTGCCTTCATATACTATGTTGCTATGTTCAACTCAGCTACACTTACATCTTTCACTACATCCTCTGGTAACGAATTCCAGAGTTTCCCAATCATCCCTCCAGTCCAGCTCAGTCCAGTACATGTATGTTATCTTCCTCCACCAGCAGCTGGGGACTGAGCATCTCAGATTTCTGAAGTCACAGTAGAAGAACTCCCTCCTTAAGCTCTAGAGATCAGTATCTCAGTCCTCAGCAGCTGGGTGAGGGCTTCTGCATGGCTAAACCCCATTGAAGGGACCCTTGACTATGCTTTACAATTAAAAAACAAAACAAAAGGAGAGGAATATCAATCAAACAGGATAAATCCTTTAAGGCATACTATCTGCTGTTTGCGCTGGGTCACTTAGTTGTGAGCTGACAAATGGGAAGGACTGAAGGCAGGGTCTGCCTCCCGTGGCACCAGGGCACTTGAGTGGGTCAGGTGAATCTCCGGGATTAAACACCTAGCGGTCCGGGTCTTTCTTCCCTCTCAACCAGACAGCTCAGTCTTCTCTGGCTCACAATCTAAGTGTACCTGAGTCAATGAAGGGATTAAGTGGCTTGTCCAAGGCCACAAGGAGTGGCCATGGGACTAGAGACCCCAGTTCCTCCGGCCTGAGGTTACTTGTCCCCATGTGGGAATTTAACCTCCGGCCTGAGGTAACCTGTCCCAACCACTGAGCCACTTCTCCCTATTTCTCTCAGCAGCTGGGCATCACTTCTCATACTCAATCGCAGACCTCTAGACATGAGCAGTTGGCCCTGCCAGAGGCTACCATTACTACAGGGGACCCCCCTCTAAGAAAAGGCACATTCATGATGATTCCTGGGCTGAGCAGAGCCCTCCTCAGTCATCAGTTTCAAGGGATCTTGTAGAAGGCCCATCGGACCTCTGGGGTAAGGTGACTGGGCCTGAGTTAGAAGAGGGTGAAATTCCCCAGGGGGAGGACCCCAGTGTGGTGAAAGTACTTCACCATGAGGATTTACCAGTTTTAATTAGTCATTCACTTGCAGCGCTTAATATTGTTCTAGTGCCTCTGTCGGTGGAGGAACCCTTAGAAGATCCTTTGCTGTAGGGCTTCAAATCTTCTCAAGCCTCTTTTTCTGTTTGAATGATTAAACATGACAGAGGCTGAATGGGAGGTCCTTGAGGTCGGGTTAAAGGGCAGAAGAGCTATGAGCCGACTTTATCCCATTTCACAGGAGGAGAAGGATTTCCTCAAGATGCCCAAGTTAGGTGCCTTAGTCTCAGCAGCGACCAAGAAGACTATCATTCCAGTGGAGGGAAGTGCATCATTAAAAGATGTGCAGGACCTTAAATGCAAGATTCTTTTGAAACAAGCTTTTGAACTAGTGCCTTAGCCCTACAGGCGTCAATTTTTGGGGCCTGTATTACCAGGGCCTCCATCCGCTGGATTAGCATCAGTGGAGGTGGACCCTCAAGGGGCAACCCCAGAAGTAGCCAAGCTGGAGTCAGCCTCTGCTTATTTGGCGCATGTCTTCTATGACCTGGTGTGAGCCTCGTCTAAGACCGTGGTCTCTATTGTTTCCCAACATTTTCTTTGGTTAAAAAACTGGTCAGCGGACATATCTTCCAAGAGTAGGTTTAGTAAACTTCCCTTTAAGGGTAAGTTACTTTTCAGAGAGGCCTTAGAGAAATTAGTCAAAGATCTGGGAGATTCTAAGAGCTCACAGTTGCCAGAAGACCGGCCTAAAGCTCCAAAACAGGGAACCACTCCTAGGAGTCAGTTCAGGGAAGGAAGTTTCAGAAAGCATGCTTTGCTCCTTTTCAATGCGGTCGCTACTCTCCAAGAGGTCAGTCCTTTTATGGCTATAGAAGATCCAATAGGGGTTATTACTCCACCCCTCCCATTCCTTCCAAAAAATCTCAATGAAGCGAGGAAGCCCAGGCAGCAGTGGTGCCTGTAGGGGGCTGGTTACAGCAGTCCTGTTCTGCCTGGGTCAGAATCACCACCGACCAATGGGTTCTGGAAGTAATCTGGGAGGGGTATACACTGGAGTTTGCTCATCCCCTCTCAGAAGCCTTCGTGCAGTTTCCTTGCAAGGCCCCTGCCAAATGGCAGGCGGTCCAACACTTGTTGTCTCTAGAGATGGTGTTGCCAGTTCCGAATGACCAATGCAGGTTAGTTTGTTCCTCAGTCTACTTCGTGGTCCCCAAGAAAGATGGTTCTTTCAGGCCCATTTTGAATCTCAAGCATAAATCAGGCTCTGCGAATCCCACACTTCTGGCTGAAGACCTTATGCTTGGTTATTGTGGCGGTCAGGGAAGGGGAGTTCCACTCGACCCTAGACCTCACAGAGGCATACTTTTACATTCCAATTCAGCCAGACCATCAACAATATCTGAGGTTTGCCTTACCAATGGGCCATTTTCAATTCCGAGCATTGCTCCTTTGTCTGGCCACTGCTCCTCGGACCTTTATCAAGATCATGGTGGTGGTGGCGACAGTGGTGGCTCTGAGACAACAGGGCATTTTGGTTCATCTTCATCTTGATCTGGACGATTGGCTGATCAGGACATAGCCGGAAATCAAGAGTGCAGCTTCCACTCAGAAAGTAGTACCCTTCTTCCAGAGCATCAGTTGGGTGGTAAACCTAGCCAAGAGCCAGCTAGACCCGGTCCAGGATCTAGTATATCTGGGAGCACCTTTTTGCACCAAGGCTGGGCATGTCTACCTGCTAGACGAAAGGGTGCAGAAGCTTCAATCCCAAATATGGGGCTTTGTAGATATGAAGGCACCCTCGAGATGGTACTGCCTGCAGCTCCTGAGGTTCATGGTGGCAGTCTTGAATCTGGTCCCATGAGCAAGGTCTTACATGAGGCCCTTACAACATGCCCTACTCTCTCATTGGTCTCCGCAGCACCATCGTCTGTTGAGGAGGCTGATTTGCCCTTATGACACGAAGGTGAAGCTTTCCTATTGACTGCAGCTGGAATGCCTGGCAGTGGGCATGTCACTGGAACCTCTGAACTGGATCCTGGTAATAACTGATACCAGCCTCACAGGGTAGGGAGCACATTATGAGTCACAGGTAACACAGGGACTGTGGTCTCCTGAGGAGAGTACTTAGTCTATCAACCGGCTGGAAATGCAGGCGGATGTTCTGGTGCTGCAGTTTTTCCATCCTCTGATTTCCGGAAGGCTAGTACTTGCCAGTTCTGACAATGCAACCACAGTTGCTTACATCAATCATTAGGGGGGCACAGGTGGAGGAAATTCATCCCTTCCTGCTGTGAGTGGAGGAGAATCTTGCATCTCTCTCTGTGGCTCACATAGCAGGAAAGGAAAATGTTCAGGCAGATTTTCTCAGTCGTCACCGATTGGATCCAGGAGAATGAGAGCTAAACACGAACACCTTTCACAAGATCACCATCTGCTGGGATTTGCCGAGCATGGATCTGATGGCCTCAATGTCCAATGCCAAGGCAAATTGCTTTTTCAGCAGGCGCAGGGAGCCCATGTCTGAAGGGTTTGACGCCCAGGTCCAGAAGTGGCCGTTTGGGGTATCTTCTGTAGGTGGCCTCTCATAGAGTGTCTCCTCCAACTTATAGAAGCCCACCATGGTCTGGTGATTCTAATTGCTCCAGATTGGCCCCGCAGACCATAGTATGCCAATCTGCTCCTGCTACTGGTAGTAAGCCCTTGGCAGCTCCCTAAAAGAATCAACCTGCTCTCGCAGGGGCTGATTCTCATGCCACGAGTGGATCGATTCTTGCTTATGGCCTTGCTCTTGAAAGGGTGATGCTGAAGTGGAGGGGCTGTTTGGTGTCTGTGGTAGCCACCCTATTAAGAGCTCATAAAAGTTCTACTTCTTTAGCTTATGTCAGAGAATGGCATGTGTTTTAAAGCTGGTGTGGAGACTGCGGACTCTGGCCTTTTGCCACTTTGCTCTCAGACATTCTGGCCTTCTTGCAAGCCAGGCTGAACAAGGAGTTGGCTTTGAACTCCTTACACATCCAGGTAGCAGCTCTTTCATGTTACTGGGGCTGCATGCAAGGTTTCATCTTGGCAGCTCACCCAGATGTGGTCCGCTTCCACCGAGCAGTGAAACAAGTCCACCTACTAGTGCGGCCTATGTTACCTCCGTGGGATCTCAACCTGGTACTTTCATCCTTAATGGGCGAGCTCCCTTTGTGCCTCTGACTCTGGCTTCCCTGAAGGGCCTTACTCTGAAAATGGTGTTCTTGGTGGCCATTTGTTCTGCACAACAGATTTCCAAACTTCAAGCCTTGTCTTCCAGAGAACCCTTCTTGATTTTTGTCTAAAGAGAAGGTGGTTCTGATGCCGGTGCCAACCTTCTTTCCCAAAATGGGGTCGTGTTTTCATCTCAACCAAACGGTGACCCTAACAGTTTTTTCCCATTCAGTGGATTCCAAGGAGGATCGTCGGCTTCATCGACTGGACTTGCGCAGAGTGTTAAGACACTACCTGAAGTGGACTGAGTCAATCTGTAAATTGGACCATTTATTCATCATATTTGGCGGCCCACGTAAAGGGTAGGTAGCTTCCAAGACTTCGGTGACAAGTTAGGTAAAGGAAGGTATTGCCTCAGCTTATGTGCTAAAGGGTAAGGTGGTGCTGAGCAGTCTTAAAGCTCACTTGACGAGATAGCAAGCAACCTCCCTTGTAGAGCATGGTTTGGTTCCACCGGTAGACATTTGTAGTGTGGTAACGTGGTTATCCTGCATATCTTCATGCATTATTACTGTATGGATGTGCAAGTATCTAATGATGTGTATTTGGGGACTTCTGTGTGCCAAGCTGGACTGGCAGGTCCCTTCCATACTTAAACACTGCCCGGGTACTGGACTGGACTGGAGGGACAATTAGGAAGGCAAAATTAGACCTTACCTGCTAAAACTTTTCTTAAGTCTCTTCAGTCCAGTCCAGGACCTTCCCTTCTGCATTGACTGCCTTTCTGTGTTTTTAGGGGTCTGGCGGAGTGGGCGTGTCTGGCTATTCTCATTGGAGGGCTTTATTAAGAATCCCATTGCATCACTCTCCAGGGTGCTCATGGAGGATGCTCAGCAAAATGGTAAGTATGACCTTGATTTCCTGCCTTGTTCTCACATTGTACATAGTTTCATGGTTGTTCGATGGCACAATTTATAACTTTCTTCTGTATTATGCTAGTGGGGTTTTCCCTCTTGTTTGGCTGGATATGCTTTCTGGGAATCTGCTTTGTCAACAGGATGCTGATCTCTAGAACCTAATGAGGGAGTTCTTCAACTGTGACATCAGAAATCTGTCATGCTCAGCCCCCAGCTGCTGGTGGAGGGAGATAACCCACATGGACTGGATTGGACTGGAGGAACTCAAGGAAAGACAATTAGCAGGTAGGGTCTAATTTTGCCTTCATTACATGTAGAGTGAAAAAATATTTTCTCAGATTAGTCTTAAATGTGCTACATTGTAGCTTCATTGCGTGTCCCTAGTCTTTCTGCTTTATGAAGGAGTAAACAACTGATCTATGTTTACCTGTTCCACTCCACTCATCTTATAGGCCTCTATCACATCTCCCCTCAACCGTCTTTTTTCAAAGTTGAAAAGTCCTAACCTTTTAATCCTTTCCTCATAGAGGTATCTTTCCATCCTCTTTATCAATTTTGTTTGCTCTTCTCTGTAGCTAAAATAACTCCCTTTGTTTGTTTTCAGTATGCTTTTTACATTCTGTATTTTTGTAGCCCTGGTCCCACTGGCTGCAGAGCAGTTTATGCCCTAGGGACCAAATCATAGCAATATTTCTTCCCAGACTTTCTTCCACTCCTTCACTCGGCTGGCACAACTCTTATCTGAAGGTAGCAGATTCTTCACGAATAGAAGGGAAATCACTTTGAGACTCTTGGCTCTGAATTAGGTGCCCGAATTCCCTTTACTGAGGAAAGTGGCCAACTCATACAGGATTGGTTTACAGTCCTCTCTGTTCAACAAATACACAGTCCTTGGTAACACAGACAGTATCACCTTAGGTGTTTTTGTCTGTGATCCCAATCCGACTGCTTGGCTATTCTGTGATGGGTAGAAGTTTCCTTATTGGGATCCCGTAATTATCAGCAGGCACCAGCGTCATTTGCCTTCCTCACTGGGATCCTATTTTCCTTCCTTATGCCCCTGGAGGCAACATCTCCACTATCTTTATCTTTATTGATATTCTTGATATGCCGCCCAGGCTACCTTCTCTAGTAGGCAAAGTCCATTCTAGTACTGCAGATTCTTCTTTAAGCTTGGGTAGCACACCAGCATCTCTAATCTGTCTTCCACACTTAGGCAGAGGAGTAGATAAAAACCTCTGACTGGCTCACTCTTCATATGTAGACAAAGAACAAGAATCAAGGGATGACGCCATACTGGTCCACATGAAACCAAAGCAAACTCCAAAATCACAGGCAGAGAAAACCAAAATGATACCTTACATCCTAGGCACTGGGGTTATATATGCAGCAGGCAGAACCAAAGGAGCCATATCACAGGGGGACATTACATCAAGATGGCGCACACCTACTGCTAAGGCTAAAAGTGGAATGGTCCTGCACAGTAAAAACAGAAACAAAAACAGGAAGCGGCAGATTCAACACCCAATAAATTTATTATAACCAAATAAGTGGCCTAAGCCCAACACAGGCCGTGTTTCGTATACAACTTCCTCAGGGGCTATCAGGACACACTGTGGGTGTGATGTGCATAGACTACACCAGGCTCAAAAGAGACAATGGAAGTCGCAACTATCAGAAAAACTTCTTCACAAGATCCGATGGATACCTCGTACCACGTGATCCACTACAGGATTCTGAAACAATGTTCATAGAACCAAGCAAATCTCTTTGAGAAACTTGAAACGGCTTTTGTATGTGGTTTGCTTGGTTCTATGAACATTGTTTCAGAATCCTGTAGTGGATCACGTGGTACGAGGTATCCATCGGATCTTGTGAAGAAGTTTTTCTGATAGTTGCGACTTCCATTGTCTCTTTTGTCTGTTTTTGTTTCTGCTCGTTTGAGTGGCTAGCGCTGTTTCTTTGTGGACCCCATGGTCCTGCACAGTAAACATGCTGAAATGATTAGGGTCCTAAAGGGATTATTACACTCTCTACGCTTTTATGATGGTGTTTTATACACCGTAACTCACCTCAGGTGCTGTGTGTATGAGATGAGAAAGAAACTGGAGAAAAACAAATTCTAGAAAGTGTGCAGAAGATTAATGTTAGAGAGAGAAGGAACCAGAGGAGACCTACTAGAATGGAGTGTCAGAGGAAACTAAACAGGGGGATAGAGGTAGAAAGGCAGGAACTGATGGCAGCAGATTGTGAGAGGATGATGGAAGTTGACATGTGAAGGCAGAGAGATGTTTGAGTGAAAGCGTCAGAGCACAGATTGGTGGAGGGAATGTAACCAGTGTGTTTGATGGGCAATTGGATCAAAGGGTCTCATAAGCCATTGTGTGTCCGTCCCTGTGCTTGTTGATTCTACCATTGCGAATAAATTGTGCAGAGTACTGGGGATCATGGTATGGTATCTCCTCCACGCCCTCTGAATGTTTTTCAGCCAAAACAAGCATTTTCCCAATGCTTATTTATGCCTACAGCCCTAAATTTAGACACAACTCTAGACATGTAGGACGTTTCTGAGATCAGGTAGCGACGCCCTGGCCAAGTCTCTACCACTCCCCCATTCAGACTTGGACATCCTCACGCTGGGGACATCTACAGACCTGGCTTCTAAAATGGCTCTGGAGAGATCTCTGTCCTTTGGATGTCTCTATATCTGTTTTCAGACATCAAAGCCATGAATGTAATGTAATGTGTGCCTTTGAGTCAGTCCTGACTCCTGGCGACCCAGAAGCTCCTGGGTTTTCTTGGCAGTGTCCCTGGAAGTAGATTGCCAGGCCTTTCTTCCGAGGCAATGGAGGGTGAAGTGACTTGCCCAAGGCCACAAGGAGTGCTAGTGGGAATTTAACCCTGGGTGCTTGGTTACCAAGCCAGTGTTCTAACCACTAGGCTACTCCTCCACTCCTGTCTTTTTGCACATGACACCAAATTTTGCAACAGAGTAGACTCCCCTGAGAGAGTTGGGAACCTGAGGAAAGATCTACAAAACCTTGAAGAATGGTCTAATGCTTGGCAGTTAAGATTCAATGTGAAGAAGTGCAGTGTCATGCACTTGGGAAGCAGAAATCCAATGGAATTGTATGCGATAGAGAGCGAGAGATTGATTTGCACAGACCAGGAGAAAGACCTTGGTGTGATTGTTTCTGATGATCTCAAGGTGGCAAAACAGTGTGACAAGGTGATGCCAAAAGCCAGAAGGATGCTGGGTTGCATACAGAGAGGAATTACCAGCAGAAAGGAAGAGGTACTAATGCCACTGTACAAGTTGCTGGTGAGGCCTCATTTGGAATATTGTGTTCTGTTTTGGAGACCGTATCTCGCAAAGGATATAAAAAGGCTGGAAGTGGTTCAGAGGAAGGCGACCAAAATGATTTGGAGCCTGTGTCAGAAGACTTTTGAGAAGAGACTTGAAGACCTAAATATGTACACTTTGGAGGAGAGGATGGACAGGGGCAATGTTCCCTCTAATTTTCTGTAGGCTGTGTGCGCATAAAATATCAGCTGTGTGCAGCTTTTGAGGGAAGGTTAAATTTTTGTGCGTCACATAACGACACTCAGAGTTATATACTTTAAAATTTGACTACACGTCAGAATACAGTATGTACACATTGATTTTAATCAAATTAAATGAAAATAAACAATTACTAAATGAAGCTGGAAATTTCTAGTAATTCAACCATAACTTTTAAATTTTAAGACGTCTGTGTTGTTTTCTATCAGAATCAGAGCCGAAATTTTTGTGCGCTCTGTTGTAAAGTATGTGCGCTCGCTCGGCGAGGTGTGTGCGCGCGCACACGCGCACAGCTTAGAGGGAACAGTGGACAGGGGAGATATGATTCAGATCTTTAAATACTTATAGTATTAATGGACAAACAAACCTCTTCCAAAGACTGGGAAGCTGTAAAACTAGAGGGCATAACATGAAGCTGCAAGGGGGTAAACTGAAAGGCAATGTCAGGAAATACTTTTTCACTGAAAGGGTGGTGGATGCTTGGAATGCCCTCCCGATGGAAGTGGTGAGGGCAAACACAGTGACAGAATTCAAAGTGGCATGGGACAGATATAGTGGATCCCTTTATAGCAACAGGATAAAATCAAAATAAGCATAACTATCTCTTATATCTGAACAATAGGGGTGACCTACACAGAGTGGTGGGTACACCCCTAAACAAAGACATGGGGTAAGATGATCTGCACGGAGCGGCAAGTGCACCTACTCTTTCCGCCTTGATGGGCAGACTAGATGGACCATATGGTCTTTATCTGCCATCATATACTATGTAACTATTGCATTGAATACACAACATGCTGATTAAGATGGTTATAAAGCAGTTCTAGGACAAGGAGAAAAGGTGGGTGTTGCACCTAATTGAAAGACAGATGTCAATTTATATGCTGGACTATATGGGCAATGCAGCCCTAGGGTGGGTGGGGTGGAAGTTAAGTGTCCCTGATCAGTAGACCTTCTGTGAACTGAGGGCACACTCAAATCTAAGAGAATATAAACAGGTAATAACTAGGCAGGGAACAGTTATATAAAAAAACAGCCAAAATAGTAACTGTAGAAACTTTGCAGTGCTGGATCAGAACCTTTGCTCAGGTAGCAGAGAGACTGATTTGAATTAACTCTCAAGCAGAAGAAGCTGAATGAATGAATTAACTGTGACTTAACCACACCCTGTGAGGTGGGCTTCTAACAGAGCAATGGAACTTTAAATTTTCCAATAAAATTATACTTCTATGTACCAGTCTACTATGCAAAGGACCCTGGAACTTTAAAAGGTATACCTTTTTCTGCAAAATTTAGTAAGAAACCAGGTCTTTACAAATTTAAAAACAAATGTGTAAACAAATGTGTAGTGGAAGTCTTAGTAGACAAGTATCAAGGATGAAGTGTCCCTGGTCAGTAGACCACCTATGAACTGAGGGCACACTCAAATCTAAAAGAATATAAACAGGTAATAACTAGGCAGAGAAAATTTTTTTCAAAAACCAGCCAAAATAGTAAATGTAGAAATGTATCTTTGCAGTGCTGGATCAGAAACCTTGCTCAGGTAGCAGAGAGACTGATTCCTTCAAAAAAACATAACAAATTACTAAGACAAGACCTTCCTTGGCTAAAGCCATGTTGGCTCTCTCCCATTAAGTCATGACTATCTATATGTTCAGTAATTTTGTTCTTTATAATAGTTCCTACCATTTTTCCTGGTACTGATGTCAGGTTCACTGGTCAGTAGTTTCCCGGATCACCCCTGGAAACCTTTTTAAAAATTGGCGCTAGATTGGCCATCCTCCAATCTTCAGGTATTACAGATGATTTTAATCAGAGTTCACAGATTACTAATAGTAGGTCTGCAGTCTCATATTTCAGTTCTTTCAGCACCCTTGGATGTATACCATCCGGTCCAGGTGAGTTGCTACTGTTCAGTTTATCAAATAGTTGTATTGATACAATGGAGAATGCAAATTACCTAATTCATACAACAGCAGCAGTCTGTTGAAATAAACGTGCCTTCAATTTTTTCCATAACACTAAGATATCCAAAATGCAATGGAATTCGTCATGCAAGGCGTTCCAGATGCATGGAACAGCCATAAAGAAGATTCTGTTATGAAATATCTAGAAGTGAATCCACCGGAATGATGAGACATCCAATAATGGTATATCTTGCAAGCATAAAGCACAATGATGGCAATAAACCCGCAGAGAGGCTGATAAATTGAGTGGTACTTAATGATTATGAAATTGGAATACCAGCATTATAACTTTACTTAATATTCAAAATTTAATAGGATAGGAGGCAGTGTACTATTATGGATCAGGAACTGATTAAAAGATAGAAAGCAGAGAGTAGGATTAAATGGCCAACTTTCTCAATGGAGAAAAGTGAATAGTGGAGTACCCCAGTGGGCCTGTTGCTTTTTAACATATTCATAAATGACCTGGAAATGGTAATAATGAGTGAGGTGATCAAATTTGCAGATGACATAAAATTATTCAAAGTTGTTAAAACACAAGAGGATTGTGAAAAATTGCAAGAGGACCTTGATAAATTGGAAGACTGGATGTCCAAATGGAAGATGAAATTTAATGTGGACAAGTGTAAAGTTATGCTTCCATCTCTGCTGCGATCACGGTTATCCCCTTCTCTTCTGCCCGTGGGAGATGGGATCCCCATGAGCAGCCAGGGCCAGTCATGCTGCAGGGGTTCCAAACCCCAGGTGCCAGGTCTGATTTTTTTTAGTCTTCACTGCAACCTAGTGCCTGGGGCTTGTCGAGCCCTGGGATGGGGTAAACACAATTGACCAGCCAGCTAGGATGTGGAAGATCCGAAAGTCATGGAGCTATGTTCTCACCTTTGTTGAATTTCTGTGGTTCATCTGTTTTAATATGCGTATCACTTTGTTCAGGGCCAGATTTAAATTTAGGTGCCCATAGGCAATGGGGGGGGGGGGGGGATTCTACATTTTCTCTTCCAGCCCAATCCTTGCTGCCCATATCTTCTCTTGATCCACCCCCCCTCCTCAACTTTCTGTCAGTGTCTCTTGGTTTCCTGTGTTGGCCACAGCAAAGTGAAACTTGAGTTTTGGGCCTTCCTGTTTTCATGCTCTTTCAGGCCCAGTATATCCCACCACCTCCTCCACCTCTTTCTCTTACATGAGATTTGCAGGCAAATCTGGGACATTTATGCAAAGCTGGGGGGGGGGGGATGGAGGGGCAGGAGGAAGAGAAACTTAGTTCCAGGTTTCAGCTACAATGTGTGGAGGAGGGAAGAGAGCTCATTACCCAGCCCCACCATCTATCCCATGACAGCAACAATATCTTTTCCAAGCAGACAAATCACCCCTCCATACACTCCAATCCTCCACTGCATCCTATCATCCTGTAATAGAGGTCCTAATTTTATATGATCCCTCCCCATGTTTAATGCCGTTTATAAGTTAACTATATCTGTTTCACGTTGCCTGTTCTCGTTCTCAGTTCTTTGTAAAACATTCTGTTTTGTTCCTTGTAAACTGTTTTGCCTCGTAGAAAAACAGTATATTAAAACCAGTTAAATAAATAAATAGTAACAGTGATGCATTTCCCACATAAAGTGCAAAATATAAACATAATGGATGTAAATTCAAAAAACTGACATATTCAAATCACCACATTGAAAATCATTATTTTTTCTAATCCCCTCTGTCCCCATTGCTGAAACTGGGGACAGGAGGCTACCAAACGTGGGAGTTAGGGTCAAGTCTCTAAAATTGGCAACAGTCCCTGACAATCGGGAACATCTGATTACCTTAAAATGGAGGCATAATGGCAGCGCTTTGGCTCATATCATCAGAGACATTTGCCTATGTTTAAATACAGGCCTGGCTTTGTTTTGTTTCGAAAAGCAGTCAAGCAAACTTTTCAATTAACTAAACCAAGCTAGATTTCTTGGATGAATAAGGATGGGCAGGCTGGGTGCACGGGAGAATGGAGGCAATTATTTGGCACAGGAGAGAGTAGAAGAAAATTTGGAGAAGCCAATAGATAGTAGTTTTTGGTGGATAGGGGAGGGATTTGAGAGTACAGTGAATCCTCTTTTATTAAGACCTGCTTTTCTGCATTTTGAAAGAAACAAAAGCAGTCAGAAGCAACAGAGAAGAGCAATTTTGTTGCTTTTATCTCTTGCATGGTGATGCCTTCCCTTCTGTTTATAGTTTCCTGGAAGGACAATGAAGAATGCTAGAGGATCACAAATAACAGCATTCAGAGTAAGGGGACAGTGTTTCTTAGGTCTGCTGTAAGACAAAAGAAGAAAAACGTTTTGTTTGAGTAGTATTTGTTTTTCTTTCTCAAATTTACCTTTTCTGTATGTTAAATAGAAGGGCTCACTAGGTTCCAGGTTTCTGCCTCATGGATACTTTGCAAGGCCCTGGGGTGGATTCTGTGATGGGAGCAAGGGATTATCTACTTCAACATAAGAAATGCCATACTGGGTCAGACCAAGGTCCATCAAGCCCAGTATCCTGTTTCCAACAGTGGCCAATCCAGGTTACAAGTATCTAGCAGGTTCTCAAAAAGACACACAGGTTCCACAATGCTCGACCTAGGATAAGCAGTGGATTTTCCGAATCCTCTTTAATAATGGTTTATGGACCTTTCCTCCAGGAACTTGTCCAAACCTTTTTTAAACCCAGCTACACTGACAGTTTTTAATACATCCTCTGGTAATGAATTCCAGAGTTTGATTACGCATTGAATGAAAAAATATTTTCTCTTAGTTACGTTGTAGCTTCATTGCGTGTCCCCTAGTTTTTCTACTTTTTGATGACGTAAACAACCGATCTATGTTTACCCTTTCCACTCCATTCATTAATTTATAGACCTCTATCATATCTCCTCTCAGGCATCTCTTTTCCAAGATGAAGAGCCCTCATAAGGGTATAGCATAGTTACTCACCTGTAACAGGTGATCTCCGAGAACAGCAGGAATTTAGTCCTCACATATGGATATCGTCGGTACCGACGGAGCCTGTGTGGGAACGCTCCCCAGCGTCCAATTAGAATGCTTTTGGGAGCATCCCACAGTGCCTGCGTGCTGCCTTCCCGCCTTTCCCAACTGCCTCTCTCTAGTTGCGTTTTAGAGCTGAGACAGAGAGAGAGGGAAAGGAAAAGAGATAGATAGAGAGATACAACTCCTAGGGGAGGTGGGTGGATTGTGAGGACTAAATTCCTGCTGTTCCCGGAGATCACCTGTTACAGGTGAGTAACTATGCTATCTGCAGGAACAAGCAGGAATGTAGTCATCACATATGGGGACTCCCTAGCTTTAGATGCCAGGGAGAGACCCCAGAAGTTGTGTGTCCCTGAGAAGGGCTCCACTTCCCCCCATGGATCTCTGGCGTCCTACCAGGGATGCTGGGTAGGAGTTGATTAGGTATGCAACAGGTGTTGAAGAACAGCCTGACCAAACAAGGCATCCCAGCGGGAGTCCTTGTCCAAGCAGTAATGGGCTGTGAAAGTATGAACCGAGGCCTAGGTGGCTGCTCGACAGATATCGTCGATAGACACAGAGTGCAGATGAGCCATTGAGGCTGCCATGCTCTCACATTGTGAGCAGTGACATGGCCTTCCAGAGAAAGGTTCTTACTCTGATAGGCGAAGGAAATACACTGAGAAATCCAGTTAGATAGAGTTCTCTTGGAGACTGGAAGTCCCAAATGAGAAGGATCAAAAGCAACAAAGAGTTGAGGGGACTTTCTGTGTTGCTGTGTTCTTTGTAAGTAAAAGGCTAAAGCTCTTTTACAATCCAAGGTATGAAGATTCCTCTCTGCATTTGATGCATGAGGCCTTGGAAAAAACACAGGTAGGTAGACCGCTTGGTTCAGATGAAAAGGCGAGACCACCTTTGGCATAAAGTGTGGATGAGTCCTAAGGACTACCTTGTCATGATGGAACCTTGTATAAGGTGGATTAGCTACTAGTGCTTGCAACTCACTAATGCGACATGCTGATGTGATTGCAATAAGAAAGATAACCTTCCAAGAAAGAAATTTTAAGGAGGTGGTAGTTAAAGGTTCGAAGGGTGGTTTCATGAGCTGCCCAAGAACCAGGTTTAAGTCCCATGCCACCGGTGGTGGCCTAATGGGAGGCTTAGTTAGAAGAAGGCCTCTCATAAATCTTGCTATAAGAGGATGAGAGGAAATAAGCTGTCCATTTAGAGGCTTAAAGGAAGCTGTAATAGCACTCAAATGGACCCTTACTGAGTTAGTCTTAAGTCCTGCATTGGATAAATGAAGGAGATATTCCAGCAAGGATTCCAGAGGTATCGCAAGGGGGTTAAGACCCTTTTGCGAACACCATATGGTAAACCTTTTCCACTTGAAAGCATAAGAGCGTCTCGTGGAAGGTTTCCTGGAAACAAAATGAATATCTTTTATTTGCTGAGGGATATTAAGATAATGGAGATCTAGGCCTTCAGCAACCAAGCCCTGAGATGCAGAGACTGTGGATTGGACTGCCATAACATTCCGTCCTCCTGAGATAGGAGATCTGGAGCAGACCCTAACTCCAGGGAGGGAGCTTCAGAGAGATGTAGAAGCAGAGGGTACCACACTTGCCGTGGCCAATGTGGAGCTATGAGAATCATATGGCCTCTGTCTCTCTGAAGCTTGAACAGTGTTTTGGGAATTAGGGGAATGGGTGGAAAGGCATACAGGAAGTCTTGACCCCAATAAAGGAGGAAAGCATCCCTGGCCTGAGCCCCCTGAGCCGGAATTCTGGAACAGAACTGGGGAAGTTTGGCATTCCACGGACTTGCAAAGAGGTCTATGTCCATGGTTCCCCAAATTTGAAAAATCTTGGCCACCTGGTCTGCATGCAAAGACCACTCGTGTGGAAGCAGAACTCGACTGAGTCTGTCTGCCCAAGAGTTTTGTATGCCTGGAAGATACACTGCCAGGAGATGAATCTGATGCTCTCTGGCGAGGGCCCATAGTCGCAAAGCTTCGTTGCAAAGTGACAGAGAGCCTGTTCCCCCCTGCTTGTTCACATAGAACATGGCTACTTGATTGTCCGTATGGATGAGGACTGTCTTGCAGCTGAGCAGGGTATGGAACACTCGAAGAGCAAGGAAGATTGCTCTGAGTTCCAGAAGACTGATATGTAGATGAGTCTCCTGTGGAGACCAGGTACCTTGGGTGGAGAGGTCGTGTAGATGAGCTCCCCAACCCATTGGAGAAGCATCTGTTGTGAGAGTTGCTTGGGGTAGAGGTTGTTGAAAAGGGGACCCCAGCAGCAGGTTTTGAGTGGACTTCCACCACTGGAGGGACAAAATGAGGTGACTTGTGTTTGCTATTTTGTCTGACAGGCATCCGGATGCCTGAGTCCATTGGGTGGATAAAGTCCACTGAGCTGTCCTCATATGGGGGCGAGCATAGGGAACCACATGCACTGTAGATGCCATGTGGCCTAGTAGTTGTAACATTTCTCGAGCAGTTAGATGAGACTTTAGCACTGCTTGAGAAGCTAACTGCACCATGCGAAGGCAACGTGCCTGGGGGAGATAGGCCCTTGCCCTTGTGGTATCCAACAAAGCTCCTATGAACTCCAGAGACTGAGTAGGAGTTAGACTGGATTTTAGGATGTTTATTACCAGCCCTAAATGCTGAAGGATACGCATCGTGCAGGATAGAGAATTCCTGGCCTCTGACTCTGTTGGTGCTCGAATGAGCCAATCATCTAAGTAAGGGAAGACGAATATTCCTAGAGTGCGGAGAAATGCTGCTACTACAGCCATGCATTTCGTGAACACCCTTGGTACTGAGGCCAGGCCAAAAGGAAGCACCCTGTATCGGTAGTATGCATCCTTGAGATCTAGAGAACAAAGCCAGTCCTGACTCTGAAGGTATGGCAGCAGAGATCCGAGAGAAATCATCTTGAATTTCTCCTTGATAAGGAATTTGTTCAATTCTCTGAGGTCTAGGATAGGCCTGTAACCCCCTGTTTTCTTTGGCATAAGAAAATAAGGGGAATAGAACCCTGTACCCTGCTGATGAATGGGTACTTCTTCTATTGCCCCTTGGGCAAGAAGGATAGCGACCTCCTGACCTAACAGGTTGATGAGAGAGGTCGGAGAATTGAACTGCTTTACTATTGTGTGAGGGGGCATGCTTGAAAAATGAAGCTTCTACCCCTCCTTTATGATGGAGAGTGTCCAGTGCTCTGCTGTTATTTGCCCCCATCTGGGGGCAAAATGACATAACCTTCCTGGAATGGTGGAAGGCTCTGGTCCCTTTAGAGCCAGGAAGGCTACGTTCTCTAGTTGAGAGTCAAAGGCCCTGTGGAGGCTGAGCTGGCTGAGGCCTAGCAGTCTTTGCTTTTTTCTGTTTGGGTGGTTGCTGACCTTTCTTGGGAAGCTGACCTGCAGAACGTCCCTGCTGAACATAAGCAGGATAAAATCTTTTCTTTTTAGAAAAGAATGGTTTCTTGAACAATTTTCTTCTAGCAGGATCAGCAGTGGACTTGGATAATCTATCCAAGGTGGAATTTTCAGCATTCATTTCATTGGCCTTTTCTTGCCAATCTTTACCAAACAGGTTCTCACCAGTACAAGGGATATTTCCCAATTTGTCTTGTACCCAGAGCTCTAGATCAGATGCCTGGAGCCAAGCAATTCTACGTGCACCTATGGCAATAGCCGAGGTTCTGCTTATGCACTCAAAGCAGTCAAAGGCTGCACGGTTGGAAAATTTAGAAACATCTTGGGCATGTTTGACCAAAGTGAGAAAGTCTTGCCTTTTATCCTCAGAAAGAAAAGGACTTAAAACCTCTAAATTATCTGTGACCTCCTTCAGGAACATTCCCATGTAGAGACTATAGGAACTGATCCTGGCAGAACGCATGGAAGCTTGGAAGACCCGACGTCCAAAAGCATCCAGGGTTCTGCACTCACGTCCTGGAGGATTAGAGGCATGCCTCTTTGCACTCTTGATCCTTCTCATAGCTGATTCCACTACAATAGAGTGGTGAGGAAGCTGAGTCTTATGAAACCCAGGACAAGGAGGGACTCGATACATAGTATCGAGCCTGCGAGAATGAGGAGAGGTGGTAAGAGGTGTCTCCCACATTCTTAACATGAGATCATATAAAATCTCATGGATGGGCAAGGTAGCTGCCTCCTTAGGAGTTTTTGGATATTGTAGAATTTCCAACTCCTTGGCCCTTGGCTCTGTTTCAGGGGCCACAGTAATGGACAGGCCCCGAGCCACCTCCCTGATAAAATCCTGGAAGGAAATATCCTCTGGAGGAGACATCCTGCGTTTAGGGGAGGAGGGCTCCTCTGAGAGAAGCATCGGTGCATCGACAGAACTGTCAGAATCCTCAGATTCTTCTGAGGACTTGAAGTACCGTCTGTCCGGATGCTCTTGAAGAGCCCGATACCTGTACTGACCAAAGTCGGTACCGGGAGTAACCGGTACCGGGGTATCTGTACCGGAGGTCATCGGATGACTGGGTATCGGTACCGGAGGTCATCGGATGACTGGGTACCGGCAAAGCAGGCACCGATACCGATGTCGATGCTATCGGTACCTATACCGATACCGATGCCAGTACCAGTGGAATTGTCTGTCGCAGTTCCGAGGGCGTCGATGCCACAAGGAAAGCCGCCAGACTGCGATCGATAGTCAGCACTCTCTGATCTATCGACGCCGCCAATGCCTGGATGTCGGTACTGGAGGAGACCGCCGGTACCCCAGAGCATGGCACCAGTAGTTCTGCCGAGGTCGAGGCCTTGAGAACATCCTGGAACCCCGATAATGCTTTGGAAGCCGAAGCCTCCCACCGGGGTAATTCTGCCAGTGCAGAATCCTCGAGGGCAACGCCAGAGGCATCTCGATGCTTAGAAGGAGATCTACCCTTCGAGGACCGGCTGGACTTATGTTTAGTTACCTGAGATCCACAGGAGGAAGAAGAAGCCCTGGAAGACATCGATGCCACCGAAGATGCATCGGAGGGAAACAGGGTACTGAGCTTAGCAGCTCGGTTCTGCCAACCTCTTTTAGACATCATGGCGCAGGACATACAATCCGTGATGGAGTGGTCAGGACCTAAACATTTTAGACACCATTCATGGGTGTCGGTAACGGAAAAGGTACCGCCACACTTGGTGCACTTTTTGAAACTGAGGCAGGTTTCTCCATGGTAAGAAAGTTTTTTTGGGCCTAAGGCCCAAAAAACCCCCGCATGCACCTGAAGAAAAAGAAAAAAGTTGTTTGCTATTTTTTAAAGACAGAAATAAGAAGAGAAATACCGGCGGTACCGGTAGAGCGTCGAGGAAGGCAGACGCGACCACAAAAAAGAAAGAAGAGACAGGAGAGCATCACCCTGGTGTGACAGGAAGTGATCCTGTAACTAGGACCTGTCCTCCAGGTGATGTAAAACCCTCTCACACCGAGGATGTTTCTCCAGGGCCATGTGCCCATGAGGGAAGGGTTAGGACAGCCGCTATAGTTGGTGATTCGATCATTAGGCATGTAGATAGCTGGGTGGCTGGTGGACGTGAGGCTCGCCTGGTAACATGCCTGCCTGGTGTGAAGGTAGTGGACCTCACGCGCCGCCTGGATAAGGTCTTAGATAGTGCTGGGGAGGAGTCTGCTGTCTTGGTACATGTCGGTACCAATGACATAGGAAAATGTGGTAGGGAGGTTCTGGAGGCTAAATTTAGGCTTTTAGGTAGGAAGTTGAAATCCAGAACTTCCAGGGTAGCGTTCTTCGAAATGCGCAGGACCCAAAAGGCAGGCAGAGCTCCGGAGTCTCAATGCGTGGATGAGACAATGGTGCAGAGATGAGGGTTTTGGATTTGTTAGGAACTGGGGAACATTCTGGGGAAAGTAGGGGCTCTTCCGAAGGGATGGGCTTCACCTTAACCGGGATGGAACCAGGCTGCTGGCATTAACCTTTAAAAAGGAGCTAGAGGAGCTTTTAAACTAGATATTAGGGGAAAGCCGACAGTCGCCCAAGAGCGGATGTTTCGGAAGAATGTATCTTTGAAGGATACTACCAAAAGCAGAGAGGTTCCACAAAAGAGTAAACTAGCCCAAATGCCCTCAAGTATGGAGCAGGCAGAGCTTAAAGATCCCAAATTACCCATGTCTAACAATAGCCAAATTAATATGAATAAAATACATTCTCTAAAATGCTTGTTTGCAAATGCTAGAAGTCTAAAAAATAATTTGGGAGAGTTAGAATATATAGCACTAAATGAAAGGTTAGATATGATTGGAATATCAGAGACATGGTGGAAGGAGGACAACCAGTGGGACACTGTGATACCTGGGTACAAACTATATCGTAATGATAGAGCTGATCAAATTGGTGGAGGGGTTGCTCTCTATGTTAGAGAGGGCATTGAGTCAGAAAGGATTAAAGTTTTGCAGGAAACAAAATCTGCTGTAGAATCTATATGGATTGAAATTCCATGTAAAAGGGGGAAGGCGATGGCAGTGGGGGTGTACTGTCGACCGCCTGGCCAGAATGACCAAATGGATGATAAAATGTTCAAAGAAATCAAGGAAGCTAACAAAAGTTACAGCGCAGTGATAATAATGGGTGATTTCAACTACCCCGGTATCGACTGGGTCAGTGTCACATCAGGACATGCTAGGGAGATAAAGTTCCTAGATGAAATAAATGACTGCTTCTTGGAGCAGCTGATTCATGAACCGACCAGAGGGGAAGCCATATTAGACCTAGTCCTTAGTGGAACACCAGATCTAGTGCAAGAGATAAGGTTGTTGGGGCCACTTGGCAAAAGTGATCATAGCATGATCGCCTTTGATTTAATTAGTGGAGGAGGGATAGTAAGGAAATCCACAGTACTACCTTTTAATTTTCGAAAGGGAGACTATGATAAAATGAGGAAAACAGTTAAGAAAAAACTAAAAGGAGCAGTTGCAAAGGTTAAAGACGTACATCAGGCTTGGCTGTTGTTGAAAAATACTATCTTGGAAGCCCAGACCAGCTGTATTCCAAGCTTTAAGAAAAGTGGAAGGAAGTCCAAAAAACTGCCAGCATGGTTTAAAGGTGAGGTCAGAGAGGCTGTTGTTGCCAAAAAGCATCTTTCAGGAAATGGAAAAAAGTGCCAAACGACGAAACCTGGAAACAGCACAAGCACTGGCAAGTCAAATGCAAGGCATTGATAAGGCAGGCAAAGGGAGAATTTGAGAAGAAGCTTGCTGCGGAAGCAAAAACGCGAAGTAAAGACCTTTTCAAGTACATTCGTAGCAAAAAACCTGTGAGAGAGTCAGTTGGTCCATTAGATGATAAAGAGGTTAAAGGAGCACTAAGAGGCGACAAGGCGATAGCAGACAGACTGAATGAATTCTTTGCTTCAGTCTTTACTGAGGAAGATGTAGGGATGTTACCCATGACTGAAGTGGTATTTAAAGGTGCGGAAGAATTGAAGGAAATATCGATACATCGGGAAGATGTATTACAACTATTAGATAAACTGAAGAGTAGCAAATCACCTGGGCCGGATGGTATACATCCAAGGGTGTTGAAAGAACTGAAATATGAGATTGCAGACCTGCTATTAGTAATCTGTGAACTATCATTAAAATCATCTCTAATACCTGAAGATTGGAGGATCACCAATGTAACACCAATTTTTAAAAAGGGTTCCAGGGGTGATTCGGGAAACTACAGACCGGTGAGCCTGACGTCAGTACCGGGAAAAATGGTAGAAACCATCATAAAGAATAAAATTACTCAGCATGTAGATAGTCATGACCTAATGGGAGACAGCCAACATGGCTTTAGACAAGGAAGATCTTGTCTTACTAATCTGTTACGTTTTTTTGAAGGAGTGAATAATCAGGTGGACAAAGGTGAGTCGGTTGATATTTATTTATTTATTTACAATTCTTATATACCACACTATTTGCAATCAGCGCGGTTTACATAGAACAAAAACATCCGACAATATACATATGTCTGGTCATTACATTGAACAGGGAATGTAACTTGGAGAACAAAGATAAACTATATACATAAGAAGTTCAATAGGAAAGGCTCCTGTTTGGTGATTTACATTTTTGGGGACGAACTATACGAGAGTGGTTGGGGTTCAGGGCTGTAAGTGAGATATTTGATAAAGAGGAAATGTTTCAGGGCCTTCCTGAACTGGCTCAGGTTGGGGATTGCTCTGATGTGTGGTGGTAGGGTGTTCCATAGACTTGGGGCGCAAATACTAAAGGCTCGGTTGGATGTTGTTTTGGTGCAGTTTGTCGTTTCCTTCGGTATAGATAACATATTGGTCTCTGCGGTTCTTCTTAGTCTGCTGGGGGCAAGTGGTTGTATGACGTCAGACAGAGAGGGGGAGGAGAGCCCCTTGATAGCTTTGAATGTGATCAACAAGGTCTTAAAACTGATCCTGGCTTGAATGGGGAGCCAGTGCAGCTCTTTCAGGATGGGTGTGATATGTTCTCTTCTGGATGCTCCGAATAGTATCCGCGCTGCACTGTTCATGGCCAGTTGCAGGGGGTTTAAGGTTGCTCGGGGGAGTCCTTGTAGGATGGCGTTTGAATAATTGAAATGAGGAATGATGAGGGCTTGGTAAATGGTGTGGAAATCATCTGGTTCGAGTAACGGGCGTAAGTGTCTGAGGGATCTGATTTTAAAGTAGATTACTCTAACAGTGTTCGCTATGTGTTGCTTCATGTCAAGATGTTGGTCCAACGTCACCACAAGGTACCGTATAGTTGATTTCACTTGTAGCTCGGCATTGTTTACCTTCACGCAACTGGGTGGTGTGAAATTGGGGTTTCTCGAGATGAAAAGCACCTCAGTTTTCTTGTGTTGAATTCTTAAATTTTGTGATAGTAGCCAATCGGATATGGTGTTGAAGCATGCAGTCAGAGGGGTTAGGTCTTGGCAGTCAAGTGATATTGGCATGTATAACAGTACGTCGTCGGCATATAACATACAACTCATGTTGAACGATCTAACTATGTTGCAGATGGGTTGGATGTATATATTGAACATCAAGGATGATAGGGAGGATCCTTGAGGCACTCCTTGAGTTTGAGGAAATGGTTCGGATGTAGCCCCGTCTGACCGAACATGTTGCCATCTTCCAGACAGGTAAGATCTGCACCACTCTAGTGCTGATCCGCTGATGCCTTTTTCTCTTAGCCGGTATATGAGAATCTCGTGGCAAACAGAGTCGAAAGCCGCTGCTATATCTAAAAAGATAAGAGCAAAACCATGTCGTATGTTGTCAACGCCTGAGATTACAACGTTGAAAAGAGTTGAGTAGTGTTTCAACTCCATGTGACTCTCTGAATCCATGTTGGGATGAATCCAGTGGGGCGTTGGTGTCAATATGATCTTGTAGTTGCCTGTACACTATTTTTTCAATGATTTTTGCAAGCATCGGGATGCTGGATATTGGCCTGTATGACTCCACCTTTTGGGGGTCTAGCTTGGCGTTCTTTAAAAGAGGTCTAACGGAGGTCTGCTTGAGAGTGGAGGGGAATGACCCCGTGCTAAAGGATAGTCTTATCATGTTGGCTATGATTGGGGCGAGGTCACTGCGCAACTCTTTTATCCAAAATGATGGACACGGATCTGTGTGTGCAGTGGTGGTGTTTAGGGCTGAAATGGTGTCTTCGATAATTTTCTTTGATGGGGTGGAGAAGGAAGTTAGGGACGCTGGGTACTCTTGTTCGCCGAGGGGGCCAGGTATTACTATCTTGTCAGTCTTGCACATTTTGGATTGCATAAAGACGGCATAGTCCTGCGGGTTAATGCTGCCAAGTTGCTCAGGGGTGGGTTCTTTGGCAAGAGATTTAACTAAGTTGAACAGGTCATGCGGCTTATTCAATGACCGTTTCAAGGTGTCTGTGTGGTGTTGCTTCATCTTTTCTGTAATGGCTTTGCGATGTGTATGAAGGTGTTGATGTATGCTGCTTGGTCACTACTGGTGCATGATTTCCTCCAGCATTTTTCAAGCCTCCGTAGAAGGGTTAGGGAAGCCTTCAGGTCGGCTGTGAACCATGGGGTAGATGGTCTTTTCTTTGGGGCCTTGTTTTTTGGGGAACGGATTGCGATTGTGCTGAGACTCTTATTCCAGGAGGTGATCAGCTCCTCTAGGTCCAGGGAAGTCTTGTCAAAGAGCTTGTCTGTTTCAGCGAGAATGCGTTCTCTGTTAAAAGGGTGGAAACTTCTGGTCGTTGGTTTAGAGGTCTTGATTGCATCCTGTTGGGGTCTTTGTGGCCGCAGGGTAGGCATCTGAAAAGTGATGAGCTTATGGTCTGACCATGGTACTGATGTCAATGATAGCATGATATTTTGTGGTTGTTCCAGAACTGCTTGCGGGGTGAAAATGAGGTCCAGAGTGTTACCTTTTGCGTGAGTCGGTTTCTGCACCAGTTGAGTGTACCCCAGGATATCTAGAGCTTCTATAAATGCAGATGCTTGATTGTCCTGTAAGGATGGGAGATTAAAGTCACCTAAGATCCAGTTAGGTTTATATGGACCCTGCGTGTTGGATGCTATGTTTATGATGGTGGACAGGTTATCTGGATCCGCAGTTGGAGCTCTGTAGAGTAAGTTTATAGAACATGTGTGATTAGAGATAGATACGGTTTCCAGATTGTTAATGCTGTTGGATTCAACCATTTTGAACTGGAGCTCAGTTCTGGTGATTATAACAACTCCTCCCCCTCTCTTGTTCTGCCTATGGCTGGTGAAGGCAACAAAATTGGATGGAAGTAGTTGATTGAGAATAGTGTTGTCTTCCGTGGAGAGCCAGGTCTCAGTGACCATGATGATGTCTAATTTATGGGATGCTATTGTTTCAGTGATTGCCGGCCACTTTTTGCGAAGTGAACGAGCGTTAACGAGTGCACACTTCAGGCCGCTAGGGAAGAGGTTTTTACCTTGCTTGGCCTTTGGAGAGTACTGTAATGGGATGTGCAGTAGGTGGTGACGATGAGGATAGCTAGACTCATGGGAATTGTGGTAGAAGTCACTTGACCATTTTCTCCCACCAGTCGAAACTATAGGGATGTGATTATGTGATGTAAGGAGGGCTAGTGAGCTGGGTGGCCAGATTATGAGGAGCAGGAAAAGGCTCATTAAAGAGATGATTGTATGCTCCATTCTGAAGCCTTTTGGGCCAGTTGGGTGAGGCAGGAGTTTGTGTTAGAGGAGGGGCTTGGTGTGGCACTTAGCTAAGAATGGTTTTAATCAGGATGATGTTGTTTCAGTCACTTTTGTCCTAGGTGTGAAAGTTCTCTTCTAGGTGTAAGTTTTGGCAAAGTACAGTGTTGTAACAATAGTTAAAGATATTTGGTGACAACTCCTAGTTGACTGTTCAAATACAGTGCAGGTCTATTTATTACACTGTTGCATATAAATACTACGTGGTCATCAATGTTGCAGTGATAGAGAAATCTGCTTTGAATAAAATATATATGTTTTTTATAACATACTAAACCACATAGAATACTGATATGGGAACAGTATAATATATAAATGTATTATATGAATATACAGTACAGGAGCATGCTGTAACACTCTTTAGACTAATAGGCTATGGTAAACGTTACACTGTTGATACATATTTACTTCACGTATGCTACAGCAGGTAGCAAGCATCATTGATACAGTATCAAGTACCTGAGCTGTTGCTTCATGAACGCAACAGCCAATTGTGGATTGCAAACGGGAGACCCAGAGTCCAATATTAGCGACCGTATGGACACGTAGGAGAATAAGTCTCTTTTTTAGTGAGCTGGTCTTGCCGACATCTGCCGTGTAGGGACGTTTGTGGTTCTGGTGCTACAATTGCTGATTATTCGGTAGGTTGACGTTTGTGTATCTGGACTTTCAGAAAGCCTTTGACAAGGTCCCTCATGAGAGACTTTTGGCAAAACTAAAGAGTCATAGGATAGGAGGCAGTGAACTATTGTGGATCAGGAACTGGTTAAAAGATAGAAAGCAGAGGGTAGGGCTAAATGGCCAATTTTCCCAATGGAGAAAGGTGAATAGTGGTGTACCCCAGGGATCTGTGCTGGGTCAGCTGCTTTTTGACATATTCATAAATGACCTGGAAAGTGGAATAACGAGTGAGGTTATCAAATTTGCAGATGACACAAAACTATTTAAAGTTGTTAAAACCCAAGAGGATTGTGGAAAATTGCAAGAGGATCTTGATAAATTGGAAGACTGGGCATCAAAATGGCAGATGAAATTTAATGTGGACAAGTGCAAGGTTATGCACCTAGGGAAGAACAACCCAAACTATGGTTACACGATGCAAGGTTCCACATTAGGAACTACCACCCAGGAAAAAGATTTAGGCGTCATTGTGGATACCATGTTAAAACCCTCGGCACAGTGTGCAGCAGCGGCCAAGAGAGCAAATAGAATGCTAGGTATGATAAGGAAAGGAATGGAAAATAAAACAAAAGATATTATAATGCCTCTATATTGTTCCATGGTGAGACCGCACCTTGAATATTGTGTGCAATTCTGGTCGCCGTATCTTAAAAAGGATATAGCGATTTTAGGAAAGGTTCAGAGAAGAGCCACCAAAATGGTAAAGGGGATGGAAGGATACTCCTATAAAGAAAGGCTAAAAAGGTTAGGGCTCTTTAACCTGGAAAAGACGGCTGAGGGGAGATATGATAGAAGTCTATAAATTAATGAATGGAGTGGAACGGGTAAATGTAGATCGATTGTTTACCTTATTAGAATATAGAAAGACTAGGGGACATGCAATGAAGCTACAGGGTAAACTATTTAAGACTAATAAAAGAAAATATTTTTTCACTCAACGTGTAATCAAACTCTGGAATTTGTTACCAGAGGATGTAGTAAAGGCTGTTAGTGTAGCTGGGTTTAAAAAAGGTTTGGACAAGTTCCTGGAGGAAAGGTCCATAAACCATTATTAAGAAGGGACCCAGTATATCAATACTTGAACCAATACAAGCATTGTGGAACCTGTGTCCCTTGGGGAAACTGCTAGGTACATATGACCTAGATTGGCCACTTTTGGAAACAGAATACTGGGCTTGATGGACCTTGGTCTGACCCAGTATGGCATATCTTATGTTCTTATGTTCTAAGAAAGAAAAAAGAATTCTTCTGCGGTGACAGGAACACGACCTGCTGGCTCCGCGGAAAAAGAAGAACTGGAGAGAGGCAGTTGGGAAAGGCGGGAAGGAAGCATGCAGGTGCCTTGGGATGCTCCCAAAAGCGTTCTAATTGGACGCTGGGGAGCGTTCCCGCGCAGGCTCCGTCGGTACCGACGATATCCATATGTGATGACTACATTCCTGCTTGTTCCTGAAGATACTTCCATCCCCTTTACCAATTTTGTCGCTCTTCTCTGTACCTTTTCTAATTCTGCTATATCCTTTTTAAGATACGGTGACCAGAATTGCACACAATATTCAAGGGGTGGTCGCACCATGGAATGATACAGAGGTATTATAATATAATTGGTTTTGTTCTCCATTCCTTTCCTTATTATTCCTAGCATCCTATTTACTTTCTTTGCCACCGCTGCACTCTGGGTGGAGGATTTCAATGTATTATCCATGAGGATGACTAAACTTTTTTTGGGGTGGTAGTTCCTAATGTGGAGCCTTGCTTCATGTAACCATAGTTTGGGCTGTTCTTTCCTAGGTGCATAACTTTGTACTTGTCTACATTAAATCTCATCTACCATTTGGACATCCAGTCTTCCAGTTTATCAAGGTCCTCTTGCAATTTTTCACAATCCTCTTGTGTTTTAACAACTTTGGATAATTTTGTGTCATCTGCAAATTTGATCACCTCACTTGTTGTTTCCATTTCCAGGTCATTTATGAATATGTTAAAAAGCAGCAGGCCCAGCACAGATCCCTGGGATACTCCACTATTCACCTTTCTCCATTGAGAAAATTGGCCATTTAGCTCTATCCTCTGCTTTCTATCTTTTAACAAGTTCCTTATCCACCATATACACTGCCTCCTATTCCATGACTTTAATTTTGCCAAGTGTCTCTCATGAGGGACCTTGTCAAAGGCATTCTGAAAATCCAGATATACTGCCAAGGAAAGTCTTGTCTTACTAAACTGTTATATTTTTTTGAAAGTGTGAATAAACAGATAGACAAAGGTGAGACAGTTGTCTGTTTATTCACACTTTCAAAAAAATATAAGTTTAGTAAGACAAGACTTTCCTTGGCTAAATCCATATTGGCTTTCTCTCACTAAACCATGACTGTCTACATCAGGGGTCTCAAACTCAAATTGCTTTGAGGGCCAAATGAGGACTTGTAAAGTAACCCGGGGGCCGCATAAGACGTGGGGCCTCATTTGCATAAGGGGCCTCATTTGCATAAATATTTGCATAATGTTACCATACACTAACTTTTAGTAAACATGCCTCTTAATGAGTATGGATAAAGAAAGACTAAAAGATTCAGAAATAGGAAGACAATAATTAAACTGGGAACCCCAAAAGCCAAACTTGGAATGTACAACAACACTGTAGAAATAAAACTATAAATTAATTTCCTCTTGTACTAAACAAAGCGCAAACATTAATGATGCACATTTCCCAGAGCTGACATATTCCAGTTAATAAATTCAAAATAAAGAGATATTTTTCTACCTTTTGTGCATTTTTTTTCAGTTGCAATTGCTCCAGCCACTTCTGGTTTCCTTCGTGTCTTCTGCTATCTCCATCGTCTGCTGTCCATTTGTCCTTTCTTCTCTCTTCTAGTTTTTTTTCCATTCTCTCTCCCTACATCTGCTTTAACATACTAATCTTTCTCCTTTTGCTCTTTCCTCATTCCTATTTCATCCACTCAAATTTTACCCCTCCATCCTCAATCCCCACTTACTCTCCCAATACCTGGCCAATTGTAGATTTGTCTTCTCTTCCAGACAAAATATTTTTCCCCTCTCCATTTCACTTTCCCAGCTCCATCCCATTCTAATCCTCCCCCAACATCAGCTCCCTTCTAGTTCCAGCCCCACCCAGCATCTGCTCCTTTCTAGTCCCTGCATCAGTCCATTTCCAGTCCTATCCTAGCCTCACCATCAGCCCATTTCCAATCCTAGCCCCCCATCAGCCCATTTCCAATCCTAGCTCCCTCCCCTCACAGCCCATTTCCATTCCAAGCCCCCCTCCCCATCAGCCATTTGCAGTTCAAGCCCCCCTTCCACTCAGCCCATTTCCAGTCCTAGCAACCCCCCCCCCAGCCCATTACCAGTCCTAGACCCCCCATAGCCCATTACCAGTCCCTAACCTCCCCATAGTGCACTTCCAGTCTTACCCCCCATCACCCCATTTTCAGTCTTACCCCCCCCATAGCCCATTACCAGTCCCCCCCATAGCCCACTTGCAGTCGTATCCCCCATCACCCCATTTTCAGTCTTACCCCCCCCATAGCCCATTACCAGTCCCCCCCATAGCCCACTTGCAGTCGTATCCCCCATCACCCCATTTTCAGTCTTACCTCCCCTCAGAGGCCTTTACCAGTCCTAACCCCCCAATCAGCCCACCTCCAGTCCTAACCCCCATCACCCCATTTTCAGTCCTAGCCCCCACCATAGCCCATTACCAGTTATAACCCCCCCAGCCCATTACCAGTCATAACCCCCCCTGCCAATAGCCCACTTCCAGTCCTAACCCCTTTCTGCCCATTTCCAGTCCTAGCCCCCACCATAGCCCATTACCAGTCATAACCCCCCCCCAGCCAATAGCCCACATCCAGTCCTAACCCCCATCTGCCCATTTCCAGTCCTAGCCCCCACCATAGCCCATTACCAGTCATAACCCCCCCCCTGCCAATAGCCCACTTCCAGTCCTAACCCCCATCTGCCCATTTCCAGTCCTAGCCCCCACCATAGCCCATTACCAGTCATAACCCCCCCCCCCCCCCGCGACAGAGAAAAACAAAAAAACCCCAAAACCCTGGCTTCTGCCGTTGCCGCCGTGGCAGCGGCAGAATCAATTGTCAAATTAAAAAAAAAAAGACTTCTGCTGCTCAAGCAGCAATATCACCTGTCCTGCGGCCCCTTCCCCTGTGCCCGGAGATCCGAATCTGCTCTATCAGCGGCGTGCTTTTCAAGCCGCGAAGAGTATTCCCCTCTCACGCGGTTTCAAGCCGCGCGAGAGGGGAATACTCTTCGCGGCTTGAAAAGCACGCCGCTGATAGAGCAGATTCGGATCTCCGGGCACAGGGGAAGGGGCCGCAGGACAGGTGATATTGCTGCTTGAGCAGCAGAAGTCTTTTTTTTTTTAAATTTGACAATTGATTCTGCCGCTGCCACGGCGGCAACGGCAGAAGCCAGGGTTTTGGGGTTTTTTTGTTTTTCTCTGTCGCGGGCCGCACAAAGTTGTCTCGCGGGCCGCATGCGGCCCACGGGCCGCGTGTTTGAGACCCCTGGTCTACATGTTCAGTAATTGTATTCTTTATAATGGTTTCTACCATTTTGCCCATACTGACATCAGGCTCACTGGTCTGTAGTTTCTCTGGGAACAAGCAACAAACATATGGGTGATGTCGGCACCGATGGAGCCCTCGCAGAAGCATCTCCCCAGCTTTCAAAGAAAGCCTTTGTGAGGTGCCATCATGTATGCATGGTCCCCTTCCCGCCCAAGGGTGCCATCTTGCTCAGTCTCCTTTTTTTCCATGGAGCCCTTCAGACATCTGTCTGCTCTTCCCCCAGAAAAAAGTTAATTTTTGACCTGAGTTTCATACTCTCCTCTGGTAGTGCACTGGTACTCTTCCCGCCACCCAAGCCTGCTGCCCCAGCATCGAGTCTCGGTTTCTTTGGTTTTTTTTCTTTTTCTTCCCTTCTTGGCACTTTTGCGCCCTTTTTTCCAACTGGCAGCACTGCGGGTTTTCGACCTCGTTGGGATACTTTTTTCTTACATGGCTACCAGTCTTTTTAAGAAGTGTGATTGGTGTGCCAAAATAATGTCTCTGACCGATGCACACGACTGCTGCCTTCATTGCCTAGGCTTGGATCACGACCCCACGATATGCGGTCTCTTTGAAAAGATGTCCACCAAGGTCCTCAAAGAGCCATCAGCAGCAGCAAGATAAGTTTTTCCCGGAGTCCCTACTACCTCCGAGGGCCAAAGCCTCCTTATGGACCCCAATTGATGCCCTGGTTTCTCGGAAAGGGGGGTCTCCCTGGAGGGAACAGAAAAAGAAGAAGAAGGCCTTGAAGGCGGCATCCCTGGATGGCTCTGACAGGCCGGGTAAGTCCCGAGCCAGGTACCCGCAGTCCTAGATGCTCATCCAAGGGATCGGAGAAGGAGCAGCCTAAGAAAGTCCCACGAAAGGACTTGACTTCTGACCAGCCTCGGTCGCCTGACACCATCCTCATCAACGACATTCCTTTGGGGGAATCGGCGTGGGGCCTGATTCCCTCGGTGCCTGCGCCAATGGCTAAGTAGCCTTCTGGCCTGGAGTCCAGAATGGCAGCCCTGAAGCGCAGATTTTCTGCCTTCATGGACCAGCAATGGATGCTGTGGTACGGTACCACCAGTTCCTCTGCCCAGACCACAGGGCCCTAGATGTCGAGGATGTCCCCGGAGACCAAGCCGATCCTCGAGGTCTTTCAGCCACGAATCAATCCTCAGCTGAGGTCTCGATCCAGTTCCCATTCTATGGGGCCGTGATCTTCCCCAGCCATTACACTCTGCACCAGCTGCGGAGCCTCCAAGGGCTGCAGGCAGGGATCAGCACCGGAGGCCACGAGTCATCCTTCCCTCAAGTCCTCGATGGACTGCTCGTTTTGGGAGACAGAAGGTGAGGAGTCACCCTGGTGGTGGAGTCGACAATGTGCCATCCGAAGAGTCAGAAGACGCACTCCTCTGGACCCCCCTTTTCCCGGCAGGGAGGCATGCACCCTGAACGTCCTCGGCAGAAAGTGCTACCAGGGCTCGTTGCTCATCAGCAAAATCCAGGCATACCAGCTGTACATGAGTATGTACCTGAGAGACCTGGCAAAGGAACTTGCCGGGTTTTTTGCAGGTCTTTCCGAGGAACCCCTGCAGTGGTTCAAGAACCTGTCCAAAGCCATCCATGAGTGCTCCAAGTTTATGTCTCGGGCAGCCTATGATGGCTTCAAGGCGGCAGCCTGAGTTGCAGCGGTGGGCTCGGTGCCCGACACCAGGCTTAGCTACAGTCGTCCGACCTTGAGCAATGGGTTCAAGACAAATTGGTTGATGTCCCAATGCAAGGAGAGAACAACTTTGGCAAACCCATGACCGACAAGGCTGCCGAGCTGGAGACCGAGTTCATGATGAAGACCAGGCTATCTAAAAAGACTGCTGCCCCTCCCTGACGGAAGGGCTTGGGTAAAAAAGCGCTTATACTCAAGGAAAGGGGCTGCTTACAGAAACTACCCACCTTTTCAGGCCTCCCCAGTGCCCCAGCAAGGGCAGCAAGCCAAGGGACATGGGCATGGCCCTCATAAGTGGAAGGCTCCCAAGCCCCAGGCGTTGGCCCTGGCCCAACCAGGGGGGAGCTTTTGACTCGATGGGCATAGCCTTTTCACCCCAAGGAGGTCAGCAGCCCACAGGGGGACATCTCATTCACTATGCCAAAAGGTAGCCAACCATCACCACCGATTCTTGGGCACTCCAGGTGGTCAAGAAGGGCTACCACCTCCCTCTTTCTTTCCAGGAGAGCACCCCCCCCCCCCAGGTCTCCCCTTCATCGGGACCTTCTACTGAAGGAACTGGTAGGTCTTCTCGAGAACAGCATGGTAGAACCAGTCCCTCACCATCGCAGGGGCAAGGGGTTCTACTCCAGGTACTTCCTCATACCAAAAAGAACAGGGGTCCATCCTCAACCTGTGCAATCTGAACAGATTCCTGGTGAGGAATAAGTTCAAGATGGTCTCCCTTGGAACATTGCTGCCTTACCTCCTGCAAGGAGATTGGCTATACTCCTTGGATCTGAAGGATGCTTACACGCACATCCTTATTCACCCCAACCACAGGCAGTACCTGAGGTTCATGGTGGGGGGCAGCTATTATCAATACAGGGTGCTGCCCTTTGGCTTGTCTTCCATCCCAAGAGTCTTCACCAAGTGCCTGGCAGTCATGGCCACCTTCCTCCTCCTCCAAGGTGTCTTTTTCTTCCTCTGCCTGGAAGATTGGCTCATAAAGGAAGGCATGGCCTCAGAAGTGCAGCAGGCAACCACACGTATGGTCCAGGTCTTGTAGCATCTGGGCTTCGTAATAAACTACTCCAAGTCTCACCTCCTCTGACAGCGTGTCTGGAGATCATAGGAGCAAGACTAGACAGCCTCCAGGCAAAAGCCTTCCTTCCAGAGAACCAAGCCGACTATCTCAGGGCACTGGCCCTGGACATACAACACCATCCCTCGGTGTCTGCTTGGCTCCTACTGCGCCTACTCAGACACATGGCCTCAACAGTCCATGTCACCCCAGATGCCTGCCTCCACTTGAGGGCTGCACAGTGGTGCCTTCGGGACCAGTGGACACAGGCCGTCTCCGGGACCAAGTCTTAGTGACCCATCAGTTGGCAGAATCCGTGACCTGGTGGAAAAACCCCCAGTACCTCGAGGCAGGGTTGCCCTTCCAGACTCCATGCCCCTTAAGGGTTCTCATGATGGATGCCTCCCTGCTGGGATGTGGAGCCCACTGCGAGGAGCTTCGCTCTGAGGGCAGCTGGTTGCAGGTTGAGAGCAACCAGCAGATAAACCTCCTGGAGCTGCGGGCGATATGTCTAGCCCTCTGAGCCTTTTGCCACCACCTATGGCACCAACCAGTGTTAGCCCAAACAGGCACCCAGGTGGCTATGTTCTATATGAACAAGCAGGGAGGCATGGGATCCTACACCCTCTGCCGTGAGGCAATGGCCCTCTGCTCCTATGCAGTCCAGCAGGGCATACTCTTATGGGCAGTATACCTGCCAGGCCACGACAACTCACTGGCCGACAGATTGAGCAGGGTTGTCCAGCTGCATGAGTGGCAGCTGGACCACAGAGTGGCCAGCCTGCTCTTTCACCTCTGGGGGGAACCATGGATAGACCTATTCGCCAGCCTGGACAACTACCAGTTGCCCCACTTCTGCTCCCAGCAAGCCCACCCCTCCCGGATAGCGGCAGATGCATTTCTCATCTCGTGGTCGGAAGGTCTCATTTATGCCTTCCCACCCACGCCGCTAATTGCCAAAACGTTAAACAGGACCCTCCGCGACAAGGCCTCGTTGATCCTGATAGCCCCTCAATGGCTCAGGCAGCCATGGTTCCTGCTACACCTCTGGCTGTCAGTGGAGACTCACATCCCATTGGAGAGCTCACCAGGGCTGCTGTCTCAGGAGGGGGTCTCTCTCTTGCATCCCAACCTGGGGTCCCTGCCACTGACAGCATAGCTGCTGAAAGGGTGACCCTAGCCCTTTTCAATCTCTCGGGAGAAGTAGAGGAAATCCTGCTGGCTTCACGTAAGACTTCTACCAGGAAAGCATACACCTTCAAGTGGTACAGATTTTCAGTTTGGTGCGTGGAGCATGGGATTAACCCATTCTTCTGCCCGGTGCAGCTGGTACTGCAGTACCTTTTCCATCTCTCGCATTCTGGGCTTAAATCAAACTCTGTCAGAGTGCACCTTGGTGCCCTGGCAGCACATCACCACCTGGTGGATGGCAAACCCCTCTCGGCCTAGCCTCTGGTGACCCGCTTCATGGGGGACTCCTTTCTTCAAAATCCCTAGTGCACCCCCCGGTGACTGAGTGGGACCTGAATGTGGTACTGGCACAGCTTACTCACCCGCCTTTTGAGCCCCTGGCTACCTGCCACTTGCGATACCTCTCATGGAAGGTGGTGTCCCTGGTCGCAATTACCTCCGCTCGCAGGGTTAGCAAGCTCCATGTCTTAGTAGCAGAGGCATCTTACAACATGTTCTACAAAAACAGGGTTGTGCTCCGTACATATCCCAAGTTCCTTCTAAAGGTGGTATCACCCTTTCACCTCAACCAGGAGGTGGTGCTGCCCACCTTCTTCCCAATGCCTCATGCCAGTATGGCGGAGACTGTCCTCCACACCTTGGACTGTAAGAGGACCCTGTCCTTCTGCATTCATTGTACCCAATGTCACCGTAAAGCTGCTCAGCTTTTTGTCTCGTATGGCCCCAGCAGATTGAGGGAGGCGGTGACCAAATGCACACTGTCTACCTGTGTGGCGGATGGTATCACCCTCGCCTATGAGCAGGCGGGGCTTTCGCTGGACGGCCAGATCACAGTGCACCGTGTCAGGGCCATGACAGCCTCTGTGGCAACATGTGCACCATCCAATGGTGGACATCTACCGGGCTGTCATCTGGTCTTCAGTCCATACCTTTGCAGCTCATTTCTCCCTGGAGAGGGAGTCCTGACGGGACACTGCCTTCAGCCAGGCTGTGCTCCGTAATCTTTTTGGGGTCTAGGCAACTCCTACCCTCCCACCCTTCTATGTTCAGGCTACCAAAGCGTTGCTTCCATCGAACATACGGATCCTACTGCAGTCTGCACCTGCGGACTTAATTGCTACTGCTCATGGCTTCCCCTGAGGGTAACCGTGGTTTTCCTCCATGGGCTTTCGGTAGCTGGGGAGTCCCATATGTGAGGACTGACTTCCTGCTTGTTCCCGGAGAAAGTGTAGTTACTCACCTGTAATAGGTATTCTCCGGGGATAGTTACTCACCTGTAACAGATGTTCTCCGGGGACAGCAGGAATCAGTCCTCACAACCCTCCCTCCCTCCCCTTGGAGTTGCTTCCTTCATTTTTACTGTCTTTAGCTATGTCATCTGACTGAGCAAGATGGCACCCTTGGGTAGGAAGGGGACCACACATGCGTGGTGGCATCTCTCAAAGGCTTTCTTTGAAAGATGGGGGGATGTTTCCGCGAGGACTCCATCGGCACCGATGTCACCCATATGCGAGGACTGATTCCTGCTGTTCCCCGGAGAACACCTGTTACAGGTGAGTAACTATGCTTTCCTGGATCACCCATGGAACCCTTTTTTAAAAATTGGCATTACATTGGCCATTCTCCAGTCTTCCAATACTACAGGTGATTTTAATGATTGTTCACAGATTTACTAATAGTAGGTCTGCAATCTCATATTTCAGTTCTTTCAATACCCTCGGATGTATACCACAAGATCCGGACACTCAAGCACCTACGCTCCCTGCTTGAACCTGATGACTTCCGGACAATCTTCCAAGCATTGGTGATCCCGCATTTCGATTACACAAATGCAATTCTACAAGGGCTCCCACAATCCACCCTAAATCCACTCCAGCTAGCAATGAACACTGCGGCCAGAGTTCTACACGGTGCTTCCAGGAAGGATCATGTGACACCCATCCTGAGACATCTCCACTGGCTCCCCATCCACGGCAGACTCTCGTTTAAATCCCTACTACTGACTTTCAAGGCCATCAACAGGCTCTCCTCCACCTCCCTCATCGAGCTTATCCAGCCTACGCCCTCTAACAGATCCAGAAGATCCGCAGCAATCAACACACTGGTAATCCTGAAGGAAATAACACAATGCACGCAGGCAATGACAAACAGGGCTTTTAGGTTCTATGCGCCCACATGCTGGAATGCCCTCCCACCCAACATAAGGGCAATCCCCAACCTTGCTCAATTTAGAAAGGCATTGAAGCACCACCTCTTCCTCAAACACTATTCAGACGACAGCACACAAACAACCACCCCCCACCACCAGGCCCACCACACCAACACACAAAGCACGTGATGAGGCATCCACACCCATTGGCGCCAGCATCAACTATGCTAACTTGTAAATAGCAGCTTGTATATACCCCTACCCTGGTAGAAATGGTGCCAGCCTTGATAATGCATACCTTGTAAATAGCAGCACCGACTATGCTTACTTGTAAATAGCAGCTTGCATACACCCCTACCCTAGTAAAAGCCGCGCCAGCCTTGATTATGCATACCTTGTCAATAGCAGCATGTATATGCCCTCACACCCTGTAAAAATTATACAGACTCTGTAAATAGTTACCCCAGCAATGTCCAAGTTACAGTACCTGTTCTCTGTACATACAAAGCAGCTCTGTCTGCTCTGTTTAAGTTACTGTTGAATGTAAACCGCACTGATACTAAATAGCGTGGTATAGAAGAGACATTAAATAAATAAATATACCATCCAGTCCAGGTGATTTGCTACTCTTTACTAAATAGTTGTAATACATCTTCCCGGTTTATAAAAATTTCTTTCAATTCTTTTGATACATCACCTTTAAATACTATTTCAGGCATGGGTAAATTTAAGATCCAAGGCATACTATTTTTTGTTTAAGAAGGCACCTCAGAGCATTGGCCTTCACTCCAGTCCTTGAGGGCCCCCACAGGTCAGCATTAGAGGACATGCATGAAAAAGATTTGCACACAATGGAGATGATGGATATGCAGTCTCTCATGCATATTCATCAGGGACATCCTGAAAGCCTAATCTGCTTGTAGCCCTCACAGACTGGGTAAGAAGACTAAGATCTAGACAAAGTGGTGATGCTCCATAATAAAATGTTTTTTGCTGAACGAATGCCTTCTGTGCAAATCATCATTGACAAAGGTTCCAGTGCAGGTGTGTTGCATATAAGCACAGAATATGGATTAGAACAGTGGTTCTCAACCCAGTCCTCCGGGATCCCTAGGCCAGTCAGGTTTTCAGGATATCCACAAGGAATATGCATATGAGAGATTTTCATGTACTGCTTCCACTGTATGTAGATCTATCTCATGCATATTCATTGTGGATATCCTGAAAAACTCACTGGCCTGGGGGTCCCGGAGGACTGGGTTGTGAGAACCACTGGATTAGAAGTTACATAGATCCAGTCTTCTGAACACTTTTTGGACACCCTCATTCCTCTTCTTTGGCCTTTAAGCTCCCTCTGGAGCATTACTGAGTTCCTTGATTCCCAAGAACCCTCTTTGTAATGGATACTAAGTTTGAATTTCAGAAGAAAATAAGAACATAAGAAATGCCACACTGGGTCAGAACAAGAGTCCATCAAATCCAGTATCCTGTTTCCTTTAGTGATCAATCCAGATTATAAGTACCTGTCAGGTTCCAAAAAGGTAGACAGATTCCATGCTACTTATCCTGGGATAAGCAGTAGTTCTCTCTGAACAAGCAGGAAGTCAGTCCTCACATATAGGTGATGTCGGCGCAGACAGCCCGTGCAGAAGCATCTCTCCAGATTTCAAGGAAAGCCTTTGGGAGATACACACGAATGCATGGTCCACTTTCTGCCTAAGGGTACCATCTTGCTTCAGACTGCTTTTTTCCGTGGAGCCCATCAGACGTTGTCCAGTTTCGTCCACAAAAAGTGTGATTTTTGTGGTCAGTTTTGGCCAATTTGTGTACCGGTTCCTTCCCGCCCCCAAGCCAGCTCACCTCTGTGTTGCTCCTCAAGTTCATTCATTTGTTTTTTTTTCCTTTTTCATCGAGGTGTTCCTCGACTGGCATTCGTGTCCTATTTCAGCTGAAGGCCTCGGATCACTTCCGGACAGCGGGGACCCTCTTTTTCTGATAACCTCCAGTGACTTCAAAGAGTGTGAGCGGTGTGGCAAAATGATGTCACTCACTGACCCACACGCCTGTTGCCTCCAATGCCTTGGCCCATTGCGTAATGACTCCAACTGTGAACTCTGCAGAAACATGACCTCAAAGGCCTTAAAAAGTCACCATCAGGAGCAGGAAATTTTTTTTTCAGAAGTCTGACTGCACGCAGGGGTCCCCAGTGACACCAAGCTCCAGGGCCCTCTCTGATACCTCAGTGCCCTGCAAAGCCAGAGCTCTTTAGAGTCCCGCGACTGTAGTTCCTCAGAGCAGAAATCCCTGGAAGTGCAGCACAAGAAGAAACCCTCAAAGACCGTTTCGGAGGATGGATTCAGGAAGAAGGGGAAATCCCACCCCAGGACCCGTAGTCCCAGGCGTGGGTCCAAGGAGTCGGGGCAGGAGCAGGCTTCCAAGCTGCCCCGTAAGGAGTCATTGGCACCCGCTGCCTGGCCTTGGACCTTCAAGGCCATCCTCATTGAGGACTCCCCTTTGACAGTACCGACGACAGGCCCAAAACCCTCGGTGCCCGTGTTGAAGGCTGCAGAGCCAACTGGTATGGAGACTAGAATGGCAGTCCCTAGTGACCATGCAGTCGGCATTCATGTCTGGCTCGTCCTTTCATCTGCTTCAACGAAGGGTCTGTTGACATCGAGGGCTTCCCCAGATGTCGAGCCAGTCCTTGAGCACCACCGGCCTCAGGAGCCCTTGGCACCAGATGAGGTCCAGGTCCCATTCCCCGGGGCATCAGTTCTCCCCGGTGAGCATCTTCAGCTCAGACTGCAGATCCTCCGGAGGTCACAGACTGCCCGGAGTGGTCCTTGACTGAGGTGACCATGCGGCATCAGACTCATACTCAGACTTCGAATACAAATGAGAGACCAAGAACTAAGAGTCCCTGGACATGAGGCGACACCAAGACGTGCCCTTGGACCCATCTCTCCCAATGTCCCGATGTTGTTTCTGCCCGAGGATGTTGCTTTCCTCAATTTTGTGCGGTACATGGCCAAGGCTCTTCCTATCAAAACCGAAGCCCCACGCACTGAGGAACTGGAAATACTCCAATACGAGGCACCTCTGAAGGAAACCCTCACGGTACTGGTGCCTTTGTTCCTCCGGATGTGGAAACACCGGCCTCGGTACCAATCGTTAGCAGGAGTCTCCATGTCATGTACCGGGTACACTGAAACCCTGGGTTTCAAAAGATTCAGCTTCCCCACAACTCAATGGTCATGGAGTCAGCCAAGCATCAGCTTAAAGCCAAAAAAATCATTAATCTGTCCCACCCCACAGGGAGTCCCGAACCCTTGATGCCCTCAGCGGGAAGGCCTTTCAGGGCTTGATGCTAACTTGCCAAATCCAGTCCTATCAGCTCTATATCGGCATGTACCTGAAAGAACTGTCGAAGGAGCTTGGTGGATTATTGGCAGGCCTTGATGGGAAACCCCTACAGAGGTTCAAGATCCTGACTTCGGTGGTAAAAGAATGCTTGAAGCTTTTGTCCCAGGCAGCCTATGATGGCTTTGAGTCATCGGCCAGGGTCGACGCCAAGCCTATGATGGCTTTGAGTCATCGAGGTACGATGCCAAGCATGGCTGCAGTCTTCCAACCTGGAGCAGTGAGTGCAGGACAAACTAATTGATGTTCCTGCATAGGAGAGAACCTTTTCGGGAAACCCATGGTGGAAAAGGCAGCAGAGATAGAAACTGAGTTCATGACGAGAACCAGGCTCTCAAAGAAGACCTTGGTGCATCCCCAGAAGAAAGCCCTGGGGAAAAATCTCTTCTTCCCAAGGAAGAAGGGGGGCTTTAATGTACACTGCACTTCCAGGCCTTCTTGCTCCCTTAACATGGCCAACTGCAAAAAGGCCAGGGACATGGTCCTAGAAAACAAAAGACCTCAAAGTCCCAGGTGCCGGTGCCAGCCTGGGGGAGCTTTTGACTGCCTGGGCATGACCACCCCACCCCAGGTGGTCCTCTGTTGCCCACAGGGGTGCGCTTATCCCTGTTTTCCTACAGGTAGATAGCCATCACCACCGATACCTGGGTGCTACAAGTGCTACCTCCTCCACCTACAGCGGGCACCACTCTCCTACTTCCCAGGAGAGCCCTCCAGACCTCCTCTTCACCAAACACTGCTCCTCATTAAGCTAGCAAGCCTAATCAATGACAAAGCAGTGGCGTCAGTCCCGAAATATCTCTGGGGCACAGGCTTCTACTCCAGGTATTTCCTCATCTCCAAGAGGACAGGGGGTCTCAGGCCCATCCTGGACCTGCGAGAGCTCAAAAGGTTTCTGGTCAGGGAGAAGTTCAAGATGCTCTCCCTTGGGCACTGCTGCCATTCCTCCAGCAGGGAGATTGGCTATGCTCCTTAGAACTAAAGGATGCCTACATGCACATCCTAATTCATCCCAGCCACAGAAAAATTCCTCCGGTTTGTTGTGGGAGGACAGCACTACCAATACAGGGTTCTGCCCTTTGATCTGGCCTTGTCACCAAAGGTCTTCACAAAGTGTCTCTCAGTGATCGCAGCTTACCTCCTGCTACAAGGGGCCTTCATCTTCCCTTATCTGGATGACTGGCTCATAAAGGGGGCCACAGCTACAGAGGCACTGTATGCCAATGGGTGCACCACAAATGCCCTGTAGCACCTGGGGTTAGTCATAAACTACCCCAAGTCCCACCTCACTCCGGCTCAGTGCCTAGAGTTCATGGGGGTTCAAATAGATACCATCCAGGTGAAAGCTTTCCTCCCTTGGGAGAGGTTAGAACGCCTCAGGGAGCTAGCCGCAGAGGTGCACCGACGAGGACACTACCTACCCAGCTTCTACTCCTCCTGTTGGGACACATATCCTCCACGGTTCATGTGACAACATATGTCCACCTGCACATGAAGGCAGCCCAGTGGTGACTCCGCTGTCAGTGGACATAAGCCACAGGCAGAATCAGGGACAAAGTTAAGGTGACCTATCAGTTAACAGACTCCCTCAGATGGTGACAGATCCCATGTCACCTTCACGCTGGGATGCCCTTCCAGGCACCCAATCCCCAGAAGGTCTTCACCATAGATTCCTTTTTAATAGGCTGGGGAGCACATTGTGAGAGCCTCCAGATGTAAGGCTTCTAGTCCCTAAGGGAATTCTGGATGCAAATCAACCTGCTAGAGCTCCAGGCAATATACCTAGCTCTCCGAGCCTTCTGCCACCAGCTGCAGCACCACTCAGTGTGGATCCAGACTGACAATCAGGTCGAAACGTTCTACATGAACAAGCAGAAGGGGAACAGCGTTGTACCCCCTCTGCCAGGTGGCGGTATCCTCTGCTCCTATGCTGCATGCAGTGGGATGCTCCTAAGGGTGGTGTACCTCCCGGATTAGGACAATGCCCTGGCTAAGGAGGGAGGAATGGCTCAGTGGTTAGGACAAGTTACCTCAGGCCAGAGGGCCAGGGGTTCAATTCCTGCATGGGGACAAGTAATTTCAGGCCGGAGGGACTGGGGTCTCTAGTCCCATGGCCACTCCTTGTGGCCTTGGGCAAGCCACTTAACCCTCCATTGCCTCAGGTACACTTAGATTGTGAGCCCTTTGGGGACAACGGAATAAAAAGTACCTGCATACTTGTGCAGCTGGAGGTCCTTGCTTATGCTCTGATGCACATAGTAAAGGGCGGTATATCAAGTACCATAACCATAACCATAAGTAAGGTCCTCCAGCTGCACAAGTAGTAGTCTCATGGCTGTTTCATCTCTGGGGTGTCCCCTTGATGGACCTGTTCGCCAATCCAGACAATACGCAGTTGCCCTGATTCTGCTCCCGCCAGCCGCACCCTTCCCAGGTGGCAGCAGACTTGTTCTTTATCCCGTGGATGGAAGGCTTCCTGTACGCCTTCCCACCGACACCACTAGTAGCCAAGACACTATTCAAGGCCCAGCATGACAGTGCATAACTAATAATGATAGCCCCTCAGTGGCCCAGGCAGCCTTGGTTCCCACTGCTCCTCTCCCTATCAGCGGTGTCGATGATTCTCCTGGGCCGAGCCTCAGGGCTACTCTCACAGGAGCAGGGCTCTATCCCACACCCCAATCTGGGGTCCCTCTCCCTCACAGCTTGGCTGCTGAAAGGGTAGTATTAGCCCCTTTCAACCTCCCATGGGATGTGAAAGAGATTCTCTTGGCTTTGCACAAGGCCTCCACAAGAAGGGTGTACACCTTCTAGTGGTGCTGATTCTCGATGTGGTATGCAGAAAGGCAGGCAAACCCGTTCTTTTGCTCAGTACAAGTGGCGCTCCAGTACCTTCTTCACCTATCACAGGTGGGACTGAAGTTCAAGTCAGTCAGAGTACACCTGAGCGCCATTACAGCACATCACCATTCCATTGATGGAAAACCTCTCTCGGCTCAACCCCTTGTGGGGCCTCATGTTATTCACACTCCCCTTCTGCCCTCCAGTGGCAGAGTGGGATCTTACTGTGGTGCTCTCACAGCTCACTAAGACTCCGCTTGAGCCACTGGCTACTTGCCACCTCCGGTACCTGTCCTAGAAGGTCGCCTTCCTGGTAGTGCTCACATCAGCACGCAGAGTCAGTGAGCTTCCAGGTTCTAATGGCAGAACCGCCCTACACAAAGTTCTACAAGAATAGGATAGTGTTCTGCACACACCCCAAATTTCTGCCAAAGATGGTATCTTCATTCCACCTCAACCAGGAGGTGGTGCTCCCCATGTTCTTCTCGAGGCCTCACGATGGTAGGGCCGAGACCATTCTCCACAATCTGGATTGTAAGAAAGCCTTTCCTTTTACCTGCAACGGACTCAGGGCCACCATAAAGCACCACCGCTTTTCGTATCCTGTGACCTCAACAGCCTGGGGCTCCCAGTGACTAAGCAAACTCTGTCCATTTGTGTGGCAGACTGCATTACCCTTGCCTGTGAGCAAGCAGGGATCTCACTGGACCAGAGGGTCATGGCGTACCGCGTCAGGGCCATGGTTACGTCTGTGGCAAATCTGCGTTCCGTCCCCATGATGGAAATCTGCCAGGCTACCACCTGGTCTTCAGCCCATACCTTTGCAGTTCACTACTGCCTGGAGAGGGAATCCCGATGGGACAGTTCCTTTTGCCAGGCTATACTCTGTAATCTCTTCGGGGTGTAGGCAATTCTTGCCTTCTAACTATTCTGTGTTCAGGCTACCGGAGATCTGGGTCTCTGCTGGACACTTGGGTCTTACGAGACTCTCTCAGTAGTGATCCCGGCTCACCCTTTGCAGGTTGCCATGGCATTTTTACAGGTTATTGGTGGCCTGTAGCTGGGGAGTCCCATATGTGAGGACTGACTTCCTGCTTGTTCCCAGAGAAAGCATAGTTACTCACTTGTAACAGGTGTTCTCCGGGGACAGCAGGAATCAGTCCTCACAACCCTCCCTCTTCCTCTTGGAGTTGCTCTTTACCGTATTTTATTTTTTTCTGACTTATCTATGTCATTAAACTGAGGTAAGATGGCACCCTTGGGCAGGAAGTAGACCATGCATGTATGGTGCATCTCCCAAAGGCTTGCTTTGAAAGCTTGGGAGATGCTTCTGCGTGGGCACCATCGGCGCTAACATCACCCATATGTGAGGACTGATTCCTGCTGTCCCCAGAGAACAGCTATTACAGGTGAGTAACTATGCTATTTCTCCAGTATGTTTTAATAATGGTTTATGGAATTTTCCTTCCGGAACTTGTCCAAAGTTTTTTTTAAAACCCAGCGACACTAACAGTTTTTACTACATCCTCTAGCAACAAATTCCATAGTTTGATTATGCACTGAAATATTTTCTCTGATTAGTCTTAAATGTGCTACATTGTAGCTTCATTGCATGTCCCCCTCATTTTTTTTATTTTCTGAAGGAGTAAACAACAGATCTACATCTTCCTGGTGCCTAGGTCATCTGAGTTGAAGTGTGAAGCTTAACCTTAGATGATCCTGTTTCTCTGGGACAGCATGCCAAACGTGCACCGACTTCTGTGCACATGTGTTGACTTTCTCTCTCAGTTTAACACTGACTTTTTGTGCACTGGGTAATTTGAATGTTACATTCCAGTGCATAGACTCCGCATTAAAGTCACGCTATGCGACCCTGTGCTAGGGCTTGAAGCACTGGGTTCTAGTGCAGGGTTTCTGCATTGGCCTGTAAGTGTATAACTTTGCACTTGCACTAGTCAAACCAGTGTCTTACACTCATTTATCTTAATTTGGAGTATGACATAGTGAATAAAAACAAAACGGGTGGGGGAAGGAGGAAAAAGACCTCAGTGTTGCTCGAGACACAGAATTTCAGGCTTGTTTTCAAATTCATTCCAGTAATATAGCTTGTTCACTTCAAATCACAGGTCAAGAAAAAAACCTCTTAGCTTTGCACTTTTCCACATTAAATTTCATCTGCCATTTGGATGCCCGGTCTCCCAGTTTTCAAGGTCCTCTTGCAGTTATTCAGACATCTTATGTGTTTTAATAACTTTGAATAATTTGTGTCATCTGCACTTTTGATCACCTCACTCGTTATTCTCATTTCCAGGTCATTTCTAAATATGTTAAAAAAGCAGCAGACCCAACACAGATCTCTGCGGTACTCAACTTTTCACTTATCTCCAGGAACAAGCAGAAATGTAGTCTTTGCATATGGGTGACGTCGGTACCGAAGGAGCCTGCACAGGAACGTTCCCCAGCATCCAATTGGAAAGCTTTTGGGAGCACTCCACTGCGCCTGCGCAACTACTTTCCCACCTTCCCAACTCCCTCTTTTCAGTTCTTCGCTTTCCATGGAGCCAGCAGGATGCAAATCCTGTCACCACAGAAAAACATCTTTTTGTGGATGGTGCCTCTGCCTTTCCATCGACACCGGCACCGGCACCGTCGATGACATCGCTGCTTCCCTTATTCTTTTCTTCTACTTCTTTCTTTTTCTTTCTTTAAAAAAAAAAAGGACTTGGGCATCGACGTCCTTTTTAGGCCTTAAGTCTACCATAGGCTTCACATCCTCGAAGGCACGGAGAAACCAACTACTGTACTGGTTTCAAGAAATGTTCTAATCGTGCCAGCACTATTTCAGTGACTAATACCCATGACTGGTGTTTAAAATGCCTCGACCCAGACTACCAGCCAAAAGACTGCCCTCTGTTAGAAAATGACACGGCAAGACCTACAAAACCAGGCTTCTAAATTTGGAGCACTCCTTGCTTTGGACGTGGTATCAATGTCATCCACTTTGTCGAGGGCCTCATCACCCTCCCATGGATCTCAGGTATCTTCGAAGTCCAAGCACAAGGCCGCACAATACCTCCAGGGGAAGATCTCACTCAAAGCATCGAGACCCCTCGGATGTTGCCTTGGAGGTGGATCGGCCTGCTAAACAGCCCCAGTGGGAGGCCCTGTCCTCCAAAGTCATCAAGGGGCCCCAGAATATCTCATGAGGGACCTTGTCAAAAACTATCTGAAAATGCAGATACACTATGGGGTTCATTCTGAACCACGAATAAGCTGCCTGTATGTGCGAGATTGACATGTATCTCGTGAAAACATCCAAAACCGTATTCTGAACCTTTGCGGCCCTGCACATACACAGCACCTAAACGGGGATCACAGAACATGGGCAGGAAAGGGTGGAATGGGGGCATGGCCAGCCACAGAGATGTTTGAAGCATATTCCCATCACACCCATGTACGTCTGCAGGCGGCCCTGCAGACATCTAGGTTATATTTGCAAAAATGTGGAATAAAGGTAGGACTTAGAAATATTTCTGTTCCTCACCACAATGCAGCCAATAGTGGTGAATGGATGACTAACGTGCTCTGCACTGGTGTGACTGCAGTTTGGAAAACCACAGCATGTAGTGTTATGGATCAGAAAGCAGAAGAGAGGGATGATGTACGTCAAAGCAGTAGAAATAAACACCTCCACAACTGTATGCAGTAGAGCACTGGTGCTCAATCCAGCCATGCTGGCATTTGCTGGGTGAGGTAAAGGGGCACAGCTAGGGCGCTGTACCAAAGCCCACATCCTGGATATGATACTGGTGGTGGAGTCCTAGGACCCCATGTGAAAATGTAAGCCTGGACATCAGTCTATATGCAGTACCCAGCCAGCTGGAGGGTTGTGTCCACACAGTGGATTTCTACAATATGCTCTATGCAATGCGCACAGCCCCCTGGTGCAGATAAGGTCTTATGTAAGGTCTATTGGAACACTATGCTGGGTATATCATATGCTGGTGGCTATATGGCACATAACAGGTCACTGTTACAGCTGTTTACATATGTGGGCCTATGATGTCAATGTGCATACGAGGTTTGACCCTTGAGGCTGATATACCGGAAGGGCTGTTTTGGGCCTACTGCACCTCTGTAGCAGATTGAGGTCCACCATTGTAGTTATCGTGTATGTAGGAAGCTAAATAGAAGTGTAGTGAACAGGTATGATGCTTGGTTGGAAGTTCTGATTGTTGTGGTTCCCTAGCCATCGGCTAAGACATTTGGTGCTGGGCATTCTTTTGGCAGATAGATGTTTTAGTGGGGCTGCAAGTGAGAGTGTATATTTGTGTGTGTGTGGGGGGGGGATTGTCTAGATTGTTCATCCACATATCCGGGGGGCACAGGTACGCTTGGCAGGTACCTGGACCATAGGGCTGTCTGCAGCCTCACCAGTGCATATAGGCAGGAGTGCGCAAGATGGTTCCGCAATCACTTCCCTGTCACTACTCAGGAGACCTCAGAGGGTGGGCGTGCAATGGTGCAAAATGCAGTATGCCATTCCCAGGTGCACCAGCATTGGTCTCTACAAATGTGCACATTTGTAGGGAGCGCTGATGGTGTCTCTGAGCATGTCTGTGTGGTGCTTGCACTACTGACTGCTGTCATTCCAATGGCCCTTTAGTCGTGCAGGGGAAGTGTTTGGGTAGTTCCCTAATGGGGGCCTGTTCTGCTTGGATCATGTACTTACTTAGCATTGTACAGTCATGTTCCTGAGCTGTTCACAAAGTGCATTCTTCGGGTGGTCATCCATTATGTCCCTAGTGCTGCACTGCATCTTGTGCCTGTAGATTCGCACTCTGCCCATTTTCCTGTTACAGTACTGTACACTGCAAGTGCTTTGAAGTGATCTGGGCATGCCATGGACTGGTTTCTATTGTCTAACTTGTATCCACCTGTGAGTCTCACCATCTTATATTGTCATTCAGGCTTAGAATAGCTCTGTTCGTGCCCACAGCAGCTTCACAGCTGCCCGTTTTGAATGGGGCGTGTCTGTTCACGGGTATATCGCAGCGATAGGCAGGGTCGCAGACATATATCTTTTTGGAATACGGTGAGCGCGAGGATGTACAATGCCATTGTCAGCGTATACCCATCTTCATACAACGTAGCACTGTGTGCGGGCCACTCCTAGAACATCTATATGTGTGATTCTGTGCACACGGCTGCGTCTATCCCCACGTGTGCAGAATTGTGTTCTATTTCTGCTTGTTTCCATTTGAATATGCCCGCTGCTCGGATGTGCACATTTTCGGAATTTGCCTCCACATGAACCTGCTCACTTTTTAGTTACACCTTTAAAAAAAAAAGTGATTTATTTATTTATTTGACATTTTTATACCGCATTTTCCAGTAGATCAAATGTGGTTTACAATAAACAATATTTGAATTGTACAACAAACAGTACATATTCAATTATGTGGATTAGTGAGAGAAGACTTTCTGTGGCTAAACCATGTTGACTTTCTGCCTTTAAACTATGACTGTCTACATGTTCAGTAATTTTGTTTGTAATAATGGTTTCTACCATTTTGCCTGGTAGATGTCAGGCTCACTGGTCTGTAGTTTCTTGGATCATCCCTGGAACCCTTTTTTAAAATTGGTGTTTCATTGGCCACTCTCCAGCTTTTTGGTACTACAAATGATTTTAATGATAGTTTAGAGATTTCCAAAACAAAGTCTACAATCTCATATTTCAGTTCTTTCAGCACCCTGGGATGTATGCCAGCCGGTCCAGGTGATTTGCTACTCTTTAGTTTATCAAATAGCTGTATTACATCTTCCAATTTATCTAGATTTTTTTCATTTCCTCTGATACATCATCTTTAAATATTATTTCTGGCTTGGGTGAGTTTCCCACATCATCTTCAGTAAAGACTGAAGCAAAAAATTCATTATCTTCTCTCTCAGATGTTTTTCTACAAATGTACTTGAAAAGGTTTTCATTAGGCATTTTTGCTTCCATGGCAAGCTTCTTTTCAAGTTTTCTCTGCCTGCCTTATCAATACCTTGCATTTAATTTGTCACTAGTTATGCTATTTCCTTTCTTCCATTTTCTGAAAGATTCTGTCTTAGCTATAACAGCTTCTCTGACTTTACCTTGAGTATTTTGCATTCTTTATTTTATTCCTGTTATGGTATTGCTGTTTATGACATGTTATTTATTTATTGTTTTTATTTAAACACAATGATTTATGGTTGTATCTGCATGTTGTCATTGCTTTTCATCATTTTTACACATACTCCCTTCAGAGGAAGCTTTGTTTTAATATATTTATGTTTCATATATCTAAGCTTTTATATGTCTCAGTATGAGATATATATAAACATATGACTCAGCATATGGTTTATGAATATAAGATTTACTTGTCTCTTATACATATAATTTATTTATTCTCACATTTTTACAGTTTTTCTATTTATGTAATATGTTTTTTTATATTTGCATTTTAATTATTTATAATGTGTTTTAGTGTAAGGTGAGCCTACCCCTGAAGAAGAATTTTTCGAAACACGGCCTGTGTCGGGTCTGGCCTCCTTTATTATGTATGGATCAATAAAGAATTGGTGAGAGTTTCAAAACCTGCCTATGTTTCTGTACTGATACTATCTTGGAAGCCCAGACCAGATGGATTTTTAAATAACGCCCAAGCCTGATGTAAACTCTTAACCCTTTCAGTTGCGTCTTTTAGGGGTTTGTTTAACCATTTTCCTCATTTTATAATAATCTGCTTTTTGAAAGTTAAATGCTAGCACAGTGAATTTCCTTGCTATCCTCCCTCCATTTATTAAATCAAATGTGATTATGTTATGATTGCTATTGCCAAGCGGATCCAAAACCATTATCTCTCCCTCCAGATCCTGTGTTCCACTATGGACTAGTTCTAAAATAGCTTCCCCTTGTGTTGGTTCCTGAACAACCCGTTCCATGAAGCAATAATTTATTTAATCTAGAAACTTTATCTCCCTAGCATGTTGTGATGTGACATTGACCCAGTCAATATAGGGGTAATTGAAATATCCTATTATTACTGTGCTATAAACTTTGCTAGTTTCCCTAATTTCTCCTCTGCACCTTCTAGACAGGGCCAGATTTAATATTTTGGTACCTATAGAGAAGACCAGAAAGTGAGGGCAGGAATCCTCTCTTGGAGCTCAGGGAATCCTCTGGAGACTGGAAAGCAGGAGTGGCCATAGTGTCATGGTGGTATCGCTTTTAAAGTGGTATCAGAGGACAGCGGTAAAGTAAATGGGAGAAGGTTCCTTTGTGGCATGGGTACTTGGCACCTTCAATGTTTAGCAAACCAGGCAGTTGCCTATGTCGTCTGTGTCTAAATCTGGGCCTACTTGTAGACTCGTGTATCAGACACATCTTTGGTGGTTCTCTCATTGACCCATTTCACCATACTGCTCCTCTAAACTGCTAGAAGCAGCATTACAGAAACTCCTCTGCAGGGTCCTTTGTAGCCTCTAAAGGACACTGGAAAGAATAATGGGCTTCCTTCCTTTCCAGATACAAAGACAAGAAAGCACAGGAGATTGGACTTTTTCCCCAAACTAGAACCCTTCAGAGAGCCAGGAGCCTCCTGCATTTACTCCAAGCTCCTCAGAACTTTTCAAGAGATACCATCTGAATCTCCTTATGGACATTCTGTGACTAATTCCTTGGGCTTTACCACTGTGGTCATTCCCTAAGGGGAGCATCATGGTACATGTTTCGGGCCTAACATAGTCCAAGCCTTCTGCTGGAAGAAGCACATATCTAGCAAAGCATGCAAAACCCCTTTACCCCTATTTTCCTCTGGTTTGTCTAGTGCAAGTGCAAAGTTACACACTTATCTCCAGGAGACAAACAAAAGTGAGGAAGGCTTTGGAAGAGATGTGAAAAGGGTGCTAATGTTTATGGGATATGAGCAATCAGAGTAGATGTGTATGTCCAGGGTACCCCTGAAGCAGTTGGAGCTGTTTGTCAGTGCATGCTTCCACTGGCGAAATGAGGAAAACAAGCACTATCCCCACCTTCTTTGTACCCAAGACTGAATTTAACAACAAAGGTCATGGCAGTATAAGGATGCCTGTACTATTTCGGAACGAGGCAAACTGGAAGTGAATAACTTTATTTCATTCCAATTTTCTTTTAGGTTTCTTGTGTGTTTTGTTTGGATAAGTAGTGAAAGTAGTGCTGGAGGACTCCATTGAGACTGCAATCCTTCCTTACAGGTTTCTACTCGTCCTTTTCGGCCAGTGAGGCTTTGGAACCCCGCCGGTACTTTTTGCCATTGGTAGTGGGGCCTTAATTTCAAGATTACAATGCTCTTGTCCTCCCCTTGCTAAAATGTAAGCTCAATAGCGAGAAGTTTTAGTTTCAGAGAAGAGCCTGACACAAGTGGGCAGTTACAGTATAAGGATGTGGAAAGCGATGGGGAGGGGCAGTGTGAGTGAGAAGAAAGATTCATAATTAGAAATCATGCTTAAATTTCAAAACCTAATTGGAAAGGTTGACTTCCAGGTGAATTATGTTGAATCTGAATAAATATTTTTGTCAGTGGTTGAAAATTAACTGCGGTGCAGGTGGGTTTCAGAGGAAGATTAAACTGGCGGTCATTGGCAGTTGCCATAGCAACAGGAAGTCAGGCTGCCAGCCCAGGCACCCTGAAAGAATCGGACATATTTGACATTTACAAATTAGAACTGAATCACTGGCTTATCAGTTCCCTCCCCCTGCCCCCATCCCTCCAACATGTGAGATATGTTTATGTTTATTGCATTTGATTATCAGCCTTTCAAAGATCCATCATCGCGGAGTACACATTATAAAATGAGGAACATAACATATTAATAACTACTTAACAACCAATCTAAAATTAAAACAATACAAACAATGTAAGAATATGCTTCATCCACAGAAGCTCATGCCAGGGAAGGATCGTGGCCTGGCCTGACTGTTCAGGCACTTCAAGGCTGAAGAGAAACTGAAGCACAGTGTTCCACTTTATAACAGATGACAGAAAGCCCAAAGATTAGTTTATTGTGAAGAGCAGTGCCTAGTGTATAACAGGTAACTGGCTCCCAGTAAGTTGCTCTGCGGAGAGTAATTCCGCTTGTGTTAGCAGCTGTCACAGCTGCTCAGCTTCATTTTGTGGTTCTGTGACCTCACGAATGTGCCCAAGCATGCTCTTACACAGTAAGAGAGCTTCACCAAGAAACGTTAGCTTGCATTTGGTGAAATCGAGCATGCTTCCCAGCACCTTCAGGTGGGCAGTGCTCCGTTCTGGGTAGCACATGAGTACTTACTGTCAAGCATGACTAGGGTAGGACATGTCAGGACTGACTTTGTTTGGTTTTTCTTATTTTTTTCCTATACTGAGGAACAGCAAGAGAAACATTGATTTAATCTGCAATGGCAGAGCACCTGCATATTTCAAATTTCCTGCTTTGGGGAGATGGAGAAACAGAGGATGAAGAACTGTACCGAAAGAAAGGAATAGCTACAGTGTTTTTTATTTTATAGCAATGAAGGCGATCTTATAATTGTAGTGCTACAAATAACTTGCATTTTATGCAAACATGACTCAAGTACGCAGACCTGCACTTGTTGCAGGACAGCCTCAGGAGGGCAGATGATGCAAAGTTTTCAGAACCCACTAATATGTCAATGAACTGAGGCACACAGAGGTCAAATGCAGCATTTCCTCTAAGATTCAAGGGGGTCCTTTACCCACATTCCTACCATCAAGGATGATGCAGCAATATCATGGCTTCAGTCACAAGAGGCAGACAGTTCATGCAACTCACCTGCCTCTTTCAACTGAAAATGCAATATTGATGCACCATTCCTGATGGCAAGAATGCAAGTGGAGGACTCCCACACACCTTATTTATTTATTTAAAAGGATTTATATACCACTTTATCCTGGAATCAAAGCGGTTTATACATCAAACAAATCACGAGGCTGTGTGTGTGGGAGTGGTCATGCAGTGATTGAATGGACAGTATATGTGTGTGTGTAATATATCAATGATTTCAAGGTGAGCTAGATACACTGTGAGCTACGTACAAGGAACTATATACAAGTTGAAGGGGGAGGGGCGGAGGCTGAAGGGGTCTGGAAGAGAGGTGAGCAGACTGAGTGGCCGTTGGTCAAGTCACGTGATGTCCTCATAGTGTTCTATGAAAAGCGTCGTTTTGAGCATCTTCCTGAAGTCCTTGAGGTCTACTGTTGATCTCAGGTCACCGGGGAGTGAGTTCCAGAGCACAGGTGCAGCCAGGGATAGTGCTGCTCTTGAGGTATCTTGTTTTGTTTTAGTGAATGCTCTGGGTGTACTGATGGTGTGTGAGGTGCCTCTCCCCCTGGGCCTGGTGCCTGGGTCAGATCTGATGAGGGGTTGCAGACTATTTGCTGAGAGGTTCTGTTTGATTTTGAATATGTTTAGTAGAGCCTTATAACGGATGCGGGAGCTGATTGGGAGCCAGTAGAGGTGGTTGAGAATGGTGGTGATGTGATCGTGCTTTGAGGAACCAGATATTATGCAGGCGGCAGTGTTCTGTGCCATCTGTAATGGCCGTATTGCTTGTTTTGAGAGCCCAAGGTAAATGGGAGTTGCAGTAGTCCAAGATGGGAGTGATTAGAGCTTGACTGATGGTGCGGAAGTGATCCTGTGAGAGGATAGGTTTGAGGCGTCTTATGGTTCTGATTTTGAGGTATGCGTTCCTGGTAGTTCTGGCGATGTGTGACTGTAGGTTCAGGTTTTTGTCGAGCATCACACCGAGATACTTTACTTCAGGCTTTATTGGTATTGTAATGTCATTCAGCTTGATGGAACATTGGTCTAGTGTCACAAAATTTCATCATCATAGAGCAGATGCCGTAACTTTGTGAGCTTTCTTTCAAGTTGTCATGTACGGTGATTCTATTTAAATAAATTTCCTTGTGGATGTCCATATAATTTTATTGAATCTACAAGGATTTTTTCTATACAATTTCCATTTAGTAAACATAACAGTAACTCACCTGGGAGTATGCTATTACCATTTTGTACTACATGTTTTCTATAATGATACAGCAGAAATAGATTGTAATTATTGCACTTGAGAAACAGGTTTTATTAATATTTTGTGTATATTGCCTTTCCAATTTTAGTTCAAGGAGGTTTACAAAATGTTTTTTCTCCCAAGTAGAAATTATAGAACATGGGATACATTTTAATCTATTTTTCCTGATTTCCTCTAATTATCAATGTTCTATTTAGTATGTATCTGCAGAAAGAAACTCTATCTTTTCAGTCGTTGATAAATTTTAAGTTCAAGGACAGTAAAATATTGTGCAGTTTCTAATCACAGGCAGTATCATCTTCTGTAGCTACGGTTGATTTCCAAATAGCAATTTGAGTGAAGACTCACGTTGGATATTCAGCATATCATTAATTCCTCCTCACACCCCATCTAAAATATCTTTATACTTCAGAAATATAACATAGCTGGGAATGTCCCCATCTCTTAACGGACACTGAATTTTGAGATTTTTGCAGGTGTTCAAACTGTCCTTTGAGCAAGTAAAGTCAGTGTCTGAATGAGGGATGCAGACTTTGGAACTTGCAGTGATGCACCCCAAGGAACCCCCCATGCATTGCTTCCACATAGGCCCCTAAGCCCTTTGCCCACACTATTTTTAATCCCTTGCAGACCCTTCAACAGTGCATAATGCAAATGCAGGTTGACCCCAAAAGCACATGGGGATACCAATACTTATCATAAGTTTTAAGAATCTCTGGCTGTAGAAGATATATGTCTGAATATAATTTATAAGGAAAGTCAAGCCGAAATTGAGTTCCAAGTGATAAAGCCTTCCTTCACATAGCTAGAGATGCTTCCCTTTTTTTTTTCTTGGATGGCCCTATACATATTGGGAGGGAAGTTTGTATCTTTTGTCCAAAAGAAAGATTAGTGTATCAGAAATAAAAGTCCAGTTCTAGTCAGCCTCCAGTAAAGATGACATCGTCATAGTGACCCTAGATATTTCCACTTCCAGTGAAATTCTGAGGAGCAGCTGATGACTCTTTTCCTTCTGACCAAGGGGCAGCAAAATGCCCTCTAGTGGTATCTTTAAGATCTTTAACAGGAAGTTTTAAATCCATTTGAAGGGAAAAACAGCCCAGATTTAGGATAGTTAAGAATTCCTAAACTGAATTATCTATTGCAGCTCTCAGGAAACTCATGGGTTTACTTACTAAGCTGTGCTAAGGCAATAATGTCCATTGTTTGCCAAGAATAAACTTAACCAATATATTAAAACCTGAGTAAGAAGGAAAAAGGAAAAAGAAAATTTCTTTTTGTCGGAGCAGCCCTGCAAACACAGACGGATGAAAACCGACTGTCCGCTGAGGTCGCTCCTTTTACTAATATTTTATAAGTGAAACAAACTTTAAACATTTAGAGCACTTAGCTGGTTTTCTTTCAAGCTTGTAGAACAAAAGTAATCCAAAGAAAACCAGCTAAATGCTCTAAATGTTTAAAGTTTGTTTCACTTATAAAATATTATTAAAAGGAGCGACCTCAGCAGACAGTTGGTTTTCATCCGTCTGTTTGCAGGGCTGCTCCGACAAAAAGAAATTTTCTTTTTCCTTTTTCCTTCTTACTCAGGTTTTAATATATTGGCTCTGTATATACTCCTGAGGGGGTATCTTGGGTTTAAGAATAAACTTAACACAGAATTATTATGGCATAATGCATGTAACAATCATTATACAAAATTAATAATTGGGCTTGTGTTAAAACCTCATATGGCCCAATGCTGCCAAGAAACTATTTAAAAGTGCTTAAAAAACATTCCCCCATCCTGATACCCCTTTCAAAATACATTCTCGGTGCTTCTGGATCCCTTTTCAAAATATCCCCCTCTCCTGCACCCCTTGGTTCCTATTAGGGAGCTTCCTGATGGGTGATGGGGTACTCTTGCGATATTACTGCTAGGTCCTGGTTCTTTTCTTATCTCTCCCATCGCTCTTTCAGTGTTTGCTCTGGTAGTTCTTCCTCTACTGCTATCCCACTCTCAGTCCAGGGATCTGTTCTGGGCCCTCTCCTTTTCTCTCTCTATACCCAGTCCCTTGGTGCTCTCATCTCCTCCCTTGGTTTTCAATATCATTTTTATGCTGACGACTCTCAGATCTATCTTTCTACACCTGATGTTTCTCTGACACTCCAGGCCCATATCTCCGCCTGCCTATCGGACATTGCTGTCTGGATGTCTGTCTGCCATTTGAAATTGAACATGGCCAAAACCTAACTTCTTATTTTTCCCCTAAGCCCTCCTCCCTCCTTCCTGCATCTCGGTGGATAACACTCTTCTACTTCCTGTTTCCTCAGCCTGCAACCTTGAGGTCATCTTTGACGTGTCCCTCCTCTTCTCCGCACATATCCAACTGATTTCTAAAACCTGTCACTTCTTTCTCTATAACATTAACAAAATTCACCCCTTCCTTTCTGAACACACCACTAAAACACTTATCCACTCTTTAGTCACCTCCCGTCTTGACTATTGCAACTTCCTCCTTGCTGGTCTCCCTCTGAGTCATCTTTCTCCCCTTCAATCTGTTCAGAACTCTGCTGCCCGGCTAATCTTCTGCCAGCCCGGATGTACTCCTATAACTCCTCTTTTCAAGTCACTTCATGGGCTCCCCTTCCATTTCCGTATCCAATTCAGACTTCTCTTTCTGACCTATAAATGCATTCATTCTTCTGCTCCTCACTACCTCCATACACCCCTCCTCGTGAACTCTGCTCTTCCACTGGCTCGCTTCTGTCTATGCCCTTTTTTACTAGACATCGATCCTTTCACCTTGCTGCTCTTTATGCCTGGAACAAACTACCTGAGCCCGTATGTCAGGCTTCATCTCACCCTCTTTTCAAGTCCATGCTGAAGGCTCACCTCAGAGGCTGCCTTTGGATCCTGATCCCTTGTTCTCCTTACCTTTCCCTATTTGTACCCCTTGTTCCCACTTATTGTATTGTCTGTCTTGATAAGATTATAAGCTCCCACGAGCAGGGACTGTCTTTTATATATGTCTGTACAGCGCTACGTACGCCTTGTTAGCACTATATAAATGATTAATAGTAGTAGTAGTAGGTGCAGAGGCTGCCAAATAAGAGAAACCATGGTGCAGAGTGTGTGTGTATTTTATAGGACATCAAGAGTAGGGTAGGGACTTTCTCTTGTACATGTACAGAGTTGCTTACATCTTGTAGTGCTATACAAATGATAAGAAGTAGTAGTTGGAGACACATTGTAGTAAGCACAGGCCCCTTTAGGTTGCTACCTGGGAGCATCTAGCCACCTCTTGAAGTGGTTTTATGGTTCCATGAATGACACAACTTGTGAGGTTTAGATGGGTATTTTAGAAACTTTATTTGTAATTTCCACATGTCAAATCATGCATTTACATAGGGAAATGGCATATACACATAAATGATGATTTTAGAAAGGGCTCAGTTTACACATGGATGTTCTTACTACATAGAAATTGCAAGGGGGCACATTGGAGGCATAGTTAGGAACGGCTTGGTGGGTCAAAATTTAACACATGTAGTCCCCATTTCATATAAGGAATGCATGAGTGTGACTGCAGTTGTCCATACCGAGATTTACATCTGCTCCTCGACACGTTTAGGTTTTGCAAAAGTGCTCAGTTTGGCCAGCTCCTTACACAGAGGTTAAGGTGGTTACTCTCCTTAATCCCCCATTGTTTATTTCCCTCTCAAAAGCTAGATAAGATAGAGAGAGTGTCATGTGTTGTTAATTGCTAAATAGCCACCATGCATGCAGCAGATTTGACTAATTCTTGAAAGTATTATCATATCACATCCACATTATACTGTACCATTCGCTGACTCTAAGTTGAACTTGGGATTCGGTTTAAAGTGCTGTGTTGATTTTTATTCTTTCCAACACAATAGAAGTTGGAAAGAATTACTCATTCTCAACCAATTTTTTATATCTTCCCATCTATCTGCCTGAAGACAAAATGACTCTACAATAATTTACAGAATGAGATGAAACTTGGCAAGTAGGAAAAACTGGCAATAAGACACATCAAGTTCAAAAATGGGCTAAATTGGAGAAATAAGCTGCCCAAAAATAGCCCAATGCATTTCTGTGGGAGGAAGTGTTCCAGCTTCTGTAAAATAGAAACTTAAATAGTTCTTATTTAGAGCCTGATAAGTCAGTTTTAAATAGCCAGTAATTTAGTGACTGCGAATAAGAAAAGTAGAGATGAAATAGAGATGAGACTGACAGCAGAGGATGAGCAATCTGTTTTAAAGAGAAGGTTGATAATTAAGATTCTCTATTAAAAACTTGAATGAGGTAAGTAACTTAGCATCAGTTGACCTAGTGGAGGAGCGCTATTGGCTGATTGTGTTTGAGGCCAGTTTACTTCAGTTGAAATAAGACATTCAAATGCTATAGAGGAAGATTTCAGATTCCCATTGCAGGTTAGATATATGCCCTTCTACTTTATGGTATAATCCTCCAATGGGGATAGTGTGCTCGACTCTATGTCTTATTTCTCAAGCATTCCATAAAGACGTCTTTGTTAAATTGATTAGAGAGATTATATTAACTTCTATCTCTAAAAGTCAAGATGCTGATGTCAATAAGCCAGCTGGTTATAGACTAGTAGGTGCCTTGCCTATTTTGACTAAATTAATAGAGGTTCTAGCAGCAGAACAATTTACGACAATATTTGAATGATCATGAGTTACTACTATATTCTATTCAATTGGGTTTTAGGAAAAATTATTCTCTGTGGACAAGCAGGAATGAGTCCTCACATATAGGTGAAATCGCCGATGCAGCCCCATGCGGAAACACTCCCTAGCTTCTGTTGGAAGCTTTTGGGAGGCTCCATCACACTTGTGCGCCTCCTTCCCACCTGCCGCCGTGGTGCTATCTTGAATCAGTCTTTCATTTTCCATGAAGCCCCACTGACCCAGGATGGGACCAGACTGCTGGCATTAACCTTTAAAAAAGAGATAGAGAAGCTTTTAAACTAGAAAATAGGGGAAAGCCGAAAGTCACCCAGGAGTGCATGGTTCGGACGAAGGTATCCTTGAAGGATACTACCAAAAGCAGTCAGGTTCCAAAATGGAGTATAGTAGCCCAAATGCCCTTGAGTAAGGAGCAGACAGAGCATAAGGATTCCAAATTACCCCTGCCTACCAATAGCCAGATTAATATGAATAAAATACAGTCTCTAAAATGCTTGTATGCCAATGCTAAAAGTCTAAACAATAAGATGGGAGAGTTAGAATATATAGCACTAAATGAGAGGTTAGATATGATTGCACTCTCAGAGACATGGTGGAAGGAGGATAACCAGTGGGACACTGTGATACCTGGATACAAACTATATCGTAATGATAGATAGATCCTCATTATCCTCCTTACTCTTCAATATCTACATGCAGCCCATATGCAATATCATAAGATCATTCAACGTAAACTGCATGATATATGCAGATGACATTCTTTTATACATGCCTTTCTCCACAACCCACATGGACCTGACACCACTCACAGAGTGTTTCAATGCAGTTTCAACATGGCTCCAGACACAGAACCTACGTATCCAGCATAAAAAAACAGAGGTCCTTTTCATCTCCAGAGACTCCAACTTTACGCCCCGTCCCACGTCAGTGTCAAGGAAGCTGATTTGCAAACTAAAGATGCAATAAAATATTTGGGAGTTACCCTGGACCAACATCTAGACATGAAACGCCACATAAGCAGCGTAGTCAAAGCCATCTACTTCAAAATCCGCTCCCTCAAACACCTACGCTCCCTGCTGGACCCAGACGATTTCCGTACCATATATCAAGCGCTTATCCTGCCGCATTTTGACTTTGCAAATGCCATCTTACAAGGTCTCCCCCAATCCACACTAACCCCCTTACAGTTGGCCATGAATGCCGCAGCTAGGGTCCTCTACGGTGCATCCAGAAACGACCACGTGACTCCTATTCTCAAACAACTGCACTGGCTACCAATACACGGGAGAATCACCTTCAAATCCCTTTTATTAGCATTTAAGGCAATCAAAGGCACCTCATTCCTCTCACTCACGAATCTAATCCACATGGTCCCCCCCAACAGATCAAGAAGAACATCAGCTGTAAACCTGCTAGCTATACCAAAGGCTTCGACAAAGTCCAACACGAACACCACAAACAGGGCATTCAGTTTTTATGTCCCAAAATGCTGGAACACCCTACCCCCCGACATTAGAGCCATTACCAATCTATATCAGTTCAGGAAGGCTCTCAAAACATACCTTTTCTGCCAATACTTCCCAGACAGCAACTGAACTAGATATCCCCTCCAAGAAATGACCCAACCTAGAAATGCCCTCACACTGCAGTGTAGATAGATTATGTATATAGTTGACCCAGTTATCCAAGTTTGTACTCCTGTTCAATGTAAAACCTGACAGTTGTCGTTATGGTCGTTGTTGTTATGATGTAAACCGCGCTGATTCTAAATAGCGCGGTATATAAGAAACTGTAATAAATAAATAAATAAATAAATAAAAATAAATAGAGCTGATCAAATTGGTGGAGGGGTTGCGCTCTATGTTAGAGAGGGCATTGAGTCAAAAAAGGATTAAAGTTTTGCAGGGAACAAAATTTGCTGTAGAATCTCTATGGATTGAAATTCCATTTATGAAGGGGAAGGTGATGGCAGTGGGAGTATACTATCGACCGCCTGGCCAGAATGAACGAATGGATGATGAAATGCTCAAAGAAATCAAGGAAGCTAACAAAAGTCACAACAGAGTAGTAATAATGGGTGATTTCAATTACCCCGGTATCGACTGGGTCAGTGTCACAGCAGGACAAGCTAAAGAGATAAAGTTTCTAGATGGAATAAATGACTGCTTCTTGGAACAACTGGTTCATGAACCGACCAGAGGGGAAGCCATACTGGACCTAGTCCTTAGTGGAACGCCAGATCTGGTGCAAGAAATAAGGGTGTTGGGACCACTTGGCAATAGTGATCATAGTATGATCATGTTTGATTTAATTAGTGGAGGACAGATAGTAAAGGCATGCACAGTACTACCTTTTAACTTTCAAAAGGGAGACTATGATAGAATGAGGAATATAGTTAGGAAAAAACTAAAAGGAGCGGTTCCAAAGGTTAAAGGCTTACAGCAAGCTTGGGTGTTATTTAAAAATACTATCCTCGAAGCCCAGACCAGCTGTATTCCACGCATTAAGAAAAGTGGAAGAAAGTCCAAAAAACTGCCAGCATGGTTTAAAGGTGAGGTCAGAGAGGCTGTTGCTGTCAAAAAAGCAACCTTCAGGAAATGGAAAAAAGAGCCAAATAATGAAAACTGGAAACAGCACAAGCACTGGCAAGTTAAATGCAAAGCATTGATAAGGCAGGCAAAGCGGGAATTTGAGAAGAAACTTGCTACGGAAGCAAAAACACGAAATAAAGACTTTTTCAAGTACATTCGTAGCAAAAGGCCTGTGAGAGAGTCAATTGGACCATTAGACGATAGAGGGGTAAAAGGGGCAGTAAGAGGAGACAAGGCTATAGCAGAGAGACTGAATGAATTCTTTGCTTCGGTCTTTACTGATGAAGATGTAGGGATGTTACCCAAGAATGAAGTGGTATTTAAAGGTGATACTGCAGAGGAATTGAGAGAAATATCGCTACACCGGGAAGATATATTACAACTATTTGATAAACTGAATAGTAGCAAATCACCTGGACCGGATGGTATACATCCCAGAGTGTTGAAAGAACTGAAATATGAGATTGCAGACCTGCTATTGGTAATCTGTGAACTTTCATTAAAATCATCTGTAATACCTGAAGATTGGAGGGTCGCCAACGTAACACCAATTTTTAAAAAGGGTTCCAGGGGTGACCCGGGAAATTACAGACCGGTGAGCCTGACGTCAGTACCAGGGAAAATGGTAGAAACCATCATAAAGAACAAAATTACACAGCATGTAGATAGTCATGGCCTAATGGGAGACAGCCAACATGGCTTTAGACAAGGAAGATCTTGTCTTACTAATCTGATATGTTTTTTTGGAGGTGTGCATAAGCAAGTAGACAAAGGTGAGTCGTTGATATAGTGTATCTGGACTTTCAGAAAGCTTTTGACAAAGTCCCCCATCAGAGACTTTTGGCGAAGCTAAAAAGTCATTGGATAGGAGGCAGTGTACTATTGTGGATCGGGAACTGGTTAAAAGACAGAAAGCAGAGGGTAGGGCTAAATGGCCAATATTCCCAATGGAAAAAGGTGAATAGTGGAGTACCCCAGGGATCTGTACTGGGTCCGCTGCTTTTTGACATATTCATAAATGACCTGGAAAAGGGAATAACTAGTGAGGTTATCAAATTTGCAGATGACACAAAACTGTTTAAAGTTATTAAAACCCAAGAGGATTGTGGAAAACTGCAGGAGGATCTGGATAAATTGGAAGACTGGGCATCCAAATGGCAGATGAAATTTAATGTGGACAAGTGCAAAGTTATGCACCTAGGAAAGAACAACCCACACTATAGTTACACGATGCAAGGCTCCACATTAGAAACCACCACCCAGGAAAAAGATTTAGGAGTCATCGTGGATAACATGTTAAAACCCTCCGCCCAGTGTGCAGCGGCGGCCAAGAAAGCAAATAGAATGCTAGGTATGATAAGGAAAGGGATGGAGAACAAAACAGAGGATATTATAATGCCTCTGTATCACTCCATGGTACGACCGCACCTTGAATATTGTGTGCAATTCTGGTCACCGTATCTTAAAAAGGACATAGCGTTATTAGAAAAAGTACAGAGAAGAGCCACCAAATTGGTGAAGGGGATGGAAGGCTACTCCTATGAAGAGAGGCTAAGAAGGTTAGGGCTCTTTAGCCTGGAGAAGAGACGGCTGAGGGGAGATATGATAGAGGTCTATAAATTAATGAATGGAGTGGAACGGATAAACGTGGATCAATTGTTTATGCTATCAGAGTATAAAAAGACTAGGGGACATGTAATGAAGCTACAGGGTAAACTATTTAAGACAAATAAGAGAAAATATTTTTTCACTCAACGTGTAATCAAACTCTGGAATCTGTTACCGGAGGATGTAGTAAGGGCTGTTAGTATAGCTGGGTTTAAAAAAGGTTTGGACAAGTTCCTGGAGGAAAGGTCCATAAACCACTATTAAAAAGGGACCCAGGATATCAATGCTTGACCCAGTACAAGCATTGTGGAACCTGTGTCTTTTGGGGATATTGCTAGGTACGTATGACCTAGATTGGCCACTGTTGGAAACAGGATACTGGGCTTGATGGACCTCGGTCTGACCCAGTATGGCATGTCTTATGTTCTTATGTTCTTATGACACATTCCAGTTATCCTCTGCTTGGTAAACCTTTCTTTCTCCCCGCGGGGTTTTTTTGCACTTTGGGTTTTTCGCCTGGTCGCCAGCTGTCGCTTTCTCTTTTCCTTTGAGATTTTCTCCCTTGATCATTAGTTTTAATTCTTTGCTGTGGCACCTCTACCTGGCTGACCTTAACCTCCAACATCGAGTTGTTTGACTTCACCCTGGCTATTTTCCCAGAAGTTCGATCCATCACCTTCAGCATCGACGACATTGGTCTTTATGGTTTCCAAGGCTGCATCGGATGCTGGCAGTGCATAGATATCAAGGAGCTCTCAGGCTCAATTGCAGCTGAGCACTCATGGTGCCCCAAAGCATTGATCACTGATCGATCTCCACGCGAAGATAAGGAAAGATTCGGCCTCATCATCTTTGATGTTGAGTGGTGATCTCACCGAGTGAATGCTGTGATGCATTGGCATCGGAGCCCATTAAGGCATGGCGTTGAGAGTGATGGTGGTCCGCATGAGTGCCCTCAAAGGTGCCCCAAAGAGAGGAGAACTCATCCCCCAGGACAGGGCTGGACAGTCCACTAGGTGAGCTAGGTGACCGCCTAAGGTGGCTGGCATGAATGGGCAGCGGCTGCGCCCCCCCCAGCTGCTGCCAATTCCATTTGGGGGGGAGGCGGGCAGCAGCAGTATTTCCAAAAGTGGCTGCTTTTTGCCGCTGCTTTCTAAAGCGGTGGCAAAAAGCCCCCGCTTTTTGAAATACCGTCGCTGCCATTACCCTCCTCCCTCTCCCAAGACAGAATCAATGGCAAGCTGGGGGGGGGGAGCATGGCGAGGCAGGGGCTTCTGCCTAGGGCGTCGGAAACTCTTGGGCTTTCCCTGTGCCAGGACATCAGAAGGGCACTGACAGCCGAGACCCAGCCGCCAATACCCCTGTTCATATATCGGGTACATTGATCCAAGTTGCTCAGGCCCCACAGTCTTTGGAATTGGGCTATGAAGAAGCGCCGTCTGCAAGCACTTGAGCAATGCATCACGGCACTGTTGGGGGTGCAGCATGCTGGGGCCTCAACTTCTGAGGGTGAGGGGATTAGGAGATGCTGAATATAGGTGGTGAGAGAGTGGAGATGGTGGGCCTAGTAGAACTATGTGACAGAGTCCATGGGAAGTTGGTAAGGAGATGAGTGAGAGGAGGATGGTGATTACAGAGGGTGGACATGTGGTGATGGGGATTGAGTGAAAGACAGAAGGGAATAAGAGGCTAGCAAATCTAAAACCCCTCCTTAGTCAGGAGCACTTTTGCACAGTCTGTCAAGCAGTTATTACCCCCGTGCTGGACTACTGTAACTCCCTTTTTCAAGGTCTTCCAACGCAAACCACTCGTCCCTTGCAACTAGCCCAGAACACTGCTGCCCGCTTCATCATCACAGGTTCTGCCAAACATGATCGCATAACGCCACTCTTACACCAGTTACACTGGCTACCAATCACCTCGCATGCTAAATACAAAACTGCCTTGACTGTCTTTAAGATAAGAAACAATATGTCAGCCGGAATTCTACAGGACCTGATATGCACAAAATCAAACAGCAGACCTAAGAGACAGAGCACAAGAGACATTATTCCAACTCCTAGCTCTTACACCAAAGCTAACAACTCTACAACGAAGAGGGCTCTTTCATTAGCATCACCCGCCATCTGGAATTTATTTATTTATTTATTTACAGTTCTTCTATACCGCGCTTTTTGTATCAGTGTGGTTTACAAATAACAGAAATATTGCCACAGACAAACGGCCATAGGCTTACATTATAACAGGATGTATAATGGAATGTTTTCTGAAGTCCTTTAAGTCCTTGGTCATCCTGTCCTTCAGAGAAGGACAGGATAACCAAAGGACTTCAGAAAACATCTCAAAATCTTTCCACTTTGGAGACAATACCTAGTCTTTCCGCCTCATTTCACATTCCTAAACAACATCTAACCCTTGTACATATATTGCAATGTATTTGTTATGCCTCTCAGCAGATCCCACATGTCACCCCTACCTAAATTTACATCTTGAGTTCTCTGTAATATTTGAGTTTTACTGTAAACTGCTTTGATTGTATGATAAGGCGGCATAAAAAACATGTTAAATAAATAAAGTAAATAAAGGAGTGAGACTGGAAATGGGAGATATGGGTTGGGCTGGAAGATAGACGAGTAATGGAAAGTTGCTATGTGAAAAGTCAAAGGGGGATTGAGGACAGAGGTGTGTGTGTGAAATATCAGTGATGAAGGAGTTAAAAAGGAAATAGAGGAAGAGCAAAAAGAGAAAGATCAATATGTCAGAGGCAGATGTAGAGAGAGAATGAAAAAAAATAAGAGATGAGAGAAAAAAGGACAAATGGATAGCTGAAAATGGAGAGTTAGCAGAAGATACGAAGAAAACAGAAGAGAGAGACTGGGGCAATTGTGATTGAAAAATAAAATGTCCAAACAATAAAAGGAAGAAAAAAATTATTTTATTTTTAATTTATTAATTGGAATATGTCAGCTCTGGGAAATGTGCATCACTGATTGTCTTTGTGTTTGTTCGGTACAAGAGGAAATGAATTTATAGTTTTATTTCTCCAGTTTTGTGGTGCATTCCATGTTTGGCTTTTGGAGTTCCCAGTTCAGTTATTGTCTTCATATTTCTAAATTTTGATCCCTTTATCTCCAGGAACAAGCAGGAATGTAGTCTTCACATATGGGTATCGTCGGAACCAACGGAGCCTGTGTGGGAACATTCCCCAGCATCCAATAGGAAAGCTTTTGGGAGCATCACACAGCGCCTGCGTGCTGCCTTCCCGCCTTTCCCAACTGTCCCTCTCCAGTTCTTCGTTTTCTGCGGAGCCGACAGGTCGCACATCCTGTCACCGCAGAAAATAATACCCTTCTATTCTTCTTTTTTGTGGTCACGTCTGCCTTCCTTCGACACTACACTGGTACTGCCGGTTCTTCTTTCTTTTTTTCCAAAAAAACCCCAAAACCTTTCTTCTGGAGTCTTTTCCAGTTATTTTCTCCTCAGGTGCCATGTGCCATTTTGGGCACTAGGCCCAACATTTTCCTTTAAAATGGAAAAACCCGCTTTGGGTTTTAAAAAGTGTTCCAAGTGTGGTAGTACCATCTCCGTCACCGACACCCATGAGTGGTGCCTCAAATGTTTAGGTCCTGACCACTCTATTTCGGAGTGTGTTGCCTGTGGGATGATGTTGAAAAGGGGCCGGCAGAACTGAGCTGCTAAACTTAGCACCCTTTTTCCCTCCGATGCAGCCTCTGTGGCATCGACGTCTTCCAGGGCTTCGTCTTCCTCCCATGGAGCTCAGGTAACTAAACATAAATCTAGCCAGTCCTCAAAGGGTAGATCTCCCTCTAAGCATCGAGACGCCTCTGGCGTTGCCCTTGAGGGACTTTCACCGGCAAAATTGCGCCGGCAGGAGGCTTCGGCTTCCAAAGCACTAACAGGGCTCCAGGATGTTCTCGAGGCCTCAACCTCGGCAGAATTACTGGTGCCATGCTCTGGGGTACCGGCTGCTTCATCCGGTATCAATACCCAAGCATCGGCAGCATCGATAGAGCAGAGATTGGCTATTGAACGCAGTCTGGCGGATCTTCTCATGGCCTCGATGCACCTGAAACCACTTCAGACAATTCAATCGGTACCGGCACCGACTGCATCGACATTGGCAGGTATTTTACCGGGACCGAGTCATGCTTATCCATCCGGTATCGACTAGTCGGTACCAGACCTCTCTGATGCCGACTTTGATTGGTACCGGTACCATGCCTTGCACGATCACCCGGATCGGAGATACTTTGAATCCTCGGATGAGTCTGAAGACTCTGAAAGTTCTGCCGATACCAGAGTACTTCTTCCTGAGGATTCTTCTTCTTCTCCTCAGCGTAGGATGTCTCCACCAGAGGATATGTACTTCAGGATTTTATCCGAGATGTGGCTCGAGGTCTTTCCATTACACACAGAAAAGGACAATTAAACAGATTAAAAATCCCGAAAGATTTTACAAAAGCCCATAAATCAACAAACAATAGAGCCTTTTCTCATATAGCTCCTACAATCTGGAATTCCCTCCCAGAGGAGCTACGAAAGCTAACAGAAATTATGGAACTCCGCAAGAATTTGAAAACCTATCTGTTTACCAAACATTATAATATAGATAAGTCATTATCTACATTAGACAAAGGTTAAAGAGATAATCAGATTGCTCCATGCAAAAGCCCTCTAACCCACACAGTTAGCACTCACCCATGATGATCTTTGAATTATGTCCCCTCCCTTCCATGTATTCCATGTATATATTCATATATAAACTTGTATATAGTTTTCACACTGTTTGGTATTATATCACATTGTTTATTCGATATTTAATATGATGTTCCTTGTAAATATGTTTTGTTATATTCGACGTTCCATGTAAAACAAACATACTTGCTTTGTTGATTGTTGTTAACTGTAAACCGCAACTGAACTTTGGAAGTTGCGGTATATAAATGTGATTAAAAATAAATAAATAAAATACAGTGGCTCCTGAAAAAGAGCCTAGGGCAAAGGAATTAGAAATCCTACTAAAGCTCCCAAGGAGGCAGCTACCTTACGTATACATGAGATCTTGCATGATCTCATGTTAAGGCTGTGGGAAACACCTCTAACCACATCTCCCCACTCCCAAAGACTCAACACCATGTTCCTCCTTGTCCTGGGTTTCAGAAGACTCAGCTTCCACATCATTCCATGGTGGTGGAATCAGCTATGAGAAGGATCAAGAGTGCAAAAAGGCATGCATCTAATCCTCCAGGACGTGAGTGTAGGACTCTTGACGCCTTTGGACGTTGAACCTTCCAGGCTTCAATACTTTCTGCTAGGATCAGTTCCTATATATTATATATGGGAATGTTCCTTAAGGAGGTCATGGGAGATTTAGAGCTTATGAGCCCTCTCCTTCCTGATAAGAGGCAGGATTACCTCGCCCTTGTCAAACATGCTCAGGATGTTTCCAAGTTTGTGAATCGTGCAGCCTTTGACTGCTTTGAGTGCATAAGCAGAACCTCTGCTATTGCCATAGGTGCACGTAGGATTGCCTGGCTCCAGGCATATGACTTGGAACTTTGGGTACAGGATAAACTAGGGAATATTCCTTGCACAGGAGAGAATCTCTTTAGCAAGAATTGGCAAGAAAAAGCTAGTGAGATAGATGCTGACAATATCACTTTGGATAGATTGTCTAAATCTACAGCTGATCCTGCAAGGAAAAAATCCTACAAGAAACCATTCTTCAGTAAGAAGAAGAAGTTTTATCCCTCCTATACCCAGCAGCGGCATCGTTTAGGTCAGTCTGCCCAAAAGGGACAGCAACAACAACCTAGGCAAAGAAAAACAAAAACTGCTAAGCCTCAACTGGCTCAGCAGACTCAGCCTCCACAGGGGTTTTGACTCCTATCTAGAGAACTTTGCCTTCCTGACCCTGAATGGCCCAGAGCCTTCCACCATTCCAGGAAGGTTATGTCATTTTGTCCCCAGATGGGGGCAGATAACAGCAGAAAATTGGACTCTGTCTATTGTAAAAGAGGGGCAAAAGCTTCATTTCCTCAGCATGCCCCCTCCTACAATGGTAAGACAGTTCAATTCTCAGACCTCTCTCAATGACCAGTTAGGTCAAGAGGTCACTATGCTTCTTGCCCAAGGGGCAATAGAAGAGGTACCCATTCTCCAACAGGGTACAGGGTTCTACTCCCCCTATTTCCTTATTCCAAAGAAAACAGGAGGACACAGGCCCATTTTAGACCTCAGAGAATTGAACACAATCCTGTTCAAAGAAAAGTTCAAAATGATTTCTCTAGGAACTCTGCTGCCATACCTTCAGAGTCAGGATTGGCTTTGTTCTCTAGATCTCAAGGATGCGTACACTCATGTTCTCATCCATCCAAATCATCGAAAGTTCCTTCGCTTTCTATTTCAATGGAAGCACTACCAATACAGGGTTCTTCCTTTTGGCCTGGCCTCGGCACCAAGGGTGTTCACAAAATGCATGGCTGTGGTGGCAGCATTTCTTCACACCCTAGGAATATTCGTCTTCCCTTACTTAGACGACTGGCTCATTTGAGCCCCTTCACAGCCAGAGGCCAGGGTTTCTCTCTCTCGCACAATGCGCATCCTTCAGTATTTGGGACTTGTCATAAACTTCCCAAAATCCAACCTTGCTCACACTCAATCCCTAGAGTTTATAGGAGCTCTGCTGGATACCAGACAGACAAGGTCCTACCTTCCACAGTCCTGATGCCTTCACATTGTGCAGTTAGTTTCCCAAGCAGTGCTAAAACCTCACCTCACTGCTCGGGAAATGTTACAATTGCTAGGCCACATGGCATCCACCATGCATGTGGTTCCTTATGCTCGCCTCCATATGAGGGCAGCCCAGTGGACTTTATCCACTCAATGGACTCAGGCGTCAGGTTGCCTGTCAGACAAAATAGAAAACTTAGATCGCCTTATTTTGTCCCTCCAATGGTGGCAATCACCCCAAAACCTTTTGGTGGGGTCCCCCTTTTCAGCAACCTCCACCCCAAGCCACTCTAACAACAGATGCCTCACAAGTGGGTTCGGGAGCCCACCTGCAAGGCCTCTCTACCCAGGGTACCTGGACTCCACAGGAGGCCTATCTACATATCAACCTCCTGGAGCTCAGAACAATCTTCCTTGATCTTCGAGTATTCCATACCCAGCTCAGCTACAAGACAGTCCTAGTTCAAACAGACAGTCAAGTAGCCATGTTCTATGTGAACAAGCAGGGTGGAACAGGCTCTCTGTCGCTATGCAACGGAGCTTTGCGACTATGGGCCCTCGCCAGAGAGCATCAGATTCATCTCCTTGCGGTGTATCTTCCACGCATTCAAAAATCTTGGGCAGACAGACTCAGTCGAGTTCTGTTTCCACACGAATGGTCTCTCCATGCAGACTAGGTGTCCAAAATTTTCCAAATTTGAGGAACCCGGACATAGACCTCTTCTCAAGTCCGCTGAATGCCAAACTTCCCTGGTTCTGTTCCAGAATTCCGGCTCAGGGTTGTCAGGCCAGGGATGCTTTCCTCCTCCATTGGGGCCAGGACGTCCTGTATGCCTTTTCACCCATTCCCCGAATTCCCAAAACCCTGTTCAAGCTTCAGAGAGACAGAGGTCATATGATTCTCATAGCTCCACATTGGCCACGGCAAATGTGGTACCCTCTGCTCCTACATCTCTCTCAAGCTCCGCCTCTGGAGTTAGTATCTGCTCTAGATCTCATTTCTCAGGAGCACGCGGTGCTGTGGCATCCCAATCCCCAGTCTCTGCATCTCAGGGCCTGGTCGCTGAAAGCCTAGAACTTCACGGTCTTAACCTTTCTCAGCAGGTAGAGGATACCCTTTATGTTTCCAGGACATCTTCCAAAAGACGCTCTTATGTTTTCAAGTGGAAAAGGTTTACCATGTGGTGCTTGCAGAAGGGTCTTAACCCTCTTGAGATACCTCTGGAATCATTACTGGAGTATCTCCTTCATTTATCTAATGCAGGGCTTAAGACCAATTCAGTGAGAGTTCATTTGAGTGCTATTGCAGCTTCATTCAAGCCTCTAAATCGGCAACCTATTTCCTCTCATAGCGAGATTTATGAGAGGCCTTCTTTTGACTAAGCCTCCCATTAAGCCACCACCGGTGTCATGGGACTTAAATTTGGTTCTTGGGCAGCTTATGAAACCGCATTTTGAACCATTAGCCACCACCTCCTTGAAAATCCTTTCCTGAAATTCCTTTCTTGGAAGGTCATCTTTCTTATTGCAATCACATCAGCATGTCACATCAGTGAATTGCAAGCATTGGTGGCTGATCCTCCTTATACAAGGTTCCATCATCATAAGGTAGTCCTTAGGACTCATCCACACTTTTATGCCAAAGGTGGTGTCACCTTTTCATTTAAACCAAGCGGTTTACCTTCCTGTATTCTTCCCAAGGCCTCATGCCTCAAATGCAGAAAGGAATCTTTATACTTTGGATTGTAAAAGGGTTCTGGCCTTTTACTTACAAAGGACACAGCAACATAGGAAGTCCTCTCAACTTTTTGTTGCTTTTGATACTAGTCATTTGGTACTTCCAGTCTCCAAAAGAACACTGTCCAACTGGATTGCACAGTGTATATCTTTTGCCTATGAGAGTAAAAACCTTCCTCTGGAAGGCCATGTCACAGCTCACAATGTGAGAGCCATGGCAGCCTCTATGGCTCATCTTCACTCTGTGTCTATTGACGACATCTGCCGAGCAGCTACTTGGGTTTCGGTTCATACCTTCACAGCCCTTACTGCTTAGACAAGGACTCCCGCCAGGATGCCTTGTTTGGTCAGGCTGTTCTTCAACACTTAATCAACTCCTACCCACCATCCCTGATAGGATGCCAGAGATCCATGAGGGGAAGTGGAGCACTTTCACAAGGGTAAATAGCTTCTGGGGTTTCTCCCTGGCATCTGCAGCTTGGGAGTCCCCATATGTGAAGACTACATTCCTGCTTGTTCCTGGAGATCGCCTGAAAATGAAACCAATTTTTTTGTCGGAAAAGCCGTCACAGTGTAGAGGACTTCACCTCACACCACTGCGGCCCATCCATTTTATTAAAGAACCCTATATTTTAGAACATAATTAAAATTGTGATTTGTTTGGCGAAATTACTTAGCTGAAAAAGGCTACTGTAGATTTGTATCCAACAACCAACAAAGACGACGTGTCACGTTTCAGGGATCGTCTCATTCACCCCTGCTTCAGGTCAAGTCGTTGTGAATCAAAATACCCGCCTTCAGCGACAAAAAAAATTGGTTTCATTTTCAGGCGGTTTCTTATTAATTAACCAGGTTCTCTTTTGTATTCGTTGCATTGACTTTCAGACCTGGCTGGGTATTTTGTATTATTGTTCCTGGAGATAGCATAGTTACGCACCTGTAACAGGTGATCTCCGGGAACAGCAGGAATTTAGTCTTCACAACCCACCCACCTCCCCTATGAGTTGTATCTCTCTATCTATCTCTTTCTCTCTTTCTTTTGTCTCAGCTTTAAACTCAACTGGAGAGGGACAGTTGGGAAAGGCGGGAAGGGAGCACGCAGGCGCTGTGGGATGCTCCCAAAAGCTTTCCTATTGGACGCTGGGGAGCGTGCCCGCGCAAGCTCCGTCGATACCGATGATACCCATATGTGAAGACTAAATTCCTGCTGTTCCTGAGATCACCTGTTACAGGTGAGTAACTATGCTTTCTGTATATGGTGAAAGTCTGTCTATGTTTTGCATTTGTGACTGAGCTATGGTATTCAGTTTGTGTAGTTTCTGTGTAGCAGCCCCATTTGTCTATTTTTTACCCAGTAGGAGATGTATTGGTTTTCTATGAGATATATTGGTTTTATATTTGTAGTGCTGTCTTTTGATAGGTAGGTTTTGGGGGCAATTTCTCCAAATGGGTGAGTTTTGCGCATACCATGACAGTTACGAACCTCACTTCAAGGGTTTGGTGCTGTGTGAGTCCTGGTTGTGCTATTATGATATGGTGGGTTTGCCTCTGTGGGTTCTAAATGAGCAGGGTTTTGTAGTACTTCCTAATGTACCTGGCAGTTGGCAATGGAGGATAGTAATGTAGAAATATGGTAGCCTTTCTTTATCCTCACAGTCCATGCAAATGTTAATAAGACACTCATTCAGAGGAATGTTTACTAAAGATTAATGCATATTCACAAATCTTAACACGTGCTAAGTGCAGCAGCACCCATTTATTTCTATGGGTGTAGTGGCACTTAATGCAAATTAATGTTTAGTAAACATGTCCCTAATTCATTGGGGACTCCAATCTTGGAAGGTGATCTGCAAGATTGCTGCACTTAGCGACTACTTGTGTGGCTGCATGACTCTGCTGAATTTGTCAGCTATGTGGTTCTGAACTCTGGGAATATAAGCAGCCTATATTTGGATGCAAATGGTTATGACAAGTCTCAGATCTTTACTGCTCCTCGAAGACAGGAGGAATCCATTTTCCCTTGTTTGCTGTCATAAAACATAGCCATTTGGTTGTCTGTCTGAATTAAACCTGATGTTCCTCAGAAAAGATGAGAGATGATTTGCAAGACACAGTAGATAGCTCGTAGCACCAAATGATTGATGTGGAGAAGCTTCTCAGACTTTGATAATGCTCCCTGTGTGTGGTTAGATGCCCAAAGAAAACGCAAAGGAGACCAGACCCAACACCGAAACAGCACGCATTATTCACACCCTGTACCAGATTCACATCAAAGATAACTCTGAGCAGACTACTACAACTGTAAGTCAGCCTGGACTATATCAATTACTAGAAGTCCACTGCACACATAAACTGCTTTGCTCCAACACCACCACAGCATCTATTTCATTATCTGTTAACCTGCCAAATTTTTGTCCCTAAATGTATTTTCCTACACATTGTTAAACATCATATGTAACGTTGTTTACTGTCAGCAACCATCCTGTAATTGAAGTCTCTGAGAACAGGATTATTGTTAGCAACCATCCTTTAATTGGAGTTTCTATAAACAGGATTTCTGTTAGCTATTTCTGTAATTTTTCTGTAATTTATTGAACGGTTTATAAGATTGTTAACAACCATTCTGTAAATTGAATATATTACAACGTACCTTAATTAGACAATTATTTGTAGCTTCACCCTCTATACTCTCCCACTCATAACCACAAATTTATCATAACCTCCTATTCACAATAATTGTGAATCCTTACACTACAAATCATGGCCCTCATCCCACTCACCCTCCTCCTCCTCTCTGCCCTCTCTAGTATCCTACACACATCTTTTGCCCTAACATCCAACTCTAATCCTATTCCTATACACCAATATAAGAATAGGAAACCCCACCAAAACCAACAGCAATACCCACAATATACATATCACAATAGACAAACCTACCTTCTCTACGTACCTCTTAATACAACAAACACCAGAAGACCTAATCTAAGAGCCACCTCACAGGATCTCAAGTGTGCTCTCATTAACGCACGTTCAGCCCGAAACAAGTGGCCTGCTATCACTGACTTATTATCAAACCTTAACCTAGACATCCTCCTGATAACAGAAACATGGCTGTCAAACACTGACAATGTCATAATGAACCAACTTACTCCACCCAACTACTCCATTTACACCTGCAACAGGGAAAACAGAAAAGGAGGAGGAGTTTGCATAATTGCAAGATCAGATCTAAAGTACCGCATCGTCTCTACCAAGACCACGGACCATATAAATACACTGTCAATCTCCAATAGTACTAACACCTTAAACCTCATCTACAGAGCCCCAAATGCTCCAGCGGATGATCTGTCAATCATAATTGATCTTGTTACCAACCCCATTGAACTCAACAAATCTAACTGGCTCCTAGGAGATCTCAACCTTGCATCCACCCCGCCATCAGTATCAAACTCCTTCCTTGATGCCATGACCGACTTACACTACAAACAAATTGTAAAAGATCCAACTCATAAACAAGGAAATCTTCTTGATCTCATCTTCGCCCCATCATCAGACTGTGAACTGCCAAATCAACTTGAACCCTCATCAAACCCCGTCCCCTGGTCCGACCATAATCTTATAACGTTCTCCATACCAGCTGAGGAGTTTCCAAGCAAAACACCGGATGTTTATCCACTCTCTAAACCAGCACGTTTTAAGCCATTCAACATTGACACTATTACTTCTCAAACCATTCCAAAACTCTGTACAATACCTAACAACATTGATGAAACAGTAGCAAACTGGAACAGTGCCCTTGGACTATCAGCCCAGCCCTCCGCCACAGTCAACCAAACCATCTCTACCTCCTCTTTCACCAAGAAACGGAACGCGCCATGGTTCTCCTCTGAACTGCGAACCTCTTTATGGCAATTAAGGAAACTTGAGAAGAAATGGAGACACTCTCTTAACCTATGTGACCAATCCACCTACTTAACTCACTTGAATTCTCATCGTCAACTAACCTGGGATAAGAGGAGAGAATACCATGCAAGGCTCCTCAGTCGCTCCCTTAACAAACCTAGAGACCTCTTCCAACTAGTAACATCTCTAACCAGTGAGCCTTCTCCACCACAACACGAACACATACAACCACAACTATATGCTGACTATATCCAATCCAAGATGATCAAGATCTCAACTACAATCACAAGCGAACCCATACAAACCTCCAACGTTCAGATCATACTTAATAAATTCTCATCCCCAACCCCTAAGGCAATCGAAGAACTCATAACCTCCATCAATGCCACCACTGCCCCCAACGATCCATGTCCAGCCCACTGGATCAAATCACTAAGAACAGAACTCAGCCCTTACATAGCAGCCTTAGCTGACCAGTCACTTAGCACAGGGATATTCCCAACAGCCCTCAAACAAACCTCCATTCGTCCACTACTCAAAAACAATAAACTCGACCCAAAAAAAGAAGACTCCTACCGCCCAATCTCAAGTATCCCTTTTCTAGCCAAGATACTAGAAAAAGTCACTCTAAGGCAAATCCAACAACACATTGACTCCGAAGCTCCACTCGACCCAAATCAGCATGGCTTCAGAGAATCCCACGGAGTTGAAACCCTTTTAACTTCTCTAATGAACACACTTATTACTACAACAGACAACATCAGAAATGGAGTTGCATTGATCTTCCTAGACATTGCAGCAGCCTTCGACTCTGTTGACCATATTAAGCTACTTAACCGACTACATGAAAAAGGGATTCAAGGAATGGCCTGGAAGTGGTGCAAATCTTACCTGGAAGACCGATGGCAGCAGGTCCGGTCAGGTGACAATACATCTATGCCTTTCCAACAGAAGCAAGGTGTACCACAGGGTTCCTCCCTCTCGGCCCTGCTATTTAATATCTATATGCAGCCCATCTGCAACATCGCCCGGTCATTTGGAACATCTTGCCTCATCTATGCAGATGATGTGCTACTATTCACACCAGTCAACGTATTGAAACCCGACTATACCACATTAACTGCCTGCTTCAATGCAATCTCTGACTGGCTGCTCTCACAAAACCTCCGAATTAACTTTAAAAAAACAGAAGTTTTGATTGTAACAAGGAACAAAGATTTCTCACCCCCACCAACTCTAAGAACAAGAGATGCCGAGTTACCACTCAAATCAACTATACGTTACCTAGGCGTTCTACTCGACCAGCGACTTGAGTTCAAAGATCATATAAAAAATACAGTTAAAGCCATCTATCACAAGATCAGAATTCTACGACACCTCAGACCAATGCTTGAACCACAAGACTTCCGAACAACCTTCCAAGCGTTGGTCACCCCACACTTCGACTACGCTAATATTGTGTTACAGGGCCTACCCAAGAGTACGCTTAATCCTCTACAATTGGCCATGAATACAGCTGCCAGAGTTCTTCACAGAGCACCAAGGAGTCATCATATCACTCCTATCCTATTCGAACTTCACTGGCTCCCGATATCATATAGGATTTTATACAAAGCCCTTCTCATCACATTCAAGGCAATTCACCAAATCTCATCATCATCATTATCTGACCTCCTGCATTACTCACAAAGTTCCAGATCCCGACGCTCCACAACAGAAAACACTCTAGTGATCCCAAAATACCAATCAAAACTCAACCAGACAACTATCACAAGAGCATTCTCATCCTTTGCCCCTAGATGTTGGAACATGCTACCACCCAACATCAGATCACAAAAGGACCTCTCACAATTTAGAAAAGATCTAAAAACACACCTCTTCCTACAACACTTCCCTCAGAGTATGAACTTCCTAAGTCATTCCCTCCCGACACGCACCAATGATCATGGTTAGTCAAGTACACCCCCATATTCATTTCTCACCCCATTTCAAATCCCCTTAGAGCCCAAGCCTTTGAATTATAAACATGTGATTTCCTGCTGTAAATAGTTTGAATTCTTGTGGTCTATTTAATCCCCAGTTATCCAAGTTCATTCCCTGTTACCTGTAAACTTAACATATGTTCATGCTTAAGTACAATTTGTTAAAATGTAAACCGCGCTGATGACGAAGAGTGCGGTATATAAAAGATGTTAAATAAATAAATAAATATGTGCTCCCCACTAAGCAGGGGATGCATCCATGGTTAGGACAAGGTGATATTCCAAAGGAGCAAAGGGAACACCTGCTAAAAGGCTGGTCTTGAATGTCTACCAATATTGCATAGTTTGATAATGAATTGAGGGATGAATGATGGTCAAAAGAAGTTGAGTACATTGATTTCATTGGAACTTGAGATCCTATTATGGCTGTCTCATTTTCAGTCAAGCAAAGGAGATTGCATGGATGATTGCACGCATGTGGCTCAGCATTTTTAAGCAAGCCTTGGTCATGACCACCAGGAAGGTTTGAATGTTGCAGACATGTGAAGTTGGGCACTGTAATCTGTCCTCTGGCAGAAATATTTTTGCCTGAATTGTGTCCAGAATAGCACCTATAAAGGGAATGCTGCTTTGAAAACTGATACACTCATATTGGCATATATTAAAATTACATGATAGTTTCCAAGAGAATACTATGATTGCATACTAGCATGGGCAGAAAACTGATGAAGCCCAGACTCTGAAAGAGGTGTATTGTCTCATTCCTGGGGGCTAGAGCTTTTGATACTGTTGACAACCACCTTCTCCTTGACACATTATCCTCACTTGGTTTTAGGGGCTCTGTCCTGTCCCGGTTCTCTTCTTATATCTCCCATCGCTCTTACAGTGTACCCCAAGAGTCTGTTCTGGGCCCTCTCCTTTTCTCTCTCTACACACAGTCCCTTGGTGCTCTCATCTTCTCTGATGGATTTCAGTATCATTTTTATGCTGACGATTCTCAGATTTATCTCCATTCCCAGAATATCCCGATGCCAAGCAGTTAGTGTTGGAGTGTTTAAACCGGGTAGGAGAGATTATTCAGTGGCACTACCTGCCTTAATGCCACTGAATATCCTGCTGCCCATAGTTTAGCTGAATAGCAGGTCTGCTAACTAAACCATTTTGATTATGCCTTTCATAGATTAAGATGTTTTATAATGGCATGTATACATGAGAACAGGGCCAGCCCGTCCATTGAGCAAAAATGTTGTTCGCACAGGACCCCGCACTTCAGGGGGCCCTATGTGAACTTCGTTCCACTGGGTTTTTAGGGCTGGCTTCAGCGGGAGCAAAGGATGCCAGAGGCCCCAACTCGCCTCTGCACAGTGCTGGAGTGAAGAGCAGCGTGTTCCTTCACTCCCGCTGTGTTCATGTGAAGCCGACTGAGTGCCGGGAAACAGAAAATGACTTTTAACCTTTCCTGGCACTCAGTCGGCTTCACATGAACACAGCGGGAGTGAAGGAGCACGCTGCTCTTCACTCCAGCACTGTGCAGAGGTGAGCCAGGGCCTCTGCCATCCTCAGCACCCTGTAAGCTGCTTAGACAGGCATGGGGCTCTTCAGGGTGAGGGTGGGGGCTGGGAAAGGAATGGAAATGCGCTGATGTGGGGCTTGGACTGGAAATGGGCTGATGGGGGGGCTGGGATAGGACTGGAAATGGGCTGATGGGAAGCTGGGATAGGACTGGAAATGGCTGATGGGGGGGCTAGGAATGGAAATGGGCTGATGGGGGGCTGGGATAGGGCTGGAAATGGATGATGGGAGCTTGGACTGGAAATAGGCTGATGGGGGCTAGGATAGGATTGGAAATGGACTGATGGGGTGCTAGAATCGGAAATGGGCTGAGCGGGGGATGGGAGAATGGGACTAGAAGGGAGCGGATGCTGGGTGGGGCTGGAACTAGAAGGAAGCTGATGTTGGGGGAGGATTGGAAGGGGCTGGGACTGGGGAAGTGAGGATGGAGAGGAGAAAAGATATTTTGTGTGGGAGGGAAGAAAAATCTACGATTGACCGGGTATTGGGAGAGGAAGTGGGGATTGAGGATGGAGGGGTAAAATTTGAGTGGGTGAAAAAAGAATAAAGAAAGAAATGAAGGAAATAGCAAAAGGGGAAGATCAGCATGTTAAAGCAGATGTAGAGAGAGAATGGAAATGAACTAGAAGAGAGAAGAAAGGACAAATGGAAGCAGACAATGGAGACTTAGCTGAAGACACGAAGAAACCAGAAGACAGTGACTGGAGAAATTACAACTGAAAAATAAAATGCCCAAACAACAAAAGGTAGAAAAATACTTTTTTATTTTGAATTTATTAACTGGAATATGTCAGCTCTGGGAAATGTGCCCTGCTAACGTCTTTGCGTTTTTGTTTAGTACAAAAGGAAATTAATATATAATTTTATTTCTCCAGTGTTGTTGTACCTTCCAAGATTGTCTTTTGGGGTTCCCAGTTTATTGTCTTTGTATTTCTAAATTGTGATCCTTTGTTCTTTGTTTGGTGACGGTCTATGTTCTGCATATGTAACTGAGCTGAGGTATTCTGTTCATGTAGTTTCTATTTGACAGTGCCACTTATTCTCTTTTCCCAGTAGAAAATGTATTGGTATTCTCTGAGATGTATTGGTTTAATATTTGCAGTGTTGTTTTTTGATAGGTAGGGTTTGTTGCTTTGTGAGTCCTGGTAGTGCTGTTATGATACAGCGGGTTTGTTATGGGTTCTGAATGGTCAGTGTTTATAGTACTTCCTAATGGGCCTGGCGGTTGGCACTGGAGTATAGTAATGTAGAAATCTGATAGTCTTTCTTTATCCAGACACTTATTAAGAAGCATTTTTACTAAAAGTTAGCGCATGTTAACATTATTCAAATAAAGCCCCGCAATGAGTCTCTGCACATGGCCCCACATCCCCCTTGGACCGCTCCTGCCCTGTTTACCGCCAAGTTTTTGTATATAGTTAACCCTGTTTACCGCCAAGTTTTTTGTGCCCTGTTCATTGTAAAAAAAACAATGCTGACTGTGTTCATTGTGTTTAAATTTGTTCATATGTAAACCGCACTGATTAAAAGAGCGCGGTATATAAGAAATAAAAATAAATAAATAAATAAATAAATAAACTACACCCATACTCTACCCAGATCTTCCCCCAGCTATGCCTACCAGCAAAGTATGCACCTTCATGACAAAACGCCTACTTTTACGCTAGTCAGTACTTTATAAGAGGTCATTTACATGCATAGGTGGCCACAAATGCACAGGAATGACTTTATAAAATTGTCTCCCAAAGGTCCTTTATTAGAGTACATCTCAGTTCTCTCTCCATCCATTATACTACGCTTGATAGTGCCCTGGCCTCTCAGGTCCCATCATTTCATACTTCATATCAAACCACCAGTGCAGGAGTTCATGGTACCACAGGATCTTAATGTGTTCTAACCTCTTATGAAATCACTGTTTGAAACAATGGAGTTGGCTTTACTCGGATATCTTCCCCGGAAAGTGCTCTTCCTAGTAGATATTACCTGTGCTAGAAAAATAAGTGAACTCCAAGCACTGGTAACCTATAAACTGTATGTATGGTTTCATCATAACAGTGTGGTTCTCTGAACTCATTGCTAGTTTTTCCCAAAGTGGTAGCACATTTCCGTATCAATGAAAAAACCGTGCTTCCAACATTCTGTGCAAATCTCATAAGAATCCACGCAAGAAAGCCTTACACACTTTAGACTGTAAGCAGGCTTTGCCTTCTACCTCAGAAGAACTGAATCAATCAGGAAAATTACACAGCTCTTTGACTCCAGCAGAATTGGCATACCAGTTGCCAAAACATCTTTAGCAAATTGGCTGGCATCCTGCACCCATTTCTGTTATGAACAAACAGATGCTCTTTTGAACACTAAAGTCTCATCAGATCAGAGCCACTGCAGCTACTGTGCCTGTCATGAAGTCTGATTTGATAGATAGTACTTGTAAAGCAGCGACCTTGTCCTTGTTTCATATAATACTTTTACCTCACACTTCTGCTTGGATCACGATAACAGATAGTGTCTTTGGTCAAGATGTGCTGGAGAATCTAGGTCATTTTGCAGTTCTTGCACTGTTTTCCTGTGTAAGCCGTTCCTTAACAAAAGTGGAAGCAGCCTTAAGCTTGGAAGTCATCCACTTGTGTGCCTGACTCAGTCCTGCTTGTCGACGAATAAAGCATTGTTGCTCAACTGTAATAGGTGTTTTCTGTAGACAGCAGGACTGATCAAGCACACAGTCCCTCCTTCCTCTCCAAGAGTTGCATTCATTCTTGAGCTGTGGAAGTAACTGAGGAGCTGAGGAGACTGCTGTTAGTGGGATGAGCTGCACGTGCTCAGAAATTTACACTGAGTTCTGAGCTATGGGAGAGCCGTACCATCTCTGTGCTGAATGATGAAGTCACCCACTTGTGTGTCTGATCAGTCCTGCTGTCTATGGTAAACACTTGTTGCAGGTGAGTAACAATACTACCTATTACCTCCCCTTCAAAATTTTCAACTTATTTTAACCAAGAAAACGGCTTTTAGTTACTTTGATCCCAAATTCTGGAATGAGACATCTTTAGAGATATGAGTAGAAGCAAACTTATTTCTCTTAGGGAAAAATCTTACAATTTGGTGCTTTTTCTAAAGTTTTCAGGGGATGGGTACTTTAAAGTTTTGATGATCTTACTTTGGTGATTATTTTGCTTAATTATACACTATAGATTAAGGGGCTGACAGTGGCTAGACTTTTTAAAGCACCTAACAACCATTGCTTTAACCCCCCCCCCCCCCCCCAGATATTTGGTGCCAGAACTTGTCTGGCGCTGAATATCTGGCTTCACCGGCCAATGCGTTGTTGTCCGGTCCTCGCTGACACACATCCGCTAACTGAGTAGTGATAATTGGTTAAAGGTTAGGTCAGCCATTGAACTGTCCTAACTTTAACCAGCTAAGCTATCTGGTTAGCAGCTGAATATTGTGTCCCTGATCCACCCATAGACCACCCTGGTTTCAGTTGGGTGTTTTTGTACGTGATCTGTGGTGATATCCACAATCTGGATAGTGCCACTGAATATCCGGATTGGCACATTTTAGTCAATTAGCAGGTCTGCTATCTGGCTAAAGCACTTTGAATATGCCCCCCCCCCCCTAAGATATTTAACTTGACTTTGTTTTTGATGTTCGGTTTCATGTTTAGTGAATTATCAATTTTTTTCTGTACATGCAACTGTTAATAAAACCTTGTTTAAAACTTTGTACCCCAGGGTAAATACCTTCAAGGTCTCTCAACCTGTCAGGAGCATTCCTGTCTAGTATCTCTACCTAGAAAGATGGAAAGACTTGTCACAAATATCGTCACTTTAGGGGCCCTATATAAGTAGCTCACCCATCTCGGTTGGCATCCTGGAATGCAGCCTGACTGCTGCCCATCAGCAGATTCCCCAAATAAATGCTCCATGTCTCATTTGGCCACCCAGCCATACGGGTGGTCTGCTCAAAGTTTACTAGTTCACTGGTTCATCTTCTGCCATCATTTTAAGAAACACTTGCACTGGAGGGTGGAGTTGTGGGCTCTACAGGACCTGGGTCAATTAAACTCCTCCTCTACCTGAAAAAGACTGTATCTGCTGCTGCTTCTGTTGTTGCTGCCTTTCCAGCAGAGCACATTGAAACTGCTGCTGCTGATGATGATGTCACTCCTGATACTGCTGTTGTAGCTGTTGATACTGTTATTGCTGCTGCCCTTCTGCTAGAAGCTGGAAGAGCCACTCCATCCTGGCTTGTCACTGTTTTCTTGCAACACCACCACAGCTTCCTCTTTTACAGCTGAGTTAACCCTGCAGTATTCTAGCTCCAACACATTTTTACCAGCCTCTAGTGGCCAAACAAAGCCTGCCTGTCGGGCACTAACTAAACCTTAAAGCTCCATGACTAGGGTAAGGCTAACTCTCTTAGCCCACACACACAAACAAAACCCCTGACCTGCTGTATAGGCCTAGCCGTACAGGAATGTGGATTTGCCCTCCGTCACATGGCAAAGAAAATCCCCAAGCTGCCACCATATGTGGTAGTATGGCATATGGTGGGAAGGGGTTTTCTGTTAAAACACCAAATAGATAGCAGTTCAAGAGAATAAACCTGTTTTTATTCAGACCCAGTTTGTTAAACCTTCGCAAAGCTGGTTTCCTGGCCCATCCTCCAGCCCAGTTAAAGTTCCATCATTGCCTAGTTAAAGCTCCTACCTTTGTACCGCTTGCCTTGAAAGAACTCCTAGTTCTACAGGCCTCTTTTTCCGTCCTATTGAGTTCTTAACCCGTTTTGGACCAGCGTATGTTTTACATACAAAAGGTTTCCATACTTACTACTCAACTGTTTACTAATTAATGGTTATAAATTCAATGGCATTATGTTTAGCTATTATCGTTATGTCAAAAAGTGTTATATACAGATTTTTTATCTGAGATCTAGTTAGTTTAATAGGTATTCGAAGTTTGCTGATTTTGACGGTACTGGAGGCTCAACATAAAAAGATCACAAAAAAATAGTAAGTAGCTTATAATGCTATAATACTTTTATTTGAAAAATAGTAGCTATTTGAAGACTTTAGAAAATAGGTTTAGATAACTGTAAGTTACTTAGTGTCAGAGTTATGGGTGCATATATCGGCCTTGTATGTTTTTCATACGCTGGGTTAATATGTTGTCGAAACTAATTGCTGTCAAGCATTCTGTTTTATTTATTTATTTTGTTTATTTAACATTTCTTTTATACCGCGCTCTTTATCATCAGTGCAGTTTACAGTTAACAGAACGACTCAAGGACCGCAGGGCACTCCCGAGTTTACATCGAACAGGGAAAACAACTTGGAGAAAAACAAGGAAAACTATGTACAATTTACATACTGCTGTTCTAGGTGTTTCAATGGTGCAATATCGACACACTGCATCAGAAGTGTTTTCACGTGTATCATATTCCGCCGTCAGAATGGACTGTTGACAAACTATATTATATCATAATAAGGTGTTTTAAATGAAAACTGCAGTTTCAATAGTATCATACAGTATGTTTTTGTCAATGAATATTGGAACTGAATCCTATCTTTTCTGAAGACGGACAATATACTATATTGGACCAGTGTATGAAAAACATACACTATCTGAAACTTCTATTTTCTGCAAAGTTTTAATATTTTTTATTATTGCCAGTATTTCATAGTAGTTTGAATGTAACAAATCTAATAAATCATCCAGAACAGAGAGAGAATATATGAGCTGTCCAAAACAGGTTAAGCTCTTCCTATGAGCCACACCCTCCCAGCCTTGAACTCTAGGCTGCAGGCTCACTTAAAAGGGCCTGTTGATAATCCCCTTATCATTTTTGTCACCCTTCTGTGAATCTTTTCTAATTCTGCTATATCCTTTTTCTATACCACATATATCCACCTATATCCACTACCACATATGTGACTAGAATTGCACACAATACTCAAGGTGTGGTCGTACAATGGAGCTGTACAGCAGCATTATTTTATCCTTCATTTTATTCTTCATTCCTTTTTTTATGATTCCTAGCATGCTATTTGCTTTCTTGGCCATGGTTGCATACTGGGCAGAGGGTTTCAACATATTATTCAAGATGATGCCCAGATCCCTTTCCTGGGTGGTGGTTCCTAATGTGGAACCTTGCATTGTGTAATTGCAGTGCGGGTTGTTCTTCCCTAAGTGCATACTTTGCACTTGTCCACATTAAATTTAATATGCCTTTTCGGACGCCCAGTCTCCCAATTTCTCAAAGTTCTCTTGCAATTTTTTACAATCCTCTTGTGTTTTAACAAGTTTGAATAATTTTGTGTCCTCTACAAATTTGTTCACCAGGCAATTACATAATGTTGTCGACTTGATGGACTGACTAGTTCCCCAACAGACTATGATATCTAGGAAATTAGCTATTTTCTTGACAGTTGACTCTGATATTTTTCTTTACTTTTTAATTCTTTTATCTTTTTGAAGATTATATAAGTGATTTGAATGCATTGGGAATGTATGGTGACCTAAAACTGAAATTTGAAAATATCAGATCCTTTTATTAGGATAAAGTTTATTGACAGCTTTGTAAAACGTTTGGGCATGCTAAAGCACGTCGGCAACTGATGGTTTGAGAAGTTCTGAATTTCACCCCTACAGAATTGTAAAGTATTGGAAATTTCTTCTCTTATATGCTGTTTGAGTATGGGGCTGATTTTAAATCATTTCAATTGGGCATATTAAAATAAAAAAGGACTTCCGATATGTAGATCCATTTTGAACACCTGGTGGATCATACAGGACAAAGGGTCCAGCAAAAAAAAGTTATTTTTCTTCAAATGCTTTATATTTACCTCCCACCTTTTCAGTAGTAGCTCAGGGCACATTACATTCAAGTACAGGAGTCCTTTCCATATCCCCAGAGGACTTACAATCTAAAGGGCCGATGCGTAAAAGGGCACTGCAGTTAGCACGGGCATCAGTGCAGCGTTTAAGCACAATTTCTCTGTGCTAGTATGAGCATGGAATCAGGAAGGGATTTGCCATGAGCCTAATCACTGCGCAGTTGCTGCGCTAACAATGGTGCATAGCACATTTCAAAGCAGATGGTAATGAAGCAATTAGCTATTCACACAGATGCAGAGAAGTGAGACGACGGCTGAGCTCAAGGCCGGAAATTTAAGTCAGGATGGAGGAGACATAAGGGATTTGTGGTCGATGCTGAGGAGGAATTTATGCCCCTTTCTTGAGCGGACAACCTCCACAGCTTTATTTTTGGGCTTTATTTAAAGTGACTGAGGCCTGAAAAAGAAGTTCACGGTAAGTATGCCACTACATGTATACGCATGTGCTGAACTGCTATATCGCGTATAAGAGCTATCATTCTTCTCAAAGACACCATTCTAGGCAGAATGATAGCATATGTGCATGTGCACAGGATACAGGTACTGCTAACACGGGCACCTGTGCCTGCTTCCTCTCCTGGTTTGTTGTGGACCTTTTGCACACAGCTCATTTGGTGCTGTTTGCTTACAGCATGGCTATGCCAAATTTCTGTGCTATACTTGCGCTTCTGCACCAACCTCTAAGTTTGAAGCTGAGACAATGGAGGGTTAAGTAACTCGCCCAAGGCCACAAGTATTGCGAGTGGGGTTTGAACTTTGGCTTCCCTTATTTTAGGCTGCTGCACTAATCACACTCCTTTATTTATAGATTGATGGTTCACTATGTGTTTCTAATCAGCAATTTTTCATGTTTTTTTTTAATTTATTTATTTACAAGTATTTAGCTTGTGCCTTTCTGGTGGAAGTCAAAGGAGAGTTGCCTTCAGGTACATAGGTATTTCACAGAGGGATTATAATCTAAATTTATACCTGAGGCATTGGAGGGTTAAGTGGCTTGCCACAAGGAATGTCAGTGGGATTTGAACCCTGGTCTCTCTGGTCACCAGACTGCTGTTCTAACCACTAGGCTACAGCCCCTTGTACACCTCAATTCAAAGTGCACTTCCAAATAGGAATAACGGCCCTTGCAATCTCAACTGTTCTGACCCTCCATAATACAGGCCGCAGCCTATGGGTTTCAATCTGGCACTTATGATTTATAGGTTACTAGTATTTAACAAAGCAGTCTACAATAAAATAAATAATGGAAAAAGGAAATGAGCTACAATTAATAAAAGGAAAGATAAAAGAGAGATCACAGGTGCCACCCTAACAACCAGGCCCACAACTGCTTGCACTCAGCCCCAAAATGCCATACCAAATAAATATATTTTTAAACCTGCCTTGAAGGTTTTATAGGAGTGCTCAGTGCGTAAATTGGGTAGGACAGTGTTCCAAAGAGCAGGAGAGGTAGAAAAAAGAAAGCTGAACGCCTAGTACCTTCCAATTTGGCTGCAGCTAACTCACAACTCTGCCCAATTTAAAGTGCATTTCCAAACAAGCAGTGAAGTTCCCAAATCTCAGCTATAATATGGACTATAGTTTATGTGCTTAAAAATGCCGCCTATCTTCTCCTGTCAGCTTTTCAGTCACTGGCTACAACTCTTGGCGGGTCTGTCTTTCTGCATAGCACAGAATTTAGCATCCCTATATTTAGTCTATTAGGTGGATACTTCACCATAGACTCCTGCAACTTTCTTGAGCAACATATACCCTTCTGTTGTTGAGTGCCCTCAAGTAGAAGTGGACTCATTGTGACCCTGTGGATAAGTTACCCTGTCCCCTGGGTTTTCTTGGCAAGATATGATACTCTTCTGGCATGACCCCTGTCCCCTGGGTTTTCTTGGCAAGATATGATACTCTTCTGGCATGACCTTATTTCAGAGGGTAATTCTAATAGCAATGATATTACTCATTCTTCTCCTAGCTGGTCTCTCTTTCCCCAGCATAAATTTCTTGCCCAGGTATTTAATCAAGTAGGTAGATGCTTCCCTATGACTGCTAGTTAGGGTCTTTAACAGAAAATGCATTGCCCCCTTGTCAGCTTCTGAAAACTCTGACAGTTCCTTAACTCCTTAATAAAATCTGTAACTGCATTCTTTCCATCAGCCGCCTCCCTCACTTCAGGGTTTGACAACGAATCTGCTATTTGTATTCACCTTTGTGCATTTTCCTCCTCTTCTGTCCCGCTAACTGTTCTCATCTTATTTCTCCTACAAATAGTATAGCTTTGGTTTCCAAATTAGATCCAGTTGCTGTACAGTGTTCTGTACCTCATCTTCTTCCTCATTTCATCCCCCAGACTGCCTCTCTCCAATATTAGCACATGTTCTGTCAGTTTAGGACCCTCCCGTACCAGCATCTATTAGCATTACCATGAGCTCACTTTCTTTCAAAGTTTTCGTATGTTTGTTTTAGCTCATTCTAACTATGAACTGCTGCTTAACTAGTAACAAGCTGCCCATTGCTTCAGTGTATTTTAGAGAATAACACACAAATACTGATCCCACTCTTGGTAATGTCTGTGCATAGCTGTTTTGTTCCACATTATTTGTTGATTGTAAACGGTGCATTTTAAAATTGTTACATGTAAGCCGCATTGACCTTAGGAAATGCTGTATATAAAAAAAAAAAGAGTTAGGGGGCAAGATGGCGGCAGGGAGTTGCTGCGAGTGACACGCCCCACACCTATCTCTCCTATCTGGTAGTGTTTGCGGTCCCGTGGAGGCGATGGGACGGCGAAAACCTATCAAGATAAAGTTTTTCTTTTCTTTGAGCCCAGTCAGTTGTTGGATTTCCTGGTGGCTAGGGAAGGTATTGTTGTGAAAACTGCTCTTAATATGGCTGACACGTAAGTCTCATCCCTGTTTAATGTTTGTTTTTCCATATTTGTATATTTTCTGGAGCCCCCGTTGATTACCTATATAGTGGTCTAAAAGTTGGATGACAAAAATTTTCTTTAATTTTTATTTTAATGTTAGGTTACCTATATGATATGTCATCTTGTTTCTGTCATTCTTGTTATACTTGAATGTTTGAGAAAATTAATAAAAGAGTTAAATAAATAAATAAATATATTGGATAGCTGTGCTGTTTTCCGTGCGCCTACTTTTATGTGTGTACGCATATGTGCTGGGGAAAGTTTATAAGCAGCTGAATGTGTAAAGTGCTGTTCTACACGCTCAAGCTTCTTAGAAAATGACCCCCTCCCCCCTCCAGGGGTCATTTACTAATGGGTAACATCCACTAATGCCTTTATGGTACATTATCTGCTGCAGAGTCTATTCCATAAAATGGGATCTGTGGCAGATAACAGGCGATAATGGCATTATCGAGTGATAACGATTTGTAAATTATGCCTGTGACTTTTTCTATTCATCTCTAAATAATACCTAATTTTCTGTATATAAACTGATCTTCCTTTTTTGTTCTCTACCAATCATATTTGTATTTTGGCAGCAAGAATGAAATAGTGTTATATTTTACATTGATATATTGGTTCTTTCTAGGCTTAGTTTCTCCTTTCAAATTATACCATTCTTGCTTCCTTAGGTTGGAACTCTAAAGTTTATATTCATTCCTCTACGAGTGTTTTTAAATGCTCCATTTAATAGGGGGTGAAATCTCATACAAACCATTACATTTTTAAAATTCAAAACTGCCTTGCTATTTTGATGTACTGCGACGCCCCTGCCCCGCCTTAGGGCTAAAAGACAGGAGCGGCCTATTGCCTCATGAGGAATGGAGTTAAAAACTGTTCCCTGGTAATGCTGGGTAATGTAGTTCTTGTGCTCCTTTCACTCCGAAATAAGTGTAGTTGTGCGCCAGAGACGGTAAGGCTTGTTTGCAAGTATTTTATTGTTGTTGGGGAGATTCTTCCAGCGCATCACAAATTCATACACATGAACAAAAACTGGTGCTTTAACATGAACAGAATAAATTTAGGAATAAAGTCAACTAAAGTAGAATTCAGCTTTAACTTCAGCTTTACTTCTAGGGAGTTTGACTCAGCTCTGCCCCAAGAGGTGATTCCCATTTAATGCAGCCTCTTTACATGCACTGTTACGTTCACAGTGGGAGCTTAATTCAGGTGCAAGTAATTAAGGTTTACAAAGCATGGCAGTAGAAACAGCTCCGTTGTATTTTACTCATACACGGCACAGCAAGCTTCTTTACTCTGGTATTTCCATACAACACAATGAACAATCCATACTATTACAGTCAGGTAAGTCAGAATCAGTTTGCATTAATTCTTCAGACTGTATAGAATTAGTATCTTCATTCAGTACTGGTTGTCTGCCTGCTTTTAGATCTAGAAACTCCTTAAAGCTTTGGAGAAGCAATTCAGCCTGTTGGTTGCTAGATAAGCAATTGTCAGCAGCTATTAAGCTTCTCTCTTGGTCAGTAATGTTTCCCTTCTCCCTTCTCAGGCTAAATAAGTCAGGGTAACATTTAGGCTCTCTTAGTAAGGCTTCAGACATAGGAGAATTGAGTTTACCTTCACTCTTGTAACTCCTAGGAAAACTGCTTACTTTTTGCCAAGCCCCTCTCGTCCTAGGTAGCTCAGACGTCTTCCAGCTGTGAGGGTTCCTGTGTCTCTCTGGTCCCAACTGTATTCCAAAGAATGAGTTTTCTTTCTCACTTGCCTGCCGTGGAGGCTTCCTCTTCCAGGGCTCTGCCTTCTTCCAGGAGTCTAATCCAGGGCTACGTCCACTTTCCTCAGGACTTTCATTTACAGCCCTTGAAAAGATCCTTGCAGGTCTTCTTTTATTACCAGGGTCAAACGTACTGCCACACTGCTTCCTGGTCTTCCATTCACTCTCTGACTCACTCTCAGCTGACGTACCAAACGTCTTTCCACAGCTCGTCCTCTCACAGGTCCTTTGCTCTGAGGTCCTCTGCTCAGAGTTCCTTGTGCAGCTTTGTGCACTGCTCTGCCTACTTCAGCTCAGTCCTTTGCTGCTCTCTTTGCTCCTCCTGCACTCTCTGTTCCCTTTGCTCTCTTCGCACCCTCTAGCAGGGTCATTCTCAGGTTTAAAACGAGGTTCTCTTCCAGGCACGCCCCTTCCAACCACTGGGTGTACCCAATCAGGACTACTCAACTCCTCCCCTGGGCTGGTATCCATTCTTAGCTCAGCAGAAAGGAGTTTTTCTTTCCTTCCAGTATTGTCAATCTGGCGTAAATCCTGTTGCCCTTCAGGATTTTCCTCGGTCTCCATTGCCTCAGGAGGGCGCTCTTCACCACAGATCCCCCCCCCTTAAGATATCACGGGCTGGCTTCTGACCAGAGGCACAGCACGTGATTCTACTTAGGGATTTGGAGCTGGTCTGTGTTTTTTCTACAACTTTTATGTCGTGAACAACGGTGGCTACGTGAGCTAGGGCTGTCCTATCATGCCAAGGCTTCAAGAGGTTGATGTGGTATACTTGTTGGCGTCCTCTCTTATTCTCCACAAGATAAGATACTGGACCCACCAGCCGGACTACCTTACATGGGCCTTTCCATTGGCTCTCAAATTTTGGGTCTGGGCCTGCCACCATCACTATAACTTTGTCTCCGACGGCTAACTGGCGCGGCCGTGTGCTTTGGTCATAATAAGTCTTCTGCTTTCGCTGATTGCTCCTTAGATTGACCTCTGCCACTTGTGTGGTGCGGCGTAAGCGACCTTTTAGATCCTTTAGGAACTCAGGTACTCCTACCTCATGTACGTCAGGCTCTACCCACTGTTCTTTTAGGATATCCAATACCCCACGGGGTGATCGACCGTACATTAGCTCATATGGCGCTGTCCCTAGGGATGACTGCTTCCTCTCCCTACAAGCATAGAGGATAAACGGGAGCATAGTATCCCAATTGGCCATATCTCCTTCCAGACTGCGGCGCAACATTCTTTTAATAGTCTGATTTTGTCTTTCCACTAGCCCATTGGTTTGTGGATGATAGGCTGAGGTCTTAATATGGCGGATGTCAAACGCTTCCCAAACTTGGACTAAGTACTTAGATAAGAAGTTGCTTCCCCTATCTGTAAGAACTTCGCGAGGGAAGCCAACCTCGCAAAACAGTTTTATAAGTTCAGCCGTCACGGCCTTAGCTGATATACTACGTAGTGGCATGGCCCAAGGAAACCGGGTTGCTTGGTCAATGACCACTAAAATATACTGAAACCCCCTAGGTGTCTTGATTAAAGGACCAACAATGTCCATAGCCATTCTATGGATGGGTTCTGTAATAACCGGGGATGATATCATCGGGACTTCTTTCGGATGGATGGCAGAGACCCGCTGGCATGTTGGACAGGCTTCGCAAAACCTCGCTGTTTCTTTAAAAACACCCGGCCAATAGAACCTCGCCAGGATCTGATCCAATGTGCTTTGGATGCCCTTGTGTCCTCCGACTGGATGGTCGTGGGCCAGCCTCAAAACTAAGTTTTTGAAAGTTGCGGACACCACCACCTGTTTGCGTGTGTCGCTAGTATAGGGATCCTTGCTCTCTCTGTACAGTATTCCGGTATCCAGAAAAAATCTGGGTAAGGTATCCCTATCACTCTGGGCCCATTTAAACGCCTGACTTAAAGCAGGGTCAGCTAGTTGCTCGTTGGGGAATGTTGGAAATTTCCCAACTAGTTCTTCTGGCACCCAGGGCAATTCTCGGCCAGCCTGAGTTTCTGCCCTATGCTGAGAGCGATCCTGTCTCTCATTACGCTTCTGCGCTTTCGTTTTCTTAACTTTTCCTCCTGGTGCGGCTATCAGATCCTCATGCGAAGGAAGACTTCCAAAGGCTTCATCAGTAGGATCTTCTCTATTTTCTGAGTCCTTAGCCTGGGCTCTTGTAGCTTCCATGGCTCCCTTAGGGGTTAGGCCTTGTCTCATTTCCTTATAAAAATGGGGCCAATCCCTTCCTAAAACCATAGGGTTCGGAAGCTTGGGCACTACTGCAATGGGAACTTTCCTAACAACTCCTAGCGCTTTCACCTGGAGGTTGTACACGGGGTATAACGAAGTGCCTCCATGAACACAGCGGATTTTTACATTGTGGACAGGCTGAATTGATACCCCCGATGCTTGGACTTGCTGCCACAGCGCCTTGGAGAGCATTGTCTGCTCCACGCCAGAATCAAGTAACGCGGTGGTGGCAATTCCCTGCACCTCTACCTCAATGAGAAATCGTTCTCTGGCCTTCTGTGCATTTACTGCTACTAAGGCAGTTTTAAAACAATTTTTCTGCACATGCCCTTCTCGCCCACATTTGAAACATTTTCTAGGCGGAATCATAGCCTTCATGGTTGGCATACACATTTTCCCTGTTTCCTTTTTAAACCCCCACCTCCTTTCTGATTCGGGTATCGCTGCCCCCTTTGAAGCGCTACTGCCTTCGTGAGCCATTAATTTGGCTTCCAGGAAGCGCTCTGTGAGATCAACCGCCTCTTGTGGGGTCTTGCAGCTCTGCAGAATCAGGAAGGTTCTTATTTCGGCAGGTACAGCATTCATATATTGCTCTACAACCAGACTGTCTATTATAGATTCTTTGGATCTAACCCCTGGATTAAGCCATTTGTTTAACAACATACGTATTCTATAACATAAGGCTTTCGGGGTTTCATTCTGTTTTAACTTTACTGCTCGCAGGAGAGTATGATAAGCTAGCGGTGTAAGGCCCAGCCTTTCCCTGACCACTCTTTTCACCTCCTCATAATTTCCAGCGAGATCAGGTGGCATACTTCTGTATGCGGCCATAGCTTCGCCCGTAAGGGAAGCCGCAAACCTAATGGCCCAACATTCTTTTGGCCATGCACTTAACTGTGCCACTCTCTCAAAGCATTCAGTGTAGTCATCTATATCATCAGTGTCCTTCAATTGCCCAAAATTGAACAGTGTTCCTGCGTTTAAACTAAGCGCAGTGGCAGCGGAAAAACCTGGGGGAGCGGTTGGTATCTCCGATGGTTTCTTCTGCTCAGCTACCCAAGCTTGTAGCATGTCCAATAAGGGTTGCTGCTGAGCTTGAAGGGTGGCAGCATTTCTTGCCTGGGACTCCAAGGCTAAGTCCCTCTGTCTCTCCAGTTGCGTGGCCATGCACTTGAACACTTCAGCTGGATCCAGAGACATCTTCGAAACGTCTGTGAAGACAAACACAAAGAAAAAAAACCAAGTGTGGTATCTCACAAAAAAAAAAAAAACTTTTCCTTTTTTTTTCAACTGGCCTAGCAATCACCCCTTAGCCCTGTATCCTGACCTTTCCCTAGGTGGATACTTATTACCTGGCTCAGGTGTTGCTTCAAGCTTCCTCAGTCACGTTGCAGCCAGTAGTCCTCCGACGCTGTGACTCCTTCCCTTCAGGATGGTCTGCAGCCGGGGTCTTTCTGGGCAGTTGCTTTCCTGTAGCTTTTTCTGCGTGGCACCTTGCGCATACGCGGAATCCTGCCAACTACGCCACTTGCGACGCCCCTGCCCCGCCTTAGGGCTAAAAGACAGGAGCGGCCTATTGCCTCGTGAGGAATGGAGTTAAAAACTGTTCCCTGGTAATGCTGGGTAATGTAGTTCTTGTGCTCCTTTCACTCCGAAATAAGTGTAGTTGTGCGCCAGAGACGGTAAGGCTTGTTTGCAAGTATTTTATTGTTGTTGGGGAGATTCTTCCAGCGCATCACAAATTCATACACATGAACAAAAACTGGTGCTTTAACATGAACAGAATAAATTTAGGAATAAAGTCAACTAAAGTAGAATTCAGCTTTAACTTCAGCTTTACTTCTAGGGAGTTTGACTCGGCTCTGCCCCAAGATGTGATTCCCATTTAATGCAGCCTCTTTACATGCACTGTTACGGTCACAGTGGGAGCTTAATTCAGGTGTAAGTAATTAAGGTTTCCAAAGCATGGCAGTAGAAACAGCTCCGTTGTATTTTACTCATACACGGCACAGCAAGCTTCTTTACTCTGGTATTTCCATACAACACAATGAACAATCCATACTATTACAGTCAGGTAAGTCAGAATCAGTTTGCATTAATTCTTCAGACTGTATAGAATTAGTATCTTCATTCAGTACTGGTTGTCTGCCTGCTTTTAGATCTAGAAACTCTTTAAAGCTTTGGAGAAGCAATTCAGCCTGTTGGTTGCTAGATAAGCAATTGTCAGCAGCTATTAAGCTTCTCTCTTGGTCAGTAATGTTTTCCTTCTCCCTTCTCAGGCTAAATAAGTCAGGGTAACATTTAGGCTCTCTTAGTAAGGCTTCAGACATAGGAGAATTGAGTTTACCTTCACTCTTGTAACTCCTAGGAAAACTGCTTACTTTTTGCCAAGCCCCTCTCGTCCTAGGTAGCTCAGACATCTTCCAGCTGTGAGGGTTCCTGTGTCTCTCTGGTCCCAACTGTATTCCAAAGAATGAGTTTTCTTTCTCACTTGCCTGCCGTGGAGGCTTCCTCTTCCAGGGCTCTGCCTTCTTCCAGGAGTCTAATCCAGGGCTACGTCCACTTTCCTCAGGACTTTCATTTACAGCCCTTGAAAAGATCCTTGCAGGTCTTCTTTTATTACCAGGGTCAAACGTACTGCCACACTGCTTCCTGGTCTTCCATTCACTCTCTGACTCACTCTCAGCTGACGTACCAAACGTCTTTCCACAGCTCGTCCTCTCACAGGTCCTTTGCTCTGAGGGCCTCTGCTCAGAGTTCCTTGTGCAGCTCTGTGCACTGCTCTGCCTACTTCGGCTCAGTCCTTTGCTGCTCTCTTTGCTCCTCCTGCACTCTCTGCTCCCTTTGCTCTCTTCGCACCCTCTAGCAGGGTCATTCTCAGGTTTAAAACGAGGTTCTCTTCCAGGCACGCCCCTTCCAACCACTGGGTGTGCCCAATCAGGACTACTCAACTCCTCCCCTGGGCTGGTATCCATTCTTAGCTCAGCAGAAAGGAGTTTTTCTTTCCTTCCAGTATTGTCAATCTGGCGTAAATCCTGTTGCCCTTCAGGATTTTCCTCGGTCTCCATTGCCTCAGGAGGGCGCTCTTCACCACAGTACCTTGATATCCTTATCTTTCTCCCCAAATCCATTTCTTCTCTTCTTCTTTTCTCTATTTCTGTGGATAACACTGCCATCCTTCTAGTCCTCTCAGTCCATAATTTTATCTTTACCTCCTCTCCTTCCTTCTCTAAACACATCTATAATTATGTCGGGCCCGATATTCAGCAATGGTGGCTGGTGCTGTAAAGCAGCTAGATATCGCCGCTGAGCTACAGACCCGGCTATTCAATGCAGGGACCGTATCCAGCCACCAGCATAGAATAATCCGGGTTGACCAGATAGTAGAGAAATTAATTAGGCAGTGGCAATATTCAGCTACCGCCCGGTTAGCGTCTGTGACAAAAGTCAGGCCACCCTTTGAGGTATCTAACTTTCGCCGCTTACCAATAACTGGGCAGAGGCTCAAATATGCCACTGTCTGGTTATCCCCAGGTGCTGCCGCTGCTCCGCCTGGCTATCATCGGGGCATTAAGGAACAGCACCTGCGGATGTTCAGCGGCACTAACCACATTAGTGCTGCTGAATATTCTGGTGACTTCTGATTAACGCACTTAACAGATCTGCTAATTGCATTAATCGCGTTGAATATTCCCCGTCATTTCTTTCTGTCTAACATTGCTGAACTCCATTCCTTGCTTGCTGAATGCACTACCAAAACTCTTATCCACTTTCTCATCACCTACCACTTAGACTACAGCAACCTGCTTCTTACCATCTCTCTACACTCTGATTTATCCAAAATTCAGCTATGCATCTTATCTTTTGCTAGTGCCCCTACACTCATACAACCACTTTTCAATTCACAACATTAGTAACTCTGGTAACCCGGAGGCTCTCTACCCCGCCCCCGCCAGCTGCAACATCCCGAACACTACCTCCAAAGGGGGGTGGGCGGGCGGGAACGCGTCCGTTTCCCGGCGAAAAGGGACAGCCACGCGGCTCCTCGCCAACAACTGCTCCGCCCCCCCCCCCATGCGTGGGCCAATGAAATCGCTCCATCATGGCAAAGGAGCGATTTCAAATGCCGCACTCCTCCAGACCTCCTTACCTCCCCCCCCCCCCCTGCAACCCCTGTCACGTGCAGGAGGCCGAGGCCTGGCCCGGGCCCAGGTTACTGACGGCCGCGGGACCCAGCCCGCGGCTCGAGCATTAACTCTGGTAACCCGGAGGCCCTCCTCGCCTCCCTCAGCAAGCCTTAGCACCCCAACATAAATTGCCCCCCCACAAAATACCCAACAACAGAATCTGGTACAAACTTTGGTCGCAGCTTTATTTACAACCTGTAACAACCGGCCCAACACGGGCCTGAATATACAACTTTCAAACATAACCCAGCCCCACACCCCCTTGCCGGACGATGCCCCCACCCGCCATATTAGTAGCAAGGCGGAGCATCCTCCTCCCCCCAAACCCCGCCGCCTGCCTCGCCATACTAGTAGCAAAGGCCGGCCTCCACACCCCCGCTTCCGGGCCGAGACCCCCAACTGGGCTGTCTCGCCCCACCCCGAGGAGCACTTCACCCCCCACTGCTCCTAAACCAGTTCAAGCCTGCGCCGCTTCTGCGAGCGCTGGCTCTCTACCCCGCCACCGGTGCGAGGTATTTACTATCCTCGCACCGCCCCCCCCCCAATAAAGCTGCGACCAATCATTTCCAGTGCTTCCTGTCAATCATTAAGTAATAAGTCCTGTCCGACCGGGGACAAGTGTACCCCATCGGTACAATACAGTCCAGCGCAATGTGGATCCGCCCAAGGGTGCTGGACCTGCCATCCCCCAGCCTGCTGCAACCAACGTCCAATCTGCCGGTTGACTTTTGCTAACCCTCGCGACCAACGTCGCTGAGACAGGCAGGCCGGCCGCGGGATGATGTCCGACCAGACGATTGCCACACCTGGCCACTGCTCCTGCAGTGCCCAAAGGTCCCGCTGCACCGCTCGAATGAGCTGTCGGCACGTCCAACTGGATAGATCATTCCCTCCAAGATGTATCAAGACTCTCACCGGCCGCTGCCGCCGCTCAGCATGCTCCCGAACACAAGGAAGGAGCTGCCACCAGCGCATGCCACGCTCGCCCAGCCACACCAACTGAACATTGCAGGAGACCAAGCCCAGGTGCGGACCCAGCGGGCGACTCGAGGCTCTGCGCTCCGCCCAGTACACGAACGAATGTCCAAGAATCCACCATACGCCTGCCGGGCCCGTTTCGTCACTCCGTGTAGGCCAGCTCTGCAGCAAACCTGAAAAAGAAACACAGCATTAACACCCCCCACACCCCCCCTCCCCACTCCCGGAGACGCCTCACAGTTGGTCCAGGCGCACATACCCTTCGTAGGCCCCGGATCGCCACCGCCCGATCCATTGAATCACTTCGCCCCCAAGCCCCGCCGCAGCTGCACTTGTCGCTGCCCCTATCCGGAAGGAATGAGACGCGTACAGCCGCTCCTCCAAGCCCAACCGCCGCAAGGCCAGGCGTAGCACCGCCGTGAATTGAAACTGGGTAACCGCGATCCCATCCGAGTGGCAGAAAAAACAGCCTGCAAGATCCGGCCGCCGACGAACGTAAGACGCCAAGTTCTGTACCGGACAGGAGCCCAACCCCAGAATTGCTTTCAACAGCACCCACCGGCCAAAGCCCTGCTGGTCCGTCTTCGAGCGTGCAACAAAAATCCGTACTAGCGTCTCCTGCAAGTCCACATGATGAACCTGCAAACCCCCCCAAACACACCGCTTGCAAGACCGTGGGACCAACTCACTAACCCGAAACGCCCCGAAAAAAGCCGTGACAAACAAAGTCCGAAAAAGCACCGTCTCGTACAGAGATGCCGCCACCTCCGGCAAAACGTCCCATATGCGCAGCAGCAACTCATGAAACACGGGACGGCGCCAATCTCGGACCGTCGGCTGCGCTTTTGCCCACCCAGCCAAAAGCCGCTTTACCACATACGATGCACTGGGGCTGCCCCAGCCCGCCACCCTGCTGAAAAAGGAGAAACCGGCCAGCGCCGCACGCACCGCCGACTGGGACCACCCGCACCCTTTTGCCCACACTATAAAAGAACCAGCTAACATGTCCCCCACTCTACCACCTCTCCAGCCTCTCCCCCATAAAAACTCCCATACCCTCGCATAACCCCGCCGATAAGCCGTCCACGTACCTGGAGCCAAGGAGGACCGCAACAATGCCATCATTCCGGTGTCCCAATCCTCCAAAGGTGCTCCGGCACCACTGCCGATGTCTCATCTGCCCCCGGGGCCAACGCCCGAAACTGCACCCACTGAAAACGAGACAGAGCATCAGCAATAGCATTCTGAGAACCTGGCACGTGACGCGCCCGAGCCGTGACATTGAGACGAAGACAGGCCAACACAAATACCCGCATCAGCGCCGCAACCCGCGGACACTTGGGCGAATGTCGATTGATGACTTGCACCACCGCAGCGTTGTCGCACCAGAACACCACCCGCTTATCCCGCAACCTTTCCGGCCACACCCAGAAGGCCACCACAATCGGGAACAATTCCAGGAACGTCACATTACGCGTCAACCCACTCACAGTCCAAGATGCCGGCCAAGGCGCCGCACACCACGAACCTTGACAATACAACTCCATACCCGAACTACCCGCCGCATCGGAAAACAACTCCAAATCCCGGTTGGATAGTTCAGACGACTGCAACACCGAGCAGCCGTTATACTCTGCCAGAAAAGCATCCCAAACACGCAAGTCGGCTCGCATCCCTGACGTCACCCGGATGCGATGATGCCCACAGCGCACCCCGGCCATAGCCAGGGACAGCCTACGCGCAAACGGCCTCCCCATTGCAATGACTCGACAAGCAAAATTCAAGTGGCCGACCAACACCTGCAGATCTGACAAAGTCACCTTCGAGGCGGAGCCCACCTCTGCCACCAATAGACGCAAACGCTCAACTTTATCCCTAGGTAAACGGACCACGAACTCCATCGCATCTATCTCGATCCCCAAGAAGGAAAGACACGTCACCGGTCCCAACGTCTTACCCACCGCCAATGGGATGCCGAACTCCGCAGCCATCTCAAGGAACAACCCCAGCAAGGATTCACACACCGCGGACTGCGCTGGCCCCACGAACAAAAAATCATCCAGATAATGCACGATAGAATGGCGCCCAGACCGCCTCACCAAAACCCAGTGTAAAAACGAGCTAAAGGCCTTGAAGTAAGCACACGAGATCGCACAACCCATCGGCAAGCACTTGTCGTAATAATACTGAGCGTCAAAACAAAATCCCAGCAATGGAAAGGCAGACGGGTGAACCAGTAACAGCCTAAAGGCCGATTCGATGTCCACCTTCGCCAACAACGCCCCTTTACCGCACTGGCGCAGCAGCTCCAAAGCCTCATCGAAGGACGCATAGCACACTGAGCATAATTCCCGTGGGATATGGTCATTCACCGAGGCCCCGAGGGGGCAAGACAGATTGTGTATCAAACGATAACGCCCCGGCTCCTCCTTCGGGATAACCCCAAGCGGTGAAATAATAAACGGCGAAAAGGGTGGCCGGTCGAATGGTCCGGCAACTCTGCCCAGCGCACATTCCGCCACAATCTTCGCACGAGCCACCTCCGCCAGCCGGAGAACCAAGCTAGCATTGCCAGCCGCCACCTCCAAGACCTCGCCCTGAAACGGGATATGAAAACCCTCTGAAAAACCTGCCCACAACATGGTCCCCGCCTTGCCGTGCCTGTTACTCGCATAGAGTTCCAGCCACGGCTGCAACGCCTGAATCTTGATGGGGGTAGGCGCCAACCCCACACTCCACCCTTCACTTACCCCCAACCGGTGCTCCTGGCACAGCTTTTCGGCTGCACTTCGCGGCCGAGTGACCGGCACCACAGAGCAAGCAGGCGTGCCAAAACTTGCAGTCCGGAAATGGGCAGGATGTTTTATTGAAGCGCCAGCAAAGATCTCCACCAGGTCCGCTCGGTCCGACTTTGGTCGCATCGGGCGCCGGGCCCGCTGCCCGAAAGGACTGAAAACCCGCCGCCGAAGGATTGCCGACTGCCCTAACTTGACCTGCGCCCCCCCCCCCCGTTCCGCCCTTTTTGGCAGACATTTGCGTCAGCCAAAGGTTAATATCCTTCATCCCCCAAGACAGTTGCCGATTCTCCTCCATCATATCACGAAACTCCTCGTCATAATTGAGCCAGGCAAAACCCTCGTGCGCCTGGGATGCCGCTAAAATGGCATCTGCATAAGCCAGCAGCTCACCATAACGACTCGGGTCCTCATGCCCCCATACGCTCGCCAAACGCAAAAAGGCCCGGGTCCAATTTAAAGTGTTCCGGGAAACTTTTCGTACCCTCCCCGCCTTTTCATCCTCCTTACGTTTTTTCCTACTCTCCCCCGAGCGCTTCCTCCCCTCCAGTAGCCTGAAAATATCAATATAACGCCGCTTCACGATCCACCGCCTTAACTTGCGCGGAACACTCTCCCACAACTCCGCGCAACGCACCACCGATGACCCCGCCCCATCACCTGCCCGCAGCCCCACCGTGGAGGCATTAGAGGAACTATCCGATGACAAAGAAGATGAAGACGATGACGACGCGCTCCGCCTACAATGACGCCTGTGCTTCTTCTTCGCCTTGGCTTTGCGTGCAAGCGAAGCACCCTCACCCGCCGGCAACAACCCCACAACTCCGCCAACCGCATTCCCGGGACACTCACCTGCTGCAACTTGCTCTGCCGTCTCGGGCACCACCGAGGTCGGACCGGTCTGATCCACTCTCTGCGACATCACCGTCTGGCTGCCACTTACAACACCTGCCGCAGCCACCGCACTCGCTGGAACCTGCAGAGGGAGAGAAGCACCCACAACCGGAGGAGGAGAAACACCAACACCCGGAGAAGCCATCCCATAATGCCCCATCCCCCAACCGGCTCCCCCCCCCCTTTAGGCCCCGCCGAGGTACCCAACCCCCCAGCCGCCCAGCCCGCTGCCCCCCAGGGAAGCTGCCCCCCGCCACTCTGAAAGCCAGCCCCCACCCAGTCCCCCCCCAACCACTCCCCCAAGGACCCATGCTCATGGGCTGTCCGGACACAGGGGACCAGCCCGCCCACCCATCAACACGCACACCCGGCCTCCCCCTCCACAACGGAAAAGACCCGTAAGTACCCGCTCCAACCGGCCCGCAGGGAACCCCAGCAGGGCTGAAGCCCATGTCCTGAGCCCACCCCAACCCCCCCCTGCCCATCGGTTCCCCCCGTCCCCCACCGACCCCCGCAAAAATCCCCTATCTGCAATGCCCCCTTCCCCTACCCCGTCCAACACAAAACCGGTCCCCCCTGTCTCCGGCCCCACGATCTCTGCTGGTGCACCAACGGGCACCCCCAGACCCAACAATCCGTCTGCAGGAGCAGAGAAAGACCCCCGCCTCCCAGTCCCTTTCCCTCGATTCCTAGCTCTTCCCCCTGCCCCCCGCATACTCCGACTGCCTGCCCTGGCCCCCTTTGCTGAACCCGCTCCCTGCGACCCTCTAGTGCCCCCCCCCCCGCCCTGGCAGCCGAGGCACCTCCCTTCTGCCGCCCCTTAGCCCCTTTACCCGGGCGTGCCAGGCCCCTTCCGCTCTCAAGCAGGAAGGCTGCGAGCCCTCTCTCCTGACTTGGGAAACTTGCAGCCCGTTTCTTTATATATATATATATTTTTTGTAATGTAATTTGTGCCCTGTAGCAGCAACGATTACCCACCTTAGCAGGCCACAAAAATTGCTCACAGTTTCCCCTCAGCTGACGCACCCCTCACTGGGCTCCCCCCCACCCAAATTCTCCCCCCGAGTTGACAACTCACCCGGGCCCCCACCTAAGGGCAGCCAAAAAACGCCAACGACGCCCCGGCAGCAAACTCCCTCCAGACCAGGAACCACGGTGCAGCACAGCCGAGGACCCGATATGCACGAACGCGTCCACTTCCCGAGGAGCCGCGGCGAAAAGGGACAGCCACGCGGCTCCTCGCCGACAACTGCTCGGCCCCCCCCCCCCCATGCTTGGGCCAATGAAATCGCTCCATCATGGCAAAGGAGCGATTTCAAATGCCGCACTCCTCCAGACCTCCTCACCTCCCCCCCCCCCCTGCAACCCCTGTCACGTGCAGGAGGCCGAGGCCTGGCCCGGGTCCGGGCCCAAGTTACTGACGAGCATTTCTCGTTCCATATCCCTATACATAAAAGTTTCTCACACCCACCTATAAGTGCATAAGTGGAGTGGAGGAGTAGCCTAATGGTTAGAGCACTGATTTAGGAGCCAAAAGATCAGGGTTCAATTCCCACTAGCAAGCCTTGGGCAAGTCACTTAACCCTCCATTGCCTCAGAAAAATCCAAGTTATCAATGTCCCTGTTTAATGTACATTGCCAGGTTTAAGTTACAATGTAAACTGCTTTGATTGCAATGATAAAGCAGTATAAAAAGCATGTTAAATAAAATAAATAAATTAATTAATTCTGCAGCTGCTCACTACCTCTTCTCCATTACCTCTCTATACATCCCTCCTCATGAATTCTGCTCATCCATGCTTTCTACCATATGGTTGAAATAAACTTCTAAGTCAGTGTGGCATGCTCCATTAAAATTTAGGATAAAAACCCATCCTTTCAAGGTTTTTAAATTGTTAACCCCTGATTCACCTGATCATAACCCATGTTGTTTCAACCATTTTTAATAACATGAATTTCTAATATTTCTGTGTCCTGCAGGTTTGTCTTCCTGACGTCTAGTGGTACTTGCACTAGGGGTCAGGATGCCAAATAAAATTACTCTCGTAATCTACTAGACCCCAGGGATGAGACTAAGTTTTGAAAGTATGGAGACTTGGGGAGCCCAATGTTTTTCAGACTTTTCTTTCTTTCTTTTTTTTTTTTTATAGAGGTATAATCTTTTTATTTGGCTTCCAAAATGTTTCAACATTACAAGAAATCATGAAAAATCAAAATAAACAATCTAGAATTATTAACATCATAAGAAAGCAAAAATACAATAATATAGTCCACCATAGGAGAGGCACTAAATGTATAGAAAGATAATACAAAATAAGGTAATCACAAGGAGAATAATCTCCATATAACAGCCCTAAATAAAACAATTAACCCACCCTCGCCAACCTCATGAAGCCGTGGCCTCCTTGCTAGACAGAAAACTCTCTAGCTGTAGCGAATCAAAGAAAACGTATCTAACCCCCTGATAAGATATTAAACACTTACAAGGATATCTCACGAAAAAGGAAGCACCTAAAGCCAGCACTCGAGGCCTAAGAGCCAAAAAGGCCTTCCGCCGTGCTTGCGTGGCTCTAGACACGTCCGGAAACAATTGTATGGGGGCACCACAAAAGGAAACAGTTCTATTTTTAAAATATTCTTTAAATACAGAGATCTTATCATTATCTGAAATAAATGATACCAGTAAAGTATCCCGAAAAGAAATATGATCTTGAGTATCCTCCAAGAATTCAGGTAAATTGAGCTCAGGGGGCAACTGCTGCTGAGAACCAGAAGCTGACCACCCACCTGAACTACCCCGACCTGTGAGGTAATACATTTTAGAAAAGGAAATGGTATCAGCATTTGACAATTTTAGTACCTCACGAAAGTATTTACGCAACAGAATCTCTGATGAGAGCAAATGACACCTAGGAAAATTCAAAAATCTAATATTTTTAGATTTAACAACATTCTCATACATTTCTAACTTGCGATTCAGCGATAAATTATCCTTCACAACGGCTGTCTGAGCTGCCTGCAGGGACTGACACAAGGCTTCACATTTAGGTACTTGAACAGTAAGCAATTCCACCTGGTTTCCCACCTGAGCCAGCCCTGCTGCCACTTCATGAGTAAAGGAGCAGAGCTGAGTCACCGTAGACCCCAGAGTACGCTCCGTGCGTGTCACCACCCTCCAGATATTAGCCAAGGAGACCTGAGAATCAGGAAATTCCAAGGTTGTATCCGGAGGGGGAGACCAGGAGACTGGATTAATCACTCTCAACACAGGCACGGAAGCGTTCTGTCGCAACGGATAACTACAGGCGGTATTCACAGGTGTAGATCCCTTAGGTGGAGGGGGTGGAGTATGGTCAATGGAGCTAAGGGAGGCTCCCCCAGATACATCTAATGGGGAGCCGACAACAGGAAGCGTAACAGCAGCAGATAAAAGAGTCAAATGTCTATCCATAGGACCACTCACCACAGAAGACGATTTCACCCCTTCTGTTGTTGCCACTGGTGGTATCTTCTTTTTTCTCTTTCCCATGGATAGTCCACTTCAGCGTCTTAAAATACTCCAACGGTGCTCCAAGGGGCTCCCAAGGGGCATATAAAGCCCCTTATAACACGCCACTTTAATACGCGCCACCCGCGTGCGCTCACCTGCGCAGGAATGAGCAGGAGGAAGAAATAAAGGAAGAAGGACCCCAAGGGCGTCGGGGCCGTCCTGCCCAGAGCCTGCCGCTCCGCTGACCTGCGGCTACCTCTGCAATCTCCTCCTGGCTCCTCCAAGCACCCGCAGCTGTTTTTAAGCCCCCAAGGGCGTCGGGGCCGTCCTGCCCAGAGCCTGCCGCTCCGCTGACCTGCGGCTGCCTCTGCAATCTCCTCCCGCTGTTTTTCAGACTTTTAATATTTTTATTTAAGCTTTTCCTGAATACAAGAATACATAATCCACAATTCCGCAAAATACACCACATTGAATATTATTCAAGAATAAAAATATCACAACATGATTTACACATCAAGAGAGAAAGCCTGATTCATTCCATTATAGAAAGAAGAAAATTTAAACAAAGAAATAAGGAGTATTAACTCCACATAAGGGAGCAAAACAAAATGCAATCACCTACCCATCCCCTAAGACTTCCTTTGCAGACAAAAATTGACGCAACGCAGAAGCGTCCGTATAAACATAATCTTTCCCCTCAAATGATATTAAACAGCGGCATGGAAACTTCAGAAAAAAAGAAGCCCCCAAAGCCACAGCCCTAGATTTAATTCAAGAAACTGCTTCCGCCGAAGCTGAGTGACCCGGCTGACATCTGGAAACACTTGAATTTTAAAACCACAGAAAACAATTTGCCTATATTTAAAATAAGCATGTAGAACAGATAATTTGATAGATTCAGACTTGAATGTTACCACCAAAGTGCAACGTTTGGTTATAACATCAAGTGAATCTTCCAAAAACGCCGTGAGGTTATTGGCGACTGAATTATCAGGCGGGGAAGACAACCCGTCTGCAGCCAGATGACTCTGAACACCCACAGAAAAAGAATAAAGTTGTACTATCTCTAGGGTCTCTTTCAAGTGTAGTACCTCAGAAAAATATTTATGGAACAATAATTCAAAAGAAAGCAAATGGGTAGATGGAAAATTTAGGAAACGCAAGTTTCTTGCCCGTTGCTGATTCTCAAGTGACTCAACCCGATAAGATATAGAAGAAACCTCTTTAATAGAAGTAGTAAACAAATCACTATGGGTTTGCAGCTGAGAATCCAAACGGGCAATAGACTTCAGAGAAGAAAACATTTGAACATCTACATCTTTAACTTTGGCCACCACATCATGTGTAAACCCACACAGCGAAGTAACAGTTGAAGACAAACGTAAATCAATTTGTTGTAGTGTCAACCAAATGTCCAACAGTGTCACCTCCCGATTAGAAGGGAGAGATATAACTTCAGATACAGCTGGATCAACTGGACAAAGAGACAAAGCAGAAGGGCTAGGGGATAACCCCAAAGGTGTGGAGGAACCTGAAGGCTGAGGGAAAGGAGGTGGTGTCCGGTTCTCCGGGCTCAAAGAAGCCCCGTCCGGAGAATGACTGACAGGCAGCAGGGAAGTCAAATGTTTGTCCATGGGGCCGGTCACTTTACCTCCTCGCGAATCACAACCTTGGCCTTCCGTTTCCCCATGGAGACAGCACTTGACTCAACGGCACCCCCCGATAACCTCACGGAGCGCCGAAGGAGCACAAAAGGAGCGTGTCTAGCCCCTTGTGACATGCCCCTTTGGACACAACCTCGCAGGCCGCGAACTCGCGGCCGCGAGTGTACCTGCTGGGCTTTGTAGGGCGTGGGGGGTCCTCAGCGCTGTGATAAGGAGGCTTGTCATAGCTCAGGAAGGAGCTATAGAAAAGGTGAAGTGACTCTGCACAAGCAACCTGTCAGTTCTGGTAGAAATAAGAAAACAGAATTTTCCCATAAAAGACTACCAGTCCCAGAATGCACCAGGTTTCCAGCAGCCATTAGAGGAGCTGAAGTGGGGAAACGTGTGTTCAATCAGGAGGGCTATGAGGTAATCCCTAAGCACTCATCTCAAAGGGCAGGGCCTGATTCAGCACAGCTGCGCTGTGTTAGGGAGGAGCACTCATCTAGGCAGAATAAAGGTATAGTTTATTCTACAGATGACCATCTTCATGGTCCTCATTATCCTGAGAATCAGCTTGAGCTTGATCATCAGTTTCATCTGAAGGATCATCAGAAGCAGAAGCCAAACCGGACGGACAGAGAGGGAAAGAAACCCACTGGAAGAAAGAGGAGAAAAGCCTTTGAGAGGTCTAGAAGAGTCAAGAGCAGTACGTATACTGGGAGGCATTCCAAGGGCCAGCATACACCATTGGACTGGGGAAAGCCAGAGGAATGGTGCTGCAGAGCTAGGAATCTCCAGACGGTACCTGTGAGAGAGACGGCTGCACGTGGAAGGGACCCTAAGACCCGTACCAGAAGGTATGTGAAGAGAGATCCAGTGTCCAGGGATCTGGATTGGAAGGCTGGACATAAGAACTGGACTACATACTGGCCAGGCTATATAGAGAGGAACTCTAGCAGCAATGGAAGCTCAGGTATGAACACTGATCTATGCCCTAGCTATAACCTTGAAAGACAGCAGGGAAACAAGTATTCTCCTGAAAGTGCTCCATTGAGAGATTCATCTGTGCCAATCCATGATATTGAACCCATGCTTGTTGAAGAAGGGGGAATAATAGCAGATGAAGATTCTGTTTACATGGACTGCTCTCTGTCCAAACTCCGTTGGTAACTTTCTGTTACAAAGTACAGCAACCATCACAAAGAAATGCAAACTTGTTCTTTAATCTACTCAGAAAAGCTCCTGAAACAGGATTTGACCCACACAGTAGAAAGCAAGCCAGCTAAGGGGTTTCAGCTGGTAACTGCTAGCAATTGAGCCTTACCTAATTGCTTGTGAGCTAGGAGAGAATCACTTCTGAATCTATGTGGGAAGTTATCAGAAGTTAACCTGAAAAGAACAGTTTTTTTCTTTCTTTGTGGCTTTTCGTTTGTTAGATATATGCTAAGAAAACATTAGCTAATTGCCTGACAAGTTTAAAGGTTGTTTTCCTGATTTTGATTTTGATTTTGTTTTTCCAAGTTAAACACTGGAAGCAAGTAACCTGATTTATGTGCTACCAAGCATATCTGTGTTGGGAGAAATAACCCCATAAATAAATTTCTTATTGGCGTTAACACTTGAGCACAACTAAATTATTGTCAGCAGCTGTGTCTGGTGTGAATGAACTGCATTGCCCATAATCCCTTGCAAATCATATAGATATATGCACTTGCCAAGACTGTGAAGATTCTCACCCAGGCAGCCGTCTGACAGCACCTAGGACAGCCACCAGATGCCTGCAGCTGCCCCAACAAGCAGTCGGCTCCCACCTGCCACACTGCTCCGCGGCGATGTAAAACTCCGCGGCAGCTCCCAGGGAAATCAGGCTGTTCTCCACTGAAGCTCAGCCCCTGCCGGGCTTTGTAGGGCGTGGGGGGTCCTCAGCGCCTAGGACGGCCACCAGATGCCTGCAGCTGCCCCAACAAGCAGTCGGCTCCCACCTGCCACACTGCTCCGCGGTGATGTAAAACTCCGCGGCAGCTCCCAGGGAAATCAGGCTGTTCTCCCTTTTCAGACTTTTAAAAAAAATGGGACTGGAATGCTCTGGGGGGGGGAAGGATCTTTATTTTTAAGAGATTGAGGGTAGAAGGGTACTGGAGAAGGACATTGTCACTTTTAAGGAATTGGAGGGGGTAGAAGGGCAGTTATTTTTACCTTAAAAACATAAGAAATGCCATTCTGGGTCAGACCAAGATCCATCAAGCCCAACAGTGGCCAAGCCAGGTCACAAGTGCCTAGCAGCTTCCCAAAAAGGCACACAGGTTCCACATTGCTCATCCTGGGGTAAGCAGTGGATTTCCTGGGTCCTCTTTAATAATGGTTTATGGACTTTTCCTCCAGGAACATGTCCAAACCTTTTTTAAACCCAGCTATACTATCATCTTTTACTTCATCCTCCGGTAATGAATTCCAGAGTTTGATTATGCATTAGTAAAAAAATATTTTCTCTTATTAGACTTAAATTGGTTACACTGTAGCTTCATTGCGTATCCTCTAGTCTTTCTAGAGGCATAAACAACTGATCTACGTTAACCCATTCCACTCCATTCATTAATTTATAGACCTTTATCATATCTCCCTCAGTCACCTCTTTTCCAAGTTTATTTATTTATTTAATAAGTTTTCTATACTGTCCCATCGTATATTCAAAGCAGTTTACATATTACACAGCATGAACTTACATTGAACAAGGGATTACAACCTGGAGGGTTGAAGAGCCCTAACCTTTTAAGCCTTTCCTCATAGTGGTATCATTCCATCCCCTTTACCATTTTGGTGGCTTTTCTCTGTATCTTTTCTAATTCTGCTATATCCTTTTTAAGATACGGTGACCAGAATTGCACGCAATATTCAAGGTGTGGTCATACCATGGAATGCTACATAAGCATTATAAAATATCCTTTGTTTTATTCTCCATTCCTTTCAATTCCTAGCATTCTATTTGCTTTCTTGGCCATCACTGCACACTGGGCGGAGGGTTTCAACGTATTATACATGATGATGCCTAAATCTTTTTTCCTGGGTAATGGTTTCTAAGGTGGTATCTTAAGAACATAAGAACATAAGATAAGAACATAAGATATGCCATACTGGGTCAGACCAAGGTCCATCAAGCCCAGTATTCTGTTTCCAACAGTGGCCAATCTAGGTCATACGTACCTAGCAGTTTCCCCAAGGGACACAGGTTCCACAATGCTTGTATTGGTTCAAGCATTGATATCCTTGGTCCCTTCTTAATAATGGTTTATGGACCTTTCCTCCAGGAACTTGTCCAAACCTTTTTTAAACCCAGCTACACTAACAGCCTTTACTACATCCTCCATTAACAAATTCCAGAGTTTGATTACACGTTGAGTGAAAAAATATTTTCTTTTATTAGTCTTAAATAGTTTACCCTGTAGCTTCATTGCATGTCCCCTAGTCTTTCTATATTCTGATAAGGTAAACAATCGATCTACCTTTACCCGTTCCACTCCGTTCATTAATTTATAGACTTCTATCATATCTCCCCTCAGCCGTCTCTTTTCCAGGTTAAAGAGCCCCAACCTTTTTAGCCTTTCTTCATAGGAGTAGCCTTCCATCCCCTTTACCATTTTGGTGGCTCTTCTCTGAACCTTTTCTAAAATCGCTATATCCTTTTTAAGATACGGCGACCAGAATTGCACACAATATTCAAGGTGCGGTCTCACCATGGAACGATATAGAGGCATTATAATATCTTTTGTTTTATTTTCCATTCCTTTCCTTATCATACCTAGCATTCTATTTGCTCTCTTGGCCGCCGCTGCACACTGGGCTGAGGGTTTTAACATGGTATCCACAATGACGCCTAAATCTTTTTCCTGGGTGGTGGTTCCTAATGTGGAACCTTGCATCGTGTAACCATAGTTTGGGTTGTTCTTCCCTAGGTGCATAACCTTGCACTTCTCCACATTAAATTTCATCTGCCATTTTGATGCCCTGTCTTCCAATTTATCAAGATCCTCTTGCAATTTTCCACAATCCTCCTGGGTTTTAACAACTTTAAATAGTTTTGTGTCATCTGCAAATTTGATAACCTCACTCGTTATTCCACTTTCCAGGTCATTTATGAATATGTCAAAAAGCAGCGGACCCAGCACAGATCCCTGGGGTACACCACTATTCACCTTTCTCCATTGGGAAAATTGGCCATTTAGCCCTACCCTCTGCTTTCTATCTTTTAACCAGTTCCTGATCCACAATAGTACACTGCCTCCTATCCCATGACTCTTTAGTTTTGCCAAAAGTCTCTCATGAGGGACCTTGTCAAAGGCTCTCTGAAAGTCCAGATACACAATATCAACCGACTCACCTTTGTCCACCTGTTTATTCACTCCTTCAAAAAAACATAACAGATTAGTAAGACAAGATCTTCCTTGTCTAAAGCCATGTTGGCTGTCTCCCATTAGGTCGTGACTATCTACATGCTGAGTAATTTTATTCTTTATGATGGTTTCTACCATTTTTCCCGGTACTGATGTCAGGCTCACCGGTCTGTAGTTTCCCGGATCACCCCTAGAACCCTTTTTAAAAATTGGTGTTACATTGGCGATCCTCCAATCCTCAGGTATTAGAGATGATTTTAATGATAGTTCACAGATTACTGATAGCAGGTCTGCAATCTCAAATTTCAGTTCTTTCAACACCCTTGGATGTATACCATCCGGCCCAGGTGATTTGCTACTCTTCAGTTTATCTAATAGTTGTAAGACATCTTCCTGATGTATCGATATTTCCTTCAATTCTTCCACACCTTTAAATACCACTTCAGTCATGGGTAACATCCCTACATCTTCCTCAGTAAAGACCGAAGCAAAGAATTCATTCAGTCTCTCCGCTATCGCCTTGTCGCCTCTTAGTGCTCCTTTAACCCCTTTATCATTTAATGGACCAACTGACTCTCTCACAGGTTTTTTGCTACGAATGTACTTGAAAAGGTCTTTATTTTGCGTTTTTGCTTCCGCAGCAAGCTTCTTCTCAAATTCTCTCTTTGCCTGCCTTATCAATACCTTGCATTTGACTTGCCAGTGCTTGTGCTGTTTCCAGGTTTCATCGTTTGGCTCTTTTTTCCATTTCCTGAAAGATGCTTTTTTGGCAACAACAGCCTCTCTGACCTCACCTTTAAACCATGCTGGCAGTTTTTTGGACTTCCTTCCACTTTTCTTAAAGCGTGGAATACAGCTGGTCTGGGCTTCCAAGATAGTATTTTTCAACAACACCCAAGCTTGATGTACGTCTTTAACCTTTGCAACTGCTCCTTTTAGTTTTTTCTTAACTGTTTTCCTCATTTTATCATAGTCTCCCTTTTGAAAGTTAAAGGGTAGTACTGTGGATTTCCTTACTATCCCTCCTCCACTAATTAAATCAAAGGTGATCATGCTATGATCACTATTGCCAAGTGGCCCCAACACCCTTATCTCTTGCACTACATCTGGTGTTCCACTAAGGACTAGGTCTAATATTGCTTCCCCTCTGGTCGGTTCATGAACCAGCTGCTCCAAGAAGCAGTCATTTATTTCATCTAGGAACTTTATCTCCCTAGCATGTCCTGTTGTGACACTGACCCAGTCTTTGCCGGGGTAATTGAAATCACCCATTATTATTACTGCACTGTAACTTTTGCTAGCTTCCTTGATTTCTTTGAGCATTTCATCATCCATTTGTTCATTCTGGCCAGGCGGACGATAGTACACCCCCACTGCCACCGCCTTCCCCTTTTTACATGGAATTTCAATCCATAGAGATTCTACAGCAAATTTTGTTTCTTGCAAAACTTTAATCCTTTCTGACTCAATGCTCTCTCTAACATAGAGCGCAACCCCTCCACCAATTTGATCAGCTCTGTCATTACGATATAGTTTGTACCCAGGTATCACAGTGTCCCACTGGTTGTCCTCCTTCCACCATGTCTCTGATATTCCAATCATATCTAACCTCTCGTTTAGTGCTATATATTCTAACTCTCCCATCTTGTTTTGTAGACTTCTAGCATTTGCATACAAGCATTTTAGAGACTGTATTTTATTCATATTAATTTGGCTATTGGTAGACATGGGTAATTTGGGATCTTTAAGCTCTGTCTGCTCCATACTCGAGGGCATTTGGGCTACTTTACTCTTTTTTGGAACCTCTCTGCTTTTTGTAGTATCCTTCAAGGATACATTCTTCCGAACCATGCGCTCTTGGGCGACTGTCGGCTTTCCCCTATTATCTAGTTTAAAAGCTGCTCTATCTCCTTTTTAAAGGTTAATGCCAGCAGCCTGGTTCCATCCCGGTTAAGGTGAAACCCATCCCTTCGGAAGAGCCCCTCCTTTCCCCAGAATGTTCCCCAGTTCCTAACAAATCCGAACCCCTCATCTCTGCACCATTGTCTCATCCACGCATTGAGACTCCGGAGCTCTGCCTGCCTTTTGGGTCCTGCGCGTGGAACGGGAAGCATTTCGGAGAACGCTACCCTGGAAGTTCTGGATTTCAACTTCCTACCTAAAAGCCTAAATTTAGCTTCCAGAACCTCCCTACCACATTTTCCTATGTCATTGGTACCGACATGTACCAAGACAGCAGACTCCTCCCCAGCACTATCTAAGACCTTATCTAGGTGGAGTGTGAGGTCTGCTACCTTCGCACCAGGCAGGCATGTTACCAGGCGATCCTCACGTCCACCAGCCACCCAGCTATCTACATGCCTAATGATCGAATCACCAACTATAACTGCTGTCCTAACCCTTCCCTCATGGGCACTTGGCCCTGGAGAAACCTCCTCGGTGCGAGAGGGGTTTACATCACCTGGAGGACAGGTCCTAGTTACAGGATCACTTCCTGCCACACCAGGGTGATGCTCTCCTGTCACGTGACCTCTCTCCTCCATGGCAACAGGGATGCTGCCAGACTGGAGGTGGGACTTCAGGACTATATCCCTGTAGGTCTCGTCTATGTACCTCTCTGTCTGTCTTATGTTTTCCAAGTCTGCTATTCTAGCCTCTAGAGAACGGACTCGTTCCCTGAGAGCAGAGAGCTCCTTGCACCTAGTGCACACGTAAGACCTCTCACCAGCTGGGAGAAAATCATACATGTGACACTCAATGCAAAAGACTGGAAAGCCCACATCCCACTGCTGGACTGCTGTCTGCATCTTAGATTTAAGTTTGTGTTTAGATCTTTAAGTTCTTTATGTACTAAAGGGTGCTATGGATATTTATACCACTAAAACTGTACCTAAGAAGTTTAATTTACCTTGTTCACCTGAAGCTTAATTAATCTCAGGTCCTTAGCGTATGACTGATTTGGGTAACCAGATCTTGCATTGTGTAACCAGATTTTGGGTTGTTTTTGCAAGGTGCATAACTTTGCACTTGTCCACATTAAAATTCATCTGCCAGTCTTTCAGTTTATCATGGCCTTATTGCAATTTTTCACAATCCTATTGGTTTTTAACAACTTTGAATAATTTTGTGTCATCTGCAAATTTGATCACCTCACTCATTATTCCCATTTCCAGGTAATTTATGAAACTGTTAAAATCAGCAGGCCCAGCATCTCATCAATGTACTTATCACTGTCTTGAAAGTTCCTTAGCCTTGCTACCTCCTCTCTGAGTTCCTCCACTTGTTTCTTGAGAGCTTCAGCATGCATTCATCCTGCACATGGAACTGGTCCTTCAACTGGCACTGGGACCTCTGTTTGGACAGAGGCAGAAGCTGTAATGGGGGCAACAGCTTTAGCAATATGATTTTTCCCAGCCATTGTTCAGTTGGTGGAGCTTAGGTATCTGTTAAAGCCAAAGTGAGAGACATACCCAAGTACCAGCCGGTTTCCCAGCTGTCCTTTCAGAGAAAAAGCAGTTAAATCTCTTTAAGTGTGTTCAAAATGTTCTGTTCCAAGTCCCTGTATGTAGTTAATTGGGGAGGTGCCCTATAAAGCAAGACTGCTCACACGGGGTGGGTGGGAGTTGGGGGGGGGGGGTAGGGAGGGAACTTACACCTGATGAGGTGTCAGTAGCTTCAGAGAGCTAAGAAAGATACTAAAGCAGATACTACCCCACTAAAGAAAATATTTCCCCTTTTAAACTAAATCACCAAAAAGAATGTAACTTTGTTTTAAAAATGTACCAAACCCCTTTTAAGAACTCCCAGGCAGAGAGCTAGTAATTTAAAAAACCACAAACTCTTACCTTTGCTCCAAATGTGTAGCCCTTGTTAGGAATGCCAAGGATTGTCAATTCACCAATAAGATGTGCCTTCATCAACACATGCTCTGCCCGGAACAAAATCCCTACATTAGTGGACTTCATCCGGGACCATAAACTTGACATCCTGTGCAGAACCAAGACATGGTTACCGAGACCGTCTCTATGCTTCTCAACCAGCTGTGCCTCCCTCATATACCATCCATAACTGTAATAGAACAACTAGCAGAGGCGGGTGTGCATAATAGCTAAATGCAACCTGGAGTTCCACCCCCTTGACACAAGCTCCACCGATAACATGGACATACTAGTAGTATCAAACAAGGTGATATCAATGTGCTTAGAATACAGAGCGCCACGTGGCAATGCCTTAGACTTGTCCACCCTTACAACGAACCTGCAACCTCCCCCATCCTTCTTGGTGACCTGAACCTTACATCTGCATCCACAAAGCAATCATCTTCCTTCCTGTAAGCTATGGAAGCCGTCCACTACGCCCAACTTATCACCAGTCCAAATCATAGTAAAGGGAACATGCTCGACCTGATATTCATCCCTGATGATGTCACAAGGGACCCCAAATATACTTCCCATATAATCCTCCCAGTACCCTGATCTGACCATGCCTCTTTACTCTTCTCCATTCCTTGCAACCGTACCTGGACACCAACACCAAATGCAACAGCTACGAACTGCAGATTTCGACTATTTGACACAAAAATTTCCTTAAGACTGATCCCACAACTCAGGCTCATCAAGCTTGAAGAAAAAATAGAAGCAAGGATCAAGGGATGGAATGAAACCATGGCTGTTACCTCTCTCACGCCACCTCAGTCAAGCCCCTGGTACTCAATGACACTACAGAAACAAAAGAGCAACCTGTGTCGACTCAAACGTAAATGGAGGCATTCCAAGGACCCGTTCTATCAAGCCATCTATATGGAGAAACAGAGAATATACTGCAAGCAAACACTAATATGCAAAAAGGAATATCATGACAACAACATTAAGCGCTCACTAAACAAGTTGAGGAAATTCTTCTATATAGCAAAAGCTCTTCTAAGTGAACCAAATAAGAAGAATCCACATGATAGCATATGCCACCAAGAAATAGCAAAGTACTTCTGCACCAAACAGAAGCCAGCCCCACTGAGACTCCATCTTGTAACCATACCATCCCTTCAACACACCCCTCTATACACATGGTCAAAATTTGAATTGCCATCTTTGGAAAATATTGAAGCCACTATAGGGAATCTTAACACAAGCACCTCCGCTCTTGACCACTGCCAAGTGTTCTGGATTAAGATCACAAGAACTCAGCTTAGCTCCTTCCTACAAAGCATCTTCCATACCTCCCTGTCCCAAGGTTACATGCCCGTCCAACTGAAACAAAGCTCAATCAGACCGCTACTAAAAAGCACAAACCTCAGCTGCACTGCTTTGACTTCATATAGACCAATCTCCAGAATCGCTTTTATTTCAAAAATTATAGAAAAAACCATACAGATGCGACTTCATAACTATATTAATGATCATGCCCCTCTAGACCAGCACCAGCATGGCTTCAAGCTGAACCACATGTTGAATCTTTATTTACATCCCGGCTTAACATACTCCTCATTTGCACCCAAAGCACCTTTCTAGGCTTCCTCCTCATAATCTTAGATATCTCATCAGCTTTTGACTCCCTACCCCACCACCAGCTCTTACAGAGATTCTATGACATCAATATCCGAGATACTGCACTAAGCTGGTTCTGATGCTATCTTGAAGACTGCAGCCAGCAAGTTAAGAATCAGACACAGGAAATCACACCCTTTTATTCAACAACAAGGAGTATCTTAGGGCTTAACTCTCTCAGCCCTTTTATTCAACATCTTCTCACAGCCACTAGCCACAATATTCAAACCACATAAGATACTTTATCAAATATATGTCAATGACATCATGTTCTACACCTCATTCAACACTTCAGAACCGGAGTTCACTAGTATTTACCAATGCTTCTCGGATGTGTGTAGATGAGTTCAACATCACAACCTATTTATTAATCAAGAAAAAAATGAAGCCCTCCATGTATTTATAGATTTGTTCTTTACTCCCCCAGGGCTGGCCCATCCACTAGGTGAGCTAGGCGACTGCCTAGGGTAGCCGGCTCGGGTAGGTAGTGGCAGCGAAACAGGAGAGTGGCAGTGGAGGCAGCAGCATACATGGTCGGCCATGTCGCCTCCCCAGCTGCCGCTGATTCCATTTGGGGGGAGGTGGGCAGCGGCAGTATTTCCAAAAGTGGCGGCTAAAAGCCGCTGCTTTTGGAAATATTGCCGCTGCCCACCTCCGCCTCCTGAGACGGAATCAGCAGCAGCTGGGGGGGGGGGGGGGTGCTGGCTACAAGGCCGAGATTTATGCCTAGGACAGCTGAAACACTTGGGTCGGCCCTGCACTCCACCACAATTACTGAGACTTGAAGACTGGGACCTCGAGTGAAATCTGAAGTCAAATATTTGGGCATTATAATGGACCAGAAGCTAATTTTCCAGGCACAAATAAAGAGAACAAGTAACTCCTTTTGCCATAAATTAAGAACACTAAAGAATCTACACCGGTGGTGGGATCCGAACTGACTAAAAACCGGTTCAGTCCCAGCCCTCCCATGTGCATAACGGCCAGGTTGCTGCACCTCACGTGGAGGCGTTGCAGCGGCTGTACGCTTAGGCCACTGCTCTCCACCGAGGTGCAGCAACCCGGCCATTGCCCTGCAGCCCGATCCCCCGCATGACAATGTTTTGACGGCATCGGGGGCTTCTCCCGATGCCTAAATCCATGGGTTGCTGTCAAACATTGTCAGGCAGGGGGATTCGTGCCACTGCAGTGCCAGTGTTTCCATGCTGTGTTTGGCCTGGTCCAGCGAACGTGGGCTGCAGCAGGAACCAGTTTGTGTGAACCGGCCCAATCCCACCTAGATCCAGACTTCTTAGGGATGGTGTGCCAGGCCATACTGACCCCCATTCTAGACTATTGCAACATTATATACCATGGCATTCCCAGACACGCCCTACACCCTTTCCAGATGGCACAGAACACTGCTGTGAGAATAATTCATGGAGCCCCTCGACAAGCTCACATCACGCATATAGTATGGCACTTCCACTAGCTCTCTGTACCTGCAAGAATAAGGTACAAGGCCCTCCTCACAACGTTCAAAGTCATATGCAACAAATCAGCAAGCTGTCTACAGCCCCTCCTATCAAGACCCAAGAGCGAGAGGCTACAAAGGCATAATTTACTTAACCTCCTCTCCATACCAACACAAAGGCCAAGAGCAAACAATCAGCATGCAATCGAGCATTTGCATTCTATGCCCGCATAATTTAGAACTCCATACCACTAGAACTAAGGATGTTTGGACCACATAGACTTTCGGAAAAGATTGAAAACCTATCTATTCCAGGCAGGGCCGGCCCATCCATTAAGTGAGAATGTTTTTTGCACAGTGCCCCGCGTTTCAGGGGCCCCCGCGCAAACAACATTCTGCATTAAAAGTAAATTAAAAAAAAAAAAAGCTGGCTACTGCCACCGTGGCAGCGGCAGAATCGAGTGTCCCGCGGCCCCCCCCCCTTCCCGGCAGAGCCCTCCCTCCCTGCATCAGTCCCTCTCTGCATCAGTCCCTCTCTGCGCTGGCTTTCAGAGCCACGAAGGGAGAGTTTCCCTTTCGCGGCTCTGTTAAGCCTGTCGGGGCTGATGGGAAACAGTAAATGGGGGGGCTTAGGACTGGTAATGGGCTATGGGGGGCCAAGACTGAAAATGGGGTGATGAGGGGGTTAGGACTGGAAGTGGGCTATGGGGGGGCTAGGACTGGAAATGGGCTGATGGGGGGGGGTTAGGACTTGAGGTGGACTGATGGGGTTAGGACTGGTAATGGGCTGTGGGCTGATGGGGGGTTAGGACTAGTAATGGGCTATGGGGGAGGCTAAGACTGGAAATGGGCTGATGGAGTTAGGACTGGAAGTTGGCTGATGGGGGGTTAGGACTGGTAATGGGCTTTGGGGGGCTAAGACTGGATATGGGCTGATGGGGGTTAGGACTGGAAGTCGGCTTATGGGGGGGCTTAGGACTGGTAAAGGGTTGGGGGGGTTGCTAGGACTAAAAATGGGCTGAGTGGAAGGGGAGGCTTGAACTGCAAATAGCTGATGGGGACGGGGGCTTGGAATGGAAATGGGCTGAGTGGAGGGGAGCTAGGATTTGACATAGGCTGATGGTGGGGCTAGGAAAGGACTAGAAATGGGCTGATGGAGGGCTGGGATTGGAAATGAGATGGGAGCGGATGCTGGGTGGGGCTGGAACTAGAAGGGAGCTGATGTTGGGGGAGGATTAGAATGGGGTGGGGTTGGGAGAGTGGAATGGAGAGAAGAAAAATATTTTGTGTGGGAGGGAAGAAAAATCTACAATTGGCCGGGTATTGGGAGAGTAAGTGGGGATTGAGGATGGAGTGGTAAAATCTGAGTGGATGAAATAGGAATGAGGAAAGAGCAAAAGGAGAAAGATTAGTATGATAAAGCAGATGTAGAGAGAGAATGGAAAAAAAACTAAAAGAGAGAAGAAAGGACAAATGGACAGCAGACGATGGAGAGTTAGCAGAAGACACGAAGAAACCAGAAGAAAGTGGCTGGAGCAATTGCAACTGAAAAAAAAATGCACAGAAGGTAGAAAGATATCTCTTTATTTTGAATTTATTAACTGGAATATGTCAGCTCTGGGAAATGTGCATCATTAACGTCTGTGCTTTGTTTAGTACAAGAGGAAATTAATTTATAGTTTTATTTCTCCAGTGTTGTTGTACATTCCAAGTTTGACTTTCGTGGTTCCCAGTTTAATTATTGTCTTCCTGTTTCTAAATTGTGATTACTTGTTTGGTGATGGTCTATGTTCTGCATGTGTAACTGAGCTAAGGTATTCTGTTTATGTAATTCCTATTTGACATTGCCACTTGTTCTCTTTCCCCAGTAGGTCATGTATTGTTATTCTCTGAAATGTATTGGTTTAATATTTGCAGTGTTGCCTTTTGATAGGTAGGGTCTGGTGCTTTGTGAGTCCTGGTAGTGCTGTTAGGATACGGCGGGTTTGCTATGGGTTCTAAGTGGGCAGTGTTTGTAGTAGTTCCTAATGTGCCTGGCAGTTGGCACTGGATTACAGTAATGTAGAAATCTTTTAGTCTTTCTTTATCCATACACTCATTAAGAGGCATGTTTACTAAAAGTTATGCAAATGAGGCCCCTTATGCAAATGAGGCCCCACACCGAGTTTCCGCACTTGGCCCCACACCCCCCTTGTGCCGCCCCTGATTCTAGGATCACTTTAGCACTGCCATACCTCCCAAATCGGAAACTGGTTGCAACGCAGAACAACCAACTGCTTAAAGTCCCACCTAGCTTGCTCCGGAATATGACAGTGTAAAAGCTTATCCTAACTGTAATGTATCTCTAAAATCTACATAAGTTAAGTTATATCTCATGTCCCTTAATGCCCTATTCATTATGTTTAGTTTCAATGTACAACACTGTGCATCCCTACACTCTGTGCAAGTTTTTGGTTCTATGTAAATCGTTTTGAATTGTAGGAAGGCGGTATAAAATTAAGTTTAAATAAATAAATAAAAAGACTTATCTGTTTAGCTACCACTGCTATATGGAGAAGTCCCCTATCCATGAATGTTCAGTGGCACTATCCTGAAAATTCTTAGAGATCACACCAGCACTATCCAAAGTGTGCCAGTGCAACGTGAAAGCAGAAAGTAGGTGTTGCACCTAACACTACCGAGAGTTGACACTATTCAGCCACTATTGGTATATCTATATAGTTTAGTTTAGGACATCAAAAAGACCGTCCTGCATGAAGCCTCATAGCTGTATAAATAGCAGGCTGAATGATGACACCATCCGTAGAGTGGCGGCAGACACCATTCTCCATTTATATTCAAAGCCACTTGCTATCTGTAGAGCACTGCTGAATATACATAGAAAATTTAAAAGCTATGGCTGGTGTTTAGAAAAGCGCTGACTATGATGATTGTTCAAGGGCAATATTTATATGGATCAGTGGTGTTTATCTTTATTGAATGCTTGGTATACCGTATTTCAGTACAATATCAAAAGTGGTTCACAATAAAACTAAGAATTTGACCCCATGAGTTGGAGGAATCTGTTTTCTAGTGTTTTCTTCCTCTAGCTCACTTCCTTCCAGCAAGTCTGAAAACAGTGATCTTAAGGAAAGTAGTCCTAAGAAATTCACTTTCTAGTCCCACCATCTCTTACTTCGGACATATTTCTGCAATCTTCTCTTCCCTGTAAGCTTCTATCCTTTCAATTAATCCTCTTTGTTTCTTCTAGCTAACATAATGTATACATCAACCATTTGTCATATCAATATTCTTGAATTGATTTTATGCTATTCTCCAGCACAAACTTTATATGAACAACACTGCAAATATATCACCTCTCTCAGGGGCATGTTAACTAAGCAGCACTGAGGTTTTGCAGTTATTCGGGCTCCAGCATTGAATATCCAGGTTACCCGTAAAGCTAAGTGGGCAGCGGCAATATTCAGCTGCTACGCAGTTAGCTTCTGCGACTACAGCTAAGCCAAGGTTTCCTGTGCCTGACTTTCATAAAGTGTCGCTAACTGGTTAGCATGGGGGCAGCACCTGGGATATTCAGTAGCATTTACATGGTTTGCAGGTATGCAAACTGTGTAAATGCCTTTCTATATCACCCTCCCCACCCAAAAAACCCAAAACGTTTAAGTCAGAGCACATGTTCTCACACTCCCAAAACCTATTTAACAGGTAATCTCCATTGCATTCATTCCTAGATCTTCATCTCCAAAAGTCATTGACTCACATTTAAAATTAGACAGGAAGTCTCATCTGCATAACTGTCCCAGCAGCCCCAGCAGAGGACTCCAGATGTCACCGCGAGTCAACCAGGCATGAGCTGACACAGACCCTGCACTCTCCCCAGCAGCAAAGGACCAGAAGACTCATCTGCATATCCAGCCCAGCTGCCCCAACAGAGAACTCCAGAGGTCAGCACAAGTCAGCCAAGCAAATGCTGCCACAGACCTTGCATTCTCCCCAGCGACAAAGGACTGGAAGACTTATCTGCATATCCACCTGGTCTCTCTCGTTTACTTCAACAGGTACCAAAGCTCCACCAACTGAATGATGGCTAGGAAAAATCATATTGCCAAAGCAGTTGCCCCCATTATAGCTTCTGCCTCTGTCCAGACACAGCCCAATGCCAGTCTAGGGACCGGTACCATGTGCAAGATGCCTGCAAGCCGAAGCCCTAGTGAAAAGTGGAGGAGCTCAGAGAAGAGGTAGTGAGGCTGAGAAGCATTCAAGACAGCAAGAAGTATATTGATGAGATGCTTCTTGAAGCAATAAAGCTCTCCGACAGAGGTGAAAATGGTATTCTACAGAATGAAGAGATTTGGACACGCGTCACCAGAGCCTGCAGAATTGACAATCCAACTCCTCCAGCCCTCAAATTGAAGAAGCAGTATGCAGCTCTGGACGTGGAGGAGGTAGAAACATCCCTGAAAAGGGAAGAACCAGAGCTCAAGCACCCCAAAGTTGCAGAATCAGTGACCAAAAGAAAGTGAAAGGTAGTGGTGGTTGATGATTCTCTTCTGTGAAGTACTGAGCATCCATCTGCTGACCAGATATGATGTCCAGGGAGGTGTGTGTCTGCCAGGTGTCAAAATCTGAGATGTTGCAGAGAGTTTGCCAAGATTCATCAAGCTCCTGACTATTATCTGATGCTGCTCATCCATGTTGGCACAAATGATATGCTAGGAATCCCTCTGAGTCTATCAAGAGTGACTTCATGGCTCTGGGACAGAGGATGAAACAGATAGGTGGGCAGGTGGTGTTCTCTTCAATCCTCCCTGGGTATAAGCCGAAGCAGAGAAGCTTGCATCCTGGAGATGAATGCATGGTTGTGCAGATGGTGTAATCGAGAGCGTTTTGGTTTCCTGGACCATGGGATAATTTTCCAAGGGCTGTAGAGCAGAGATGGCGTCCACCCTTGCCAAGAAGCGTCAAAGTGTCTTTTGCAGCAGACTGGTTAACATACTGAAGAGGGCTTTAAACTAGATTTATTGGGGTTGGGTAAAGAAAGCCCCCAGGTAAGTAAGAGCCTTAGGTAAGTAAAACATTAAATGTCTCTGTAGAAATGGGTAAAAGGGGCAACATCTGGAAAGCGGTGTGCATAAATGCCCATATTATGTGAAATAAGATCCCAGATGTTGAGGCTTTAATGGAAGAGGCAGACTTGGATTTAGTGGTGGATACGGAGACATGGTTCACAGACAGCCATGACTGGGATGTAATTATACCAGGCTATACTTTAATCGCCAGGAAAAAGCAGGAATGCAGTCATCACATATGGGTGACATCAGCATCGACAGAGCCCCGTGCAGGAACACTCCCCAGCATGTAATAGGAACGCTTTTGGGAGCATCCCTCCACGCATTTGTGCCTGCCTTCCCGCCTTCCCAACAGTTCTCCTCAGTCATCTTTTTTCTGTGGAGCCATCAGGACCTTGTCCTAACCCCACTGTCAAAGAACACTTCTAAAACTTTTTTTCGGTGCTTTTTGGTACTCTGTGCTTGCCTTCCTGCTTCGATAGTGATACCGCATCTTTCTGGTACTTTTCTTTTCTTCATTTACTATTTTTCTTTTTTCACATTTGGGCCACCATTGCCCAATTTGATTTTGCCTCCATCATTTTTTCCACGATGGAGAAGCCACATAGTGGTTTCAAAAAATGTATTCAATGCCACAGTACTGTTTTGGCAACTGACCACCATGACTGGTGATTGAAATGTTTGGGCCCTGATCATGACATTTCCTCTTGTACACAGTGTAAACTGATGACACTATGCGGCCTTAAGAACCGAGAACAGCAAAGGTTAAAGCTGTTTGAGCCAGACTCAGCCGCTTTGGCACCCTCTACTCTGTTGTGGTCATCACACGGTTCCCATGCTTCATCGAAGTCCAAACATAGCAAAAAGCATCGTCTGCTTCACCGGCAAAAAAGATATCCAAGACTTCAGCATCAGCGTCGGCGCTTGGTGTCAGGAGACCCAGAGGTAGGCCAAACAGCCCCGGTGGGAGGATTCTTCCTCCAAAGCCTTGGAGGGGCTCGGGGATGCTCCCAGGACCTTGTTCTTGATGGAGCCCCTGATACCTTGTTCTGGAATGGTGGCACAGGGCTCCACGTCAGATTCCATCCAGCCGCCTCCAGTCTCCCTCGATGAACGAGTCGAAGCCATTGAGCGGAATCTGGCCGCAATCCTGGTGGCCACAGTGCTGGGGCCTTTGAGGCCCTCATGTTCCATTGTTCTGGTACAGACTCTTGATGTTCCTGCATCAGGAACTTTGGAGATATTGTGCAGGGCACAGGCACCTACATGCACAGAGCCTCGACCTACTCCAGTGCACTCGGCAGCATCAACTTCCAATCTGGTACATCAGCACCAGGTTTTGATGTTGATGTCAGAGCATTGTCAATATCTCGGTACCGAAAGTCATTACTTAGACTTTATACCAGGTTCCAGTACCAATTCTTTGGTCTCTGATGCGGAGTCTCTCGATTCCGACCCAATCCAGGATGTTCCCTCGGATGCATCTCCAATACTTGAGAGGCATTGATCTCCCCCCAAGGACATGTCCTTTCAGGATTTCATCAAGGACATAGCCGTGATTTTCTCAATATTGGTAGCCATGGAATCGGAACCGAGGGCTGAGGAACTTGACATCCTTTAATATTTATTTATTTATTTATTTTATTATTTATATTCTCTTATATACCGCGCTTTTCTGCATCAGTGCGGTTTACATTGAACAAACTGAAATTACATTGAACAGGGCATTTATAACTTGGAGATAACTATTTTACAGGGAACATGGGCTATGGAGGGTTAAGTGGCTTGCCCAAGACAACAAGGAGCACCTGTGGGACTAGAAACCCCAGTCCTTCCAGCCCAAGGTTGCTGTCCTCTAGTGGGATTTGAACCCCTGACCTTCCGGCCTGAAGTACCTTGCCCCAACCACTAGGCCACTCCTCCACTCCATATCTCTCTGCACCTAATAAGACTGTTACACTTCCTATCCATAATATTCTTCATAACTTGATGCTCAGGATGTAGGAAGCACCACTAACAGTTCCATCTATCAGCAGACGGTTGGATACTCTATAAGCCCTCAGAAGCCACACACCATTCTATGGTGGTGGAATCAGCCATGAGCTCCAAAAACCATTCATTGGTTCCCCCAGGTAGGGAAGCCAGAACACTTGATGCTTTTGGCTGGAAAGGTTTTTCAAGCTTCCATGCTGGGTTCCAGAAATTAACTCTTACATGCTCTACATGGGCATATTCTTAAGAGATATATCGAAGGACTTGTCTGAATTTACTTTGCTCCCAACCAACAAGAAGGCCCCACATTAGGCCCTGGTGTCTTATGCTCAGAATACTTCAAAGTTTCAGACCAGAGCAGCTTTTGATGCATTTAAGGCCACAAGCAAAGCAGCAGCAGCAGCCTCCATTTGGGCAAGACGAACAGCTTGGTTGCAGGCCTCTGATCTTGAACAATGTGTTCAAGACAAGATGGCCAATATTCCTTGTAATGGAGGGAACCTTTTTGGGAAAGGGTGGCAAGAGAAGGCTGTAGAAAGAGAGACCGATGATCTCACTATGAAGAGATTATCCAGGAAAACTGCTGATCCTACTAAGAAAAAGGTCTCAGGCAAGGAGCCTTTTTATCCCAAAAAGGAAGTTTTATCCGTCCTATCCCTCTTATTCTTCCTACCAGGCTCAACAGCCTCACTAGAAACAACAAGGACCTCATCAGCCCAGAAAGCCAAAAACTGTGAAGCCCCTGCCAGCTCCACAACCACAGCTTTCTGTTAGTTTTTGACTACTTTCTCCAGGGTATAGCCAGTCTACCTATGATGAATCCCCACCACATACAATGAAGGTTAACTCACTTCACCCACAGATGGGCATTTATAATCTCCAAACCCTGGACTTTGCAAGTAGTGAGTGTGGGCTACCAGCTCAATTTCAAAGATTTGCCCACCTGCTTTCTTTGTGGGCGACTTCCCCATGGATCCCCTACACTCCATTTTGCTACAGCAGGAGATCAGCACTTGGAAATCCCACTCACATAGTAAGGCCTAGAGTTCTAGTCCTGATACTTCCTCATTTCAAAGAAAACAGGAGGGTTCAGGCCTATCCTAGACCTACGAAATCTCAACAAATTCCTAGTGATAGAAAAATTCAAGATGATCTCCTTCCTTATCTTCAGGAAAAAGACTGGCTCTGCTTCCTGGATCTCAAAGATGCCTAAACACACATCCTAATACACCTCTTACACGGGAAGTACCTCCAGTTTATTTTTCAGAGCCAAACATTATCAATATCATGTTCTTCCCTTTGGGATGGCCTCGGCTCCACATAGTACCTGGCAGTGGTAGCAGCCTACCTTCGTACCCTGGGCATCTTCGTCTTCCCTTACTTAGACAACTGGCTCATAAAAGGAGATACCCCTCAAGTGATCTCCACTTCACTTCAGCGTACCATCAACTATCCAAAGTCACATCTGAACCCCACTCAAATATTGGAGTTCATAGGGGCTCTTCTCGATACCACAAAGGCTCAGACCTTCCTGCCAGTGGACCACCTTCAACATCTCATCTCCTTGGAACCCACTGCCAACAACAAACAAATGTTACAGCACGAGACATGCTACATCATCTGGGTCACATCACCTCCGCAGTCTATGTTGTTTCATATGCTTGTCTCCACTTATGGTCAGGGCAGTGGACCCTCTCAGATCAGTGGTCACAGTCCACAGGTCGCCTCGCAGACAAGATCACATCTTGCTTCAGTTTACGGCCTCCCTCAAGTGGTGGTGCACCACCCAGAACCTGCTCATTGAGTTACCTTTTCAACAGTCTACACCACAGTGTACCATGACCACTGATGCATCCAAGCAAGGCTGGGGAGTCCATCTCCACAGTCTCACCAAACAGGGAGAGTGGACTCCATGAGAGGCCACTCATCACATCAATCTGTTGGAACTCAGAGCGATTGCCAATACCCTTCACGTCTTTTGTCCCCATTTATCGAGATGAACAGTACTCATTCAGACCGACAATTAGGTCACCACATTCTGCATCAACAAACAGGGCGGTACAGGATCTCACCTCCTCTGCAGAAAGGTAGTCCATATTTGGACTTTCACAATAGCTCATCAGATTCTTATCCATGCTGTTTATTTCCCGGGGGAGCAGTTTCAGTTGGCTGACAAACTCTGCCATATTCTTCGCCCACATGAGTAGATGTTTCATCGAGGGACAGCGCAACGTTTGTTCCATCTATGAGGAACTCCCATTATCGACCTTTTGGCCACTCCAGCAAATTCCCAACTCCCTCACTTCTTTTCAAGGATCCTGTCACCACAGAGCAAGGCTTCAGATCCTTTCCTGTTTCATTGGGGCCAGGGTCTGCTCTACGCATTCCTACCACTTCCTCTAGTGTCAAAGGCACTTTTCAAATTGCAATTAGACAGAGGGAGGATGATTTTCATTGCCCCGTTCTAGCCATGTCAGCCTTGGTTTCTCCAACTCCTTCAAATGATGCAAGAACAACCTCTCCATCTGGGGACATTTCAGCACCCGAACTTGAAAGCATTGAAGTTGACAGCATGGCTTCTGAACTCTTCATCTTGTCTCACCTACACCTCCCAGTGGATATTCTAGAGATCTTATTCGCTTCCAGAAAAGATTCCACTAAAGATATGTATGCCTTTAAGTGGTGTAGGGTTTCCCTTTGGTGTTCCCAGGGAACTCTCAATCCTTTTACTTGCTCTCTGGAGAACTTGCTCCAATATCTCCTTCATCTCTCCATGTCTGGGCTAAAAAATAATTCAGTGAGAGTCCATCTAAGTGCAATCTCTACCTCTCACTGCCAAATTGTGGATCATCCCAGTTCTTCACATCCACTTGTGATGCATTTTAAATGCGGCCTTCTCTTAACAAAACCACCAATCCACCATCCTCCTGTAATGTAGAACCTCAACATTGTCCTAGCACAACTGCTCAAACCCACTTTTCAGTCACTGGAAAGTTATTTTTCTGTTTGCTCTCACTTCTACCCGTCGAGTTAGTGAGTTGCAAGCTTTTGTGGACTACGCTGCCTACACACGCTTCCACCATGACAGAGTAGTCCTCTGAACTCACCCTAGGTTCCTACCAAAATTGGTTTCTCCTTTCCATCTTAATCAATTCACTTATCTTCTGATCTTTTTTCTGAGACCTCATTCTTCTCAGGCAGAAGCCTTGATTGTAAAAGAGCTCTAGCTTTCTATCTTGAAAGATCTAAGGGTCATCATAAATCCTCACAACATTTTGTCTCCTTGGACTCTAGTCATCTGAGTCTCCCAGTATCCAAGTGGACCCTTTCCAACTGGATTGCTGACTGCATCTCTTTTTTGTATACACAGGCCAGTCTTTCCCTGCATGGACATGTCACTGCTCAGAATGTCTGAGCCATGTCCGCCACAGTTGCCACCTACATTCTGTCTCTGTTTCAGAGATTTGCCGAGCAGCCAGTTGGTCTTCTCTCCATACCTTTACTGCACATTGCTGTCTCGAAAAAGACTCTGCTCGAGATGCCCAATTTGACCGAGCCGTCTTACGACACCTTTTTGGAGTTTAACTTTGCCAACTACTTGGAGAGTGTGCCCGAGGGGCTGAGCCTGACAGATCCCTCCTGCAACTTCCAGTTCCCTCCCCATGGGCTTGGGCTTACACAGGCCTTAAGGGTAGTTCCATATGTGAAGAATGCATTCCTGCTTGTTCCTGGAGATAGCGTAGTTACTCAACTGTAACAGGTGATCTCTGGGAACAGCAGGAATCAGTCTTCACATCCGCCAACCTCCCCTTGGAGCTGTGGATGGGACTAACATTTTATTTTTCTATTTCCTTTTCAGTTTTCCTATGGGGTTTTTCTTATGCTATATACCTGAATGAGGAGGGAAGGCAGGCATGCATGCGTGAAGGGATGCTCCCAAAAGCATTCCTATTGGATGTTGGGGAGTGCTCTCACACAGTGCTCAGTCGATGCCGATGTCACCCATATGTGAAGACTGATTGCTGCTGTTCCCGGAGATTATCTGTTATAGGTGAGTAACTACGCTTTTAGGAAGGACAGGGTAGGAAAAAGGGAAGGAGGAGTAGCACTATATGTAAAAAATAATATTAAAGCTATAGATTTACAGGGCTTAAAATATAGCGAGGAGGCAATGTGGGTTAAGAACATAAGATGTGCCATACTGGGTCAGACCAAGGTCCATCAAGCCTAGTATCCTGTTTCCAACAGTGGCCAATCTAGGTCATACGTACCTAGCAGTTTCCCCAAAAGACACAGGTTCCACAGTGCTTGTATTGGGTCAAGCACTGATATCCCGGGTCCCTTCTTAATAATGGTTTATGGACCTTTCCTCCAGGAACTTGTCCAAACCTTTTTTAAACGCAGCCACACTAACAGCATTTACTACATCCTCCGGTAACAAATTCCAGAGTTTGATTACACGTTGAGTGAAAAAGTATTTTCTCTTATTAGTCTTAAATAGTTTACCCTGTAGCTTCATTTTATGTCCCCTAGTCTTTCTATATTCTGATAACGTAAATAATCGATCTACTTTTACCAGTTCCACTCCGTTCATTAATTTATAGGCTTCTATCATATCTCTCCTCAGCCGTCTCTTTTCCAGGTTAAAGAGCCCTAACCTTTTTAGCCTTTCTTCATAGGGGTATCCTTCCATCCCCTTTACCATTTTGGTGGCTCTTCTCTGAACCTTTTCTAATAACGTTATATCCTTTTTAAGATTCGGCGACCAGACTTGCACACAATATTCAAGGTGCGGTCTCACCATGGAACGATATAGAGGCATTATAATATCCTTTATTTTATTTTCCATTCCTTTCCTTATGATACCTAGCATCCTATTTGCTCTCTTGGCCACCGCTGCACACTGGGCCGAGGGTTTTAACATGTTATCCACAATGACGCCTAAATCTTTTTCCTGGGTGGTGGTTCCTAATGTGGAACCTTGCATCGTGTAACCATAGTTTGGGTTTTTCTTCCCTAGGTGCATAACTTTGCACTTGTCCACATTAAATGTCATATGCCATTTTGATGCTCGGTCTTCCAATTTATCAAGATCCTCTTGCAATTTTCCACAATCCTCTTGGGTTTTAACAACTTTGAATAGTTTTGTGTCATCTGCAAATTTGATAACCTCACTCATTATTCCCTTTTCCAGGTCATTTATGAATATGTCAAAATGCAGCGGACCCAGCTCAGATCCCTGGGGTAAACCACTATTCAACTTTCTCCATTGGGAAAATTGGCCATTTAGCCCTACCCTCTGCTTTCTATCTTTTAACCAGTTCCTGATCCACAATAGTACACTGCCTCCTATCCCATGACTCTTTAGTTTTGCCAAAAGTCTCTGATGAGGGACCTTGTCAAAGGCTTTCTGAAAGTCCAAATACACTATATCAACCGACTCACCTTTGTCTACCTGTTTATTCACACCTTCAAAAAAACATAACAGATTAGTAAGACAAGATCTTCCTTGTCTAAAGCCATGTTGGCTGTCTCCCATTAAGCCATGACTATCTACATGTTCAGTAATTTTGTTCTTTATGATGGTGTCTACCATTTTTCCGGTACTGACGTCAGGCTCACTAGTCTGTAGTTTCCCTATCACCCCTGGAACCCTTTTTAAAAATTGGTGTTATGTTCGCCATCCTCCAATCTTCAGGTATTACAGATGATTTTAATTATAGTTCACAGATTACTAATAGCAGGTCTGCAATCTCATATTTCAGTTCTTTCAACACCCTTGGATGTATACCATCTGGCCCAGGTGATTTGCTACTCTCAGTTTATCTAATAGTTGTAATACATTTTCCCGATGTATTGATATTTCCTTCAATTCTTCTGCACCTTTAAATACCACTTCAGTCATGGGTAACATTCTTACATCTTCTTCAGTAAAGACCGAAGCAAAGAATTAATTCGGTCTCTCCGCTATCGCCTTGTCACCTCTTAGTGCCCCTTTAACCCCTCTATCATCTAATGGACCAACTGACTCTCTCACAGGTTTTTTGCTACGAATATACTTGAAAAAGTCTTTATTACGTGTTTTTGCTTCCGCAGCAAGCTTCTTCTCAAATTCTCCCTTTGCCTGCCTTACCAATGGCTTGCATTTAACTTGCCAGTGCTTGTGCTGTTTCCAGGTTTCGTCATTTGGCTCTTTTTTCCATTTCCTGAAAGATGCTTTTTTGTCAACAACAGTCTCTCTGACCTCACCTTTAAATCATGCTGGCAGTTTTTTGGACTTCCTCCCACTTTTCTTAAAGCGTGGAATACAGCTGGTCTGGGCTTCCAAGATATTATTTTTCAACCACACCCAAGCTTGATGTAAGTCTTTAACCTTTGCAACTGCTCCTTTTAACTTAACTATTTTCCTCATTTTATCATAGTCTCCCTTTCAAAAGCTAAAAGGTAGTACTGTGGATTTCCTTACCATACCTCCTCCATTAATTAGATCAAACGTGATCATGCTATAATCACTATTGCCAAGTGGCCCCAACAACCTTATCTCTTGCACCAGATCTGGTGTTCCACTAAGGACTAGGTCCAATATGGCTTCCCCCTCTGGTCGGTTCATGAACCAGCTGCTCCAAGAGGCAGTCATTTATTTCATCTAGGAACTTTATTTCCCTAGCATGTCCTGCCATGACACTGACCCAGTTGATACCGGAGTAATTGAAATCACCCATTATTATTACTGTGCTGTAAGTTTTTTTAGCTTCCTTGATTTCTTTGAGCATTTCATCATCCATTTGTTCATTCTGGCCAGGCGATCAATAGTACACTCCCACTGCCACCGCCTTACCCTTTTTACATGGAATTTCAGTCTATAGAGATTCTACAGCAAATTTTGTTTCCTGCAAAACTTTAATCCTTTCTGACTCAATGCCCTCTCTAACATAGAGCACAACCCCTCCACCAATTTGATCAGCTCTATCATTGCGATATAGTTTGTACCCAGGTATCACAGTGTCCCACTGGTTGTCCTCCTTCCACCATGTCTCTGAGATTCCAATCATATCTAACCTCTCATTTAGTGCTATATTTTCTAACTCTCCCATCTTATTTTTTAGACTTCTAGCATTTGCATACAAACATTTTAGAGACTGTATTTTATTCATATTGTCTATTGGTAGGAATGGGTAATTTGGGATCTTTAAGCTCTGTCTGCTCCATACTCGAGGGCATTTGGGTTACTTTACTCTTTTTTGGAACCTCTCTGCTTTTGTTAGTATCCTTCAAGGATACATTCTTCCGAACCATGCACTCTTGTGCGACTGTCGGCTTTTCCCTATTATCTAAGAGGTTAAACTAAGAGGGAATGGGAAATCCATTTGCATTGGTGTGATATACAGATCTCCTTCACAGGGAGAATAAGTGGACAGAAATTTGATAGAAGAAATACACAGTATTGCCAAGAGAGGAGTTGTGCTACTGATAGGTGATTTCAATATGCCGGATGTTGACTGGCACATCCCACCTGCAGTGTCATCTAGAAACACAGAAAAAAATACAGGATAAAACTAAAAGAGAGAAAAAGAGAAATAAGGATAGCAAAATCAAAGGCAGAAGGAAAGATGGCTAAAGTTGTGAAGTGTGGCAACAAAACTTTTTAAAGGTATATTCAGGAGAGGAGGAAAATCTGAGGTGGAATTGCAGGACTCAAAAGTGCCTGGAAAGGATTTGTGGAAAGTGACATTGAAAAAGCAAAAATGCAAAACAAATACTTCTGTTTTTACTAAAGAAAATCCTGGAGAAGGACCACCTGTGAAAACAGTGGGAATGGAGTAGATACCACACCATTCACAGAAAATGATGTGTTAGAACAGCTTGCAAAACTGAAAGTAGACTATGCCATGGGATCGGATGGGATACATCTCAGGATACTGAAAGAACTCAGAGAGGTTCTTGCAGGGCCGTTAAAGAATGTTTTTAATAGATCCTTGGAGACAGGAGAAGTTCCACAGGACTGGAGAAGGGCTGATGTGGTACCTCTTCACAAAAGTGGTAATAGGGAAGAAGTTACATACTACAGGCCGGTAAGCCTCATTTCAATGGCAGGAAAGGTAATGGAGGTGCTCCTGAAAGAGCGAATAGTGGACTTTCTCGAAACCAACAGGTTGCATGATCCGAGACAACATAGTTTTACCAAAGGACGATCTTGCCAAACAAATTCAATTGAGTTCTTTGACTGGGTGACCAGTCAAAGGGCATGCGATAGATATGATTTACCTAGATTTCAGCAAAGCCTTTGATACTGTTCCTTATAGGAGGCTTATCAATAAACTAAACAGCTTGGGGATGAGTCCCAAGGTGGTGAACTGGATCTGAAATTGGTTGACTGACAGACGACAGAAGGTTATGGTAAATGGAACTCACTCAGATGAAAGGAAGATGATTAGCGGTGTGCCCCAGGGTTCGGTCCTGGGACTAGTACTGTTCAATGTATTTGTGAGTAATATTGCTGAAGGACTGAATGAAAAAGTCTGTCTTTTGGCAGATGACATGAAAATTTGCAACAGAGTGGAATCCCCTGTGGAAGTGGATAACATGAGGAAAGATCTACAAATGCTGGAATAATGGTCTAATGCTTGGCAGTTAAGATTTAATGTGAAGAAGTGAAGTGTCATGCACTGTGGAAGCAGAAATCCAAGGGAATTGTATTTGATAGGGGGTGAGAGGGTGGTGCACCTGAGCCAGAAGAAGGACCAGCAGAAGAGGTACTAATGCCAATGTACAAGTCACTGGTGAGGCCTCACTTGGAATATTGTGAACAGTTTTGGAGACCATATCTTGCAAAGGATATAAAAAGACTGGAAATGGTTCAGAGGATGGCGGCCAAGATGATTTGGAACCTGTATCAGAAGATGTATGAGAAGAGACTTGAAGACCTAAATATGTATACTCTGGAGGAGAGGATGGACAGGGGAGTTATGATTCAGAGCTTTAAATACTTAAAAAGTATTAATAAACAAGCAAACCTCTTCCAAAGACAGGGAAGCTGTAAAACTAGAGGGCATAACATGAAGCTGCAAAGGGGTAAACTGAAAGGCAATATCAGGAAATATTTTTTCACTGAACGGGTGGTGGATGCTTGGAATGCCCTACCAATGGAAGTGGTGGGGGCAAATACAGTGACAGAATTCAAAATGGCATGGGATAGACACAGTGGATCCCTTTATAGCAACAGGATAAAATCAAAATCAAGTAAGGAGATTCTAGATTCTCTAAAGAGAGAACTGTTCCGGCAACTGGTAACAGAGCCCACACGTGAAGGGGACATTGTGGACCTGGTGCTTACCGATGGGAAAAGTGTTTCTGATGTTATAGTGGGAGACCATTTCACATCCAGAGATCACCAGATGGTGTGGTTCAGTATTAGGACTAAGGCTGATAAAGTCCATTCAAATGCAAGGGTCTTAGACTAGGAAAAATAATTTTGTGAAGATGGGACAATAATGTAAGTTGTTAGCAGTATGGGAACACCTGGGGGATGTAGAAAAGCAATGGGCAAAACTGAAAGGGGATATTTTAAGAGCAACAAACCTTTTTGGTAGAAAGGTAAATAAATGAAAAGGAAAAGGAGGCCATTATGGTTCTCAAAAGAAGCAACTGAAAAGGTGAGGAAAAAGAGGGTGGCCTTCATAAAATTCTAAGTTCACAGAAAGAGGAAGACAAGCATCAATATTTGGAAAAACTTAGAGAAGCTAGGAAAGTAGTCAGGAAAGCAAAGATACAAAAAGAAGAAGAAGTGTAGCCAATGCAATACAATTGGGGGGAAGAAGACATTTTTCAGATATATTAGTGAGAGGGGGGAGTGCAAAAGTGGTATTGTCAGACTTAAGGGTGAAGGGGAGGAATATGTAGAAGCTGATGAGGATAAAGCAGAATGCTTAGCAAATATTTTTGTTCTGTGTTCACAGATAAAGGGCCAGGAGCAGGACCTCAGAAAACACCCACAAATAGGAACAGAAGTGAAGGGGATCTTGAACAATTTTCAGAAGACTGTGTTTGTGAGGAACTAAACTGAAAGTCGACAAAGTGATGGGATTAGATGGAATACATCCAAGAGTACTGAAGGAACTTGGGGAAGTTCTAGCGGCTCCACTGACTGACCTTTTCAATGCTTCTTTAGAGTCAGGAGTAGTCCCAGAGGACTAGAGAAAGAGACTTGTGTTCCTTTTACACAAAGGCAGAAGTAAGGATGAGATTGAGAACTACAGGCCTGTTAGTCTGACCTCTGTAGTGAGTAAATTAATGGAAATGTTGCTGAACAGAGGATAGTGAGGTTTCTGGAGTCCAAAGGATTGCAGAATTCTGAGGCAGGATGGGTTTACCAGAGGCAGGTTTTGTCAGACAAATTTGATTGATTTTGTTGACTGGGTGACCAGAGAGATGGACTGCGGGAGAGCCCAAGATATGGTGTACTTACATTTCAGTAAAGCCTTTGATAAATATTGTTCCGCACAGGTGACTTATAAATAAATTGAGCATCCTAGGGATGGACCTAAAGTGACAGACTGGGTTAGAAATTGGTTGAGTGGGAGAGAGAAAGAGTACAGGTAAATGGAGCTCACTCTGAAGAGAAGAATGTTATCAGAGATTTAATGTTATAAAATGCAGGGTCATGCATTTGAGCTGCTAAAATACAAGAGAGCGGTACAGTGTAGGGGGTGAAGTACTTCTGTCCACAAAAGAAGAGCCGGACCTAGATTTGATTGTTTCAGATGATCTTAAAGTGGCTAAACAGGTAGAAAAGGTGATGGCAGAAGTCAGAAGGATGTTTGGGTGCATAGGGAGAGGAATGACCAGCAGAAAAAAGGAGGTGATATTGCCTCTGAATAAGTCTCTGGTGAGATCTCATTTGGAATATTGTATACAATTCTGGAGACCACACCTTCAAAAGGATATAAACAGTATTGAGTCAGTGCAGAGGGTGGCTACCAAAATGGTCAATGGTCATATGGGGACAGACTTAAAGATCTTAATTGTGGTGACGAATCTGCTCCAGAGCCCGGGGAAATAGAAAAAATACAGACCTTTACCTCCAGGCAGAAAGAAAGTGCAGGGAGCCGTGACTTTAAAAGTTCAGCTGGAGAGGAAAAAAACATATCTAAAGCTGCTGTCCTAAGGCCACGCCCCAACACCATAGCAACTAAGGGAGGTAATGAGAGACAGCTGAGGGAGGAGTGGAAAGGTGCAGGGCATCCCCACTCATTTAAGCCCCAGAGAACAGGAAGTGAGAGAGATGGAAGGGGGAATGGAAGAGAAATCAGGAGCAAGCACAACCAAGAGAACAGCAGAGAAACATAAGTGGAAGAAATCCTGAAGGAAACAGAAAGAAAGGATTTTAGCAGAGAGCCCAGAGAAAGGTACTCTAATGACAGCTTAAGGGAAGACTCTCCTCATAGCCAGCAACAGAGTCTTGAGCAGAGCCAGTGTGGTAGAGAAGCTACAGCTGGTCTAGAAAGCAGGAGGTTTAATCCTGAAGAGACTGCTGTCTATAACCCAGGTACGGGGACTTTCCAGGAGGAGCTGGGTCAAAGAATTTTACCTCGGGGAAGGCTGTTAAAGAGAGCCGTTAAAAGAAAGGAGCTGAATTCTTTAGAAGTTCTAAATAGCTTGCTATGGGATAAGGATTTCCTGTGCCCTGATAACACCCCTGAGCCAAGAGGGAGGTCTCATTGGGAACGGGTTGTTAAGCTGCTGGAAGAAATTAAACCCACACTGTCCCAAGCTGTTTCCAGTCCGGAGACTGCAGAGTCTGACTGTGAGTGTATGCAAATAGATGAGGCTGATATTGAATCTGATTTCTCAGAATGTGAGATGGACTGTGCTTTATCTAGGAGGGTAAAGTGAAAACCTATAGATTGTAAACCTGAAGAAAATCCCAGATTTATTATGCTTGAATGTCTGTGGTTAAAACAAGCCTAAGAAGATTTGATATGAAGTTGCTGCTGTGGTTTTAAAATGCATGAGACCGTCAGGACTGCATTCTGAATGTGTCTGGAGCAATTAACAAAACCTGTGATAATCCAAGTAAAAAGGAAAACTTAAAGTATAAGTGCTGCAGTTTAAAGACCACTGTTTTGGCTTAAAGTATAAGTGTTGCAGTTTAAAAGAACACTGTTTGGAAGCTAAAGCTAGCCAAAGACTGTAACGTGATAATTTGTGGTGTGAAGAGATATTTACCTTGCTGAGGGAAGCCAAGGTAATTAGAGACTCTGGAAAAAGTTTTGTACAAAAGTTATCTTTCTTTTGAGGAAAAGTATCTTACCTTATATGATGTGCCAAGCTTCTATGGAAGTTCCTTGAACAAAGGAGGCAAATAAATGTCCTGTGTTGCTTTCAAACCCTCGGCTTAATCATTTATTCACAACTACAACTCAGTGCAAGCAACTACAACTCCCAGAAGCCCTAGCTCTGGGAGCTCACATAAAGGGGACATTGAAAGGGCCCCCTTTCCCTTCTATAGGCAACCGCCTAGGCAGGGCGAGGAGGCCACATAATACATATATGTTAGAAGAAAGTGGGATAGAGGAGATATGACAGAGATGCATAAATGCACAGGAGAAGAGCCTTTTTCACTTGAAAATAATCTCTGCAATGAGGGGACATAGGATATGGGTGAAAGGAAATAGACTCAGGAGTAATATCCCTGTTCATGAACTAACAGGAAAGAATACACTTTACACCCTATGCTCTAAACAGTAGCATGTTATCACGGTGGTGTGCAATGTTTTTCTGTCAGCACATATATGTTAAAGCTGAGGGAATTTACATGTGATCAGTTTATTCTGCAGGGAGTACATTTTTATTTTTTTAATGTGGATGTTAGAATGCTGTGGACTGAAGCACCTTTCTAACTCATAGATTATTACTTCATCCCCTGAGAATTCTAGACGATGCAGGTTATAAATGTTTAAAATAAATGAATAAATAAAGTAAGTAGGTAAGGAGTTGACTGAGAGTTACAACTTTGAGTGGGAGAATGTTCCCTTACCTGATTTGTCAAGTGTAAATGATAAAGATATGTTGTGGCAAGGTTTTTTGCCTGTAGCTGATACTGAAATTTATTCTATTTTGGAGACGTTGAATCCCTCTTCTTCTATATATGATCCATGTTCTCCTTTGATTTTAAGACAGATGAGGAATGAGGTATCTCCAGCAATTGCTTTATTGTGAAGTCCTCTCTTAGGAACATATTTATGCCCAATCAATTGAAAGCTACTTCAGTTGGACCTCTGCTTAAAAGAGTCTATTGATTCTGGAATTTTAGCCAACTATCCACCAATTTATTTATTTATTTAACAACCCTTCTATACCACTGTATCTACCAGTCACGACAGTTTACATAGAACAAGAGTAACAAAGAACATTAACTTTACATAGAACATGTGTTGGATGGTTTACTAGACTAAGGGGTATGTTTTCTAAGCAGCTATAACGGCTGCCATGCGGTATCAGAACCGCAGCTCCATTGAATTCAGTGGGGGTGCGGCTGTGATACCGCACAGCAGCCACTATCGCTGCTTAGTAAACATACCCCTAAAACTCTATAACTCTGAACATTTATTAACAAAGAACCTGTTAACATGGCAGGTGGTGAGTTGTAATTGTATGTATGTGTCCAAAAGCTGCTGAGGTGGCTATGTGACTGGACCGAAGCATTCCTAGAACAGCAGTGTCTTTAGTCTTTGGCAGAATATTATAATGTTTGATATTGAACGGAGGTCAGGAGGAAGAGCGTGATTTTGCGGGATCTTTGGGCGGGCAGCTTGGTAAGAATAGACTGTAAGGTGTGGGTAGAAATTTGTTTCATCACTTTGAAGATCTTTAGAGCCACTTTATATTTTACTCTGCTGAGTACTGGAAGCCAATGAAGCTGATTTAAGATGGGCATTATGTGGTCTGGCCTGAGGTACCCACAATTAGTCTTGCTGCTACCTTCTGTGCCATCTGTAGTGGTTGTAGTGAGGATTTTGGGAGTCCTTGATATATGATGTTAGCATAGTCAAAGACGAGAGTGATGAGAGCTTGGCAGACGTTCCTGAAATCATTGTGATCTAGTAGTGATTTGAAGTTCCTCAGTGTCTTGATGCAGTGATAGAAGGAGCTAGTATATAGACTGGCAGATTTCAGGTTTTTATTAAGCCCCAACACGTTTCGGCCAATAAGGCCTTCTTCAGGGGGAGTTAAAGATAACAAACCTCAAGAAAATACATTAGAAATATATTATATTCATCAGCATCCGCGGAACAGCATTTGAATGGTGCAGATCATACTTGTCTGGAAGATGGCAGCACGTACGATCTGGTGGAGCAACATCAGAACCATTTCATCAAGGTCACGGAGTCCCTCAGGGATCCTCCCTATCCGCCTTGATGTTCAACATATACATGCAACCATCTGTAGAATCATCCGGTCTTTCAATGTCAGTTGCATGATATACGCTGATGATGTCCTGCTCTAAATGCCATTCGCCATAGATAAATTGGATCTCTCCCCTTTGACCAATTGCTTCAATGCCATATCGGAATGGCTCCTATCACAAATCCTTCAAATTCAGCATAAGAAGACGGAGGTGCTCTTCCTCACGAGGAACCCAAGTTTCATTCCACCCCAATATTTGAAGGTGAAAGAAGCTGATCTACTTGTAAAACCCACAATACGGTACCTGGGTGTTACATTGGATCAAAACCTTGACATGAAAGCATACATAGCTAACACTGTAAGAGCAATCTATTACAAGATCTGTTCACTCAGACATCTACGCCCATTGCTTGAACCAGAGGATTTCTGGACAATTTGCCAGGCCCTGATCATACCGCATTTTGATTATGCCAATGCCATATTGCAAGGGCTCCCTCAATCCACCCTGAACCCCCTACAGCTTTCTATGAATAGTGCAGCGAGGGTTCTCTACGGTGCATCTAGGAGAGACCATATGACACCCATTCTGAAACAGTTACACTGGCTTCCTATACAAGCCAGGATCATCTTCAAGACATTGCTGCTGACTTTCAAAGCGGTCAATAGTCTCTCCTCCTCCTCGCTAACCGACCTCATCCAAACCATAGCCCCTAATAGATCAAGAAGATCTACAGCAATAAATATGCTAAAAATGCAGAGGGAATTAACAAGTTGCACCTCGACAACAGCAAATAGGGCTTTCATACTTTGTGCCCCTAGAATCTGGAACGCCTTACCACCAAACATCAGGGCAATCACTAACATATCCCAGTTTAGGAAGGCCCTTAAACACTACCTTTTCCTCAAATACTTCCCTGAGGTCACCGCTCCACATCCCCACTCAAATATTTACAACGACACCAATACACCTAGTCAGCCAGGCGAACACTCTCAACAAGTGGTCCTTGGCCTATGAATATGAAACACATGCTATGCTGTTCTATGACACCAATGTGTAAATAGTTACCTTTTGTTATCCAAGTTTTGTTGCCCTGTTAATTGTAAACTCAGACTTATTTATCCTGTCTGATTTTTTTGTTCCATGTAAACCGCGCTGATGCCGAATAGTGCAGTATAGAAGAATTGTAAATAAATAAATAAAAATAAAATAAATAAATATAAACATATAATAAAATGGATATGACTATAAAAAGGATAATATTGATATACAATAATATAAAAGCATAGAGACATCATACTAAAATATAAAACCAAATGTGAACAAAGAGGTGGACAAATAAAACAGATAAACCACTTTAGTGCACATTATTAATATTGCTATGTACTATATAATAAACAATCAGAAAGACTATCCATATCAATAAAATAAACTGCCCGCAAATTGAGAAAGAATAGATGAGGAGGACTAAATATATACTCTAAGCATTCTTGAGTAATTTCAGGTACCTTTTAAAATCCTTCCATGGTATGGAATCAGTTACCACTGGAAGACAGAAATGTAAAACCGATCATATAAAAACCATGTCCAGACTCATTGAGAGAAAAATATTGGAATTATAAAAAAACATACCAAACAATTGTGCTGTGGTGATTTCTCAAGTCGAATGACTGGAAAGGAATGGCCAGCTGGCTGAGACAGCATTTAAACCACTTTTCCTGCTGCCTGGATAAAGATGTTAGAAAGTAAGGATGATAGAACGGAGCCTTGGGGGTAAGCCTTGTAGTAGCTTGAAGGGTTTTGAGGTTTGTGAACCTGTATGGACCTGTTGTGAGTGATCAGAAAGATAGGACCATGAAATTGCCTTGACCCTAAGACCGATTTCATGGAGGCGGGTAATGAGCTGGCTGTGTGTAACTGAGTCAAAAGCTGCAGATAAGTCCAAAAAGACGAGGATGAATCTTTGGGTGGCTTTTTCAGTGTCTCTAATAAGGTTGTCAAGAAGTGAGGTTAGCAGGATTTTGGTGCTATGGAACGGCTTGAAGCCATGCTGTTGCTCCTCCAGGGGAGTGTGGGATTCATTGAAGCCCTGCAGCTGAATCTGGACTTCTTTTTCGATTAACTTGGCAAGCGATGGAATGTTTGAGATAGGTCAGTATGAGGTTGGGGAGGATGGGTTGAGTGCAGGAGATTTCAGCAGTGGTCTGATTGATGCTTGCTTCGGAGTAGTTGGCGTGTAACCAAGCTCAAGGGATGATTGGATGATGAATTGGATTAGAGGTAACAGGTCTGGCAGGCAGCTTTGATCCAAGGGAATGGGTACAGGTCCAGCGGGGAAGTTGTGCTGTTTGGGTTACCTATTATGCTCTCAAGTTGCTTAGGTATGATAGGGTGGAAAGCTGGCCAGGTCTCAGAGTTAGGAGCATTGGAGGGGACATTCATCCTTACCCTTCTCTTATAGTCACATGGCCCCTGGAGACACATCCTTGGTAAAAGAGCATATTACATTACATGGAGGACAGAACTACAGGATTACTTCCTGCCAACCCAAGGAAGGGACCTCCATTTTAATTTATATAGATGCACCATGATTTTATATCAATAGTATCTTTAAGGAGTGCAATTCCTTCATCCCCATGACAGGGTTTTCTCTGGTGATGGAGGGGCCTGATGGAATCTTTAGACTCCAGATGGGGACAGCAAAATTTTCTCTGTTTGGTTTACTACTAGCCATGACTGTTATCTCTTAGAATAAGCATTTGTTGTGCTTTTTTTCTCTGTCAAGAAAAGGTGCTAGTAGTCACATGCAAGGCTGTCTTAAAAGGGCGGGATAACCACACAGGGACCTATCCCCAAAGCAGCAATGTCCTTTGCAATTGGCAATGAAAAGGCATCATTACATTTATTATTACATCAGTCCTTAGAACACATCTCTTGTTGGGTAGAAAAAATAAACTAGGCTGCTACAAATCCCTACACAGAAGCTACATGCTCACAAAATATATCTGCTAGATCACATATGCAAAATATGGCTAATAATTTAGCGCATATTAGAAATGTGCAGACTAAACTGAACTGGAGACCCCAAGAAGCTGGATTCTACTTGCTGTACAACACTGTTGAACTAGAAACAGAAATGCATTTCCTTCTATACTATGTCAAATATAAAAATATCAGAGATGCTGCACATTCACATTTCAAGTTTGCTTATTCAAATCATTGAACCAAAATGACATTTTTTTCTACCCTTATTTTCTGGGCAGCTCAGCCTCCATAGTCCATATCTCCCATGTTTTGCAGGCACTGAGCTGTTATGTGCAGGCTGCAGCCTGTGTCTCCGTGTTCCCCCATGATCCTGCAGAGATTGGCTGAAGAGACTGGGCCGATATTCAGCAGCAGTGGCTAGCACAATTACAGTGACTAGCCATCGCTGCTGAACACTAAAGCCAGATATGCAATGCCAGAGTATATCCGGCCACCGGCACTGAATATCTGGGCCAGCTGCAGAAGCAGGAAGCTAACTGGGCAGCGGCGATGTTCAGCTGCTGTCCTGGTAGCCTCAGCAGCAAAAGTTAAGCCAGTTTTTTCTCCACCTTACTTTTGCTGCCGAGGGATAACTGGACAGCGGCTGAATATCACTGCTGACCAGTTATCCCCAGGTACCGTCCTCAGAATGTCCCGATGCTAACGAGTTAGCGTCGGCCGTATATCACTGGTACACGTGGATATTCAGCGGCATTATAATCATGCTAGTGCCACGTTTCTTACATGAGGGCATGCTCTATGTGTGTATTTGGAGAGAGCAGCGCTGGGCTCTTTCATTAATACAGACGACGGATAAGGCACTGATACTCAATACCACAGAATATCCCTTTAAAAATTAGAGCCGTGCTTTTGCTTTGAAACAAAAGTAGCAATAGAACGCAGTATGAAAATGGTACAATGATTAAAAAAAATAAATACAACAAAACAAAATTTCTTGGCCTGCACATCCCTATTAAAAATAGCCCTGAGAGAACTATTACACTTGTAAGATGTACTTCTTTCTGGCTTGTTTTCAGAAAGTAAACCTCTTGCACATCTATCTGGCAGCAGGCTGTGTAGCATCTCCTCCTTTCCCCTCTCCTCATTGCCTTCCTATTTAAATATTAACTATCTCTTTTTTTTTTTTAATTCTTTAAGGGACTGAATTTTATAAGTAGCCCATGGATACCATGTGGGCAGAAGCTAGGATTTGTTGTGCAAGTACAGCTGTTCAGAAAAAAAGAGAACAGGTATAAAGCCAAAGCTAGATTTCAACTGCGATAAGCAAAGTGGTTCCCTTGACACCTGGATGCTTTTCACACGCCTCTGTAACTCTAGTTCTTCACTTCTCTGAATAAGAGGGTGCGTCATTTCCTTAGATTCTTGTGGATCTTCAGGCCAGTGGCCAGAACTTTGCTCCCAGCCTTCTCCTCCTTAGATGCCCTTAGTCCCTCCTGGCACCTCAAGGACCTGCTAAGAAATAGAATGAAAAAAGCAGTGGTCCCTTTCTCCAAGCCCTAGACTTCCTAGCTGAAGGATCACAGTCACTTCTCCTGAGCCCTGACCACCCCCAAGGATAGGGGGAAAAGAATAAAATCACCTCCCTCACAAAGGGTTTTATACTCGCGTATTGCATCACTAATATCTCTCACTTAAGGCATGAAGATTTGCATTTGCACACCCACCATACTGACGGCTAGCAGAGACTGAATTAGTCACTGAAACCATCTGTAGCACAAGGAATCTATTGTCCTCCTTACAAATATATTTCTTCTAAGCTAATAGATCACACAATTCTGTAAGAGAACTCTCTTCTATAGCACCAGCTGTTTAGGAGAGGTTGCCAGGTGATGTTAATGCTGCAGCAGAATAGCATTTTTGTAAAGCTTGACTATTCACTCTTTACTTTCCTACTTGATTAGTTTTATAGGCATTTTATGTATATCTTATTTGTCTGGAATATAGTCTTATTGTTATGTGCTGCTTGGTTTATATACGTGCTGTTTAATTCTGATTGATTTTGTTATATGATCCACCTCCAAGAGATTTTTGTTTTATTGGCAGTATTCAAAAATGATAACAGGGTCATTCCGAGATGCAAACGGGACATCAATCCCCGCTATTCAGCTCCTCTGCCGTCACCATCTAACTTCCCGCATGTTGTACGGGGAGGTTAGATGGGGGCAGGAAAGGGGCATTGTGGGGATGGAGTTAGGACAGGCAGTGGGCGGTTGGCAGCCCCGGATGTAAAGGGCTAATTCCAATGTCGGTCCTATACATCCGGGGTCGGCGGCTTGACTGGGGAACGTATTCCAACTCTGAGGTGGAATAAGTTCCCCTAGTTGGCAGGGGATGGCAGGCCTGAGCATCAGAGGAGGTAGGAGGGGGTAGAGGGGATTCACCGCAGCCTGACCCTGGCCTTGGGAGACTAGATCAGGGGTCGGGCTGTGGGGAATAAAGCTTTTGTTCCAGCAACCAGGGATTGTGGCTCCTGAATGGAGCCGTGGTGCCTTGGCAACCGGACGCCATGGCGCCGTGGCTCCATTCAGGAGCCTTGTTAGACAGGGAAGGCCTGTATGTGCAGGCCGACCAGAATCGAGGTCCCAGTCTGCACATACAGGCAATTCTGATCCCATGAAGCTAGGCATGCCCCACGGGATCAGAATCCCGGCTCACACTGTGCGTTCGGTTCCGACTGGGCGCACAGAGGGCTGGCACGTCCAAAACAGAATTGAGCCCTTAATAAATAAAATAGTTTGAGCACATAAACATTGTGAATCAATCACAGGACATTTAAAAGAGCAATATTTTTGTTGTGATGTTTTTATAGTTCTCAATACCTGAAGGTCCAGGAATGCTTTACAAGAATCTTAAACAGCTGTCTTTACCATTTCATTTCATAAATTTATAACCCGCCTATTGTTACACTTCTAAGTGGGCTAACAAATTAAAACACCCATAATCATTAGGAAAAATAAATTAAAAGGTAACAGTAAAACTATATAGGTCAGTATTCAAATGTTGTGATCAGCCTTGATGTTTAAACTATCCAAGTATAATCAGCACTGCTATCCAAATAGCAAGTGGTGCTAAAGATACATGGAGAGCAGCGACTGTCCTTAGGACCCCAGTGATAGTCGACTGGTATTTATTTTAGCTAAGCAGTTTAATTTAGGATGGCGTTTTTGCCCATCCTGACACTGTCTGGAGAGTGTCCATGCAAATTCATGGATTGGGGTCTTATCTGTATAATGGTATATACTCCCTTTCGAATATCAACCCAATAACAAATTACATAAATGAACAAATTACTCTAACCCATATAACTATCTTCAAAAAATAAAATGACTGAACTCCGTATACCTGGATGTAAATTTGCAGCCCAGAGGCAAGCTATTTCTTTGTTGCAAAAAACTGAAAGCAGCAAGTCCAGCCCAACCATTAAGCAAGACTAGGCAGTCGCCTAGGGCATCAGCTTCTGAGGGACAGCAAAGAGCAACAGGCAAAGCAAAACACTAGATCCTGACAGCCAAGCAAAGTCAAAGAGCTGTACGTGTGTCGTCCTACCTGCAGGAACGTGTACCTACGCAGCCCTATAAAGCAAAGTTTAAAAGCATGATGGGAAGAGTGGTATTGGGATCAGCATGATTGCTGTGTTTAATTAAGGCTGAAGATTTGTCTAACTCGCCCGATATCCTTGCGCTGGCCATGGGAAGCAGTAGAAATTGAGTTCAGCTCGACTCCCTACACCATCTATCCCCAGAAGACTTCTTTCTTCCTGTGCTTTTGACTCTCATATCTATACAGGTTTGACTCCTATTGGCTGTACAGCCTGAAAGTAATGTTTAATAGTTGTTCCTACATATGCTTGCTGCCACCAGGCTACTATGCCAGGCCATCTTGATGGGCGTGGAAGCTCCGTGTACTTATGGTGGGGCATCAGGGCCAACACTTATCTCTCCTGTCTTGCTATACTGATTGATGTTCTCTTGGATTTGAGAGTACCCAAGGATATGTTTTTGCTTCAGCAATATGACAACCTCAATTAAAGTCACCGGGAAAGGTTTTGTGTTAGAATCTTGCTGATGCAGCTTAGGGGAGAGGAAAGTGATGTCTTTAATAATAGATGCAGCAGTGCTAAGCAAAAGATGGTAGGACAGCCACTCAGAAGTGTCTGGTGCCTTTAGGTCGGGAGCAGCCTGGTGAAGGAAGCCATTATAGTATCTTATTAGTTGTACCTCCAGGTGAAGTAAGTGGGGCCACCCATGTAGTTCTGTGACTTACATGACTACCTGTATCCGCCTTTCAAATCCTTTCCAGCCATTCTCTCTTCTTTCCAAAAGTACAAGGTCAGATACAGAGCTATTTCTATGAAAAAATGGGCTTTCAAAATCAACTCTTTTCAAAATATTTTTTGTAAGGTGTCCTTTGTGTACATAGTGCAGTATGTGGTCACAGAGACATTGTTATTTATAATGAACCATCTGGGTAAATGGTGTTCCGTGGTCACAGAGCAACGATTTTGTATTAAACACTACTCCTGTAATTTGAGAAATGATTATGGCACAATAATTACATTTATTGGGGCTGTGGTTCCCCGGCATACAATATTTAAAATAGATCACAGAGAAAAGCCAACAGTGCGGGAGGGATCTTGAAAGGATGCTGTTGAAATAGGGAAGTTAGCATGTCTCGACAGAGAGGGTGTAGTAAAAGCCAAGGTAGCGCAGATGGATTTAAATGAAAAGCACCCAACTATTAATAGTTTTAAATGGCCCAGATAAACTGTTAATAATATGAGTTACATTGGTTGTAATAAAAGGAATAGATGAGGTTTTCTGAATGCAAATGCAAGAGGTTTAAAAAAATAAGACTGGAAACTTAGGGCCCGATATTGAAAGGATTTATGCTTTGAGAGCTATGCCCCTAAATTGGCCTCTCTGAAAATTTACTAGGGCTGAAAGCCTAAATATTTTCTTAAAATTTCTATAAATTCCTAAATTTAGGAGCATAAGAAATGGATGGCAACGGGAGTGGATTTAGCGTGGGGGAAAAAAAAGTTAGGAGGTTGGCATTGATTTTCAGCAGTAAGCACCTAAATTAGACTCGCAAATCTAGGCAAATGAACGGGAGACTTAAATTGAAAAGCATAAATGAAGCTCCTAAATTATTATTAATTTTCAGCTGAGAACTTAGGCTGCTAAGTGTGGCTGAAAATAGGCAACAAATTTAGAAGCCTACCTTAGGAAACTAAATTTAAGAGCTCAGCTTTATTTGAACATCAGACCTTTAGAACATAAGGTACTAAATAGAAATACAGATATAGTATGCCTCTGAGACCTGATGGAAAGAGGAAAACCAATGAGACACCAATGAAACAAGAGTACAAAATATATTGAAATGAGTAAAGAGATCCAACTGGTGATGCTATGGCATAGAGTCAAATAGGATAAAAGAGCTGCTGGAAATCAACAGGACTGTGGAATCTCTTTGGCTAGAAACACCATGTGTGACGGTAAAGATTAAAGCAGTAGAGGTATGCTGATGTTCACTTGACAAAGATGATGAAACAGACTGGATATTATTGGAGAAGCTAATACAATTTGGAACACAAAACTATTGGGAAACCCCAATTTTGATTTGTTTCTTCATTATAATCTCTGGTAAAATATCTCTTATAAAATTAGGTCACACCTAAAAGTGTATAGGCATGTACCTGTGCAGTAGCTGTGCTCAGGGGAGATGTTCGAATGGAACATGGGCAGTCATGATCTGCACATGAATTTTATAAAATATGTGCATAACCCCGTACTTTACATGCTAAGAGTTACGCCTGCTCGTAAGCACACATAAATGTCAGGGCTTACAATCTAGGCGCTATTTCTGCAGGATTTGTACTAGTTATACATAAACGCCTATGTGTCTTTATAAAATAGGCACTTCTCCACCTCCATATCTAGGCACCTTGAAATAAAACTACCCTCTTTGGAGGTAATTTTATACACATGTATCAATTGTCTCTTATAAAATGCCAACAAACATCAAAGTACATGCTTTGACATGATGGTACATACTTTGCTGGCAGATGTGCACAGGGGCGGAGTTTGAGCAGAGCATACAAATGTGCACATAGATTATAAAATATGTTAATTTGTGTGCATATCTTTAAATTATAGATGCGGACATTTACACTATTTCCACGGCTGATGTAAATATCCACGCCTGCAACATAGTCATGAGATCTGCAACTTAAACTCATTTTTTATAAAACAAGTAGGCGCCTACTTATCTTACTAAAATTGCCTTAATATAGGCACCTGAAAAGTTGCTTAACTGTGTGCCCCCCATATAAAATGACTCTTTGGAGGTAAATTTATAAAGTCATTGCCGCACATACACAAGCAAGTGACCTTTTATAAAATACCGACCTGCGCAAAGGTATGCACTTTGGCATGAAGGGCTGGGCAGCAATTTCACATACACATGTAGAGTATAAAATACCTTAATCTACCTGTGTACTTGAATAAAATACATGTGTGCATGCCATCTCAGATGGGTGTTGAATGGAACGCCCTTCATTATAGCATTCACTATTCTAACAAATATGAGAGTTGAGGCAGACAATAAAATCATTTTTATTCTGTAAATATCTGCCATTAGAATTTTAATTTAGATGAGAGGGGATATTTCAGCCAATTTGTAGATTGTGATCATACAGAAATGTTTTTGAGGGCGTTTTATGTGCGAGGTTTAATTTTATTTCTATGGATAATTACAATATTCAGCACATCCAGTATCAAAAGTGTGATACTGGAAGTGCTGTTTTTAGATTGTAAATCTGCTCAGGACTTATTGGAAAATGCAGGATATTAAAGCTGAAATTAAATTTAATTTATGTGATTGCATCTATATTCCAGACATGTTCCGGTCACACACACTAGTATTTTATAAAAACAAGTAGGCACCTACTCGTCTATATGAAATAGCACCTATGTTGCACCTCTGTAGATGACTGCCAATGGTACCTTGTTATAGAATTACCATCCACATGTCATTACTTAGATACGGCCTTCAAAAGTGAACATAGTATTTCAACTGAGGCTTCACCCAGGACCTGTACAAGGGTATAACCAGCAGTAAAAAAAGGAAGTGGGAATTCTCCATACAAGTCACTGATGAGTCCTCGCCTATAACATTGTGCTCAGTCTAGATTCATTGTACCCTCACTGAGGTATAGCCTCTAAAACTTTCAGGTATTTAAATGTGTGCGTCATATCGCCTCCATCCCTCCTCTCCTCTAGAGTATATATATTCAGATATTCAACTCGCTCTCCTTGTATATACCCTGCAACCATGGCATTTCCTCTGGATTGCCTCTAAACTCTAAGGGCCCAATATTTAACCATATGAATCCCGTTAGCAGACCTGGTTAGTGCCACTGAATATCCACAGCTCTCCCTGCTGTTAGCCCGCTAGCATCAGCGTGTTCTGGGGACAGCACCTAACCGGGTAGCAGCAATATTGAGCCACTGCCCGATTATTGCAAAGTAGCAAACGTTGGACTCTTTTAAAGGTTGGCCTAACTTTGGTCACAGAAGCTAACTGGGCAGCGGCCTAATATCGCTAATGTCTGGCTGACCCAGATATTCAATGCTAATGACCAATTTGGCCTTGGCATTGAATGTCTGGGTCTACAGCAGTAGCAGCTGCCATTGCTGAATATCTGGCCCTAATTTTACAAGGCTCCGAAAGTTTTCCAGAGGAAAGCAACCAACATGGTGCAGGACTTGCACAAGAAGACATAAGACATAACCTAAAGTAGAAAAGAGGGATAGGGAAGACATATATGTTTAAATTATATACCAATTGCCCACATATTCCCTTACATCACAGTTAGTAATGCAATTCATGGTTTACGGCTTTTGAGAGAGCGTATACATGTATGGTTATTATTTTTTAGAGGGTTTTGAAGGATCTTATGGTTTTCATGCAGCATTTTTTTAGACGGTTTTACACACTGCCCAATCATGTATCATTGGGTTTAAGGTAAAAGTTTTTTCCTCTGGTTAGCAGATATCATATTTTAAGAGTGTGTATGGTGGCGGTTTTAATATGAGCCCTTGTATTGGGTTTACATTAAAGATCTTTTTGTTCAGCCTAAGAAGGCGCATTGTTTCTACAATGGCATTAGCCTATAACAGCGATTTAAACTTGAATACAATGTGTGTACAAATTGTAGCATTGATAAGTATTCATGATTGGTCCCGGTTTGGTTTTACTCCCCCCCCCCTTTTTGCTTCCTTTATTATGTGCGCATGAGCTGGCGGTTTTTTTGATAGTACTTCGCATACAGCGTGCACGGTGTGATTCGTACCGCTGAGTAAGGTACAGTCTTTTATTTCATGTACATCAGTGCGGTTTACTTTAAGAGTTTTTTAAGAGAGAGTGTATGACACACACACACACTCGCTCTTAAAAAACTCTTAAAGTAAACTGCAGTATATATATATCTGATTACTCTTTGGAAAGTTTCTTGAAGGACGTTATGTTTTTATGCAATTTGGCTTCTTAAGTTTTTATGTATATATACTAAGGCACGCTACTAAAGAAGATAGTAAGTGGTGTTTCCTGGCTTTTCTTCCACATTTTAAATTTAAAGTGTTCTTAATAAATGGGCTCTTTTAGAGGCTTTTAAACACTGCCTATTTATGTAAGATCAGTTTTCCGGTTTACGTTTTAATTTTTGGTTGGCAGTTGTTATTGTTGTTCATTTTTATATGAGCGTGTATGTTGGCATTTTTTAACGATGAGCTCTTGTACAGGTTACTAAAAAATTTTTTTGTTCTCTTTAGAACAGTCATATGGTTTTAAAATGCATTACTAGCTTGAAAGTGGTTGGGGTAAATTTTGTTATGAAAATTTATTTACATATCCTGAATTCTAGCCATTTTAAACTTGCCACGATGTTAACTTCCATTGTATTTTTAAACACTACCCTTTAGATAGGGTTTCATTATGAAGAATAGATAACTTTGATTAATAGTATAAGATACTCTGATGTAGTATGAGTTTTCCCTTGTATATGCTAAGGGTTGAAATGTGCCCTATGTTTGTTTATGTGCCATTCATATTTATTACAATGAATTTTTTCCTCATTCGCTCCTGCTATGTTTCCCTCCTTTTGGTTAAGATGATAACAAAAGTTTGTATATGTTTTGTCTTTATTTTTTTTAGCGTTTTAAACATCTTAATTCATATGTTCAGTTTATATCCTCATCGTTGTTTATTATATTTTTTAGTTGTATACAGGAATTTTACATATTTTACAAAGTGTCACAAGTCGTTGGGTCCTCACTATCTTACACAGAGGTATTTATATACAGTTTATATGTTATCTGTCACATCCTTTTTATAATATTTATTTAATATATATGTTCACATGATATGTGTAATTTTATGTAAAATATGTTTTTATGGTTAATTTTATGTCCATTCTTATTTTTCATTTTAACTACTTTTATAACATATATATGCATTTATAGTTTGGATTTATATTATCTTTTTAGCCATCTGTTCTTTTCATGACTTTGTTTAAAATGTATGTTTATGTTTTTAGTTCTTTTACCAGATCAACCCCTGACGAAGGGTAGCGAAACACGGCCTGTGTTGGGTTGTTAATGGTTCAATAAAACTAAGCTCTGTCTTTTCCACATTAACCCTTTCCAGGCCGAGCCCAAAACTTGTGGGACTAATTCTGACTAAATATTCCTATCAAATGGTATATAATATATGACCATAGCAGAAGGAAAATCACTATTAGAACATATTGAATAAGACGGGTACAATTTTCCTGAAATATGCAAAAATTAACCCGGCTGCAAAATGTAGATTAAAAATTTAAAGTAGGCCTTCAAAGGGTTAATCACGTTTTGGACTGGGGACTTGCACCAGAAGAAATAAGACATAACCTAAAGTAGAAAAGAGGGATAGGGAAGACATATATGTTTAAATTATATACCAGTTGCCCACATATTCCCTTACATTAAAACTCTATCCATATATTATAAACACAGACCCAAGTAAACAAACCACACATTTCAAATTAGACCACAAACAAACATAAATACATTTTCATCATTTTCATTTACAAAAAAACAGCCTTTTAAATTGCTCACTTGTAAATGCCTGCTCAGCTAGAAACTAAATATAATTACTTTCAGATATGCTAGCAGACAATCATATTGATATTTTTAATATAACAGAATCATGGTTTATTGAATCAGACATGATTCTTTTTAACCAACTTGCCCTTGAAGACTACCACCTTTTTAGTTCGTCAAGAACTAAACGTCATGGTGGTGGTGTCTGCATTTAAAAAAAACAAACTGAATTTCCAAATCCTATCAAAAACATCCAGCGATAGCCTAGACACTCTAGCAATAACAAATGACAGATTAAAAATCTTCCTTCTATACAGATCTCCAAATGCAGACCCCAGTCATCTAAAAACAATCCTTGAGAACATCTGCTGCAACCAATCAAACAAGAAGTTCCTCATATTGCTAGGTGACTTCAACCTTATGTCTACATCGCCAGGGAAAGCAAAGGCATTTCTAGAAGCCATGGAGTCCTTAGACTATATACAAATCATTGACCAATCCACTCATATTAAAGAAAATACCCTCGATACGATCTTTCTACCAAGGAACGTGTTAAACGAACACCAAATACATACCTACTCTTCCGTTGATTTGCCTTTGTCAAACCACAAATTAATCTCATTTAACTTACCAGGGAGTTATAACATGTCAAACTCAGATAATTCAAAACTCACTACACGCAGGTTCTGCAAGTTGGAAAAAGATACATTTCTTGCAAAAACACTACCTAAACTTCAAAACATATCTGGAGACATCAACACCATAATTTAAAATTGAAACAAAACCTTTGCAGAGGTAGTAATCAAAACAAATCCATCTAATCAACATATAAGACAAGAATATTGTATTCACCATTTTTAAAAGACATGAAGTGAAACCTGCGAGCTACAGAAGAAACAAAGGAAAAATAAATCAATTGAGGATCTAAACACTTATGAATTTAGCTTGAAAGCATACCAATTAGCAACATCTCAAGCAAAAAAAGACTGCTACACAAAATTACTTCAAGATTCTCTTAATCGCCCTCGAGAGCTATTTGACATAGTCAAAACACTTACTAAAGACACATCGCTTCATTCAGAAAAGAGCAGCTTAACCTCACAAATGATGGCTGATTACTTTAAAACTCTCACTTCAGCCCATAGTAATAAAATCAACATACATACAGCAGTAATTGAACAGAAGGAAAACTTACAGCTGACCGTATGGAACTCATTTGACAATATTATACTAGACTCCCTTAATAAAATCATTACAAGTATCAACACCACCACCTCACCACTTGACCCTTGTCCTGTTGGCTGGATTATATTAGCAAGACAAGAACTTATTCCAATAATAATAATAAAGGTCATTCAACTATCATTACAACAGGGATATGTGCTCCCCAAACTGAAGACTGCATCCATCTGTCCTGTATGAAAGGGAATCTTGAATAACATTAACCAACCTACCTCTTATAAACCCATAGCCAGTCTACCTTTCTTGGCTAACTCCAAGATCAGATTGAAACACATCATCAACTTGACAATCAACAAAATGGTTTCAGATCATGTCATGGAGTTGAATTTCTTATGACTGCCTTGTTAGATAATCTAATCAAAGGCACAGATAAGCCTAAAGCTGGTTTTATACTTATATTCCTAGATATTAAAGCAGCATATGACTCCACCCCACGTAATCTTATTATTCAGCGCCTAAAATCTCTGAGTCTTTCTGGCATGCCTCACATGGTTTAAATCCTTCTTAACAGATAGATAGGTAGCTACAGGTGAAATTAGGCGATACAAAATCTACCCCATTTACTCCGTCTCAAGGAGTACCATAAGGTTCCATCCTTTCACTACTATTATTCAACATTTTCCTCCAGCCACTTTGCTCCATTATGAAAGCAGCGAACATCCTTTATCACATTTACGCTGATGATGATAGGATTTATACACCTATTAACAGAGCCAATCTATATATCACACCCATAGGTTGCTTCTCCCTAGTTAGTGAATGGCTTAGAAACAGAGGAATGTGACAACAGAAAAATACCACATGGCCTATATAGTCTGCCCTTCCATATCAACCACTATAACAGATCCCTTTTTTCATTTAGAGGAGATCCTCTGTATTTGTACATGCTTTTTTGAATTCAGATACTGTCCTCATTTCTATCAGTTCCACTGGGAGACTATTCCACAGATCCACCACTCTTTCCGTAAAGAAATATTTCCACATATCACTCCTGAATCTGTGCCCTTTCACCCTCATCTCATGTCCCCTTGTAGCAGAGCTTGCTTTCAATCGAAAGAGGCCCTCCTCCTGTGCATTTATGCCATGGAGGTATTTAAACATCTCAATCATATTACCTTTATCTCGCCTTTCATCTAAGGTGTACATATTAAGATCCTTAAGTCTGTCCTCATATGCTTTATAATGAAGACCACTAACTATTTTAGTAGCCACCCTCTGCACTGACTCCATCCTGTTTATATCCTTTTGAAGGAGCAGTTTCAAGAATTGCACACAATACTCCAAATGAGGTCGCACCAAATACTTATACAGAGGCACTATTACCTCCTTTCTTCTGCTGGCCATTCCTCTCCCTCTGCACCCAAGCATCGTTCTAGCTTTTGCCATCGCCTTTTCTACCTGTTTAGCTACTTTAAGATGATCAGACACAATCATGCCTAGGTCCCACTTTTCTTTAGTGGACAAAATTACTTCACCCCCTATACTATATTGCTCCCTTGGATTGCTGCAGCCTGTCAGACGGCTGCCTGGGTGAGAATCTTCACAGTCTTGGCAAGTGCATATATCTATATGATTTGCAAGGGATTGTGGACCATGCAGTTCATTCACACCAGACACAGCTGCTGACAATAATTTAGTTGTGCTCAAGTGTAAAGCCAATAAGATATTTATTTATGGGGTTATTTCTCCCAACACAGATATGCTTGGTAGCACATAAATCAGGTTACTTGCTTTCAGTGTTAAACTTGAAAAAACAAAATCAGGAAAACAACATTTTAACTTATCAGGCAATCAAAGCAAAAGAAATAAGACCTGGTTGGTAACAAACTGGTCTTTTCTGTAGGTTTTAGCTAATATTCTCTTAGCAATGTCAAACAACAAACCAAAAGCCACAAAGAAAGAAAAAAACTGTTCTTTTCAGGTAAACTTCTTATATCTTCCCACATAGATTCAGAAGTGATTCTCTCCTAGCTCACAAGCAATTAAGTAAGGCTCAATTGCTAGCAGTTATCCAGCTGAAACCCCTTAGCTGGCTTGCTTTCTACTGCGTGGCTAGAAATCCTACACAGGAGCTTTCTGAGTAGATTAAAGAACAAGTTTGTATTTCTTTGTGATGGTTGCTGTACTTTATAACAGAAAATCACCAAAGGAGTTTAGACAGAGAGCAGTCCATGTAAACAGATTCTTCATCTGCTATCACCCCCTCTTCTTCAACAAGCATGGGTTCAATATCATGGATTGGCACAGATGAATCTCCCAATGGAGCACTTTCAGGAGAATACTTGTTTCCCTGCTGTCTTTCAAGGTTATAGATAGGGCATAGATCAGTGTTCATACCTGAGCTTCCATTGCTGCTAGAGTTCCTCTCTATATAGCCTGGCCAGTATGTAGTCCAGTTCTTATGTCCAGCCTTCCAATCCAGATCCCTGGACACTGGATCTCTCTTCACATACCTTCTGGCACAGGTCTTAGGGTCCCTTCCACGTGCAGCCGTCTCTCTCACAGGTACCGTCTGGTGATTCCTAGCTCTGCGGCACCATTCCTCTGGCTTTCCCCAGTCCAATGGTGTATGCTGGCCCTTGGAATGCCTCCCAGTATACGTACTGCTCTGGACTCTTCTAGACCTCTCAAAGGCTTTTCTCCTCTTTCTTCCAAAGGGTTTCTTTCCCTCTCTGTCCATCCGGTTTGGCTTCTGCTTCTGATGATCCTGAGGATAATTCTCTGTAGAATAAACTCTACCTTTATTCTGCTTAGATGAGTGCTCCTCCCTAATACAGCGCAGCTGTGCTGAATCAGGCCCTCCCCTTTGAGATGAGTGCTTAGGGATTACCTCATAGCCCTCCTGATTGAACACACGTCTCCCCACTTCAGCTCCTCTAATGGCTGTTGGAAACCTGGTGCATTCTGGGACTGGTAGTCTTTTATGGGAAAATTCTGTTTTCTTATTTCTACCAGAACTGACAGGTTGCTTGTTCAGAGTCACTTCACCTTTTCTATAGCTCCTTCCTGAGCTATGATAAGCTTCCTTATCACATACCCCCCTCCTTAAGTTATTACGGACTGGTTTAACTGATGAAACTTCTTCTCCACAGTACGTAATACGGGAAAGGGTATCCGCATTCTTGTGTAACTTCCCAGCACGATGTTCTACTTGAAAATCAAATGCCTGTAAGGCCATGTACCAGCGTGTCAACCTGGCATTGTGGTTCTTCATTTGCTGCAACCACTTAAGTGGGGCATGGTCTGTGACCAACTGGAACTTTCTCCCTGTAAAGTAAAACCTTAACGCCTCCACTGACCACTTAATAGCTAAACATTCTTTTTCTATTGTGGAATACTTTTGTTCAGCCGGTGACAACTTCCTGCTCAGGTACATCACAGGATGCTCTTCCCCTTCATGACACTGGGATAGAACCGCTCCTAGCCCTACATCCGATGCATCTGTTGGAACCAGAAAGGGTTTTTTGAAGTCCACCCCTTTCAGTACCGGTCCTGTACACAATTTTCCTTTTAAGACTGAAAACGCTTTTTCAGCTTCAGGTGTCCACTTTAGCTGGTTTGGACAATTCTTCCGCAGCATATCCGTGAAAATTGCACTTTTCTCTGCAAATTGCGGTATAAATCTGCGGTAGTATCCAATAAGTCCTAAGAAACTTCTTAGTTGTTTCTTTGTTGTTGGAGGAGGAAAATTCCTGATGCTATCTACTTTACTCATTAGAGGTTTAATTTTTCCTCTTCCCACTAGGTGGCCCAGGTATTTTACCTCCCTATTTGCAAAGGCACCCTTCTTCGGGTTTAAAGTGATTCCCGCTTGCTTCATGGAGCACAAGACTGCCCTGATCCTCTTCAGATGCTCCGCCCAGGTGTTACTATGGATTATGAAATCATCCATATATGCAAAAGCATAATTTTGGTGGGGTCGAAGTACCTGATCCACTAACCTTTGGCAGGTAGCCGCGGCTCCATCCAGTCCGAAAGGCATCCTCTTCAACTGGAAAAGGCCAACGGGGGTGCTGAACGCAGTCTTCGGCTTCGACTCCCTGATGAAAGGGATTTGCCAATATCCTTTTGTCATATCAAGGGTGGTTAAGTATTGAGCCTGTCCCAGCTGGTCCAACAGCTCTTCAATTCTTGGCATTGGATATGCATCAAAAACTGATATGGTGTTTACCTGCCGGAAGTCAATACAAAATCTTAAAGATCCATCAGGCTTCGGCACCAGGACTATGGGGCTATTCCAGGGACTCTTTGACTCCTCTATTACTCCCATGTCCAACATCTCCTGGACTTGTGCCACTACTTCCTGTCTCTTGGCTTCAGGCAAGCGGTATGGCCTTTGACGAACTAATTTCCCAGGTGAAGTTATTATTTCATGGGCAACCAAATGTGTCTCCCCAGGTATGGGTGTCAACACATCTGGGAATTCTTTAAGCAATTTCCTAATTTCTTCCTGTTGTACCACTGTCAGGTCCTCACCTATTTGGGGCTCTGATTTTTCTTTACAATCAGATACCTGGGGTCCCAAATCTTCCTCTTCATTCACCTCCCTCTCTCGGGCACAGGTGGCAGCTAGGCTTTTAACCCCTTTGACGTCAGTAGAACCAAAGCCTTTGGTTCCACGCTCAGAATTTTCCAGGGATGTGACCTCCTCCACAGGTGGAAAACCCAGCCTCTCACAGATCAATTGGGCAATTCTGTCTCCTGTCTTCACGTGATAATCATTCTGTCCAAAATTAAATAACAGAACTTTAATATTGCCCCTGTAATCGGGATCAATTACTCCCGCACCCACATCGATGAAATATTTAAGGGCTAATCCGGACCTTGGGGCTACTCTCCCATAGCATCCAATAGGTATTTCCACTTGGAGACCGGTGTCAACCAGGGCTCTCCCTTGGATAGGTACAGTCACATTTTCTATGCTGCACAGGTCAAACCAGCAGCTTGAGGGGTTGCCCGCTTAGGAGCTTGGGCCTTCTCTGTGACCCTATGGTACTTTAGGACGAATGTCTGCTTTGGGGTAGCTTGGTCTTCTGGACGCTTAACCATCTTTTTAGCTGGGGTCTGAGGACTTCCAAATAAAGGCCCGGGAGCTATTACCATTAAACCTTCTCCCTCCTTTTTTCCTAGTCCTTCCACTAGACCCTGCTTAAATCTTGGCCAGTCTCTTCCTAGAACCAAATCAAAGGGTAGCCTAGGCACCACTGCTAACAGGACTTCCTCTTGTTCCCCCAGGCACTTAACCTTTAGCCTATAGGTGGGATATGATGTTGCAGCACGTGATAAGGAAGCTTATCATAGCTCAGGAAGGAGCTATAGAAAAGGTGATGTGACTCTGAATAAGCAACCTGTCAGTTCTGGTAGAAATAAGAAAACAGAATTTTCCCATTAAAGACTACCAGTCCCAGAATGCACCAGGTTTACAGCAGCCATTAGAGGAGCTGAAGTGGGGAAACGTGTGTTCAATCAGGAGGGCTATGAGGTAATCCCTAAGCACTCATCTCAAAGGGCAGGGCCTGATTCAGCACAGCTGCGCTGTGTTAGGGAGGAGCACTCATCTAAGCAGAATAAAGGTAGAGTTTATTCTACAGAGAATTATCCTGAGAATCAGCTTGAGCTTGATCATCTTCATCATCAGAAGGATCATCAGAAGCAGAAGCCAAACCGGACGGACAGAGAGGGAAAGAAACCCTTTGGAAGAAGGAAGAGAAAAGCCTTTGAGAGGTCTAGAAGAGTCCAGAGCAGTACGTATACTGGGAGGCATTCCAAGGGCCAGCATACACCATTGGACTGGGGAAAGCCAGAGGAATGGTGCCGCAGAGCTAGGAATCTCCAGACGGTACCTGTGAGAGAGATGGCTGCACGTGGAAGGGACCCTAAGACCCGTGCCAGAAGGTATGTGAAGAGAGATCCAGTGTCCAGGGATCTGGATTGGAAGGCTGGACATAAGAACTGGACTACATACTGGCCAGGCTATATAGAGAGGAACTCTAACAGCAATGGAAGCTCAGGTATGAACACTGATCTATGCCCTAGCTATAACCTTGAAAGACAGCAGGGAAACAAGTATTCTCCTGAAAGTGCTCCATTGGGAGATTCATCTGTGCCAATCCATGATATTGAACCCATGCTTGTTGAAGAAGAGGGGGTGATAGCAGATGAAGAATCTGTTTACATGGACTGCTCTCTGTCTAAACTCCTTTGGTGATTTTCTGTTATAAAGTACAGCAACCATCACAAAGAAATACAAACTTTTTCTTTAATCTACTCAGAAAAGCTCCTGTGTAGGATTTCTAGCCACGCAGGAGAAAGCAAGCCAGCTAAGGGGTTTCAGCTGGATAACTGCTAGCAATTGAGCCTTACCTAATTGCTTGTGAGCTCTGTGAGAATCACTTCTGTATCTATGTGGGAAGATATAAGAAGTTAACCTGAAGAGAACAGTTTTTTTCCTTTCTTTGTGGCTTTTGGTTTGTTGTTTGATATATGCTAAGAAAACATTAGCTAATGCCTACAGAAAAGACCAGTTTGTTGCCAACCAGGTCTTATTTCTTTTGCTTTGATTGCCTGACAAGTTCAAATGTTGTTTTCCTCATTTTGTTTTTTCAAGTTTAACACTGAAAGCAAGTAACCTGATTTATGTGCTACCAAGCATATCTGTGTTGGGAGAAATAACTCCATAAATAAATATCTTATTGGCTTTACCCTGAAGCACAACTAAATTATTGTGAGCAGCTGTGTCTGGTGTGAATGAACTGCATTGCCCACAATCCCTTGCAAATCATATAGAAATATGCACTTGCCAAGACTGTGAGGATTCTCACCCAGGCAGCCGTCTGACAAGCACCATGAATGCATCTGATGTGAACTTGGCTTTCAGGGGTTCTAGGCACAAATCCTTCTTGGGCCTCTATCCTCTTCCAAAGCCTTTTTGACATCATACTCTGGTCTGCCCCAGAGTCTAACAAAGCATTTGTGGTAATTCCTTGCACATCAACCATCAAAAGAAATCCTTCTTTGGGCTGTTTTAAATCCACACCCATTAAGCTAGTGTGTGTCTGGCATCCTTTTTTTAAATGTCCCCATTTTCCACATTTGAAACATCTCTTTCTATTCCACTGTGTCATCTGGTTTGATACAGTACATTCATTTTCAGAAACATTTTTAATTATTTTCTTTTCTGATACAGCACATCTTGCCTCAGCACCAATCTTCAGAGGGCCACCCATTCTATGGCAAGCCTGCGTGGCTTCCAAGAATCTCTCTGCTAGCATGGTTGCCTCTCCAAGATTTTGGCAATTTTGCTGTATAAGGAAAGTGTGCAAATCTTTAGGGACCGCAGACATAAATTGTTCAAGCATTATAATGTCTAATAACATTTCTATCGTCTTTTGCTCAGGCTCCAACCATTTTACAGCTAAACCTCTGATTCTCTGACTCAGAGCCCTGGGTGTTTCACCCACTTTCAATGTAGTAGCTCTAAACATTCGCCTATACTCTGAAATAGACAACCCTAGGCGATCTCTAATAGCAGCCTTTACATCCTTATAATTCAAAGCCTGGGCTGCTGGCATTGCTCTATAAGCTGCAAGGGCCTCTCCAGTTAATGAGGCTGCCAGCCTTACTGCCCACTGGGTCTCTGGCCATGCTAATGCTTGTGCCACTCTTTCAAAAGACTCTAGAAAATCATCAACATTATCATCTGGAGTTAACTTCCCAAAACTAAATGCCCCAATTCCGTGATTGAGTCCCACACTGTCCACATGTGGTGTACCAGTATTTACTGCTGGTCTTGCATCTGTTCCACCTTGGTTCTGCAGCTTAACTAGGGCTTGCACCAGATCAAGCACTGGCTTCTGCTGGTCCATTAAGGCTTTCATAGCAGTGTCCTGAGCTTGCTGCATAGCTCCTGTTGCCTGCTAAACTGGGCTGCCATCCAGCTAGCCATCTCCCTCGGATCCATCATGATCCCTTCAAGAAACAAAGAAAAAAAGAAAACAAAGTGCACCACCTTCCAAACAGATGGGTTTTTTTTCTACTTTTTTTTTTTTCAATTACCCCTGTGCCTTACTCCCATCCACCACTAGACATGCCCAGGTACTTATTACCTTGTGTCAGTGATGAATCCAGCTCTGCACAGGGTCTTTTCCTCCTGGGACCGCTGCCTGGAACATCCACTTCTCCTCCAAAGTGCAGTTGAGGGAAAATCTTTTTTTTTCCAGCTTTAAACTTGAACTTTAGTTGTAATCCTCAGCAAGTAAATCCCTTTTCTGCAAAAGCAATCCGAAAAACTACGCCATTTGTCAGACGGCTGCCTGGGTGAGAATCTTCACAGTCTTGGCAAGTGCATATATCTATATGATTTGCAAGGGATTGTGGGCCATGCAGTTCATTCACACCAGACACAGCTGCTGACAATAATTTAGTTGTGCTCAAGTGTAAAGCCAATAAGATATTTATTTATGGGGTTATTTCTCCCAGCACAGATATGCTTGGTAGCACATAAATCAGGTTACTTGCTTTCAGTGTTAAACTTGAAAAAACAAAATCAGGAAAACAACATTTTAACTTATCAGGCAATCAAAGCAAAAGAAATAAGACCTGGTTGGTAACAAACTGGTCTTTTCTGTAGGTTTTAGCTAATATTCTCTTAGCAATGTCAAACAACAAACCAAAAGCCACAAAGAAAGAAAAAAACTGTTCTTTTCAGGTAAACTTCTTATATCTTCCCACATAGATTCAGAAGTGATTCTCTCCTAGCTCACAAGCAATTAAGTAAGGCTCAATTGCTAGCAGTTATCCAGCTGAAACCCCTTAGCTGGCTTGCTTTCTACTGCGTGGCTAGAAATCCTACACAGGAGCTTTTCTGAGTAGATTAAAGAACAAGTTTGTATTTCTTTGTGATGGTTGCTGTACTTTATAACAGAAAATCACCAAAGGAGTTTAGACAGAGAGCAGTCCATGTAAACAGATTCTTCATCTGCTATCACCCCTTCTTCTTCAACAAGCATGGGTTCAATATCATGGATTGGCACAGATGAATCTCCCAATGGAGCACTTTCAGGAGAATACTTGTTTCCCTGCTGTCTTTCAAGGTTATAACTAGGGCATAGATCAGTGTTCATACCTGAGCTTCCATTGCTGTTAGAGTTCCTCTTTATATAGCCTGGCCAGTATGTAGTCCAGTTCTTATGTCCAGCCTTCCAATTCAGATCCCTGGACACTGGATCTCTCTTCACATACCTTCTGGCACGGGTCTTAGGGTCCCTTCCACGTGCAGCCGTCTCTCACACAGGTACCGTCTGGAGATTCCTAGCTTTGCAGCACCATTCCTCTGGCTTTCCCCAGTCCAATGGTGTATGCTGGCCCTTGGAATGCCTCCCAGTATACGTACTGCTTTGGACTCTTCTAGACCTCTCAAAGGCTTTTCTCCTCTTTCTTCCAAAGGGTTTCTTTCCCTCTCTGTCCGTCCGGTTTGGCTTCTGCTTCTGATGATCCTGAGGATAATTCTCTGTAGAATAAACTCTACCTTTATTCTGCTTAGATGAGTGCTCCTCCCTAATACAGCGCAGCTGTGCTGAATCAGGCCCTGCCCTTTGAGATGAGTGCTTAAGGATTACCTCATAGCCCCCCTGATTGAACACACGTCTCCCCACTTCAGATCCTCTAATGGCTGTTGGAAACCTGGTGCATTCTGGGACTGGTAGTCTTTTATGGGAAAATTCTGTTTTCTTATTTCTACCAGAACTGACAGGTTGCTGGTTCAGAGTCACTTCACCTTTTCTATAGCTCCTTCCTGAGCTATGATAAGCTTCCTTATCACAAGCCCAAATGCTTGACCTTGCATTTTTTAAAATTAAATCTCAGCTGCCAAATTCTAGACCATTCTTCAAGCTTAGTTAGATCTCTCCTCATGTTATCTACACTATCTTCCTGGGTGTCTACTCTATTGCAGATTTTGGTATCATCCACAAAGAGGCAAACCTTACCCGACAGCCCTTCCGCTATATCACTAACAAAGATGTTAAAAAGACGTGACCCATCCAACCTCACCACCTACTCTGAAAAACTCCGCACCTACTGCAATGAAACTCTAAAACAGAAAAGAGAATATAACAAGAACATAATCCAATGATTCATAAATAAACCTAGGGAATTATTCTCCATAGCCAAAGCTCTTCTAAAAGAATTGGGAGACAAAATCTCCCTTCAAACCATAGCAGACCATCTCTGCTCCAAACACACTTCTCCCTCACCAGCGTCTATACACATGCCCAAACCCCCATGTTAACCCCCACAACAACATGGAACCAGTTTGACCCTCCGTCCCTTAAAAACAGATATCATTAAAAACCTTAACACCACTACCTTTGCTCTAGATCCATGCCCAGTCATTAAAAACACAAAAGAAAGAATAAGCCCCTTCATTCAATCTATGGTCACAACCTCTCTTAAAACTGGTATTATGCCCGCCCCGCTGAAAAACAGCTCCATCAGCTTTATCCTGAAAGGAAACAAACTCTACCCCACTTCACCAGCATCCTACTGGCCAATCTCAAGTATCCTCCTATTAGCAAAAATAACTGAAATATCTGTACAAAACCAGATTCAAAACTTCATTGATGATCACTCCCCCCCCCCTTGATCCCTTCCAACATGGTTTCAAAAAGAATCATGTTGTAGAAACCCTGATCACTTCCCTCCTCGACTCAATAATAACATACACCCAATCCCTCAACCAAGGATATACCCTAGTCTTCCTCGTCATATCCTCAGCCTTTGATTCGCTCCCCTACAGACAGCTCCTTGACAGACTCTATGACATAGACCTCAGAGACACAACACTAAACTGGTTCACTTCATACCTTGAAAATAGAACACAACGAGTATGAATTGGCAATAAAACCTCCCAACCATTCACCCTTCCTCAAGGAGTCCCCCAAGGCTCCAGCCTCTCAGCACTCCTCTTTAACATCTTTCTCCAACCTATATGCAAAATAGTCCAAGAATACCACATACCGTATCAACTTTATGCTGACAACATAATGTTCTTTGCCCCCTTTAACATATCTAAGCCAAATCTCACCAACATCAGCAATTGCTTCTCCAAAATAAGACAGTGGCTCCACCACCACAACCTTATAATTAATCAGACCAAAACAGAAGACATCCAAATCTCCTCCAACCCATCCTTTGTCCCCCTGCCTTCCATTCTCCTTGGAGACCTCACAATCACCGTAAAGACACAAGTCAAATACCTAGGCCTAATAATAGACCAAAAACCTTACTTTTCATGAACAGATAAAAAGAACAGCCAATTCCATTTACTTCCAGATACGAACACTAAGGAACCTCTGTCCATTACTAAAACCAGACTCCTTTCAAACCATCTGCCAGTTTCTTACTAACTCGACCCTTGACTACTGTAACCTTATATACCATGGTCTCCCAAAACACACCCAGATGGCGAAAAACACCCTGGCACATCTAATAATGCACTCACCACAACAAGCACACATTACCCCCATCCTAAAGGACCTTCACTGGCTCCCCATACAAGCTAGGATAAAATTCAAAATGTTCACCTTAATTCACAAAGTTCTACACAATGAATCTGCCTCATGCTTACTCTCACTTCTCTCAAAACTAAACTCCTCCAGACCACGTAGATCCAATACAGTAAACATTCTAAGCATCCAAACCCCAAAAAAGAAATGCACCCAATACACTTGCAATCGTGCCTTCTCCCTCTACGCCCTCTCTATATGGAATGCCTCCCCCCCCCCACCCGGCCTAAGAGGCTGCAATGACCATTCAGAATTTAGTAAAATGCTCAAAACCTTCTCAGAATACTACCCACTACCCCCTTAAAATCCAGTACCCCTCCCTACTCCTAATTAATCCACATTAAACTAGCAAAATCCCCCTCTCCCCCTCCATCCCCCTAACTACATACCCCTTTTCCAACCCGTCTAATTAATATAAATAGTTCTGTTTAAATGTTCAACCATTGTTAAAATTGTTATCGTTCCATGTAAAAAAGCTGTAGCCACACTGTTATTTTGTTCATTGTAAACCATTTTGAATTGGAGAAAAACGGTATATAAAAAATGTTAAATAAATAAAAAGAATTGGACCAAGGACAGATCCCTGGGCACACCACTGGTAACCACCACCTCCTCAGAGTGAGCTCCATTTACCTGTAACCTTTGTCGCCTCCCACTCAACCAATTTCTAACCCAAACAGTAACTTTAGGGTCCATCCCTGGAGTGCTCAGTTTGTTTGTAAATCACCTGTGAGAAATGGTGTTGAAGGCTTTACTGAAATCTAAATACACCACATCTAGAGCTCTCCCTCGGTCCAACTTCCTGGTCAGCCAGTCAAAGAAATCAATCAGATTTGTCTGACAAAGACCTGCCTCTTGTGAATCCATGCTGCCTCGGATCCTGTAATCCACTGGACTCCAGAAACCTCACTATTTTCTCTGCCAGCAGCGCTTCCAATAATTTACTCACCAACGAAGCTAAACTAACCGACCTGTAGTTTTCAACCACATCCTTACTTCCACTTTTGTGTAAAGGGGCCACATGTGCCTCTCTCCAGTCCTCTGGCACCACTCCCGACTCCAACGTGGCATTTGAAAGGTCAGTCAGTGGAGCTGCTAGAACGTCCCCAAGTTCCCTCAGTATTCTTGGATGTATTGTGTGTACTGTACATCCACCCTGTAATCAGATTGTATACTTAAACTGTTCTGTACAGCCACCCTTGTTTCACAAGTAGACCGCTGCTGATCGCTGGAAGTAGCGGTATACAAATTTATGACAAATAAATAATAAATACTATCCGGTCCCATTGCTTTGTCTACTTTAAGTTTAGCTGGTTTCTCATGAACACAATCTTCTGAAAATCATTCAAGATGCCCCTCGCTTCTGTTCCTGTTTGTGGGTGTTTTCTGAGGTCCTGCTCCTGGTTCTTCATCTGCGAACACAGAACAGAAATATTTGTTAAGTAATGCTGCTTTATCCTCATCAGCTTCTACATAATCCTCCCCTTCACCCTTGAATCTGACAATACCACTTTTGCCCTTCCTTTTCTCACTAACATATCTGAAAAATGTCTTATCCCCCCATTTTATTGCATTGGCTGTTTCCTCCTCTTTTTGTATCTTTGCTTTCCTGATAACTGTGCTAGCTTCTCTAAGTTTTTCCAAATATAGTTGCTTGTCTTCCTCTCTCTGTGATCTCCTTATTTCATGAAGGCCTCCCTCTTTTTCTTCACCTTTTCAGCTACTTCTTTCAAAAACCATAGCGATCTCCTTTTACCTTTATTTACCATTTTAACAAAAAGGTTGGTTGCCCTTAAAATATCCCCTTTCAGTTTTGCCTACTGTTTTTTTACATCTCCCAGCTGTTCCCATTCCGCTAACAGCTCCCTGAGGTATTGGCCCATCTTGGCAAAGTCAGTTTTCCAAAAGTCTAAGACCCTTGTTTTTGAATGGATTCTAACAGCCCTAGTCCTAATACTGAACCAAACCATCTGGTGATCACTGGATGCAAAATGATCTCCCACTATAACTTCAGAAACACTTTCACAATTGGTAAGCATGAAGTCCAGTATGGCCCCTTCACATGTGGGTTCTATTGCCTGAATAGTTCTCCCTGTAGAAAATCTACGATCTCCTTGCTTCTAGATGATACTGCAGCAGGAATGTTCCAATCAACATCTGGCATATTGAAATCCCTTATCAGTAGCACTTCCCCTCTCCTGGCAATGCTGTGTATGTTTTCAATTAACTCTCTCTCCACCTCTTCCTCCTGAGAGGGAGATCTGTGTATCACGCCAATGCAAATACATTTATCTTTCCTTCTTTCTACTTTAACCGACAGTGCCTCCTCTCTCCCTTTTAAGCTCTGTAGTTCCAAAGCTTTAATATTATTTTTTTACATATAGTGCCACTCCTCCTCCCCTTCTTCCTATCCTGTCCTTTAGAGTAAAGTATAGCCTGGTATAGTTACATCCCAATCATGGTTTTCTGTGAACCATGTTTCTGTAACAGCCACTAAATCCAAGTCAGCTTCTCCCATTAAAGCTTCAACATCTGGGATCTTATTTCCCATCTTATGGGCATTTATACACACTGCTTTCCATATGTTGCTCCTTTTACCCATTTCCATAAAGGTGTTTAATGTTTCACTTATCTGGTGGCTTTCTTCACCCATCCCCAACCAATCCAGTTTAAAGCCGCCTTCTGTAGATTAACCAGTCTGCTACTGAAGACCTTTCTTGGACAGATGGATGCCATCTCTGCAACCCTTGGAACAACATCCCATGGTCCAGGAAACCAAAATGCTCTTGATGACACTCCACACAGCCATGCATTCATCTCAAGGATGTGCGCTTCTCTGCCTTGTCCTTTACCCTCAAGAGGGAGGATTGAAGAGAATATCACCTGTTCCCTATCTGCTTCACCTTCTATCCCAGAGCCATGAAGTCACTTTTGATATGCTCAGAGTCATCTGTCAGTATCATTTGTGCTGACATGGATAGCAACATTGGGTAATAGTCAGTGGCTTGATGTGTCTCGGCAAACTCTCCGTAACATCTTGGATTTTGGCACCTGGCAGACAGCAAACCTCTTTGGACATCAAGTCTGGTCGGCAGATGGATGCCTCAGTACCCCTCAGATGAGAGTCACCAACCACCACTACCCTTCGCTTCCTTGTAGTCATTGATTCTGCAACTCTGGGCTGTTCGAGCTCTGGTTCTTCCCTTGCCAGGGATGCTTTCACCTCCTCACTGCCAGGGCTGCATAATGATTCTTCAATTCAAGGGCTGGAGAAGTTGGATTAGTGATTCTGCAGGCCTTGGTGACTTGTGTCCAACCTTCGTCATTCTGTAGGCTCCCATCTTCTCCTCTGCTGGAGAGCTTGGATGTTGCAAGATATAACTCATCAATGTACTTCTCACTGTCTTGAATGCTCCTCAGCCTCACCACCTTCTCTCTGAGTTCCTCCACTTGTTTCCTGAGAGCTTCAGCATGTAGGCATCCTGCACATGGTATTGGGTCCTCTGTCTGGACAGAGGCAGAAGCTGTAATGGGAACAACAGCTTTGGCGATATGATTTTTTCCAGCCATTGTTCAGTTGGTGGACCTTAGATAGCTGTTGAAGCAAAAGAGAGAGAGACCTACCAAATTACTAGCCAGTTTCCCAGCTGTCCTTTCAGAGAAAAAGCAGTTAAATCTCTTTTAAGTGTTTTCAAAATGTGCTGTTCCAAGTCCCTGTGTGTATTGGGGAGGTGCCCTATAAAGCAAGACTACTCACTAGGGGTGGGTGGGTGTTGTGAAGAGGTAGGGAAGGAACTAACTCCTAATGAGGTGTCAGTAGCTTCAAAGAGCTGAGAAAGATACTAAAGCTGAGTTTTAAACCTATACCACTAAAGAAAATATTTTCCCTTTAAGCTAAAGCACCAAAAAATGTAACTTTGTTTTAAAAACATACCAAATCCCTTTTAAGAGCTCCCAGGCAGAGAGCTAGTATTTAAAAAAAACAAACAAACATAAATTCTTACCTTTGCTTGAAATGTATAGCCCCTGTTAGGCTTGGAAAACATACTATCACCATAATTTAAAAAAAAAAAGCCTGAAGCAGTGTTCATCACCAGAGACAATAATTTTAAACCACTGAGTTCTTTAACTATAAACAAAATCCACATCCAAGTGAAGAAGAACATAATCATGATTATCTAAAAAAGGTTTGAGGTGTCTAATTGTTTTGATTTTATAAGAGATGTTTTTTGTGAGGTTCCTTATATATGTTTTAAAGGTGAGGCCATGATCAAGCGTGACTCAAAGGTATCTTATGTTCTTCTTCACAGAGCTTATTTCAACACTTTGGCTGAACAGATCCAATCCCTAATCAAGCAAGCTATTAATAACAGATTCCGTCGACAAAATACAGCCAATCTTCTCATTCCATCAACACAATTCTGCAAAAAACCCCAATGCACTTGCACCAGAGCATTTTAATTGTACGCTTCCACCTTATGGAACCAACTCCCCCCACCTTACGCTGCTTATAATCTCACATCTTTAAGAAGCACCTCAAAAGATTCCTATTTGAAAAATACTATGGTACATCCCCAGCATCCAACCCACAGGAAGAACATCCCGCACTCTCTCACACTATCTCTCCCCCCCCCCCCCGCCCCACCATAACCCTTTTCCCCTTCCTAGACATAAACTCACATAATCTCATAAATCCTACAGCACCTACATTCTTTCTCCCACCCCCTCCCACAATATAACACCCTGTCCTCTGGGCTCCAAAACTGACACACTCTACACTACTTCCATCCACTCTATCAATTCCATCAACCTAATACCAGCTATCTCCTCATAGATGTCTGTATATAGTTTGCCAGAATTGGCTTTTGTGCATAGTTGCCCGCACTATTCTATAAAGTTATCTGTACTGTTATCAACTTGTTCTATGTAAACCGTTATGCCTTGTAGAATAACTGTATAGCAAATTCAGTTAAATAAATAAATAAATAATGATTTTAGATGCCATAAATGACTGATTAATGGAGCAACTGGCCTTGGAACCAAGAGGGGGAGCTACTTAAGATCTTAGTGAAACATAGGATCTGGTGCAAGAGGTAACAATGACAGTGCTGTTTGGTCATAGTAATCATAGCATTTTTCATCGAACCTCTCCTCAGGCGCGGTCTCAAATAAAAACAATTGGCCAGCAGCACATGAGTGTGGAACAGACAGCATCTTTCAATTAGCTTGACTTTAGGTATCACAGTGTCATGTCTTGTATAGTGCAGAATTTCTGATGTAAGAACACCTTTAAGTGCCCTCTGCTCTTTCACCAATATCTACACACCTCTAAATGAATCAAAAAGAACTTTTACTGATCTAAAGGCTCTTCTTTGCCCTTTCACAAAAGCATCAGCAAATTCACTGCCATCCTCTAGCCACCAGCAAAACAGAGGGGCAAGAAAAACGGGCCATAGCAAGAACAACTGTCGCCGTTTTTGTCTCCAGCAATTACATCCAGTGTCTTTTCAGCACATGCACCCTGCCCCTCGGCAGTCTGCGTCACTTCTTTCTTCAGCAAAGGAAGCAGTTTGTTATGGGTTCCTGAATTCTTGCCTAAGGTAATAACAGTTTTCCATATCATTAAGGAAATAGTGTTGTTATGCCCCAAACCTCATAAAAATCCAAGTCAGATATCCCTCCATACTCTCAACTGCAAATGGATATTTGTGTATTACTTCAAAAAATATCAACTGAATCCATCAGAAAGTCTATTAAGCTTTTTGTTGTCTTCAGTTCTAATGAAACTGGCATTCCTCTGGCAAAAGTAACTTTGACAAATTGCATAGTATTCCGAATCCAAATTTGTTATGAACAAATTGGTGCTCCTCTAACTAGTAAAGTGGACTCTCATCTGAGCCACTGCAGCTACTCTGGCTCTCCTGAAGTTGCTTCACTAAAAATTGTATGCAAAGCAGTGTCTGGTCTTCATTTAATACTTACTTTTCACTCACACTACAGTCCATAATATGAGACAGTATATCCAGTACACTGCAGCTCTCACACCTTTTTAATGTGCAGGCTGCTCCTAAACAATGGACATTACATAAATGATGAGAACACCCCTGAGCTTGGAAATCACTCACTTGTGTGTCTGACTCAGTTCTGCTTGTTGATGAAAAAAGCATCATTGCTCACCTGACCTGTAGTGGGTGTTTTCCACAGACAGCAGGATTGATTAGGCATACAGTTGCTCCCACTCAGTATGGAACTAACTGAGCATCTGAGGAGAGGGCTCTGCACCGGAAGGGCCTTGCATGCTCAGAACTTTATATTGAGTTCTGAGCCCTGGGAGAGCTGTTCTATCCTAGCGATGTGCGATGACGTCATCCACTTGTGTGCCTGATCCATCCTGCTCTCTATGGAAAATATTTGTTACAGCTGAGACATTGCTTTCCACACATTAAAAATAGGTGAAACTGAAAACCAAATGACTGACAGAATAGTGCTATGAAAGTGGCTATTAAAGTCAAAAAGACATGGAAAGCAGGTCAAAAAGAGCAAAATAGGAACAATCATAAGCATTTACAAGCTAGATGTAAAATATTAATAAGGCAAATCAAAGAGAAACTTATAATTAAACCTTTATCAAGTAAATTAAAAGCAAGAAGCCTGTGAGGAAGTTATTTGGATTACCAATGGTTAATTTCATTAAGGATTTTTCATGTGTAACGGCCCTTTTACAAAATTGCTCCATGTTACGCATGTAAAAGTACACGGATGACAAGAAGGAATGCGCTTTTATATCTCTCACATGTAGGCATGTTCTGAAGTAGAGTTTGGGCAGAGCATGTATGGAGTCACAAATTCCATGCGTTGTTTAGAAATATGCACGTAGTCAGCCGCGTGTATTTATATCTTCTCCCAAGGAGGTGTAAATGTGCATGACTTCAATCTAGGTGTGATTTCTGCCACTCTGCCCCTAGTAATTTATAATGTTTCTTTATAAAATCGCCCCAAAATAGGTGTTCTGTTATAAAAATCAGCCCTTAAGTGGGCAATTTTATAAACCTTTCCCATTCAGATAAGGTCTCATAAAAGAGAACCCCTGCGGGCACATACTTGCAGAGTAGGCATGTCCAGGGGAGACGACTGGGCAGAGCAAAGGCAGAATCATGATTTCTGCATGTATTTTATAAAATATCCACATAAAGTATATGCTGTCATTTATAATATCTGTACCTTCAATCTAGGCACAATAAGATTTGTGCTAGCATTTTATAATCGTAGGCATATATGTGTCTTTATAAAATAGGTGCCTTCTCCATCCCCAAATCTAAGTGCCCCGTTATCAAATTACTCTCTAAATGACTATGTTTATGTTTATTGAGCTTTGATATACCTAGTGAGTAAAAAGGAGGGCTAAGGAGAACATCATAGCAAAAAAACTAAATTATTATTTTTTGTGGTTTGGTCTTTGCTGACAAGGATAAGAACATCAGATATGCCATACTGGGTAAGACCAAGGTCCATCAAGCCCAGTATCCTGTTTCCAACATTGGCCAATCCAGGTCATAAGTACCTAACAGTTTCCCCAGAAGACACAGGTTCCACAATGCTTGTCTTGGAGCAAGCAGTGGATTTCCTGGGTCCTCTTTAATAATGGTTTATGGACCTTTCTTCCACGAACTTGTTCAAACCGTTTTTAAACCTAGCTACACTAACAACTTACACTACATTCTCCGATAAAGAATTCCAGAGTTTGATTACGCATTGTGAAAAAATATTTTTTCTTATTAGTCTTAAATGGGTTACATTGTAGCTTCATTGCATGTCCCCTAGTCTTTCTACTTTTTGATAGTGTAAACAATTGATCTATGTTTAGCCGTTCCATTCCATTCATTAATTGATAGACCTCTATCATATCTCCCCTCAGCCCCCTTTTTCCAGGTTGAAGAGCCCTAATCTTTTAAGTCTTTCCTCAAAGGAGTATCCTTCCATCCCCTTTACCATTTTGGTGGCTCTTCTCTGTACCTTTTTCTAATTCCTCTATATCTCTGTTAAGATGCGGCGACCAGAATTGCACACAATATTCAAGGTGCGGTCGCACCATGGAACGATAGAGGCATTATACTATCCTTTGTTTTGTTTTCCATTCCTTTCCTTATGATACCTAGCATTCTATTTGCTTTCTTGGCTCAGAGCAATTCAAGCAAACTAATTGAAAACTCGAAGATATCCTAGAGCAGTTTCTCCTACCCTGCTCCTTGGAGACACATTTAGCCAGTAAATATGAGATGAATGTGCTTACACTGGGACTCCATTGCATGCAATCTACATTGTCTCGTGAATATTCATTGTGGTAATCCTGAAGACCCAACTGTTTAGATGTGCCTCCATGATTGATTTGAAAACATTGTGCAAAAATAACCAAACTGACAAGTTTACTCAAACATGAAATTGCAGTGCTGCTGGTAACTGGTAAGCTATCATTAAACTCTGCTACTGTACCTGCAGGGTAGCCAATGCAATGTCAATTTTTTTTATAGGCTCCAAGAGTAATCCAGGGGACTAACAGCCAGAGAGCCTGACATTGATGTAGAGCAAAATGGTGGAAGCAATTAATGTTTGTTTTTTGTACACGATTTAGAAATTATTATTATTACAGTATATTAAAATGATACATTACTGGGCTTAAACATGATCCCTCTATGGGGAAGAGTCCACACATGAATACAGCAGAGGGAAATCATTGTGGGCAGTACACTGAAATCCCAGCGTTCAATATTGAGCATAAGAGCAAACAGAATGTAAGGAATTACTCAGAAAGAAACAGAGAAAGGACTGGGGATATAATGATGCCTCTGTATCAATTAATGATATGACCACATCTTGAGTATTGTGTAGACTTTTGCTCGCCACATCTCAAGGAAGATACAGTGGAAGTGGAAAAGGTACTGGGTAGAAAAACTACAATTACAAAGGAACATAACACTTCCCTTATGAAGAGGCTAAACAGGTTAGTGCTCTTCAGCTTTGGGATACTACAGAGGTTTCTAAAACTCAGCAGTGATGTGGAACACGTTAATACTAGTTAAAAGCAACTATAGCAGATTTAAGCTAATAGTATAGGCGAGTTTAAAAACAATAGGCCCGATATTCAGCAGTGGCAGCTACGGTAGCTGTTCTAAAGGGGCTAGCCATTGCCGCTAACATTTAGACCTGGATATTCAATGCAGGGGTCCTATCCAGCCACTGACATTGAACATCTGGGTCAGCGGATAGCACCAGAAGCTAAATGGGCAGAGGCAATATTCAGCCATTGCCCGGTTAAGCTTTGGTGGTGAAAGTTAGGACAGCCTTTACTGCGTGAATAACTGGAGAAGTGTCTCAGTGGTTGGCACAGGTTACTTCAGGCTGGAGGGCCAGGGGTTCAATTCCCACGAAGGCACAAGTAACTTCAGGCTGGAGGGGCTGGGGTCTCTAATCCCATGGCCACTCCTCGTGGCCTTGGGCAAACCACTTTACCCTCCATTTCCTCAGGTACACTTAGATTGTGAGACCTTCAGGGATGAGGGAATAAAAAGTGCTGTTAGCATATATCTGTAAACCGCTTTGACCCGGTGAAAAGCGGTATATAAGCATAGCTAAATAAAATAAAATAAATAATAACTGGGCGTGACTGAATATCTCTGCTGCCTGGTTATCCCCAGGTGTTGCCCCTGCCCTATCTCTGGAGTGCCCTGCCACTAGCCACCTAGTGGGGGCACCCAGGGATGTTCAGCGGCAGTAATCGCATTAGTACCGCTGAATATTCAGGTCAGCTAACTGCATTAATTGCTTTAAATATTGGACCCAATATGCCCATTTACAATTAGTAGCCAGGTTTTACCCCCTATAACTTCTGGGAATGAACCAGAGGGAATACATCTGTGCATTTGGATCAACTGGATACTTTGAAAATTGGATTGGATTCCATTTTAGATTTATGACTCGCATTTTCCAAATCTGAGCTCAAGGCAAATTTGTGAAAGGTGAGTAATAAATCTAAAAGTGACCCCGATTGGGTACTCTTGGAGGCCTGCTGCTGGACTCACTATGCCATTGGTCTAGGAATGCTCTTAGTACACAGATGCATTGAAATTCTGTCTTCAGCTTGATAGAAATCTTATGAATAAAAGTGAATGTTTGTGCCATCATGTGAATATCTCCTTGCAACCCCAGTCCTTTGATTTTCTTGGCAAGGTGTGACTGAAAGTAGATTATCAGGCCTTTCTTCTGCACGCTAAATCTACAACACTAGGTATTCCAAGGTGGTCACCCATCCGAGTACTAGCTAGGCCTGACTCTGCTTAGCTTCTGAGATCAGGCTCATTCAGGGCAGCAAAGCTATAGCAGACTAAATTCTATGGACCCAGTATTCAAAGGAATTAACACAGATGGCAGATCTGCTAACCAGAGCCGGCCCAAGGGTTTCTCCCGCCCTAGGCAGAAACTCCAGCCTCACCACTCACCCCCCCCCCCCCCGCAGCTGCCACGGATTCTGTCTCAAGAGGGGGAGGTGGGCAGCAGCAGTATTTTGAAAAGCTGCCCGCCTTCTCCTCCTCCTCCTGAGACAGAATCAGTGACAGCTGGGAAGGGCAGTATAGCCGCCCATGTATGCCACCACCCAGTTGGGCCGACTGCCTAGTTCTCCTAGTGGACAGGCTGGCCCTGTTGTTAACTATGTTAATCCCTTTATCTGGAATATTTAGGGGCACTAACACAGTTAGTGCCACTGAATCTCCCCAGGTGCTGACCATTGGGGCATTCTGGGGGTGGCATCTGGCCATATCTGGACAGTGGTGATATTGAGTCGCTACCTAATAATGGCAAAGTGGCGAAAGTAAGGCACATGCTAACTTTTGCCATGGAAGCTAACCGGGCCGCAGCTGAATATTGCCAATGCCCGGCTAGCTTCTTAGCAATCTGGGCAATCCTGATATTGAGTGCCAGGGCCCAGATATGACCCTGGCATTGACTATCCGGGTTTAAGTTTCAGCGGCAATGGCTAGCTGCTGAAACCGTGTAAGCTGCCATTGCTTAATATCTCCCCCTTATGAATTGTACCGAGCTTTAGATAAGATCCATTTTTTTTTCAAAGTATACTTTTCATAACTTTTAAGGTAAACCAGTATGATCATGTGATCATACATCCAAATCGTTCAGTGAATGTGTCATGAGGTGCCCGCCAATAGGAAGTTCCTGAGGGACTTCTGACAGAGGATACTGCCCCAGTTGATGGATGAACAGGAATGCAAGTATTGGGATTCTGAGAAACTGTGCTTCAAAGCTTATAACAAACAAAGAAAATAAATAAATTCTGTGGGTGTGGGGTTTTAGAAACCTGGATACCTGCCTTCTCCCTCATGCGCCCACCTCCAGTCCACCCGCTCTTCTGCATTTTTTTTCATTGGTCCCGCACTCTGGAACCCCCTGCCCTCCTCCCTCAGGCTGGAACCCCATCATATCACTTTTAAGCAGAACCTAAAAACCCACCTTTTCTCCTTAGCCTTCGACCTTCCCTCCCCTTTTGTCTGATCCTGTCCCTCCAAGTACAATAACTACCCTGTTCTTTTGTCATGTATGTCTACTCGCTATCACTGTCCTATCATTGATTGTAATTTCCTTTCAATTTTCCGGCCATGCACCCACTTTGAATTTTTGTAAATTGTGAATCGCTCTGATTTTTAAAGTAGGGCGGTATATCAAATAAATAACCATAACCATACCTAGAGACTTTAAAAATTCTGTATGTGATTATTTTACAATAAAATAATTCTGCGTTTGTAAAAATGTTTAAGATTTTGCTGGGCAAAAAGTGTTCAGAGGAAAAAGTTTGCAAAAAGGTATTCTTTAACTGTGAGATGTGAGAAAAACCTGATAGTTGATTTTCCCCTCCTCATTTTTCACTCAACCCCAAGCACATTCTTTGATAGACCGATGATCCAGTTATTAAGTTAGAAAGGACATTACTCAGAAAACAAATCAATTCTGGATTTACATAGAAAAGTGAGTAATACCATCCTTAGCATTAGAATAATTGTAGTCCAACACAAAATACAGCAATAAATTTAAGGGACTTAGATTTAACTAGGCATTCCTACCCTTATAGGACATTAAGGATATAGGGCCCGATTTTCATTTAGGCAGGCTATGTGCATGTCGGCACACCAACCTCCTTAATCCCAATCTTCACTTTCACAGTGACGGAAGTGAAAATCCGGGTTTGATTGGACACGCTGGCTGCCGCTGAGGCTAAACCTTACCTATCTCTAAGGAGAACCGGGTAGCATCAAAAATCACTGCTACCCTCTTGGCCCTTTCATCTGCCCCAGAACATCCCCCAACACACCCCAATGCTAACCGCATAGCATTTGGGCGCATTAGGGACTTAACTGGGATTTTCCAAAGGTGCCTTTGGAAAATCCCAGTTAAGGCATTTGCACAGGTAACATGGGCAGTTACCCGTGTAAATGCCTTCGAAAATTGGGCCCATGGTTACTAAAGTATGTGCATGACATTTGCCCCTTGACATGCAATAAGGAGTAAAAACGTGTTATTTTACATAGATAGTGCTGGGGAGGAGTCTGCTGTCTTGGTACATGTCGGTACCAATGACATAGGAAAATGTGGTAGGGAAGTTCTGGAGGCTAAATTTAAGCTTTTAGGTAGGAAGTTGAAATCCAGAACTTTCAGGGTAGCGTTCTCCGAAATGTTTCCTGTTCCACGTGCAGGACCCAAAAGGCAGGCAGAGCTCCGGAGTCTCAATGCGTGGATGAGACGATGGTGCAAGGATGAGGGTTTTGGATTTATTAGGAACTGGGGAACATTCTGGGGAAAGGAGGGGGTCTTCCGAAGGGATGGGCTTCACCTTAACTGGGATGGAACTAGACTGCTGGCATTAACCTTTAAAAAGGAGATAGAGAAGCTTTTAAACTAGATAATAGGGGAAAGCCGACAGTAGGCCAAGAACGCATGGTTCGGAAGAAGGTATCCTTGAAGGATACTACCGAAAGCAGTGAGGTTCCAAAAAAGAGTAAAGTAGCCCAAATGCCCTTGAGTATGGTTCAGACAGAGAGTAAAGATTCCAAATTACCCATGCCTACCAATAGCCAGATTAATATTAATAAAATACAGTCTCTGAAATGCTTGTATGCAAATGCTAGAAGTCTAACCAATAAGATGGGGGAGTTAGAATATATAGCACTAAATGAGAGGTTAGATATGATTGCAATCTCAGAGACATGGTGGAAGGAGGATAACCAGTGGGACACTGTGATACCTGGATACAAACTATATCATAATGATAGAACTGATCAAATTGGTGGAGGGGTTGCGCTCTATGTTAGAGAGGGCATTGAGTCAGAAAGGATTAAAGTTTTGCAGGAAACAAAATTTGCTGTAGAATCTCTATGGATTGAAATTCCATGTATGAAGGGGAAGGTGATGGCAGTGGGGGGTGTACTATCGACCGCCTGGCCAGAATGAACAAATGGATGATGAAATGCTCAAAGAAATCAAGGAAGCTAACAAAAGTCACAGCAGAATAGTAATAATGGGTGATTTCAATTGCCCCGGTATCGACTGGGTCAGTGACACGGCAGGACATGCTAGGGAGATAAAGTTTCTAGATGAAATAAATGACTGCTTCTTGGAGCAGCTGGTTCATGAACCGATCAGAGGGGAAACCATACTGGACCTAGTCCTTAGTGGAATACCAGATCTGGTGCAAGAAATAAGGGTGTTGGGACCACTTGGCAGTAGTGATCATAGCATGATCGTGTTTGATTTAATTAGTGGAGGAGGGACAGTAAAGAAATCCACAGTACTACTTTTTAACTTTCGAAAGGGAGACTATGATAAAATGAGGAATATAGTTAAGAAAAAACTAAAAGGAGCGGTTGCAAAGGTTAAAGACTTACATCAAGCTTGGGTGTTGTTTAAAAATACTATCCTGGAAGCCCAGACCAGCTGTATTCCACGCATTAAGAAAAGTGGAAGAAAGTCCAAAAAACTGCCAGCATGGTTTAAAGGTGAGGTCAGAGAGGCTGTTGCTGCCAAAAAAGCATCTTTTGGGAAATGGAAAAAAGAGTCAAATGACGAAAACTGGAAACAGCACAAGCACTGGCAAGTTAAATGCAAAGCATTCATAAGGCAGGCAAAGCGAGAATTTGAGAAGGAACTTGCTACGGAAGCAAAAACACTAAATAAAGGCTTTTTCAAGTACATTCGTAGCAAAAGGCCTGTGAGAGAGTCATTTGGACCATTATATGATAGAGGGGTAAAAGGGGCAGTAAGAGGAGACACGGCTATAGCGGAGAGACTGAATGAATTCTTTGCTTCGGTCTTTACTGAGGAAGATGTAGGGATGTTACCCAAGACTGAAATGGTATTTAAAGTTGATACTGCAGAGGAATTGAGAGAAATATCGCTACACCGAGAAGATGTATTACAACTATTTGATAAACTGAATAGTAGCAAATCACCTGGACCGGATGGTATACATCCAAGAGTGTTGAAAGAACTGAAATATGAGATTGCAGACCTGCTATTAGTAATCTGTGAACTTTCATTAAAATCATCTGTAATACCTGAAGATTGGAGGATCGCCAATGTAACACCAATTTTTAAAAAGGGTTCCAGGGGTGATCCGGGAAATTACAGACCGATGAGCCTGACGTCAGTACCGGGGATAATGGTAGAAACCATCATAAAGAACAAAATTACACAGCATGTAGATAGTCATGGCCTAATGGGAGACAGCCAACATGGCTTTAGACAAGGAAGATCTTGTCTTACTAATCTGATATGTTTTTTTGAAGGTGTGAATAATAAGGTAGACAAAGATGAGTCAGTTGATATAGTGTATCTGGACTTTCAGAAAGCCTTTGACAAGGTCCCTCATCAGAGACTTTTGGCAAAACTAAAAAGTCATGGGATAGGAGGCAGTGTACTATTTTGGATCGGGAACTGGCTAAAAGATAGAAAGCAGAAGGTAGGGCTAAATGGCCAATTTTCCCAATGGAAAATGGTGAATAGTGGAGTACCCCAGGGATCTGTACTGGGTCTGCTACTTTTTGACATATTCATAAATGACCTGGAAAAGGGAATAACTAGTGAGGTTATCAAATTTGCAGACGACACAAAACTGTATAAAGTTGTTAAAATACAAGAGGACTGTGGAAAACTGCAGGAGGATCTGGATAAATTGGAAGACTGGGCATCCAAATGGCAGAAGAAATTTAATGTGGACAAGTGCAAAGTTATGCACCTAGGAAAAAACAACCCACACTATGGTTACACGATGCAAGGTTCCACATTGGGAACCACCACCCAGGAAAAAGATTTAGGAGTCATTGTGGATAACATGTTAAAACCCTCCACCCAGTGTGCAGCAGTGGCCAAGAAAGCAAATATAATGCTAGGTATCATAAGGAAAGGAATGGAAAATAAAACAAATTATATTATAATGCCTCTGTATCGTTCCATGGTATGACCGCATCTTGAATATTGTGTGCAATTCTGGTCGCCGTATCTTAAAAAGGATATAGCATTATTAGAAAAGGTACAGAGAAGAGCCACCAAAATGGTAAAGGGGATGGAAGGCTACTCCTGTGAAGAGAGGCTACAAAGGTTAGGGCTCTTCAACCTGGAAAAGAGACGGCTGAGGGGAGATATGATAGAGGTCTATAAATTAATGAATGGAGTGGAACGGGTAAACGTAGATCAATTGTTTATGCTGGAGTGGAGGAGTGGCCTAGTGGTTGGGGCGAGGTACTTTAGGCCAGAAGGTCCTGGGTTCAAATCCCACTAGAGGACAGCAACCTTGGGCCGGAAGGACTGGGGTTTCTAGTCCCATAGGTGCTCCTTGTGGTCTTGGGCAAACCACTTAACCCTCCATAGCCCAAGTTCCCTGTAAAATAGTTATCTCCAAGTTATAATGCCCTGTTCAATGTAATTTCAGTTTGTTGAATGTAAACCGCACTGATGCAGAATAGCGCGGTATATAAAAGAATATAAATAAATAAAATAAATATCAGAATATAGAAAGACTAGGGGACATGTAATGAAGCTACAGGGTAAACTATTTAAGACAAATAAGAGAAAATATTTTTTTCACTCAACGTGTAATCAAACTCTGGAATTTGTTACCAGAGGGTGTAGTAAGAGCTGTTAGTGTAGCTGGGTTTAAAAAAGGTTTGGACAAGTTCCTGGAGGAAAGGTCCATAAGCCATTATTAAAAAGGGACCCAGGATATCAATGCTTGACCCAATACAAGCATTGTGGATTCTGTGTCTTTTGGGGATACTGCTAGGTACGTATGACCTAGATTGGCCACTGTTGGATACTGGGCTTGATGGACCTTGGTCTGACCCAGTATGGCATATCTTATGTTCTTAACATGGTTTGTCAAAGCGTGCAAAACACCTCATTATGATGCAAATCAAATAACAGACATTGCATTGAATAGCACAAGCTGCATTTGTGGTTAAGTGGATTGTTGTCTGTTTTCACAATTGGTCTCCCATCCAAATACTAGCAAGCTGCTTAATTCTTGGAAAAATAATGCTAGTTTATAACTGGCATTATTTTTCCACTTGGGGGTGTCAGGCCACTAACATTTGACCCTATTCTTCCAAATGCCATCTTAAAGGGGTTCCAAAAAAATCTAGTCTTGGGCGTCCTTATTTCCCTCCCCCTCCTCCCCCAAAAACCCAATCCAAGGTGAGGGACTGGTTCTGTATGAAAAGTGCCTGCTGGTTGAGTTGCTCATGAAACAAGTGAAAGAACTGAGAGAGGAGTTAGTGACGCTGAGTACATCTGTGACAGTGGGAACTATATTAATGAAATGCTTCTGGAGGAGTCAAAAGCTCACCAGCAGTGCAGGAGGATGAAACAATACTGAAAGGACAGCTGGACACGGATCAGCAGAGCCTGCAGAATCCGACTCCACCTTCCCTCATACAGAAGAATGGATATGCAGCCCTGGAAGTGGAGGAGGTGATAACATCCTAGGAACAAGATGAATTGGAGCTGAAGTTGTCAAATCAGCTATCACTAGGCAGTAAAGGGTAGCAGTGATTGGCGACTCCCTTTTGAGAGGTACAGAGGCATCCATCTTCTAACCAGACAATAGATGTCCTGGGAGGTATATTGTCTGTTAGTGGCAAAAATCAAGACTTAGGGAGAGTTTTCTGAAAATACTGAAGCCTCTTATTAGCTGATGCTGCTTATTCATATAGGTAGAAATGACACTTCTGGATATCTCTCTGAACTTATCACAAGTGACGTCATGGCTCAGGGACAGAGAGTGAAGCAGATGCACTGATGGTGTTTTCTTCAGTCCTCTTTGCTGAGGGTAAAAGCTAAGGCAAAGAAGCTTCCCTCCTGGAGATGAATGCATGACTGCGAGAATGGCGTCAGAGAGCATTTCGGCCTCATGGATTATGGGATGATTTTCTAAGGGTTGCTGAGAAGAGATAATATCCATCCATGAAAAAAAGAGCAAAGTGTCTTCCACAGCATGCTGGCTAACCTTACATAGAAACATAATGGTAAAAAGAAATTGTAGCCTATCCAGTCTACCCTTCCATACCAACTACTATAGTCCTTTTTTTACCTTCAGAGATCTCTGTTTTTCCCCATGCTTTCTTGAATTCAGATACTGTCCTGGTCTCTACTATCTCCATTGGGAGACTATTCAATGCATCTACCATTCTTTCAATAAAGAAATATTTCTGAATATTACTCCTGAGTCTACCCCCTTTCACCTTCATCCTATGCTCCCTCGTTGCAGAGCTTTCCTTCAATTGAAAGAGGCTCTCCTCCTTTACATTTGTGCCACAGAGGTATTTAAACATCTCTATCATCTCTTTTCTCCCGCCTTTCTTCTAAAGTATACATATTGAGATCTTTAAGTTTGTCCCCATATGCCTTATGACGAAGCCCACTGATCATTTTGGTAGCCACCCTTTGCGCTGACTCTATTCTGTTTATATCCTTTTGAAGGTGCGGTCTCCAGAATTGCACACAATACTCCAAATGAGGTCTCACCAAAAACTTATAAAGAGGCACTATCACCTCTTTCTTCCTGCTGGCCATTCCTCTCCCTATGCACCCAAGCATCCTTCTGGCTTTCGTCATTATCTTTTTTATTTGTTTAGCCGCCTTAAGATTATCAGAAACAATCACGCCCAGATCCCATTCTGCTTTCATGGAAAGAAGTATTTCACCACCTACACGGTACCGCTCCCTTGGATTATTGCAGGCTAAATGCATAACTCTGCATTTTTTAGAGTTAAATCTCAGCTGCCAAATTTTTGACCATTCTTCATGCTTAGCTGGATCCCTCCTCATGTTATCTACTCCTTCTTGAGTGTCTATTCTATTGCATAATTTGGTATCATCTACAAAGAGGCAAATCTTACCTTACAGCCTATGTTCCCTCTAATTTTCTGTAGGCTGTGTGCGCATAAAATATCAGCTGTGTGCAGCTTTTGAAGGAAGGTAACATTTTTGTGCGCCACATAACGACACTCGGAGTTATATACTTTAAAATTTGACTACATGTCAGAATACAGTATGTATAACACACTGATTTTAATCAAATTAAATGAAAATAGACGATTACTAAATGAAGCGGGAAATTTCTAGTAATTACAATCATAACTTTTAAATTTTAAGACGTCTGTGTTGTTTTCTATCAGAATCAGAGCCGTAATTTTTGTGCGCTCTGTTGTAAAGTATGTGCGCTCTCTCGGCGAGGTGTGTGCACGCGCACACGCGCACAGCTTAGAGGGAACAGTGCTTACAGCCCTTATGTAAAATCACTAAAAAATGTTAAAAAGAATAAGACCAAGGACAGATATCTGTGTCCCACCACTGGTAACATCCTTCTCCTCAAAGTAATCTACATTTACCTGTACCCTTTGACACCTCCCACTCAACCAATTTCTAACCCAGTCCTTCCCTTTAGGGTCCATTCCTCGGGTACTTAATTTATTTATAAGTCACCTGTGCAGAACGATATCAAAAGCTTTACTGAAATCTGAGTACACCACATCTGGGGCTCTCCCTCTGTCCAACTCTCTGTTGCCTAGTCAAAGAAATTAGATTTGTCTGACAAGACCTGCCTCTGGTAAACCCATGCTGCCTCAAATCCTGCAATCCAGAAACCTCACTATCTTCTTTTAGAGTGTTTCCATTTATTTACTCACCACAGAGGTCAGAGTAACTGGTCTGTAGCTCTTAACCTTATTCTTATTTCTGCCGTTGTGTAAAGGGAGCACATGCACCTTTCTCCAGTCCTTTGGGACCACTTCCAACTCTAAAGAAGCATTGAAAAGGTCAGAAAGTGGAGCCACTAGAACTTCCTCAAGTTCCTTCAACACTCTCAGATGTATCACATCCAACCCCATTGCTTTGTCTACTTTTACTTTAGCTAGTTCCTCATAAATATAGTCTTCTGAAAATTGTTCAAGATCCCTTCACTTCTGTTCCTTTTTGTGGGTGTTTTCTGAGGACCTGCTTCTGGCCCTTTATCTGTGAACACCGAGCAAAAATATTTATTAAGCAATTCCGCTTTATCCTCTTCAGCTTCAACATATTTCTCCCCTTTTCCCTTGAGTCTGACAATACTACTTTTGCACTGCCTCCTCTCACTAATATATCTGAAAAATGTCTTGTCCCCCTATTTTACTGCATTGCATATTTTTTCTTCTATTTGTATCTTTGCTTTCCTGACTACTTTCCTAGCTTCTCTAAGTTTTTCCATATATTGATGTTTGTCTTTTATGAAGGGTACCCTCCTTTTCTGCACCTTTTCAGCTACTTCTTTTGAGAACCTAATAGAAAGGTTTGTTGCCCTTAAAATATCCCCTTTCAGTTTGCCCATTGCTTTTCTACATCCTCCAGCTGATCCCGTCCTGACTCCTTGACATATTGTCCCATCTTGACATAGTTTTCCTATAGTCTAGGACCCTCACTTTGGAATGGACTTTATCATCTGTAGTCATAATACTGAATCACACCATCTTGTGATCACTGAATGCAAGCTGATCTCTCACTATAACATCAGAAAGACTTTCCCTGTTGGCAAGCACCAGGTCCAGTATTGCCCCCTCATATGTGGGTACTGTTACGAGTTTCTGGAATCATTCTCCCAGTAGAGAATCCAAGATCTCCCTTTAGAGTTAAAGCCTGCAGGTATGTGGAATATTAATGCTGCAATGTTAAACTATAGCAGTTGGACATTTTTTTAAAATGCCAGCTTCCATGCTCATATAAAACCTATTTCATTATCTTACTTCTAGACCCTTTTCACCGTCATCCTACTTTTTCAGTGTTTTTTTTTTAGCTTTGCGGCTGCAGTGTTCAGCCGCACAGCCCGCAGTCCCCAGCAGTTTTGTGTTTTACCACAACTGCTGTTTTTTTTGTTTGTTTTTGGCCCTGATTGTGGCTGCAATGCCTAGGACACACACCTTTTGGAATTTTGTGCTCCCCCCCCCCCCACAGGGAGCCCATAGCCCTATGCCATTTTTGTGGCCGCTGCCATGCCTGCGCTTTATTTTTCCCTCAGTTGGGCATTGCAGCCATGCAGGATGGCTGTTTAGGTCTGGTGATGGGAAGCCTGACAGGGTGGCCCTAAATGCAAGACCATGGGCCCCTGGAGGACCTGTGGGGACCCAGACCTTTCTATTCAGCTAGCATGTATGCAGCTCATGGAATTTCACTGCAACTGATGGATCAGCGCAGGGTGTTGATAAGATACCTGGAGATTACTAATTCCTTCTTCTGGTTGGCTCAGCTTTTTGCCTTCCTCAGTGGTCCAAGGAAGGGAGTGGCAGTAGCCAAGTCTTCTATTGCCAACTGGATTCAGGAGAATATTAGGTCAGCGTACCTTCTGGAGGAATATCAAAGCTCATTTCATTAGGGCAGAGTTCACCTTAGGGTCTCCAGAGGACATCTGTAAGGTAGCTACCTGGTCTTTTCTGAGCACCTATGTAAAACACTACAGGTTGCATGTGGGAACCAGCAGAGCGGATGGCACCTTTGGCAGGCAGTCCTGTCCAGAGCATCGTGTTTCTCGCACCTTGCACCTTGTGATACATTCTACTCTTCTGGACTGGTCTAGCAGAATAAGGAAGGAGAAATTTTACCTGATAATTTTCTTTCTTTGAACCCTGCTAGACCAGTCCAGGACTCATCCTGAAAGACTCCTATTACAGGGTGGGAAACCCTGCTACCTTTTGATTGTATTGTCACTATCAGTGCCTGATGCAGAGTTAATTCTACTAAGGGAACCAAATGCTCATGTTATTTGTTGCAAAGTTGAATTATAGATAAATTGAGCCCAAAGTATATTCAAATTACTTTCTTATAAAAAGTATTATGTTTAAACTGTTTATTGAGGCATTAAAATACTTAACACAATCAAATGGTATCATATGTCACAAACAATTGGCAGAATATATAATAATATCTCCTCATCACAAGACATTTTTCATTTTATCCCATTCCCCCCTTGGTCTAATCTCCATCTTAGTGTACCCAGGCTCAGTCCCTATTCCTTCTGTGTTTAGGCGTTGAGGCACCCGCAACCTCCCATGATCTGCTTATGGTTTGCTTATTGTACCTCCCCCTCCTCCTGGTCCCCCCACGCCCCCTGACCTGTTCTGTCAGTGTTATAGGTTAACCGCCTTAGGTCTTTGGGACTGCTGAAGCAGGGGTGCCCATCGGGGGTGTGTGCTCTTTTCCCCTTGAGCACCTCCACTCCTTTGCTTATTTCCTCTAATAACCTCCTTTCCCCCCTAAGCCCCTCTATCCACTTGGCCCTAAGATACTTATTTATTTATTTTATTTATTTTCTCTTATATACCGTGCTATTCTGCATCAGTGTGGTTTACATTGAACAAACTGAAATTACATTGAACAGGGCATTATAACTTGGAGATAACTATTTTACAGGGAACATGGACTATGGAGGGTTAAGTGACTTGCCCAAGACCACAAGGAGCACCTGTGGGACTAGAAACCCCAGTCCTTCCGGTCCAAGGTTGCTGTCCTCTAGTGGGATTTGAACCCCCGACCTTCCGGCCTGAAGTACCTTGCCCCAGCCACTAGGCCACTCCTCCACTCCACTCCCCCCCTTCTAGTTCATCACCTACTGCCTGATCTTCCCTACTCACTTGCTCCATATGGGACCCCTCCATGGAACTTTGCCGTAACATGTAGAACCCCCTCCCTCCGCACATGCCCCCATGTCACCATGCCATCCCTCCCTTAGGATTCCTTATATATCTAGTCCTGTTGTTTCTGCTTCACCTGCCCGCTTCCCCACATATTCCTTTTGCCGTTTCCTCCCAGACGTCAGTGCAGTATTCTCCCTCATATTCCTCAAACCCAATCTGTTTGCTCCGGACTATTAGAGTTGATCTGGTCTGGGCTGCGAACGCATTCCTTCTCCTATATGAGAGGGGCGGCCCAACGCGGTCCCCACCCCTTACTGGTAGGTCTGTGGCAGGACTGAGTTGGAGGTTTAGGGGAGCCTAAGCCCACGTTAGTTTAGCAAACTTCGAACATAGTAAGCATGCCTCAGCTCCACCAATTGGATCAGAGACTGGGTCAAGTGTTAGAAAATAAATTAGAAGTTGTGACCCCTGATGTTCTGGATATTTGCCAGATGAGGGTTAGGAATCCCCTTATAGGTTTACTAAGTTCCTGCACACATCCTCAAGGCTCATCCTAGCCTCACTTGTGTTCAGGGGGTACAGGAAGTACCATAAACAAATAATTATATAGACATCATAACCACACATAACATACAACCCCGAGGTCCATGGTGCTCCTCCCCACTGTCTCCCCCCACCCATGATCCATGATCTTCATGGATATTGCTGCGGCATTCGACTCCGTCAGCCATGAACTACTCCTGGCACGTCTCAAGGAGAAAGGAATCCATGATACAGCGCTAAGCTGGTGCAAGTCATACTTGACAGACAGATGGCAACATGTGCGAACCGGCTCCATTACCTCCGAACCTTTCCAACAAGAATAAGGAGTGCCAGAGGGATCGTCACTCTCGGCTCTGCATTTTAATATATACATGCAGCCCATTTGGCTCTCATCTGCTCCTTCAAAATCACCTGCCTGGTATACGCCGATGACGTACTGCTCTACGTGCCGTTCTCAAACGACCAGCCAGATTTTTCACCACTAACAACCTGCTTCGATGCTGTCACCAACCGGCTCCATACACAAAACCTCAGAATAAATTTCAACAAAACAGAGGCCTTATTCATTACCAGGAACGAAGCATTTACTCCTCCCGCCTCAATAAAAGTATGAAACGCTGAGCTCCTAAGCAAGCCTACTCTACGCTACCTAGGGGTCACCCTAGACCAACAGCTAGACATGAAAGCCCATATAAGCAACACGGTCAAGGCAGTTTACCACAAAATACGGACAATCCGACACCTACGACACCTGCTGGAGCCAGACAGCTTCCAAACAATCTATCAGGCCCTTGTAATCCCCCACTTTGACTACGCCAACTCAATTCTACACAGACTCCCGAAGAACACACTGAACCCACTTCAGCTTGCAATGAACGCAGCCACCAGAATATTGCATGGAGCCTCAAGGAGGGATCACGTAACCCCAATCTTGAAACAACTCCATTGACTACCAGTCCACTGCAGACTCTCCTTCAAAGCCATCAACAAGTGCTCCTCCACCTCTCTCACAAACCTCATCCACCCCACTCCCCCTAACAGAACCAGGAGGTCATTCGCCGCCAACATGCTGATAATCCCAAACGCAATAACGAAATACTTGCAAGCAGCAAGAAACAGAGCCTTTGTATTCTATGCACCCACATGTTGGAATGCCTTCCCACCCACCATCCGGACCATCACTGACCTTGCCCAATTTAGGAAGTCACTGAAGCACCATATCTTCCTTCAGCACTACTCCCATACTAGCGACAAATCACAACCAGCCATACTCAACCGCCAGGACAATGCCCCCAGCACACCCACATCACACTGTTGCAGCCCCACCCTTTAGCACAACGGGTACACCCAGTATATTGAGTGTGTATATGGTTTCTAATACTGCAAATAGATGCCAATGTGTATATTGTTACCAATGTGTATATAGCCATCTAATATTCAGACAGACGCCAAGCATCCCCGGTCAAGGCTGTACATCTGCGATTTGAATGAACAACCTGTATATAATTAGACAACCTGTAAATAGTTGCCAGTCAATCCGGTCACCTGCAACCTGATCTCTCAGCCTATACATAGTTACCCTTGTTAGTCCCAAGTTGGAACACCTGTTCTTTGTTAAGGACAGCGCAGGTTCTGCCTGCACTGTGCAAATTTTGTTGACTGTAAACCGCACTGATTCTAAAAAGCGCAGTATAGAAAAGTCATTAAATAAATAAATAAAATAAAACCCGCCCATTCACCCATCAGGCCCCACCTAAGTTACATTTGTTATACCTTCTCATTTAGAGAACCCGTAAAAATACCCTGGGTATAATATTGTAAATCTCAGTCAATCTTCTATGTGCTGTATTTGTCCTTGAACCTCTGGGTTTCCCTCCTCATGTTTCCACGATGTCAGACCCTACCAGCTCCATCTCACATGCAAGCATCCACAATTAGACCCATACGATTGGTTTTAATCAGTGGAAATCTGCCAGGTGGCGGCATCAGACCATCAAATAACAGTCTAGTTCAGCGAGGCATTATTTATATCTGATTCCATCTCTTACGTGCTTGTCCTCATCCTGGCTTTCATGCAGATTGTTACTCAGCAGAGAGGGCCTTGGTGTGGTAAAAGTAAACTGCTGACACCCATATTCTAGCTGCAGTCGAGCCGGGTAGGCTAGGGCAAATCAGACTCCATGCTCTACTAGGATACTACAGGCCTTGTATTCTTGCCGTCATGCTGATACTCCAGCTGAATTGTCCGGGAAGACAAGAAAACCTTGTGCACTTCCATCTCCATGCCATTGCTTTTGGGCAGCCCTCAGTACACACTCTTTTTGATATGCGTTTAGATATGTGGACGGTTGTCGGAAGGGTGTCGCTGACTTAGCCGGTGAGTCCGCTCTATCATTATGCTGCCGATACCCTCTTCAAGTTGTAGGTTAAGGGGAATTAAGGTCTCCAAAAACCCCTTCTGCTCGTTATCTGACACCTTCTCATTGACACCTTTGTATCAGAGGTTTTTCCTTCTTCCGCGGTTTTCTAAGTTCTCTAACTTGTCAGTATGGTGCTGGAGGCACTCTTCCATGCATTTCAGCCAGGCCTGGGCTTGGACCTGTGCGTCTTCCAGGGTCCCAATTCTTTGCTCTGCTAGTTCCACTCGGCTGGTAAACTCTGACACCGCCTGCACCACACTAGTCATTTGTGCAGCCAGGCCACCGAGACACTCCTCCAAGGCCTGCACCACTGCCCTGGTTACCTCCTCCACCATCGTCCCACAAACATCAGCTTTTGGGCTGTCAGGCTGGCCCTCCACCATCTTTGTATCGGCTGCTCATGTATTTTCTTGCCTCGGGGTTTTTGTCGCCATGGGAGTAGAGCGTGCGACACCGGATCCCACCTAAATTCCATTCTGCCTCAGATTACCTCCCTGTGAAGGTTTCTGCTGATAGGCTTTACTTTTGGTGCCTGGGGAGGGAGGAGAACTCCGGAGCTAGGAAGTGCACGTCTTCCCTAGTCCACCCTTGCCACCGGAAGTCTCTAAAAAGTATTAAATAATTGGCAGACCTCTTAAAGCTTTAGAAAACTGTAAATTGCCAAGCTGTCTTTAAAGGTCCATTTTATTCTTTTTTATGTGTATTTTAGTTACAAAAATTGTCCTTTAAAAATAATTTAAATATTTATCTCAAGTTTCACAGTATCTCCTCAACATTCCAATACAGTAGCCTCTTGACATAATGCTATGTTTCAAACTAGCTCAAATATAGTTCTGCATTTGGAGATAAATCACATATTTGCATTGCTATGTTTTGGAAGTAACGAGAGCTGCCCTGGCCGAAGTTGTTCCTATGAAAAATATTTAATAGCTTTGTTGTTATTTGGAGAAATGAACAAGTTTTATGACAAAGTGCCGATTAGTTCTGCATTAGGAGAAAATTCACCGCATTTTGTCTTCAAACTTGAGCTAAATATTTAAAAGATTTTTAAAGGACGATTTTTTTGTAATTAAAATAAACATTAAAAAAAAGAGTTAAATGGACCCTTAAAGATAGCTTGACAATGTGATAAACATTTAAGGGGTCTGACGATTTTTTAATACTTTTTATTTAAAAAATCACTCGAATATACTTTGTGCTCAATTTATATATAAAAAACAGAGGATAGAGCAGTTTCTGGAATCCAATGGATTGTGAAATCTGAGGCAGTAGGGTTTTACTAGCGGTAAGTCTTGTAAGATGAATCTGATCAATTTTTTTGACTGGGTAGCCAGAGAGCTGGATCAAGGGAGAGCACTAGATGTGATGTATTAGATTTCAGCAAAGCCTTTGACACAGTTCAGCAAAAGAGACTTATACATTAAGGGCCCGATTCTGTTCCTGATGTACAGTAGATTCCCTCTGTGCGTCCGGTCTGAACCGGATGCACAGAGCAGATCGCAATTCTGATCCCATGGGGCACTTCTAGCCCCACGGGATCGGAATCGTGAACAGTCCTGCACGTGCAGGCTGGGACTGCGATTCTGTCTGGCCTGCATGTGCAGGATTGTACCTGGCTAACTCAGTCAAGGCTCTTCAATGGAGCCATGTTGCCATGGCATTGTGGCTCCATTGAAGAGCCGCGAAGCTAGCCACTGGAGAATAAAGTTAATTCCCTGCAGCCCGACCCCCGATCTGGCCTCCTAAGGCCAGGGTCGCGCTGCGGGGAATGTCCTCCAGCCCCCCTGCCCCATCTGTGCCCTGGCAGCAAAAAAAAAAAAAAAGACCAGGGAAGTTATTCCACCTCAGAGGTGGAATAACTTCCCCGCACATGTTGCCAGCCCCGGACATACAGGGCCGACATTAGAATAGTCCCTTTACATCCAGGGTTGGCAACCACCCACACTCCACCCCCTTCCCTGCCTCCATCTAACTTCCCCGCACAACCGGCAGGGAAGTTAGTCGGGGGCAGGAGCTGGCATGAATAGTGGGAATGGTCGTCCCATTGGGACATGCATCCCCGCTATTTGTGGCTCAAAATAACCCCCTAAATAAACTGAACATCCTTGGGATAGGCCCTAAAGTGACTGATGGTTGAGTGGGAGATGACAAAGAGTAGTAGCTAAATGGATTTCACTCTGAGAATAAGGATGTTACCAGTGGTGTACAGCAGGAATTGGTCATTGATCCAGTTCTTTTTAATATTTGTGGAAGTGCTATTGTGGAAGATCTGTTGGGTAAGGTTTGCCTCTTTGTGGAAGATACCAATATCTGCAATAGGGTAGACACCTTGGAAGGTGTGGCTCATATGAAGAGAGATCTAGTGAAGCTTGAAGAATAGTCTAGAATTTGGCAGCTAAGATGTAATACTAAAAAATGTAGGGTCATGCATTTGGGTTGCAAAACCCCCAGGGGGTGCTAAACCATAATGAGAGAAATATGTTCTGCAGAAAATAAGAGCAGGACTGAGAGGTGATTGTATATGAACATTTTAAGGTGCCTTTACAGGTAGAAAAAGCTACAGCAAAAGCTAGAAGGATGCTTGGATGCATAGGGAGAGGAATAGCCAGAATGAAAAAGGGGTGTTTTCAACAAACACTACAACAGCACATGACACACACAACCACTGGATTGAAATCCCTACACAACCACCGTGGTAGGGTTGCCAACTGGCCGGTTTTCAGCCGGCCTGGCCGGTTTTTCCATGGCCAGGCCGGCTGCCGGCGCAGAGGCAAAACCGGCCCTTGAAAAGCCGATTTTTTGCTCTGGCCGCAAGATCGGGAGCGGCCAGAGCAAAAAACCCGGCTTTTCTCCCAACCCGGAGGGTTTCAGAGGGAGCCGGGGAAGCCCGCGCGAGGCCCCGGCTCCCTCTGTACAGCCGCCAGCGTGAAGAGCCTTTTCCTTCACGCTGGTGGCTGTTCCTGTGAAGCCGCGATTGGTGGGAAAGGTTAAAGGCAATGCCCTTTAACCTTTCCCAGCATGTATATGAACATTTTAAGGTGCCTTTACAGGTAGAAAAAGCTACAGCAAAAGCTAGAAGGATGCTTGGATGCCTTCCATGTTTGGGTCCTGATCACCATCCATTGGAGTGTCCCTCCTGTAGCAGTATTTCTAAAAGAAGTCTTCAGCTCCGAGTTCAACTCGATATGCGGTTCCCCTCAGAAAAGAGGGTACCAGCTACAACTTCTTTTTCACAGGATCAGGTAACCAAACAAAAGTCTGTAAAGACTAGCCAGTACTTGGGTGGTAGATCTCATGTACATCATAGAGATTGCTCCGGCATTGCCCCCGAGGACAAATTGGCTGTAAAACCCCGGCGGGAGTTTTCGGCCTCCAAAGCATTAACGGGGTTTCAGGCTGTTCTCGGGGTTTCTACCTCAACGAACATGCCTGAGCCATGCTTGGTGGTGGTATCCGCTTCGAGCGGTGCCGGTACTCCAGCATCGGCATTGGCGTTGGATGGGACATTCCACGCCGATGATCGCAGTCTAGCACTCTCGGTATCTTCGGTGCCGTTAGAGCCACTACAGACTGATTTTCCAGCATCGGTATCGTTTTCGGTACCGGCTCTGGTTTCCACAACGGTACCCTCCAGGTCTGTCTCGATTGACTCGCTGCTTTTGATGCCGAGTCTTGAATCGATTCCTGGCCTGGATGATTGGGTACCGACTCGTCTCGGTGTCGATCTCGAACGAGGCTGAAGACATTCTTCCAGGGATCAAAGTCTGCCGCTCTCGGTACCTTCGGTACCGTTACAGTCACCTCAGACTGATCCTCCGATGTCGGTACAGGCTGTGATACCACTGCCGGTACCGCTTTCAACACTTGCATCGGTACCAGTGTCTCCCATGCTTATTTCCACAAGCTCGCTTCCCTTCGGTACCGAGTTTGGAGTCCATTCCGAGCATGGATAATTTATCACCGTTTTGTCGTGACACCGACTTCCAACGGCGCCGACGACTTTCTTTTCAAGACAATCCGATGCTCCACCCTTTCGGGTCGGGTACTCCAATGGATAAATCCATTACTGCAGGGACTAGATCTTCAACAGATCTAACCTTTACTCCTCTGGATAAAAGATTCCCTTTTGGAGAAATTTCTTTTCAAGCATTCTTGCTTGATATGGCAAAGTTATTTGCCCTTTCTTTACCTGGCCAAGATCCTGTACCAGGGGATTCAGAGCTTCTGCATACCCTTGCCAGCCCAAAGGACATCATCATGTTTCCTTTGCACCAAACCTTACAGGATCTTTTACTTAGAATGTGGGAAACTCCTTTAAAGGTATCCCCACCTTCAAGGGCCGTTAACTTTCTGTACAAAGTGCCCCCTTCTCCAGGTTTTCAAAAGACTCAACTTCCACATCATTCTATTGTTGTGGAATCAGCAATGAGGCATGTTAAAAGTGCTAAAAAGCACTCTTCTTATCCGCCAGGTCGTGAGTCTAGAACTTTGGATACCTTTGGACGTAAAAGCTTCCAGGCATCCATGTTTTCAACAAGAATTCTCTCATATATTTTCTATATGGGACTATCTCTTGAAGAGGTTACAAACAGTTTCCTGTTTTTAACTCCCTTTCTTCAAGATCATAAAAGACCAGACTACTCTTTACTGGTTAGTCAGGTTCACAATATTTCTAGGTTTCTTACTCGTGCTACCCTGCACTGTTTTGAGTCTGTTAGCAAAACCTCTGCTATAGCCATAGGGGCACGACACATAGCCTGGCTCCAAGCTTCTGACCTGGACAGGAAAGACTAGCTACTTCCCCTTGTACTGGAGAGAATCTTTTTAACAAAGAGACTTTACACCAAGTTGCTCAGTTAACCACTGGCACTCTTGCTTTCAAGGAAAGTCCAGGGGGTAGAAAATCTTCTACCAAACTTTCTTCCCCCAGGGGGAAAAGGTTTCATTCTTCCTCTACCCATCATACAGCTGTTTCCAGGCCAGGGAAACATCAAACCAAGCTAAAGAAGCCACAACCTCAACCACTTCAGCAAACCCAGAAGTCACAGGGTTGCTGATGGACTCTTCACTGAATCCTTCTTCCTATTTGAGGCGTACAACCTGTAGTTTGCTTCTTACCATTACAAGCATCTACACTGGTTCCATCCTAGCATTTACACATGTCTCTCTTAAAGAGACATCCTGACTTTAGCTCATAGAGCTTCTTAACATTTATTTATTTACATTCTCTTATATACCATGCTATTCTGCATCAGTGCGGTTTACATTGAACAAGCTGAAATTACATTGAACAGGGCATTATAACTTGGAGATAACTATTTTACAGGGAACATGGGCTATGGAGGGTTAAGTGGCTTGCCCAAGACCACAAGGAGCACCTGTGGGACTAGAAACTCCAGTCCTTCCGGCCCAAGGTTGCTGTCCTCTAGTGGGATTTGAACCCCCGACCTTCCGGCCTGAAGTACCTTGCCCCAACCACTAGGCCACTCCTCCACTCCAAAACATGATTATGCTTTACAGGTAGTAAGTTACTCCTCTTCTTCTGAGGTACACAGAGGAGTAGCAGCTGTCAATAAGGTTACTATTCCTTTACTTTTGATTCTCTCCTGTTTTCTAGCATGTATCATATTACCTTTTCAAAGATTTACTTCATCGTAAGTCTTTCTCAAGTCTCTCCCTCCTGCTAGGACTTTTGGTCTGTAAGAGTGATACCTCTTAACTGAAGGCTTATTCCTAAGCACTAGTTTCTCTTCAGAGTTGTTGCCTCCTTGCATTCTTGTTTTGCTGGCAGCTTCTCAGACACTAATGGAGTTTTACCACTCCTTCTTATGTCTGTATGTCTTTTCCAATTTTTGGGACCTAAGACTTCTGCTGCCTTAACAATAATGAGAACTGCAGGAGTTCTTAGTGGTTTAGACCACTGACTTAATTTAATCGACCAGAACTTGCTATTTTCAATCTCTTCTGGCCTTACCACTAGGCCCAGACAAGTTAAGAACTTGCTGGCCATTGTTGCAGATACCTTACCTCCTATCTTAGCCTTCCCCTGTCTGGGGCTTGGCAGATTAGTTCAGGTTACATACTGACTGCCAAACAGCCAGTTTTCTTCAAATTAACCTGCAACATGCTCTCTGCTCTACAGAGCAGCTCTGCACTATGGGCCTTGTTAGAGAGCAAATAATTCAAGATGGTCAGGAAGGGCTGTACCTAGTCATAACTACTGGGTTCCTCTTGTCCTTACCATTTTTCATTAAAGTCTTCTTCAATAAAGGACACAGTTCTTTATTTAAGTGAAGACCTAAAGAATTATCCAATTCCCTGGGTTGGTTCCCATCTCCAGTGGGCCCCTTCACCAGGGATGGATTTTTCTTTCAATAACGGCCAGTCCTTATCTGTTTTTTTCCTTCCATCCTGATGTAACTCATATTCAGCACAAGAATGCTCCATTTTCTGTTTTGCCTTCTTATAGGGGTAAACATGAACTTTCTATCTCATTGCATCTTCTTCTCCAGCTTCCTTGCTGGAGTTACGGAAAGATTCAGACTTACTTTCTGCAGATCAGAAAGATTCTCTGCATTTTCCAATGTAAGCCTCCATTCCTGGTTATTCACAGGCTACAGTTCTTCGAGGACTCTAACCTTTCTTGCCAGTGTGAACACTTCATCAGGTTTTCTCACTTAACCAGGTAGAATGGATTCTCTAAACATCTCACAAGCAGGTATCTCCCTTCTTGTTACTAGATGAATCTTCCCCTCTCCACATACCCCTAGGTGGGGTCATGGGTACGGATATATATATATATATATGTATGTATATATATATATGTATATGTGTATACATGTATATGAACATATGCATGTCTGTGCTTATTGATATGTTTTATATATCTATATATCTATCTTTATTTATATATATATATATATATATATATTTTAATGGATATATCTGTGGTAACCTATCTATATATATATATGTTACCATATATGTTAGTAGGTGGATATATATCCATATACTTTTCTATCGGTCTATTTAGATATATATATATCTATATATAGATATATTTTTTCCTTACGTGCTGGACCATTAGTTCCTATCCCTTCCAATGCTTCCCAGCATGCTTCGGTTTCTCCATAAGCAACCACGTCTCCCTGGTGGTTAAGGAGTTTTTACCATGACCTTCAGTTTTAGGTATATTTGAGGTCTTCCATATATCCTCTTTTTCCTAAGTGACTTTATTTGGAAGGACATTCTGATTCTTCAGAAAATAGCAGGCTCCAATGCCTCATACTTCTGTCCTTCTTTGTTATGGGATATAGGGATCTTTTTAAGCCCCTCTCCTCCTATAACAACTATGTCTCTTAAGGTCCAAAGAGCTTCAGTCTTATCTCAGGGGACTTCCGCGTGTTCTTGCGAAAGTCCTGCCTCATTAAACTACCCCAGTTTCACTGGGATTCTTTACCTCTCTTGCATTGAGGTACCCTTTGGGGGATATTCTACTGGTTTATATTAACATGTCCAGATGAACCTCCATAAATTTTTCCAATACCACCAGGTGAAGTCCATCTTGCTGTATTGCATTTCTTCATTTAATATTAAACATCACTTGCACAGGGACTCCTGTTCAGGCGTCCTGTTTGCTTCAGCTGTTGCTCAGCACATCTTGTTAGTTCAACTCCTACCCTCCACCCCTTGGATGCCTGGGGTTCTATTGAATAGCATAGCTCAAGTCCGCAACATGCTGGGACTCCTCCAGGCATCTCAGCTTGGGAGTCCCCATATGTGAAAACTCATTCCTGCTTGTTCCTGGAGATAGCACAGTTACTTACCTGTAACAGGTGATCTCTGGGAACAGCAGGAATAAGTCTTCACAACCCACCCACCTCCCCTAGGAGTTGAATCTCTCTATCTCTATCTTTCCCTTCTTCTCTCTCTCGCTTTGTCTCAGCTTTAAAACTTAACTGAGGAGAGGCAGTTGGGAAAGGCGGGAAGGCAGCACGCAGGCGTGGTGGGATGCTTCCAAAAGCGTTTTGATTGGACGCTGGGGAGCGTTCCCGCGCAGACTCCGTCGGTACTGACGTACCCCATATATGAAGACTTATTCCTGCTGTTCCCAGAGATCACCTGTTACAGGTAAGTAACTGTGCTATATAGTTATAGCATTGCAAACAGTTATTTTATTTATTTATTTATTTTATTACAATCTCTTATATACCGCGCTATTTGGCATCAGCGCGGTTTACATTATAACACAACGACCATAACAACATGCTGTTTGGTTTTACATCGAACAGGTGATCAAACTTGGATAACAGGGGTAACTATATACATGAGATATTTACATGGTGAGGAGTAACTTGTATAACAGGGGTCAAGGGTTCCTTGTATGACCTGTTCCGTTTCACTGTAAACCACTTTGATAAATTGAAAAGCGGTATATAAAAAATGTTAAATAAATAAATAAATATTGCCTCTGTATAAGTCTGTGGTGAGACCTAGTTTGGTGTACTGTGTGGCATTCTGGAGACCATATGTTGAAAAAATAAACAGGGTAGAGTCAGTCCACAGGGCTGCTACTAAACTGGTCAGTGATCATCATAAAACGAATAGGAAAGAGACTTAAAAATCTCAGTATGTATACTTTGGAAGAAAGGCAGAAGAGGAGAGATATGATAAAGAAATTGAAATATCTCTGTGGCAAATTCACAGGAGGCAGGTCTCTTTCAATTAAAGGAAGCCCAGGAATGAAGGGACATAGGATAAGGTGAAAGGGGAGAGATTCAGGAGCAATCAGAGGAAATATTTCTTTATGGAAAAGGTTGTGGCTTCATGGAACAGCCTCCCAGGGAAGGGGAAGAAATAAGGACTGCATCTGAATTCAGGAAAGCATGGGACAAGCATGGAGGATATCTCTAAGGGAGAGAAAGGGATTGTAGAGCTTAGTAGTTGGTATGACTGGGTAAACTGGATAGGCTATATTATCTCCAGGAACAAGCAGGAATGAGTCCTCACATATGGGTACGTCGGTACCGACGGATCCTGCGCGGGAATGCTCCCCAGCTTCCCAGAATGAAAGCTTTTGGGGCATCCCACAGCGCATGCGCGCTGCCTTCCCGCCTTTCCTAACCAACTCTCCTCAGTTCTTCTTTTCCGCGGAGCCAGCAGGTCGTGTTCCTGTCACCGCTGAAGAAGTTCTTTATTTTAATTTATTTCTTTGGTCGTGTGTCTGTCTTCCCTGACGCCGGATCGGTACCGCCGGTCTTTTCTTTTCTTTTCTTTCTAAAAAAAAAAATATATATTTTTTTTTTTTCCTCACTTGGTGTATTTTTCTTCTTAGGCCTCCAGGCCCACAAGAAACTTTTCCCTCATGGAAAAACCAGCCTCCGGCTTCAAAAAATGCACTAAGTGTAGCGGTACAATTTCTGTTACAGATACCCATGAATGGTGTCTTAAATGTTTGGGTCCTGAACACTCCATTCCGGATTGCCAGTCCTGCTCTCTAATGTCTAAACGAGGGTTACAGAACCGAGCAGCCAAGCTCCATGTGCTGTTTCCCACGGATGCACCGGCGGTGGCATTGACATCTTCCAGGTCTTCCTCTCCAGATGGGTCTCAGGTAACCAAACATAATCCTAGCAGGTCCTCGAAGGGCAAATCTCCCTCTAAGCATCGAGATGCCTCCGGGCTTGCCCTCGAGGATCCTGCCCCAGCCAAACAACCCCGGCGGGAAGCTCCGGCTTCCAAAGCTCCTCCTATGGGGTTACAGGTTGACATCGATGGCACGGCCTCGACCGATCACCTGTTAGACTGCTCTGGGATACCGGCACAATCTCCCGGTACCGACATCCAGGCAGTCGTGGCGTCCATGGATCACAATGTTCAATCCATGCAGCAGGCTATAATGGCTTTTATTAAAGCTGCGACGCCGACGGTACCGCAACGAGGTTCATTGTCGGTACCGGTACCAGCTCCGATACCGGTACCGACTGCATCGACATCGGCCAGGATACCGACTCAGGTTCCTTGTCCAGGGCTATTTCTCGGTACCGATCTGGTACCGGGGACGCCCGATGTCGGTACCGATCGATACGCGTATCGATCGTTGGAAGGGGACAGACGATACTTCGATTCCTCTGATGATTCTGATTCATCAGATGAGTCTCCTGAAGTATCCATTACCCTTCCTGAGGAGCCTGCTTCTCCAAAAAGGAGAATGTCTCCTCCAGAGGATTTGTCCTTTCAAGACTTCATAATAGAAGTGGCTAAAGGACTCTCTATTTCAGTAACCTCTGAAGCAGAGCCTAGAGCAAAAAAATTAGATATTTTAGGATACTCTAAGGTTCCCAGAGAGGCAGTCACCTTGCCAATTCATGAAATTCTTCATGAACATATGATTGACTTATGGGAGACTCCTCTCACCCTTTCTCCTCATTCTCGCAGATTGGACACTATGTACCGTGTCCCTCCTTGTCCTGGATTTCAGAAAACTCAGCTTCCTCACCACTCCATTGTGGTGCAGTCAGCTATGAAAAGGATAAAGAGTACCAAAAGACACTCTTCTGCTCCTCCAGGAAGAGAATGCAGGACCTTGGATGCTTTTGGTAGGAAAATCTTCCAAGCCAGCATGCTTATTGCCAGAATCAACTCATATAGCCTTTATATGGGTATGTTTCTAAAGGAAGTTGCACAAAAGCTGCACAACTTTCTCCCTTTTATTCCAGAGGATAGAAGGGATGAATTCCTCCTTTGGCTTAAGCATACTCAAGACATTTCAAAGTTTTCCAACAGAAACATAGAAACATAGAAACATGATGACAGAAAAAGACCACAAGGCCCATCTAGTCTGTCCTTCCATAACAACAACTACAACAGTCCACTTTTTACCTTTAGAGATCCTCTGTGTTGGTCCCATGCTTTTTTGAATTCAGTTACTGTCCTCATCTCTACCACCTCCACTGGGAGACTATTCCACGGATCCACTACTCTTTCCGTAAAGAAATATTTCCGCATATCACTCCTGAATCTATCTCCCTTCACCCTCATCCCATGTCCCCTCGTCGCAGAACTTGCTTTCAATTGAAAGAGGCTCTCTCCCTGAACATTTATGCCACGGAGGTATTTAAACATCTCAATCATATCACCTCTATCCCGCCTTTCCTCTAAGGTGTACATATTAAGATCCTTAAGTCTGTCCTCATATGCTTTATAATGAAGACTACTAATCATCTTAGTAGCAACCCTCTGCACCGACTCCATCCTGTTCACATCCTTTTGAAGGTGCGGTCTCCAGAATTGCACACCATACTCCAAATGAGGTCGCACCAAAGACTTATACAGAGGCATTATCACCTCCTTTTTTCTGCTAGCCATTCCTCTCTGTATGCACCCAAGCATCCTTCTAGCTTTTGCCGTCGCCTTTTCTACCTGTTTAGCTACTTTAAGATCATCAGACACAACTACGCCTAGGTCCCGCTCTTCTTTAGTGGACAAAAGTACTTCACCTCCTATGCTGTATTGCTCCCTTGGATTGCTGCAGCCAAATGCATGACCTTACATTTTTTAACATTAAATCCCAGCTGCCAAATTCTAGACCATTCTTCAAGCTTAGCTAGATCCCTCCTCATGTTATCTACACCTTCCTGGGTGTCTACTTTATTGCAGATTTTGGTATCATCCGCAAAGAGGCAAACCTTACCAGACAGCCCTTCCGCTATATCACTAACAAAGATGTTAAAAAGAATCGGACCAAGGACAGATCCCTGGGGCACACCACTGGTAACATCCTTCTCCTCAGAGTGAGCTCCATTTACTTGTACTCTTTGTCGCCTCCCACCCAACCAATTTCTAACCCAAGCAGTAACTTTAGGGTCCATCCCTAGGGTGCTCAGTTTGTTTATAAGTCGCCTGTGAGGAACAGTGTCAAAGGCTTTACTGAAATCTAAATACACCACATCTAGAGCTCTCCCTCGGTCCAACTCCCTGGTCACCCAGTCAAAGAAATCAATCAGATTTGTCTGACAAGACCTGCCTCTGGTGAATCCATGCTGCCTCGGATCCTGTAATCCGCTGGACTCCAGAAACCTCACTATTTTCTCTTTCAACAGCGTTTCCATTAATTTACTCACCACTGAAGTTAAACTAACCGGCCTGTAGTTTTCAACCACATCCTTACTTCCGCTTTTGTGTAAAGGCACCACATGAGCCTCTCTCCAGTCCTTTGGCACCACTCCCGACTCCAACGAGGCATTGAAAAGGTCAGTCGGTGGAGTTGCTAGAACGTCCCCAAGTTCCCTCAGTATTCTAGGGTGTATCCCATCCGGTCCCAACAGGGCAGCCTTTGACTCCTTTGAAGGTGCCAGCAGAGCCTCAGGCATTGCCATAGCTGCTCACAGAATTGCTTGGCTCCAGGCTTCTGATCTAGAACCCTGGGTTCAGGATGGCTTAGGAAATCTGCCCTGTACGGGTGAAAATCTCTTTGGCAAAGAGTGGCAAATAAAAGCCACTCAAATGGATGCAGAGAATTCTGCTCTGGATAGACTTTCCAAGTCAACTTCCATTCCAGCCAAGAAAAAGTCTTTCAAAAAGCCTTTTTACAAAAGGAGCAGATTTCCTTCCACTTCTGGCCAACAATCTTCTACAGGTTGCTTTGCTACTAAGCGTCAGCAACCTAAATAGGCCAGGCCTAAACCTGCAGGGGCTGCTACAACTCAGCAGTCCCAACCCCCTCAGGGTTTTTGACTTGATACTTGAGAACTTAACCTTTCTGGCTCTACAACAGCCAGAACCTCTCACCATTCCAGGAAGGTTAGCTCATTTTGCTCCCAGATGGGAGCAAATCACATCAGAGCAGTGGACCCTCTCTATCATAAGAGAGGGCTACAAACTTCATTTCTCAGACCTTCCTCCCTACACCATGGTGAGACACTTCAATTCTCCCACATCTCTCCTCGACCTTCTGGATCAGGAGGTGACTACCCTTCTGGCCCAGAGGGCCATAGAAGAAGTTCCTCTTCTTCAACAGGGGTCAGGGTTTTACTCCCCCTACTTTCTCATTCCAAAGAAAACAGGGGGATACAGACCCATTCTAGATCTCAGAGAATTGAACAAATTCCTATGCAAGGAGAAGTTCAAGATGCTTTCTCTAGGCACTCTCCTTCCATACCTACAGAGTCAGGATTGGCTTTGTTCTCTAGATCTCAAGGATGTGTACACTCATGTCCTCATCCATCCATCTCACAGAAAATTCCTACGTTTTCTGTTCCAGGGAAAACATTACCAGTACAGAGTCCTTCCTTTCGGTCTGGCCTCTGCTCCAAGAGTGTTCACCAAGTGCATGGCAATAGTTGCTGCATTTCTACGCACTCTGGGAATATTTGTCTTCCCATATCTGGACGACTGGCTCATCCGAGCTCCAACCCAGTCGGAGGCTCAGATCTCCCTGAACCGCACCAGGCGCATTCTGCAATACCTGGGACTTGTGGTAAATCTCCCAAAGTCCCAGCTCACCCCTACTCAGTCCCTGGAATTCATAGGGGCCTGGTTGGACACCACTTCTGCAAGGGCCTACCTTCCTCAGGCCCGTTGTCAACGTCTAGTGCAGTTAGCCTCCCAGATTCAGTCAAAGAGCCACTTAACTGCCAGGGAGATGCCACAGCTGCTAGGCCATATGGATTCCACAGTGCATGTGGTGCCCTATGCCCGCCTACACATGAGAGCAGCTCAATGGACTTTGTCCACCCAGTGGACTCAAGCTTCAGGAGCTCTCTCAGACCAAATAGCAACCTCCAAACGTCTCTTTTGGTCTCTCCAATGGTGGATGTCCACTCAAAATCTGTTGTTGGGGTCCCCCTTCCAACCTTTGTTGCCCCAGGCAACCCTCACAACAGATGCCTCCCAAACAGGTTGGGGAGCTCATCTACAAGACCTCTCCACCCAAGGCACTTGGTCCCCACAGGAGACCTCTCTTCATATCAACCACTTGGAACTTCGAGCAGTATTCCTAGCTCTCCAGGTCTTTCATACCCTCCTCAGCTACAAGACAGTCCTCATTCAAACGGACAATCAAGTAGCCATGTTTTACATAAACAGGCAAGGAGGAACTGGCTCTGTCGCTTTGCAACGAAGCTCTAAGATTATGGGCCTTCGCCAGAGAGCATCAAATCCATCTCCTGGCAGTACACCTCCCAGGAATCCAAAACTCTTGGGCAGACAGACTCAGTCGAGTTCTGCTTCCACACGAATGGTCCCTGCACATGGATCAGGTACTCAGAATCTTCCAGGAATGGGGAACCCCGGACATAGACCTCTTTGCAAGTCCGTGGAATGCCAAACTTCCCCGGTTCTGTTCCAGAATTCTGTGTCAGGGAGTTCAGGCCAAGGATGCCTTCCTCCTTCATTGGGGTCAGGACTTCCTGTATGCCTTTCCACCCATTCCTTTGATTCCCAAGACTTTGTTCAAACTCCAAAGGGATCAAGGATCTATGATCCTCATAGCTCCACGCTGGCCACGCCAAGTGTGGTACCCTCTACTTCTGCATCTCTCCCATGCCCCCTCCCTGGACTTGGGAGCTGCGCCAGACCTTCTGTCCCAGGAGGAGGGGACTTTGTGGCATCCAAACCCCAAGTCCCTTCACCTCAGAGCTTGGTTACTGAAGGCCTAGACCTTCAAGACTTCAATCTTTCTCAGCAAGTGAAGGATATCCTCCATGCTTCCAGAAAACCTTCCACTAGGCGTTCCTATGCTTTTAAGTGGAAAAGATTTTCCATTTGGTGTGCTCAAAAGGGTCTTGACCCTCTGGCACTTCCTGTGAATTCTCTATTGGAATATCTCCTGCATCTTTTCAATGCAGGCCTTAAGACAAATTCAGTAAGGGTCCATTTAAGTGCTATTGCAGCATCCCTTAAGCCTATCAATGGACAACCTGTTTCCTCTCATCCTCTTATTGCAAGATTCATGAGAGGCCTAACTTTAACTAAACCTCCCATTCGACCTCCTCCGGTGGCATGGGACTTAAACTTGGTTCTTGGTCAGCTTATGAAGCCACCTTTTGAACCCTTAGCCACTACCTCCTTGAAATTTCTTTCCTGGAAGGTTATTTTCCTTATTGCAATCACTTCTGCTCGCCGCATCAGTGAACTGCAGGCCTTAGTGGCTAATCCACCTTATACAAGGTTCCATCATGATAAGGTAGTCCTTGGGACAAATCCTCACGTTATGCCTAAAGTGGTCTCACCTTTTCATCTTAATCAAGAGGTTTTTTTACCTGTCTTTTTTCCAGCTCCTCATGCATCCAGTACAGAGAGGAACCTTCATACTCTAGATTGTAAAAGAGCTCTTGCTTTTTACTTACACAGGACACAGCAACATAGAAAGTCTTCCCAGCTTTTTGTTGCTTTTGATCCTTCTCATTTAGGACTTCCAGTCTCTAAAAGAACACTGTCCAATTGGATTGCTCAGTGTATTTCTTTTGTTTACCAGAGTAAGAACCTTTCTCTGGAGGGCCATGTCACAGCTCACAATGTAAGGGCCATGGCCACCTCTATGGCTCATCTTCATTCTGTGTCCATCGACCAGATCTGTCGAGCAGCCACCTGGGCCTCGGTTCATACCTTCACAGCCCATTACTGTTTGGACAAGGACTCCCGCCGGGATGCCTTGTTTGGTCAGGCTGTCCTCAGACACCTGTTCCATTCTTGATCAACTCCTGCCCTCCTTCCCTGAATGGATACCTGAGATCCATAGGAAGACGAGGAACCCTTCAGGGTCTCATACCCTTGGGGATCTCCCAGGCATCTTAGCTAGGGAGTCCCCATATGTGAGGACTCATTCCTGCTTGTTCCTGGAGATAGCACAGTTACTTACCTGTAACAGGTGATCTCTGGGAACAGCAGGAATTAGTCCTCACAACCCTCCCACCTCCCCTAGGAGTTGTATCTCTCTCTGTCTTTCCTTTCCTCTCTCTCTCTATTGTCTCAGCTTTAAACTTGAACTGAGGAGAGTTGGTTAGGAAAGGCGGGAAGGCAGCGCGCATGCGCTGTGGGATGCCCCAAAAGCTTTCATTCTGGGAAGCTGGGGAGCATTCCCGCGCAGGCTCCGTCGGTACCGACGTACTCATATGTGAGGACTAATTCCTGCTGTTCCCAGAGATCACCTGTTACAGGTAAGTAACTGTGCTTTCTTTATCTGCAGTCATTTGTTTTTGTTTCTCTGTAAGGAGACACTCACCTGGTGTGGCAGGAAGTGATCCTGTACCTAGGAACTGCCCTCCAAATCCTGCATTGTCTTCTCACACTAAAGATGAGTCTCCCGAGGTGTGTACCCAGGAGAGAAGGTTAGCAGTAGTTGCCAGCATCAAAGGTTTATATAAGACCCAGACATTTTTAAAAATACCATCTTAGAAACCCAGATAAAATATATTTCATTCATTAGAAAAGGTCAATGGAAGGCCAAATGACAGCCAGTGTGGTTTAATGGTGAGGTGAAGAGGCATTTAAAGCCAAAAAGGCATCTTTCAAAACAAATGGAAGCACACTCAAATAAGGAAAATAGCATAAGTGCTGACAAGTTAAATGCAAAACTAATAAGGCGGGCCAAGAGAGAATTTAAAAAGAAGTTTTCTGTAGAGGTGAAAACTAACATTCAAATCTTTCTTCAAGTACATTCATAGCACAAAGCCCTTGCATGAGTCTGTTGAACCTTTAGATGGCCAAGGATGAAAAGGAGTGCTCAGGGAGAATAAAGTAATAGCAAAAAATTAAAATTAATTCTTTGCCTTGATTTTTTACTGAGGATGTTGGGGTCATAGTATATCTGAAATACTCTGACAGCGATGAGTCAAAGCAAGTAAAGCAAATCACTTTGCTAACCTGCTACTAGTAATCTGTAGCCTATTATTTTAAACAGCCACAGTACCTGTGGATTGCAGGGTGAGCAAAGTAATGGCAGTTTTATAAAAGGACTTCAGGAGTGATCCAGAAAACTATAGATCGGTGAGCCTGACATTAAGACCAGGCAAAATAGTATGTTATTTTAAACGGAATGATAAAAGCATTACATATAATCACATTTTGCTGAGTGGGTGGGTAGGGAAAGTAGGGAGTGCATACATAGTGCAGCAAAGTGGCAGGGGAGTGGGTGGGTGGGTGGGTGCAGAAGGGTTTTTGTGAGTGCAGCAGAGTGGTAGGGATGTGTGTGTGTGTGTGTGTGTGTGTGAGGGCAGCAGAATTCCAGGTGTGTGGTGTCTGCGCCTGATGTGTGTATGCAGCAGAGTGGCAGAGGTGCATGTATGTTTGTGTGTGGGGGGGGGGCAGAGTGGAAGGATACCTATGTCTGTGTGTGTGAGTGCAGTAGAGTAGCAGGGGTACATATGCATGTGTTTGTTGTGTATGAAAGTAATGTGTCTTTGTCTGGTGAGTGTATATGCAGCAATAGCAGGGATACCTGTGTGTGTGTGTGTCTCTCTCTCTATGTGTGCAGCATCGTGGCAGGTATGTGTGTGCAGCAGAGTGGCAGGGATATGTGTGTGTGTGTCTGGTGTATCTGAGTGCAGTAGTGTAGAAGGGACAAGTGTGCATGACTGTAGTGTGTGAGTACAGCAGAGTGGCAGGTATGTGTGTGTGTATGGTGTGTGCAGCACCTTTAAATGATAATAGTCACTAGCATTGCTCTCACTTGGACTCCAGGGCCAGCCCGTCCACTAGGCAGGCTAAGCGGCTGCTTAGAGCGGCAGATTTCTGTGGGTGGCAGGCCATCTGCTTCAGCACCCATTGCCTGTTGCCCCCCCCCCCCCACGTGACAAGCCATGCTGCCCTTCCCCCCCATGCCCAGCCATGTCATGCTGCCACCCCCCTGCTGCTGCTGATTCCAGCGGCAGAGGGGGATGGCTAGGCTCGGCAGCAGGCCATGTGCTTCGGCATACATCGCCTGCTGCTTCTGAACCCTGAAAGTTATGTCGGAGGGGGGTCAGAAGCGGCAGGCCATGTGTGCCGAACACATGGTCTGCCGCCGAGCCTCACCCCCTCCTTGACCCTTCCACCAAATCAGCAGTAGCGTGACTCAGCATGAGGGGAGGCAGCATGGCTGGGGCTTCTGCCTAGGGCGACAGAAACCCTTGGGCTGGCCCTGCCGGATCCCTTGGCACCTCAGTCCTGCAGGCCATTCTCCTCATATTGGGGATGTTTATGTTTATTGCATTTGATAAAACTGCCTTTCTATAACAGTCAAGGCGGTGTACAATCGGCAAATAGTCAAGAAAAGGCCAAGGGCCAGTGAAAGAGAAAAGAAAATTTACAATTCTCTGATAGGAAAGTAGGAGAGAAAGGAGAGATGGGACAGGACATAAGAAGGTATAGTTCTTGGGGGGGAAATACAGAGGTCACACGAAAGGGGAGGGAAGGTCAAAGGCCAGGGAAAAGAGATGAGTCTTCAGATTTCGTTTGAAGGTGGCATGATGGGTCTCCAGACGGAAGGAGGAGGGGAGAGCATTCCAAAGAGCAGGGCCAGCAAAAAAGAAGGCAGAGGAACGGGTGGATTGTAGGTGGGCGCATGAAGGAGAGGGAAGGGTAAGGCGGTTGTGGTGAAAGGAGTGAGGGGTGTGCCTGGGAGAGTGAAAGGTAATGAGATCCGCTAAGTATTGTGAGGTGCTGGTGAGGAGAGCTTTATGAACCAATGTAAGCCGTTTGAATTGAGTGCGGAAGGGAATAGGCAACCAGTGAAGGTGGAAGAGCAGAGGTGTTATACGGTCCCGGAGAGTGGAGTGAGTAACAAGCGGATCCTTCTGCACTGCTACGACACTCAGCAGCATAGGAGAAATAAATCTTTCCGACCTCCCCCCTTTGTAATTCATGGTGCTCCATAACTAGCCAGGTTTCCAGCAAGCATACAATGCATGTGACATGCTTTTGTAACATACTCAGAATTTCGTATCGTTTAAGTAGGGAACCATTTCCAGACACATTCCAAAAAAGTATCTTGGCCCCCTTCATTCTGTACCTTTGTCCACATCCAAAGTTAAACCATTTAAGACCCTAGAAGCCATGGATGCCCAGCCTTCACCCATAACCTTCATAATACTCTTGGTTGCATGTCATCCTCTCTATCCTTCGCTAGCCAAGCCACAAGTCCAGCCACTCCTTGCCTTCCCCTCCAGACCAGCTTCTACCCCAACCTCCCCCCCAATCACCTCACTTCAGATCTAATAAGCATTATCAACCTTAACCACACAGATCACTTGTTCATGTGCACCAACCCTGCTCCATCATCACACTTTTATATCTTTAGATTTCAAATCACCCATAAATTCATATTCCCCTGAGGACCCCGCCCCACACTATCAGCATCATTCTTCACTTAGAAGAGAGGTGATCAAGCATGGACCGGACAACCAACCACATACAGGACCATCAACCAATTCCTTTCCGTAGAATACCCAAAACAGCCCCTACAATAACTTACCCACACACACACACATCATGCTCTCTAAATCTGTCCTGTTATAAAATGACTCCTCCCCCCTCCCCCCCCCCCCCACACACTGGAGATTTCTGGACAGGAATAGCTTATAATTGCCCAGATTATGTGTGAGTAAAAGTATCCACATTCCAGAACTGAATGGAGGCATCCCGGGGGTGGAGTTGGCGAAGAGTTAGTGTTGATGCACATATGTACGTAAAATAGCAGTTATAAATTGGTATGGTACATTCTGTGAGGTAATTTTCAAGGGAAACTATGCATATATTGATGTAACTTATGTGCATGTTTGTTACAGGTAGCCAGTTATAAAATGACTGAAAATGTGTAATAACTGATAACTTGCACTGTTTTTTATTCTGCATCTAATAGTTATAACTTAAATGCATCAAATGCTAGTTTTGCCATATTTTGTGTGTATGCATGTATACTGGGGACAGGGTGGGCTTGGGCTTTTAAGGGTGAAGTTCACTGGCTATATAATATTATGCACTCGCCCCATTTCCCTAAAGTCAGTGCTGCAAACCTGTCCGGTCTGTATACCAATCAACATGGGAAGGTTGAGGAAATTCTGAGAATGAAAAAATGTTTTTCTTGACTCTCCACTTCCTTACGTGGTTCGAGTGTGTCAGCATGATGGTGATCCTTCTCAACTGTGTCACGCTTGGAATGTTCCAGCCTTGTGAAGACGTGGACTGTTCAACTGACCGCTGCCAGATCTTGCAAGTAAGAGACACCTATATGTGAAGGGGAAAGGAGTGGGAAAAGTGAGCTGGCTCCGATTACCATTTTTCATTGGATTAGGATTTAATTCCTTGAATTTTCCAAATCCAAGTTCAATGTGCGTTACAAACAAGCTATTTCCCTGTCCCCCTGGACTTAACAGGGGGGATATTCAAAGACACTTAGGCGGTTTGCGGTTAGTGCTGCTCAATATCCCTGAGTGCAGCCACTAAGTTCCCCGATGCTAGCCAGCTAGCGTCGGGACATTCTGGGGGCAGAGTGGAGGTGGCATCCAAGAATAACCAGCTAATGATGCTTTTCAGCCTCTAGCCAGTTATCTTAAACCAACTAAAAGTTAGGTCAGCTAAATAGCTGTCCTAACGTTAGCTGCTTTCACAATCCGTTCAGCGGCTGAATATCACTGCTGACCAGATTGCAGAATGGCAGTCTGGCCAACCTGCCGAATATGATCCCTGGTATTGAATATCTGGGTTCACTTTAAAATGGTGATGGCTGGCCGCTGTAACAGTGTTAGCCACTGCTGCTGAATATCCCCCCCCCCCCTTCCAATCTAAGTTGTACCCGAGGCAGTGGAGGGCAAAGTGGCTTGCCCATAGGTCCCAAAGGAGCATCAGTGAGAGAAGCTGTATTTGAACCTTGGCATCAGTGGTTCTCGGCCCACTGCTATAATCATTGGAAGACTTCCTCCACTTCACTCAATGAACATACAGAACATTTGTACAGTAGCTTGTGCAAAGTGCATAAAGTCCTTCATTTATCTGTAGAAGAGCACAAAAGGAAGCAGAACAGGCATCCATCGCAGACTGCTTTAACAGCCTCTGTCTGGAAGGGAGGGGAGGGGAGGAGAAGGGCCACCTCTAAAGTAAAAGGTGAGCTCAGAATCTAAAGCTGAATCTCTGTAACACCATATCAGTCATCTAAGTCACTTAGTGCCCCTTAAAGATCTTTTATTATGAGATGTGTTGCCCTTCTAACTATCTCTAAAATATTCTTATTTAAGAGTCCCCAACAAGCTTCAGAAAATTAAGACATGCATGTGGTGGCCCCAATTAATAGCGCACCTTAGTCATAGTATAGTGCAGTTTTTGTCCTCCATGTGGTGTTAGGGTAGCTAGATCATACTTTAACAAAGATTTTGTAGCAGTTGACTCCTTGCTCAATTTTTAAATGCAAAACTCGAGGTCCCCAAAGCCATGAGATTTTAATTTAGCGATACAAAACGCCACAAGGCCAGTTTTCACAAAATCAGAGCTACAATTGTTGCAGATCAACCATTTGAAATAGACTGAAGGTATAATACCATGCACTAAAACATATGCTAATAAGAATCTCATGCCTGGAGTATAATTGGGCTTGTTGTTTTTATTATTTTTTTAGGAAACAGGTCTGTAAGTCTAGTGATAATTTCCTAAATAAAAGGGTACCAGATTGGAGCCAACAGAGAATTCCACTTGCCAGTCCAGCTACAGTGGCAAGTTTGAAAAAGTTCCAGGTCAATGACAAATGATGCCAGATTAATGACCTGGCAGACAGAATCTAGAAAGAAATCACCACTGTGAATGCAATAAGGCAGAAATATTCAGTAGGGTACTACCTGCATAAAAATATGTGGATGATATGCAGGTGTTCATTCATCTTATCAGTATACATCAGACTGCTGAACAAATTGTTTGTTGTAACTTTATAAGGATTAAGTTAGGGCTGCTGTTTGTGCAGTCTGAATATAGCTGCTGCTCGAATAAATTTAGGTCCTATCCTTGGAATAGCCCTGGCTCCTCCCCTAGATATGCAGACACATTTTGGCCATATGTTGACTTACATTGCCAGAATTTATCCATGTTGAAGGTAATTTTATAAAGCAGTATCTAGTTAACATGCGTTCTTACATGCTTGCTTTACACCTATCTTATAAAATGAAGTACAGTATGTATGTACTTAAATTTGAAAAGTAGAGCATACTGTAAAAGCTAGACCTGGTGTAAATGATCACATGGGAATTAAAGAATGATATAATCTATATGTGTAATGGCATGGATCGCCTAGGCTGTGCCCACATTCTGCAAATATGGATGCCCAAAGTGAACTTTCACGTCGTGTCATTAAAGGCATAAATGACTAAAATACCAGAACTTAGACACATTGTAAATCTAGACAGCTCCTTATAAAATTACCCCCTTAGGTGCTGAGAAATTTAAACAAAAGCACTTATTCGGCTAGCACCCAATGCTAGCCAGTTAAGTGCTTTTGATAATTGACCCCATAATTTAAAAAAAAAAAAAGGTAACTCCCCAGGATTTGTTAACTCTGGTGGAAACATTTTAAAAAACTAAAAATATCCACTATTGCTAAAGTAATTAATGTTTTCCCTTGTATTCCTTTTATCGTCTCAGGTATTTGATGATTTTATCTTCATCTTTTTTGCCATGGAGATGGTAGTGAAAATGGTAGCCTTGGGGATCTTTGGAAAGAAGTGTTATCTTGGTGACACCTGGAACCGGTTGGACTTTTTCATCGTCATGGCTGGGTAAGGATGCTGTTTTATTCTTTTTATCTTGTTAAGACAGCCTGAATTATGGTCCGTTCCTAAGCAATTGGACCAGTGATGACCTCATGTGCTGTGATTGAACACGAGAGATTTCCTGAGAGTGTCATTGGCAGGGGTTTGCTGTGGGTCCTGTGCTTTGAAGAGGAGGTGTTGGAAAAGGAAGACAGCATGCTTAGTCCCTGCTTGTTGCTATAATTAATTCTCTATTTTGATGCTGTGAAAGTTCCATATAGGCAGCTCATAAAACTTATAGCAGAGTAGTAGATATTCTGCTGAGCACAGTGTGACAGAAATTGTCAGTGAGATCTTACAGCTGTGGCATTGGCATAGAGGTTTTGTGTAGTGGCATCCTGTGTGCCATAACAGAGTCAGTCTCCGGTGGTGATATAATTGGGCAACAAAAGAAAGTGAAAGTTCTTGTTAGTGAATTTAGAAAAGGATGCCACATTGGAATAGAAGTTCTTATTTTCTTAAATGGATTGCTTCTAGTTCTTTAAATCTTTGGCCAGCTCACTAGTTTCTCACTTTACTCTGTTATTCCCACCTAAAACCTGCCTGGTTTAGATACTTACTACTCTTTTTGATTGGAGAAATGATCAAAAACTCCTTCTGTAACTCAAATCTGGTGTAGTTATCATTTAGTTTTTCATGATAACTGGAGAGAGCTTTTAGAATTTAATTTCTTCATGAACAGATTGAGGAAGATATTTCGGGGTCAGTATTCAGTGATATTTTATTCCACTCAATTATATTTAAAAAGATATTGGGTTAAGAGTAGCGGTTACCAAGTTGTGTTAAAATGCAATATTTTACTGCAGCAAACTTAATTGTGCAAGTCATTAACCTATAGTACTTCAGTATCGCAAGTTAGTGACTCACATGGTTCAATTTGTGTTGCTGCAGCCAGGAACATCACTTATTCCTGGCCACAGTGGCGCAACAATAGTGGGCCCCAAGTCAAACCCATTAAATTCAAAAGGCCTGGTGTGTAATAAAAGCAAAAGGTCCCCCAGTCTCGATCTGTTTCTTAAATACCCTCATTGCCCCATTCCAATATATCCCCCATCTTTGAAAGCCCTTCTGAAATACCTGCATCCCCCTAGTGGGGGGTAGGAGCAATCAATCCTTGGATGCTCCTGCCCCAACTGTAAAAGGGCAGCCAAAGCTCCCTAGCAGTCATCTTTAGGTACCTCCACTAGAGGTCAAGCTGCCAAATAATGGAGCACCCCTTTATTATCCTTCATTCATCTCTGTACATCGCTGCATATATTGGGTATGTGCAATACAAATAAATAATAATAGTAAAATTTATCTGATAGCATCATAAAAGAAAGATGTAGTGGCATTGCAGAATGAACCGGATGTATTGTACATGACAGAGGCCTCCAGGTGGGCTTCAGCAACATTTTTGTTATTTGGATTTAATAGTGATGGTTCAATGTGTGTTCCATTCAGGACTTACAATCTAACCGGCCAGTATTCTGCTGTGGTAACTAAAATTATTCCGGATATTTAGCCTCAGTCTCCAGATAGCCCCTTAGTATAGCTTTCTTCTGTCCTAGGCTACGTGGATAGGTTATCTGGATCGTGGTCTGACTATCTCCACTGTATGGATAAATTACACTCAGTTCTGGCATTGTCTGTGTCGAGATGGTCAGATAGACTATGCATTGGCATGTTCTGGATGCCGGCACTTAACGTCAGCATTAACTGGCTGGTGCCACTCGGTATCTTGGTTAGCAGCACTTGTCTGATATAAAAGTTCTGCATATCTGATCTGCATGCATGTGCCTTGCCCAGGATCATAGGCGTGGCAGGGGATTTCAACTGGGACTTCGCTGTTTCTCAGCCCACTGCTCCAACCATCAGGTTACTCCTCCACCTCAGGCATTATGTCATTCAGTGATGTCTTGTAGGGTAAAGCTCTACCCAGAGCACCTCGTCTCTCTTATTGGAACAGTGGATTTTATTGTCACTTTGACCCGTACGGTGACATACCCGTTTATTCACTCTTTCTGGTCAAGATTATTTTGTTCGGTTGCAGGCCAGGACACTGACATGCTCATTGCCTTTTTTATGGAATGGGTTGCTGGTTGGCATCCAGTTCTTGGACTATCTTATGGTCTTTAGAAAGGCAGTGAAATCATTTCTATTGCCTCGTGCCACTGCCGCTGTTGTGATACTATTAATACTGAAGAGGGAGGGGGTTGTATTTTTATTACTGTTTGGGGTTTTGTATGCTTCTGTGTGTTCTTTTATATCTTGCTTTGGATACTGTAAGAGTAGGTGAAATATATAATAAATGCAATGAAAAATGAAAATGATATCTATAAGTTAGATTAGAAGAATACATATAGTTAATAACAGCCCTGAATGAGGTATATATTGGGTGTATTCCATCTCCCATATCCTAGCCTGTTAGAATCCTCTGTCTTTGTGATATTCCTGGTTCCAGCTCATGTGCAGCCTCATCTCACCTCAGAAGAGAAATATAAGATGAGAATAATGTGGCCAAAAGAAGATACGGGAATAGTACAGCGCAGGCTGCCATCATATACTGTAGTAGGAAGATAATTGCACAGGATGCTGCAAATGCAGGGCCGATGCAAGGATCCTGGGTGCCTTAGGCAAATCGTCAGCCTTATGCTTCTCCCCCCAGAGATTTTGATAATTAAACTCAAAATCATGTTCATCCTTACACCACCCCTCCCACAACAATCCTGTGAAAATGCGTAATTGGACTTCACACTTTTAAAATATTAAACTTTGCCCTTGTATGTATGTTTATGGTTTAGTTTAATTTGACATACCGCATTTATGTAATCAGACAAAGTGGTTCATAATATAATCAAAAGAGAAAGGAGGAAAGATCTACTGTTTTACTTTGACTGCTGCTACTCTTTGCCATCCCTTAGAAATTGCTGCCCTAGGTGGCTGCTTGGTCTTGCCTAATGGTTAAGCCGGCCCTGTAATATCGCCATCTATCCATCCATCCATCCATCCATCCAGACACATTTTGCTTAAGATATCGTACCTATTGGGAAGAGTCCGTCTGTATGCATCTGTTAGTGCTGCACAAAGCTTAGGCAAAGGAGGGGCATAAAGAGCTGATAGAGCAAGGGGGAGCAACAGTTTAGAGCCATCAGGAATCCCCAGGTCCCTTAGGCAAGAAGAAAGCTGCACTAATGAAAAGAGCTGGTGGGAGTCGCCAGTCGTACCAGTATGAAGAAAGAAACAGCATGGCTAAAAGAGGGTTGGGTGATGGGATGGAACCTAAGAAAAAGGGCAGGGATAAAGAAAAAAGGAAGAAATGTGTGGAGCTTAAGGGGGCGGAAGGCTTAGATGAGAGAGGGGCAGAGCATAAGGGAAGAGGTGGGGTTAGGAGGAAAGAAAATAGGAAAGGGCAGGGTTACAGAAGAAGAGAGAAGTGAAGGACAGTACATAAGTAAAGGGGTTAGAGGAGGAAAGGAGAATAGGTCAGAGCATCAGGAAAGAGAGAGGGCTAGAGGAGGAACAGAGAAGAAACAGTAAGTGCATTAAGGAAGAAGGGAGGGGAACGAGAGTAAAAAGTCAGTGGCAAAGAAGGAGAGAGACTGCAAGGGTGGGTAGCAGGAGAAGGAAGGGTGAGTGGATGTGTGGGTGGACGGGAAAGAGGGAGTGTGCAAGAGAGAGGGCAGCGAAGTGTAGGAGGGGGGCATAGTGTAAGAGGTTGGAAGGTGCAAGGAAGTGGGATAGAAGAAATTGCACACACACACATGCAAAGAGCCCAGCACATACAAGGATACCCAGAGGCCCCCAACACATATGCATGCAAAGAGCCCTCTGCTACATGTGCACACACATAAGCACACCCCCATCACTTATACACGTGACGCACATTCATGATATAAACACCCACATACAGCCCTGACACACAGGCAGCATTCATCCTCCTGGCGTCCCTCTCCCCCCAATATACACACTCATACATACACAAAATCCCTGACACATTAAACACAAACCCTGCCCACAGCACTCTCCGCTTCCAAACATTCCTCTCTTTGACATATACTGCCAATACACATTCACATACACACTCCCACCCTTACATCGCCACACACAAACAGAAAACTCTCCCTGCGGAAATAGTCATATCATACCACTGATTCACACACACATACAGTACACATATACATCATCCACCATCCCACCCAGCCACACATCCCCTGCTTCCCTACTGAGACACATTTCACCATGGCTGTTTCAGCCGAGTCCCCCAAATAGGCATGCCAAAATCTGTGACTGATCTGTCATGATCATACTGCTTCTTTCTTCCTCTGTCAGCTATGCTGTGTAAACTGAATTCTCCAGGAACAAGCAGGAAATCAGTCCTCATTTATGGATGATGATGGTGCCAATGGAGCCCTGCGCGGAAGCATCTCCCCAGCTTTCAAAGAAAGTCTTTGAGAGATGCATCACGAATGTGTGGTCCCCTTTCCGCCTAGGGGTGCCATCTTGCTCAGTCTCCTTTTTTCTGCGGAGTCTACCAGACGTGTGTCTGATTTCTCCAGAAAAAGCAGTTAAATTTCATCCTGTAGTATTAGTTTTTTCTCTGGCTGCGACCGGTTCCTTTCCTGCCTCTGAGTTTGCTTGCCTCGGCATCGCGTCTCAGACTGTCCTTTTTTTCTTAGTTAAGTTCTTTTTGCCCCGGTAAAGCTTCACGCCTTTTTTCCGCTGGCTGGCAGTTCTTCAGGTCTTTGACCTCATCGTGGTACTTTTTTCCTTGATGGCCAGTGGCTTAAAGAAGTGTGATCGGTGCTCTAACTCCCTCACTGATACACATGATTGCTGTCTTCGTTGTCTTGGTCCTGACCATAATCCAGAGGTTTGTGGCCTCTGCAAGCAGATGTCAACTAAAGCAATCAAATTCTGTCAGCAGAAACATGACCAAATTTTCTCCAGGTCAGACTGTGCTCCAGAGTCCCCGGTGACCCCACGATCCAGGGCCCTATCCGAGACCCCAGAGTTGGATAGTGACCCTGCAGCAACCGACTGGGCACATGACTCTGACGGGTTCCTTGGACTGGGAATGCAAAAGGAAGAAGAAATCCTTGAGGACCTCTTTGCAGGATTCAGCAAAATTGGACAAGCCCTGCCCCAGATCCCTCAGCCCCTGAAGAAGGCCTGAGGTGTTGGAGCAGGAGCGACCATCCAAGGCCCCCAGGAAAGAATCTTTGGCCCCCAGCGACCAACCTCGAGCCTCCAAGGCTATCCTTGTCAAGGACTCTGGCACATGATCCGGCTAATCCGGTGGCCACACTGATGGCTGCTGTACCACCTGGACTGGAATCCCTGGAGCACAGTCTGATTGCCTTCCTGGAGATGCAGTGGGTGCAGTTGTCTGGCTCAGCCGGTTCATCTGCCCAGACCATAGGGACCTCAACCTCGGGGACTTCCTTTGTTGTCAAGCAGATCCTCATGATCTTACAGCCTTGACAGCGGTCCCGATGATGGTCCCATTCCTCAGACTGTCAATCGTCTTCAATCAGTGCGTATGGCTCTGGCCACAAAGCCTCAAAAGCCCATGGACCATTGACCCTGGCCCCGGGCCCAACGCTAGCATAGCCCACCATTGAGTCCTCTATTGAGTACTCTGACTGGGAGTCCGAGGACGAGACATCCCTGGAAACTCGCAAACACTAAGACGTGCCATCTGACCCATCTAAACCCAAGACCAGGTGCCAGTCACTGTCCAAGGACACAGCATTCCTGAAATTTATGCGGGACATGTCGAAGGCATTGGTATTCCCCACTGACTCGGAGGAGGACCCTTGCACGGAGGAGCTCGAGATCCTCCAGTATGAATCCCTGCGAAAAGAGTCACTGACGGTGCCCATCCTGGCCATCCTGGAATAGCTACTCCTCTGAATGTGGGAGTCATCGGCCTCGGTGCCCATAGTCAGCTGTCGACTCGACGCCATGTACCAAGTCTGCCGGGACATGGGCTTCTGGAACTCTATGGTGCTGGAATCCACAATGCATCGGCTTAAAAGCTAGAAGACGCATTCGTTGATATCCAAGGGAAGGGAGGCCAGGACCCTCTACGATCTTGGTAGAAAATGTTACCAGGGTTCAATGCTGGCGTGTTGGATCCAGGCATACTAACTATATATGGATATGTACCTAAGGGACCTGGGGAAGAAGCTCGCAAGTTTATCCACCGGCCTTCCTGAGGAACCACTCCACTGGTTCCAGAACCTGGTCAAGGGCATTGGTGACTGCTCCACAGTAAGTTTGTCTTGAGCAGCCTACGACGACTTCAAGTCCACAGCCCGGGTGGCTGCAGCAGGCATCAACGCCCGATGCCAGGCCTGGCTCCAGTCCTCAGACCTGGAACAATGGGTCCAGGCCAAATTTATCGATGACCCATGCCATGAAGAGAATCTCTTTGGTAAGCCCATGTCAGACAAGGTTGTGGAGCTCCTGACAAGAACTTGACTTTCTAAAAAGACTACCACTCTGCCTAAGCGGAAGGCCTCGGTGGGGGGGGGGGGGGGAAGCCCCCTACCCAAGGAAGGGACCAGCCTACTGAGGCTATCAGCAGTACCAGTCTTCCCAGGCTCCACAGCAGGGGCAGCAAGCCAAGGGGCACACAAAGGGCACCGGCTCCTTCTGGGGGGAGCTTTTGACTCCTTGGGCATAGCCGCTCTACCCTCAAGAGGTCAGCTGCTGACAGGGGGACGCCTGTTCCACTGGTGACCAAACATCACCACCTATGCCTGGGCCCTCCAGGTGGTCCAGGAGGATTACCTCCTCCACCTGGACAAGACACCCCTCGCTTTCTTTCCAGAAGAGCCCTCCATGACTCCCCTTCACCAGATCCTTCTACGGCAGGAGCTCACAGGTCTGCTCGAGGACAGGGCTGTGGAACCGGTGCCCTACTGCCAAAAGGGCAAGGTGTTCTTCTCCCAGTACTTCCTTGTGCCAAAAAGAACCAGAGGACTCAGGCCCATCTTAGATCTGCAGAATCTGAACACATTCCTAGTGCTGGAGAAGTTCAGGATGCTCTCTCTTGAAATATTGCTGCCCTACTACCAGAAGGGTGACTGGCTATGCTCCTTGGATCTAAAGGATGCTTACACGCACATCCTCATTCATCTCAGTCACAGACAGTACTTACGATTTGTGGTCGAGGGCGACCACTACCAGTACAGGGTGCTACCCTTCAGGTTGGTTTCCGCACCCAGAGTCTTCACCAAATGCCTGGCTCCGCATCCAAAGGGCCTTCATCTTCCCCTACCTGGATGACTGGCTCATAAAAGGAGAAACAGCCACTGAGGTACAGCAGGTCACAGACCGCACCATCAGTGTCCTGGAACATCTGGGTTTCGTATTAAACCAGCCCAAATCTCATCTCACTCCTAAAAAGCTTAGAGTACATAGGGGTTCAGTTGAATACCCGCCAGGCCAAGGCCTTCCTCCCCCCAGACAGGATGAGTCACCTCGAGTTTCTGGCTGCAGAGGTTCAGCACTGATGCTTTGTGCCGGCTTGTTCCATGCTCCACTTGCTTGGCCATGGCATCCATGGTGCATGTTACACCGGATGCCAGGCTCCACATGAGAGCAATCCAATGGTGGCTCCGATCTCAGTGGACACAGGCCACCGACCGCCTCAGGGACAGAGTACACATGACCTGCCTGCTGGCAGAGTCGTTCAAATGGTGGCAAGTGACACAGTACCTACAGGCAGGCATGCCCTTCCAGGCCCCCATTTCTCTGTGGGTCCTCACCACAGATGCCTCTCGGATGGATTGGAGAGCTCACTGTGGAGGCCTCCGCATTCAGGACACCTGGTCCAGGGCGGAAAGTCAACAACAGATCAACCTCTTGGAGCTCAGGGCCATATTTCTGGCCAACCAAGCCCTCCGCAATTGCCTATAGCAGCCACCGGTACTGGTCCAGACGGACAACCAGGTTGCCTTGTTCTACCTGAACAAGCAGGGGGTACAGGGTCATACACCCTCTGCCAGGAGGCAATAGCCCTCTGCTTGGTATGTGATCAGCCAAGGAATGCTCCTGAGAGCAGTTTACCTGCTGGGTCAAGAGAATGCCCTCACAGACAGGCTGAGCAGGGTCCTTCAGCTGCACGAATGGCGTCTAGACCCCAGAGTAGCCAAACAGCTGTTTCGCCTTTGGGGAACCCCTTGGATGGACCTCTTTGCCAGTCCGGTCAATGCTCAGTTGACATGATTCTGTTTCCGCCAGCCTCACCCTTCCCGGGAGGCGGCAAATGCCTTCCTCATGCTGTGGTCGGTGGGCCTCCTATACGCCTTCCCACCCACGCTATTGGTCGCCAAGAACCTTTCCAAGGTCACCCGGAACAAAGCGTTGCTAATTCTGGTGACTCCTCGGTGGTCCAGGCAGCTGTAGTTCCCGCTGCTGCTCCACTTAGCGACGGAGCCCCCAGTTCCTCTGGGGAACTCTCCAAAGCTACTGACTCAGGATGACAGCTCTCTCCTCCACTCCAATCTGGAGTCTGTGGCGCTAACAGCTTGGCTGCTGAATGGGTAGCCTTGGTCCCCTTCATCCTTTCATGGGAAGTGGAGGAGGTCCTTCTGGCCTCCCACAAGGCCTCCACAAGATGCACCTATGCAGTACCTGCTTCATCTTTCACAGGCTGGACTCAAGTCCAACTCTGTCAGGGTGCCACCTGAGTTTTCTCTCAGTGCACCACCACCCACTCTAGGGCAAGCCTCTATCTGCGCAGTCCCTCATCACCCGCTTCCTACGGGGCCTGCTACTCTCCAAGCCCCCAGTCCTCCCACCCCCCGGCAGAGTGGGATCTCAACATGGTGCTGGCATGGCTCACTCAGCCACCATTCGAGCCCCTGGCTACCTGCTTTTTGCGGTACCTCTCCTGGAAGATCGCCTTCCTGGCAGTGCTCACCTCTGCTCGCAGAGTCAGCAAGCTTCAGGCCTGGTGGCGGAGCCACCCTATACCAGGTTCTACAAGAACAGGATCATGCTATGCACCCACCCCAAATTCCTTTCAAAGACTGTGTCTTTGCTTCACCTCAGTCAGGAGGTGATACTTCCCAACTTCTTTCCACAGTCTCACATCAACAGTGTGGAGACCGTCCTGCATACTCTATACTGTAAGACGGCCCTGTCTTTTTACCTATAGCATACCCAGGGCCACCGCAAAGCCTCCCAGCTTTTTGTCTCCTATGACTCTTGTCGGCTGGGTGAGGCAGTGACCAAGCAGACCTTTTCTACTTGGATGGCAGACTGCATCTCCCTTGCCTGTGAGCAGGCAGGGCTGCAGCTGGAGCACCTCATCATGGCGCATGATGTCTTAGCCATGGCGACCTCAGTGGCACATTTTCACTCCGTCTCAATGGCAGACATATGCTGGACCGCCACTTGGTCTTCAGTCCACACCTTTGCAGCTCACTACTGCCTGGAAAGAGAGTCCCAATGGGACAGCGCCTTCAGCCAGGCCATACTCCGTAATCTCTTCGGGGTCTAGGCAACTCCTATCCTCCGACCCTTCAGTGTTCAAGCACCAGAGTGAGGGTTCTTCCTGGGCACTGGAGTCCTTCCAGAGTCTGTCCTTCAGACACACTGCTGTTCACAGCTTGCCGTGTTTTTTCCACAGGTTCTTGGTAGCCTGTAGCTAGGGAGTTCCTCTAGCTTTCCTTAATGAGATTCACGTAGCGCACGACCGTGGTGACTTTTCGGTGGTGGTATCTCTGGATCTTTCTGCTGCCTTTGATCTCGTAGATCACTCCCTTCTTTTGTCTCGCCTTCGGGAAGCTGGCCTTCACAGCACTGTTTTTAGGTGGTTCCACTCCTATCTCTTTGCTCGATCCTATAGTGTCCTTCCCTCCTCTTCTCTGGATACTCCCTCTGATCCTCTCCCCCTACACTGTGGTGTTCCCCAGGGCTCTGTCTTAGCTCCACTTTTGTTCAATATCTTTATGGCCCCACTTGCACTACTGATTCAACAGTTTGGTATTTCCGCTTTTTATTACGCTGACGATATCATTCTCATACATCACACTTCCTCATTCGGCCCAGACCTTTCTCCCCTTGATTCTTGCCTTTCAGCTGTAGCTGACTGGCTCGTCAGTAACTGTCTCCACTTGAATGTTTCCAAAACACTCGCTATCTGGTTTACACATGGAATGCCCGTCCTCTGGCCGCTCCTTCTTTTTCAGGTTCCTTTATTCCACTGGTGTCTTCTTTTTGTTATTTAGGTGTAATCTTGGATTCTAATCTCTCCTTTCAGGACCTTGTTTCTCATGTTGTTAAGACTTCCTTCTTCTTCCTTCGGCAGATTCGCACCATTCATCCTTTCTTAACCCCTCAGGCCCTCACCACCCTTATGATGTCTCTGGTAATTTCACGTCTTGACTTCTGCAACTCTGTTCTCACTGGTGTCCCCCAACTTCACTTGCACAGGTTGCAGCGCATACAAAACACAGCAGCACGCATCATCTCTCATTCTGCACGTTGGGATCATGTCACCCCTCTCTTTATAAATCTTCACTGGCTTCCTCTGATCTACCGCATTCAGTACAAGCTTCTTACGTTGCTCCATCAGATCATTTATACCCATACTCCCCAGTACCTATTTGATCTCATTCAGTTCCACACTCCCAGTCAATCTCTTTGGTCCTTACACATTAATCGCTTACATCTCCCGCCTCCTGCACGTGCCCACCTCCAAGTCACTCGTAATTCTGCTTTCTTCTTTGCTGGTTCTGTGCACTGGAATTCTTTACCACTCAACCTTAGATTGGAACAGAACCACAAGACATTCAAAGCCCATCTGAAAACCTACCTCTTCTCTATTGCTTTTGACCTCCCCCCTCCCACCTGATAGCATACCTGCCTCAGTACCATTCTCACGTGTTATTTATTTGCGTCATTGTCCTTTGTCCGTTATGTATCACTGTCCTCCATTTGTCTCTTTCAGCCATGTAACCCCCACCTGTCTATGTCTATCCTGGTACCTCTCTCTCTCCCTCTGTTGTGTTTTTGTTTGTCTTGTCTGGTTATGTTTGGCTTTTATCTTTTGCTGTCCTGTCTTGAGATTGTAATTTCCTTTCCTTTTCATGGCCAGTGGCCATCTTTTTCATTACCAATTGTAAACCACCTTGATTGTTTGAAAGGCAGTATATCAAATGTAATAAACATAAACATATGTGAGGACTGACTTCCTGCTTGTTCCCAAGTATTCTCCCTTCTCCCCTTGGAGTTGCTGTACAATTTTTGCTATCTTATTTGTCGGCTCTAGCTATGTCATCTGACTGAGTAAGATGGCACTCTTGGGCAGGAAGGGGACCACACATGTATGGTGCATCTCCCAAATGCTTTCTTTGAAAGCTGGGGAGATGCTTCCACACAGGGCTCAGTCAGCGCTGATGAAATCCATATGTGAGGACTGATTCCTGCTGTCCCCAGAGAACACATGTTATAGGTGAGTAACTACGCTTTCCCTTGCTGGTGAAGAAATGGAAGTGAAGCCTTGTTTAAAAAATGATACCTTCCTTACCCTTTTGTGCCTGGAGAGGCTGCTGCTGCTGCCCCTATTGCATGCACATTCTCAATCTACTGCACTGAATCACATTTGCCACACTGTGTGGGAACTTTGCTATCGTCAGTGGGGACATGGGGTTACGTCTGTTATTAGAAAATAGACCTAACAGGTTGTTTACGTCGCTTCATTGCCAGTCAGTTCTGCACAGAAGCCAAATTCCAAAGAGTGAGTGCCTTTACCTGAAAAGTATAAAGCTGGACTGGTTATATTTCTACTGCTTTCCTCCACAAATCTTTATCTGTCTATTTAGAAGTGCCTCTGTCCTCATATCTGGGTTGCCTCTGATGTTGGCATCCACCCCTCGGTTGTTTGCAAAAAGTTAACATCAACAGGAGAAGTGTTGCTGAATACCTTAAAGATCTGGGACATGGACCCGTTGGTCCTCTCCCTTACCTCTCCATACGCCCCCAGTTCTTAGATCATCTCAAGAGTAGGAATGCACATGAACTGTTCATCAGCTTAGAAAGTTTTTTACTCATAATAGGACTTTTTCTCTGTGTGATCCTGCATTATGGGATTTCTTGCTTTGCTGTTGAGATGTGTCTTGAAGATAATTTTTTGATTTTTCATAAGAAAGTAAAAGCCTGTTTTTTTCCCCCTAGGTTTTTGCTTAATTGTATATGTTATAATGAATACCGGATGTTTTAATTGTTTCATATTTGTTATGTTTTTATGTATGTTTGTAATGTAAACCATCTAGTAATTCTTGCTAGGGAACATGAATAAATAACTGAAATGAAAAGAAAAGAAAAAAAAAGGAACTGTTAGTGGAAGGGGGTGGGTGTTACCTCTCCTCACTTCTGTTGTAGCTCCCTCATTGGCCTACAATTTCTCCTGCATTAGTACCAAAGTACTACAGAGAAGGGCCCATTGGAGCTGCACATTGAGCTTACAGTAAGCTGGAAACTAGGATGCCCTCCCCATCTGGGGCAGTCTGACAGATAGGGTGGCATCTCTAGGCAGAAATATCTGGAGGACAAAAAAGAGGCAAACTAAGGATGGAAGGGAATAGACATCATACCTCCCACTATTAGCTATAAAAGACACTACAAAAATATGTCCCAAAGCTCTTTTATGCATAAAGAAACACTGGGCAGTTTCAGCTATACAGTAAAACTACATTTATAATTATTCAATAGCATCTTTTATCTGTGGCAGTTCTCGTTGATAGAGAGAACCCAGGAACAGTGAGTGGGCAAGGTCTTCAGATCAGCTCTCTACTGAACAGGAACTGGGTCAGGGTAAGTTTGGACAGGGTCTTCTAGCTGTAGCAGCCATCCTCCCTTAGGATGGAGCCCTTTGTTGATGGCAGCCTCAAGGACTTATCTGCGCAATATCCAGAACTCAAGATTGGAAGCCAGAGGCTGGCACAGGAAATGTTTTCTGGGAGATTGGGACATTCAATACATGGGGTATTTAATTGGGAATGGGCAGATCCCGCTAGAGGACAGCAACCTTGGGCCGGAAGGACTGGGGTTTCTAGTCCCACAGGTGTTCCTTGTGGCCTTGGGCAAGCACTTAACCATCCCTTGCCTCATGTACAAAAACATAAAGCATAGATTGTGAGTGCTTCAGAGACAAGGGAAAAATATATACACAGTACTTGCATGTACACCGCTTTGACTGGTAGAAAAGCGGTATATAAGCCTAGTTAAATAAATAAATAAGATACAATTTCAACTAAAGAAGGTGGATGCCATTGCCCAGGTCCCCACACCGAAATTGAAGAAAGATGTTCATGCCTTCCTTGGACTGATTGGCTATTACCACTGGTTCATCCCTAATTTTGCAGAGGTAGCAAAACCGTTAACCAAGTTCCTCCAGAAGAAAGCTCCCGATTGGATCCAGTGGTCACTGGACCTGGACCTGGCCTTCCAGCATCTCAAGAAGGCTGTATGCTCTGAATTTGTCCTTATTAGCCCTGTTTTCTCTGTATTGTTTATTGTGCAAACTGATGCCTCAGAGGTGGGCCTAGAAGTCATTCTGGCCCAGGAAGTCAGGGGTGAAGAACATCCCATAGCATTCATCAGCAGGAAACTGCTTTCTCAGGAGAAGCATTATGCGGTGATCGAAGAGGCAGCTCTGGCTGTCAAGGGGGCGCTTGAAACCTTCAAATACTACATGCTCGACTGGTGTTTACATTAATAATGGCCACCACCCCTCAAATGGCTAGCTCAAGGAGTCCAATGGCTGTAGTATGCGGTGTTTTTTCAGTCTCTAACCCTATCAGTTTAAGGTCTGCCATAGGCAGACTTCCTTTCCTTGGTGGGGGTTCCGGGTGAGGCAGGTGTTCAATGGGGCATGCATGAGCTGAGGGGGAGGGTATGTAATGAGGTATATGGAATGTTACCCGTCCCTCTCCAAAGGGATTAATTATCAACAGTCCTCTTTAACAGAGTCTGCAGCCCAGAATTCAGGGCTGGGAGGGAGTAGCTCAGATGGAAAAGTTAAGAACCCAGCAGGCTGCAGAAGGAGAGGGGCCCGTGGAACCAGGAGTCCTTCTAAGGAAAGCCATGCCAAGGAGTTCTGAGGTAGGAAAAACTGGGGCTGGAGGAAGGGCCAGGAGAACCAGCTTGTGGAGGTCTAATAAGCTTGGACAGAATTAAGCTGATTTTGTTTTCCCTGAACTGTTCTGTGTTTTGCGTTGTGGTGGTTTAACAAGCTGGGACAGAATAAAAACTGCTTTTGTTTTCCTTGAACTGCTGTGTGGCCTGCATTTGAAAAAGAAACCCTTTCCGCCACACGCCACACTTGCCACAGGGGTGAGCACCAAAAGAACCTGTTTATAAAACGTGAGCATTTGCCATTTATGCACATGGGCACTTGTAATGCATCTATTGTTTCCGCATGTATTGGCTCCCTTCCTTTCAACTTTATGCCGAAGTTTTGTGCACTGCTCATTTGCATACATGCTCTTTGCTGAATACTGGCACTGAAGTTTTGCGCTATTGGTTCACTAAAAAAAATGCATACACAGCTAATAGTGCCTGACTTCAGCGCCAGCTTTCTGCATCGGTCTGTTAGACTGCAAGCCCTCTGGGAATAGGGAAATACCTACTGTACTTGATTGTTACTGATCTTAAACTACTTCTGGAAAGGTGTGAGCTAAATACTAAATAAATTTAAAATAAAGTGTCTGGTAGCAAAAGGAGACTGTTGCTGTATTTCCTGAAGTGATGTCACAATCTGAATAGATAGGGGCCCAATATTCAAAGGCATTTACATGGTTCACAGAGCTATAAACCGTGTAAATGCCCTAAGTGGGATATTCAGCAGCACTAACATGGTTAGTGCCACTGAATATCCCCGAGTAATGCTGATACATTCCCTGATTCTTACCGTTTAGCACTGGGGCATTCTGAGGGCGGTACACAGGGATAGCCATGAACTGGTGACTGATTATCCCTCAGCAACAAACATTAGGCGCAGCAAAACCTGTCCTAGCTTTTACCCCTGTAGCTAACCAGGCAGTGGCTAAATATCGCCGCTGCATTGTTAGCTTCTGTGCTGTGTGTGGCAACCCCAGATATTCAATGCTGGTGGCTGGATATGTCCCAAGATTGAATATCTGTGGTTAATGTTTGGTGGTGACAGCTATGCACCTTAGAGGCTTATAACTGTTGCAAATGAATATCGGGCCCATATTTTCTATGTGGTAATTTGCAAAGGAAAATGTTCTGCCTCCGTTCATGAGGAAAGTAGAGCATGTGTTACAAAACCAATGAACAGAGTTATATTGTCCCATCCTGTATACAATCCAAACTTCGCTTGGCAGTGGAACCTCATGTTAACCATATAGAAGAACTGGTTAACGTGAGGTTCCATTGCCAGTCTGCAAGTGGCTCTCATCATGGAAGAACCTTACCCGGATGAGCCTCTGATCTCCAGCCCGCAGGTGTCACTAGATTCCATTTGGCTCAATGGTCACATTAGCTTGCTCTACACCTGCTTCTTCCTTTCAGGGCTATCTTGTTCTTGCCTCGCAATATATATAAGCCTACCTCTGGCTAAGACCTTTTTACCAGAGCCTGGTCTGCTTCATTCCAGTATCGCCTAGTGCTTTGGCTCCTCACTGCTATTCCAAGTCTTTTCCGTAGAGGCCGCCTTGAACTTGTTTGAAATTCCTGCTATATTCCAGCCTTGCTTCCTTTCAGAGTCTTTGTGGTGAGTTCCTGTGTGCCTCTATTCTCCAACTCCATTGTGGAGTTTATGCACACCTCAGCCTCTTTTTGGCATTTGGAGTGGAGGAGTGGCCTAGTGGTTGGGGCAAGGTACTTCAGGCCGGAAGGTCGGGGGTTCAAATCCCACTAGAGGACAGCAACCTTGGGCCGGAAGGACTGGGTTTTCTAGTCCCACAGGTGCTCCTTGTGGTCTTGGGCAAGCCACTTAACCCTCCATAGCCCATGTTCCCTGTAAAATAGTTATCTCCAAGTTATAATGCCCTGTTCAATGTAATTTCAGTTTGTTCAATGTAAACCGCACTGATGCAGAATAGTGCGGTATATAAGAGAATGTAAATAAATAAATAAATAAAATAAAATTTGCTGTAGCGGTACTTGTGCGTATATGTTGTAATCTCCAGGAACAAGCAGGAATGTAGTCTTCACATATGGGTATCATCGGTACCGACAGAGCCTGTACGGGAACGCTCCCCAGCGTCCAATAGGAAAGCTTTTTGAAGCATCCCACAGCACCTGTGTGCTGCCTTCCTGCCTTCCCGCCTTTCCCAACTGTCCCTCTCCAGTTCTTCGTTTTCTGTGGAGCCGACAGGTCGCACATTCTGTCACCGCAGAAAATTCCTTTCTTATACTTCTTTTTTGTGGTCACGTCTGCCTTCCCTCATCGTTATACCGGTACCGCCGGTTCTTCTTTTCTTTTTTCTAAAAAAAACCAAAACAAAAACCCTTTGTTTCTGGAGTCTTTCTCCAGTAATTTTCTTCTCGGGTGCCACGCGCCATTTTGGGCACTAGGCCCAACTTTTTCCCTCAAAATGGAAAAACCCACTTCGGGTTTTAAAAAGTGTTCTAAGTGTGGCGGTACCATCTCTGTCACCGACACCCATGAGTGGTGCCTCAAATGTTTAGGTCCTGACCACTCTATTTCAGAGTGTGTTGCCTGTGGAATGATGTCAAAACGGGGCCGGCAAAACCGAGCTGCTAAGCTCAGCACCCTTTTTCCCTCCAATGCAGCCTCCGTGGAATCGACGTCCTCCAGGGCTTCATCCTCCTCCCATGGATCTCAGGTAACTAAACATAAATCTAGCCAGTACTCAAAGGGTAGATCTCCTTCTAAACATCGAGATGCCTCTGGCTTTGCCCTTGAGGGACTTTCACCATCAAAATTGCCCCGTCGGGAGGCTTCGGCTTCCAAAGCACTAACGGGGCTCTAGGATGTTCTCGAGGCTTCAACCTTGGCAGAACTACTGGTGCCATGCTCTGGGGTTCCAGTCGCTTTAACTGGCACCAATGCCCAAGCATCAGCAGTGTCGATAGACCAGAGATTCTTGGCTATTGAACGCAGTCTGGCAGCTCTTCTCACGGCCTCGACGCCCCTGAAACCGCTTCAAACAATTCAACCGGTACCAGCACCGACTGCATCAACATCGGCAGGTATTCTACCGGAACTGAGTCATGCGTCTCTATCCGGCATCGACAAGTCGGTACCGGACCACTCCGATGCTGACTTCAATCGGTACAGGTACCGTGCCTTGCACAATCACCCGGATCGGAGATACTTCGAATCCTCGGATGAATCTGAAGACTCCAAAGGCTCTGCCGATACCAGAGTACTTCTTCCTGAGGATTCCTCTTCTCTTCAGCATAGGATGTCTCCACCAGAGGATATGTTCTTTCAGGATTTTATCTGAGATGTGGCCTGAGGTCTTTCCATCACAGTGGCTCCTGAAAAAGAGCCTAGGGCAAAGGAATTAGAAATCCTACAATACCCTAAAGCTCCCAAGGAGGCAGTTACCTTACCTATTCATGAGATCTTGCATGATCTTATGTTAAGGATGTGGGAAACACCTCTAACCACATCTCCTCATTCTCGAAGACTCGACACCATGTATTGAGTTCCTCCTTTGTCCTGGGTTTCAGAAGACTCAATTACCACACCATTCCATGGTGGTGGAATCAGCCATGAGACGGATGAAGAGTGCAAAAAGGCATGCATCTAATCCTCCAGGATGTGAGTGTAGGACTCTTGATGCCTTTGGAAGTCGATCCTTCCAGGCTTCCATGCTTTCTGCTAGGATCAGTTCCTATTTTTTGTATATGGGAATATTCCTTAAGGAAGTCACAGGAGACTTAGAGCTTATGAGCCCTCTCCTTCCTGATGATAAAAAGCACGATTATCTTACTCTTGTTAAACATGCTCTGGATGTTTCCAAGTTTGTGAATCGTGCAGCCTTTGACTGCTTTGAATGCATAAGCAGAACCTCTGCTATTGCCATAGGTGCACGTAAAATTGCCTGGCTCCAGGCATCTGACTTAGAAATCTGGGTACAGGACAAACTGGGGAATATACCTTGCACAGGAGAGAATCTGTTTGGCAAGAATTGGCAGGAAAAAGCTAATGAGATAGATGCTGACAATATCACTTTGGATAGATTGTCCAAATCTACCGCTGATCCTGTGAGGAAAAGATCCTCTAAGAAACCATTCTTCAGTAAGAAAAAGAGGTTTTATCCCTCCTATACCCAGCAGGGACATCGTTCATGTCAGTCTGCCCAAAAGGGACAGCAGCAACAACTTAGGAAACAAAGGAAGCCAAAAGCAGCTAAGCCTCAACCGGCTCAGCAGACTCAGCCTCCACAGGGGCTTTGACTCCTATCTAGAGAACTTTGCCTTCCTGGCCCAGAACCCTCCACCATCCCAGGAAGGTTATGTCATTTTGCCCCCAGATGGTGTCAGATAACAGCAGAAAATTGGACTCTGTCTATTGTACGAGAGGGGTACAAGCTTCATTTCCTCAGCATGCCCCCTCCTACAATAGTAAGACAGTTCAATTCTCAGACCTCTCCCAACGACCAGTTAGGTCAAGAAGTCACAATGCTCCTTGCTCAAGGAGCAATAGAAGAGGTGCTCATTCACCAATGGGGTACAGGGTTTTACTCCCCCTATTTCCTTATTCCAAGGAAAACAGGAGGACACAGACCCATTCTAGACCTCAGAGAATTGAACAAATTCCTGTTCAGAGAGAAGTTCAAAATGATTTCTCTAGGAACTCTGCTGCCATACCTTCGGAGTCAGGATTGGCTTTGTTCTCTAGATCTCAAGGATGCATACACTCATGTTCTCATCCATCCAACTCACCGAAGGTTCCTTTGATTCCTGTTTCAAGGGAAGCACTATCAATACAGGGTTCTTCCTTTTGGCCTGGCTTCTGTACCAAGGGTGTTCACAAAATGCATGGCTGTGGTAGCAGCATTTCTCCGCACCCTATGAATATTTGTCTTCCCTTACTTAGACAACTGGTTCAGAGCTAGAGGCCAGGGTTGCTGTCTCGCACAATGCACATCCTTCAGTATTTAGGACTTGTCATAAACTTCCCAAAGTCCAACCTTGCTCCCACTCAATCCCTAGAGTTTATAGGAGCTCTTCTGGATGTCGTGGCCTATCTCCATATCAAACCTCCTGGAGCTCAGAGCAATCTTCCTTGCTCTTCAAGTATTTCACACTCAGCTCAGCTAAAAGACAGTCCTAGTTCAAATGGACAATAAGGTAGCCATGTTCTATGTGAACAAGCAGGGTGGAACAGGCTCTCTGTCTCTGTGCAACAAAGCTTTGCAACTATGGGCCCTCGTCAGAGAGCATCAGATTCATCTCCTTGCGGTGTATCTTCCAGGCATTCAAAAATCTTGGGCAGACAGACTCAGTCGCGTTCTGCTTCCACATGAATGGTCTCTCCATGCAGACCAGGGTGGCCCAAATTTTTCAAATTTGGGCAACCCCAGACATAGACCTCTTTGCAAGTCCATTGAATGCCAAACTTCCCCGGTTCTGTTCCAGAATTCCAGCTCGAGGTTGTCAGACCAGGGATGCTTTCCTCCTTCATTGGGGTCAGGACTTCCTGTATACCTTTCCACCCATTCCCCTAATTCCCAAAACCCTGTTCAAGCTTCAGAGAGACAGAGGTCATATGATCCTCATAGCTCCACATTGGCCACGGCAAATGTAGTACCCTCTGCTCCTACATCTCTCTCAAGCTCCGCCTCTGGAGTTAGGATCTGCTCCAAATCTCCTTTCTCAAGAGGACGGGATGCTGTGGCATCCCAATCCCCAGTCTCTTCATCTCAAGGCCTGGTTGCTGAAAGCCTAGAACTTCACGGTCTTAACCTTTCCCAGCAGGTAAAGGATATCCTTCATGCTTCCAGGAAACCTTCCAGAAGACGCTCTTATGCATTTAAGTGGAAAAGGTTTACCATATGGTGCTCGCAGAAGGGTCTTAACCCTCTTGCGATACCTCTGGAATCATTACTGGAGTACCTCCTTCATTTATCAAATGCAGGGCTTAAGATCAATTCAGTGAGAGTCCATTTGAGTGCTATTGCAGCTTCTTTCAAGCCTATCAATGGACAACCTATTTATTCTCATCCTCTCATAGCGAGATTTATGAGAGGCCTTCTTTTAACGAAGCCTCCCATTAAGCCACCACCGGTGGCATGGGACTTGAATCTGGTACTTGGGCAGCTCATGAAACCGCCCTTTGAACCATTAGCCACTACCTCTTTGAAATTCCTTTCCTGGAAGGTTACACAGGTACACTAAAAAAATTTTTTTTTAAACTGCCTCTAATGTTTCGATTGATTTTTACAGTTTTTGGTGCGCTGAATCCAAATCTGGTAACCAATTTGCTCCATCACGTACAGATTTTTTGCTATATTGGGTTAGCAGTTTGAGGTGAACGTTTCAGATTGAGTGCGATCGAGATAAAAGTTTCTTGGATGAATTCTTTATACTAATTGTTTAGTAGTTATTCAAATAAGAATAAAGAAAATTGTAACAAGGCAGCACATAAGAATAGAGTAATGTCAACAAAACACACTGTGATGGTAGCAAAATTGTCTGCACTTAAAACAGCCACATATATGCTCAATGTTTGTGCACATGTAAGAGCGAGGTTAGACACAAAGCAAAGCAAAGAAATGTGCAAAAAATGTTGTACAGGTATGTATGTAAGAATAGAAAACGCAAACCGCACCATTGCAATACATGAAGACAAACACCCGATGGTGTGAAAATAAAATTCTAATAAATGAGATCCGACACTGTGGTAATAACTAGCAAATTTTTATTTCAAAGTTTAGTAAAAACACGATATTTGTCAACACAGTTTAGATTTTAAAGTCATTCTTGGGTCAATCAATCTCCTGGTGGGCCCGTTTCTTCTTCCCCCGAATGCTTCTCTTGGTGCGCTGCTTGGCGTATTTTTCATCTGGGGTTTCCCGCAGCAGCAACCAGCAGAAATCAGCCATCATAGTGGTGTTCCATCTTCCTTGGTACCTTCTCTCTGCGTCCTTGATGTCCTGGTGAAACCTTTCACCTTGTTCTTCACTGTACGCCCCCAAGTTTTCGGGAAAGTAGTTCACATGGGAGTGCAAGAAATGGACTTTCAGGCTCATGTTACAGCCTTGTTCTTTGAAGGCATTGAGCATCCTGGCAACAATATCCTTATAGTTCTCATCCCGCCTGTTCCCCAAGAATTTGAGAACAACATCCTTGAAGGAATCCCAGGCTTTTTTTTCCTTCTCAGACATCGTTTCAGCGAATGCTCCATCTGAAATGAGTTTCCTTATATCAGGGCCAACAAACACTCCTTCCTTTAGCTTTGCTTCAGAAAGTCGGGGGAACTTTGAGCAAAGGTACCGAAAGCACTCACCATCTTTTGGAAGGGACTTGATGAATTGCTTAATGAGACCCCCAACTTAATGTGGAGAGGTGGTAATAGAATTTTATCACGAGGTACCAAGCTCTCATGAAGAACATTTTTCTCACCGGGTCTCAAATACTCCCGAATTGGCCAGTCTTTTTTCCCCCAGTGTAGGTCGCGGGCCCGGCTATCCCACAAGCAAAGGAAGCAGGGATATTTGGTGAAACCGGATTGCTGCCCTAATAGCATGGATAGAATTTTAAAGTCTCCACAAATCATCCACTTATGCTCATCATAACGAATCTTCTGAAGAATCAGGGCCAAATTCTCGTATTTTTCTTGGAGAATAACAGAGTGAGCAATAGGAACTGAAGCGAATGTGTTGCCATTATGAAGAACAACACCTTTTATGCTGTCTTTTGACGAATCAATGAACAGCCGCCATTCAGCAGGATCATACTTGAGTTTAAACTTTTCCATCACTCCGTATATATCGTTGCAAAATACCAAATCTTCCTCTTTGCTGAAATACTTCAAAAATTGTGTCTCGCGGTTGCGGTACCAATAAAAAGTTGTTCCTGGTGACAATAGATTTTTCTGTTTAAGCCGAGAACCTAGCAGTTGGGCAGCATCTTTTGGGAGTCCTAAATCCCGGACTAAATCATTCAATTCAGCTTGAGAGAAAAGTTCAGGTTTCGGATCTGGTTCAGTTTCAAACTCGGAAGTACTGGACTCATCGGGAAAAGCCATCTGATGAGTCTCATCATGATCAGAACCGTCCACACAAATATGATCCAAAGATTTTGGTGGTTCAGGCACAGGTACTTCGTTGCTATGAGGCATAGGCCTAATTGCTGAGGGAAGGTTGGGGTAACTTATTACGTTCTTATTTTTTAAGTTGTATCCCTTCACAATGCAAGAGCAAAAATAGCAGTCACTGCTGTGGTCTCTTTGTTCACGCCACATCATAGGTATTCCGAAACGAAATGCTTGTTTTTTACCTTTCATCCATAAGCGTAGATCTTCCTCACATGTCTTGCACACTTTGTGAGGAGCCCACGGTTTGTCTTGATCGCCTAACTTCAAACCGAAATAGGCGAAATATACTTTTTTAATAAATGCAGAAATGTTCCTCTGCCGCTTTTTCACGGTATATTCCCCACAAATAAAACAAAAACTGTCTGGAGAGTTGACGCAACCTCTGGCTCTGTGAGCCATCACAAATACACAGCACTGCAAACTACAACTGTAGTGAACCACTTCGGAATAAAGCTGGATTACGACTGAGCAAACAAAAGGTAATAATGAACTTGCAAGAAACTGAAATTTGACAGGAACGTTCATGTCGCAACCACCGTGTTTGAGCGAGCGAGCGAACGAGGCGAGGCGAACAGGAAAGAACATGCGCCAGCGCAAGTACTGGATTTAGCCCCCCGCCTCCCAATTGTCCTGTTAATGTATAAAATGAATACAAAACACTCTAAAATATCATGAGGGAGTGTTTCTAGTTAGTTAACCATTACAACCTCTATTTTGGGCCAAGAAAATAAACTGCAGTCGGCTAAAAAGAAATTATGTGAACATTCCTTATATGGGTAAGAAATCTAATTTTGCAAGAAAACGTGACGTGATGGAACATTTTGGCTATTTTTCCTGGATTCAGCACCCCAAAATCTATAGGAATCAGTTGCAAAACTGGAGGCAGTTTTTTGGTAGTGTACCTGTGTTATCTTTCTCATTGCAATCACATCAGCATGTTGCATCAGTGAATTGCAAGCATTGGTGGCTGATCCTCTGTATACAAGGTTCCATCATAATAAGGTAGTCGTTAGGACTCATCCACACTTTATGCCAAAGGTGGTTTCGCCCTTTCATTTAAACCAAGTGGTTTACCTTCCTGTATTCTTTCCAAGGCCTCACGCCTCAAATGCAGAAAGGAATCTTCATACTTTGGACTGTAAAAGAGCTTTGGCCTTTTACTTGTAAAGGACACAGCAACATAGAAAATCCTCTCAACTCTTTGTTGCTTTTGGGACTTCCATTCTCCAAAAGGGCACTGTCCAGCTGGATTGCACAGTGTATATCTTTTGCCTATGAGAGTAAGAACCTTCCTCTTGAAGGCCATGTCACAGCTCACAATGCGAGAGCCATGGCAGCCTCAATGGTTCATCTTCACTCTGTGTCTATCAACGACATCTGTTGAGCAGCTACTTGGGCTTCAGTACATATCTTCACAGCCCATTACTGCTTAGACAAGGACTCCCGCCGGGATGCCTTGTTTGGTCAGGCTGTTCTTCAACACCTGTTCTAGACTTAATCAACTCCTACCTACCATCCCTGGTAGGATGCCAGAGATCCATGGGGGGAAGTGGAGCCCTTTCACAAGGGCACACAACTCTGGGGCCATCTCCCTGGCATCTGCAGCTAGGGAGTCCCCATATGTGAAGACTACATTATCTGTGTGCAATGGGCACACTAGTCTTCCTGCATCGGTCCGTAAGTTTGTACCTACCTGAGACAATCGAGGATAAGTTACTTGCTCAAAGTCACAAGAAGAGCCAGTGAGATTCAAACCCGGTCTCTTTAGTCAAGAGGTCACTGCTCTAACCCTGGGCTGCCCTGCAAAGAGGCACTCAGTATCTAGACAGAAAACTTACTATAACTTACACTGTCCTCCAAGACCCAAATTGCAACAGTCCCACCTATGAAAAGGGAGCTCTGCAAGTATATACTAGCCCTAGAACAAAATACCCCTCTTGTTGGGGAATTAATGGATCAGGCAGCCAGACAATACCACAGTGGCTAACCACAGGATGAACACTTCTTCCAAAGGGAGACCCAAGTAGTGTTCCCAAAAATTAGAGACCAATGACTTGTCTATCTACAGTCTATAAACTGTTCATGACAACAGATGTTGGCAGAATATGGTGGTGATTTGAGAAGCATCCTCTGGGTAAGTACTGCTGAATATCTCCGTGAATGGGATTTACTTGGTTTGCAGGTCTGCACACTGTAAATCCCTTTGAACATCACCTCCAACATCTAGGAGTAGAGGAAGGAGGAGCAATCTATCTTAAAATACTGAGAGAAAAGATCAGTAAAGAATTACAGGAGACAAAAACTGATATTGAAAAATGCTTTAACATTACAGAATACCAGAACGGCATTGATAATAGAGATGTCAGTTCTAAGCAACTGTATTATTCTGGGAATGGTATGGAGACAGAGAAGATCCTCATGAAATGTAAAGACCAAGAAAATGTGGCAGAAAGATACTGAAATATTTCTCATTATACTGGGTACCACAGGCCTGATTGAAGGGAATTTTCAAGCATACCTTGATAGATCTACTATATTTGTTACATCTTAAGAACTCCGGAAAGAAGCTCTCGTCAGCACGATGCAAATGTTATGGCGAGCATTAGCAGTATATTTGAGAGACTGAGCTCACACTCCACATACCCTGGCTTAGGAGTGAGGTTCATTACTGTCAGGGTATATGCAAAACTAACCCATTTGGAGAAATTGCCCCCAAGGGAAGCAAGCTGGACTGCCACCGATCCCTACATAAGAACCACACGCTAGCAAAATACTTCATCTTGATTATATAGGCAGAACATGGAGAGGCCCTCACCTAATACAGAATAAAGGACCCCAGATTAGAAACAGAAATCAGAAACATGAAAGGCAAGAATTGATATGGAAATCCAAGAATCCAGCTCTATGACTTCTGACACATAGGAAAAAAGAGAAACATAAATACATTTCCCACAGCTGACATATTTCAATCCCTGAAAAGGTTTAAAACAAAAAAGGCTTCTCTAACTTTGTGGTCTGGGCATTTTATTTCCCTAACTAGGTTGATCCCAGTCTACCTCTTATTTTTCCACTTTCCTTGTGTCATTCTTTTCTGGATTCTTTTTTTTCTGAAATTTACTCTTTATTGAAGTTTTTAAAGGCATCAGTCAATATACCCCACTATACGCATACAGACTAGCACCAAATATGCCAAGTACATTTAATCCATACATTCCTACCACTCCTTCCCCCCCAATGACCATCCCAACTAAAACTCCCAACCAACATCCAAAGTAGCCACAATGTTAAGATTACTATTATACATGATTATAAGTATAATAATATCTATTTTACTTAGAATATTTAATGAAATTAACCCCTCTCCCTCTGAGCACTCACCATCCCCTTGAGAAAACACTATACAAACTCCACAAATCCCACTTAACGTAATGCAAAATAAGTTTGTCTCCACCCTTAATAGAACTTCCAAACCTAATCAAACCATTTAATGCATTGATTCTCTGTGAACAAGCAGGAAATAAGTCCTCACATAGGGTGATGTCACCAACAGAGCCACACACAGAATACTCCCTAGCTTCCAAAGGAAGCCTTTGGGAGGTATATCGCGCATAAGTGCCTGCTATGTCACCATCTTCTTCAGTCTTCTTTTTTCCACAGAGCCCCTAGGACATGTTCCTGTAGTCAAGCAAAAAGGTTTGTTTTTTTGGCCCTTGTGAGCCGTTTTTTTGTGTTTTCCTTGTCACCTGTTGTCGGCTTAGTCAGTCTCACTAACTTAGGTTTCCCTTTTTGTTCTCTTTTCTTGCTTTTAGCTTCTTTTACCCCTTTGGGGTTGTTTTCCCATCCATGGCAGCTCTCCAGTTTAAATTTGCCAAGGTGGTATTTTTCGGCATGTCTAAATCTGTTAGTGGTTTTAAAAAATGCACCAAGTGTGGCAAGATCATTTCAGCCACCGACTGCCACAATGGTGCTTGCAATGCCTTGCATCCAATCATCAGCTGGTGTCCTGCAAACTTTGCTTGTAGATGACGCATTGAAGACTGAAGGGTTTGTAAAAACAGTTCTCCCAGGACAAGCAGGATGAGTCAGCCACAAGTGGTGACGTCATCCGACGGAGTCGAGACGGAAGTACTCTCAGTAGCCCAGAGGGCTTTTAGCCCTCTGGGCATGACCAGTAGCCCCACCTCCCGATCCGCCCCTAGCTGGTCAGAATTTGTCTTCCGCCTTGCCAGCAAGACGTGTTTTTCTACTCTCACCTTACCTCAATCAATATGAAGAAACCAGGCTTCAAGAAATGTCCCGGGTGCTCCAGGAAGATGGCCAACGCTGATTCGCACCAGTTTTGTGTCCGCTGCCTAGGTAAGGAGCACCCGGTCGAAGACTGCCTTTCCTGTGCTCGTATGTCCCCACGAGCTCTGAAGTCGCGTAGGCATGCCCTCCTCGAACCAGCAGATCCTGCTGCTGCTCCGATCCCGAGCTCCGCGGCATCTAGACCTGCCTCTGTTCCCACTCCGGTCGGGGACGAGCCTGCCTCGGCCTCCGTCCCCCGCCGCGAGTGCGTGCCTCTGCCTGCCTCGTGTTTGCCCATGGAGGCCGCCATCACTGATCTGCTTAACTCCGCCCTTCCGGTTCCTGCCCTCCTGACCTATGACCCGGTGGACCGCGCCAGCCCCGACAAGCTCCGACGCAGAACCTCCGGCTCCCACAGGATCTCAGAGCTACAGCACAGTGCAGGACCTTTGCGCTGCCTATCTCAACAAACCAACGACTCCCGCAGCCGCTCAAGACGGTCCCGGAGCAGGAGCCGCAGCTGCACAAGACAGTCCTGGAGCAGGAGCCGCAGCCGCGGGTGATCTTCCAGCAGCCGCAGATCCAGCCGGCGCAGATCCACCTCCCGGCGCAGCAGGTCAGCCAACCAGCACAGATCCAGCCAGCGCAGATCATTTCGCAGCAGGCACAACTCCCACAGACGCACATCCCATAGGAGCCGGCGCAACCCATCTAGACATGGCACGGGGCACAGACGCCACTCTTCAACGAGGAATCGCAGATCACACAGCCGCAGATCCCCCGAACGGCGCAGCAATGCTCATTCTGGCCACAGAACAGCCAGAAATGCACGGAGTGACTCACAGCGCAGTGACAGTTCTAAATCTGCCTCTCGGCGCAGTGACAGTTCCCGCGGGAGGGATAGGATGAGCTCCAGGCACAAACGCAGCAGGAGCGCATCTTCAAAGGGAAAATACCCCTACAAAACAAACAAAAAGTCGCGCCACTCCTCCATTTCCTCTGCCTCCAGCCAAGGTGCTGTTTCCTTAGCATCTTCATCCAACTCATCTGCCTTGGAAGAAGTGCCCTCCCCGAAGCAGGACAATCCGATCCCTGCTGCACCATCCCAGTCCACTGAACCCATTCAGCTTCTCACAGACATGTTGCAAGAGTGGGCTACCAAGCTGTCAAGCATCGCTTCCACCCAATTATTGTCTGCTCCACCAGCTCCTGAAGCATCAACCCCCTTGCACAATGCTGCACAGGCCCAGGGCAGCACCGCCGAGACAGTCTCCGCTGTTCAGACCTTGCCTTCTAGGCTCTCTCTTTCCACTGAGGCCTCCGATAACCCTGTTGAGGCCCCAGCACCCCCTGAGGACCTGACATACTACAAGTTCGTCCGCAAGGTTATCTCCTCGCTGTCCATCGCCCCTTTGGATACTCCTGACCAGCGCAACGAAGTTCAAAGCGCACTCAAATTCGTGGACACCCCCAAGACCGTCACTGCACTGCCTGTGCACCAACTTCTCCAAGACAATCTATCCAAAACGTGGCAAACTCCCGCTTCTAATCTGACCTGCCCACGCAAACTGGACCTTAAATATGCAGTTCAACCCTTACCGGGGTTTGACAAAGCACAGCTCCCGCATCAGTCTATTGTGGTCGAGTCGGCTATCAAGGCTCCAAAAATTCTCTCGCCTCCAGCAATGCACCACCGGGTAAGGACAACAAACTCCTTGACGATGTAGCGAAGCATATCTACCAAGGAGCCACGCTTAATGCAAGAATAGCGGCCCACCAATTCCAACACGCCATCTACCAGGATTCGCTGGTGGCCAACATCAAGTCTGCCGTCTCCCAGCTTTCTGATGCTCCGCACGCTCTCCTTACGTCACTGGCCGAACTCGAAGACTGCACCAGACATCAAGGACGAGCTGCCCACGACTCCTTCGAGACTGCAGTGAGAATCGCAGGGTCTGCCATTTCTGCCCGTCGCCTGTCCTGGCTTAGGGCCTCAGGCTTACGTGCGGACTCCCATGACAAAATTGCTGATACCCCTTGCACTGGAGACTCGCTTTTTGGCGACAAAGTCAAGGACACCGTCAATGACATGCGGGAGCGCTGTACCACCCTTCAAACCCTCGAGGAGGGTACAGAGCGCAACCGTTCTTATCGTAAGGGATCTTCGCAGAGCTACACAAATCACAAGCGTTACAATTCCTACCGAAAATGGCAGCAACCGCGTTAAAAACAACAATCCTACCAGCAGCCTTACAGGCAGAAACCACGCCAGCGGGAACGCACTCAAAAGAAGACCACCCCTGCCACGGCTAAAGGCAATCCTAGTTTTTGACTCCCCGCCCTGCCCCCACCTCCCGACAGGCGGCCGCTTGTCGGCGTTCCTACGCTCCTGGCAGAGCATAACGACGGACCGGTGGGTGCTCACCATCCTCAAGCAGGGCTACCGAATAAGATTCTCTTCACTGCCACCCCGGCGCCCCCCCGCCGGCGTGCAGCGTCCCTCCTCAGCATCTCCCGGACATGATCTCCGAGATCTCAGCCCTCCTACAATCCAGGGCTATCGAACCCGTTCCGCCCAACGAGGTCAATACGGGTTTTTACTCGAGATACTTCCTCGTACCCAAGAAATCGGGGGGGTACCAGACTAATTCTCGACTTGCGAAAGCTCAACAAGTGCATCACCAAGGAGAAGTTCAGGATGCATTCTCTATCATCAATTCTGCCCCTCATACAACCCGCAGAATGGCTAGCTTCCTTGGACCTTCAGGATGCCTACACCCATGTTCCAATTCACCCTCATCACAGGAAATTCCTTCGCTTCAAAGTTGCAGAGCTGCACTACCAATACAAAGTCCTCCCCTTCGACCTTTCATCTGCCCCCAGAGTTTTCACCAAGTGTGTGGCAGTAGCGGCCTCTCACCTCCGCAAACTCGGAGTGTGCGTCTTTCCATACCTCGACGACTGACTGTTCACCGCAAACTCCTCTGCAGATCTCCGGAGAGCAGTCAACATAGCCACGTCGCTGTTAACCTCTCTGGGTTTCCTGATCAACCACCGAAAGTCTCATCTCTCTCCTGTCCAGCGGTTGGAATTCATTGGAGCTCTTATAGACACCACTCGGGCAAAAGCCTTCCTCCCCAAGGGCAGGATGGACACCATCATACGCCTAGCCCTCCAAGTGATTCGCTCCCCCCAGTCCACAGCAAGAACTCTTCTATGCCTCTTGGGCCACATGGCTGCTACCACTCATGTCATTCCCCTCACAGGGCTGCACATGCGTGTCCTCCAATGGCACCTACAATCCCACTGGTGCCAACACTCACAACCCTTGACCACCCTGGTCCCCATCGATCCACCCGTGGCCAAGGCTATAAGTTGGTGGACCAGTCAGCGCAACCTCTCGCAGGGCAGATCCCTACGCTCACCTGCACACCAAGTCACAGTGACCACCGATGCCTCGAATCTGGGCTGGGCTGCACACTGTACCGGCTCCCACACTCAAGGATCTTGGACGCCTCCAGAAAAAGAGCTACACATCAACGTCCTCGAGCTCAGAGCTGTCCGCCTTGCTCTCACAGCCTTCCAGGACCGCCTCAAGGGCAAAGTCGTCCGGATCATGACAGACAACCAGGTGGCCATGTTCTACATAAACAAGCAAGGGGGCACGGGCTCAAGGCCCCTGTGCAAGGAGGCCCTCCGCACTTGGCGCCTCGCCAGGTCATACCGGTGCAGTCTCCAGGCATGCTACCTGCCAGGAGAGGAGAACGTCATAGCCGATCGCCTCAGCAGGCAGCTCAACCCTCACGAGTGGACTCTCCACAAGGACGTATCACAGTCCCTCTTCAGGAAGTGGGGCCTTCTGGAGATCGACCTCTTCGCGACTCGGGAGAACGCCAGATGCCGTCTGTTTTGCTCCAAGAGGCCCGCCCAGCACAGGGTTGCGGCAGATGCATTCAACATGGCGTGGGACCAGTGGCCCCTGGTGTATGCCTTCCCACCCATTCCCCTCATCGCACGGACTATCCAGCATCTGATCAGTTACAAGGCACTGGCCATCCTGGTGGCCCCCTACTGGCCCCGCCAAATCTGGTTCCCCTACCTACATCGCCTGGCGCTGGAACCACCCATTCGCCTTCCCTTGAGGCCGGACTTACTCTACCAAGACAGCGGCACCATCCTCCATCCCAACTTGCAGATGCTATCGCTAATGGCTTGGAAGCTGAAAGGCTAGCCCTGGCGCCACTAAACCTCTCATCTGAAGTTCAGCGAGTCATCCTAGCAGCTCGACGCCCCTCTACCAGAAAGTGCTATAGCCTCAAGTGGCGTCGGTTCAGCATCTGGTGCGAGACTGAGCACCTGGACCCCTTCTCTTGCCCGGTCCCATCTCTCCTTCAATACCTTTCCATTCTCTCCTCGCTTGGCCTAAAGACACAGTCCGTTAAGGTCCACCTGTCCGCGATTGCGGCCTTCCACTATCGCTTCGGCGATACATCTGTTGCGGCCCTGCCTCTAGTCACCCACATCATGAAAGGCCTTCACAACCTGCACCCACCAGTCCGTGCACAGGTGCCCCCTTGGGACATCAACATCGTCCTGGATCAGCTGACGGGTGCCCCCTTTGAACCACTGCACCTGGCTGAGTTAAAATTCGTCTCCTGGAAAACTCTATTCCTTATTGCCATTGCTTCAGCCAGACGGATCAGCGAGCTGCAGGCCCTGGTGGCTTACCCACCGTATACCGTTCTCCACCAGGATCGTGCATGTCTACGTACGCATCCCAAATTCGTTCCAAAAGTTGCAACTGCCTTCCATCTCAATCAGACCATTGAGCTGCCCTGCTTTCTCCCGGGTCCTCACTCGGACTTGGAGCAGCAACGCCTCCACACCCTTGACTGCGTCAGGGCCATTCGATGTTACCTTGAGCGTACTGCCTCTCTGCGCAAGGGCTCACAGCTATTTGTCTCGTATGACCCCAACAAACCTGGTCGCCCTGTGTCTAAGCGCACCCTGTCCACCTGGATCTCCTCTTGCATCTCCTTCTGCCTTTCGCTTGCGGGATCACCCCCCGCTTCCGGAGTTCGGGCTCACCACTTACGGGCCCTTGCTGCTACCATTGCCAACCTCCGCTCCATTCCCGTCACTGAGATCTGCAGAGCGGCCACCTGGGCCTCCATCCACACTTTTCAACGTCATTACTGCCTGGATGTAGCAGACCACACCGGCTCAACCTTCGGCCTAGCGGTGCTGTCCGCGGCCGGCAGACGGGTACCACCACCCGGGCAACTCTAATCCTCAAGATGCCCGCTATCTACTCGTGACTGTTGCCCCAATGTCTGATTGCATTGTGGTTCTTTAACGACTGTTTATTGCACTATTGTAGGGCTTCTTGCGCTGATTCTTCCCACTTCAGCGCCGCTGTCCCTGTGTCCATTGCACTGTGATTGTTGTTGAATCCATTGTCGTTGCACTGTGATTGTTCACGGCTTGTTGCCTTGTGTTGCACATTGTTGCCTTGTTTTGCTTGCGGTGTTCAACATTAAACTTAACCTGTTGCACTTTAATGCCCTGACTACTTCTTCGTTGGTCTCTTCCCCCCCCCCCCACGCCGCCATATGTGCAGCTAGGGAGGCACCACTTGTGGCTGACTCATCCTGCTTGTCCTGGGAGAAAACTGAGTTACTTACCTGTAACATGAGTTCTCCAGGGACAGCAGGATAAGTCAGCCTCACCTTCCCACCCTCCTCCCCGGCTGGGGGGGGGGCCCTCCGGGCACCTTCAAATCCGCCACCTAGCTCCTGGCGGGCCTCAGCTAGAGAAATCCTTACCAGCTAGGGGCAGATCGGGAGGTGGGGGCTACTGGTCATGCCCAGAGGGCTAAAAGCCCTCTGGGCTACTGAGAGTACTTCCGTCTCGGCTCCGTCGGATGACATCACCACTTGTGGCTGACTTATCCTGCTGTCCCTGGCGAACTCACGTTACAGGTAAGTAACTCAGTTAAAGAGTTCCTCTTCGGCTCATCAAATTCAGCATCTTCAGCCCTGACCTCATCGTCAACGACTGTTTAGGTTCCTGAGGCGGCCAAGGGGAAAGACTTATGTGCGCTGAGGGGTCTGAGCAGCGAGAAGAGACTCTCTGATGAGATCCCATCAATGTCAAAGGGCGAGCACCAGGAGAGCGATGGCTGGGAGCGATCTGCAGACAGCAGAGTTGACTCCCTTTGCCCAGGAGGGCAGTTGGATGTTTCCCAATGCACCAATCTTCATGGAGTTCCTGCCTGAGATGTCAGCGCTGATGTTCATGGCTGCAGCATCAGCCCCCTCTCACATGGTGGGTTCTGGAGGAATGTCTTCAATCCCTCGAAGCTCACTGGGTGGCAGTTATAGCCTCACAGAATGCAGGCTTTGTGGTACTGAAAGTGTCATCATTGCACTCCATCCAGTCCTTTCTGGAGACCCATTCTTTGCCTGCTGATGTAGGGACATCAGGTGGGAGATTGGAATCAACACCAGTTCCCAGGGCAATCTCCCTGTCCAGCATGTCATAATATGAGGCCCTGGAGCACCAACACTGGCATACTGAGAAATACAGGGCCACCGGTGTCCCATCCTTTCCCAAACTGAGGAACAGGCGGGAGGCGGACACCCAGTGCTACTTCGACTTCCTCTCATATTTCGAATCGGAATGGGAAACTGAGGAAGAATCAACAGCTTTGAACCTCCAGTCTTTGGACCTCCCGTCCGACCCATTGCCTCCCCCTGAGCGATGCAAGTCATCCCTGGAGGGCATGTCCTTCCAGGACTTCCTTAGGGACATAGTCAAGGCCATCCCCTTTTCTCTGGAATTGGAGGAGAAACCGAGGGTGGAGGAACTGAAGCTGTTCCAGTACCCTTTGGCCCCCAGGGAAGTGGTGACGGTTCCCATGTGCCATGTTCTGCAGAGACTGCTGCTGCAGCTGTGGGAAACGTCTCTTATGGTTCCCATCATCAGCCGTAAACTCCCTGTATTGGGTCCAGAAGGACCCAGGCTTTGAAAAGTCTAGTTACTACACAACTCCATCATGGTTGAGTCAGTCTTGAAGCAGGCTAAAAGCACCAAGACTCAGTCTTTGGTGCCCCTGGGCTGCAAGGCCCAAACCTTGGACTCCTTTGGGAGAAAATGCTATCAGGTTTCCATGCTGGTTGCCAGAGTCCTGGCCTACCAGACCTATGTGAGTATGTTCCTCAAGGATATCATGCTGGACCTGGAGGACTTTGCCGCTCTCATCCCTGAGGATCATTGCAAGACATTTCAGGGCCTGGTGGCCCATGGCAAAGACTGCTCCAAATTCATGGTGCGTGGTGCCTACAACACTTTTGAGTCCTCAGGCAGAATAGTAGTGGTGGGCATCACTGCCCGCCTGGCTGGCGTTGCTGCAGTCCTTTGACCTGGAACCAGAAGGTCCAGGACAAGATCACCAATGCCTCCTGCTGAGGGGAGAATCTCTTCAGGAAGCTGGTAGAGGAGAAGGCGGAGGAGCTCGAGAAGGAGCATGTGACTCTCTCAAGAATCTCCAGGAAAACCGCAGATCCCGCATGGAAGAAACATCAGGCTAAGAAGGCCTTCTACCCATGTCTGGCCGGTACTACCCAGCCCAACCACAGGCACAGCCCAAGGCACAGATCCCCTGCCAGCAGCGGAGGGAAAAGACCCGAAAGGCACAACCTGCTCTACAGCCCAAGTTGGGGGTGGGCTTTTGATGAGTTCTTCAGGAGCATAGCCAGCCAGCCGCTGTCCATTGGGGTACACCCACAGGTAAGGGAGAAGATCATCCACTTTGCCCACTGGTGGTCTCTCATCATCTCTGACACCTGGGTGCTATAGATCATGTAGAGTGAATACCAGTTGCACCTCACCCAGCTGCCACCCCTTATGTCCTCGGAGAATACCCCATGGACCCCATGAACTGGAGCCTGCTGCAGAAAGAAGTCTTTGCTCTGCTAGCTAACTTAATCATCGAGCTGGTTCCCCTGGCTCAGGCCGGTCAGTACTTCTATTCCAGATATTTCCTGGTTCCCAAAAAGACCAGCGGGTTCTCGCCCATCCTGGACCCGTGAAACCTGAACCGGTTCTTCGTGCATGAGACATTCAAGATGGTCTTGCTAGGAACACTGCTCCCATACCTTCTACACGGTGATTGGCTATGCTCCTTGGATATAAAGGATGTATACACACATCCTGATCCACCTGAGTCACAGACAATATCTATGATTTGTGCTGGGCAACCAGCACTTTCAGTACCAAGTGCTTCCCTTCGGGCTGGCCTCAGCTCACAGGACTTCCTTAAGTGCCTGGCAGTCGTAGCCACCTTCCTCCAGACTATAGGAATCTTTGTCTTCCCATACCTGGATAACTGGCTCATCAAAGTCCCATGCTGGACAGTGTCTGGCAGTCTGCCGAGCTCACCATTCGGGTACTCAAGCTGCTGGGCTTCGTGATCAACTGCTTGAAGTCCCACTTCCAGCCCACACAACAGCTGGATTTCATTGGGGTCCTCCTTAACACCATTCAGGCGCGGTCCTTTCTGCCAGCAGACCGCATGCAGCAGCTCATTGAAGTGGTGAGCAATGTGCAGAACCAGCATCACACAAGAGCCTGCAGGATGTTGAGAGTCCTTGGTCACATAGCTGCCACGGTGCATGTCACCTCTCAGGTCCATCACTTTATGTGGCAGGCCCAGTGGACCTAAAGCACACAATAGAAGCAGGCAACAGACTGCCTTTGGGACAGGGTTGTGGTCACCATGCCCCTGGTGTGGTCCCTTGACTGATGCATCAAGCCAGGGAATCTGCTGAAAGGCCTCCCATTCCAATCGGCAGCCCCCCGCAAGACACTGATGATGGATGTGTCGGGTGGGGGGGTGCATCCGGATGGTCTGTGCACCCAGGGCCTTTGGTCCAAGTAGGAGAGCCTGCTTCAGATCAACCTTCTCGAACTCTGGGCAATAGCAAATGTCCTCTGCACCTTCCAAGTACACTTGGCCAATCAGATGTTCCTGAGCCAAATGGACAACCAGGTGGCAATGTAATACGTGAACAAGCAAGGGGGCACGGGCTCATCTCTTTTGTTGGAAGGCTATTTGACTGTGCAAGTTCGCCCTGCTCCATGGCATGGATCTCTGAGCAACTAACCTGCCTGGTGAGCTGAATGGTCTAGCGGACCGCAGGAGTGGACCCTCAAGAGGGCGGTGGTGAAACAGATCTTTCGAGAGTGGAGCACTCTGGTGGTGGACCTCTTCACCATGGCACACAATTCTGAGGCGGCTAGGTTTTGCTCTCAGTGGCCGGCCAGCAACCGCCTAGCTTTGAATGCCTTTCTCTTCCACTGGGGGGAGGGCTTGCTGTATGAATGCCCCCCAATACCACTCATGACCAAAACTCTGCAGAAACCTCAGGCCGACAAGGGCTCCTTGGTCCTCATCACCACCTACCAGCCTCGGCAGCCATGGTTCCCACAGCTGCTGAAGCTCTTGCAGAGGGCGCCTCTCTGCTTGGGCTCCGCCCCAGACATCAACTCACAGGAGGGCAGAACGTTGCTGCACCCCATTGTCCACTCATTTGCCCTCACAGCATGGATGCTGAGCAGGTAGTCCTCTCAGAGCTCAATCTGGCAGAGGGTGTTACCAACATCCTTCTGGCATCCCATAAGGCCTCGACACATAAGGCCTATGTGTTAAAGTGATGGAGATTTGCTGCCTGGTGGGTGGGAAGTGCATTGGATCCCTTCTCCTATGCCATGGACCAATTGCTGGAGTACTTTCTGCATCTCTCCGACTCTGGCCTGAAGTCTAATTTGGTGCAAGTTCACCTCAGTGTAATAGGGGCATACCATCACGGCTCCAGGGGGGAGCCCATCTCTGCTCAGCCTCTCATGGCTTGATTCATGAGCGGTCTGCTCCTCTTGAAGCTCCCTACAGCCCCCTACAGTGGCTTTAGGATCTCAACATGGTACTTGCCCAGTTGATGCAGGCCCCATTTGAGCCGCTAGATTTCTGCTCCCTGAAGTTCCTGACCTGGAAGGTCCTTTTTCTGGTGGCGGTAACATCAGCAAACTCCAGGCTCTGGTCACTTACCCCTCTGTACACCAGGTTTCACCAGAATAGGGTGGTGCTCCGCATACACCCCCACTTTTTGCCAAAGGTGGTCTCTGTGTTCCACCTCAACCAGTCGATAGTCTTACCAACTTTCTTCCCTTGGCCTAATGCTAACCGAGGAGAGGCAATGTTGCATACATTGGACTGCAAGCGAGCAATAGCCTTCTTTCTGAAGCGCACAAAAGCACACCACCAGTCCACCCAGCTGTTTGTTTCCTTTGAACCCAGTAACCTGGCATCGCCGTCTCAAACACATGCAATCCCTTTGGCTATCAGACTGCATTGTTCACACCTATTTCCAGGCTGGGTTGAGTTTCGAGGGTCATGTCACAGTCCACAATGTCCATGCAATGGCTGCATCGGTGGCCAACGTCTGCTTTGTTTCTGCAGAGGAAATCTGCAAGGCTGCTACATGGTCTTCGGTCCATATCTTCACAGCCCATTACTGTCTGGATGGGGCTTCCTGATGGGACAGCAATTTTGGCCAGGCTGTACTCTGGCATTTCTTTGTGTCTTAGAGTCAACTCCTGCCCACCGGCCCTTCTGTCCATCCAGGCTACCTGCTAAACCTCTCAGGTCACTGTCTGCTGAAGACACTGAATCAGATTTGTCCCTTGGTGGGACTACCCTTCCATTCTTTCTGACTTCTCCAGTTTTGTTGCCCCTGTTCGGCTGTTGATCTCCTCGGATTCTGGTAGCCTGTAGCTTGGGAGTCCCATATGTGAGGACTTATTTCCTACTTGTTCATGGAGAAAGCGTAGTTACTCACCTGAAGCAGGTGTTCTCCATAAACAGCAGGAATAAGTCCTTACAACCTTTCCACCTCCCCATGGAGTTGCCATTTTGGCTCCTGCTATGTTATTGGACTTGAGAATATGATGCTGCAGCAGCAAGTGGGAAGACAGACACGCATGTGTGGTGTACCTCCCAAAGGCTTCCTTTGGAAGCTGAGGTGTGTTCCGTGTGGGGATCCATTGGTAACATCACCCATACGTGAGGACTTTTCCTGCTGTTAACACAGAATACCTGTTACAAGTGAGTAACTATGCTTTTTTAAAGGCAGTGATATCACACATTTTATAGACTTTCCAACCGCCTCACCACCATAGCCAGGGTGAATGTAGCCGTTTGTTTCCAATGACAGGTCACCCATCTTTGCCTACCCCTACAAAAACTCAACAATTGTACCAGGCTAGTGTTATTTGACAATAGCTCTGCAAACCCCTTCCCCTCCCCACTTTAGGACATGCATATTTTCAAGTGCAGCAACTAGAGCTGGTAATGTTGGCTCTGAAAAAGCTTGAGCGTTTTCAATACAAAGTTGAAGGAGCCACATGCCACCAGCAAAATTAGCATAGAAGCCATGGAAAGGAAAGATGGTGTCAGCTAGTTTGGGCTTGGACAGTGAGGCTAGTGCTGAAGAGCATGAGGATGCAGGGTGCATCACTAAAACAGAAATGCACTGCGGTTTTTCTGAAATAAAACATGAAATACATAAAGTAGTGACAGCGAAAAGTAAGCTACTAAAGGTGGTGACTGACATTAAACAAGTGGTCGGGGACATTGGTAAACAGCTTGCTGAGTTGGACGAAAGAGCCACCAAACATGCGGAGGAGACTGGTGAATTGTAAAGGCACTTTGTCCACCTCATGGAAACCCAAGCTGAATGGTGGGATAAGCTGGAAGATTTAGAAAATCTTCCCAGCAGAATAATGTGAGAATGCAGGGAGTCTCAGAATCAGAGGCATTTACAGATGCAGCAGGTTTACTAAAAGAGATCTGTGGGGCCTTGCTGCTGGAGGACAATGCGGCAGGAGAGGTGCCATTACAGATTAAGGTAGATCGGGTGCACAGAAGCCTGGGGCAGCATAGAGAACACCTGCATCAGGATATTATTGCCAGCATATATGTTTTTGAATTAAAGAAGTGAGTGATGTAGCAGGCCCATAAGAAGGATCACTCTGAGTGGAAGGGAAAGTAGGTGGAACTGTTCCAAGACCTCTCTGCCACAACATTGCTGTAGCATCAGGAACTTGGGAGAAGGCAGAAGGATTTAGGTATCTGTGGCTGTTTCCCCTTGCGCTATTGATTTTTATTTATTTAATTATTTAACACGTTTTATATACCGCCTTTTCATAGATTCAAAATGGTTACCATTAAAGAAGTCCCTCTATGAAAAAGCATGATGTAGAGGCTTGGGCTATCCTGAGAGAAGCTGGTTTCAATAATTTCCCTGAGCAGGGGACAAAAAGATCCCTCAAATCTAAGGACCTTCAACAGGGATCATGCTGACAGAGTCTTGAGTGGACACAAGCGACTGAAGAGATTCTCTATAGGATAGTTGGAGAAGTTGCCTAATGGAGTGAAGGTGGAGGGAGACGACCATAGAGCAACATGAGAGGGTCCCAAGAGGGGTTATACCTTTTTTCTTTTTCTTGGACTTGGGACTGTTGGCTTGAATGAGCTTTAAGGACTTGGCATGCATGGAACCAATGTAAGAGGTTGGGAATTGAAGGGGGAGAAGGTTCATATAGAATGAATGGATGCTATTAGGCTGTGAGGTGAGAATACTTTGTGAGGAGGGGAATCGGAGGTTGCGGGGGCATGGTTGCTCAGGGGTCTGCTTGGGGTAACACCTTCTTCCAGGTCATAGTAATGGTACAGAGTGGTGTGGGGAAGGGTGGGGAAGAGGTAGAATTGGGGAGTATTGGGACGAGGTGGGGGATGGATATGGGGAGACTGAGTTAAAGGGGACTACCATAAATACCAAGGGGCTTAACTCTCCATATAAAAGGCAAATGCTAATCAAAGAATTGGAGTACCCATGGGAAGATGTGGGTACAAGAAACTCATTTTTGGAAAAAATGAGAAGTTTCTGAAGGTTAAAGCATATCATGAGTAGTATTTGGCCTCAGGCATCCAGGGTGTGAAGAGTGATGGGATGGGATTTTGTTTTCCCATCATCTTAATGTCGAAGTTCAAAAGGTCATTTGGGATTTATTTATTTATTTATTTATTTATTTTTCTTTCTTATATACCGCGCTCTTCTGTTATCAGTGCGGTTTACATCAAAACATAACTGTCCAGTACAGGTGCTCTGCACTGGATTTACAATATAACGTGGGTATATGTACAGGTAATAGCAGGGTAACTATATACAGCTATATACAGGTAACTTACAGCAAATGTTTGGAAATGGGATAGAGAGAGAAGGTACATCCTAGTGAGAGCAAGAACATAACAAGAAGATTTTTATATTTGTTGGTGTATATGCATCAAACCGCCTTGATATCATGAAAGACGGTATATAAGAAATGTTAGATAAATAAATAAATAAATGGGTCTCAAAGTTCCTTTTTTCTAATGCTCAGGGATTTGGGTAGTGGGACAATTGTTTCAATATCATGTTTCAGCCTGTGGTTGATAGCACGAGCCTTGGGATGGGACGATGGAGAGATAGGATTAGACTGAGAGGAACATGGAACTGTGGAACTTGCTGGATTTCTGGCATGAACTGTATTTACGTGGGAGACTGTGTACTTTTTTCTCAAATCCACACTGCTCTTACTCCCGCCTTGATATTCTTTTTTTTTAATTATATTTTTATTACTAAATTTTAACAAATAGAAGACAAATTATAAATTATAACCAGTCAGTTACCAGAATGAAAGTACAACCAAAGGCATAAAAGTAGTCTGACCCATCATTGCCATCAACCCTATGTCCACTATCGGGTAAAAATATATCTTGCCTTTTAACTTATACCTTATGCAAAAAACACACATTATATAAAACTGTTGCCCGGTAAATACCCTGTAACAACCCCTTCCCACCTTCCCTCCTCCCACTCCTATCCCCTCAACCCACTTCCCAACCCCCTTCATTGCTCCAAATCCCCTTTTCCTATACTCTTCACCAACTCCTTCCATTTCCATTCACCATACCACCCCCTGTATTTTTAGGAAGAATCCTTTTGCATGATGTTTAAAGGCAGCAATTTCACACATAGATAGTCATGGTTAATGGGAGACAGCCAACATGGCTTTAGCCAAGGAACGTCTTCTTTTACTAATCTGTTATGTTTTTTTGAAGGTGTGAATGAACAGGTAGACAAAGGTGAGTTGGTTGATATAGTGTATCTGGACTTTCAGAAAGCATTTGACAAGGTCCCTCATTAGAGACTTTTGGCAAAACTAAAAAGTCATGGGATAGGAGGCAGTGTACTATTGTGGATCAGAAACTGGTTAAAAGATAGAAAGCAGAGGGTAGTGCTAAATGGCCAATTTTCCCAATGGAGAAAGGCGAATAGTGGAGTACCCCAGGGATCTGTGCTGGGTCCGCTGCTTTTGACATTTGTAAATGACCTGTAAATGGGAATAACGAGTTAGGTAATCAAATTTGCAGATGAGACAGAATTATTTTCATGCAATGAAACTACAGGGTAAACTATTTAAGACTAATAAGAGAAAATATTTTTTCACTCAACGTGTAATCAAACTTTGGAATTTCTTACCGGAGGATGTAGTAAAAGATGTTAGTGTAGCTGGATTTAAAAAAGGTTTGGACAAGTTCCTGGAGGAAAGGTCCATAAACCATTATTAAAAGGGACCCAGGATATCACTGCTTGACCCAATACAAGCATTGAGGAACCTGTGTCTTTTGGGGAGATTGCTAGGTGCTTATGACCTAGATTGGCCACTGTTGGAAACAGGATACTGGGCTTGATGGGCCTTGGTCTGACCCAGTATGGCATATCTTATGTTCTTATTCAAAACTGTTAAAACCCATAAGGATTGTGAAAAATAGCAAGAGGACCTTGATAAACTGGAAGACCGGGCATCCAAATGGCAGATGAAATTTAATGTGGACAAGTGCAAAGTTATGCACCTAGGAAAGAATAACCCAAACTATGGTCACACGATGCAAAATTCCACATTAGAAACCACCACCCAAGAAAAAGATTTATGCGTCATCGTGAAACATGTTGAAACCCTCCACCCAGTGTGCAGCGGCGGCCAAGAAAGCAAATAGAATGCTAGGAATCATAAGGAAAGGAATGGAGAATAAAACAAAGGATATTATAATGCCTCTGTATCATTCCATGGTGAGGCCACACCTTGAATATTGTGTGCAATTCTAGTCACCGTATCTTAAAAAGGATATAGCGTTATTAGAAAAGGTACAGAGAAGAGCCACTAAAATGGTAAAGGGGATGGAAGGATACACCTATGAAGAGAAGCTAAAAAGATTAGGGCTCTTCAATCTGGAAAAGAGACGGCTGAGGGGGAGATATGATAGAGGTCTATAAATTAATGAATGGAGTGGAACGGGTAAACATAGATCGATTGTTTAGGCCATCAAAATATAGAAAGACTAGGGGATATGCAATGAAGCTACAGGGTAACTTATTTAAGACTAATAAGAGAAAATAGTTCTTCACTCAATGTGTAATCAAACTCTGGAATTCGTTACGGGAGGATATAGTAAAAGCTGTTAGTGTAGCCGGGTTTAAAAAAGGTTTGGACAAGTTCCTGGAAGAATGGTCTATAAACCATTATTAAAGGGGACAAGGGAAATCCACTGCCACAATACAAGCATTGTGGAATCTGTGTCCTTTAGGGAAACTGCTAGGTAATTGTGACCTTCTGACCTATACTGGCCACTGTTGGAAACAGGATACTGGGCATGATGGACCTTGGTCTGACACAGTATGGCATATCTTCTGTTCTTATTCCTGCCAGTGGGGGAAGGTGCAAAGCAATTGCGCTTAGGATCACACAGCATCACCAGACCCCACCAGCAGGAATGCCGGCAGAGGACTCAATGCAGCGTAGCAGGAACATTAGTGGTCAAATGCTTTTATGGAATCCACCGTAATAAAGCACATGTCCCCCCCCCCCCATCCTGCCCAGCATACCATATCAAGTCCATCAATTTCCTCACGTTATCACTAGCCTGATGCGCAGGAATTTATTTATTTAAGAGGATTTTATACCGCTTTATCATTTCAGTCAAAGTGGTTTATATTGTAACTTAAACTTGGTAATATACATTCTCCGGGAACAAGTAGGAAGTCAGTCCTCATATATGGATGACGTCTGCGTCGACGGAGCCCGCAAGGAAGCTTCTCCCCAGTTTTCAAAGAAAGCCTTTGGGAGATGCATCACGCATGTTTGGTCCACTTCCTGCCGAATGGTGCCATCTTGCCTTAGTCTCCTTTTTTCCGCAGAGCCCATAGGACGCTGTCCAGTTTTCCCTGGAAAAAGTTTGATATTTACTGTTGTGTTTCTCCACTTGCATACCGGTTCCTTCCCGCCCCCTAGCCAGCTCAGCCCTGTGTCAGTACTCGGGGTTCGTCTATTAGTTTTTCATTTTTTCATGACCAGCGTTTGTGCCCTTTTCCAGCCGAAGGCCTTGGACCCCTGCTGGGAGGCGGGGATCCTCTTTTTCTGATGGCTTCCAGTGGCTTTTTAAAAGTGTGACCGGTGTGGCAAAATGATGTCATTCACTGACCCACATGACTTGGTCCAGAGCACAATGACTCCAACTGCAGAACCATGACCTCATAGGCCTTGAAGAGCTGCCATCAGCGGCAGATAAGTTTCCTTCAGGTCCGACTCAATGCCGGAGTCTTTGGTGACATCATGCTCCAGGGCCTCCTCTGATACCTCGGTTCCCCACGAAGCTAGAGCCTCTTCGGTGACCCATGGCCACAGTTCCTCCAAGCAGAAATCCCAGGGGTGGAGCACAAGAAGAAGAAATCCTTGAAGACTGCCTCGGAGGACGGATCCGGGAAGAAGGGGAAATCCCACCACAGGACCCACAGTCCCAGGCATGAATCCGAGGAGTCAAGGCAGGAGTGGCCTGCCAAGCTGCCCATAAGGAGTCATCGGCACCCACCGACCAGCCTCGGGCCTCCGAGGCCATCCTCATTGAGGACTTCTACTTGATACTACCGATGCCGTGCTCGAAACTCTCGGAGCCCACATCAAAGGCTGTGGAGCCAATTGGTATGGAGACCAGAATGGCAGCCCTAGAGAACAATACCTCTGCTCTAGTGGCCATGCAGCAGGTGTTCATGTCCAGCTCATCCAGTTCATCTGCCCAGATGATGGGACCCTCGGCATCGAGGGCTTCCCCTGATGTCGAGCCGCTCCTCGAGCGCCAGCAGCCTCGAGAGAGCCCCCCGGCCCTTGATGAGGTCCCACTCCCATTCCTTAAGACACCGGTCCTCCCCAGCGAGTGCCCATGGCTCAGAATGACAATCCCACAGAGGTCACGGACCGCTGAGAGCAGTCCTTGGTTGAGGTGATCGCACGGCGTCAGATTCAAACTCAGTCTTTGAGTCCGAATGGGAGTCTAAGGACAAAGAATACCCGAACACGAGGCAGCACTGTGATGTGCCTTGGACCCATCTCCCCCGATGACCTTTTGAGGGCACACTGTTCCCTTACGGTCCCGGTGCCCTCGATCCTCAACTGCCTCCTCCTCCGAATGTGGGAAACACTGACATCGGTACCAATTGTTAGCAGGCACCTTAACGCCATGTACCGGGTACGCCGAAGCCCTGGGGTCCAAAAGAGCCAGCTTCCCCACAGCTCCATGATCGTGGAGTCAGCAATGCGCCGGCTCAAGAGCCAAAAGACTCATTCGCCAGTGCCACCCGGCAGGAAGGCCCAAACCCTCGGCGCCTCGGCTGGAAGGCCTTTCAGGGCTCGATACTAACATGCTGGATCCAGTCCTACAAGCTCTACATTGGCATGTACCTGAAGGAACTGTCAAAGGAGCTTGGTGGATTCTCGGCAGGCCTTGACAGTAAAGGAATGCTTGAAGTTTTTGTCTCGAGCAGCCTACAATGGCTTTGAGTCATCGGACAGGTTGGCCACCGCAGGCATCAGGGCTCAACCCCAGCTATTGCTGTAGCCATCTGACCTGGACAGTGGGTGCAGGACAAACTGATAGATGTCCCCTGCATAGGTGAAAGCCTATTCAGGAAATGCTTGGCAGATAAGGCAGCAGAGATAGAGACCCGAGTATGTGACAAGAACCAGGCTCTCAAAAAAGACCTTGGTGCACCCCTGGAAGGAAAGCCCTGGGGAAAAAGCCCTTCTTCCCAAGGAAGAAAGGAGGCTTCAGTGGTACTCTGCACTTCCAGGTCTTCTCGGCCCCTCAACAGGGCCAGCAACAAAAAGGAGAGGGACACAGTCCCAAGAAACAAAAAGCCCCAAAGTCCCAGGCACTGGCCCTGGCCCAACCTGGGGGAAACCTTTGATTGCCTGGACGTGACCCCCTTACCTCCAGGAGGTCCAATGCTGCCCACGCGGGTTGGGAGGCATCTAGCTATGTTTGCCTACAGGTAGAAAGTCATCACCATTGACAGCTGGGTGCTACAGATGGTCAAGGAGAGCTACCTCCTCCACCTATATCAGGTAACACCCACATACTTCCCAGGAGAGCCCACCTCTCCTTCACCAGACCCTGCTCCTCACTGAGCTGACAGGCCTAATGAACGACAAAGCAGTTGAGCCACTGCAAAAACATCTCTGGGGCACAGGTTTCTATTCCAGATACTTCCTCGTCCCCAAGAGGATGGGGGGGGGGGCCTCAGGCCCATCCTGGACCTACGAGAGCTCAACAGGCTTCTGGTCAGGGAGAAGTTGAAAATGCTCTCTCTTGGGACACTACTGCCATTCCTCCAGGAGGGAGATTGGCTATGCTTCTTAGACCTAAAGAATGCCTACACTCATATCCTAATCCATCCCAGCCACAGAAAGTGCCTCTAGCTCATGGTGGGAGGACAGAACTACCAATATAGGGTGCTGCCCTTTGGTCTGGCCTCGTCACGAAGTGTCTTCACAAAATGCCTCGCGGTGGTCGCAGCCCACTTCCGGCTTCAAGTGGCCTTCGTCTTCCCCTATCTGGACGACTGGCTCATAGTCACCAAAAACCAAGATTATACCCCACCAACACATATAACACTTCAAAACCAAGAAATTAAAATAAAGAATGAAGTGAGATACTTAGGAGTCATTTTAGACAAACATCTCACTCTAGATACCCATATCAGAAATACCACAAAGAAAATTTACTACAAACTTAAAATACTTAAACAACTTAGACCTCTTGTTTACATACATGATTTTATCAGTATAATCCAAGCCACTATAACCCCCCACTTTGATTTTGCGAACCTTATATTATTAGGTACATCAAAACAAAACATCAAAAGACTGCAACTCGCACAAAACTCAGCAGCTAGGATAATAACAAAAACACACTCTCATCAACATATAACACCAATTCTAGCATCCCTTCACTGGCTTCCAATTCAAAACCGAATAACATATAAAACACTAATAACAGTATTTAAATCACTATTTGATTTGACACCATCTACTTTAAGTAACTTAATTACCAAAGAACATCCAAAACCTACTCAAAGAAAAATCAACTAAACAAACTTAAAACCCCCATAGATTTCATAAAAACAAATAAATCAACAAACAACAGAGCGTTCTCACATGCAGCCCCAACAGCCTGGAATTCCCTCCCTGTTGAACTAAGAATATTAACAGAGATTAATGAATTCCGAAAAAAACTGAAAACACACCTCTTTACAATGCACTACAACACTATAGAACAGCCATCAAAAGAATTAGACAAAGGCTAAACAGTTTTATCTACATCTCACTATAAACAGAAAGAAAAAACCTGCCCTATCTGCATCTGTACTACTCATAATGATTATATCCCACATAACTTGTATATGTATTTAATAATATAATGTTAATGTACATAATGTATATAGTGTTGCACTGTTCAGTGCTATCTGTTCAACATTTCTGTTTACTGTACATTGGTTATAGTTATATGACGTTATATGTAAAACAAATCCATGATTTGTTGCCTGTTGTTATTTGTGAACCGCAGCTGATCTTAGGAAGCTGCGGTATATAAGAGATTGTTAAATAAATAAATAATAAATAAATAAATAAAGGGGCACATGGCTGCTAAGATACAATGTGCCACCGGGCACACCATCAATGCCCTGCAGCAGTTCATCATAAACTACCCCAAGTCCCACCTCACTCCGACCCAGCACCTAGAGTTCATAGGGGCACAACTAGATACCCTCCAGGCAAAAGCCTTCCTCTCCCAGGAGAGGTCGGAATGACTCAGGGAACTAGCTGCAAAGGTGCACTGACGATGGATGCTTCTGCTCCACCTGTTGGGACGCATGGCCTCCACAATTAATATGACCCTATATGTCTGCCTGTACATGAGGGCAGTTCAGTGGTGTCTCTGTTCTCACTGGACTCAAGCCATAGGCAGACTCAGGGACAGAGTAAAGGTGAGTAAAGTCAGCTGAAGGACTCCCCTGGATGGTGGCAGAATCCATGCCGTCTTCAGGCTGGGATGCCCTTCCAGGCACTCAATCCCAGAAGGTACTCACCCCAGATGCCTCACTAATGGGCTAGGGAGCGCATTGCGGGAGCCTCCAGATGCAAGGCTGCTGGTCCCAGGAGAAATCCCAGTTGCAAATCAACCTGCTGGAACTCCGGGCAATATATCTAGACCTCTGATCCTTCTGCCACCAAATTCAACACCACTCGGTGCTGATCCAGATCAACAATCAGGGGGGTACAGAGTCGTACCCCCTCTGCCAGGAGGCAGTAGCCATATGCTCCTATGTTGCAGGCAGAGGGATACTCCTAAGGGCAGTATACCTCCCATGCCAGGACAATGCCCTGCTGGATAAATTCAGCAGGTTCCTCCAGCTGCACAAGTGGCACCTGGATCCAGCGGTAGCCTCACGGCTGTTCCATCGCTGGGGCATCCCCACAATGGACCTGTTCACCAGCCTGGACAACACGCAGTTGTCCCGATTTTTCTCCCGCCAGCCACAACCGTCCCAGGTGGCAGCGGATGCATTCCTCATCCCGTGGATGGAAGGCCTCATGTATGCCTTCCCATCGACACTGCTAGTAGCCAAGACATTATTCAAGGTCCAGCGCGACATAGCATCACTAGTGCTGATAGCCCTTCGGTAACCCAGGCAGCCCTGGTTTCCACTACTCCTCTCCCTATTGGCAGCATCGCCAATTTTTATTTATTTATTTATTTTATTTAGCTGAGCTTATATACCACTTTTCACCAGGTCAGAGTGGTTTCCAGACAACAGGAATATTTTACAGGGAAACAATATGTTGAACAGCCAACAGGATAGTAGCTAACATGTAACATTTTAGCCCTGAAGCTCGGCCCGATTCCCCTGGGCCGAGCTCCAGGGCTGCTCTCACAGGAGCAGGTCTCTCTCCTGCACCCCAATCTGGGATCCCTCTCTCTCATGGCTTGGCTGCTGAAAGGGTAGCATTAGCTTCCTTCACCCTCCCACGGGACATGGAAGAGATTTTTCTGGCCTCTCGTAAGGCCTCCACTAGAAGAGCACACGCATTCAAATGGTGCCAATTCTCAGTGTGGTATGCTGAAAGATAGGCAAACCCATTTTCCTGCTCAGTACAGGTGGTACTTCAGTATCTGCTTCACTATTGCAGGTGGGACTGAAGTTCAGTTCGGTCTGAGTACTCCTGAGCGCTATCACAGCGCATCACCATTCCGTTGAGGGAAAACCCCTCTTGGCTCAGCCCCTTGTGTCCCGTTTCCTGCTGGGCCTTGTGTTATCCAAACCCCCCATCTTCCCTCCAGTGGTGGAGTGGGATCTCAATGTGGTGCTCTCCAAGCTCACTAAGCCTCTGTTCAAGCCTCTGGCTACCTGCCACCTCCGGCATCTATCATGGCAGGTCACCTTCCTGGTAGCACTCACATCAGCTCACAGAGTCAGCAAGCTCCAGGCTCTGATGGCAGAGCCCTCCTACATGAGGTTCTACAAGAACAGGGTAGTGCTCCACACACACTGCAAGTTTCTGCCGAAGGTGGTGTCACACCTTCTTTCTGAGGCCTCACGCCAATAAGGCGGAGACCATTCTCCACAATCTGGACTGTAAGAGAACCCTGTCCTTTTACTTGCAACGGACCCAGGGCCATCACAAAGCACCCTAGCTTTTCGTATCCTATGACCCTATGTGCCCCTTTATGAGCCAGTCGTCCAGGAATGGAGGAGTGGCCTAGTGGTTGGGGCAAGGTACTTCAGGCCGGAAGGTTGGGGGTTCAAATCCCACTAGAGGACAGCAACCTTGGGCCGGAAGGACTGGGGTTTCTAGTCTCACAGGTGCTCCTTGTGGTCTTGGGCAAGCCACTTAACCCTCCATAGCCCATGTTCCTTGTAAAATAGTTATCTCCAAGTTATAATGCCCTGTTCAATGTAATTTCAGTTTGTTCAATGTAAACCGCACTGATGCAGAATAGCGCGGTATATAAGAGAATGTAAATAAATAAATAAAAATAAATAAAATAAATAAATATTTGCCTGGGGCTCCCAGTGACTAAGCGAACTTTGTCCACTTTGGTGGTGGACTGCATTACCCTTGCCTATGAGAGCAAATCTTCCGTGGCAAATCTGTGTTCTGTCCCCGTGACGGAAATCTGCCAGGCCACCACCTGGTCTTTGGTCCACACCTTCACAGCTCACTACTGCCTAGAGAAGGAGTCCCGATGTGACAGCGCCTTCGGCCAAGCCATACTCTGTAATCTCTTTGGGGTGTAGGCAACTCCTGTCCTCCAACCTTTCTGTGTTCAGGCTACCAGAGTGCTGGTTTTCCGTCGGACACTTGGATCTTGTGAGAGTCTCTCAGTAGGGACTCAACTGCTGCTCATCACGGCTCACTCTTTGCAGGTTGCTGTGGCATTTTTCTTTTGGTTACAGGTTCTCGGTAGCCTGTAGCTGGGGAATCCCACATGTGAGGACGAACTTCCTGCTTGTTCCTGGAGAAAGCGTAGTTACTCATCTGTTACAGATGTTCTCCGAAGACAGCAGGAATCAGTCCTCACAATCCTCCCTCCTCCCGTTGGATTTGCTTCTTTACCATATTTTAGTTTTTGCCATCTTAAGTATGTCATTGGACTGAAGCAAGATGGCACCTTGGGCAGGAAGTGGACCACGCATGCATAGTGCATCTTCCAAAGGCTTTCTTTGAAAGCTGGGGAATTGCTTCAGTGCAGGCTCCGTCGGCGCTGATGTCACCCCCCTTCTGATCCCAGCCTCTCCATTATCATCTCTCTTCTGATCCTAGTCCCCCTAACATCAACCAGTATCAGCTCTCTTCCAGGCTCATTATGACTCTCAGTCAATTTTCAGTCCCCTCCAGTCACCTCTCATCTTCAACCTCCAGACATCAGTCCTAGCCAGTCATCTTCTCTCCTCCTCCACTCCCCATAGCTATGGGAGCGTTTCCTTTCACTCCAGTAGTTGTGCTGTGCTACTGCTGTCAGTATCATGGTATTACAGGCAAGCACAGGCTCTTCATGCCTTTCACAGGAAACAGCAAGTGCCTGTTTTTAATTTCTAGAAAGCCACAGTGCTAGCAGCACAGCACAGCCCAGCCACAGGAATAAAGAAAGATGCTCCCATGTCTGTGAAGGAGCAAGATACTCAGACAGGCTTTTGGTGCCCTAAGCTTGGGTGCTCTGAGCCTATCGTTTACTATATTACTATGACTGTTAATATGTTTCACTGGCTTGCCCCTAAGTCAGCCCTGCTACCTACACTGGTTAGTGAAATCTACTTTGGTAAGCAGAAAGAATTGGATAACGAGTTATGTCTCTTTAAGGGATTATATCAGCAATAATAGCTTATACTATAGATGTAAATGGCGAGACTTAGAGTGAGCTATGTCTTTCACCATCTACATGCAGGAAAATGCAGTCGCATTTAGTTGTTCTTCAGGGAGCCCGGAAAAATCTGGAAGGCATAGTTTCTCCTTGACAAACTGCATCTGGTTGTTCCAAGCAGAAAAGGCAGACTCTGGTAATAAAGTTTGAGATCTGCAAGCCCTAATGGTAGTAATAGACTTAGACCTTGCTGTTATTACAAAGACATGGCTTAATGAGTCTCAGGAATGGGACACAGCCAGACCAGTCTATAATCTCTTTTAGGAGAGAGAGAAATGGCCAAAAAGGTAGAGTAGCAGCCCTGTATGTGAAAATCAGTATTCATGTGGCTGCAATGCAGGGGGCTTGTGAAAATGGGGAAGCAATATGGATCATCTTCATTGCCCTGAATGAGCCTGTTCTTGGCTGAAGCTAAGCAGGGTCGGGCCTAGTACTTGTAAGGGAGACCATCTTTGAATACCAGATGCTGTAGCACAATCAGAGAAACTTGACAAAGACTTAATCATGGATAACTGAAAAACAGGAATGAAAGGGGAGGTGCTGTTGCTGGGAAATTTCAGCCTGTGAGATGTGGATTAGAATATTCCTTCTGCAGGATCAGAAAGAATTAGAGAAATCTTGACTAACTTTCAAGGTACTCTGCTCAGACAAATGATGAAGAAATCAATGAGGGAAGGAGTGACAACCTGCTACTCACACATGGAGTGTGTCTATGTCTGAGTTGATGCCCACTTGAGCAGTAATGATCACCGCATGATGTGGTCTGAGATAAAAGACAATGCAAAGTCCAGTCAAAGCAAACTCCAAGTGCTAGAGTTCAAAAATTCAGACTTTAGTAAAATGGAGAAGAGCCTCAAGGAAGAGCTGGCGGGATGGGAAGAGATAAGGAGAGTGAAAAGGCAGTGGGCCAAGTTTAAAAGAGCTATAAAAATGGCAAAGAACGAAACAAAGAAGCAGGTGCAAACAGAAGGTGGTCAACAGACTTTTTTAACCCTCACGTCTTTCAGCCAATGTGACCTTCCTCGGGGGGTCCGAGCCGCAAAATAAAAACAAATAAATAAATAAATATGAGAAACATCAGTAAAAAAAACTTCAAAGAGACCGAGAAACTGTCCCCATACATATAAAACCAGAAGAATAATATTTTAATATACATGTAAAACGGAAGATGATGCCATGAAAACATTAAACTGAATGTCTAATATATGCACTCATTAAATAACACAGTGTAACTATGAGAACAAAGCAAAGTAAGCTTTCATGAAGAGACGAGGAGGACGTAAAACTAACAAAAAATGGTGTCATTGTAACTGCAGTGTGAAGCAACCTTCTCAATAGGAAGATGGTGAGTAACAAAGAAGTACCTGTTTCCTGGAGCCTAATAATTGACGCTAAAGTAATAACTTTACTAGAAAACAGTGACTCCTGTATAAAGAAGAGGCAACAATCAAAGATATGGATATCCATATTATGTCAAAAGATAGCAGGTACATCAGTAATGAATGAGACAGACTTGCCTTCTAAGAGCGCAATGCTGCCATGCTGCCAAATGTAGAAAAGAAGCCCGGAGGGAATGAAACATGGAAAAGGAAACTGATATGGTTCTCTAAGGAAATGACTAACAAAATAAAGGCAAAAAAGTTAGCACTCACAAACTAAAGGATGCAAGAAGAGGAACACAAAAAGAATACCAGATAAAGCTCAAAGAGGCAAAGAATGAAATAAGGATAGCAAAAGTGCGGGCAGAATAAACACTGACTAAAGATATAAAGTGAGATGATAAGAGATTTATTTTTAAGTATATTGGGGAGAAGAGAAAGGCCTGAGTTTGACCTATAATACTAAAAGGACTGATGTGTAGAGAGTGATGTGAAAAAAAGTAGAAAGGCTAAATAAATGCTGCTGTTCCATGTTATGGAAGACAATCCTGGAATAGGACTATAATGGGCTCACGAAAGTACATATAGAAATAGAATAAACATCACACCATTCATGTAAAAAACTGAAGTAGACAAAAGCCATGGCGCTAGATGGCATACATCTGAGGATACTAACTGAGGAGCTCAGAGAGGTTCTTGTCGGTCCTCTTAAGGATGTGTTTAATAGATCCTTAAAGACAGGAGAGGTTCCATGAGACTGGAGAAGGGCTGATGTGGTTCCGCTTCACTATAGTGGTAACACGTCAATATGCCTTACCTCTGTGGTTAGAAAACTAATGGAGATGCTGCTGAAGGAAAGGATAGTGAGCTTTTTACATTCCAAAGCAACATGGCTTTACCCAGGGGCGGCCCAAGGGGGGTGCGGGGCCATGTGCGGAGACTCGGTGCGGGGCCTCATTTGCATAAGTGGCCTTATTTGCATAAATATTTGCATAATGTTACCATACACTAACTTTTAGTAAACATGTCTCTTAATGAGTGTATGGATAAAGAAAGACTAAAAGATTTCTACATTACTATAATCCAGTGCCAACCGCCAGGCACATTAGGAACTACTACAAACGCTGCCCATTTAGAACCCATAGCAAACCCGCTGTATCCTGACAGCATTACCAGGACTCACAAAGCACCAGTCCCTACCTATCAAAAGGAAACACTGCAAATATTAAACCAGTACATTTCAGAGAATACTGGGGAAAGAGAACAAGTGGCAATGTCAAATAGGAATTACATAAACAGAATACCTCAGCTCAGTTACACATGCAGAACATAGACCATCACCAAACAAGGAATCGCAATTTAGAAACAGGAAGGCAATAATTTAAACTGGGAACCCCAAAAGCCAAACTTGGAATGTACAACAACACTGTAGAAATAAAACTATAAATCAATTTCCTCTTGTACCAAACAAAGCGCAGACGTTAATGATGCACATTTCCCAGAACTTTCATATTCCAGTTAATAAATTCAAAATAAAGAGATATATTTCTACCTTTTGTGCATTTTTTTTCAGTTGCAATTGCTCCAGCCACTTTCTTCTGGTTTCTTCATGTTTTCTGCTAACTCTCCATCGTCTGCTGTCCATTTGTCCTTTCTTCTCTCTTCTAGTTTTCTTTCCATCCTCTCTCTCTACATCTGCTTTAACATACTAATCTTTATCCTTTTGCTCTTTCCTCATTCTTATTTCATCCACACAAATTTTACCCCTCCATCCTCAATCCCCACTTACTCTCCCAATACCCGGCCAATTGTAGATTTTTCATCCCTCCCACACAAAATATTTTTCCCCTCTCCATTTTACTCTCCCAGCCCCATCCCATTCTAATCCTCCCCCAACATCAGCTCCCTTCTAGTTCCAGTCTCACCCAGCATCCATTCCCTTCTAGTCCCTGCATCAGCCCATTTCCAGTCCTAGCCCCCCATCAACCCATTTCCAGTCCTAGCTCCCCCATCCATGTTCAGTCTGAGTCCCTTCATCAGCTCATTTCCAATCCTAGCCCCCCATCAGCCCATTTCTAGTCATTTCCTAGCCCCACCATCAGCCCATGTCAAATCCTAGCTCCCCTCCACTCAGCCCAATTCCAGTCCAAGCCCCCCCAAGAGCCTACTTCCAGTTCTAGCCCCTCCATGAGTCCATTTCAATTCAAGCCCCCACCACAGCCCATTTCCAATCTTAGCTCCCCCCAACAGCCCATTTCCAGTCCTATCCTAGCTGCTCCATCAGCCCATTTTCAGTTCTAGCTCCCTTCCCTCACAGCCCATTTCCATTCCAAGCTCCCTCCCCATCAGCTATTTGCAGTTCAAGCCTCCCCGTCCACTCAGTCCATTTCCAGTCATAGCAATCCCGCTGCCCATTACCAGTCTTAGCCACCCATAAACCCATTTTCATTTTAATCCCCCCCCTATAACCCATTACCAGTCCTAACCCCCAATCAGCCCACTTCCAGTCTTAACCCCATCAGCCCATTTCCAGTCAGCCCCCCATAGCCCATTGCCAGTCCTAACCCCCCCCCCATCAGCCCACAGCCCATTACTAGTCCTAACCACATCAGCCCACCTCAAGTCCTAACCCCTCCCCATCAGCCCTTTTCCTGTCCTAGCGCCCCCATAGCCCATTAGCAGTCCTAACCCCCCCCATAGCCCATTAGCAATCCTAACCCCCATCACCCTATTTCCAGACAGCCCCCATCAGCCCACAGCCCATTACCAGTCTTAACCCCCCCCAGCCCATTTCCAGTCCTAACCCCCCATCACCCCATTTCCAGTCAGCCTCCATCAACCCCCAGCCCATTACCAGTCTTAACCCCCCAGCCCATTACCAGTCTTAACCCCCCCAGCCCATTTCCAGTCAGCCTCCATCAGCCCCAGCCCATTAGCAGTCTTAACCCCCCCCCCCAGCCATTTCCAGTCCTAACCCCTCCCCAGCCCATTTCCAGTCAGCCTCCATCAGCCCCCGCCCATGTCCAGTCCTAACCCCCCCCAGCCCATTTCAAGTCAGCCTCCATCAGTCCCAGCCCATTTCCAGTCCTAACCCCCCCCTTGCACATTTCCAGTCCTAACCCCCCTTGCACATTTCCAGTCCTAACCCCCCCCTTGCACATTTCCAGTCCTAACCCCCCCCCCCCTTGCAAATTTCCAGTCCTAACCCCCCATCACCCCATTTCCAGACAGCCTCCATCAGCCCCCCCCCTTCCCTTCCCTTCCCTTCCCTTCCGGCAAATTTAAAAACAAAAACCTGGCTCTAGCTGCTGCCGCGTCCGTCGCAGCAGCGGCAGAATGGCGTGTCCCGCGGGGCCCCCTCTCCACGTCGAGCCCTCTGCAAGGGCTTTCAGATTCGCGAAGGGAGAGTGCTCCCTTGCGTCTCTGTAAAGCCCGCAGGGGCTAATGGGAAATTTCCCATCAGCCCCTCGCGTCTAAAGGGGCTGATGGGAAATTTCCCATTAGCCCCTGCGGGCTTTACAGAGACGCGAGGGAGCACAACTCTCCCTTCGCGAATCTGAAAGCCCTTGCAGAGGGCTCGAAGAGGAGAAGGGGCCCCGCGGGACACGCCATTCTGCCGCTGCTGCGACGGACGCGGCAGCGGCAGCAGCTAGAGCCAGGTTTTTGTTTTTAAATGTAATAAAAAAAAAAGCAGAATGTTCTTTGCGCGGGGCCCCCTGAAACGCGGGGCCCTGTGCAAAAAACATTCTTGCTCAATGGACGGGCCGGCCCTGGCTTTACCAAAGGTAGATCGAGCCAGACAAATCTGATTGATTTCTTTGACTGGGTGACCAGAGAACTGGATCAGGGGCAAGCATTGGACATGGATTTCAGCAAAGCTTTTTGATACTGTTCCTCAGGGAAGGCTCGTGACCAACTGAGCAGCCTGACGTTAAATCCCAGAGTTGTGAACTGGATCAGAAACTGGTTGATGGACAGACCACAGAGGTTGGTAGTAAATGAAATTCACTTACAGTAGAAGAAAGAAAGGTAAGTAGTGGAATCAGAGCCGGAGTTAAAGAGTGGCAAACAGGGAAATTGCCCTGGGCCCTCATGCCATGGGGAGTCCAAAGACCTCCTCAAGTTGAAGGAGGCATAGCCTGGAGGCAGACTTTGAGGCCCCCTCACCAGTTTCTATCCGGGGCTCCTCCATGTCTCACACCACCCCCTGAGTGGAGTGCCTCCAGGATCAGTTCCTGTGTTAATGCCACTAAGTGGTATATTTGGCGGCACTAACATAGTGTTGCTGAATATCTACGGGTGACACTGCTGCATACCCCGATGCTAAACAGTTAGCATTGGGGCGTGCCGGGGGTGGCAATTGGCCATAACCGGTTCTGCGAGTGAAGTGGCATGAGAGAACAAAACAACATAAGATATTCCATACTGGGTCAGACTAAAGGTTCATCAAGCCCAGTATCCTCTTTCCAATAGTGGCCCATCCAGGTCACAAGTATCTGTCAGGTTCCCTAAAGCTGCTTATTCTGGGGGTAAACAGTGGATTTATGACCTCTTCTCCAGGAACTTGTCCAAAGCTCTTTTAATCCCAGCTACACTAACAGATTTTACTACATCCTCTGGCAACGTATTCCAGAGTTTTATTACGAGTTGAGTGAAAATATATTTTCTCCGATTAATCTTAAATGTGCTACATTGTAGCTTCATTGCATGTCCCCTAGTCTTTCAGCTTTTTGAAGGAGTAAACAACCTCACTCCAGTCGTTATTTTATAAACCTTCATCATATCTTTCCTCAGCCATCTTTTTTCCAAGCTGAAAAGCCCTAACCTTTTAAGCCTTTCCTCATATGGGTATCCTTCCATCCTATTTATCATTTTGGTTCTTCTTCTCTCTACCTTTTCTAATTCCATTATATCCTTTTTTAGATATGGTGACCAGAACTGCACACAATATTCAAGGTGCGGTCACACTATGGAGTGATACAGAGGCATTATAATATCGTTTTATTCCCCATTCTTTTCCTTATTATTCCTAGCAGTCTGTTTGCTTTCTTAAACGCTGCTTCACTCTGGGCAGAAGGTTTCCAAGTATTATGCACAATAACGCCTAGATTCTTTTTCGGGGGGGGGGGGGTGATTCCTAGAGAAGATCATGCGGTTCCCACCCTTGCAGCAGACCACACTTCTCCTGTGCTTCTTTATGGCTGATAAAATCTATTTTCTGTCTTGATGGGACTCCTGAAACTAGGATTTCAACAAAGGAGCTCTTGAATTCATAAAAAGACAAATTCAAGATGAATTCCCCAGGTACTATTTTGCCACTTTTCTGCTGCAACAATTGGTTAGCTTCAAGGATAACTAAATCCATATACCCATCTATGTCCTCCTCCTCTAGAGGTTCCACGGTTCGTCTTCTGAAGACCTCATTAACAATGCCACATACTAATAAGAACATAAGATATGCCATACTGGGTCAGATCAAGGCCCATCAAGCCCAGTATCCTGTTTCCAGCAGAGGCCAATCTAGGTCACAAGTACCTAGCAGTTTTCCTAAAGGACACAGGATCCACAGTGCTTGTATTGTGGCAAGCAGTGGATTTCCCAGATCCCCTATAATAATGGTTTATGGACCTTTCCTCCAGGAACTTGTCCAAATCTTTTTTAAATCCAGCTACACTAACAGCTTTTACTACAACCTCCGGTAACGAATTCCAGAGTTTGATTACACGATGAGTGAAAAAATATTTTCTCTTATTAGTCTTAAATAGGTTACACTGTAGCTTCATTGGATGTCCCCTAGTCTTTCTATATTTTGATGGTGTAAACAATCGATTTACGTTTACCCAAATCTCCCCTCAGCCATCTATTTTCCAGGTTGAAGAGCCCTAACCTTTTTAGCCTCTCCTCATAGGGGGGGGGGGGGGTATCCTTCAATCCCCTTTACCATTTGGAGACTCTTCTCTGTACCTTGTCTAATAACGCTATATCCTTTTTAAGATACGGCGACCAGAATTGCAAACAATATTCAAGGTGTGGTCATACCATGGAATGATACAGAGGCATTATAATATCCTTTGTTTTATTCTCCATTCCTTTCCTTATGATTCCTAGCATTCTGTTTGCTTTCTTGGCCGCTGCTGCACACTGGGCGGAGGGTTTCAACATGTTATCCATGATGATGCCTAAATCTTTTTTCTGGGTGGTAGTTCCTAATGTGGAACCTTGCATCGTGTGACCATAGTTTGGGTTGTTCTCTGCTCGGTGCATAACTTTGCACTTGTCCACATTAAATTTCATCTGTCATTTGAACATCCAGTCTTCCATTGTATCAAGGTCCTCTTGCAATTTTTCATAATCCTTTTTTGGTTTTAACAACTTTGAATAATTTTGTGTCATCTCCACATTTGATTACCTCTCATTATTTCCATTTACAGGTCATTTATGAATATGTTAAAAAGCAGCAGACCTAGTACATATCCCGGGATACTCCATTATTCACCTCTCTCAATTGGGAAAATTGGCCATTTAGCCCTAACCTCTGCCTTCTGTCTTTTAACCAGTTCCTGATCCACAATAGTACACTGCCTCCTATCCCATGACTTTTTAATTTGGCCAAGAGTCTTTCATGAGGGACCTTGTCAAAGGCTTTCTGAAAATCCAGATATACTATATCATTCAACTCACCTTTGTCTTCCTGTTCATTCACACCTTCAAAAAAAGACTGTTGGCTGTCTCCCATTAAGCCATAACTATCTACATGTTCAGTAATTTTGTACTTTATAATGGTTTCTACCATTTTTCTCGGGACAGGCTCACCGGTATTTAGTTTCCCGGATCAGCCCTGGAATCCTTTTTAAAAATTGACTAGTGTGAAGTATACAGTGCTTTTGTGCTTCACATGCAGAACCGTGCAAAACCCCTCAAATTAGTGAATTTCCAGATTTTGTGCTCTATTTTTCTTGCAAAGTGTACTTTTGTGAAATCATTTCAAATTTGAGTGCATGAGACCCCTAGCTTGGTAATTGCTGTGATGGTTCTGGGCCAAGAGCTATTTACTAGAGCTCCTTATAAACCCCTGTGATCATGGGTCCTGTATCCTCTCACTAGCAATAAGCATGATTCTCTCTTTCTACAGCACTGCCACTAAAACATCAGCTCCCATTCAATACCATTAAAAGTCTTCTCTACAACAGAAATCCAGTTTGATTATGGTAAATTAAATCATCCATTGCAGTGGAATGTCTCATAGCTAAAATCTTAGCATAGATTTTACAAGGAAAATTAATAAGAGAAATAGGCCTACAGTTCTGACAGGACCAATCTTTATCTGACTCCTCTAATAAAATAATGAGATCTGATGAAAAAGCACCCATGGCAATCCCTCTGGTTAACAATTCCTGAAATAGCAGATTCTTAATTAAAATAATATAAAATTAGATGAACATTATCAAAAGTTTCAGTATATTTCAAATTCAATTTTAATTTACATTAAGACTTAACTAAAGAAAAAGTAACAAGTTGACATTTTCCTGAAAGTTTGACTACTTGCAGCAACACTTTCAATAATATTCTTACTGCTTAAATAATTCAATATAACACTGCCTCACTGCCATCCTGAAACACCCTGGGGGTAATTTTATAAGGAGCTGCCTACTTTAAGCATGAAGGAAAGTGTCTAAACAGGGCTATTTTAATTATTTCTGTGCATATGTGACCTCATACGTTCGTAAATGGTGTGTCAGAAAGTAGTGCCCAGCGTAAATTTACACAGTGGGCATGCACATGGGCGGAGTTTGAGTGAATTTGGAATGAACATGCAAGTATAGCCTCCTTCTGAACCCCCTTCTCTATTTGCCAAAGCAGGCAGGAAGCATAGGGATTGTCTGTATTCGGGTTTTTAATCTAGCTACAAAAGTTGCAAGATGACACCTGAACATTAAGTGCATATGTCCCTTATTTTAAGCATGCAGTGTATTTGGTACTCAGGGACAACAAGACTCCAGACATAAATGTATATGAAACATCAACTTTGCTAAATTTCACAAGCTAACAACCTAAAAACAAAAATTATTGCACATAATTTCTGTGGGTGAACTTGTTATTGTCACATTAAGACTTCTTTTTACTCCACTCCTTAAAGCAAAATAACTAATTCAGTTCAATATAGGAGATAACTTATGGAATCTTTGTCCTACTTTATCCAGTGCAATGGCTTCTCTGCAAAGCTGACATTCCATGTCGATGACGGGTGATTGTTTACTTCTTGGGGCTTGCTCCTGCTTTCCCGCCAGTACTAGGCCCCCTGGAAACTTTTTTTCTTACCACCTTTTGCAAGTGTATTTCAAACAGATAAAATAATTAATATTCTTCTAGGATTTTTATATTTCAGTACTAATCTAGCTTTGAAAAAAATTCCACCTCGCAGTCTCCTCATAGTTCTTTCCCCTACTAAAAGAGTTACAAATTTTTAAAACATTTAGGTTTTAATACAATGATGCTGATCATTATAAGAATACAGTTCTATAATAGTGGCTGAGGTTAAAGAGCTAGCATAATTGCAAAGGCTACTATTGGAAGTTAAATGGCACAAGATGATGAACTGTGCAGTATTTATTTATTTATTTAGTTGTATTTAGCTCAACCATTTCCAATAGTGAGTTACAATAAGGTACAGTAGATATTCTCTATCCCCAGAGGGCTTGAAAAGTAAATTTAAGCATGCCATTGATAAAAGTTCCTCAGTGCCCTAAACCAGCACCATAGTACTAGTGCTTACCATATTTCAAACAAATAAAATAATTGAGATCCCTCCTAGAGATATAGTTAAAACAAATGACATAAAGGGGGATGTTTACTAAACTGCGGTAATGTTACATAACGTGTGTTATGTAACGTTAATGCTCGTTAAGTAACGTTAACACGCGTTATGAGATGTTAACGATCGTTAACATCTCATAACGCGCGTTAACGGTACATAATGTTCGTAAAGCTCCGCGGCGCGGTAAAACACCGCAGAAGGTGGAGAGAGGGCGGAGAGAAGGGGTCAATGGGCGGAGTGTGGGTGGGGAGAGGCTTCATTCACACTAACGCGCCGATCTGAAGAGCTGAAACCTAACGCGAATGAAAACCTGCTGTTAGATGCACATTTGCAGGGGAGAGAAACCATTTAAGTGTCAGCAATGTACAGCATAGGCAGGGAAACCTACAAAACGTGATAAGTGTGATACATATGCACAGAACAAAAGGGCACAGAAACATTGAAAATGACCTCAACAAACTGGAAAAAACAACATAACCAAGCTGGCCAATAGTGATATTAATGGGAAACATCATCCCCCCCTCCGAGAAAGCCCCAAAGAAAGATATTAATCGTGGAAGGGCCTATGCTCCGTCCCCATACAAAGTGAATGAGCCCACAGTGAAATAGCGCTGATTAGGGCTTTCCCTTGTTAGTGAACAGGTGTCCTATGGCGTGAACATGTCCCGCAACAGCAGGGTGGGCATGTCGGAATGGGCAACTGGACAGATGCTGGAAAAGGGGATACAGAGGGCCGCAGGCGGCACATGCTGTGGTGCAGCTGGGCCACAGTGCAGACTAGGGTGATGCCTAGGTGACCCATACGAATGCTGAAACAGCAGAGCAGCCAGACAGCAACTGCTGAAGGCCCAACATGGGCACGACTGTGTTTCCCACAGTGTCACAGGGGATAGTACCCAGCAGCTACCCCCAAGTCAATGGAACATTGGCAGGCGGTGCTGGGGGGAAGCGTGGACACCTATGCAGGCACCCCTACCCCAGAACCCACACCATAGGCAGCCGCCTACCCGCACACTGGATGGCCTGAGACTGCGCTCCACCAGCACCACCAGCAGAAGGGAATGTCAGCATGGTGGCAGAGGGTTACTGGTGGTGGAGGGGGCAGTGGCAGCTGCCCAGAGCAGACCGTGGCCTAGCCCTGTGTAGGTGGGTGCCATGCACTGCAACAGACAGGCCCTGTCTGACGAACAGTCATGGTATCACCAGGGAATGCACTGACTCTATAGCAACACGGTGGTGCAGTGCACACAACCAGTGTATTCAGTAGCAGAAGGTCACAGGTTCAAGTCCCAGCTGAGGTTCCTGCCAGCAGGGCCGGCCCGTCCATTGAGCGAGAATGTTGTTCGCACAGGGCCCCGCGCGAACCACATTCTCGCTCAATGGACTGCTGCAGAGGGAGCCGTGGAAACCCGCGCGAAGCCCCGGCTCCCTCTGAACAGCCTGCCAGCGTGAAGAGCCTTTACCTTCCCGCTGGCGGCTCTTTCAATGAAGCCGCGAATGCCGGGAGAGGTTAAAGGGCATTGCCTTTAACCTTCCAGCGGGAAGGTAAAGGTTCTTCACGCTGGCGGGCTGTGCAGAGGGAGCCGGGGCCTCGCGCGGGCTTCCCCGGCTCCCTCTGCAGCCCCTTAGACGGCACGGGGCTCTTCAGGACTGGACTGGAAATGGGCTGTGATGGGGGGGGACTGGAAATGGGCTATGATGGGCTGTGATGGGGGGGAACAGACTGGAAATGGGCTGTGATGGTGGGGACTGGACAAATTGGGCTGGGATGGGTGGAAACAGACTGCAAATGGGCTGTGATGGTGGGCGGGATAGGACTGGAAATGGGCTGTGATGGTGGGGGGAATGGACTAAATGGGCTGTGATGGGGGGGGAACTTGGACTGGAAATGGGCCGATGAAGAGCTGGATTAGGACTGCAAATGGTCTGTGATGGTGGGGGGGATAGGACTGGATATGGGCTGTGATGGTGGGGACGGACGGACTGAAAATGGTATGGGATGGGGGAAACAGACTGGAAATGGGCTGTGATGTGGGGGGGGGGGGGAACAGACTGGAAATGGGCTGTGATGTGGGGGGGAACAGACTGGAAATGGGCTGTGATGGGGGGGAACTGAAAAAGAGAGCTGGTATGGGGGGAAACAGAATGGAAATGAACTGTGGTGGGGGGGAGAACAGACTGGAAATGGGCTGTGATGGGGGAATGGACTACAATTGGGCTGTGATGGGGGGAGGACTGCAAATGGGCTGTGATGGTGGGGGGGATAAGACTGCAAATGGGCTGTGATGGTGGGGGGAATGGACGAAATGGGCTGTGATGGGGGGAACTTGGACTGGAAATGGGCTGATGAAGAGCTGGATTAGGATTGGAAATGGGCTTATGGGGGCTGGAATAGGGCGAAGTGGGCTGACGAGGTGGCTAGGATTAGAAATTAGCTGATGGGGGAGCGTGGAGGAAATGGGCTGATGAGGGACTGGAATGGAACTGGAAAAGAGCATATGGGGGCTAGGACTGGAAATGGGCTGATGAAAAGCTAGGATAGGACTAGAAATGGGCTGATGGGAACGTAGACTGCAAATGGGTGATGGGCTGGAATAGGACACTGGAAATGGGCTGATGGGGGCTGGAATAGGACACTGGAAATGGGCTGATGGGGGCTGGAATAGGACTGGAAGTGGGCTGATGGGAGTTGGAAAAGGGCTGGAAATGGGCTGATGGGGAGCTTGGAGTGGAAATGGGCTGATGGGGGGCTGGAATGGAACTGGAAAACAGCATATGGGAGGCTAGGACTGGAAATGGGCTGATGTGGAAGCTTGGGAGACTGGGACTAGAAGGGGGCAGATGCTGGGTGGGTCTAGAACTATAAAGGAGCTGATTTTGGGGAGGACTAGAAAGGGATGGGAAATGAGAATGGAGAGGGGAAAAGATATTTTGTGTGGGAGGGAAGAAAAGTCTACGAAGGGCCGGGTATTGGAAGAGTAAGTGTAGACTGAGAATGGAAGGGTGAAATTTGAGTGGATGATAAAGCAATAAGGAAAGAAATGGAGGAAAGAGCAAAAGGGGAAAGATCAGTATGTTAAAGCAGATATAGAGAAAAAATTTGGAAAAAAATCTAAAAGAGAAGAAAGGAAAATGGATAGCTCGCAGAAGACACAAAGAAACCAGAAGAAAGTGACTGGAGCAATTGCAACTGAAAAGAAAATGCACAAGCAACAAAAGGTAGAAAAATACTTTTTTATTTTGAATTTATTAACTGGAATATATCAGCTCTGGGAAATGTGCATTCATCTTTTGTGTTTTGTTCAGTACAAGAGGAAATTAATTTATAGTTTTATTTCTCCAGTGTTGTTGTACATCCCAAGTTTGGCTTTTGGGGTTCCCAGTTTAATTATTGTCTTCCTATTTCTAAATTGTGATCCCTTGTTCTTTGGTGACGGTCTATATTCTGCATTTTAACCAAGCTGAGGTATTCTGTTCATGTAGTTTCTATTTGACCATGTCACTTGTTCTCTTTCCCCAGTAGGAGATGCATTGGTATTCTCTGAGATGTATTGGTTTAATATTTGCAGTGTTGCCTTTTGATAGGTAGGGTTTGGTGCTTTGTGAGTCCTGGCAGAGCTGTTATGATATGGTGGATTTGCTATGAGTTCTAAAAGGTCAGTGTTTATAGTACTTCCTAATGGGCCTGGCGGTTGGCACTGGAATATAGTAACGTAGAAATCTATTAGTCTTTCTTTATCCAGACACTCATTAAAAATGCATGTTAACATTATGCAAATAGTTATGCAAATGAGGCTCCCTATGCAAATGAGGTCCCGCAAATAATCTCCGCACATGGCCCCGCACCCCCCTTGGACCGCCCCTGCCTGCCAGCCCAGTCCCCATATTTTACCCACCACTAAAACATGCTAATACAGACAGAACCTTTATTGCAGATGACGTAAACATGCCCAAAACACCTACAGAGCACATACACCATAAACATGCGCAGTACCTAGAGCAGTCCCCCAAATGCAGTCCTGGAGGGCCAAACACCATCCAGGTTCCATGCTGCCTCCAATAAAGATGCCTGTGCTGCATTTCTATGCGCCGCCCCCATGGTATGCAGATGTATTGTGACGCACCTCCACGTCCCCTATTAGGCAGCCGCCTAGGGCCGTGAGGCGCGAGTTGCCTTTTAATGTAAGAACAGTCTGTAGTCGAATGTTATAGGCAAAAATAAATACAGGGCTTTATTCCCCTTCCCTTAAAGACTTCCTTTTTAACAGCAACGGAGGATAAACAAAACAACTGTTTCTTCACAGCAAAATAAACTCTTTTCTCCAAGTAATTATCACAGTGCTTCAGCTTGCTTGTTCAACATAAAGATTCAATCTCATCTGAGAAACATAGTGTACAATCCATGGGACTGGATTCCAAATCACAGCTAGCGTTTTCCCACTGCATTGGCTCACAGTCTGGGTTTTCAGGTGGGTAACAACCCTTACAGCTGGTATTATCCCAACTCCCTCCTTGTGAGACACCGGTTATTCTAGCAGGAAACTGTTCTATATAGACAGGGTTCTGGGCACCTGTACCTTGGGCAGCTTCTCCTCGGAATTCTCTCTTTCCAGTAATGAGGATTTTCCTCTAAGCTTCTAGCCTTTGCTTTACTGGCTGTGCCCACCTCTTGCCCTCTAGGGAAAATAGAGTACTTAGCTTTTCCTCCGTGGCAGTTAGCTTCCCCTCTTCCCTCTGTTATCCGGGCTTCTCTCTTTGGGCTGTGGAGTGCTCTTTCTCGGGACCTCCAGCCACCAGTAGTCTGGGCAGTTCTATAGCCACGTTCTGGAGAGGCTTTTTTCCTGCTGCTCCTTGCTATCGGGACATACCCACTGCTTCCTGGATCCAGCAAGCTCTCCTGTCTGTGACGTCTACTTTCCACCTGGTTTCTCACTCCTCCCAGGACGCTGCCCTCTCTGGCCTGAGAGACTCCTGCACTCGTCTCAGAGACTCCTGCTCTGCCACCTCCCCCTGCTGGAATTTCCCAGCAGCTTTTATCTTCTGGTTTCTTGCACACTGTACGTGCTTCCCTGAACAGGTGCTCCTGATTAGCTTTTTGGTTTTCTGCTGCATCATGACTAGTGAGTGGAAACCTGGCTCCACTACTCTTTTGCTCCTTGTAATCTGAATATGCTTGCTGCCTATGCGATTCCAGGGTAAGCTCTTCTTTTTCCTCTATTACCATAGGTTCTGTACCAGTCACTGCATCACATATCCCCCCCCCCCCCTTAAGCTATTAAGGGCTTGAGGACTTATGTTCTCACAGCATGTAATTACTGAATGGCCCGGGAGCTTTACTTTGAACCGGCTAAAAGCCGCTGTCCACTCCTGCCAGGGTTTTAGGACATTAATATGATACCCTTGACAGCGCCCTCTGTCGTTTTCCACTACATACGAGACCGGTCCCTTACGCTCCACGACGGTATAGGGACCCTTCCACTGGGCCTCAATCTTCGGCCCAGGGTCTGTCACCAATACCATGACTCTCTCACCTATGGCCAATTGACTGGGTTTCTTCCCCCGGTCATAGTATCGCTTCTGATGCTGCTGACTGTCTTGTAAGTGACGTTGGGCGGCTTGCAAAGCCCTCTGTAATCGCGACCTTAATTTGTGAAGAAACTGAGGTACTCCTACTTCTTCCCCTTTTGGCTTTGCCCATTGTTCCCTTACAATGTCCAGGACTCCCCTTGGCGCACGGCCGAACATTAGCTCGTAAGGAGAAGCTCCTAATGAGGCTTGTGTGCGCTCCCTACTGGCGTATAAAACGAACGGGAGCATGAGGTCCCAGTCAGCCATTTTCCCGTCCAGCCCCCATCTTAACATTTGCTTGAGGGTCTGGTTAAAGCGTTCCACAAGTCCGTTAGACTGTGGGTGATAAGCTGCGGTCTTTATATGCTGTATTCCGAAAGCGTCCCATACCTGCGCTAGGTATCGTGACAGGAAATTGCTTCCCCGGTCCGTCAGCATTTCCCTAGGAAAACCAACTTCACAAAATAACCTAATTAATTCTCCCGCTATGGTTTTTGCAGAAATGTTTCTTAGAGGTACTGCCCAGGGAAATCGGGTGGCCTGATCCATTATTACTAATATATATTGGAATCCCCTAGGGGTCTTTACTAGGGGACCGACTATATCCATCGCCATCTGGCGCACTGGTTCGGATATGGTAGGGGTAGGTATCATAGGAACCCCTTTGGGTTTTGCGGCCGTGACCCTCTGGCAAGAAGGGCAGGCCTCGCAGAAACGTTTTGTCTCCTTAAACACTCCTGGCCAGTAAAAACGGGCCAGGATCTGCTCTAGAGTACCTAGAACCCCTTTATGCCCACCCACCGGGTGATCATGGATGACCGCCTTAAAGTTAGTTGGCACCACTAATTGTTTCCTGACAGCCCCCGTTTGGGGATCATTACTCTCCCTATACAATACGTCTCCTTCCATCAGGAATCTGGGAAGAATGTCCCTGTCAGACTGGGCGTACTCAAAGGCATGTTTCAAAACTGGATCCGCCTTCTGCTCTTTTTGGAATGATGGGAATTTTTGGACTAGATCAGCAGGCACCCATGGAAGACCTAGCCCGTCCACTACTCCTGCCCTCAATTGAGCTCTGTGGTGTTGCTCCCAGCGCTTTTCCCCCTTGCTCTTCTTACCGCTTTTTGAAGGTGGATTGACCAAATCTTCATGTTGGGGCAGCACTCCTAAGGTTTCGTCTATGGGCCTATCCTCCCCCTCTATGGAGTCTGCCTCCTCCTCTAAAGGGTTAAAATTCTTCTCCGGGAGTTCCGCTTGCCCCAGCGAGCCTCGGGCCTGCGCCCTTGTAGACACCATCCCCTTCTTTGCCTGTATGCCTTCTCCTATTCCCTTATAGAATGGGGGCCAGTCTCGGCCTAGCACTATATCATAGGGCAACCTAGGTATCACTGCCACTAGGACCTTCCTCCGGGTCCCCAAACCTTTTACCGTCACCCTATAGAGAGGGTAATAGGTGGATGACCCGTGTACGCAGCATATCTTAGTCTTACCCTCTGGTTGGTTCGGTGTGGACTCACTACTGGCTTGTAGGATTCGCCAGAACTTCTTTGAAACCATGGTTTGGTCCGCCCCCGAGTCAAGCAGGGCCCTTGCTACCACACCTTGCAATTCCACAGTTATACGAAAACCTTCCTGCCTATAATTTTCAGCACCAGTTATTAGGGCTGTTCGCCTGACACAGTCACTCTTCCTATGACCTCGCTTCCCACATTTAAAACATTTTATGAGTGTATCCTTAACCTCACCTTTAGGCATACCTCTCGTTACATTTGGTATACATAACACAGGGCCCTTAACTACTTTGCCAAAATTGGCTACCCCACACGTGTTTCCAGCGCCTCCCTGTGGTTTATCGGCTAATTCCGCCTCCATGAACCATTCGGTGAGGTGAGCTGCCTCGGTTGAGGTTAGACAATTTTGCAGAGTTAGGAATGATCTCACCTCGGGAGGAACAGCCTCTGAAAACTGTTCTAGCACAATCATATCAAGAATACTTTCAAGAGTTTTCCCCTCTGGTGCGAGCCATTTCCACACCAGATTACGCACTCTTTGGCAAAGTGCCTTAGGGGTTTCACCTGGCTGGAGTCTGGTGGCTCTTAGCATACGTCGGTACACCATAGGCGACAAGCCTAGCCTGTCTCGTATGGCTTTCTTGACATCCTCGTATTTTGTTGCCAGGGCAGCGGGCATGGCCTTGTAAGCCGCCAAGGCTTCTCCCGTTAGGGAGGTAGCCAATCTAACTGCCCATTGCTCATGTGGCCAACCTGCATTGTGGGCTACCCTTTCGAAAGCCTCCATAAAATCGTCTATCTTATCAGTATTGTCCGAAAGATAATACCCCACAGCTTTGTGGGCCTACCCCATAATAATGTTCCTTAGGTGTTTTCTCGACTGCTCGTTCCGCCAGCAAAGTCTGTATCAACTCTGTCAGGGGCTTCTGTTGGGCCTGCAAGGCCGCCAGAGCTTGCTCCTGGCTCAGCTGTGCTAGCTCCCTCTGCTTCTCGAACTGGAGGCTTATCCAACGCAGCATTTCCCGTGGATTCTCCATGTTCGAACACTGAAACAAAACAAACAGACACAAACACCAAGTGTGGCACTTTTTACAAGCCTCTTATGCTTAGACTCTTCCTTCTTAGTACTCCTTCTCACTGAAACCCCCACCGCCTGTGCCCAGATACTGTTTACCTGAGTCAGGTGGTGATTCACACTTTGAGAAGGTACTCTTTTCGTCATGGATTCTGGAACCCTCCGGGCGTGGCCAGCAGTAATCCTCCTCCAGCTCTTAGGCACTGTTACTCTGCTGTGTTCCTGCTGTATTCCTGCTGTCTTCTTCTCCAGGAATAATCCTAAAAACTATGCCATTTGTGACGCACCTCCACGTCCCTATTAGGCAGCCGCCTAGGGACGTGAGGTGCGAGTTGCCTTTTAATGTAAGAACAGTCTGTAGTCGAGTGTTATAGGCAAAAATAAATACAGGGCTTTATTCCCCTTCCCTTAAAGACTTCCTTTTTAACAGCAACGGAGGATAAACAAAACAACTGTTTCTTCACAGCAAAATAAACTCTTTTCTCCAAGTAATTATCACAGTGCTTCAGCTTGCTTGTTCAACATAAAGATTCAATCTCATCTGAGAAACATAGTGTACAATCCATGGGACTGGATTCCAAATCACAGCTAGCGTTTTCCCACTGAATTGGCTCACAGTCTGGGTTTTCAGGTGGGTAACAACCCTTACAGCTGGTATTATCCCAACTCCCTCCTTGTGAGACACCGGTTATTCTAGCAGGAAACTGTTCTATATAGACAGGGTTCTGGGCACCTGTACCTTGGGCAGTTTCTCCTGGGAATTCTCTCTCTTTCCAGTAATGAGGATTTTCCTCTAAGCTTCTAGCCTTTGCTTTACTGGCTGTGCCCACCTCTTGCCCTCTAGGGAAAATAGAGTACTTAGCTTTTCCTCCGTGGCAGTTAGCTTCCCCTCTTCCCTCTGTTATCCGGGCTTCTCTCTTTGGGCTGTGGAGTGCCCTTTCTCGGGACCTCCAGCCACCAGTAGTCTGGGCAGTTCTATAGCCACGTTCTGGAGAGGCTTTTTTCCTGCTGCTCCTTGCTATCGGGACACACCCACTGCTTCCTGGATCCAGCAAGCTCTCCTGTCTGTGACGTCTGCTTTCCACCTAGTTTCTTACTCCTCCCAGGACGCTGCCCTCTCTGGCCTGAGAGACTCCTGCACTCGTCTCAGAGACTCCTGCTCTGCCACCTCCCCCTGCTGGATTTTCCCAGCAGCTTTTATCTTCTGGTTTCTTGCACACTGTACGTGCTTCCCTGAACAGGTGCTCCTGATTAGCTTTTTGGTTTTCTGCTGTCATGACTAGTGAGTGGAAACCTGGCTCCACTACTCTTTTGCTCCTTGTAATCTGAATATGCTTGCTGCCTATGCGATTCCAAGGTAAGCTCTTCTTTTTCCCCTATTACCATAGGTTCTGTACCGGTCACTGCATCACATATCCCCCCCCCCTTAAGCTATTACGGGCTGGAGGACTTATGTTCTCACAGCATGTAATTACTGAATGGCCCGTGTGCTTTACTTTGAACTGGCTAAAAGCCGCTGTCCACTCCTGCCAGGGTCTTAGGACATTAATATGATACCCTTGACAGCGCCCTCTGTCGTTTTCCACTACATACGAGACCGGTCCCTTACGCTCCACGACGGTATAGGGACCCTTCCACTGGGCCTCAAACTTCGGCCCAGGATCTGTCACCAATACCACGACTCTCTCACCTATGGCCAATTGACGGGGTTTCTTCCCCCGGTCATAGTATCGCTTCTGATTCTGCTGACTGTCTTGTAAGTGACGTTGGGCGGTTTGCGAAGCCCTCTGTAATCGCGACCTTAATTTGTGAAGAAACTGAGGTACTCCTACTTCTTCTCCTTTTGGCTCTGCCCATTGTTCCCTTACAATGTCCAGGACTCCGCTTGGCGCACGGCCGAACATTAGCTCGTAAGGAGAAGCTCCTAATGAGGCTTGTGTGCACTCCCTACTGGCGTACAAAACGAACGGGAGCATGAGGTCCCAGTCAGCCATTTTCCCGTCCAGCCCCCATCTTAACATTTGCTTGAGGGTCTGGTTAAAGCGTTCCACAAGTCCGTTAGACTGTGGGTGATAAGCTGCGGTCTTTATATGCTGTATTCCGAAAGCGTCCCATACCTGTATCGTGACAGGAAATTGCTTCCCCGGTCCGTCAGCATTTCCCTCGGAAAACCAACTTCACAAAATAACCTAATTAATTCTCCCGCTATGGTTTTGGCAGAAATGTTTCTTAGAGGTACCGCCCAAGGAAATTGGGTGGCCTGATCCATTATTACTAATATATATTGGAATCCCCTAGGGGTCTTTACTAGGGGACCGACTATATCCATCTCCATCTGGTGCACTGGTTCGGATATGGTAGGGGTAGGTATCATAGGAACCCCTTTGGGTTTTGTGGCCGTGTCATCATGTTACCATGGCACCAACACAGAATATGCATTATTCTGGGTGCATCATAGCCCATAATGGCTAGACATGACTGAGAAATACAGAGGGACACAGATGGTATCCTAGTTGTGTCTGCAGGAACTACCTATCACACACTGATGGGGACCTGCATCATGGCGTATTTCAGCCATGAAAGGTGCTGTGGACCTGGTGCTGGGCGCCCCACCTCACCCTCAGGGGGAGCACAGTACCTGCACAATGTGACGGTCTGTGGCTACTCTGTGCCAGTACCACACACGGTCAGTTCCCCCTACCAGGCTGAGGTGCTGTGGGGGGTGCATACCCCATCCTGTGCCCATCTGTGGACTACTGATTTGCATGTGCAGTGCATCATGGGTACAGGTGGGTTAACCGTATCCTGGTAGCTACAGCAGACAGTTTGTGTGGTGGCGTGCAGTCTTTCTGCAGCCAGCCAGGGGTTTGTTAGCAGCTATAGAGCCGTAGCCTACTGGTTACTTCACTGCCTGTGCGGCCATAGGTCATGGGTTCATACCCATGGTGGGGTTATTTGATAGGGCTGTCTGAGGCATTGTCTATTTTTGATGTACATTAGTGCTGCCAGCAAAAACACTCTCAGAGTACTGTAACCTTACGGTGCCTCATAAGGTGCCCCATAAGGCACCTTATAGGGCGCCCTATATGCCTTATAAGGTGTTCTATAGGGGACATTATGGGGTGCCATGGTGGACAGTGCACCTTATAATGTATCCTATGGAGTGCGTTATGGGGTGCCTTATGCGGCACCTTAGGTTACGCCACTGTGAGGGTGTGTTTGCTGGCAGCACTAATGAAACTAAACGTAAAATGCGTCAACAATCACTACTTAAATGTAAAGGGTGATGCCTCAGCCAGCCTTATGCATTGGGCACATTGGGGAATCGAACCCATGACCCCTGTACCATCAGTCAGTGTAGTAACCATTGTGCTACAGCTCTGTTTCTGTGTTTCATGTCTGTGCATCTTCTTAAGATTAACGTGCGGTAATGTGCCATGTAACGCTCATTAATTTATGGCGCCTTGTAACGCGCGTTATCGGTAACGATGTACCGCCCATGTCCTTATTTGGGATTTCTTTCTCTACCGCGGATCCTAACGCGAATCACACTAACGCAGTTTAGTAAACATATCCCAAAGAGTATAAAAATAATAGTTTACAACAATCAAATATAAAGATTGCACAATATCGCCATATATAAAATAATTTAAATGCCAAAATCATAATACATAGAAATATAATTTAAAAAAGAATGAATACATACTACAGAGGAAATTTTGAATTGCTTAGACATGATTTGGACGTCCATAGACATGCACATGGACATCCAAATCACAGAGACATCCAAATCACAGAGTGATTTCACAAACAGACTTTTTAGACATCATCTCTGTGGGAAGACCCATGTTATGCCCTAACCTGCCCAGGCCCCATCCAATCATACACAAACTGGTTAGTGTGGGATTTCATGGGGCCCTACGCTAACAGCATGGCATCTTTAGGGCCCTTCTACCAACGTATTTAATGTGTGTTACGTTAACTTGTGTTAAGTACCCACAGCACTTTTATTTCTGTGGGCGTAATGGCACTTATAAACAAACTGAGCACCCTAGGGATGGACTCTAAAATAACTTATTGGGTTAGAAATTGGTTGAGTGGGAGACGACAAAGGGTACAGGTAAATGGAGCTCACTCTGAGGAGGAGGAGGTTACCAGTGGTGTGCCGCAGGGATTTCTTCTTGGTCCGATTCTTTTTAACATCTTTGTTAGTGATATTGCAGAAGGACTGTCGGGTAAGGTTTGCTTGTTTGCGGATGATACCAAAATCTTCAATAGAGAAGACACACAGGAAGGAGTCAATAACATGAGGAGGGATCTAGCTAAGCTTGAAGAATGGTCTAAAATTTGGCAACTGAAATTTAATGCTAAAAAATGCAGGGTCATGCATTTAGGATGAAAAAATCCAAAAGAACTGTACAGTGTAAGGGGTGAGGTACTTCTATCCACAAAAGAAGAGCGGGACCTTGGCGTAATTGTGTCTGACTATCTTAACGTAGCTAAACAGGTAGAAAAGGTGACTGTGAAAACTAAAAAGGTGCTTGGGTTTATAGGGAGCGGAATGGCCAGCAGAAAAAAGGAGGTGACAATGCTTCTATATAAGTCTCTGGTGCGACCTCATTTGGAGTATTATGTGCTATTCTGAAGACCACACCTTCAAAAGGATATAAACAGGATGGAGTCAGTGCATAGGGTGGCTATTAAAATGGTTACAAGTCTTCATTATGAAGCATTTGAGGACAGACATAAAGATCTTAATATGTATACTTTAGAGGAAAGGGGGGATAGGGGCGATATGATAGAGACATTTAAATACCTCTGTGGCATAAATGCACAGGGGTGTCTCTTTCAATTGAAGGCAAGCTCTGCTACAAAGGGACATAGGATGAGAGTGAAAGGGGATAGACTCAGGAGTAATATGTGGAAATGTTTCTTTACAGACAGAGTGGTAGATGCACGGAATAGTCTCCCAGTGGCAGTAGTAGAGATGAGGACAGTATCTGAATTAAAAAAAAAGCATGGGACAAGCACAAAGGATCTCTAAAGGTAAAAAAGGGACTATTGTAGTTGATATGGAAAGATAGACTAGATAGGCCATGTGGTCTTTTTCTGTCATGTTTCTATGTAATGTGCGTTAACTTGGTTAATGCGCATTAAACTTTAGTAAAAGGCTCCTTAGTGTGTAGCAAACCCTACAGTAATGGTTAGCGAGGTTTAGAAACATGCCCAATAATGTTAAAACAATCTGATTGCAAAAATAAAGTGATCTAAAAGATATGGTTGGTCTACCTTATACCTTTAATTTAAACATCAACTTAAAACAAGGGGAAGGGGACTGGGAAAGATAAGGAAAGTGACTGGAAGAAGAGGGAAGGGAACAGAACAAAGGGGAAAAGAAGAAAAGGGGTAAAAAATGGGAAGCAAGGGTAAGGAAAAAAAGAGGGATAAGGTTGGATGGAGAGGGGAGAGGAAAGGGAAAAATGGGGAAAGAGGGAAGGAAAAATGGGCAAAGGGGGAAAAAGGAATGGAAAGGGAACCTACAGAAAAAACTTAGCTAATTTCTTGATTCAGACCATAAGGGTGCATCGTATTAATTTTAAAAATAAATTTCTGTTCTTCCTTAGGAAAAATATTATATCTCTACCGCACAATTTTTCCCCTTTGCCCCTTTTCCCTTCCCTTTCCCTCCTACCCTCCTTTTCCTCTTGCCCTTTTCTCCTTTCCTTTCCTCTTTCCTTTCTCTCCCTTCCTCATTCCCCTTTTTCCCCTAAAACATTCCCTCTATTTTTCCCCCTTTCTTTCACTCCCTTCCCTTGCTTCCCCTCCCCCCTCTTTTACTTTCATTTTGATATGCCCACTAAGAGAACTTTGGAAAATGGGCAACATGTGTACTGAGGGAGAGAGGAGGGGAAGGCAAATAAATATGTTCAATTGTATTTGAAAAACGTTAGAAAAAGCCACTGCTAATGAATCTTAAATTCAGGTGAGACAGTATTTGTGCTCGCAAAGTTTATTCAACTGGGATCTAAATGCATAATCTCATAAGGTATCTCATAAGGATGAAGGAGAGAGATGGCAAAATCATCATCAAATGTTGTATTGAACTGTCGGTTAGTTTTTGAGCACTCTTAAAACTGCCATAATTTTACAGCTAGTGTCATGTGCATGTAAATCAGTGTATTTAATAGTACCAGTAAAAATGAATATAATGTGAACATTCGATTGGCCCTATGATCATCCAACAAGAATACTGCTATTGAACAATACAAACAGATCGCAAGTCATTCACTAATCTACATGTAACAGGGTGTCTAGGAGGGCATGAAGTTAGAGTGGAGATGCTTGAGGCAACCTCGAATGTAAAGCCAAAAATGTGTGGGCTACAGAAATGCTGAAGAGGCTGTAAAATGACAAAGGTGCAGATTTGACCAAGCATCAAAATTACAAGCATACATGATTGCCATGTAAAAGGGGCAGGCAAAGTCCAAGAAGAAAAATCAAATTACGAAGGAGACATCAAGCCCCAATGCCTACCTTGTCTTAAGACAGTGAATTCAAAAGGAAAAAAAGACCACACAAATGGTGCCTTAATCAACCCATAGAGTGCACGTCGTCATGACATCAAAACGTGAGATGAATAATGTTAAACCAACGATTAAAAAACAATCACTGTATAAATCTGTCCTTTCTTTTAATAAAAACGCAAGACCATGCTGAACAGTCATGATTGACCAAATGTCACACTGTATACCATGGAGACTTCCAGATCTGTAAAGAAACTTGGCAATTTCTATGAGATTATGCTTTTTATTTTAAGCTGCTTTGTGTGCACAGATTCCTTAAACTTTATATAAGGCATCTGTGGGTAAGTGTGTTTCATTTTATCTCTTGGGGATTTTAGTTAACTTATATTTTTTATGAACTTATTTATTGGCATCCCATAAGGTATTAAAAACATATCTGTTCATAGAATTTTATGGAGACAATACTTAAATACAAGAACCAAGGATGTAAGACTTGAACTAGCTAACTATGTACAATTGCAGTTGAACTCACCCTTCATCCCATATTTTATCCCATTTAAGCTATCATATGGTCTCATATATATCCGCTCCTAAATTGTATATAGTTAAGCTGCTTTATTATCGAACTTGTTTATAGCAAATGAAGCTTCATCCCTATGTTAAGTGGTCCAAGTTGTATGATCCCCTGTTCGATATAAAACTCGGTTGTTAATTGTAAACTGCTCTAACCAGTGAAAGAGCGGTATAAAAAGAATCATCAAATAAACAAATAAATATTCTATATATGAACTCCTATGAGTCCATTTACTTAAGGTCTGAACTGAACTTACCACGCCATTAACAGCAACAGTAAGTGCACCCATTGTGCACTATCATGGGCGTGCCCAACAAGTTTCCGGTATGCATGATTGCATTCCAGAACGCATAGCACAATTAAAACAGGTGCACCTAAAAATGCCCATAGAGGTATCATTATGTCTACTCATGCTAATTGCAGGCACAAAAAGGAGCAGGTCACACCACATCTTGGAGGGAACAGAGGGCTGTATTAGTGCTTATGAGGTCACCCTACACGTGTTTCGGCAGGTGCCTTTCTTGGGGGTAACTGACTTCTTATAAGCAAACAATGACATAAAAACAATAGTAAAAACCATAGGAACCATAATATAAATAAATATTAATAAAAACATAAAACATGTAGAAATTATATGGTTAATCAAAATCAGAGAAGCATAAACACAAAATATAAATAATTGAAAACTACATGTTATCAGGATAAATAATTAAAAACATTACTTAATAATTAAGAAAACATATATAAAATATATGTATATCAAAATCATATTAAAGTCATATAAACCCATATAAAAGTCTGTGGAAAGAAGAAACGCCAGGGATATGAGACATACATAAAACGGTACCATAAAATAATAATAAAAGTACAGAAAGCTATTTATTGGTATCAAATTGTATTATAACAAAGTTATAATACTATTCAAAAACCCTGATGAAATTGCTTAATTGACCAAGAGAATTCCTCATAGTTCAAGATCTAATAAGAAAACCAAACAATGCTGACTTCCATGACAAAGGAATAAATGCCCAACAACTTGTGAATTACTACACTGAAAAATCCAAATCCATAACAAAAAAATTGCATGATAACTACTAACAAATCAATCAGCATTGCATTATGGAACACTTTCTCCCTCCCTAACAAGGAGCAGATAGGTCAATATATCAAATCAATCAACACAACAAAATCACGACCGGACCCATGTCCAATCACCTGGATTAACTAACCGCAGAAGTGCTAGCACCTTATGTTCAAAATATCGTCTATCTATCACTATCTCAAGGTCTAAAAGAGGCCTCTCTCCACCCAATATTTAAAAAATCACCTATTGGATAAGAACAGCCCTAGCTCCTACAGACCAATACCAAGGGGTATGTTTACTAAACTGCGGTAATGTTACAGACCACGCGTTATGTAACGTTAACGCTCGTTAGGTAACGTTAACAAGCGGTATGTAATGTTAACGCATGTTAACGTTACTTAAAGATCGTTAACGTCCCCGGCCACGGTAAACACCGTAGAGGGTGGAGAGAGGGCAGGGGGGAAGGGGTCAATGGGCGGGGAGTGGGCAGGGAGAGGCTCCCTGCATACTAACGCGCTGAACTGAAGGGCTGAATCCTACCGTGAATGAAAACCTGCCGTTAGATGCACATTTGCAGGAGAGAGAAACCATTTAAGTGTCAGCAATGTATAGCATAGACAGGGAGCCCAAGAAACGTGATAGTAGTGCTCCATGTCCAGCACCAGCATAGTGCCCAAGTATGAAAGGCCACTATAGCGATGGTGCAAGTGGGGCATAGGAGGCTGCAGGCAGGACATGTAGCGGGGGCAGCAGGGGCACAGGGTGGACTAGGCGGGAGCCTAGGTGGCACATATGAACATAGAAATCGGAAATCATCATGACAGCAGCTGACAAAGTCCAAACACAATCCACCTACATCTACTTGGTCCACCCGAGCTAACAGCTGCCAGGGCACTGACCTGACATACCCCCAGCCAACCCTCCCCCAAGCGGAAAAAACAGACTATTGGTAGGCGGTGATGGGGGGGGGGATGTGAGGATGCTCATGTATGCCCCATTCCCCAGACCCCGCTCCCTAGGGGACCACCTACCCACACAGTGGATGGCCTGGGACTGCGCACTACCAGCACTGACAGCATATGGCCATGTCAGCATGGCAGGGGGGGGTGTGCCCGTGCTGGAGGGGGCAGTGGTACCTGCCTGCAGTGGACCTAGGCCATGCCCTGTACCAGTATGAGGTGCGCAGTGCAATATAAAAGGTCTGGCTGAGGAAAGGTACAGGTAGCCCCAGGGACCACCATGCATCTGTGGCAACAGTGTGGTGCAGTACACCCAGTGAGTGTGTCCAGAAGCAGAGGGTCACAGATTCAAGCCCCAGCTGTGGTTCTTGCAGAGCATGTCCCTATGTTTTATCCTACAATGCAGATACAAGAGCAACATGTGCAAAGCCCAAAGCAGCGGCGAACAGGGGTACAAACACCCACTCACACAGGCTCCACAATCCAAAGATGCATGGAGAGTCAGGCTGTTGGCCCCAGCATTGAGCTGCAGTTATCACCAGGGTACTACTACTACCTCCTGCACAGTTTAGCAATGTTGGCACTGTGATCAGGACCAGTGTGGCAGGCAGGGTTGCCAACCACCCCTATCTGTGCACAGTGCTGCAATAGGAGTGTGTGTGTGTATGTCTGTCCATTGTTTTGTGGCTGCCCACACCTCACTTGGCCCACAATGTCCCTCTGTTACCAGCGTTAGCCTGAATATGTGCATAATGAGGAGCAAAGTGTTGTGGGTATGGCCTGGACAGGGCGGATTGTCCAGGATGCATCTTCACACGGTGTGGGGCAATGACTGGGACACTGTAGTGCCCGACCACCGCCTGCATGGACAGGGTGGCCACAGCATGGCATGCTGGGAGGGCACTCACTCTGACCGAGCAGTGACCATGGCATGTCTAGATTCCGACATAGCGCTCTATATTATCTGCCTCCAGTGATCCTGTTGTGTCCCCAGTGCTGGGGCCACAATCACTGAGATGCCTGCTTGGTGCACATAGTTCCTCTGTGAGCATGCACTATGGACTGGCTAGTGGACTGTCTGCAGTTAGACTGTGCATGGTTGGAACACCTATACGGTGCAATCTGACTGTGCTGTCTGCTGGTGACTGGCAGACAGTGGTGTGAGGCAGTTGGGGTTTTCCAGAGCTAACCCCATCATTGCTGCTGGTCTGCCACTGTCCCAGCCACAGGTATGGCTCTAGCCCACCAACCCTGGAGGGCTATCGCATACCAGCAGGATGGAGGTTGCTTCACAGGGTCTGGGGCACCTGTTGCTTACCTACAAAAAGGGTGATGTTAGCCCTTTGGGGTATGTAGTGTATACCACTTTGAACTATCAAGGCACTGCTACACAAACCTCATGCAAGTTTGGAAACCTCTCTGCCCTGATAACAGGTGCCCATGTCAGCCAGACTCTAACACGGGGTACACACTAATCTGGGTGGTGTCTGGTCCCAGAGGGCCACATGTGACTGCAGGATACAGATGGACACCGAATTACCTTCAGCTGTACTGCAAGGAACACCTGTCACACGCTGGCAGTGATGGGGATGTACAGCAGGGCCTATCTCTAGCACCACATGTACTGCGGACCTAGTGCTGGGCACCCATCCTATCCCTCAGGGAGAACACAGAACCTGCACAATGGCATGGTCAGTAGCTACTCTGTGCCAGTATCACACACTGTCAGTTCGTCTTTCCAAGCTGAGGTACCGGAGAGGTGCAGACCCCATTTGCTGATCAGCTGTAGACAGCTATTCAGCATGTGCATTGCATCATGGGTACTGGTGGGGTTACCCTATCCTGGCACAGAGCAGACAGTTTGTGCGGTGACCTGCAGTCCTTCTGTACCCAGCCATTACTGTGACATACACCACAGAGGTATAGCCTACTGGTTAGTACAATACCCTCGCAACAATTGCCAACATTCCCTCAGTCTGTCTATCTGCGTCTGTCAGCTGTGTAGAGTCCTGTCTGCCTGTTCAGGCTGTCACCCCATGTCATGCACTGCTACCCTTTCCTACATTGCGCCTCTTCATGCTTGCCTCGCCTGTGCCTGATCTGCATGGCACCACCACTCCTCTGTCCACCCATCATTGTAACTATCCTGCCACCTCCGCCTCCACTGGGGGACACGTATTCCCATTGTCTGCCACCAACTGTCTTTCCAGTACTTTACATTGCTAACACCCTGTGCTGTGGTACAGTTGCCCCCACCATGTTTGTCATCAGTACTGGCAGCCATATGGGATGTCAACAGATATGGCAGGTCCATCAGCTCCCAGCTCTCCCTCCTTCACTCACCTGTTCATTGCCTTTCCTGAGTGCTCTATCTAGTGTTAGGGCTACATCTGTCTCAGTTCCTCACAGGTCATGCATGTCATCCTGCAGCACCTTGCAGCCCTTAGGCCACACTAACCTAGGGCACCATAACCTTGTTAGGCTACCGTAACCTATGGTTCCGTAACCCAGGGTGCCCTCTAAGGTGCCCTGTCCAGGGGTGACTAATACGGCACATAGCCTAAGGAGCCCTACTGTATAGGGCACCTTACAAAGTGCCTTATGAGGCACCTAACAAGGCACCTTATATGGCACCTTACTTATACGGCACCTTACAAGGCGCCTTGTAATGTGACTTGTAAGGTGCCTTATGAGGCGCCTTGTAGCGCGCGTTAGTTTGTAACATGCGTTAGCTGATACGGCTTGCTGTAACGATGCACCGCCCACGCCTTTATATGGCCATCTGTACCTTTACCGCGGAACCTAACGCAAATGACATTACCGCAATTTAGTAAACATACCCCCAAATTTGACATTCTTTTGAAAAAGCTGTACAAAGGAAACTTCAAGATTTCATAGACACAAACACCCCACTTGATCCTCACCAGTATGGCTTTCATGCTCACCAAAGAGTTGAGAACCTCCTAACATCCCTCCTTGACAATATCATCATTGGAATGGAAAATACCAAACAGGCATACATCCTCATATTCTTTGACATAATAGCTGCCTTTGATTCTATTAAACACGAAATCCTGATAACTGTCTAAAACATCTCAAGATAGGAGGCACCATAATCCATTGGTTTAAGTCACACCTAACTGACCGCACATAACAGGTCATACTCAATAATACGCTCTCCAAAAAGGTCCAGCTAACCTAGGGAGTTCCACAAGGTTCAGCATTGTCTGCATTACTATTCAACATCTATATTCAACCAATCTGTGATATAATCTGCAAACATAATGTGGATTATAGAATTTATGCAGACGACATCATTCTATTCACAACTACTGATGCACTAAATCCTGTTTATGAGAAAATAGCAAACTTCTTCAAAGATGTCTCACTATGGCTCAACTCGGTGAATCTATCAATCAATTTAATAAAATAGAAGTTCTAATGATATCCAGAAATAAATCTTTTTCACCACCTCCAAGACTTCTGATAAACGATTCTTCCCTTGAAATTAAAAAAAGAAATAAAATATCTCGGCATTCTATTGGACCAGAACCTTAACATGTCAAAACATATCAGCATGATATCAAGAACAATATATAACAAAATAGATATGATACAAAACTTAAGGCCCTTATTTATTATTTATTTATTTATTACAGTTTCTTATATACCGCGCTATTTAGTATCAGCGCGGTTTACATAATAACATAACGACCATAACGACAAGCTGTCAGGTTTTACATCGAATAGGGGTACAAACTTGGATAACAGGGTTAACTATATACATAAGCTATTTACACTGCAAGGATAGGTAAAACTCAGATAATGCATGTAAGGGCCTTTCTAGTTTGGGTCATTTCTTGGGAGGGATATCTAGGTTCAATTGCTGTCTGGGAAGTATTGGAGGAAAAGGTGGGTTTTGAGAGCCTTCCTGAACTGATATAGATTGGTAATGGCCCTAATGTCAGGGGGTAGAGCATTCCAGCATTTGGGGACATAAAAACTGAATGCCCTGTTTGTGGTTGTCGTGTTGGACTTTGTCGATGCCTTTGGTGTTGCTAGCAAGTTTACAGCTGTTGCTCTTCTGGATCTGTTGGGGGGACAATGTGGATAAGATGCGTGAGTGAGGAGGATGAAATACCTTTGATTGCCTTGAATGCTAATAGAAGGGATTTGAAGGTGATCCTCCCATGGATCGGCACGATAACCCAAGCATTTATTGGCCCACATTTCGACTTCAGCAATATTATCCTTCAAGGACTCCCTGAACAAACCCTAAAACCATTACAGATGGCTCAGAACACTGTAGCCCGCATTATAATGAAAGTCCCAAGAACCGAGCACATATCTCCAGCCTTGTACCACTTACAATGGTGACCTGTTTTGCAGAGAATCAAATTCAAGGCAATACTAACAACGTTCAAAACAATAAATTACATTGCCCCAAGATACCTTATCTTACTAATCCAGATGCAACAGGAAACAAGAATCAGAAGGAAAAATATGAAGAACCTTCTATCCACACCAGCAACATCAAGAAATGCAAACCAATCAACAACACACAGGGCTTTTTCTTTATACTCCCCAGTTCTGTGGAACTCTCTTCCTAACAAACTACATAAAATAAAGGACCTATCCACATTGGGAAAGAAACTCAAAGCCCTATTATTCACTGAATCCTACCAGCACTTAATGAACAAAACGGACTTGACCTAATGGACTCTCGACCATACTTACAACCCCACCACACCCCTCCTTCACAAAGACCACCTTGATGCAAAATAACTCACTATTCATTAATTTCTATAACAATATTCCAGATCTGTAAATAGTTGGCTACCTATTTCATCCTCAAGGCCAAGTATGTTTAATTTAAGTTAAGATTGTTTACTGTATTGATTATTCTGTTCATGTTTATTGTAACTGTTCATCGTAAACTGCCCAGAGCAGTACTCACTCGTTCAATGTAAACCGCTTTGATTAGGTGATAAAGCAATGTAGAAGACAAATAAATAAATAAATAAAATGATTGCCTGAAGCAATATCATACTAAAAAGAGACAGAGACCTATTCTAAATTGGACATCCCGGCCCGCTGTGCATCCGGTTGGAACTGGATGCACAGAAGTAGATGGTATTCTGATCCCGCGGGGCACGTCTAGCCCCCATGGGATTAGAATCCCATCTAGGCCTGTACGTGCAGGCTGGGACCTGATTCTGGTTGACCTGCAGATACAGGTCTCTGCTTGGCTAACTCAGTCATGGCTCCTGAACGGAGCCGCGGCACCATGGCATCTGATTGTCATGGCCCGCGATCCCCGGCCACCGACCACTTCTTTCATTCTCCACAGCCCGACCCCCGATCTGACCACCCAAGACCAGGTTTGTGCTGCGGGTAATCACCTGCATCCCCTCCTACCTTCGCTGCTCTCTGGGCCCGCCATTCCCTGCCATCTAGGGGAACTTATTCCACCTCAGAGGTAGAATAAGTTACCCATTCAGTCAGCTGGCCCAATCTACTGTCTGCCCTAACTCCGCCTTCGCATCATCCCTTTCCCACCCCCATCTAGCTTCCCTGTACAAACCTCTTGTTCATACAGGGAGGCTTGGTGGGGATGGGAAAGGCAGACAAATAGCGGGGATTGGACATCCATCCCCACTATTTGTGTTACAGAATAGATCCCATAGCATGTAATCAAAAGGGGAAAATCCCAAGTGCGAAGAGGTAGAGAAGAGAGAATGACTACTAAGCTGTGCATATAATGGACATTAGCTTACCAACGTTTAGGAACCTAAGTCTAAGCTCTCCTGGTTATATGCTGCTTGTCAACCTACAAAGGTCAGAAATATGAATAATGTGTCCAGATTATGAATAATATTTAATACCTACATTCCATTTCCTTTGTTGATTTAAGGACTAAACAGTTGCTCTCTTACCTATGTGACTTCTTGAAAACAACAAATGATCTAGTGAGGATAGTACCTGTCTAGGACACATGTGATTAATGCCTATAGTGGCTTGTGTGCGGTAGTTTGATAGGTATACAGTGAAATATATATATGCAAAATGAAAGATAAATAATGAACAGAAAATAAAAATAAAGCTACAAATACTAAACCATACTGCTCCGAGGGGTGCTGGTAATACAAACAATGAAATAGCTAAGCCTATCTGTAAGTGCAGTAGGACCCATAAACTGCATATAAAAATGTTTCTGAACTATAACCAAAACCAAGCAATTCTAAACTAAAACAAAATAAAGATATATTTAAAATAATGTGTTTAACAAGTTCAAAAAAATATGTACCTAAACTCCCTCAAAAGCTCATGGTTCAAGATAGTAGAACACTCACCTCAAACCAATGAACAAAACTGCTTCACAAACTCTGAAAGAAGTGTTTGGTGCCAAGCGATGCATTTTCAAAAGGGAACAGACTGACGTCATACCAATGTAGTTCTAAGTCACTAACACTAAATATTCATGAGAGGACATTCAAAATCCTATATGTCTGGGAAGCTAAAGTGAGGTAGAAATGCAATTTAAACTAAATTGTGGACCCTATCACTGGTCATACGTGTGCCTTCAGAGCTGAAGCGATTAAATTAAGTAAGTGTTATAAAAGAAGATGATTATGAATTATACTATAACTAAATAACAAAATAACATTGCCTAGTCTACATAAACAAGTAGATACCATTGAACTGATGAAGAACTAAAGTCACATCGGCTCGGCAAATATTAGCAAATGTAAGCTGAGTCATAGCATATGTGCAGTATAGCAGAATAAAAACAAAAGTGTAAATCCTGATCGCTGTACGATTACGCTAAAACATTCCCCTAATTTGGTAGCAATGCACTGCATGGAACATGGTTCAGCTCTAATAAACTAATCTCACCATTGTCATCCAAATATTCCAAGCCTTAAAGAATGAGGATGTATATGTGAAAATGCGCCCAACATATATTGATAAAGGCCATGGATTGCGCTTCTAAGCGTTGCCACAGTAATTCATAGATGCCTATAAATCCTAATCACTGTGCAGTTCCGCTGTGACAATAGCATTGTACTACATGAGGTATTATTTCACCTCTAAGAGACCAATCTGGCTGAAGGTCCTGCAAATCCTCCAAAGCCTTAAAGAAGTCAAGATGTGCGTGTGAATTGTACCAAACAAATAAATGAAAATCATAAGTTGCACCACAACCACACCGTGGTGAAAGGTAAAGATCACCAGAAACCATGTATAAATAAATATAAAAACACTAAAACCAAACAGTTCTAGCAAATAAAATGATGAATTAGCCCATTATGGGCTGCACGTCCTGGCTGTCCTGCCCCTATTCCCCCTCCAACTCTCCCTGCACAGCTAGAGCAGCAGGATGGGAAGAGCCGGTGGGGGGCACGAGGGGGCGGGGTCTGGGCAGAGCTGGGGGGGGGGGGCCAAGCCGGCAGGACATACAGGCCTGATTCAGGTCACAGCCTTGTATGTCCCGGGGGTCAGGGGGGATGTGCTGATTATTCCACCTTCAAGGTGGAATACGAGGTAATCAGCACAAACGGGGTGATCGGAAATGGAACCTCCTCCCGGGGCTGAGGCTGGGAGCAGTGAGGTCCCCGCCACCCAATCCAGGTCCCAGCTGGCCCACCATGGGTCAGGTGGCAGGGAAGAGAGGGGTCAGCGATGCGGGAGTCAGGGGATCCTGTGGGGAGGACATCCCCGTAGGCACACGAGGCCATCCTGAGGCCCGATTCTGTATCCCATCCTGCTCAGGGCTTTCTGGACGGCCTGGACATAGCCCTTTCAGAATCGGGCTTCACCTGTATAATATAACTAAAGCCATCCTATAAAAAAGGGACAAAAAAATGATGTATAAAAGGAGCATAATTAAATCAATAAATAAATATAACCAATACAGAGAAAAACTACCGCATAAATCAATATGATACATAATAATAATAAATACATAAATATGAAAAATATGATAAAAATGATAAAAAGTGAAAAGTGTGAAATTTATATGAGTAGATACTCTGTACAAAGAAGGAAAAGATGGGGGGAGAAGGAGCGGGGAAGGAAAGGGGAGGGGGAGAGGAGAAAGGAGTAAGGGTGAGGGAGGGAGAAATAATGTGCACTATCATGGGTGTACCCAACAAGTTTCCAGAATGCATGGCACAAATAAAACAGCTACACCTAAAAACACCCATAGAGGTATAATTATGTCAACTCATGCTAATTGCTACATTCCCTCTGAGCATGCAGAAATTGCACCCACACTAGTGACAACGTGCTCTCCATGCCCACACTCCACCCCTAAACTGCCCTCTCTCCCCCCTAGCATGTGATGGCCGCTTAACATGCATTTAATGGCCTGTAGCTGGCATGCATGCATGTTAGCATTCTCAGCTGCCAGCAGTTACTGCATGCTACAACTGCTTAGCAGCCTTTAGTGAAAGGCTCCCCTAAAGTTTATTATTTAGTTATTAGGGGACACTGGTGTATTTGATACCAGTTTTATTTTTCATATTTATATTTTGCTATAATTTTTATACGTATATCAGCATTTTACGTTTGGGTGTATGGAACGTATCAGTAATGATTAACCATAATTTCCCTTTTAGCATCTTTTTTTATTATTATTATTTCTTCTTGTCTCATATCTACACTCCTTGGTATGTATTCATTATTTTTTTTTTAGTATATTTGTATGTATTATGCTTTAGATATGCATGTTATTTTATGTATGGCTATGTTGTATAATTTTTATGTTTGTTGCAAATTATTATTTGTAAACTTTTTATGTTATTAGATTTAACTGTGTCTTTATTAGTTTGATATGTTTTTAATATTTGTATTTTTAAGATGGGGAATTGATTTGCTGCTCTAGATACAAATGATGGAGCTCCAGAAGAGTTATGGGATGACATCAAGAAGGTTGTGTTGGAAGAAAGTGAGACGTCTTTACAAAAGGTATAAAAGCAAAAATGGCCAAAATGGACGACTGAAGAAACCCTGAAAATTGCCCAGAAACACAGAGAAGCTAAAGATAGAGGAGAAAGAGAGGCAATCACAGAAGTCAACAGAGATTTCCAACGTGCAGCAAGACAAGACAAGGAGAAGTACTAAAATGACACTTGCAAGGAAATAGAAGAAGAAACTACTAGAGGAAGAACAAGATAAGCTTTCCTAAAGCTATGAGAGTTAAAGAAAAAATTCCAGCCTCAAATTGGAATGTTACAAGATGCTCAAGGATCCATATTGAATGATGCTGAGAAGATCAAGAAAAAGTTTAAGAATATACAGAGTCATTATACGATAAAGATCAAGTGGACCAACAGCCATTTCAACCTATAACTTATGATCAGGAACCATTGGTGATGAAAGAAGAAGTTGAAGCAGCATTGAAAACCTTATCAAAGGAGAGAACTGATAGTCCTGGGGAGTTGCAAGATGGCGACGGGTTGCTCTGACCTGTGAGGCGGAGTTCCTGGGTTTGTGTGCCTGTGTGATTCGACACATCATTGTGATGGGCCGTAGGAAGAGGAAGCAGGCTGTGGGTCCTCCCGGACCAAACCTGGCTGGAACCATCGGCACAACGGACTCTCAGGGACTGTGGCTTTGTGGCTGGAGCTGGAGCTGCGTCCTCGGCGGCGCCGGTAGGAGAGATGTCGGCATTGTCTGCATCGGGGGTCTGGTTATCGCCGGAGCTCCGTTCCCCCCCACCGCGACCCAGAAGTGAAGCCAGGCCTGACGCTGGTTCCTTTGCTGGCTTGGCTGTGAGCATGCCGTCGAAAGGGGCCTCTGGAGGAGTGCTGGCTGGTGATTTCTCCTTGGAGGAGGTTGAAGAGCAGCGGAGGATAACTGGGAGCAGTATACCTTTGGAGGGAGAGTCGGTGGCTACACCGGCTCAGGAGGAGAACTTCTCGGCTAAGCTGCTGCTGGAAAGACCTGCGGTGATAACATTGGAAGCAGTGTGGGACGGTTTGGCCTCACTTAACTCTTCCCTTAAAAGTATTTTGGCTGTAGTATCTACTGAGCTTGGTGGGGTTAAGACTTTGTGTGGAAATTTTTCTGGCGCTCAGGCGAAACACATGGAGAGACTCACCAAGTTGGAGCAAGATGTTGGGCATTTACGTGAGTTAGTGAATGCCCAGGTTCAGGACAGTAATGTGTCTTCTAGGAAATTGGAATATTTAGAGAACCAGGTTAGGAGGTGTAACCTTCGTTTTCTGAATTTTCTACGTTCCCCTCTATTGTCACCTTTGGAGATGGTGAGAAAGTATTTTGGGGAGGTCTTGAAGATTCCCCAGGATAATTTTCCTCCTTTGGTTCGGGCACAATATTTGTCCTTGGGAATAGGGGACAGGTTTTCTGCTCCCCTTGATACTCCTACTGGGGAGGGTGACCTGACAGGGTTCTTAGAATCTTACCTGGAGGTCATTACCGGAAAGTCTACTTTGTTAGTAACCCTAGTGCTAGAATCATATAAATACTATGTACTTTGAATGTATTTTAAGAATATCAATGTAGTTTTCTTAGGTTACAAAGTGCGCATTTTTCCTGATATTTCAAGAGTTACGCAGTTGAAAAGGAGGAGATTTTTGGCCCTTTGCCCTAGGGTTTCAGCTCTAGGGGCTACTTTTCAACTAAAATTTCCTGCCAAATGTTGTGTGGTATTTAAACAAAAAGGTTATATTTTCTTTGAACCTAGGCAGCTTCTTGAGTTCTTATTGGCTAGGGAGGAAGTGATTGTGGAGGTTGTTGGACATTCCCACCCGGCTGACGCTTAAGTCTCAACCCGTTGTATGTATTATATGTATTGGATGGTTTAGGGCTGTTTTAGTCCTGTGCCTTCTGGTTTATTTCCTAGTACTCCCCATTTTTTCCTAGGTATTGGGGTCTGAATATATGGGTGGCATGATTTAGTTTTTGTTTGAGGGTTTTTTTCCTTATTTGCTTCATTTTTTTCTTGTATCATGTATGCTCATTGTTTCTGTCATTCATGATTATGCTTGGATGTAAAACTTATAATTGATAAATAAAAAAAAAAAAAGAAAACCTTATCAAAGAACAAACCATCTGGCATTGATGGCATTCCCATTGAAGTATTACAGCAATTGGATGTAGCTGCTGCCATACAAGGCTCTGACAGGAAATTTGGAAGACAACATCATGGCCAACTGACTGGAAAAGATCTGTGTTTATACCAATGCTAAAGAAAGGTGATCCAATTGACTGTGGAAATTTTCGCACAATCACTCTGATCCCATATGCCAGCAAGATTCTACTGAAGGTTATTCAGTAGAGACTACAACCATACCTGGAACGAGAACAGCCTTAAGTGCAAGCAGGGTTCAGGAAAGGGTGAGGAATGAGAGACATCATTGTGGATGTGAGATGGATCCTTGAAAAGACTAAAGGATGGCAAAAGGATATCTATATGTGTTTTGTTGACTATAACAAGGCTTTTGACTGTGTAAAACATAAGAAACTCTGGGCCACATTAAGAAGTATTGGTATACAGAACACCTGATAGTTCTCTTGCACCACCTTTAAATTGATCAAGAAGCATCAGTTTGAACAGCACAAGGAGAAACAGAATGGTTTAAAATCAGAAAAGGTGTATGACAAGGCTGCATACTTTCCTCCTACGTGTTTAATTTATATGCAGAACAAATCATCAGAGAAACAGGACTTTATGAAGACCACTGAGGTCTGAAGATTGGTGGAAGACTCACAACAACCTTCGCTAAGCTGATGATACTACTTTACTGGCTGAAAGTGAAGATGAACTGAAACATTTGTTTCTCAAGATCAAGGAACATAGTCTTAAAATGGACCTGCATCTTAATGCAAAGAATACAAAGATCCTGACAACTGACAAAATCAATAAGTTCATCATTGATGGAGAAGAAATCAAAATAGTGGACAACTTTAACCTACTTAGATCAACTATCAATAAAGAAACAACAAGCAGTCAAGAAATCTGACAACGCATTGCTCTTGGCAGAATAGCTATGAAGGACCTAGACAAGATTCTCAAGAGCAGAGATGTCTTTCTCCATACAAAGATTCAATTTTCCAGGCCATGGTATTTTCAATAATGTCATATGGATGCGAAAGTTGGACAGTACGAAAGATAGACAGGAAGAAAATTAATGCCTTTAAATTATAGTGCTGGCAATGAATACTGTGTATACCATAGACTGCCTGAAGAACAAACCAGTCAGTTCTAGAAGAGATTAAACTTAAGCTTTCTTTAGAAGCTCAGATGACAAGACTTCGACTTTCATACTTTGGACACATCATGAGAAATCATTAGAGAAAGACATTATGTTTGGCAAGGTAGAAAGTCAACCAAAAAAGGAAGGCCAGCAATGAGATGGATTGATACAATAATAGCAGCTATGGGTGCCACTCTTGTCAACAATGAGCCGCCTGACTGAAGACGGAATACAGTTTAGGATAGCTATCCAGAGGGTCGCCATGAGTTGACACTGACTCGACAGCATTTAACAACAACAAGATGGGGAATTATCTCTGATACAGGTGTGTTTTGCCGAAACATGGCCGTGTCAGGTTGTGCTGAATAAATATTTCTACCTTACACAGCTTTCGAAGTACTAATATTTCCCCTACTGTGTCCTTACTGAATGTCTGCATTCAGCATTGGTTGGCATTGCTGTCTGGATAGCAGTGATATTCAGCTCACTATCTGGATAGGAAACTGCACAAAGCTAGGAAGTTCTAGGTCAGCTGTTTTATTGTCCTAACTGTATGCAATTTGTTCTCTGAAGAATGAGCTGAATAGTGCCACTATCCAGATAACCGTGAAACTCTGCAGCTTCACCCATGGACCACCCTGGCTCTCTACTGATAATGCCAAGGCAGTCGGAGGAAATATTCAGCAGCACTATTCTCCTCATCGGCACGTATGCTGTTAGTAGGTGCTGCTAACTTGGTCTTCAGTTATTTACTAAAAGTACATAAGCAGGTAGAATTATGAATGTGGGACATCAGAGCTGCAGCAGAATTCTTGACTCTTGATAGGTTAGGGTCTGGCATTGGATAGATCTCCCTCATTTTGTGTCTCTCTGATTACTGCTCTATATTCTTTTGGCTCTATGTTCATTCCATAGCAGACAGCGCTTGTAAAGCAGGCAAAAATGAAACTGGATATCCATCTAGGGATGCTGGATATCCTCTGGCACTGTATATCCTGTTTTGCCGCTGACCTCCTTTTCTATCTGGTCGGCGGCAATATTCAGCTGCTAAGTGGATAACAAAACAGCATAAAGTTGCGACAGCCATTAACCTGACCTAACTTTAGGCGGACCTAGCCGGTTGGCGGGCTGAATATCATCACTGACTGAATAGGTGCCATAACTGCCTACAGGACACCCTAGCACTATATAGATTGTGCCAAGGTGGTCTGTGGAGGGATATTAGGTGGCTCTGGCTGGTTAGTGCGGTTGAATATCGGCTCAGTGATCTTTATGCAGTTAGCAATCCTGCTCATCACATGAATACTTTTGAATATTGGGCCCTCGGTTCTTATTATTGTACTGTCCTGTCCCTGCCCCCTTTTTTCCTATCTAGTCTTTTTTCAGTTTTATGATATATTGTATTATTGATTGTATGCTGTCATTATGCTTCATATTGTAAGCCACTTTGACATCTAGTCTCGTTAGTCAAGGAGCAGTATATCAATTAATAGAAAATAAATAAAAATGTGTGCAATGTGGCCAGACAATCTTGCTTTAACAAACTTTGGCTGCTGTATCCTATATATCTAAAGTCTCATCAAAAGACCTTTCCTCACACCCTGGTACAAGGAATTAGAATAATCAAAATGACTAATGACTAAGGCATAAATCAAAAGATGCAAAACTGGTCACTGCTTATCTAAGATTCTGATGAATACAAATACCTTCATGGGCATTACTGCAATTAGAGAACATAAGAAATGCCATACTGGGTCAGAGCAAGGACCATCAAACTCAGTATCCTGTTTCCAACAGTGGCCAATCAAGGTCACAAATACCTGGCACGTTCCCAAAAAGGCACCCAGGTTCCACAATGTTCGGCCTGGGGTAAGCAGTGGATTTCCCGGGTCCTCTTTAATAATAGTTTATGGACCTTTCTTCCAGGAACTTGTCCAAACCTTTTTAAACCCAGTTACACTAACAGCTTTCACTACATCCTCCGGTAACAAATTCCAGAGTTTGATTACACGTTGAATGAAAAAATATTCTCTTATTAGTCTTAAATGGGTTACATTGTAGCTTCATTGTGTCTCCTTTTGTCTTTCTATTTTTTGATGGCATAAACACCCAATCTACATGAACCCATTCCACTGCATTCATTAATTTATAGACCTCTATCATATCTCTCCTCTGCCTTCTTGTTTCCAAGTTGAAGAGCCTTAATCTTTTAAGTCTTTCCTCATAAGGATATCCTTCCATCCCCTTTAATAATTTGGTGGCTGTTCTCTGTATCTTTTCTAATTCTGCGATATCCTTTTTAAGATACGGCAACCAGAATTGCACACAATATTCAAGGTGCGGTCGGACCATGGAATGATACAGAGGCATTATAATATCCTTGGTTTTATTCTTCATTTCTTTTCTTATGATTCCTAGCATTCTATTAGCTTTCTTGGCCACCGCTGTGCACTGGGCGGAGGGTTTCAATGTATTATCCACGATGACACCTAAATCTTTTTCCTGGGTGGTGGTTTCTAAGGTGGTATCTTGCATCATGTAACCAAAGTTTGGGTTGTTCTTTCCTAGGTGCATAACTTTGCACTTGTCCACATTACATTTCATCTGCCGTTTGGATGCCTAGTCTTCCAATTTTTCAAGGTCCTCTTGAAAATTTTCACAATTTTAGCAACTTTGAATGATTTTGTGACATCTGCAGATTTGATCAACTCACTCATTATTCCCATTTCCAGGTTATTTATGAATATGTTAAAAAGTAACGGGCCCAGCACAGATCCCTGGGGTACTCCCCTATTTACTTTTCTCCATTGAGAAAATTGGCCATTTAGCCCTACTCTCTGCCTTCTGTCTTTTAACCTGTTTCTGATCCACAATACTACACTGCATTCAATTCCATTTCTTTTTAATTTCACCAAGAGTCTCTCATGAGGGACCTTGTCAAAGGCTTTCTGAAAATCCAGATACACTATATCAACCGGCTCATCTTTGTCTACCTGTATATTCACACCTTCCAAAAATTATAACAGATTAGTAAGACAAGACTTTCCTTGGCTAAATCCATATTGGCTTTCTCCCATTAAACCATGACTGTATACATGATCAATAATTTTATTCTTTATAATGGTTGTCTACCATTTTGTCTGGTACTCTTGTCAGACTCACAGGTCTGTAATTTCCAGGATCACCCCTGGAAACCTTTTTAAATATTGGCATTGCATTGGCCATTCTCTACTCTTCAGGTTTTACAATTGATTTTAATGATAGTTCACAGATTACTTATAAGTAGGTCTGCAATCTCATATTTCAGTACTTCCAATACCCTTGGATGTATACGCAAGGCAAAAATCCTACCATTCCCCCAACACTGCTCCTTAGAGAAGGAGGGAAGCAAACCGCATGGTTCACATGAAGGAAGAAACCACTTCAGTGAAGAAAGAAGGTACAGGCTGAATGGTAATGACCTTCTCACAAATGGATAGATAAGGATCTTGACAAGACGGCGCCTGTGCTTGGAAAACTGCCTTGATCGAGTCAAGCAAAGAGGTGGCGCCCGCAAGAACCACAGGAGATCTGCGCATCATGCTCTCATTGGCCATCCTGGCACCTCCAGAAAAATCCTTCTTGGATGGTGCTCCATATGACAAATCATTCGCCCCACCAGGGGCTATGGGGGAAACACCTACAGCAGGTGCTGACCTGGTCAAGGTTCAGCCAGGGCACTGGACCCCATCTCTGTGCAGTGACTGAAGAAGCGGCACACTTTGACATTGGAGCTGGTCACCATCAGATCCCTCTCGGGGCAACCCAAATGGCACAGAAACAACTGAAAACACCACCTGACTCAACTCCAACTCTCCTGGAACCAGAGAGCACCGGCTGAGAAAATCCATTTCCAGAGTATCCACCCTGGCAATGTGCAGAGCCAACAAACTAGGAGGCTCTTCACCGCCCAGACAAATAGGAGAGCCATCTCCAGGGCTACCCCAGCTCTCCTCATGCCACCTTGCAGATCGACATAAGCCATCATCATTGCATTGTCCGAGAACATGTGAACTGCGCAGCCCTCAATCGGGGGCCAGAGACACAGAAGTGTCAACCTGATGGCCCTCACTTCCGGGCAATTGATGGACCACACTGCCTCCCCACAGTTCCAATGGTCCCAGGCCATTTGGCCTTAGCAATGGGCTCCCCAGCCCGAGAGACTGGCATTAATTGCCAGAAGGATCCATGTCACCTTCTGCCCACATTTCATTTAGGAGTGCATTCCAGAAGTGTGGTCTTGTTATTGATAAAGCCATGGCTCAGGTTGCAGTTAAGACAGCAACCGTCATTGATGGCAGCGCTAATAAGGTAGTAGACTGTGACCCCAAGGAACAGTTAGGACAGTACCAAGACTACAGTTTCTTCAAATAACCCGGCATAGTTGATGGATCTCTAAGGGTTCTGAATATCAAGCAACATCTCTTAAATTCTGTTCTTTGTGACACTGGCAACCAGTGCATAATACATAGTGCTGGAGAAACCTGTTAGTAACCTCACTGCTGTACTTTGTACTAGTTGCATTGAATGCAAATGATTTTTTAGGAGACCTGATCTTCTTATTTTTCCCTCTAAACTCTCCTCTCCCCTTCCTCCTTTCTCTATCTCTGTAGGTAACACTCTTCTACTTCCTCTTTCCTCAGCCTACAGCCTTGGGGTTATCTTTGACTCCTTCCTCTCCTTCTGCACACACATCCAACTGATTGCTAAAACCTGTTGTTTCTTTCTCTATAACATTAGCAAAATTTGCCCTTTTCTTTCTGAAAACACTACGAAAACACTTATCCACTCTTTAGTCACCTCCCGTCTAGACCATTGCGACCTTCTCCTTGCTGGTGTCCCTCTGAGTCATCTCTCTTCCCTTTAATGTGTTCAGATCTCTGCTGCATGGCTAATCTTCCACCAGCCCCAATATACTCAAATAACCCTTCTGCTCACATCACTTCATTGGCTACCCTTCCCTTTCCATATCCAATTCAAACTTCTCCTTCTGACCTATAAATGCATTCATTCTACTGCTCCTCACTACCTTTACTGTCTCCTCTCTACTTTCACCCCTTCTCATGAACTCCGCTTTTCCACTGGCTTGCTTCTCTCTATGCGCTTTTCTTTCACTGCCAATTCCAGACTTCAATCCTTTCACTTTGCTACTCCTTATGCCTGGAATAAACTACCTGTGTTGTACATCAGGCCTCATCTCTCCCCTTTTCAAATCCATGTAAAGGCTCACTTCTTTTGAGGCTGCTTTTGGATCCTGATCCATTGTTTTCCTTGTGTCTTTTCACCTTTCCCTATTTGTATCTTGTTCTCAGCTATTATCTGTTTTTGATTAGGCTGTAAGCTCTGATGAGCAGGGGCCATCTTTTATATGTATCTATACAGCACTGCATATGCTGAAAGGTATCAAGATTTCTTGTGTAGCTATTGTATGGGGCGACGGGTCAGTTGGACTGTGGGCCAGACAGTTCCCAAGCAGACACTTTGCTCAGTCCAAAAAGGGAACCACTCAGGGAGGATATATCACTTCTCAATAAAAGAAACATCACAGAGAGGACTTACACTTCTCAATAAAATCTCACCTTATGCAGGACAACACGCTCGTACATGGTAATAACTATCTCACAGATTTTTCTTCCAAAAGGATCCTTTTATTATTCCCTATCTTACAGAAACAGAAAACTAAGAACAAAGGAAAACAGTCCAGTAGAATTACAGATCTTGCCACCTCTCACAGGAGGCAAACAGGGTCATTCTGTCTTATCTCAGATGCAGATCTCCAAACAGCTACAAGCCAGAATGTCTGGTCCTGGCTGCATGAATCTGTCTTACTTCCTGACTCAACAGCGAGTGAGAGAATGTATGACAGACTTTCCTGGACACAAATCATCAGTGTAACAGAAATACACAAAACAAACTAGCATGCACACAAAACTCTCAGACATGACAACGGGGATACTGGGGCCATAGGGAATCCAGGGAATCCATACCCTACACAGACTTCACTGCGCAGGAGATGAACTCATCGTGTATCTGGTCCTGTCACATTATATACCCTTGCTCAAGACCATTCTTACTGTTCAGGCATTCTTCTCTAATTAGCTAATTCTTGTTCTACTCATATCTGCACCCCTCTCCATTGACCTTCATCTGAGGCCCTGGGCCTTGTCAGATTTATATTGTTAACTTGACCTCTGCCCTCCTCACTCAGTTCTTTATCTGGTTCTCTTGCTTGCTTCTCTCCCATCCCTCAGTTCCCAAGAAATATATCTCTTTAACGCTCCGTGTTCTGACAACTATACTGGGGGCCATATGTTCTTCTTCATGCTAAGCTGGCATGTTTATCTCTCATGATTGCCTTTCTACCCTCTCTCAAGGTCCACCATTTACTGATAAGTGTGTTTTCACATCTTTTCCATATGATGTCACATACCTCTGAAAGCTTCACGTACGCATCTCAGTATAATTCCAGCATTCAGACATTTCAATGATTTTCTTTGTGTTACTGTGTTAACCCCTTATCCTCTGGCACTCACACTATATAACAGTACGTTGCACCATAATGCTATTAAATCTGCAGTGACCTAGTTATGTGCTCTGCTTGTGCAGAGTGTAGCGTGGCTGCAGCACACCTGTGCTTCTTTTAATCACGTGATATTTGGTATCATGTGAAAGAAGTTCGTCAGATTTACGATGAGTGAAAAAATTGAACAGCAAAATTGCATTAAATTCTGCCAGAGATTTGTACAAAGACAGTTATGACAAGTTACAGCAAGTGTATGGCGATGAATGCATGAGTCATGCTCAAGTTTATGACTGGTACAAAGGTTTCCAAGAGGGCTGCCATAGTGTTGACAGTGACAAACGTTCTGGAAGACTATCCACGAGCAGGAATGAAGAGAAAGTTGAAGCAGTGCATGCCACAATATGCTCAAAGCATCGATTGACTATCAGGGAGCTTGCTGAGGACATGGACATCAGCTTTGTGTCAGTACAGTCCATTCTTATTGTCGATTTGGGTATGAGACATGTGTGCAAAATTTGTGCCAAAACTCCTGTCCCCTGATCAAAAAGAAGATCGACTGTCTGCAGCCCAGGATTTGTTGTAATGCATTGAAAATCACTCAGCTTTCATCAAAAAGATTATTACTGGTGATGAATCATGGATTTATGGTTATGACCTAGAAACTAAGGCTCAATCATCACAATGGAAGACTCCAGACTCTCTCCCAGACCCAAGAAAGCCTGTCGGGAGAGGAGCAATGTCAAGGTCATGCTCATAGTTTTCTTTGATTACCAGGGTATGGTTCATCATGAGTATGCTCCAAAAGGCCAAGCCATGAGTACGAGAGATGCAGTTTGTCATAAGAGGCAAGAGTTGCACAGGAATGGTGAATGGTTGCTTCATCAGGATAACTCCCCAGCTCATGCATCACATCTTGTCCAGCAGTTCTTGGCAAAACACCAAATCGAGCAAGTTTGTCAGCCTCTGTACTCACCTGACTTCGCAAAGCCTATCCCAAAGGGTTGTTCAAAGCAAGAGTTAACCCTTTTGTTGCTGACAGAAATAGTCAGTCCAGCACTTCCTGTGCATTCCTCAGGTTTTAATCATTGTAATCCTCTCTGGTGTTTGCTGTTAGCTGTCTTTGCACTTGGTTTTAATTCCCAAAGCAGATAGCAAGTATCCATGCCAGAATTTGCTTCTTCAAAGACAGAAACTATCCAGAAGAAGAAAGTCTCTAATAGTCAATTCTGAATATACTCACAAGGGTTAGAGCCTCTGTTTTAGCACAGTCCTCACAGTTGTTTATAATTCATGTTCTGTGATGTTTATTAGTGGCACACTTAGCAGAGTCACTGCAAATGACCATCAGCAGTCCTGTGCCAGTACTGAACACCTCACACTTTGATGGAGGCAGCAAGAATAAACTGACATTGTAAACCGTCCTAATGTTTCGACGTGGGCGGTATATCAAGTTTAAATAAAGATAAAGACATTACACAAATCAACCAGGCAGATTATCTGAATGCCACAGACCAGAGCCTGCAAAAGATCATACAGTACACTACAAAAGATGATACCTTGCAAGTACTCTGAAGTCTGTAGTCCTGACTGGATAGCCAGACTCGGAGGAGGAAACACCAGCTGAAATTAGGGAACATGTAAATATATCCAAATCAAACTTTTCTGACAGCCATGATACAAAGAGTTCAATGTTATTTATCCTTTCCAACCCAACAGAATTTGGAAAGAATTATACAAAAGGGATAAAGAAATTGTCTCTCTGTCCATCTGTCTGCCTGTCCATATGGGTGCAAAATAACTCTCCAAACATTTAATGGAATTGGATGAAATTTGGCATGGAGCAAAACCTGGTGAAAAGACACCACAGCAATTTCAAAAATATGCCAGATCGGACAGGGATATCCAGAGAAATAAGCCTCCCTCCCAAAAAATGGTCCAGTGCATTTCTATGGATGATGAAGTTCCAGCTTCTGCAACATGGAAACTTACATAGAGTGAAATATTGTGTTGGGTGCCACAGACTTGATTAAGAAGAATTTCCAAGCACACCTTGATAAATTACTCATACATGTTATATCTTAATGAACTCCAGAAGGAGGCTCTCTTTGACATGATGCAAGTACTATACCGAGCATTAACAGTACATTTGAGAGACTTGAGATCATACTCCATATACCCTGGCCTAGAAGGGAGATTTATGACTGTCATAGTATGCACAAAACTAACCCATTTGTAGAAATTGCTCCAGATTGAAACATAGCAGTTATTGAATTTCTGCTTTCAAAATACTTATCTGCTGTTCTCAACTTTCCCAAAACTCGAAACTGCTCCCACCCCCTAAAAATACCTCAAGAAATTGTGCCCAACCCACATGAAATAAAATGCACTGTAGAATCTCTATGGATTGAAATCTCATGTAAAAATGGGAAGGCATTGGCAGTGGGGGGTGTACTACCGACCGCCTGGTCAGAATGAACAGATGGATGATGAAATGCTAAGATAAATCAGAGAAGCTAAGAAAAGTTACAACACAGTAATAATGGATGATTTCAATTACCCTGGTATCGACCGAGTCAGTGTCACAGTAGGACATGCTAGGGAGATAAAATTTCTACATGAAATAAATGACTGTTTCTTGGAATAGCTGCTTCATGAACCAACAAGAGAGGAAGCTCTTTCGGACATAGTCCTTAGTGGAACACAGGGTCTGGTGCAAGAGATAAGGGCATTGGGGCCACTTGGCAATAGTGATCATAGCATGATCACATTTGATTTAATAAATGGAAGGAGGATGGCAAGGAAATCCACAGTACTACCTTTTAAATTTAAAAAGGGACACTATGATAAAATAAGGAAAATTGTTAAGAAAAAACTAAAAGGTGCAGCTGCAAAGGTTAAAGATTTACATCAAGCATGGGCGTCATTTAGAAATACTATCTTGGAAGCACTGTTCCCTCTAAGCTGTGCGCGTGCGCGCGCGCACACACCTCACTGCACACAGCTGATATTTTATGCGCACACAGCCTACAGAAAATTAGAGGGAACATTGCTTGGAAGTCCAGACCAGATGTATCCCATGCTTTGAAGAAAGGCCAGAAAAATGCCAGCATGTTTTAAAGGTGAGGTCAAAGGCTGTTGTAGCCAAAAAAGCATCTTGCAGGAACTGGAAAAGGGAGCCAAATGATGAAAATGAGAAACAACATAAGCACTGTCAAGTAAAATGCAAGGCACTGATAAGGCAGGCAAAAAAAGAATTTGAAAAGAAGCAAAAAACCTGAGAGATTGTCAGTTGACCACTGGATGATAGAGGTATAAAAGGGGTGCTAAGGGAGGATGAGTCCACAGTGGAGAGACTGAATGAATTATTTGCTTCAGTCACTACTGAAGAAGATAAAGGCACATTTGCCATCCCTGAAATGGTATTTAAAGATGATATACTGAAAGAAATATCTATAAACCGGGAAGATGTATAGCAAGTATTTGATAAACTGAAGAGTAGTAAATCACCTGCACCAGATGGTATACATCTGAGGGTGTTGAAAGAACTGAAATATGAGATTGCAGACCTACTACTAGTAATCTGTGAACTATCATTAAAATGATCTCTGGTACTTGAAGATTGGAGAATGGCTAATGTAACACCAATTTTTAAAAAGGGTTCCAGGGGTGATCTGGGAAAATACAGACCTGTGATCCTGACATCGGTACCAGGCAAAATGGTAGAAACCATTATAAAGAATAACATTACTGAACATGTAGATAGTCCTGATCTAATGGGAGAAAACCAACATGGATTTAGCTAAGGAAAGTCTTGCCTTACTAATCTATTATATTTTTTGAAGATGTGAATAAAAGGTAGACCAAGGTGAGCCGGTCAATATAATGTATTTGGATTTTCAGAATGCCTTTAACAAGGTCCCTCATAGGGAGACTATTGGCAAAATTAAGAAGTCATGGGATAGGAGGCAGTGTACTATTGTGGATCAGGAGATAGTTAAATGATAGAAAGCAAAGAGTAGGACTAAATGGCCAATTTTCTCATTGGAGAAAGGTGAATAGTGGAGTACCCCAGGGTCTGCTGCTTTCTAACATATTCATAAATGATCTGTAAATGGGAATAACGAGTGAGGTAATCAAATTTTCAGATGACACAAAATTATTCAAAGTTGTTAAAACCCAAAAGGATTGTGAAAAATTGCAAGAGGACCTTGATAAATTGGAAGACAGGATGTTCAAATGGCAGATGAAATTTAATGTGGGCAAGTGTAAAGTTATGCAGCTAGGAAAGAACAACCTAGACTATTGTTACATGATGCAAGGTTCCACTTTTATTTATTTATTTAAAGTTTTTTTATATACCGTCTTTCTACAAGTCAAGACGGTTTACATGGAACTCAACAATAACAGTGTAGTTACAGCTGTTGTACATAGAACATAAATTGGGAGAAAACTTATCTAAGGTAACCTATTAAATTTAACAGTTAAGGTGTAACGCCAGAAAAGGCAACTATGTACATTTAATGGGAGGGAGGGGGAAGCTTGGGGGGGACATGGATGCATGGAGGGAATGGGGTATAGTGATTGTAGAATAAGGAGTTAGATGATACTAAGGGGTGTGTTTACTAAACTGCGTTAGTGCGATTCGGGTTAGGAGCCGCGTTAGAGACAGAAACCCCAAATAAGGACATGGGCGGTACATCGTTGCCGAGAACGCGTGCTACAAGGCACCATAAATGAACGAGCGCTACGTTACCGTGAAATTAATCTTAAGAAGGTGCGCAGACATATAATCACAGCAACAGAGTTGTAGCACAATGGTTACAACACTGACTGATGGTACAGGGGTCATGGGTTCGATTCCCCAGTGGGCCCAATGTATAAGGCTGGCTGAGGCAGCACCCTTTACATTTAAGTAGTGATTGTTGAGGCATTTGACATGTATTTTAATTTGTGCTGCCAGCAAACACACCCTCACAGTGGCATAACCTAAGGTGCTGCATAAGGCACCCCATAACGCACTCCATAGGGCACATTATAAAGTGTACTGTCCGCCAAGGCACCCTATAATGTCCCCTATAGGACACCTTATAAGGCTGTGAACAAAGCCCTGGCTGGCTGCAGGACTGCACGTCACCACACAAACTGTCTGCTGTGGTTACCAGGATAGGGTTAACCCACCCGTACCCATGATGCACTGCACATGCAAATCAGCAGTCGAGAGATGGGCACAAGATTGGGTATGCACCCCCACAGCACCTTGGCCAGGTAGGGGGAACAGACCGTGTGTGGTACTGCCACAGAGTAGCCACAGACAGTCACATTGTGCGGGTACTGTGCCCACCCTGAGGTTGAGGTGGGGCGCCCAGCACCAGGTCCACAGCACCATTCATGGCTGAACTATGCCATGCTGCAGGTCCCCATCAGTGTGTGATAGGTAGTTCCGTTAGACACACCTAGGATACATCTGTGCCCTGCTGTATGTCTCGGTCATGTCTAGTCCTTATGGGCGATGATGCACCCAGAATAGTGCATATCCTGTGTTGGTGCCATGGTTACCTGCTGTAGGTGAGGGGGGGTGTATGGACCCATGGGCAGACCATGTACCACCACACAACCCACCCTCTGGGGCTCAGGGTGGGAAACAGGATCACCCACCAATAGATCCACAGTCTACCTCCCTGCAATGGTAGCTGTAGAGGGGACCATCAACCCCAGTCCTGCTGGGGAACAGACAGAGCGGTACACATCTGTAACGCAGTAGCAGACAGACGGCAGGCCTGGAAATGCTCAGCTGCCCCCCAACATTATCTGACATTCTCCAGCAGCAAGCCTCCAGCAAGACACATACTAGCTGTAGACAGTCCGCCAGTAGTCCATAGTGCATGGTCCTGGAGGAGCTGCATGTACCCAGAACGGGGATGTCAGCATACACACCAAGCAGATAAGTCAGTGATTGGGCCCCAAAAGAAAACCCATATATATCACATGAGAGAAATGCTATATAGCACTATGGGGGAACCTAGCCATGCCATGGTCACTGCTCAGTCAGGGTGAGAGTGACCGCCCAGCAGGACATGCTATGGCCACCCTGTCCGTGCAGGTGGTACCGGGCACTACAATGTCCGAGCCATTGCCCTATGCCCTGTGCAGATGCGGCCAGGCCAGGCCACCCTATCCAGGCTTTTCCCACGGTACCTTGCTCCTCATTATGCACATTGGCAGGCCAATACTGGCAACAGAGCTAGCAGTGTGGGCTGTGGAGGGTTGTTGGCAGCCACCACACACTGGATAGACAGACACACACTCCCCACACCTATGCCAGCATTGTGCAACTATAGAGGTGTTGGGCAGCCCAGGCCACCACACCAGTCCTGGGCACAGGGCAGGCATGGCTATGGTACGCAATACTGTAGGAGTCACTCCCCAGATTGGTACACACTGTCAGACACAACACCTGTAGCACACTCCACAGACATCAGAAAGGTTGCTATGATGCAGCTCACTCAGAATATTGTACTTAACCTAGGAATTGCTATCTGCCAGTAATCATAGCAACCTCTTTAAAGATGTGTACCATATTCCCAGGTTTAGGGTGACATTACTAAGGTATGCAAGTGCTAGTATTGGGAGATGCACGCAGAGCCCAGAGTCCTGCCTCTCCAGGAGGCTTTGGATAATGGGGCCTGTGGGTGCGGGTGTGTCTGCCCCTGTTGTCTGCTGCTCTATGGCAGAGGTTCCCAACTCCAGTCCTGCAGTGCCAAACACTGTTCGGGTTTTCATGCTGTCCCTCATGAATATGCATGAGATACATCTGCATACCATGGGTGTGGCACATAGAAATGCAGCACAGGCATCTTTATCAGAGGCAGCATGGAACCGGAATGGTGTTAGGCCCTCCAGGACTGCATTTGGGAGACTCTGCTCTAGGTAATGTGCATGTATATGGTGTCCGTGCTCTGTAGGGTAAAATGTGGGTGTCTTGGGCATGTTTACGTCATCTGCAATAAAGGTGCTGTCTGTATTAGCACGTTGTAGTAGTGGGTAAAATATGGGGACTGGGTTGGCAGGAACCACAGCTGGGACTTGAACTTGTGACCCTCTGCTTCTGAATACACTGTTTTTTTGCACTGCACCACTTTGTTGCCACAGAGTCTGTACATTCCTTGGTGATACCATGACTGTTCGTCAGACAGGGCCCATCTGTTGCAGTACACGGCACCCACCTACACAGGGCTAGGCCACGGTCTGCTCTGGGCAGCTGCCACTGCCCCCTCCACCACCAGTATCCCTCAGCCACCATGCTGACATGCCCTTCTGCTGGTGGAGCTGGTGGTGCGCAGTCTCAGGCCATCCAGTGTGCAGGTAGGCGGCTGCCTATGGTGCGGGTTCTGGGGTAGGGGTGCCTGCATAGACGTCCACGCTCCCCCCAGCCCCGCCTGCCAATGTTCCGTGTCCTTAGGGGTTGCTGTTGGGTACTATCCCCTGTGACACTTTGGGAAACACACTCGTGCCCATGTTGGGCCTTCAGCAGTTGCTGTCTGGCTGCTCCGCTGTTTCAGCATTCATATGGGCCACCTAGGCATCACCCTAGTCCGCACTGTGGCCCAGCTCCACCACAGCATGTGCCGCCTGCAGCCCTCTGTATCCCCTTCTCCGGCATCTGTCCAGTTGCCATTCCGACATGCCCGCCCTGATGTTGCGGGACATGTGCACGCCATAGGAACCCTGTCCGATGGTGGGGAAAACCCTGAGCAGCGCTATTTCACTGTGGACCCATTCACCTTGTATGGGGACGGAGTATAGACCCTTCCACGATTTATATCTGTTCTATGGAGCTTACTCGGGGGGGGGGGGAGGGGTTGATGTTTCTCATTGATACCACTATTGGCCAGCTTGGTTATTGTTTTGTCCCAGTTTGTTGGGGTCATTTTCAGTGTTTCTGTGCCCTTTTGTTCTGTGCACATGTATCACACTTATCACTTTGTTTTGGTTTCCCTGCCTGGGCTGTACATTGCTGACACTGAAATGGTTTCTCTCCCCTGTAATGTGCATTTAACGGCAGGTTTTCATTCGCGTTGGAATTCAGCTCTGAAAATCAGCGCGTTAGTGTGAAGGGAGCCTCTCCCCACCCACTCTCCGCCCATTGACCCCTTCTCTCTGCCCTCTCTCCACCTTCTACGGTGTTTTGCCGCGCCGCGGGGCATTACGATCGTTAGCGCATCATAACGCGCGTTATGTAAGGTTAACAATTGTTAGCGCATCATAATGCGCGTTATGATGTGCTAACGATCGTTAACGTTACATAACACGCGTTATTCACGATTACCGCAGTTTAGTAAACATACCCCTAAGTGACACTGGATCAGATGTTGCTTTGGGGGGTGGAGCTAAAGTATTCTTGGAAAAGGAATGTTTTGAGCTTTTTATGGAACTCTGAATAGTCAGGGCAACTTTGTAGGTCTGGTGGGAGGGCATTCCATTCTGTAGGGGTATATGATTATAGGTAGCTGTTTTGCTTTTTAATTTTTGTGCTGGGATATGTAGCAGGTTTGTGGAGTTAGTCCTGTGAGATCTTGAGCTAGTGGGCTTGGAGAGGAGGGAGCGAAGGCAAGGGGCGGATTCAAAGTGTATGACTTTATGGATTAGTGTAAGGGTTTTAAATTTTTATTCTGGACAGGATAGGGAGCCAGTGGAGGTGTTGGAGTATGGGGGTAATGTGGGCTCTTCTGGAAGTCTTGAAGATTAGACGTGCTATTGTGTTCTGGGTTAATTGGAGTGGGTGGATACTTTGCTTTTGATAGGGGGAATATTATGTATGGAGGAATAATATGTATATATTAGAAGGAATTTTATATATGTATCAGACATATCAGGGTTATTACAAGTATGCTTGCTGCCAATGTAGGCCACAGGTCATTTGCCAAGTCTGCAGAAGAATCTTTTAGTCTGCTTGCTGTGTATGTAGGACATAGGTCAGTTACCAAGTTTGCAGACAAGTCTGTTAGCTTGTTTACTGTGAATGTAGGACATAGGTCATTTGCTAACCTTGCAGAAAAAGCTCTTTAGCTTAGCTTTGCAAAAGGAATACACACACACTGTATGGAGAAATAAGTAAAGAGATCAAAGGAGACCAGACAAAACTGCTGTATCGATAACCTTTTAACTCTGCAAGCAGCTCTGCAAAGATAACTCTTAACCCTGTAATTCAGCTTTACATCTGTCTGTAACTTTCCATGACGTATATGGTACATTTTTATGCTATATAAGCTAACCTATACCCTGATTAAACTGAGCAGCTTATATCATACCATTTGCTGTTCCCAAGCGCTTGTACTAAGAAGTAGGATCCAGGGAGACGAAACCAAATTCATAGCATCAGTTTTGGTAACTGATAGAGAAGCATCGGTTGTGGTAACTGAGATAGAAGCCTCAGTTGTGGTAACTGAGATATACATGAGAAAATAGTATCAGTTGGGGTAATTGATACATAGAATAAAGAAGCCGTGGTATAGGAGGTTGCAGTAATCGTGAGTAGGGGTAGTTAGGGCTTGACAAACAGTACGGAAAGAGTCTGGGCTTAATAAAGGACAAAGGTTTCTCAGGGTTCTGACCTTGGAGAATATGGAACAAATTGTTCTTCGTATGTGTTCCTGTAAAGTGAGGTTCTGATCAATTATTATGCCATGTATTTAACTTCGGTTTATACGGACATAGTATACTCGTCGAAGACAAGTGAAGTAGGGGAGGTGTAAGATGGATCAGCAAAGAGGTTGGAGGGTTTTAGTTTTGGCTAGGTTGATGAAAAGATTATGTTGCTGGAGCCAGAGTCTAATCATCTTGAAGCAATTGCTGATATTAGTGAAGTTGGGCTTTGTAATGGTAAATGGGGTGAAGAACATAATGTCATCCATGTAGAGTTGATATTGGATTTTGTAATCTTGGAAAATTTTACATATACAGTAGGTAATTAGGAACTGCTCCTTGAATGTTGTGTGCAGTTCTGGTCGCCAAATCTTAAAATGGATACAGCAGAATTAGAAAAGGTACAGAGAAGAGTCACTAATATGATAAAGGGGATGGAAGAATACCCCTAAGAGGAAAGGCTTAAAAGGATAGGGTTTTTCAACTTGGAAAAGAGACAGCTGAGGGAAGATATGATAAGAGTTCTATAAATGGAGTGCAAGGGTATACATAGATTGGTTGTTTATGCCATCAAAAAGTAGAAAGACTAGAGGACACGCAATGAAGCTACAATGACAACCATTTTAAGACTAAGAAGAGAAAATATTGTTTCACTCGATCGATGCATAATCAAACTCTGGAATTTGTTACCAGAGGATGTAGTGAAGGCTGTTAGTGTAGCTGGGTTTAAAAAAGGTTTGACAAGCTCCTGGAGGAAAGGCCCATAAACCATTATTAAAGAGGACCTAGAAAATCCACTTACTCCAGGATGAGCATTGTGGAACCTTTGTGCCTTTTTAGGAACATGCCAGGTACTTGTGACCTGGATTGGCCACTGTTGGAAACAGGATACTGGACGTGATAGATCTTGATCTGACCCAGTATGGCATTTCTTATGTTCTTAATACCTCTCACAATTCCACCATGACCCCACAAATTGCCCCATACCCTAAAAATTCCTCTCTGCAACTACCTTGCCACCTTGCAAACTGTATCCACTCCCCAAAAATACCCCCACAGCTACCACAAAACTTTTTAAACTGCCCACAGTCTCCCAAAACTACTGCCATGCAACTATCTCATTCCTCAAAATGACCCACCAAAAATGACTTACATCCCCCAACTTTCCCCAAGCAACACCTATATAACACAGCAACACACTTGCACACAACCATTTTCACACCCCACAGAACACATACCTCTGATAGGGATTTCCCCGCAGGGCTGGCCCCAGGTTTAGTGTAAGGTAGTGTGTGCCCTAGGCAAACATTGAGCCTTATGCCTGCTTCTTCCCCATGAGATGTTGCTAGTTAATCTTAACAATCGTGATCATCTGAATGCCACCATTCCAACAACAACCCTGGACATCATTGGACCAATATTCAAAGTAGTTTATCTGGTTAGCAAGGCTGCTAACCAGACAAACCTCGCTGGGAAGGATATTCAGCAACATTAACCAGGCAGTGCGGCTGAATATTCCCTCTGACCGCCATGGCACTGTCTAGAAAGGGCTGGGGCGGTCCATGGGCTGGTCAGATGCAGGCACAGCTCTTGCCAAGCAAGAGTACTATGTCCATCTGACACACTCTCTTGCCTCTGACTCTTGCCGTGTCTTTGCTATGCTCAGCTCTCTTCTTAAAGTCCCCTTGAAGGGGTTCAGAAGCGGCAGGCTATGTGTGCTGAAGGACGTGGCCTGCCAAGGGGAAGAAAGCGGCAGCAAAAAGCAGCTGTTTTTTTTAATACTGCCGCTGCCCACCTTCCCCTCCCAAAACGGAATTGGTGGCAGCTGGAGGGGGTGGCGGTAGGGGGAAAAGGGTTGGCAATATTTGGGGGGTGGGGCGAGACTGGGGTTTCTGACTAGGATAGGAAAAACCCTTTGGCTGGCCGTGAAGTTGAGGACCCGAATAACCTGTTGAGGCACTGTGTTTGCAGTACTGAAAGGGAAGGGGGCATCATTGTTCTCTCCAGGATTTGTGCATGCAATTAGGAAGCTGTTTGCTAAATAGAGAAAACATGAGAGTTGTCTTACCTGGTTTTTGAATGCCATAGGGTCTGTATGGAAGAGACCCTTGTACTTCAACACACTAGAAGACTGTAAATCTGAATTAAAGTCTGCAGGAATATGTTTGTTTGAGCTGAGCTGTCAAACTGGATATGACTTGTGTTCCCTAAGCAGCCGAAGAGCTCAGGGATGGTGTTGAAGTGGGGGCAGGGCTCTCCAGCTGTGCTCATTAAATGACAAGGCTGGGAGAAACGCTGTCTTTCTTTTTCTCTTACATTTTGTCTGCTCTATTTAAAGGCCCTTAGAGTTTTATAAAGGACCTTTAAGTTTCTGATTCCCTAATATGGCAGGTAGTGCCTGGAACAATATTGCCAAGGAACGTTTGGACTGGAAGCAAGACACTAGAGAAGGCCTCTGTCTCCCACTCCTGCTAGTGCTGGGATCAATCCAGGTTTATCTTCCACCAATATCAGACTCCCATGGAACACTTTACCTTTTGTAATATTTGGAACCTGCAAGCCTGTGCTTCAGAAAGCTTGGACTAATATAACCTATTTCAGTTCCTGCTGATTTTCCTTGGTACTTTCTGTTGTATGCTTGGCGTTGCTGAATAAAAGTATTCACTTACATTCCAGTCCTTGGGAGCACTTTTCTTGTTTCTCAGCCAAGGGTGACATAATGGACCCGCTCATGTCGGTTTGCCCCAAAAAGACATTTCTACCGTTGGTCCCTGCTCCCAGCGCCCCCTACCTGTGACATTAGATAGTGATGACAGTCAGCACTGAACCTGGATAGTCAGGGCCGAAGGATATCAGGGTTCTAATGATGAATATCTAGTTTCAGTTGTAGCCGTGGTCTCCAGGCGCTTTAAAACTGCTAACCACCACTGCTGAATATTGACTCACATATTTTTAAATATTAAACTTTGCTTTGTATGCATATGTGTACCTACTCTTCCTGCAGTTATAAGAATGTACTAATGGCTCTTTGAGTTTGTGTGGCTTCAGAATCTATTGTTTTGCTTTGAACTGTGATGCTGTTCCCCAGAAGCTTCTGCCCTAGGTGACCACCTAGTCCAGTCTAATGGTTGGGCCAGCACTGTTCCCCAACTCTGATGTGCTACATTTTAAGTTACAGTATTCAGGTTGTGACGCAGTGGCAAGTCCAGAAGCCATGCAAACTGATACTGACCCTCTGGTCAGATCAGGTAATGCAAGTAAAGACAGAGTTTTCCACTCTCAGCACAACTTACAGGCAACCAATCAGCTCACCTCAGGAGAGGAGAGAAGCAGAGCTAGGGATTGGGCACGCCCTAGTAGGAGGCGGGCTTCCCAGAACAGGGGCCCCTTGTTAAGCAGAGAGAGTGAAGACACAGATAGTTGGGGAATGAGGAGCTCGAGTGGAATAAGCAAGAGGCTAATGAGAAGGAATGGAGACCTGAGCACTACAAACGGATTGAGAAGGAATGGTGGTTTGAATCCACAAGAGAGAAGGCAAAAGGCATTGGGAAGGCAAGAAGCTCTCTTGATTGCAGAACCCTTTGACCCTGCTACAGAAACACTGCCCAGCTGCAACAGAAGGGAAACTGATCCTGAACCAGGTGGGAAGCCCACGTTGTGGAGAAACAGTTTTTACCCTTGGAGAGAAAGGCACGCTGGCAAGGCATTTTCTAACCGGTCTCATTCTAAGGTACCTGCTGCTCTTAATTCCTTTCCTAAGTTTTACCACTCAGAAAGAGAGAAGCCTCATTATAAAGTACAGGATAGTTTTAGGCAAGCTGAAAGACGTAGGTTACAGCCTGAAACCTCTCTAAGTAAGCCAAGCTTTTCTCAGCCAGTAATTCCTGCTTTTAACAAGCAAGCTGATGAAAGAAACCCAGCCAAATTGTTTACAGAGAGATTAGGCTATCTTGATACTTTAGAGCCTACCTTGGAAGCTTTTCTTAAAAGCAGAGCTTGTTTAAATGAACCTGTGATTACACCACTCACTAACGGAGATAAGTGGGGGAGGGGTAACTCCACCACGGACACAGACTGTCTAAAGAGGGAGAGCAGTGTTTGCTTACCAAGAGCAGATAACTACCTGCCCCAGCCAGGAGCAGATTTAACCAATAGTCCTGCTAGGAGACAGGCAGAGCAACTCCTGAGTGAATTTAGACAATTCTTGAATAAAAGAGCTGTTTCAGAAGAAGCTAACATTCAGGCCCGGACTAATCCTGGAATAGGAATTCCCACATTGGCTCCACGGCCCATGCTTGAGATTAATCAGCCGATGGACTGCTCAATTGGGCTAATTGAGAAAACTGATTAATGCAAAGCTTGAATGTTTGTACCTGGCAGTTGATTCTGGTTATGCTCACCCAGAATAGGAGAAAAGCATATGAAGAGAAATTCTGTTTTTGAGCAATTGAAAAGGGAAGCTTATTGAAGCTGTGAAATAAGCTGGACTGTATCCCAATTGCAAGGGAAAACAATATTGTTTCTTACAAAGCACTTTATGAATACTGCACGGAGAAGACACATGAGGTAATGTGTTTCCTCAAGAGAAGCATAATTTGAAGCACAGCATTGAAAACCTTTGTTTTGTACATATCCTGTTTGCTTAACCTTCTCACCTGTTCCTGACCACCAAGGAGCGGGGAAAATAAAATCCTTGTATATAAATTTCTTGTTCCCGACTTTAATTGGCCCCCACAACTACACAAGGCCCATCCCTCCTTAACCCTCAAGGTTAGGGAGTGGGTGTAAGGGTGACAAGGTGCATATTTCATTTTGTTTGTTGATAATTTTATTTATTTTTTTAGCAGCGTTTATATACCACTTTTCTTCATGTCAAAGCAGTTTACATAAAACATAAATATACCAACTGGCTTGAATTGAACATGCAAACTATATATAGTGTAAATCTGTTACAGTTAATTATGTACAATGGGAGATAATTACTGGTAGTTATACTTTTTATACAGTATAAAGAGGGTACGGGGGTATGCTGGATTTAAATGCTCTGAGAAGAGGTGGGGTTTTTGTTGTTTTCTGAATGCATGGAGGTCAGTGGTGTTTTATTGTGTTTGGAAGTGCGTGCTATTTAGAGGGGGCGTAGAGTTGGAAGGCTAATCTGCAGGCTTGTTGGTTGTACTTGGTTTTAGCATGGGGGATGATGAGAGTGTTTTTTGTGGTTGTTCGTCTGGGTCTGTTGATTTGTTGATTTTAGAGCAGTGTGTGGAGGTATGTATTTGAGGGCAAGTGGATGGTTTTGTGAGTAAGAAGGATAGTCTTATATTTTATTTGGCTTATTATTGGCAGCCAATGGAGTTGCTTGAGGATGGGTGTTATATGGTTTTGAGACTCCGTGCAGAATGCGCACTGCTATATGTAGCGCAGTGCATAGTGGAAGTAGTGTATTTTGTGGGAGTCCCTGGTATATGGAGTTGCAGTAGCCAATATGGGGGAGAATATTAGCTTGGATTGCGGTGCCGAAGTCTAAGGGATCCAAGAAAGGTCTAAGTTGTTGCATGGTTTTGGCTTTAAAGTATATTATTTTTGCAGTTTTGTTTACTTGCTGTTTGAAGGAGAGTTGTTGATCTAGGATAATGCCAAGGTATTTTACTTCTGGTTTAACTTGTACTTGGATGTTGTTTAGTGTTAGGGCGGCTGATGGAGAGAATGTATTGTCCTTTGTTATAAACAGAACTTCAATTTTCTTGTAATTTATTGTCAGATTATTTTCTTTCAGCCTGTTGGACACCTTGGTGAAGCACTTTTGATGATTGAAAAAGGAAGGTTATTCTATGTTGAATGGTCAATAAAGCATGATATCATCTGCGTAGATATGAAATTTGAGGTTGTGGGATTTGATGATTTTATTTATTTATTTAACTAGTTTTCTATACCACCTTATCCTTCAATCAAAGCAGTTTACATTATGTATTCACTACATACAGGTACTGGATACATTCCCTTGTCCCCAAAGGGCTCACAATCTGTGTACCTGAGGCAATGGAGGATTAAGCAGCTTGCCCAAGGCCACAAGGAGTGGCTATAGGACTAGAAACCCCAGTCCCTCTGGCCTGAGATTGCTGTCCCCAGGTGGGAATTGAATCCCTGGCCCGAGGTACTGTGTCCCAACCACTAGGCCACTCCTCCCTATGGAGCAGAGAGGTTGTAGGTAGATGTTAATGTTAATTGTACTATGAAAACTGGTGACTGAATCATAGGGGGAATATTCAAAGGCATTTACGTGGATTGCAAACATGCAGATATCCCTGGTTTGTGCTGCTAAATGCCCTGATACTGTGGCTAGCATTGGGATGTTCCCAGAGGCGGCCCAAGGGGGGTGCGGGGCCATATGCGGAGACTCGGTGCGGGGCCTCATTTGCATAAGGGGCCTCATTTGCATAAATATTTGCATAATGTTGCCATACACTAACTTTTAGTAAACATGCCTCTTAATGAGTGTATGAATAAAGAAAGACTAAATGACTTCTACATTACTATAATCCAGTGCCAACTGCCAGACACATTAGGAACTACTACAAACACTGTCCATTTAGAACCCATAGCAAACACGCCATATCCTAACAGCACTACCAGGACTCATAAAGCACCATACCCTAACTATCAAAAGGAAACGCTGCAAATATTAAACCAATACATTTCAGAGAACAACAATACATGATCTACTGGGGAAAGAGAACAAGTGGCAATGTCAAATAGGAATTACATAAACAGAATACCTCAGCTCAGTTACACATGCAGAACATAGACCATCACCAAACAAGGAATCACAATTTAGAAACAGGAAGACAATAATTAAACTGGGAATCCCAAAAGCCAAACTTGGAATGTACAACACTGTAGAAATAAAACTATACATTAATTTGCTCTTGTACTAAACAAAGCGCAGACGTTAATGATGCACATTTCCCAGAGCTGACATATTCCAATTAATAAATTCAAAATAAAGAGATATTTTTCTACCTTTTGTGCATTTTTTTTCAGCTGCAATTGCTCCAGTCACTTTCTTCTGGTTTCTTTGTGTCTTCCGCTAACTCTCCATCGTCTGCTGTCCATTTGTCTTTTCTTCTCTCTTCTAGTTTTTTTCCATTCTCTCTACATCTGCTTTAACATACTAATCTTTCTCCTTTTGCTCTTTCCTCGTTCCTATTTCATCTACTCAAATTTTACCCCTCCATTCTCAATCCCCACTTACTCTTCCAATATCCGGCCAATTGTAGATTTGTCTTCCCTCCCACACAAAATATTTTTTCCCTCTCCATTTCACTCTCCCAGCTCCATCCCATTCTAATCCTCCCCCACCATCAGCTCCATTCTAGTTCCAGTCCCACCCAGCATCCGCTCCCTTCTAGTCCCTGCATCAGCCCATTTCCAGTCCTATCCTAGACCCACCATCAGCCTATTTCCAGTCCTAGCTCCCCCATCTATTTCCAGCCCCATCCGAGTCCCTCCATCAGCTCATTTCCAATCCCAGCCCCCCATGAGCCCATCAGCCCATGTCAAATCCTAGCTCCTCTCCACTCAGCCCATTTCCAATCCAAGCCCCCCATGAGCCTACTTCCAGTTCTAGCCCCTTCATGAGTCCATTTCAATCCAAACCCCCCACTACAGCCCATTTCCAATCTTAGCACCCCCCCAACAGCCAATTTCCAGTCCTATTCTAGCCCCTCCATCAGCCCATTTCCTGTCCTAGCCCCCCCCCCACTCACCCATTTCCAGTCCTAGTTCCCTCCCCCTCACAACCCATTTCCATTCCAAGCCCCCGTCCCCATCAGCTATTTGCAGTTCAAGCCCTCCTTCCACTCAGCCCATTTCCAGTCCTAGCAACCCCCCAGCCCATTAACAGTCTTAGCCCCCCAGCCCATTACCAGTCCTAACCCCCCATCAGCCCATTTCCAGTCCTAGCCCCCCCATAGCCCATTACTAGTCCTAACCCTTCCATCAGCCCATTACGTCCTAACCCCCCCATCACCCTATTTACAGTCCTAGCCCCCCATCAGCCTATTTCCAGTCCTAACCCCTCCCATAGCCCATTACCAGTCCTAACCCCCCATCAGCCCACTTCCAGTCTTAGCCCCCCCTTAACCCATTACCAGTCCTAAACCTCCCCATCAGCCCATTTCCAGTCTTAGCCCCCCCATAGCCAATTATCAGTCCTAACCCCCCCATCAGCCCATTTCCAGTCTTAGCTCCCCCCATAACCCATTACCAGTCCTAAACCTCCCCATCAGCCCATTTCCAGTATTAGCCCCCCCCATAGCCAATTATCAGTCCTAACCCCCCCATCAGCCCATTTCCAGTCTTAGCTCCCCCCATAACCCATTACCAGTCCTAAACCTCCCCATCAGCCCACTTCCAGTCTTAGCATCCCCCCATGGCCCATTACTAGTCCTAACCCTCCCCCATCAGCCCACTTCCAGTCTTAGCCCCCCCCATACCCCATTACTAGTCCTAAACCTCCCCATCTGCCAATTACTTCCTTACCTCCCCCCGTAACCCTATTTCCAGTACTAGCCCCCCCATCAGCCTATTTCCAGTCTTGCCCCCCCATAGCCCATTACCAGTCCTAATCCCCCATCAGCCCATTACCAGTCCTAACCCCTCCCATAGCCCATGACCAGTCCTAACCCCCCCATCAGCCCACTTCCAGTCTTAGCACCCCCCCATGGCCCATTACTAGTCCTAACCCTCCCCCATCAGCCCACTTCCAGTCCTAGCCCCACCCCATAACCCATTACCAGTCCTAAACTCCCTTCCCCCCTATCATCCCAAATTAAAAAATAAAAAAAAACAGCTGCTTCTGCCGCAGCAGCATCAAGAGTGCCGCCGCGGGGCCCCCCTGCCCGGCAGAGCCTCCCTGCATCGTAGGCTAGCTTTGAATCCCCGAACGCGGGCTTCTTTCAGAGCCGCGAGAGTTTCCTTTCTCGCGGCTCTGTTAATCCCGCCGGGGATCAGCATAATCGGGCAGCAGCGATATTGAACCGCTGCCCACTTATAGTAAAGTGGTGAAAGTAAGGTGCAGCAAAGGCTGTCCTAACTTTTCCCACGGAAGCTAACCTGACAGCAGCTGAATATCGCCTCTGCCTGGTTTGCTTCCTGGCGATCTGGCAGCCCAGATTAAATGCCTTGGCCTTCGTATGATTCCTGCATTGAATAGCTGGGTTTAAGTCACTGAAACCACACTAGCTACCGCCGCTTAATATCTCTCCTCCCCCCCCCCCCCTTAGTCTTTATTTAACTGACACGATTAAAGCTTCTTTGACAGAGGGTTAGTTGCCTGCTTTAAACAAGCAGCGGTGCATCCAAAATTAAAAAAAACCACACATTTGGTACCATTGGTGGTGGATAGTTATCGACCAATTGGAGGATTATTTAGACTTGAATCATGTGCTAGATCCATAGCAGTGCAGGTTTTGGCATGGACATACTCTAGTCTAGAAGCATTGCTGACTTCTCTTTTTTGAGCAGCTATTGCATGGTCTAAACATAGCTAAATCAGTGTTTTTGCTCATTTTTATTGATCTCTCATCGGTATTTGATTCTGTACTGCCTAATGTTTTACTGACTAAATTAATGACTTTAGGAGTCAGGGGGATCAATTTTATCATGATTTCAGTCTTTTTTATCTAATTGATCACTGTGAATTTTAGTTGCTGATAGGTTGTCTGGTTTGTATTCACAAGGCTTCTTTCTTTCTTCAATTTTTTTAAATGTCTCTGATTCCGTTATGTCGGTTGTTGAGATAGATGAATATTTTGTTCAGTGTTTATGCGGATGATATTTTATCATTTGTTCTTTTTTCTGTAGATGATAATCTTACGCAGCTCTTGCTGCTGAAGAACTTCCAGGCTCTCTCTTCATGATTACTTTTCAATAGCATGCAGATAAATTACGACAAAACTGAGGTGATAGTGATTACCAATTCTGACATTGAACTTGGGGTCACTGCTCTTTGTTTGGATGATCATACTGTTCCCCTTTGTTATGAAGTGCACTAACTTGGTGTGCTGCTGGATTCCACACTTCCATTACACCGTCATGTGCTGCATGTCATTCGCTCTGCATTCTATAAATAGTGTCAGGTTAGGGATTAAAAGCACTATTTGACTACTGAAGATTTTTGTCTCATTGAGTCAATTGACCATTTTACCTTCATTAGAGTACCTCAAAACATGCTGTGTTCTCTTCAGTTAGTACAGAATGCTGCAGTTCGAGTGATATTCAATCTACATAGAATTGATCATTTTTCTCCATGGTTTAAAGAGCTATATCAGCTTCGGTTACGACGACAAATGTTCTTTAAGTGCCTTTGCTTATTACATTAGGTTTGCCATGCAGATTTTGATGTAGTGTTATCTGCCCTGTTAACCTTTTATGCCCTGAGTCGGACTTTCTAGTCTAGTCAGCAAAACCTTTTGCAAGTTCCATCCGCTGTTCTTTTCCAGAGAATCAAAGTACGGGCATATGCATTCTCAGTAATGGGCCCTGTTATGTGGAACTCTTTACCACTAACCATTCAACAGATGCATGATTATGTATGTTCTAGAAAATTGCCAGATAACCGAGGTACCCGGATACCCAGCCTCGCACCACCACTGCCCTCACCCCCCCCCCCCTTTTCGGGCTTGGGTACCTAACCCGCACCTCAGCCCCCCCCAACCACCCCCACCACCCGCCATTACCCCTTTACAGAGCACGCACTCACAGGGGTTGGTATAACAATTTTATTCATTGGTCGCAGCTTCATTGACCATAAACCAACACCAGCCCAACATGGGCCAACTCAACATTCTTAATTCCAAACAACCACCCCCCCCCAATCCGGATGATGCCCCCCACCAGCCGTTTTTAGCAAGGTGTTGCATCATCCACCCCCCCATTCCCCCTACCGCCCGCCTTGCTGTGCTATTAGCAAAGGCCAGCTCCAGTTGCCTTCCTCCGGACAGAGACCCCAATAGTGATGTCTCTCCCAACGTAAGGAGCACACCGCTCCCCTGCAAAGCGACATCAGCTGCCAATGCCCCGCCGGGTCGGCGAGCGCCAGCTCGCTACCCCGCCAACTTTGCACCACTACCCCCTACCCAGCTGCGACAACCCTCCGCCTGCCCCTCCTCACCACAACATAAGTGTGGGTGGGAAGGAACACCTGCTCCGCTTGACGGCCCGACAGGAAGAGGGAGATCGCATGCTGGCGATCTCCCACGCTTCCAGACCGGCTCCACCCCCGCACGCCGCCAATAGCATCCCCCCACGTCCCCACGTTGGGGGTGCGACGCTGATGGCACCGGCTCCCACCACCCCTCCCCACCTTGCGCAAACACCAGCGAGGTCTTGAGCCCTGGGGACCCGGTTACTATGTCGGCCTCAGGACCGGGCCCAGCGGCGCAGCGGGATTAACCGAGGTACCCGGATGCCCAGCCTCGCATCACCACTGCCCTCACCCCCCCCCTTTCGGGCTTGGGTACCTAACCCGCACCTCAGCCCCCCCCCACCACCCGCCATTACCCCTTTACAGAGCACGCACTCACAGGGGTTGGTATAACAATTTTATTCATTGGTCGCAGCTTCATTGACCATAAACCAACACCGGCCCAACATGGGCCAACTCAACATTCTTAATTCCAAACAACCACCCCCCCCCTAATCCGGATGATGCCCCCCATCAGCCGTTTTTAGCAAGGTGGTGCATCATCCACCCCCCTTTCCCCCTACCGCCCGCCTCGCTGTGCTATTAGCAAAGGCCGGCTGCAGTTGCCTTCCTCCGGGCAGAGAACCCAATAGTGATGTCTCTCCCAACGTAAGGAGCACACCGCTCCCCTGCAAAGCGGCATCAGCTGCCAATGCCCCGCTGGGTCGGTGAGCGCCAGCTCGCCACCCCGCCACCGGCACAAGGTAGACCCCTATCCTTGTGCCGCCCCCACCAAAGAAAGCTGCCACCAATGCAACCCCTCCAGTACTTCCTGCCAGTCGTTCAGTAGCAGATCCCGCCCCACTGGAGCGAGGTGCACTCCATCCAAACGATATAATCCCACACACTTGACCTCAGTCCAAGGGTGCAACACCTGAAACCCCCCGGTCTGCTTAACCCATCGCCCTATCTGCCGATTAATCTTCCCCAGGCCTCACGACCACCGCCACTGGGGCCAGCACGCAGGGCGTGGAATGATGTCAGACCAAATAATGGCAACCCCCGGTATCAATTCTCGCAACAATCCAGTGTTCCTCTGCACAGTTCTAATCAGCTGTCTGCATGACCAGCTCGACAGATCGTTGCCGCCCACGTGGATCAGGAGCCCGACTGGCCGCTGACGCTGTCCGATCTTCGCCTGGACGCAGGCAATAAGCTGCCCCCATCGCATGCCCCGTTGTCCCATCCAGCAAAGCCGAGTTCCTGAAGCAGCCATCCCAAGGTGAATGCCTAAAGGCCACGCTAAGGCCCTGTGCTCGGCCCAATACACAAAAGAATGCCCGATGATCCACCACTCTCCAGAGCACGAACCATCTGCAAGAAGAGAAATTGGACTGCCCCCTTCCCCCCCCAACCAACCGTAACAATGCAGACCCACCCATCTAGCACCCGAGACCCAACTCGGGCCTCCCAAGGTGAACGTATCTCTCGTACGCACCCGAACGCCACCTGCCAATCCGCTGAATTACAGGACCCTCGAGTCCCGCTGCGGCCGCGCTCGTAGCTGCACCAATCCTGAAGTAGTGCGAGGCATAATTCCTCTTGTCGCAGCCCAGGTGCCGCAATGTCAAACGCAACACAGCTGTGAACTGAAACTGCGTTACAGGATTGCCATTCTCATGAATAAAGAAATAGCCCGGAGCCCCCGATCTCCGCTGCAAGTAGCTCCGCAGGCTATGAACCGGACAAGATGGCAAGGGCGAAATTGCGTTCAGTATCACCCAGGCCCCTTTTCCAGTCTGGTCCATTTTGGAATGCGGGATCAAGATGCGTGCCTGAGCCGCCTCTACCGATACACATTTTACGTCCAAACCGCTGACCGCGCCCCCTCTTGACGACCTTGGCATGAGCTCGCACACGCGGAATGCTCTGAAAAATGTCGTCGCGAACAACGCACGAAACAAAACCGACTCGAACTTCAAGGCTGAGATCCGCGGTACCACCTCACAAATCTGGAGGATGAGCTCTGAGAAACCGGAAGCCACCAGTCCTGCGACTTGGGGTGCACCCTGGCCCACCCCGCCAACAAGCGCTTAACCAAGAAGGATGTCCGAGGGTTACCCCACCCAGCAGCCTTACAGAAAAAGAAAAACCCTGCCACCGCCGCTACAACCGCCGACCTAGCCCAGCCCTCCTTTTTTGCCCACAAAATAAATTGACCAACCAACCCATCGGGAACACTCCCCCCTTTCCACCCTCTCACACTCACGAACTCACTCACCTGAGAGTATCCTCGCCGGTACTTCACCCACATTCCGCGCGCCACCGACGCAGACAGCAATGCCATCAAGTCGGGGTCCCAACCTGCCAAAGATGGTCCAGCACCGCCGAAGCCGTCGCTTCCGCCTCTGGAGCCAACCGCCTGAACTGTGACCACTGAAAACGGGACAGAGCATCAGCAATGGCATTCTGAGCGCCCGGCATGTGTCGTGCTCTGGCGGTGACGTTCCGGCACAAGCAAGCCAATACGAATACCCTCATCAGTGCCACTACCCTGTGGCACTTGGGCACATGCCGGTTGATGACCTCGACCACCGCCGCATTGTCGCACCAAAACACCACCCTCTTGCCACTCTAGCGCTCCGGCCACACCCATAGCGCAACCACTATGGGGGAAAGTTCCAAGAAGGTAATGTTACGGGTCATCCCGGATGCCACCCATTCAGCAGGCCACGGCTCAGCACAACAAGCCCCATGAGAGTATGCTCCAAACCCGTAGCTGCCCGCTGCGTCAGTAAACAAGTGCAGATCCGCATTCGACAGCTCCGGCCACTGCAAAACCCTGTGGCCATTGAACCCAGCTAAGAAGGCATCCTACACCCGCAAATCTTCACGCATTCCGGACGACACACAAATACAATGATGCGGCCTTTGTACCCCTGCCATCGCCAAAGACAACCGCCGTGCAAAGGGGCGCCCCATAGGCAGCACCCTGCAAGAAAAATTGAGGTGCCTGACTAAAGACTGCAGAACCCTGAGGGTGGTTTTGTCCGACGCTCCTACCAACGTGACCCACTCCCTGAGTCGCTCGACTTTCTCCGCCGGCAAACGCAGTGCCATATCCTCTGTGTCAATCTCTATCCCTAAGAAGGTAAGGCAAGTAACGGGACCCACCGTTTTGCTCGCCGCTATGGGGATGCCGAAGTCACTTGCCAGATCATGAAACGCGTCCAACAGCAAGGCACAAGTCCCAGACTGCCTGGGCCCCACGAACAAAAAATGATCCAGATAGTGCACTATGGTAGGCATGCCCGTCAGCCGCTCCAACACCCAATGCAGGAAAGAACTGAAGGCTTCAAAGTAAGCACATGATACCGCACAACCCATAGGCATGCACTTATCATAGTAAAACTGCGAATCAAACCGAAAACCCAATAGTGGAAACGCCGAAGGATGCACCGGTAACAACCGGAATGCAGATTTGATGTCCACCTTTGCGAGCAAGGCACCGGCCCCGCACTACCTTACTAATGCCACAGCAGCATCAAAAGAAGCGTAGCGCACAGTACACTGCTCCCAGGGAATGTGATCTATCACGGAATTCCCAGGCGGGCAGGATAGGTTGTGGACTAACCTGTACTTACCCGGCTCCTTTTTGGGAACCACCGCCAAAGGAGAAACAACAAACGGAGAAAATGGGGGATCCTGAAAAGCCCCGGCTACCCAACCCAATGCGCCTTCATCCGCAACCTTCCGACATACGACCACAGCCAATGCTCTAACTGAACTGGCGTTCCTAGACCATACCCCTTTAGCCGACCCCTGAAACAGAATGCGAAAACCCTCCAAAAAGCAATTTCCACATCTTACCATGTCGGGACCCACCATAACTCAAAAGCCACGGACGCATAACCTCGACCCTTACGGGCGTAGGAGCCAAGGCCCCACGCGCTCCCTCACTTACCCCCTGCTGAGACCCCTACCACTCCTTTGCGGCTACACTTTGTGGTGGCGTGTCCACTCCCGCACAAGGAACAGGCATGCTTGAATTTACAGTCGGGGAATGGGCATGACGACTTGTAACGCCAACAGCCCCCCGCCGCACTCCCTTTTGGCTGAATGGTGACAGGGCCGAGCACCCGAAAGGACCGTGTACCAGCCGGAGCCACAGGAACCCCCGCCTTGCCCCCCCTGCCCCTGCGCCCCCCACCCTGCCTTTTGAGGACATTTGTGTGAGCCACAGGTTGATGTCTTTCGTCCCCCACGACAAACGCCCATTTTCTTCCATCATATCCCTGAATTCCTCATCGTAGTTTAACCAGGCCCACCCCTCGTGCACCTGCAACGCCACCAAAATTGCATCCGCATAAGCCAAAAGCGCGCCGTATTGCTCAGGAAAATAATAACCCCATACACTAGCCAGCCGCAGGAAAGCTCGAGTCCAATTGAGAAGGAGTGCGAATAGAACCCCGAAAATGGGAGGGAGAAGGGAACCCCCAATGGTCCACATCCCGATGTGTCGGCCCCTCGACCTGCCCCAAAACCCCACCTGCTGTTCCAGCTACAAGCGCAAGCCCCCCCACCGCCTCGTGAGGTTCCGCACTGGGCACCGCAGTGAGGCCACCGGCCCCCTCCCCGGACCCCGCAAGCCGGAGGGGCCCTTGCACCATCCCCTCCGCCTCTCTAGAGAACCCCCCTGCGCGACACCAAGAGGACCCGCCTGATATGCCCCAGGGCCCACCTGCCCCAGCACATCCCAACTTGCCCCCTGCCACGAGCCTGACGAACTCCCCTTTTGCCCCCCGCAGCAGACGTGCCCCTAGCCTCAGACGTCCCTGTCCCTGCTGATGCGCACCCACGCCGTCCGACCCCCCGTCCGCTGACAGTTGCTCCCATAGGCCCTGCCCTCCATTTAGCCCCTTTGCCCTTTTAGGTGCGAGCCATATTAGCCGCCCAAAGCACTCGACCCACAGCCCCCCACTTGCCTACGTAAACCTCCTGGAGGACACACAACCCAGCCGCCCCCTTTTACCACCCCACCAGGCCCGGAGAAATATGCAGCGGGACCTGGTGCTTGCACCTGCAACCCTCAGTTCACCTTTTATTTGATATCTTTTTTGTTTGTTTTTTTAATCTCCCACTCTCCCCGCGCTGCCAGCCGACGACCTACCACCCTCCACCTTCAAGATGCCTCCCACCCCCTCCAAGAAAACCCCCAACAGCTCCCACAACACGCACCCCCCCTCGTGCTGTCTAACCCTCCCCCGTCCCGGTGTGTTCCTTTTGAATTTAATACCCCTGAACCACCCCCGCAGCCAAATTACCTGTTTAAATGCCTCCCCACCCCGCAAAACACACCTGCTACGCTCAGCGGCCCGACAGGAAGAGGGAGATCACACGCCGGCGATTTCCCACGCTTCCAGGCCGGCTCCGCCCCCGCATGCCGCCGGCCGCCAATAGCATCCCCCCTGCGTCACCACGTGGGGGTGCAATGCTGACGGCGCTGGCTCCCACCACCACCCCCCCCCACCTTGCGCGAACGCCAGCGAGGGCTCGAGACCCGGGGACCCGGTTACTATGCCGGCCTCGGGACCGGGCCCAGCGGCGCAGCGGGATAACTCTTTTTTTCGCATTGGTATAGGTGAGACCTGGATCTGTTCTTAATGGAGAGTTAAATGTAACAGTTATGTTTTACTGTATGTGAACTCCATATGTTTTTATTGTAACCCACCTAGAAATGATGTGATGGGCATGAAAGAAATGTTAATAAATGAAAGAACATAGAAAGAGCCCTATTGAAGTCCAAATATTGTTCAAGATGAAAATGAATGGAGATTAATTACATTCATGACCAATGTGCAGCTGCATCAAGAGATGAGTGTAGAATAAATGTCCCAGATCTCGCTACACCTATCGCTTTTACAGTATAAACTCCTCACCCAAACCGGCAATGGGAAAAATGTGGAATTTGACCACTATACACAGCAGAGGAGAAATAAAGAATAGCATTGTTTACAGAAGTGTTAACATCAAACAACTATTCTATACAACACATTGAGAGAAAAGATACTCAAGTCCCAAAAATGCAAGGCAAGACACAGAAAATTTTGGCAGAAAAGTAAATAAGCATTTCCAGTCGTGGACTGTAGTTTCTAAAATGCATTAAGAGAATAAAGAATAGTCACATGTTAATAACTACGGCTCACAACTGCAAATATTTCAATACCTTTCTACCAAATTCTCTTGGTCTCTGATTGCATTTTTAGACACGTTTCATTTCAGCATGGTGGCTATTATCGAGGGTCATGCAAGCAGACGTTTTGTCTGTCTGTACACATATTTGCTTGCACATACATAGACTTACCCTCTGCAAAGAAAGAGGCAAAGATACTCACATTCACACCGGCACGTCACCTCAGGGGATACCTCTCAGACTAGAATGCCATTAGCCAGTAGAGATCAGATTCAGCATTCAGCCTTCTATCATACTTGGTCCAAAGCCCTTTATTTTACAAATATTTTTTAAAATGTTTATATCTTTATAAAAAAAAGTCTTCAAAATTGCAAAGACCATTGAGAGAACGTATCTTTTACTTGTCTTTGATCTTCAGCCCAAATGCCTAATGAAAGCCTTTGTTTCATCAGCCAATGGCTGCTTCAGGGGTTTGAGCTTCAGCTGCATATAAATTCAGCGTCTAAGCCATTCCCTGGATACATACCAATGGACAAGTTTGAATAGTCCAAACTTCATCAACTATTCATTAACCAGTCGTGACTTAATCATATCAAAAAACAGTTCTGCTGCTATCCATTAGACTAGTCTCAATATTAGCAGCAAAATTTCCAATCTCGTTTGGCTGATCACAATTACAATTAGCATAAAAAATCGATATTTTATGTTTTTGTCTGAAGTATAACCATTCACAATGATTTTTGGCAGATAGAAGCCATATGAGCCACTGTTCATTTATTTATTGTTGATGTAAAGAATTTCAAACAATACAAGTAATCAATTTAAGAGTTTAATCAACCCAGTCCTATTAATTTAACTAGAACGCTAGACCAAATTCATGGTCAACTGACTGGAAAAGATCTGTATTTTTACCAGTTTTTAAGAAAGGTGACCCGACTGACTATGGAAATTATTGCACAATCACTCTGATCCCACATGCCAGCAAGATTCTACTCAAGATCATTCAGCAGAGACTACAACCATACCTGGAACGAGAACTGCTTGAAGTGCAAGCAGGGTTCAGGAAAGGGTGAGGAATGAGAGACATCATCGTGGATGTGAGATGGATCCTTGTAAAGACAAAAGAATACCAAAAGGATATCCATATGTGTTTTATTGACTACAGCAAGGCTTTTGACTGTATAAACCATGAGAAACTCGGGGTCACATTAAGAAGAATGAGTATACCAGAACACCTAATAGTTCTCTTGGACAACCTTTACATTGATCAAGAAGTAACAGTTTGAACGGAACAAGGAGAAACAGAATGGTTTAAAATTAGCAAAGGTGCATGACAAGGCTTGTCAGACGGCTGCCTGGGTGAGAATCTTCACAGTCTTGGCAAGTGCATATATCTATATGATTTGCAAGGGATTGTGGGCAATGCAGTTCATTCACACCAGACACAGCTGCTGACAATAATTTAGTTGTGCTCAAGTGTTAAAGCCAATAAGATATTTATTTATGGGGTTATTTCTCCCAACACAGATATGCTTGGTAGCACATAAATCAGGTTACTTGCTTCCAGTGTTTAACTTGGAAAATCAAAATCAGGAAAACAACATTCAAACTTGTCAGGCATTAGCTAATGTTTTCTTAGCATATATCAAACAACAAACGAAAAGCCACAAAGAAAGAAAAAAACTGTTCTTTTCAGGTTAACTTCTGATAACTTCCCACATAGATTCAGAAGTGATTCTCTCCTAGCTCACAAGCAATTAGGTAAGGCTCAATTGCTAGCAGTTATCCAGCTGAAACCCCTTAGCTGGCTTGCTTTCTACTGTGTGGGTCAAATCCTGCTTCAGGAGCTTTTCTGAGTAGATTAAAGAACAAGTTTGTATTTCTTTGTGATGGTTGCTGTACTTTATAACAGAAAATCACCAAAGGAGTTTGGACAGAGAGCAGTCCATATAAACACATTCTTCATCTGCAATCATTCCCCCTTCTTCAACAAGCATGGGTTCAATATCATGGATTGGCACAGATGAATCTCTCAATGGAGCACTTTCAGGAGAATACTTGTTTCCCTGCTGTCTTTCAAGGTTATAGCTAGGGCATAGATCAGTGTTCATACCTGAGCTTCCATTGCTGTTAGAGTTCCTCTCTATATAGCCTGGCCAGTATGTAGTCCAGTTCTTATGTCCAGCCTTCCAATCCAGATCCCTGGACACTGGATCTCTCTTCACATACCTTCTGGTACAGGTCTTAGGGTCCCTTCCACGTGCAGCCGTCTCTCTCACAGATACTGTCTGGTGATTCCTAGCTCTGCAGCACCATTCCTCTGGCTTCCCCCAGTCCAATGGTGTATGCTGGCCCTTGGAATGCCTCCCAGTATACGTACTGCTCTGGACTCTTCTAGACCTCTCAAAGGCTTTTCTCTTCCTTCTTCCAAAGGGTTTCTTTCCTTCTCTGTCCGTCCGGTTTGGCTTCTGCTTCTGATGATCCTTCAGATGAAACTGATGATCAAGCTCAAGCTGATTCTCAGGATAATGAGGATAATTCTCTGTAGAATAAACTCCACCTTTATTCTGCCCAGATGAGTGCTCCCCCCTAATACAGCGCAGCTGTGCTGAATCAGGCCCTGCCCTTTGAGATGAGTGCTTAGGGATTACTTCATAGCCCTCCTGATTGAACACACGTTTCCCCACTTCAGCTCCTCTAATGGCTGTTGGAAACCTGGTGCATTCTGGGACTGGTAGCCTTTTATGGGAAAATTCTGTTTTCTTATTTCTACCAGAACTGACAGGTTGCTTGTTCAGAGTCACTTCACCTTTTCTATAGCTCCTTCCTGAGCTATGATAAGCTTCCTTATCACAGGCTGCATACTTTCCCCCATCTCTTTCATTTATATGCAGGATAAATCATCAAAAAAGCAGAACTGTATGAAGACAAACGAGGTGTGAAGATTGGTGGAAGACTCACAAAAACCTTCGCTATGCTGATGATACCACATTACTGACTGAAAGATCTGAAAAATTTGCTTCTCAAAATCAAGGAACATAGTCTTAAAATGGGTCTGCACCTTAAAATTAAGAAGACAAAAATCCTGACAAAATCTATAAGTTCATTATTGATGGAGAATAAATTGAAGTAGTTGACAGCTTTAACTTATTGGATCAACAATCAATAAAGAAAGGACTAGCAGTCAAGAAATCTGATGACATATTGCTCTTGGTAGAATGTCAATAAAGGACCTAGACAAGATTCTCAAGAGCAGAGATGTCTGTCCATACAAAGTTTAGACTTGTCCAGGCCATGGTATTTTCCATAACATCATATGGATGCGAAAGTTGGACAGTGAAAAAAATAGACAGGAAAAAACCTGATGCCTTTGAATTATGGTGCTGGCAAAAAATACTGTGTATATCATGGTCTGCCCGAAGAGAAAACCAGTTACTACTAGAGGAGATCAAACCTAAACTTTCCTTAGACACATCATGCGAAGAGAGAGAGATCATTCGAGAAAGAAATAAGGCAAGGTAGAAGGTCAGTAAAAAAGGAAGGCTGACAATGAGATGGACTGATACAATAGCAGCAGCTATGGATACCAATCTATCAGCAATGAGCTGCTTGGCTGAAGAACGAACAAAGTTTAGGTCAACTATTCAGAGGATCACCAGGAGTCGACACTGACCAACGGCACTTAACATTAAAAGAACTCTATCATTCATCTAACATGAATTTCAATCTCATCTTCTAACATCTCTTGGAACACAACCACATTGAAAAAGAGGGGAAGCAAATGCTGCCATTTAAGCCAGCGCACCACCATTAGTATTACTTTCTCAAGTGTCAATCCAAGACCCGTCCTCCCAGAATCATGGCTTTCCTTTGTAGGAAAACTCTCAGAAGCAGTTGTTATGCTCATTGATTCATTATGATGTTAAACAATACTACTACTACTTTCAGCCGCAGGCTAAAAACACACCTCTTCATAGAACACCTTGGTTCAGACACCTAGCTGCATATCTTTCCAAGCTCAACATCCTTGTAAATGCTTTTACATTTCAACGTTCACTCCTTTAATGTTTCCCGATGTAGCTTAAATGTTCCTTATGTAAATTAATATCTTAACCAACTGCACTGTAAATAGATTCTTAGTATAGTTCTAATTTATTTGTAAATAAATTAAATCTCAATTCAAGTTATATGTAAGCCTTTCCAACCTAAGTTAATTGTACACTGCTTTGACTGGTAGATAAAGCGGTATTAAAATACTACTACTACTGATCACCTGATGTCAACACACATCTCTCACTGCTAATTTGAGATGATAAAGTTAAATGGGAGTCAAATATATTTCTTAAATTGGTTATTTCCTCACAGCAGCTAATAGATGATTCATTTAATTGTGGTTTTCCCCGTAATGCTCTCTTCTGTCTGGAAATCCACATTCATTTTGATTTTTACTTATTCAACGTCATACCTGTAGACCAATACACTTTCCAGTTTAATGGCAGCTTCCTGCCTTAGCTTGAGAGTGGGGAGAAGAAGTCCATACGATGAGTAGATATGCCGTGGCATGCTTTGGCGTGCACATAAGACAGGTCCCACAAAACTGGCTCAGACAAAGTCTTTGTCGGGCCAAGGATAAGATAAAAGCAGGCAAATGCCATGATTGCAAGAAGCAAATAATAGATCTGTATTGAAGTTTAGTTGAACTCCTACACTAATAGCCAACTGGGAAATGTCTCAGTGCCTCAGTGTAATAGTCTAAGCCTGCAAAGACTATGCTAGTCTTTTGTGGTAATGGGTGATATGAATGGTTGCAATTTTACTGTGAGATAATGTCCTTTCTTTCTTGTGCCTAGATTGGGATTAAATCCCCAGAAGAAAACTTCTTTGACATCCATGTCTTTTTCAAGAGGGGTTTTCACTTGAATGGAGTGGTATAGCAGAATTAGAAAACTATCTCAGCTTCCCTCTACATTAACTTCATCTCCTGGCATCTGAGTTGCCAGAAAATGTTTAGAGGGTCATAAAAAACAGCACCTCTCCTCAACTGAGGACCCACTTCACAAAGGAGTCATTTAAAAAACAATTCTTACTATCTAAATTAAATTGCTAAATTTAGGAAGATTTACATTTGAATCTGGATACCAAAATTTATGAACTTAAACTGTAAGCATCTGAATTTAGATCTGCAATTGAATTGCCTATATTTAGAAACCTAAATAGGGGCCTAGTGCTGGAAATCAGTGTTAAGTGCATAGCTTTATGTCCCTAAACCTATTTCTGTAGCCCATCAATTTTTATGCATCTTAATTTAGATATCTATTGAAAATAGGCTCTGAAATTTAGGAGTGCAGCCACAGTCAGTTTTCAAAGAGTCAATTTAAATGCACAGCTTCCAAAGCTAAGCATCTAAACCGTTACAAATTGACTTCTATGGCTTGTCCCCCATTTTTTGTTTGTGGGGGAAAAAGGGTGAAGGGGAATTTTAGAAGGGGCGTCTAAGTGCAATCTGGGATGTCTAAGCCAGAACATCTGAAAAAACTGCAGACGCATCCAGGTGCAGACACGATTTCACAGACATGGATGTGCCCAATATGGGCATCTGCATGGACATCCCCAAAACTGTATTTCAGAACTTGGACATCTAGGATAACCTAATAGAACAGTGGACTAGGAAAGAAGTAGCCAGCGTTCAAATCCCACTGCTAGTGTCGTCGATATTGTGCTGAGTATTAGGGATGGTGGAGCTCCTTCTTCTCTACACCTTTTTCAGTCAAAATGAGCACTTTTCAGATGCCCATTCGTGCCTGGAGCAGGTCTAAACTTAGATGTGATGCTGGACATCCATGATATTTCTGAAATCAGGGTGAGACATCCAGGTTCCTGGGAATGTCACATCTACACCTCCACAATGCCCCTGTTCAGACTTTGATGTCTTCAGGCAGGTTCCTGGGAACGCCCCAGCCACGCCTTTACCACACCCCCGTCCAGACATGGACATCCCCACAGCCAGCCTCTAAAATGGCAATTGACATCTTTATGTCCATTTTTAGATGCCCAAAGCACGAATAGGGCTTCTAAAATGATCCCCTTAGTAAATTAGAACCTGTTTCTGACTACACAATGCTGAATCAACCAGCAGATTAACTGCAAGTGCAGAGCATTGTGCCCTACACCTCTGTACGTACAAAATAAGAACCTCTTAAATTTCAGAATTGTGTGTATGAAATCGAATGGTTCTATGCATTCCTTATCACTTCAATGGGCATTTAAAATACACCTGAGTAGTGCAGGCTCTCAGACTTTCTTATGGAGTCACAAGCTTATCATGAAGGTGGAGCATTTGACCTCTGAAAAAGTAGAGAAGGTAGCTGCTGCATCTGCAGTGACCTCCCCTCCGGGGGATTCAGTCTTGAAGGATACTTCCCTCCAGCCCTTGACTAATTAGGGAATCTGAAGATCCCCAGGTCTAAGAATGGAAGGGGGAGGGGTGTTGAGGAAAAGAGACGAGAGAGAGCACTAAAGTTTAATTTTAAAAAGATGTCAACTTTAGGGTGAAGGGGAAGGGGAAAATAAGAGATCAGTGTTCCTGCTTCTAGAAATCAGTTGATACAGCTTTAGCTACTTTTGTCGTCATTGTGTATCCCCTATCTAGCACTGCTTATAATTTAAGCCTGCCCCCGATAAGCCTCAGTGGAAGTTAATAAAAGAGATTATGGAAATGCCTTCCCAAAACTCTATATCATATTATGTTTCCCTCTATTTTCCCTTCACATTGGTGGATTATGTGGTCTTTATTTTGCTTGTTAATACTCCTTTCAAAGCCCTCATTCTTTAGCTTTAAATCTTATCAATGCACTCTCATTTATGAGCACCTCGTCTGTTTCTCTGACTGCTTTATATTTCTAGCTTGTTTGTCTCCATTGCTGCTTTTCTTTCTCTCTCACTGAAAGGTTTCTCTTTGTTCCATCCCATTAGGCTCGCACTTGGGTGCATTCTTTGTCTGGCCCCCAGTAGTCTTCTATTTTCTCCCATATATAGGTCACATATTGTAGCAGTGTCTTGTGACTGAGGCAGCCGAGTTTGACTCATGGTTAGGGGGCCATGAGTTCTTCTGTGGGGCTGCAGGTTTTGCCCTTGGCCAATTTATATGCTGACTGGAGTTGATATTAGTAAAGCAAAAGCTAGAGCTAGACTGACAGGGTGGATCAAATTTATGAATGGGTGGCATAAAGTAAAATAGGATAGAAGTACTATAGGAAACAAAATGCAATGTGCAATCTTTATGGATAGAAATCCCATGCGTGATGGGGAGGTGCATACTGGTAGGGGTGTACTTCCATCCATCTGGACACGATGAAGAGACACACAGTGATATGCCATATAAATTGGGAAGGCTAACAAATGTGGTAATAGAATAATAAGGGGAGAAGGAGATTCCAATTACCCCAAGACTGACTGGACAAACGTCTCATTGGGAGATGCTAGGGAGGTAAAGTTTCTAGATGCCATAAGTGACTGCTTCATGGAACAGTTGGTCCAGGAACCATCTAGAAAGGAAAGTACTTTAAATCTAGTCTTTATTGGTACACAAGGCTTGGTGCAAGGGGTAATGGTGGTGAGGCTACTAGGTGATAGTGCTGACAACGTAATCAAATTTGTCATCACTGGAAGGAAAGCATTATTTTTAAAAATTAATGCTCTAGCACTTAATTTTAAAAAGGGAAACTATGACTAAATGAGGAAATTAGTTAGAAAAAAACTAATGTGAGTGGTTGCCAGGGTCTTTAGCATGATCATTATTAAAAAAAAAAAGCATTTTGGAAGCCGGTTAAAATATATTCCACATTTTAAAGAAGATTGAAAGGAAGCCAGATAACAGAAGGAATAGTTTAACAGTGAGATGGAAGAGGCAGAAAAAGCCAAAAGGGTGTCTTTCAGAAAATGGGACAAAGATTAGCAGGTGCAAATGTTGCTAGTCAGTGTTGGCATTGCCTAGGTGTGTGGAGGGGGCAGACCTTGGCAATTGCCCTGAGCCCCCATGCCATAGAGGACTCCAGTGCTATCAAGAAGCAAAGAAGGCACAGTCTGCTGATGGGCTTTGGAACAGTTTCCAAAGTTTCTCCCCTGGGCACCAGCATGTCTAACACTGACCCTCTTTCCAGTAGCATAACTTTTCCTAAGCCAATTTGTAGCACGGTATCACGTTTCAAGTTTGCTGTCTTCTGCCACAGACACAGTTCAGGCAGTCTTCAGGAGGGACAGAAGATGGCTCCTGCTACTGTTGTAACCCTGCTGACAATGACGAATGGTATATTTTGAGAAATTGCCTTCTTAGAAACATCACTCCTGCCCTAGGATTTGGGAGAGTACCTGTGTTACCTGGATATGTAATATGATAGGGGAATTAATTTTCCTCTTCTCTGACTGCATTACAGGAAAAATGTTTTGTTAGTATATCAGGGCTCGACAAACCCCAGGCGCTAGGTCACCATGGCGATCAAAAAATCAGACCTGCCATCTGGGGCTCAGAGCACCTGGGTAGATGTGCTGAAAAGGGCCGCAATTGTAGCCATGAGAGCCAGTGACTGCACATGGGGATCCCAGCCCCACGGCCAGAAGTGCTAAAATGGGTCCTGTGTCGGCGCAATCTGAGAAAAAAAAGGGTAAGAAAGTTTGCTGCATAGATGAATGAATAATTTAAAGAAGCAGTAGATTTAATTTCCCTTACTTGGTTTGCAGCTTGTCGTGCTGTGAGGGCTTGTGTGCATCAGTGATGCTGAGAGCTAAGCTATCGGTAGCTTAACTACTGGCAGGGTCTCCAAGATGGACAGGTCTCAGCTGAGGTGCTAGACCAAGACAAACCACCCATCTAGGCAGCAACAGAATGGGATGGTGTTGACGGCAAAGGATCACATTTCTGTGAAATCAACAACACTATAGAATTACCTGCATGGAAAAAAGGCCTAGCAATCTACTTCCGTATCTTGCCACGAAAACCCAATGGATAGTCGCAACAAAACAAATTGAACTATAGTGCTCGAAGATGATACCCCCAGGTCAGAAAGCATTCAGTTGGCTACTGGGGAGGAGCTAAAGATTTTTCAGAGTAAAGCCAACATTTATGATGTGGTTGGATCAAAGCCCTCGGGACATTTGACTGCTGATAGAGCTGTTAAGCCAGTAGATAACACAATTACTCCACCAACATGAGAATTCTTCACAATTAGTCTCGATTTCCCAAATAACAATATGCTTAAATATTTTATCAAAAACTGTTTTACTTTGTCATGCGGGTCTCAGACTTTAAGGAGCTATGGTAATGACTTACCATAGCTCCTGTAAGTCTGAGACCCACATGACAAAGTAAAATAGTTTTTGATAAAATATTTAAGCATATTGTTATTTGGGAAATCGAGACTAATTGTGAAGAATTCTCATGTTGGTGGAGTAATTGTGTTATCTACTGGCTTAACTGCGTTATTACTCTGACGAAAAAAAACAATTTTGATTGTCAAGTGCTGATATAGCTGTGCATGAAATAAGAGTCAGAAGCTGCAAAGATGTTTTATTGATACAATAACAGCAGCTATGGGTGTCACTCTATCAACAATGAGCTGCCTGATTGAAGACCGAACACGGTTTAGGACAACTATCCAGAGGGCTGCCATGAGTCGACACTGACTCAACGGCACTTAACAACAACAACAAGTTTAATTTATTCAGGCATCTGTGTGAATGGTGGGGTGGGGGGAATGGAAGGCAAGGGGTAAGCGCAAGGGGGGAAGGACACCAGGAGAGGGGTTGGAGTAGGGAGGGAACGGGTGAATGCATGGGAAGTAAAGGGCACAGTGTGTATGTGCAAAAGGCAAACCCTTCTCCCATCACACATACAACCTCCATACTACACAGGCAACCCACGTCCATACTACACACACACACACAGGTGTAGCTTAATAGTCCAGTGGGGGTGGTGGGAGAGGGAGGAGGAGAAGTTGGGCCACTGCCTTTTGTTGATACTGTGTAGAGGCCTGTTAAGAGCCTGATTTATTAAGCTTTTTACGCTGGAAAATGGGAAAACAGTTTTAGTAAATCAGGCCCTAAAACCTAAAAAAGTAACTGCAATATACCTTTTTGGGGGAGGGGGGCATGCACTGTGACATAGGTTTTGGCGGCCAGCTCCTAGATTTTTAGGCTGGCTCCTAGGTTCCAAGAAAATTTGTCACAGCCTGCAATATGTTACCAACTCATTAGAAACACATGCCTGGTTTCTGCTGCAATGTGTGCCTTTCAGTCAATGCTGACTTCTGGTGACCCAGAACCTCCTTGGTTTTTTTTGGCAGTGTGACCAGTAGTAGATTGCCAGGCCTTTCTTCCAAGGCAATGGAAAGAGTGCTAGTGGGAATCAAACTTTGGTGTCTTGGTTACCAAGCCAGTGTCCTAACCATTAGGCTATTCCTTCTGTTAAAATCCTGTTATAGCACCCGACTGAGTTCATTTTGAGAGGCTGCAGTATATTTTCAAATTATTTTCCTGACACTTCAATGTCGTCAGCGCTTTGTTTAAAGGCACAGGATATCTACCCAGGTTCCCTTTTCATTAACCTTGCTGATAATCAAATATACTCATGTTAGGACACTGTTGTATAAATAAGCTTTTTTGTTACTTTTCACATTTTGTTTGCATGAAAAAAGTTTTTTCTAAGGGGGTGTGATTACTGCCACAAAATGGTCGTATAAGTAAAAGAACCTAATCTACGCTCTTATGTTCCTCTAATTATTTAAGTGTTTTTTTGGACTGACTCCACAGTGTTGGTTGAGTTTGCTCTTGTGAGTGGTTTAAGTCTGCATTGCCTTTTTCTGCTATCTTTGCTTTGTTTCATGCTGTTACTAATAGTTCTTAAAACATATTTTGCTACTTGCTCACATGTTTATGAGCTAACCTTTTGTAGATGACTTCTAATAATAATAATCATTTCTGTAGGACTACTAGATGTCAGCAGCATCATATAAATACATACAAGAGGTAGTCCCTGCATGGTGAAGCATTCTACAATCTAGCCAAGACACACATGTCAGGGGACAAAGAAATCCCCTACATTTGACTAGCTCTGGCCTCTGCTGGCACTCTATGGATTATTAGCTTCCAGCTATTCCAGGTTTATGTAAAAATGTTTCCCCATTAGTATTATAGGAGAATTCATTTTCATTATAAAAGACTCTGTTGGAAGGGATTTCTTTTTCTTTCTTCATTTTTTCTGCCATTATAGCAGTGTCAGTCAATCAAAAGTGGACTACTTTGATTTCTAGGAGTTGGAGCAAAGGAAAACGAGAGTTGTATCCTTTGTCTTCCTTTCATGAAAGCTGCCAGAGGTTGTAAAGTGAGTTGCTGGACTTCCTGGACTGTGGTCTTAGCTAGAAGGCCTCAGATTTGGATGCAGGTGACTAAGAATTTTTGAGAAAGTTTATCCTGTCTCTGTGTGGGGTCAGGACCCAAAAGAGGGGTGGCTGGACATCCTGAGGGTCAGAGTAGCCTATGAAGTGAAGAGGCAGTGTGTTTGGATTTGGGGTTGGGGTGTTTCCCCAATTTCCTGGTGCTTTACTAGTACTATTACTACTACTTATTATTTCTTAGTGTCTCTAGGCATATGCAGCACAGCAAACATACATGTGAGAGACGGTCCCTGCTCGACAGAGCTTACAGTCTATTCAAGACAGATAAAGAGCACAGACACGGGATTGGATCTGAATAGGGCCAGAGATGGAGCCTATGAGCCTATGGGGCATTCTCTAGTGGTTCCAGGAGCCTGAAAGGATAAGAATCAACTCTGAAAGTTGGTTGAGGACTTCATCAGTGCTATGTTTTGTTGATCGTTAAGCCATCTTTATATTACGCCCCACCAACCCATAAGAATATGGTTCTGCATAATGTTGTATCATTATATAAGTATTTATGCCTACATTGCATGTCTTTTTCCTCTTCTGGTTTAATTCTCCACTTAGACGTGTAATTATTCTTTCTAACACCAAACCATTAGGGTGATATGAATAAATATTTCCCATCATCTGTGATTGTCCTGTTTCTTGCTCTCTCATCCTGATCGATTGCTGTTCTTTCTTACTAGAGAATTTCTACAATGTGTCTGATGACTTTTGGTTATGGACCAACAATCAAACCTCTAAGAATATCTTCATTAAAAAAAAATACAAGCAACATAATATAATGCTTCTGACTAGGCATGAAATAGAAAAGAGAGAGGATAGAGTCAGAAAACTTTTAGTGGTATATTCAACCTCAAAAGGATGCTTATGTCTATGGCCTCACCGTCAAATGTATTCAGTTTTTTCTGGCTTGGACAAAATCCTTCACCCTCTTTAGTCCTTGTTCTTTGCAATTTTCAAGGAAGGCTTTGAGCTTCTATAAGAATATAAGCTATGCCATACTGGGTCAGACCATGGATCCATCAAGCCCAGTATCCTGTTTCAAGCAGTGACCAATCCAGGTCACAAGTACCTGTCAGGTTCCAAAAGGTACACAGATTTCATGCTGCTTGCCCAATGGGTAAGCAGTGGATTTCCCCAGTCCTCTTTAATAATGGTTTATAGACTTTTTCCTCTAGAAACCTGTCCAAACCTCTTTTAAAGCCAGCTACACTAACATCGTTTAATACATCCTCTGGTAACGAATTCCAGAGTTCTAATGAATTCCTGAAATCTATCCTACAGTTTCATACCCTCCTAATTTTTTTCATCTTCTATTAATCAAACAACAAATAAATAAAGCAAACAACTTGACAGAGGGGGCAGAAATGGCTGGTCAAAGTGAGCATGAAAAACTACACATCGTCAAAGGCTTTGGGTCAGTGCTTTGTTGCTGTTTTCATGGCATTCCCAACACTGCAGGTGCCAGAGAGGGGTGGCAGTGGCAGCAATAGGCTGCACTGGAAAAATGACACTCTAGGCGACTGCTTCATTCTCCTAATGAGTAGCGCCAAACTTAACAACATTGGAAAGCTTCCGTACTTTGACTATTTTCCATGATAGTTATAAACTAGACCTACCTCAACATCTGTTTCTCAGAGGGACTCAAAAAGAGGAGTCTGTCTGTGCAGAAGGCTTCTGCATCAGTACATAGGAGTCAAGAATCTTCCATGGCTCTATCTTCCAACTTCCAATGGTCTTATCACCTAAAGGAATTACCAAGTATTTTTAACATTCCATTGTATAGCTCTGAGTTTTCGAGTCAGTCTCTGCAGATGTTAATTTAGTCTTGCTTTATGCTTACCTAGTGGTTCATCTTCCTTACATGCTTCAGTATATATTATAGTTTTTCAGAAAAGTCTAGTGGTTCTTCGCCAAACCTCATATACCAGGCTCAACCTCTGTTAGTAACTAGCGATGGGAATCTGTACAACTTATCTTATATGGACTGCATTTGACGTTTTTCAAGCTTTTCTTAGAATTTCTGCTTCTGGTATCATGAATAAAGACCTGCCCTGATTACTGGCCTTTAATTTCTCTGAGGATATGCACTCCAAATGTGCAGACTGCTTGTTCAAGAGGCATCTCATGGATATGAATTGAACCAGGCAGCAAGTATTCTATAATATCACTGCCCCATTCTTCAGTATCTTTCTGTAGTCCTGCCTTCTCCTTTTGGGTCATTGTTTTCCATCTCCAGAAAGACCAGTGGTTCTACTGTTATAGAACCTTCACCAAGTTTTAGGATGCAATCACAAACCTGGAGCAGCCTGAAGGGTGCGTAGAAGGAGCTACACGGGAGCTCATCTGTTAGGCCTTGGTGCTGCTTTGGATTTTGGAAAATAGGGTCTTTGTAAAACAATATATTAAGAAGCATTCAAGATCCAGAAGATCATTATAACATTATGGGGGGGGGGGGAGTAGATGGCACTTTGTAATGTGTATGTACCTCATATTATTATTTGTATCTAGCTTGCATCTTTCCAGTACCAATTCAAGGCAAGTTACAATCATGTGCCATAGGTATTTCCCTGTCCCAGACAGCTTACAATCTAAGATTGTACTTGAGGCAATAGAGGGTTAAGTGACTTGCCAAGCCGAAGGCCACAAGGAATTACCAGTGGGATTTGAACCTGTTTTTTTCTGATCCCATATTACTGCTCTAACCACCACTTCTCCACAATCTACAGTCACAGATTTTTCTCATCCCTGGTGACTAAGTTGTTGGAAGTTGAGGAGTATCAGATGATAGTAGGGGGAGAGTTCAACTTCTCAGAGGACCCACTGGTAGATTGTAAACCACTTAGGACATCCCAAAAACACAGAGAGAAAAAATGTTAGCTTCCTCATTGAAGAGTTCAATCTTTTCAATGCCTAGAGGACTCTACATCCATGGGAACAGATGTTACATTCTACTCCAATGTCCATGCCAATTATGCAGGTATAGATTATCTTTTAATTTCAGAATCACTGTTTTGGAACTTAGAGAAAGTGACTACTGGGGAAACAGGATTGTCTGACCATTACCCGGTCTGGCTAACACTGAGACAAGAAGAGGGTATGATAGGAAAGGGTGCAATAACGTGGAGAATGAGCCCCTTTTTGTGCAAGGACACAGAATTCCATAAGCATATTAAGGTTTCTTGGCAGGGATACTGGCAGGAAAATGATGGGGGGGGGGGGCGGGAAGCATGCAGCCATTGTGATTTTGCCTAAACCAGGTAGGGATGAGACTCAGTTGGGCTCTTACAGACTAATATCACTCCTGAAACAAGATGTCAAACTTGTCGCAGCTATCTTAGCAAGGAGAGTGGGCCAGCTTATACCAAACCTGGTACATGTTGACCAGGTGGGTTTTGTCCCTGGGAGATTTGCCTTGGCAAACTTTCTGAAAGCAATAATAGTACTGCATGAGGGGAAATAACAGGAAGGAGGATGATATAACCAGCTATACCAAAAAGGCATTTGATAATTGTTTCATGGGATTATCTCTTCAAGCCTTTGGAATCTCTGGGAGATTTCTGAACAGGTAAAGTGCTGTACTGCAGGCCCACAGCTAGGAATTTGGTGAATGGAGCCCTTACAGAGGCCTTTCAACTAAGGAAGGGAACCAGACAGGGATGCCGATTATCACCACTGCTTTTTTGCTGTCACTAGAGCCTCTGGCACTGAAGATAAGATAGATTAGGGAATGGGATGGAAGGGAAGGGAGACTTTCAAAATTAATCTATTTTCACCAGTGGCGTACCAAAGGTGGGGCGCATGGGTGCAGCCCACTCTGGGTGCCAGCCGAGAGGGAGATGCACCCCCACTGTGCCCACACGGGGGGCACCAGCAATGCAGGGGGCTGGGAATGCCACTGATTTGCAGATGACATACTACTCTATAAGCCAAACCAGCAGTATAGACTCAGTGATGAAGACAATTATGCTCTTTGGGTCCTTTTCATGCTTAAAAATTTGTTGGGGAAAATGGGAAGCAAATGCTGTTTTAAAGAACTGTAAATATTGTCAGATGGCTGGGCTTCTCTTGGCATGGGAATATATGAAATCTTTAGGAATCTACCTAAGTGCGTGGTCCAGAAAAGTCTATGAATAAACATGTAAAATAAAAACAGATAGGGTAAGGGGCCTTTGTGACAGATGGAAGGATCTATCCCTCTCATTATTTGGGAGGATAGCACTGGTGAAAATAGCTCCTATACCTGCTACAAATGCCCCCCATATGGTTCAGGGGCAAAGAGGAGATAGTATATCAGGACATACTGGGAACATTTCTGTGGACAAAATGGCCAGGATAAGCTATGCAAAACTTACATAGAAAAATGATGACAGAAAAAGACCACATGGCCTATCTAGTCTGTCCTACCAAAGAAACAACTACAACAGTCCCCTTTTTTTCCTTTAGCGATCCTCTGTGTTTGTCCCATGCTTTTTTGAATTCAGATAGTGTCCTCATCTCTACCACCTCCACTGGGAGACTATTCCATTGATCCACCACTCTTTCCGTAAAGAAATATTTCCGCGTATCACTCCTGAATCTATTCCCTTTCACCCTCATCCCATGTCCCCTCGTAGCAGTACTTGCTTTTAATCGAAATAGGCTCTCCCCCTGTTCATTTATGCCAGGGAGGTATTTAAATGTTTCAATCATATCACCTCTATCCCGTCTTTCCTCTAATGTGTACATATTAAGATCCTTAAGTCTGTCCACATATGCTTTATAATGAAGACCTCTAACCATTTTAGTAGCCACCCTCTGTACTGACTTCATCCTGTGTATATCCTTTTGAAGGTACGGTCTCCAGAATTGCACACAATACTCCAAATGAGGCCGCACCAAGGACTTATACAGAGGCACTATCACCTCCTTTTTTCTGCTAGCCATTACTCTCCGTATGCACCCAAGCATCCTTCTAGCATTTGCTGTCACCTTTTCTACCTGTTTAGCCACTTTAAGATCTTCAGACACAACCACGCCTAGGTCCCACTCTTCTTTAGTAGACAAAAGTACTTCACTCCCTATACTATATTGCTCCCTTGGATTGCTGCAGCCCAAATGCATGACCTTGCATTTTTTAATATTAAATCCCAACTGCCAAATTCTAGACCATTCTTCAAGCTTAGTTAGATCCCTCCTCATGTTATCTACACCTTCCTGGGTGTCTCCTCTATTGCAGATTTTGATATCATCCGCAAAGAAGCAAACCTTACCCGACAGCCCTTCTGCTATATCACTAACAAAGATGTTAAAAAGAATCGGACCAAGGACAGATCCCTGAGGCACACCACTGGTAACTTCCTTCTCCTTAGAGTGAGCAACATTTACCTGTACCCTTTGTCCCCTCCTACTCAACCAATTTCTAACCCAAACAATAACTTTAGGGTCCATCCCTAGGGTGCTCAGTTTGTTTATAAGTCGCCTGTGAGGAACAGTGTTGAAGGCTTTACTGAAATCTAAATACACCACATCTAGGACTCTTCCTCGGTCCAACTCCCTAGTCACCCAGTCAAAGAAATCAATCAGATTTGTCTGACAAGATCTGCCTCTGGTGAATCCATGCTGCCTCAGATCCTGTAATCCGCTGGACTCCAGAAACCTATTTTCTCTTTCAGCAGCGTTTCCAATAATTTACTCACCACCAAAGTTAAACTAACCAGCCTGTAGTTTTCAACCACATTCTTACTTCCGCTTTTGTGTAAAGGCACCACATGAGCCTCTCTCCAGTCCTTTGGCACCACTCCTGACTCCAACGAGGCATTGAAAAGGTCAGTCAGTGGAGCTGCTAGAACGTCCCCAAGTTCCCTCAGTATTCTAGGGTGTATCCCATCCGGTCCCATCGCTTTGTCTACTTTAAGTTTAGCTAGTTTCTCACGAACACAGTCTTCTGAAAACTTTTCAAGATGCGCCTCGCTTCTGTTCCTGTTTGTGGGTGTTTTCTTGGGTCCTGTTCCTGGTTCTTCATCTGTGAACACAGAACAGAAATATTTGTTAAGCAATTCCACTTTATCTTCATCAGCTTCTATATATTCCTTCCCTTCACCCTTGAGTCTGACAATACCACTTTTGCCCTTCCTCTTCTCACTAACATATCTGAAAAATGTCTTATCCCCCCATTTTGTTCCATTGGCTATTTCCTCCTCTTTTTGAATCTTTGCTTTCCTGACTACTTTGCTAGCTTCTCTAAGTTTTTCCAAATATAATTGCCTGTCTTCCTCTCTCTGTGATCTCTTGTATTTCATGAAGGCCACCCTATTTTACCTCACCTTTTCAGCTACTTCTTTCAAAAGCCATAGCAGTCTCCTTTTCCTTTTACCTTTATTTACCATTTTAACAAAAAGGTTGGTTTCCCTTAAAATCCCATTTCAGTTTTGCCCACTGTTTTTCTACATCCCCCAGCTGTTCCCATCCCGGGGTATTGGCCCATCTTGGCAAAGTTAGTTTTCCTAAAGTCTAAGATCCTCACTTTTGAATGGATTCTAACAGCCCTGGTCCTAATACTGAACCACACCATCTGGTGATCACTGGATGCAAAAAGAACTCCCACTATAACATCAGAAACACTTTCACCATTGGTAAGCACCAAGTCCAGTATGGCCCCTTCACTTTTGGGGTCTGTTACCAATTGCCTGAATAGTTCTCCCTGTAGAGAATCCAAACTCTCCTTACTTCTAGATGATACTGCAGCAGGAATGTGCCAATCAACATCTGGCATATTGAAATCCCCTATCAGTAGCACTTCCCCTTTCCTAGCAATACTGCATATGTCTTCAATTAACTCTCTGTCCACCTCTTCCTCTTGTGAGGGAGGTCTGTATAACACGCCAATGCAAATAGATTTCTCTTTCCCTCTTTCTAGTTTAACCCACAATGCCTCCCCTCTCCCTTTTAAGCTCTGTAATTCCAAACCTTTAATAGTAGTTTTTACATATAGTATCACTCCTCCTCCCCTTCTTCCTCCCCTGTCTTTTCTCAATAAGGTATAGCCTGGTATAGTTACATCCCCGTCATGGTTTTCTGTGAACCATGTTTCTGTAACTGCCACTAAATCCAAGTCAGCCACTCCCATCAAAACTTCAACATCAGGGATCTTATTTCCCATGCTACGGGCATTTATACACACTTCTTTCCATAAGTTACGTTTATGGAAATGGGTAAAAGGGGTATTTAATGTTTCACTTACCTGGGGGCTTTCACTTACCTGGGGGCTGTCTTCACCCATCCCCAACTAATCAAGTTTAAAGCCCTCTTCTGTAGATTAGCCAGTCTACTACTGAAGATGTGTCAACCTTTCTTAGACAGATGGACGCCATCTCTGCTCTGCAACCCTTGGAACAGCATCCCGTGGTCCAGGAAACCAAAACGCTCTCAATGATACCATCCACGCAGCTATGCATTCATCTCCAGGATGCGAGCCTCTCTGCCTTGGCCTATACCCTCAACAGGGAGAATTGAAGAGAACACCACCTGTGCACCTATCTGCTTCACCCTCTGTCCCAGAGCCATGAAGTCACTTTTGATACGCTCAGAGGGATACCTGGCAGTATCATTTGTTCCGACATGGATTAGCAACATTGGGTAGTAGTCAGTGGGCTTGATGAATATCGGCAAACTCTCCATAACGTCTTGGATTTTGGCACCTGGCAGGCAGCATACCTTTCTGGATATCAAGTTTGGTTGGCAGATGGATGCCTAAGTACCCCTTAGAAGAGAGTCACCAACCACCACTACCCTTTGCTTCCTTGTGGTCACTGATTCTGCAACTTTGGGGTACCTGAGCTCTGGTTCTTCCCTTTCCAGGGATGCTTTCATCTCTTCCACTTCCAGGGCTGCATAATGGTTCTTCAATTCAAGGGCTAGAAGTTGGATTGGTGATTCTGCAGGCCCTGGTGACTTGTGTCCAATCTTCCTCATTCTGTAGGCACCCATCTTCTCTTCTGCTGGAGGGCTTGGTTGTTGCAAGAAGCATCTCATCAAAGTACTTCTCACTGTCTTGAATGCTCCTCAGCCTTGCCACCTCCTCTCTGAGTTCCTCTACTTCTTTCCTGAGAGCTTCAGCATGCAGGCACCCTGCACATGGAACCGGTTATTCAACTGGCATTTGGACCTCTGTCTGGACAGAGGCAGAAGCTGTAACGGGGGCAACAGCTTTAGCAATACAATTTTTCCCAGCCATTGTTCTGTTCGTGGAGCTTAGGTATCTGTTAAAGCAAAAGAGAGAGATCTACCAAAGTACCAGCTGGTTTCCCAGCTTTGTTTGAAATGTATAGCCCCTGTTAGGAATGCCTCAACAGTGCAGGGCTCTGAAGCCTTTATGCAGGCCTCAGCTGCTTTCAGTTCTTTCACAGGCTAATCAGACCCCCTAACTCCTGATTAGGTGTCAGTGGTTTCAAAGAGCTGAGAAAGTTATTAAAGCAGAGTTTTAAACCTACCCACTAAAGAAAATATTCCTCCCTTTAAACTAAAGCACCACAAAGAATGTAACTTTGTTTTAAAAATGTACCAAACCCCAATGGGAAGGGAGAAGGAGGGAGTGGGACTCCCATATATGAAGCTGTATAACAGCTACGTTGCCTAGATGGGTGCATGAATCTCATACCAGACAGATGAGGTTTGCATCAGAGGCCTTATTGGATGAATGGAGCCACCTATATGGCTTCTTCAGTATGCTGCAGGTAAAGTGAACTCATTGGCAAAAGCTGGGAAGTGGAGCTAGGCTCCTAGAACTGTTCAGGAATGTATGGGAGAGGTAGCAGGGGAAGCTGGAAATAGCAAGAGGGCATTTGCCATTCTGTACACTGATGGGACACCAGAATTTCGCCTGGATCTAGGGAGTTCTTATTTCAATCTATGATGGAAAAGAGGGTTCAGGTATATGGGATAACTTATGGAGCTGAGTACAACAGGGTTCCCCACTTTTGATCAGGTGAAGAAAAGATGAATTTGCCTAACAAAGCATCTTACTTTGCACTGGCGGGAAAATGGTCTACCAAGGTTGGAGAAGAAATTGATGTGGGCACACTAGAAAGGCTCTTTGCAGATATTTATATGCCAACACCCAATGTGTGTCTATAAGAGATGCAATTTAAGTTGTTGAATCAAGCCCATTTGACAAAAGAGAGAGGAACACATCTAAAACTATGGGAAACAGCTGAATGTGTGCAGTGAAAGACCCAAAGGGGCACCCTGATGCACGCTTTTTTTTAGAATGCATAACTTTGAGGGAATATTGGATAGGGGTGTTGGATAGATTAAAAGAAGTGTCTCAGATGAATATAGATTGGACTTATCCTTCTAGAACAGCGATTCTCAACTCGGTCCTCGGAAAACACCTACCCAGTCAGTTTTTCAGGACAGCCACGATAAATATGCATGAGATAGATTTGAATACAATGAAGTCCATGCATGCAAATCTCTCTCATGCATATTCATTGTGGCTATCCTGAAAACCTGATTGGTAGGTATGTCCCGAGGACTAGGTTAAGAACCTTGCTCTACAGGAAAGAGGTTTAAGACAGCTGGTGAATAAATTTATCAGGGTTGATTTAATGCTTTCCAGAAAGGTTATATTGACACACGGGATAGAGGAGAAAGTGCTAGTTACTACACAATGGATAACAGGGTGGATAACTGCATTGTGGGATCAAGTTGAAGAGAGCTGTTGAGGTTCTAGATGGATAATGTGATTATTGGGTGGGTGGGTGAGTCTATAGGAGAGGTGGATGTGTGTGGGGGGGGGGGGGGATTTAAAATTACCAGAACAGCTTCAGATGGAGAAGAAATAGAAATAGTAGACAACTTTAACCCGCTTGGATCCATAGAGGCACATTCTGTACTATGCGTCCCAGCCTCTGTGCATCCGGTCGGAACTGGACGCACAGAAGTAGACGCAAGTCTGATCCCGTGGGGCACTTCTAGCCCCTGCAGCATCAGAATCATGTCTAAGGTCAGTACGTGCAGGCCGGTCCCTATTCTGATCGGCCTGCATGTACTGAGCCTAGCCCGGCTAACTCAATCAGGGTTCTGAATGCAGCCACAGCGCCATGGTGTCTAGTTGCCATGGCACTGGAGCCATGATCCACAGCCGCCGACTACTTTTTCTTTTCCCCGCAACCCAACTCCGATCTGGCCTCCCATGGTCAGGGTGGGCTTCAGGGAATCTCCTGCATCCCCTTACCTCTGTGATCCCGGCTGGGCCTCCCGTCCCCCAACGTCTAGAGGGACTTATTCCAACTCAGAGGTGGAAAAAGTCCCCCGTCCAGTCTGCTGGCCCTGGACATACAGGGCTGACTTTGGAATCGGCCCTGTACATCTGGGGCCGCAGACTGCCCAGTGCCTGCCCTAACTCTGCCTCTGCACCACCTCTTCCACCCCCGTCTAAGTCTCCCCGTACAAACTCCTTGTTTGTATGGGGAAGCTTAGTTGGGGATGGCAAGGGAGGTGAATAGCGGGGATGGAAGACCCAATGGGACGTCCATCCCTGCTATTTGCAGGACAGAATAGACCCCATAATCAATACAGAAATGAGAAACTGTCAAGAAATCTGATGATGCATTGTTCTTGGCAGAACGACTATGAAGGACCTAGACATGATTCTCAAATTCAGAGACGTATCTCTACATAGCAAAGATTCAACTTGTTTAAGCCATGATATTTTCAATAACGTCATATGGAAACAAAAGTTGGATAAGAAAGAAGAGGCAGGAAGAAAACAGATTTCTTTGAATTATGGTGCTGGCAAAGAATGCTGAGTATACCATGGACTGCCCAAAGAACAAATCAGTCAGTACTAGAGGAGATCAAATCTAAGTTTTCTTCAGAAGCTCAAATGACAGGACTTTGATTTTCATACTTTAGACACATCATGCAAAGAGAAAAATCATTAGACAAAGACGTCATGCTTGGCAGAGTTGGAGGTTGGCGCAAAAGAGGAAGGCCAGCAATGCAATGGATCAGTACGATAACAGCAGTTATGGATGCCACTGTGTCAATAATTAGCCACCTGACTGAAGACTGAACACAGTTTACTACAACTATCCAGCGGGTCGCCATGAGTCGACATCAATTTGATGGCACTTAACAACAACAACAACAATTATCCAGTTACCAGCTGAATATCACTGCTAACTGGGCAGCTACTGTGGTTGGTGTCAAAACCGGATATTCAGTACTGGATACCAGATATGCTCCACTGCTGAATATCTGGGTTTATTTTTGCCCACAGGAAAGTAGCTTCCTATAAAGCTGCACTCTCCTATGCTGTGGATGCTCTTGCTCCTCCCATGACATATCCTTTGAGGCATACTACACCCCAGCTCTGGCTATCTTTCACTACCTGCTATCTATATTCCTGTGCCCATTCAGCTGAGCCCATTTGGCTCAAATTCTGCACCCTTGCGGACTTTCTACAGCACTTGCCAAACAAGACAATAATGTCCATCTGATTAACTCTCTTGCCTCTGGCCCTTGCTGTCTCTTTACAACTCTCAACTTTCTCCTCAAGGTGCCTCCACCTCTAAACCCTCCTTCATATTCTGCCAAAACCCTGGCTGACTATTTCCATGACAAAATCCACAAGATCACCCTCCAATTCCCCACGATGTTAGCTACTTCCCCTCCTCCGCCATTCACTCCCAGCTTTCCCTACTACCTCTACCCTTTTTTCCTTTTCTTTGATCTCTGAGGAGGAAACCATACACCTTCTTTCCTCCTCCAAATTCACTACCTGCTCCTTTGATCCTATTCCCACCCGTTTCCTAAGTCCCATCTCCTCCATTGTTGACCCTTTCATCTCTCATATTCTCAATCTATCCCTCTCCACTGCAACTGTCCCTGTAGCCTTCAGGTTACATCTCTCAAGAAACCCTCACTAGATCCTTCTAACTGTCGACCTATCTCCTTGCTCCCCTTTGTTTCTAACCTACTTGAACATGTGTTCCTTTCTCTCCTCTCAAGCCCTCCTGGATCCTTTACAATCTTGCTTTCATCCTTTACATTCTACTAAAATGGCTCTTGCTAAAGTCTCCAGTGACTTGTTCTGGCAAAATCCAAGGGCCTTTACTCAATCCTCATTCTTCTTAACCTTTCTGCTGCTTTTTGACACTGTTGACCGCAACCTTCTCCTCAATATCTTCTCCTCACTTGGTTTTAAGGGTTCTGTACAATCCTGGTTGTCTTCTTATCTCTCCCATTACTCTTTCACTGTTTGTTCTGGTGGATCCTCCTCTGCTGCTATCCCATTCTCAGTGTACCACAAGGATCTGTCTTGGGTCCACTCCTTTTCTCTCTCTATACCCAGTTCCTTGGCGTACTCATCTCTTTCCATGGCTTTCAGTACCATTTTTAGACTGATGATTGCGAGATCTACCTTTCTACACCTAAAATCTCTCCAGCAATCCAGACTCGGATCTCTGCCTGCCTTTCTGACATTGCTGCTTGGCAATCTCATCAGCGCTTGAAATTGAACGTGGCCAAATCTGAGCTTCTTATATTCCCCCTAAACCCTCCTCTCTCTTTCCTCCTTTCTCAGTCTCTGTGGATAACTCTCTACTTCTCCCTGTTTCCTCAGCTCGCAACCTTGGGGTAATCTCTCCTTCTCCACACACATCCATCTGATAGCTAAAACCTGCTGTTTCTTTCTCTATAACATCAGCAAAATCTGCCCATTCCTTTCTGAACACACTACTAAGATACTGATCCACTCTTTAGTCACCTCTCATCTTTAATCTGTTCAACACTGCTGCGTGGCTAATCTTCCCCCAGCCTCCTCATACTTATATTACCCCTCTTCTCAAGTCGCTTCATTGGCTCCCTATGTGGTTCTGCATCCAATTCAAACAACTCCTGCCGACCTATAAGCGCATTCACTCTGCAGCTCCTCACTACCTTTCCTCTCTTATCTCTCCTTACACTCCTCACCGCTCTTCTGGCAAATCACTTCTATCTGTGCCCTTCTCTTCTATTGCTAACTACTGACTTCGCTCCTTTCACCTTGCTGCTCCTTATGCCTGGAACAAACTACCTAAGTCTGTATGTCAGGTGCCTTCTCTGGCCCTTTTCAAATCCAAGCTGAAAATTCACTTCTTCGCTGCCGCTTTTGGATCTTGATTCACTTGGTCTCCTTTGTGTTTCTCTTCCCATTCCCCTTAGATGTATCCTGTATCTACAGCTACTGTGTTGTCTGTCTTGATTAGATTGTAAGCTCTGATGAGCAGGGACCGGCTTTTACATGTGTCTGTGCAGCGCTGCGTATGTCTTGTAGCGCTATACAAATAGTAGTAGTAGTAGTAGACATTCTAGTGGCACTCACCACTGTGGGCTGAATTTTGACCCCTTAGCTCTCTAATTTAGTAGCATAAATCCTTTAAACATTTTTTGGAAAGTCTGAAGAAATCTTTTTTGCCAGTGTATATACTTGTGCAGTAAGGGCCGCTGTAAGATTATATTTAGGGTTTCCTCATTTCTAATATTAGTTTTAGAGAGGCGGTATTATTTTTATGTGTTGTCAAGTTGATGTTGACTCCTAGTAACTCGTTGGCTAGTTGTCCATGTTGTGACTATCTCATGGGTCTGGCTTCCAACTTGTAACAGTTTTTCCAGCCGCTTGGTTTAGCCAGATGAATGGTGGCTGGAGAATCCCGCTGGCTAGGTGGAGTTGCCATTTGTCTGGTTGGCACTGAAATTCTAGAGAGATAAGCCTTTAGAATTATTTAACTGCAATAGAATGTTTATGGTTATTTCAGGACAGGGTACAGAACAAACGAAGAGTCTCTGGCAGTAGAATAACTTTATTGTTGAGGAGCTATTCTGATGCGTTTTGGCAGTACCTTCCTCAGGGGGATTATAGCCTCAGAATTAAAAAAAATCAAAACAAATTAAAATAAAAATAAAAACATAATAAAAAACACATTAAAACCATATTAAAAAGGGGGGGGGGGACCAAGTCATTCATACATGTATCAATCACAGTCTCTTAAAAGGCAGCATAAAAACTCATAAAGACAGAACGTGAACATATGTAAAAACATTAAAATGGGGCCAATAGCTATGTATACCTCCCAAGTTCATAATAGTAATGTGAACTAAAATTATAAATAAAGAATTATTGGTACAATTAAATGGAATAAAATAAAATGAAATTGAGGATCCATAAATGTAAAACGTATAGGTTGAGCATACAAAAGTAAAATAATAAGTCACACTCAAAAGCATATGATATTGTGAGAGCCGAACCATTGCTGGCACAGAGATTAAGTGCGAAATAAAAGCAAAGACCAGCTAGGTGTGACTGTAAATGAAGACTCAAACTTAATAATGCAACTAGCAACCATGGTGATTCAAATAACAAAAACAAAAACGAAGGTGCTATTGATAAGGAAGTGGAAATGAGGAGGACCAAGTAACCCCTACTATATGTGATGAGAAGTGAAAAGTCTCACTCGTCGTAACGTAAGGGTAAATCAATGTAAACAGCAAAATCAAGGCTTGAAAATAGAATGAATATTGTATGATGAGCCGCCATTCTAGTAGAGGGAGATATTAACATCCACCTATACATTCTAAAGGGCACTTGCCTATCTCCAGGAACAAGCAGGAATAAGTCCTCACATATGGGTACGTCGGTACCGACGGAGCCCGTGCGGGAAAGCTCCCCAGCTTCTTAGAATAGAAGCTTTTGGGACCTCCCACTGCACATGCGCACTGCCTTCCCGCCTTCCTGAACAGCTCTCCTCAGTTTCTCTTTTTCCGCGGAGCCAGCAGGTTGTGTTCCTGTCACCGCTGAAGAAAGAAATTGTTATTTTATTTGTTTCTTTAGACCGCGTACCTGCCTTCCCCATACCGATACCAGTATCGCCGGTCTTTTCTTTCTTTCTTTAAAAAATTATAATTCTTTTTTCTTATTTTTTAGCTTTTTGGTCACTTCAGAGAGGCCTCTCGGCCTACTCAATTTCTCCTCATGGAGAAGCCAGCCCCTGGATTTAAGAAGTGTACCAAATGTAATGCTGTTATTTCAGTCACAGACACCCATGACTGGTGTCTGAAATGTTTGGGGCCTGACCATTCCATACCGGACTGCCCATCTTGCTCCCACATGTCTAAACGTGGGCTGCAGAACCGGGCCAACAAATTCCATGTGCTGTTTGCTTCAGAGAATACAGCATCACAGTCATCCAGGTCTTCTTCTCCGGATGGATCTCAGGTAACCAAACCTTCTGTGGGCAAGTCCTCAAAGAGCAAATCTCCTTCAAAGCATCGAGAGGCTCTTAGCTTAGAACTTGAGGACCCTGCCCCAGCCAAACAACCCCGGCGGGAAGTCCAACTTCCAAAAACGCCAATTCAGGGGTCTCAGGTTGATATCGATGCTACGGCCTCGACAGATCACCTGTTAGCCTGCTCTGGGGTACCGGGTCACTCCGGTACCGACATCCAGGCAGCTATGGCGTCCATGGGCGATACTGTACAGTCCATGCAGCAGGCCGTCATGGCTTTCATTAAAGCTGCAACGCCATCGGTTCCGCTTTCAGCGGTTCCGGGCCCGATACCGGTATCGTCCGCCATGCCGGTATCGAGGCCGTCCACCTCTAAACGCAAGTCGGTACCGTATGGGCTTTCGCTCCATACCGGTTCCATACCCGATACGCCCGATATCGATACCGATCGGTACGCGTATCGTGCGTTAGAGGAAAGCACTCAACTTACCTGAGGAGCCCTCTTCTCCTAAAAGGAGAATGTCCCCTCCAGAGGATTTGTCCTTCCAGGACTTTGTTTTAGATATGGCTACAGCCCTTTCTATTACCACATCCTCTGAAAAGGAACCCAGATCCAAAAAACTGGATATTTTGGGATACTCAAAGGCCCCTAAGGAGGCAGTTACCTGCCTATCCATGAAATCCTTCAAGAACAACTGATGGATTTCTGGGAAAATCCTTTGACTTTGTCTCCTTATTCCCGTAGGTTGGACACCATGTATAGGGTCCCTCCTTCTCCTGGTTTCCAAAAGACTCAATTGCCCCACCACTCTATTGTGGTGAAGTCTGCAATGAAGAAGATTAGGAGTACCAAAAGGCACTCTTCCACCCCTCCAGGACGGGAATGTAAGACTTTGGACTCTTTTGGTAGGAAAATTTTCCAGGCTAGTATGCTTATAGCCAGGATTAATTCCTACAGTCTCTATATGGGCATGTTCCTGGAGGAACTTGCCAAAAAGGTGCGGCATTTTGCCCCCTTTATCCCTGAGGATAAAAAGCAGGGTTTCCTTTCCCTAGTGAAACAACTCTTAGAGGTTTCTAAGTTCTCTAATAGGGCAGCATATGATTCCTTTGAGGGAGCCAGTAGGGCTTCGGGCATTGCTATTGCAGCCCGACGTCTTGCTTGGCTCCAGGCCTCTGATCTGGAACCTTGGGTTCTAGATGGCTTACGTAATCTGCCCTGTACAGGTGAGAACTTATTTGGGGAAGAGTGGCAAATCAAAGCCACCCAGATGGATGCTGAAAATGCCACCTTGGAAAGACTTTCAAAGTCCACTTCAATTCCTACTAAGAAAAAGTCTTTTAAAAGGCCTTACTATAAGAAGGCCAGAGTTGCTTCAAATACTGGCCAGCAGTCTTCTCAACCTCGCTATACTGCTAAGCGTCAGCAATCCAAACAAGCACGAGCTAAGCCTGCAGCAGCTACTGTAGCTCAGCAGGCTCCAACCCCTCAGGGGTTTTGACTTGCTCCTAGGGAACTTGCCACTTCTGGTTCTAACACAACCAGAACCTCTCACCATACCCGGAAGGTTGGTTCACTTTGCTCCCAGATGGGAACAAATCACAACAGAACAATGGACCCTCTCTATCATTCGAGAGGGTTACAAACTTCATTTCTCCAGCCTTCCTCCCCATCATATGGTGAGACCATTCAATTCTCCCCCATCTCTCCTAACCCTGTTGGGTCAAGAGGTTTCCTCTCTTCTTGCCCAAGGGGCCATAGAAGAGGTTCCTCTTCCTCAACAAGGGTCCGGTTTCTACTCCCCTTATTTTCTCATTCCAAAGAAGACAGGGGGATTCAGACCAATCCTAGATCTGAGAGAATTGAACAAATTTCTCTTCAAGGAGAAATTCAAAATGCTGTCTCTCGGCATTCTCCTTCCTTACCTCCAGGGTCAGGACTGGCTTTGTTCTCTAGACCTACAGGATGCGTATACACATATACTCATCCATCCATCCCACAGAAAGTATCTTCGCTTTCTGTTTCAGGGAAAACATTTCCAATACAGAGTACTCCCCTTCGGTCTAGCCTCTGCTCCAAGAGTATTCACAAAATGCATGGCAGTCGTAGCCGCATTTCTAAGAGGCATGGGAATCTTTGTCTTCCCATATCTGGACGACTGGCTCATCCGAGCTCCAACTCAGTCACAGGCCCAGATTTCCCTGGACCACACAAGGAGCCTTTTGCAGTATCTGGGACTGGTAGTAAACCTTCCCAAGTCCCAACTCATCCCTACTCAATCTCTAGAATTCATAGGGGCCCAGTTGGACACCATCACTGCAAGGGCCTACCTTCCACAGGTTCGAGGCCAGCGCCTCCTGAGTTTGGCCTCCCAAGCTCAGTCCAGCACTCACTTGACAGCCAGGGAAATGCTACGCCTACTGGGTCATATGGCCTCCACAGTGCATGTGGTGCCCTATGCTCGTCTTCATATGAGAGCAGCTCAATGGACCCTGGCCACTCAGTGGACTCAGGCGTCAGGAGCGCTCTCAGACCAAATACAAACCTCCGATCGTCTGTTTTGGTCCCTCCACTGGTGGACTTCCACCAAGAATCTGTTGTTGGGGGCTCCATTTCAACCATTGCTACCCCAAGCAACCCTCACAACAGATGCCTCCCAAACAGGGTGGGGAGCCCATCTGCAAACTCTCTCCACTCAGGGCACTTGGTCTCTACAGGAGACCACCCTTCATATCAATCTTCTGGAACTGCGAGCAATTTACCTTGCCCTCAAGGTCTTCCACTCCCTCCTAGCCAACCTCACTGTCCTAGTTCAGACGGACAATCAGGTGGCCATGTTTCACATAAACAAACAAGGAGGGACGGGCTCTCTGTCGCTTTGCAACGAAGCTCTAAGACTATGGGCCTTCGCCAGAGAGCAGCATCAGATTCACCTGCTAGCAGTGTATCTCCCAGGAGTTCAAAACTCTCGGGCAGACAGGCTCAGTCGAGTTCTGCTGCCACACGAATGGTCCCTACATTTGGACCAAATAAACCGAATCTTTCAGGAATGGGGGACCCCGGACATAGACCTCTTTGCAAGTCCGTGGAATGCCAAACTTCCCCCGGTTATGTTCCAGAACTCCGTGTCAGGGAGCTCAGGCTACGGACGCCTTTCTCCTGAATTGGAATCAGGCATTCCTATATGCCTTTCCACCCATTCCTTTGATTCCCAAGACTCTGTTCAAACTCCAGAGGGATCATGGAACTATGATCCTCATAGCTCCACGCTGGCCACGCCAAGTGTGGTTCCCTCTACTTCTACAGCTCTCCCAGGGATCCTACTTGGATCTGGGAGCTGCGCCAGACCTCCTGTCTCAGGAGGAGGGGACTTTGTGGCACCCAAACCCCAAATCCCTTCACCTCAGTGCTTGGTTACTGAAGGCTTAAGCCTTCAAGACTTTCATCTTTCCCAACCAGTGAAAGATATCCTTTCTGCCTCTAGGAAACCCTCTACCAGGCGTTCCTATGCTTTCAAATGGAAACGTTTTTCCATTTGGTGTGCTCAGCAGGGTCTTGACCCTCTGGCACTTCCTTTGAATTCTCTTCTTGATTATCTCCTGCATCTATCCAATGCAGGCCTCAAGACGAATTCGGTAAGAGTCCATTTAAGCGCTATTGCAGCATCCTTGAAACATATAAATGGACAACCTATCTCCTCTCATCCTCTTGTTGCAAGATTCATGAGAGGCCTGACTCTCACTAAACCTCCCATCAGACCACCCCCGGTCGCATGGGATTTGAATCTAGTGCTCGGTCAACTTATGAAGCCACCTTTTGAGCCAATGTTTTCCACCTCCTTGAAATTTCTTTCCTGGAAGGTCATCTTCCTCATTGCAGTCACTTCGGCTCGCCGCATCAGTGAGCTGCAGGCTTTAGTGGCTAATCCACCTTACACAAGATTTCATCATGATAAGGTGGTCCTTAGGACGAATCCCCACTTTATGCCTAAAGTGGTCTCGCCTTTTCATCTTAATCAAGAGGTATATCTACCTGTCTTTTTTCCAGCTCCTCATGCATCCAATGCAGAGAGGAACCTTCATACTCTGGATTGTAAAAGAGCTCTCGCTTTTTACCTTAATAGGACTCAGCCACATCGAAAGTCTTCTCAACTTTTTGTGGCCTTTGATCCTTCCCATTTGGGACTTCCAGTCTCCAAGCGTACACTTTCCAATTGGATTGCTCAGTGTATTTCTTTTGCTTACCAGAGCAAAAACATTTCTCTGGAAGGCCATGTCACTGCTCACAATGTGAGGGCCATGGCAACTTCTATGGCTCATCTGCACTCTGTTTCCATAGATCAGATCTGTCGAGCCGCTACCTGGGCCTCGGTTCATACCTTCACAGCCCATTACTGTTTGGACAAGGACTCCCGCCGGGATGCCTTGTTTGGCCAGGCTGTCCTCAAGCACCTGTTCCATTCCTAAACAACTCCTGCCCACCTTCCCAGAATGGATGCCTGAGATCCATACGAAGATGGCGAACCTTTACAGGGGATCCCATGCATCTAAGCTAGGGAGTCCCCATATGTGAGGACTTATTCCTGCTTGTTCCTGGAGATAGCACAGTTACTTACCTGTAACAGGTGATCTCTGGGAACAGCAGGAATTAGTCCTCACAACCCACCCACCTCCCCTAGGAGTTGTATCTTTTATCTATCTATCTTCCTGTCCTCTCTCTGTTGACTCAGCTATAAACTCGAAACTGAGGAGAGCTGTTCAGGAAGGCGGGAAGGCAGTGCGCATGTGCAGTGGGAGGTCCCAAAAGCTTCTATTCTAAGAAGCTGGGGAGCTTTCCCGCACGGGCTCCGTCGGTACCGACGTACCCATATGTGAGGACTAATTCCTGCTGTTCCCAGAGATCACCTGTTACAGGTAAGTAACTGTGCTGAATCCTTTGGTCTTTGAATCGCTGGTACAACAGTAAAGAAGCTTGGCGTGAAAACGCTGGTGATTTAAAGCAACCTTTCATGTGCGACAAAAACATACAGGTCAAAGTGCAAAATCCAATATTTCCAATTGTCAGCCTGATCCCAAATAAGAATAGGTTGTTAATACCATTGGAAAGAAATGACCATTATGATGTTTAGCATATTTGGGTTACATTGTGATTCCATCATATTATGAAATTTGTCAGACGGCTGCCTGGGTGAGAATCTTCACAGTCTTGACAATGCATATATTTATATGATTTTTGCAAGATATTGTGGGTAATGTAGTTCATTCACACCAGACACAGCTGCTGACAATAATTTAGTTGTGCACAAGTGTTAAAGCCAATAAGATACTTCTTTATTTATGGGGTTATTTCTCCCAGCACAGATATGCTTGGTAGCACATAAATTAGGTTACTTGCTTGTAGTGTTTAACTTGGTAAAACAAAGTCAAAAATCAAAATCAGGAAAACAACCTTCAAACTTGTCAGGCAATTAGCTAATGTTTTCTTAGCATATCTCTAACAAACGAAAAGCCACAAAGAAAGAAATAAACTGTTCTTGTAAGGTTAACTTCTGATTACTTTCCACACAGATCCAGAAGTAATTCTCTCCTAGCTCACAAGCAATTAGGTGCAGCTCAATTGCTATCAGTTATCCAGCTGAAACCCTTTAGCTGGCTGGTTTTCTACTGTGTGAGTCAAATCCTGCTTCAGGAGCTTTTCTTAGTGGAATAAAGAACAAATTTGTATTTCTTTGTGATGGCTGCTGTGCTTTATCACAGAAAGTTACCAACGGAGTTTGGATAGAGAGCAGTCCATATAAACCAATATCTTGATCTGCTATTATTTCCCCTTCATCAACAAGCATAGGGTCACTATCATGAATTGGCACAGATGAATCTTTCAATGGAGCACTTTCAGGAGAACACTTATTTCCCTGCTGTCTTTCAAGGTTATAGCTAGGGCATAGATCAATGTTCATACCTGAGCTTCCATTGTTGCTATAGTTCCTCTCTATATAGCCTGGCCAGTATGTAGTCCAGTTCTTATGTCCAGCCTTCCAGTCCTGATCCCTGGACACTGGATCTCTCTTCACATACCTTCTGGCATAGGTCTTAGAGTCCCTTCCACGTGCAGCCGTCTCCCTCACAGGTGGCCTCTGGTGATTCCTTGTTCTGCAGCACCATTCCTCTGGCTTTCCCCAGTCCAATGGTCTATGCTGGCCCTTGGAATACCTCCCAGTATACGTACTGCTTTGGACTCTTCTAGACCTCTCAAAGGCTTTTCTCTTCCTTCTTCCAAAGGGTCTCTTTCCCTCTCTGTCCGTCCGGTTTGACTTCTGCTTCTGATGATCCTTCAGATGAAACTGATGATCAAACTCAAGCTGATTCTCAGGATACTGAGGACAATTCTCTGGATATCCACGGTGATCATGAAGCTGGTCATCTGTAGAATAAACTCTACTCTTATTCTGCTTAGATGAGTGCTCCCCCCTAATACAGTGCAGCTGTGCTGAATCAGGCCCTGCCCTTTGAGATGAGTGCTTAGGGATTACCTCATAGCCCTCCTGATTGAACACACGTTTTCTCACTTCAGCTCCTCTCATGGCTGTTGGAAACCTGGTGCATTCTGGGACTGGTAGTCTTTTATGGCAAAATTCTGTTTTCTCATTTCTACCAGCACTGACAGGTTGCTTGTTCAGAAACACTTCACCTTTTCTATAGCTCCTTCCTGAGCTATGATAAGCTTCCTTATCACATACCCCCCTGCTTAAGTTATTACGGACTGGTGTAACTGGTGAAACGTCTTCTCTACAGTCTGTAATCCGGGAAAGGGCATCCGCATTCTTGTGTAACTTCCCAGCACGATGTTCAACTTGAAAATCAAACGCCTGTAAGGCCATGTACCAGCGTGTCAACCTGGCATTGTGGTTCTTCATTTGCTGTAACCACTTAAGTGGGGCATGGTCCGTGACCAACTGGAACTTTCTCCCTGTAAGGTAAAACCTTAACGCCTCCACTGACCACTTGATAGCTAAACATTCTTTTTCTATTGTGGAATACTTTTGTTCAGCCGGTGACAACTTCCTGCTCAGGTACATCACAGGATGCTCCTCCCCATCATGGCACTGGGATAGGACCGCTCCTAGCCCTATATCCGATGCATCCGTTTGAACCAGAAAGGGTTTCTTGAAGTCCACCCCTTTCAGTACCGGTCCTGTACACAATTTTTCTTTTAAGACTGAAAATGCTTTTTCAGCTTCAGGTGTCCACTTTAGCTGGTTTGGACAATTCTTCCGCAGCATATCCGTGAAAATTGCACTTTTCTCTGCGAATTGCGGTATAAACCTGCGGTAGTATCCAATAAGTCCTAAGAAACTTCTTAGTTGTTTCTTTGTTGTTGGAGGAGGAGAATTCCTGATGCTATCTACTTTACTCATTAGAGGTTTAATTTTTCCTCTTCCCACTAGGTGACCTAGGTATTTTACCTCCCTATTTGCAAAGGCACACTTCTTCGGGTTTAAAGTGATTCCCGCTTGCTTCATGGAGCACAAGACTGCCCTGATCCTCTTTAGATGCTCCGCCCAGGTGTTACTATGGTTTATGACATCATCCATATATGCAAAAGCATAATTTTGGTGGGGTCGAAGTACCTGATCCACTAACCTTTGGCAGGTAGCCGCTGCTCCATGCAGTCCGAAAGGCATCCTCTTGAACTGGAAAAGGCCAACGGGGTGCTGAACGCAGTCTTCGGCTTCGACTCCCTGGTGAGAGGGATTTGCCAATATCCTTTTGTCATATCAAGGGTGGTTAAGTATTGAGCCTGTCCCAGCTGGTCCAACAGCTCTTCAATTCTTGGCATTGGATATGCATCAAAAACTGATATGGCGTTTACCTGCCGGAAGTCAATACAAAATCTTAAAGATCCATCAGGCTTCGGCACCAGGACTATGGGGCTATTCCAGGGACTCTTTGACTCCTCTATTACTCCCATGTCCAACATCTCCTGGACTTGTGCCACTACTTCCTGTCTTTTGGCTTCAGGCAAGCGGTATGGCCTTTGACGAACTAATTTCCCAGGTGGAGTTATTATTTCATGGGCAACCAAATGTGTCTCCCCAGGTATGGGTGTCAATACATCTGGAATTCTTTAAGCAACTTCCTAATTTCTTCCTGTTGTACCACTGTCAGGTCTTCACCTATTTGGGGCTCTGATTTTTCTTTACAATCAGATACCTGGGGTCCCAAATCTTCCTCTTCATTCACCTCCCTCTCTCGGGCACAGGTGGCAGCTAGGCTTTTAACCCCTTTGACATCAGTAGAACCAAAGCCTTTGGTTCCACGTTCAGAATTCTCCAGGGATGTGACCTCCTCCACAGGTGGAAAACCCAGCCTCTCACAGATCAATTGGGCAATTCTGTCTCCTGTCTTCACGTGATAATCATTCTGTCCAAAATTAAATAACAGAACTTTAATATTGCCCCTGTAATCGGGATCAATTACTCCCGCACCCACATCGATGAAATATTTAAGGGCTAATCCGGACCTTGGGGCTACTCTCCCATAGCATCCAATAGGTATTTCCACTTGGAGACCGGTGTCAACCAGGGCTCTCCCTTGGCTAGGTACCGTCACATTTTCTATGCTGCACAGGTCAAACCCAGCAGCTTGAGGGGTTGCCCGCTTAGGAGCTTGGGCCTTCTCTGTGACCCTATGGTACTTTAGGACAAATATCTGCTTTGGGGTAGCTTGGTCTTCTGGACGCTTAACCATCTTTTTAGCTGGGGTCTGAAGACTTCCAAATAAAGGCCCGGGAGCTATTACCATTAAACCTTCTCCCTCCTTCTTTCCTAGTCCTTCCACTAGACCCTGCTTAAATCTTGGCCAGTCTCTTCCTAGAACCAAATCAACGGGTAGCCTAGGCACCACTGCTAACAGGACTTCCTCTTGGTCCCCCAGGCACTTAACCTTTAGCCTATAGGTGGGATATGATGTTGCAGCACCATGAATGCATCTGATGTGAACTTGGCTTTCAGGGGTTCTAGGCACAAATCCTTCTTGGGCCTCTATCCTCTTCCAAAGCCTTTTTGACATCATACTCTGGTCTGCCCCAGAGTCTAACAAAGCATTTGTGGTAATTCCTTGCACATCAACCATCAAAAGAAATCCTCCTTTGGGCTGTTTTAAATCCACACCCACTAAGCTAGTGTGTGTCTGACATCCTTTTTTTAAATGTCCCCATTTTCCACACTTGAAACATTTCTTTCTATTCCACTGTGTCATCTGGTTTGATACAGTACATTCATTTTCAGAAACATTTTTAATTATTTTCTTTTCTGATACAGCACATCTAGCCTCAGCACCAATCTTCAGAGGGCCACCCATTCTATGGCAAGCCTGCGTGGCTTCCAAGAATCTCTCTGCTAGCATGGTTGCCTCTCCAAGATTTTGGCAATTTTGCTGTATAAGGAAAGTATGCAAATCTTTAGGCACCCCAAACATAAATTGTTCCAACATTATAATATCTAATAACATTTCTACCGTCTTTTGCTCAGGCTCCAACCATTTTACAGCTAAACCTCTGATTCTCTGACTCAGAGCCCTGGGTGTTTCACCCACTCTCAATGTAACAGCTCTAAACATTCGCCTATACTCTGAAATAGACAACCCTAGGCGATCTCTAATAGCAGCCTTTACATCCTTATAATTCAAAGCCTGGGCTGCTGGCATTGCTCTATAAGCTGCAAGCGCCTCTCCAGTTAATGAGGCTGCCAGCCTTACTGCCCACTGGGTCTCTGGCCATGCTAATGCTTGTGCCACTCTTTCAAAAGACTCTAGAAAATCATCAACATTATCATCTGGAGTTAGCTTCCCAAAACTAAATGCCCCAATCCCTTGATTGAGTCCCACACTGTCCACATGTGGTGTACCAGTATTCACTGCTGGTCTTGCATCTGTTCCACTTTGGTTCTTCAGCTCAACTAGGGCTTGCACCAGATCAAGCACTGGCCTCTGCTGGTCCATTAAGGCTCTCATAGCAGTGTCCTGAGCCTGCTGTGCTAGCTCCTGCTGCCTGCTGAATTGGGCTGCCATCCACTGAGCTAGTTCCTTTGGATCCATCTTGAACCCTGTAAGAAAATACAAACAAAAAAAACCACAGTGCACCACCTTCCAAACAGGTGTTTTTTTCTACACTTTTTTTTTTCAATTACCCTGTGCTTACTCCCATCCACCACTAGACATGCCCAGGTACTTATTACCTTGTCTCAGTGATGAATCCAGCTCTGCACAGGGTCTTTTCCTCCTGGGACAGCTTCCTCTCCTCCAAAGTGCAGTTTAGGGAAAATCTTTTTTTTTCAGCTTTAAACTTGAACTGTAGTTGTAATCCTCAGCAAGTAAATCCCCTTTGTGCAAAAGCAATCCGAAAAACTATGCCATTTGTCAGACGGCTGTCTGGGTGAGAATCTTCACAGTCTTGACAATGCATATATTTATATGATTTTTGCAAGGTATTGTGGGTAATGTAGTTCATTCACACCAGACACAGCTGCTGACAATAATTTAGTTGTGCACAAGTGTTAAAGCCAATAAGATACTTCTTTATTTATGGGGTTATTTCTCCCAGCACAGATATGCTTGGTAGCACATAAATTAGGTTACTTGCTTGTAGTGTTTAACTTGGTAAAACAAAGTCAAAAATCAAAATCAGGAAAACAACCTTCAAACTTGTCAGGCAATTAGCTAATGTTTTCTTAGCATATCTCTAACAAACGAAAAGCCACAAAGAAAGAAATAAACTGTTCTTGTAAAGTTAACTTCTGATTACTTTCCACACAGATCCAGAAGTAATTCTCTCCTAGCTCACAAGCAATTAGGTGCAGCTCAATTGCTATCAGTTATCCAGCTGAAACCCTTTAGCTGGCTGGTTTTCTACTGTGTGAGTCAAATCCTGCTTCAGGAGCTTTTCTTAGTGGAATAAAGAACAAATTTGTATTTCTTTGTGATGGCTGCTGTGCTTTATCACAGAAAGTTACCAACGGAGTTTGGATAGAGAGCAGTCCATATAAACAATATCTTGATCTGCTATTATTTCCCCTTCATCAACAAGCATAGAATTGGCACAGATGAATCTTTCAATGGAGCACTTTCAGGAGAACACTTATTTCCCTGCTGTCTTTCAAGGTTATAGCTAGGGCATAGATCAATGTTCATACCTGAGCTTCCATTGTTGCTATAGTTCCTCTCTATATAGCCTGGCCAGTATGTAGTCCAGTTCTTATGTCCAGCCTTCCAGTCCTGATCCCTGGACACTGGATCTCTCTTCACATACCTTCTGGCATAGGTCTTAGAGTCCCTTCCACGTGCAGCCGTCTCCCTCACAGGTAGCCTCTGGTGATTCCTTGTTCTGCAGCACCATTCCTCTGGCTTTCCCCAGTCCAATGGTCTATGCTGGCCCTTGGAATACCTCCCAGTATACGTACTGCTTTGGACTCTTCTAGACCTCTCAAAGGCTTTTCTCTTCCTTCTTCCAAGGGTCTCTTTCCCTCTCTGTCCGTCCGGTTTGGCTTCTGCTTCTGATGATCCTTCAGATGAAACTGATGATCAAACTCAAGCTGATTCTCAGGATACTGAGGACAATTCTCTGGATATCCAAGGTGATCATGAAGCTGGTCATCTGTAGAATAAACTCTACTCTTATTCTGCTTAGATGAGTGCTCCCCCCTAATACAGCGCAGCTGTGCTGAATCAGGCCCTGCCCTTTGAGATGAGTGCTTAGGGATTACCTCATAGCCCTCCTGATTGAACACATGTTTTCTCACTTCAGCTCCTCTCATGGCTGTTGGAAACCTGGTGCATTCTGGGACTGGTAGTCTTTTATGGCAAAATTCTGTTTTCTCATTTCTACCAGCACTGACAGGTTGCTTGTTCAGAGACACTTCATCTTTTCTATAGCTCCTTCCTGAGCTATGATAAGCTTCCTTATTACAAATTTTAAGACACCGCGTAAATTTGACATGTTTCCTGAGCCAAATGACTCAAAAAAAGGCAGACGTGCATGGAAAACTAAAATTGTGTGAACTGGAACTTCAAGAAACCGCCACAGACCAAACACTGTATTTAAAAACAGCGTCTCTGTCATATGTGACTGCGGCACTTTTCTAAACAAACTATGACATATACACGGTGTTATATGAAGTATATTCGGGTCATTCAGGATAAGATCAAGGACTGGATAAGAGATCCCATTTGGACATGGGGTAATATTGTAACTCTTTTTACATTGGCATAGGGTGTGATTACAAAATGTCAAAGAGTGATCTGGATATAGAATGAAACAATAAAGATCACTGTGAAATGGCAGATCTGTGCAGAGGACCTAATTGAGTCCCATGGGGGCTGAAATTATTTAAAAAACATGGATATACCCGAAGGAGATAAATATATAATTGTAGCAGCAACTAATGTTAGTTGACCTAGAGCACCAAAAAAAAGGCACAAGAAAACCATAACAACCATAAAAAATCAGGTTAGGAGGTCGTCATTAACAGCTCAAAAATTTAAAAATTGAAAACCAACAATAGGGATCAAATTAGAAATCAGAATTAAAATTGTAGTGTATATAATATCAAAAATACATAATTATGCATACCGGACTTGTAGTCTTAAAATGATACAACATGGTGATCAGTGTATTTATGGTCATGACCCTGTGGGATTGAAAGTGTATCTTAAAATGCTCCCTAAATGTGCAAAAATATGATTAAATAAATAAATAAATAAAAGGAAATCAAGAGAGAAATAGTAAACAAATAATAAAATAAATAATTAAAATAATTCAATACATAGATAAATGAATAAAGTAAAATTAGGATTAAAAGTGCAAACCACATAAAATCAATTAGGGTTATAAAAACACAGAATAAAACCAAAGGTTAAGATGACATTATATGTTAAGGGGGTAAAATAAAATATAATGTTAAAAAGAGTGGGGGAGTGGAGGAAGGGGGAGGGGGAAGGAAGGAAGATGGGAGGAAAAAGGATAAAAACCAGTGTAGGCTTTATGGAGATGATCAAGATGTTCTGAGTTTTATAGAAAAATAGAGAGATTCTGTTCAATATTTAGACCACATGATATTACTGTATTGAGCATGTATATGAATCTCTGTTCTAACTTAAGTAAAATCCTATCAACATCGCCACCTCTCCAATGAGTATACACCACTCGTAGCACCAAAAATTTCAAATCTGATATTGCATGTTGTTGTTCCTCCCAGTGTGCCACCAAGGGTTTGTCAGGGACCTTCCTCTGTAGGCAACGTTTGTGTTCTACTATCCGTGTTCCGACTGACCATTTAGTTTTGCCAATGTAAAGAGGTTGCAAGGACAAGTAATTAAATAAATTACTTGTGAAGTCTCACTGATAAAAAAAACTATCCAGTCAAAATTGCTTCCTAGTCGGAAGATGTTTGAAGGAGTCCTTGACAGCACATTTCACAGTCGGAACATCTGCCACACCGAAAGTGACCTTTAATTCTAGGTGTGTCTCTGGGTTTGGTAAGAGCTTAGAGGAAAGGGGCTGCTCTCAGGTGCAGCTCGTTATTCAAATCAGTCATACACAGAGGACCTGAGATTAATTACTTAAGCTTCAGGTACACAAGGTGTATTAGGGGTATTAGATACACTTTTATTGGTATAAGCATCCACACCAATCCTTATTATATACAGAATTTAAAAGACCTAAACACAAGCTTTAAACTAAGATGCAGACAGAAGTCCAGCAACGAGATGGGGGTTCTCCGGTCTTTTGCATTGAGTGTCACATGTATGATTTTCTCCCAGTTGGTGAGAGGTCTTACGTATGCACTAAGTGAAAAGAACTCTTTGCTCTCAGGGAACGAGTCCGTTCTCTAGAGGCTAGAGACATAAGAAAGACAGAGAAGTACATGGACGAGACCTACAGGGATATAGTCCTGAAGTCCCACCTCCAGTCTGGCAGCATCCCTGTTGCCATGGAGGAGAGAGGTCACGTGACAGGAGAGCATCACCCTGGTGTGGCAGGAAGTGATCCTGTAACTAGGACCTGTCCTCCAGGTGATGTAAAACCCTCTCGCACCGAGGACATTTCTCGAGGGCCATGTCCCCATGAGGGGAGGGTCAGGACAGCTGTTATAGTTGGTGATTCAATCATTAGGAATGTAGATAGCTGGGTGGCTGGTGGACGTGAGGATCGCCTGGTAAAATGCCTGCCTGGTGCGAAGGTAGCGGACCTCACGCACCACCTAGATAGGATCATAGATAGTGCTGGGGAGGAGTCTGCTGTCTTGGTACATGTTGGTACCAATGACATAGGAAAATGTGGTAGGGAAGTTCTGGAGGCTAAATTTAAGCTTTTAGGTAGGAAGTTGAAATCCAGAACTTCCAGGATAGCGTTCTCCGAAATGCTTCCTGTTCCACGTGCAGGACCCAAAAGACAGGCAGAGCTCCGGAGTCTCAATGCGTGGATGAGACAATGGTGCAAGGATGAGGGTTAGGAACTGGGGAACATTCTGGGGAAAGGGGGGCTCTTCCGAAGGGATGGGCTTCACCTTAATCAGGATGGGACCAGACTGCTGGCATTAACCTTTAAAAAAGAGATAGAGAAGGTTTTAAACTAGAAATTAGGGGAAAGCCGACAGTCACCCAGGAGTGCATGGTTCGGACAAAGGTATCCTTGAAGGATACTACCAAAAGCAGTGAGGTTCCAAAAGGGAGTATAGTAGCCCAAATGCCCTTGAGTAAGGAGCAGACAGAGCATAAAGATTCCAAATTACCCCTGCCTACCAATAGCCAGATTAATATGAATAAAATACAGTCTCTAAAATGCTTGTATGCCAATGCTAGAAGTCTAAACAATAAGATGGGAGAGTTAGAATATATAGCACTAAATGAGAGGTTAGATATGATTGCACTCTCAGAGACAGGGTGGAAGGAGGATAACCAGTGGGACACTGTGATACCTGGATACACACTATATCGTAATGATAGAGCTGATCAAATTGGTGGAGGGGTTGCCTCTATGTTAGAGAGGGCATTGAGTCAGAAAGGATTAAAGTTTTGCAGGGAACAAAATTTGCTGTAGAATCTCTAAGGATTGAAATTCCATTTATGAAGGGGAAGGTGATGGCAGTTGGAGTATACTATCGACCGCCTGGCCAGAATGAACAAATGGATGATGAAATGCTCAAAGAAATCAAGGAAGCTAACAAAAGTCACAACAGAGTAGTAATAATGGGTGATTTCAATTACCCTGGTATCGACTGGGTCAGTGTCACAGCAGGACAAGCTAAAGAGATAAAGTTTCTAGATGGAATAAATGACTGCTTCTTGGAGCAGCTGGTTCATGAACCGACCAGAGGGGAAGCCATACTGGACCTAGTCCTTAGTGGAACGCCAGATCTTTTGCAAGAAATAAGGGTATTGGGACCACTTGGCAATAGTGATCATAGTATGATCATGTTTGATTTAATTAGTGGAGGACAGATAGTAAAGGCATCCACAGTACTACCTTTTAACTTTCAAAAGGGAGACTATGATAGAATGAGGAATATAGTTAGGAGAAAACTAAAAGGAGTGGTTCCAAAGGTTAAAGACTTACAGCAAGCTTGAGTGTTATTTAAAAATACTATCCTCGAAGCCCAGAACAGCTGTATTCCACGCATTAGGAAAAGTGGAAGAAAGTCCAAAATACTGCCAGCATGGTTTAAAGGTGAGGTCAGAGAGGTTGTTGCTGCCAAAAAAGCAACCTTCAGGAAATGGAAAAAAGAGCCAAATGATGAAAACTGGAAACAGCACAAGCACTGGCAAGTTAAATGCAAAGCATTGATAAGGCAGGCAAAGCGGGAATTTGAGAAGAAACTTGCTACGGAAGCAAAAACACGAAATAAAGACTTTTTCAAGTACATTCGTAGCAAAAGGCCTGTGAGAGAGTCAATTGGACCATTAGATGATAGAGGGGTAAAAGGGGCAGTAAGAGGAAACAAGGCTATAGCATAGAGACTGAATGAATTCTTTGCTTCGTTCTTTACTGAGGAAGATGTAGGGATGTTACCCAAGACTGAAGTGGTATTTAAAGGTGATACTGCAGAGGAATTGAGAGAAATATCGCTACACTGGGAAGATATATTACAACTATTTGATAAACTGAATAGTAGCAAATCACCTGGACCGAATGGTATACATACCAGAGTGTTGAAAGAACTGAAATATGAGATTGCGGACCTGCTATTGGTAATCTGTGAACTTTCATTAAAATCATCTGTAATACCTGAAGATTGGAGGGTCGCCAACGTAACACCAATTTTTAAAAAGGGTTCCAGGGGTGACCCGGGAAATTACAGACCGGTGAACCTGACGTCAGTACCAGGGAAAATGGTAGAAACCATCATAAAGAACAAAATTACACAGCATGTGGATAGTCATGGCCTAATGGGAGACAGCCAACATGGCTTTAGACAAGGAAGATCTTGTCTTACTAATCTGATATGTTTTTTTGAAGGTGTGCATAAACAGGTAGACAAAGGTGAGTCAGTTGATATAGTGTATCTGGACTTTCAGAAAGCTTTTGACAAAGTCCCCCATCAGAGACTTTTGGCGAAGCTAAAAAGTCATGGGATAGGAGGCAGTGTACTGTTGTGGATCGGGAACTGGTTAAAAGATAGAAAGCAGAGGGTAGGGCTAAATGGCCAATATTCCCAGTGGAAAAAGGTGAATAGTGGAGTACCCCAGGGATCTGTACTGGGTCCGCTGCTTTTTGACATATTCATAAATGACCTGGAAAAAAGGGAATAACTAGTGAGGTTATCAAATTTGCAGATGACACAAAACTGTTTAAAGTTGTTAAAACCCAAGAGGATTGTGCAAAACTGCAGGAGGATCTGGATAAATTGGAAGACTGGGCATCCAAATGGCAGATGAAATTTAATGTGGACAAGTGCAAAGTTATGCACCTAGGAAAGAACAACCCACACTATAGTTACACGATGCAAGGCTCCACATTAGAAACCACCACCCAGGAAAAAGATTTAGGAGTCATCGTGGATAACATGTTAAAACCCTCCGCCCAGTGTGCAGCGGCGGCCAAGAAAGCAAATAGAATGCTAGGTATCATAAGGAAAGGGATGGAGAATAAAACAAAGGATGTTATAATGCCTCTGTATCGCTCCATGGTACGACCACACCTTGAATATTGTGTGCAATTCTGGTCATCGTATCTTAAAAAGGACATAGCGTTATTAGAAAAAGTACAGAGAAGAGCCATCAAATTGGTGAAGGGGATGGAAGGCTACTCCTATGAAGAGAGGCTAAGAAGGTTAGGGCTCTTTAGCCTGGAGAAGAGACGGCTGAGGGGAGATATGATAGAGGTCTATAAATTAATGAATGGAGTGGAACGGATAAACGTGGATCAATTGTTTACGCTATCAGAGTATAGAAAGACTAGGGGACATGTAATGAAGCTACAGGGTAAACTATTTAAGACAAATAAGAGAAAATATTTTTTCATTCAACGTGTAATCAAACTCTGGAATCTGTTACCGGAGGATGTAGTAAGGGCTGTTACTATAGCTGGGTTTAAAAAAGGTTTGGACAAGTTCCTGGAGGAAAGGTCCATAAACCACTATTAAAAAGGGACCCAGGATATCAATGCTTGACCCAGTACAAGCATTGTGGAACCTGTGTCTTTTGGGGATGTTGCTAGGTATGTATGACCTAGATTGGCCACTGTTGGAAACAGGATACTGGGCTTGATGGACCTCGGTCTGACCCAGTATGGCATGTCTTATGTTCTTATGTTCTTAAGAGCTGATGGTACCAGACATTTAGCAAGATTCTGATTCCTCTTGCATGCAATGATGAACTGTTGAGACTGAAAAGCAAGCAATGTGGCCAGAAGGTGCCATTCTTCTCTTAGAATTCCTGAGATGTCCTTATGGAGGCTAAAAAAGGTGAGCGCGCATGCAATCCTTCTTTTCTTTATGATGGACGACCCCTTTAAGAGTGCCTCACGATCTGAGTCCTTAGCCTTGAGTAAGCTTTTTGTATGCATTGTTGAGGATACTCCCTATCTTCAAAATGTCTTCTCATCCTTGTGTCTTGACTCTCAAATTCCTGGTTCGTAGTACAAATCATGTGAACCCACAGGAACTGACTAGTGGGTAAATTAATTTTTAAGGGTTTGTTGTGAAAACTATTGCACCTTAGCAATAAGTTCCTAACTGTAGTTTTCCGGTACAAGGTGCTAGAAAAAACATTAAAATCCTTTTCAGTCAGTGTGTCCAGATATGATAAACCTTTACTACTATAATGACTCTGGAACTGTAAATTGAAATCCAAAGAGTTCAACCATTCCAGAAAAACCTTTAATTCTTCCTCATCTCCATCCCAGATCATGAACACATCGTCAATGTATCTTTTCCACATCCTAAATTTTGTCGTAAAAGTATATCTGGATAGCAAACCACATAGTGTTAGGACAACATTTTTGCTGTCCTAATTATTTATTTAGTATCATTTGATATATGATAATTCAACAAAGACTGTCATCATTGCAGTTTACATTATTAAACAATGCAGTTAGCTATCCATATAGCCAGCTGAATATCACCATTATCTGGAAAACATTTGTCTCTATCTCACCTCTGTCCAAATTTTGGGTCAACCTGGCACTGTCTGGGTAATGCTGAGGTGATCAGAAGAAATATTCAGTGGCAATATCAAGATAATACCATTGAATATTCTGATAACTGAATAAGTACCTTTGAATACTGGCATCCAAAAGCTTATTCTGGAAACTAAAAGTGTGCTGTAGAAGTTAACTATGGTGTTGCTGATTAGAGCCACAATCTGTGAGTTTGCTATTTAAAGTCACAGGATGTAGTCTGGACCAGAGACAGTCTAGTAAATAATTTGGTTTAATATATTCTGCTTTTTCATCCAGAAGGAGATACAGAGTAGCTTACTAACTTTTAGATTTTACATTCAGGTACAATGGCGGGAAAACCTCGCCTATCTATAAAACATGGAGGACTCAGCGGGTAGCATCGGAAATTGCTGCTATCCAGTTAGCCCTTTCCTCTGCCCCCGCTCCGTCCTGGAATGCCCCCAACATGCCCTGATGCTAACTGCATAGCATCTGGGTGCGTTAGGGGCTTATCAAACTTTTCCTGAAGGGCCTCTAAGGAAGTTTCGGGATGCGTCAACATCAGCAATACATCTTCAGTGAACAATGAGATCTTATATTGTACATCGCCCACTGTGAGTCCTACAATATCCTGCTGGGTTCAAATATGCTCTGCCAAAGGTTCCATGGACAGTGCAAAGAATTGGGGACAGGGGACATCCCTGTCACGTGCCCCTTTCTAGATCAAAAAATGACGAAAATGCCACCCTATGTACATTGCTTCTTTGGGGAAGGCTAAACTTTGCTCACCTTTTGCAGGGAAGTTATTGCAATTTTTTGATGTTGAAGGAAGAAAAGAGGGTGCCTCTCTTTTACATAGGTCTAGAGGAGTATTGGGCATGGTCAAGAGATATGAATGATTTGCCTCACACTAGAGTGAGGAGTTAGGCACCTATTGGGGAGGGCAGGATATCCAGATGAGTATTACATGTGTCGGGAGACCTGTGGTGGAGGCTGATTTATGAGAAATGTTTTGTAAAGTGGCTTTGTGATGTGGTGGCTAAAGAAATGGAGGATTTTTTTAAAATCAACAGCACTGATGATGTGAGTTTGACAGTGGTATGGGATAGCTTCAAGGCCTACCTTCAGGGCAGGTTTTTAATGTGGGGGCGTGCAAGAAGTGGCAGTGGAGACAGGCATTAGAACAGAGTTACTTGCGGGTTAAAGAGTTAGAGCAGAAATATGTGCATACAGGGGGGAAAAATATGGAGCGGAAGCTAGAGCAAACTTGAACACAGGTGCTGGCCATACAACTGGAGGACGTGGTTTTCCAGATGCAATGGTTAAGGCAGTAATTTTATGAACATGGTGACAAGCTGGATAGGTTGCTGGGATGGAGCCTTAAAGTTCAGTGGGCTGCCCATGTGGTGAGCTGGCTGCATAAGGATACCGGTGCGTGGGCGGTAAGTGATGTGGATATTTGGGAGGATTTCCAGGAATATTACTGCTGTCTACTGAGCTGAGATAGCAGGTGTCGGAGTGGGGGTAGAAGTATACCTGGTGCAGGTGGCTCTGCCTACTCTGACTGAGGCTGAGAGGGGTCACTTGGGGCAACCCATTTCGATGGGGGAAATTCAAGTGGCTATTAAAGGGATGGCCTTGGGTAAATCTCTGGGCCTGGATGGCTTTATGGTGGCTGTATATAAAAATTATAGTGATCAGCTAGCTCCCATCCTAGCAGAGGTGTCAAATGTGGTGCTGGAAGGTGAGCCACTACCTACATCAATGGGACAGGCTGGCATTAGTGTGCCTCTAAAGCCTGGTAGGGAGCCCATCCAGTGTGGATCTTACTGCCCTATTTTCTTGCTGAATGTCGATGCAAAGATCTTAGCTACTCTCTTGAGCAGTTACATGCCACAATTGGTCAGTGTTGACCAGACAGAGTTTATCCACGGCCGTCAGGTGGCAGATAATGTAAATCGGGTGGTTAATCTTTTCTGGGTGACTAAGGAGGAGAGTAGGGGTGCCATTGCTCTGTCGGTTGACACTGAAAAAGCATTCGATCGTGTGGACTGGGAGTTTCGCTGAGCCGCATTGCAGAAGCTTGGGTTGGGTGAGCCCTTCCTTCATTGGGCGCAGAGTCTGTACCAGTATCCGCAAGTGGCTGTAAAAGTTAACAGGAGCTATTCAGAATTTTTTGTCTAGAAAGGGGCACGTGACAGGGATGTCCCCTGTCTCCAATTCTTTTTGCACTGTCCATGGAACCTTTGGCAGAGCGTATTCAAACCTGGCAAGATATTATAGGGCTCACATTGGGCGATGTACAACATAAGATCTCATTGTTCGCTGAAGATGTATTGCTGATGTTGACGCATCCCGAAACTTCCTTGGGGGCCTTCAGGAAGAGTTTGATAGCTACCAGCAAGTTATGGGTTTTAAAGTAAATCTGACAAAATCAAAGGCTCTTAATGTCTCCTTGGAGGAGGAGGAGATGAATGGACTGCATGAGGCCTTCCTTTTTAAGTAGACTTCATCTTATTTTGTGTATTTGGGGGTTAAGATAGGCCCGGATTATTCCAAGCTATTTCATTTTATCTATGTGTCCTTGTGGTGGGAGGTGGTGGTGGATCTGCATCGCTGGATGAAGCTGCCGCTGTCCTGGTTGGGGCGTATAGTGTGCATTAAGATGGTGATGCTACCTAAGATTTTCTACTTCTTTCAGTTGCTTCCTGTACAAGTACCCAGGGGAGACTTAGAATGTTTGCAGTGCAAGCTGTTTGAATATATTTGTAGGAAGCGGCCTGCAAGGATAGCGAAGGCGGTATTATATCACTCTAAGAAGAAGAGGGGCCTGGCGGTCCCAAACTTATACTGATATTATCTGGCCACACAATTAAGCAATGTGGTGAGCTGGTTAGCGGGGATGGGGTGTAAATGGGTACAGATTGAGGAGGCTTATGTTAAGGGGGTCCCTATCCAGTTTTTTGGCCTGGGGGTAGCACAAGGGGGTAGTGATTCAAGTTCACAGTGTGCAATATGTACTTGTGTTTTGTAAGTGTGCTAGGGCTTGTTGCTCACTGAGGGGGGAGGTTTCCCTACTACAACCTATTTGATACAATGATGCTTTTTTACCAGGGCAAGTGGATCCCTTCTTCAGTGTTGGGAGAGACAGGGATTGATCACCTTACTGGAGCTCTGTTCGGCAGGGGAGCTTACGTCCTTTCAGGAACTTCAAGAGAAATATGGTTTGGGAATGTGTGATTTCTGTGGTTATCTCACGTCCACCACTGGCTTAGTAGTAAGGCTTGGGAATGAGCTATCGAGGCAAGACCCACCTTTTTTGGGTGCTTGTGTTGGTACCGAGAGGCCAAGTGGCATGTTATTTCCAAAATCTATCAGGACTTGCTGAATCAGGCTCTCTCCCGAGTTCAATTCCAAATTCAATGAAAAGATTATATCTATAGAGTTTTGGATGACGAGGGCTGGGAGCGCATTTTTAAGCACCTTAGTTGGGACCCCCCTCAGCTCACCATGCAGAGAATGGCTATAAAGACCTATACAGGTGATATCTGACACCGGTACACCTACATAGAATGATTGTAGGATATCCTGACAGTTGTTGGCAAGGGTATGGGAGCGTGGTGTCCTACCGGCATATGTGGTGGGAGTTCCCTGCCATTAGGGGAATATTAGGAAGCAGTTGGGAGGGCAATACGGACAATGGTGGGAGGGGTGGTGATGTGGGGAATGGAAGGGGGGGTGTTGGGGATACCAGAGGAAGGGTGGCGGAGGGATCAAGGCAAGCTGGTGTGTATGTGTGCTATAGTGGCAAGATGTGAAGTGGCCCTGTTTTGGAAATCAGTATTTGTCCCCACGGTTCAGACATGGGTGACACTCATGTGCACAAAGTACTTAATGGAAAAACTTACAGCAACCTGGTGAGATTGGGTACCGCAGTTTAAGTGGGTGTGAAAGCCCTTTGAGTTGCATTTTGTTGGGTGTTTTATAAATTGGTGGGGGCCAGAGCCTGGGGTGGTGGCGGAGGAGAGAGGGGGTTATCTGTATTACCTTGTTTCTTGTGCATTTGATTTCGGGGATATTGTATCATTGATACCTTTTCTGGTTGAGCTTTATCATGTTCATATATACAAAAAATGTTAACAAATATTAAGTTACAAAGAAAAAATAAAGTGGCTCTGTAAGCCTATATGGTGCTTCTGCAGGCTTATAAAATTGCTTTGTCCTAAGAACTGATGTGCAGACATGTACATGGCACCCTGGTGCATATGTTCTGGCAGTGTGAGAAGATTCAGAATTATTGGAAGAAATATCAGTTTTATCTACAGAGGGTGCTTTAGCAAGGGGTGCCGGTCTCCATGCATGTCATTGTGATGCTCGGCGGTTTAGGGAGCGGGCGCCCGACTTTTTATGCAAACGACATTCTTAGGGGATCCTTCTGGTGTGGGTGGGTTCAGACTTTCCTGCTTTTTGGGCCTAGCATAATCTTTTTCATTGGTTAATGCAGATGGAGAACATGGCCGCCCAATGCTCAACTTTGAAACATGCCAGATTTTTAGAGACATGGGAACCCTATTTACAGACATTGTCACCTAGAGCTTGTAGTTTGGTGTTGAATAGTATGTTTGTATACATGAGGACTTGAGGGGTGAAGGGGAGGATCGTATGGGGGGCTAGCAGAGGAGTGAGGGGGCAAGGAGGAGGAGGGAGGTAGGAGAAGTTAGATTTGTTTTCTTTACTTATTTTTTTATTTTGACTCTGCTGCTGTCAGGGGTTCTTTTATTGGGCTTGGATGGGGCACTACTGTATTTTGCATGTCTACATGTTTGGGTCAGTTAGTATGATGTTGTGGTCTTGTTTCAGCAAAAATGATTTGAATGTAAAATCTTTTATGATATTTATTTATTTATTTAGCTGTGCTTATATACCGCTTTTCACCAGGTCAAAAATAAAGGGGGGGGGGGGATTACAATAAAAACATGCTATCTCATATTTACAAGGGAGAGGGGTTACAGTGAAACATGGTGTCTCATATTTGCAGGGGGGGTGGTTACCATCACTAGGAGGTTCGAACATATATACATTTCAGTTGTGCAGTCATCTCATTTACAGTCTACTTTCGGTCTGTTTCTGAGTCTCAGGTTGGGTGTCCCAGGTAGATGCTGAATAAATGGGTCTTAAGTTGTTTCCGGAATGAGGAGAAGTCTGTGTTGCTTCAGATACTGGATGGGAGTGCATTCCAGAGTGTGAGGGCATATAGGTCAAATGCGCGGTTACAAGTTTGCTGGTTAAATTTGGTCTTCTTGTATGGTATGGACAGTAAGTCACATGTGGCCTGTCGTGATGGTCTTCTGGAGCTTGGACATTGTAATGGTGTTTAAATGCGTAGCTTGTTGCTGGTGACATGCTTTATGAATCAGGACCAGTGTTTTATATTTGATCTGTGCTTCTAGAGGTTGAATGTGAAGATCTCTCAGTATGGATTTGATGTGGTCATATTTCTTCTCTTTTTGGATGATCCTTGCTGTCGTATTGAGGGCTGTATGCAGTGGGTTGAGACTGATGGCCAGGAGTCCTTGGTTTATCGCGTTACAGGAATCCAGGTGGGGCCTGTAAGACTGTTCTGAAATGTTGTGGGTCTAGAAGAGGTCTGAGGCGCTGTAACATCTTGGCTTTGAAAAATATTGTCATTGCTGTTTTTTCAGTCTGTTGTTTTAAAGATCCAGGATGATCCCTAGATATATGATGTGGGTTTGGACTTTTATTTGGGCTGTTCCCAGTGTGAGGTGCATCGTGGGGTTGAAGGTTTGGTCCTTTGTGACAAACAATGCTTCTTTTTTTTTGAGGTTTATTGTGAGATTGTTTTCCTGGAGCCATTTGGAGACGTCATTGAAGCAGCTTGTTAGTTCAGGATTTGTTGGCTTTGTCGTTGTTATGGAACCATAGCGCATAATGTCATCTGTGTATATGTGGAAATTGACATTATGAGTCCTTATTATAGAGCAGAGTTGTTTGAGGTAAATATTGAATAGCATAGTTGAGAGGGCGGAGCCTGTGGTATTCCTTGAGTTTGTTGAAATGGGGGGGAGGTGGTGGTGCTGGTTCGAATTAGTTGATACCTATTTCTTAGGTAGGATTTGAACCATTGCAGAACTTTGTCCTTTATGCCTATTTCTTGTAGTCTGTGTAGAAGAATGCTGTGAGAGATGGTATCAAATGCTGCAGAGATGTCTAAAAAGATCAGGGTGTATCTAGTATGTTTGTTCAGTATTCCTTGGATTAGGGTGTTTATGAGCGAGATCATGAGGGTTTCAACCCCATGGGAAGGACAGAATCCATGTTGCTGGGGATCGAGGGTGTTGTTTGCATCTAGAAGGTCCTGTAGTTGTTCTTGGACTATCTTTTCAATACATTTTGCAGTGAATGGGAGGCTTGCTACTGGTCTGTAAGATGCAGGATCCATTGGGTCAAGTTCAGGTTTCTTGAGGGTTGGGCGGATAATGGACCTCTTGAGGTTGGCGGGCATGATTGCCTGCCCGAGAGGTTCATTTACAATTTTGGTGAGTGCTGGGCTTAGTTTCTGTTTTGTCTTATTTATCCAGGTCACTGGGCACAGATTGAGGAGGGATGTGGTTGTATTGAGACCTGATATGGTGGTTTCAATCCTTTCTTTGGAAACTGTCTCAAATGTATCCCATGTAGTGGCAGGAATGGTATCGTTGCTGTCTCTAATTGTTGCTGGCTGAATGTTGGATATTTTCTGGAGCTGTTTGTATTGGGCTGCAAGCCGATGCAGTGGTATATTTGGGAGTTTGGTCGAGTGGTTCGGGGTTTTGGTCAGTTGTTTGATGATATCAAAGAGTTCTGGTGGTCTGTTGATTGAAGTGTTTATCAGCTTCGAGTGATAGGCTCTTCTTGTGTTGTCTGTCTCTGTGCGATAGTGGTTTAGTGCATCCATGTATCTAGCTCTGTCATTTTCAGTTTTCGTTTTCCTCCATTTCCTCTCGGTTCTCCTGAGGTTTGTTTTTAATTTCCTTAGGGCAGGTGTGAACCATCGTGCTCTTGTTGATCTCATTTTGTTTCCTTTGTGCATCGTTGTAGGTCTTGCTGCACTGGTTACTGTGTCGTTCCAATTGTTGGTTAAAGCTTCCAGATCAAGTGTATCTGTTTGTAGATTTGGGAGGACTTGGCTGAGGAAGTCATCCTTGTCGAATGTTTTGAATCTTCTTGTTTGTTGTGCGTCTTCTCTGGTGGATGTACGTTGATAGGAGCTAGAGAAGGTGATGAGGTAGTGGTCGGACCATGGGACTGATGTGATCCTCAGGTTTTTGTTTGTGGATGCGTGTTGGGCTTTGAGGAATATGAGGTTGAGGGTGTTTCCTTTCTCATGTGTTGGGATGTTGACAATTTGGGTTAGTTCCATCACTTCCATTGCTTCAAGGAATGCGTTGGCATGCTTTTATTGTATGGATGGGAGGTTGAAATCGCCGAGGATTATATGATCTTTCATGGTGTTGTTGCTGTCTGATATTTGTCTGAGGATATCTGATAGGTCTGAGCTTGCTGTGGGTGCTCTGTTTGTTGTTGACTGTGAGGATGTCTGCTTCTTCTGTGGTTTCCACTGCATAGCTTTGGAGGTGAAGGGTGGACTTCGCTATTACAGCTACACCTCCTCTCCTGGAGTGAGCTTGTGAGCAGTTGTATAAGCTATAACCATTGGGTGTTAGTTGATTCATGAGTATGGTGTCAGTATCAGCTAGCCAGGTTTCAGTTATGCAGAGGATATCAGTCTGATGAGATGAAATGAGGTCTTGGAATAAAGGGAGTTTGTTCTTCATCGACCGAGCGTTTATGAGGGAGGTATGGAGTGTTTGTGTGTGAGCTGAAGTGGAGGAGTGTTCTGATATAAGTGGGATATGAATAAGTCTCTCTGGGTGGTGAACACAAGGTGTTTGCTTTCTGAGTGTTTTGTGGGCGGGTTCTCTCGGGTTGTGATATGTGTATGCACTTATTGCCATGTAGTGTTGTGGAGATGGCCATGCAGTTGTCCAGTGTGGTACAAATTGAAAGGGAGGCATATGTTTTGCTTTACCTTTGTGTGCTGCTTCCGGGATCGTTGCTGTTCTTTATATGCTTCTTGAGCCCAGTTGGTTGGATGGTCTGAAGATGGCCAGGTCAGGTTAGGTCCTCGATGAAAGATCTGTCGGTCCCCACCTGCGATCCATGCCTAAGGGCCACGCCAAAGGGCGCGCCTTAGCAGAGGTTTCTTTGCTGCTTCTTGCTGTGTCCGGAGTAATGGTGCGTGCTCTGATTGGCCTGTTGCAGCACAGGGGCGGGAGAATCCTGCGTTCCCTTCCCCTGTGCTGTGGGAGGCCAAATCAGGGCAGCAGGAGCCGGCTGAAGGAGCACCTTAGCAGATTTTGTTTTATGCTGCTGCTTGCTTCATGCATTTCAGCAAGCAAGTGGATAGAAATATAATTTAATTAAAAAATAATATTTTAAGTGTTCTAGTAAAATAATGTAATATAGGTGGATAATTCATGAAAAGTATTAAACCGAATTGAAAAGTAACATCTAGACTTTCTTGAAAATATGACTACCATCTCAATAAATATACTTGCAATTATTGTTGTCATTATCATAAATAAATCTTTTGCCATATCATATTTGAATAAGGGAACAATGATTATGTGCTTCCTTTCTGGGTAGCAGACAACTATTTTATAACATTAGCATAAAATCAGTGTATTCTGGTCTTGACTTCCCTTTTTAGCTTCTCTCCTAATTATACCTTGCTGTAAATCCTGCTTTTGGCTGTGTGCACCATCCATCAGAGAAGCTGCTCAGTAAAACAGAAGATTTCTTGGTTCCAGCTTGTGCAGTTTTGATTTGGATTGCCCTGCTGCCTCTAGGAGAATCCAATTATGTCCATGATATACATGACTTGTGTGGTAAGGGAAATTACAGAGATGCGTAACTGCAAGGCATAAATAAAATTAGTACTTGAAAACTACAGTAGAAGAAAACCAAACAAATCAAAAACAGTAATATGACTTTATCGGCAAAGGAGACAAGCGTTATCATGTTAACAAAATCAACATAATCAGGCCATTTGTGCTCTGTGATCCACTGTAGACAGGGCCAGCCCCAGGGTTGGTTTAATGTGTTGGCGCCCTAGGCAGACTTTAAGCTTTAGACCTCTCCCTGGCTGCCAGAATATCTTCTTTAGCTTTAAATGTCTTGTTCTTTGCCACTCCTCTGCCCCCCACCCACCAAAAAAAAACAACAACCTGCCACCCTAGGCTAATGTCTAGTTTATCTAATGGTTGAGTCAGCCCTAGTTGTAGGAGATTTGGGTTGGGGTCTCTTTTCCCGGGACCACTTGTGATAGGATACATACTGGCAGGACAATGTACTCCATCCCCAGGAGAGAGGGAAGGCCGTTGCTGAGTGATTCAGAGTGAGACCAGCAACCCCTGCTTGCCGAAGGAGCAATAGCTGGCCAATGAAGGTACTTGAGTCATGCAGGCAAGCCATCTGGTTGGGAGAGATTTATAAAAGAAGAGGAAAGAGAGAAAACCAAATTGATTTAAAAGAAAAATATTTTTATTGTATAGCGCCTTGCTGTTTCGATATGGCAATTTATCAAATTTTAACTAAACTAAACTAAACCAAACCAAACATATGTTGGAAATGTACGTGTGAGTATATATAAACTGTCCTTTTTTTATAAATTTGGAGTGTATGTTGTGATTATGTGACAGGGCCTCTTGCAGTACGAGACCGCATAAAGAAAACAAAACAAGTGCAGCAACATCCTCGGGCTACGACAGACATGTACTGACAGCTGTATCATTTTTTTTCTCTTTTTGCTCAGTTTTTTTAAATGCCTCCATCTGTTTAACCACAACAACAATATCCATTTTCCTAAATGCCAAACACATGCAGAAACAATCTTTGTTAGTATCTCCCTAGAAACAGGACGTGAGAAACCTTCTGTCCTTTAAAAAGATTTTTGGCAAGAGGACTCAGTAGTTGTGTTCCCTTTCATGAGACCCAGGCTCATTCCCCCATATCTGGCTCCTTCTGATTGGCCAAGCTGAGGCTTGTGATGCTTCAACACAACAGCTCAGATTAATTGGAAACTGTGACCATATCACTCCCATGCTGTCCAGTTGTTGATTATATTTAAAATATTATTAGTCTTTAAAGCAAATCTGGGCAGGTAACTCTGTTAATTAGAGAAAAGCTTCACACTTATGTCCATTACAATCACAGAATGAAAATTTGATGGTAGTCGCATCTTTTAGGGAACTGAGACTTAAATCTAGTTGTGATTGGATGTTCTTATGATGGAGTGAGTTACCTCAAGATTTATGATTCAAAAAGGGTCTAAATGGTATTTTGGAAAAAATTAAAAATGCTGCTATTTATTCAGTATTTTATTGCATAGTCAGTATTTTTTTCAGGGGTTACTCGATAGTACTAAGTACCGGCTCCTTTTCCATTGCCTGTTAAAACTGACCCGTGGTCCCCAAGTATGACCAAGTGCTGGTGGCACACGCTGCTTCTCTTTCATGCGACCTGCCACCTCTTAATTGCTCTGGATAAGGTTGCCAGCTGGCTGAGGGATGACTATCTTATGCTCAATTTGACAAAAACTTCGGTCATATGGCTAGCCGGGATTATCACATCTGACATCGCCCCTACTTTAAATGGTCATGCCATAGCACTTGCAACATCGCTCAAATAGCTGGGTATCCTCCTGGACAGTGAGTTATCATTTGCACAACAAGTTAGCACAGTAACTCGGTGGCCTTTTTTAGCTCTTTGGCAATTTCGTGCAGTCTGCCCTTTCGTAGATGTTAGTGCTTTGAGAACTCGTGCACTTTGTTTTATCATTTCATGCCTTATTGCTATGTATGCTGGTCTTTATGTGATGGAACTGAAAAGATTACAGCCAGTTCAAAATTTGGCAGTTAGAATACTTTGCCATGCCTTAAATTACAACCATGTAACTCTATTATTCTACCATGAATACTAGCGCCCTTTAATTTTCACATCCATTATAAAATCTTAACTTTAGCTCACAAGGCTCTTAATGCAGATTCTGCTGTTTATTTGGCATCTGTGATTGCTCTGCATGTCTCAGCTAATCGATTGAATATTTATCCTTTTTCGAGGGCAAAACTAGGATGTACTCAGCAAACAGCATTTTTTTGCCGGGCCCCTAGCTTTTATAATGATTTGCTGTTCTCCTTATTTTTGAAGACTTCATGTAAAACTTTTAAAACTGTCAATACGTCAGGTCCCATCTCTGGTCCTATTCAAATCCAGGTTAAAAGCTCATCTCTTCGAGGCTGCTTTTGGATTCTGACCCCTTTAATCTCCTGTCTACACTCTGTATGTTAAAAATTTCCCTTAAAGAATTACCCTAGTACCCTACTTGTTCTATCTGTCTTGAATAGATTGTAAGCGGCCCAAGATGGCATCACACTGAGCATCTGGCTCAGGCATTTTGCAGACATGGGAAAGAAGAGGAAAGTGAAGCCCAGAACTACCGTGCCTACCTCCTCGACATAAGAACATAAGATATGCCATACTGGGTCAGACCAAAGTCCATCAAGCCCAGTATCCTGTTTCCAACAGTGGCCAATCTAGGTCATATGTACCTAGCAGTATCCCCAAAAGACACAGGTTCCACAATGCTTGTATTGGGTCAAGCATTGATATCCTGGGTCCCTTTTAATAATGGTTTATGGACCTTTCCTCCAGGAACTTGTCCAAACCTTTTTTAAACCCAGCTACACTAACAGCTCTTACTACATCCTCCGGTAACAAATTCCAGAGTTTGATTACACGTTGAGTGAAAACATATTTTCTCTTATTTGTCTTAAATAGTTTACCCTGTAGCTTCATTACATGTCCCCTAGTCTTTCTATATTCTGATAGCATAAACAGTCGATCTACGTTTACCCGTTCCACTCCGTTCATTAATTTATAGACCTCTATCATATCTCCCCTCAGCCGTTATCATTGGCCGACAGTTATCATTGGCCAATTGATTCATTTTTTCATAAAGAGCAGTGACCGGTGTTGAAAGGGGGAGCAGTAAACATGGCTGTTTGAGCGCTCTAGCTCTCAGTCTTCCTCAGGCTGTGAACTCTCACCCCCTGTGACATTGAGACCTCCCAAGCAAGTTTGCCCCGGCGTGAACCTGGTCAAGTTGGAGGATGCCAGAGTGTCTGGAGGTGATGCTACTGCTTCCTTCTTGGGGATGCCCGACATGAGTGGAATTGAAGCATCAGCATTCTCGCCGGACCATCATCAGCGAGTAGAGCTTCTGAGAGGGACTGTTGCTGCCGGTTTCTCCACTGTTGGACCCTTGAAGTCTGCAGACACTGAACTGGGTACTTCTGCGTTTTCCTTTACTCTTCAAAGACCAGCGTAGTTCACATTGGAATCTATTTGGACTGCAATCAAACTGCTTGGGGAAGCCATCACTATGCAAGTACAATCTTTGCACACTAAGGTCCAACAGATCTTTGAGAGTTGTTTGCAGAACAGTGCGTCTATTGACTTATTGAAAACTAAGAGGATATTTTCTCTCATTGGATCATTTGGAGGTTCATTTAGATGCCTTTCTTAAGGATTCTAATATTTCAAAGTTTAAATTTGAACAGTTGGATAATTGTAGTAGGCTTCCGAATCACCGTTTGATAAATTTCCCAAAGTCCCCTAACATTACTACAAGAGATATGTTCAAGCAGTATCTTTTGGAAGTGTTGAGAGTCTCTCCAGAGTCATGCCCACCCTTAGTTAAAGGATATTATATGCCTTCGGGTCAGAAAATCTCTGCTGCTGCAGAGATTTCTGGCCCTCAGATGACAGATGTATTAAATGTATCTCAATTTTTAGAAATTTCTGATTCACATTTAATAACTTTTGTTACTTGTTTGATAATTTTGGTTCTTGTATCTGATAGAGAGTGTTACTCAGAATGTTTTTTCGCAAGAGAAATGTTCCCTTCAAAGGCTGCCTGGTCAGAATTTTCCCGGACCTGGCTAGGGAAACCCAATGACAGAGGTGGGAATTTCACAATTGATTTCTTTCTTGAATGCCCATGGGTCCTCAGGGCTTGAAATTGATGAATCTCCTGTCCATGTCATAGAGTAAGCTGGTAATGCCAGTCTTAGCGTTCCTGGGTTACTTTGTAATCCATTGTTGTTTTTCTTTTTTTGCTTTCATTTTGGGCCTGTATTTTGTGGGCTAGAGGTTGGGTGGTCAATTATATTTGTTGTTTTACAATGGTCTCATTGTAGATTATTGTTTCCTTTGTTGTTTACTTTAGACTACCTGCATAGAAACATAGAAAAATGACGACAGAAAAAGACCACATGGCCTGTCTAGTCTGTCCTTCCATATCAGCAACTACAACAGTCCCCTTATAGAAACATATGCAAGTGTGTTTAAGCTTGTATCTTTTCACAAATTGTATAAATATATAAAAAAAAGAAGAGGTCACGTGATGCGGACAGGGTAGTGGTCACATCCTGAGTGCGCTCTGTACCCCTTAGCCCAAACTGGCGAAATAGCACCGTTTAAAGTTGCGGAACTCGGGTGTTCTCCTGTTCGAGCTGTGCCGGAGTGCCTGCAGTGTTTAAAAAGTTGGTATTGACAGCGAGCGGCATGGCGACAGCCGTAAAAGCGGCCCGCAGAGATAGGGAGCGCGTGGCCGGCACCAGCAAGATGGCGGAGGCGACTGTGGCGCCAAACTCGCCGAAGTCTCCTGCATTCCTGGATGAAATGTCCGCGGCTGTAGCAGCAGCTCTGTCCTCCCAGTTCGCAGCTCTACACGACAAGATGGACGGGCTGCAGACCTCAGTCAACACTCTGGGGAATCGGCTCCGAGAGGCTGAAGACCGCCTTGGACAGACAGAAGATAGTGTCAAGGCACTGGTTAAAGAGGTGGCAGGCCTGAAGTCTCAAATGGGTCTGCAGGAAGCAAAAATAGACGACCTAGAGAACCGGTCGCGCAGGAATAACCTGCGGTTCATGGGGATCCCTGAAACAGTGGCGGATAAAGATCTCAGAGGCTATTTAGAGGCATTGAACATGCAGCAGCTGCTGGAAGATACAGAGCCTGGGGATCAGGTGTGCATCGAGAGAGTCCATCGAGTGGGTAATAACCAGGCCCAAGATTGCCGACCGCGGATTGTGATTGCCAAATTCCTGCGCTTCCCCCAGAAAGAAATGATCCTGCGGGCTGCCAGGCAGAAGGGGGAAGTTATGCATAATAGTACCAAAATCCGGATAGCGCAGGATTATTCTGTAGCGCTGAGTCGGAAGCGAAGAGAATATGCACCCCTGTGTGAGAAGCTCGTTGGCGCTAAGATTAGATTCTCTGTGCAATATCCCGCCAGGCTGCATGTGGTGCACAATGGTGTACATTGAGCCTTCGAGTCAGCTGCAGAAGCCGGAGCCTATGTGGACCAGGTCGTCAACCGAGAGATTGCAGCCTCGACGTCCCCCTAAAGATGATTGGACTGTACTGATTCCTGCTTTGTGGTGGACTTGAGTCTCTTAAGGGCTTTAGAGAGTGGCTGCTGCACAGTTTTGAATGTGGAAGGAGCTGACCGGCAGGCTGGCCTGTGTTTGGTGGCAGGAGTTGGTGGGAGGGTAGGGAATAGTGGGGCCTGATCCCTTGAGTTCCCTTAGTTAGGGGGCTTGGCAGAGCCTGGCCAAGCCGCTCTCCTAGAAAGGGCTGTAGTCGGGGGCGCTATTGTACTGATATAGGGACGTAGCGTGGACTATTATGCTGCTGTTCCCTTACTGGGGCTCGGCAGGGCTTGGTATGCCGCTCTATGCCTAAAGGGGAAGCCGTCGAGGCTTGTTCTCCGGGGGCTCCCCCTTTCCCTCCTCCCACCCTTCCCTTTGTCCTGTGTTTATTTTGGGTTGGTTCTGGGGGTTCTGGGGGGCTGGTGGGGCTTTGGCCTTTCATGTGTAGGGGCTGTGCGGGGCCCCCCTTGATTTCTGATTTTTGGGTCCTTACTTTGGTATTGGTTAGGCATGGGTTCAGTTGCTGAGTGGAGGGGGGGAGGGGGGCTTGGTGTAGGGTACCAAGTACTTGGGTGGAGGGGGGAGCTGGTCGCGCTCAGTGGGACCTCAGCTGTCTCTCTCCGGAGAGCGGAGGGGGAGAGAGACCAAGGTTAGCGGATTAGAGGGGATAGGGGGTTAGAGTGGGTGGTGAGGGCACAGAAGGGGAGGGGTTGGGGGAGGGTAGGGTGAGAGACAGTGGGGAGGGTTGGAGGAGGGGAGGGAGGTGGAGATCAGAGGTTGACAGTAGGGAGTGGGGCGGGCGAGGGAATGGGAGGAGGCATGGGAGAAAGGACAAGGGAAGGGGAGTAGAGCGTAGGGGGAAAGGGGGTTGGGGGATTAAGGGGGTACAGAGGAATCATAGCTGGATCATGGAAGTGGGGTTTGGGAGCACCACATTGTTGAAGGGGGGACCTCAGGCTGGGGAGGTCCATCCGCATTTTCACTGTAGGACCGATGAGTATATTCTGTTCAATTGCTATCCAACCTGAAGGTTATCCCTTGGAATGTGTGTGGGGTAGGTAACCCTATTAAAAGATATAAAGTGTTACAAGCCTTAGCCAGGTTGAAATGTGACATAGCTATGTTACAGGAAACCCACCAGACGGCCGAAGAACATGCTAAATTGCAGAAAGCGTGGGTGGGACAGGGTTGGGGTGCCCCGGCTAAAGGAAAAAAAGGTGGAGTGGTCATTCTGATCAGTAAGCAGGTTCGCTTTGAGTTGGAAAAGGAGTACTCAGACCCCAAAGGCAGATACATTTTGCTGTATGGCTGCCTTGAAGGAAGGCCTATTGTGCTGGGTAACCTGCATAGTCCTAATGTGTTGGATCGGGCGTTCTATGCCCGATTGGCCTCTCGAGTGGAACAGTTGCCTGATGTTCCCTTGATATTGGCTGGAGATCTGAACGGGGTGCTGGATATAGAGATGGATACGTCGGGAAGTGGGGGGGAACGACTGCGAGCTCCGACTACTAAAGTGCTGCGGGGGTTATGTAGCTGCCTGGGGATGGTAGACCCCTGGCGCCTGTTGCACCCATTAGAGAAGGATTTTACCCATCAGTCAAGGGCTCACGGTTCCAGTGCTAGACTTGACTATGTCTTGATTTCGGTACGGCTTTTTGCGCAGGTACGAGAGGCACAGATAGGCCCCACAGTGGTGTCTGATCATGCCCCAGTCTGGGTGGATTTCGTATGGGGGGGCTTGGCCGCGCCGACAAGAATTTGGCAGTTTCCCATGGGGCTGTACAACGATGTTAATTTTCGTATGCATCTTGGACAATGCTGGCGGGAATTTATGGCTCATCATGAGCAACATATGGATGAACCGGAGCTGCTCTGGGAAACGGCCAAGGTAGTATTGCGGGGAAACATTATTGCGTATGTTGCGAGAAAGCGCAAACTTTTGGCGATGCAGATTGTTCAGCTAGAGAAGCAGGTAGTAAGAGCTCGGCGGCGTTGTGCGGGAGACCCCAGTGCAGCTAACAAGCGGAGACTCTGGGAGATGCAAACGTCTCTCAATGAATTGCTTCATCAGAGGGCGAAGAAATCGCATATGTATTACCGGTATCAATTGTACCGCTTTGGTGATAAACCCGGGAAACTTTTGGCGCGCTGTCTACAAGGCAGCCGGGGTGCTCGGTCGATAGCGGCGCTACGGGATGAACAGGGATGCTTGCATAAGGATAACAAGGCCATAGCCCGCTTGCTTCGATCCTTTTTTTCAGCAGCTATATGCGCGGATGGAGGGGTCTCTGACTGAAATGCTGAACTACCTATGAAGGTTACAATTGCCGAAGGTGACGGCGGACCAACGAGCGTACCTGGATGCCCGGGTGACGGTGGAGGAAGCATATAGAGTTATTCAGAAAGCCAGTTGTTGTAGAGCGCCAGGCCCTGATGGGTTTGGGGCAGAGTTTTATAAACTCTTAGGGGATCTGGTGCCCCCAGCTTTAGTGGCAATGTACCACCGAAGAGTGGTTCAGGGGAAGTTTGAATGGGGAACAAACCATGCACACATTACTCTAATATCTAAACCAGGCAAGGACCCCACCCAAGCAGCTTCCTATAGACCCATCTCCTTATTGAACTTCAATTTGAAAGTGCTGGCTAAGGTTTTGGCAGATAGACTTGCCTCTGTTTTAGGGGACTTGGTGCATGATTCACAGGTCGGCTTTGTTAAGGGGCGTTATGCTGTGCGGAACTTGCGGAAAATTTTGGCATCTCTTGAGTGGGCCAATGAACGAGATCTGCAATCATTGTTAATTAGCTTTGACGCGGAAAAGGCGTTCAATCAGGTGCATTGGGATTACTTGAAATGCCTTTTGCCTTACTATGGGCCGGGGGACCCCTTTTGTAAAATGGTGGAGTTGCTTTATGCGGACCCTACGACTGGAGTCCTCTGCAACGGGGTGCTATTGGACAAGTTTAGTCTGGATAGGGGTACACGTCAGGATTGCCCGCTCTCCCCCTTGCTTTTTGTGTTGACCCTGGATCCGTTGATACGGAGGATAGAGGAGTCCTCGGGTATATGTGGTGTACGTATTGGGTCACATGGGTTTAAGATGGCTGCCTTTGCAGATGACATGCTGGTCCATCTTACGTTTCCCCAACAGTCACTGACCCAACTACTTGAGGAGTTCTCTCTATATGGTAAATTTGCAGGACTACTTATTAATATGGACAAATCGGAGGCTTTGGATGTGGGGGTTAAATTAAAGGAGAGCTGGCGGGGGAGATTCCCACTTCGCTGGGCGGAGGAATCTTTTGTTTATTTGGGCATTTTGCTGACTAGGATGCCCGCACTGCTATATAAGGCAAATTTTGAGCGTATTTTTTTCTAAACTCCGAGCGCAGTTGCTGGCCTGGGCGCCTCTCCCTTTATCCCTTTTGGGTAGAGTGGCTGCCGTAGGGATGGTGATTCTCCCACGAGTGCTTTATTGGATGCAAACACTCCCGGTGTGGTTACTGAGACGTGATTTGTTGCGTATTGAGCGGGAGATCCGGGGTTTTCTCTGGAAAGGGGCCAGAGCACACATACCGCTGAGTCGGATGAGGGGGGGTGGAGCTCGGCAGGGGTTGGGGTTCCAGATCTTTGGAAGTACGCGCTGGCATGTCAGGCGCAGCACCTGGGTTATTGGCTGGGGGACACAGAGGTTTACACCCCTCGAGAGTTGGAGGAGGCCTTTGTAGCACCGCAAGCTCTGGAAGCGGTTCTGCACTTGCAGCGGGTAGCTTTACCGGCTCGCATGACAAGTAGCGTTTTGATACAGGCGACATGGCGTACATGGCAACAGCTTAATAAATATTGGGGTAGTAAGCCTGAGGTTTCCAGCTGGCTGCCTCTAAAAGGCAATGTCTGTTTTACTCTGGGCTCCGATTCGACGACTTTTCGGCAGTGGGAACGGCTGGGAATACGGCGCCTTGGGCATGTGGTGGACCAGGATGGGAGATGTAAGACTTTGGGTGTGCTTTGTGGGGAATATGGCTTGAATCCAGGGGTGTCTGTCTTTGCATATGCGCGACTATCTCATTATGTCAGCTCGTTGTCACAGCGAGAGCTGCACGTGGAGCACTCGGCGCAGATTCTTGATTTTTTTGCCCTGGGGGCGGAGTCTCCCCCGACTATAGCCGAACTAAAGAAGAGGTTGGATCTACTTGATACTCCTCCTGACTATTCAGCGGTGGAAAGCTTATGGGCGAGGAAACTGGGTCGAGAGATAGTCCCGGGCTCTGTCCATGGCGCGCTGGGTCGGATTGTGCAATTGGTGGAGGGGGCCCGGTGGTGCGAGGTACAGTTTAAATGTATCATCCGAGCCCATTTTTCCCTGAGGCGAGCGCTGAGAAGCTGCCTCACCTTATATGGAGGGTGCCCCAAATGTTCTTGTTCCTTGGCGGACCTGGGTCATATGTGGTGGGGCTGTTCTTTTATTCGTCGGTATTGGCTGCAAATTGGGGCATATCTTAGTGGCCTCTTGCGGCAGTGGATCTGCTGGACAGGGCTGCTGGTAGTACTAGATCAGCCGAAGGGAAGATGGGAGAGAATTTTGGTGCGGAAGGCCTGTCTGGTGGGCAAGGGCCCTATTCTTAGCCGATGGAGGGAGCCCGTGGCCCCCACCTTCTGTGAGTGGTGTAACAGCCTACATCAGCTTATGCTCATGGAACGGAGAAGTGCGCAAAGGCACCCCCGGAGATGGGCCACCTTTTTGCTGATTTGGATGCCTTACATTCAGAGATTGGGGCCTAAAACCCACAGTGAGGTGCTAAAGGTTGGATAGTGGCTGGCTAGGGTGAGTGTTGCTCCTTTGGGTAAAATAGTATTGCTGTGATCCTGATACCCGGGAGGGGGGGGGGGTTGGTGAGGGGGGAATTCTGGGTCTTATGGTTAGGTATTGTATTGTACTGTTCTTTTTATTGCCGTTACAATCTTCGGGTGGTGGACAAGACACAGCCCCACCCGGGATGAGATATTATATAGAAATGAAAAAATTGATTGGATATATTGTTCTGTTGTACTGTATGACATCAATAAACAGATTTTGAAAAAAAAAAAAAAAGAATAGATTGTAAGCTCTATGGAGTAGGGACTGTCTCTTGTGTGTGGAATGCTATGTATTCCTAGTAGCACTAGTAGTAATATCTTAAAACTCATTTATTCCAATTAGCATTCAGAAGCAATTAACATGGGGGAGATGGAGTACATGTAGTGTCTTTTTGTTAGTCCTGTCTATTTATAGATTTTAACTCTGCTCTTTTCTACATCTGTTTATTTTCTCTTTTCATTCGAGGTTTGTAGTTATTTTCAGACTTCTAATTTTATTTAACCTATGTAAACCTCTTTGATATTTGCTTTAAAAGTGGTATAATAAATTTTAAATACACTATAAACCATATTAAAGAAAGAACACAGGCTTTGCATATCCCAAGCACACACACACACACACACACATGCACAAAGCACTCCCCCCCCCCCCACCCCCATTGGAGCTATTTAAATGATTAATAGTAGTAGTAGTAGTAGCAGAATCACTGCTTTCAGACGGTCTCAATTGCTCGAACCCTGCAGATTATGAGAGGCATGAGCTATAAAGGTGAGCTGTGTAGAGAAAGGTAGAATTTTTTTTTAAAATTTTTGTTTAGTGATCACAATGTGCCAACTTTGGGAAAATCAATTTGCAGCATCTTCAGTATCTTTGTATTTTGCACGGTACAGGAAGAAATGCATCTATGATTCTATTTTTCTGGTGTTGTACTGCAAGCCGAGTCCATCTATTTGGGGTTTATAGTTTTAGTTTTTGTCTTCATACTTCTATTTCTAATATGTGGTAGTTTATTCTGCATTTGGTGAGGTTCTATCCATATTTAGCATTTTTTTGTGAACACGTAGTTTGCGTAGGGATTTGCAGCAGTCTGGTTTGATCTCTCTTCCAACCTATGGTGTGTTCTAAGAACTAGTGTAATATTTGTATGCTGCTTTTTCATAGATCTGCGGCTGGTTGCAAGGGGCATGCCTATCGTACAGGTGGTTCTCTGGGTGGACACCTCATTCATTAAGCAAGGCCCTAAGTGCTCGCGTACTGTCACCTTTTGTATTAAAAAAAACACTGTGTATAGTCATTTATTTGTGTGATTGTATTATATTTTATTTTATTGATATTAATACTGTAAGCTATAGCGAGGGCATCGCACATGGCCTCGAAATATAAGCGATTAGAAAAATAAATATTGCTGTAGTAGCATTTATACGTAGAGTTTAGGATCTGCCTCTGTGTAGCAGCAACATCTACTGGTTAGGCTGAAGGGAGCATGCATGTTTTTCAGCTGACTGCTGTGAAAGTTGGGTTATAAGAAGGTAAGTTTAAAAAATGGTAGCAAAAGCCAGGGTTGCTGTGGAAGAAGGCTATTGGTGCAATGACTGCGATAGAGGTTAATTCACATGAGCTAGAAAATCAGGGGAGCAGAACAAAGCTTCTGGGTCAAAGAATTTTTTTAAAAATAAAGTAAATCATCAACTTTATTTTTTCCTGTATTTTATTCCCTACAAAATGTGCAGCTTCTGTATTGAAGGTGCTGTTTAAACATATCCCGCAGACCACCCCACACAATCTGACAGTTTGAAGGGGGAAAGTCTTGTGATGCTAAAAATGAAGCATTGCCATGACAACGGCAGCAGGGATGACATCACTGGTACTTTTTCAGCTGAAGAAGCAGCTTCCATTGCAATGAAATGTTTATTTCAGTGTAAAGTTTTTTTTTCCCCTGCCTCTCACATTGTTTTCTGAGCTTTTTTCCCTCTGCTGATATTCCCTTCCTGGTATAACAAAAGCAAATGACTTGAGTGTCTTGGGACAATTTGTTTTTTTACTTGCGGTCTTTGTCTATTGTGGAATTTGTGTAGCTCTTGTTATTCATTTGGTGAACACATGCCTATAGAGGTCAGGATGGTCTGGGATGGTTGTTACTAAAGAACAATCCCTGGGCCGGGCAAAATTAATATAAAAGCAGCATTGTTTGGTCAGACTCTGTGCCCTATTTTTCATGTTGTAGCTTCTAGTTCTAGAATAGAACACTTGGAAAGGTTCTAGAGTTTTTTGGAATTAGAACCTTTTGAGCTTTTTCTCATCTCAAGTAAAATAAAACACACTGGAGACAGACAAGGAAAAGAGTGCCAGACTTCACTGGGATGAGAATTAAAAAAAAAAAATCTTGAACTAGACTAATCCCACAAGATAAGGACATGGAACTGACCTCGCGAGAAAGGAAAGAATGAGACAGAAGTGTTTGAGTTTCACTTGTGTCCTTAAGTAAAACGTCTTCATGGACATAGTATACGTAGTATACGCAGACATCTTTATCCCAGACAGGGCATAAAGGGGGTGATTTTATAAGAAGCTGCCTAGATTTGCGCATGAATGTAAATTCAAGTGTTTGCTGTCATTTATGTACAAAAGGTGCAACTTATGTGTGTAAATGTCCTTTTAGAAATATGGATTATTGTGAAAGTGCATACAGTTTGCATCAGGCATACTTTCACTATGGACGTGCATATGGACGGAGCTGGGGTGGAGTGTGAGCAGTATGAACAATGATTGTGTAAACTATAAAATTCTTTAATTTAGGTATGTAATTGCAAAAGGTAGGCACATTAATTTACACCAGTTCTAGGGCTGATCATGCCTTAACATATACATGTACTTTCACACTTATACCTACTTTATAAAGTCAAATACATGCATACTTGTCTTTATAAAATTGGCATTAAATATGTGCATGAAAACACACATTAACTATGGGCCCGATTCTGGGACCCAGGTTGCGGTGTAGCAGCGAAGTGCAGACAATGAATAAATCCAGGAGTCAATTTACAGTGTCCAAGCCAATTTATTGTGCACAAAGCCCAGTTAGTCTAAGCTTCAAAAAGGACTGAGCAAAGTTCTTACAGAAACATATTCATTTATACATTTCTTTTCAGTTTGATACATGCAAACTTTCTATTGGCCCCAACGCCCCCTACGTTTGTCCAATCAGAGATCCTTCCTGGGCCTAGCACCCAGCTCCCTCCTCTAGGACTGTTCTAACAGTGGTGCAGTTTCTAGGTTTGGATACTTCTCTACTGCAAGGTTATTTCTGGCTCTAGGAATGCAAGTATTGAAACATTTCTATTTTTACAGCACAAGAGAATAATGAAAGATTTATGCATTCATGAAAACTTCTTATTAAGCAGTTTAAAACAGTTTTTCTCAAACTTTTACAGACTTTGGTTCTTTACTGAGATGGGGGTTGGAATCAGGGCCTAACTTACAGGCCTTTCACATTTGCAGACTATTATAGGCCATAGCCTGCCACAGCGGGGCTGCATGTCCCGGCGAGACATGCAGCCCCGCAAGCTGTCCAGGCCTGATTCCCCCTCCGGCTCTCCCTGTACATCCTGAGCAGCAGGACGGGGAGAGCCGGTGGGGTGCGGAATCTGGCAAAGCAGGGGCAGGCCAGCCCAGTAGGATGTTCAGGGCTGATTCAGGTCACAGCCCTGTATGTCCTGCCGGATCAAAGGGGACATGCTGCTTATTCCACCTCAAAGGTGGAATAAGCAGCATCGACCCGGCGATGGGGCCCGGGGCCAGGGCCGGTGGAGGGTCCCTGCCACCAAATCCAGGCCCTGGCAGGCCAGTCGTGGGTTGGGCGGCAGGGAAGAGGGGACCTAAGCCACGGGAGTTGGGGGTACCTGCAGGGAGGGCATCCACGAGTCTGATTCTATGCACTCTGGGAACATTTTGTTCCCACGGGCCAGAATCGGGTTCTAATTGGCCTGTCTTCCTTAGGGACGTCTGGACACCCGGATGTCCCCCTCTCTGAATCGGACTCCATGTGTCTGTTTACATAATTATCCTCAAAGTGAATGTTCCATAGACGTTACTGTTTATGTTTATTTAAGACTTTCTATACCACCCTATACCTGTCAATATCAGCACTGGTGTTCTATTGACTGCTAAAAAGCTGAAAAGTCTCTTGGGCAATATCTGGATAAGTGAGAAGAATTTGCTGCTGGGGCTTAACACTCCCCCCCCCCCCCCTCCCCACACACTACTACCACTACTATTATTATTTAGTCCTTTCCCATCTATTCCTTAGCCAGGGGGCAACAGAGTGTGGCTACATCTGGAAACTGGTATGTGTTGTATCCAAACTCAAAGCTGTCACTGTAGCAGCGAAGTGCATGCAATGAATAAAACCAGGAGTCAGTTCAGGGTCCAAGCCAATTTATTGTGCACAGGCTCAGACAGGAAAGGATCCAAAAAGGACTGAGCAATGGAGTACAGGAGCAAATTCCTTATATACAATTTTTACAGTTTGATACAAACGTTCTATTGGTCCCAACGCCCCTTGCACCTGTCCAATCGGGGACCCTCTCTGGGTAGGGTTGCCAACTGGCCGGTTTTCAGCCGGCCTGGCCGGTTTTTCCACGGCCAGGCCGGCTGCCGGCGCAGAGGCAAAACCGGCCCTTTAAAAGCCGGTTTTTTTGCTCTGGCCACAAGATCGGGAGCGGCCAGAGCAAAAAAAAATGGCTTTTCTCCGCTTCAGGGGGAGCCGGGGAAGCCCGCGCGAGGCCCCGGCTCCCTCTGAACAGCCACCAGCGTGAAGAGCCTTTACCTTCACGCTGGCGGCTATTCCTGTGAAGCCGCGAATGCTGGGAAAGGTTAAAGGTTGCCCTTTAACCTTTCCCAGCATTCGCGGCTTCACAGGAACAGCCGCCAGCGTGAAGGAAAAGGCTCTTCACGCTGGTGGCTGTACAGAGGGAGCCGGGGTCTCGCGCGGGCTTCCCCGGCTCCCTCTGAAGCCTCAGACAACCGTGATGCTGGTCGGGGGGGGGGCAAGGACTGCATTGGCTGTGATGGGGGGGACCTGGACTGGAAAAGGGCTAAGGGGGGGGGGGACTTGGACTGGATAAGGGCTAAAGGGGGGGGGACTTGGACTGGAAAAGGGCTAAGGGGGTGGGGGGACTTGGACTGGAAAAGGGGGGGACTTGGACTGGAATAGGGCTAAGGGGGGGGACTTGGACGGGAAAAGGGCTAAGGGGGGGGTACTTGGACTGGAAAAGGGCTAAGGGGGGTATTTGGACTGGAAAAGGGCTAAGGGGGGGGGACATGGACTGGAAAAGGGCTAAAGGGGGGGACTTGGACTGGAAAAGGGCTAAAGAGGGGGACTTGTACTGGAAAAGGGCTAAGGGGGGGACTTGGACTGGAAATAGGCTGTGATGGAGGGGGGGACCTGGACTGTAAAAGGGTTATGGGGGGGGGGACATGGACTGGAAATGGGTTGTGATGGGGGTGGAGGGGACCTGGACCAGAAAAGGACTATGGGGGGGGGGAAACTTGGACTGGAAATAGGCTGTGATGGGGGGGGACCTGGACTGTAAAAGGGTTATGGGGGGGGGACATGGACTGGAAATGGGTTGTGATGGGGGTGGAGGGACCTGGACCAGAAAAGGGCTATGGGGGGGGGGGAAACTTGGACTGGAAATAGGCTGTGATGGGGGGGGGGACCTGGACTGTAAAAGGGTTATGGGGGGGGGCATGGACTGGAAATGGGTTGTGATGGGGGTGGAGGGGACCTGGACTGGAAAAGGGCTATGGGGGGGGGGAACTTGGACTGGAAATGGGCTATGGTGGAGGAAGGGGGATCTTGGACTGGAAATAGGCTGTGATTAGGGGGGCTAGGACTGCAAATGGGCTGTGATGGTGCGGGGGGACTCGGACTGCAAATGGGCTGTGATGGTGCGGGGGGACTCGGACTGCAAATTGGCTGTGATGGTGGGGGGGGGCCTAGGACTGGAAATGGGCTGTGATGGGGGGGGCTAGGACTGGAAATGGCCTGTGATGTGAGGGCTAGCACTGGAAATGGGCTGATGAAGAGCTGGAATAGGACTGGAAATGGGCTGATGTGGGGCATGGGAGAATGGGACTAGAAGGGAGTGGATGCTGGGTGGGCCTAGAACTATAACGGAATTGATTTGGGGGGAGGACTAGAATGGATGGGGAATGAGAATGGAGAGGGGAAAAAATATTTTGTGTGGAAGAAAAGTCTATGATGGGCCGGTATTGGGAGAGTAAGAGGGGCTTGAGAATGGAAGGGTGAAATTTAAATGGATGATAAAGGAATAAGGAAAGAATTGGGGGAAAGAGCAAAAGGGAAACAATCAGTATGTTAAAACAGAAATAGAGAGAGAATGGAAAACATCTAAAAGAGAAGAAAGGACAAATGGATAGCTCGCAGAAGACACGAAGAAACCAGAAGAAAGTGACTGGAGCAATTGCAACTGAAAAATAAAACGCCCAAACAGAAGGTAGAAAAATACTTTTTATTTTGAATTTATTAACTGGAATATGTCTGGTCTGGGAAGTGTGTATTGCTAACATCTTTGCGTTTTTGTTTAGTGCAAGAGGAAATTACTTTATAGTTTTATTTCTCCAGTGTTGTACATTTCATGTTTGGATTTTGGGGTTCCCAGTTTAATTATTATCTGACCAAGGAAGTTAGCCTACACGTATCCTCGGTAATTTTTGTGGGTGGGGCTGGGGGCGGGGCAGGGGTGGGACTAGGGGCGGAGAATGGGTGGAGCATGGCGAGCCACAGGTGTCGGGTTTTTCTCGGTGAAAAAGTTGGCAACCCTATCTCTGGGCCCAGCTCCCTGTTCCCCCTTCTCAGGCTAGTCTAACAAAGGCATAGTCTTAGATATTGATACATTTCAACTTCAAGGACATTTCTAGCTCAGAGAATGCAAGACTAGTTCTATCATCAGCATAAAGGAATTATACAAACTTTTCAAAAGCAGTTTAAAGCAGTTTAAGCCAGTTTCTCAGACTCTGGTTCTTCTCAGCACTACTCCCAGGTGGGGGCTAGGATCTAGGCCTAGTTTACAGGCCATAGCCTACCACATCACTACTGTGTGATAGCTGGGATATGTTCCTTCTCATCCAGTGCTCTAAACCCTGCCTCTGCACCATTCCAAACCTTTATCAGCCTAAGAATCAGCATCTGGGATTGCGAATAAAATCTAGATCTCCTGCACAGTGGTGCATTTTTTAAAGAAAAAAATGTATACCTTTAGTATCACCTTCATGTAACCCATCTTGTCTTATGGATGGGGTGTCTTTTCCACTCTTTGAGGGCTATTTTAGGAATTTAGGAAAGGGGTGAAAGCAGGGGAAGGCAACAGCACCTAGGCCCTCATTGTCTGACTTGCAAAAACAACACCCTCACAGCCAGGGCTGGGTCAACCATCAGGCAAACTAGACGGAGGAGTAGCAAAGAGCAGGGCATTCATATCTCAACAACAGAGTCAGACAATCGGGGGAGGGGAGCATAAAGGTTAAGATTTATCTAGTGTGCCAATGCCTTGAACCGACTCTGAACTGGCCCTGCTCACAGCTTCCCGCAAGAATGCAGTCCAAACAGTGGAATGTGTTTCCTTAAAAATCACCTTTATTGATGACATCTCCAAAAATGTATTTACAGCCATAAAGAGTAGTAAAGGAGAGAGGGAGAGAGAGGGAGAAAAAAAATCTAAATAGTCCAAAACACGATTACCATAGCAGAAAAACTGAAAAGTAGAAGTTATCTCCCCCATCTCTGTAAGCACTTCCTTTTGTTCTTCTGTGGTGTAGCCTGGCAGGCTACTTTCCTAGCACCTTCCCCTCGCCTCTAGCCAAACTGCTTTTCACTCTCACTCCCAAATCTTCTCCTTTAGGACACTGAATCCTTGGCTCTTCTTGAGCCTCTGGATGGCACCAAGTCTCCTCTTTGTCTGAAAGTCACTCACAGAGCCTGCTTGTATATTCCAAAAATAGTTAATACTGCCTACCTTTACAAGTACCTGGCCAAAGTACCTAGAAATTGATGTCTGTGCCATTGGACCTTTTACAGAAATCCACAGTGTGGTAGTCAGCTCCTCCAGAGTCCTGTGCCTTGCGGCAGAGGCACAAGAAAAGTACCAAAACTTCCCCAAATCTTCCCTCCTATATGTTTGAGATGCACCACAGATCATCCTGGAACGTCAAGGTAGTTTAGCAGGATGCAGTCTCTAGCACCTCCAGGTTCCTTAGGAATGCCCTCTAGCTGCTTGAATCCTTAGTAAGCAAAGCTGGATACTGCCAGATTTCTTGCTGTAAAACATTTGCTGAACCTAGCTGCATGCTCGCAACTCCAGAATTGTGAGTTATCCGGTTCCAGTAGTGAGATTTGAAGCCAGACTTGGATTTATGACAGTCTCATCCTGATGCTTTATGGAACCCGCAGCACTGATTTCAGTGAGTAAAATCAGGGGCTACAAATAACATATTACTACTACTACTGAGCATTTGTATAGAGCTACAAGATATACACAGTGCTGCACAGACACATGTAAAAGCCTTTCCCTGCTCATCAGAGCTTAGTCTAGTCAAGACAGACAACACAGTAGCTGTAGACATGGGATACATATAGAGGGAATGGTAAGGAAACACAAAGGAGACCAGGTGAGTCAAGATCCGAAAGCAGCAGCGAAGAGGTGTGTTTTCAGCTTGGATTTGAGAAGGACCAGAGAAGAAGCCTGACATACAGACTCGGGTGCTTTGTTCCAGGCATGAGGAGCAGCAAGATAAAAGAAACGAAGTCTGGAGTTAGCAATAGAAGAGAAGGGCACAGATAGAAGTGATTTGCCAGAAGGGCGGAGTTGCCGAGGAGGGGTGTAGGGAGAGATAAGAGAGGAAAGGTAGTGAGGAGCTGCAGAATTAATGCACTTACAGGTCAGCAGGAGAAGTTTGAACTGGAAGCAGAAACTGATTGGGAGCCAATGAAGTGACTTGAGAAGAGGGGTAATATGAGCATGCCTAGGTTGGTGGAAAATTAACCTGGTCATGAACAGATTGAAGGGGAAGGAGATGATTCAGAGGGAGACCAGCAAGAAGTAGGTTGCAATAGTCTAGACAGGAGGTGACTAAAAAGTGGATAAGTGACTTAGTAGTGTGTTCAGAAAGGAATGGGCAGATTTTGATATAATGTTATAGAGAAAGAAACAGAAGGTTTTAGCTATCAGTTGGATGTGTGTGGAGAAGGAGAGAGAGGAGTTGTTGCATGGTTGCGAGCTGAGGAAACAGGGAGGAATAGAGAGTTATCCACAGAGACTGAGAAAGGAGGAAGGGGAGAGAAATTTAAAACCAGAACTGGCAAAAAATCTTGCTCTTGGAACTGGTTAACTTGGCAACTCTGCAACTTTCAGGCCTGCACTGTTTTTGCCTCCTCTTTTCCTGATTTGGTCTATCGATTTGGAATATGTCTTCTCCTGGTTTAAAACCTAGCCAGCCATGAAGAGAGGTGCTCCCCTCGGCCTTTTAGTAGCACTGAGGGCCCCTGTAACTAAGGTTGCTATGGATGTGCCATTAACTTGCTGATCTTACATGCTTTAATGGCGTTGGGGCATGTTCAGTATGTCCCTGGCAGGTTTCCCTAACGTGTGCTCCATTAGGTTGGGTTCACTTAACAACTCTTATAAAAGAGTCGTCAACTGAACCCATGTCAGGCGCCTCGTTGCTGCTGAGCGTGCGGCAATTGCCTGTCATTAGCAGCAGTAGGCTAACCACGCCCACTCTCCACCCATTCCCCGCTCCATCCCGCATTCGCCAATTAATGTGAATTTTAACGCATGAAGGCAGACACTATCCAATGTTAATGTTCCACTAACCGACCAATGAGCTTTATTAAAGAGAGGCCCTGAATCTGGACTCTAATAGTGCTTTTAGTGAAGCACTGGAAATTTTTTCCCTTTGTCCCCCTCCCAGAATTTTTTTTCTTGTACCTTTGAACATACTATTAAAATATTATGATGACATACAGTTGGAATATTTCCAATTATTTCTCAAGATATTGTACACAACATACTAAAATGCATGCTATAATGTTGACCACAAATGTACATGACCTGCGTCTAGGCAATCTCACATTAAGAAAACCACTAGAATGGTCTACCAAAAAAATTAAAACTCTAAAGCAATTACTCTCTCAAATCGAGGCACTTGATTTTCGAACTGTTTCCTAGGTAATGATATTCCCTCACTTACACTTCTGTAACATTATTTACCACAGCATTCCCAAAAGTGATCTACTATATATCCACTACAAATGGCCCAGCACACAGCAGCTAGAATCTTGCAGGGTGCATCCAGAACAAACCACATCACACCCATTCTCAAATAACTACACTGGTTCCCACTCCTACGCTTTATTAGATACAAACCACGTACAAAATCCTGCACAATATGACCTCTGATTACCTACAGATCATCCTCAAAAGGCCAACAGACAATAGACTCAGGAGAAAATGCTCACAGAATACATTCAGTGTGCCCATCGAAAAAAGAGAGAGCAACCAAACTGCTTGTACATATTCCTTCTCACTATACACACGAGGCCTCTGGAATGACTTCCCTATAAAAATCAGAGCCATAAACAACAACATACACTTTTGCAAGGAAATAAAAACACTGCTTTCAAAGAACGCTTTGGAGAAAAAACATAATATGATAAGGCCAGCCATGATCCTGCAGTTGCTCAATCATCCTATGCATCAACATTCAAAAAGCTTATCTGGATAATCGCATGGTAGCTAGACACAAAAGTTATGACTGTCCATTAAAATAAGCACTTATATTCTTCCATATACTACAGCATGTATGGCCATGACCCTGTATTTATATGTTAAACCTAATGCAATTAGTGTTCAATGTTTTAACCTGACCTGTTATCTGTTCTGTTATCATGTTAAACTAAAAGTAGACAAAGCAATGGGACCAGATGAGATACATCCAAGAATATTGAAGGAACTTGGGGACATTTTAGTGGCTCTCTGACTGACCTTTTCAAAACTTCTTTAGAGGCGGGCGTGGTCCCAGAGGACTGGAGAAAGGCACACAAGTGGAAGTACGGATGGCATTGAGAACTACAGGCCGGTTAGTCTAAGCTCTGTGCTGAGTAAATTATTGGAAATGCTGCTAAAACAGAGCATAGTGAGGTTTCTGGAGTCCAGTAGATTGCGGGATCTGAGGCAGCATGGATTTATCAGAGGCAGGTCTTGTCCGACAAATCTATATATCAGGTCACCTACACATGGCACACGAGTATTCGGTAAAACATTATATAAACATTATATAGAACCTGTAAATACCTTATGTAAATAGTTTGGACAGTCTTATATATCTTTCATTATTTGTAAAAAAGTTAGAAAGTTTCCAACTCAATGTAATGTATTCAATGTTCCATGCAAAAAGTTAGAAAGTTTTCTCTGTTCAATGTAACGTATATAGTAGTATACACAATTTGTTAACTTGTTCCATGTAAACCGCCCTTGATCTCTGGAAGGGGCGGTATAGAAGAAATAAATAAATAAATAAATCTGATTGATTTCTTTAATTGGATGACCAGGGAGTTGGAGTGATGGAGAGCCCTAGATGTGATGTACTTAGATTTCTATAAAGCCTTTGACACCATTCTGCACAGGCGACTTATAAACAAATTGAGCACTCTAGGGATGGACCCTAAAGGGACTGACTGGGTTAGAAATTGGTTGAGTGGGAGACATCAAGGAGAACAGGTAAATGGAGCTCACTCTGAGCAAAATACCGAGTTACTAAATTCTCTCATGCTAAATGTTACCTTATATTGTACTGTCTATATGCTGACAAGTAACTGTACTTGCTAAACATAATGTCTAATGTCTAACTGTAATGTCTAAATGTTTACACGTACCTTAATGTTAAATGTAACCCTCCAATTGTGATGTGACGTGACCACCTTGATTGAAGGATAAGGTGGCATACAAATCTGTCTAAATAAATAAATAAAAGGATGTTACCAGTGGTATGGATCTATCCTTGGTCTGATTCTTTTTAACATCTTTGTTAGTGATATAGCGGAAGGGCTGTTGGGTAAGGGTTTGCCTCTTTGCGGATGATACCAAAATCTGCAATAGAGTAGACACCCAGGAAAGAGTAGATAACATGAGGAGGGATCTTAGCTAAGCTTGAAGAATTTGCAGCTGAGAATCAGTGCTAAACAATGCAGGCTCATGCATTTGGGCTTCAAAAATCCAAGGGAGCGATACAGTGCAGGGGGTAAAGTACTTCTGTCCACAAAAGACGAGCAAGATCTGTGCATGATTGTTTCTGATGATCTTAAAGTGGCCAAACAGGTTGAAAAGGCAACAGTGAAAGCCAGAAGGATGCTTAGGTGCATAGGAAGAGGAATGGCCAGCAGAAAAAAGGATGTGATAGTGCCTCTGTATACATTTTTGGTGTAACCTCATTTGGTGTATTTTGTGCAGTTGTGGAGACCACACCTTCAAAAGGACATAAACAGGATGGAGTTGGTGCAGAGTGTGGCTACTAAAATGGTTAGTGATCTTTATTATAAAGCATATGGGGACAGACTTAAAGATCTTAACATGTATACGTTAGAGGAAAGGCGAGATAGAGGAGATATGATAAAAACGTTTAAATACCTCCCTGGTATAAATGTACAAGGGGAGAGCCTCTTCCAAATGAATGCAAGCTCTACTACAAGGGAACATAAGATGAGGGTGAAAGGGGATAGACTCAAGAGTGATATGTGTAAATAGTTGTTTACAGAAAGAGTGATAGATGCTTGGAATAGTCTCCCAGTGGCAGTAGTAGAAACAAGGACAGTATCTGAATTCAAGAAAGCCTGGGACAAACACAGAAGATCTCTAAAGGAAAAAAGGGACTATAGTAGTTGATGTGGAAGGGCAGACTAAATAGGCCATATGACTTTTTCTGCCATCATGTTTCTTGTACTTTGTAAAATAATAGTTTACATGTAAACTGCATTGATCTATGGAAAGGTGGTATATAAAAGCTGGTAAATAAATAAATAAATGTTAACATAGTAACATAGTAAATGACGGCAGATAAAGACCAGCTTCTTGAGTTTTATACAGGCAGAGTTACAAATTTTGCATGTTCTTTATAAAATACGCATGGTCATGAAGATTGTACCCAAGTACCTTTACATTAGTTCCCAAACTGGTGCAGCTTCAAACTAGCTACAGTTTCCTCTGGTTTACAAATAGGTACCTTCTTACCCGGAGTGGAGGAGTAGCCTAGTGGTTAGAACACTGGCTTGGCAACCAAGCAACCAGGATTCAGTTCCCACTAGCACTCCTTGTGGCCTTGGGCAAGTCACTTAACCTTTTCCTTCTGAAGAAAGGCCTGGCAATCTACTTCCGGTGACACTGCCAAGAAAACCCAGGAGCTTCTGGGTCACCAGGAGTCAGGACTGACTCGAAGGCACACATTGTATTTTTACCTTCTTATCAACCTATCTTCTGCATTTCTCAAATGTCTATCCTAAAGGCCCAAAAGGGACTGGTCACTTATAAAACAGAAGAGAAGCACAACCTTACCAAAAGCACGTGAAAAACCACAAACAGACCACAGAGCCTATCCATGAAACTCAGGATACTCTCAGGCAAACACAACAGTACCCAACTGACGTCCTGCAAATGCTCAGCTCACAGAGAATTCAAACTCCGCCCATTCATGCACGCTATTAAACTTCAACAAACTATTGATACACCTCCACTATTCACCAATCAGCACGCTAATAGCTCAAACTACCCACGCCCTAAATCTGCACTACTAGCAGAAATCATTCAACACTTCCCCCATTCAATCTGTAAATTTAAACCATCTGGCCAGATCGTATTTAAATGGAAGATCCATCTCTGCTCTTTCCATAGCAGAGACGGATCCCCCAGTTGGCCCAGCCCATCACAAACCAATCGGTCCACAAAGAAGCACCATAAATCTTCAAAAAAGTGCCCATGACCCATACAATGTTGAACCATTGGAGCCTCTATACGGCCACAATGTAAGCTGCTCTTATGTTCTTGCATTCACATCTTAAAACGACAATGATACCACATTACTGGCTGAAAGTGAAGACGATCTGAAACATTTACTTCTTTGATCTTTAAAATGGGTCTGCACCTTAACGTTAAGAAGAGAAAGATCCTGACAACTGGCAAAATCAATAAATTCATCATTGATGAAGAAGAAATTGAAATAGTTGACAACTTTAATTTACTTGGATCAACAATCAATAAAGAAAGGAATAGCGGTCAAGAAATCAGACAATGTCTTGCTCTTGGTAGAATGGCAATGAAGGACCTAGACAAGATTCTCAAGAGCAGAGATGCAAACGTTGTACAGTGAAAAAGATAGACAGGAAGAAAATTGATGCCTTTGAATTATGGTACTGGCGACGAATATTGTGTATATCATGGACTGCCTGAAGAACATACTAGTCGGTACTAGAGGAGATCAAACCTAAGTTTTCCTTAGAAGTTCAGATGACAAGACTTCGACTTTCATACTTTGGACACATTATGCGATGAGAGAGATCATTGGAGAAAGACATAATGCTTGTCAAGATAGAAGGTCACCATAAAAGAGGAAGGCCTGCAATGAGATGGATCAATACAATTTTATTGTATTTTAAAATAAATTTTAAAAAGGGTTCCAGGGATGATCCGGGAAACTACAGACCGGTGAGACTGATGTCAGTATCGGGGAAAAATGGTAGAAACCATCATAAAGAAGAAAAGTACTGAATATGTAGATAGTCATGGCTTAATGGGAGACAGCCAACATGGCATTAGACAAGGAAGATCTTGTCTTACTAATCTGTTACGTTTTTTTGAAGGTGTGAATAAACAGGTAGACAAAGGTTAGTTGGTTGATATAGTGTATTTGGACTTTCAGAAAGCCTTTGACAAGGTCCCCCATCAGAGACTTTTGGCAAAACTAAAGAGTCATGGGATAGGAGGCAGTGTACTATTGTGGATCAGGAACTGGTTGAAAGATAGAAAGCAGAGGGTATGGCTAAATGGCTAATTTTCCCAATGGAGAAAGGTGAATAGTGGTGTATCCCAGGGATCTGTGCTGCTTTTTAACATATTCATAAATGACCTGGAAAAGGAATAATGAGTGAGGTTATCAAATTTGCAGATGACACAAAACTATTTAAAGTTGTTAAAACCGATGAGGATTGTGGAAAATTGCAAGAGGATCTTGATAAATTAGAAGACTGGGCATCAAAATGGCAGATGAAATTTAATGTGGACAAGTACAAAGTTATGCACCTAGGGAAGAACAGTCCAAACTATGGTTACACGATGCAAGGTTCCACATTAGGAACCACTACCACCCAGGAAAAAGATGTATGCGTCATTCTGGATAACATGTTAAAACCCTCCACCCAGTGTGCAGCGGCAGCCAAGAGAGCAAATAGAATGCGAGGTATCATAAGGAAAGGAATGGAAAATAAAACAAAGGACATTATAATGTCTCTGTATCGTTCCATGGTGCGACCGCACCTTGAATATTGTGTGCAATTCTGGTCGCCGTATCTTAAAAAGGATATAGAGTTATTAGAAAAGGTTCAGAGAAGAGCCACCAAAATGGTAAAGGGGATGGAAGGATACCCCTATGAAGAAAGGCTAAAAAGGTTAGGGCTCTTTAACCTGGAAAAGAGACGGCTGAGAGGAGATATGATAGAAGTCTATAAATTAATTAACGGAGTGGAACGGGTAAACGTAGATCAATTGTTTACGTCATCAGAATATAGAAAGACATGGGGACATGCAATGAAGCTACAGGGTAAACTATTCAAGAAAAATAAGAGAAAATATTTTTTCACTCAAAGTGTAATCAAACTCTGGAATTTGTTACCGGAGGATATATAGTAAAAGCTGTTAGTGTAGCTGGGTTTAAAAAAAGGTTTGGACAAGTTCCTGGAGGAAAGGTCCATAAACCATTATTAAAAAGGGACCCAGGATATCACTGCTTGACCCAATACAAGCATTGTGGAACCTGTATCTTTTGGGGAAACTGCTAGGTACATATGACCTAGATTGGCCACTGTTGGAAACAGGATTCTGGGCTTGATGGACCTTGGTCTGACCCAGTATGGCATATCTTATGCTCTTATAACAGCAGCTATGGATACCATTCTATCAACAATGAGCCACTTGGCTGAAGACTGAATAAAATTTAGGTCAACTATTCAGAGGGTCGCCACTTAACAACAACAACACAAGTCCACAAGGGCATTTAACGCAATATACTACAAAACTAGAGGCGCGTGTAATAAGATGTCGAAGATGATATGTACGACCTCCATAAACAAGACTAGGCAGCTCTAAAGTAATCCCACAGATAGCACACTCACCACAAGGGTAATCTCCTACTGAATGATCATTCTGAACTGTAGTGGATCGCAAGCAGGCATTTCAGTATTTTTGTGCTATATTTTTTATGACCTTGTGTCTATAATGAACACTTCTACTGGTAAGCAGAGGCTGCTGCATTGAAGAGGACCCTAAAATTCAAATTGTGAACTTTTCTCTTGTAGAAGGCCAACTGCCAAATAGCACTAAAAAGGACTGTCGTGCAGTCAGTATTAAAAAAAGAGCAGCCTTGACCAGGATAAGCTGAAAAATTACCAACCAGTATCTAATATCCCTTTTCTGGGTAAATTTATAAAGCAGACAATCTATATCCAACTCAGCAAATAACTTCATGAAAGAAAGTGGCTAGATCCATGTCTTTCTGGGTTTAGACGTGGGTATGAAACAGAGCTGGTGTTCATATCCCTGTTAGATGATCCCCACAGAAACTGTAACTGGGGATCTGCCTCATTACTAGTGCTTCTGGATTTCTCAGGAGCCTTTGACATTGTTGGTCTACAATAACTTGCTTGCAAAGCTTAAATGGATATCAGTGGTACAGTATTTGCATGTTTCAAATCCTCTCTCTCAGACAGACAATAGGCATTTCTCTTTAGCAATGTCCCATCTTGGACAGCGAACTGCAGGATATCACAGCGATGAATACTATCACCTGTTTTATTCACTATCTACCTCAGGTTTCTACCTGAAATATCCATGGTAACCAAAAATATGGACCCTCTTGATTTTGCCAAGAATCCAAATATTACCTAATTCTGAAACCCAATTATATCTTCCACAAATATATCCAACCAACCAGGGAAACATAGACAAACACACAATTTTTGTCAGAACTTTCACCGTGAAGAAACCATTTCTTCTCAAGGTGTAATGTTCCTTTTTATCTTTTTTAGGGTGAAAACCCTTTTTTTAGGTCCTGAGAAAGGTAACCCCCAACACCAACTGTAAAATCAGCATTCAAACAGAGAGATCACTTAGCTAAGCCACAGCAGGATCCCGTCGTCATGTCTCCAAACATAATCCTCTGGACAGAAAACTCCAAGGCAGTATTTTTCCTGAGTCATAACATTAGGATCCAACCTTCCACATTCCTCTGGGCATAAAACTCCAAAATAAGAATAAACACAAAGTTCTGGCTCAGCTGCAACTTCATCCAAAGTGTGGCAACGTCACTGAGATAACATCGACTTTTGAGAAAGGGCCAAGAAAGCCTTTGGCCTGAAACGCAATGTTGGGTTACAGGACTGAGTTAGGATTATCTCAGTGACGTTGCCACACTTTGGATGAAGTTGCAGCTGAGCCATAACTTTGTGTTTATTCCATATTATGCTGATTTTACAGTTGGTGTTGGGGTTACCTCTTTTTCACCCTAAAAAAGATAAAAAGGAACATTACACCTCGAGAAGAAATGGTTTCTTCATGGTGAAAGTTCCGACAAAAATTGTGTGTTTGTCTGTTTCCCTGGTTGGAAGAATCCAAATATAGCAATAAATCACTAGAATCCTTAATATAAGATTCCGCCTGTTTTACCAATGGATTCAAAAAGGAATCCATATATTGAGATAAAGGTTCTAAAACTGAGCCAATACCCAAGACAATAGGGCAACCAGGTGGATCTATTAAAGATTTATGCATTTTTGGAACCACATAAAAAATAGTATACAGGGGTACTTGACATAAAGAAATTTCATCAACCGTTCTGATATAAGTCCTCTTTGCAATGCATTTTCCAACACTTCTAACACTTCAGATTAATCACCTATTCGTGATAAACAGATGAGGAGCTCTATACATCCGCAATCCTGGCAGGATGCGACGTTCATGACAGTACTCTTTCATTGTCTCGGAATGAAATTCTGCTTGCACAATGTTCTGCCGCAGTGTAACCACAGTGGACCAATCTCCCACTCCAGCCCCAGAGGCATCCTTCCCAAATAAACGTGAACCTATTAACAAACGAGAAGCGTCCTGGTCATGGAAGCAAAAAACATCTGTCTTAGGTACAATGAAATCATTTACCATATTCATATTTAAATGTTAAATTACCCACCATATGGAAAACATAAATCACTTAAAACAAATCACCATAAAGTTGCAAATTTAACATTATATCTATACAATGCAATCAAAAATCTTAAAGATCCGCTAACAATATTTATATATATTAATATATTTATAAAAATGAATTCAACCACAGAGTGCCAAAAATCAACATATTAATTATAAATGTTTAATATAATTTATTCTACTTCCATAATCCAATTCATCACAACAAATTTTCAATACGATTTTTTCTACTTTCATAATCTATTTCATTATAACATGAGAAATAACATATCGCCCCCTCATAATACAAAATTACATAATATATCAAATACATATTACATACCCCCCATTAAAAATGTATCAATTGTACAAAAACATAAAAGAATGAGCCCACTATAAACAATGTGCAAAATACAGCAGGGTACAAAACCATAAGGCAAAATATTTTTGCTCCCACTGTCTACAACATCCTCATGCTGCAAAGCTGTAAAAATATAACTACTCACACAGTTCATCTAACATTATAACTACTTACAAAACTCACTCAACGTATAAATCTGTTATTAATCGGCTAAATCACAAGAAACTGTAAAAACATGGATATCTGTTTAACCCAACCTTCTGAGGAAACATATTAGAGCTGCAAAAGCACAGCTAAATCTAAGCAGAGCAAAACATGTGCTCTTACTAGATCACAACAGAGCTATGGGGCAGACAGTCACTCCTTACTCCCTTCGCCTCTTATAATCACACTCATACAAAGCCCATATATTGCTGTATTACACACACAACTTCCAAGAACCTTTCACAGCACGTTGATCGTGTTCAGTCATTGACATCAGATTTTCATCTATGTATTCAAACTTGTACAATTGTACAACTATGCCCAAATCTTCAGACCTCCGAATGTCCCTTCAAAACTCCAAATCACTGTATCTTGTGATGTAGAAGCCCCTATAGAGCCCATGGAAATAGAAAGAAAGGAAAAGGTTACCTTTAAAACTGACAGTCAGCCAGCACACATAGCTCACTGTTTACAAGAGAAAGACAAACGGAGGGAGATAGGAGCTGAGCTGACACGCCCAAGCTCTGACGTAGCAGCAAGCCTGGAGCTTGATCACTCACACCTGTTCAGAAAGACAGAGCCAAGCTTCAGGGAACAGAAATATAAACGCTGGTTGGGAGCAAAGAAGGGGCAGCGAGGACAACAAGAGAAGCAAGGAAGGAAGGCAGAGGGGGAGCAAGAGGAAAGAGCTCCTGGGAGACATGGTTGGAGAGGCTCAGGAACCCTAGAGAATGGGAGATTTGGCAAAGAACCTACCTGCAGTTCTGGGAGAGAAGCTGGCAGACTAGAAGGTGGGAAAGCACAGCCTGTTGCCAGGAACCAGCCTGGGCAGAGAGAACAGGGAGCCCTTCAGTCCTTACTGCCTGAGGAAAGGCTTCAGAGTTTTCACAAGTGGAGACCCAGCACCAAAGCAGGGAGGTTAAGAAGCTCTACCTGGAACAGAGAGCCAGGGGGTGGCTCTAGTCAGGAATTACAAATGGAGAGTCACAGAGCATTTCCTTATAACTGGAAGGAACTAGATGAGAGCCAGAGAAGAAGCTCCAAAGCCACAGGTATTTCAAACCCTTGCTGTCTAGAATTGTATACAGGGGAAACACCCAAGTTTGCAGAGGGAGGTTACCTTAAACACAGTAGTAATAGCTGGCAGCCAAGCTCAGTAAATTCTGAGCTGGAGGATATGCAAACGGACTGTAATGTTAATGATATAGCTGAAGTTCCAATGGATTGCACGCTTTGCTTAGCCGATGATATCGAGTCACTGTGTTAAGTCTTTGAATTAAAGAGCTGTGAAACAGCAAAGGAAAAGAAGTTATTGTACTTTGACAGAAGAAGCTGTTTGGTTTTTCCCATCTTTGTTACTTAGAAAAGGCACAGCACGTTTTGGAGCCAGAGTGTGAAAAGCAGTTACCTTATTTTGTTGTAAATAATCCTCAAGCAAACACCTGGACACTCTCCTATTTTGTTCTACACTAAGTCCTAATGTGAGGGGAATACATTTCTAGTCATTTTGCCTTAAACACTCGACTCATAACTATTCCTTTATCAGAGGTCTAAAAAGGGACTACAACTCCCAAGAGGCATTGCGAAAGCAGAAAGGTGTGGTCTCACTTTCTGATTAAAGGACATCATGGCAGGCCAGCCCTCTTAGCCTTAGGCGGAGGGCTGACCTTGTGACAATCTCTATAAATCCCCAAAACTCCAACCATGGACCATAGTTTCACCGATAACTGGCTTCATCAGGGAAACTTCAATCTCACCTTCAAAACTTAATGACTTTTTTTCTCACTACAAAAACAACCCCCCCCCCCAAAAAAACACTCAAATCTAAACATTTTTAAAGACTTATATATAAGCACTCCATTCCTAATAACTGCACTGACCTTCAGCCTCTCACCTTCCTACATGAATGCAATGGTTGACATCGCCAAAGTGAAACTCAATTCGGGAAAAACGCTAGCGCACGCGCACTTGTGCCTAAAAATTTTAATTCCTCAGCCATCAATAGAATCAATGCTATTCAATCTGAGAACTTAACCCATTAGGTTCCACACTATTCCAGTGAAAAATAATAGCCGATGAAAATCACCACCTTCTCCACCCCTCACTTGTTCTAAAATAAAATGGCAAAATTACACTAACTTATGATTCATTTGCCTCCAATGCGCTACTAAAGGTGCTGATTCTACACCCTGCTGGATAGCTGATAAATGTTCAATAATGCATGTTTTAAATTGACGGGAAGTCTGACCAATATAAAGTAAGTTTTTTAAGTTTTGAAGGCGAGATTGAAGTTTCCCTGTTGATGCCGGTTATCGGCGAAACTATGGTCTTTGGTTGGAGTTTTGGAGATTTGCAGAGAAACGGTGATTTGGAGTTTTGAAGGGACATTCAGAGGTCTGAAGATTTGTGCATAGCTGTACAATTGTACAAGTTTGAGTACATAGATGAAGATCTGACGTCATTGAATGAACACGATCAACGTGCTGTGAAAGGTTCTTGGAAGTTGTGTGTGTAATACAGCATGGGATGGCAAGATTTGAACGAACATATTGTCATACAGTGGAGTAGAGCAATATAAGGGCTTTGTATGAGTGTGATTATAAGAGGTGAAGGTAGTAAGGAGTGACTGTCTGCCGCGTAGCTCTGTTGTGCTCTGCTGGGCCTCTGGTGATCTGTGTGTAAGTGCACACGTTTTGCTCTGCTATGTTCTGCTTAGATTTAGCTGTGCTTTTGCAGCTCTAATATGTTTCCTCACAAGGTTGGGTTAAACTGTAGCAGCAAAGCGCAGACAAACCAATGATACCAGGAGTCTGTTCAGAAGGTCCAAATCATTTATTTGTGCACAAGTCTCGAACCAGTCAATTTCAAAATGGCTGAGCAAAGTTTTCTAGCATTACAACAACTTTTATAGACTTTTGTCCCATTCTAGGTATAGAAAAACATTTCATTGGTCCCGGTACTCTCCCGTACCTCCCGTACCCCTTCCATTGGTCCCGGTACTGATAAGCTTATCCAATTATGTTCCTTCAGTGGGCATGGCACCTGCATACCCCCCTTCTAGTCCCAATTACAATGGTCAGTTCATCAACTTGTTACTTTCACACTCTCAAGGCCATAGAACCAATTTGTGCATGCAGGGAGCAGGGCTCTGCAACTCATCTGTCAGCACTCCCAATTTATTCCTTGCAGATGTACTTTTTCTTATCAGTAACTTTTTAAACATGTTTTTCTGTATTTTTCCATCTCTCAGTTTTGCTTACCTAAGTTAGTTTAGTTCTCTTACAGAGTTCTATCCTACAATAGCAGCATATTGGGGGATGTGCAATCCTATATGCCTCTCCACAGGCTTCATTTACAGGTCAAGCTAGCTAGACCGCCTGCTTATGTCAGACACTGTGGATCACAGGCCTGCACCTGCCACAAAACAGGTATCTGTGTTCTTAGTTTCTTGTGATTTAGCCCGATTAATAACAGATTTATACGTTGTGTGAGTTGTGTAAGTAGTTATAATAGCTTTACATGTTAGATGAACTGTGTGAGTAATTATATTTTTACAGCTTTGCAGCATGAGGATATTGTAGACAGTGGGAGAAAAAAATTTTGCCTTATGGTTTTGTACCCTGCTGTATTTTACACATTTCTGCACATTGTTTATAGTGGGTTCATTCTTTTATGTTTTTGTACAATTGATACATTTTTAATGGGGGGTATGTAATATGTATTTGATATATTATGCAATTTTGTATTATGAGGGGGGAGATATATTATTTGTTATGTTATAATGAAATAGATTATGAAAGTAGAAAAAATCTTATTGAAAATTTGTTGTGATTAATTGGATTATGAAAGTAGAATAAATTATATTAAAAATTTGTAATTAAATATGTTGATTTTTGGCACTCTGGTTGAATTAATTTTTATAAATGTATTAATATATATAAATATTGTTAGTGGATCTTTAAGGTTTTTTGTTGCATTGTATAGATATCATGAACACATAATTAGGTCACTACATGCTTAATAGCATTGTGGTATGACGTATTGTTATATAGCTACACAACAAGTCTATGTTTATGTTTAATTAAAACTTATTATACCGCCCATAACATGAGCATCTGAGCGGTTTACAATCATAAAAAATGCAAAGGCTGCAGGAAAGCAGAAAAGGAACGCCATTAAAATCAAAAGAATAGGACAGAGAAAGAGAAGAGGCATAAAGAACAAGTAATCAGGTACATCAGCGAGGAGGGGGGAGGGGTGAGGAAGGGGGGGAGGTCAAATGCAAGACAGAAAAGGTGAGTTTTTAGTTTCATTTTGAAGGACTTGAATGATAGTTCTAAACGGAGGGGGGGGGGGGGATGTGAGTCTCGATACTTTTTGATCACACCTGGTATTATCCACGATGATGCCTATATCCTTTCTTGGATGGTGGTTCCTAATGTGGAACCTTGCATCGTGTAACCATAGTTTGGGTTGTTCTTCCCTAAGGGGTCTATTCTGTCCCATGAATAGCGGAGATGGACGTCGTCCTGCCAGCCCTGACAAAAGCCTCCCCGTATGAACAAGGTGTTTGTATGGGGATGCTTAGATGGGGGCAGGCATTGCAGAGGCAGAGTTAGGGTGGGCAGTGGGTGGTCCATGACTCCAGATGTACAGGGCCGATTCTGAAGTTGGCCCTGTACATCCGGGGTCGGCAGACTGGATGGGGGATTTCTTCCACTTCAGAGGTGGAATAAGTTCCCCTGGACATTGGGGAATGGCAGGCCCGGGCAGTGCAGGAGAGGTGAAGAGGTGAAGGGGGTTCCCCGCAGCCCAACCCTGACCATGGAAGGCCAGATTGGGGATCAGGCTGCGGGGAAAGGAAAGTGTGCCCAGCAGCTGGGGATCGCGGCTCCTGAATGGAGCCATGGTGCCATAGCAACGGGACACCATGGCACCGCAGCTCCATTCAGGAGCCTGACTGAGTTAGCCGGGCATGGGTCTGTACATGCAGGCCGATCGGAATTGGACCCCAGCCTGCACGTACAGACCCTAGACCTGATTCTGATCCCACCTGGCACATCTAGCCCATGCGGGATCAAAATCGGGTCTACCTCTGTTCGCCCCAATTCCGATTGTGCGGACAGGGGCCTGGGCATATTGGAATGCACCTCCAAGTGCATAAATTTGCATGTGTCCACATTAGATTTCATCTGCCTTTTGGATGTCCAGACTTCCAATTTATCAAGGTGGTCCTGCATTTTTTCACAATCCTCTTGAGTTTTAACAACTTTAAATAATTTTGTGTCATCTGCAATTTTGATCACCTCAATCGTTATTCCCATTTTCCAGGTCATTAATGAATATGTTAAAAAGCAGCAAGCCCAGCACAGAGCCCTAGGGTACTCCACTATTCACTTTTCTCCGTTAAGAAAATTGGCCATTTAGCCCTATTCTCTGCTTTCTATCTTTTAACCAGTTCCTGATCCGCAAAAGTACACTACCTCCTAGCCCAGGACTTTTTAATTTCTCCACGAGGAACCTTGTCAAAGGCTTTCTGAAAATCCAGATACCCTATATCTATTGGCTCACCTTGTCTACCTGTTTATTCATACCTTCAAAAATATATCAGATTAGTAAGACAAGACTTTCCTTGGCTAAATCCATGTTGGCTTTCTACCATTAAGCTAGGACTATCTACATGTTCAGTAGTTTTATTATTTATAATGGTTTCTACCATTTTGCCCAGTACTTATGTCAGGCTCACCGTTCTGTAGTTTCCTGAATCACGCCTGGAACCCTTTTTAAAAATTGGCATTACATTGGCCATTCTCCAATATTCAGGTACTACAGATTATTTTAATGGAGGAGGAGTGGCTCAGTGGTTGGAACAGGTTACCTCAGGCCAGGAGTTCAATTCCCACATGGGGACAAGCAACCTCAGGTCGGAGGGACTGGGGTCTCTAATCCCATGGCCACTCCTTGTGGCCTTGGGCAAGCCACTTAACCCTCTATTGCCTCAGGTACACTTAGATTGTGAGCCCTTCAGGGACAAGGGAATAAAAAGTACCTGTGTGTATAAATGTAAACCGCACTGATTCCAAAGAGTGCGGTATAAAAAAATTAAAAATAAATAAATAAATGATAGTTCAGAGATTACTAATAGTAGATCTGCAATCTCATATTTCATTTCTTTCAACACACTCAATATAAACCATTTGGTGCAGGTGATTTACTGCTCTTCAATTTATCAAATACTTGTAATACATCTTCCTGCTTTATCAATATTTCTTTCACTTTTTCCGATACATCACCTTTAAATACTATTTCAGGCACAGGTAACTTCCCTACATCTTCTTCAGTAAAGACTGAAGCAAAGAATTTATTCAGTCTGTCCGCTATGGCCTTGTCCTCCCTTAGTACCCCTTTTACTCTTCTATGATGTAATGGTCCAACTCACTCTCTCACAGGTCTTTTGCTATGAAGTACTCGAAAAAAATATATTATGCATGTTTTGCTTCCATGGCAAGCTTTTTTTCAAATTTTCTCATTGCCTACCTTATCAATGTCTTGCAGCTAACTTTCCAATACTTATGTTGTTTCTCTTTTCAACATTTAGCGTCTTTTTCCATTTCCTGAAAGATGTTCTTTTGGCTGCAACACCCTCTCTTTAAACCATGCTGCCACCTTTAAACCATGGTGGTAGTTTTATGGCCTTCCTTCCATTTTTCTTAAAGTATGGAATACATCTGGTCTGGGCTTCCAAGATAGTATTTTTAAACGATGCCCATGCTTGATGCACATCTTTAATTTTTGTAGCTGCTCCTTTTAGTTTTTTCTTAACAATTTTCCTCATTTTATCGGTCTCCCTTTTGAACATTAAAAGTAGTAAAGTGGATTTCCTTGCCGTCTTCCCTCCATTTATTAAATCAAATGCGATCATGCTATGATCACTATTGCCAAGTGGCCCTAACACCCTTATCTCTGGCACCAGATCCTGTGTTCCACCAAGGACTAGGTCCAAAATAGCTTCCCCTCTTGTTGGTTCATGAGTTAGCTGCTTCAAGAAGCAGTTATTTATATTATCTAGAAACTTAACTCCCTAGCATGTCCTACTGTGACACTGACCCATTCGATACTGGGGAAATTGAAATCACGCATTATTAATTACTGCATTGTAACTTGTGTTACCTTCCCTGATTTCTTTTAGCATTTCATCATCCATCTGTTCATTTTGGCCATGCAGTCAGTAGTATACCCTCAGTGCCATCACCTTCCCCTTTTTACATAGAATTTCTATCCATAGAGATTCTACAGTGTATTATGCTTCCTGCAAAACTTTAATCCTGTGTGACTCAATGTCCTCTCTAACATAGAACACAACCCCTCCACCAATTTGATCTAACCTATCATTTTGTTATAGTTTATACGCAGGTGTCACAGTGTCCCTTTGGTTGTCCTCCTTCCACAAGGTATCTGAGATGCCATTTATATCTAATCTTTCATTTAGTGCTATATATTCTAACTCTCCCATCTTATTTTTTAGACCTCTAGCATTTGCATACAGGCATTTTAGAGGTTGTATTTAGTTCATATTAATCTAGTTATCAGTTGATAGGGGTAATTTGGGATCTTTTGGCTCTGCTTTGTACTTAAGGGCATCTGGGTCATTTTTATCTTTATTTGAATCTCTCTATTGGGATGCCCTAACTTCCTTCTTTTGCTAGTATCCTTCAAGGATACTAGCAAAAGAGGGACCATGCGCTCATGGGTGACTGTCAGTTTTCCCCTATGATCTAGTTTAAAAACTGCTCTATCTTCTTTTGAAAGGTTAATGGCAGCAGCCTTGTTCCAACCTGGTTAAGGTGGAGCCCATGCTTTCAGAAAATCCCTTCCTTTCCCCAGAATGTTGTCCAGTTCCTAACAAATCCAAAATCCTCTTCCTTGCACTATTGTCTCATCCATGCATTGAGACTCTGGAGCTCTGCCTGCCTTTTGGGTCCTGCGTGTTGCGTGTTGAATGGTATGCATTTCAAAGAATGCTACCCTGGAAGTTCTCTATTTCAATTTCCTACTTAAAAGCCTAAATTTATCCTCCAGAATCTCCCTTCCACACTTTTCTATGTTGTTGGTTCCAACATGTACCAAGACAGCAGGTTCCTCTCCAGCACTATCTAAAACCTTGTCTAGGTGGTGCATGAGGTCTGCTACCTTCGCACCAGGCAGGCATGTTACCAGGTGATCATCCCGTCCACCAGCCACTCAGCAATCTATATGTCCAGTGATCGAATTGCCAACTATTATGGCTGTCCCGACTTTTCCTTCATGGGCACATGTCCCTGGAGAAACCACCTTGGTGGTGTGAGAGGGTTTTTTTCATCACCTGGAGGACAGATCCTCTATATAGGATCACTTTCTGCCACACCAAGGTGATGCTGTCCTTTCACGTGACCTCTCTCCTCCATAGCAATAGAGAGGCTGCTAGACCGGAGGTGGGACTTCATTACTACGTCCCTGTAGGTTTCATCTCTGTTTTCGTTAGCTCCTCCAAGTCTTCTACTCTGGCCTCCAGAGATCAGACTCATTCACTGAGAGCAAAGAGCTTCTTGCACCTAGTGCACACACAAGACCTCTCAAGAACTGGGAGAAAATCGTATATGTGATACTCGGTGCAAAAGACTGGATAGCCCCCATCTCGCTGATGGATTGCTATTTGAATCTTAGTTTTCATGTTTTGTGAAGATATTTAAGTTGCTTGCTTGCTTACTTAAAATTGCTAGGGATAGTTGTACAAACACAAGTTTACCTAATAGGTTTAAGGGACTTTATTCACGTCAGGATTAATTTCAGGGCCTCAATTAATTAAGCTATTCCTGACGAGGATAACGAGCTGAATTTGACTACTTCTATCTCTTAAAGAGCCTATAAATCTACAAATTTGCCTGGGGTGGGTGGGAGTCATAGGTAGGAGGGAAAGAAACCTATTAATGGTAGCTGGCTTGCTAAACCAGTGCTCTGTTTGATTTTAACAAACACAGAACTTTAAAATAGACAGAGATTTTATCATTTTAAACCCAAAAAGTTCCCTTTAACCCAAGAGTATGAGAAATTTCCAGCAGGTAAATACAATTGCAGAATCCTTCCCAGCAAGAGCAGCTTTTCTTAATAGTCCTGTTGACTCTGTGGATAGTTGTCCATGTTGTGATTATCCCTTAGGTTTACTTAGTGAGGTGTAACTGGAAGTAGATTGCCAGGCCTTTCTTTTGTGCAGCAAGCCTATAGCCCCTGCTATTCCAAAGTGGTCTCCCATCCATGCATTAACCAGGCCTGACCCTGCTTAGCTTCTGACATCAGACAAGACTGAGCTCACTAAGTCTTATTAGGCTATGTGCCCTAGCATGGGCTTTACAAAATTGTTTGTCCGCTTCATAAAGCTTTAGCTGGTCTTGGTGCTGATTATTTACAATGGCAGTCATTTTAGAAACCGTATTCATGATTTCCTTGTCTGAAAACGCCAGTTCAGAAATTGAAATCATATTGATGTCTCTGAACTATTTTAGAAAGTCTCAAATACGCACGTGTCTTGTGCAACCATGGAAGAATGTCAGGGATGGGGTGAAAAAGGTACACGTGTGCATGTAATTTTAGACTAACTCTTCACGTCTCATTCCAATCAAGGGCGTCCATGGCAATAACTGCTCCAAGATATGAATAGGTCTCTGAAAAGTGCTCATTCCAGCAAACCAATTACTGTATGGTGAAGAGGGACATGGCCCCACCTTCCCCCGATAGTTTTTGCTCCTTCCAAAAAATGTTGCAGTAAGTAAAAAGGCATTTCTCCTAGCTCTGGTGACACTGCACATTCCTGTTTTCAAAATGGCAGACCGGGACATGTAAAGGGGGAGACACATGGGTATGTTCTGAAATTGGGCCACAGGCATGTCTATGTGCCCTGAATGGCTTCTGACCATAACTTACATGTGCAAGTTTCTGAACTTGAGCAAAACCTGCATGTGTTTGACCCACTACTCCACATATCTCTGTTTTACCTTTTATGTGCTGGACATGTGTGTGTTTCGGAGTGGAAACAGGCTGATGTTTTAAGGCACTTGCGCATGCCACCTTCTCTAATGCTGCCCCCCCCCCCCTAAATTGTGAATGTGCCAAATTTCACCTACATGGCCTTTTAAAATGTGCCTTCAAATTTTGTTACCAAGTACCCTAGGATTTGCTTTCTTCGCATGGGTTTCTCTTTAAGATTTCATACTTAACAGAAGTCTGTTGTAGCCATACTTGGGACAGAGCTTTTGGTTGCAGAGGTCATGTTCTTTAGAACTGTCTGCCTTTTGAGCGGCAATCCTTTTGTAAGTCATTGGAGACTTGGTATTTTAATTTGACCTGTTTGTATTTGTTAGAATTATCTTGTTTGACTGGTTTGAAATTTTAAAGGGTTTAATATTTTAGTTTTAATCATTACTGCTTTTTGTTTGCTGTACCTTACCTGGAGTTTTGTTCTGCTGCTTTCATTTGGAATCTTGGAGTTCCCTCTCCCTGTTTCTCATCTGTGGGAGCTCCTATTTGCTACTTCTACTATCATTTATATAGCGCTACAAGGCGTATGCAGCATTGTACAGATACATATTTGCGAAGCTCTGAATCACCTTATCCTTTCAGTATCACAAAGGAAACCAAATATCTCTTCTCATTCTTCTACTTTTCTAACATATGGGTATGTCGAACGGAGAATTTCCAGAAGTTTCTTCAGATGCCTCTTTACCTTCAGAGCATGAGAATAGATTAAATCCTCTTTTCTATGATGAAGAAAAAAGCAAAGAGAAAACCAGGTATTCTCAGTCCTATGAAGTGAGTCTCCTTTCCATACAAATCTGCCCTAAGTTTGTGGGAATTTGGATTTGAATCAGTTACAAGATTTGATAGAGCTACTCATCACTGCTTCTTTTACTCATGGAAGAACTAGAATTTAATAAAGTTTAAGATTTAGAAGAATGCATAGAATGAGATCCTCGAGTTGGTTCAGTTTCCACCAAAATTAAAATCTAGTCGTCATCTCTAGGGATTTCTAGCATTACAACATTAGGAAAATGCCATGGCAGCAGGCCCTTAAGAGTTGCTATAGCAACGTAACACACTCCTACTCTACTTGGTATGCTCATTTTGCAGCTACAGTTGTGGTCAACAATATTGGCATTCTTGCAGTTCAACTCCTTAATGTCCAATATCTCCCCCCAAAAAAGTGTTCAGTGGAATGGCTTTGGACTATATATGCACACTTATTAGACACACAAAAGAAATCTAATAAAACAAGACCAATTTAAAAAGGAAATAGGAAGAAATAACATCAAAACCAGGACATTAACAACGCATGATTATTGGCATCCTTATAAACAATTCAAATCAGTTTGAACAGAACCACATTCCCATTGCAGTAAAATTAGAGCACCTGTGATCAATTGTCAGTACTCACATGACTTGAATGAACCAATTAATAATGAGACTAATGTTTAAAATAGCCACATTCACTCCCTGTTCCATTTTGACAATGGTGAAGACAAGCGAGCTTCCTGAAACCATCAGAACAGCCACTATCACCAATCATCAAACTTCAAAGACCTTGGGATTCCTGTGTCTACAGTTCATAACATTATTAAGAAGTTTGCTGTTCGTGGAACTGTCAAGAACCTTTCAGGGCATGATGGGAAGAGGAAAATTAAACCAAGACGTTTTTGAAGGTTAGTGCGAACTGTTGGAAAAACATCACGTGCAACATCCAAAGAGCTTAAGGCAGAACTGGAGCAATCTGTAGTGGTGGTTTCAACCCACACCTTATGCCGTGCACTAAACAAAGCAGGACTTCATGGGTGAAGGCCAAGGAGTACCCCGTTGCTCAAAGACACATACAAAAAGGCACACCTGATCTTTGTAAAAATCCACCTTTAGAAACCACAATCCTTCTGGGAAAATGTTATATGGACAGATGAAACAAAACTTGAGCTCTTTGGCAATGCAAACCCACAATACATTTACAGGCAAAGAAAGGAAGCTTTTAAGGAAAAAAATCACCCTTCCTACAGTTAAATATGGTGGAGGTTCCATAATGCTGTGGGGCTGTTTTGCTGCCTCAGGAACTGGAGGCCTGGAACTTATTAAAGGAATCATGAGGTCAGAGGACTACCAAGGTATTTTGGAGTGAAATGTGCTACCCAATGTCGGAAAGCTAGGTCTGGGTCGAAGGTCATGGGTCCTCCAGTAGGACAATGACCCAAAACATGCATCCAAAAGTACAAAAGAATGGCTAAAAAGGAACAAATAGACTATTTTACACTGGCCAGCAATGAGTCCTGATCTCAGTCCAATCGAGAACCTTTGGAAAGAGCTGAAATATGCCAGTGGTAAAAAGGAATCCTGGAAACATTCATGAGCTGGAACAAATCTCAGTTGAAGAGTGGGAGAAACTATCAGCAGACAGATGTATGAAACATTTGTAGATGACGACAAAAAATGTTTGGAGGCTGTCATCACTGCCAAGGGTTGTGCAACCAAATACTACTGAAGGGTGCCATTTATCATACCCAGGTCATATTTAGTTTTTTTGTCTACATCTAACTTGCACAGACATTTTTTTGTTGTTGTATACTTTTGAACATACCATTAAAATATTATGATGATATACAGTAGAATGTTTCCTGTTATTTCTCAAGCTATTGTACACCACATACCTAAAATGTAAGGGTGCCAATAATGTTGTCCACAACTGTATACACAGAAGGGCTCAAATTGCACTCTTCAGAAGGAAAGGACATTTCTGCTCTTCATCTCTCTCTCAAACACATACACACTCCAGGTTTGACTATAAATGCAAATCGGGCAGTCAGAAATGTAAGGAGGTAAAAGGAAGTCTAAAAGCAGCTAAAGGACGCCAATCAGTCCTCCAGCCTTTGAAAACAAGCAAAGCCTTTCTGCTGTCTGTCTCATACTAATGAGGGAAATAAATAAAAGCAAAATGAAAATTATTTTAATATGGAGACTGTATCTAAGGCAACTAATGAGAATCTCTGTTCAGGGGAGTGGGAGGTGAACTATTCTAGAAATAGGAGATGTCCATCAGCATTGTCTCCAGAGGCTGGCTGGAGACTAATACAGCAGCTTGCTGTGATCGAGGAGTAGAGGAGATGCTCTGACTAACTAAGCCAGGTAATTTAAATGCCTGCACAGTACAGTAAAGTGTGGAATCGTATCTGCAAGTTAAGAGGCGTGGAAATGAGAATCCTCCACCCATTGAAATCTTTAGAAGAGCATTGCAGGGACAAGCAGTAGTGGGAAGGTAACTGCATTAGAAGCAGCAACTCAAGGGGTAAGACAAGTGAAGATAAATGCTAGAAAGAAACTTCCAGCATTATGCCAAGTAATCTGACTTCTTCACTGGGGCAGAGAAGTAGAGAACTATAATGGCACTGACTATCTCCATTTGAATGGTATTTTGCCTGTAGTGTATATTAGGAGAAATTGCTTTGAAGATTATTTTTCACTGTGTGAAACATGGATGCCACAAGAGTTAAGTGCATCTGTTGTCAGATTAACCCTATTGAGTTTGTCTTTAGTTTTGGGTAAAAACTTGGAACAACTATACATATATTACTTTATTGATATTAAAGATGTGACCTTGTGAACTCATGCCTGCACCAGTAGGATCCTGGAGTAATCTCTTTCCCCTATATGGAAATTAACCTTAGCATCACTGAGAACCAGAGGGCTACATGTACAATATGTTGTTGTTAAGTGCCGTCGAGTCGGAGTCGACTCATAGCGACCCTCTTGATAGGTGTCCTAAACTGTGTTCAGTCTTCAGTCAGGCGGCTCATTGTTGACAGACTGGTACCCGTAGCTGCTGTTATTGTATCGATCCATCTCATTGCTGGCCTTCCTCTTTTGCGTTGACCTTCTATCTTGCCAAGCATGATGTCTTTCTCTAATGATCTCTCTCTTCGCATGATGTGTCCAAAGTATGAAAGTCGAAGTCTTAATATGGCCTTAACAGAATGCAATTTGCACACTGTGGTTGAATATACAAGTTCTCCTGTGCTTGGATTCTTCAGTACTTAAACCATGTCTTCAGTACTTAAACCACCCTGAACCCCCTGCAATTAGCCATGAATAGTGCAGCGAGGGTACTCCTCGGGGCATCCAGGAGAGATCACGTAACACCCCTTCTAAAACAGCTACACTGGCTCCCCATTCAGGCAAGGATCAGTTTCAAGATCTTACTGCTAACATTCAAAGCGGCTAAGGGGCTCACCTCTTCCTCTCTCTCCAACCTCATACAACCACTTGCACCAAACAGGCCACGAAGAACAGCAGAATTAAACACACTAGTTATCCCAAATGACACCACAAGATGCACTAGATCAACAGCCAACAGAGCCTTCCAATTCTGCGCCCCATCTCTATGGAACACCTTACCAGCACAAATCAGAGCAATACCTAATCTAAGTCAGTTCAGAAAGGCTTTAAAGCATTTCCTCTTCCTTAAATATCTCAATGGCAGCTCCGAACATAACCCCCAGGTGAATAGCAGAAGTGGTCAAACAGATAGACCCCGCAACAGACCAACTTCACAATGTAAATAGCAAGTTGTTCCATATACTATTGTACCACTGTTGTATATAGTTAACCAGGATATCCTTTATCAGATAACCCTGCATTGTATTTAGTTTCCCCTATTTCGCCAAGTTATACTTCCTGTTAAATGTAACGACCAGACACGTGTAAACTGTCGGATGTTTTCTGTTCAATGTAAACCGCGCTGATGTCTAATAGTGCGGTATATAAGAATTGTTAATAAATAAATAAATAAAATGTCTTGTCTTCATTGAACTCCCCTTTTTCTGGCCTTTGAAGTAACTGTAGGTATAGGAAGGAGACAGATAAAGGGAATAAGGGGGCTAGGCTATTCAGCTCAAAGGCCATTGACAGCCTGAGGATACTTGGTTTTTGAGTGTTCCATTGTCTCGCCACATCTGTTTCTTATGGCTGAGACACATGGTAATTCTCATTCTGCTCAGCCAGTCAGAAACATAGAAAACTGTCAGCAGATAAAAAACATATGGCCTATCCAGTCTGTCCATCCATACCAAATACTAATCTCTACAATCCGCTCCTTGTCCTATGTTTTCCTGAATTCAGATACAGTTCCTGCCTCCATCACGTCCACTGGGAAGCTGTTCCATAAATCTGCTACCCTCTCTGCAAAGATATATTTTCTTAGATCAGATACAGTCACCCTCAGGTCCAGTTCTTCTTTCTTGTGCAAAACTACTTCACTCTCTATACTGTACCACTCCTTCGGATTTGTGCAGCCCAAATGCATGACTTCTACATTTTTTAGCATTAAATCACAGTTGCAAATTCTAGATCAAGCTTTGCAAGATTCCTCTGAATGTTATCTATACCTTCTAGAGTGTCTACCTTATTGAAGATTTTGGTATCGCCTGCAAAGAGGCAAACCTTACCTGACAGCCCTACTGCAATATTGCTTACAAAAATATTAAAAGTTAGTTTCCATAACATTTACATGGAGGAAGTAAAAGTACACAGATCACTCCTGTGAATCACATGACACAAAGAGGCAGGGCTAGCAGAGCAATGGAGGACAGAGAAACAAAGAAAACCTTCATACAGAAGGTAGAAAAGTGAAGAGGAGAGAGGCATGCATTGGGCAGGGAGGGGGAGCAGGAAAAAACCCTTCTCTTTTTCACCTCTGCAATGATCACTGCTTTCTGCTGGAGCCTCTCCCTTACCTTCACAGCCTCTTCTCTATCCCTGCCAGTTACTAGACTAGACTTACAAATCCAGCAGGAGGAGATGATGGCCTGCAGTTCCACCTCTTATTGGGACTGATCAGGCATAACTGACAATCCAAGAAGCAGACGGGGAGGGGGTTTTGAAAGAGACAAGAGTGATCTTGGGAGGAGGGGAAGAATTGGAAAGTAAGCCTGGAAGGGGGGGGGGGTGTAAAGAGAGTTTATGGGGAGGCAGTGAGAGGGTGAGCATGGGGATGAGAGAAATGAGTGAGTCTGGAGGTTTTGGGTTCTGGGTAAGTGGTGGGTGAGAGAGAAAGGATGAGCCTGACGGGGGGAAGAAGGATAAGTTAGGCAATTACTCTTCTCCCTCCCCCCCCTAATCCTTTCTCTTTATGAAACTCCATTTAATATATTTCTCCCTTATCCTATTCCCGTCTCATCAACTCTACACTGTAAATAGCTCTGCCTCAGCATCCGCTATTCTGCTCTACAGGGTGGCCCAAAAAGAGCGAGAACATCTCGTAAATTAAAAGCTTAACTAGTTTACTTATTTACCTTTTTTAGCTATATAACGTCTTTATTTCGAGAATTTCCGGTCGCCATCTTTTTTTTTTTTAATTTGTCAATCGTTTACATCTGTCTTTTTGAATTTTTAAATAACTTATATGCTACGAGATGTTCTCACTTTCTTGGGCCACCCTATATATGTGAACAGCTGATTTGTAATTAATACCTCGTAATATAGTTTGATAGGTTCTATGTTCTTTGTAAACGAGTTCTGTTCATTGTAAACCACCCCTGATCACTGGAAGGGACAGTATTTAAAAACGTTTGTATAAATAAATAAATAAGTTGAAGGAGTGGGGGTGAGAGTGAATCAGTCTCAGGGAGGAGGTAGTAAAAGAAGGAAAAAACCAAGCCTGTGGAGATGGTTGAGGGACAGGGGAGGGGTGAGGGAAAATGAATGCGCAAGTAATGGGCAAGGATGAGGGAATCAGCCCGTGTGAATGAACAAGGGGGGGAGGGGGAGATAGAGGGCATGAGCTAGGTGGGCAGATTGGTTAACGTGGGTGACTGCAAAGGGAAGGTATGAGGTTGAGAGGAGACGGGAAGGAAAAGAGGGAAGGGACAAAAGGAGGGGGAGCAGCATGAGAACAGATTGAAGGGAAGAGTAGAGGGAAAAGGAGTGAGAAAGGAAAGTGATAACTATCACACTGCACCCAGCCTTTTAATATTGTGCAGATATAGTTGCCCCCACACACACATCCCAATGACCCCGCCCAATCCACAATCCCCAAGTAAAAAGAAACAGGCTGACCTGACAGCTCAGTGGCTATGCTGCAGAAAGAATTTGAGAAGCTTTTTCACAGCTTGCAAACCCTATGTCTTAGGCATAGTGAGTACATCAGAATTACTTTAAAAAGCAAAGATTTGCCTAGTAATATGTTACTGAAATTTTAAGGAACATCATTAATGTGCTGCGTATTAAGTTTAAGAAATAATTTGCGTTGGTTACCATCTGGTATATGCTGTAGCAAAGTGCAATCAATGAATAAGTCCAGGAGTCAATTGACAGGGTCCAAGCCAGTTTATTGTGCACAGGCCCAGTCAGTCAAAGCTTCAAAAGGAACTGAGCAAACATTTCTACAGAGACATAACCATTTATACCTCTTTTTCAGTTTGATACATGAGAACTTTCTATTGGTTCCAACTTGATACATGCAAACTTCTCATTGGTCTTACATTCCCTGCACCTGTCCAATTAGAAATCCCTCCGGAGCCTAGCAACCGGCCCCCTCCTTTAGGATTGCTCTAACAATGGTGCAGTTCTTGATTTCGTTACTTCTCTACTGCAAGGTTATCCCTAGCTCCAGGAATGCATATATTGAAACATTTCTGTTCTTTCACACACAAGAGAATAATGGAAGACTTATGAATTCATAAAAACTTCTTATTAAGCAGTTTAAAACAGTTTTCTCATTTTTCACAGATTTTTGGTTCTTTTCTAGCTATAATGGGAGTTAGGATCCAGGCCTAACTTACAGGCCTTTCATAGTAGCAGACCATGCTAGGCCATAGCCTACCACAGTATCACATGAATTGCTGACTGCTAAAATGGGGTCACATCAGAAAATAGTTTGGGAAGCACTGCGGTAGAATGAACTTTTTTAATGGACTTTGACTAATCCAATATATCTGTGACTAGCTTGTGTGAAGCTGAGCAAAGAGAAAAAAGGTCAGAAATCAGAAAGGAAAAACAATACCAATTTGTTTCAAGTGGTAACTTCCATGTAAACATATCCCCAAACTAGTTTTCTCTTTCTGTGAGAAAATGGGAAGATAATAGTCAATAACAGGGGTACAGTGAAATGTGTGAGCAAAGGTGCAGTGGAACCGCTAAAGAGACAGATTGCTGAAGCAGCGTGCGGCACTAAAACTTTCTTATGGGAATGCAAATAATTCTTGGGGGTTTTCTAGGAAAGTAATGATGAGGCTGAAAGTGCAACTCAAAGTATTTAATACCTTTGAGCTTCTGGGACCTTCTGCCTTTTGCTGGTTGCTTCTGCATCTGTTGCCCCTCCATTTCCTCATAAGGAAAAGGATTAGAGTTTAAGGAATAGTATAGAAGCAGGACAAATTACAGCTTTTTTTTAACCAAACCTTTTTCCAGACATGTACATTCGTGTAGCTTAGCATCATGGTAGGATAGTAGCTCAGAGGAAATATGAAGAAATGCTATTTTTCTGGGAAAGGGCAGGGCATGCTTGGATTTGTGCTCCAGTAGAGATGGCAACTATTCAGAAAGTGAAACAATTTGAAGTATGATTGGCATAGACAGATACAGAGGGCAGGAGAGTTAACTTGGATCCTACAATGCACTGGAGAAACTCTTGGCCAGTTACAATCCTTCAATAAAACTACTATTAAAATTATTTCATAGCCTCATTCACAGAGCTGCAAAGTTACCCATTTCCAGGAGTGAGATTTTAGGCCAGTTTTAGATTTTTGGCAACCCCATCCTAAGACATTGTAGGACCTGCAGCACTGATTTCAATAGGTAGAATCAAGGGCGACAAATGCTAGGGGTATTCAGGCTAAAACATTTCACTTTGTTTAGTTTCCCATTTTATTTACAGGATTGTTTGTTTTAGTTCTTTTCTTTTCATTTCGGGCCATGTTCATTAATAGTGTGCATTATTGTGCCATAATGCAGCTGCTGATAAATACTGTGCACTACTGAGCAGCAGGGTATACTATTTTGAACCATAGAAACATAGAAACATGATGACAGAAAAAGACCACATGGCCTATCTAGTCTGTCCTTCCATAACAACAACTACAACAGTCCACTTTTTACTTTTAGAGATCCTCTGTGTTGGTCCCATGCTTTTTTGAATTCAGTTACTGTCCTCATCTCTACCACCTTCACTGGGAGACTATTCCACGGATCCACTACTCTTTCCGTAAAGAAATATTTCCGCATATCACTCCTGAATCTATCTCCCTTCACCCTCATCCCATGTCCCCTCGTAGCAGAACTTGCTTTCAATTGAAAGAGGCTCTCTCCCTGAACATTTATGCCACGGAGGTATTTAAACATCTCAATCATATCACCTCTATCCCACCTTTCCTCTTAAGGTGTACATATTAAGATCCTTAAGTCTGTCCTCATATGCTTTATAATGAAGCCCATTAATCATTTTCGTAGCAACCCTCTGCACCAACTCCATCCTGTTCACATCCTTTTGAAGGTGCGGTCTCCAGAATTGCACACCATACTCCAAATGAGGTTGCACCAAAGACTTATACAGAGGCATTATCACCTCCTTTTTTCTGCTAGCCATTCCTCTCCGTATGCACCCAAGCATCCTTCTAGCTTTTGTCGTCGTCTTTTCTACCTGTTTAGCTACTTTAAGATCATCAGACACAACCACGCCTAGGTCCCGCTCTTCTTTAGTGGACAAAAGTACTTCACCTCCTATACTGTATTGCTCCCTTGGATTGCTGCAGCCCAAATGCATGACCTTACATTTTTTAACATTAAATCCCAGCTGCCAAATTCTAGACCATAGTGTGAACTATCGATTACAGAAAAAAAAAAACACAATTCCAGGTTTTTTTCTTTTGTTTCAGGTTACAAATGACATGAGAAATGATTCCTAACAAATACCATACTGCCAGGACTAGCCAAAAAATTTCACTCATGGGGCTGGATTTCTGGCAGTTTTGCATTCAACCAGCCCTCTTACATGAGTGAGAGAGTCTGTTAATAACCCCAAACTACACTGAATGGGATAGAACCATAGTATAAATCCTTCACCTCCAGTTCTGGAAGCAAACACAGAAACACCTGCCTCCTCCCCTCTATTTCTAAACTACTTGAACGTGCGGTTCACTGCCGTTGTCCTGACTTTTTCTCCTCTGAAGCCCTTCTGAATCTATTGCAATCTAGCTTTCGTCCTCTACATTCTACTGAAACAGCTCTTGCCAAAGTCTCCAGTGACTTGTTCCCGGCCAAATCCAAGAGCCTTTACTTGATTTTCATCCTCCTTGACCTTTTTGCTGTTTTTTGACACTATAGATTACCACCTTCTCCTCGATACCCTGTCCTCACTTGCTTTTTTTCTTATCTCTCCCATCGCACTTTTACTGTATATTCTGGTGGATCCTCCTCTACTGCTATCCCACTATTAGTTGGTGTACCCCAAGCGTTTGCCTTGGGACCTCTCCTTTTCTCTCTCTGCACACAGTGCCTTGGTGCACTCTTCTCCTATGATTATCAGTACTATCTTGACGCTGATAACTCTCAGATCTACCTCTCTATACTTGAAATCTCTCCAAGAATCCAGGCCTGTATCTCTGCCTGCTCATCTGACATTGCTGCCTGGATATCCCACCACCATCTGAAATTGAACCTGGCCATATCTGAGCTTCTTATCTTTCCCCTAAACACCCTCTTCCCTTCTTCCTTTCTCTATTCCTGTGGATAACACTCTACTCCTCCCTGTTTCCTCACAACCTTGGGGCCATCTTTGACTCCTCCCATTCCTTCTCCACACACATCCTACCTGTCGTTTCTGTATCTGTTGAAGAGTCGTCCAAGGGAAAAACAGAAGGAGAACTCCGCAGAATTAGAGATAATCATACACAAGTAGCAGAGGAAGACGAGGGATCTTCCAAATACATCTTTATTAAAGTAAAAAGCCTGACTTGACTGTTTTGGTAGTAAGCCTTCTTTAGGGGTCAAACTCCAATTTCAAAAGTGCAACAACACATACAGTTGTGATCAACATTATTGGCACCCTTGCAGTTCAACCCCTTAATGTCCAATGTCTCCTAAAAAATAGTGGCCAGTGAAATGACTTTGGATTGTATATCCACACACATTTGACACACAAAAGAATCAAATAAAACAAGACCAATTAAAAAAGGAAATAGTATAAAAACTGGGACATTGCCAGGGCATGATTATTTGTTCCCTGACTTTACAAGGCAGTAGCTGGGAAGATCCGACCACGAAGCTTTGCTATAGGTCTACGCATTTTTCTAATTGCCTTACAGCATTTGTAATTTATATGTTGATATGCCCTTGTAATTTAAAATATGTGGGAAGAACTATACGTCCGATTTGGAAACGATTATTAGAACACCGTTCAAGGATCAATGCGAGACAGCTTACAGCACCTTTGGTTCCGCATTGCCAACAGGCAGGCCATTACTTTAATGATTTACAGTGGAGAGTTTTGGAAGTTGTTCCTCCGTTGAGCAGGGGAGGGGATTGTCAGGCGAGATTACAGTATAAGGAACAACAATGGATTTACCGCCTGCAGTCCCTGCCCCCGGAGGGTATGAACATGGAGATTGATTGGTGGAGCTTGCAGCTGTGATTTTGTGAATGAAACAAGTTGGTATGACGTCACTTATATCGCCTGATTTAACCAGAACTGAAATGCATTGGGGTTCATTTGCCTGAGGAAGAGCTGAGAAGCGGGTGTGCAGCTTGAAACACTGATAAGTGTTGCGCATGGACCTCAAAGTTCTTGGCTGAAGAGGGTTATCTATCCTGTGTGGATTAATGAAGTACAGCGGACTGAGTTGAAGAGCTACTTTCAGGGGATTGGGGGTGTTCAGCGCTTGATACAGTCACGCTGCCAACGTGGGTTTGGAAGAACTGCTGATACTTCTCTTTGGCAACTGTTCAGCTAAGTAATTTTCTCCTCGCATATTTGTTTGTGGCGGGGAATTGCAGCTTTGGTGCTTAGCCTGGACTTTGTTTTGGACAGCAACGTGTGTTGTGTGGTCCGGTTAGGCCGGTTTGCAGTCACTTTTAAATTGAGAAAAAAGGAGGGCTCACTTCGAGGGAGGGATTGTTTCCTCTCATGGTGAGCGATCCGACAAAAAATATTAATTGATATTAGTTTGGCCCTTGAGGGGTGTGTTTTGGACATTTGGTCAGTTCCAGTAGAAGGATTATTGTGGGAAATCAATTATTTACTTGGTATTAATGGGGTTGATTTTCATGGATGTAATTTTCTAATAAATTAATAATGGCATGATTATTGGCACGCTTATAATCAATTCAAATCAGTTTGAACAGAAGAACCGTATTCCCATTGCAGTAAAATTAGATGCACCTGTGATCAATTGTCAGTACTCGCATGACTTCAATGAACCAATGAATGATGGCTCTAATGTTTAAAATCACCACATTCATTCCTTGTTCCATTCTCACTGTGGTGAAGACAAGAGAGCTTCCTGAGACTGTCATAAAAGCCATTATCACCAAACTTCAAAGGGGTACAAGGCCAACTCCAAAGACCTTGGGATTCCTGTGCAATGTTATTAAGAAGTTTTCTGCTCATGGAACTGTCTAGACCCTTCCAGGACGTGATGGGAAGAGGAAAATTAAACTAAGAAATCTTTGAAAGTTTGTGCAAACTGTTGGAAAAACACCACGTACAACATTCAAAGAGCTTAAGGCTGACCTGGAGCAATCTGGAGTGGTGGTTTCAACCCACACCATATGCCATGCACTAAACAAAGCAGGACTTCATGGATGAAGGTCAAGGAGTACCCCGTTGCTCAAAGACACATACAAAAAGCTTAAGGCTGACCTGGAGCAATCTGGAGTGGTGGTTTCAACCCACACCATATGCCATGCACTAAACAAAGAAGGACTTCATGGGTGAAGACCAAGGAGGACTCCACTACTCAAAGACAGAGATAAAAAGGCATGCCTGATCTTTGCCTGTTCTGTGGACAGATGAAACCAAACTTGAGCTCTTTGGCAATGCAAACCAGCAATATATTTACAGCTGAAGAAATGAAGCTTCTAAGGAAAAAAACACCCTTCCTACAGTTAAATAGGATGGAAGTTCCATAATATTGTGGGGCTGCTTTGCTGTCTCAGGAACTGGAGGCCCGGAACATATTAAAGGAATCCTGAAGCCAGAGGACTGCCAAGGTATTTGGAGCAAAATGTGCTACCTAATGTCAGAAAGGTAGGTCTGAGTCAAAGATCATGTGTCCTTTAGCAGGACAATGGCCCAAAACATACACACAAAAGTACAAAAGAATGGTTAAAAAGGAACAAATGGACTGTTTTAAACTGGCCAGCAATGATTCCTGATCTCAGTCCAATTGAGAACCTTTGGAAAGAGCTGAAATCCGTCATTGGTAAAAGGAATCCTGAAAACATTCATGAGCAGGAACAAATCACAGTTTAAGAGTGGGAGAAAAACTGCAAGCAGATAGATGTATGAAAGTTAAAGATGGTTACAAGAAACATTTGGAGGCTGTCATCACTGCCAAGGGTTGTGCAACCAGATATTAGTAAAGGGTGCCATTAATCCTATCCAGGTCAAGAAACAAAGAAACATGATGGCAGAAAAAGACCTCATAGCCTATCTAGTCTGCCCTTCCATATCAACCACTACAACAGTCCCCTTTTTCCCTTTAAAGATCCCCTGTGTTTGTCCCATGCTTTTTTGAATTCAGATATTGTCGTTATCTCTGAATTCAAAAAAGCATGGTCTTATTTTGTTTTTTTCTGACCAAACCTTGGCCAACTATTTACATGGCAAAAGTCCACAAAATTACACTCCAGTTCTCCTTGAGATCATCTCCATCCCTTTTCCCCCCTATTCATTTCCAACTTCTCACCTGAACCTCTGCCATCCTTTCTTCATTTTCTAAAATCTCTGAGGAGGAAACCACACTTCTTCTTTCCTCCTCCAAAATCACTACCTACTCCTCTGACTCTATCCCCACCCATCCGGTAAGCTTCATCTCCTCCAAAGTCATTCCTTCCATCTCTCATATTCTCAACCTATCTCTCTCAGCTGCAACTATTCCTGCAGCCTTCAAGCATGCTGTGGTCACACCTCTCCTCATAATCCTTCACTTGACCTTATCTGTCCTTCTAATTATCGATGCATCAAAAAATACAAAATCAGGAACCACATCTATGCAGATGATATTATGGTATATGCACCAGTAGATATAAAAAACCCAACATATCACAACATCACTGATTGCCTACAAGAAGCAGAATCTTGGCTAAATGCAAATAACCTCCACATAAATTTCAAAAAAAACTGAATTATTTTTACAACTAGGAACCAAAACTTCACCCCCCACCTCCAACATTTAAGATATGTGACACCAATATCCAAGTAAAAAAATGAGGTAAAATACCTTGGAAGAATAATAGATAGATCCCTCAATATGTCAACTCAAATAAAACAAACTGCTAGAACCATATTCTACAAACTAAGAACAGTACAGCACCTCAGACCCTTCCTAGAATCAAACAATTTCAGAACAGTAGTCCAAGCCCTAATCACTCCTCACTTGGACTGCTGCAATAGCATGTTACAAGGTCTGCCCAAAAAGATCCTAAATACACTTCAATTAGCACAGAATGTAGCTGCCAGGATTATTAATAAGGCAAGTTTATCGGATCACTCTACACCAATACTATATAACCTTCACTGGCTACCGATAACAAGCAGGATTAAATACAAAATAATAGTTCTTGCATTTAAGCTGCTTAATAACATCTCCCCCTCCATCCTTACAACTAAGATTCACACCCAAACAGATGTTAGGAGCAGGAGAAACAGTAACCAAAATATCCTTTCAATACCACCATCAATTCATAAGACTAAACAAACTACCAGTAATAGAGCCTTCACGTATACTGCACTCACTCTTTGGAATTCCCTTCCAGACTCCATCAGATTAATCAAAGACCTACAGACATTCCATAAGAGACTAAAGACTTTACTATAACCGGGTAAGGCGGACACGTCGCCTCACACCCCTCCCCCCCCCACTTCACATTTCATTGACAACTTAATTCAGAACAAAACACATGACAACCATTTGGGACTTAAACTGGTCGCAGCTTTAATAACCTTTTAAACAACAGACAATACAAATCAACACATTTTAACTCCCCCCCCAAGCAGAGCGAGCCCTCACCCGCCATGTTAGTAGCAAGGTGACGCCACATCCGCTTCCCCCGGGCACAGGCCCGACATTTTCCACGCCCTCCCTCTTCCGGCTTCGCCATGCTATTAGCAAAAGCCTGAGGGATTAACCGGGTCGAGGGTACCCCACCCCCGCCCTCATGCTTGCCACCGGCTCCGGACCCCGGAAACCTCCGGGATCCCGCCACCGTCTCAGGTCAGCCACGACCAGAGCCGCCCCCCAAAGGTAAGCTGCGACCAGCCCTCGCCCCCCCAACGGAATACCGTCCAAGGCCTCCCGCCAATCGTTAAGCAATAAATCTAGCCCTACTGGGGACAAATGTACCCCATCAGACCTGTAGAGGCCCGGGCAGTCCATGTCCACCCAAGGATGGAGAATTTGACAACCCCCCTGCTGACCCACCCACCGGCCAATTTGACGGTTAATTTTTTGTCACACCCCGTGACCACCGTCGCTGAGCCCTACAGGAAGGCCTTGGAATGATATCCGACCATAACAATAACACATCTGGAAACATCCCCCAACACCACCCCAAAGTCCTTGATAGCTGCTCGGATCAACTGCCGGCATGACCAAGCAGCAAGATCGTTGCCACCTATGTGGAGCAGCAAGACGTCCGGTGCGCCTCTGGTACGGTGGAGGTGCCCAAGCAAAGGCAAGAGTTGGATCCATCGAAGTCCGCGCTCACCCAGCCATATGACAGTCACCGCCTGCTCGGAAATTCCCAAATTCAGCCCCATCGGGCACGTCGCTGCTCGCCGACCTGCCCAGAAGACACAGGAGTGGCCAAGAATCCAACAGCATCGCCGCCCCGTATCTGCAACAAAAGAATAGAACCGTTATTTTCCCCCCCCCCACTCCCCTACAAACGCACGTGGCTGTGGAAGGCTCTCGACCGCCAACGGCCGATGCGCTGTATCTCCTGATCGGGCAGCCCAGCCACCGCTGCACTGGTCGCCGCCCCAATCCGGAAGGAGTGAGGGGCAAAACGCACCAGGGTCCTCACCTATCAGCCTTAAGGACAGCCGTAGCACTGCCAGAAATTGGAAACGCGTAAAAACCCACGCGTCCTGATGGATAAGGAGGCTACCGCCGACCTCTGGGCGAACGCGTAAGCACACTTGCAGTAATGCGACAGGACATGTGGGAGAACCTTGCACCGCTGCCAATTCCAGCCACATACCTTTTCCACCTGATCCGTCTTAGAATGGGCAAGGCAGATACGAACCCCACCCCCGAGAAAGTGCACTTGATGCACTTGCACCTCCCTCCCATTGCGAATCCGACCCGACTCCGCAACCAGCCCACCCACCCGGTTATTGATCACAGACACTACAGCTTCATTGTCGCACTACCAACGCACCCTGCGATTGCGGAGTCTATCCGGCCACAGCAACATGACCACCCAAATGGCTAACAACTCGAGGAAGGTAATATTCTTCGTCAGCCCCACATCCAGCCAGGAGTGAGGCCAGCCTTCCGCGCCACCTGAGCCCCCAAAATAAATCCCCCAACCCAAACCCCCCGCCGTGTCAGTATACAACTGCAGATCCGCAGGAGTCACCTCCGGGTCTCGCAGCACCGAGGTACCATTAAAGTCACGAAGGACTCGTCGTGCAGGAGACCAGCGTAAGTTTCTCTTCCAGCGGGCGGGCTAACAACGCAACGGAATCCAACTCCGCGCCCAAAAGGTAAGAGTAGTCGCCGGACCCGCCGTCTTCTCAGAAGCCAATGGAACACCCCACACCTAGGCCAACTGTACAAACTCATCCAACAAAGCCTTGCACTGCCCAGTATGCGCCGGTCCTACGAAGAGGAAGTCATTTAAGTAATGCACCACCGAGCCGCAGTCCACGAATGCCCAATGTAAAAATGAGCTAAACTGCTCGAAATACGCACAGGAAATCGAACCGCCCCTGGGCATGCATTTATCGAAGTAAAAGTGACCTTCGAAGCAAAAACCCCAACAAATGGAAAGCGGAAGGGTGCACTGGCCATAAACGGAAAGCGGATTCGATATCCAATTTCGCCAGCAAGCATCCCAGACCACAGGCACGTACCAGCTCAATGGCCTCGTCAAAGGATGCGTACCGTACAGCACACAAAACCTTAGGAATGTGATCATTAACCGAAGAACCAACGGGAAAAGAAAGATTACGTATTAGGCGATACTTCCCCGGCTCCTTCTTCGGAATGATCCCCAACGAGATACCACCAAATCTGCAAATGGTTGTGCTCTAAAAGGACCAGCCACCCTACCTAACGCTAGCTCATCTGCCAACCTAACTCGAACCAGCTGCGCCAAAAGCCACACCGAAGGCGAATTCCCCGCCTTGTTGACCTCTACACTGCCTACCACCGGTATGGGAAATCCGTCCTTAAACCCACATTCACATAGACAGCTGACCTGTCGCTTCGGATACTTCCTAAGCCACGGACCTAGCGCATCAATCGCAACCGGGGTGGGGGCCAAACTCCACCAGTCCCGATTACTTGTGGCTGGGGGCTGACACGCCCTCGCCACTCTTTTCGACACACTTGAGTGCTGAGTGACCCCCATTACAGATGGAGCAGGCGTGCCGGAATTTGCAATCCGGAAAGGGGCAGGAAGACTTGTTGAAGCGCCAGCACAAGTCACCAGCTCCCCCCCTCCCCCCCGGAGTGCTCTGCAAAACAGGGGGGACGCCCGATCGAAAGGACCGATCCGCCAGCACGGGTGCGGCGACCCCACCTCTTTGCCCACCTACGCTACCCCCGCCAGGTCTGATCGCCATCTGTGTCAGCCAAAGATTAATGTCCTGCGTTCCCCACGACAACATGCGATTCTCCTCCATCTTATCACGGAATTTCTCATCGTAGTTGAGCCAAGCCCAACCCTCATGAGTCTGTGAGGCCTCTAGTATGAAATCCGCGTAAGCCAAAAGCATACCGTACTGCTCCGGGTGCGAATGACCCCATACACTAGCCAAGCGCAGGAAAGACCGAGTCCAATTAACCACATTCCGGGCCACTCTCTTGACCCTACCCGCCTTCTCGTCCTCCTTACGTTTTCGTCGACTATCCCCCGACCGTTTACGACCATCAAGTAAGCGGAAAATATCTAAATAGCGACGCTTGACAATCTTTTTCCGCAGTGTCTTTGGCACCCCCTCCCATAACTCAGAGAAAAACGCCACCGAGGGCACCGAACCCGCCTGTCCCGCGCCGACCTCCCCACCAGTTGTCCGGAGACTCCGGGACAAGTTGTCGGAAACCGAGCCGGACGAAGACTCAGAGGTTGATGAAGAGGAGGACCGCGAACGCCGCCGCCGGGAACATGAACGCCGCCTGCGCTTGGTCACTCGCGTCTTTCCCCCCTCTCCAGCCCCCGCGCTAGCAGCCGACTCACCTGCCGCTGGTGCTGCTACCTCGGGAGACACGCCCGTCTCCCGTGGCGTCGACGCTGACGCTGCCGCTCCTCCCCCGTTTTCGACAGACACGGGGCCACCACTTGTGCTCCCCGCCCGCTGTCCGTCTGACCCGCAGGAGCCACCAAAGGGTGCCCCAAGTAGTGCCAGCCGGTCGAAACCTGTGGAGAAAAAACAGGGAAAGGCGAAGGAACACCCGCCACTGGCCAAGGCGGCTGCCACGCCCCTAGCCAGTCGGCATGTGAAGAGCCTTGGCCCCCGCCTTGCCAATGCGCCCACATGGGCGAGTAAGCTGCCCCAGCAGGAGCTGAGCCACCCCCAGGACTTGCAGCATCCACCACCACACTGCTCGCCTGAGGAGCGACCCCGTCAATCCCCCCCACTGGACTTGTGGCTGCCCCCAAGCCACCCATAGGACCGGGGGCCTCTCCCAGCCCCAAAGCACCTCGTGCTGGGCCTTTTGACCTACCCCGCCGGCCCCCAGCTAAAGGGCCAGCCGAAACCCCCCTGGCCCTGGCCCCCCCTCCCAAAATGAGCTGGGCGGCCCCCAGGAGCGGGCCCCCCTCCCCGAGAACCGCCCGGCTTAGCCTTGCCATACCCTTCGCGCTGTCGGGCACCCTTTTTCCCTCCGCCGGCCATGGGAAAATTAAAAAAGGCTGGAGGAACCCTGGAAATGAATTAATAGCGGGTTGAACTCTTTTTTTTTTTTTTTTAATCGGAGATTGAAGCACCCTAAAGAGCCCCACTGCTTTGGCCACCAATGTAATTGTGGGGGGGGGGGGGGGGAAACATTAGCACACTGCCTTATGCCACCCAGTATTTCTGTGCCTCATAAATTAACACCTCAGCCAGCCTTGTTCATTGGGCACTTTGGGGGATTGAAACTCTGATCCCTGCACCATTGGTCAGGCTGTGGCTCTGGATGGAATTGAGGCACTACCCCACGAAAGACCCACTTGCCTGCAGCAGATCCTCTGCCCTCAGCTACAGCCACCGCGAGCCTCCGACTCCTCCGTCGCTGCACAAAAGCTGCCCATCGCACGTTGCAGCCTCTCGTGTTGCTTCCTGCTGCTGGCCCAAGGCCCACGCCGTATCCTGCTCCGCAGTCTGTCCGGCGCCTCCAGCCTCGACCCAGCAACTGCCGGAGCAGTGCTGGGTCCCCGCACTACCCCCCCCCCCCCGTTGCCGACTCCCAGCCCTCTCATTGGCTCCCGGGCGTTTAAAACGCCGAGGGGAGCCAATGAGGGCGCCAGGCCGCGCGGGGCACCGCCGAGCCGCGCGCCACCGAAACTCCGGGGGGGGGGGGGGTGATCGGCATGCTGCCCCCCCGGTTAGGAGCGGCCACGCGGACGGGGCCCACGGCCTTACTATTCTCTGAATACTATAACAAGTTCATCTACCGCAATACTAATATTTACTCCTCCATGCAATCCTTCCCACGTGATCCAGCTCCCTTCTCCGTATCTACCTAGCATACATTATTGTGGTTTATAATTGGTATCACTGCTGAGCTACTATGTAAATAGTTAAATGTTGACTATCTTCCACCATACTATGACATGTGTGGACAGATGGTTTGTAATAGTTAAATAGTTCAATGTAAATTAGTTCACTACACTGTTCTATGTAACTCGCATTTGTTCGATGTAAACCGCCCCTGATCATTTGAAGGGGCGGTATAGAAAAACTGTTCAAATAAATAAATTAAAAAATTAAATAAATAAATCTCCCCCTCCCATTCATGTCTAAACTACTTGAACATGCATTTCACTGCCGTTACCTTGACTTTCTCTCCTCTCAAACCATTCTGGGTCCATTGTAATCTGGCTTTCGTCCTTTACATTCTACCGAAATAGCTCTTGCCAAAGTTTCCAGCGACTTCTTCCTCGCAAAATCAAAGGGCCTTTTCTCAGTCCTCTTCCTTGACCTTTCTGCTGCTTTTGACACGGTTGACCACCACCACCTTCTTGACACTTTGTCCTCGCTTATTTATAAGGGCTCCGTGCTATCCTGATTATCTTCTTATCTCTCCCATCGCACATTCAGTGTTTGTTCTGTTAGATCTCCTCTACTGCTATCCCACTCTCAGTTGGTATATCCTAAGGGTCTGTCTTGGGCCCAACATAAGTTGCTAACAGACTGTCTCACCTTAGTTACACATTCAGAACAAAGACAGACTCTCATCAATACAGAATGAGTAGCCAAAACCTAGAAAATGTGTCAGACAACAAACTGCTACTATTGCTTAGAATTTCTAAAGTCCTACCCATTGTATGCAGTGCTATACAATCACACTTAAGAGAGCGAGTCCTTTTCTCATAGAGCTTACAGTCTAGTAACGTCAACATGCATGCCAAATAAGAAATTCTAGGAGAATTTATTACAGAGAAGTAGTCAAGATATAAAAGCAACCTCAAAGACACAAGTTTTTTATTTAACATGTTTTATATATTGCTTTATCATTTCAATCAAATCAGTTTACATTGAAACTTAAACTTGGTAATGTACATTAAACAGGGACATTGATAACTTGGATTTTTCTGAGTGACTTGCCCAAGGCCACAAGGAATGCTAGTGGGAATTGAACCCTGGTCTCTGGACTCCAAGCCAGTGTTCTTAATCATTAGGCTACTCCTCCACTCCAAGTTATTTATCTGGATTTGAATATGGTCAGAAAACGTGCATGATGTATATATATATAATAAGTTCTTTTTCAATGCCTTGTTCATTGTATAATAAGTTCTATTATTATAACGATTCTGCATGTTTCCTCGATCCCCTGGTCATACTCTGTTCTACGTTCAAGAAGTTTGATGTAACCTGCATGCCCCATTGTTTGATGTAAACCATTTTGACTGGTAGAAAAATGATATATTAAAAACAGTTAAATAAATAAGATGTACTGACTGAGCAAGTCTGTTCAAGGCAAGGAGTGCAGCAGGATAGAAAAAGCAGAGTCATAAGCTAGCCATTAAAGAGAAGGGCACAGTTAAACTGAACTGCCAGATGAAGAGTTCAGGATGAAGGTTGTAGGGAGAGAGAAAACAAGTAATTAGCTGCAAAATGATAATTTGGAGATGAGCAAAAGATGTTTGAACTGTATGTGGAATCCTGGCTGAAGAAAGAGTTTATGTGGTTACAGTGACGTTGAATGAGTCGAACAGCTCAAATGTGATTTGGAGAAGGGCCGTTCCGTAGGAGACTCTCAAGCAGTAACTTGCAATAGTGTAAGTGTAAAGTGATGAGAGAGTGGATTAGTGTTTGGTAGCATGCTCAGTAAAAAAGGAATGGATTTTAGCTATGCTGAAAAAGAAGAAACAACATGCTCTTGCACTGTTTTGGATGCGGATAGAGAAGGAGGGAGAGGCATGAAAGATGACCTTTAGGCTACGAGCTGGAGAAACCAAAAGCATGAAAGTGCCATCCCAGAGACAGAAAAGGAAGGAAGAGGAGAAATAGGTTTAGGAGTGAAAGAGAAGGAGTTCTGACTTGATTGTGTTACGTTTAATGTGACAATGGGACATCTAGGTGGAGATGTCAGGCAAGGAGGCTGAGATTTAGGACTGGATTATTTTTTTTTAAATATTTTAATCTTTATTGAGTATTCCAATACATTCAAGAAATTGAATGAAGGAAAATTGGCAAAACAGGAAACAATAATAAACATCATACAAAGAAGAAATACAACATTTAGCCTAGATTAGCCCACAATTGTTTAAAAAGAAGGAGGCACCAGGAAAAAACACTAACATGAAAAGAATAATCATTACATGGCAATGCGAGACTTATGCATCAGCCGTATGGGAACCAAGAACAACCACAGAATCCTCCCTAGCCACAAGAAACTCCAGTAGCTGATGGGGCTCAAAAAACAAATATAACTTCTCTTTATAGGAAACGTGACATCTAGCAGGAAATTTCAACAAAAAAGACCCGCCAAGGGAGAGTACCCTGGGTTTAAACTCCAGGAATTCCTTTCTCCTCAGCTAGGTTTCCTTAGCAAGATCAGGAAAAATGCAAACATAAGAGCCCAAAAACTGCTCACTGAAATTTCTAAAATATGATCGAAGAACTAACGATTTATCAGATTCAAGAGCCAGAGTAACAAGGAGAGTGGTGCAGGCCGTAATCAGCTCCAGAGAGCTCTCCAGAAACCCAGTAAGGTCTCCAGATTCTACAGGGGCCTCACAGCCAGCTCCCCGGTTACTCCGGCCCCCTAGTTAATGCTGGTAAGTCATCCCGGGAGATCTTCAAGACCTCCTGGAAGTACCTACGAACCATCTCCATGGGCGACTGTAGTGGGTATCTAGAAAATTAATCAGTCTCAAATTGTTCTTCTGGACTTGATTCTCAAGGTATTTCGGTCTCCTAGAAGTCACACTCCTATCCTTAATGTAGGCACCATGCAACCCACAGAGCTGTTCAAGATCTCCTTCCAACCGCACCAGCTTCCCCTCCTGCTCCTTCTGGGCTCTGGAACATTCTTGGAAATGTATACGTAGGGAATAAGTCTCAGTACTTACAAAAGTTGCAATAGAAACAAGACAAAAATTCATGGTGGAGATAGCATCCCACAGCACCTCCAAAGTAACTTTCTATGGCTTCACCAACACACCAGCACTACCAATGGACACCGAAGTACAACCAGCCTGAAGTGGGCTATCCTCCAAATAAGAAGCAGCCTCCGATCTCACTCCTACTCCAGATGGCAAATTCAAGTGAGCAGGACCAGCCACGGAGCCCTCTTCGCTTCCCTGTGCCAGCATGCTGGTTTTCACACCATCGGGAAGCACTCCATTAGCAGCCGCAACACTTCTGGGGCATGGCGGGGGGGGGGCCGTTGTTCAGGGGAGAGCAATACCCCTGATGTGCTCAGGTCTGGAGCAAATGCCAGATCCGCCGAAGATGCCACTCCAATTCCCGGGACACACATCGGGAGCGTTTTCTGCCCAACGGAGCTAGTAAGAGCCTCACCCGAGGTTAGGGAGGCTTGCTTGCATTTCCTTCGCCCCATTCCAGCTGCCGAAGGTGCAAAACTGCTGAGAACAAGATGCCTCCGAAGGGGCCAGCTCACCTGGAACTAATCACTGCCGCCATCTTGCCTCCTCAGTTAGGTATATTTTCAACCCACCTCTCGGGACTGGATTCCTGATGAATTATCTGATGTAGAGAAGTAGGTGTGGGGGTCGTCAGCATAAAAATGGCACTCAAAACCTTGAGAGAAGTTTAGAATAAGTGTAGAGAAGAGGATCTAGGGCCAAGTCTTGAAAATTGAACTGGAGATTGCACAAAGCCAGACTCTGCAACACCAGAGAATTAGAAACAAAATTGCATTTCCTCCTGTATTATGTCAAATGCAAAGATATTTACATAGCTCATGCCTTTCCAGGGGAGATCAAGGTGAGTTACATTTAGGTAGATGTGCATTTCCCTGTACTCAAAGGGCTCACAATCTAAGTTTGTACCAGAGGCAATGGAGGGTTAATTAGCTTGCCCGAGGCCACAAAGAATACCAGTGAGACTTGAACCCTGATTTTTCTGCATCTAGGCAGCTGCCATAACCACTCGGCCATTCCTCCACATCATACCGTTAACAATCTGATTAAAATAACTTAAGAGCATATTCAATCGACAAATGACCTTCACCTTTTGATGATTACCTCCTTCAGAATTTCTTCCTGGAAAACTCATTGGATAGTATCTCACATGTTTGTTGTTAAGTGCTGTTGAGTCATGGTGACCCTCTGGATAACTATCCTAAATTGTATTCATTCTTCAAGCAGGCAGCTCATTGTTGATAGAGTGGCATCCATAGCTGCTGTTATTGTATTGTTCCATCTCATTGCTTGCCTTCCTCTTTTCTGTTGACTTTCAACTTTCCAAGCATGATATCCTTCTCTAATGATCTCTCTCTTCGCATAATGTGTCCAAAGTATGAAAGTCAAAGTCTTGTCATCTGAGCTTCTATTTTCTAATTAACTTATATTTTATATTGTTAACTGCTCTGCTGCTTCCCCAAAGGGCAGTATATCAAGTTTTAATAAACATAAAGAAAGCTTTGGTTTGATCTCCTTTAGTACTGACTAGTTTGTTCTTCAGATAATCCATGGTATATACAGTATTCTTTGCCAGCACCATAATTCAAAGTCATCAATTTTATTCTTGTCTATCTTTTTTACTGTCCAACTTTCGCATCTATAAGATGTTATTGAAAATACCATGGCTTGAACAAGTCGAATCTTTGTATGGATAGAGACATCCCTGCACTTCAGAATTTTGTCTAGGTCCTCATAGCCATTCTGCCAAGAGCAATGAGTTGTCAGATTTCTTGACTGCTTGTCATTTCTTAATTGATTGATCCAAGCAGGTTAAAGTTGTCTACTATTTCAATTTCTTCTCTATCAGCGAACCCTGCTTGCACTTCAGTCTCTGCTAGATGATCTTGAGTAGAATCTTGCTGGCATGTGGGATCAGAGCAACTATGCAATAATTTCCACAGTCCGTCAGATCACCTTTCTTTAGTATTGGTATAAATACAGATCCTTTCCAGTCAGTTGGCCATGATGTTTTCTTCCAAATTTTCTGGCAGAGCCTTACAAGTATGGCAACAGCCGCATATGATTGCTATAATTCTTCAATGGGAATGCCATCAATACCCGGTGTTTTGTTCTTTGATAATGCTTTCAATGCTGCTTCGACTTCTTCTTTCATCGCCAATGGTTCCTGATCATAAGGCACAAATTGAAATGGCTGTGTTGGTCCATTTGATCTTTATGGTATAATGACTCTGTATATCCTTCCACCTTTTCTTGATATTCTCAGCATCATTCATCATTTATTTATTTATTTAATAGTATTTGTATCCCGCTTTATCCTTGAATCAAAGTGGATTTCACTGAAAATCAATCAAGTAGGGTAGTGCGGGGGTGTCGGCATGCAGTGTCTGTGAAGGTAGTGTTCGTGAGTGTGTGGATAGGTAAAACTTGATTTGGGGTGTAATATATATAGGTTGAGCTATCTACATTGGGGTGCAATGTATACAGGTTGAGCTATCTACATTCGGCTATATACATTTTAGTAAGAGTACTAGGCTGGTTAGATGTTGTGGATGTCATGTCTTGTGTCATTCATTTTGTGGTGTGGTTGGGGTGGATTTGTGGTCTTGATTGAATTGTTCAATGAATAGTGTGGTTTTAAGTAGCTTCTGGAAATCTTTTATATCTGTTGTTGATTTTAGATGGATCCTTGAGCATTTTGTAGAATTCCAATTTGAGGCTGTAATTTTCTCTTTAACTCTCGTACCTTTAGGAAAGATGATCTTGTTCTTCCTCTAATAGTTTCTGATTCTATTTTCTTGCATGTGATTGCGTCATTGTAGTACTTCTCCTTGTCTTGTCTTGCTGCATTGGAATGCTGTGTTGTGTTCTCTGATTGCCTCTCTTTCACCTATGGCTTTAGCTTCTCTGCATTTCTGGGCAATTTTCAGAGTTTCTTCATTCTTTCATTTTGGCTGATTTTGCTTTTTCACTTTTTGTAGAGACTTCTCACTTTCTTCAAGCACAACTGTCTTTATGTCATCCCATAATTCTTCTGATGCTCCATCATTTGTATTCAAAGCAGCAAATTGATTTTGTAAGCAGTCTTTAAATTCCGATGGTATATTCTCAAGGTCAAATTTTGCTCCATTCATGAGTGGCTTGCTCTTTTTTAGGGTTAGCTTGAGTTTGCATAATAGTAGTTCATGATCTGTACCACAGTCAGCTCCAATTTTGTCTTTGTTGATGTTATTGAGCTTTACTAACATTGACTTCCACAGATGATGTCAATTTGATTTTTGTACAATCCATTGGGTGAGGTCCATGTGTACAGTTGCCACTTGTGTTGCTGGAAGAAGGTGTTTGAGATAAATAGATCATTGGTCTTGCAGAATTCTATCAGTCTTTCTCCAGCTTCATTTCTGTTGTCAAATCTATATTTTCCAACCACTTTGCCTTCTTCTTTGTTGCCAATGTTTGCATACTATTGACCCATGACTATCGGGATATCCTATTTGTATGTTCTGTCAATTTCAGCTTGTACTTGTTCATAGAACTCATCCACTTTTTCCTCTTCTGCAGCTGTAGTTGGGACATATACCTGAATGATAGTTGTGTTGATAGGCATTCCTCATAGACAAATAGAAATTAAGTGTTCACTGATTGCATTGTATTTCATTACAGTTCTTGCAAGTTTCTTCTTGATTATAAATTCAACACCATTTCTTCTTTGTCTTTCATTTCCAGCATAGTATACCATGTGATCATCAGATGCAAAGTGTCCGATGCCAGTCCATTTCAGTTCGCTGACACCTAACAGATCGATTTGTATATGTTCAATTTCATTTTTGAGCATCTTCAATTTCCCTTGGTTCATGCTTCATATGTTCCATGTCCTAATATGTAAGACCTCTTCTGGCTCTCATTTCATGCGCAGCTACATCAGCAGCCAGATGTCCTGAGGGCTTTGATCCAACCACAGCATAAATTCTGGCTTTACTCTGAAAAGTCTTCAGTTCATCCCCAGTAGCCAGTTGAGTGCCTTCCAACCTAAGGATCTCATCTTCTAGCACTATAGTGCACTTTGTTTTGTTGTGACTATCCATTGCGTTTTCCTGGCAAGATGTGGAAGTAGATTGCCAGGCCTTTCTTCCACACAGATGGGTGGTTTGTCTTAGTCTGGCATCTCTGCTGAGACCTGTCCATCTTGGGAGACCCTGCCAATAGCTCTCAGCATCACTGATGCATACAAGTTCTCACAGCACGAAAAGCTGTAAACCAAGTGAAGGAACTCACATGTAACTCAGTTCAAACTGATATGGAGTTGGCACAGAACAACTGCCCTTTCACTCCACCTTCTCAGCAGTCTACCCAACAAGACTTAGGTTTCACAAGGACGTTGCATTGTTCACAGAGTTCTGAATGGTAGATTTCAAGCACACTGTTGAACTTTCAGACTACATAGACTGCTACAATTTTCTGGCCACTGTCATTGCATGAGGGAATTCAGCATCTCATTTGTTTTCCAAGCTGAAGATTAGCATTTGGTTGCCTTCATACCTAATAAGCTGTACGAGCTTGAGAGCCTCATACAAACAGGAAGTTAGTGTAGGGGGTAGGTGCCACCTATTACCAAAATCAAAGAGCAGAAACCTTGTTACATAATTGGAAGATGGAATTTAAAGTCTGGGAAATAATGCAGATAAGTCATCAGCAAATGCTGAGATTTTATTAGCTTACCGGAAATTATTTTTTTTAGTAAATTTTATAGTTCCGACAACAGCAAAGACAAATCTTACTGCACAAAGGAGAGCAGAGAAAACAGCAGCAGAAAAGGGAACCAGCAGGATCCAGATTCACATCAGTTTACTGACAAAGTTAAAATCGTTGTCTCATCCAGTAGAACTCTATCAATAGCCCGACCCGTTTCAGCACAAATGCTGGCACCAGGGACATGCATCACACTGCAGTCCACCTACGACTGGATTGCAGCTGAGAGAGAAAATCAGAAACAGAAGGAACTGTGATGCCTCATTTGAAAAGTTTGCAATGAAAAACTATAATAATGGGATGGTGGAGGAAGGAAAAATAATACCCCAAAGGCCAAATCTGCATCAAGATATTCTTTTGCACAAAGAATGTGAACAGATGAAGTACTAGGTACAAGAAAGCGTACCATACTGGTTTAAAAAAAATTACCTTATATAAAATGTTCTTGCAGGGAAAATAGAAGACTTATATGGTGGAGAGTCATAGTTAAATCTGTACAGACATTATCTAGGGAGAAACAATGAGGGGAAAAACTACAAAGGCCTTCAAAAGTCAGAAAGCATAATTGCCTCCGTCCACTGACTATTCCAAGCAATGTGGACCTGGGAGGTGAAGCGAGCAAGTAATTAAATAGTGTAATGAGGTGTGTGTGGTGTGTGTCTTGTTTAGATGCAGGCACTTGGCACTGAATGAAATAACCAGATTTTTCCTTTGTCCTCCACCCTTGCCCTACAAAGCCAGTGTCCATTTCATTACAGTTAATGGGGACAGCCGAGCATCATATAATTGGCTCTTTCAAGCACCATCTCTCTGACAGTCGTAGGCAGCCTGATCCTCCTCCATTGCCGCTTGCATAGGGGAAGGGCAGAGAATCTGTCAAAGGTAATGAAAAGTTTCCTGGGTGAGCTAGCAAAGTGCTACCCTTCTGCTGTTGCTGAAGTGAAGCATGCAGAAGAAGGGGAAGGATGATTATAGAGCATTGTGAAAGAATTAAACAACCAGAGGACATCATCATTTCAGCAATAGAAAGATGTATGTTTCCATTTACTGACACGTTAATTGACTGTCAGGGTGAAAAATGGTGAACCTTTGCAATTTCTTTTGGCAGATCTTGCGATGGGTGCGGTGTTGGAACTCTGTGGGGTCCCCTTGGTAAAACTGCTCTTACTTGTCTGTTGATGCTGAGCTTGCTCTGCCCTTTTTTATGGTTCTCTCATTAAGTAAAACAATAGTGTGCGTGAGACCACATTCGTCAGGTTGCTGAGCTCTACCCATATGGAAGCCCCAATATAATAAAGCGTGCCAACCTTAGAGCTTCTTTTAAATCAGATGTTAGCACACATTTTCTGCCCCCAACTTTACTCCTATTTTTAATATGGGTATCGGCATCAGGGCTGTACCAAGCCAGAATTGCGCCTTGTGCGACTTGCACATAGTGTGTGCGCCCCCCCCCCCCCTCTGCACTTCCATCCAGCCACTTTCTGCTCTTACCTTGCTGCTGCCACCCTCTTTTCTCCACAGCAGCACCGGCAACAGGGCAAGAGCAGAAAGTGACTGGATGGAGGTGCGGAATGGGGGGGGGGGGGGCACGCGCACCCGATGTGGAAGTTGCCGGCACTTTAAACAGATCTGTTCTTCCCTGCTCTGACGTCACGTCAGAGGAGGGACGGACCAGACCTGCTTAAAGTCCCGCGAAAAGGCTTAAGGGGTGCATTTTGGCTGCCTGCCTTCGCCCTGCTGCCGCTGAGAGAAGAAAAAGTGGCAGCGTCAGGGCAACGGCAGGCAGCCGAAATGTGCCCCTTAAGCCTTTGCACCCTGTGTGGTTGCACCACTTGCACGGGGCTAGGTACGGCACTGATCAGAATGGTAAAATGCGTAATAAAAATGTGTTTTAAGTTTGACAGCCAGTCCAGGCAAATGCATGGGAAAAAATCTGCACTTTCTCTCTTTTTCAACCCAATGAAAGTTGGAAAGAAGTATACAAAAAGGGTTGAGAATGTCTGGCTAGGACTGACAGTAGTGGGCTAGGAACCAGAGAGGCCAGAGTTCAAACCCCATTGATGCGCCTTGTGGCCTTGAGCGAATTATTTAACCCTCCACTGTCTCAGGTACAAGATTGTATTTTAAGTCCTTTGGGGACAGGGAAACATCTACTGTACCTGAACGTAACTTGTCTTGAACTACTATTGGGAAGGTATGAGATAAATACAAAGAAATAAAACAACTAACTGTCTGGCTTTTTTCAGGATTCAACAGATTTTTGCATTAATATGCAGAAGCTAGAAGGATATCCACTGTGCATGGATATTTTTCAGAGTTCAAAATTTCTATTTGCAATTCTCTAATCCTGCCCCCTATGTGAGTGAGCTAGTCCTGCCTGCTTTCAATCTAACTAGTAACATAGACTGTGGGTAGGATCCACCTCCTCCCCCCTTCCCTAGCATTCATTATGAGACCACCAGGTATAGTTGCCTTTAGTGTGGTTGCTTCATCACAATAAATTAATTATCCCTACAGTTAAAATCAAGTTGCGCAGTTCCCCTTCCTCCATTTGCAAACTCATATATGTCTGGAGCAGTGGGAAAGAATTTGAAGAGAGATTATAAAGTGTGTCTTTTTATGGTAGCAGGAGTTGTATGAGGCATCTTTATGTAACTGGTGTTATCTGTATATTTGTGTCTATCTTCAGACAGTGAGTGTCTCTGTGTGTGATGCAGGGCTCAGGTGCCTGTATGTGTGTGGTGTGATAGGGGTGCTTGAGTGTGAGTAGGGCGACAGTGTATTGGGGGGGGGGGGGGTTTGCAGTGCATCTGTGTGTGTGGTGCAGGGATGGGGTGGCGGGCTGTGGTGCATGTATGTGTGCGTGGCATGGGAATGGGATGCAGGGCTGAGGTGTTGGTGTGTGGTACAGGGGTGGCGTGCTGGGATGGGGTGCTTGCCTGTATGTGTGTGTCTGTGTTTGGTGCAGAGGTACAGTGCCTGCCTCTGTGTGTGTAGTGCCTGTGTAGTACGGAGGGCTGAGTTGCCAGTATGTATGTGGTCCAACCTCTTGCACTCTTCCCCTACTTTAACCTGCTATCCTGCTGTCCCTCCTACACTGTTTCCCTTCCCAGATTCTCTCCCTCTCCCCTAGCCCTCCCACCTCCTGCCCTCCATTCCCTCACTCCCACTATTCTTCTTCACAAGCCTTCTCCCCTTTAAAATTCTTCTGCCTTCCCTGCATCACCCTCCCCCTGCCTCTAGCCTTTCTTCCAAGAGTGCAAGGTAGACACAGTTCTGTCTTTGCCACGATTGCGGCTTTCCCATCCTCTTCTGCTCACAGGAGATGGGGTCCTGCAGACAAACAGTACTAGTCTTGCTCTTCTTGCTTGTCTGTCTTAATCAGAACCCATTGGGTTCTTTGTGCATTCTTTCTTTATTCTTTATTGGATTTGATATACCACACCTTTATGGTTATAGCAGGATGGTGCACAGTTGCACAAACAACCCTGTGTACGGACAGACAAAACAAACATTGGACTGGAGCCTTAACAATAGGCGCTATCTCTTATGCGAAACACACCTAACTGGAGACCAACTGCGCCAAATTTAAATCCAGTCTGAAGACTGACTTAAAACTACTACTGCTTATTTCTATATTCAGACAGGTATTTCTGAACTAGATGGCCATGGACTGGTGCACAGGGCTATCACTGCTTATCAATCTGGGCACTGAGCTGTCAGGAAGACAGTCGTTCCTATCTTTTCTCAATTCTCTATGTTACTGTCATATCCTCCAGTCCTACAATCTACATTTTCTACCTTTCATAGGCTATTGTATCATAATATGAATATACTGTAGATATCTGCACATTACACTGAACAACTTGTAAATATATGTTCGTACATTGTATGCTAACACCAGTTAATTATGTATATATATTATCTCCAGGAACAAGCAGGAATGAGTCTTCACATATGGGTACGTCGGTACCGACGGAGCCTGCGCGGGAATGCTCCCCAGCTTCCCAAAAAGGAAAGCCTTTGGGAGCATCCCACAGCACCTGCGCGCTGCCTTCCCGCCTTTCCTAACCGCCTCTCCTCAGTTCTTCTTTGCCGCGTAGCCAGCAGGTCAAACCCTGTCACCGCTGAAGAAGTTCTTTGTTTTATTTTATTTCTTTGGTCGCGTGTCTGCCTCCCCCGACTCCGGACTGGTACCGCCGGTCTTTTCTTTCTTTTCTTTAAAAAAAAAAAAAAAACTATATATATTTTCCCTCACTTAGTGTATTTTTTCTCTTTGGGCCTTAGGCCTCACGAGAAATTTTTCCTCATGGAAAAACCAGCCTCCGGGTTTAAAAAATGCACTAAGTGCAGCGGTACTATTTCTGTTACCGACACCCATGAATGGTGTCTTAAATGTTTGTGTCCTGAACACTCCATTTCGGATTGTCCGTCCTGCTCTTTGATGTCTAAACGGGGTTTACAGAACCGAGCAGCTAAGCTCCATGTGCTGTTTCCCGTTGATGCAGCTTCGGTGACATCAAAGTCTTCCAAGGCTTCTTCTTCCCCCAGTGGATCTCAGGTAACCAAACATAAATCCAGCCGGTCCTCGAAGGGTAGATCTCCCTTTAAGCATCGAGATGCCTCCGGGCTTGCCCTCGAGGATCCTGCACCGGCAAAACAACCCCGGCGGGAAGCTCCAGCTTCCAAAGCTCCACCTATGGGGTTACAGGTTGACATCGATGGCACGGCCTCGACCGATCACCTGTTAGAATGCTCTGGGGTACCGGCACAACCTTCCGGTACCAAGTTCCAGGCATTCATGGCGTCGATGGATCAGAACGTTCTGTCCATGCAGCAGGCTATCAATGCCTTCATTCAAGCTGCGAGGCCGTTGATACCACAACAAACTCCATTGTCGGTATCGACTCGGGTACCGGCACCAGCGCCGATACCGGTACCGACTGCATCGGCATCGACCAGGATACCGACTGCAGCGGTTCCTTATCCAGGGCTGCTCATCGGTACCGATTCGGTACCGATGACGCCCAATGTCGATACTGCTCGATACGCATACCGAGCGTTAGAAGAGCACCCTGACAGACGGTACTTTGATTCCTCTGGTGATTCTGATACATCAGAGGAGTCTGCTGAAGTATCCATAGCCCTTCCTGAAGAGCCTTCTTCTCCAAAAAGAAGAATGTCTCCTCCAGAGGACTTGTCCTTTCAAGACTTCATAAGAGAAGTAGCTAAAGGACTTTCTATTTCAGTAACCTCTGAATCAGAGCCTAGAGCAAAAAAATTAGATATTTTGCGTTATTCTAAGGCTCCTAAAGAGGCAGTCACCTTACCAATTCATGGAGATTCTTTATGAACACATGATTGATTTATGGGAGACTCCTCTCACTATCTCTCCTCATTCTCGCAGATTGGACACTAGGTATCGTGTCCCTCCCTGTCCTGGTTTTCATAAAACACAGCTTCCTCACCATTCCATTGTGGTGCAGTCAGCTATGAAGAGGATAAAGAGTACAAAGAGACTCTCTTCTGCTCCTCCAGGAAGAGAATGCAGGACCTTGGATGCTTTTGGTAGGAAAATCTTCCAGGCCAGTATGCTCATTGCCAGAATCAACTCCTATAGTCTTTACATGGGTATGTTTCTAAAGGAAGTTGCTGATAAGCTGCACACTTTCCTCCCTTTTCTTCCAGAGGACAAAAGGGATGAATTCCTTATTTGACTTAAGCATACTCAAGACATTTCAAAGTTTTCCAACCGAGCAGCCTTTGACTCCTTTGAAGGTGCCAGCAGAGCTTCTGGCATTGCCATAGCTGCTCGCAGAATTGCTTGGCTCCAAGCTTCTGATTTAGAACCCTGGGTCCAAGATGGCTTAGGAAATCTCCCCTGTACAGGTGAAAACCTGTTTGGCAAAGAATGGCAAATAAAAGCCACTCAAATGGATGCAGAGAATTCTGCTCTGGATAGACTTTCAAAGTCAACCTCCATTCCTGCCAAGAAAAAACCCTTCAAGAAGTCTTTTTTCAAAAAGAGCAGATTCCCTTCTGCTTCTGGCCAACAATCCTCTACAGGTCGCTTTGCTACTAAGCGTCAGCAACCTAAACAGGCCAGGCCTAAGACTACAGGGGCTGCTGCAACTCAGCAGACCCAACCTCCTCAGGGATTTTGACTTGATGCTAGAGAACTTAGCCTTTCTGGCTTTAAAACAGCCAGAACCTCTCACCATTCCAGGAAGGTTAGCTCATTTTGTTCCCAGATGGGAGCAGATTACATCAGAGCAGTGGACCCTCTCCATCATAAGGGAGGGCTACAAACTTCATTTCTCAGACCTTCCTCCCCACACCATGGTGAGACACTTCAATTCTCCCACATCTCTTCTCGACCTTCTAGGTCAAGAGGTAGCTACCCTTCTTGCCCAAGGGGCAATAGAAGAAGTTCCACCTCTTCAACAAGGGTCAGGGTTTTACTCCCCCTATTTTCTCATTCCAAAGAAGACAGGGGGATACAGACCCATATTAGATCTCAGGGAATTGAACAAATTTCTATGCAAGGAGAAGTTCAAGATGCTTTCTCTGGGCACTCTCCTTCCATACCTTCAAAGTCAGGATTGGCTTTGTTCTCTAGATCTCAAGGATGCGTACACACATGTCCTCATTCATCCATCTCACAGAAGATTCCTCCGTTTTCTTTTCCAAGGAAAACATTATCAATACAGGGTGCTTCCTTTTGGTCTGGCCACTGCTCCAAGAGTGTTCACCAAATGCATGGCAACAGTAGCTGCATTTCTACGCACTCTGGGAATATTTGTATTCCCATACCTGGACGACTGGCTCATCCGAGCTCCATCTCAGTCAGAGGCCCAGATTTCCCTGGACTGCACAGGATGCATTCTGCAGTAATCTGGGACTTGTGGTAAACCTCCCAAAGTCTCAGCTCACCCCTACTCAGTCCCTAGAATTCATAGGGGCTTGGTTGGATACTACCACTGCAAGGGCCTACCTTCCTCAGGCCCGTTGCCAACGTCTAGTGCAGTTAGCCTCCCAGATTCAGTCAAAGAGCCACTTAACTGCCCGGGAGATGCTACAACTGCTAGGCCACATGGCTTCCACAGTGCATGTGGTACCCTATGCTCGCCTACACATGAGAGCAGCCCAATGGACTTTGTCCACCCGGTGGACTCAAGCATCAGGAGCTCTCTCAGACCAAATAGCAACCTCCAAACATCTCTTTTGGTCTCTCCAATGGTGGATGTCCACTCAAAATCTGTTGCTGGGGTCCCCCTTCCAACAGCTGTTGCCCCAAGCAACCCTCACAACAGATGCCTCCCAAACAGGTTGGGGAGCTCATCTACAAGACCTCTCCACTCAAGGCACTTGGTCCCCACAGGAGACCTTTCTTCATATAAACCACTTGGAGCTTCGAGCAGTCTTTCTAGCTCTCAAGGTCTTTCATACCCTGCTCAGCTACAAGATAGTCATCATTCATACGGACAATCAAGTAGCCATGTTTTACATAAACAAGCAAGGAGGAACTGGCTCTCTGTCGCTTTGCAACGAAGCTTTAAGATTGTGGGCCTTCGCCAGAGAGCATCAGATCCATCTCCTGGCAGTATACCTCCCAGGAATCCAAAACTCTTGGGCAGACAGACTCAGTCGAGTTCTGCTCCCACACGAATGGTCCCTGCACATGGATCAGGTGCTCAGAATCTTCCAAGAGTGGGGAACACCGGACATAGACCTCTTTGCAAGTCCGTGGAATGCCAAACTTCCCCGGTTCTGTTCCTGAATTCCGTGTCATGGAGTTCAGGCCAAGGATGCCTTCCTCCTTCATTGGGGTCAGGGCTTCCTGTATGCCTTTCCACCCATTCCCTTGATTCCCAAGACTCTGTTCAAACTCCAGAGGGATCAAGGATCTATGATCCTCATAGCTCCACGCTGGCCACGCCAAGTGTGGTACCCTCTACTTCTGCATCTCTCCCAAGCCCCCTCCCTGGACTTGGGAGCTGCTCCAGACCTTTTGTCCCAGGAGGAGGGGACTTTGTGGAACCCAAACCCCAAGTCCCTTCACCTCAGAGCTTGGTTACTGAAGGCCTAGACCTTCAAGGCTTGAATCTTTCTCAACAAGTGAAGGATATCCTCAATGCTTCCAGAAAACCTTCCACTAGGCGTTCCTATGCTTTTAAATGGAAAAGATTCTCCATTTGGTGTGCTCAAAAGGGTCTCAACCCTCTAGCACTACCTTTGAATTCTCTCTTGGAATACCTCCTGCATCTTTCCAATGCAGGCCTTAAGACGAATTCCGTAAGGGTCCATTTGAGTGCTATTGCAGCATCCCTTAAGCCTATCAATGGACAGCCTATTTCCCCTCATCCTCTTATTGCAAGATTCATGAGAGGCCTAACTTTAACTAAACCTCCCATTAGGCCTCCTCCGGTGGCTTGGGATTTAAATCTGGTTCTTGGTCAGCTTATGAAACCTCCCTTTGAACCCCTAGCCACCACCTCCTTGAAATTCCTTTCCTGGAAGGTTATTTTCCTCATTGCAGTCACCTCAGCTCACCGCATCAGTGAGCTGCAGGCCTTAGTGGCTAATCCACCTTATACAAGGTTCCATCATGATAAGGTAGTCCTTAGGACCAATCCACTCTTTATGCCTAAAGTGGTCTCACCTTTTCATCTTAATCAAGAGGTATATTTACCTGTCTTTTTTCCAGCTCCTCATGCATCAAGTGCAGAGAAGAGTCTTCATACTCTGGATTGTAAAAGAGCTCTTGCCTTTTACTTACAAAGGACACAGCAACATAGAAAGTCTTCCCAGCTCTTTGTTGCTTTTGATCCCTCTCATTTGGGACTTCCAGTCTCTAAAAGGACACTGTCCAATTGGATTGCTCAGTGTATTTCTTTCGCCTACCAAAGTAAAAACCTTTCACTGGAGCGCCATGTCACAGCTCATAATGTGAGGGCCATGGCCACCTCTATGGCTCATCTAAATTCTGTGTCCATCGACCAGATCTGTCGAGCAGCCACCTGGGCCTCGGTTCATACCTTCACAGCCCATTACTGCTTGGACAAGGACTCCCGCCGGGATGCCTTGTTTGGTCAGGCTGTTCTCAAACACCTGTTTCATTCTTAATCAACTCCTACCCTCCTTCCCTGGATGGATGCCTGAGATCCATAGGAGGAGGTAGAACCCTTCCCAGGGTCTCATATCCTTAGGGATCTCCCAGGCATTTTTAGCTAGGGAGTCCCCATATGTGAAGACTCATTCCTGCTTGTTCCTGGAGATAGCACAGTTACTTACCTGTAACAGGTGATCTCTGGGAACAGCAGGAATAAGTCTTCACAACCCTCCCACCTCCCCTAGGAGTTGTATCTCTCTATGTGTCTTTCCTTTCCTCTCTCTCTCTTTTGTCTCAGCTTTAAACTCGAACTGAGGAGAGGCGGTTAGGAAAGGCGGGAAGGCAGCGCTGTGGGATGCTCCCAAAGGCTTTCCTTTTTGGGAAGCTGGGGAGCATTCCCGCGCAGGCTCCTTCGGTACCGACGTACCCATATGTGAAGACTTATTCCTACTGTTCCCAGAGATCACCTGTTACAGGTAAGTAACTGTGCTTTATGTACTGTGCAAGTGAGGTTTCTGCATGTGGAACCTTGAGAAGCGAGTAGAGCACTGGGGGACGAATGTAGAGAGAAGGGAAGAGGGCCTAGGACCAAGCCTTGAAGACTGAACTAGAGGGCACGAGAAGCCAGGCTCTCCAGCACTGGGGAATTGGAAATAGAAATGCATTTCCTCCTTTACTGCGCAAAATAGAAAGATATTCTAACTCCAGGGCTTTTTTTGAGGGAGTATTCAGTGGTATGGAGTACCGGCATCTTTTTCATTGCCTGCTAACATTGACCCATGGTCCTCATGGATTAATAAAAGAGACCTGCCCATGAGTACAGGTACCTTTTTTGCTAGGAAAAACACACTACCTGTATCTGAGAGAAAAAAAACAAAAACACAAGCAATCATGACGCCAGAAACAGAATCAGTGTCTGAACTTAAGAGTCTGCAATGAAAAATTGTTACAATGGTGTGGTGGAGGAAGGTAACATAGTGCACCCAAGGCCAGTTCTGTACCCAGATTCACTCTTTTGTACAAAAAAATGTGAATGGATCACATGTAGGGTGTAGAATAGTGCACCAATGCATTTCTATGAGAGAAAGAGTTCCATCAGCTCCCAGTATAGAAAAAACTGGTTCATTGTAACATAGCGATTAAGGACCTGCACATTTCAAACTGCCCTCCCCTCTCATCTCCTCTGACGATCACAGACATTCAGAGAGCCAACACAGATTCAGATACACAGATACAAGCTCATAAACATGTACACACACACTTGATAGCATGCGCAAACAAAATAGAGATAGACACAGAAAAACTGATAAACATAACAAACAGAAATAGACATCTACACCACACATACAAAACATGCAAAGGGGATGATATTCAGCTCATGTCAGTCAGCATGCATTTTGATACACCAGCTATCGCGAGTGAAAAAATTCCAGATATTCTGCACCGGTATCTGGATACCGGCTGTCACTGAATAGCTGAATTTAGTGGTCAGTTCATTAGAACAGTGGCCTGGTGACCAGGAAATCAGGGTTTTGAGTTTCACTGGCAGGCCTTGGACCTTGGGCAAGTCACTTTACCCCCCCATTGTCTTGGAAGGAAAGGCCTGGCAGTTTACTTCTAGTCGCACCTTGCCAAGAAAACCCAGGAGCTGCTGGGTGACCAGGAATCGGCTTTGACTCAGCAGCTTTGTCATTGTGCCTACACAATCTGGACAGAGGGAAAAATTCAGCCACTATCCGGATAAGCAGTCTGCACAGAACAACTTTTTTGCCGTCCTAAGTACTGTGGATTGTTCTCTGGATAGCAGCGCTAAAAATTGCCCCTATCTGGATAAGTGCCAGTTCATAGTTTACGTATGTCTTGTCATCCCCTTCCTTTTGAATGTAGACCCCGTGTTGTGTTAACAACCACTTTGATTGAAGGATAAGGTGGTATATAAAACTGGTTGAATAAATAAATAAATACCACAGCTCCATCCACAGACCACCCTGACATGATCCGGATAGTGCCAAGACGATCCCAGGAAATATTCAGTGGTACTATCTGGATAGTGCCACCAAAAGTTCCTCTAAGCAGGTTCTGCTCATCTGACTCCAAAATAGACCTGCACACACATACAGGCAATGCAGATACATATGTGTGCGTGAATACACACACAGACACATACACAGGGATTGGAAAGAATTCCATGAACCATGCTTTGCATGCTTTCTCTACTAATTTAGTGTTGGTTAATGTAAGCTCTAGAGGCAAATAATTTTTTTAACGTCCATTTACTTCAGTGGAAGTAAATAGAAATTTTTAAAAAAACATCCTGTGACTTGGGCTTCCTACTCTGAGGACACCTGGCCAGGGGATTCCCAGTTTGGGAATCTGGGTCAAAGGAGACCCAAGCCCAGAGCCCCCAAACCAGAGCACCTCTGACCTGGGACTCCTAAGCAAGACTGCCTCTGACTCAGGACCCCTGGAAAGGCCTCTCAAAAGGAGCTTGCTGAACCCAGGGCTGGCCCGTCCATTGAGCAAGAATGTTGTTTGCACAGGGCCCCGCGTTTCAGGGGGCCCTGCGCAAACAACATTCTTCATTTAAAGACCTCGGTAAATTTAAAAATAAAAAAAAACTGGCTGCCGCCGCCACCGTGGCAACGGCAGAATCAAGTGTCCCGCGGGCCTCCCCCCCACCGCTGCCCGGCAGAGCCCTCCCTCCCTGCATCAGTCCCTCTCCGCGCTAGCTTTCAAAGCCGCGAAGGGAGAGTTTCTCCCTTACAGCTCTGTTAAGCCCACCGATGCTGATGGGAAACAGGCGCGGAGAGGGACTGTTGCAGGGAGGGAGGGTACTGCCGGGCAGGTGGGGGGGGGGGGCCTGCGGGACACTTGATTCTGCCGCTGCCATGGTGGCAGCAGCAGCAGCCAGTTTTTTTTTAAATTTGTAATTTACCTGGGCTGATGGGGAGGGGGGGTTAGGACTGGTTAATGGCTATGGGCTGATGGGGGGAGGGGGGTTAGGACTGGTTAATGGCTATGGGCTGATGGGGGGTATTTAGGACTGGTAATGGGCTATGGGGGGGAGGTTAAGACTGAAAATGGGGTGATGGGGGGTTAGGACTGGTAAAGAGCTATGGGGGGGCTAGGACAGGAAATGGGCTGATGGGGGGTTAGGACTGGATAATGGGCTGATGGGGGGTTAGGACTGGAAGTGGGCTGATGGGGGGGTTAGGACTGGAAGTGGGCTATGGGGGGGCTAGGACCGGTAATGGGCTGGGGGGTTGCTAGGACTGGAAATTGGCTGATTGGAAGGGGGGGCTTGAACTGCAAACAGCTGATGGGGTGGGGGGCTTGGAATGGAAATGGGCTGTGAAGGGAGGGAGCTAGGACTGGAAATGGGCTGAGGTGGGGGGAGCTAGGACAGGAAATGGGCTGATGGAGGGGCTAGATAGGAATAGAAATGGGCTGTTGGGGGTGCTAAGATTGGAAATGGGTTGTGGTGGGGGCTTGGATTGAAATGGACTCATGGAGGGGCTAGAACTGGAAGTAGGCTCATGGGGGGCTTGGATTGGAAATGGGCCGAGTGGAGGGGAGCTAGGATTTGACATGGGCTGATGGTGGGGCTAGGAAAGGACTAGAAATGGGCTGATGGGGGGCTGGGATTGGAAATGAGCTGATGGAGGGACTTGGATAGGACTGGAAATGGATGGGGAGCTAGCACTGGAAATGGGCTGATGGTGGGGCTAGGACTGCCAATGGGCTGATGCGGGGACTTGAAGGGAGTGGATGCTGGGTGGGGCTGGAACTAGAAGGGAGCTGATGTTGGGGGAGGATTAGAATGTGATGGGGCTGGGAGATTGAAATGGAGAGGGGAAAAATATTTTGTGTGGGAGGGAAGAAAAATCTACAATTGGCCAGGTATTGGGAGAGTAAGTGGGGATTGAGGATGGAGGGATACAATTTGAGTGGATGAAATAGCAATGAGGAAAGAGCAAAAGGAGAAAGATTAGTATGTTAAAGCAGATGTAGAGAGAGAATGGAAAAAAACTAGAAGAGAGAAGACAGGACAAATGGACTGCAGACGATGGAGAGTTAGCAGAAGACACAAAGAAACCAGAAGAAAGTGGCTGCAACAATTGCAACTGAAATAAAATGCACAAAAGGTAGAAAATATCTCTTTATTTTGAATTTATTAACTGGAATATGTCAGTTCTGGGAAATGTGCATCATTAACGTCTGCGCTTTGTTTAGTACAACAGGAAATTAATTTATAGTTTTATTTCTACAGTGTTGTTGTACATTGCAAGTTTGGCTTTTGCGGTTCCTAGTTTAATTATTGTCTTCCTGTTTCTAAATTGCAATTCCTTGTTTGGTGATGGTCTATATTCTGCATGTGTAACTGAGCTTGTGGTATTCTGTTTATGTAATTCCTATTTGACATTGCCACTTGTTCTCTTTCCCCAGTAGGTCATGTATTGTTATTCTTTGAAATGTATTGGTTTAATATTTGCCTTTTGATAGGTAGAGTATGGTGCTTTGTGAGTCCTGGTAGTGCTGTTACGATATGGCGGGTTTGCTATGGGTTCTAAGTGGGCAGTGTTTGTAGTAATTCCTAATGTGCCTGCGGTTAGCACTGGATTATAGTAATGTAGCAATCTTTTAGTCTTTCTTTATCCATACACTCATTAAGAGGCATATTTACTAAAAGTTAGTGTATGGTAACATTATGCAAATATTTATGCAAATGAGGTGCCTTATGCAAATGAGGCCCCGCACTGAGTCTCCACGCATGGCCCCGCACCCCCCCTTGGGCCACCCCTGGCTGAACCACCAGGTGTTTAAGGACCCCCCCATTCCGAGTTCCATCCCCATTATATCTCCTAGCTTTATATATTTTTCTTTTTAGAAATGGTAATAGTTTTAACTTTGCTACAGTTGTTAACACACAATCCAATATAAAAATGTGCAACAAGTCTATAACGTCTTTTTAGTTTTCAGTACAGATTTTGTTTTAGTATGGATTTTTTAATGTTTAGTATATTAATATTTCATTAACTTACTGCATCAAGTATTAACAGGTTTGTTAAAATTCTGAGTAAACAAAACTTTGCACTGGAAATTAGCAGGTTTTATCTCATATGTTATTACATCAGAGACATAGCATGGTCCTCGGAGTGGGTTTTCCATAAATGAGATGTTTTGATTGCATACATGTGACTGCTACATGGTTTGCAGTGCATATCCTTTCAGATTCCAGATTTAAAATCCCTTGTCTGCATAGTTAAGTTCACCAGATGTTTTGCAGGTAAATCTGGGGCACTTGCCCAGAGTGTGTGTGGGGGGAGGGGGAGCAGGAAGAAAAGGACATCTTAGTTCTAGGTTTGATCAACAAGGCATGGAAGAGGGAAAAAGAGTCATTACTCTGCCCTTCCCCCCCCCCCCCCATCCATCCCATGACAGCAATAATATCACTTCCAAGAAGAGAAATTGACAAGAGACATAGGAACAGTGATGTATTTCCTCTGCATTGTGCAAAGTACAAAGATTATAGATGTAAATTCTAAAAACTGACATATTCCAATCACTAAATTGAATTTTTTTTACCCCTTCTGTCCCATTACTGAAATCAGGGACAGGGGACTGCCAAACAAGTGGGAGTTGGGGATGCAATTCTAAAATCAGGACTAATCCCCAAAAACTGGGGACATCTGGTAACCTTATATATAGTAGAAATTGCTTAGGAAACTATTTAGGAAGCTCAAGAGGTTTAAGGGCAGTATAGCAAACTACAGGTAATTAATTAATAAAGCTTCCTAGACTGACATTAAACAAAAATCATTCTGTTGCCTTTTTATCAGCTCCTGAAAGACTCACCCAGAATTTTGCCTTTCACTACTGTGACTTGTATCAACAGCTTTAACCCTTCACCACACACATGGGGTCATTTTGACCCCAAGCCTTTTGTTATGTCAAATTACTTACTTATTTATTTCAGCCATGACTTAAAACTTCCCGTAGCTTCTCAATATTGACAGCCATTGAATTCCTGTAGAGTGTTATCATTTAATCGGAACAGTAATTTTATGTTAACATTTTTATGGTGTATATACCCATTATACACACCTGGGGTCAAATTGACCCCAGCTTAGCGAAACCAGTGTTGCCAGAATTCCTGTTTCAGGTTCATGTTGTAGTTATTATTGTTAATTTGGCATTGCTAGGGTATTTCATCTGTAGGCTACTGTGATCTTCATGTGAAATTAAGGCAACATTTTTCAGAGTTTGAGTTCATACCAGGCATGTGTTCGTATAGACCTATTCATTGCTGTTATAGAAGTAATGACGCTTTTCCGCCAACATTGTTTCTTTTTTCTGAGATATATTTGATTGGTAATAACAGTTATTTATTATGATTTCAGTTATTTTATTGTTCCAAGAATTCTGAGTGAAATGAGTAGTAGTCATCCTCGTCGTCTAACAAGCCAGGCTGTACTTCAGGCAGTATTAGCTGAACTTGAAAATGAATCATCAGAAGATGAAACAGGAATAGAAGGTGAAGACTCTGATGGTGAGCCAGACAATGTTGAACAAACTAGTGACTATGACGATCAAATTGAGGGACAGGAAGCACAGTACCTGGCAGGTGATACTACGGAGAATGAAGACAGTGCATCATCTGATGATGATGATCCACAACCAAGCAAGAAAAGAAAAATTAACTCAGGATTTTATAAACAGAAGAAATCAGGTAAAATCTACAAGGCAAAGAGTGGACGCATATGGTCAGTAGACGAGCTTAATGCTGCCTTGCGTACAACGGCAGCTAATCTGCTTCGTCAGATGCCTGGCGTTACAAGGGCAGGAAACGTTCAGTCAATAGGTGAGGCATTCTTTTTGTTCGTTACCGATGAAATGTTGGACATCATTCTTAGAGAGACTAATCGTTATGCCAAGAACTACTATCGCACACAAGCTGAACAAATTGATGGAAATGTAAAAGAGTGGACAGATATTGACATTGTTGAACTAAAGACAACCATTGGAATATTGCTGCATGCCAGTAAAGACAGATCATCAAAAGAAGCAATTACATCATTGTTTGCACCTGACTCAAAACCTTTTTATTGCTCCGTAATGAACATAAATCATTTCCAGGACATCTTACGGTTTGTGAGAAGGATAACTTGTGCACTCGTCCAGAACACGTAGCCACCAACAGATTGGCACCCATCCGTGATATATGGGACATGCTAAATGCACGCTTATCAATGATGTACTTACCTGGAATGGATATGACAGTTGATGAGCAACTGGTCAGCTTCAGAGGCAAGTGCCAATGAAGAAAAAAACCTCCAAAAATGTGATGACACACTAAAAGTCACAAAATGAAAGTCAAAACATATATGATACCTGTGAATCCGTTTAGCAGGCAAACATCATCTTTCAAATTAACATTAACCGGGATAACAATTATTCAAAACAAACATTTTTCTGTCGGGATCCGTCGACCTGAGACGGGGAGAAGAACAACTCCCCTCTCTATGTCGGCAGAAGCCTTTTTTGTAAACTTTTTTCAAAGTGATTAAGACAAAATTAATCAGAGGCAAGTGCGGCTTTAGACAATACATTCCCACAAAGCCAGGAAAGTATGGAATAAAGATATTCTGGAACTGCGATGCAGAAACCAGCTATCCACTGAAAGGAGAAGTTCATCTGGGGAAGCAACCAGGAGCAGTGGTCGAACTGAAGAAAGGAGTTGAAGTAGTGAAAAGATTGACTAGACATTGGTGGAAAGCTGGTGTTACATGTGATAATTTCTTTACTGATGTAGGACTGGCTGAAGATCTTCTTATTCAACACACTACAGTTGTTGGCACCATGAGAAAAAAACAAAAGGGACATACCAGGTGGACTGCTGATTTCGTGGAACAAGGAACTGTTTTCATTACAGTTTGTTTTTTGCAAAGAGATCACACTAGTGAGTTATGTTCCAAAGAAAAACAAAACGGTCATTGTTTTGAGCAGCATGCATCATGACAAAGCGATAGACGACAAGAATGAAAAGAAGCCTGAGATGATTCTGCACTATAATGCTATCAAGTCTGGAGTAGACAATCTGGACAAGCTTGTGCGTACATATACATGCAAATGTGGCACTTGAAGATGGCCGTTCTGCCTGATGATGAACATGTTCGATGTCGCTGGTGTGGCAGCTTACATAATTTGGGTGCAGCAAAAACCTGAATGGCAAACAGAGGTGTCCCACAAATGGCTACTGTTCCTAACAGAACTGGCAAAGGAGTTAGTTCTGCCACAGCAGATATTGCAATTGCAGAACCCAAGAACACTTCAGAAAGGGGTGTGGATCTGCATGCAACTACTTGGATTCAGCTTACCTGGTCCTACAGGCTGTGAATCCAGAGGGGCACGATCGCGCTGCCAGCTTTGCACCAGATCATCAGATAAGAAAACATCAAAATACTGCAAGCGATGTGGTACAGCCATATGCCCAGAACATTGCCAGCTGTTATGCAATGAATGTGCTGACTAAAAGACACCTAGATAGATGATTATACTAGGGGTGTCGAGACTTAATTACAATTAAGTAATAAACTGAAGTTAATAGTCAGACTACTTTTATAAACACTTTCATAAACACTGAACATTTGTAAACAGCAAAAACTGAACTGATGGCCCAGCCATGTAGTGGTAAGAAGGAACAAAATCTTGTTGGAACATCTTTATTAAAGTCCCTATAAGGTCAGTCCCAACATGTGTTTTGGCTCAAAGCCTTCGTCAGGGGGCTCAAGACCTTGTTTGAGAACAAAAAGACATTTCAATATAAAACAATTGTGATCCACCAAATTAAAAGCCACCGCGAGGTTGAGGGAGATAACAAGAGCATAGTAGTCTTGGTCTAAGAAGCAGTGAATATCACTAAGAACAGATATGATGATGGGTTCTGTGCTGTGAAAAGACCGGAATCCTGATTGGCAGGGGTGCAAGGCAAGAGAATGTTCGAGAAAGTCAGATAGTTGATGAAGTATGAATCTTTCGGCAACTTTGGCTAGGAACGGAAGGTTTAAGACAGGACAGTAGTGACTGGGATCATCAGGGCAAGCTTGGGGCCTTTTAAGAGAAGGGTAAATGAGTGTTTTTTTCCAGGCAGAAGGGAGAGAACCAGATGAAAAGGAAAAATTAAGCATGGCATAGATAACTGGAATGAAAGCTAATGGCAGGTCTGCTAGCCAACTGGAAGGAATCGAGTAAAAGTTCTTGTTTCAAGCATCACAATTCCTTCTGTAGAATATAAAGGCAGTCATGAATATGTCACTGATGTAGTAACATAATACTCGGTGGTAAGTTAAAAACCTCTTAGGCCAATCAGTGTCCCCTACCTAGTGTGTCAGTGCAGGTCTTATTCAAAGCTTGGATTTTCTCTGCTTCAGGAAACTTTATTAACATCAAACACACAGAGAGACTTATAAACAAGAATATTTTTTGTCGGAACGTACACCGTGAAGGATCAAACCCTCTCGTGGTGAAATGTTCCTTTTTCTCTTTATTTAGGGACGCAACCCTACCAAATGTTAAAAGGGGAAATCAACCCCTCAACATCAACCGAAACCCTTTAAACATGCAGGAAAACCCTACAGGAAAGACCCTTTACAAGGGAAGTCACTTATTTGAACCACGATCTCCCCTCAGGTCCATAGGCATAAGGTTCCTTAAATCTCCTTAAATCTCCAGCAATCAAATCCAGCCAGTGTAACAGCCTGAGCAATCCATTGTGGCTGTCGATACAACTAACTCAATGAAGAGCGTGACGTTCCCTTCTTGTTGAAGCCATAACCATACGAGACTTTTCTTCTCGCTTTCATGTGACCCAACGTTGTATATGTTTCGAGCCAGTAAACGTTCCGTGGTCCTTCTTCAAACCAGAGTGCTTCACACACCGCTCCACTGCGAACTTTATTGGCACAAAATTTGTAATGTTTTTGTTATGAACCTTTAGCAAAAGGCTGTCTCTGTAGAATGTAGAAGGCAAAATGTAGTGGAGTGAACTTAGAATGGCTTGAGATGCAAGAAGGTCAAGGCAGTGGTTGTGAAATGGAAGAGAGAAATGAGATGATAATTAGCAGGACAGACTTGGGAAGGAGGAACTGGTCTCAAAATGTAGTCATCGGTCACTTGTACAACTACGTGGCTGGGAACCACAAAGAGCACAGCAACCCACAGATATGTAGAGCCAAGAAGGAGCAGGTATTACAGGACACTATGGAATCTTGTTGAAACTATATTAAAGTGCCTATAAGGTCAGTCCCCACATGCGTTTCAGCTCGAAACCTTCATCAGGGGCTCAAGATCTTGTTTGAAAATAAAAAGATATTACGGTATAAACAATTTGAACAATCAAAAAACATAAAAACAATTTAAAACAATTCAAAAGGAAGAAACATGCATGTCTATCATTAAATACATATATCTAATTAGACATAAAATAAGAAAAGAAAATAATAATATATCATATATGTGTGTCATTCTTCATTTTGAATTGTTAAGTTTTTTGATTATGCAAATTCTGTTGCTTCCTATCCTGTGTGTGCTTGTGGATTCGTCGGAACGCCTTGTCCAAATTCAATGATGGAGACAGATTCTGGACGTTTATTTTCATATTTCAGCACTTTTTGTGTATTTGAATTAGATGATGCTGTTAGCTAGGCCTGAAGGCTTATGATAGCAGCTCTGTATATGTAATCTATTTCTATGAGGCTTAGCCCTCCTTCAGTTCTAGGGATGTACAGTCTCAACATACACTGATTCTTGTGAATTACCTCCTGGACATGGAGGCGTTTTCTTGTTCACACATGTAGTTTTTCAAGATCTTTAAGAGGCCAGTCTACAATCCCAATGCTGTACAGGAATTGCTAGATGATTGATGGCTTGTATCTTATTCTGTGATGTTAAGGCACTTTTCAGTAATGATTTTAGTCTCCTGTATTCTTTACTGACCTTTTCTCTCACTAATTTCTGCTTGAGTGTTGTTCCTTCCTCTACTCTGAGATACTTATATACGCCTTCCTGTCCAAGGTCCTTGATGTCAAAGCTCTCAATCAGGGAGATGTTTTCTGTTTTGCTCTTTAAAAAAGTTGCCTTTGCACATTTCTCAAGGCCAAAGTTATCCTGATGTGATCAGAAAAGCTTTTCACCACACGGCATTGCTCTGCTAATTGTTGGTCACTGGAACTATAGAGCTTCAGGTCTTCTACAAATAGTAACTGGGATGTTAACTCTGGTTTCTTACCTTATTTAGGATTCATGCCTTCTCTAACCCTTTTCCAATCCAGGCTAAAAACTCACCTCTTCAAGGTTGCTTTTGGATCCTGATCCACCTTGTCTCCTGTCCTCCAGCTATATATTTTCCTTACCATTCCCCTAGACATATTCTAGTCCCCAGTTGTTGTGTTGTCTGTCTTGACTAGATTGTTAGCTCTGATGAGCAGGACTGTCTCTTACATGTCTGCACAGTGCTGAATATGCTTTGTAGCACTATACAGATGATTAATAGTAGTAATGCTAAATCTGTATCCCAAAGAGTTGATGAGAGTACTCATTGGATTAAGCTTCATACAAAACAGAAGTGGCGACAGAAAATCTCCCTGAAATATTCCTTGGTGGATCTTAATGTTAGGAATGATGTACTGACCATCTTCATACTTTAAGAACAATGTGGTTTACCACATTGTCATGGTGATCTTAATGTACTCTATCAAACCAGGATTTATTTTATACATTTCAAGGCATTTAATATCCAAGAGTGTGAGAAGCTGTCAAAAGCTTTCTTACTGTATAATCAATCCATGCTATACTGAGATTTCTGCTTTTCTTAGAGCTGGCCATGATGGCCATATTCAACATTAACTGGTCTTTGGTTCCATATGCTTCCCTTTTATTGCACTTTTGCTCTATTGTCATGATGTTATTGGACTTGATATGATCATATATTCTGTCTGCATCTATTGCAGTGAACAGCTTATAGATTGCTTGCTTGTTGTCTTTGTATTTCTGGTCCCTTCCTCTTATTGTAAACTGCTATGATGCTTTGGCCCGAGGGAAATATAAAAAATGCAAATGAACAAAGAAATAAATAAACAAAAATCAAACACATTATTGGTCTGTAATTTTTGGGAACGGTACTTGGATTCCCCTTTGGAAGGAGAAATGTTCTTCCTGCTATAAGCCATTGTGGTGTTAAATCTGGCTGCTTGATCTATTGGTTTTTGCGGTTTGCTAGGTCTTGGTGGAATGATATTAACTGTTTGAGTCAAAAGTTGGCCACTCCATCCAGGCCAGGGCTTTTCCAGATTAGGACTCGTTTTAACCTGCTTTCTAGCTCTTTTATTGTTACTGTAGGGCCACTCCATAGGTTTGATGTTTGCTTTTTCTAAATGTTCCTGTATGCAGGCTAACCATTCTGCTTCTTGATTGTGTTCAATGGAGTCCTCATATAGGCTTCTCCAGAAGTTTCTGTTTCAGCTTTGTTGGTGGTGCTTTTACCATATTAATGTTTTTTCCAATTCCCTGTAGAAATGTTTTATTTATTTATTTATTTTATTTGTGTGATTTTTATACCGCCATATCAGTTAATCATAGCGGTTTACATGGAACAGAAAAAACAATGTTACATTGAACAATGTGAAAGTTACATATGAATCACAGGCTATAAACATTTCTACACGATTAGTATAACAATTAACTATTTTCAACATGTATGATCATCAGGGGTATTATACATTCAGTTTTTTTATGTTCTTTCGTAGCAGTGCTGTAGGTAAGTGCTAAGGGGTATGTTTAGGTGAGGAGTATGTTTGATGATCTTAATCCTTTTAGAAACCCGTCTATTAGGGATACCTCTGCCACAATGATTTCATTTTTCCTTTGATGTGCATTTTCCAAGGAGTAACTGTTAGTGTTCTCTTTTTCTTCTGACCCTGCACTTTAGTTGGTAGTATTCTTTCAGTAATAATTTTAGCTGCACAATATTGTATTCAATTTATTTTGGTGATATCAATAAATGGTCCCTTTATACTGAATATGGCCTTGTTCATCTTGATTATCATGCTTTTAACCTTAGATGATAAATTTAACTTGGGTAATCTTTCCCTCGCCGGGAACCCAGCACATTCATCTTTTTGCATGTGAACCAGGAGCTCGATTGTTAATTCGTCCATCTCTGGGTCTTTATTTTTCCTCTTCAGTTAATTTCTTGACTTGTCCTTTGTTGATCTCACTCTTCTGCAGTTCCACATCTCTAAGCTCTATCTCTACCTCAACTGGTCTGTGTATATCCTCCTTCTGGTACTCACACCTAGGTCTCCTCCTGCTCTCTGTATTTCTTGTTCCATGGAAGCCCTTAGTTGATTCAAGATGCTATCATTCACATACTTCTTTACTCTGATCTGTGGAAAATTAAAGATCTTAAATTTACATCAATTGCTTTTTGCAGTTTTATTTGTGGCAATGTTCTTCTTTGCACTACATTATCTCTTCTGTATCTGCAGAAGTACACTTAACTGTAGTTAATTCTCTTAACCTTTTCATTAATTTCTGTGGCTTATCTCCTACCACAGTGGGTCCAAGAACACACTCATCATGGCCTGTATCTGTGGCAGGGATGCTATCTGCCTCTGCAGTGTCTGTACTATCGCTACCACCATTATTAGACCTAGTGCAGAGGCTACAGGTTGGCATCTTTTGATCCGGGGCAACATACGGCCAGTATGTATTTTTCTTTTTTTTCTCTTTCCTACCATACTTCAATTGTAGTGTTGCCAGACTGATTTAGTATAGATTTTGTACAATGTGAAGGTACTCAGCAAGACTTGGGGAGGAAACTATATTCTCTCCCCCTAAGAGATGCACTGTTAGTGAATTTTATACTCTTCTTTCTATCATTGAGGAGACACCTGCCATTCTTCCAACCCATTCAGCCCACAAACTTGGTTCTCTTTTTCTACTGCTATAATAATTGTGTATCTCTTCTTTTTAAGCCATCTTCTCCTACTCACCTACAAGTGCATTCACTCTTCATCTCCTCATTACCTCTCCTACACACCCCCGTGACCTCTGCTATTGCCTCTGCCCTTCTCCCCTCCCCTTCCCAACCCAATGTTTCCACCTTATCCCTGGAACAATGTCCCTGACTTAGTGCATTTTCAAATTCTATCTAAATACCTACCTTTTTGTGGTTGCTCTTAAATCCTAAACACTGGCTTTTTTATCCATAGCCTTGCTAATTTTAACCATGTTTCCTATAATAAATATATTTCCCTGTGTCTTGACTAGATTGTAAGCTCTGTGTAGATACAGTATATCTGGTATGGAAATAAGTAGTAGAAGAAATATTTATGATGGGAAAAAGAGAAAGAGGCAATAAAATAAAGATAAAGGGAACTAGAACATAAAGAAAAAGCATGCAAAAGTGAGAGGAAAGACCTCTGAAGTACCTCGACAAATGCTGCAGGATGAATGTCACTACTGGAACTGTCGGTTTTCACAGATCAAAGAAGTCATCTAGCCTCCTGCTCACACTTTCTCTTCCATTGCCTGATTTTTTTTCTTTTGTTACTGTACCCTAGAAATGTTTAGCCAACCTCTCCCTGGACTGGGAAGGCATGAAGAAATTGAAGTAAAACGTTCCAGACGTGAGCTGTTTGTGCTAGTCTTCCAGATGTCCAAACATATTTTTATGGCCTGTCCAAAACACAGTGATAGTTCGAGCTTTTTTATCTGATGAGACAAGTCAAACATTTCTTAACATCAATTGTTGCTGGCTGGCATTCTATAATAACTGTTCTAGCAATGATCTATATATGTATGTGTGTGGAATTTTTTAATTAGCTTTGTATTTTGAGCTTTAACAGAAATTATACCCCCCTTTTCCAGGCATGGAAGAAGTCCGGGTTCTTGCACTGTGCTATACATGGTCTGCCTCTGAAAGCGCTGCTCACAAAGGGTTGCCAGCATTCCAGAATGCACCGTGGCCCTCAGGACCTCCCTTTGATAAGAAGGACTGAGATGTGAGGAAGAAAATATTCAAATCGTGTACATAAGTGTGAAGTCTGAGGGTGTTTTTTACTTGAAGATTTTGCACAAGTGTTAAAAGAGAAACAGTTCCTTTAGAAAATTAGCAAGGAAGAATCATGAACACAAATTTGCACCTGCTAATTCAGCATTTAGAAGTGGAGGAGTAGCCTAATGATTAGAGCACTGGTTTGGTAACCAAGAGACTAGGGTTCAATTCCCATTAGCACTCCTTGTGGCCTTGGGTAAGCCACTTAACCCTCCATTGCCTTGGAGGAAAGGCTTGGCAATCTACTTCTCTTCACCCTGCCAAGAAACCCAGGAGCTCCTGGGTTGCCAGCAGTCAGCACTTACTCAAAGGCACATATACATACAGTTGGGCAGGTACTTTTTCAAGGTAAAATTGTATGCATACTTTGAGTGTAATCGGATGTCTGGGGATGAGGTGATTGATCCACTCAAAAGCAATTACTGAAGAAAAGAAAATGAGGATCCTGGTGGGTGGAAAGAGGCATGGCTCCAAGGCTCTGACTGGGTGACAGGTCAACTCAAAACGTCTCACATTTTTCTTTAAAATAAAAAAATCATTACAGGACAGGGGCAAGGGGGTATTCCTTTCTTTTAAGAACACCTTATTGGTAAACGTCCCCAAAATAAATTTTTGTCCATAACAAAACAGGGCGAAAGTAAAAATAGTTTAATTACAACATTGTCACCAAAATCCTCTGTCACAGTGGTTGTACTTCTGTCCATCTCCTTCTCTCCTTTTGTGCAGCCTGGGAGGCTACCCTTCTGGGTGGTCACCCACCCTTTCACTACACTTGTTGACAATCTCAATTCCTCTTCTCCTGGAAAAACATAGTCTCCAGCCAACTTTATTGGGCCCCTGGGAAGCATCCTGTCACTTTCTAGGATATGTTTAACAGCGGAGGGGTGATGCTTTATGTTTAAGAGGGCATTGAGTCAAATAAAATAAAAGTTTTGCAGGAAGAAAAATGCACTGCAGAATCCTTATGGATAGAAATTCCATGTGAGTAGGGGAAGGAATTACAGTAGGGTAGAATGCTTGGCCAGATTGAACAGAAAGATGATGAAATGCTAACAAAATTTGGGAAGCTAACAAAATTGACAACATAGTAATAATGATTGATTCAGTTACCCCAGTACTGCCTAGTTCAATGTCACATCAGTATATGCCAGGGAAATAGTTTATTGATGAAATAAATTAATGCTTCATGGAGCAGATGGTTCAGGAACTGACATTAGGGGGAGCTACTTTGGACCTAGTCCTAAGTGGAATGCAGGATCTGATGCAAGAGGTGAAGATGTTGGGGCCACTTGGCAATAGTGATCATAATATGGTCACATTTGATTTCATAAATGGAAGGAGGACAGCAAATAAATCTATTTTGCGTTTACCTTTCAAAGGGAGACTGATAAAATGAAGAAAATAGGAAAAAACGAAAAGGAGCACATGCAAAGATAAGAGTTTACATCAGGTTGGAAATTGTATAAAAATACCATCTTAGAAGACCAGACGAAACGTATTCCACACTTTAAAAAAGTTAGAAGGAAGGTCAAATGTTTGCCAGAATGGTTTAAAGGTAAAGCGAGAGAGACTGCTATAACTAATCAAAGTATCCTTGAGAAAAGGTTCTGAATGAAGAAAACAGGAAACAGCAAGTTATGCTGGCAAGTTGCATGCAAAGCATTGATAAGACAGGTAAAAAGAGAATTTGAAAAGAAGCTTGCTGTGGAAGCAAAAACTCATAATAGAAACTTTTTCAGGTATAGTCAAGGCAAAAAGCCTGTGAAGGAGTCAGCAGAACCATTAGATGATAAAGGGGTATAAGGAATACTAAGAGAGGACAAGGCAATAGCGGGGAAACAAAATGAATTCTTTGCTTCGTTCTTTATTGAAATGATATTTAAAGGTGATGAAACAGAGGAATTGAAACAAATCTCAGTGAATTTGGAAGACATAATAGAGCAATTTGACAAACTAAATAGTAGCAAATCACCTGGATTGGGTGGAATATGTACATCCCAGGATTCTGAAAGTATTCAAAACTCCAATTACAGCTGCTATTCGTAATTTGTAAACTATCATTAAAATCATTTGTAATATCTGAAGATTGAAGAGTAGCCAATGTAACACCAAGTTTTAAAAAAGGATTCTGGGGTGATCAGGAAAACTAGAGACCAGTGAGCCTGATGTCAGTGCTAGGCAAAATGGTAGAAACCATTATGGTGGTGTTAAGTGCTGTTGAGTCAATATCAAGGCGATCCTCTGGATAGTTGTTGGTCTTTGGTCAGGTGGCTAATTGTTGATAGAGTAGCATCCATAGCTGCTGTTATATAAGGAACAAAATGACTGAATATATACTGTAGATAGTCATTATTTAAAGGGACAAAGCGAACATGGATTAGGCCAAGCAACATCTTACCTCAACAATCTGCTACATTTTTTGAGGGTATGAATAAATTGGTAGATAAAAGTGAGGCAGTTGATATAGTATATTTGCTTTTCAGAAAGCCTCTGACAAGGTCTCTCATGAGAGTTTTATTGAGAAAATTGAAGTCATTTGATAGGAGACAGTGTCTTATTGTGGACTGGGAATTGGTTAAAAGATAGAAAAAACAGAGTAGGCTAAATAGTCAGTGTTTTCAATAGTGAATAGTGAAGTACCCCAGGGATCTGTCCTGGGCCTATTGCTTTTTAATATATTTATAAATGACCTGGAAATGGAAACAGGTGAGGTGATAAAATTTGAAGATGACACAAAATTATTCAAAGTAGTTAAGTTGAAAGAGGACCTTGAAAAATTGAAAGACTGGGGGCCTGATTCTGTCCCACGAATAGTGGGGATGGATATCCCAGTGGAATGTCCATCTCCGCTATTCGTGCCCTCCCTGCCAACATCTAATCTCCCTACCAGTTGTACGGGGAGGTTAGACAGGGGTGGGGAAGGGGCGGATCAGGGGCAGAGTTAGGGCGGGCGGTGGGGGTTGCTGGCCCTGAACGTACAGGGCCGATTCTAATGTCTTGTGTGGGGAAGTTATTCCATCTCCAAGGTGGAATAACTTCCATGGGTATCTTTTTTCGATGGGCCTGGGGTGCGGATGGGGCAGGGGGGCCTGAGGACATTTCCCGTGGCCTGACCCTAGCCTTAGAAGGCCGGATCAGGGGTCAGGCTGCAGGGAAAGCCTTTGTTCAGCTGGCGGCCGGGATCGCAGCTTTACATTGGAGCCGCGGTGCCATGGCAGCCGGACACCATGGCACCGTGGCTCCATTGTAAAGCCCTGGCTGAGTTAGTCGGGCCTGGCCTGCATTTACAGGGCTGTTCGTGATTCTGGTCCCGTGGGGCTAGATGTGCTCTGCGGGATCAGAATCGCGACACCCTCTATACGTCCGGGATAGAATGAGCCTGTGGGTATCCAAATGGCAGATGAAAATTAATGTGGAGAAGTGCAACATTATGCACTTAGTGATGAACAACCCAAAATATAGCTACACGATGCAAGATTCCACATTAGGAGTCACCACTCAGGAAAAGGATCTAGGTATCATTGTAGATAATATGTTGAAATCCTCTGCTCAGTGTGCAACGGCAGCCAAAAAAGCTAATAGAAAACTAGCAATTACAAGGAAAGGAATGGAAAATAAAACCAAGGATATCATAATGCCTCTGTATTTCTCCATGGTGCGACCATACCCTGAGTATTGCTTGCATTTCTGATTTCCACATCTAAAAAAAGAAGATATAATGGAATTAGAAAAGGTACAGAGAAGGGCAACCAAAATGATAAAGGGATAGAAGAATACCCCATGATGAAAGGATTGAAAGGTTAAGGTTCTTCAGAGTGGAGAAGAGATGGCTGAGGGGAGATATGATAGAGGTATATAAAATAATAAATGGAGGGGAATGTGTGAATGTGAATCTTGAAGGACTACAAAAAGGGACCAAGAGGTACATAGATGAGACCTACAGGGATGTAGTACTGAAGTCCCACCTCCAGTCTGGCAGCATCCTAGTTCCCATGGTGGAGAGAGGTCACGTAACTGGACAGCATCACCCTGGTGTGGCAGGAATGATCCTGTAGCTAGGACCAATCCTCCAGGTGATGTAAAACCCTTTCGTACCAAGGAGGTTTCTCCAGGGTCATGTGCCCACGAGGGGAGGGTTAGGACGGCTGTTATAGTTGGTGATTTGATCATTAGGCATGTAGAAAGCTGGGTGGCTAGGGGACTAGAGGACATGCAATGAAGCTACAGGGTAACCTATTTAAGACTAATAAGAGAAAATATTTTTTCACTCAACGTGTAATCAAACTCTGGAATTTGTTACCGGAGGATGTAGTAAAAGCTGTTAGTGTAGCTGGGTTTAAAAAAGGTTTGGACAAGTTCCTGGAAGAAAGGTCCATAAACCATTATTAAAAGGGACCCAGGATATCATTGCTTGACCCAATATAAGCATTGAGGAACCTATGTCTTTTGGGGAGACTGCTAGGTACTTATAACCTAGATTGGCCACTGTGGGAAACAGGATACTGGGCTTGATGGACCTTGGTCTGACCCAGTATGGCATATCTTATGTTCTTATGGCTGGTGGACATGAGGATCGCCTGGTAACATGCCTGCCTGGTGTGAAGGTAGCGGACTTCACGCACTATCTAGACAAGGAGTCTGCTGTCTTGGTACATGTTGATACCAGTGGCATAGGAAAGTGTGGCAGGGAGGTTCTGGAGGCCAAATTTAGGCTTTTAGGTAGGAAGTTGAAATCCAGAACTTCCTGGGTAGCATTCTCCGAAGTGCTTCCCGTTCCACGCATAGGACTCAAAAGGCAGGCAGCACTCTGGAGTCTTAATGCATGGATGAGACGATGGTGCAAGGAAGAGGGTTTTGGATTTGTTAGGAACTGGGGAAAATTCTGGGGAAAGGAGGGGCTTTTCCAAAGGGATGGGCTCCACCTTAACTGGGTTGGAACCAAGCTGCTGGCATTAACCTTTAAAAAGGAGAGAGAGCAGCTTTTAAACTAGATAATAGGGTAAAGCTAACAATCGCCCAAGAGTGAATAGTTCGGAACAATGTATCCTTGAAGGCTACTAGCAAAAACTTGAAGTTAGGGCATATTGACAGAGAGGTTCCAATAAAGTCAAAAGTAACCCAAATGCCCTTGAGTACGGAGCAGACAGAGCTTAAAGATCCCAAATTACCCATGCCTACCAATAACCAGATTAATATGGATAAAATACAGCCTCTAAAATGCTTGTATGCAAATGCTAGAAGTCTAAAAAATAAGATGGGAGAGTTAGCATATATAGCACTAAATGAGAGGTTATATATGATTGGTATCTCAGAGACATGGTGGAAGGAGGACATCCAGTGGGACACTATGATACCTGGGTACAAACTATATCGTAATGATAGAGCAGATCAAGTTGGGGAAGAGGTTGCACTCTATGTTAGAGAGGGCATTGAGTCACAAAGGATTAAAGTTTCGCAGGAAACAAAATTCACTGTAGAATCTGTATGGATTGAAATTCCATGTAAGAAGGGGAAGGTGATGCAGTGGGAGTGTACTATCAACCGCCTAGCCAGAATGGATGATGAAATGCTCAAAGAAATGAGGGAAGCTAACAAAACTTACAGCACAGTAATAATAATGGGTGATTTCAATTACTCCGGTATTGACTGGGTCAGTGTCACAGCAGGACATACTAGGGAGATAAAGTTTCTAGATGAAATAAATGACTGCTTCTTGGAGCAGCTGGTTCATGAACTGAAGAGAGGGGAAATCATTTTGGACCTAGTCCTTAGTGGAACACAAGATCTGGTGCAATAGATAAGGGTGTTGGGGCAACTTGGCAATAGTGATCATAGTATGACCGCGCTTGATTTAATAAATGGAGGAAGGACAGCAAGGAAATCCACAGTACTACTTTTAACTTTCAAACGGGAGACTATGATAAAATGAGGAACATAGTTAAGAAAAAACTAAAAGGAGCATTTGAAAAGGTTAAAGATTTACCTCAAGTATTGGTGGTGTTGAAAAATACTATCCTAGAAGTCCAGACCAGCTGTATTCCACCCTTTAAGAAAAGTGGAAGAAAGTCTAAAAAACTGCCAGCATAGTTTAAAGGTGAGGTCAGAGAGGCTATTGTTGCCAAAAAAGCATCTTTCAGGAAATGGAAAAAGGAGCCAAATGACAAAAACTGGAAACAACACAAGCACTGGCAAGTTAGTTGCAAGGCAATGATAAGGCAGGCAAAGAGAGAATTTGAAAAGAAATAAAGACTTTTTCAAGTACGTTCGTAGCAGAAAAAAATATGAGAGAGTCAGTTGGACCATTAGATGATAGAGGGGTAAAAGGGGCACTAAGAGCGGACAGGGCCATAGTGGAGAGACTGAATGAATTCTTTGCTTCGGTCTTTACTGAGGAAGATGTAGGGATGTTTCCCATGACTGAAATGGTATTTAAAGGTGATGCCGCAGAAGAATTGAAAGAAATATCGATACACCGGGAAGATGTATTACAAATATTTGATAAACTGAAGAGTAGCAAATCACCTGAACTGGATGGTATACATCCAAGGGTGCTGAAAGAACTGAAGTATGAGATTGCAGACTGTGCAATATTACAGATAGTAATCTAAGAACTATCATTAAAATCATCTGTAGTACTGGAAGATTGGAAAATGGCCAATGTAGTGTCAATTTTTAAAAAGGGTTCCAGGGGTGATCTGGCAAACTACAGACCTGTGAGCCTGACATCAGTACTGGGAAAAATTGTAGAAACCATTATGAAGAACAAAATTACTGAACATATAGATTTTTTAGTTCCGTCATGTCATTGCTGACTCCTGGCAACCAAACTGCCTCTGGGTTTTCTTGGCAATGCATCATTGGAAGTAGATTGCCAGGCTTTTTCTTCCAAGGCAATGAAGGGTAAAGTGACTTGCCCAAGGTCACAAGGGGTGCCAGTGATCTTCTGGGTACTAGGTAGTTGCTCTAACCATTAGGCTACTCTGCACATGTAGATAGTCATGGCTTAATGGGAGACAGCCAACATGGCTTTTGCCAAGGAAAGTCTTGTCTTATTAATTTGTTATGTTTTTTTGAAGGTGTGAATAAACAAGTAGACAAAGGTGAGTCGGCTGATATAGTGTATCTGGATTTTCAGAAAGCCTTTGACAAGGTCCCTCATGAGAGACTCGTGGGGGTATGTTTACTAAACTGCGTTAGTGTGATTCGCGTTAGGAGCTGCGGTAGAGACAGAAATCCCAAATAAGAACATGGGCGGTACATCGTTACCGAGAAAGCGCTGAGAACGCGCGTTACAAGGCGCCATAAATGAACGAGCGCTACAGGGCACGTTACCGCGCGTTAATCTTAAGAAGGCGCGCAGGCATACAAGCACAGCAACAGAGCTCTAGCACAATGGTTACAACACTGACTGATGGTACAGGGGTCATGGGTTCAATTCCCCAGTGGGCCTAATGTATAAGGCTGGCTGAGGCAGCACCCTTTACATTTAAGTAGTGATTGTTGAGGCATTTGATGTGTATTTTAATTAGTGCTGCCAGCAAACACACCCTCATGGTGGCATAACCTAAGGTGCCGCATAAGGCACCCCATAACGCACTCCATAGGGCACATTATAAAGTGTACTGTCCGCCAAGGCACCCTATAATGTCCCCTATAGGACACCTTATAAGGCTGACAAAGCCCTGGCTGGCTGCAGAAGGACTGCACGTCACCACACAAACTGTCTGCTGTGGTTACCAGGATAGGGTTAACCCACCCGTACCCATGATGCACTGCACATGCAAATCAGCAGTCGAGAGATGGGCACAAGATTGGGTATGCATCCCCCATAGCACCTCGGCCTGGTAGGGGCAACAGACCGTGTGTGGTACTGCCACAGAGTAGCCACAGACAGTCACATTGTGCGGGTACTGTGCCCACCCTGAGGTTGGGCGCCCAGCACCAGGTCCACAGCACCTTTCATGGCTGAAATACGCCATGCTGCAGGTCCCCATCAGTGTGTGATAGGTAGTTCCGTTAGACACACCTAGGATACATATGTGTCCTGCTGTATGTCTCGGTCATGTCTAGTCCTTATGGGCAATGATGCACCCAGAATAGTGCATATCCTGTGTTGGTGCTATGGTTACCTGCTGTAGGTTAAGGGGGGGGGGGTGTATGGACCCATAGGCAGATTATGTACCACCACACAACCCACCCTCTGGCACTCAGGGTGGGAAACAGGATCACCCACCAATAGATCCACAGTCTACCTCCCTGCAATGGTAGCAGTAGAGGGGACCATCAACCCCAGTCCTGCTGGGGAACAGACAGAGCAGTACACATCCATAACGCAATAGCAGACAGACGGCAGGCCTGGAAATGCTCAGCTGCCCCCCACCATTATCTGACATTCTCCAGCAGCAAGCCTCCAGCCGCTGCACCCTGCAAGGTGTTCCAGCAAGACACATACTAGTCCATAGTGCATGGTCCTGGAGGAGGTGCATGTACCCAGAACGGGGATGTCAGCATACACACCAAGCAGATAAATCAGTGATTGGGCCCCAAAAGAAAACCCATATATATCACATGAGAGAAATGCTATATAGCACTATGGGGGAACCTAGCCATGCCATGGTCACTGCTCAGTCAGGGTGAGAGTGACCTCCCAGCAGGACATGCTATTGCCACCCTGTCTGTGCAGGTGGTACCGGGCACTACAATGTCCGAGCCATTGCCCTATGCCTTGTGCAGATGCGGCCAGGCCAGGCCACCCTATCTAGGCTATTCCCACGGTACCTTGCTCCTCATTATGCACATTGGCAGGCCAATACTGGCAACAGTGCTAGCAGTGTGGGCTGTGGAGGGTGTTGGCAGCCACCACACACTGGATAGACAGACACACACTCCCCACACCTATGCCAGCATTGTGCAACTATAGAGGTGTTGGGCAGCCCAGGCCACCACACCAGTCCTGGGCACAGTGCAGGCATGGCTATGGTACGCAATACTGTAGGAGTCACTCCCCAGGTTGGTAAACACTGTCAGACACAAGACCTGTAGCACACTCCACAGACATCAGAAAGGTTGCTATGATGCAGCTCACTCAGAAAATTGTACTTAACCTAGGAATTGCTATCTGCCAGTAATCATAGCAACCTTTTGATAGATGTGTACCATATTCCCAGGTTTAGGGTGGCATTACTAAGGTATGCAAGTGCTAGTATTGGGAGATGCACGCAGAGCCCAAAGTCCTGCCTCTCCAGGAGGCTTTGGATAATGGGGCCTGTGGGTGCGGGTGTGTCTGCCCCTGTTGGCTGCTGCTTTACGGCAGAGGTTCCCAACTCCAGTCCTGCGATGCCAAACACTGTTCGGGTTTTCATGCTGTCCCTCATGAATATGCATGAGATACATCTGCATACCATGGGGGTGGCGCATAGAAATGCAGCACAGGCATCTTTATCAGAGGCAGCATGGAACCGGAATGGTGTTTGGCCCTCCAGGACTGCATTTGGGAGACTCTGCTCTAGGTAATGTGCATGTTTATGGTGTCCGTGCTCTGTAGGGTAAAATGTAGGTGTCTTGGGCATGTTTACATCATCTGCACTAAAGGTGCTGTCTGTATTAGCACGTTGTAGTAGTGGGTAAAATATGGGGACTGGGTTGGCAGGAACCACAGCTGGGACTTGAACCTGTGACCCTCTGCTTCTGAATGCACTGGTTTTGTGCACTGCACCACCTTGTTGTCACAGAGTCAGTATATTCCTTGGTGATACCATGACTGTTCGTCAGACAGGGCCCATCTGTTGCAGTACACGGCACCCACCTACACAGGGCTAGGCCACGGTCTGCTCTGGGCAGCTGCCACTGCCCCCTCCACCACCAGTATCCCTCAGCCACCATGCTGACATGCCCTTCTGATGGTGGTGCTGGTGGTGCGCATACTCAGGCCATCCAGTGTGCAGGTAGGCGGCTGCCTATGGTGCGGGTTCTGTGGTAGGGGTGCCTGCATAGATGTCCACGCTCCCCCCAGCCCCGCCTGCCAATGTTCCGTGCCCTTGGGGGTAGCTGTTGGGTACTATCCCCTGTGACACTGTGGGAAACACACTCGTGCCCATGTTGGGCCTTCAGCAGTTGCTGTCTGGCTGCTCTGCTGTTTCAGCATTCGTATGGGCCACCTAGGCATCACCCTAGTCCGCACTGTGGCCCAGCTCCACCACAGCATGTGCCGCCTGAGGCCCTCTGTATCCCCTTCTCCGGCATCTCTCCAGTTGCCGTTCCGACATGCCCGCCCTGATGTTGCGGGACATGTGCACGCCATAGGAACCCTGTCCGATGGTGGGGAAAACTCTGAGCAGCGCTATTTCACTGTGGGCTCATTCACCTTGTATGGGGACGGAGTATAGACCCTTCCACGATTTATATCTGTTCTATGGAACTTACTCGGGGGGGGGGAGGGGTTGATGTTTCTCATTGATACCACTATTGGCCAGCTTGGTTATGGTTTTTTTCCAGTTTGTTGGGGTCATTTTCAGTGTTTATGTGCCCTTTTGTTCTGTGCACATGTATCACACTTATCACTTTTTTTTGGTGTCCCTGCCTGGGCTGTACATTGCTGACACTGAAATGGTTTCTCTCCCCTATAATGTGCATTTAACGGCAGGTTTTCAATCGCGTTTGGATTCAGCTCTTCAGATCAGCGCGTTAGTGTGCAGGGAGCTTCTCCCCGCCCACTCTCCGCCCACTGACCCCTTCTCTCCGCCCTCTCTCCACCTTCTGCGGTGTTTTACCGCGCCGCGGGGCTTTACGATCGTTAATGTTGGTTAACGCGCGTTATGTAACGTTAACGATCGTTAGCGCATTATAACGCGCGTTATGATGCGCTAACAATCGTTAACGTTACATAACGCGCGTTATGTAATGTTACCGCAGTTTAGTAAACATACCCCTTGATGTATTAAAATGTCATGGGATAGGAGGCAGTGTACTATTGTGGATCAGAAAATGGTTAAAAGATAGAAAGCAGAGGGTAAGGCTAAATGGCCAATTTTCCTAATGGAGAAAGCTGAAGAGTGGATTACCCCAGGGATCTGTGCTGGGTGTCCTGCTTTTTAACATATTCATAAATGACCTGGAAATGGGAATAACAAGTAAGATAATACAATTTTTAGATGATACAAAATTATTGAAAGTTTTTAAAACCCAAGAGGATTGTGAAAAATTGCCAGAGGACCTTGATAAATTGGAAGACTGGGCATCCAAATGGCAGATGAAATTTAATGTAGACATGTGCAAAATTATGCACCAAGGAAAGAACAACCTCTAAACTATGGTTGCATGATGCAAGGTTCCAGATTGGGAACCATTATCCAGGAAAAAGATTTGGGCATCATCGTGGATAGCATTTTGAAACCCTCCACCCAGTGTGCAGCGGTGACCAACAAAGCAAATAGAATGCTAGGAATCATAAGGAAAGGAATGGAGAATAAAGCAAAGGATATTATAATGCCTCTATATCGTTCCATGGTGAGACCGCACCTTGAATATTGTGTGCAATTCTGGTCGCCGTATCTTAAAAAGGATATAGTGTTATTAGTAAAGGTACAGCCACCAAAATGGTAAAGGGGATGGAAGGATATCCCTATGAAGAGAGGCTAAAAAGTTAGGGCTCTTCAACCTAGAAAAGAGATGGCTGAGGGGAGATATGATAGAGGTCTATAAATTAATGAATGGAATGGAACGGGTAAACGTAGATCGATTGTTTATGCCATCAAAATATAGAAAGACTAAGGGACATGCAATGAAAGCTACAGTGTAACCTATTTGAGACTAATAAGACAAAATATTTTTTTACTCAATGTGTAATCAAACTCTCAAATTCGTTACTGGAGCTTGTAGTAAAAGCTGTGAGTGTAGCTGGGTTTAAAAAAGGTTTGGACAAGTTCCTGGAGGAAAGGAACATAAACCATTATTAAAGGGGATCCAGGAAATCCACTGCTTGCCCCAATACAAGCATTGTGGAACCTGTGTCTTTTGAGGAAACTGTTAGGTACTTGTGACCTAGATTGGCCTTTGTTGGAAACAGGATACTGGACTTGATGGACCTTGGTCTGACCCACTATGGCATATTTTATGTTTTTATCAGTTTATTTTTGGCGTTTGGAAAGAGTTATAAAAAGTCCTTTTTGGAGTTGCCTCTGAAGATGCAAGAGATGAGTGTTGTTTCTAAGGCTAAGTAGGCCTACGGCAAAAATGGGAGTCCCTCAGACTGGCAAGGCCTAACCAGAGGAAGACGAATTAAGAGGAATCCAGACCCCTGAGAATCTAGAATTGTGGATTACCCAAGGGGTTGTGAAGAATGGAAGCAAGGATTTGTTGGAACCCATACCAGATGCATCCAAGAGCTTGCCTGCTGTGCATTCCTAGGAGCTTGTTGGGACCTAAACCAGGTGCAGCCCAGAAATTTCAAGGATTTTTCCATACATTGGTCTGACCCAGTATGGCATTTCTGATGTTCTTATGCTTTTGAATCCTGACTCCCTTTTCTCCTAACCTGGGCCGTACCAAACCATAATTGCGCCCTGTGTTATTTACACATCTGGCACGCCCCCGCCATTTGCCTGCCCCCTCCCGCCATCCTTCACGTTGCCTGCCGCCACCACCACCACCGCCACCACTTTTTGTTTTTGCTTATGAAGGAAAAATGGCCTTTCATGTTTCAGTGAATAATTTTAGTGCTGGGATGATAAGGCTTCTGTTTACTTACATGCATAGTAAACGTAAGTGCACAGGTTTTTAGTCTGAAAAATTTAGAGGTGTACTGAAAACATACACTGGTGCAAATATTGCTTTTGCATATGAAGGAAAATGGTCTGAACCTAAAAAGTAAAAACAACTATATAGTCCTTGTCTCAACCAAATGTATATACAAATATTTTATCATTTAGAACTGGTCAGGAGCTTAGTAGAACTGAGGTTAGTAAAAGGAAAAATACTTCCACCCGAAGGTCCATCAAAATGCTTTAATGACTTCAATCAATCCATAGTATTTCCGATTTGGAGCAGCCTACCATCTGAGAATCTTTGCTCCTCCCTCCCAACCCTCACATCTGTTTACCCCATTTCCCTCTCTCAAAACCAGATTGAGAGCTGAAGTGTGCCTAAGCAGCCAGGCTAGTAATGTGTCATGTGGTCCTGCGTTTTGTAATACGCTTTCTTGCCGTCAGACAACACTTTTTTCATTGCCCCTAGGTAAGGGGGCATGAAAGATCTTTATTTTAAGGACTGACTGAGTGTATAATAGCAATTAAGTGAAAGAGAACAAACATTTATAATGAACAAGAAAAAAACTAGATGCAGACCTAGAGAGGGTAGCGAGTGTAGGGACGGAAGGAGATGGGCAGGAAGACAGGTAACTTATAAGATTAAGAGAGATAATAAAATATCTCTGTGAAAGGAGAGAATGGAAATCAAGCTAACTACAGAGAGATGCGGTTTCTGAGATAATAAATTCATTTGTTGATGCTGGCCATTACATCTGGTTTCCTGGTAACTGGGGAATCTGATGGCTAGGCAGAAGGAAAGCATGCTTTTAATTAGTCCAAACTCGTTTTTAAAAAGCAACTCACTGCACACTCCAATCGCTGTAGACGGCAATTTTCCTTGTCTGTCTCTTCAGGCCCCTCCCTGTCTCTTTTCCCAGACAAGTAGCCAGATTTCCATACCAGTCTTTAATTATTCTACTCATTTTGGTTCAAAGAACTTCTCCTGAGGACCTTGTATCCTAGAACCTTCCTCCAATAATCTGTGAAAGACATCCCACAGCAACACCAATCAATGGATCTCTGTTCCCTAACCTCAGGCCTCCTGACTCAAAACCCCAGAACTTAAAGCTGACACAGTGAAGCACAACAGGTCAAATTAATTGCAAAATGCCACTGAATTGTAGTGTTTAACATAAAAATAATTACCAAAATTAAATAGAATAAAGGACTGTTTGGACTTTTATATCTTTTGAGAGTGATGACTGAAAGCTTGAAGTCATTCAGATAGCAACATTTCTAATGCTGCTATATGGCTCATGTTCCGTTCTGATAGTCCCTATTATTTGGATGATTATATCAAAGGCTATTTTACATCTTTCTGTGGCAAGAAAAAGGATCTTAAATGAGAAATCCAGGCAATAGGTTGCCAAGGATTTAAACTAGAATATATGGCTAGCACGATAAATTTAAGATGTCACCCCAGAAAAAAGCATAGACAACAATGGTGAAAATAACAAAAAACCAATGTGCTAGTTAGGGAGGAAGAATTCATCTACTTTAACATCCAGTCTGACAGAAGGAGCACATAGGGAAAGGAATCCAGACTCTTAAGTATACAGCGCTAGCTTTCACGTTAGGAACTGCCACTCAGGAAAAGGATTTAAGCCATTCTACCCCTCCCCCCTTCCTTCATATCCATCTGCCCAGCATTTCCCCTCTGGCCTTCCTCCCATACCGCTGACCCTCCACCCGTACTGCTGTCACTACCGCTACAGCTGCGTTTTTTGTGCTTGCAGCAGCGGACTGGTCTCTGATTTAAAAAAAAAAAGAAAGAAAAACGCAGGTGTAGGCATTTCCTTGTTAGAAAGGCTGGTCTGTCCCATCCCCTCTCTGACATGAAGCATGCATCAGAGAGGGGCGGGACCAGACCAGAACTCCTAGCAAGGAAGTGCTTACATCTGTGGGGGGGGGGGGGGGTTCTTTTAAATCGGAGGCCAGTCCACTGCTGCAGGCATAAAAACATAATGGTAGTGATGGTGATAGTGGTAGTAGCATGGGAGGGGAGAGCAGGCTGTTCTCAAAGTGGTGGAGAGCCCACTCATTGGAGGGGGGGCAGTGCCCCCCTCTCCCCAAACTATGCCCATGATTTGATGGACTTTGGGCATGATCCAGTATGGCAGTTCTTATCTGCACAGAGACCCTCAGATTTCTGGAGGTTCATCCTCATCTGATGTTACACACACCAGGCTGCAATCTAGGCTAGGCAAGAATTTACAGTGTTCTAATCTTTAGGCCCAAATATCTGGCAAGAGAGTCAGATCGGAACATCATCTGCAAATAGACGGTATTTTTACCATGCAGAATGGATAATAGAAATCATCACATATGATGCAGTATAAAAACCAAATGAAGCAGATAAAAAACAGCCATAATAACCATATGAACCCCAATACACCTAACCAAAAGACACCCCCAAACCCAAACTCCCCTCACCATGACCCTTAAGAGAGAACCAAATCTTAGGATAATGAGAAAAGGCAAAGCATCAAAAGGCAGATATCCAGCTGGGCAGGTATCAGCCAGCTCCATATTCGGCATGACTGTCAACCCTTTTCATAATGAAAACAGGAGCCCATGTAGCCTCACTAATGGTTGATTTCCCTCACATAACCCAAATGGGCTTTTCCATCAGAACAATAATCCCAACGTTCTATGCCCAGTCATAGCAAGACAGTGTTCAGTCGCTTTTCCTCATTAAAACAACTCTCACTGCAAGCGATAGGTGTTGAAACAACCAATTTTATCTCTCCAAGGCATCCAGATAACCAGGTTATCCAGAGAAGGGCACTGGGAGGGATATCCAGTTGCATTCTGAATCTCTCCACAGGCCGCCTCGGTATTATCCAGTCACTGCAGGGGCAATCCCACTGCAGGGGCAATCCATGGGCGGAGCAAGTGTGGTGAGGCCACTGCCCAGATCATCATGATAGTTATCCAGATAGTGGTGATTTTCAGCTGCTATCCGGCTTAAATGTCCATATAGCTTGGGCGGCAGAAAAAAATGTCTTAAATTGCTATCCGGATAACGTATCTGGACAACGGCTGAAAATCGCCGCTATCCAAATAAGTGGTGTGATTATCTGGATCGTGGCTTTTAATATGAGCCCCTATATTTCCACATTATAGGCCGAAGTCTCAGTAGTCTTGTAAGCCTAAAACTGCTTCTCAACCCTTTATATAAGTTTTAGGTAAATGTGAAATGAAACCCTTTTGGTCCAACTGATCAAAACAAATCTGCTCAAACTCAAAAGGTAACCATGTCAAATTGATTAAATTAGCAAAACTTAGGGTAAAACGCCTATTCTGAAAACACTTTAAAAAGCGGGCATTTTGCCCATCAAGTTGCTATAGCATTCCATTGAGGCAAAATTTACAATTGTCTTCTAGACCAGTGGGAAGAAGAGACAGATAAAGACCAAATACGAGTATAAACAGCCTTCAAGTAGCTACATCAGTTGTACAACAGAAGATTTGGGAGAGCCATTCCTCCTCCCTCTTTAAAAGATGACTATTGTACTTCAGTTTGCTCAAAATCTTCTCCCCTGTCCAGCACAGATGAAAAGGGTAATTTTAACCCTTTCAACTTCAATAAATTTTCTGTCGCTCAAGCCAGATGGGAATAGATTTTAACAAGAAATTGGCCAAATTACCAGTCATGCTGTATTTTAGGTAAGACGTACAAAACATAAACAAGCATGTTATTCATATGTCCCAGACTCCTCCCCTGAACATGCCTGCTCTAAGGCTGCGCACAGTAACCGGGTAGCCGGACCCGGCTTCCCTTCTCCCATGCCCCCCCCCCCCCCGCTATGTCATATATCCTGCGCCCTCCCCCAATGCCTCAAATAACTCACAAACACATTCTTGGTGGGAAAAACTGGTCGCAGCTTTATTTAACAACCCATGAACATTTAACAGGTATATGTAACTATATATATATAAATGGAGCCAACCAGCCCCGCGGGTTGATGGACCGCCAGCCATGCTACTAGCAAAGCGGCCACACCTCCGCTCAAGCCGTGGTCCCCACCAACGGCCCAGTTCGGCCCCCCCTATCCGACTTTGCCATGTTACTAGCAAAAGTCTTCCAGGGGTTGCCCGGGTCGAGGGCACCCCGCCCCCTCCCCAAGTCACCAAAGGCTCCGGACCCCAGACCTCCGGGATCCCGCCCATCCTAACCCCCCCCCTCCCCCAGCTGCGACACCCCATTGCCTCCTCTCCAGCCCTACAAGAGAGTGGGTGGGAGGGCTTCCCGGTGAGCGCCCACTTACCATGTGCTCTGGGCAAGCCACGAGCCTCGGAGCACATGGAGTTGCGCCCACCTGATTGGCTCCGCTCATCAATTTCGCAGCGGAGCCAATCAGTTCAAAAATTGCCCCCGGCGTCCTGACGTCACGCGCGATCCCGCGGCCGAGCAGGGTCCCGCGCCGGGCCGTGCACCCGGTTACAAACGGGCCCTGGGACCCTGCCCACGCCCTGGAATGTACGCTCACTCTAATACATGCGCTTGTCATTAATCGACTTGACTGCTGCAAATCGCTGTACTGTGGATCGCCACAGTCTTTGTTGAAATGACTACAAACTGCGCTATAGTTGGCTATCAAGCTAGCGATGCACTCTGGAAGGTTTGATCACATCACACCACTCTTGCAAGACCATCACTGGTTACCTATTTTCTATCGGGTAAAATATGAGATCTTTATCTAGCACATAAAGCATTTTATGTAGGACTTCCATCCTACCTTTCTAATTTATTAACAAGACATTCCGATCTTTACAACAAAATAAGTTGGTACTACCTTCCAACTTCAGGGCACACCTAGACATTGCTAGACAGGCTGCCTTTTACTACCTAGCTCCAGTTTTGTGGAACTCCCTACCCACGACATTAGACTGGAAACATCTTATTCCAAATTTAAATAATCATTAAAGACTTTTTGTTTTGAACAGGCATTTTTAAACACATGATTTTCTTTCATTGGTCATGATTGTAAATCTGGCGGGGGGCTGTGGAATATGAACTTAAATCCTATCCTGTGTTCTGAAAACTATTCCCAATTGATAATTGCAACTATTAATTTCTTATTTCTCGTTTACCCTATCTGTTATTTTATTGGATTGTAAACCACTTTGAAATTAAAATGAAGGGTGGTATAGAAAATACAAATAAACAGAAACAGAACTTGCAGCTCTATCCTCACACCACCCCAGAATTTTCTGGAGCGTGCCAAGGCGGACAGAGAAAATATTTAGTAGCTCTATCGGTATAGTGCCCCTGAATTATCCCTCTCAGTAGCACTTATCCAGTTAGCAGGTGCTTCTAACCGGATAAGTGATTTTGAATGTTCAGGATCTCATAGTTTATGAGCAGAGAAGGCTTAAATCACTCAACTGTCTTTTCTTTTTTAGCGTCACTCATCTGTTCGGTATTCCTGCCCACTTTACAGTCACAGCACACCAAAACAGCTGCGCAGCCACCTCTGGGATAGATGTCAGGACAGCTGGTTTCTGTGTTAAATACAAACTGCACAGTGGGGAGTGAAGGAACCGTGTTGGTATATTAGCACTACCTAATTAGAGCTGTAGAAAAACCGAAGTGCAAGGAGGTGAAACTGCCTGGCAATCACAGAGTCACTTGGCAGAGTGAGGATTCAAACCCTGGCGTCTTGATGCTCAATTAATGCTAAAACTACGGGAAAACAACCTCCCTCCTGGTGCAAGACCACCCATGGAGGAGCAGTTCCATTAATGCTAATTTCCTGGTTAATTAACAGTATGTTATTTCATGCCTCATGTCACCTAGTAATGTTCTTTGCCTAGAGTGGCTTTAGGGAGACGTTCCTTACCTTTCTAATGCTTAGGGATCTTGGCTTCCCAGCAAAAAAGCTGGAACATGTTGGAAGATTCATTATCTGATGAGGCACTGAGAGCTACATTACTAGTTACAGTACATTCATATTAGAGCCTGATAAAGCTCGGAGAGACAAGTTATTTTGTGTTCAGAAAGTATGTGTGGTTTCCTGATGTTTCTATACTAACACAGTTGAAAAGAAAAACAATCTCTAACAATGCACCAAGAAGTGGAATCTATTGATGCTACCTTTTTCCTTCATTTTCTGAGCAAGAGATTAATGATAATCGTTATGTTTTCTAATGACCCTAAGCAACTGAGAAGCTTCCTGAAGCCTAGAGGACCCTCCAACGCTATTGTGATTCTAATGCCCTCTACGTGGATAGGGTGTAGGATGTAAGAAAAGATCACTGCTTTTTGCGTTGATTTATTTTTCTTACGATAAAATCTATAACAACCACCTTATTTTCTTTGTTTGAATTCCCCACCCCCTTTTAAGGGCTTATAGAGGGGTTTCTATATTTGTTTTTTTCCTTGTGTTTAATTAAAATAAAATTGGATCTTCTTGTTACCTACTGTATATTTCAAGTAGTTTTGTTTAATTTGTATGCAAAAATCTTCAATAAATAATTTTTTTTAAAAGCTGGAAAATATTCCGGGTAGCTTTCTTTGATGGATGTGGGAAAACCTTAAAAGAAAAACCGTGGTCCTAAATTTAATGATGGGGTTGCTTTGCGTTCAGTGTGAAGAAATATATGGTTTTACTTGGGGTAGTTTCTCCAAATGGTGTGACTGAGCTGGTGATCCTGGTACAGATGTGCCACAAACATGTCCTGTTCAAATAAATTCATCCAGCTTTTCATAAAAGGCAAACTGGAACAGACTGCAAAGCATAGGTGCTCGGCAAGGGTACAAACTTCCGTGTACATACGGGTCAAAGAAAAGCAAAAGTTCTCTTCAGTCCCATGAACGAACATTGTTGTACTGAAGTGTTTTTCATGAGAGCAGTTAATTTGACTTCTCTTTGGTCACTGCTACGGTACTCTTGTTAGCTCTGAACTAGGCTTTATGTGCCGCTAAGAACTAAAGATGGGACTGTTTCACTTCCTGTGGATTGCAGGACTAGTAATTCCAAAAAAAGGAAATTATGGCAGCCAGAATTTTATCTGGATTTTATTATTATTTGCAAACTGCCTTGCTGTTTTGAACAAGCAGTATATCAAATTTTTCATCAACATAAACATAAACATCTCTTCTTGTGCCCTGAGGATAAATTTACCTAGTTTATATAAAGATAATTGTAATCATGTTAGTCTTTTTTCAGCTTGTCTTAGCCTCCTAACATTTCTCAGTCACCGACACAGCTCAGATCAGTTGGTTGATGACACAGCAATAATTCCATCTTCTTCTGGCAGGTTCAAATGCATTGTCTATCAAAGCTTAGAATATTGACTCCTTAAATGAGTCAACAATAGAAGGCTGGTAAATCTCATAAGAAAATATTAATGTTACAATTCTGAGACCGCTTCTCCCTAGTATGTTGTACTCCTTGGTGGGGCTTAATTTGTAGACAAAAAGGAAGTGGAACTATGGAGACAGAGAAGGGGCTGGCAGGCCAGGGGCAGGAGTAACCAAGGAAGGGCTGCATTAGTGAGTATAGTGTCTGTTTTTTGCTCTTCTCCTGGTTCAAGTTCACCCCTCCCCTCCTTTTCCCTACAAGCTGTCTGGAAGGAAGGGGCTGGAACAAAACATTCTGCTGCTCTGGACTCTGACTAGAAGTGGAGTGACACTGTTCCACGATGTAACCCAGAAATTAAGCCCTATCCCTAATTGCAGTTGTTTAGCTGGCACAACATATGGGTCTGGGCAGTGGTTCCCAACCTGTGTCTTGTGGACCCCTGGGGGTCCATGGGACCAGTTACAGGAGGTCCGCAAAAAAGAATGAGAGAAGCTCATGTTGTTTGGCTGGGGGGAAGAGAGCGAAACTGACAAGAACTTGTCGGAGGGAAGGGAGAGAGAAAGAGACTGTGGAGACAAGAAGGGGAAGGGAGATAGAGGGCTAGTGAGGACGGGCTTGGCACTGAGGGAAGAGAGGGTCTGAGAAAAGTGGTGGGGTTGAACTGGAGGCCCCTGAACATTTTGAAGGTCAATAAGAGATCCAGACAACCAAACAGGTATGGAACCTCTGGGCTAGGAACAAAGCCATCTAAACAAAAAGTGGTTATGTGCACTTTAGCCACGTTTTTAATATAACTAGAAAGGCTGGATTTATTTATTTATTTAACATTTTTTATATACCGTCCTTCTACAAATCAGGACGGTTTACATAGAACAATTTATAGCAGTATGTTTCAACTGTTTACATAGAACAATGAACAGGGATAAATATGTGTGCCAGAAAATAGAAACAAAACGTGGAACTATTTACACAATAACTATGTACATGGTATATACAGGATAAGAGATACTACATGGTTTTTGATCAACATTGAGATAGCATGGGTAAGAGGAGGGGGAAGCAGGGGGCTAAGAATTAAGGTGGTTGGGAGAAGTGCTCCAGGAATAAGTAAGTTTTTAACTTTTTCCGAAACTCGGAGTGGCTGGAGCAGTTTCGCAGGATATGTGGAAGGGTATTCCATAGGGATAGGGCATAGAGGGAGAAGGCCCTGTTACTAGTAAATTGTTTGCTATGTCTCTTGTTTATTGAGATAGTAAGTAGGTTCTTGGTAATGGAGCGACGTGTTCTTGTGTTGTTGGTGGAGGAAAGGAGAGGGGAGAGGCATGGGGCGGACTCATTGGAGATAATCTTATATGTAATGGTAAGCACCTTGAATTTAACTCTGTATTGAATAGGGAGCCAGTGGAGATTATAGAGGACAGGTGTGATGTGGGACCGTCTAGGGCTGTTGGATAAAAGTCTGGCTATCGTGTTCTGGGCCAGTTGGAGGGGTTGTAAGCAGTGCTTGGGAAGGCCATGGTATACCAAGTTACAATAATCAAGAGAGGGGATTGTGAGAGCCTGGCATACGGCACGAAATGAGCCAGGACTTAAGAGAGGTTTGAGGTTCCGTAGAGTGCGTAGCTATTGAGGTTAGTGGTCCTCTTAATCTGATCTGTGAAGGAGAGGTTCTGATCAAGGATGATACCAAGATATTTCACTTGTTTTTTTATGGGGAGGGAGAGATCACCGATAGTAAGGGTTAGAGGTGGGGTGTATGAAGTATTGGAAAATACCTGAAGGACCTCGGTTTTAGATTGATTAATTATGAGGTTGTGCTGGGAGAGCCATGATTTTAGGCTAGTTAGGCATTCACTTAACTTAGAGAAATTGGGGTTTGTAAGGTTAAATGGGGTGAAGCACATCATGTCATCTGCATAAAGCTGGTATTGGATTCCATAGCTTTGGAAGATTTTGCAGACTGACTGCAGGAAGATGTTAAATAGAAGGGCAGATAGGATTTCTCTCATGAGCACCCACAGGCAGAGAGAAAACACATCATAAAGCTTCAGCACACTCTTGAGAGCCCCACAGCATTCTGCCCCTCCTTTCACATGTGTGGACCCTACAGATCTCCTGGAGCTTGCCTGCCATACAATGAATCTTTATGATGTGTTATGTTGCTGCTGCTCCTGGGGAAGCAGGACTGGAATGGGTTTAGGCATGCAGTGATGACAATGCCCTGGTGCCTATCAGACGTTGGCACCAGAGGCAGTTGCCTTCCTTGCCTCTGCTTAAATCTTAACTTTTGGTTAGCTTTGCCTGTTTGAGAAATTATAGGTATAAAGGCCGTAGCTGTCTAAGGCATCTCTCTGCAACATCTGTGAAGTAGATTTGTAGACTTAAATGTTGGCATTGCTAACTTGGATTTCCACCCCTCTGCAGTTGATAGAGTAATTGGATAATGATAGTTGTGTATTACATGTGTATAGCACTTTGGACAAAAATGAGCATTTCAGCCCAGCCAGCTCAAAAGCTGAGTAAGATGAAATACTTCCCCGAGACTGTGGGTAGTGAAAATAGCTTCTTAATACAAAGTTGATTTTCTGCAGCTCAGAGCAAGCTTTTTGTCTCCATGCCAAACTTGAGTTTTTTCCTGTTCAAGAATCTGTTTTGCAAGCTTTGAACAAAAAGGCCAATTTCAGATAGATCGTGGAGAGGGGAATTAAGATTTCCAGGACAAGATGTAGAAACGTCCCGCTGTATTTTACACAGGATCTGCCAAACACAGTCTCACCACGTCCAGCAGAAGCAGCAATTTTAAAAAGCGCCATGTAAGTGAAAAGAGTGTCTTGATCACCCCAAAATGTGCATGACAGCAGTTTTTTTAAATTGCCGCTGCTGATATCACATTCCCCCCTATTCCCTCTCACCAGCAGCTCCCCCATTCATGTCGTGATATCCCACTAACATCGATCCTGAACTCGATGATATCCAATTTCTCCCTTTGCAGACCTCAATGTCTATACCTCTGAAATGGACCTACCAGCAGATCCCATCACCCCACCCTCCCCGGCTCTTACTGGGATCCCTGATAATCTAGTGGGAGCGGGAGTGATCTCCAGTTGCTGCTGCTCAGGGTGAGTCCCAGGTTCAAAATGGCACCTCTCATCCCTAGAGGTAACTCACAGCAGTACTGGAGTGGAGGAGTAGCCTAATGGTTAAAGCACTGTCTTGGAAACCCAGAGACCAGGGTTTGATTCCCACTAGAACTCCTTGTGGCCTTGGGCAAATCACTTAACCCTCCATTGCCTCAGAAAAAGTCCAAGTTATCAATATCCACGTTTAATGTAATTACCAAGTTTAAGTTACAATGTAAACTGCTTTGATTGAAATGATAAAGCAGTATATAAAACCTGTTAAATAAATATATACCACTAGGGATCAGAATCCCTTATTTGATGTCAAATCTACTTGTTCAAGTGGCAGTATAGCAAATGTCCATAAATAAAAGTTGGCAGCTTGACCCCTGGGAGTGGCACCACAAGATTATCGTTAGGGATCACGGGCACCATTTTGAGCCAGTTACTTGCCATGAGTTGGAGCAACAGGGAATCGTTCCTGCTCCTACTAGACTATTAGGAACCCTGGTAAAAGTCAGGGTGGGGGCTGCAGGATCTGTTGGGATGGATCCATTCAAGGGGTTATAGATTTTGAGAGGAGCCTTTAATGAGGGATTGGATGTCAAGGAGGTGATTGGGGGGATCAGGTGCAGGAGGTAATCAGGGAGGCTTGCCTTGGCTTTTCTACCTGCCTCTTCAAGCAGTCACTGATGCCTGCCTTGAGGCAAGTGTAAATACCAACATCTAAATTTTTTCATATCGATGTGTATTCTCCTTGTGAAATGGGGAATACATGTTGATATTTTAGGCCTGCCCAAACCACTCCCTCGCCACGCCCTTACCATGCCTCCTTGCAATCTCCATGGTGTGGGCCATAGGGTTGCCAACTGGCTCCAGATGCGCCCGACACACTTGATCCAGTCCTAGGTTTACCCCACTGCATGCAGGGACATGTAGTTCTGATTTTTCCATTGCATTCCATAAGAAAAGCAAGACTACATGTCCCTGCATGCAATGGGGTAAACCCAGGACTGGATCAAGCCTGTCGGGCGCATCTGGAGCCAGTTGGCAACCCTAGTGGGCCACCATGTGCAAATAGCAGCTTTCTAAAATCGTTGTGTGCATGTGTAGGCAGGCTACACATTTAAAAGGTGCTATTTAGACAATAAGATGCTTGTAAAATAACCCCTCACATCTTACTTGTTTACCAAAAACAAGAAGTTACACACAATTGGAGAAACCTGGATCAAATCATTTACACTGGAGATGGTTGTGCTGGTGTGTGGCTTACAACTTTGGAAGTCCACCAGAAAGAAGACAGCAACTGCCACGTACACGAGTGTAGCAACCAAAACAAAAACGTGAGCAGTATATTTCTTTGAGGTTCGGCAGTATCCCCAACAATGTATAAATAAGGCATATATTAGAGCCCGTAATAGTTCACGTACAGAACTATTAAAACCATGGGATAAAATTACTCAAAGTAAGATAGCGTGTCCGCTGCTGTATTCTTTACAGTCTCGAAACATTGTATCCATCCTCAAAAAAGAATGGCATCTAGTACAGGCTATTCCGGGCTTCCAAGATACCTCACTTGTGATAGCCCATAAGCGAAATGTCAACTTGTGCAACCTTTTAGTCCCCTCTGCTTTTACAGAGAAGAAGATGTTATCTATATATAAAGGTCAATACCAATGTGGCCACTGTTCGGTCTGTATTAATGTGTTACCAGTACGGAAGATATACACTCATCCAGTTACACTGGTTAAGTTTCACATTTAGAATTTTTCAAATTGTGATACTACACATGTTATTTATGTCATTCAATGTCCGTGTAATCTATTATACGTTGGTAAGACGACTCGTACTGTCCGTGTACGCATTGTGGAACATAAGAGCTGCATCAAAAGGAAACTCACTGATAAACCCTTGGTCTAACATTGGATGGATAAAGAACATAAGATAACAGAATTAAATTTTTTTGTCATTAAGAAGGTTATACCCAATTGGAGAGGAGGTGATATTGATAAAACCCTTTTGGAACAGAGATATATATTTTCCCTCAATACGTTGACTCCCTATGGATTGAATTTAGAACGTGACCTTTCTGTGTTCCTTTGATGGAGGCTTGATATATTTTTAGTTTTATTTATTTATTTATTTATTGTTTTATTCACATCTTTTGCCCCCCCCCCCCAGAAGTCCTCTCTATGGGTTTGGTTTTTATTACGTTTTTTAGTTTGTGGCCTCATCTTTTAGTATATATTTATTGTTATGTTTTATATTGCATATTAACAGGGGGGGGGTTCTCTTTGGCTTTTTTATTCGTTGTTTTTAATGATACATGTGATTTTTCTTTTCCATATTCCAATATTTGCCAATACATGTAATATTACATACAACTGGTGCCTTTGCTGTGTTAGCAGTTTCACATTTTTTGCTCCTTCATCTACGGTCGCACCTTTGTCCTTTTTTCCTTTTTCAGTCCTATATGGTAACTCACATAGACTGGTTTAATGCTACTGCAAGTGGTTACAGTTTGCATTCATTATTTTCATTTAGCACTTCCGTTCCTCCGTTTCATTATGGTATGTGTTTTGCAAGTCTTTGGTTACATATCCGTCCAGGCGCGCTATGTGCAAGGCTTTTATGCAATTGTTTTACTGTATGGTTTGTTACATGCAGCTGATCTTTCCCCACATTATGGAAGTTTTCGCGACATGGGTATACATTTATATACATAATTCTACACACAAATTAGCAAGCCACGGGTTTTTATATCATTCTTCTATTAGGTTTTTATCGGAGTATGTTTACTTTCTTTTTGTTCCCGCGCCTTGAAGGGTATTTAAAACACGCATGCGCCCGCGTTATTTTCATTTGGAAGGAAGTTTCAGATGGTAATCCCACTGTGCGGTTTACTTTTGTGAGTTTTTTCTGAAAAGATACAATTGATTTTCTGACAAGATATATTTGGATTCCTTGTTTCAGTTTGTTGGTTTTAAAGATCTCCTTGGTTTCAGTTTTCACCGTTTGATGCCTTACGTGGGTCTTTGTACATGTGTTTGAATCCCGACAATCCATTTGTTGTTGTATACAAATCGCAGTGAGTACAATTTGAATGCTTGAGACATTAACTCATGAAAAGATTCTTTACCGATTCGCACGTACAATTTATGCTTTCGGTGTCCCACTCCTATAGATATTAGTTATGTCTTTCTTTTTGTTTTAAATTATGTTTTAACATTGCGTCCCGGTTTTTCAGTTTTCTCTCTACATTTTAAAGGCGTATTCATTTCGCTTTTTCTGGATTTTAATGATTACATTATTTATTATTAATTAATTAATTTATTTATTTATTGTTTTTGCGTTTGTTTCACTCCTCATGAGTAATATTATTCTTACAGCCCACTGATCGCTCCTGACAGTGTATTTACCCGGTCCTAAGGTAACTGGCCCTTGATCTGCTCTCTTGTTTATGGTGGCTTCTTCAATAAAAATATTTGTATTCCTTTGGTTTGGCTATTGAGTTATCATCTTTTCCTCTTTTGAATTTCTCCTCCTTTTTACATTTTATAACTCTAATATTTATGGATGCAATAGTTTCATGTTTTTATACCTCTTCTTTTATATTCCTTTGTGTTCATATTGGTATTTATGTTGTATTTTATTCATATGTTCCTACATTATCATAACTAGTATTTTGTTATATGAGTTTCAATATATTTTTTTAGGATTGTTTTATTTTAACTCTTTTGATGGTTTTATATATTTATTAATTTAAATATTGTTATTGACTTTTTTCTTATGTGGTGTAAATTATAGCGTTTTAATGATCACTTCTTATGTTTTTATGTCAATATTGGCTATTCTTGTTTTCACTCTTTTTCACTCATGGTTACTATGTTTTGTTTTTGTTTTTATTATGGTTTTTAATTATTTATTACATGTATTATTATAATGGTTTTTTAAATTATATTTTGTAGTTTGTGGTGTGCCTCACCCCTGACGAAGTATTCACGAAACACAGCCTGTGTTGGGTCTGGCTCCCCTTCTTTTAATATATATAGTTTCATATACTGCTCACATTTTTCTTTTGGTTGTTACAGCTTTGGAAGGGCATTGAAGAAACAATTACTGTCAAGACATATTTTGGGGATATTCTTTAATCGTGGTAGGGGAAATGAAACACAACCTTTCCCTTTCAGCTGAAGGAATCCACTGATGAAGCTCAGTACTGTCAGCTGATGCCAGGGGCAGTGGAACACCCCTTTGGTAGCTAGGGCCAAACTCCATCCCCAAGCTCACGCTATCTCCCAATTTCTCAAGGTCCCTTTGCAATTTTTCACAATCCTCTTATGATTTAACAACTGAATCATTTTGTATCATCTGCAAATTTTCTCACCTCACTCACTGTTCCCATTCCCAGGTCATTTATAAATATGTTAAAAAGCAGCGGGCCCAGCACATATCCCTGGGGTTCTCCATTATTTACCTTTCTCCAATGAGAAAACTGGCCATTTAGCCCTACTCTTTGCTTTCTAATCTTATAGCAATTAGATGTGTGAGACCTTGCCAGTTGGATTGGATTTAGCTCGTGCCTTTTCTCAGAAGTTCAAGGAGAGTTACATTCAGATATTTTCCTATCCCCAGAGGGTTTACAATCCAAGGGCCCAATATTCAGCGCTAGCATGATTACAGTGGCTAGCCACTGACGCTGAATATTAAACGTGGATATTCAACGCCTGGGTCATTATGAGGCCCCAGCATTGAATATCCGGGGTCACCATACAGCCACAGATGCTGCAGAAGTGGCGATATTGAGCTGCAGCCCGGTTAGCTCCTATGGGTAAGGATATTGGGGATGTTTACTGTTTCAGTGCTGCTGAATATCCCTCTAAACAGCGTTTACAGGTCTGTAAACCATGTAAATGCCTTTGAATATAGGGCCCTAAGTTTCTACTTGAGGGAATGAAGGATTTTGTGACTTGCCCAAGATCACAGGGATTCAAACCTGGCTTCATTGTTCTCAGCCCACTGCTCTAACCATTACACTAGTCCTCTACACCAACGAATCTTTTTTTGGAAATCATGACTTTGCTGATTACAGCAGTAAGCTGGTATGGAGGAGTAGCCTAATGGTTAGAGCACTGGCTTTGGAACCAAGCAACTAGGGTTTGATTCCCCCTAGTACTCTTTGTGGCCTTGGGCAAGTCACTTAATCCTCCATTGCCTCAGAAGAATCCAAGCTAACAATGTTGCTGTTTAATGCACATTACCAAGTCACAATATAAACTGCTTTGACTAAATGATAAAGCAGTAATTTTTTTTTATGCTTTCATGTCAGTGCTGACTCCTGGCCACCCAGCTGCCTCTGAGTTTTCTTGGCAATGTATCACTGGAAGTAGATTGCCAGGCCTTTTCTTCTGAGGCAATGGAGGGTAAAGTGACTTGCCCAAGATTATGATGGGTGCTAGTGGGAATCAAACTTTCAATCGTGTAGGTATTAGACAGTTGCTGTAACCACTAGGCTACTCTTCCACTCCAAAGCAGTATTTAAAAACAAAACAAAACAAACAAACAAAAAAACCAGTATAAAAACCGTTTAAATAAATAAATAGATTTGGAGGGCCAGCCCCAGAGCTGGTTCAATGTATTGGCACCCTAGGCAGATCTCAAGCCTTTCACCCTCATTGGGTGTCAAAATCTATTGTTTAGCTTTGAATACCCTGCTCGTTGCCACCCTGAAGGAATTGCCTAGGCATCTGCCTAGTTTGCCTATTGATTGGACTGGCCCTGATGATTTGCTCTAATGAGGTGCCATGCAGGCATTGCAACAAATCCAGATTTTTGGCCCTGGTAGAAGCAGAAGCACCTTTCTATCCTTCACTTCATCTTGCTTTGACTTGCATTTACCTCCAAAGATCTTACTGTACAGTTTTTCAGGGAAGGAGCGAAACCTTTTCTTGGAACAGGGAATTTATGTATGTTGTATTTAGTTCATGCTTTTTCAGTAGTAGCTAAAGGTGTGCTATATCCAGATACTGTAGTCAATTCCCTGTCCAGAGGGCCTATAGGGTCATTCCAAGGCATGAATAGTGGGGATGGACGTCCCCGCTATTCGTTCCCCCTCCTGATCCTGTCTAATTTCCCCGCACGTTGTATGGGGAAGTTAGACAGGGGCGGGGAAGGGGTGGATCGGGGTGGCAGTAGGGCGGGCAGTGGGCGGTCATCGGCCCCAGACATACAGGGCCGATTCCAATGTCGGCCCTCTACGTCCAGGGCCGACGGCTTGAATGGGGAACTTAACCACCTTGGAGGTGGAATAAGTTCCCTTAGTCGGCGGGGGACAGTGGGCCTGAGGCACAGTCACGGCAGGAGGGGGCTTTCCCCGTAGCCTGACCCTGGCCTTGGGAGGCCAGATTGAGGCTTGGGCTGCGGGGAATGCACTTTTGGAGCCGGCAGCTGGGGATCGCAGCTTTGCAATGGAGCCGCGATTGCATGGCAACTAGACATCCAGAACATAATCGGGCCCTTAATTTTTGGGCTGTGCTGGGTAACAAGGTGCCAACATAGGACTTCACATTTAGGACAAAAGCAGCTTTACCAACACAGTACTCGAGAGAAGAGAGGAAAGGAGTCTGTGCTGCAGAAGTTCTGCTAAACATGATTTCCAGATGCAACAGGAGTGCTAAACCATGTAGGAATTCCCTGCCATGTAGGGGAATCCTGAACATTGTGAATAGAGACTGATTCTTCATCTCAACTGAAGAGGTTGTTTCTCGGTAATTACTTTGAGGGTGAAGAATGTTTGTTTTTCTTTGCCCACATCATGACACCTTAAAGGACTCAAAGGAAAGTTTCCCTCCTGCATGAAGCAGACCTGGAAAACATACAGAGTATTCATGGAGAAAGGGGAGAGCGACAGGGATGATGGAAAGGAGATGGGGTAAAACAATAACAACTAGTCAGTAACATGTGCTACCACCATCAATGCATGTCACTTTAGCACAGGCCGCATTTTATGCAAGGAGACTTATTTACTAATGAAGCACATTAATGGCAATGGCACACTTTACTAACTCTAGCCGTAAGAGAAGATAGAAGAGCTATCGAAGTGCAAGTATAAAGGAGGGATGTGCATTCATTTCAAATGACATGGGAAACGTTCATATAGTTTTAACCCTAAATGACAGGAAAAACCCTGAAATCTAGTGTCTGTTTCCTATGTCCTTATTCTCCAGGAACAAACAGGAAGTCAGTCCTCACATATGGGTGAACAGAGCCCTCATGTGGAGCAATCCCCGGCTTTCAAAGAAAGCATTTGGGACTGCATCACGCATGCGCAGTCCCCTTCTCTAGGCAGGGTCAGACCTACAAAGTGTCCCAAATATCACCAATTTCCTGGGCACCTGTGAAGCCCTGCACCAGGAGGAAAAGAAACTCAGATCACAGCCACTTGTCAGTAAAAGCCTTTATTTGGAACAAGCAAAAACTGTAAACGCCAATACACAAGTGTCTGTCTCAGGGATCTGAGTGCAGGTGACGTTCTCCCTACCCCTCAGTGGTGAGAGAGAAAGTCACCCCCGAGCTATGTAGCTGCCTCCTTATATGGATTCTCTGGCCCAAAGTTCTAGCAAGTACCAGAAAGCTCTGCATAAAACTCTTATGTCATTTGCAACTTTCTGTGAAGTCTGCAAAAGTTTCTTACTTGGGGAGGGGCCATCCATGATCATTTGGGCCAGCAATTAGTTCAGTTCTCTTCAAGGTCTCTGCTTATCGGTGTGCTGTGAAGCAGTACCTTCCTTTGCCTTCCTGTGTGGGGCCTGTGTTCTTTCTAGTTCCTGGCACCAAACGTTATCTTCAAGGCTGAAAGTATTTTTTCTTCTAATTAGTTTTAGCTTGACCTGTATTTCTCTGGGCTCACAGTCTGCACACTTCTGCACAGGCCATGGCTTCCCAGACTATAGTAGGCCTCATACCATATACTTTCTCTGGTAGCCCACATGCCATAAACAGGATGCTTGAGTGCATTGCAGGCCAGCAAGAGTGTAGACATAGAAGGCAGAGCAGAGCAGAACTATCTCTAAGCCAAAATATCCCAACACTTCCCGCACAAGGGTGCCATCTTGCTCAGTCTCCTTTTTTCCGCGGAGCCCAATGGACGTCGTCCAAGTTCCCTCGTGAAAAAAGTGTTTAAAATAACCAGAAAACTACTTTTCTAACTAGCCGGTTCGACGACGGTTCCCCTTCCCGCGTCGGCTCGGTACACCGGTATTGGGTCCGGTCCAAATTTTTGTTTTTTGTCCTTAGAGACTAACCTTTGCGCTCTTTTTTTTCTTTTTAGCTGGCAGTCTGGTCCTTTGACCTCACAGGGGCCCTATTTCCCCCCATGGCTGCCAGCGGGTTTAAAAAGTGTGATCGGTGCATGAGGTTAATGTCTCTCACCGACACACATGACTGCTGCCTCCATTGCCTCGGGCCCGACCGCTACCCGAAGGCCTGTGGCCCATGTAAGAAAATGTCTTTCAAGGCCTTGAGGAGCAGGCAGCAGCAACATGATAGGATTTTTCCCGAGTCTTCACCCGCCCGGGCCTGGACCTCATCGGAGGCCTCGACATCTCGGGAGCTCTCTGATCCTGAGCAGTGTCCAGTGTCCTCAGAAAGGGGGTCTCCCTCACAGGAATACCGGAGGAAGAAAAAATCCGTGAGGGTGGTGTCCTTAGATGACTCCGAGCGGCCTGGTCCCTCGCGGGATAGGTCGCGGAACCCGGCCTGCTGCCCCAGATCCTCGGAGTTGGAGAGACCTGCAAAACTCCCTTGTAAGGAACCAGAGACACCGAGGCAGGTAAGCACTGTCCTCGTTGTGGACTCTCCTCCGGGAGAGCTGGTGTCGGGTCCTGACCCAGGTGTTGCGGAGCCTCCTGAGCTCGGTCTCAGGATGGCGGCCTTGAAGCGCAGCATGGCTGCCTTCATGGACCAGCAGTGGGCACTGAGCCGGTCTCACCGGTCCATCTGCCCCGACCACCGCGACATCAATGTCAAAGTCAACCCCGGAGGCCGAGCCGATCCTCTAGTCACTAAGGTCTCGAGTCAATCCTCGGCTGAGGTCCCCCTCAACCTCCCGTTAGGGACCAAGGTCATTGATGCCGATTCCACCTGCGTCGGGACGGTCGAGACTGAAGCCCTCGAGGCCGGAGCCACTCGATTCCTCCTCGGAGGGGTCCGGTTGGGAAACGGAGGACGAGGAGTCACCAGACACCCACCGGATCAAGTACATTCCCTCGGATTCCCCAGGTTCTGAACCTCGGAGAAGGTCCCCCCCCTCCCCGGAAGACACCCGGTTCTTGGACTTCGTCCGGGACATGGCAAAGGCTTTGTCATTCCCGGCGGAGGCCGAGGAGGAGCCTCAAGCTGAAGAGCTTGAGATCCTCCAGTATGACTTTCCCCCTCGGGAAGCCCTTACTGTACCGGTGCCTCCCATTCTGGAAAGGCTGATGCTCCACATGTGGGAGACACCGGCCTCGATGCCGGTGCTCAGCAGGCGAATCAATTCCATCTATCGAGTTTGGAAGAGCCCTGGGTTCCAAAGAGCACAATTGCCGCACAGCTCCATGGTTTTGTAATTGGCCATGCGCCGGCTCAAGAGCCAGAAGACGCACTCCTCGGTGCCTCCTGGCTGGGAGGCCCGCAACATGGATGCACTCGGCAGGAAGTGCTACCAGGGTTTGATGCTATCATGCCAAATTCAGACGTACCAGCTATACATGGGCATGTACCTAAGAGACCTGGCAAATGAGATTGCCGGGTTCTCAGCTGGTCTCTCCGAGGGACCTTTGCAGCACTTCAAGGTCTTGTCCACTGGGATCCGGGAGTGCTTGAAGTTTATGACTCGAGCAGCCTATGACGGCTTTGAGACATTGGCCCGGGTAGCTGCGGCCGGCATCAGTGCACGCCGCCAGGCATGGCTACAGTCGTCTGACCTGGATCCATGGGTGCAGGACAAGTTGGTCGATGTCCCTTGCCGGGGTGAAAACCTCTTCGGCAAGCCCATGACAGAGAAGGCTGCTGAGATCGAGTCCGAGTACCTGACCCAGACAAGACTTGAGAAGAAGACTTCTGCCCCTTCTAAGAAGAATGGCTCGGGTAAAAAACCCTTTTTCCCAAGAAAAGGTACTGCTTACCGCAACTACCCCACATATCAGGCCTCCCCAGCTCCCCAAAAGGGGCAGCAGGCCAAGGGACAGGGGCATGGCCCACATAAGCAAAAAGCCCCCAAGCCCCAGGCACCGGCTCCAGCCCAGCCTGGAGGGGGTTTTGACTCCCAGAGCATAGTCCCTCTCTCTAAGGAAGCAAGGCCATGCACAGGAGGAAGGCTGACCCTGTATGCCCACAGGTGGCCAGCCATCACAACAGATACCTGGGTTCTCCAAATAGTCCAGGTGGGCTATCGGCTACATCTCACCCAGGCACCTGCCTCTTACTTTCCAGGGGAGCCTTTCAGACCCCCTCTTCACAGGGACCTCCTCTTACAGGAGTTAGCAGGCTTTCTCGAGGATCAGGCGGTAGAACCGGTGCCCCACCACCTGCAGGGGAAGGGCTCCTACTCCAGGTATTTCCTGATACCAAAGAGAACTGGAGGCCTAAGGCCCATCCTCGACCTGCGCAACTTAAACAAGTTCCTGGTGAGGGAAAAGTTCAAGATGCTTTCCCTTGGAATATTGCTGCCTTACCTCCGCCAGGGAGACTGGCTATGCTCCTTAGACCTAAAGGATGCTTATACACACATCCTCATTCATCCAGACCACAGACAATATCTACGATTTGTGATGGGAGGAAAAACAACTTCCAGTACAAGGTGCTTCCATTTGGCCTAGCCTCTGCACCCAGGGTGTTCAGAAAGTGCCTAGCAGTGATGGCAGTCTTCCTAAGAAATCAGGGGGTATTTGTCTTCCCCTACTTGGACGACTGACTCATCAGAGCCAAGTCACCCCTGGAAGCCCAACATGCCACGTCTCGCACCATCCAATTGCTACAGCACCTAGGGTTTGTGATAAATTACACAAAGTCCACTTTGGTTCCCTCTCAGGGACTGGAGTTCATAGGAGCGAAGTTAGACACCCTTCAAGCAAGGGCTCATCTACTGGAAGACAGAGCACAGAGACTTGTGGCCCTGGTGCAGCAAGTGAGTCACAGATCACAGATCTCAGCAAGACACTTTCTGTGCCTTCTTGGTCACATGGCCTCCACGGTACATGTGGCACCCAATGCCCGCCTCGCCTCTACATGAGAACAGCTCAGTGGTACCTCAGGGACCAGTGGACACAGGCCACAGGGTGACTCAGAGACAGCATAAAGGTTTCCAAACGACTGGTGCAGTCGTTGACTTGGTGGCTTCAACCACACAACCTACTGGGGGGAGTGCTTTTCCAGCCTCCCTCGAACACGAGAGTGCTGACTACAGATGCATCCTTGCTGGGCTGGGGAGCCCATTGCCAGGAATTGTGCACTCACAGTGTGTGGTCTCCACAGGAGAGCACACAACAGATCAATCTCCTAGAGCGAGCTATCCACCTAGCTTTACAGACCTTCTGTCAAACCCTGGCTCATCAGCCTGTCCTAATTCAGATGGACAACCAAGTGGCAATGTTCTGTGTGAACAAGCAAAGGGGCACAGGGTCTCACATCCTCTGCCAAGAGACCCTGGATCTATGCTCATTTGCAATCAGCCAAGGTATGCACCTCAAAGCAGTTTACTTGCCAGGTCAAGAAAACTTCTTGGCCGACAAGCTCAGCAGAATCCTGCAGCCGCATGAGTGGCAACTGGATCCCAGTATAGTCCAGCAGCTGTTTCAGTGCTGGGGGCATCCATCTATAGATCTGTTTGCGAGCCCACAGAATCATCAGTTACCCCGCTTCTGCTCCAGACAGCCACACCCAAGCAGGGTGACTGCAGATGCTTTCCTGATATCATGGTCGGTGGGCCTCCTGTATGTGTTTCCTCCTGGTGGCTCGGACCATTTTCAAGGTCCTTCAGGACAAGGCCTCGGTCATCCTGGTAGCTCCCAGGTGTGCCATGGTTTCCTCTGCTGCTTCAACTGGTGGCAGAGGCCCCGATTCCTCTGGGATTATACCCCAACCTCCTGTCACAGGAGGGGGGCACTCTCTTACATCCCAACCTCAGGTCTCTCAACCTGATGGCATGGCTGCTGAAAGGGTAGTTCTCGCACCACTTCTACTCTCTAAAAATGTAGAGGATGTACTATTAGCCTCAAGAAGGCAATTGACTAGAAAAACCTATGCGTTCAAGTGGCATAGGTTTGAGGTGTGATGTAATAAACAAGCAGAAAACCCCTTCTCCTGCCAAGTGTCGGTGGTATTGCAGTATCTACTCCACCTCTCAGATTTAGGCCTTAAGTCAAACTCTGTCCAAGTCCACCTTAGTGCCTTATCAGCACACCACTCTCCACTGGAAGGACAACCTCTATCTGTGCACCCTTTGGTATCCAGGTTCCTGAGAGGTTTACTTCTGCTAAAACCCACGGTTTGCCCTCCGGTGACCGAATGGGATTTGAATGTGGTCTTGGAGCAGCTTACTCGCCCACCTTTTGAACCGATGGCTACCTGCCATCTTCGCTTCCTCTCTTGGAAAGCGCTTTTCTTGGTGGCTCTCACGTTGGCTAGGCGAGTGAGTGAGCGAGCTGCAGGCTCTGTTGTCCGATAGACCGTACACACAGTTCTATAGGAACAGGGTGGTGCTTCGCACTCACCCCAAGTTCCTTCCGAGAGTAGTCTCCTCGTTCCACCTCAACCAGGAGGTGGTTCTTCCGACCTTCTTTCCCAGGCTGCATGCCAGTCGAGCGGAAGCAGTCTTGCACACCCTGGACTGTAAGAGGGCTTTGGCCTTCTACATGTAGCGTACGTGGGGACATAGAAGGGCTTCTCAGCTGTTCGTCTCTTATGACCCGAGTAAGTTGGGGATGCCTATCTCCAAGTGTACCCTTTCCACTTGGGTGGCGGATTGTATCGCCTGGGCATACAGGGTGGCCGATCTCCTGTTGCAAGGTCGAGTCACGGCCCACCGGGTCAGAGCTAAGGCGGCATCAGTGGCTCACTTCCGCTCGGTTCTGCTGGCAGACATCTGCCGGGCTGCCACCTGGTCTTCAAGCCAGACTTTTGCGGCCCATTATTGCCTGGATATGGAGTCTCAACAGGACAGTGCTTTCGGCCAGACTGTACTCCGTAACCTGTTTGAGGTTTAGGCAACTCCAACCCTCCGACCCTTTGGTGTCAGGTTACCGGAGTGTTACGTTCTCGGTTGAACTCCTATCGTGGCTGTTGCGGCTCTTCTAGAGGGAGCCTATTTTTTAGTTATGGGTTCTCGGTAGCCTATAGCTAGGGAGTCCCATATGTGAGGACTGACTTCCTGCTTGTTCCTGGAGAAAGCGTAGTTACTCACCTGTAACAGGTGTTCTCCAGGGACAGCAGGAATCAGTCCTCACAACCCTCCCTCCTCCCCTGGAGTTACAGTCCTATTATTCATTTTTATTCTTTTGCCGTCTTTTTAGCTATGTCATTTGACTGAGCAAGATGGCACACTTGGGCGGGAAGGGAACCGTGCATGCGTGATGCAATTCTAAAGGCTTTCTTTGAAAGCTTGGGATTGCTCCGCATGAGGGCTCCATCGGCACCGACGTCACCCATATGTGAGGACTGATTCCTGCTGTCCGTGGAGAAAATGGGATACAGAAATATAAAGTGAAAAGCAATAAGAAAGGAAAACAGTAGCGTGTATGAAACAAATCAAATCTAGGCAAGAATAAAGGAAACCACAAAGGAGCACATAAGAGATGAAAAAGGTGCGTGAAATATATTTAAAAAAAGATATCAAAGTATAGGGAGATGAAAATCCTGTCAAAAATAAAAGGCAAAAGTGCAGTGAGAGCATTAAGTTTTCTTAAAAATATCCTTAGCATGTTAGTACGTTAGGTGTATGTTTTGTTTTTGTTTTGTGCCTGTTTGTATGTGTCTGTGCATGCATTTTGTATGTTTGGGAGTGTGTGTGTGTGTCAGTAGCAATTTTTAGAAGAGGTGCTAGTTACAAGTACTGTACAAGTGGCAGTGCACTGAGATTTAAAGGGTGTGTCTGGTCTGTGCTAGGGATGAATGTGATAAGAACTTTCAGCTTGTCTGCAGTTTTTTCCTGTTTGCTGTTTCCCTGTCTGTCTGGTGCTAACAGGCAGAGGCGTGGTCAGTTTGCTGGGTGGAGTCTCTTCCCCATAAAAGACCTGTAGCTTTACACATGGTCGTGTGTCGTGGTTCGAAGGGGCGTGTCCAAAGGGGCTGGGTATGCCCCTTTGGTGTACCGTTGGTGACAGAGTAGAATGGTCCAGGAAGTGTTTGGACACTTAGTACTATGGGAAAGAGGAAGAATAAAACATTTTTAAGAGCCAATCTTTGTCGGAGACTAATGCACATTGAACCAACAATGTGGAGGGAGTACAGTTATCCCCCCCCCCCCCCAGTGTCCTCGAGCAAGCCAGAAACATTCAGAATATTAAAATCCACTTCAGATACAGCCACAGGGGTCTCAGTACTCTTCTTACCACGAGGCAGGTAATAGACCTTATTCAAAGGAGGTATCAGTTCTGCGGGGACTTTCAATACTTCTTGCATATATCTTCTAAATATATCCAGAGCAGATACACCAGTTACTCGTGGAAAGTTTAAGACATGCAGATTTGTTGTCCTAGAAGCGTTTTCCAACATTTCTAACTTGTATTTAATCATCCCATTTTCTTTAGATAAGGCCAAGGACATACCAGAGACACATTCCAACTGAGAGCCAAAATCGGTTATCTGAGTCTGCATGCGTTCACACATAGAAACTACTGTTCCAATATTTGCAGCGTTCTTCTGAATGCTCTCAACGTTCTCTTGGACCCGGGATAATAAAGACGAGGTTTGTGAATGAATCACCGCAGAAAGAGTAGCAATGGCTTCCCATATAGACTCCAAAGTAAAAACATTGGGTCGAACCAGAAGAGGCAGGTCAATTGAAGGATTGAAGCAAACTGAGGGGCAGACCTTTCAACCGAAGAGAGCCATCCCCAGGTCACCCGCCGACGAACTTCCACCGGAGACCTCTCCGAGACCCTCGGAGGACAATGGAGCCAAACTGCTGGCTAGCATCCCCTCTGTAACACTCGCAGTTCCCACATCGGGAAACGCCGGTGTTGTAACAGCCAGGGAAGGATCCGGAGCAGCTGGGCGTGGCAGCAGGGTCCTCAATGCAGGAGAGAGAGAGATCTCATCATCCGGCAGAGACGCCTGAGCCTCCACACTAGGCGTGACCAAGCCGGCTTGGATCTCCTGCTGCTGGTCCGAAGGTAGGTGAACAAAATGATCCATTGGACCTGAAATAGGTAGCGGGTGCTCAGAAGGGACAGCCCTCTGCTTCCCTTTACGCTTTTCTCCTTCCATAGAGATTGTCTGACAAAACCTATCCCCTGAAGAAGAATCGAAACGCATTGAGGGTACCGGGATGGTGGCGTTGGGACTGCTCAGATTTCTTCTGAGAGATAAGCACAATCTCTAAATATTATGGAAAAGAAATATAAAGAGAAGTCAGATTAATTAATAAGAATCTTTAAGAATTATCAAAAAGAACCTGTCATATGGTCATTGATGCAATTGGGCACTACCCCTTTGAGGAATTTATATCCGGGAGTAGTTTGCCATCTTAGTCTGAGACCATTGGTTCTTTTTTAGCTGAAGATTTGTCTGCATTTGGTAACATTATAGCATGCTTGATAGTGCCTAGTAAAACGAACACAGCAAACAGATCAGACTGCGCTCTTTTTATTTTTATGAGGGGTTTGATCCTTTTTCTTTATTAGGTCCCTTTACGCTTAGGCATCTAAACACTAGAAACGCTCCGTGGCCATCTTGGAAAGTCTCCTCCCATACTATTCCCTCTTTTACCTCTCCGTTCCCATTCCTTTCAAAATACTCCGGTATAAAGTTTTCCAACTCACTCACCGCTGTTTTATCCTCCAATAGGCCCTCATTCAGCTTCCAATATTGCACCCCCTTATTTTCACCCCACACCCTCACCTTAACTACTACTTGGGCATGATCGGACGACGTGATAGGTTCAATCTCACCTCCCTTTATCCTTCCCGACAACTCTTTCCCTAACCATATGGCGTCAAGCCTGGAATATGTGCCGTGCGCTGCAGAAAAGAATGAAAATTGACGCTGACCTGGATTCATCAGGCGCCAAGCATCTATTAAATCATTTTCCTTCACAAACCTGTGATATCGTCTTCTATCTGCCCCCTCCCATCCACCTAACCCATCGTATCTCTCCCCCCCTCCCAGGACACATTGAAATCCCCACCACAGACCATCGCACCATCCCCCATTAAATTAACCTTCATAGTTAATTCTTCCCAAAACTCTTTTTGGGACCCCGTGGGCGCATAAACATTTATCACACAAAACCATTCTTCTCCTATTTTCACTCGCATCAGCAGGTATCTCCCCCCCTTATCACCGACTGCACTTCGGTTTTATGCTCCCTACTGAGGAACACAGCTACCCCTCCTTTCTTTCTTTCCCTTAAGTTTGAGGCAAAGATGCAATCACTATACCCTTTAGGTTTCACTACATATTCATGCTTTTTTAATAAATGTGTCTCCTGCAGAAGTACAATCGCCGCTTTATGCCTTGTCAATTCTTTATACAGTTTTTGTCTCTTGCCGGGTGAGTTCAACCCCTTCACATTCAACATAATAATCTTCAAAGCACTTTCTCCAGCCCCCCCCCCCCCATCCTCCTCGCTTGCAATCCTTCCCCTCTCCCCACCTCTCCCCCGTCTCCCACCGTTTCCCCACCCCCCTTCGCATCCTTCCCTCCCCCCTCCCTCCTTCTGCCTCTACCCCTCCCTCCCCCTCTCCCCCCCTTCCCTCTTCTCCGGCTAGGAGAAACGACTTCCATATCGGTGACTGCTTATCAGACCGCCGCCTACCCCTGCCTCCCTATCTTTCGCCCCCCACCACCACCCACCCTCCTCCCTTGCTCCCTCACCCCCTGCATATTCCTTCTCTCCCTTCTCACCCCCCAGCCTCCCTTCCTTCTCCCCTCCACCTGCTAACCTGTACCCCTCTCATGATCTAGTTCCTCCTCCTCCTCTACCCTACCCTACCCATGATCCCCCCTTCTTCCTTACCCTCCCCTTACTCCACTCCCATCTTCCCCCCTCTCTCTTCACCCCTCCCTCCAACCTCCCATGTCCCCCCAACATCAATATATGACACATAAAACCTGCATCTACAACACTTTCCTTATTAAATTACATCTGGTTGAAACCCATATGTTATCCTCGGCTTCATCCCGCTGCACCATCCATCTCGTTCCCTCATGGTTGATCCTTGGCCAGTCTCGCCAATCTCCTGCCACCTTCTCCTGCTCTCTGCCACCACATGCTGACTGCCTTAGCGGTGGCTGCAGCATTGTCAGTTCTTTTAGCTGGACTCCTGGACGCTTCTGGGAGATTTGCTGCCCCTAAGTCTCTCAACTCCCTCTAAGCTTCTTCACATGTCGTCACTCTCCGCGACCTCCCTTGTACTGTGAGCAATAAACAAAACAGATATAGCCATTTATATCTCAGGTCGGCCCTCCGCAAGTAAGCCGTAACCTCCTTGAGTGCCCTTCTGCGCTGCAGCGTTCCCTGGGATAAGTCCTGGAACAATTCCAACTTGTGTCCTTCCCACTGGAAGTTCCGTAGCTTTCTAGCTGCTCCCAGAAGACATTCTTTCATCTTGAATGAGGACAAGCAGACCACAATGTGTCTTGGACGATTGTCCCTTATGGGCCCCAGCCTTCTATGCGCCCTTTCGATTTTCAGAGGCACCCCTTCAACCGCCTCTGCTATGTCCACGGCTTTTAATAACTCTCCAAACACTTTTTGTACCACTGCCTCACTGTTCTTTATAGCTGGGATCCTCCGGGACACCTCGCACCCTGATGTTACATCTCCTGGATCGGTCCTCTAAGTCTTCCGTTTTGACCCTCATCTCCTCTTGAGCTTGCCGCAACTCTTCCCAGCCCTTCTGGAGACTCTCCACCGCTACCCCTTGTTGTTCCAGATGGGTCTCTGTGTCTTTCACCCGTCCTCCCAGATCGCTAAGATCTCGTTTAATTGTTTGTAGGGTCTCCTTTAACTCATTTTTGACACCACTAATTTCTTCCTTTAACTCCTCTTTGAACTCTATGAGCCACATTTTGATTTTCTCCGCCATTCCCAAGCTCTCCTTTCTCTTCGTCTCCTCCTCCTGTTCTGGCGGTGTCTCCACCAGCATTTTACCTGTCTTTTCTACCTCCTTCCCGCTTCTTGGAGCATAGGAGGAGCGGAATTCCGCCAGTTTTTTCTTCACAGACCCCTCTCTTTTTGATTTGTCCATGACTTATTGTTGGTGAGATCCTCACCAGGTACAGTGGCTACTGGTAGGAGCTTTGCTGCTCCCCCCCCCCACCCCCCGGAGATAGTGGTCTCTAGGTTGCATCCCGCTCGCCCTTACTCAGGCACTTCTGCTCCTCCTGCTAGAAATGCCGCTGGATTGTAGCGTTATTTTGCCTTTGCTGCCTGACTTCTGAGCTATTGCTCTCCCTGTGGGGCCCAGGATGTTACTTGCCTGTCCTGCACCGTATTTCAGCATCTTTAGCTTGTTGTCCTGTTGTTATCTGCCCGTTTCTCTGCCGTGCACTCCCGTCCCACTCTCGCGCTACTCCGCACCTCCAGGCACTTCTCTCCCCCAGCACGTGGCTGCTCGCTCGGGCCTCTCGCTATTCCTCATGCACTGCTGCCCCCTGAGGCGCCAAACTCACAGCCTCCCTCTCTCCTCCGCACAGACAGACCTTCATTTTCTGATGCTCTGATGCTCTCCGATCCACCTCCCGCTCACTTGCCGACCTTGCGCCCTGTTCACTGCCCTCTCTGGTATGCACCGCTGCCTTCAGATCGCCAGCTCCAGGGGTACCGTGCCGTGGGTGGGTTCCACCGCTCGCGCCCACTCCAAAACTGCTCTGGTGCTCCCCCCCTACATATTCCTCATTACGCCACCTTGTTTTAGGCTCGTTAGGGTATTTTCCCTGTCTTTGGCAGGCCTTTTTGGCAGAGCTAATCTTTTACCCCGCCATGCGTTCCGATGACGTCACCGTAAGTCAGGGTTTTTTTTTCTTTTAATAAGCAGTGAGAGTCGCCCCTGAGCTGCCCCTTGTCGCAAAACATTGGCTTTTCCACTGCCGGTTTTACAGCTCTGCCGGCAGCCGGCCTGGCCCTGTAAAAACCAGCCAGGCCATCTCAACACCGGCCAGGTGGCAACCCTAGCACCATTGTGTTAACCCTGTAAGTGTGTACTTTTCAACTTGTTACCTGAGACCTTACCACGTCTTTTCTTTCCATTTGCACTTGTTGCGGGAATTTCAAGGATTGGAGGACTCAGACAAAGATCAGGGCACCCGGAGTCTCTTAGGAAAACAAGCCTTTATTATGACAGCATAGACTCAGCCGAATAACTTCCAAAGACTGAGCCCCGGGCACAGGACTCTTACACATTATATAGATATTACATCAGCTTACTGTAGTATCTCTCTGATAGGTTACCTACTGCCGCAGCGCTCTTCTGATTGGGGAATATTTGCCGCAGTATTGACACGGCGGGGCAGGGGGTGTGTCACTTCTAGGATCAGGGCCCAGCCTAAGTCCACCTCATTTCCCCCCCTTTGATGCTTCCGCTTCCTCCCGCAGGGGGAAGCCCAAAGCATCATACTAAGGATCCAGTTGCGGGAGGGGTTTGTATTTCCACACGGCCATCATGTGGGCAGCAGTTTTTCATTCCACCGTGCTCTCAATAGTGGAGGTAATAAGGCACATGAAAACAGGGATACAGCAAGGGAGGATAAGGTAGACTGCTAGAATAAGAAGGACCACTCCAACTAGAGTCTTTATGCCACCCAACCACGTAAACCATTCTAAAAACCACCCATTATCCGCAGAAGGGGCTGTTATATGAGTGGCAAGGTTATATAAATCCTGAATAGAGCGTTCAATAGGGACGCTATCATCCATAAGATTAAAGCAACACATTCCCTCAAACTCCTCGCAATCATGATTTAAACTTAAGAGCAAAAAATCAATCGACAGTCTATTTTGTAAAATCACTGTGCACAGGCCAGACATTTCATGATTCATAGTGGCTAATGTAGAAGAAGTGAGGTTAATGGATTTGGCTAAGGAACAGGCAATACGATTTATTTCCATAGCATTATGCAAGGCTAACTCAGGAGCCCCTACAATGGATATAGCCAGACCCAGGGCTGTCTTATCACTATAAGGTTCAACATTTGAGTTACAAGAGGAGGGCATAAGTGGGAACTAGCACTGCGGGGAGTATGAGAAAAGGCAGCAGTGGTAAGTCTAGCAAAAGTACAAGGACTGCCGGTAGCGTTTATGGGGACATAGGTTTAGGCATTATGGCCGCATAATAAAACCCATCCCAGAGGAAGATACATCAGTGAGTAAGCATAAGAAACATTAGTAGTGAATTTATAAGGCAAAGCAGTATTAGATAAGTTAGCAACACCAATGGTAGCATTTAGAAAAATAAAGCAATTAGTAGCTTTAAGAATAGAAACAACTCGCAATGAAAAAGGGGCCTGGTTAAAAAGGACTGGGGAGGGACGAGTAACACCAATATGGTAAAAAAAAGGTAGAAAATGACACTTTGGGCTGAGTACAATTCAAATTATTCAGTACAGTAAAATGCTGCATTTCACGCAGGTTAGAAGGCACAGCAATGCGACATGTTGATAAAAAGGCTGCAGCCTGTAACGAGCTGTGCACACAAAACTCTGAGACATTCAAAGCAGTTCGAGCGAGTAATATCGCCGTATTCATAGTTCCAGAAATGAGCTGGGGAGGGCCTCACACAAGTGTCAAGGCGAGAGCCAGCACAAGCAGCCGCATACTGGTCATAGGGCTTGTATCGACTACGCCTCTGCCCTCGTAAAATCTTCCTGTCAGCATACAAAAGTTATGCGTGGCTCCTCAAGCTTCGGCCGTGCGTAGACTAGCCGGCTTCTGGTATGCAGCTAGAACAGGGCACTGTTGTCTACAGGTTCCTTTGTTCTACGCAGTGAGGCGTAAAGGATCCTGAGAGTGTCCATGCGCTGTCCATGTATTGTCCAGGTCAGGAGCAGCTCTCTTAAGGTGAGTATGGTGGATCCACGGAGTAACTACCGAAACCTTGACTGCTGTAGGCATAGCCAAGAGGACGGTGTAGGGACCTCTCCAGGTAGGGCACAAGGGTTCACGTTTCCATTCCTTAACCCACACACGATCTCCCGGCTGATGTGGGTGAAGTGGCTTCGACAAGGAAATGGGTAGTCGTTCTTGTATCCACCTGCTCAAAGACTTCCATAACAGATCCCAATGCCAGTAGATGTTGTCTTGTGAGTTCATTACCTATTTGTTCTAAATCCCCCCCTTAGGCCCTGGACAATAGGTGGAGGTCGACCGTACAGAACTTCATAAGGGGAGATGCCCAAAGTCCGAGCGGGGGAAGACCATATGCGGAAGAGGGCAGTGGGTAAGGCCTGGTCCCACTTAAGGTGAGCTTCCTGGCAGAGTTTGGACAACTGGAGTTTTAGGGTTCGATTCATTCTTTCCACTTTCCCTGAGCTCTGGGGGCGGTAGGCAGTATGGAGTTTCCAGGTTATCTGTAGGGCCTTGGAAAGGTCCTGAAGGCACTTGGCAACAAATGCGGGGCCGTTATCTGACCCTATGGTGAGAGGCAGGCCAAACCTAGAGATGATCTGCAGTAGGGCCCTGGTGACCTCTCGGGCAGCTTCAGTTCTACAGGGGTAGGCCTCAATGCAACCTGAGAATGTGCAGATTATTACTAACAGGTACCTGTATCCAATTACCTGGGGAAGTTCTGTGAAGTCAACTACAATATTCTCTATGGGGGTAGCTCCAACTGCCTGTATGGAGGGTGGAGGCAGAGGACCCTGATGGGGATTATTCCTAGCACACTGAAGGCAGTGCCGGGACGCGGCGGCCGTTAAGGCGGACAGGTGAGGGACGTAGAAGTGGGACTGCAGAATGGTCTGCATGGAGGTCTTGCCTAGGTGGGTAGTCTCATGAAATCGTTGGAGAAAAGCTGGTGCCAGGCTCTCAGGAATAACATACCAGGGTGGCTCTCCAGGTAGGTGCAGCCACCCAGAAGTGGTGGGGGTAGCCCCTTCCTGTGTGAAAAAATCCATCTCCTTCTTGGTGTACCGGGGGTCCCATTCAGACATGGGAGTTGGAAACAGTGGAGCTTGGACAGTGGTTGTGGCTATCTCCTGCTGGGCAGCTAACTTGGCCTCCCTATCCACCCTACGGTTGCCTCGTATGATCAGAGTGTCTTCTCGCTGGTGGGCCTTGCAGTGGATCACAGCCACGGCTTTCGGTGCTCACACAGACTCTAGTAACTCCAGGATCTCTCTCCCATACTTTATAGACTTCCCACTGGAATTTGAGTCTCTTTTCACGATATAGGGCCCCATGGGCATGGAGGGTAGTAAAAGCATACTTAGAATCAGTGTAAATGTTTGCCTTCAGACCCGCAGACAACTGGAGGGCTTGAGTGAGGGCAGTGAATTCAGCTTTCTGGGCAGATGTCCCTGCGGGCAAAGGCCCAGCCTCTATGACAGCCTCAGGAGTGACCACAGCATACCCAGCTTTCCGCTGCCCATTTTCCACAAAACTGCTGCCATCAGTGAAATACTGAATGTCAGGAGAGGCCAGTGGTACATCCTTCAGGTCAGGGCAGCTGGAATATACCTCATCCGTGACCTAGATACAATCATGCTCGGGTGGTCCAGGTGCAAAAGGAAGCAGAGTGGCAGGGTTGAATGTCTGCACCGTCTCCAGATGAATACAGGGATTCTCGCACAGCATGCTTTGGTACTTTGTCATTCGTGCATTGGTAAACTAGTAATTGCCCTTGTATTCCATTAGAGTTAATATAGCATGCAGCACTTTAACGTACAGTTCTTGCCCGAGGGATAGTTTATCGGCCTCTTTCGCCAGGAGGGCTGTTGCTGCTACTGCACGAAAACAGGAAGGCCAGCCCCTCGCTATTGGGTCCAACTGTTTGGATAAGTAGGCTACTGGTCGCTGCCAAGAACCCAGACTGAGTAAGGATGCCAACTGCCATCCCTTTTTCTTCATGCACATACAGATTGAATGGTTTTTCTACATCCGGTAGTCCCAGACTGGGAACCGATAACAAGGCTTTTTTCATATCCTTAAAGGTCTTCTTCTGATTCAGGCCCCAGTTGAAAGGTTCGCATTCTCCCTCCATCATGGCGTCATACAGAGGCTTCGCTAATACAGCAAAATTGAGGATCCAGATCCGACAGAATCCGGCAGCCCCAAGGAAACCTCACAATTGTCTTGAGTTCTGTGGCTCAGGAATGGAACAGACAGCCTCCTGCCGCTCAGATCCCAGCCTTCGGAGACCTTGAGTGACATGAAACCCCAGGTACCTGACTTCAGGTTGGCACAGTTGGGCCTTACTTCTGGACACCCGGTATCCGGACACCCAAAGCAGCTGCAAGAGCTCTGACGTGGCGGCTAGACACACTTCCTGGGAGACAGCTGCAATGAGAAGGTCATCCACATATTGCAGTAATACACGCTGGGTAGGGCATGACTGAAATTGATGCAAATCTTGGCTGAGGGTGTCACCGAACAATGTAGGGGAGTACTTGAACCCTTGGGGTAACCGTGTCAATGTCAGCTGTCCCTTACTGCCGGTTACAGAGTCCTCCCATTCAAATGCAAACAGCGGTTGGTTTGGAATGGACAACCTCAAACAGAAAAAAGCATCCTTTAAATCCAAAACAGTAAAGTATATGGCTTGTGCAGGGATCAAGTTCATTAAATTGTAAGGGTTCAGTACAACAGGGTGAATAGTAGCAACAGCTTCATTGACCCTCGGCAGGTCCTGTACAGGTCGATAATCGTTAGTGCCTGGCTTTTGGACTGGCAACAGTGGGTTGTTCCAGGGAGATTGACACGTTTTCAGGAGCCCAAACTTGAATAGTCATTGGAGATGTTTATGAATGCCCTCAACAGCTCTTTGGGGCAGGGAGTATTGTCTGATGCAGATGGGGCGGGCATCTGGCTTCAACTCAACTAGAATTGGTGGGATGTTCCGGGCAAGACCAGGGGGAGTTACCTTTCACCCATACTTCAGGAAGGTCTGGCAATTCAGGTGGTAGAGGTTGCCATGGGCTGGCCTGACAGTACAGTCTCCAGTCTTCTTCTCATGGAATTGTTAGGGAGAACAATCTAGATGCTGGCGGCTCCAGAACCATCTGGGTTTCTCCGGTGGAGGTGAAGGAGATCTGGGCGCGCAGTTTCGACAAGAGATCCCAGCCTAAAAGCGGGACTGGACATTCAGGCATATACAGAAACTGGTGGGCGATTTGCTGTCCTCCCACCTCACAGACACTAGTTCTGAGAAAGGGCCGAACTGCTCGATTTCCAGTTTCCCCCACCACCTTAACTGTTCTTCCAGATGCGCTCACCAGGGGTTGGGACACAACAGAATGCTCCACCCCTGTATCAACCATGAATGGTATTTGCTTGCCCCTGATTTTGACTTTGATCATGGGCTCATGGGGGCCAAGGGGAATCTTCGAACCCGGTCTGTCCTATTCATCATCACTCTGGTATTGGTCAGTGACGGTCAGTCCAATGAACTCCGTGAGACCCTCGTATTCATCACCACCATCCTCATTCGTTCTCCAGCTATATCTCCCTCCTTCGACCCGCCCTTGGAGCGTCGGTCGGCCACGGTTTCCTCTTCCTGCGCCGCTTCGCCTGCCTTTGTTGGGGCATTCGTTTTTCCAGTGGCCCATTTCTTTACAATAGGCACACTGATCTCTTTCCAATGGACCCCTCTGGGTCCTTCTACCTCGGCCTCGGCCACTTGGTTCCCTTGTTGACTTTTCATGCCCTCTTTCGACCAACGCTGCTGCTAACATATCAACCTTCTTCTTCATCTTTCAATCGCACTAACGCTTCATCTCCTGGTCTCTATTCACGAACACCTTCATAGCGACTTCCATCAACTGAGTCATATTCATTCCAGCAAAGTCATCAAGCTTCTGGAGTTTCCTTCCAATGTCCCTCTGTGATTGTCCCACGAATGCTGCATTCACCATCTGTTGGTTCTCGGGCGCTTCAGGGTCAAAGGGAGTATAAACACTGAAAGCTTCACAGAGTCTTTCATAAAACTGGCTGGGACTTTCTTTGGGGGTTTGGAGGACTTCCGATATCTTCCCCACATTCATCGCTTTCTGCCCCCCCTTTCTAAGACCTTCAAGGAGGGCCTGATGATAATGAGTGAGGTCTGTGTGACCAGCTTCATTGTTCTCATCCCAGTTAGGCTCTAGGTCAGGAAACTCCCTCAAGGCCGATTGTCGGGGGTCTTGGCCTACCAGAGGGTTCTCTTCCAGCCACCTCATTGCTGATCTAGTCACTTGGTATCTTTCTTCCGTACTGAGTAAGGTTAGAAGGAGTTGGCGGCAGTCTGCCCAAGTCGGGCGATGGGTTTGAATGATAGATGAAAACAAATCTATCATAGCCTGAGGTTTGTCCGTATTCGAGGAATAATGAGTTTTCCAGTTTAATAGGTTGGTGATCGAGAAGGGCACATATACAAATGTCTGAGGCCTCTCGACAAGTTGTCTCTGGGCATCAAAGGCAGCTGGTCCTCGAGCCTCTCGGAGGGGTAGATGAAAACTAACATCCTGAGTCTCGTATTTCGTTCGTAGCATGCTGTGCCCCTTCCTGGGGTCATAAGGCTTCGTAACTCGGAAGGGGGTGTGTGCATGACTGAGGCTGGCCTCCCTCGGCCCCAGAAGGGCTCCGGGAGTCTTCTGAGGCATCAGGATGGTCTGTATCTGAAGATTGTGCTCTTACCTCACTGCCTTCCCAACTATCAGGGAAAGTCTTGGCTGAGGGTGGGAGGGAATCTGGGGCTGCCTGACTAATAGTCTGTGGCATGGCTAGAGCCCCTATAGGACCGGGAGGAGGCTGAACTGGAGCCGTTGGTACCGGTCTGAGAACATAAGGAGGAGGGAGTTCCACTGCCTCTGACTCTTGTACCAGGATGGCGGTTTTGGTTTTATTTTGGGCTGCATTTCCTGCAGACTTCAGGATAGGAGTATATGGCATTGTTCCTCGTAGCATTTTCGGGCCCATTGGGGTCTCTGGCGGCATACATCCAGCCAGGAATCAATGTAAAGGAATTGGTCAGGATGATTAGTTGCCACTATTTGATGAACGCGACTAACCAGGTCACAATCGAAGGTTCCTTCCAGGGGCCAGTCAGTATTGAAACTCTGCCATTCATTCTGACAGTATTTCTTTAACAGGGACGGGGTCATGCGATTCTCGTAGTCTGTCGAGAACCCTTTCCGGAAATGCTTTACCAGACACTATAGGGGGCTGATTCTCGACTGTGGTCCACCCATGGCGAAACAAATAAATCCCCATTTAGAATATCCCAGTCCCCAAGAGCACAAAACAAGTGGACAACAAGGGAAAGGGGATTTGGACAGCAGGTAAGGGGTCCTTCTGCCCGACAGAAGAGGGTGACCAACAGTCAATCACTTCCTACTTTTCGTGACCTGGGCGCTGTCGCCCGGCCAGGAACTGCGCTACTCAGGAGCCCGCTCTCACTCCGCAATCCTCTGATTATGCCACACACACAATCCTGTCGTTTATCAGCACTCAGACAACCTCCCGAACCCAGAAAACTGTCTGATTAAGGGGAACATGGTTTCACCCAACACATTGGGCTACTAAGGCATCCCTCGGGAGGTGATCAGGCTCCCCTTCTTCCCGGAGGAAGGACAGATTTCTCTTTAACTGTAGGTACAGAGACAGACTTCCCCTCCCCCCCCCCAATCCACTTACCCCGTTCAGGCATCTTCTGGAGACAGATGGGTTGGTTCCTGAACTCCTATGGGGTTCATGGGTGACGGCGGGTTGGGCCCTCACCCTCAGCAGATGTCCCCGGAGGGCCTCCCAGAAACCATATGGTGGCGCTGAGGCTCCTCTGGGGACTGCCGCAAGGGGAGCCCCGAGCCACTTGGACCCAGAGGTGGCAAACACCGTCACCGATCCCGGACGAGCCCCCAGGAATGTTGCGGGAGTTTCAGGGATTGGAGGACTCAAAGATCAGGACACCCGGAGTCTCTTAGGAAAACAAGCCTTTATTATGCCAGCATAGACTCAGCTGAATAACTTCCAAAGATGGAGCCCCAGGCACAGGACTCTTAAACATTATATAGACATTACATCAGCTTACTATAGTATATCTCTGATAGGTTACCTACTGCCACAGCGCTCTTTTGTCCCCAACCTTGTAGATTATTTCAAATTAAAATTTAAAATACAAACTCCAAAACATGACTTTACCTTGGCACATCAATGAAAATTCAGTTGAAAAAGCTGAACAGAGCCTTGTTAAACACTATTAAACCTCAGAATGATATAGACCAGTGGTTCTCAACCCAGTCCTCTGGGACCTCCAGGCCAGTCAGATTTTCAGGATATCCACAATGAATATGCATGAGATAGATCTGCATACAATGGAAGCAGTGTATGCAGATCTATCTCATGCATATTCAATGTGGATATCCTTAAAACCTGACTGGCCTGGGGGTCCCAGAGGACTGGGTTGCAAACCACTGATATAGAAAATGTTCCTGAGACACACCTGCGATATTGCAGCAGCTCCGCCCACCAGCAGCTGCACAGGTGGAGGACTCCCACACAGCTTCATGGGAACATTGCATGTAGACTGTATTCCAGCATGCGACATTGTCGAGGCAACAGGCTTGAATGCCGTCAACCATTTTATGCTGAAAATAATCCCCTTGTCATATTTGTTTGGATTTCTTCCTTTTGCTCGCTGACTAGAACATTCTGATTTATTTTCAGCATCAGCAGTGGAATAGGGAGGGGTGGGGGGAGTCCACATGGGCCATGGCCCCCATCAATGTTTTGCGTAGCAGGAGCAAGGCTGGAGATTTATTTATTTATTTATTTATTTATTTAACAGGTTTTTTATACCGCCTTTTCCTTCAATCAAAGCGGTTACAAGACTACATCAGGTTAGCATGTAATACAGACATAAAAACATCAGACTACAAAGACAAAACAATGCATCCAGTTTTATACCACCTTCTCAAAATATCAAAGTGATAAGCAATGGATCTATAGGTAACAGGGTTTGTTAGGCCCCTCCAACCAAAAGGATGTTCCACTGTCCCTGATTTTCAGTATTTTTACAGATGAAATTGGCAAGACAGCAGAATCTCAGTAAGTGATTGGCAGTGCTGTTTTGGAATTTCAGATCGTAATCAGAAGATTGGGATGAATTCCTTCCCCATGATTTAATGTTCCTGACCATGAAGCCTCAGTGTGCTTCTTTGGCTGAACGACAAACGAACAAGCAAAGCTGAATGAAAACAGGAGTTAGGTATCAAGGACTTTCAAGTGTTTCTGAGGAGGGGCAGCTTTAGCTACAAGGTCCAAGACGTGATGCGCAGTCTTTCGGTAAATGTCTACACTCTAAGGAGGCAATTTTATAAGGAGTTACATAAAGTGACATGCCATCAATGCGTGTAAGTCCCCTATACTCCATGACTTATGCACACAGATGGGCCTCTGACAAGATACCTTAGTGGGCAGTTTTCTGTAAATATGTGTGTCACAGGCCAATGGGGCATACCTTTGGTGTGAGCATGGCCAGGGCAGAGCAGAAATCTACCTGCATATGTTATAAAATACTATCACTTATGTGCTTTCTTTACACCAGCGCTAGGGCGGGCATGAGTGCTTGGGCCTAGATCTGACATGTGTTTCCAGACACTTATCCCCTTATTTTATAAAGCAGAGGTTCTTAACCCAGTCCTTGGGACACATCTAGCTAGTAAACACAATCAATGTGCATGAGAGAGATTTGCATACAATGGAGGCAGTGCATGTAAGTCTGTCTACTGCATGTTCATTGTGGTTATCCTGAAAACCTGACTGGCTAGGTGTGTCCCAAGGACTGGGTTAAGAACACCAATTATGAAGAAAGATAGGTGACTGCTTTTCTTAATAAAATAGGCTCAAGATAGGCACGTCCTGGATGCCTAAAACTAGGCGCTCGCTTATAAATTTACCCTCCACGAGTGTTGTTCCAAAAGCAAACATTTACCAGAAATAGTACAGCTGCTGGAAAAAGAATGTTTTGATTGTTTATTGATTCAACCATCTACTTGTTGTCAAAACGAAATGATGTACATGGGAATTAATAGAAACAGCTATTCGAGGACTGCAGTGAATAATAAATACAGTTTCAGATTTTTTGTTTCTCAAGATGATATAGTTCAAACTGTAGATCAGAGAGGTACACAGGACAGATCTGTAATGCAGTTTTCAGATAGCCCTTCTGGCCTCCTTTGCCTCCCAGACACTTCCAGAGGCAAAGTAAACTCTGCTGTTACTGTTATATACAGCCTCCTGTATTTCTAAGTGCTGCAGTCCCTCTGCAGTGGTTCCATTCTCCTCTTCTGGAAATGCACATCTGATTTAGAGCTGCTAAGTTACCAAGTTCCAGGAGGGAGATTTGAGAGATGTCCTAGATTTCTGATTACTCCATCTAATGCATCATGGGACCTGCAGCACTGATTTCAATGGGCAGCCACTGATTTCAGGGGCTGCAAATACCAGATCGCTTTAGGATGTAACTGGAACTGGGCAACTTGACATCTCTTCAGGTGCAACCCACAGAAGCCGATATTCAAATGCATTTATATGGTCGGTGGCAGTGTTAGTGCTGCTGAGAATCTCGGCCAAGGTGATAACAGTTAGTAGGTCTTCTAACCACATTAATCCCTTTAAATATTGCATCCCATATACGTAAAAGAGCCAAATTTATTTATCTGGAAAAAAGGATGCAATTTGAGGAGGGGTGAAAGTGGCAAAGCCACAGCCTCAGGATGAAGTGACATGCTGGCGATAATGATTTACTTTATTCAGCAGCGCCAGCAGTTTGAATGAGACCACTGAATGTATGCAACCACAGCGTCCCTTCTGCTCATACGTTAGGCCTGACTTACACAAACAGTAGAAGTTACATGCAGAATGGATGAGGTTCAATGCTCTGCACAGAACATTTCTCATAGCCCAGTCAACATATTTTATAGGAGGATATTCAGTGGCAGCGGCTAGCACAATTACTGTGGGTAACCGTCGCCGCTGAACTTTATTCCAGATGGATAGTCAATGCCAGGATCATATCTGGCCACTAGCACTAAATATCCAGGTTGGCTAATTGGGCAACAGCGATGTTCAGCCACTGCCAGGTTATCCCCAAGTACTGTCTCCGAACTACCCCCTGAACACCCCAGCGCTGACTGGCAAGTATTGGGGCATTCAGTGGCACTAACTGCGTTAGTGCCACTGAATATCACGCGCACTGTGATTAACGCAGTTAGCGAGTCTAACTGTGTTAATTGCTTTGAAAATGCCCCTATGTGTAGAACCCATGATGGTGCAGTCTATGCATAAAGTTACACATAGAAGCAGGGGCTTAACGTTGTACAGAACCTGGGGGGGTGGGGGGGGGCAGTCCATTGGCCAGGCGGATTGCCACCCCTCCTCCTCCGTGCAAGAGGGAAAACAAAAACCTTACATACACATACAGGGAGGGCTTACCACCTCCTCCCAATAAACCACACCTCATGCAGATTATACTCATACCTGGCACAAAATTCTCACAGATTCTTCTTATAAATAAACCCTTTATTTCTTATATCAGAGAAACAAACATACAGGAAGCACAACCAAAACTAACTAAATACAAAGTAACTTGTAGAATTTCTTTACCCTCCACTTACAGCTATAAAGTAATTAAGAGCTTTCCTGTCCATCAACAGATACTAGCACAGTGAAAGAGAAGGATATATGACAGTGAGATTCCTAGCTACATGCAAAGATAAACTAAGGAAACTTTCACACAGACAATCATACCCACTCACTCCTTAGCAGACATAGAGTGGAAATTTACAAACCACCTTCTTCAGAAAATGAGGTGTAAATTCCCAATCTTTTAAAGCTCTGTCCCGTTATATAGTGTTCTTTCCAAATAGTCCCTTTGTTTTTGATTCCATGCATCTGGATTTTCTCTTTCATTCCTTTCTTTGTCCTGTCATATCTGCACTCCCCATTCCTACTGACCTATTGACCCTTATTGCCTTGTGTATAAACATGTGCTCAGGCCTTTGTCAGATTTATTCCCTGTTATCTGACCTTTTTCCCACATATTCAACCTTCCACCTTGTCTGTTTTTCCATCCCCTATTTTTAAGAAATATAGAAAATATATATCTTATTAGTTCTCTGATATTCTGACAGTTTCCACACTAGGCCTCAGTAGGCCCCATATCAAACTGGAATAACCATGCTAAATGATGTCTTTCCCTTTCCTGTGCTCTGTAGATAAATGTGTTTTTTTTCTCACATTGCTTCCATCTGATGTCACCTAATACCCATAGCATCCCACAACGCACATGCAGTACAATGCCAGCAATTTGGACACATTTAGATGTTCTTTGTGTTAACTCTTTCCCTTCTGGCTCTCACACTCCCCCCTCTTCAGGAGTAGAATGAGCCTCCTGATTCGGAAAGGCTCATGGGAAACACTGAGTCCAACACTGTCACAAATGGGCAAAGCCTGATTGTGCTGCAGCTTATGAGGATGGTGAACATGGAACATGGTGGACTTACACTGGGGGCACAGGAGAGGTAGGCACTGTGTACAGCATAGCATAAGGGGAACAATAATACAAAACAAGAGGACTAGTAGAATAACAATGAGAAAAAGTTCCTGATGCCTTGTCCTAAACCAGAAAACCAGCTAAAGGCCCAAGCAAACCAGTCACCTTCAACTGGATCTCCCTCCTTTTTCATTTCATCAGCCAACTCCTGTGTTTAATAACTTCTGTAATTTTATCACGTGATCAGTCAGGAGGAATATAAGTGCAGATATGAGGGACCAAATTGTAGCAGCAAAGCGCAGACAAACCAATGATACCAGGAGTCTGTTCAGAAGGTCCAAATCATTTATTTGTGCACAAGTCTCAAGCAGAATCAAATTCAAAATGGCTGAGCAAAGTTTTCTAGCATTACAACAACTTTTATAGACTTCTGTTCCATTCTAGGTATAGAAAAACATTTCATTGGTCCCGGTACTCTCCCGTACCTCCCTTACCCCTTCCATTGGTGCCGGTACTGATAAGCTTATCCAATTATGTTCCTTCAGTGGGCTCAGCACCTGCTCACCCCCCCTCCAGTCCCAATTACAATGGCCAGTTCATCAACTTGTTACTTTCATACTCTCAAGGCCATAGAGCCAATTTGTGCATGCAGGGGAGCAGGGCTCTGCAACTCATCTGTCAGCAATCCCAATTATATTCCTTGCAGATGTACTTTCTTATCAGTAACTTTTAAACATATTTTCTGTATTTTTCCATCTCTCAGTTTTGCTTATCTAAGTTAGTTTAGTACTCTTGCAGAGTTCTATCCTACAATAGCAGCATGTTGGGGAATGTGTAATTCCTATGAGCCTCTCCACAGGCTTCATTTACAGGTCAAGCTAGTTAGGCCTGCCTGCTTATGTCAGACACCGTGGATCACAGGCCTGCACCTGCCACAAAATAACACACACACACACACACACACACCACTTGTAGAAGCTAGCACATAATCCATAGCTAAACGATTCTGATATGACATTAAAGCAACCCTATGAAGTTCTTCAGACATGATTTCAAAACCTGCAATAGTGTAATTTAACATTTGCATCATATTGTACCTAATCTTCTGTATCCATTGAGAATTAGTACTAATTTGAAGCCATGGTGTAAAGAAAGTAACTGCGGCAAGAGAACTATGACTAAACAATTGAAATTCTTCAGGGATATCAAATGTTTTCAAATAATTTGAGCGCTTTTTTTTCTTACTAAACCTGGGGCAGGGGGAAGGGGCGGAGCAAAAGATCAATAGCATCTGAGATATCATTAGTCAATAGAGGATTCTGATCTGTATAGTTAGGGGAGGAAAATTGGTCATGCTCTGAAGGAAGCATTTTAAGGGGAAAAGTGGCTATCAGGTGATGTAGGCGAACAAGCCCACAAACACCAGAAAACCGTGCAGGTAAATAAGCATACACACGAGAACCACATTGGTAATATACATCCATGAAAGAAGGAGACGAATTAGAAAAAGATAAATAATATTGGCATGAGGGAGAAATTCCCAAAGACCTCATGTTCTCTGAACCCTTGTAACAAAATGTAAAATTTGCTGGTGCAGCAAGGGAGAATCTTAGGGGTTCTGGTCTAACTCTACCAGAATGATATGGAAATACAATAGAAGCTAAATGTGTAGAACATCGATTCAAACAGTTTGATAAAGAAACAGAGTTTTTAGAAAAAACTCTAACCGCTGGGTCAAGGGGATGTTTAAACCACATACCCAAATCCTGATTACCATTAGCATATATCTGCTGAACTACACTAGTATATTCAAAAAATCACGATAGTGAGGCATCTTAGACAGGAGAGTCTCTCTCTCCGGATGCATAGCTGTATATAAACATAATCATAGAACAAAACCTCCAGATATTGAATGACTAAAAATAGTAACATAAAATCAAGAAAGTCATTGCAAACTAGCCATTGAGTTCACATAACTTTCATCTGCTCGTCAGTATATTTTTTTGTCGGGACCAACCGGCATGAGTAGGTTAGGAGAGAACTCCCCTCTCTGCGTCGGAAGAACCCTTTTGTTCAACAAGCGTGAAAAAAACGTGCAAATGAATGGTAGTGTCACTGTCCAATTATTTCAGAATGAGCAACATGTATCCAAACGAACACGACATGCATGTTTCGGGCTCAACTAGAGCCCTGTGTCAAGTGTACCCTCTAATGAATCGCCCTCTAATCGAGAGGTGTCAAAGATAACCCCCAAACGGGCTGAGGGAACCTGAAGGATAGTGGATCCATCCACATGGACTGAGAGAGCGGGAAGTGGGGGGGGAAGGAGTTGGGTGGAAAGACAAGGAGTTCAGTCTTGGCCATGTTCAGTTTTAATCGGCGATGAGACATCCAGGCAGCGATGTCCGCAAGACAGGCAGAGATCTTGGACTGGGTTGCCGGAGAAATATCAGGTGTGGAGAGGTAGATCTGGGAGTCATCGGCATAGAGATGGTACTGAAAGCCATGGGAGGAGATAAGTGTGCCAAGGCCTTTGGTATAGAGAGAGAAAAGGAGGGGGCCCATGACAGATCCCTGGGGTAAACCTACCTGGAGTGGGGTAGGGAAGGAGGAGATGCCACCAGAGCATACACTGAATGAGCGATGGGAGAGATAGGAAGAGAACCAGGACAGAACGGAGTCTCTGAAGCCAAGCGAGGAGAGGGTGGTGATGAGAAGGTCATGGCCAACGGTGTCGAAGACAGCAGAAAGGTCAAGAAGGATGAGGATAGAGTAGAGGCCTTTAGATTTAGCCAAGAATAGGTCGTTGGTGACCTTAGTGAGTGCCGTTTTAGTAGAGTGTAGGGGACGGAAGCCGGATTGTAGTGGGTCCAGGAGGGCCTGGGAGGTGAGGAAGTCGAGGCGGCGACGGTGGACTGCTCATTCTAATAGTTTGGATGTGAAGGGAAGGAGGGAGATGTGTCGATAGTTAGAAGGGCATGTGGGGTCAAGTGAGGGTTTCTTGAGGAGGGGTGTGACAACAGCATGTTTGAAGTCAATGGGGACAGTTGCAGTGGAGAGTGAAAGGTTGAGGATATGAGTGATGGTGGGGACAATGGTGAGGGAGATGGGATGAAGGAGAAGGGTGGGGATGGGGTCTGATGAGCAGGTGGTGGGTTTGGGGGAGGAAAGAAGGAGTGTGGTTTCTTCTTCGGAAATCGGAGGGAAGAAGGAGAGGGTGGCAGGGGGAGTATGGATGGAGGAGAAAACTAGGGGAGGAGGGGAGGTAGATGAGGGGATGGGGAATTGGAGGGTAATTTTGTGGATTTTGTCGTGGAAGTAGTCGGCTAGGGTTTGGGCAGAAAGGGAGGGTGGGATCGGGGCGGGGGGGGGCCTTGAGGAGAGAATTGAGGGTATTGAAGAGACGGCGAGGATCAGAGGCAAGGGAGTTGGTCAGATTTACATAGTAATCTTGTTTGGCAAGAGCTAGAGCTGATTGGAAAGAGTCAAGTATGAATTTGAAGTGAAGAAGGTCTTCTGGGTAGCGGGTTTTGGACCAAGCACGCTCGGCAGAACGTGCGCAGGTGCATAGGTAACGGATCGTGGGTGAGAGCAAGGGTTGTGGAGTAGATTGTTTGACAGGATGTGGGGTGGGAGGGGCAAGAGTGTCAAGGGCTGAGGATAGTGTAGCACTGTATGAAGATAATGCCTCCGACAGACTTGGAGGATAAAATGGAGGAAAGAGATGGAGAAATGGTGGAGGAGAGGGTCAGGGGATCAATGTTGTGAAGGTTTCTAAATAGGTCGGAGGAGACAGGACGAGGTTGGGACGGCGGAAGCTGAAGGGTAAATGTTATGTTTATGTTTATTTGAATTTGATATACCGCTCAGACCAAAAGGTATTAAAGCGGTTTACAATACTACATCATTTAGGGAAATAAGAAAAGAACGCCATTTATAAGATAGGACAGAGTAGAGGACAGAGACAGTCAAACAGATAAGAGGAAGAGAAGGACATGGAACAGCAAGTTACCATGATATATAAGCAGGACATCAATATAGACTCCAGAAACAGACGCCACGGACTAAAACCTAAGAGCAACGCCAAAGGGCCCTCTGGCGAGGCCGCGCCCCGGCAATGGCAGTTCTTATGCCGTTGGGCATGGCTGCTGATTGGCGGGCTCAGGGAGGAAGGGGGAGCTCCTGTTAGAAGGCGCCACCTAGATAAGGTCTTAGATAGTGCTGGGGAGGAGTCTGCTGTCTTGGTACATGCCGGTACCAATGACATAGGAAAATGTGGTAGGGAGGTTCTGGAGGCAAAATTTAGGCTTTTAAGTAGGAAGTTGAAATCCAGATCTTCCAGGGTAGCATTCTCCGAAATGCTAACTGTTCCACGCGCAGGACCCAAAAGGCAGGCAGAACTCCGGAGTCTCAATGCGTGGATGAGACAATGGTGCAGAGATGAGGGTTTTGGATTTGTTAGGAACTGGGGAACATTCTGGGGAAAGGAGGGGCTCTTCCGAAGGGATGGGCTTCACCTTAACCGGGATGGAACCAGGCTGCTGGCATTAACCTTTAAAAAGGAGATAGAGCAGCTTTTAAACTAGATATTAGGGGAAAGCCGACAGTCGCCCAAGAGCGGATGGTTCGGAAGAATGTATCCTTGAAGGATACTACCAAAAGCAGAGAGGTTCCACAAAAGAGTAAAGTAGCCCAAATGCCCCCAAGTATGGAGCAGACAGAGCTTAAAGATCCCAATTTACCCATGTCTAACAATAGCCAAATTAACATGAATAAAATACATTCTCTAAAATGCTTGTATGCAAATGCTAGAAGTCTAAAGAATAAGATGGGAGAGTTAGAATATATAGCACTAAATGAAAGGTTAGATATGATTGGAATATCAGAGACATGGTGGAAGGAGGACAACCAGTGGGACACTGTGATACCTGGGTACAAACTATATCGTAATGATAGAGCTGATCAAATAGATGGAGGGGCTGCGCTCTATGTTAGAGAGGGCATTGACTCAGAAAGGATTAAAGTTTTGCAGGAAACAAAATCTGCTGTAGAATCTATATGGATTGAAATTCCATATAAAAGGGGGAAGGCGATGGCAGTGGGGGTGTACTATCGAGCACCTGGCCAGAATGACCAAATGGATGATGAAATGCTCAAAGAAATCAAGGAAGTTAACAAAAGTTACAGCACAGTAATAATAATGGATGATTTCAATTACCCCGGTATCGACTGGGTCAGTGTCACGTCAGGATATGCTAGGGAGATAAAGTTCCTAGATGAAATAAATGACTGCTTCTTGGAGCAGCTGGTTCATGAACCGACCAGAGGGGAAGCCATATTAGACCTAGTCCTTAGTGGAACACCAGATCTAGTGCAAGAGATAAGGGTGTTGGGGCCACTTGGCAATAGTGATCATAGCATGATCGCCTTTGATTTAATTAGTGGAGGAGGGATAGTAAGGAAATCCACAGTACTACCTTTTAACTTTCGAAAGGGAGACTATGATAAAATGAGGAAAACAGTTAAGAAAAAACTAAAAGGAGCAGTTGCGAAGGTTAAAGACGTACATCAAGCTTGGGTGTTGTTGAAAAATACTTTCTTGGAAGCCTAGACCAGCTGTATTCCACGCTTTAAGAAAAGTGGAAGGAAGTCCAAAAAACTGCCAGCATGGTTTAAAGGTGAGGTCAGAGAGGCTGTTGTTGCCAAAAAAGCATCTTTCAGGAAATGGAAAAAAAAGCCAAACGACGAAACCTGGAAACAGCACAAGCACTGGCAAGTCAAATGCAAGGCATTGATAAGGCAGGCAAAGAGAGAATTTGAGAAGAAGCTTGCTGCGGAAACGAAAACGCGAAATAAAGACCTTTTCAAGTACATTTGTAGCAAAAAACCTGTGAGAGAGTCAGTTGGTCCATTAGATGATAAAGGGGTTAAAGGAGCACTAAAGAGGCGACAAGGCGATAGCGGAGAGACTGAATGAATTCTTTGCTTCGGTCTTTACTGAGGAAGATGTAGGGATGTTACCCATGACTGAAGTGGTATTTAAAGGTGCGGAAGAATTGAAGGAAATATCGATACATCGGGAAGATGTCTTACAACTATTAGATAAACTGAAGAATAGCAAATCACCTGGGCCGGATGGTATACATCCAAGGGTGTTGAAAGAACTGAAATATGAGATTGCAGAACTGCTATCAGTAATCTGTGAACTATCATTAAAATCATCTCTAATACCTGAAGATTGGAGGATCGCCAATGTAACACCAATTTTTAAAAAAGGGTTCCAGGGGTGATCCGGGAAACTACAGACCGGTGAGCCTAACGTCAGTACCGGGAAAAATGGTAGAAACCATCATAAAGAATAAAATTACTCAGCATGTAGATAGTCACAACCTAATGGGAGACAGTCAACATGGCTTTAGACAAGGAAGATCTTGTCTTACTAATCTGTTATGTTTTTTTGAAGGAGTGAATAAACAGGTGGACAAAGGTGAGTCGGTTGATATTGTGTATCTGGACTTTCAGAAAGCCTTTGACAAGGTCCCTCATCAGAGACTTTTGGCAAAACTAAAGAGTCATGGGATAGGAGGCAGTGTACTATTGTGGATCAGGAACTGGTTAAAAGATAGAAAGCAGAGGGTAGGGCTAAATGGCCAATTTTCCCAATGGAGAAAGGTGAATAGTGGTGTACCCCAGGGATCTGTGCTGGGTCCGCTGCTTTTTGACATATTCATAAATGACCTGGAAAGTGGAATAACGAGTGAGGTTATCAAATTTGCAGATGACACAAAACTATTTAAAGTTGTTAAAACCCAAGAGGATTGTGAAAAATTGCAAGAGGATCTTGATAAATTGGAAGACTGGGCATCAAAATGGCAGATGAAATTTAATGTGGACAAGTGCAAGGTTATGCACCTAGGGAAGAACAACCCAAACTATGGTTACACGATGCAAGGTTCCACATTAGGAACCACCACCCAGGAAAAAGATTTAGGCGTCATTGTGGATACCATGTTAAATCCCTCGGCCCAGTGTGCAGCGGCGGCCAAGAGAGCAAATAGACTGTTAGGTATGATAAGGAAAGGAATGGAAAATAAAACAAAAGATATTATAATGCCTCTATATCGTTCCATGGTGAGACCGCACCTTGAATATTGTGTGCAATTCTGGTCGCCGTATCTTAAAAAGGATATAGTGATTTTAGAAAAGGTAGAGAGAAGAGCTACCAAAATGGTAAAGGGGATGGAAGGATACTCCTATGAAGAAAGGCTAAAAAGGTTAGGGCTCTTTAACCTGGAAAAGAGACGGCTGAGGGGAGATATGATAGAAGTCTATAAATTAATATAAGTCATATAGATATGATAGAAGTCTATAAATTAATATGTCTATAAATCCCTATCAATATCTGGCAAACTGGAATCTCCTTCCCCTTTCACAGCAATATTGAATATCTTCAATGAAATCCTGTCTATTTCTTCTGCCTATGAGGGAGTACACAAACGTAAGCAGATTTTCTCCGGGAACAAGCAGGAAGTCAGTCCTCATATATGGGTGAGGTCGGCACTGATGGAGCCCGTGCGGATCTAATCCCCAGCTTTCAAAGAAAGCCTTTAGGACCTATACGTGCATGCACAGTCACGTTCCCGCCCAAAGGTGGCATCTTACCTCAGTCTTTTTTTTTCCGCGGAGCCCTATAGACGTGTGCTGTCTGTGCACCCCGGTTAAAGATGATTTTTTTCACTGTTTCTCAGTAACCTTTTCTTCTTTCTTCAGCACTGATCACTTTCAACTGCTCGAGTCCAACGTCTTGGCATCATGCTCTTCACGCGGGTATTTTCTTTTCTTTTCTTTTCTTTTTTGGCCCGTGGGATTTTTGCTTTGCCTAACTGGTCAAGACGTAAGAGTTTAACCTCGAGGGACTCATTTTTCCCATTATGTCGTTGACCAGCAGTGTGGCAAATGCAACTGCACTATGTCCTGCATGGACTGCCACACTACTTGCATAAAATGCCTCAGGCAGACCACAACGTGATTTGCTACCCGCTGTGCCTTTTGATGTCAGCTAGGAGCATGAAAAGTGACAGAGGGAGCTGTTCAGCAAGTCTGCCTCAGGGTCGGCATCGGGGGCAGAATATCTGCCTTCAATGCCAGTGTTGGGCGACTCGGTGTCCTGCTCCTGGGCTCAGTTGGAGCTACAGGGCTGACGTGCATCAGAGTCTTATTTATTTATTTTATTTATTTATTTAACATTTCTTCTATACCGCGCTATTACAATCAGCGCGGTGTACATCGAACAAAACATACTACAATGCATACAAGCAGCATTGAGTTTTACATAGAACAGGGAAAAAACATAGGATAACCGGGGTAACTATTTACAGGGTAACTATTTACAGGTTAAATTAGTATTGTCACCAATATTCTAAGCCAATTTGGTATCATCTTCATTTCGTGAGGGAGGGACAGGCGTAAAAGTGGTGGGTGGGCAGTAGTATAGTCTTCCTTGGAGGACCTTCTCTGAGTGTCAAAGACTTTATCGAAGCCTTAAGTTGAGGTCCGTCCCTATCCTGGAGAATAAGACCTTTGGGATCCAGGCGCGGAGCCCTTGACTCAACGCTAGCGATGAGGACCACGAGCACCCCTCCAAGCTACCTGGAGGGAGGCATCATTGACGAAGTCGGAAGATTGAGTGGGTTCCCCCAATGCCATTACCATCAGGGACTCCCCTACCAGGGACATGACACCAGTCTTGGTGTCCTTGAAGACGACGCCCACCTCGGCGGAACCGTCAGGCATCAAGGCCATGATGCTAGCCCTGGAGTGCAGCTTTGCAACGTTCTGTGTTGCGAGTGGGGTCACTTTGAGTCGTTGGCACCTGTGACGAGACCGTCCTTGTCCAGGACCTCTCCGGAGGATGCCCCTAACATTCTTGAAAGGCTGGCCCACTCGGTGTCAACTCCATTGGCGTCCGAGTCAAGGATTGGCATGGTGTCGTGTGCGGCCATGCTGGAGCCCCAGTGCCTGGTGTCATCGACGCTGAGTCATTCTGATGACTGCAAAGTGCTAGCCAACTCATCTGGCTCTGAGTCGGCCTGGGAAATGGATGAGGAGTCTTCCAGCACCATCGGGACATCCTTTCTGACTCATTTCCTCCACACCATCAGCGGCGGTCACCTCCAGAGAACCTAGCTTTCCTGGAGTTTGTCCTGGAGATGTCCCAGGCACTTGCATTCTTGGCGGTGCTGGACAATGAGAGATCCTCCAGTACGAGGTGCCGCCCATGCCCCCATCCTTGAACGGCTGCTGTTCAGGATGTGGGAGACCCCAGTAACGGTGCCAATTGTGAACTGTTGACTTGATTCAGAGTATTGAGCCGGCCGGAGCCCGGCTTCCAGAAAACACAACTGCCACATAACTCCTTGGTTGTGGTGTTGGCTATGCATCACATTAAAAGCCAGAAGACGTATGTTTGGTGCCTTCTGGCAGCGAGGAACACACCATGGATGCTTTCAACCAGAAGGGTTTCCAGGGCTCCATCCTCACAGCTCAGATTCAGGCATACCAGCTATACATGGGAATGTATCTCAAGAGTCCTGGCAAAAGAGCTTGCAGGATTCTCAGCAGGGTTAGTCGGTGAACCTCTTGAGCACTTCAGGACCCTGGTGTCATCAGTCAAGGAGTGCTACAAGTTTCAAACTCGGGCAGCCTTTGACGGTTTTGAGTCGGTGGTTCGGATAGCTGCAGTAGACATTAGTGCCTGATACCTTGCCTGGCTACAGTCCTCCAACTTGGAGCAGTGGGTTCAGAATAAGTTAGCCAATGTCCCTTGCCTGGGGGAGAATCTCTTCTGCAAGCCCATGATGGAGAAGGCAGACTAGCTGGAGAAGGAATTCATGACCAGAACCAGGCTGTCCAAGAGAATGTCTGAACCTTCCTGTAAGAAGACTTCGGGGAAAAAGCCCTTCCACCTTAAGACCAAGAAGGCTTACAGAAAGTTCCCCATCATGCTCCCCCACAGGGGCAGCATGCCAAGGGCTAGGGGCATGGCCCCCATAAGCCAAACCCAAAAAGCACCCCAGCCGCAGCCTGGGGGGAGCTTTTGACTCCTTAGGCGCAGCCTCCCTCCCCCAGGAGGTACGAGGCCCGAGGTTCACGGGAGGGCGGCTGGTACACTTTGCACACCAGTAGCCAAGCATCACCATGAACACCTGGGTGTTGCAGTTGTTCAGGGAAGGTTTTCTCCTCCACTTTGCCCAGTAGTCTCCTCCTTTCTTCCCTGGGGAATTACCCATGCACAGGGAGCTGCTGCAAAAGGAGTTTGAGGTTTTGCTCAAGGATCAAGCGGTAGAAACCCATTCCCCAACCTCTCCTAGGCAGGGAATTCTACTCCCACTAATTCCTTGTCCCCAAGAAGACCGGGAGTTTCCAGCCCATCCTGGATCTATGGGTCCTCAACCGCTTCCTTGTCAAGGAAAAGTTCAAAATGGTATCCCTTGGAACCTTGCTGCCTTACCTCCTGCAGGGAGATTGGCTATGCTTTTTGGACCTCAAAGATGCCTATACCCACATCCTGATCCATTCAAGGCACCGTCAGTACCTCCGATTCAGCATCGGCGGATGGCATTATCAAAACAGGGTACTCGCCTTGGCTCACAGGGTATTCACCAAATTCCTGGCAGTTGTGGCCGCTCCCCTCAGAATCCAAGGGGTGTTCATCTTCCCCTACCTGGACGGCTAGCTTATACAAGCCAGCACGCCGGGGGATGTATGCAATGCAGTGCAGCGCACCATAGGGACTTCTCCAGCACCTGGGCTTTGTGGTGAACGTCCTGAAGTCTCACCTGTGGCCCACCCAGCTCTTGGAGTTCATTGGCGCCCTACTGGATTCCACTCAAGCAAGGGCTTTCCTGCCCCTCGATTGGGTGCAGCGCCTATCCATCCTGGTCCAAGCGATAAAAGGTGGCTCAGCAGTGACAGCCAGACAGCTGCTCCACCTCTTCAGGCACATGGCAAACACAATCCATGTCAGCCTGTTTGCCCGCCTCCGCATGAGGTAGGCGCAGTGGGCGCTAAGCTCCCAGTGGATACAAGTTTATGGCTGTCTAGAGAACCGCATCCTGGTCACACCAGCCCCTGCGACATCCCTTGCCTGGTGGCATGACCCCCTCAACCTCAGAGCTGGCCTGCCCTTTCAGGCTCCCCCAGTGCACCACATGCTTATGACAGACACATTCAATTTGGGCTGGGAGGCCCACTGAAGTCACCTGCAGTCGCAGGGCCCATGGTCACCAGATGAGAGTATCTCACAGATCAACTGCTAGAACTCCGAGCAGTCTATCATGTCTTGCGGGTGTTCCAGGATCATCTGGAAGCGCAGGTGGTTCAGGTCCAGATGGACAACCAGATGGCGATATACTACATCAACAAGCAGCGGGGCATGGGTTCGTACCATCTCTGGAACTTCATAATGGCGAAGAACATCTTCCTTAGAGCGGTGTACTTGCTGGGCCAGGACATCATGCATGCCGACCGCCTGAGCCGTGTCCTCCAGCCCCAGGATTGGAGACTGAACACAACTGTGCTGGCTGAGGTTTTCTGGCGCTGGGAGACTCCGGAGGTCGACTTCTTTGCCAGTCCAGAAAACATGCAGCTACCACGCTTCTACTGTCAGAGGCCAGGGCGGGATAGGAAGGCGCAGGATGCCTTTCTCCTCCCTTGGTCTAGGGGCTTCCTGTATGCATTCCTGCCCACACTCAAGCCACAGGCCCTCCTCAAGATCCAAGCGGATCTTTAACATGCCTTGATGGCCCAGACAGCCCTGGTTCCCCCTGCTTCTACAGCTATCCCAGTGCCCCAGACCTGCTGTCTCAGGGGGACAGGACGTTACTGCACCCCGAACCTCCAGTTCCTGGCCCTGACGGCCTGGATGCTGAGAAGCTAGCTATAGCGCATCACCGCCGCTCCAGACCGGTGGAAGATATCTTCTTGCCTTGCTTAAGGACTCCATGCATCGTGCTGATGCTTTTAAATTGCACAGGCTTTTGCACTAGTGTGCATATGAAGGTCTCAACCCCTTCTCCTGCGCGATGCCAGACATCTTACAATACCTTCTGCACCTGTCGGGGCTGGTCTTAAGTCCAACACAGTCAGAATGCATCTCTGTGCCATCTCGGCTCATCACAATGCAGTGGATGACCAGGCAGTCTTGGTGCACCCTCTGGTGGGCTGATCTATGCGAGACCTCTTCCTCTCTTGGCTCCTGTCCATCCGTCACCAGTGGCATGGGATCTCAATGTGATATAGGGGTAACTCGTGGCTCCACCCTTTGAACCTCTGGCTAACTGCCATTTTAAGTATCTTTCTTGGAATGTTGTGTTCTGGTGGCGCTTACCTTGGCCAGGCGAGTGAGCGAGCTGCAGGCACTGGTGCATCCTACACCAGGTTCCACAAGAACAGGAACGTCCTTAGGACTCACACAAAATTCTTGCCGAAGATTGTCTCTGCCTTCCATTTGAATCAGGAGGTAGTATTGCCTATCTTCTATCCTAGGCCTCATTTTTCTAGGGCGGAGGCCTCCCTGTACATGTTGGACTGCAAGTATGCATTGTCCTTCTACATCCAGAAGACATCCCCCCCCCCCCCCCATCGCCGCTCAATGCAGCTCTTTGTCTCTTTTGACCCCAGTAGCCTGGGGGTTGTAGTCTCCAAGTGATGTCACCCATATGTGAGGACTGATTCCTGCTGTCTCCAGAGAACACCTGTTACAGGTGAGTAACTATGCTTTCCATTCCCTCTTCCCAGACTAACCCACAGTGCCTCCATCTTCCTTGTAAGTCCTACAGTTCTTTGACTTTAATATTATTCTTTACATATAATAGCAACCTTCCTCTTCCCTTTGTTCCTACCTGTCTTTCTTGAATAGATTATAGCCTGGTATAACTACATCCCAATCATTGTTTTCCATGTACCATGCTTCTGTGATTACCACTATATCCAAGTCAGTCACTTCAATTACGGCTTCCAAATCTGGAACTTTCACATATTATAGGCTTAGTATATGCAGCTCACCAGATGTTTCCCTTTTCAATATTATCTTGTAATATTTTCTTTACCTGAGGGCTTTTATTTACCTGGGGGTTTTGTTTACCCATTTCAATGATCCTAGCTTAAAGCCCTCCTCAGTAGATTATCCAGTCTATTGCGGAACACGCTTTTCCCCTTCTTCGATAGGTGCATGTCATCTCTGCTCAGCAGCCCTTAGAAAATCATGCTATAGTCCAAGAAGCCAAAACGCTCTCGATGACCATCCCTCTTTACCCATCCCACTTCTAACACACACCGTATCACACAAGACACACCACATTTAACGCACATCCCACACACTTCCCTTCATAAACTACACATACCTCCCTCACCCATCACACAAATTAGATCAATCCTCATCCACCACACACCAATACTTACCCCCTTCACCCATTACAAATTCCACATGTCCCTCACCCACAATACACCACAAATCAGTACTCATCCACTACATATTTCTAACATCGCTTCATCTATGACATACCCCATACACTTGACATACCATTCTTCACCCACCATGGACTTGTGATGCACCCTCATCCTCGATACTCCCCTCATCCATTACAAATCCCACATACTTTCCTCACTCACCTGAAACAGTTCCCTTTTACCCAGTATTCACCTCACACAACACACATCTCAAATACACCTCATTCCCCATTGCACAATACAAACACCCTCCCTCACCCATTACATGCTGGAAATTCCCCCCCCCCCCCACCCAGTAGGCAGGGTCAACGGTGCTGACAGAGATTGGAACAGGAGTGTCTTTGCACTGTCATGAAAATGTATTAGCTTCTAAGCTGACTTGTTTAGAGCAAGACTCATTAAAATGAATTTTAATAAAGATCTATGGTAAATAGTCTGGTCTCTTTCTTTAAAGGGTATTTTTGTTTCAGCTACTGCAGTAAGCATTTAAATAAATTTCAGCCCCAGGTAAAGAGCTGAGCAACATAGATTTTACCATAATGTCTTCACTTTTGAAAAAATGATGCAGACAACTTCATAAACAAAACAATATATCATTCACTTTTTATAAGCAGACATTTTCCCTAACACTTTTGAAGAAAGGAAATTGATTTAGACACATGTACTATAATAAATTTCAACAATTTTATTTTACATTCTGATCATAGTAAAGATATTATGAGACCTACTGAGATTCAATGGATGAGCATATTTGACAATATCCAAAGTGAATGTGAGGGACCATTTTACTAACACTTAACTGGAGCTATCTGCCACACAGTCCATGGGAATAAAATGGGCTATGCAGTAGATAGCTTGTGCTAAGTGTTAGTAAAGTGGGCTCTAATTGGTAAAGTAGTAATAATTTTAAAGTGGAGTTGTGGAAGGTTTTAAATGACAACCATAATTACAGTATATATATGAGATGTCAGATTCAGATAACGGAGCAGTGGGTAGAACCCTAAACAAATGCATAGAGGGGGGTGACCTGCACAGAGTGGTGAGTACACCTACTCTAGCCATCTGACTGGGCAGACTAGATGGATCATAAAGGTTTTTATCTGCCAGCATATACTATGTTATATTAGTATGTATGTTTATTGACATGACAGCTTTATAGTGTTGCCAAGTAATACATTTAACAGAATTAAAAAAAAAAAAGAGAAAGGAAGAAGAAAAGCCAGAAAGAGATAATTTATAAGGCAATAGAAACAATTATAAAATAAACTTACACTGTACTGTATATTCCTAGCTTTATTTGAAGTGAAAAAGTATAAAGTTAACAAAGCAGCACATTATTAATGTATATTTCATAGAAATATTTACTCAGTACACAAGTTCATCACAGACTCATGGGTGAGGGATGTGTGGGAGGAGAGCGGAAGGGGGTGAGGTATGCAGTGCTTGAGGGGGAGTGTAGGGTGTGTGTTGATTGAGGAGTGAAGTGTGGCATGGGTGAGGGAGTTTTGGTTTATTAAGGCGCCTAAAAAAAATGTAGTGTGCACTAAATTGATTTACCATGCATTAATCAACAGTGTGCCTTCATTTGTTGATTAGTACACGTTAAATCAATTTTGTGGGTTCTATTAAAACAAATGTGTGAAAAACACCCATAAATCAGGAAAAATTGTGGAAAAAACAAAAACTAACTGAATTTTCCTTGCCTGTGCACATCCCTACTGCACACCATTAGCAAAGTACAGACTCTGTTTTTCCACCCGTAACACAGATATAGTGCAGGGCTCCTCAGGTTCTCAAATTCACACACTTATATATATAATTTAGCCTCAATCCTCTCCTGCACACTAACCTCAAGATCTCCAATTTCATTTCCACAATCAGAAATGAACTATCCATCTCTGACTGTTTTACTGTCCATCCTAGTAGATGGTCAGTGAGCTTACTAATCAGTCCTGCAAAGTTTTTCCAAATTTTCAGCATTACCATCCCAATTCAGCAGTATCTCAGTTGAGGTAGTGTAAATTCTGTGCATAGAGACCAACGTTCTCTTTCAGATCCAAGAATCTCTATTTTTAATTTGCACTCAGATATCTCAGTGAGGCCATTCATTACCACAATCCTCCCCCACGGTCTCAGCTCTCATAAACTGCTACTGGAGAACACCGCAAAAGATACCTCCAGTCAATGTCCTATACAAACCATTATCAGTACAAGATCCATCCAGGGGCGGTTCTAGGAAATCTGACCCCGTAAGGGGCCTCCTTAGAGCTCTAGTCAGGGAGCAAAGGCATTCCCTCACGCAGAACACTGATCAGGTGGCTGCACCAGGAAAAAAAGAACGCAGTATCTTTCCAGGTTAGATAATATAAAAAAAACCCCAAACAAACAACTTTGCAGTGTTGTTTAAATGGAGCAAAAATTGAAGCAATTTAATTAGGTAGCCTGAGAGTCTACTATAAACGGTGCTGACTCCTGACGCTGCACACTGTATTAAATGTAAATATATTTTCTGCAGAAAAGAGGGAGATGCAAGGTGCTCACATAACAAGGAGCAAAAATTAAAAGCAAGAATGACAGTGCAGATGGCAAGGCAATGCAATGTGTACCTTTGAGTCAGTACTGACTCCGGCGACCCAGCAGCTCCTGGGCTTTCTTTGTAGTGTGACCGGAAGTAGATTGCCAGGCCTTTCTTCCGAGGCGTTACTTTGTAAACCGCCTTGATTAAGACTAGGCAGTACATAAACCACTTACATAAAATAAATGGAGCGTTAAGTGACTTGCCCAAGGCCATAAGGAGTGCTAAGGGGAAGCCAACCTTGGTCTCTTGGTTACTAAGCCAAAATAACATTTTTATAGCTAATTTGATTTTGATGTTATAAACTGTGCTGTGGTTCTCGCTTTTTCATTTTGAACATATATTCTACATCCAAATAAACTCTTCTCCCAATAATGGGTGCAGAACAGAACTAGGACATTTCCCCACAGAACTCAATAAACCAAAAATTATTTCTGATTTTGGTGTCATCTCAGTAACTGCAATAGAAACCTTCATGAGTACTGGGCATATTGTGAAGTAATAGGAAATCTTACAAAAAACACTCAGGACCTACAATATGAAGAAAATCTATCATACCATAACAGCATTAACTTACAAATGTTACGCAAGGAGCCTACTCGGAAAAGAGCAGCACCATAAGCTATAGGTGTAGTTTGACTGCTTCATGGGGGGGGGGGGGTGGAGAGGGGGAATATTTGCATATCATTTGCATATTCCTAATGGTTATCTTTAAAAATATACTACATGTATAGGAAGCACATATAAGGAGTGAAGGAGTAGCCTAGTGGTTAGAGCAACAGCCTAGTACCCAGCAGATCTGGCTTCAATTCCCACTGACACTCCTTGTGACCTTGGGCAAGTCACTTTGCCTTCGATGGTCTCAGAAAAAAAAGGCCTAGTAATCTACTTCCCATCATGCCTTGCCAAGAAAACCCACAGGCTGTTGGGTCACCAGGAGTCAGCATTGACTTGACAGCACTTAAAAAACAAACAAACAAAAAACAGGCAATGGGATGAGCTGCCCCCCCTCGCCCCCCCCCCCAGATACTCAAAGAGGGAGCAGAGAGTCTCATTCAGGGCCTTTGTCAAAAAAAAGGGTAAGCAACACATTCCTAGACTATAAAATTAAAAGCAGCAAAAATTGAAGCAGATTAGTTATTTAGCCTGGCACTCTAAGATTAAAAAACTACTGACACCTGTAAATATATTTTCTGCAAAAAACAAAGGAGATGTAAGGTGCTCACACCCCAAGGGACAAGAAGAAAAAAAGAACTACAGGGCAGTTGCTAACACAATATCTATTTTGCGTCCAATGAAATCCCTCCTCCAACAGTAGGTGCAGAGCAGAACTAGGACATTTCATCATAGGACCCAACATACAAGGAAAAAAAATGTGATTCTGGTGTCATCTCATTAACAGCCTCTCCGGTACCAGGAAGATTATGAACTTACACAAAACCCTACAAAAGTCACTGAAGACCTATAATGTAAATCTACCATACCATAATGACACCAGCTTCTAAAGTTAACGCAATAAGGAGCCTACCAAGAAAAGAGCAGCACCATAATTATTGCAATGGGCCTGAGAACATCCTTACACCTATTCGGAAAACTGAACAAACCAGATTACTACAGATCCTACATAGAAACTCCATGCTAACAATACAAGCTCCTGACACTCCTTCATAAGGCTCTCTACAACAGCACTCCAACATATCTCTCCGATGTCTTGCACTTTCACATCCCCCGCCGTGTTCTCCGTACAGTATATGCCAACCACCTTCACCTACCCTCCGCCTCACATGCTTGGTTAGAATCTACTCGCACATCAGCCTTGTACTTTCTTGGACCTGCCCTCTGGAAATCCTGACCTCTGCCATGAACTTTCCTTCCCTAAATTCAAATCAAAGTTCAAAACACACCTGTTCCAAATTGACCTTTTGACCTTCTACTATCCGACACCTAGCTTTCCCTCCTGCACTGTTCTATCCTCTCTGCCCTCTGTAGGAATGTATAACTTTCCTGCTATGACAATGGCATTCTTTTCTCCATTCCACTCTTTTTTAAATTGTATTTTATTATATTGTACATTGCCCTACTGCCCAGCGGTATATCAAGCAAAATAAAACATAAACAAACATAAACTTGGTCTCAGTCACACAGGCAAAACATAGTTTGACCCTCACCAGGTACAGAATAAATTATAATAAACTCAAAGTAGAAATATGTAGATAAAATGAAATTGAAACCCCAACAAGCACAAGCCAGGCTCTGCATGCAGTGTAACACAAGAAATAGAGGAGGCAGATGACACTTTACCTCACCTTTGCTTAGCAGTTGCATGAGATGCACAGGCCTCTCTTATCCCACATGCAGGCAATACAGCCTTTCCCCATAGTTTTCCCCTTCTGTTGATCTCAGTGCCACTTGCTTAGAGGTGGCCATGTTGCTGATTAGGTGCTGTGCTGGCTCTACTACTACTAATAATAATTTGTATAGTGCTACAAGCTCTCCCCACAGCCCATCTCTGAAAAGAAATCACCAGGATTGAGGGAGGGGACATACCATGGAGAGAGACAGTGTTGCCTGCATGTGGGATCAAAGAGAACTATGCCTCACGTTACTGCTCAGCAAACGTAAAAGGAGCAGAGAGGTGCATATGGTGACAGGACTTTATTTGTATAGCTGTGCAGCCTATAGGTGGTGTCAAAAATTTCAAATTTGTTCTGCCTCTATTGCAGGACTCGACAAATTTTGTATGGATTTAGGGACCAGGCCAAAATCTTAAGAGCCAGTGCTTGTGAGCTCCTTGCACCCACCCCCCATTGTCTCTCACACTGGTCTGATATTCTCAAGTCTCATTTTATTTATTTATTTATTTATTACAGTTTCTTATATACCGCGCTATTCGGCATCAGCGCGGTTTACATCATAACATAACTACCATGGTGACAAGGTGTCTGGTTTTACATTGAACAGGTAATAAAACTTGGATAACAGGGTTAACTATATACATAACTATATACATAAGCATATACATAACTATATACATAAGCTCATGAGACCAGCTGAGGAGTTCCTATACTGCTTGGCATCTTTAGACAGAAATACAGATAACAAAAAGTATAGCTTCAGATATTATGTGTCTGTACATATGTGTGGTGCAACTGTGTTGTGCCTGTCTGTGCATCGGAGGAGATGTGGTAGGTGCCTTTGTATGGGTGGGGCATGGGGCATCTGTGTGTGGGTGCAGAGGTGGGGGTGCCTGTATGTGTGTGTATGGTGTGAAGGTGAGGTGCCCATGTGTTTGTATATGTGTATGTCTGTCATGCAGAGGGAAGGTGCCTGTGTGTGTGCGTGTCTGTTATGCAGGGGGGGGGGGTGCATTTACACCGTTTACAGATGTGATAAGCTGTTACCTTGTGCTGTGAGCTTATTGAGGCTTTTTGAGTCTCTTTTTTTTTTGTAAAGTAAGTACTGTGTTGGCTAATCTGTGGACTTTGGTGTTTATTAGCATTTATGTGGTGGCTAATAGAGAGTTTCCCCTTTTTCTTTTAAGCTGCCTTTCAGTCCAGAGCAACCAGCTGAGGGGAGAGTACCCTTTAGTGGTGTTTGCATCTTTGCCATTGGGTTTGTTATGTTTTATTCATTTTCTTTATTTATATTACTTTTTGTTTTCTGCTTATATTTATTTATTTGTATGGTTTATGTGCAACTTGTAGGTATTTATCTTTTAAACATATTTATTTCTTGATTTTTATGGCACCAGTTTAAGATTGAAGGTCTTGTTAAGGTAGGGCTCTGAGCACCATCCAGGTCTCGGGAAAAGGAAGCACCTCAAGCAGACTCTTGCCCTAATGTTCCCTCTTGTGTTTTACGCCACCCAGTAGCCAGATAAAATCTGCATCCTGCAATCTTCTGTCTTGTTCTTTGTTTTTTAGTTCAAATGTATTTATTAGATTCTCACAAAAGTGATTATTGCGTAAGTCAAAATGAAATGAATATATAATGAGAAGTCCACAAAACTACAGCTAGATCCAAGAATAGAAAAAAGAAACATACCAAATTACCAGATGAAACAGACAGGAATGCCAACAGTTATCATATCATCTTTCCATCAGAGTCCAGATCAAATATCTTCAGTATTGGAAACAATATCTTCTTTTTTAGAACAAAAAGCCCTGCAATTCATCTGGCTCAAAGAAAATATCTAATTTTGAAGCTTTTTTAATCCTGCATTTAAAAGGATAATTCACCTGTAAGAATGGCACTAAGTGCCCCACCTGGGATCTCAGAGCAAGAAATTTACGACGACAAGACTGAATTTCAAAAGAAACATCAGGAAACATCCTGAGTATGCAACCAAGACATTTCTTATCCCTAGAAGGGGAGACCATCTTGAATACAAGCAGAATAGATTTACCAACCACCTGAGGAAATAGTTTCATAGATAAATCAGCAAAACAAACATCAGTTACAAAAATGTCAAATTTGGGAGAAGAAACTTAAACGTTTCTTATTATTTAAAGCATTATTTTTCATTGGTAGATAGTAAGCATTTAAAATAGTAGGAAAAGAGGATTCAGGAACTTCCAAAAATCTCTTTTAAATAACAAATCCAGACCAGAAACATTATTCAAAACTGGAAATTAATAATTCTGATGTTTTGCCTCTTACTGGTATTCTCCATATTTTCAAATTTACGAGCCAAAATTGCATTATTCTTGAACAGTTCCATAAACATTTCTTTGTGCTATTTAGTCTCTTCTTCCACTTTTATAATATTCTGAGAGCAATTTGCCAAAGTTTGTTCAAAATCTTGCAATCTTGTCTCAAACTGGACAACCGCAACATGCTGCAATCCCAGTATCGTGACAAGTAGTTTTTCAAGCCTGGCAAATATTTTCAATATCAAATCCACTGATGAATCCTTCATAACTTTAAGCTTATCCACAGATGCAAGCTCAGTTGTTACAGTTATTATTTTCTTAGGAGAAACATTATCTAAGGAATTGGTCTCATTACTAACAGTTGCTGCCCAAAACATACAGTAGTATCTTCTTGTTGAGCTTTACATGATTGCGCAAGTGTATTCACCACACTCGAAGCTTGAACATTGAGGGGAGAAAGAAACAGACCCAAGGGTATCTGAACTAGGCCCCAGTGTAGCCAGTGAAATCTTACAGTGCCGGGCTGCTCACTAATGAGTCAAACCAGAAACTAACTCAATAGAGGAATCAGTTAAGAGAGTATCATTTTCTGTTTCATTCACTGTGGCTAATAAATCTTAATCAGAAAATTCTTCAGGTAGCCCCATAGCAGATTTTAAATTCTGATCATGAATAATCAAACAAGGTGACTCAGATTGCACAGGGAGCTTTGATACTTGCACATATTCTAGGCTGGGGACTGGCGTCCTAGCAGCAGACTTGGCTAAGAAGCCAGAGATATCTGCCATGCTATTTTCTTCCTCTGAAGCTTTTTTCCTAACAAAGTAAGGATGTCTTGATAACTGATGAGGATCTCCCACAGGTTGAAAAGATAAATCCATCCCTTTCTACATATTCTTTCGGAGTAACATACAGTTGTGGTCATTATTGGCACCCTTGCATTTTAGGTGTGTTGTGTACAATATCTTGAGAAATAATTGGAAATTTTCCAACTGTATGTCATCATAATATTGTAATAGTATGTTCAAACGTATACAACAAAAAGAAAGATGTCTGTGCAACTTAAATATAGTAATTTCTGAGAAAAAAATGCAATATGACCTGGACAGGATTAATAGCAACCTTCACTAATATTTGGTTACTCAACCTTTGGCAGTGATGACAGCCTCCAAACATTTCTTGTAGTCATCTATAAGTTTCGTACATCTGTCTACTGGTTGTTTGTTCCACTCATCAACTCTGATTTGTTCCAACTCATGAATGTTTCCAGGATTCCTTTTACCAATGGCAGATTTCAGCACTTTCCAAAGGTTTTCGATTTGATTGAGATCAGGACTCATTGCTGGCAAGTTTAAAGTAGTCCATTTGTTCCTTTTTAACCATTCTTTTGTACTTTTGGCTGTATGTTTTGGGTCATTGTCCTGCTAGAAGACCAATGACCTTTGGTCCAGACCTAGCTTTCTGACACTAGGTAGCACAATTTGCTCCAAAATACCTTGTGAGTCCTCTGGCTTCATGATTGCTTTAATACGTTCCAGGCCTCCAGTTACTGAGGCAGCAAAACAGCCCCACAACATTATGGAACCTCCATCATATTTAACTGTAGGAAGGGTGTTGTTTTCCCTATAAGTTTCATTTCTTTGCTTGTAAATGTATTGCTGGTCTGCATTGCCAAAGAGCTCATTTGGTTTCATCTGTCCACAGAACATTTTCCCAGAAGGATTGTGGTTTCTCAAGGTGGATTTGGGCAAAGATCAGGTGTGCCTTTTTATGTCTGTCTTTGAGCAGTGTTGTCCTCCTTAGTGTTTGCCCATGAAGTCCTTCTTTGTTTAGTGCACAGCGTATGGTGCTGGTTGAAACCACCAGATTACTACAGGTCAGCCTTCAGCTCTTTGGATGTTGTACATGGTGTTTTTCCAACAGTTCGCACTAACCTCCGAAGGCGACTTAGATTAATTTTCCTCTTCCCACCACGTCCTGGGAAGTTCTTGACAGTTTCATGAGCAGAAAAGTTCTTAACATTGAAAACTGTAGACACAGGAATTCCAAGGTCTTTGGAGATGGCCTTGTACCCCTTTGATGTTTGGTGATAATGGCTTTTCTGATGGTCTCAGGCAGCTCTCTTGTCTTCACCATTGTGAAAATGGAACAGGGAGAGAATGTGGCCATTTTAAACATTAGAACCATCATTCATTGGTTGATTCAAGTCATGTGAGTACAGACTATTGTTCATAGGTGCGTCTAATTTTACTGCAGTGAGAATATGGTTCTGCTGTTTGAACTGATTTGAATTGTTTATAAGGGTGCCAATAATCATATCCTTATAAATTCATAAACCCCCCCAGTGAAACCACAATAATATCCCTAATAAAAGGCACTGACGGAGCCCGTGCGGATCCAATAACGTAGTAAATTTTGGTGATCACCCCCGCACGTCAATGGGGGGACTACATCTAATATTGTCCATTTCAGTTGATCAAATGTATGTGCATGGTGCCGTCAGTACCTTAGTATTTATGCGGGATCTATGTTCTTGTAGACGCTTCCGGATCATTCTAGTTGTCATACCCACATAAACCATCATACACGGGCACAAAATTAGGTAAACAACATAAGTAGAGGCACAAGTAGTAGCATGGCGTAAAAAATATCGCTTCTGAGACCGTGGATTTAGCCACTCAGTGCCCTCCATTGTGTTTAAACAGAAGTCACAGGACCCACAAGCCCGGTGACCCCCTCCCTCAGGCAAACTACCCGACCTAGGACAGGTGTTTATAATGCGATCAGCTATGTTAGTACTCCGTTGATACGCTAGCCTCAATGGATGCTGAAAACATTGATGTGTAGTTAATATGTGCCAATGAGATCGAAGGATCTTCGAAACTTCCATAGTATGAGGCATAAACGGAAGCACTCCCGTAAATGTCCTTCTGGGTTCCTCCTGTTGTAAACCAGAACCATCCCACCACTCAGGGTGGTTATATAACGCTCGTTTGTATGCCGTAGCGATTAATCTACTAGGGTACCCGCGAGCCAAAAAACGTGCCTTAGATGAATTCTTGGCATGGCTAAATACTTTGCATGAACATATCCAATTTGAAGCTAAACATCATCTAAGGCAGATTGAGTTTTTAGATATGTGGGTGTTTAAGGAGGTTCAGCGGCTTCATTCAACCTTGTATCGGAAACCTGTCCAACGGAACACTTTGTTGCAGTTCACTAGTTTTCATCCACGATCATTATGTCATGCGCTTCCCATTGGGCAATTTTTGCGCATTCGACGTTTATGCTCCACATTAGTTGAATACAAACGACATGTGGTTGATTTAAAAGCACGTTTTTTGGCTCGCGGGTACCTTCGATCTCATTGGCACATGATTGTGGAAAGAGAGAGAGGAGTATACAGGGTAAATGCACATAATTTTACATGCCTGTAACCTGGGTAGGTTTAAAGAAAATGCTATGTTTTGCATACAAAACACTTTTTTCATACAGAAATGCCTTTTAAAATGACTTCAAGTGTATAGTATACTCTCAACTATAAAATGAATGTTCTTAAGTACCTCTACCAAAAAACAAATACAATTGAAAATGTGGGGGCCTTTGTCCATCAGATGCTTAAGGTGTTGCATGTAATGCACCAATAATGCTGAAACTATGGCATGTTATGTGCAAAACCATCTTGTCTATTGTCGGGGGTGTGAAAATCATTTCCCCAGCAGTTAACGCGGGCTGTATTAGCATTGGTCTACCTAATGCCACTTAGGTTAGATGATCCCACACTAATGCAGTTAGTGTGTGGTGTGAATACAGCAGTAACTGCGCTGAGCTCACCATGCCCAATCTCCATCTCTAACTCGCCCACTCGCAACAGTTAGTGCCAGAATCATCCTGCACTGCCATGGCTCTGCACTAACGGGAACGCGTGTCCCAGCATGCCTTCAGCACGTGCCAGAACACGGAGCTTCCAGTCTAGTGCCCGTTAGTGAAAGACCCCGTATGTGATCCATGTTATTTACAGAAAATATACTACCAGTACGTGAAAAGCCTGCGGTTTCATATGAATAAATGTAAAACCCATTGCAGTTTTACTGATATTTTTTTAAGCGTATACTTTATCATAGTATCCCATGCAAGGTAAAGATTGTTGATCTAAGTATTTCTCACACCACAGGCAGATGCAGGAACATTCGTCTGAGTTTAACTCCTTGATCATATCCAAAGTCACGTAGTCCATTAGATCTGTTTATGCACTGGAGAATTTTTATATCAAATTGCATTTGCATATCTTTGTCCTAAGTTCAACTCTTTCAAAGAGCAGACATTGGGTTTTGACCTAGTCAGGAGTATGTCATGGAGAAATTTTCAAAGTAATACTAGCCAGTTTTGTCACATGTTAATATCATCTTCATATATGCGTTTTAAGGTCAACTTGAGATCAAGATCACCAGTGTTTTGCCGCATTTAATTTTGTTCTTTTCTTCCAGCGGTCATTTGAAAAAGCTATCATTTGATTTGGTCATGATTAATTTTAATTTAATTTAATTCCAACATTTCTTATCCACCCTTTGCCTTTTAAAGTTCCAGGTGGATTACAAAATTAAATTACGCACATCACTTAGCATAATGAACTACAATTAATCACATTAGGAATAGTCATAACAATGTAAATACACAATTAAATATGAAAATCTATCCATTTATAAATTGAGAACATCATTTTAATCTGAGGGCCCCTTTTACTGACACTCAGCTTGAGTTATCTGCCACATGGCCCATAGGAATAAAATGGACCATGCAGCAGATAAGTGTTATTAAAAGGGGTCCTTAATTTTAAGAGTACTTTTTGGTCATCTGCAGATTTACTTAGGGGGTCTAATGACTAACATATATTAACGTTAATATGGGCTAATTCACCATCAATGTGTGCTATAAGTAAATAGCTCCCATTCAATAATAAAGGACCTATGTTAAACCTATGCCTGTGCACTTTAATTAGTAGACTGCTTAATTTTTTTTCTAAAATAAACCAAATGAATCCTTATTTAATAAAAATTTCTGAAGCTAATATGTCTTTACCAGCCTTCTAAAATCACATAATTTGTTTCTTGTCTGGTCTTAAAAGAGAGATCATTCCATTCCTTTATTTCCCTAAAGAATGAATTGGTATACTCCAATTCACCTCAGATTTGTGTGTGTGATTGCTCAGGAGGGGGTTCAGAAAGGCGTTAGAAAGAAAGATCAGATCTTCCCTGGGAGCTGATAAGGAAGCAGCAGAATGAAATGTTTCCTTGGAGGCTGACAGGACAGAAGGAGAAAGGCACAGGAAAGTGAGATAAACATGTCTGGTAAAGAAGATGGTTTCCGTACTATCTTGGACATAGGACTAAACAAAATCCTCCTTGATCCAAGCACCAAATCTGGAAATAAGCTTTAAGTGGAGAAGTGAACCAAGGTATAACTATCTTAATATTCTCATGGGTTACAGAGAACAACTCTAGAGTTCAAATTTGAAATATTTAAGAAGATTGTAGGACATATGAACTATCAATAGGAAGACATGGAGCCCGATTCAGGGCCATCCAGATGTCCCTGATGAAGATGGGCCATTTAGGATTCAATTCTGGACCGGGGGAACAAAACGTTTGCGTGGTGCGCAGAATCAGGCCCATGGATGGCCAGCGTGCCCCTGCCGCCTGTGTTGACAGCCGTCATGCAAGCGCCCCCAACTCCCGTGGCCTTGGCATCCCTCTTCCCCACTGCCTGACCACGGCTGGCCTGCCAGGGCATGGATTGGGTAGGAGAGGCCCACCCCGCACCCAGCCCCGGTGGGGGATCCCCGAGACCGACTGCCAGGTCGGTGCTGCTTGTTCCACCTTCCAGGTGGAATAATCAGCATGTCAGCTTTGACCCGACAAGACATACATGACCATGACCTGAATCGGCCCTCTACATCCTGCCAGGCTGGCCTGCCCCTGTGCCATCCAGATCCCACCCCCTCCCTGCCGGCCTTCCCCGTCCTGATGCTCAGGATGTATGGGGAGAGACAGAGGGGGAATCGGGCCCAGGCGACTTGCAGGGCTGCACGTCATGTCAGGACATGCAGCCCCGCAACCCGGATCCCAGAATCGGGCCCATAGTAATATAGTATACGATGGCAGATAAAGACTAGCATGCTCCGTCTAGTCTGCCCAGCAAGGTGGCAAGAATAGGTGCACCTGCCGCTCCGTGCAGATCGCCTCTCCCGATGCCTTTGTTTAGGGGTGTACCATTGCTCCACGCAGGTCACCCCTATTTGTGGAGATATAAGAGATAGTTAAATTTATTTTGATTTTATCCTGTTGCTATAAAAGGATCCACTGTCCCATGCCATTTTGAATTCTGTCACTATATTTGCCCCCATAACTTCCATCGGGAGGGCATTCCAAGCATCCACCACCATCTAGTCTGCCTATAACATATGGCAATGTTCCTACTGAGATGGGTCCAAGATTGAACAGAGGGAATTCTAAATTCCTTAATTCAGATCCATTGGACATATAGCAATAAAAAATGCTGAACTACTGATCCGTAAACCTTTAGGAGGCAACATAAAAACCATGAACTCTCAACAAACGAAGCCATTCTCAAACCCTCTCCCATGGTTCTAAAGTAAAATCCAATTAAAACAAAAAGGACGCTGTTCTCCATCTTTACAATCTCAAACTCACAGCACCGCTTAAAACCTAACCAGGAGATATACAATTTTTCATTAGTAAAGGCAGAAAAGACCCAGCCATATTGTGCACATGGCGCAGAGCATGGATTTAAAGAAACAAACAATTATCTACTCACAGATACACTCTCTGGTTTACATTCTCCAATTTAAGAGCACATTGCAAAATGTAAACATGTAATGATTACTCATGAGTACACTCTACGGCTAGTATACAGGCATTGTTGACGAAGTTGAACTGCAGTGGAAACTCAGAAAACTTAGTCAGCAAATGTATTGAAAGCAGAAACTTCTAAAACAGAGATTTGGCACCAAACACTCCATTTCAAGAGGAGGCTCGCTAGCATCATCGTGCTGAATATTCATGAGCAGACCGCAAAACCAGGAGTCATCTAGTGAACGAACAGAAATTGTAAAGATATTTTTTACACCTTGCAATGTTCCAGTATCACATATTTTCTGGATCTAAAGAGAATACAACTTTAGCATGAGCTTAACCTATTTATCATATGTAAATGATTGATGTTATAATTAAAGAAATTTTTCCAAACGCACCAATTCCTGTTGTTTGTTCATTTGCCATTTTCAGATTGTCAAATTTAATTACAAACCATTAGTATTCTATGATTATGTGATAACCATCAATACATATGGAGACCATTGGCCCTCAAAAGTAGTGTCGACCCAACCATACATAGAATTAAAAATTAAAAAAATTAATTAAAAAATGAAAACACCCAAATAACCAACAGAGGTAATTATAGATGTGCATACTTATAGTAGATATAGAGAATGATATTTATTTAGATGGATTTAGTATACCGCTTTATCATTAAATCAAAGTGGTATGGCACATCAAACAATCAATATTTTGTGGTCTGTAGCATGCAGTGGAAGATTTGTTCAGTGTGATGTGTGGTGCAGTGTGTTTAGATTTTGTCAGTGAGCTATATACATATATACAAGCATGTGGTCATGATCTGGTATTGCCTTTAATAGGAGTCATTTATGTGAGGTTCTTGAAATGTTCTGTAAATAGAGCAGTTTTAGGCAGTTTTCGGAAGTCCTTGAGATCGTTGGTTGATCTTAAGTGGTCTGGGAGGGAGTTCCATATAGCGGGAGCTGCCAGGGAGAATGCCCTTCTTGAAGTGGCCTGGTTCATTTTAGTAAATTCTTTTGGGGTTCTGATGGTGTCTGAAGTTCCTTTTCTTCTTGGTCTTTTGCTGTCATTGGTTTTTATGAGTGGTTGTAAGCTGTCAGCTGAGAGGTTGTGTATTATTTTGAAGATGTATATGAGTACTTTGAAGTGGACTCGAGAGCTGATTGGGAGCCAGTGAAGGTGGTACAGTATGGGAGTGATGTGGTCGTAATTTGTACAGTCTGTTATGAGTCGTGCGGCTGTGTTTTGTGCTAGCTGGAGTGGTCGGATAGGTTTTTTTGGTAGTCCCTGGTAGATGTGATTGCAATAGTCTAGAGTGGGGGTGATGATGGCTTGACAGACTGTTTGAAAGTGCTCATGAGCGAGGATGGGTTTGAGTCTTCTGACTGTCCTCATTTTGATGAAAGCGCTCTTTGTGTTTTTTGCAATGTGGGATTGGAGGTTGAGGTCCTTGTCGAGCGTTACTCCCAGGAATTTTATTTCTTGTCTTACTGGAATAATCGTGTCATTCAGGTTGATGGTGGCTGTGGGTGAAAATGTCTGGTTTCTTGAGATGAATAGGGCTACGGTTTTATTATAGTTTATTGACAAGTTGTTTTCTTGAAGCCAGGTTGCCATTTTTTGGAAGCAGTTGGCTATGCTGGAGTAGTCTGGGTTGTCCAGGTTGATCGGTGTGAATATCATTATGTCGTCTGCGTATATGGTGTATTGAATCTTGTGGTCCTTGATGATGGTGCAGATGGGTTGTATATATAGATTGAAGAGCAGGGTGGAGAGTGCTGAGCCTTGTGGGACTCCCTGTGTGGCTCTGAAAATGCCATTTATCAGGACAGGGAGAGGCGGGATCGGGGTGGAGCGGGGGCGGGCCAGCTTGGCAGGACATACCGGGCTGATTCAGGTCATGGCCCTGTATGTCCTGCTAGGCCCGCGGAGACATTCTGCTTATTCCACATCAAAGGTGGAATAAGCAGCACAAAACTGGTGATCAGGCCCAGGGATCCCCCCAGTGCCCAGTACAGGGGTTCCCTGATACCCGATCCAGGCCAGCCATGGGTTGGGCAGTAGGGAAAAGGGAAGCTGAAGCTGTGTGAGTCATTTTGTTCCCGCAGTCCAGAATCGGGTCTAAACGGGCCCGTCTTCCTCAGGGACATCCAGATGGCCCAGACATCCCCCTACCTGAATCAATTCCATGTTCCCATAGCCACTACTAAATCCAAGTGAGCCTTTTCCATTAAAGCTTCACATCTGGGAACTTATTTCCCATACTATGGGCATTTATGCACACTGCTTTCCAGATGTTGCCCCTTTTACTCATTTCAACAGAGGTATCTAATGTGTTACTTACCTGGGGGCTTTCTTCACCCATCCCTAAAAAACCTAGTTTAAAGCCCTTTTCAGTAGGTTAGCCAGTCTGCAGCGGAAGATACTCTGACCCTTCTTGGATAGGTGGACTCCATCTCTGCTCTGCAGTCCTTGGAAATTCATCCTATGGTTTAGGAAACCAAAACACTCTCAATGATACTATCCACGCAGCCATGCATTCAGCTCCATGGTGCGAACTTCTCTGCCTTGGCCTTTACCTTCAACATGGAGGATTGAAGAGAACACTACCTGTGCACCAATCTGCTTCATCCTCTGTTCCAGAGCCATGAAGTCACTTTTGATATACTCAGAGGGATAATTAGCAGTATCATTTGTGCCGACATGGATAAGCAACATCGGATAATAGTCAGTAGGTTTGATGAGTCTCGACAAACTCTCCATAAGATCATGGAGTTTGGCACCTGGAAGACAGCACACCGCTCTGTATATCAAATCTGATTAGCAGATGGACATCTCAGTACCCCTCAGAAGAGAGTCACCAACCACCACTATTCTTCGTTTCCTTGTGGTCACCGATTCTGCAATTTTGGGGTGCTTTAGCTCTGGTACTTTCCTTTCCTGGGATGCTTTCACCTCTACTTCCAGGGCTGCATACTGGTTCTTCAATTCAAGAGCTAGAGGAGTTGGGTTGTCGATTCTGCAGGCTCTGGTGACTCGTGTCCAACTCTCTTCATTCTGTAGCACACCATCTTCTCCTCTGTCGGAGAGCTTGGATGCTTTAAGAAGCATCTCATCAATGTACTTCTTGCTAGCTCCAATGCTTCTCAGTCTCACCACCTCTTCTCTCAACTCCTGCACTTGTTTCATGAGGGCTTCAGCTTGCAGGTATTTTGCACATGGAACCGGTCTCTCGACTGGCATTGGGCAACAGCTTTTTACAATACAATTTTTCCCAACCATTGTTCAGTTGGTGGAGCTTTGGTAACTGTTGAAGTAAATGAGAGAGACCTACCAAAGTCCCTAACTTTTCCTTAGCTCTTCTTTAAGAAAAAAATCAGCTAACTTCTTTTATGTGTGTTATAATAGTGCTGTGTTATGTCCCTATGCGTAGCCCTTCTTCCTTGCTAGACAGTTAGTCCTTTACACTAGTAAACTTTGATATTATGTGTCTGAGGGTATATAGGTTAATGTGTTGTTGTTTTTTTTAATTACCTAATCAAAGCTCCTTGGAGAATGAAAATTGTTTGTCAACAGGCTAATTGGGGAATTACCCTTTACAGCAAGAATTCTCACATGGGGTACAGGGGAGCAGGGGTGGGATGGGAGAGATCTAACACCTGATGAGGTCAGTGACTTCAAAGATCCTGCTTATTTATCCCTTTGAACTTAAAGGCTAGAGGAGGAAATAAACCAAGAATTCTAACAGCAGAAAAATTGCTTTACCCAAGAACGCAAAATATTCTCCTTTTGCAATACAACAGAAAAAGAATTAGCTATTAAAAATGTAACACAAATGGAAAAACCCTTTAAGAGTTCTCAGGCAGAAAGCTTGTATTAAGAGCCACACAGTATTACCATGCTTGCAATGGAGACCCTTTTAGGAACTGAAGGAAAGCTCTGCAATTGGAGGGCATTGGATGAGGATGAAAGGGCACAGACAGAAAGAGTGGTAGATGCGTGGAATAGTCTCCCAGTGGAGGTAGTAGAGACGAGGATGGTATCTGAATTCTAGAAAGTATGGGACAAACACAGAAGATCACTAAAGGAAAAAAAGAGATTATAGTAGTTGGATGGAGGGCAGACTAGATAGGCCATAAGGTATTTTGCTGCCGTCATGTTTCTATGTCTTTTATTTTGTAATCTTGATCAGCTTTTTGCTATCTACTGCTGGCTGTTCCTTTCTGTTTGTCTCCCTTCTTTATTTTCCCTCCCACCCACTTCTCTGCCCTTCTGACCCTAAGCTAACCTGCTCTTATAGACATCCTGTGCTCATTAGCACTATTATTCACAGATGCCCTCTAATCCTCTCGGACCTCTCCTCTGTCTATCCATCATCTATCTCCTCCGACATCAGTTTCCCCTCCACATCACTTTCTCTTCCTATTGCTGACACTCCCTAATCTTCCCCCCTCATTCCAGCAACCCCAAGCCCTCAGTCTTTATCATCCCCTCCTTACCATCTTCACATCTTCTGCCATTTTGCTTTTTACCCTATTATCTGCTTTTGAGCTTTACCATTTTCTTCCTTTCATTCAGCTATCTGCTCTCTCTGAAACAAACTGACCCTCATTATGGTCATGCCTCCTCCTCCCTCCCCCACGTTCTTGTGCTCTTTTCTCCTTTTCTCTTCTGGGGATTTTGAGCCCAACTCTGGCCCTCCCCTAGACTTCTTCATAGGACAGATCCACATGCCATCCCTCAAATCTTATTCATATCCCTCTCCTTTCTCTCTCCTATCTCCCTTTCTCATGTGCCTTATGGAATGTACACTCTGTGCCCAATAAACTTGCCTCCATTCATGATCTCTCTATCTCTAATACTCTGCATCTTTTTGCTCTAACTGAGACTTTGCTTTTCCCTGAACACTCTGCTTCAGTTTCTTGCCACTGTCATGAGGGCTGCCTCTTTTCCCATATGCCTCATTCCTTTGGCTGCGGCAGTGTATTGGATCTCTACTTTCTCATTCCTGCCACTTTCAACCCCTCCTTCTGTCTCAGTCTGTCTCCTTCCTTTGAAGTTCATTCCATCCCCCTTTTTATTCCACTATCTCTCTGAAGAGCCATTATTTATTCACTCCCTGATAAGTCTACCTCTACCTTTGTTACTGACTTTGACTCCTGGCTTTCCATTTTTCTGGATGCATCCCTCCCCCACCCCCTATTCTTGGGGACTTTAACATTCTTATTGATGACTCCTCTCACTCTTATGCCTTAAAGCTCCTTTCCCTTACCTTCTCATTCAGTTTCGAGCTCTGCTCTACTGCCCCTACTCCCCAGCATGGCTACTGCCTCGACCTTGTCGTCTTCTCTAACTACTTGCCCTCAAACCTTTGCACCTCAGTTCTTCCCTTATCCATAGTAACATAATATATGATGGCAGATAAAGACCAATAGGGTCCATCTAATCTGCCCATAAAGGTGGCTAGAGTGGTTGTACCTGTCACTCCATGCAGGTCAGCCCCCCTCTATTTATTGAAGTATAAAAGATATTTAAGGTTGCTTTGATTTTATTCTCTTGCTGTAAAGGGATCCACTGTGTCTGTCCCATGCCATTTTGAGTTCCGTCACTGTATTTGCCCCAACCATCTCCATCGGGAGGGCATTCTAAGCATCCACCACCCTTTCAGTGAAAAAATATTTCCTGATGTTGCTTTTACGTTTACCTCCTTGCCGCTTCATTGTATGCCCTCTAGTTTTTCAGCTTACTCTTCTTTGAAAAAGGTTTCTTTTTTCATTAATTCACTTTATGTATTTAAAGGTCTGTATCATATCTCCCCTGTCCCTCCTCTCCTCCAGGGTATACTTATTTAGATCTTCTCATCTCTTCTCATATGTTTTCTGGTGCAGGCTCCAAATATTTTGGTTAGCTTCCTCTTAACCGTTTCAAGTCTTTTCTTATGTTTTTTGAGATATGGTCTCCAAAACTGAACACAATACTCCAAGTGGGGCCTCACCAACGACTTGAACAGGGACATTACGGTAATACTTCTTATTTTCTGATGGTTATTCTTCTCTATATGCAGCTCAGCATCCTTCTGGCTTTGGCTACCACCTTGTTGCATTGTTTTGCCACCTGGAGATTCTCAGATACAAGCACTCTGAGGTCCTTCTCCTGGCCCATGCACACCAACCTCTCTCCCCCTATCTCATATAATTCCTTTGGATTTCTGCATCCCAAGTGCATGGCTCTGCCAATCTTCACCTTAAATCTTAACTGCCAAGCATTAGACCATTTTTCCAGTGTTTGTAGTTCTTTTCTCATGTTGTCCACTCTATTGCAAATTTTCATGTCATCTGCAAAAGGCAGACTTTTCCTTTCAATCCTTCTGCAATAGCACTCACAAATACATTGAAGAGTATTGGTCCCAGGACTAATCCCTGAAGCATGCCACTATGCACCTTCCTTTCTTCTGAGTGAGTTCTATTTACTACCACCTTCTGGCATCTGTCAGTCAACCAATTGCTGATCTAGTTCACCATCTTGGAACCTATCCCCATGCTGTTCAGTTTATTGATATTCCTTCTTTGAGGAATTGTATCTAGGCTTTGCTGAAATTTAGGTATATCACACCCATCGCATGCCCTTGATCTAGTTCTCTGGTCACCCAGTCAAAGAACTCAATCAAATTTAATTGGCATGATCTTCCCTTAGTAAAATCATGTTGCCTCAGATCATGCAATCCAGTGGTTTCAAGATAGTCTACTATTCTTTCTTTCAATAGTGCCTCCAGTACTTTTCCCACCACAGAGGTAAAGATTGCCAGTCTACTATATAGTTTGTCACTTCTTGCCTATTACCACTTTTGTGAAGAGATACTACATCAGCCCTTTTCCAGTCCTGTGGAACCTCTTCCGTCTCCAAGGATCTATTAAAAACATCCTTTAAAGGCCCTATCAAAACCTCTCTGAGCTCTTTCACTATCCTAGGATATATCCCACCTGACCATCACCTGCCAAGCGTCAGTCTTCATCATCCACCCAGTTTTGCCCAATATCTTTCAAAATCTTTAGGAATCTTTTTCCTCCACTTTTGCTGCTTCCACCGGGCTCCCTGCTACTCTCCCCGGCGCGGGATCGAGCGAGCCTGCAGCACTGCTCCACCTCCATCCGGAAGAGCTCTGTCCAATCGGGACAGCCGGCGGGAAGGTTCAAAAGGCAGCGCTGCTGAGAAGAGGCCCTTTTGCTGCTTCCACCGGGCTCCCTGCTACTCTCCCCGGCGCGGGATCGAGCGAGCCTGCAGCACTGCTCCACCTCCATCCGGAAGAGCTCTGTCCAATCGGGACAGCCGGCGGGAAGGTTCAAAAAGGCAGCTCAGCTGAGAAGAGGCCCTTTTGCTGCTTCCACCGGGCTCCCTGCTACTCTCCCCGGCGCGGGATCGAGCGAGCCTGCAGCACTGCTCCACCTCCATCCGGAAGAGCTCTGTCCAATCGGGACAGCCGGCGGGAAGGTTCAAAAGGCAGCGCTGCTGAGAAGAGGCCCTTTTGCTGCTTCCACCGGGCTCCCTGCTACTCTCCCCGGCGCGGGATCGAGCGAGCCTGCAGCACTGCTCCACCTCCATCCGGAAGAGCTCTGTCCAATCGGGACAGCCGGCGGGAAGGTTCAAAAGGCAGCGCTGCTGAGAAGAGGCCCTTTTGCTGCTTCCACCGGGCTCCCTGCTACTCTCCCCGGCGCGGGATCGAGCGAGCCTGCAGCACTGCTCCACCTCCATCCGGAAGAGCTCTGTCCAATCGGGACAGCCGGCGGGAAAGTTCAAAAGGCAGCGCTGCCAGGCGCGCCCGCGCCTCTGCGGGCCCGCGCCTGAGGGCCTCGCCAGAGGGCCCTTTGGCGTGGCCCTTAGGCGTCGGCCCTATAGAACAACCGCACAACTTGCTACCTAGCTGGCCTGACCCACCATCAACAGCCCGCCTGCACCCCGGCTCAGCAACAGCTCTCCCGGCCGGGATCGAACTGCCGGGGCGACAGGGTCCACTCCATGCTGAAGCCGCCCAACCGAGACAGTCAGTACCTCACAGGTTGATACATAGATATCAGAGTAGGGCAATCGGCCTCACACAAGAGCCCACCTGAGAAGGTGATCGAGCTCCACCCACCCAGCGCATCTCCGAGCTTCGTGACCCAATCGGGGCTGTCCTCTCACTTGAAATAGAGAGCGCCAAAGAAGAAAGCTCCTCTCTCCCTCTGCTCTTTGCAAGATCACCTTGAACTGCAATCTGAGCCAACGCCACGCCGAAGAAGAACCTTTCCCTGCACAGAGAAATCTGCAGCGGCAGAGTAAGGCAATCGGCCTCACAGAAGAGCCCACCGGAGAAGGTGATAGCGAGCTCCACCCACCCAACGCATCACCGAGCTTCTTGGACCCAATCGGGGTTGTCCTCTCACTTTAAAAAGAGAGCGAAAGGCGCCTAAGGAACTCTCCAAAATACCAACTAAATCTCTCACCCTCCGGTACTGCTGGAGCTCCCCTACGGTCGAGCTCGCGTACCTCAACTGATCCACCGGAGTCTCGGTCACAGCAAGTATTTCCTACCTGACTGTTACTAATGACTGTTGCCTGTTTTACTGTAGCCAGTAATCCCAACCAATATAGCTACTGCTTGTTTTACTGTAGCCAGTAATTCCAATCACTATAGCTATTGCCTGTTTTACTGTAGCCAGTAATCCCAACCATTATAGCTACTGCCTGTTTTACTGTAGCCAGTAATTCCAACCTCTATAGCTATTGCCTGTTTTACTGTAGCCAGTAATTCCAACCTCTATAGCTATTGCCTGCTTTACTGTAGCCAGTAATCTCAACCATTATAGCTACTACCTGCTTTACTGTAGCCAGTAATTCCAACCACTATAGCTATTGCCTGTTTTACTGTAGCCAGTAATCTCAACCATTATAGCTATTGCCTGTTTTACTGCAACCAGTATCTCATTTATGTATAACTATATTGCATGATTTATTCACAACTATCCGACTTTTACTGTTTCCATTACCTCCTGCATAATCTATATTACTTGTAATTATAGAAAACTACTCCCTGATCTATTCCTCCATAATCTCCCCAACCAAATAATCACCATCACCGGTAATAGAATCGGACACTATTACATTGAACTACGAAACTCACTCACCAAGCAGCACCTTGTCACTGAACATGACACTCACAAAAACTATGATTCTAAAAATAACCTACAACTTCATATTATTGACAATCCTAATCGATCTAACACTTACCTTATCTACTAAAAATCATATGACAATCCCCATAATACGAACAACACCCAGAAATAACTACCATATTGCCCACACAAACACATACCACCAGGCAAAAATAAACTACCACCGACTTATACAAATAAAACAAACTGATTTACAACAAATAAAGAAAACAACATCAAAAACACCAACTCACTGTCATGTATCCTTATCAATGCACGCTCAATGAAAAATAAACTTCCCATATTTAGTGATTTAATAACAGACCTAAAACCTGACATTTTATGCGTAACTGAGACGTGGCTATCTGAAACGGATACAGTCTACTTAAACCAGCTTAACACTGATGACTACGATATAAATTTTACCCACAGACCCAACAAAAAAGGAGGAGGTGTACTTATCATGACGAGAAAGATATTAAATGCCAAATCAATAAAACATAATATAACCAATAACATAGATACCCTCATCATAAAGATTAACAATCTTAGAATCTGCCTAATATACAGACCTCCTGACCAAAAAGCAGATAGCCTAGATCCACTTATTGAATTTCTGGGCTCATCTACCGATCAAGATCCAATAATCATGCTAGGTGATTTCAACCTCCCCTCACTTCCAGTGTCTGAAGCCAACCTTTTCCTAGAAACCATAGCTGACATGGATTTTCACCAGATAATCACCAATACAACACATACAAAAGGAGGCACACTAGACCTTATACTCCTCCCAAACACAATCTTCCAACTATTCAACCCAGATACCATAGAATACACACAAATTCCTTGGTCTGATCATTACATCATTAAATCAAAACTCACATTCCATACCAATAGCACTAAAAACTACTCAAGAAGTGATTCCTCCACAAAATTCAAAAGATTTAACGAAACTGAATTCCTAGATACAATAATACCCCTCCTGGTGTCTCCCCCAATGGACTTAGATGAAGCTATCAAAAATTGGCATGACACAATAACCGATGCAGCTAAATCTGACCGAAGTAACAAAAAACCCACTAACTCAAATAAAGCTCCATGGTTCGACAATACGCTAAAACAAATGAAGAGACAACTAAGAAAATCAGAACACAAATGGCGCAAAACCAAACTAACTATACATAAGGAAATATATAATACCATTCTTACAAAATACAAAGACACTATAGATAGCACAAAAAAGACTTACTATGCTGCAATCTTATCAAAATCCTATAATAGACCACGAGAGCTATTCTCCATTGTTAGAAATCTCACTAATAACCCTCAAACACATAACAATGAAATTACTGACATATCAGTACAAACTTTAGCTGACTACTATCAAAATAAATCCTCACAACCTATAATGTCCATAGACAATCATAACGTAGCCTTAAATTGCGCAAATGAATGGTCAGTTTTTCACCCCACTTCCAAAGAATCACTAAAGAATATTATTTCCAACCTCAACACTACCACCTCTTTCCTTGATCCATGCCCTGTAACATGGATAAAAAGCACACTTCCAATACTAATCTCTTTCATCCTCCCTATAGTTAACCTCTCATTACTCCAAGGTTACCTCCCTCCTAAACTCAAACATGCACAAATCCGCCCAATTCTCAAAAATGGGACTTTGGACAAAACATCCCCAAAATCGTATCGACCTATTTCAAGTATCCCTTTCTTAGCTAAAATAATAGAAAAAGTGGTACAGATCCAGACACAGGAATACCTAGACTCTTACTACCCACTTGATGAACACCAATATGGTTTTAGACCTCAACATGGAGTAGAATCACTTTTAACAGTCTTAATTGATACACTCCTTAAAGGGATTGATAATCACAAAAAAGCATTCATACTCCTATTTATTGACATATCAGCTGCATTTGATAGTGTACATCACACTATAATGCTTAATAACCTAAAACAAATTTATTTTTTTTATTTTTATTTAACGGTCTTTTCTATACCGCCCCTTCCAGAGATCAGGGGCGGTTTACATTGAACTTTAAACAGAACAATTGTATACTTCTGTATACATTTACAAGGAACATTATGCTTTAACTATATACAGGTGTGCTTACAGGGAACATATTTTGAACAACATTTTGAACATATTTTGAACATTAACTATAACAGAGCTTTTCAAATAGGTATAAATGCCACAGTACACAAATGGTTCACTTCATATCTATATAATAGAACGCAAAATGTAAAAATAGCTAATCAGACATCCAACACATATAAACAAGAAATTGGTCTCCCACAAGGCTCAGCTCTATCAGCCCTCCTATTTAACATATATATAAAACCAGTTTGTGACATTTTCAAAAAATTCGGTGTACTCTATCATCTATACGCAGATGATATTATGTTATACATTCCATTCACCATCCCTGATGTACCGATAAAACTCTTAACAGATTGTCTTAATGAAATTGCAACCTGGCTAAAAGCGAAAAACCTCCACATAAACCATTCAAAAACAGAGGTATTAATTGTAACAAAAAACCATTCATATGTCCCCCCAACCCACATAACAATACAAAACCATGACATCACAATAAAAAACGAAATAAGATACCTAGGAATCATTTTAGATACACACCTTACGATGAACACCCACATTAGAAACATTATAAAGAAAATCTACTTCAAACTCAAAATACTCAAGCAACTACGCCCCTTAGTTTACTTAAAGATTTCATTAACATAATACAGGCAACCATAACCCCACACTTTGATTTTTCCAACCTAATTCTCTTAGGTATAACGAAACAAAACATTAAAAGAATACAACTAGCACAGAACGCAGCAGCTAGAATTGTAATGAAAGCACACTCATTCCAGCATATTACTCCAATATTAGCAACCCTGCATTGGCTCCCAATACAAAGCAGGATAATATATAAGACCACAATAACCACATTTAAAGCTCTCAATGGCATGGCTCCAATCCCATTAAGCAATCTTCTAAGCAAGGAATCTCAAAAAGTCACTCACAGAAAAGGACACTCAAATAAATTAAGGACTCCAAATGATTTTATAAAAGCAACAAAACTAACTAATAACAGAGCCTTCTCACATGCGGCCCCCTTCATTTGGAACTCCATCCCAGAGGACCTAAGATCCACAACAGAAGTTATAGAATTCCGCAAAAAACTGAAAACCTACCTCTTTGCCATGCACTACAACAACATTGATAATACACTAATCATCCCAGAAAAAGGCTAAATAACACCCAACTGAGTATAGCTAAACCTCATAATTAACAGATTTGCACCCTCTTGTAAATACCCATGATTTAAATCTAAGGAACCTACAAACCTGTATCTGTACATAGTTCATAAATTGTTCTTGTTCTGTTATGTATTTAACCTTTACATTGTTCTGTTATGCATTTAACCATTCACCGTTCTGTTACGTATTTAACTATTACATTGTTTACTGTCAAAAATTGTTCCATGTAAAACAAGCCCTGCTTTGTTGACTGTTGTTCAATTGTGAGCCACATCTGAACTCTGGAAGATGCGGGATATAAATGATTGTTAAATAAATAAATAAATAAAATAAATATTTATTTATTTATTTATTGTATTTTCAAAGTTTTAATATACCGCCCCTTCCGGAGATCAAGGGCGGTTTACAGTGAACTTAACAGTATACATTGAAAATGGGGGGGGGGGGGGGTGGAGGGGAAACGGAGGGTTATATCCAAGAGAGGAATAAAAGCAATAGTTGGGAAGCATTATTTCTTAACTATGTACAGGCTGAACTATATAGAGAATAGTCCATTGATGAGGCATGTGAGGCAGTATCTTCTTATAGCACTGTACTCTTCTCTGCCCTGGATGCTCTTGCTCCACCCACACCATACCCTTTAAGGCGCCCTGCATTTCACTATTGGCTGTCCTCTAAAACCCACTACCTATGCTCCTTTGCCTGCTCTGCTGAGCACATTTGGCTCAAATCTGACACCCTTGCTGACTTCTTACATTTCAGATTCATGCTGTCTTCTTTCCAGTCAGCCACAGCATTCACCAAACAAGACTACTATGTCCACCTGACTAACTCTCTTGCCTCTGACCCTCACCATCTCTTTATGACTCTCGGCTCTCTTCTCAAAGTGCCTCCACCTCCAACCCTTCTTTCCCTTTCCACCAATACTTTGGATGACTGTTTCCATGATAAGCTCCACAAGATTATTCTTGTTCCCCCAGGGTCATCTCCATCCCACTTTCCTCCTCTTAACTCCCAAATTCTTCCCTCAACTTACTATCTGATTCTCTGATCCTCTTCCCACCTGTCTACTAAGCTCGGTCTCCTCTGCTGTCATACCTTCCATCTATTATGTCCTCAGCCTATTGCTTTTCACTTCAACTATTCCTGCAGCTTTCAAGCATACAGTACTTTGGTTACATCACTCCTCAAGAAATCCACACTTAACCCTGTCTGTTCTTCTAATATTGACCCATCTCCCTCCTCTTCTTTATTTCAAAACTACTTGAATGTGTGGCTCACGTTAGTTGTCTCAACTTTCTTTCTTATCAAGCCCTTTTGGGTCCACTGCAATTTGACTTTCGTCCTCTACAAAGTCTTCATTGACTTGTTCCTTGTCAAATCCAAGGACCTTTACTCGATCTTCATCCCTTCTTGACCTTTCTGCTACTTTTAACAGTTGATCAGAACCTTCTCCTCTATATCCTGTTCTTACTTGGATTTAGGGCCTCTGTTCTTTCTTGGTTTTCTTCTTATCTCTCCCACCACACTTTTAATGTATGTTCTGGTGGATACTCCTCTACTGCTATTCTGCTCTCAGTTGGTGTACCTCGGGGCTTTGTTTTGGGATATATACTTTTTTTCTCTACACCCAGTCCCTTGGTGCACTCATCTCCTCCTATGGTTTTCAGTACCATCTTTACACTGATGACTCTCAGATCTACCTCTCTGCATGTGAAATTTCTCCAGGAATCCAGGCCAGGATCTCTGCCTGCTTATCAGACATCACTGGTCATCTGACAGCAAAGCTCTTATTTTTCCTCCTAAACCCACTCCCCCTTCCTCCTTTTTCTATTTCTGTAGATATCACTCTACTCCTCCCTCAACCTTTGTGTCGTCTTTGCTCTTCTTTCTCTTCCGCACACATGCGACAGATAGCTAAACATGTTGTTTCTCTACAGGGCCGGCCCATCCACAAGGTGAGCTAGGCGGCCACCTAGGGTGGCTGACCCGAGTGAGCAGCAGCAGCAGCGCACATGGGCAGCAATGCCACTCCCCCCCCCCCCCCCCAGCTGCTGCCAATTCCACTTTGGGGGAGGCGAACAGCGGCAGTATTTCCAAAAGCAGTGGCCAAAAGACAGAATCGGCGGCAGCTGGAGGGGTGGCAAGGCCAAGGTTTCTGTCTAGGGCGGCAGAAACCCCTGGGCCGGCCCTGTTTCATGCCTATAACATCAGCAAAATTTGTCCCCTCCTTTCTGAATACACTACTAAGACCTTTATCCATTTTCTAGTCATCTCCCATTTTTTTAAATTTATTTATTTATTTTATACTGCGCTCTTTAGAATCAGTGTGGTTTACACTTTTTATTCCCTTGTCCCTGAAGGGCTCACAATCTAAGTGTACCTGAGGCAATGGAGGGTTAAGTGGCTTGCCCAAGGTCACAAGGAGTGGCCAGATTTAAACTATTATAACCTGCTTCCTGTTGGTCTCCCTCTGAATCATTTCACTCCACTTCAATCTGTTCAAAACTCATCTGAATGGCTCATCTTCTGCCAGTATTGCTATGCTCACATAACCCCTCTTCTCAAGTCACCTCATTAGCTCCCTATCCATTTCCATCTTCCACTGTCCTATAAGTGCATTCATTCTGCTGCTCCTCAATACCTTTTCACTCTTATCTCTCCCTACACCCTTCCTTGGGAACTCCGCTTTTCTGCCCTATCCCTTCTATCTGTGCCCTTCTCTGCCACTGCCATCTCCATACTTCATTCTTTCCACCTTGCTGCTCCTTATGCCTGGAACAAATTACCTAAGTCAGACTCTATTTCTTGTTCTATTCAAATCCAGACTAAAAACTCACCTTTTTAAGGTCACTTTTGGATCCTGATCCACTTAGTCACTCTTCACCTCCTACATTGCCTTGTGAAAGTATTCATCCCCTCGGATTTTGTCCTGTGTTGTCCCATTACAACCTGGAATGAAAATGGAGGTTCATTTGGATGGTAGATAATGGACCTAACAATATAGTACAAATTGGTGAAGTGAAATAACAATAAAATACCTTGTATATATAAAAAAAGACTCCAATAAGGTCAAATATCAGAGGGTGGTTACTACCAAACCATACAATAAGCCCTTCCACTGATCTTCAGAATTTTCCTGATGACAATTACTTTACTGTCTCTTACTTGTATAAATCTTTCCATCTATATATGGCAATCAACAGTGAAAATCGGTCTCAGACTCACAACGGCAATGCTTAGAATATTTCTCCAAAGCAATATGCCTGATCGCATCAATGACCGTTCAAATTCACTGCTATTTTTACTAGTAATTCATTCATAATGCGCTTTCTTTATCATAGATGGAATTTTAGACTCAATCTATACATCAGAATCTTCTGAAATTCATCTGCACTTCTTTATACGTGCACTATTGTGTTTAAGATTGTGCTTTGCTTATCTCAATATCACTGGTACTGATCCCCGACGCCACCAAATGGGTACTGCTCCTGCGTTTCTTTATTCTTCTTCAGGGGGAATATCTTGATATCAGCACGATCTAAAAAACAACCCGGAAATTCACAGTCACATTAAAAACTCCGAATCACTAATGTCTGTGAAATACCGCTGATGCAAAATAGAGCACCCACATGTAAGCTTGCGGCTAAACCATGCACCCTCTTTTCTTCAAAGTTTGTAAAGTGTGGTGAAAAAACGCCGCGCCTGCGTGAAGATGTGCTTACGTGAATTTAAAGGGAATTTAAAGGGAAAATTGGCGCCATGGAACAACCAATCAGGGAAGAGCAAAGTTGTTTCTCAATGATTGCTAGGTTACAGACGTACTAAACACATGATGATGTTAAACACATGCTCGCCATTCAATGTAAGTGTTCTCAATGATTGCTAGGTTACAGACGTTCAATGATTGCTAGGTTACAGCACTTACATTGAATGGCGAGCATGTGAACTGCACCCGCGCTATTGGCATCAAGCACGCTTAGCAGGTGACTAATTCCTGTGCTAGCCATGATGTGCAGGGAATACCCATGTCTCACCCAGTTCCCGCCCAAACACACACTACCAGGGTAGCACAGGGCTTTTAGCATCTGGGTCCATGTTACTTTATAGCATAGTGCGTAAAATGCATGCTAACCCCACACTATCCTCGTAGTGCAATTTAGTTAACATGCTCCCTAGATCTCTGAGTCCTTTCTTATAAGTTTCAAAGTGTCTGATCTTTTTAACTTTATAAGTTTTTCATTCTTGTGTTATTTTGAATTATTTGCTTTTAAATATCCCCATCATTAGCAGTGATGCAGTGGTATGGTCCCAAAATATGCTCTCCTGTGAGGCCAATTCTGATGGAGCATGTCTGGGCCATCTGGACGTCCAGAAATCTGGATGGCCTGGATATCCACCCGATTCTGATCCTGTGGGAGCTAGACAGCCCCCTGGGAGCAGAATTAGGGCATAAGGCCTGGATGTCCCGGACATGCCCAGATTTCTTGTCTCCAGACATCCAGGCACTTCCCCAGCTAGCCAAGCCAGGCTCTTGCATGGAACCACAGTGCCATGGCGTCCTGTTGCCATGACAACGTGGCTCCATGCAGGAGCCACAATCGCCTGCACAGCTCTGAATTGTGTCTTTCCTCGCCTCCCGACCCCCGATCGGGCGGCCGGGATTAGCCTGTGGGGAACCCCCTCCCCTCTTCACCTTGTCCCGGGGTCTCCCACCATTGGGAAGGAAGGTATTCCACCTCCGAGGTTGAATAAGTTCCCCGTCTAGATCACTGACCCTGAACGTACAAGGCCGACACGGGTCCTGCCTACTCCCCGCCCTCGCTCATCCTCTGGCCCACCCACTCCCGCCCCCGTCCAGAGTTCCTCGTACATCTCTGCGGTACATGCAGGGAGCTCCTTGACAGGAATTGGCACCCTGGCATTTAGCGGGGATATACTTCCAACCTGGACGTATATCCCTGCTAAGCGCGATTTGGAATGACCCCCATAGTGATGTCACTTTGGTCTTCTCTGTAGTGTTCAATCCTGTGTTTCTATTAGTTGACCCTTGTCTTTAATTTATAGCTTATTTCCCCAGTATTACATGCATCTTCACATTTTCTGCACTATTAGAGACTTAATGCTATTGGTTGTGGAAAAATAACACTAGCTTTGAGCTGCCATTACTTTTCCAGGATAATGATGATTATCCACAAGTTGCAGGATTCATTTGAATAATAATGAGGTGTTTTGTATCACATTATAATTCAGTGTGCAGTGCAGTGGCATATTGTGCTTTGCGGTAAAATAACACACATTATTGCCCTTTAACGGGTGTTAAGGGCCAAATAATATGTGCTATTACCATAACACACTTTAGTAACCATGTCCCTCTATGTATTTCTCTAACTTAGTCCTTAGTGCAGTAAGTTAGAATGCTGCTCTAAGCTTCAGACACCACAATGAGAGCTCCAGATGTGTAAATTATTTACAAAAATGTTTTTGCAAACCATCAAACCAGAGCGTCTAATGATATAAAGTATATCAAAATAACAATGCTCGAATCTCATCACTGGTCCATTTTCATAGTCTACATATTTTCATCTGTTTCAGTTTCATTGTCTTTAGTCTTTCACTATCATACACTACCTTGAATTACATTTAAATCAAGTGATAAGGATTACCCTATCATAGTACTATGTTTTGAAAAGTATGCAACTTATCTTTCTGCTTCAGGGAACAAGCTGAAGAGTAATCATTCACCAGGTCCTGCCAATTCAAGCTCATTCAACCATAAGTTTTCTGCTTCTCTAAAATGCAAAAACTGGCCTTAGCATTTTATAGTCTGTGCACCACATGATTCAAACATCACATCCATCAACTAAAATTAACGTCTGCTATTCAATCTCTAGGTTCAAACTGGCTGCCACTATAGTATTCAGGTGGAAAATCCAGTATTTTTTGCTAGTCGTGATCTCCACCTCACCAGTTATCCAGCACCTTCTGAATCACTCTCTATTGTACATCCGTTATCAAATGGTCTTTCTCCAACCAGTGTTGAACCACAGGAGCATTAGTTCTCTGTGGACAAGCAGGAATGAGTCCTCATGTACGGGTGACGTTTCTGATGGAGCCTCTGCACAAGAACGCTCCCCAGCTTCTTTTGGAAGCTTTTGGGAGGCTTTACTGTGCCTGCACACCTCCTTCCCACCTGCCTCCATAGTGCCATCTTGAATCAGTCTTTTGTTTCTGCAGAGCCCCACAGACATGTTCTAGTCATCCTCCGCTTGGTTAAACTATTCTTTCCCTTTGATGGGGGTTTTTTGCACTTCAAATTTTTCGCCTAATTGCCTGCCATCTTAGTTCTCTTTTCTCTTTTGTTTTTCTCCCTCAATCGTTCTTTTTATTCCTGTTGCACCTTTGCACCAGCCCCAGTGCTCTAGTTGGGCCTCACTCTCCAAAACCAAGCCATTTGACTTTGCTGTGGTTGTTTTCCTGGAGGACATGTCCCAGAAAACCGCAAGTGGGTTCAAGAAGTGTTCCCAGTGTGTAGGACCATATCAGCCATGGATACATACAGTCGGTGCCTACAGTGCCTAGGACCCAATCATCAGCTCTCTTCTTGTAATTTGTGTTTGCAGATGACAAAAAGAAGACTGAAAGCTTTGACATCGATGGCATCATTCTCTATGGTTTCCAAGGCTACATTATATGCTGGCAGTGCATCAACATTGAGGAGCACTCTGGTTCAATTGGAGCCGAGCACCCATAGTGCTACGGAGCATCGGCCATTGGTCGATCTCCACCGGAAGATGAGGAAGGATTCAGCCTTGTCTTCTTCAATGTCGAGGAGTGAACACATTGAGCACTGAGTGAAGACTTTGGTGCATTGGAGTCGAAGCCCATTGAAGAGGAGAGGTCACCCTCCAGGACACTGAAGAGGCACCAACAACTGAGACCCAGCTGCTGATACCCCTGTAAAGATATCGGGCACATCAATTGAAGTTATTTAGGCCCCGCAGCCTTCAAAATTGGCAGCCATGGAGAAGTGCCTTCTGCGAGCGCTCAAAGAATGCATCATGGCAATTTGGCAGTACAGCATGCCGGGGTCTTTATGCCTGCTGCATTGACAATCGGCCACCATACAGCCAATCCTCAAGATGCATGCCCTGCCTGTGGGAGAGGAACCGGCATCAAGGTGTCGAAGGGTCCAGACACCAGTGCCCGCCTGGCTGATATCCCTCTAGCATTTTGGGCTCTGATACGCCCTTGAAGTCTAGACAGATATTGGGGCATCATCACTCCCGAAGAAGCTCTCAATCCCCTTGGGACAGGAGAGGGATCCAGGCGGACACTCAGACGTACTTCGATTTCCTCTCTGAATCGGACTCAGAAGGCTGGGTCACCGACGTAGAATCTGAGGACTTGTCAGAGGGCAGGCCCCCTGAGCTCCCGTTGGATCTTTCTCCACCTCATGAGCAGCGTAAGTCCCCTCCAGAGGACATGATCTTTCAGGAGGTTATAAGGGACATGGCCAAGGCCATTCCATTTTCTTTGGATGAGCCCAGGGCCAGAAGAGTTGGAGATCCTGCAGTACTCCTCAGCCTCTAAGGAGGCAATGAAGTGCCTATGCGCTGCATCCTGCAGAGAGTACAGATGAGAATGTGGGAGAACCCTCTCACTGTACTTCCAGTTAGTAGAAGGCTTGACTCCATGTACAGAGTTCAGAAGGCTCCTGGAGTCGAGAAGCCCCAGCACCCACACCATTCCTTGGTGGTTGAATCCACCCCAAAATAGAATCAAGAAAGCCAAAACTCATTCCTTGGCATACTCCAGAGAGGCAGGCTCGGACATTGGACTCTTTAGGGAGAAGGCATTTTCAGAGTTCCATGCTTATAGCCCATGTGGCCTCTTACCAGCTGTACATGGACATGTTCACGAAGGACATCATGTGTGACTTGGCTGATCTTGCCCAGTTTCTTCTGCCAGAGAACTTGGATCAGTATCATTCCCTACTGGCCCACGACAAGGACTGTTCAAAGTTCATGGTCCAGGCGATCTACAACTTCTTCGAGATGGCATCAAGAAATGTGGACATAGATATTGGCGCCCGGAGATTCGCCTGGTTCCAGTCAGACCTGAAACAATCAGTGCAGAACAAGCTGATGGACATCCCGTGCTGAGGAGAGAATCTCTTCAGTGAACAGGTCAAAGAGAAGGCTGGCTACATTGAAAAGCAGCACGTTACTTACCAGACTCTCAAGGTGCATGTCTGAACCTGCCTCCTATCATAGGAAATACCAAGGTGAGGGCCAGAAAAAGATCAGAGAGAAATCACCATCCTCTTGTCAGATCTCGTGATCAAACTTGTGCCACCAGAGCAAAGAGATCAGGGGTTTTATTCTAAGTACTTCCTGATCCCCAAGAAAACATGGGGATACCGTCCCATCCTAAACCTAAGAGATTTGAACATGTACTTGGTAAATGAAAAGTTCAGGATGATTTCTCTAGGCACCCTGCTTCCTTACCTTCAAAAAGGAGATTAGCTATGCTCCATGGATCTGAAGGATGCATATACCCACATAACAGATACATCCCGTTCATAAGAAGTATCTCAAATTCGTCCTGGGGGGACAACATTTCCAGTACTGAGTGTTGCCGTTTGGCCTTGCCTCAGCACCTTGTTCTTCACAAAATATCTCTCAGTAGTAACTGCTTACCTCTGGATGCTGGGAGTGTTTGTCTTCCCCTATCGGAACGATTGGCTGATCAAGAATAGCACTCTGGAAGGAGTTCAAGAATCAACACGCTTGACCGCTTGGGTGGTGGAACTACTAGGGTTTGTTATAAGCTACCCAAAGTCCCACCTTCAGCCCACCTAACAGTTGGAATTTATAGGAGCTCTGCTTGACATGACTCAGGCAAGAGCCTTTCTTCCATACGGCCACCTGCACAGGCTGTCAGCACTAGTGCGGGAGACTCAACTGAGTCAGAAGGTAACAGCTCGCAAGATGTTGATCATAGTAGACCATGTGGCCTCTAAAGTGTATGTCATACCCTTGGCACACCTCCAGATGAGACAGGCTCAGTAGACTTTGAGGACTCGGTGGACCCAAGTCACGGGTTGTCTCAGGGATCGTCTGTATGTCGCCACCCCTCTTGTTCAGTCACGGCTCTGGTGGACAGTCCACCACAATTTGCTCAAAGGTCTTCTTTTCCAAATTGCTCCATCCGAAAGAGTCCTGATGATAAATGCATCCCAACTGGGGTGAAGAGCTCATCTCGGTGGATTGCACACCCAGGGTTTTTGGTCCATCCAAGAAAGTCCTCCATTAGATCAACTTCTTGGAAATAAGAACAGTGGCAAATGCTCTAAAGGCTTTCCAATGTCGACTGGCCAACCAAATTGTTCTGATTTAGACATTCAGATTGCCATGGTTTATATCAGCAAGCAGGGAGAAATGAGTTCGTACCTCCTGTGTTGGGAAGCAGTCAGGTTGAGAAAGTTTGTCATTGTGCACAGATGGACTTGAGAGCCACATACCTGCCGGGCAAGCTGAACATTCTGGTAGACAGATTGAGTTGAGTCCTCCAACCACACAAGTGGACACTGGACATGGAAGTGGCGTCTCTTATCTTTAAAGAGTGGGGTACCCCTTGATAGATCCGTTCACCACTCCGTAAAATGCCCAGGTAGATGAGTTCTGCTCCAGAATAAGATCATACCTCAGGCCAGCCTTGAATGCTTTCCTCCTGGACTGTGGGGAGGGTCTTCTGTATGCATAATCCTCCAGTATCTCTCATTGCAAAGACCCTCCTGAAGCTCAAATAAGACAGTGGCACGATAATTCTCATCGCTTCCTACTAGCCCAGACAGCGTTGGTTTCCCCTTCTGCTACAGCTCTCCAAGCAGGAGCCATTATGGCTCAGCCATGCACCAGATCTGATATTGCAGGAGGATAGGACAATATTGCACCCTAATATCTGATCATAAGAACATAAAAACATAAGATATGCCATACTGGGTCAGACCAAGGTCCATCAAGCCCAGTATCCTGTTTCCAACAGTGGCCAATCTAGGTCATACGTACCTAGCAGTTTCCCCAAAAGACACAGGTTCAGCAATGCTTGTACTGGGTCAAGCATTGATATCCTGGGTCCCTTCTTAATAATGGTTTATGGACCTTTCCTCCAGGAACGTTTCCAAACCTTTTTTAAACCCAGCTACAGTAACAGCCTTTACTACATCCTCCAGTAACAAATTCCAGAGTTTGATTACACGTTGAGTGAAAAAATATTTTCATTTATTAGTCTTAAATAGTTTACCCTGTAGCTTCATTGCATGCCCCCTAGTCTTTCTATATTCTGATAACGTAAACAATCGATCTACGTTTACCCTTTCCACTCCGTTCATTAATTTATAGACTTCTATCATATCTCCCCTCAGCCGTCTCTTTTCCAGGTTAAAGAGCCCTAACCTTTTTAGCCTTTCTTCATAGGAGTATCCTTCCATCCTCTTTACCATTTTGGTGGCTCTTCTCTGAACCTTTTCTAATAACGCTATATCCTTTTTAAGATACGGCGACCAGAATTGCACACAATATTCAAGGTGCGGTCTCACCATGGAACGGTATAGAGGCATTATAATATCTTTTGTTTTATTTTCCATTCCTTTCCTTATGATACCTAGCATTCTATTTGCTCTTTTGGCTGCCGCTGTACACTGGGCCGAGGGTTTTAACATGTTATCCACAATGACACCTAAATCTTTTTCCTGGGTGGTGGTTCCTAATGTGGAAGCTTGCATTGTGTAACCATAGTTTGGGTTGTTCTTCCCTAAGTGCATAACTTTGCACTTGTCCATATTAAATTTCATCTGCCATTTTGATGCCCAGTCTTCCAATTTATCAAGATCCTCTTGCAATTTTCCACAATCCTCTTGGGTTTTAACAACTTTAAATAGTTTGTGTCATCTGCAAATTTGATAACCTCACTCGTTATTCCACTTTCCAGGTCATTTATGAATATGTCAAAAAGCAGCGGACCCAGCACAGATCCCTGGGGTACACCACTATTCACCTTTCTCCATTGGGAAAATTGGCCATTTAGCCCAACCCTCTGCTTTCTATCTTTAACGAGTTCCTGATCCACAGTAGTACACTGCTTCCTATCCCATGACTCTTTAGGTTTGCCAAAAGCCTCTGATGAGGGACCTTGTCAAAGGCTTTCTGAAAGTCCAGATACACTATATCAACCGACTCACCTTTGTCCACCTGTTTATTCACACTTTCAAAAAAACATAACAGATTAGTAAGACAAGATCTTCCTTGTCTAAAGCCATGTTGGCTGTCTCCCATTAGGCCATTCTAGGTCTAATTTTTAGAGGGTTAATAAGTCTGTATTGTCACTAGTGCCCTCAAGCATTGACAAGAAAGTCTGACTAAATAGGGACTCTCTTATCTTATCGTTGCCTGTTGTCCTAAATCCTTCTTAATATAACTTTTTATTCTTTTTTCTTTTTTTCTTTCTTTTTGTATGTATGTTTTTCAAAACTTAAATATTAATAAATATGTATCACAATAAATGTAAAAATAGATAAAGTGCAGGTCTCAGACTAACACTGGCAGCGCTTATTTGCATAAAACAAAAAGCAGCCTGCCTTCACGCATCAACGACCTTCTCAGCACTTATCTGTTAGCAGAAAAAATTATTAACAGGGATTAGCAGCTTTTCCAACATTCCCTATTAGATGCTTTCTTCAATCGTTTAGGCCATGACTATCTACATGCTGAGTAATTTTAGTCTTTATGATGGTTTCTACCATTTATCCTGGTACTGACGTGAGGCTCACCAGTCTGTAGTTTCCCGGATCACCCCTGGAACCCTTTTTAAAAATTGGTGTTACATTGGCGATCCACCAATCTTCAGGTATTAGAGATGATTTTAATGATAGTTCACAGATTACTAATAGCAGGTCTGCAATCTCATATTTCAGTTCTTTCAACACCCTTGGATGTATACCATCCGGCCCAGGTGATTTGCTACTCTTCAGTTTATCTAATAGTTGTAATTCATCTTCCTGATGTATCGATATTTCCTTCAATTCTTCCGCACCTTTAAATACCACTTCAATCATGGGTAACATCCCTACATCTTCCTCAGTAAAGACCGATGCAAAGAATTCATTCAGTCTCTCCGCTATCGCCTTGTCGCCTCTTAGTGCCTCTTTAACTCCTCTATCATCTAATGGTCCAACTTACTCTCTCACTGTTTTTTTTGCTACGAATGTACTTGAAAAAATCTTTATTTCATGTTTTTGCTTCCGCAGCAAGCTTCTTCTCAAATTCTCCCTTTGCCTTCTTTATCAATGCCTTGCATTTGACCTGCCAGTGCTTGTGCTGTTTCCAGGTTTCGTCGTTTGGCTCTTTTTTCCATTTCCTGAAATATGCTTCTTTGGCAACAGCCTCTCTGACCTCCCCTTTAAACCATGCTGGCAGTTTTTTGGACTTCCTTACACTTTTCTTAAAGTGTGGAATACAGCTGGTCTGGGCTTCCAAGATAGTACTTTCAACAACACCCAAGCTTGATGTAAGTCTTTAACCTTTGCAACTGCTCCTCTTAGTTTTTTCTTAACTATTTTCCTCATTTTATCATAGTCTCCCTTTCGAAAGTTAAAAGGTAGTACTGTGGATTTCCTTACTATCCCTCCTCCACTAATTAAATCAAAGGTGATCATGCTATGATCACTATTGCCAAGTGGCCCCAACATCCTTATCTCTTGCATTAGATCTCGTGTTCCACTAAGGACTAGGTCTAATATGGCTTCCCCTCTGGTCGGTTCATGAACCAGCTGCTCCAAGAAGCAGTCATTTATGTCATCTAGGAACTTTATCTCCCTAGCATGTCCTGCCGTGACACTGACCCAGTCGATACCGGGGTAATGGAAATCACCCATTATTATTACTGCGCTGTAACGTTTGTTAGCTTCCTTGATTTCTTTGAGCATTTCATCATCCATTTGTTCATTCTGGCCAGGCTGTCGATAGTACACCCCCACTGCCATCGCCTTCCCCTTTTTACATGGAATTTCAATCCATAGAGATTCTACAGCAAATTTTGTTTCCTGCAAAACTTTAATCCTTTCTGGCTCAATGCCCTCTCTAACATAGAGCGCAACCCCTCCACCAATTTGATCAGCTCTATCATTACGATATAGTTTGTACCCAGGCATCACAGTGTCCCACTGATTGTCCTCCTTCCACCATGTCTCTGATATTCCAATCATATATAACCTCTCATTTAGTGCTATATATTCTAACTCTCCCATCTTATTCTTTAGACTTCTAGCATTTGCATACAACCATTTTAGAGACTGTATTTTATTCATATTAATTTGGCTATTGGTAGACATGGGTAAGTTGGGATCTTTAAGCTCTGTCTGCTCCATACTCGAGGGCATTTGGGTTACTTTACTCTTTTTTAGAACCTCTCTGCTTTTGGTAGTATCCTTCAAGGATACATTCTTCCGAACCATCCGCTCTTGGGCGACTGTCGGCTTTCCCCTATTATCTAGTTTAAAAGCTGCTCTATCTCCTTTTTAAAAGTTAATGCCAGCAGCCTGGTTCCATCCCAGTTAAGGTGAAGCCCATCCCTTCGGAAGAGCCCCTCCTTTCCCCAGAATGTACCCCAGTTCCTAACAAATGCAAACCCCTCATCTCTGCACCATTGTCTCATCCACGCATTGAGACTCCGGAGATCTGCCTGCCTTTTTGGTCCTGCACGTGGAACGGGAAGCATTTCGGAGAATGCTACCCTGGAAGTTCTGGATTTCAACTTCCTACCTAAAAGCCTAAATTTAGTCTCCAGAACCTCACTACCACATTTTCCTATGTCATTGGTACTGACATGTACCAAGACAGCAGACTCCTCCCCAGCACTATCTAAGACCTTATCTAGGTGGTGCGTGAGGTCCGCTACCTTAGCACCAGGCAGGCATGTTACCAGGCAATCCTCACGTCCACCAGCCACCCAGCTATCTACATGCCTAATGATCGAATCACCAACTATAACGGCTGTCCTAACCCTTCCCTCATGGGCATATGGCCCTGGAGAAACTTCCTTGGTGCAATAGGGTTTTACATCACCTGGAGGACAGGTCCTAGTTACAGGATCACTTCCTGCCACACCAGGGTGATGCTCTCCTGTCACATGACCTCTCTCCTCCATGGCAACAGGGATGCTGCCAGACTGGAGGTGGGACTTCAGGACTATATCCCTGTAGGTCTCGTCTATGTACCTCTCTGTCTTATATTTTCCAAGTCTGCTACTCTAGCCTCTAGAGAACGGACTCATTCCCTGAGAGCAAAGAGCTCCTTGCACCTAGTGCACACGTAAGACCTCTCACCAACTGGGAGAAAATCATACATGTGACAGTCAATGCAAAAGACTGGAAAGCCCCCATCTCGCTGCTGGACTGCTGTCTACATCATAGTTTTACGTTTTTGTTTAGATCTTTAAGTTCTTTTCTTACTAAGGGTTGCTATGGATATTTATACCAATAAAACTTTACCTAATACGTTTAATATACCTTGTTCGCCTGAAGCTTAATTAATCTCAGGTCTTTAGTGTATGACTGATTTGGGTAATGAGCTTCACCTGAGAGCACCTCCTGTCTTTTAAGATGTGTAAGTACCTATAAAGCTACGATTATCCCGGGGTAGGTGAGTGTGGGGAGGGAAATAACACTTATTAAAAGAGGGCTGCTACACAGTACCCTGCCCTGTGCTGCTGAGGTAAGCTATATTCTTATTTGATTTAAATTATAGCTCTTTTCTGCTGCTAGGCTCTAACTTATTATGAAATTTAAACTACAAGCTATCTGCTGGGTTCTAAATGTAACCAGAAAGCTCTCTTCTGTGTTTTAAATTTAAACTTAAACTGCTGCTACTAGGCCCTGACTGATTTAACAAAAAATAGTGGGTTCACAGATTAAATAGCTTTAATAGAAAGAATTCCTTTCAGAAAATTCCCAGAAGTATATATTCACAATTGCAGATCTCTCTCCAGAAGTAACAGTCCCCTTTTCTAGTCTTTCAAGACTGAGGATCACAGAGCTCTGGTTGAGCTATTTATGCCTGTGCTGCTGAGGTAAGCTGTGGCCAACTTCCTGGATAATTAACAGTCTTTGCTTGGATAGAGTCTTTCAAAATGGCCTTTTGAACTGTCACCTGGTGTTAACACCTATTGAAAATGTTTCACAGGTCTCTTGCCCCCTAGTTAGAAGGCCTCTTTGTAAAGGTCTCTAGAAGACTTTATTTGCTGCTCAAAGAGTACTGACCCTGTTTTGCCTTTTGTGCTAATCTGTATTCTTATTTGATTTAAATTATAGCTCTTTGCTGCTGCTGGGCTCTAACTTATTATGAAATTTAAACTACAAGCTCTCTGCTGGGTTCTAAATGTAACCAGAAAGCTCTCTTCTGTGTTTTAAATTTAAACTAAAAGTACTTTGCTGATACTAGGCCCTGAGTGACTATTAAATTAAAACTACAAGCTCTCTGCTGGGTATGAAATGTAACCAGAAAGTTCTCTTCTGTGTTTTAAATTTAAACTTAAACTGCTGCTACTAGGCCCTGACTGATTTAACAAAAAATAGTGGGTTCACAGATTAAATAGCTTTAATAGAAAAAATTCCTTTCAGAAAATTCCCAGAAGTATATACTCACAATTGCAGATCTCTCTCCAGAAGTAACAGTCCCCTTTTCTAGTCCTTCAAGACTCTGTGCCCTCATGGCATGGATGTAGAGAGGCTAATGGTCTCAGCTCAACCTGCCAGATGGTGTAACCACAGTCCTTTGGGCCTCCAGGGGGATCTCTATGAGAAAGTCGTACCCTTGCAAATGGAAGAGGCTTGCTGTCTGGTATGAGGGCCAGGCCCTAGATCCTTTTGTCTGTTTCACACAAAAACTGCTTGAATATCTTTACACCTCTCTGAGTCTGGACTTAGGTCCAACTCCGTCAGGGTCCACCTCATGTAATTGGAGCTTACCATTGAGGTGTGGAAGGAAAGTCTATCTCTGTGCAGCCTTTAGCTGTTCGCTTTATGCAGGGGTTGCTTCTCTTGAAGAGTATTGAAAAGAATATCACTTATTCTTTTTTAACTGCTATGCTATCATTTGGGTTTGTTCATATTGTAGAAACTCCTACTTATGATTATAGCAAGATTTTAGATTTAATTGTTGTTTTATCTTCTTATATCTCTTTGTATGCTCCATTGCAATTTATGTCCATACCCTGGTCAGATCATTCTTTATTAGAGTTTTCCATTCATCATAGCAACGTTGCAGTGTCTTCCCCTTTGGAAAGTGTTCCCAAGAGACTCCCGTATCACTCTTCCTATTTTCCTGATACTTTATTTGAAGTGTGGTCTTCTTCCATGAATGATGTTGCCTCATTAGCTGTTACAGATATTTGGATAGAATCTTTTCAGTCTTCTTTAAATACTGTTGCTCCTATGAAATTTAAGAAGCATTTTAATAGATATAGGCCACCGTGGCTTACCTTGGCATTGATAATTTTTAGGCGCCAGTTACATCGTATGGAGAGGCGTTGGCATAACTTGATGATGTTAGAGGTGAGTATTTATGCTTGTTAGCTCAATATCCAAAAGTCTGTTTTGGAGAGCAATTGGAAATACTATGATTCTCAGATCATGATCTGTTTAGGTGCTCCAAGTCACCTTTTTTCTGTTGTGAAACATTTATCAACTCCTGCTGTGGGTTCCTCTTCTTCTGATATCAGTACAAGTAATGTATACCAAAAGGCATGTGGCCTATGTGCGGATGGTATTACATTAATATACACTCTTCTGATTCATTGAATCACAGTTGTTTTTGGATTCTTTTTGCTCAAAAATTTCAACCATTCAAAGTTTCTTTACTGTTGGGTCTACTTCTGAGGAACTTTGTTGTCATTCTGTTCCTTGAATTGAGACAAATTCACAGTTGTGGATTTCTTTTCAATCGGTCTCCCTGTCTCAGGTTCTTGATGTTATTTCTTCTTTAAATAACAATTTCAGTCCACTCTATGGTTATGCGATTCAGTTGTTTAAAAATGTAAAAGAACTGATCGGGCTCTCTATAGTTGCTATAGTTAATGGCTCTTTTTCCAGGGAACAGTTCCTACAGCGGTAAAGAAAGCTTCAGTGTTTCCTTTGCTTAAGGGATCCTCCTTGGATAAACTCGATGCCTTAAATTATCATCCTATTTCTTCTATTTCATGTTTAGCTAAGGTTTTAGAGAAATTGGTTCTTTTACAATTACAGAGCTTTATCGACAAAATATATTTTGTTGTCTGAATCGCAATTTGAATTTTGCCCCAACCATGTGACTGATTCACTTTTGCTGACTCTTACTGGTGAGTTCCTCACTGGTTTTGTTCATAGCAAATCTTTTTTATTAGTGATGCTTGATGTATCTGCTGCACTTGATACTGTGGATCATTCTTTACTCTTAGCGAGACTTTGGAGTTGGGGATACAAGGTGAGGTGATTTCTTAGTTTACATCATTTCTGCAGAATAGATTTATTCAAGTTCAATATTTAGGACAAGTATCATCCTGGAAAGGTATTGATGCAGGGGTGCCGCAGGGTTCTCCGATGTCGGCATTATTGTTTAATCTTTATATTGCTCCAATTCAGAGAAACTTTGAAGGATTATATCTACGTCATTAGATGACTCTGAAATATGTGGAACTTTGCCTTAATTCAGTTGAGACGTGGATGTTTCAGAACAGGCTGAAATTGAACAAGAAGAAGACTGAAGTTTTGTACTTGTATTTGAAGCTTCAGAATCCCTTAAGTTCCCATCTTGTGAGGGTTTCTTTTTCTTTTGAACTTAGTTATGTTGTGAGAGATCTTCGGGTGTGGTTAGATACATAATTGAATCTGCATCATTATATTCAAAGATTAGTTAAGGTTGCTTACAATAAATTGCATCTTCTCTGAAGATTAAAACCCTATTTATCTAGTAGCAACTTTCGTTCTGTGTTGCAGATTTTAGTCCTTTCATCTTTGGACTATTGTAACAGTTTTTTCAAGGTCTTTCCAAAGCTACCATTTCTCCTTTACAATCAATTCAAAATGCTGCCGCGTGTCTTCTAACCGGATGTAAACATTCTGATGATATATTACAGCAATTATTTGTTTTGCATTGGCTTCCCATTATATTTTGAGTTCTATAGAAACATAGAAAATGACGACCAAAAAGACCACATGGCCTATCTAGTCTGTCCTTCCATATAAACAACTACAATAGTCTCCTTTTTTCCTTTAGAGATCCTCTGTGCTTGTCCCATGCTTTTTTGAATTCAGATATTGCCCTCATTTCTACCACCTTCACTGGGAGACTATTCCATGGATCCACCACTCTTTTCGTAAAGAAATATTTCCGCATATCACTCCTGAATCTATCCCCTTTCACCCTTATCCCATGTCCCCTCATCGCAGAACTTGTTTTCAATCGAAAGAGGTTCTCCCCCTGTGCATTTATGCCACGGAGGTATTTAAACGTCTCAGTCATATCACCACTATTCCGCCTTTCCTCTAAGGTATACATATTAAGATCCTTAAGTATGTCCTTAAATGCTTTATAATCAAGACCACTAACCATTTTAGTAGCTACCCTCTGTACTGACTCCATTCTGTTTATATCCTTTAGAAAGTGCGGTCTCCAGAATTCCACACAAAACTCCAAATGAGGTCACACCAAAGACTTATACAGAGGCACTATCACCTCCTTTTTTCTGCTAGCCATTCCTCTCCCTATGCACCCAAGCATCCTTCTAGCTTTTGCTCTTGCCTTTTCTACCTGTTTAGCTACTTTAAGATCATCAGACACAACCACACTGAGGTCCCGCTCTTCTTCAGTGGACAAAAGTACTTCACCCCCTATACCATTGATGGCTAACCTTTTTGAGCCCGAGTGCCCAAACTGCCGCACAAAAGCAAAGAATTTCCTCAAAGTGCCAGCACGTCATTTGCATAAGTGGTCTTATTTGCATAAATATTTGCATAATGTTACCATACACTAACTTTTAGTAAACATGTCTCTTAATGAGTGTATGGATAAAGAAAGACTAAAAGATTTCTACATTACTATAATCCAGTGCCAACCGCCAGGCACATTAGGAACTACTACAAACGCTGCCCATTTAGAACCCATAGCAAACCCGCCGTATCCTGACAGCATTACCAGGACTCACAAAGCACCATACCCTACCTATCAAAAGGCAACACTGCAAATATTAAACCAATACATTTCAGAGAATACTGGGGAAAGAGAACAAGTGGCAACGTCAAATAGGAATTTCCTCTTGTACCAAACAAAGCGCAGATGTTAATGATGCACATTTCCCAGAGCTGACATATTCCAGTTAATAAATTCAAAATAAAGAGATATCTTTCTACCTTTTGTGCATTTTTTTTCAGTTGCAATTGGTCCAGCCACCTTCTTCTGGTTTCTTCATGTTTTCTGCTAACTCTCCATCGTCTGCTGTCCATTTGTCCTTTCTTCTCTCTTCTAGTTTTTTTTCCATTCTCTCTCTCTCTCTACATCTGCTTTAACATACTAATCTTTCTCCTTTTGCTCTTTCCTCATTCCTATTTCATCCACACAAATTTTACCCCTCCATCCTCAATCCCCAATTACTCTCCCAATACCTGGCCAATTGTAGATTTTTCATCCCTCCTACACAAAATATTTTTCCCCTCTCCATTTTACTCTCCCAGCCCCATCCCATTCTAATCCTCCCCCAACATCAGCTCCCTTCTAGTTCCAGTCTCACCCAGCATCCATTCCCTTCTAGTCCCTGCATCAGCCCATTTCCAGTCCAAGTCCCTTCATCAGCTCATTTTCAATCCTAGCCCCCCCATCAGCCCATTTCTACTCATTTCCTAGCCCCACCATCAGCCCATGTCAAATCATAGCTCCCCTCCACTCAGCCCAATTCCAGTCCAAGCCCCCCATGAGCCTACTTCCAGTTCTAGCCCCTCCATGAGTCCATTTCAATTCAAGCCCCCACCACAGCCCATTTCAAATCTTAGCTCCCCCCAACAGCCCATTTCCAGTCCTATCCTAGCTGTTCCATCAGCCCATTTTCAGTCCTAGCTCCCTTCCCTCACAGCCCATTTCCATTCCAAGCCCCCTCCCCATCAGCTATTTGCAGTTCAAGCCTCCCCTTCCACTCAGCCCATTTCCAGTCCTAGCAACACCCCAACCCATTACCAGTCCTAGCCCCCCGTCAATCTACTTCCAGTCCTAACCCCCATCACCCCATTTTCAGTTTAAGCCCCCCCCTATAACCCTTTACCAGTCCTAACCCCCCATCAGCCCATTTCCAGTCAGCCCCCCATAGCCCATTGCCAGTCCTAACCACATCAGCCCACCTCAAGTCCTAACCCCTCCCCATCAGCCCATTTCCTGTCCTAGCCCCCCCCCATAACCCATTATCAGTCCTACACCCCCATCAGCCCACTACCAGTCTTAACCCCCCCATAGCCCATTACCAGTCCTAACCCCCCCCATCAGCCCATTACCAGTCCTAACCCCCCCATCACCCCATTTCCAGACAGCCCTCATCAGCTCATAGCCCATTGCCAGCCCTCATCAGCCCACAGCCCATTGCTAGTCTTAACTCCCCCCCATAGCCCACTGCGTCTTAACCCCCCTCCACAGCCCACTGCCAGTCTTAACCCCCCTCCCTAGCCCATTGCCAGTCTCAACCCCCTCCCTCCCTAGCCCATTGCCAGTCTCAACCCCCCTCCTCCCTAGCCCATTGCCAGTCTCAACCCCCCTCCCCCCTCCCTAGCCCATTGCCAGTCTTAACCTCCCTCCCTCCCTAGCCCATTGCCAGTCTTAACCTCCCTCCCTAGCCCATTGCCAGTCTCAACCCCCTCCCTCCCTCCCTAGCCCATTGCCAGTCTCAACCCCCTCCCTCCCTCCCTAGCCCATTGCCAGTCTCAACCCCCCTCCCTCCCTCCCTAGCCCATTGCCAGTCTCAACCCCCCTCCCTCCCTAGCCCATTGCCAGTCTTAACCTCCCTCCCTCCCTAGCCCATTGCCAGTCTTAACCCCCCTCCCTCCCTCCCTCCCTAGCCCATTGCCAGTCTTAACCCCCCTCTCTCCCTCCCTAGCCCATTGCCAGTCTTAACCCCCCTCCCTCGGCTCATGGCAATAAAAAAAAAAAAAGCTGCCCGCTGCCGCCGCGGCGGCATGGAGTGTCCCGCGGGGCTCCCTCTGCCCGGCGGGACTCTCCCGGCGCTGCTCAGCCCCTCTCTGCCGGCTTGCAGAGACGCGAAGGGAGAGAGAGTCTCCCTCGCGTCTCTCTTAAGCCCGCAGGGGCAGATGGGAAATTTCCCATCAGCCCCTGCGGGCTTAACAGAGACCCGAGGGAGACTCTCCCTTCGCGTCTCTGCAAGCCGGCAGAGAGGGGCTGAGCAGCGCCGGGAGAGTCCCGCCGGGCAGAGGGAGCCCTGCGGGACACTCCATGCCGCCGCGGCGGCAGCGGGCAGCTTTTTTTTTTTTTTTAATGTGCGACCTTCCCGCGTGCCAGCTGCAAGGCCTTCGCGTGCCACAGCTGGCACGCGTGCCATAGGTTCGCCATCGCTGCCCTATACTATATTGCTCCCTTGGATTGCTGCAGCCCAAATGCATAACCTTGCATTTTTTAACATTAAATCCCAGCTGCCAAATTCTAGACCATTCTTCAAGCTTAGCTAGATCCCTCCTCATGTTATCTACACCTTCCTGGTTATCTACTCTATTGCAGATTTTGGTAATATCTGAAAAGAGGCAAACCTTACCCGACAGCCCTTCCGCTATATCACTAACAAAGATGTTAAAAAGAATCAGACCAAGGACAGATCCCTGGGGCACACCACTGGAAACTTCCTTCTCAGAGTGAGCTCCATTTACCTGTACCCTTTGTTGCCTCCCACTCAACCAATTTCTAACCCAAGCAGTAATTTTAGGGTCCATCCCTAGGGTGCTTGGTTTGTTTATAAGTCGCCTGTGAGGAACAGTGTCAAAGGCTTTACTGAAATCTAAATACACCACATCTAGGGCTCTCCCTCGGTCCAACTCCCTGGTCACCCAGTCAGAGAAATCAATCAGATTTGTCTGACAAGACATGCCTCTGGTGAATCCATGCTGCCTCAGATCCTGTAATCCGCTGGACTCCAGAAACCTCACTATTTTCTCTTTCAGCAGCGTTTCTGATAATTTACTCACCACCGAAGTGAAACTAACTGGCCTATAGTTTTCAACCACATCCTTACTTCCACTTTTGTGTAAAGGGACCAAATGAGCCTCTCTCCAGTCCTTTGGCACCACTTCCGACTCCAACGAGGAAAGGCCAATCAGTGGAGCTGCTAGAACGTCCCCAAGTTCCCTCAGTATTCTAGGGTGTATCCCATCCAGTCCCATCGCTTTGTCTACTTTAAGTTTAGCTAGTTTCTCATTAACAGTCTTCTGAAAATTCTTCAAGATGCCCCTTGCTTCTGTTCCTGTTTGTGGGTGTTTTCTTAGGTCCTGTTCCTGGTTCTTCATCTGTGAACACAGAAAAGACGTATTTGTTAAGCAAGTCTGCTTTATCCTCATCAGCTTCTACATATTCCTCCCCTTCATCCTTGAGTCTGACAATACCACTTTTACCCCTCCTCTTCTCACTAACATATCTGAAAAATGTCTTATCCCCCCATTTTATTGCATTGGCTATTTCCTCCTCTTTTTGAATCTTTGCTTTCCTGATTACTTTGCTAGCTTCTCTAAGTTTTTCCAAATATAGATGCCTGTCTTCCGCTCTCTGTGATCTCTTGTATTTCATGAAGGCCTCTCTGTTTTTCTTCACCTTCTCTGCTAATTCTTTCAAAGACCATAGCAGTCTCCTTTTCCTTTTACCTTTATTTACCATTTTAACAAAAAGGTTAGTTTCCCTTAAAATCCCCTTTCAGTTTTGCCCACTGTTTTTCTACATCCCCCAGCTGTTCCCATCCCGCTATCGACTCCCTGAGGTATTGGCCCATCTTGGCAAAGTTAGTTTTCCTAAAGTCTAAGATCCTCACTTTTGAATGCATTCTAACAGCCCTGGTCCTAATACTGAACCACATCATCTGGTGATCACTGGATGCAAAAAGAACTCCCATTATAACATCAGAAACACTTTCACCATTGGTAAGCACCAAGTCCAGTATGGCACCTTCACTTTTGGGGTCTGTTACCAATTGCCTGAATAGTTCTCCCTGTAGAGAATCCAAACTCTCCTTACTTCTAGATGATACTGCAGCAGGAATGTGCCAATCAACATCTGGCATATTGAAATCCCTTATCAGTAGCTCGTCCCCATTCCTAGCAATGCTGCGTATGTCTTCAATTAACTCTCCATCCACCTCTTCCTTTTGTGAGGGAGGTCTGTATATCACGCCAATGCAAATAGATTTCTCTTTCCCTCTTTCTAGTTTAACCCACAGTGCCTCCTCTCTCCCTTTTAAGCTCTATGTCCAAAGCTTTAATATTATTTTTTACATATATTGCCACTCCTCATCCTCTTCTTCCTATCTTGTCCTTTCTGAATAAAGTATAGCCTGGTATAGTTACATCCCAATCATGGTTTTCTGTGAACCATGTTTCTATAACTGCCACTAAATCACTAAGTCAGCCACTCCCATTAAAGCTTCAACATCTGGGATCTTATTTCCCATGCTACGGGCATTTATAGATACCGCTTTCCATATGTTGCCCCTTTTACCCATGTCCATAAAAGGTATACCTTTCCATATGGAAAGGTATTTAAGGTTTCACTTACCTGGGGGCTTTCTTCACCCATCCCCAACGAATCTAGTTGAAAGCCCTCTTCAGTAGATTAGCCAGTCTGCTACTGAAGACACGTCGACCTTTCTTGGACAGATGGACACCATCTCTGCTCTGCAACCCTTGGAACAGTATTCCAAGGTCCAGGAAACCAAAACGCTCTCAATGACACCATCCATGCAGCCATGCATTCATCTCCCAGTTGCGAACTTCTCTGCCTTGGCCTTTACCCTCAACAGGGAGGATTGAAGAGAACACCTCCTGCACACCTATCTGCTTCACCCTCTGTCCCAGAGTTATGAAGTCACTTTTGATATGCTCAGAGAGATACTTGACAGTATCATTTGTGCCGACATGGATTAGCAACATTGGATAATATTCAGTGGGCTTGATGAGTCCGGCAAACTCTCCGTAATATCTCGGATTTTGGCACCTGGCAGACAGCATACCTCTCTGGACATCAAGTCTGGTCAGCAGATGGACGTCTCAGTACCCCTTAGAAGAGAGTCACCAACCACCACTACTTTTCTCTTCCTTTTGATCACTGATTCTGTAACTTTGGGGTACATGAGCTCTGATTTTTCCCTTTCCAGGGACGCTTTCACCTCCTCCACTTCCAGGGCTGCATAATGTTCTTCACTTCAAGGGCTGGAGAAGTTGGATTGGTGATTCTGTAGGCCCTGGCGACTTGTGTCCAGCGTTCGTTATTCTGTAGGCACCCATCTTCTCCTCTGCTGGAGAGCTTTGATGTTGTATCTCATCAATGTACTTCTCGCTGTCTTGAATGCTCCTTAGCCTCGCCACCTCCTCTCTGAGTTCCTCCACTTGTTTCCTGAGAGCTTCAGCATGCAGGCACCCTGCACGTGGAACCGGTCCTTCAACTGGCATTGGGACCTCTGTCTGGACAGAGGCAGAAGCTGTAAAGGGGGCAACAGCTTTAGCGATATGATTTTTCCCAGTAATTGTTCAGTTCGTGGAGCTTAGGTATCTGTTAAAACACAAGAGAGAGATCTACCAATGTACTAGCCGGTTTCCCAGCTGTCCTTTCAGAGAAAAATCAGTTAAATCTCTTTAAATATGTTCAAAATGTGCTGTTCCAAGTCCCTGTATGTAGTTAATTTGGGAAGTGCTCTATAAAGCAAGACTGTTCACTAGGGGTGGGTGGGAGTTGGGGGAGTGGGTAGGGAAGGAACTAACACCTGATTAGGTGTCAGTAGCTTCAAAGAGCTCAGAAAGATACTAAAGCTGAGTTTTAAACCTACCCCACTAAAGAAAATATTTCTCCTTTTAAACTAAAGCACCAAAAAGAATGTAACTTTGTTATAAAAATGTACCAAACCCCTTTTAAGAGCTCCCAGGCAGAGAGTTGTAATTTAAAAAGCCACAAACTCTTACCTTTGCTTGAAATGTATAACCCATGTTAAGAATGCCTCCTTACTTTTAAATGTTTACACAATCTGGCTCCTATTAGTCTGTCAACTTTACTTATACCTTATTGCCCTTCGCGTGTATTACAGTCTCAGGATTCACAGTTATTAGTGGTTCCCTCATTTAAACAGATTCACCTTCAGTCTTTACGTAAGAGAATTTTCTTTATGAGTGCTCCATCGATTTAGAATTCTCTTCCTAATGAGTTATGTACTGAAGCAAAGCTGATTGTCTTTCAGCAAAAATTGAAATCTTACTTTTTCTAGCAAGCCTTCTTTGGTTGTGTTTGATGGATGGGTGAACTACATCAGGCAGTTATGTTTTTGGTGCAATATGATCCAAATGCTGTCTCAAATGGCAGTTTTTTAACTTTTTGTGTAGATTATAATACTTATTTTATTTGAATTTAATGTACTTTGTATGACCTTTTGGTTTGTCATGATCAACTGTGTATGTTTTTTGTTACCTACCTTGGTTATTGTGCAGGTATAAATAATTTTAAAAAAATAAATAAATAAAATAAATACATCTCCTTATAAGCCTCACACAGTGTCTTGGAACCTCAATGTAGTTCTTGAGCAACTCATGAAAGCTCCCTTGAGCAACTCAATTCCTGTCTTCTGAAGTTTTTGACCTGGAAAGTATTGTTTCTGGTGGCAGTCACTTCAGCATGCAGAATGAGTGAGCTTCAGGCCCTAGCAGTTCATGCACCTTATACCAAATTCCACTGTAATACAATGGTCCTCCGTACTCATCCTAAATTCCTTCCAAAGGTGGTATCGGATTTCCACCTTAATCAGTCAATTGTTCTTCCAACATTTTTCCTGAGACCTCATGCCCACAAAGGGGAAGCTATTTTGGACTGCAAACGAGCCTTGGCCTTCTATTTGGAGCAGACAAAAACCCAAAGAAAGTCCATCCAGCTTTTTGTTTCTTTTTACCCCAATAAGCTGGGAGCTGCCATTTCCAAATGCTCTCTTTCAATTTGGCTAGAAGACTGCATCTCTTTTGCTTACGCCCAAGCAGGCCTGAGCCTTGATAGTCATGTCACAGCTCACAGTGTCAGAGCTATTGCTGTGTCGGTGTCCAACTCACGCTGGGTCTCCATGGAAGAGATCCGCAGGGCTGCAACGTGGTCTTTGGTCCACACGTTCACATCTCACTACTGCCTAGATGGGGATTCCCGATGTGACAGCAACTTCGGCCAATCTGTACTACGGAACCTGTTTGGGGATTAAAATCGAACTCCATCCTCCCTTGGCCCATTCTATTCTATCCAGGCTACCAAACAAAAAAGGTAGAGAGAATCTCTGCTATTGTACATAGTTGGTATTTGAGTTGCTATGACCTCTCTGCAGTTGTTTTTCCCCTGTTGAGCTTCTTGGTAGCCTCCTCAGTTTTCGGTAGCCTGTAGCTTGGCAGTGCCATATATGAGGACTCATTCCTGCTTGTCTGGAGAAAAGGCAGTTACTCACCTGTAGTAGATGTTCTCCGTGGACAGCAGGAATAAATCCTCCCCGAAGAGTTGTCTTCTGCAACAGCTTTATTATCAGACTGATTCAAGATGGCGCTGCGGCGGCAGACGAGAAGGAGGCTTACAGGTTCCTCATGGACATCACCCATACGTGAGAACTTATTCCTGCTGTCAACAGAGAACACCTGCTACAGGTGGGTAACTACTTTATTCTTTGTTGTTATACTACTCTTATACTCCTTTAATCTTAAACGTATTCTCCTTTTTGTCTTGCCAATGTATATCAAAAGACAGGGCAAACAATTGTATAAACCACATATTCATATGCACAGTCGGTATCTTCAGATATCACAGTCTTTTCACCGTTCCCAGGGTTAATGCACTTGGCGTCAGGGATAGTATATTCACACTGTGCTAGTGAGGCGTGCAGTGGAAAGTGGTTTTGTTTAAAAGACAGAACAGGCAGCAGTCAAGAAAATAGTGCCATCTTTATTCTATCTCAGCAGTTAAACTTTCACAGCCTGGTTCTCCCGGCCCTTCCCCCAGCCCAATTAAAGCTACTACCTTCACATGGCTTGTCTGTAAAGGACTTCTGGTTCCATGGGCCTCCTGCAGCCTGCTGGGTTTTTAAAATCTCCCTGGGAGCCATGTCCTTCCAGCCTTGAACTCTGGGCTGCAGGCCCCTTTAAAGGGGCCTGTTGATAATCACTCTGGAGAGGAAAGGGCGATACTTTATAGACTCCCAACACACATTTTGACCCTCTCAGCTCAACCATGCCCTGTTGAGCACCTGCCTCACCCGGGACTCCAGAACAGGAAAGGAAGTCTGCGTTCAAGTGAGCCTGACCAGCCCTATGGCAGACCTGAAACTGGTAGGGTTGGAGACTCGAGAACCACTGCATAATATGGCCGTTGGACTCTTTATGCCTAATCAGCCACTTGAGGGTTTGGTGGTCCATTATTAGCATAAACAGACAGCCAAGCAGGCAATACTTGAAGGTTTCAAGTGCCCACTTGACAGCCTGGGCCTCCTTCTTGATCACTGCATAATGCTTCTCTGAGGAAGCAGTTTCCTGCTGATTAATGCGATGGGATGTTTTTCACTCTTGACTTCCTGGGTCAGAACAGCTCCGAGGTCTGCCTCTGAGGCACCAGTATACACAATAAATATTAGAGAGAAATCAGGGCTACTCAGGACAGATTCAGCGCCAACAGGCTTCTTGAGACACTGGAAGGCCAGGTCCAGGTCCAGTGACCACTGGATCTGTTCGGGAGCTCTCTTCTGGAGGAGATTGGTTAATGGCTACACCACCTCTGCACAATTAAGGATGAACTGGTGGTAATAGCCAATCAATCCAAAGAAGGCACAAATCTCTTTCTTTGAATTTGGGGTGGAGACCTGGCCATTGGCATCCACCTTTCATAATATCTGTCTATTTCCAATTAAAAGCCCCTGGTATTGAATGTCCCAACCTCACAGAAAACATTTTTTGGGGTTTGCCATCAGCCTGGCCTTCCTCGGGCTACCAACGGGTTAGGTGGGTGGTCTAATCTCTGCTGTAGATAACGATATCATCAAGGTAGGCAGCTGCATATTCCTTGTGCGGTTTCAGTAGGTGGTCGATTAGGCATTGAAACATAGTGGGAGCCCCTTGTAATCCAAAGGGAAGCACTGTAAACTGGAACAGACACTGTGGTGTTGAAAAAGAAGTTTTCTCCTGGGCAGCCAGGGTCAAGGTTGATATAAAGCATGCTTTCCCTGCCAGTACCCCTTGATCAGATCCAAGGTTGATATAAAGCATGCTTTCCCAAGTCGCTCGATTAGCTCATCTACTCTGGGCATGAGATACACTTCTAGTTTAGAAGCAGCATTGGGCCTCTGGAAGTCAATGCAGAATCTGATGCGCTCTTCGGGTTTAGGAGCCAAGACGATGAGTGATGACCAGTCACGCATAGACTGTTTTATAACTCTCAGATTAAGCATCTCTTTCAACTCCTTGGTGATGGCCTGTTAGCGAGCCTCCAGAATCCAATAGGTTTGTTGCCAGATAACCACCCCAGGGTCAGTAATGATGTCATGACAAATGAGGTGAGTTCGTCCCAGGCGGGTGGAGAACACCTTCAGGTTCAGCTGGATCAAACCTTCTAGATCACTTCTCTGGGTAGCAGAGAGCTGGTCTCCAATTGGGATTTGAGCTGGATCCGACGGGGCTAAAATTTCTGGTCCAAAATCATCTCCGTGGACCATCATAGCTGTCACTGGAGTCCACTTTTTCAAGAGGTTAATATGGTTAATTTTGGATTTCTTTTGTTTATCTTCCTGGGCCATCGTATAGTTAACAGGCCCTACTTTCTCTTCAACATCATAGGGCCCCTGCCATTTACACAGTAACTAGATCTCGGATGAGGGCAGCAAATCTAGAACTCTTTCCTGGTTGGAAGGTTCGGTGCATGGCTGCCCATTTGTAGCCGCTAGTTTGCTCAACTCAGGCTTTTTCCAGACTGAGCTTGGGTACTTCTCCAGCTTTCTTCAGCTGGTCTCGCATTTGTATATTTATTTATTTATTTATTTACAGTCTCTTATATACCGCACTATTCACCATCAGCGCGGTTTACATGGAACAAAATGCTCAGTACATTTAACACGTATGAGTTTACAGGTAACAGGGTATAAATAACTTGGATAACCGGGGTGACTATTTACAAAACATACTACATGGAATCATATACACAGAAGTATAAAGTATAAAGTACTCCACCAAATTTCACCCGGCACAGGTTCTTTTTCCATGCTTCCCTTACCACATCCATATGCCTCTTGACGTTTGGCGGTACATGGAGGAGTCTGAGGCTCTGGGAGAGTGTCTGAAAAGTAGTCTCACCAGGGACTACATTTGTGGGGTCAGAGGGAGGGCCTGGCAGGTCCACAGGCCCACTTAAGTCACCAGGGACTGCTTTTATGGGTACAGGGGTTTGGGGATCTGGGGGCCCACTTGGACCACCAAACATCTTGGGTTATCTGAGGTAAAGTGCCGCATGTTACCTCAGATCACCCTTTGTTCCTGTGCTGTATCTTCACACTGGCCTGTGCTGGTTTAAAGATTCAGTGCTACAAGATGAGTAAAATCTGTGTTAGGTTTTAGTGCAATTTCTTTACACTGAGAACTGTTTTTAGTCACTAATCTTCATGCGTTTTGCATCCCCACTGTGCTACCCTTTAGCACAGTGGGTTTATGCTGATTTTCCCACAGTAATATTAGCCTTGGAAAGCCAAGAGTAAACCACTGTGCTAAAAGGGTAGCACAGCTTATTGCATGGACCTTTTACCTCTGTCCATTTAGTGGAGTGAAATAATTTTTCATTTTTAAAACAACTAGGAAAAGCGCACAGATTTGAGTTTATGGAATTCTTTCCAACCCCTCTGTGTGTGTGTGCACCTGCATGCACACGTCTATTTGTCTCTGTATTGCCTGTGTGTGGGGGAGCAGGAGGGGGAAGTGTCTTGTGTCTGTATGTGTGTGTGCATCTGTTTTATCTGTTTGTGTCTGTGTGCACATGTGTCTTTGTGGGCACTAAAGTTGAACCCTTACTGCTTTGTCCACTTAGTGGGGTGAATTAATTCTTCTTTCTTTTTTTTTTTTTTAATTGTAATCTAGTGTTTTGGAGATGTGTGTGTCTGTTGTAGAAATTTATGCACTTTCAGGCAGAGTGTCCTAAAAGAAATTCTTGTAGATCTGAGTATAGTTGAAATTCATCTGATTTACTGGAAGGATAAAATGAAAGTCCCTTAGACAATACAGACACCTCATGTAGTGATAATTGGTAGTCAGAAAGATGTATTATCCCCATTTGAGTTATATTTCCATCAATGCAGTCCGAGAAGGTTTGCCTGTGGGGGATCTGGTGACTGCCTTGTTCTTCTGGTAGCTGTGTTTAAGCTTTTTGGTATTATATTCATCCAGTGGATCCAGAATATTGAAAGATATATTCTAGGTAGTTTGGCCTTCTGCATTAGGTATCGTGCTGATGTCTGAGACTTTGTGTGGTTTTTCCCTTTCCAGTTTTCTTCGCCTCCTTCTGATGGCGGTGCATTAGTTCTTAGCTTTGATTCATTTCAGTGGTTTTACCAATTTAAGTTGGAATGCTGCTCCTGTATGGTCCTTGTGATTTCCTCTTTTGGGTTCTTATCAGTTTCATCTTCCTATCTAGTTGGTGTACCGGTTCATTTCTCAGTCACTAGTATATCTGCATATTTTTTTCTTGCCCCAGTGTACACATTGTGACCTCTCTGTTAGACAATCTTCAAACCATTTCAGAAGAGAACTGAATCCCCAAACTCTTCAAATGCCGAGGCAAAGGGCCATGACAGATGGTATCGAAGGTTACTTTGAGAACCACTGCAACCATTGGTAATCATAAGCGTAGTCTGCATGCATCCTGATACCATCCAGCAAGCACACAGAGCGCCATACCTAACCCTATGTGAGCAGTGCAGCCGCACAGGGTGCAAAGAAATAGGGGCACATTTAAGGCAGGTGGCCTCTACTCCCCTACCCCTACGTTGCTTGCCCTTGTCCCGCCACCGCTTTTCATGTTTCTTTGGTGATGTTGGTGATAACAGCGGAGCGGACAACCAATTCAAAGAAAAAAAACACGCGTCTCTCTCCGACTTCGCCCATGCATGCAGATCTAATCCCACCCTCCTCTGATGTATGCTTGCATCAGAGGAGGGAGGGATCAGACCAGCCATTCAAGCACGGAGTTGCAAAGACCCATGTTTGAATGATTGGTCTGGTCCCTCCCTCCTCTGATGTGAGCAAACATCAGAGGAGGGAGGATCAGACCTTCATGCATGTGAGGAGTCAGAAAGACCCATGGTTTTTTTTTTAAAATTGGATGTCTGCTCTGCTGCTGCTGCTGCCGCTAAGGAACCACGAAAAGTGGTGATGAGGCAAGGGCAGGCAGCACGGGAAGCCAGATCGACATGGAGGAATGGGGTAAGGCAAGATGCTGGGCATGGGGTAAATGGCAAACCTGTGATGGGGGAGGGGTGCGCGCCAGATGTGCAAGTCGCTCAGAGTGCATTTATGGCTTGGTATGATCCTGCGTACAGCATTATTTCCGTACTACAGTCCTAACAGAAACCTGAGAGGACAGGACAGAATGTCCAACTATTTTCCAGGAAGTCCTGTAACTGGACTAAGTCCAATTTTTCCAAGATTTTAGTCGTCAACAACAGATTAGAAAATGCAATGCACTTAATTGAAGTTCCCAGCAGTGGAAGAAGTTCAAATTATGGGCCCCCAACCAACAATTTTGAAAGGTCCCCCAGAACGGCAGACATCTATGTCAGAAGATGCAAGAACAGCTTCAAGTGGGCCCACTTCTTCCTTGGTGCCCTCTGCACCTCAGGGGCCACTTGGGCAGAATTTACACCACTGAGTCCCAGAAATGTGTATTAGATCTCCTTGAAATTCTTTATAGGAATCAATTTTTTGAAAGAAAGTGTGTGCCATGATATGAATACCTTTGGATGTCTTCCATAGGCATAGTCTGGGGGGGGGGGGGCACGGGGGCTGTGGCTCCTCCAAATGTTGCAGGCACTAATGATGAACTAGTCCCCCTGCCCCCACTGCCATATGATATCCTTACCCTCCTCCCCAAAGTAAGAAGACAACTACACTGATGGTGCCTTCTTTTTGTTTTTCAGTTAAACTGTGATGTTGGTTATTTTGACTGCAGTTTGGTGGTGTACACTTACTACAACTTGCAGGCATGTTTCTTGTTTTACAGTAGGTCTCTATCAGAGGTATAAGGCCCCATTATACAAAGGACATTTAGGTCAGAAAAGGGACATCTAAATTGGGTCATTCAGAATTTCCTAGGTATTACACCAAAGGCTTGCTGGAAGTGTGTATTGTGCAGCACATCCAGTGGGGGCAACAATTTTTCAAACATGTCCAAAAAAAGAATAGCATCGTTTAGAGTTTTGCCAGTGTAAACGCCAATATTTGTAGTCTACATATGTAAATGTCAGCATGTATATGTGTTACTGCTGAATTTTACAAAACTGGAAGCCCAGAATCAGCCAATTAAGGAGCTGAGCGAAATAACTTTTGTTAGGGAATATTTGAGGGGGTTTAAACACCACAGAGAGAAGCACAGTTTCATTCTGCATCACTGATGCAAACCCCAGGTCTGAGCAAGCAGTTAGCTGTCACGTCTGCCTCAGAGAAGGTATAAGTGCCGGTGTCATTATTTTATAAAGGATACACGTATTCTCCAGGAACAAACAGGAAGCCAGGCCTCACATATGGGTGACATTGGCGCTGACGGAGCCTTCGCAGGAGCATCCCCTCAGCTTTCAAAGAAAGTCTATGGGAGATGCTACCATGCATGTGTGGTCCCCTTCCCGCCCAAGGGTGCCATCTTGCTCAGTCTCCTTTTTTCCGCTGAGCCCTTCAGATGTCTGTCTGCTCTTCCCTCGGAAAAAGTTGATTTTCTCAATCTGAGTTTCGTACTCTCCTCCGGTAGTACACCAGTACTCTTCCCGCCACCCGGCATCGAGTCTCTGGTTCTTGGTTTTTCTACCTTTCTTGGCGCCTTCACGCTTTTTTTCCAACTAGCGGCAAAGTGGGTCTTCGACCTCGCTGGGATACTTTTTTCTCCCATGGCTACCAGTGGCTTTAAGAAGCGTGATCAGAGTGCCAAAATAATGTCCCTGACCGACACACACAACTGCTGCCTTCGATGCCTGGGACCAGATCACGACTCCACAGCATGTGGCTCCTGTAAGAAGATGTCCACCAAGGCCCTCAAGAGATGCCAGCAGCAGCACAATAGGTTTTTCCTGGAGTCCCCAGTACCTTTGAAGGCCAAGGTCTCTGACAAAACCGCGGAATCTCAAGGTAGCCTTACAGACCCTGACCAACGCCGTGGTTCCTCGGAAACGAGGTCTCCCTCGAAGGAACTCAAGAAGAAGGCCTTTAAGGCAGCTTCCCTGGATGGCTCAGACGGTAAGTCCCGAGCCAGGTACCGCAGTTTTAGACGGTTGTCTGAGGGATCAGAGACGGAGTGGCCTGAGAAGGTCCCCCAAAAGGACTCTACCTCGGGCCGGCCTCGGTCGCCTGACACCAACCTTGTTGAGGACTCCCCTTTGGGGGAATCGGCATTGGACACAATTCCTTCAATGCTCACGCCAATGGCTGCGGAGCCTTCTGGCCTGGAGTCCAGAATGGCAGCCCTGAAGCGCAGCTTGCCTGCCTTAATGGACCAACAGTGGGCACTGTTGTCTGGTACCACTGGGCCCTTGATGTTGAGGACATCCCTGGAGGCCGTGCCGATCCTCGTCTTTCAGCCTCGAGTTGATCCTCAGCCGAGGTCTCAATCCAGTTCCTGTTCCACAGGGCCGCGATCTTGGCCTCTGAGGGCTGTGGGCAGGGATCAGACCTGGAGCCCACGAGCCATCCTTCCCTCAAATTCTCGATGGACGATTCTGAGTGGGAAACGGAGGATGAGGGGTCACCGGACACCCGTCACCACTGCGACATCCCCTCGGACTCCCTTCCCTTGGAGCCTCAGCGTCAGTCCCCGCCCAAGGACATGGCATTCCTCAATTTCATCAGGGACATGTCCAAGGCCTTAGCATTCCCAACGGAATAGTAGGAGGACCCTCAGATGGAAGAGCTAGAAATCCTCCAATACGAGGCCCCTATCCTAGAATGGCTAATTCTCTTCAATGTGGGAGACACCGGCATCAGTGCTGATGATTAGCAAGTGGCTCAACTCGATTTATTGAGTCCGCCGGAGCCCAGGCTTTCAGAAGTCACAGCTGCCACACAACTCCACGGTGGTAGAGTCAGCCATGTGTCATCTGAAGAGTCAGAGAATGCACTCCTCAGTTCCCCCCCGAAAGGGAGCCACACACCCTGGATGCCCTCAGCAAAAAGTGCTACCAGGGCTTGATGCTCATCGGCTGGATCCAGGCATACCAGCTGTATATGGGCATGTATCTGAGAGACCTGGGGAGGGAACTTACCGGTTTATAAGTTAGTCTTTCCAAGGAATCCCTGCAACGGTTCAAAAACCTGGCCAAAGCTGTCCATGAGTGCTCCAAGTTTGTCTTGGGCAGCCTATGATGGCTTCGAGTCAGCAGCTTGAGTAGCGGTGGAGAGCATCGATGCCCAATGTCAAGCTTGGCTACAGTCATCCGACCTCGAGCAATGAGTTCAGGACAAATTGATCAACGTCCCATGCCAAGGAGAAAACCTCTTTGGAAAACCTATGACTGAGAAGGCTGCTGAGCTGGAGACTGAGTTCATGACGAGGACCAGGCTCTCTATGGAGACCGCTGCCCCTCCCTGATAGAAGGGTTCAGGTAAAAAGCCCTTCTACTCGAGGAAAGGGGCTATTTAGAGAAACTACTCATCTTTTCAGGCCTCCCCGGCGCCCCAGCAAGGGCAGCAGGCCAATAGACATGGGCAAGGCCTCGTAAGCAGAAGGCTCCCAAGCCCCAGGCATCGGCCCTGGCCCAGCCAGGGGGGGCTTTTGACTCCTTGGGCAAAGCCTCTACACCCCAAGGAGGTCAGCAGGCCACAGGGGGACGTCTCATTCACTATGCCCAAAGATGGCCAGCCATCACCACTGATTCTTGGGCACTCCAAGTGGTCAAGGAGGGCCTACCTCCTCCTCCTGGCCCAGATACCACCTCCTTTCTTTACGGGAGAGCCTCCCAGTTTTCCCCTTCACCGGGACCTTATACTGAAGGAACTGGCAGGTCTTCTTGAGGACAGAGTGGTAGAATTAGTCCCCATCATCTCAGGGGCAAAGGGTTCTACTGCAGGTACTTCCTCATACCTAAAAAAGGGGGTCTAAGGCCCATCCTTGACCTGTGCAATCTGAACAGATTGTGAGGACTGACTCCCTGTTTGTTCCCAGAGAAAGCGTAGTTACTCACCTGTAATAGGTGTTCTCTGGGGCCTGCAGGAATCAGTCCTCACAACCCTCCCTTCTCCCCTTGGAGTTGCTTTGTGGAACCTGTGTCTTTTGGGGAAACTGCTAGGTACTTGTGACCTAGATTGGCCACTGTTGGACCTTGGTCTGTCCCAGTATGGCATATCTTATGATCTTAACTTTTATTTTTTGCTGTCTTTTAGCTATGTCATCTGACTGAGCAAGATGGTACCCTTGGGCAAGAAGGGGGCCACGCATGTGTGGTGGCACCTCCCAAAGGCTTTCTTTGAAAGCTCGGAGGATGCTTCCATGAGGGCTCCGTCAGCGCTGTCACCCATATGTGAGGGCTGATTCCTGCTGTCCCCGGAGAACACCTGTTGCGGGTGAGAAACTATGCTTTACTGTGTAAAATCAGAAATACATGCATATTTTTAAGGCCTACCCAAAACATGCCCCCTTCCAAACTGTATGTGCTGTGTTTTTTAAACATTTTAAATAGAAGCTTTATAAAATTGCTATTTACATTTATAAAGCCACATATGCCTAAAATCACCTCCATAGTAACTGGTTCATTGACATACAGCAAACAATTTGGGGATGACTTTAGAAAGGAATTTTTGCGCCTATTTGCCAATATAAATCCATTGAAGACCTCTTACAAAATTACCACATGTGGAAAATGTATGCATGGTGCAATTAGACACATACTTGTACATCGCTTTACAGTAAGCATGTTCAGTGGAAGAGTTTGGGCAGAATACAGGCAGGGTCATGATTCACATGTGTATTTTAAATGCTAACATTGATGCCTGCTTCTGAGTAGAAGTATATTGTTTGTGGCTTCAATCTAGTCACAATTTAAGCTGGATTGCCTCTAGTATTTTATAGAGACACACACCTATGTATTTATCTCCAGAAACAAGCAGGAATGCAGTCTTCACATATGGGTGAAGTCAACACCGAGGGAGCCTGCACGGGAACACTCCCCAGCATCCAATAGGAAAACCTTTGGGAACACTCCACTGCACCTGTGGCCAAAATACTTCTAAGTTTCTTACCAGGGCCTCTTTTGATGCCTTTGAATCAACAAGCAGAGCTTCAGCAGTCTACATTGAGGCTTACAGAATGGCCTGGTTACAGGCATCAGATCACGAGCAATGGGACCAGGATAAACTGGCCAATATCCCATGCACTGGAGAAAACCTTTTTGGAAAAGATTGGAGGGAAAAAACAGGAGAGATTGAGACGGATGATCTCACCCTAAAACACCTTTCCAGGAAAACAGCTGATCCATCCAAGAGGAAGGCTCTTCCCAAGAAAACTTTCTATTCTAAAAAGAAGAGATATTATCCTTCTTACCTGCCTTCTGCTGCCTATCAGCCTCAGCATCCTCAGCAGAGACAGCAGGGCCCTCGCCAGCCCAAGAAGACCAAGGCACAACTTGCACCTGGTTTTTGACTCCTTCCTGGAGAGCATTGCCAATCTGCACCTGGAGGGTCACCCACAGGTGCCACCTCATAACATCAAAGGGGTGGACACTCTGGATTGTCCAAAGGGGTTATAAGCTTTACTTCGAAACCTTACCCCCCCCCCCCACCAGCTTCACAAGGAATTATCCCACACAACCCTTTCAAAGCACTCTCTTAAAAGAAGAGGTGACTATCCTGTTCTCCCAGGGTGCCATAGAATGAGTTTCTTCTCCTCAAGAAGGGATGGGCTTCTACTCTCCATGTTTTCTCATTCCATAGTAAACAGGAGGATTCAGGCCCATCTTGGATCTCAGAAACCTAAACAAATTCATGGTTTGAGAAATATTCAAAATGATTTCTCTAGGAACTTTTCTTCCATACTTCTAGAGACACGAATGTTCTCTGTACCTAAAAGAGGTGTACACACATTTACAGATCCATCTCTCACACAAACAGTATTTGTGCTTCATGTTTCAAGGAGATCACTATCAATACCGGGTTCTCCACTTCGGTCTAGTCTCTACCCCAAGAGTCTTCACAAAATGCATGGCAGTAGTCACTGCCTAATGCACAACTTGAGGGTATTCGTCTTCCCTTAGACGACTGGCTGATCAGGGGAGACCCCCCTCAAGAGATAAGAACATAAGATATGCCATACTGGGTCAGACCTTTCTTCCAGGAACGTTTCCAAACCTTTTTTAAACCCAGCTACACTAACAGCCTTTACTACATCCTCCGGTAACAAATTCCAGAGTTTGATAACACGTTGAGTGAAAAAATATTTTCTTTTATTAGTCTTAAATAGTTTACCCTGTAGCTTCATTGCATGTCCCCTAGTCTTTCTATATTCTGATAATGTAAACAATCGATCTACGTTTACCCGTTCCACTCCATTCATTAATTTATAGACTTCTATCATATCTCCCCTCAGCCATCTCTTTTCCAGGTTAAAGAGCCCTAACCTTTTTAGCCTTTCTTCATAGGAGTATCCTTCCATCCCCTTTACCATTTTGATGGCTCTTCTCTGAACCTTTTCTAATAACGCTATATCCTTTTTAAGATACGGTGACCAGAATTGCACACAATATTCAAGGAGCGGTCTCACCATGGAACGATATAGAGGCATTATAATATCTTTTGTTTTATTTTCCATCCTTTTCTTATGATACCTAGCATTCTATTTGCTCTCTTGGCCGCCGCTGCACACTGAGCCGAGGGTTTTAACATGTTATCCACAATGACGCCTAAATCTTTTTCCTGGGTGGTGGTTCCTAATGTGGAACCTTGCATCTTGTAACCATTTTTTGGGTTGTTCTTCCCTAGGTGCATAACTTTGCACTTGTCCACATTAAATTTCATCTGCCATTTTGATGCCCAGTCTTCCAATTTATCAAGATCCTCTTGCAATTTTCCACAATCCTCTATGGTTTTAACAACTTTAAATAGTTTTGTGTCATCTGCAAATTTGATAACCTCACTCGTTATTCCCTTTTCCAAGTCATTTATGAATATATCAAAAAGGAGTGACCCAGCACAGATCCCTGGGGTACACCACTATTCACTTTTCTCCATCCTGGTGCTCCAACACCTGGGCTTTGTTATAAATTTAGACACTCAGCAGGCCCAAGCTTTCCTTCCACAGGATTGCTGTGCTCACCTTATTTAGCTGACAACGGGAGTGCAAAAGCAAAGCTGAATAACAGCTCGAGAGATGCCATGGCTATTCGGACACATGGCCTCCACGGTCCATGTCGTCCCTTATGCTCAATTACACATGTGACAAGCACAATGGACTCTGTCTTCTCAATGGATACAAGCAAAGGCTGTCTCAGAGACAAGAGCCACATCACCCCTCAACTGATCAGGCCCCTTCAGTGGTGGTGGTGTTTTCCACAGAACCTACTCGTCAGGTCACCTTTTCAGACACCCCCACCTTGATGTACCCTGACAGCGGATGCTTCCAAGCTTGGTTGGGGAGCGCATCTCAACAACCTAACCATATAGGGACTGTGGACACAGCAGGAATCTGCCCTGCAGATCAACCTCCTAGAATTATGGGCACTGACAAATGCTCTTCGGGTTTTTAAACCCCCAACTTTTGGGGCAACATTTTCTAGTCAGGACGGACAACCAAGTTGCCAAGTTCTATGTGAACAAACAGGGTGAGGCAGGATCTCATCCCCACTGCGAGGAAGCACTTCGTCTGTGGTGCTTTGCCATCTCACACCGCATTCACCTCAGAGTAGTGTACCTCCCAAGTGAACTCAATGTCCTTCTGGACAAGCTAAGCTGTATCCTTCGTCCACATGAATGGACTTTGCATCAGGAGATGGCTACTTGGATCTTCCGAACGTGGGGAACCCCACTCATAGATCTTTTTGACACTCTACAACATACAGCTTCCACTATTCTGCTTCATGGTTCCATCGCTGCACTGACAAGCCCTGGATGCCTTCCTTCTACATTAGGGTCAAGGACTGTCTATGCATTCCCACCTATCCCCTTAATACCCAAAATGCTTTTCAAGCTATAGGCTGACAAGGCCTCGATGATTCTCATAGCCCCCTATTGGTCCCGCCAACTGTGGTTTCCTCTGCTTTTTCATCTTGCGCAGACTCAAGCTCTCAGCCTAGGATTTGCACCCGAACTCCTCTCTCAGGACGCTCCTCCATCCCAATCTTCACTCCCTATGCCTGACAGCATGGCTGCTGAACAGATATTTTATTGTAAACCGCTCTGTTTATCACTGAAGGGCGGTCAATCAAGCTAATAAACATAAACATAAACATACTCACTGACTTTGACTTGCCACAGGCAGGCCAAGATGTCCTCCTTGCATCACGCAAAGATTTCACCAGACGATCTTATGCCTTCAAGTGGCATAGGTTTGCCCTCTGGTGCTCCCCAAAGGATATTGACCCTTTTCTTTCCCAGTGGAGTCCCTTCTATAATATCTTCTCCACTTATCCTTGACAGATTTTAAAACTCACTCAGTAAGACTTCACTTTAGTGCCATTGCGGCCTCTCACAAACTACTGAATGGACAGCCTTTCTCTTCACACCCCTTAGTAGTACACTTCATGTGGTGTCTACTGCTGTCCAAGCCACCCATTATGCCGCCTCCGGTGGCCTGAGATCTCAATATGGTTCTTGCTCAACTTCTAAAGCCTCCTTTCGAGCCTTTAGCCACCACTTCAATAGTAATCTTTCTCATTGCCCTCACATCATCTTGCCCCATCAGTGAACTGCAGGCTCTGTTGGCTGATCCCCCCTATACCCAGTTCCACCTTGACAAGGTGGTTCTGTGTACCCATCCGCCCTATACCCAGTTCCACCATGACAAGATGGTTCTGTCTACCCATCCTCTTAATTCTTCATTTCCTTTCATCCTAGTCACCAAAGCCTACTGGTGATGAAACGTACTCTCCAAATGGATAGCAGATTGTATTTATTTTGCTTATGCACAGGCAGGACTCTCTTTGGAGGGTCATGTCACTGCTCATAACGTGTGGGCTATGGCAAACTCTGTAGCTAATCTCTATTCAGTATCCATTGACGAGATCTGTCAAGCAGTTACCTAGTTCTCTATTCATACTTTTGCTGCACACTATTGTCTGGACAGAGACTTTTATTAGGACGTTGTCTTTGGCCAAGCTGTACTCCAGCACCTCTTTGAGTCTTAAACTTAACTCCTACCTTTCTTCCCTGACTTCTACAAGAAAGCAGACTATCATTAGGGGAGTTTGCCTCCTGCAATCGAGTCCAATGTTCCACAATTCTTCCAGACTCTTTGGCTACAAGCTTTTGGCCTCAGGGATCACTGCTTTCCCCCTATACCAGTCTGGTACCTGGGAACTAGTGAATCCCATATGTGAGGACTGCATTCCTGCTAGTTCCTGGAGATAATGTAGTTACTCACCTGTAACAGATGATCTCCGGAAACAGCAAGAATCAGTCTTCACAACCCACCCTCCTTATTGAAAGTTGCTCTGATCTGCCTCCACCTGCTGGCCAGGGAGCATAACCCACTCATCTGCACTGGTCTAACAGGGTTCATTTATTTTTTTTCTCTTCTTCTCAGCTACAAACTCAACTGAGGAGAGGAGTTGAGAAGGCAGGCATGCAGGCACAGTGGAGTGCACCCAAAGGCTTTCCTATTGGACACTGAGGAACATTCCCACGGACTCCATTGGTGCTGATCCCACCCATATGTGAAGACCGATTCCTGCTGTTCCCGGAGATCACCTGTTACAGGTGAGTAACTACGCTTTATAACAGGCTAAAAATTTAATCGCCATCTGGAGTCTCATGAATTTTCATTTGCTAAAATGGGGTCATATGGGATAAAAGTTTGGAAACCATTGTACTAGAAGTAATCCATCTTAAACTGTGACCTTCAAACATAGGCAGTCTCTTATTAAATTATTTACCTCATCTCTGAATCATTAAGGAGGTGGCACCAGAAGACATCATTGGCATAAGTACAACAAAACTACAAGAGGCATCACTTGCACTCATGTCTTAGTTGTGTTCTTGCCTGAATGAATCTCTCCTTTTTCTCTGGTTCAGGAGTGAAATGAGAGGCGCCTAGTTCTTTAACCTTCTCTCTGTTTGTACTTGCAGGATGGTAGAATATTCGCTGGACCTCCAGAACATTAACCTATCAGCAATCCGCACTGTGCGTGTCTTGAGACCACTAAAGGCCATCAACAGAGTGCCCAGTAAGTGATCCTTTTCACTTCCTTTCTGCTAGTTCTATAGAGAATGGTAGTGGTGAATTATTTCTTGTTCCATTGCCAACTAAGGATTCCTGCACATCTCCAGCTAACAAAGGACCATTACGTCCCAAAATACTATTGCTCACAAAAGTCTACATTTAGTAATTAACACCTGATATAGATGGAGTGCTGAGACAGGATCTGGCACTGTTGCTAAAGAATCTGCACCTTGAGTGTTTATCTGTTGTGAAATTCTGTCTTGAAACTTAGGGAAAAGGGACATTATGTATTGCATTGAAATTATGTTTATTTAATAAAAATTAAGCACTAGGTTAGTTTTAAAAGCTTTATATTTGTATGATTCCCCTCCCCAACTCTCACCCACCCCAGGCTCAATCTTTAATTTATAGGCTTCTCAGCCCAATAAAAAGACAGAAGGAAATTTTTCACCACGAAGTTTAACTGGGACTTTTCATTAGCAAGCGATTAACTCTTTGCAATGCATGAATTCTAAGAGAGAAGCAAACACAAAACAGTAGCACATAATACACAGTATCTAATAAACAAGGGACTTTAGATTAGATTAGTTCAAGTATCTCCATACCCTTAGCAACTTTAAATAACTAAACAACTCACTAACACTAAGATGCAGCCATCAGTCTAGCAGCAAAATGGGAGCTATACAGTCTTTGGCGCCGAGTGCCAATATGTATGATTATCTCCCAGTTGATAAAAGGTCACAAGTATGCAGTCATTTCCCTATAAATGAAATTCCTAAGTCCCTCTTTTGTTCTGTTTGTCTGTCTTGAATAGATAATCCCTGCTCTATGGAGCTTACAATTTTTTTACTTGTATGTGCACAGTGCTGCGTATGCCTAGAAGCGCTATAGAAATGATAAGAAGCAGTAATAGCACAGTAGTCAGTGTAAAGAGCACCTGGCTCTTGGAGAACAAGTCCAGTCTCTGGAGACATGAGTAGGATATAGAGGAACCGAGGCAGACAGAGAGGAATATAGAGGAGACTTTCACGGACGTAGATGAGAAGTCTCACCTTCTGTCTGGTAACTTCTATGCTGCCTTGGAGGAGAAAGGTTATCTGGAAGGAGGGCATCATCTTGGTGTAGCAAGAAGTGAACCTATTGCTAACTTGATTGGCTGATGTAAAGATCATAGACCACATGCTTCACCTAGATAGAATTTTAGACAGTGCTTTAGAGGAGGCAGCTGTATTGATACATATGGGTACCAGCAATATAATAAAGCGCAGGAGGGAGATTTTGGAAGCTACATGTCATCTTTTAGGTAGAAAGTTAAAATCTGGACTCTCAGAAATACGTCCTGTTCCACATGTATGATTTAATAAGCAATCAGAGCTCTGGATTCTCAATGTCTAGAACAGATGATGGTGCAGGGAGGAGGGATTTAAATTTGTTAGGAACTTGGCAAACCTTTGACAAAGGGAGAGCCTGTTCCAAAAAGATGAATTCCATTTAACCAGAGGGGAACCAGGCTACTGGTGCTAACCTTTATAAAGCAGGTAATGCAGCCTTTAAAGTAGATCCAGGAGAAATCTGACAATTGCTCAGGTGCATATGTTTCAGAATAAGAATGTCCTAAATGAGAGGTTATAATAAAATATGATGTAATCCAGGAGTATTTAAATAAAGAATGGACAGAAATAAACGATTCCAGATTATCACATCAGGTGTATTGAAGGTTGTAAACACAAATAAAAGCAAATACTTTAAATTGTCTATATAAAAATTCCAGATGTTTAAAAATAAGATGGGAAAGTTAGAATGTATGGCAATAAGTTGGTTATTTTAGAAGCCCTATTTGCAATTTAGATGTCCGAAAATGTGCATATGGACATCCAAATCACAGGGACATCCCCAGAGCCATTTTAAAAGTCAGGTCTAGAGATGTCTCCAATGTGCACATGTCTAAATATGGCAGTGGGCGTGGCAGGGGCATGTCTAGGGCAGTCTGCTGAACTTGGACATGGGCCTAGATGTGTTGGCCATTTCTAACTCTGTACCTGCTCCAGGACATGACTAAGCATCGAAAAATACTAATTTTGCTGGTAAACCCACCAGAGGGTATAGAGGAGGACAGTACTCCGGTATTCACAGTACTATCCAAATCCACAGTGACGTTTCACAGTAACACCTGTGTTGCAGTTCTCCCTCTGCTGCTTGCAGAATGGCTATCCTGGATGCATCCTCTATCTGGATTGCTGCTGTGAGGATATCTATGTAGAAGTCCCCAATGGCGTCTTTATTAGGGACATCTACATTTCTGAAATTGTGCCTGAACTTGGATGTGACCATCCTTTTCGGGCACATTTTTACATGGACGTCCCCAACTGCACCTTGATGTCATTTATAAAAAATGCCTTCACATGAAAAGTTAGACATAATAGAGGTAATTTTATAAAACTATTTCCATGCAGATGTGGGCATAAACACATATAAATGGCCTCTCATAAAATATCATAGAAACATGATGGCAGAAAAAGACCACATGTTTATCTAGTCTGCCTTTCCATATCAACTACTGCAATAGTCCCCTTTTTCCCCTTAGAGATCCTCTGTGTTTGTCCCATGATTTTTTGAATTCAGATACTGTACTCTTGTCCACCACCTCTACTGGGAGACTATTCCATGCATCTGCCACTCTTTCTGTAAAAAATTATTTCCACATATTACTCCTGAGTCTATCCCCTTTCACTCTCATGCTATGTACTTTGACACAATGGCGCATAGTCTTAGTTTAATGGGACAAAGCCAGCATGGATTTAGACAAGGAAAGTCATGTCCCACTAATTTGCTATATTTTTTAAAGTGTGAATAGACAGGTGGATAAAGGTGGGTCGGTTAATATAGTCTCTCTGGATTTTCAGAAAGCCTTAGGCTCTTGGGGAAAATAAAAAGTCATGGGATAGGAGGAAATGTCCTGTTGTGGAGTGGGAACTGGTTAAAAGATAGAAAAGTAGGGCTAAATGGCCAATTTTCTCAATGGAGAAAGATGACTAGTGATACCCTAGAGATCTATGCTGGGCTCACTGCTTTTTAACATATTCATAAATGCTCTGGAAATGGGAATAATGAATGAGGTGAATAAATTTCAGATGACACAAAATTATTCATAATTGTTAAATCACAAGAGGATTATAAGAGGATTGTGAAAATTGTAAGAGTACCTTGAGAAACTGGAAGACTGGGTGTCCAAATGTCAGATGAAATTTAATGTGGAAAAATGCAAAATTATGAACTTTGGGAATAAAAAACAAAATTTCAGTTTCATGATGCAAGTTTCCACATTAAGAATCACCACTCAGGAAAAGGATCTAGATGTCATCGTGGATAATACGTTGAGACCCTCTGCTTAGTGTGCAGAGGCGGCCAAGAAAGCAAATATAATACTAGGAATCGACTGGGCCGCATATGGTGGTGCTGCTGCAGTGTAGCACATTTAGGATTAATAGGAGAAAATATTTTTTCATGTAATACTGTGTCCTGGGCCAACATTTTTAGTTTTATTCTCTGCCTTTTGGCCTATATATGGTTCCTCGCACCTTCTAGAAGGTCATGGAGGTGGTGGCAGCGTTCCTTCACACAGCAGGGCTTCTGGATTCACCCATACCTAAACAACTGGATGATTCAGGCAGAGTTCATGGAGAGGTCTAGGGTGGACACTATCCATGTGATCCGCTGGTTGGAGAAGCTGGATGGGTTATCAACTACCCCAAGAATAGCTTTGTTACTGTCCAGGATTTGGAATATCTGAATATCCACTTTAACACTTGCTTGGACAGGGTGTTTCTCATCCAGGAAAAGTTGGAGAAGCTTCAGCCACAGCTCTGGGTATTTTTGCTCTCAGGCAGTTCCCAGAGACTGGGAATACCTGCAGCTTCTGAGCTCAATGGCATTGAGCCTTGAATTGAAATCTTGGGTCAGGGTGCACATGTGCCCCCTGCAGGGATATTTTCTGACTCACTGGTCTCCCTACTTCTAGCTGCTCAAACAGCCCCTACCTCTTCCCTGGAAGAAAAAGGGAGATATTAGCCTGGTGGCTATAAACTCCCCCTCTGATGGATGGGATGCCTTTGGAGGCACCAGATTGGGTGACAATCACCTCAGATGCCAGCATACTGGGCTGGAGGGTGCATTGTTTGGGTTAGTTTGTTCGGGGGCATTAGTCCCCTCTGGAAGCCTCCTGGTTGATCCACCTGACTCTCTGGAGTGGTTTCGGGCCATCTGGCAGGGCAAAACAGGAGAAGGGACTTCTGTGGCAGGGTCTCCTGGTCATGGAGGATCCCATTCTCTTCTCAGTTTCAGCCTGGCTCTTGAGAGGCATAGGTTCTCTAGAAAAGGACACCCTTCAGCAGTAGTCGATACTCTTCTTAAGGCCTGGAGTGCCTCTACATCCTTGGCTTATGTGAGGGTCTGGAGGACCTTCAAGAAGAGGTGTTATGCTCAGGCCCTGGATATCAGGACGGCGGACATAGTTGTTGTTTCCTCCTGCTTACAGTCTCATGGATGGACCATGATTTAGCTCAGAACTCTCTCAAAGTTCAGGTGGCAGCCCTTTTGTGCTATCGGAGTCATGTTGAGGGAGTGTCCTTAGCGGCACCCCCTGATATGTCGTGCTTCCTCAAAGGGGTGATCCAGATCCATCTGCCAGTGCTGGTATTAATGGTGATCAAAGGTCACTCCTTTGAGCCCCCTCAGATGGCCTCTCTCAATGTGGTGTTCCTGGTGGCTGTGGCATCTGCTGGACAGGTGTCGGAGTTACAGGCCATGTCCTGTAGGTAGCCTTTTCTGGTCATCTTGGCAGCATCCGTGTTCTAAGAATAGCGCCATCTTTTCTCCTGAAAGTGCTGTCTTCCTTTCTTGTTAATTAGTCTGTGATCCTGTCTCTTCCTTAGAGGAGGACTTTCAGATGGATCCCTCGCTGTATCTATTGGATGTGAGGAGGATGCTAGCAAAGTATCTAGAGATTACTAATTCCTTATGTCAGTAGGACCAACTCTTTCTCATATTCAGTGGTCTGAGGAAAAGACAGATGACAACTAAGTCCTGAATTGCCCACTGGATTAAGGAGGTTATTAGTTCAATCTACCTACTATGTAGGAAACACGTGCCAGAGAGAGTCAAAGCTTACATCACTTTGATGTCTACAGAGGATGTCTGCAAGGCAGCTATTTGATCTTCCCTGAGCACCTTTGTGATACAGTACAGGTTGCATGTGGGAGAAGAACCTGAACCAAGCTAGCAAACCACCTTATATGGCTAGTGACCCTGGTGCCATCTTCCCCCCTCCCCCCCCCCCCCAAGCTGTGTGCAGGAACTCACTTTCATTAGGCTTTCTAGAAGCCCAGTGATGATATCAGCTTCCCTTCCTTATTTGCACCCTGTGCTACTGCACCACTTGCACAGCCTTTGGTATGGTCCTATGTGGGAGTTGGAATGGATGGCACCTTTGGCAGAAGAAACAGTCACAGGCGTGAATGACAAGGAAAGACAGAGTCCTTTATTGAACCAACGGCCGCCCGACACAGGCCATGTTTCTTACCCTTCGTCAGGGGCTGGCCAGGCAAGAAAACTAAAAACATGAACATATTAATCATTAGAAATGATAAAGGAACAACAAACCAAGACAATAACCATATTATAAAACACAAATGTTAAGACAATAAATATATGTTAAACGAATCCAAAAAGTATAAAAACATAGAATTGAAAAATAATATCCTACATACTCAGCGATACCACGTTTTATTTGAGACTTGATGGAGATCCCACGCATAACCTTAAAAGAAGTATAGATAGTTTGGGCACCTCAGCCTTTGAGATTGGATATATTACGGATAAGGAGAAATCCTTTTTGATAGTGGACAGCCCTATTATTCCAACAATATACATTATTCCAAAGATCCATAAATCTCTGGAAGCGCCGCCAGGCCGCCCCATAGTTTCAGCCATTGGTTCCTTATTGGAACCAATCTCTAAATTTTTAGACTTACTGTTACGTCCATTCATACAACAGATGTGGTCTTATGTTAGGGATTCTTCCCACGTCATACAAATTCTGGCCAGCTTTGGCCAATTGAGCCCTGAGATCATTTTGGTTACTCTTGACGTTGAGTCCCTTTACACGAACGTTCCCCAAGCAGCTGCTTTGCATATCATAGAACAATTTCTCCTTAAGAGATCGGATCACAAACAATTCTCTGAAACAGAAAAAATTCTCGTAAATAGCATATTGCGCTAGAGTGACCAAAAAGGCAGTGGGCAAATGTTCTATAAGCAGGTTAAGGGTGTTGCAATGGGGTCTTCTATGGCCCCAGATATAGCTAACCTTTACATGTTTCATTTTGAGGAGACTTTTTTTAAAATCCCACCCATTTGAATCTAATGTTCTCTTATGGATTCGTTACATTGATGACATTCTGATTCTATGGAGAGGATCTGTAGATATCCTTTCTCAATTTCATACCTGGATTAATCAACTGGATGAGAATCTGAGATTCCAGATGACCTATGATTTGGAACGTATCCCCTACTTGGATTTACTCATCAGGAAAGAACAGGATTCATTCTCTACCACGCTATTTAGGAAACCAACCGATAGGAATACCTTATTGCATTATTCTAGTTTTCACAACCCTTCACTCAAAAACAACCTGCCTGTCAGCCAATTCCTGAGAGCTAAACGTATTTGCACTAAGGCTCGGGACTTTGAGGAACAAGCCCAAGATATGACCGCAAGATTTTTGGCAAGGGATTATCCCTCTAAGTACTTACACAAAGCTTACACTAGGGCCTGTGAGTCCTCCAGAGAGGCTCTACTTCAGACCAACAAGTGTAATAATGAGATAGGTATAGTCTGCCCGCTTATATACTCTTCACAATCCAAATTGATAGTTAAAATCTTACAAAAAGAGTGACATTTAGTACAGACCTTACCAGCATTCAGAGATCTTAAACTTACAGTGGCACACAAACGCAATATTAATTTGCAAAATTTATTAGTATCCTCCACCTTGACGGAGAGGAATCTGCTGTCAAACTTCAAGGGGCAATTTCAATGCGGCAAATGCTCAGTGTGTCTTAACTCACTTCCTGTTCGGAATTCTTTTGTTCATCCTTTTACCAACCAGGTTTTTTATATAGACGACTTTTCCAATTGCGAAACTAGCAATGTTGTCTATGTTATCCAATGTCCATGTAAAAAACTATATGTAGGCAAAACCACTCGTCCTATAAGAACTAGAATAGTAGAACACAAAAGTTGCATTAGGCGCCAACTTTCTGACAAGCCCCTAGTTCAGCATTGGCTTGATGCCCGTCATAAAGTTATGGATCTCAAATTTTTCATTATCAAGAAGGTTAAGACCAATTGGAAGGGTGGGGACATCAACAAGACTATCATGAGACTTGAACAAAAATTTATTTTTCAGTTGGACTCCTTGGCCCCAGCAGGCTTGAATCTGGACACAGACCTGTCAGTCTTTCTCTGATGTGCTATCATATGTGGTCCGTTTCTTTTAGACCAATTGGTTTTTCAATTTTCCAGTTTTTTATTTTTCCATTTCCCCTTTGGCCCCTGCCGGTTTGTCATTTTGATACTCCTGGTGCATTTTTCTTTTGGTCCTGCCTGGTTCCTATGGGCCTCTTGATTTTTTGGTCCCCTTTTTTGCCTCTTTTTTGCATAACATAGCTTCACTGTGTTGGAGTGTCGGTTTTAAGATTTACCGCTTTTATGCGCTTTTACTGATGAAGCTAGAGTACTGAATTTTATCTATTTATTTATTTATTTTTTATCGGTTCATTTATGTAAATGTTTCGGTCTCCTATAGTTTCATTTTTGGTGCTCATGGGCTGCCCGGACCCTAACGTTAACCATTTTATATTTACAAATGTTTATTATTCTAATAGGTATTTATTTAGTACATATATTTTTTAATGCTATTTATTTATTTATGGTTGCATAGGCTGAAAGATTCCAGTTTCATGATTGGTTTGGTGCCACAATTTTTATGCGTTTTGCTTTCAACAGCACTCACCCTTCAATTGGTTTTGATTTTTGGATTCACTTTTTTAGTGAGTATACTCATAAGGATTCTTTGGTGATTCCCCTGATTTTGCTTTTTTATTTGGGTTGTTCTCAACACTTGACATGATTGACATTGTACTTCGGGGTACATACTAGCAAGTTTTGGGCCATGATTGACATTGCACGTCTAATCTTTATGCCATTTGATTCTCTTCAAATCCCGCCCATATATTGGCTCCGCCCCCTCTCTGGTTTCCTCATATGTTATGTTTATTTGAATTTGATATACCGCTCAGGCCGAAGCATTAGAGCGGTTTACAATAATATATCATTTGTGGAAATATGAAAGGAATGCCATTTGTAAGATAGGAAAGAGTAGAGGACAGAAACAGTCAAAAGGATAGGCAAAGAAAAGAAAGGGAACAGCAGGTTACCATAATATAAGCGTATGACAATCCAGACCACATATTCAATGCTCATTTCAGGACAAACGCCATGGACCAACGCCTAAGGGCCATGCCAAAGGGCTCTCTGGTGAGGCCCTCAGGCGCGGGCCCACCGGTGGAATGGCGGTTTGAAAGCCGATGGAGTGGGCAGTCTCTGTGGAGGGAGGTGGAGCTCCCGCTCTCACCTCTGATGCTGGCTGCTGCTCTCACATATGCGCATGTGTTGGCGTCTTTCCTCCTTCTGTGCGTCAACTGAGCATTGACGCCAGTTCTCCTGAGGTATGTTTACTTGTTTCCGTCGATTCAAGCTTTTTATCTGCGTACTCTGTTTTATTCAGAATGCTATAGAAATTTCGTTTTTAAGTTTTTTTCTTCTTCACCTTCTCGTTTTTACAATACTTCACTGTGTATCTCTTTTCACACACGTGCTCCTATTTCTTCTTTGCAGCGATTTTGCGCATGTATACAAGTGCTTGTAACCACAGAAAAACATACATTTTAGATGCTTCCCTTCTTTGGGTTTTAAGTAGGTGTAGAACCATACATAGATAGTCATATCAGTTACATAAGAACATAAGATATGCCATACTGGGTCAGACCAAGGTCCATCAAGCCCAGTATTCTGTTTCCAACAGTGGCCAATCTAGGTCATATGTACCTAGCAGTTTCCCCAAGGGACACAGGTTCCACAATGCTTGTACTGGGTCAAGCATTGATATCTTCGGTCACTTCTTAAAAATGGTTTATGGAACTTTCCTCCAGGAACTTGTCCAAACCTTTTTTAAACCCAGCTACACTAACAGCCTTTACTACATCCTCCGGTAACAAATTCCAGAGTTTGATTACACGTTGAGTGAAAAAATATTTTCTTTTATTAGTCTTAAATAGTTTACCCTGTAGCTTCATTGCATGTCCCCTAGTCTTTCTATATTCTGATAAGGTAAACAATCGATCTACGTTTACCCGTTCCACTCTGTTCATTAATTTATAGACTTCTATCATATCTCCCCTCAGCCATCTCTTTTTCAGGTTAAAGAGCCCTAACCTTTTTAGCCTTTCTTCATAGGAGTATCCTTCCATCCCCTTTACCATTTTGGTGGCTCTTCTCTGTACCTTTTCTAAAATCGCTATATCCTTTTTAAGATACGGTGACCAGAATTGCACACAATATTCAAGGTGCGGTCTCACCATGGAAAGTTCCTATAGTTTGTTTTAAATTTGTGGTCATACTCAGTTTCAGTATATTCATTGTTCCTTTAAAACGCGGTGTGAAAACCTTTTTTTTAAAAAATCATTTTAGAAAGTGCCTGCTGCTCTCTTCATATGCTATAACTGGTTATAACTACATAACCCATAGAGTGGTTTGCTTTCCCTGTTCATGTTTTCTGTCTCCTTTGACTCACTCCTATTGGCTCCCCTTTTTTTTTATGATAACTTCATTATTATGCTAGCTGCATTGGCAGATTCATTTGTTTGCATATCCTGTCGTTGTCCTCCTCTCTCTGCATCATTTGTCAATTTGATTTATTTTAATTTTGTGTATAATGCTTTGATGTATGTTGTATTTATTCTATTACATTTTTATGAATATTTCTTATGTTTTTTAGCATTAGTATATAGTCTAAATGTTTGCACAAACTGTGAAGTGACACTTGGTTTATGACCCACAACAGAGGTTAGTATTTTAGTTTTATTTATGCACATTCTCATCAGGTCCCGAGCACTATTGTTCCCCTTTTTACATTTGTCATTTGTGTGTATGTAGGATATTATTTTTCAATTCTATGTTTTTATACTTTTTGGATTCGTTTAACATATATTTATTGTCTTAACATTTGTGTTTTATAATATGGTTATTGTCTTGGTTTGTTGTTCCTTTATCATTTCTAATGATTAATATGTTCATGTTTTTAGTTTTCTTGCCTGGCTAGCCCCTGACGAAGGGTACGAAACACGGCCTGTGTCGGGCGGCCGTAGGTTCAATAAAGGACTCTGTCTTTCCTTGTCATTCACGCCTGTGACTGTTTCTTTTGTGTTCAGCGTGATTTGTGCTTTTTTGGTGTGGCACCTTTGGCAGAACAGTTCTGTCTGGAGAGTCATCTTCCTCCCACCTTGGATTCTGACTGCTTGAATACATCCCACACATCTGGACTGGTCTAACGGATGCTAAGGAAGGAGACATTTTCCATTCCTTCTAATATCTTTTTCTTAAACCCATCCTAGAAGACTACTTCTACAGATTTGGAAGCCCTGTTGCCTTCTAACTGCATTTTCAGAATCCATGCCTGATGCAGAGTCAAGTATGGTAAGAGGGCCAAATGTTTGTACAAAGTTATTGTTGTTGAGTAATACTTTTTTCTGAGTTTTTCAGTCTTCCTTTTTGCTTGGCAAGTATATTGGTGTCTCTCAATGCTGCACCAGCGTATATACAGGTGATGACATTATTGAAAGTTGCTCTGATCTGCCTCCACCTGCTGGCCGAGGAGCATAACCCACTCATCTGCACTGGTCTAACAGGATTCAAGGAAGGGAAATTAACAGGTATGGAAAATGTCTCCATTCTTCACAGGCTGTTGAGAGATGAAATTATAGCAAACTGGTAGATATAATGCCCATTTTTGTATAGGTTGTCAGTCAGAAAAGGGACATCCAAGTCAGGGCATTCACGGTTTCTAGTGTATTTTACAAAAGGCTTACTGAATGCAGAGCTTTTTGTAAAATATCCCTAAGACCATAGGAAAAACATGTGTAGGAGTGGCACCAATTAGGGCTTTGTACATGTATGTGGCAGATTTTTCTACCTACAGTATGATGGTAATTTTATAACAGGGCGCCATAGGTATGTGCCTACATAAATGCTATTTTGTAAGGCCAAGCAGACACCAGTTTGTATTTATAAAACACTAGCATATGAGGCAGAGAATGTACCTTGAATATAGGCACTATCATTTCGAGCACTTGTAAATGTCCACACATGTATTTTTCAAATATGAATGTAAATTATAGCATTTTGTAATTTTGCTAGCTCTGCCCATCCTTTATCCAAACTCCATTCATGTGCATAACCCAACTACAAAGTCCACGTCTTGATGCCAAAGCATGTACTTTTATGCCGGTTGGTATTTTATAAGAGGTCATTTACGCATATATGTAGCCACCTATTCCCGGGAATGATTTTATCATATTATCTCTTGTAAGTGCCAGTACTTACACATGTAATGTATCTTCATGCATATAATGTGTACGTTATTCTTTTTATAAAAACCATGCATTGCCACATATTATACCCATGTGTGCATTATATCCGTAATTATCAACCCAATAAAAAAAGAAATTGATAGTTGTTTTTAATTTTTTTAGAACTTCTTTATTTCTGAAATGCTGAATTTCAATGAGACTAAATGTGAGTAAATGAGACCAAATTAGACCAGGCCAATTCCAGTTCAATCAATGTCATCATCATCTGACTCCTCAAACCCTTCAAAGCCAATTCCCTCCTCACTGTCATCGTTGAAATTACTAAGAGTCAACTGCAGACACCCTTCTGTGATATCTGAAGTGATGTTGTCGTCACTATTATCGGCATCTTCACCTTCATCGTCGGTATCCGAATGTGTCTTATTCTGCTGGTAGACAATCTAAGCCTTTCTGAAGCCATTCCGGATGGTTTGTGGCTTTATTTTGCCCCAGGTGGAAAACACCCAGCTAAAGACTTCTGAAAACCGTTCCTGCTTCAGTCTTCCTGATGGTGTGAATTCATGAATCCCATACTGCATACACTCATCCCACTCTATCCTCACAAACGTCTTAAATGGATAGTTAACCGCTATATCTATTGGCTGTAGCTTGCAGGTAAGACCGCCAGATGTTACAGCTATGTGGGCATCAGCGGAGTTTATATAATTTTGAACGTTTTTTTTCTTTGTGGGCAGCCATGGTATTGAAAATTAAGTAAGGACTTCTTGGAGAAGAATCCCCCCTGCCTGGCCCTATAACATTTATCAACCCATACTTTCATAAGGTCACAGTCCATCCATCCCTTCCTACTGCAATAGACAATCACACCGGTGGGCAGTTTTTCATGGGGCACGGTAACTCTCTTGAAAACTACCATTAGCTTTAATTTCACTCGTGGTGCATCCAAGGACTAGAGTGAAGCAGACCCTCTCATCCTCGGTGGTTGTAATAGCTACAGTTCTTGTACCCGAAGCAGCTACAGTCCTGATGGCAGGGATGTTGAAAGACATGGGAATCTCGTCCATATTTATAATGTCCATTGCAGAGATACCATGTTCAGAGATTTCTTTGGAGCCAAATTCATGGAAGTCATTCATCTTTTGCTCCCAGTCATCCGGACGTCGCTGGCCTACAGTGCTTCTCATTCTCACTGAAAGTCCATTTCTTTTCATGAATCTAGAAATCCAGATGAAACCTGTGTTGAAATCGGTGATTCCTCTTTCATTTGCTAGAAGTTTCTCTTTGATCAGAATTGCGCCAGCAGAGAGAGCTTGATTTTGTTCCCTTTGAAAAGTACCCAATCTCTCAAGTCATCTCTAGTTTGCGCCATTTTGCGTTGCGCCCATGATGTGTGCGTTTGCAGGGGTTCATATTCTTAAGCTCCATTTTCTCCTTCCTCCATTTGCGAATGGATGTCTTTAAAAATTTAATAATATTGTAAAATATGTACTTTTGTATTTATTTTCATTTCATATTCATTCTTTAACTTAAATTTCAACAGCAACTTATCTTTAATTAAGGTGCAGAAGTCTTCAAACTCATACTTGCAGTGGCAAGATCACTCATCACCCAAAAACATGTATATGTAGCCTTCCTTCATTACATGGCAATTCCTTTATAAAACCCCTCTGTAAATGAGTAGAGCTAGTATTCCTAAACATAAACTTAGATTAATTGTGAACTTATGTTGAAATTAAACAACTACTACTACTACTGAACATTTGCATAGTGCTACAAGACATACGCAGCGCTGCACAGACACATGTAAAAGATGGTCCCTGCTCATCAGAGCTTACAATCTAGTCAAGACAGACAACACAGTAGCTGTAGACACAGGATACATCTGGGGGGAATGGTAAAGAATCACAAAGGACATCAGGTGAGTCAAGATCTGAAAGCAGCAGCGAAGAAGTGAGTTTTCAGTCTGGATTTGAAAAGGGCTAGAGAAGGCGCCTGACGTACAGCCTCAGTTTGTTCCAGGCATAAGGAGCAGCAAGTTGAAAGGAATGAGGTCTGGAGTTAGCAACAGAAGAGAAGGGCACAGATAGAAGTGATTTGCCAGAAGAGCAGAGTTCCCGAGGAGGCGTGTAGGGAGAGATAAGAGAGGAAAGGTAGTGAGGAGCTGCAGGGTGAATGCACTTATAGGTCAATAGGAGAAGTTTGAACTGGAAGCAGAAACTGATTGGGAGCCAATGAAGTGACTTGAGAAGAGGGGTAATATGAGCATGACGAGGCTGGCGGAAGATTAGCCTCACAGCACAGTGTTGAACAGATTGAAGGGGGGAGAGATGATTCAAAGGGAGAACAGCAAGGAGTAGGTTGCAGTAGTCTAGACGAGAGGTGACTAAAGAGTGGATAAGTGTCTTAGTAGTATGTTCAGAAAGGAATGGGTGGATTTTGTTGATGATCTAGAGAAAGAAACGGCAGGTTTTAGCTATCAGATGGAGGTGTGGGGAGAAGGAAAGAAAGGAGTCAAATATGACCCCAAGGTTGCGAGCTGAGGAAACAGGGAGGAGTAGAGAGTTATCCACAGAGACTGAGAAAGGAGAAAGGGGAAAGGGGGGTTTAGGGGGAAAAATAAGAAACTCAGTTCTGGCCATGTTCAGTTTCAAGCAGCGGTGAGACACCCAAGCAGCAATGTCAGAAAGGCAGGCAGAGATCCTAGCCTGGATTGCCAGAGAGATTTCAGGTGTAGAGAGGTAGATCTGGGAGTCATCAGCGTAAAGATGGTACTGAAAGCCATGGGAAGAGATGAGTGCACCAAGGGACTGGGGATAGAGCGAGAAAAGAACATCAGAACATCAGTAGGAAATATAAAGAATGTGAAAATAAAAGGTGTAGGAAAAGGATGCATACTCTGCACATTTTATTAAATTTATCCAATGAAGTTTTAATCTCGAAAGAATGGGAAAGCATAAACATTGACAGCATAAATTTGATGACCATTTTATATGCTGAAGAGGGTACTACACCAAGAAAACAAATCGATGATGATCAATATTATAGACATATTTTGTGATGGAACAAAACTGAAGCACATTAAAAAAAATATAAGGGGGGATATTCACAGTGTTTCAGACGGTTAGCAGACTGGTTCATGCAGCGATTATGATGGCATGGATATGTGAACCACAATGAAGGAAATGTTTTAACATTTTTTATGGCATATAAGCTTTTTAAATAAAGAAATAAAAAGATGATACCTGTTGCTGATCTAGCCAGTATGGCATATTTTCTGACTCTTCTTAGAGATTCAGAAAAATTGTTAGGGACCTGCTTAAAGAATTTCAGATGTAATTAACCAAGGCCATCATGAGTACAGGGCAAATGGGGTTCATGTCCTAAGTCTCAGCTGCTGCTTGGAGAGTGTGGCCTGAAGTGTTGGAGAGGATCCCCAGTCCCTGCCGACTGAATTCCTGGAGGACATTATTGGGACCAACAGTGGGGATGCCCGGGCCATATTGGCTGATGATCCAGAGAGAGTAGCCTAAAGCCTCTCTCAGACTGCCTACCTTCTTGTCAGCTGTGCAGTCAATAGTGACTAGGAGAGGGAAGGTGCAGGTGGGGATATGTTTTGGAGGGTGACTTCATGGGAAGAAGAGTGGCCCAGGGGATGAAAAAAGAGTGGAGAAAGAGCATGGGGATGGTGGGTGAGTGGGGAAGAAAGAGCATGGTTGCTGAGTGGGGCAGAAGTTCATAGGAGATTCAAGGTACTTTCGAGAGAGCATGATGCTGAGTGTGATGTAGTGAGCAGGGGAGAGATCATGGAAGTTATTTATTTATTTAATGTCTCTTCTATACCGCGCTATTTAATATCAGTGCGGTTTACATACAACAGTAGCTTATACAGTGCAGACTGAGCTGCTCTGTATTTACAGAGAAACAGGTGCTATAAGTTGGGGTGTAGAGAGAGTTGGGTTGGGGGGGGGGGGACATGGAGGTTGAATGCAGTGCAAGAAGGTGGAGACAGGGCCATCCCTAGAGGTGGTTCAAAGTGTTAGTGCCCTTGGCGAACCTCAAGCTGTACACTCCTTCTCACTGTCAAAATCTGTTATTTAGCTTTGAATGCCCTGCTTTTGCTCCTCTGGAAGGCTCTGCCGTAGGCGACCACCTAGTTTGCATAGTGGTTGCACCGGCCCTGGGTGGAGAGAATATGAGAACTGAGTAATGGAGAAGTGGAAGGGGATAGAGAGCATAAAGATGAGTACCGGGTGAAGAGCAAGTTGGAGAATGAGGACAGGAAAGACAGCAGGTGGGGGATGAGTGAGTAGGAGGGTGTGAAAATGAAGTGGAAAGGCAGAACAGAGGTGGGGGACCTTGGAGGGAAAGGAGGTGGCTGAAAGAGCAACGGGAGACTGTGGAAGGAGTTGGGGGATGAGTGATCATACGGTCAGGTGCAGTGAAGAGGACACACACACACACACACACACACACTCCTACATCGCACCCAGCCCACAGTCCCCACCGTACATACACAGCCATCCAGCCATAAGGAGCTACAAAACATGCACATGCAGGCTATGGAGTCATGAGGCATGTGTTGGAAGAAGTGCCAATACGTTGCTTTCATGTGCATCACACACACACCAGAGCCTGACAAAGCTTCTACTGCTGCAGAAGTCCTTCCCACCTCTTTCCCAAAGCAATAGCCATCACCGAACTGAACTCCGACTGGAGAACCGCTGTCTCCCAACAAGAGAAATGCAGAGAGCCACAGGAGATAAGAGAACGGAATAACAAGAGAATGTGTTAGCCTGGTTGAGGTCTGTGGATTAGTGTACTAGGGGTGAGGGAACTGAGACAAACTAGCACTGCTGTACAATGGAGAGGAGAATGGGGGAGGATGGGGTGGGGGGGGTGGATTGAGGGAAAGGATGCTAAGCACCACAGGAAGGGAGAAAGACATGGGGGGTCAGATGGGGAATATTACTGCTGGTTGAAAGGTGTATGGAGCAGAGAGATGAGGTGGAATGCCAGAATGGAAGACAGAGGGGGTCGGGACAGGACAGAACAAGAGGGGATTTGAGAGAGGTCAGGGACAGCAGGGGAAGAGACAGAATGGAGGCAAGGAGAGGAGGTTCAGGGTTGAAAGGCAGAGAGAGAGAAGGCAGGAGGGGAAGAGAAAGGGGGGATAAGATGAAGGTGTAGGGAAAGAGAATAGGCGAGGACTGCAAGGGAAGAGAGATTCAGGTACTATTACTAATATATAAACTGTCATTAAAATTGTCTATTATACCTGAAGATCAAAGCGTGCCAATATAATGTCAGTTTTAAAATAGGTTCCAGGGGTGATCCAGGAAACTACAGACCGATGAGCCTGACATCCATTCCAGGCAAAATGGTGAAAACCATTATAAAGACTATTTACATATAGATAGTCATAGTTTAGTGGAACAAAGCCAACATGGATTTCGCTAAGGCAAGTCTTGCCTTACCAATCTGCTGCATTTTTTGAAGGTGTGAATAAACAGGTAGAAACAGTGAATGTGAGTTGGTGGACATAGTGTATCTGGATTTTCAGAAAGCCTTTGACAAGATCCCTCATGAGAGACTCTTAAGGAAATTAAAAAGTCATGGGATAGGAGGCAGTGTCCAATTGTGGACTGGGAAAAGGTTAAAAGACAGAAAACACAGAGTAGGGATAAATGGTCAGTTTTCTCTGTGGAGAAAGGTACTGTAAATAGTGGAGTGGCCCATTAGTTTTTAACATGTTTATAAATGACCTGGAAACAGGAACAAATGAGGTGATCAAATCTGCAGATGACACAAAATTATTCAAAGTTGTTTAATCAGAAGAGGATTGTGAAAAATTACAATGGCAGATGATATTAATGTGGACAAGTGCAAAGTTATGCACTTAGAGAAGAACAACTCAAACTATAGTTACATGATGCAAGGCTCCAAATTAGGAGCCATCGCCCAAGAAAAGGATCTAGGGGGTTTGTTTACTTAGCTGCTGTAGCGGCTTCCGTGCGATATCGGAGCCGTGGCCCCACTGAATTCAATGGGGCCGTCTCTCCGATATCACACAGAAGCTGCTACCACAGCTAAGTAAACAAACCCCTAGGTGTCGTTATGGATAATATATTGAAACCCTCTGCCTAGTATGCTGCGGCAGCAATGTAAGCAAATAGAATGCTAGGAATTACAAGGAAAAGAATGCAGAATAAACAAAGGATATCATAATGCCTCTGTTTGGTCCTGCGAGTTCACAGTTTAGTGCCCATTAGAAGCAGCATCTATGGCACTCCATCTGTGTAAAGGTTAATTGCATACGAAGTATATCACTGAAACCGGGACATCAAGGACATGAAGCGCAAGTGGAGAGACATCAGACAACAGGCAAAGCGCAAGGTAGTGGTGACAGCTGCAGACATAACTGGTATATTGCTTCTTTATCAAACCAGAACCAGATCAGACACTGGCCATCTGTGAGGTCCAGATATTTGATCCTGGCCCGGTTCACCCTCTGGTAGGGTTGCCCTCTTCTCTCCCTCCTCTGCTCCCTGTGAGCTTCCTCCTGCAGGACCAGAGCAAACCAGACTGACACTGAATCCATGATTTCTACCTACTACCTACACTTGCTTTTGCACCACCAGCACCTTCATGCCACCATCACCAACATGCTGTACTCTGTGCGACACTGTCACAAAACACAAACCACAGTCCCTTACTTATCCATTATTTATAGCAGATGTAGAGTGGGGCATTTGGATCCATGCCTGGTATCTCCCAGATGCTTTGCAAAATGCATCTTAAACATGTAGCTGCTTGCTGTGCCCAGAAATGTCCCTAAAATGCCCATCCCGGGACATCCAGACTTGGATATGGCTTATGGCGGGACGTACAGATCGGCCTGGGTCTGAAATCACCTTCAGCATGATCCAGCGGTTGTGATAGCCATGTCGGCATTTTGGAACATTTATCTTACATTTATCTGTTCTAAAATAACCACTATATTGGATTTGATTATTTTATTTATTTATTTAGACAGTTTTGTATACCACCTTATCCTTCAATCAAATTGGTCACAACACAATTGGGGGATACATTTAACACAAGGGGATATGAGACACATACGCTAATACTTACAGGGAACATGGGCAATGGAGGGTTAAGTGGCTTGCCCAAGACCACAAGGAGTATCTGTGGGACTAGAAATCCCAGTCCTTCCGGCCCAAAGTTGCTGTCCTCTAGTGGGATTTGAACCCCTGACCTTCCGGCCATTACATTAGACCCCAGTCCTTCCGGCCCAAGGTTGCTGTCCTCTAGTGGGATTTGAATCCCCGACCTTCCGGCCATTACATTAGACCACTGCTTCTCAAACTTTAGGAGACCTTGTTTTAGTGGGAAAATAAAGTATGCAAGCCACAGCCCTGCAGCTAGCCTTTGTGCAGTGTCCGTTACGACACTGCCTTAATTTGCCACCGTAGGCCTAGTTATAGCATCTCTGCATAGGTTGATGATGTATTTTTTCCTGCCATGGTTGTGGACCCAAATGCAAATCTTTTTACCCCATTTGGAGCCGTGACCCACAGTCTGGAAAGTACTGAATTACACAGATGGTACAGGTTTTTTTACAAATGCAGCTTGAACTGGACATCTGTACAAGTGAGATCGTGCATATAACCGCAAGAGGTTCTCGTGAAGCTTCACTACCATACGATTGCTTGTAGGGTTGACAGATGGTCGGTGTTTTGGAGACTTTGCCCAGGATTTTGCACCGGTGTTAATTTTTTCTCAAGAGATTCTGAAAGAAACGGCCTTGGGGCTGCTTTCATGCACAACATCGAAGGCAGGGCCAGCCCCCAGAGTTGGTTCAAGGTGCTGGGGAGCTTGGCAAGCCTTATGCCCTCCTGGCTGTCAGAATTTATTGTTTAGTTTGAATGCCTTTTTCTTTGCCGCCCACTAGAAGCTGCCACCTTAGGTGGCTGCCTAGTTTGTGCGATGGTTGGGCCAACCCTGATCAAAGGTGTCTTGAGTTTCAGCTGATCCAAGTATTGCCCTTATGGTGACACCTAGTGAATGGCCTACTAAGTGTAAATAGCTCTGCAAGGAGATGCAACAAGTGACTCTACCGGCATGCTTGCAGGTGGGAGTAAACAGAAAGAATATGACTCTGTGATGAGAATCAGGTGGGAAGGACAGAGAGCATACTTCGTGATGCCTTCCCAATAACAGCCAAAGCCACAAGGAAAAGACGGTTCCCTAATGAGAGCTAGATAAGAAGGAGTAAAGACTGAAGCCATAGACATTATGGAAATGTATGAAGGAGTAAAGCCACGCAGAATGGCTTCTTCATGAGTGCAGTCTGGAAATGCATACGGAGAGAGGGAGAGAGATTGTATTATAAAGGATAGACAGAGAAAAAAACTATCCCTACCTGCCGCCTTAAATGAACTGGAGTTCTGTGGTTCCCTGCCACCCCTCCCCCATGTGTCTCTGTTTCAGGGCACTGACCATGCTGCATCTCTGTCTTTAAACCTGCACACATCTCACATCCTATCCTTATCTTTTGGGCCAGTCAAGTGGCTGCTTCCCTTATTTCAAAAATCCTGCTCCTTCCATGTGTCTTTATCTAATCTCACCATATAAAGCTTGCTTTAGTTTTATGTTGTTTTCTTTAATGATCTTGATCAGGTTGGCTTTAAAGAAGGCAAAGCTGTTGCAGCCAGCTCAAGCCCTGCTGTTTTGAGCAGAGGCTGCTAAGGTGGGTGGAGGAAGGGGGGAGAAGATATGTAACCCTTTATGGCAGGTGCAAGAGAGGGGGGAGAGGGGAGGGGAATATTTGTATGTAGCAATGGATGATAATGGTTGACATCTCTATGAGGTAGTTGTTGTGCTGTTTTGATATTTGTAAACTTTAGTAGAAATCTAAAATTTAAAAAAAAGAAGGCAAAGCTAAAATGTTCTATTTCTCCTCCAGTCTGCTTAAAAGCAATTTTCTGCTGTGCATATTGCTGTGAGTGTGCGAAACACTGTGTAATATAAACCATATCATGATAGGTTTGCTGCTCTGAAGACCTTGAAACTTAAACTAGAATACAGGGAAGCCAAAGGTGGTCAGCAACTTTCCCATCATATAAATCAGTGTGATAAAGGTACACTGATTGCTGCTTTACATAAAAAGTCAGGTTTTACCTGCCTTGGGTGGGAAAGGATATCTGCATGAGTACCTGAGGGCTCTGCTGCTTCATGAGCCACTGTGATGTCACACATTTTCTAAAGAATGCTGTGATTGGGCAGGCCCGAGGAGCGCCTCTGCACCGAAAAAGACTAATGGCCGGATCTCCCACATGGCCGGGGAGTTACTCCATCAGTGAGTTGATGTTGGCTGGGGCTCTCCTCATTCCCATGGTGCCAGCCAATCGAAGCACAGGAGGCAGAGCCACGTGTGTTGGTGGTATTCTCGGTGCCATGACACTGATCTGCATGACGGAGACGGGGCAGATTGCCAGGGCCTGTGGCTGCTGGCTTCAGACTGGCTTCCTGGGCTGATGGCTGGCCAGCTATGGCTGCTAAGCACTGGGGAGTGAGCGGCTGGGAATGGAGGCCCTTGATGGTACATCCCGTGTTGTGGTATATCCTTTGTGTGTCCGGTGTGCCACATGGTCAGCAACTTGTACATCCTGATCAGAGAAATTCATGGAGGTACGGAAAATTGCTGCATCACTTCCTGGCCCAGGGGGACATCTGTGCATAGTAGGGCTATCCTTCAACTCTGTAGCTGACTCTGAGGCACTGAATGCATTGGTCATGTGTGTTGGTGCTGTTCATTTTCTGGCCACATTTGAGACACTTTTTAAACTCCATCTTAGTCATCTTGGAGATACAGTGGAGTTGGTTACCTCTGTCTGGAGAGATTCTTCTTCTGTGCTTCTTTCTTCTGAGTATATCTTTATTTTGGAGAGCTAGTGGAGATCCGTCTTGCTGGCAAGGCAGAAGAAGTGAAACTGGGCTAGGTAGGGGGCAGGCCAGGAGGTAGGGCTACCTAGGCACATGTTCATAAAGGCTTGCCTTTATGAGCTCTGGAGAGCACATCTGTCTATGGAAACCTGCATTATTTAAAGACTTTTCCTTTGTTTCTGAGCTGAACATTAAGGGGGGCATTCTGAGCCACGAATAGCAGCTCTCAATGTGCGGGCTGGATATCCAGCCTGCACTCAACCCCCACCCCTCCGGCCATATTCTGCTGCCAGCGCTCCCCGCATGTACACAGTGATTGTGTGGGGAGTGCTGTACATGAGCGAGAGGGGGGGGGGAGTGGTCAGCCATCAGAATATGAAGAGGCTATTCAGGAAAAGCCTCTGTATGTATCCTGGCTCCGAGGGTGGAATAGGTGCTGGCCACACCATAGTTGGCAGGATGCAGCCCCTCGCTCACAATGGCAATTGGCTAGCTTGGTGCCTGCCGGCACATCCTGCCCTTGTGGGCACCCATAACCACCTGCCATCATTGTGTGGGGACTGCTGTAGGTCGGCTGTATGTGACAATGCCATGGCGACGTAATGCCACTGCACCGGCACACCAGCCACAGCGTTGTGCGGTCTGGACGGGCAGCCTCCAGAATATCTCCCTCTAGGCAATTGGGTGCACACCAAGCCATCTATCTGCCCGATTCTGCAATCGCGGGTACATAGAGCTCCCGCGGTTGCGTAATTGGGTCCAACTTGGCCCCATTCAAGTTCTGGGCATCCCCACAGCCCGGAAGTGGAGGAGTGGCCTAGTGGTTAGGACAAGGTACTTCAGGCCGGAGGGCCGGGGGTTCAAGTCCCACCTGGGGACAGCAATCTCAGGCCGGAGGGACTGGGATTTCTAGCCCTATAGGTACTCCTTGTGGTCTTGGGCAAGCCACTTAACCCTCCATTGCCCATGTTCCCTGTAAGTATTAGCGTATGTGTGTCATATCCCCTTGTGTTAAATGTATCTTCCAATTGACCGCTTTGACCCGGTGAAAAGCGGGATAAAAATACAGCTAAAAAAAAAAAAAAGTGTACCTTTCAGAATTGGCCTCCACGGGGTAGGGCCCGATCTTCAAAGGCATTTACACAGTTTGCAAATCTGCAAACCATGTAAATGCCGCTAAGTGGGATATTCGGTGGCACTAACATGATTAGTGCACTAAATATCCATGGGTACTGCTGCTACATACCCTAATGCTTACTGATTAGCCTTGAGGTGTTTCATGGGTGGCATCAGGGGATTACTGGTCAGCAGGCATATTCAGCCGCTGCCTGCTTATCCCTCAGTGGCAAATGTTAGGCACATTAAAGGCTGTCCTAACTTTCACCACCAAAGCTAACCGGGCAGTGGCTGAATATTGCCGCTGCTTAGTTAGCTTCCTGTTTAGCCAGCCAACTGAATATTCAATGCCAGTGACCAGATATGGCTCCGACATTGAATATCTGGGTTTAGCATTTAGTGGTGACGGCCAGTCACTGTAATTGCGCTAGCTGCCTCCGCTGAATATTGGACCCATAATTTTTAGGTGCTAACTATATGCATAAATGTTGATATTTTAATTATTTATGGGTGTACTGTAAGTGGTCACTTATACACGTAAATGGTCTGTCTATAAAATACTGGCTAGCGTAAAAATATGTGCATTGTTTGAATCATGCATAACTTTACAGTGGCTGTGCACATGAATGTGTTTGGGTGGTGTGAGCAAGTATACACAGAGATTATAGAATACAATAATTTACACACGTACTGGCAAAAAGTAGGCATAGTCATTTGCATCAACTCTAAGGCTGATGGAAGTTTGGTGTTGTTACGTGCCGTTGAGTCGGTGTCGACTCATGGCGACCCTCTGGATAGTTGTCCTAAACTGTGTTTGGTCTTCAGTAGGCAGCTCATTGTTCATAGAATGGTATTCATAGCTGCTGTTATTGTATTGATCCATCTCATTACTGGTCTTCCTCTATTGCATTGACCTTCAACCTTACCAAGCATGATGCTTTCTCTAATGATCTCTTTCTTTGCATGATGTGTCTAAAGTATGAAAGTCAAAGTCATGTTATCTGAGCTTCTAAAGAAAGCTTTGGTTTGATCTCCACTAGTAATGACTGTATTGTTCTTTGGGCAGTCTATGGCATACACCGTATTCTTCACCTTCACCATAATTCACCCTCACCATAATTCTCCCCACTGACGAGTTGTTTCAATGCAATATCTGACTGGCTTCTTTCTCAAAACCTCAGAATACAACATAAGAAAACTGAAGTACTCTTCATTACGAGGAACCCCAACTTTACCCCACCACAATATCTTAAAGTAAAAGAAGCTGAGCTGCAATCTAAACCCTCAATACGTTACCTGGGAGTCACTTTAGATCAACCCCTGGATATGAAGGCCCACATAGGAAACATAGTCAGATCAGTATACTACAAGATCCGCTCACTTAGACATCTACGTTCCATGCTGGAACCAACTGATTTCCGGACAATTTTCCAGGCGTTGATCATACCTCATTTTGACTATGCCAATGCCATCCTACAAGGTCTTCCCCAATCTACCTTGAACCCGCTGCAGCTAGCCATGAACGCAGCAGCAAGAGTCCTCCATGGAGCCTCCAGGAGTGACCACGTGACGCCTCTGCTGATACAGTTGCATTGGCTACCCATCCACGCTAGAATAGTTTTCAAGACCTTGATAATCACTTTTAAAGCTGTTAACAATCTCTCGTCTGCATCCTTATCCTCCCTCATCCATATCACATACCCAAATAGAGCAAGAAGATCCACGTCTATAAACTCTCTAAAAGTCCCGAAGGCACTAACTGCTTGCACTAAATCGACAGCCAACAGAGCCTTTAGTCTCAGTGCCCCAAGATGCTGGAATGCATTACCCCCTGATATCCGGGCTATTAAGAGCCTACCACAGTTTAGGAAAGCCCTCAAATGCCACCTCTTCAACAAGTACCTTATTGAGCCCAACGACATCCCCTAGAGCCCAAAGACACCCAGCGATACCATTTCCAGACAAATTTATGGTATCTCAACAACACACCAAGTTTGATACTCAAACCCATAGTGGTGTTTATGTTTCTATGAAACCTCTGTTCTTATGATTCCATGTAGTAAGTTTTGTAAATAGTTTACCCCTGTTATCCAAGTTTTTGTGCCCTGTTATCTGTAAACTGATACGTGTTAACTGTACTGAGCATTTTTGTTCCATGTAAACCGCGCTGATGACGAATAGTGCGGTATATAAGAGACAGTAAATAAATAAATAAATAAATTCAAAGGCATCAGTTTTCTTCCTGACTATCTTTTTCACTGTCCAACTTTTGCATCCAAATGATGTTATTGAAAATACCATGGCTTGGACAAATCGAATCTTTGTATGAAGAGAGACATCTCCTGCTCTTGAGAATCTTGTCTAGGTCCTTCATTGCCATTCTGCCAAGAGCAATGCGTCGTCAGATTTCTTGACTGCTTTTTTCTTTATTGATTATTGATCCATGCAGGTTAAAGTTGTCTACTATTTCAATATCTTCTCTATCAATGGTGAACTTATTGATTTTGCCAGTTGTTATGATCTTTGTCGTCTTTACGTTAAGACTATGCTCCTTGATCCTGAGAAGCAAATGTTTCAGATCGTCTTTACTTTCAGCCAGTAATGTGGTATCATCAGCATAGCGAAGGTTGTTGATGAGTCTTCCATCAATCTTCACACCTTGGTTGTCTTCATACAGCCCTGCTTCTCTGATGATTTGTTCTGCATATAAATTAAACAGGTGGGGGGAAAGTATACAGCCTTGTCGTACACCTTTGCTGATTTTAGACCATCCTGTTTCTCCTTGTTCCGTTAGAAGTGTTGCTTGATCAGTGCAAGAGAACTATCAGGTGTTCTGGTATATCCATTCTTCTTAATGTGGCCCAGAATTTCTTATGGATTACACAGTGAAAAGCCTTGCTGTAGTCAATAAAAGACATATAGATATCCTTTTGGTATTATTTTGTCATTTCAAGGATCCATCTCACATCCACGCAGATGTCTCTTGTTCCTCATCCTTTCCTGAACCCTGCTTGCACTTTGGGTAGTTCTAGATCCAGTTGTAGTCTCTGCTGAATGATCTTGAGTAGAATCTTGTTGGCAAATGGGATCAGAGCGATTGTCCGATAATACAATAATTTACATGTGTACTGGCAAAAGGGAGGCATGGTCATTTGCATCAACTTTAAGACTGGTGAAAGCTACTGTGCCTTAATTTAAAGAACATTCTCGAAGACTTCCGGTGGCATGGTGAGCTGAGTGGACGTGTTCATCTCGGCTCCGGAGCCCGCGCCCTCCCCCCTACCAAAAACTTGCGCTAATTTACTTATTTCCAGCGATATCGTGGGGGACTAGTTTTGTGAAGATTCAGAGAAGTATTAATTCTCCCATTTGACCGGAGCCTGGTGCATGGCCACGAGAATCCCCCGCAGAACCAGGGCACGAGGTGGGGAAGATAAGATGGCGGAAGGCGGACAAGAGCCCCTGAGACCGCTCGAAACTCCGGCACTGGTGGCAGAGGTGTCGAGGGCGGTGGTGGGAGCCCTGGAGGAGAGATTGGGGGGCCTGTCCACCCAGATGCAGGAGGTGGTCCAGGCAGTAGCCGATTTTACAAAGCGGGTCGAACATGCCGAAAATCGGATCGGCTCCCTGGAGGATCAACATGTACAGGACATCGCCAGGATTCACAGCTTGGAGGAGACAATAGCTCAGCACCAGGAAAAATTGGAGGACCTTGAAAACCGCAGTCGCCGAAACAACTTGCGGTTCATTGGAATTGAGGAGTCTATAACAGAACGAGACTTGCGGCGGCACCTGGAACATTGGATAACAACTACCCTGTCCTTACCTGAAGATGTCGGGCGGATAGTGCTGGAGAGAGCTCACAGGCTGGGGCCCTCTAGAGCGGGTGACCGTCGCCCTCGGGCGGTAATCGCCCGATTCCTCAACTCCACGCAAAAAGACGAGGTACTGCGGGCCTCCCGACAGCTGCGGCGGATGGGAGCATCCAACAACTCGGTCCTGATTTTCCAGGATTACTCCACTGGGGTCTCCCTTAAGTGCAAGGCCTACAAGGACGTGTGCAGCAAACTCATTGAAAAAGGGGTTCGCTTTACGCTAGCGTACCCAGCGGTCCTGCGCATCTACAGCGACAAGGGGAACCGCGTGTTTACCTCCCCCGAAGAGGCCCGGGACTTTTGTAATAGTTTGGGCTAAAGGCCTGGTGAGAACATACTAGTACTAACATTACTTCTATGTGATACACGGATCTCCAACTGTTGGTTTGTCGGGGCCTGGGGCCTGAGTCCTGTTGACATTACTGGAAACAGGAGAGACTCGCATTGCGGCCTTCTATATGTCCCGGCCCTTTGGCCGGTTACCATCTCTCTAAATACTCTGCAGCACAAATGACTGGAACAATTTCCTGGTGTTTGGGGAGAACGGGTGGTATCGGGGTTGCTACACTGGAATGTCAAGGATTCACTGTGTATATTGCACTTGGGTCTTGACACTCCAACACGTACTTATGGTTGGCTACATTTTGCTATTTTTCATTGTTTAATTTGTTACTTGTCTCTAGTTTAGTGGAACTTGTAGCGACTTGTCTCTGGATATTTTGGAGGCTCTGGGCCCCAAGAGAAGTTAGGTATAGTTAGGGGAAAGGATGGAGGGACTGACCTGTTATTGAGCTCCCGTTGGATGTACGGGGAAGAGATGGGGGGGGGGGTACCCTCGTCATTTGGTGCTTAGCACGGGGGGCTCTGGGGGTGCGGGTGGTGGAGGGGTAGCGGCGCTACCATGCATAATTGGTAAGTGCCGGTGGGTCGCTGTTCCTCCGATATGGTTATTCCTCTAATATTATTATTTGTGGCCTATTATTTGTAGCTGGTCTTGGCCCCCTGGAGCGCAAATGCTCAACATGTAATGCTAACTTTGGGGGAATGCGGAAGGGAACTTCAGGTGCTCTGTTGCTCTGTGCTCTGATCATGTTAATACATAGGTCACCATTATTGCGCATTTGACTGTGGGGGCACGGTGCTGGGTATGCCTGGTGGGCCAATTTGCTGTTCCCCCATAGGTGGGAGGCTTTGGATATCGAGAGCGATGTTGTATGGCTTTCCTGGCCCCCAGCGCTGTTTACTCTCAGCAGCGGCCGAGTAGCTGCAGCGAGGCAGGAGCGGGGTTGGGGGGAGGGACAACTATGTCACAGGCTGACTCTCCCTGCATGGCCCTCTCTGTATTTTGTGTCATGGCATATGTTTGGGATAGCTGCAGGGGGCCCGGAATGCCATTTTGAAAGGGATAGCTCCGTACGTTACGGATGTCTGCTGACAAGCTATGGTTACTCTTTCTTCTATGATAAGGACGGCACTGGGGTAGTGGTTAGGCGGAGCAGCAGGGGCTGGCACCGTGTTACAGATGGGGAGGGGCGGGGGGCCTGCATGCTACTGAAGTTTAGGTGGGACCAGCTCTAGCTGGTGCAAGGTTGAAGGAGGTGATCAGGGGAGTAGGGGGGGGGGAGTGGGTTGGTGGGGGGGGGCTCCGGGGAGGTGAGGGGGGGGGAAAGGGGGAAGGGACGAGAGGATTTGACATTGAGCTCAAAAGTGTGTATGGGGTGAGGGGGGAAATTGGACTAGTTGAATGGGGAGAGAGTATGTGTGTGAACTTGGGCTGTGCTAACTGGAGAGTGAGGAGGGAATGGACCTTTAGTAGTATGCGGTGTGGAATGATACAGGGGGGGGCTCTTGGCTGGGGGGGGCCCTTTCTTTATAGAATATCGGGTGAGCAAGTTCTGGCTTCTTGATTTCCTAAACTGCTATGGCTAACATTACTCGAGTAATTTCCTGGAATGTCTGTGGGCTGGGCTCTCCGGTGAAACGTTCCAAGGTTCTGCAGCACTTGAAACGCCACCGTGCGGATGTTATCTTACTGCAGGAGACGCATCAAACCGGGGTGGAACATCAGAAATTGGGCCTAGGATTTAAAGCCCATGTTTATGGGGCCCCGGCTGTGGGGAAGAAGCGGGGGGTGGCTGTTCTTGTGGCCAAATCCACTCCCTGGGAGGAGGAAAAGGTTGTCACTGACCCGCAAGGCCGGTATGTTGGTGTGTGGGGGAGTCTGGCTGGGAGAAAGGTGTTTTTGTGCTCTGTATATGGTCCCAATGTTTATGAGGCCACCTTCTTTCAGGACCTTTCTAAGTTGCTGGTTGACTCTAGCGGATATGAAGCCATCATAGGCGGTGATTTCAATGTTACCATGGATAGTGGTCTCGACAGGTCAAGTCCCTTGGAAAGCGGGAACCCTCGGGCGCGCCGTAGGCTCCGGGGCCTCTGTGACGCGTATGATCTCCTTGATATTTGGAGGGTGTTACACCCTGGTGACAGGGACTACACACATCTATCTCGGGCGCATGGCACTTGGTCACGTATCGATTTTTTTCTGGTGGCAGAATCACTTTTTAGTTGGGTCTCACAGGCCAGTATCGGCCCTCTCGTTATTTCGGACCATGCCATGGTGATACTGGATCTGCAGGGGAGCCGCCCTCCTCTCGGTAGGGTGTGGCGATACCCTTTGGAACTTTGTGGTGATGCACAATTTGAATCCTTTCTGAAGGAGTGCTGGAAGCATATGAACTCTTAAATGCCTCGACGGATATCTCTCCCGCACTTTTCTGGGAGGCCGGTAAGGCGGTACTCCGGGGAGATATCATCAGCTATCAGAGCCACCGACGCCGGCAACTAAATCAGCGGATCATTGGGTTGGAGAAGGAGTTGGGCCGAGCGCGCCGGGTGGCAGCTGGTTCCCAGAGGGGAGAGCATGTACGTAGACTCCGGGAGGTACAAACATTACTAGAGACGCTACTTCATCAGCGAATGTATAAATCGATGCTGTACTACCGCTATAAACTTTATCGGTTTGGGAACAAGGCTGGTAAGCTGATGTCTTCCTTGCTGAAACCCCCTGGTGGATCTCGGCAAATTGGGGCCATACGACAACCTGATGGAACCGTCACTCGAGATTCTGCCAAAATTGAAAAGGTTTTCATTGAATTCTTTCAGCAGTTATATGCCCGTGAGGAGACGGGGGCCTTGGTGGGGCGCTCCTTCCTTGAGGGCTGTGGGCTTCCTAAGCTGACGGAGGAGCAACTGACAGCCCTTAATATGCCGTTGTCCGGCCAAGAGGTCCAAGCCGCCATTCGGCATCTTAAGACGGGGCGAGCCCCAGGTGTCGATGGATTCCGGAGTGAATTCTACAAAATCCTTAGTGACGCGATTGTTGTTCCCCTTATTGGATACTTTGAGGATCTTGTGAGCCGCGGGAAGTTTCCGTTTGAACCCAATAAAGCTGTGATTACTATTCTACCCAAGCCAGGGCGGGACCCTCTCTTGCCGGGATCTTACCGCCCCATTTCCTTACTCAATGTTGACATCAAACTTTTAGCTAAGATTATGGCGGATCGACTATCACCTATTTTGCCCTCCTTAATTCACCAAGATCAGGCCGGGTTTGTTCGGGGGCGCCAGGTTGCTTACAACCTGCAGTGGATCCTATTATCCATTTGTGCAGGGCGACTGGCTGGGGAGGCATCGCTACTGGTCAGTTTCGACGCCGAGAAGGCGTTTGATCGCATCAGCTGGGTCTTTATGCATCAGACCTTAGAGTTGATGGGATTCGTGGGCCTTTTTGTCGACGTGGTAAAGTTGTTGTATGCAGATCCCCTAGGGGCTATTATGATCAATGGAGTTCTGTCCCCTACCTTTGCCATTCAAAAGGGGACACGTCAAGGCTGCCCGTTGTCGCCTCTACTTTTTGTACTTTCGCTGGAGCCCCTGCTTTTGCGTATCCGAGCTGCTTCCCAATTTCGGGGCATTCGGCTGGGACATGGCGAATTTCGGGTTGCCGCCTTTGCCGACGACTTGCTTGTGCATCTGGGGGACCCGCAGACGGGTTTGCCCAATTTGTTGCATCTTATACAGGAATATGGTATACCCTCGGGTCTACGTCTTAATCTAGACAAGTCTGAGGCGCTATATTTGACCCCTGAGGGCCACCCAGGCTGGCAAGGACCGTTCCCTCTGCGCTGGGCGACTGGCCATTTTAAATATCTCGGTGTTTACCTACCAGCGCGATTGGAGGATCTATACCAGTTAAATGTTACTAAGATCTTGGGTGAGGTATCCACTTGTGTAGACCGTTGGAGGGATTTGCCCCTGTCGTTGGGGGGCAGGGTGGCCCTCTGTAAAATGACACTTCTTCCCAGGATCCTCTATCCTCTCCAGACCCTTCCGCTGGTTCTTCGACGGGCGGACCTCCGGCATTTAGAACGCTCTTTCAACCGACTCTTGTGGCGAGGCCGTAGGCCCCGGGTTCGCTTGGCTGTTCTACAACAACCTAGATCCCTAGGAGGGATGGGCTTTCCCGATATTCGTCGGTACAATATGGCCTGTCTATTGCGCTACGTTCGGGACTGGCTATGGGATTTATCTGATTGGACTCCGAAGGAGCAGTTCGAAACTCTGTTGGCGCCCCTTCATCCTCGGTATCTGCTGCATGCTCGCGCTCTTAGAGAGGTTTCACCGATCCTTAGAGGTCTTTTTTGGCCCCATTTCGGAGGGCGTGGCAGTTTTTCTGTGCGAGTCGTCAGATATCCGCCTATTATACACCATACCTTCCTCTGCGGGGTAATGCAGATTTCGCTGCCGGCATTGGGTGGACTCGTTTCCAATTTTGGGAGGACCTGGGCTTGGTGAACCTCGAGCATGTGTTAACTCCGGAGGGTACGCTGGTGGCTTTCGGCGAACTTCGACGGCGGTGCCCACTGGGGCTCTGGGATGTGTTCCATTATACGCAACTCCGGAGCTACCTCCGTACGATCCCGGAAGAAGCATTGCGAGGGACTATATGCTCTGAACTTGAACTAGCCCTTATAGGGGGTGCTCTGAAAACCCGAGTGTCGGTACTCTACCAGATGTTGTGGGATGGGCGGCTACCTAGTGCCGTTGACACTTTAGCGGTGGCCTGGACGGTAGATTTAGGTGAGCACATTGGAGAGGAATCCTTTTTGGAGGGGTTGGCGGCTATTCCTACTGTGAGCATTCAGGTTCTGCACCGTGATACTCAATACCGTCTTATGCGGCGACTTTATTATGCCCCTGTTCGGGCATGGAAAGCCAGACTTGCGGCGAGCCACTGCTGCCCCAGGTGTGGAGCTGTCAAGGCGACGCTGGGTCATATGTTTTGGCATTGCCCCAGGGTCCAGCTGTTCTGGGGGCGGATGGCATCACATCTTCTTCGATGCGTGCCGCAATTGGAACCTCTCACTGCACGCCACTTAGTTTTGGACTTATGGGAAGATACCTGGGGGACTTCTCTGGGAAGCTGGGTGCTGCGCTGGTTGCGACTGGTGCTGATGTCGGCACGAATGACAATCATGCAGCAATGGCTAGATGCAGGGGGTCCGATATACGGGATATGGCGGATCCGACTTCATAAGCTCCTCCTTATGGAAAGATTAGCGGCGGCCGGTAATGAGCGTCGCTGGGCCCGTTTCCTTCGGGGTTGGGGGCCCCACTTACAGTTACTACCCGCTGGGGTCCGTCGCCGAGTCCTGGGGGGTTCCTAAGCTAGAAACCTTTTGCAGGCATCCTTTTGCGGGAGGCTGCCCTCATCTCCTCATCACCTTGCTGGGTGGGTGGAGGCTAAAAGAGGGGGGGGGGGTCTCTAAACCTGGGAACGTTTCCATCAGGGGTCTGTTTCTTTTCGTTTCCTTTTCCCTCTCCTCTTGGGCCCAGTCTAACAGCCTGACAGTTGGATGATCTGGTCAGCCGAGGGGCTCTCCTCCTTTACTTTTCCTTTCTTCTCCTCTCCTGTCTTCTTCTCCCACATATTAGGTAAGGACCACGAAGGGGTGGGGGGGAGGGGGGCGGGTGGGGGGCAAGAGGGGGGGGGGCTTTGTTAAGTTTATTATGTTTGGAGACAGATCTGGGAGAAGAGTACACCCTGGATCTGTTTGCAATAGCCCGAGGTAGCCATGGTGACGGGGGTGGGGGGGGGGGCTAGTATGGTTCAGAAATAGTAATGGTACCATATATTGCTCTTTCCCGTGCTCACGACTTCCCTGCTGTTCATCTGTTATGTATTTCTATTGTTGGCCTGCGATGCCTTTTGGTGGGGGGGGGGGGGAGGTTTCTATTACTTCTGTACGCCATGTTGTTGATGCTGTTTGTTTCATTGGCCTGTTATTGCTTTGACACTTGTATTGATTTTTTATTGCAAATCTTAATAAAATAGATTTACACAAAGAACATTCTCTGCTACATATGTTAGTATTTTATAAAGTCAAGTACCCGCATACTTGACATTATAAAACATGCGTAAAATATGTATTTATTTATTTACAATTCTTATATACCGCACTAATTATGACCAGCGTGGTTTACAAAGAACAACAACATCCGACAATATACAAAATGTCTAGTCATTACATTGAACAGGGAATGAAACTTGGAGAGAGAGGGTAACTATATACATAGGAAGTTAGTTGGGGGAGGAACCTGTTTGGTGTTTTAAGTATTTGAGGATGAGCTATTCGAGTGTGACTGGGGTTCAGAGCCGTCAGTAAGATATTTGACAAATAGGAAGTGTTTCAGGGCTTTCCTGAACTGGCTCAGGTTAGGGATTGCTCTGATGTGTGGTGGTGGGGTGTTCCATAGCGCTGGGGCGCAGAGACTGAAAGCTCGGTTGGATGTTGTTTTGGTGCAGTTTGTCGTTTCTTTTGGTATTGATAACATATTGGTCTCGGCGGTTCTTCTTTGTCTGGTGGTGGCAAGTGGTTGTATGAAATCAGATAGAGAGGAGGAGGAGAGCCTCTTGATGGCCTTGAACGTCAACAACAAGGTCTTAAAACTGATCCGGGCTTGAATGGGGAGCCAGTGCAGCTGTTTCAGGAGGGGTGTGATATGTTCTCTTCTGGAGGCTCCGAACAGTATCCACGCTGCACTGTTCATAGCCAGTTGCAGGGGGTTTAAGGTTGATCGGGGGAGTCCTTGTAGGATGGCGTTAGAGTATTCAAAATGGGATATGATGAGGGCTTGGTAAATGGTGCGGAAATCATCTGGTTCTAGTAGCGGGCGTAAGTGCCTGAGGGATCTGATTTTGAAGTATATCGCTCTAACAGTGTTAGCAATGTGTTGCTTCATATCGCGATGTTGGTCCAGTGTCACCCCAAGGTAACGTATAGCTGGTTTCACTTGTAGCTCGGCATTATTTACCTTCAAAACGCTGGGTGGTGTGAAATTAGGGTTTCTCGAGATGAAAAGCACCTCTGTTTTCTTGTGTTGAATTCATAAGTTCTGTGATAGTAGCCATTCGGATATGGTGTTGAAGCATGTAGTCAGAGGGGTAAGATCTGGGCTGTCAAGTGATATTGGCATGTATAACAGCACGTCAGCATATAGCATACAACTCACATTGAACGACCTGATGATGTTGCAGATTGGTTGGAGGTATATGTTAAACATCAAGGATGATAGGGAGGATCCTTGAGGCACTCCTTGATTTTGTGGAAATGGTTTGGATGTAGCCCCGTCTGCTCGAACATGTTGCCATATTCCAGACAAGTAAGATCTGCACCACTCTAATGCTGTTCCGCTGACGCCTTTTTCTCTTAGCCGGTATAAGAGGATCTCGTGGCAAACAGAGTCGAAGGCCGCCGCTATATCTAAGAAGATGAGCACAAAGCCATGTCGTATGTTATCCACGCCTGAAATTACTGTGTTGAAGAGAGTTGTGAGGAGTGTTTCAACTCATGTGATTCTCTGAATCCATGTTGGGATGGATCCAGTGGGGCGTTGGTGTCGATATGATCTTGTAGTTGCTTGTATACTATCTTTTCAATGATTTTCACAAGCATCGGGATGCTGGATATTGGCCTGTACGACTCCACCTTCTGGGGGTCTAGCTTGGCATTCTTTAATAGGGGTCTAACAGAGGTCTGCTTGAGGGTGGAGGGGAAAGACCCAGTGCTGAAGGATAGTTTTATCATATTGGCTATAATTGGGGCGAGGTCAGTGCGCAACTCTTTTATCCAGAAAGCTGGACACGGATCTGTATGTGCAGTGGTGGTGTTTAGGACTGAGATGGTGTCTTCGATAATTTTCTTTGAAGGTGTGGAAAAGGAATATGTGCTTGAAGACCTTAAAGAGAGTAATTTATAAGAGGTGCCTAGTTACAGCATTCTTAAGACACCTATATTAAGCCTATTTTATAAAGTCCAAACTCCAAAAGCGGCCAATTCATCTGCAACAGATGGTATGAGCAACAAAGCAGTGGCGTGAAGTACTAGTAGGAGCAATCAGATGACCCTATTTGAATTGAACACCATTAAACAGAGGTCAGATTGAGGTGAAGGTAACACAGAGAGTCCAGCCCAACTCTGGAACTCCCTCCCCGAAGATATATGCTCAACTGGAGATATCATTTATTTATTTACATTCTCTTATATACCGCGCTATTCTGCATCAGTGCGGTTTACATTGAACAAACTGAAATTACATTGAACAGGGCATTATAACTGGGAGATAACTATTTTACAGGGAACATGGGCTATGGAGGGTTAAGTGGCTTGCCGAAGACCACAAGGAGCACCTGTGGGACTAGAAACCCCAGTCCTTCCGGCCCAAGGTTGCTGTCCTCTAGTGGGATTTGAACCCCTGACCTTCCGGCCTGAAATACCTTGCCCCAACCACTAGGCCACTCCACCACTCCAAAAAAAATGGACTTCCAAAAAAAACGTAAACCACTTCTGTTCACAGAACACTATGGTCACATCATGTAATCCTACATCCGCTCTAGCCCTAACCAAAGGGTCCATGATTCACTCAAGTGGATATGACAACTTAGTCAGATCCTAACGCACAGAACCCATGTAGATATGTAAATATGTTGAATAGGTTGTATATAGTTCTCCTCTGTTAAATATCCCAAACCAGTTATAATGTACACTTTTATTGTTCTGAGTTTAATGTAAACTGCTTTGATTTCAAGATAAGGCAGTATAAAAAACAGGTTAAATAAATAAATAAATAAATGGTAGCCTTATCAATAGCCCAATATGTTTAGGTTTTATTGCCCGAATCAGGGCAATTAAATAATTTTCATGAATCTGGGTAATTGATACAGGCCTCCTACATATGGAAGACCTTGGAATAAAAGCCAACATAACAAAAAAAAAGAAAGAAAGAAAAAATCATCAAAAGGGAAAAAATATAAGCAGAAATCCAAAATTTAAAGAAAAAGAATACAAAAGAAAGAAAAGACATTGGGGGGGGGGAGCAAAGGAAAGGGGAGGGAGGGGCAAAGGGGTATGGAGGAAACAAAAGGAAGGGAAAGAGGGGAAAGGGAGGGAAAGGAACAAAGATGGGAGGGGAAGAAAAGGAGAGGAAGAAGGGGAAGAGAAAAAGGAAATGTTCATCAACTTAAAGCCCTCAAAATGTGCCACAAAAGAACACAATCACATTAAAAATGTGTCCACCACCTACAAGTGCCAAAAAACAAGGATTAACTAATTACATAAACCAAAAGGTGAAAAGAAAAAGGTGGTACTATTGCAGTAGAAAATATTCTTTTCAATGCCACAAAGGAATGTTCAGACAATTAAATTGCAACTCCAGCTGCATAGAATATTTCAGGGAATGAATGAAAGCATGAATAATTGTCACAAAAATGTCTGAGGTTGTGAGCAAACAGAGAAACAGATCTGGACCTTGACAGGGCTATATGTTACCAGCCTCTTAGAATTAAACATCTAAAGCAAGGCTCTGACTTATAGCATGTAAAAACTAGCTACTGCCAAGTGCAATTGAGAAAGAACCCTGTCATTACTCATTTAAATGTTAACTAGCTGCCATAGAGAAATTGGCATTACCTGCAGAAATGATACTGGAGTCAGCAAACAGCTTGCTTCCAACACCAAAGGCTGAAAACACGGCAGTGCACCGACTGGGACAGTCTGCAAAGTCAAGCCTTTTAAACTTTCGACTTTGCAAACTGTCCTGATTGGTGCTGAGCTGTCAATCATCAGCCCCAGCGGGAAAAGACGGCGTCTAAGCTTCTCTGCCATGTTTTTCAGCTTTTAATGTTGGAAGCAAGCTGATTGCTGACTCCAGGATCATTTTTATAGTAATGCCAACTTCTTTTACTATTTTTCAGCTAGTTTACATTTTAATGAATAACAGAGGGATTATTTTTTTGTCTTAGGTGCCTATTTGTTTTTATAAGATACTGCCGTAAGTAGCACACATCATGCCTTAGGTTAAGGTGCAGACGTTTACCCCAGCCCTAGAACTGCTTTAAATGCCCACACCTAGATTTTTGAAGACAGTGCATGAGTTGGGCAGTCTCTTCAGGCCAGCTTCAGGCTTGCACTATGACAGCACAAATAGTGTAGCAATATGGCTGCTAGTTTCTTGGTAGAAATATAGTTAGATAGTAAACGATGGCAGATACAGACCAGTATGGTCCATTTAGTCTGCCCAGTAAGGTGGCTAGAGTTGTAGAGTTGCACCTGCTGCTCTGTGCAGGTTGCTCCCCATTTACGCCTTTGCTTAAGGTTGTACCTGCAGTCCAGCAGGTTACCCCTCTGTGTTCATGAAGTTATATATGTTTGCTTCGATTCCATTCTCTTGCTATATAGTGATCCTCTGTGTCTGTCCCAGGCCTTTTTTGAATTCCATCAATGTTTTGCTCCCCCACCTCCTTTAGGAAGGCATTCCAGGCATCCACTACCCTTTCTGTGAAAAAGTATTCCCTGATGTTGCTTTTAAGTTTACCTCCTTGCACCTTCATTTCATGTCCTCTAGCTCTACAGCTTACTCATCTTTGAAAAAGGTTTGTTTGTTCATTAACACCCTTTAAGTATTTAAACGTCTGTATCATATTTCCCCTGTCCCTCCTGTCCTCGAAGGTATACATATTCAGGTCTTCAAGTCTTTTCTCATATGCCTTCTGGCACAGACTCCATATCATTTTGGTCAGGCTCCACGGAATCATTTCAAGTCTTGTCATATCCTTTGCAAGATATGGTCTCCAAAACTGAACACAATACTCCAAGTGAGGCCTTACCAGCAACCTGAACAGGAGCACTAACAGAGCTGCCAAGTTACCCAGTTCCAAGAGTGAGATTTTCTGCCATCTCTGGTTTTAAGTTTACATTGTAATGCAGTCTGGTATTTGTGGTCCCTGATTTTACCCATTGACACCAGTGCTGCAGGTCCCATAATGTAACATGTTGAGCATGTCAGAAATCTAGGACAGGCTTAAAATCTTACTCCTGGAACTAGGTAACTTGACAACTCTGCACTAAGACAGAAGAGAGAATACAATGAAAACGTAATCATGCATTACATAAATAAACCCAGGGTACTCTTCTCCATTGCTAAATCCGTAATAAATGATCCTTCAAAACAGTAGTCAGATGCAAAAATATCCCCACAGGCCATAGCAGACCACCTCTGCTCTAAATATCACTCGCCCCTATCCCAATCTAACCTCCAAGCAGAGCCTCATATCCCTAATGCAACCCCCACAGCAACCTCGAATGAGTTTGATCCTCCTTCTCGAGACAACATAAGTACAATCATCAAAAACCTTAATCCATGTCCGGTCTCATGGATAAAAAGCATCTCTTAAAAGCATGGATAAAGCATCTCTAAAAGCATGGATAAAGAATCTCTTAGCCCCTACATCCTATCCATAGTAAAAACCTCCCTCCACGCTGGTATTATGCCAATGCCCTTAAAAAAGACCTCAATTCGTCCAATACTTAGAGCAACGAAACTGGACCCCACAATACCTGTATCCTACAGACCGATATCAAGTATCCCCCTCTTGGCAAAAATAACAGAAAAAATCGTTCAAATTCAACTGAAGAATTTCATCGATGATTATGCCCCCCTAGATCCCTACCAACATAGATTCAAAAGAAACCATGGTGTTGAAACTTTAATAACGTCCCTTACAGATTCAGTGATATCCTACACACAAACACCTATCCAAGGTTGTCTACTTATCTTCCTTGATATATCGTTGGCCTTTGATTCCCTTCCCCATGAACAGCTCCTAGACAGACTGCATGACGTTGGCCTCAGAGATACCACACTAAACTGGTTTCGCTCTTAACTCGAACACAGAACACAACAGGTACTTATTGGTGAAAAAAACCTCCCAGCCATTTACACAAAAACAAGGAGTTCCTCAAGGATCCAGCTTATCTGCACTCCTCTTTAATATCTTCCTCCAACCCATATGCAAAATTTTTCAAGACCACGATATCCAATACCAACTGTATGCCGATATCGTGTTATTCACCCCATTCAACATAACAATGCCAAACTTCACCAATGTTAGCAAATGCTTCACCAAGACAAAACACTGGCATAATCACAACCTTATAATTAACCAAACAAAAACAGAAGCTCTCCAAATCTCTTTTAATTCCTCCTATGCTCCGCTGACATCTCTTGTCCTCAGTGACTTCACTGTCCCCATAAAGAATCAAGTCAAATATCTTGGCTTAATAATCGACCACAATCTTACCTTCCAGGATCAGATAAGGAAGACAACAAATACAATTTACCCCAAATTAAGAACCCTCAGAAACCTCCAACCCTTACTAAACCCAGACTCCTTCCACACCATTTGCCAAGCCCTTACAACCCCCACCCTTGACTATGCAACCTCATCTATCAAGGTCTCCCAAAACATAGAATCTACCTTCTCCAAATGGCCCAGAACACAATAGCATGCCTAATCACTAACACCTCTAGATGAGCCCACATCACCCCTATCCTTCATGACCTCCACTGGCTCCCTATTTTGTCCAGAATAAAATTCAAAACCATCACACTTGTATACAAAGTTATTCACAATGACTCTGCCTCCTGTCTATGCTCCCTCCTCTCAAAACCTAAAAACACCAGATCATGTCGACCCAACACTGCACACATCCTAAACATACCATCACTGAAGAAAAAAAGCAAGCAATCCGCTTGCAACAGAGCCTTCTCCCTCTATGCCTCCTCAGTATGGAACGCCCTCCCATCCAACTTATGAAGCTGCCCTGACCACTCTGAATTCGAGAAGAGGCACAAAACCTTCCTCTTCAAGAATACACTACCCTGCCCCTTTAACCATTCCCATCTAATGTAACCCACCTGTCACACTGCACCTACCCACCTCACCCTAATTACTTCTCCCTCCCCTTCCTTTCCAACTTCTATTGTCTCCCATCTCCACTCTACCTCTCCCTGACTTACCAATCTGTAAATATGTAAAAAGTTAACTGTTGATTTATGCCCGTTCATGTTTATGAAATTATTGTTCCATGTACAACAGATGTGTTAACTCTTTTATATTAAGCTCCATTTAAACCGTCTTGAATTGTAGAAAGACGGTATATAAAAACCTTAAATAAATAGTACATCCTCCTTACTGCTGGTTTTTTCTTTCTGCATGCAGTCTAACTTCCTTATGACTTCCGCCACTGCCTTGTGGCACTGCTTTGCCATCTTAAGATTCTCAGACACTAGCAATCCAAGGTTCCTCTCTTAATTAGTATATACCAGCTTCTCCTCCCCCTTTGTTCACAGCTCTTTTGGGTTTCAACATCCCAAGTGCATCACTCTGCACTTTTTTGCATTAAATCTTAATTGCCACGTGTTAGACCAGTCTTCTAAGTTTTGTAGATCTTTTCTCATATTGTCTACTCTCTCTGAAGTGTCCATTCTTGCACATCTTCATGCCATCTGCCAATGGTGTTCCTAGGCTCTCTGCACCCTGAGTGGGCACCACCCCTTACAGCGCCCCTCCTTCCCCAAGCCCACACAGCAGATTCACTGTGGCATACCTACTTTAACGTAGTGGGTGGCTTGTTGCGCTGCCTCTGCTCTAGGCCCAGCAGCTGTTCCCTCCTGGGCTGAAGTCTCGTGGTTTGCGAGACTTCCGCCAAGAAGGGAGCAGCTGCCAGGCATGGAGCAGAGCAACGCGGCAAGCCACCCACAACGTTAAGGTAGGTTTGCTATGTTGGCTTGGCTGTGTGGACCCAGGATTTGTCACCCTCTTTCTAGCAGCATTCACCGCCCCACCCTTGGTATGCCACTGTCATCTTCAAAAAGGTGAACTTTTCCTTTCAATCCATCAGCAATATCACCCATGAAGATGTTGAACAGTAGCAGTCCCAGAACCAATCGCTGAGGCACTTCACTATTCACCCTACTTTCTTCAGAGTTCCATTCACCATTAATCTCTGTAGTCTGTCAGTCAACCAGTTCTTGACCCAGTTCACCTCCTTGGGATCCATCCCAAAGCTGCTAAGTTTATTCACAAGACTTCTTTGAGGAACAGTATCAAAGGCTTTGCTGAAATCTAAGTAGACCACATCTATTGCATGTCCTTCATCTAGTTCTCTAGTCACCCAGTCAAAGAAATCAATCAGATTTGTTTGGCATGATCTTCCTTTGGTAAAGCCATGTTGTTTCCAGAAAAGTCATTATCCTTTCTTTCAGCAACATCTCCATTACTTTTCCCACCCAAGGTAAGGCTTACTGGTCTGTAATTTGCATCAATCACAATAGAACGTCCAGCACTATAGTGCCCCTTGTAACCATTGTTTTGAATCTGAAATATTCTTGTTAGATGTTCAAAGAAATAGTTTGGCTTTTGCCAGACACTCTCCTTAGCACATCAGATCCTAATTGCTACCAGCTATCCACCAGCAAAATCTCTAGTGCTACTAGATTCAGGGTTGTAATATTAATTGGAGAAATTTGTCAGACTGCCTCAATAGTCTTAGGAGCAAGTTTACTAAGCAGCATAGTTAGCATGGGCTGAAGTACGAGCTATCCAGCATGCACCAACTTCACTAACAGTTAGCATGGGTCTTAAACAGATAGCACAGGATAATTTCTGAGCTATCTGCTTGATGCATCACAGGATGAGATTAGGACAGAGAGTGGGCATGTCAGCCAGTGGCAGCTAGTGCACAGGACATTGTTATGCATTAGTTGTCATGACTGCCAATAGCGTGGCTGCATCTAACACCACTTCAAAAGGTGCCATTAAGTGCAGCCTTGCTACCAGCAGCCCGGTAGCGCAATTGCTGCCCATTGACAAACCCATGGTCGTGTGGCATTGGACACCCTCCCTTCTCCTCTGAAGACCCAAACCCCTTCCACTCAACTGCCCCCATCCGATCATCCCCTCCCCCGCCAATTCAGTCCCCTCCACAACCTCTCCCTGCCAATCAGTCCTCCCAACTTCAGTACCACCCTCCTCCTGGACAGAATTCCAAAATGACTTCCATTCCCCAAGACCTCCCCCACTCTTTCCCCTAATCAGCCCCCACTCATGCCAGTATGAACCCCATACCTCCCCCTAGTCCCTGACCCAACTCCCCCGGGTCTTACCCAGGGCTCTCTAGTGATCCAAATGGTGCATGGGGCAGGAACACTCTCCCTCTGCTCCTGCCCCCAATCTGGCAGTTTATAAAAGGTCACTAGTTTCGTGGTACAGACCCTGAGTACGAGACTATCGCTAAGTACCATTATACCAGTATTACAGTTCTGTAGGATGAAGTTAAGCAATTCTCAACCATCAAACCATCAATTTCCCTGATGGTGATAGCTGAGAATTGCTGACCTTCATCCCTACAAAACTGTAATGCATAAGATTGCAGATCTTTCCTTCTTCCTTTCTTTATTTACCCATTTTTCTATGCCACGTTATCTAGGATTCAAAGCGGTTCACAAATAATTCACCATTCACAAGTGGTTTTTACATAGAACCAAAGATAATTACCTAAAACAAGTAAATGTTTTAACATTAATTGAGTTAATAGTGCTTATATATACATACTAACCAATAACAAATTATCCATTAGATGTTGAAAATTGTCCATTAGATGTTCAGCCTAGAGAATTGGGGGAATGACATTTTATAATGATGGGTAATCAAATCAGAGCTAACATGTTAGGGCAGAGTCATACACTGGTCTTTGATCCTGCCTACAGAACTATAATGTACAGTTTAGGATTATTTCTCCTCTTATATGCTGTTTGTGCATGGGGATAATTTTTAATACTTTCCACTGTTAATATTAAAATTAAAATGGACCATTGATATATTGATCTACTTCTGAAAAAACTGGTGGGTTATATGGCACTAAGGGTCTGACAAAAATTCACTATACATATACATATATATTAAAGGAGTTTTTTCTAATTGGAAATATTTTTGGATGGGATGAGGTTTTGATGTGTGCATCATTTCCTACCCCTTTCTTTGGATGTATTGGTGTGTGTGTGCTTTTTAGAAAAGCAACATCGGCATCCATGTGCCTTAATAAAAGAAGCTCAGACAATGACCCCAACAAAGATGCACACATACTCGAACAAATATACAACTGCTCCAAAGAAGATATAAATATGTGCATGTACTGCATGCATCTACACAGGTATTTTATAAAATCTCCAGGAACAAGCAGGAATGAGTCTTCACATATGGGTATCGTCGGTACCGACGGAGCCTGCGAGGGAACGCTCCCCAGCGTCCAGTAAGAAAGCTTTTGGGAGCATCCCACAGCGCCTGCGCGCTGCCTTCCCGCCTTTCCCAACCGCCTCTCTCCAGTTCTTCTTTTCCGTGGAGCCAGCAGGTCATGTTCCTGTCACCGCAGAAGAATTCTTTATTTTTTTCTTTATTTTTCTGTCTCGCGTCTGCCTTTTTCGACGTCAGACCGGTACCGCCGGTCTTTTCTTTTCTTTCTTAAAAAAAACAAAACAACAACACTTTTTTCTTTCTTCAACTGTGCATTTTCGGTTTGGGCCTTAGGCCTGAACATATTTTTCTCCTCATGGAGAAGCCCGCTTCCGGGTTCAAAAAGTGCACTGGTGTCTAAAATGTTTGGGTCCTGACCATTCCATCACGGATTGTGTGTCCTGTACCATGATGTCTAAAAGAGGTCGGCAGAACCGAGCAGCCAAGCTCAGTACCCTGTTTCCCTCTGATGCAGCCTCGGTGGCATCGACGTCTTCCAGGGTTGCTTCTTCCTCCCATGGATCTCAGGTAACCGAACATAAATCTAGCCGGTCCTCGAAGGGCAAATCTCCCTCTAAGCATCGAGATGCCTCCGGGCTTGTCCTCGAGGATTCCGTACCGGCAAAATTACCCCGGCGGGAAGTTCCGGCTTCCAAAGCATTGTCTATGGGGTCACAGGTTGACATCGATGGCTCGGCCTTGACCGATCACCTGTTGCCGTGTTCTGGGGTACCGGTGGCCTCCACTGGTACCGACATCCAGACTCTGGTGGCGTCGATGGATCAGAAGATTCTGTCCATGCAGCGCACCCTAACGGTGTTTATGCAGGCTTCGATGCCTCCGGTACCGCAACAGTCTCCGTTGCCGGTACCGACTCCGGCACCGGCATCGTTCCCGGTGCCGGTACCGATTGCATCGACATCGGCTTCGGTGTCGACTGCAACGGTACCCTGTCCTATGATGCCCATCGGTACCGAACCGGTACCGCTTACTCCCGATGTCGATCCCACTCAGTACGCGTATCGGGCTTTACAGGAGCATCCAGACAGGCGATACTTTGATTCCTCCGAAGACTCTGATGAGTCGGAGGTTTCTGCCGATGCACCGGTACTTCTTCCTCAGGAGTCTGATTCTCCAAAACGAAGAATGTCTCCTCCAGAAGGCTTGTCTTTTCAGGACTTCATTAGGGAAGTGGCTAGGGGCCTCTCCATTACAGTGGCCCCTGAGTCAGAGCCTAGAGCAGTGATGGCTAACCTTTTTGAGCCCGAGTGCCCAAACTGCCGCACAAAACCAAAGAATTTCCTCAAAGTGCCAGCACGTCATTTGCATAAGTGGTCTTATTTGCATAAATATTTGCATAATGTTACCATACACTAACTTTTAGTAAACATGTCTCTTAATGAGTGTATGGATAAAGAAAGACTAAAAGATTTCTACATTACTATAATCCAGTGCCAACCGCCAGGCACATTAGGAACTACTACAAACGCTGCCCATTTAGAACCCATAGCAAACCCGCCGTATCCTGACAGCATTACCAGGACTCACAAAGCACCATACCCTACCTATCAAAAGGCAACACTGCAAATATTAAACCAATACATTTCAGTGAATACTGGGGAAAGAGAACAAGTGGCAACGTCAAATAGGAATTTCCTCTTGTACCAAACAAAGCGCAGATGTTAATGATGCACATTTCCCAGAGCTGACATATTCCAGTTAATAAATTCAAAATAAAGAGATATCTTTCTACCTTTTGTGCATTTTTTTTCAGTTGCAATTGGTCCAGCCATTTTCTTCTGGTTTCTTCATGTTTTCTGCTAACTCTCCATCGTCTGCTGTCCATTTGTCCTTTCTTCTCTCTTCTAGTTTTTTTTCCATTCTCTCTCTCTCTACATCTGCTTTAACATACTAATCTTTCTCCTTTTGCTCTTTCCTCATTCCTATTTCATCCACACAAATTTTACCCCTCCATCCTCAATCCCCAATTACTCTCCCAATACCTGGCCAATTGTAGATTTTTCATCCCTCCTACACAAAATATTTTTCCCCTCTCCATTTTACTCTCCCAGCCCCATCCCATTCTAAAACTCCCCCAACATCAGCTCCCTTCTAGTTCCAGTCTCACCCAGCATCCATTCCCTTCTTCAAGCCCCCCACTTCCCCTCAGCCCATTTCCATTCCAAGCCCCATCCCCAACAGCTATTTGCAGTTCAAGCCCCCTTCCACTCAGCCCATTTCCAGTCCTAGCAACCCCCCCAAACCCATTACCAGTCCTAGCCCCCATAGCCCACTCCCAGTCCTAATCCCACCAGCCCATTTCCAGTCCTAACCTCCCCATCAGCCCACTCCCAGTCCTAATCCCCCATCACTCAATTTTTAGTTTAAGCCCCCCCAGCGCCTATCACCACTCCTAACCCCCCCAGCGCCCATCACCACTCCTAACCCCCCCAGCCCAGCGCCCATCACCACTCCTAACCCCCCAGCCAGCCCACTGCCCCTCACCACACCTAACCCCCCCCAGCCCGCCCAGTGCCCATCACAACTCCTAACCCCCCCCGCCCAGTGCCCATCACCACTCCTAACCCCCCCAGCCCAGTGCCCATCACCACTCCTAAACCCCCCCCCACCCCAGCCCATCACTACTCCTAACACCCCCCAGCCCAGCCCAGCCCAGCCCAGCCCATCACTACTCCTAACCCCCCCCAGCCCAGCCCAGCCCATCACCACTCCTTACCCCCCCAGCCCAGCCCAGCCCAGCCCATCACCACTTCTAACCCCCCCAGCCCAGCCCAGCCCAGCCCATCACCACTCCTAACCCCCCCTCCAGCCCATCACCACTCCTAACCCCCCCCAGCCCAGCCCAGCCCAGCACATCACCACTCCTAACCCCCACCCCCCCCCAGCCCAGGCCAGCCCAGGGAAAATTAAAAAAAAAAGAAAACCTGTCTGCTGCCGCTGTCGGGGCCGCCGCGGCAGAATCGAGCGTGCCGCGGGGCCCCCCTGTACCCGGCAGATCCTGCCCTCCCCGTAGCAGCTCTCTCTTTGGAGCTGCAGTCAGACGCGCCGGCTTGCAGAGCGCGAGGGAAGAGTTCCCTCGCTGCTCTGTTAAGCCCGCGGGGGCTGATGGGAAGTTCCCATCAGCCCCCGCGGGCTTAACGGAGTCGCGAAAGGGAAACTCTTCCCTTCGCGCTCTGCAAGCCGGCGCGTCTGACTGTAGCTCCAAAGAGAGAGCTGCTACGGGGAGGGCAGGATCTGCCGGGTACAGGGGGGCCCCGCGGCACGCTCGATTCTGCCGCGGAGGCCCCGACAGCGGCAGCAGACAGGGTTTTTTTTTTTTTTCGATTGCGGACCTTCCCGCGTGCCAGCTGCAAGGCCTTCGCGTGCCACAGCTGGCACGCGTGCCATAGGTTCGCCATCGCTGGCCTAGAGCCAAGCAACTACATATTTTGCAATATCCTAGGCTCCTAAAGAAGCAGCTACTTTACCTATTCATGAGATTCTCTATGATCTCATGTTGAGCATGTGGGAGACTCCTTTTACCACCTCTCCTCATTCTCGTAGATTAGACACCATGTACCGTGTCCCTCCTTGTCCTGGCTTTCATAAGTCTCAGCTTCCTCACCACTCTATTGTGGTAGAGTCTGCCATGAGGAAAATAAAGAGTGCAAAGAGACACTCATCTAATCCTCCAGGACGTGAATGCAGGACCCTTGATGCTTTTGGCCAAAGGGTTTTCCAAGCTAATATGCTTGCTGCCAGAATCAACTCCTATAGTCTCTATATGGGGATGTTTCTAAAAGAAGTCACAGATCATCTGCAGACTTTAGCCCCTTTTATTTCAGAAGATAAAAGGCAGGAATTTCTCACTTGGCTTAAACATGCCCAAGATGTTTCCAAATTTTCCAACCGTGCAGCCTTTGACTCTTTTGAGTGTGTAAGCAGAACCTCGGCTATTGCCATAGGTGCACGCAGAATTGCTTGGTTACAAGCCTCTGATTTGGAACTTTGGGTCCAAGATGAACTGGGAAATCTTCCTTGTACAGGTGAAAACCATTTTGGCAGGGATTGGAAAGCAAAGGCCACTCAGATGGATGCTGAGAACTCTGCTTTGGATCGACTTTCAAGGTCTACCGATGCTCCTGCTAAGAAAAGGTTGTTCAAAAAGACAACTTTTTCTAAAAAGGGAAGATACTATCCTGCTTATGGTCAGCAGGCATCTTCTGCAGGTCATTTTGCTGCAAAGCGTCAGCAACCACCTAAACAGGCCAAGTCAAAGGCTGCCAGGCCTCCCACGACTCAGCAGTCTCAACCTCCCCAGGGCCTTTGACTTGCAACTAGAGAACTTAGCCTTTCTGGCTCTGGAAGAACCAGAGCCCCTCACCATTCCAGGAAGGTTGGCTTACTTTGCTCCCAGATGGGAGCAAATTACAGCAGAGCAATGGACCCTCTCCATTGTAAGGGAAGGGTACAAGCTTCATTTCTTAAACCTTCCTCCCCACACCATGGTGAGAAAGTTCAATTCTCCAACATCTATCCTCAACCTTCTGGGTCAGGAGATTGCTACCCTTCTTGCCCAAGGGGCAATAGAAGAAGTACCCCTTCTTCAACAGGGCTCAGGTTTCTACTCCCCTTATTTTCTTATTCCAAAGAAAACAGGGGGCTACAGACCCATATTAGATCTCAGAGAATTGAACAAGTTTCTATTCAAAGAGAAATTCAAGATGATTTCTCTCGGTACTCTGCTGCCATACCTTCATAGTCAGGACTGGCTTTGTTCTCTAGATCTCAAGGATGCGTACACCTCCGTCCTCATCCATCCAACACACAGAAGGTTCCTTTGGTTCCTTTTTCAAGGAAAGCACTACCAATACAGGGTGCTTCCTTTTGGTCTGGCCTGTGCACCAAGGGTGTTCATGAAATGCATGGCAGTAGTAGCTGCATTTCTACGCACTCTAGGAATATTCGTTTTCCCATATCTGGACGACTGGCTCATTCCAGCTCCATCCCAGTCAGAGGCCCAGATTTCTCTAACCTGCACAATGCGTGTCCTTCATTATTTGGGACTGGTAATAAACATCCCAAAATCCCATCTCACCCCTACTCAGTCTCTGGAGTTTATAGGGGCCTTGCTGGATACCACAACTGCTAGGTCCTATCTTCCTCAGGCCCGTTGCCTACGCTTGGTGCAGTTAGCCTCCCAGATACAGTTAAAGTCCCATTTAAATGCTCGAGAGATGTTACAACTATTAGGCCACATGGCATCCACCGTGCATGTGGTTCCATATGCTCGCCTTCACATGAGGGCAGCTCAATGGACTTTGTCCACCCAATGGACTCAGGCATCAGGTTGCCTGTCAGACAAAATAGCAAACTCCAGTCGCCTATTTTGGTCTCTCCAGTGGTGGAAGTCCCCTCCAAATCTGTTGCTGGGGTTCCCTTTTCAGCAGTCGCTACCCCAAGCAACTCTGACAACAGATGCTTCTCCAATGGGTTGGGGAGCTCATCTGCAGGATCTCTCCACCCAGGGCATCTGGTCTCCACAGGAGACTTCTCTGCATATCAATCTCTTGGAACTCAGAGCAATATTCTTAGCTCTCAGAGTGTTCCATTCCCTGCTCAGCTACAGGACAGTCCTCATCCATACGGACAACCAAGTAGCCATGTTCTATGTAAACAAGCAGGGCGGGACTGGCTCTCTGTCGCTTTGCAACGAAGCTTTATGACTGTGGGCCTTCGCCAGAGAGCATCACATCCATCTTCTGGCAATATATCTTCCAGGCGTTCAAAACTCTTGGGCGGACAGACTCAGTCGAGTTCTGCTTCCACACGAGTGGTCCCTCCACATGGACCAGGTAGCCAGGATTTTTAGAATTTGGGGAACCCCGGACATAGACCTCTTTGCAAGTCCGTGGAATGCCAAACTTCCCCGGTTCTGTTCCAGAATTCCGTGTCAGGGAGTTCAGGCCAAGGATGCCTTCCTCCTTCACTGGGGTCAAGAATTCCTTTATGCCTTTCCACCAATTCCCCTAATTCCCAAGACACTATTCAAGCTTCAGAGAGATCAAGGGACCATGATCCTCATAGCACCACATTGGCCACACCAAGTGTGGTACCCTCTACTTCTGCATCTCTCTCAAGCTCCTTCCCTGGACTTGGGCTCTGCACCAGACCTTCTGTCCCAGGAAGAGGGAACTTCGTGGCACCCAAACCCCCAGTCGCTCCATCTCAGGGCTTGGTTGCTGAGGGCCTAGACCTTCAAGATTTTCATCTCTCTCAGCAAGTCAGAGATGTTATTCATGCCTCTAGAAAGCCTTCTACTAGATGTTCCTATGCTTTCAAATGGAAAATATTTACCATTTTGTGTTCAGGGAAAGGTCTAAACCCTCTTGCAATACCTCTGAATTTTCTACTAGAGTATCTCCTGCATCTATCCCATGCAGGTCTGAAAACGAATTCAGTAAGAGTCCATTTGAGTGCTATTGCAGCGTCCCTCAAGCCTCTCAATGGACAACCTATTTCCTCTCATCCTCTTATAGCAATATTCATGAGAGGCCTTCTTTTAACTAAACCTCCCATTAGACCACCTCCAGTGGCATGGGACTTAAACCTGGTTCTTGGCCAGCTTATGAAGCCACCCTTTGAACCTTTAGCCACCACCTCCTTGAAATTCCTTTCTTGGAAAGTTATTTTTCTCATTGCAGTCACCTCAGCATGCCGCATCAGTGAGTTGCAAGCTTTGGTGGCTAATCCTCCTTATACAAGGTTCCATCATGATAAGGTAGTCCTCAGGACCAATCCACACTTTATGCTTAAAGTGGTCTCACCTTTTCATCTGAATCAAGAAGTATATTTACCTGTCTTTTTTCCAGGACCTCATGCATCAAATGCAGAGAGGAATCTTCATACCTTGGATTGTAAGAGAGCTCTCACTTTTTACTTACAAAGAACACAGCAACATAGAAAGTCTTCTCAACTCTTTGTTGCTTTTGATCCTTCTCATTTAGGACTTCCAGTCTGTAAGAGAACACTGTCCAACTGGATTGCTCAGTGTATTTCTTTCGCCTACCAGAGTAGGAACATTTCTCTGGAGGGCCATGTCACAGATCACAATGTGAGAGCCATGGCAGCCTCAATGGCTCATCTAAACTCTGTGTCCATTGACCAAATCTGTCGAGCGGCCACCTGGGCCTCGGTTCATACCTTCACAGCCCATTACTGTTTGGACAAGGACTCCCGCCGGGATGCCTTGTTTGGTCAGGCTGTTCTCAAACACCTGTTCCATTCCTAATCAACTCCTACCCACCTACCCTGGTCGGATGCCAGAGATCCATGGGGGGAGGTAGAGTCCTTTTCAAGGACACATAACCTGGGGTTTCTCCCTGGCAACTGCAGCTAGGGAGTCCCCATATGTGAAGACTCATTCCTGCTTGTTCCTGGAGATAGCACAGTTACTTACCTGTAACAGGTGATCTCTGGGAACAGCAGGAATAAGTCTTAACAACCCACCCACCTCCTCTAGGAGTTGTATCTCTCTATCTATCTTTCCTTTCCTCTCCTCTCTCTCTCTTTGTCTCAGCTTTAAAACTCGAACTGGAGAGAGGCGGTTGGGAAAGGCGGGAAGGCAGCGCGCAGGCGCTGTGGGATGCTCCCAAAAGCTTTCTTACTGGACGCTGGGGAGCGTTCCCGCGTAGGCTCCGTCGGTACCGACGATACCCATATGTGAAGACTTATTCCTGCTGTTCCCAGAGATCACCTGTTACAGGTAAGTAACTGTGCTATATTTGCATGTATTACAACTTTGCCCCAGCAAATGTCTACTTGCCGATCACATAAAACGTAGTTACTTTTTAAGTGTGCATAACTGCATGCAATGTAATCAGAGCCTGTTTTGACATGTAAAACATGTTTTACCCCTTAGGTGGTAGTTTTATAAACACTTTAAGCATGTTGAACAGTATTTTGCATGCTCAAGTAGTTGCTTATACCATTAGTGCAATGTAGGCACACATACAGTTGTGGTCAACATTATTGGCACCCTTTCATTTTAGCTATGTTGTGTACAATATCTTGAGAAATATTTGAAAATATTCCAGCTGTATTTCTTCATAATATTTTAATAGTATGTTCAAAGGTATACAACAGAAAAAAAAGATGCAAGTGTAACGTAGACATAGTAATTTCTGAGAGAAATAAACAAAATATGATCTGGGCAGGATTAATGGCACCCTTCACTAATATTTGGTTGCACAACCCTTGGCAGTGATAACAGTCTCCAAATATATCTTGTAGTCATCTATAAGTTTCTTACATCTGTCTGTTGGTAGTTTCTCCCACTCTTCAACTGTGATTTGTTCCAGCTCATGAATGTTTCCAGGATTCCTTTTACCAATGGCAGATTTCAGCTCTTTCCAAAGTTTCTCGATTGGAATGAGATCAGGAGTCATTGCTGACCAGTTTAAAATAGTCAATTTTTTCCTTTGTCACCATTTTTTTGTATTTTTGGATGTACGTTTTGAGTCATTGTCCTGCTGGAGGACCCATGACCTTTGACCCAGACCTAGCTTTCTGACACTAGGTACCACATTTTGCTCCAAAATACCTTAGTAGTCCTCTGACTTCATGATTCCTTTAATACGTTCCAGGCTTCCAGTTCCTGAGGCAGCAAATCAGCCCCACAACATTATGGAACCTCCACCATATTTAACTGTAGGAAGGGTATTTTTTTCCCTATAAGCTTCATTTCTTCAGCTGTAAATGTATCACTGGTCTGCATTGCCAAAGAACTCAAGTTTGGTTTCATCTAAGAACATAAGAACGTAAGGTTCGCCATACTGGTTCATTCCAAGGTCCATCAAGCCCAGTATCCTGTTTCCAACAGTGGCCAATCTAGATCACAAGTACCTAGCAGTTTCCCCAAAAGACACAGGTTCCACAATGCTTGTATTGGGGCAAGCAGCAGATATTCTGGGTCCACTTTAATAATGGTTTCCTCCAGGAACTTGTCCAAACCTTTTTTAAACCCGACTACACTAACAGCTTTTACTACATCCTCCGGTTGCAAATTCCAGAGAACATTTTCCCAGAAGGACTGTGGTTTCTCAATGTGGGTTTGGGCAAAGATCAGGCATGCCTTTTTTTGTCTGTCTTTGAGCAATGGGGTCCTCCTTGGCCTTCGCCCATGAAGACCTTTGTTTAGTGCCCGGCGAATGGTACGGGTTGAAACCACTATTCTAGATTGCTTTAGGCCAGCCTTAAACTCATGTTGTATGTGGTGTTCTTCCAGCAGTTCACACTAACCTTTGAAGACTTCTTGGATTAATTTTCCTCTTCCCACCATGTCCTGAAATGTTCTTGACAGTTCCATGAGCAGAAAACCTCTTAATAACATTGCGAACTGTAGACACAGGAATCCCAAGGTCTTTGGAGATGACCTTGTACTCCTTTGAAGTTTGATGTTTGATAATGACTTTTCTGATGGTCTCAGGCAGCTCTCTTGTCTTCACCATTGTGAAAATGAAATGGGGAGTGAATGCCACCATGTTAAGCATTAGAACCATCATTCATTGGTTGATTCAAGTAATGTGAGTTCTGACAATTAATCACAGATGCATCTAATTTTACTGCAGTGGGAATGTGGTTCTTCTATTTAAACTGATTTGAATTTTTTAAAGGGTGCCAATAATCATGTCCTAGCAATGTCCCAGTTTTTATACTGTTTCTTACTACTTCCTTTTATAATTAATCTTCTTTTATTTGATTCTTTTATGTGTCAAACATGTGTGCATATGTAGTCTAAAGCCATTTCACTGGCCACTTTCTTTTAGGACATTTAGGGGTTGAGCTGCAAGGATGATTGATTGATTTAATTAGTGGAGGACAGATAGTAAAGGATTCCACAGTATTACCTTTTAACTTTCAAAAGGGAGACTATGATAGAATGAGGAATATAGTTAGGAAAAAACTAAAAGGAGCGGTTCCAAAGGTTAAAGACTTACAGCAAGCTTGGGTGTTATTTAAAAATACTATCCTCGAAGCCCAGACCAGCTGTATTCCACGCATTAAGAAGAGTGGAAGAAAGTCCAAAAAACTGCCAGCATGGTTTAAAGGTGAGGTCAGAGAGGCTGTTGCTGCCAAAAAAGCAACCTTCAGGAAATGGAAAAAAGAGCCAAATGATGAAAACTGGAAACAACACAAGCACTGGCAAGTTAAATGCAAAGCATTGATAAGGCAGGCAAAGCGGGAATTTGAGAAGAAACTTGCTACGGAAGCAAAAACACAAAATAAAGACTTTTTCAAGTACATTCGTAGCAAAAGGCCTGTGAGAGAGTCAATTGGACCGTTAGATGATAGAGGGGTAAAAGGGGCAGTAAGAGGAGACAAGGCTATAGCAGAGAGACTGAATGAATTCTTTGCTTCGGTCTTTACTGAGGAAGATGTAGGGATGTTACCCATGACTGAAGTGGTATTTAAAGGTGATACTGCAGAGGAATTGAGAGAAATATCACTACACCGGGAAGATATATTACAACTATTTGATAAACTGAATAGTAGCAAATCACCTGGACCGGATGGTATACATCCCAGAGCGTTGAAAGAACTGAAATATGAGATTGCAGACCTGCTATTGGTAATCTGTGAACTTTCATTAAAATCATCTGTAATACCTGAAGATTGGAGGGTCGCCAACGTAACACCAATTTTTAAAAAAGGTTCCAGGGGTGACCCGGGAAATTACAGACCGGTGAGCCTGACGTCAGTACCAGGGAAAATGGTAGAAACCATCATAAAGAACAAAATTACACAACATGTAGATAGTCATGGCCTAATGGGAGACAGCCAACATGGCTTTAGACAAGGAAGATCTTGTCTTACTAATCTGATATGTTTCTTTGAAGGTGTGCATAAACAGGTAGACAAAGGTGAGTCGGTTGATATAGTGTATCTGGACTTCCAGAAAGCTTTTGACAAGGTCCCCCATCAGAGGACTTTTGGCAAAGCTAAAAAGTCATGGGATAGGAGGCAGTGTACTATTGTGGATCGGGAACTGGTTAAAAGATAGAAAGCAGAGGGTAGGGCTAAATGGCCAATATTCCCAATGGAAAAAAGTGAATAGTGGAGTACCCCAGGGATCTGTACTGGGTCCGCTACTTTTTGACATATTCATAAATGACCTGGAAAAGGGAATAACTAGTGAGGTTATCAAATTTGCAGATGACACAAAACTGTTTAAAGTTGTTAAAACCCAAGAGGATTGTGGAAAACTGCAGGAGGATCTGGATAAATTGGAAGACTGGGCATCCAAATGGCAGATGAAATTTAATGTGGACAAATGCAAAGTTATGCACCTAGGAAAGAACAACCCACACTATAGTTACACGATGCAAGGCTCCACATTAGAAACCACCACCCAGGAAAAGGACTTAGGAGTCATCGTGGATAACATGTTAAAACCCTCTGCCCAGTGTGCAGCGGCGGCCAAGAAAGCAAATAGAATGCTAGGTATCATAAAGAAAGGGATGGAGAATAAAACAAAGGATATTATAATGCCTCTGTATCGCTCCATGGTACGACCGCACCTTGAATATTGTGTGCAATTCTGGTCGCCGTATCTTAAAAAGGACATAGCGTTATTAGAAAAAGTACAGAGAAGAGCCACCAAATTGGTGAAGGGGATGGAAGGCTACTCCTATGAAGAGAGACTAAAAAGGTTAGGGCTCTTTAACCTGGAAAAGAGACGGCTGAGGGGAGATATGATAGAGGTCTATAAATTAATGAATGGAGTGGAACGGATAAACGTGGATCAATTGTTTACGCTATCAGAATATAGAAAGACTAGGGGACATGTAATGAAGCTACAGGGTAAACTATTTAAGACAAATAAGAGAAAATATTTTTTCACTCAACGTGTAATCAAACTCTGGAATCTGTTACCGGAGGATGTAGTAAGGGCTGTTAGTATAGCTGGGTTTAAAAAAGGTTTGGACAAGTTCCTGGAGGAAAGGTCCATAAACCACTATTAAAAAGGGACCCAGGATATCAATGCTTGACCCAGTACAAGCATTATGGAACCTGTGTCTTTTGGGGATATTGCTAGGTACGTAGGACCTAGATTGGCCACTGTTGGAAACAGGATACTGGGCTTGATGGACCTCGGTCTGACCCAGTATGGCATGTCTTATGTTCTTATGATGCCAATAATGTTGACCACAACTGTAATAGTGTGTGTGCCACTGAGTCCATGCTGACTGTTGACCCAGCCCCTGGGTTTTCTTGACAAGGTATGACTAGAAGTAACTTGCCAGATCTTTCTTCTGTGCAGTAGATCTACATCACCTGGTATCCCAAGGTGGTCTCCCATCCAAGTACTAGTCAGACTCAATTCTGCTTAGCTTCTGAGATCAGCAGATATCAGGCTCAATCAGGGCATCAAACCTGTAGTAAGCACTTGGAAAACATAGGGAAGCATATTCGGCGGTGGTGGCTAGGCTATTTGAAGCGCCTAGCTGCCGCTGCTTTATTTAACGCCATATATTCAATGCCGGAACTGATCCTGTTTCTGGTGCTGAATATAGGGATTCTCTGGAGAGCAGCCGTCACTGTCTGGTTAGGAGTGATATTCAGCTGCTGACCGGATAGCGAAATCCGATTAAATTTAGGACAACTATTCAGATGACCTAGTTTTTACTAGTTTAGCTATCCAGTTGGCAGCTGAATATCACCACTAATCGGATAGACTACCCCCGATCCGCCCACAGACCACCCCTCTTTTAACCACAGTGTTTTTTATTTCATCTGTGGCAATATTCAGCTGAACTAACCGGTTAGTGCTGCTGGATATTGCCTTTCTTATGCCATATATATGTAGACATTCCCAAAGATGGAGAATAGGCAGAGCGGGGGCAGAGTCGGCACTTATGCAAACGGCCGAGAAGGCTGAGAAACTGGAATGCTTTCTGCTTGTGCTGTGAGAAAGTGAAAGAGCAGGGTTTATTTTCCTCATATTCAATTTGTACTGTCAAAGACAAATAATGATATACTGCAATTAATGAACTGAGTAAACCAATTGACTTAGTCATGGAGGGGACAGATTTATGCAGCACCCCTAGAGTCTTATATTTATAGAATTTATGTCACTGGAAGGCTTGTCTAATGTGCTGCAATGGATTAATGCACTAGGCTTCTGCTGCTAGAGACTGGGTTTCAACTCCCATGTGAAATGGACGCAGAGGTTTTTATTTAATCTCTCATGGGGAATGGTTCACATTCCAAAATTAAAGGCACCTTTGACACAATCCATAATTTCTGATTAAAAGAAAGACCAATGGTACACTAGTGGAAAGTGCTACAGTGCAGGACTGAGGTGCAGCGCCGAAGCTGTGTGTGGGATCCCAGTACTGAATTCTGCAGGCCGAATCGAGGTACATTGGCAGAGCTGTGTATGTGTGTGTGGGGGGTGGGGGGTGGGGGGGGGGAGTGTGAGTCCTAATACTGAAATAGCAGAAGGTACTGCAGGGCAGGACTGAGGTACCTTGGCAGAGCTGTGTATGTGTGTTGAGGGTGGGGAGGGTGAATTTTGGTACTGGAACAGCAGGAGGTGCTGCAGAGCCGGATTGAGGTACAGGCATGCAATATCATTGAAATCATGGATTTTTTGATCACTCTGGTGCCCATGCAATACAACTCAGGATAAACTATTTAAACATTTAAATCCATAAAAATTTAGTGTACACACTAAAGTGCCCTTCAACATGTCAGAGTGTGAAAGAGCAGTGTGAGAGGCAGGGCTGGCCCAACCATCAGGCAAGAGCGGTGCTCGCCTAGGGCATTAAAGAGCACCAGCAGTCACAGCAAAATAATAGCTTCAGACAGCCAAGCAAACAAAGTGCCATTTAGCACATTCTCTTACCCTACAGAGAACATACATACAAAGCAAAGTGTAACGTTCAAAAGTAGGATATCCAGTTATGCACTTTAAAGGATTATTGTGGGAGGGGTGATGTTGGCACGATCATGATTGTTGAGTTTATCTATCAAAATCTCATGGGGGAGGAGCTTTCCTAAGGCATCCAATACCCTTGCAATGGCCCTGGCGAGAGAAGAGAGCATGTAAGGGACTGGTTTTTTTTAATATTTTTGTTTAATTTAGTGGGGAGGGGGAGGCTAGTGCATTTTTAGCATCACACGATAAAATCTGATAGACTCCCTCTCCTTTGCTCATTAAACTCATAACTTAAACTAGTAAAATATCCTTACCTGGGCTTCTCTTCCCACTCCCTTGGGATTCCTTCCTTCATCTTACGAGATCTTACAAGTCCAAATGGGCACTAGCAATCCCCAGTTGGTCCCTACTTCCCTTACTGATCTCATTCTCCAAAATGGAATAAAAACACTGGCAGGCCAGGATCGATTCTGCCCCATTTGGACCCCAAGGATCTTGTAAGATGAAGGGGGGCTCCCGGTAGATCCTAGAGTCCATATGGAGCAGGAGTTATCCTCTGTGGCTTCTGCCCTACTGGTAGTAACTCCAATATGGGACTGGCTGATGATCAACACCAGTTACGAATTCATGACCAGTGAAGGAGCAACTGGACATCATTCCTGCCCCATTTGGACCACAGGAATGGGGTAAGTTAAGAGGAGCCTCAGAGGAGTAGGAAGGGATAACAGGGCTATTTTAGCACTTTAATCTGTGGGGAGAAGGGGTGCCAACATTAACAAAATGAAGAAAAATCAAACTAAATTCTGTTTGTTTTTTATTTTAATTTGGAATGTCATTGACATTTCCTATTTAAGGATATCACTAGGAGAAATTTGGGTACTCTGCATCGGAACCATTACCTTATCCACAAGCATACTATAGTGAAGGCTCTGCAATGGCTTGGAAGGGCTTCAAAGGGAAAGGAAAAGAGCTGGGCACGTAAACCAAAGTAAATGGTGAACTCAGAGAAGATTTGGTAGCCCAGACCACTGTTCAGAGTCAAGCTTCGGAACACCTGCTCTGATCTCTGGCTCCACAAACAATGCCAGTGTTTTCAAAGAGTTTTATCCTCTGTTAAGCTGTTGCTTTCAAATACATTTGTATTGTTTAAATACATTTTTATGTAGTTTTGAAGTACTGAAGTGTTTTTTCTCCTGTGTCGCCTCTTTTCTCTCTTTTACTCTCTCCCTCTTCTCCATCACTCCTTATCCTTTACTTAAAATTTCCCACAACTCCTATTTCAATGGACACATCACTTCCTTCTGTCACACACAAAACATTCTACAGTATTTCCATCAAAGGGAGGAAAATCTGCCGCTCCTAACTCTAGCTGCATCTGACCATCCATCCTCAATCACCCTGTAATTTCCCAGCCAGGACTAGAAACAGGCCCCATCACTCATGATGTTTCCCCTGACATGACATTTGTACAGATATGTTATATTTTGTTTATTTTTGGACACATTTTTCAAAAGTGAGATAGTCTGTGGCGACTATGCCTTTCTGTCTGAGTGCCTGCTCATCTCTCGGTCCGTCTGCATGTCTGTACACATTTGGAGGGGTAATTTAATAACAGGGCACTTAGATTTAGAGGGGGAAAAGGTGTCTATTTTGCCCCTATTTTATAAATACACTTGGGTGCCTATGTGCTTTATAAAATAATAGCACAAATCCAGCATAAATCTCACCTACATTGTAGGGGTACACATTTGATCATGCATAGAGTACACACATACATGCATGTTGATTAGCATTTTTTATAAGCAGCATGTATATTTTGTGACTGCTCATACACTCAGCTCAGACCACACCACTGGCAATGCCTACAGTATAAGTACACATATTCACGTCACTGTGCATACTTTTACACCTGACAAACTTTAAGAGCAATTTTATATGCATATATTGTTACATACGTGCAAAAATGACTTTATAGAAACAGAGAAACATAGAAATATGACGACAGAAAAAGACCACATGGCCTATCTAGTCTATCCTTCCATAACAACTACAACAGTCCCCTTTTTCCCTTTAGAGATCCTCTGTGGTTGTCCCATGCTTTTTTGAATTCATTTACTGTCCTCATCTCTACCACCTCCACTGGGAGACTATTCCACGGATCCACTACTCTTTCCACAAAGAAATATTTCCGCATATCACTCCTAAATATATCCCCCTTCACCCTCATCCCATGTCCCCTCGTAGCAGAACTTGCTTTCAATTGAAAGGGGCTCTCTCCCTGAACATTTATGCCACGGAGGTATTTGAACATCTCAATCATATCACCTCTATCCCGCCTTTCCTGTAAGGTGTACATATTAAGATCCTTCCGTCTGTCCTCATATGCTTTATAATGAAGACCACTAATCATTTTAGTAGCCACCCTCTGCACCAACTCCATCCTGTTCACATCCTTTTGAAGGTGCGGTCTCCAGAATTGCACACTATACTCCAAATGAGGTCGCACCAAAGACTTATACAGAGGCATTATCACCTCCTTTTTTCTGCTAACCATTCCTCTCCGTATGCACCCAAGCATCCTTCTAGCTTTTGCCATCGCCTTTTCTACCTGTTTAGCTACTTTAATATCATCAGACACAACCACGCCTAGGTCCCGCTCATCTTTAGTGGACAAAAGTACTTCACCCCCTATACTATATTGCTCCCTTGGATTGCTGCAGCCCAAATGCATGACCTTATATTTTTTAACATTAAATCCCAGCTGCCAAATTCTAGACCATTCTTCAAGCTTAGCTAGATCCCTCCTCATGTTATCTACCCCTTCCTGGGTGTCTACTCTATTGCAGATTTTGGTATCATCAGTTTGTTTATAAGTCGCCTGTGAGGAACAGTGTCAAAGGCTTTACTGAAATCTAAATACACCACATCTAGGGCTCTCCCTCGGTCCAACTCCCTGGTCACCCAGTCAAAGAAATCAATCAGATTTGTCTGACAAGACCTGCCCCTGGTGAATCCATGCTGCCTCGGATCCTGTAATCCGCTGGACTCCAGACACCTCACTATTTTCTCTTTCAGCAGCGTTTCCAATAATTTACTCACCACCGAAGTTAAACTAACCGGCCTGTAGTTTTCAACCACATCCTTACTTCCGCTTTTGTGTAAAGGCACCACATCAGCCTCTCTCCAGTCCTTTGGCACCACTCCCGACTCCAACGAGGCATTGAAAAAGTCAGTCAGTGGAGCTGCTAGAACGTCCCCAAGTTCCCTCAGTATTCTCGGGTGTATCCCATCCGGTCCCATCGCTTTGTCTACTTTAAGTTGAGATAGTTTCTCACGAACACAGTCTTCTGAAAATTGTTCAAGATGTCCTTTGCTTCTGTTCCTATTTGTGGGTGTTTTCTGAGGTCCTGCTCCTGGTTCTTCATCTGTGAACACAGAACAAAAATATTTGTTAAGCAATTCCACTTTATCCTTATCAGCTTTTACATATTCCCCCCCTGCACCCTTGAGTCTGACAATACCACTCTTGCCCTTCCTCTTCTCACTAATATATCTGAAAAATGTCTTATCCCCCATTGTATTGCATTGGCTATTTCCTCCTCCTTTTGAATCTTTGCCTTCTTGACTACTTTGCTAGCTTCTCTAAGTTTTTCCAAATGAAATTATCCCCTTGTGCGCACATGCATGGAAGCAACAGGACATGACGAGCTATGGCATGGAAGTACTGAAGAAGTCCAGGATCTATGGCTGTGAAATAAAGTGCTGATGGGAGGGCCCAGCTTCATTGGTAGATTACGTGGGAAAAGCGATAAGCAGAGGGTAAAATGCTAGGAGGGGACATCTCTCCCCCCCCCCCAGCTCCCACCAGTAAAGATTTCTAGGATTCATGGAAGCACAAGTTAAAGTGTTGGTTGGGTTCCCCAATTCCCATCAGTGAAAATGTCCAGGACTCATGGTGGCATACCTTAAAATTCAAGAGGGAGTCTTCAGCCCCTGCCAGCAAAGATTGGTCTGTGCTGAGAGAGGTAGGAAGAGATGGGAAAGGAAGCTGGGGGGTGGGCATATGGAAATGGAGGAAAGGGGGGAGACAGTAGAGGGGAGGTGAAAAGGGTGTGAGAGAAAAGGGAAGCAGGATTGCAGAGAAGGGAAAGGGGGCTTAGAGAGGAGAAGGAAGGAAGGAAGAAAAGAAAGGGATGATTTCACTCACAGGTCTCTCTGTACCCAAATTCCCCTTGTACTCGTACTCACCATCACACACTATTACACTGACAGATTCACCCTTCCCCTCCATGCCTTTATAGTCTCTCACTCTTACACAGACCCATACCTCCTCCTCACACCCATACACAGACCACACTCCCAACACCTCTCCCCCACACTCATACACAATCCACGTTCCCCTCCACACTATCAGCCGCCAAACCATTATCCATGTGCTTTGTGCAGTGATTAGAGCGATGTTTATCCACCCATTTCTTGGAACACAGACAGCCAACCTGTTTTTCAAGATATCCACAATAAATATGCTTGAGATAAAGTGCCTTGCGAAAGTATTCATCTGGCACCACTACAAACCTGACAAGGTTTTTGTCCTGTTTTGTTGCATTGCGTACAACCTGGAATGAAAATGGAGGCTCATTTGCATGTTAGGTAATGGATCTAACAATATAGTCCAAATTGGTGAAGTGAAATGACAACAAAAACGTATATATAAAAAATCAAGTAAAAACTGAAAAGTTGTGAGTACATATGTATTCATCCTTTTTGCTATGAAACCCCCAATAAGATCTGGTCCAACCAATTAACCTCAAAAGTCACCTAATTAGTTGATTAGGGTTCACCTGTGTGCAATCAATGTCACATGAACTGTCACACGATGTCTGTATAAATATACCTGTTCTGAAAGGCCCCTGACTCTGCAATACCACTAAGCAAGCAACATGGGGACAAGCAACTTCAGGCCAGAGGGACTGGGGTCTCTAGTCCCATGGCCACTCCTTGTGGCTTTGGGCAAGCCACTTAACCCTCCATTGCCTCAGGTACACTTAGATTGTGAGCCCTTCAGGGACAAGGGAATAAAAAGTACCTGTTAGTATACATGTAAACCACACTGATTCTAAATAGCGCGGTATAAAAAAAATATATATATATAACATGAAGACCAAGGAGCACTCCAAACAGGTCAGAGACAAAGATGTGGAGAAGTATAGATCAGGGTTGTGTTATAAAAATGTATCCCAAATTCTGATATCCCACGGAGCACTATTAAATCATTTATAACAAAATAGAAAGAATATGGCACCACTACAAACCTGACAAGAGAAGGTCGTCCACCAAAACTCACAGACTGGGAAAGGAGGGCATTAATCAGAGATGCTACAAAGATACCAAGGATAACACTGAAGGAGCTGCAGAGATCCACAGCAGAGATGGGAGCATCTGTCCATAGGACCACTTTAAACCATACACACCACAGTGGGGCTTTATGGAAGAGTGGCCAGAAAAAAGCCATTGCTTAAAGAAAGAAATAAGAAAACACGTTTAGAGTTTGCACAACAGCATGTGATGGACGCCCCAAACACATGGAAGAAGGTTCTCTGGTCAGATGAGATGAAAACTGAACTTTTTGGCCATCATGGGAAATGCCATATGTGGCACAAACCGAACACTTCCCATCACCCTGAGAACACCATTCCCACAGTGAAACATGGTGGTGACAGCATCATGCTGTGGGGATGTTTTTCATTGTCAGGGACAGAAAAACTGGTCAGGATTGAAGGAGCGATGGATGGCACTAAATACAGGGCAATTCTTGAGGAAAACCTGTTTCAGTCTGCAAGAGATTTGAGACTGGGACGAAGGTTCACCTTCCAGTAGGACAATGACCCTAGACATACTGCTAAAGCTAGTTTAACCCTTTCCAGGCCGAGCCCAAAACTCTCGGGATCCAAAATTCTGACTAAATATTCCTATCAAATGGTATATAATACATGACCTTAGAAGGAAAATCACTATTAGAACATATTGAATAAGACGGGTACAATTTTCCTGAAATATGCAAAATTTAACCCGGCTGCAGAATTTGGATTAAACATTTAAAGTAGGCCTTCAAAGGGTTAAAGGGAAGCATTTAAATGTGAAAGCCCAGACCTCAATCCAATTGAGAATTTGTGGCATTAGTTGAAGATTGCTGTGCACCAACGCAACCCATCTAACTTGAAGGAGTTGGAGCAGTTTTGCCTTAAGGAATGGGTGAAAATCCTAGTGGCTAGATGTGCTGAGCTAATTGAGACATACCCCAAGAGATTTTCAACTGTAATTGCAGCAAAAGGTGTCTCTATAACATATTGACTTTGGGAAGTGAATACATATGCACACTCCTGCTTTCAGGTTTGTTTGTTTTTTTGTCTTAATTATTGTTTGTATCATAATAAAGGATATTTTGCACCTTCAAAGTGGTAGGCATGTTGTATATATTACATGGTGCTAACCCCCAAAACTCCATTTTAATTCCAGGTTGTAATGTGACAAAACAGGAGGAGCACAGAGGGGATGAATACTTTTGCAATGCACTGTAGATTTGCATGCACTGCCTCCATTACATGCAAATCTCCCTTGTGCATATTCATTGTGGGATATCCTGAAAACACTGATCAACATTGACATCGTTACTGACTTTAAAAGGCCCTAATCTGTAGTATCTTGGTGAGCTGAACACGAATATAACATAAAAAAAATTTTATTGGCTCTCGTTTTGGAGATATTGCGTGTGGTTCGTTTTTGACGTTTCACCGTGTAAATTTATCCAGTAGGACATCAACAACATCCCAAATAAGCCTTGAATGATGTAATATTGCATCACATTGCATAATACCAACATGCACACATCATCCAGAGTTGATTGCATCATTTTCTGATGCAATGCAATACTACTGCCAGATGGCTGCTGAAGTCATCTGACGTCAGCAGTGTACTATACGCGATCGGAAAGGAAAGTAATCTGGTATTCTGTTCCGATATTGAAAGCCTCATGAATGCCTTAAAAATCACTCATGACCCACAAGACTGGAGACTATTTATAGACTCTTCGAAACTGAGTCTGAAGGCTGTGCTTTTGAACAATGGAAACCGTCTTCCATCTATTCAATTAGCGCATGCCGTCCACATCAAAGAGACATACGATAACTTAAAGCATCTACTGACTTCCACTCCTTTCGCACTCAGTTTAAGTTACTTACTCTAGTTTACAGGGCTCTTCACACTAGTACTCCATAATACCTGGCAGACTTTATTACATTCCACACCCCCAGACATACTCCCCACTCCTTCCACCTTAACCGCCTTAATCTCCCTTCCCCCTCCCTCGCTCACCTTCAATACACCCGCTCCTCTGCTTTCTTTTTCATCGGCCCTGCACTCTGGAATTCACTCCCCACCTCCCTCCGGTTAGAATCCCATCATGCCACCTTCAAGCGAGACCTAAAAACCCACCTCTTTTCCTTGGCCTATGACCTTCTCTCCCCTCTTGTCTGATTTTGTCCCCTACGTATAGTCCTGTATCCTTTCTCTCGTTTTATTATATCAACAATTGTAATTTCCTTTCCTCCTTTCTGGCCCTGTGCCTGTTTCTAATTGTTTGTGAATTGTAAACTGCTCTGATTGATAAAGTAGGGCGGTATAACAAATAAATAAACATAAACATACAGCTGGCACCTCTGTGGTGACTTGAAGGTAGTTGCCCTTTTAATGGGACTGCAGCAGGGATATATAAAATACATGTGTTTCTTATGTAAGTGGGATAGCCAAGCAAGGGATTGGCACTACTTGTGGAAGGAATGGAATTGCAGACAAAATGTGACCGTTGGAGAGAAGAATATCCAGCACCCAGCTCTGGTTGAGGCTCACAAAATCCTGCTACTACCCCTTCACATCAAACTAGGTTTGATGAAAAACCGTGAAAGCCATGGACTGCACTTCGCCAGCTTTCCGATACCTGCATGAAAAATTCCCTCGACTCAGCGAAGCAAAGATTAAAGAGGGAGTTTTTGTAGGTCCTCAGATTCGAGAGCTCTTCAAAGATGACCGGTTCAACAACTTGCTGCAGGGTGATGTGAAACAAGCATGGAATGCTTTTCGCCTAGTGTCAACAAACTTTCTCGGGAATGTTAGGGCAGAAAACTACAAGGAACTAGTAGAAGACATGCTGATGCAGTATCAGAAACTTGGCTGCAATATGTCTCTAAAGATCCATTTCCTTGATTCCCATCTTGATTTCTTTCCTGACAACTTTTGGTACGGTTAGTGATGAACAGGGCGAACGTTTTCACCAGGATATCGCAACGATGGAGCAAAGATACCAGGGAAAATGGTCCACTACAATGCTGGCTGACTACTGCTGGACACTCCCCAGAGAAGCTCCCGAAAAGACAGGCGAAAAAATCTAAGAAGTAGTCTATGACTTGGTTTTTTACAGGTATTAACCCAAGGCCTATTATATTTACTATTGACATGCATTTTGTGATGTAAACATTAATTCTTGTAGATTACAAAAAAACTAGAGCCAGCTTTGCAATTTCACTGTCATATTCGTGTTCAGCATATAAAAATTGATAAGAAATGACTATTTTTATTTCAGTAACATGACTTTTGTAAAAATTTGTTGACCAGTGAAATTCAACTGGATGGGTGTGTCCTGAGGTCTGACTTGAAAACTACTGGCTTAGATCATGTACATTTCAATTTTTTTGGTATTGTTTTTACTGTTGGTAAATGTATAGTAAGTTGACAGCCTTACTCATGATGGTCTTTCAAGATCTCCCAGCAACACATAGTTCCAGGTACGCTCTTTTCCTTTTTGCTGGCAGGAAGAAGAGAGGCCTGGAATATGGGAGGAGTGAGTATCGGGTAGATGGGTAGGATCAGACAGAAACTGTTGAAGAGAAGAAGAATATAGGTGCTGAAAGAAGATGAGCAGAACTGAGTTGAGGAAATGAAAGTCCTTGGCCTTAGGGACGTCGTTCTTCTTCTATGTCTTTCTTCCCTCTCCCTCCCCTCTCACCTCCCCAGATCCTTCCCCCTTTATCCCTTCCAACAATCATCCCTCTTTGCTTCTCCTCCTCCATCCCTAAGATTCCTTTTGTCTCTCTTGTCCCATTCCTAATTCACACTTTCCTGAACCTCAGTGCTCCCTTTCCTGCAGCAATCCCTGAGAATCTTTCTCCTCACCCATGCCACCCTCTACCCCAAAGTTGAGTGAAAGGTGGTAAGGAATGTTTGAAAGTAATGCATCTTATAAACTAAAAGTGACATTGTTTGATAGGCAAAGCAATATAAATGTTTGCAAATATGCAGCCTAAATTTATAATGTTTGCCATAGAATTTTCCAACTCATGCCACAGAAAACTGAGGATTGTAACCAGAGTTAGTTTTATTATGGCAGGGCCAAACAAAACAAAAGTCATTTTTAACCAAAATAGCTCTCTAAATGCAAGCCACCTTCTCAGGTGTGTATCACACTGATGACCTATGTTAGACCTCCGGCAACTAGAGGGACCTCAGGGGAACATGATGAGCGCCTCACACTTAATTCTGTTTCTCTATTCTGAGATTGTGTGAGAAGAGAAATCACTTGAAGATCTTTTTCTAGGGAAGTTATTTTTATTTTCACTGAGGGGGTTATTTCAAAACCGAGTAGGCCGTTTGCATGTGCCCAGGATACGGGTATCTCCCGAAAATGTCCACAGCCGTATTCTGACACACAGTGGTGCAAACACGGGAATCTCAGGATGTGCCCAGGAGGGGCAGAACGAGGGTATGGTTTGCTGCGGACACACATAAAGTGTATTGAAGAAAGGTCCATATACATTTTTCGTGTTCCCCGCAGACATGCCTGTTATTGGTGCGGAGACAAGTATACTTCAAGCCTGGTGTGACTGCAATCTGTAAAACACCACAAGTTGCATTTATAATGAACAAAAATCAGGGGTGAGGGAATCATGTAAGCTAAAGGGGCATCAATAACTACCCTTAAAGACATCATAAGTAGAGCAATAGTGATCATTCTGACTATGCTAACATTTGCTCTTTATGCTAAAGGAGCTAATCTGGGGGACCCTAACAATTCCTGGGTTATATAAAATGAAAATGTTGATGTAAGAATTGTATGCGAGTGAGTCTGGAATGGGATCTTGTTTGAGTGAGAAAGGGTGATCATATTTGTAGTCTTGGGACTCCATACCATTATGGTATGCTAGCTTTTATTCACAAGTGCTGAGCATCATTTCCCCAGAATTATGTCTTTTGTGTGTGTGTGTGTGTGTGTGTGTGTGTGTGTGTGTGGTTTGAGAGTTGCATAGGAGGATCTGGTGTGCTGATCTGCAATTCAGGGAGGACATGAATGCCTGGCCAGTACCTGGACCATATGGATGATGACAGTGTCACCAGGTGCCAGTGTGACAGGGCAGCTATACATCAGTTAGGCCAGGCACTGTGTTGTTTTGTGTGCATTTGGTAAGGATCCATCCTTAGCATTTTCAAGAATGTTTGTAGAGCTGACCACTGAAGCGTACCATTTGATGCAAGATATGTCATGACATACATGTTCATATTTACAGTCTCTGATGCTATATTAGTGTGCGCTGAGATTACCTAGCACTTTTCTGGGCATGTAGAGGACTAGTATATGGTCTAGTTTGCATCAGTATTTATGGCTAGTTTGCATCAGCAAACTACTGCCAGTGAGAACAGCAGTTTAGGAGAGCACGTGGCTGGCAGAGGCATCCATGGGTATCCCGCAGAAACAGGTCCAGGTGAAAACATGCAACTTTTCGGAATACGGTGGTGATGTGGACACCCTCGGACACAGGCATGGCGTGACAGCATTTAAACATTTCCCAGAATACTAGTATAGCTGTGTTTCCGTGCTTCATCCGTCACTGCACCCGTGCACGTTTCCCACACACTAGCCACCGGTTCTTCTACATGTGCATTGCTGGGACAAACAAGGTATGTCTTTGTGGGGGGTATGTTCACAATGCACTGGGCCAATATGTTGTGCATTTGCTTGAATTCATATTCCTCTGGATTTGCATTGCTGGTCCCCAAGTAGTTTCAAGGTGTGGGCAGCCATGGCAGAGCATGAGTTTCTTATATGTTAAGATGACCTAGTTAAAGTTGTAAGATTGTGGGGAGGGAGGCTAGTCTTGGTGTGGATCAGGGTGTTGTGAAACATTCTACCAGACTACGTTCTAGGTACAGCTGCAGGAGCGGGAATCCCTCATGAGAGACTCTTGGTAAAATTAAAAAGTCATGGGATAGGAGGCAGTATTCTATTGTGGATCAGGAACTGGTTAAAAGATAGAAAGCAGAGAGTAGGACTAAATGGCCAATTTTCCCAAACGAGAAAGGTGAATAGTGGAGTACCTCAGGGTTCTGTGCGGGGTCCGCTGCTTTTTAAACTATTCGTAAATGACCTGGAAATGGGAATAACGAGTGAGGTAATCAAATTTGCAGATGAGACAAAATTATTCAAAGTTGTTAAAACCCAAGAGGATTGTGAAAAATTGCAAGAGGGCCTTGATAAATTGGAAGACTGGATGTTCATATGGCAGATGAAATTTAATGAGGACAAGTGAAAAGTTATGCACCTAGGAAAGAACAACCTAAACTATAGTTACACGATGCAAGGTTCCATATTAGAAACCACCACCCAGGAAAAAGATTTAGGCATCATCGTGGATAACATGTTGAAACCCTCTGCCCAGTGTGCAGTGGCGACCAATAAAGCAAACAGAATGCTAGGAATCAAAGGAAAAGAATGGAGAATAAAACAAAGAGTATTATAATGCCTCTGTATCATTCCATTGTGCGACTGCACCTTGAATATTTATTTATTTATTTAGGAGCTTTTCTATACTGCGCTCTTTATTATCAGTGCGATTTACAGATAACAATTTGACTCTAGGGCGGTAACAGAGCTGCCCTGAGTTTACAAATAACAGGAAGATAACATGGAGTTGAACTGGAGGAACTATGTACAATCAAGCAGTGATAGATGGGGGTAGGTGGCTATTTACAATAATGTAGATCTGTAAACTGGATCTAGTACAATTGAATGATTATAATGCCTTCGGGTATATATTCCATATTTCTGTGAATGCATATTCTAGAGATACAGAGTTAATAGTATTACTGACGTAGCTTAATATCTAAGGCTTTACTAGATAAATATTGTGTTCAGAGTAGAATGTGTAGATTAATATTGTGTACAGATTGGTTTGTGGTTAGGACCAGCCTAGTTTGTCCGTGATGAGTGTGATGTTATAGGAATGGGTTGTGTGGTGGGAGGAAGGAAGGTGCTGTTGGGTTGTGAGAAGTGTAGCAGGAACAGATGATGCTTGAGGGCTTTCCTGAATTGCTTGAGGTCAATGATCAATCTGATGCTGGGAGGGAGGTTGTTCCAACATCTGGGAGCGTAGAATGCGAAGGTTCTGTTATTAGTTGATTGTGCACATTTTGTGGATTCCCTCGGGATGATAAGTGTATTGGAGGAGGATGTTCTCCTTAGTCTATTGTTAGGGGTGTGAGTGATGAGTGCTGAAATTGAGGATGGGGATATTTTATTAATGGATTTAAAGGTAATGAGGAGGGCTTTGTATGCGATCCTGGAGTTTATCGGAAGCCAGTTTAGGTCTCTTAGGGTGGGGGTTATGTGGTCTCTCATGGATGCTCCGCTGAGGACACGGGCAGCCGCATTCATCACTAATTGTAGCGGGTTTAGGGTGCTCTTGGGGAGGCCGTGGAGTATAATGTTTGCGTAGTCAAAATGGGGTGTTACTAGCGCTTGGAATATTGTGCGGAGGTTCATTGGGTCCAACATGGGTCTCAGGTGACGTAAAGTCTTGATCTTGTAATATATGGTCTTAACAGTGCTACTTATGTGAGCTGTGAAGTCTAGCTGTTGATCCAAAGTAACACCCAGGTAGCGGATGGTGGGCTTGCTTGCAAGCTCCGCATCTCTTACTTTTAGGGCTGAGGGGGGTGAAAAGCTTTTGTTCTTCGTGATGAATAGGACCTCGGTCTTTTTGAAGTTTATTCGAAGGTTCTGATTGTGAAGCCAGTCAGTGATTGCGTTGAAGCAGTCCACTAATGCTGTATAGTCAGGTAGCATAACATTGATAGGTGTAAACAACAGCACGTCGTCTGCTTAGATCAAGCATGAAATGCCGAAGGAGCGTATGATTTCACATATCAGCTGCATGTATATATTAAAGAGCAGCGCGGATAGGGAGGAGCCTTGGGGTACCCCTTGTTTTTGCTGGAATGGGTCAGATGTGTTGGAACCAATCCTAACTTGTTGCCATCAGTCTTCTAAGTAGGATTTACACCAATCCCATGCAAGGCCATGGATTCCCTTCTCGTGGAGTCGTGTTAGGAGTTGGTCGTGGTCGACTGAATCAAAGGCTGCTGCAATGTCAAGGAAGATTAGCGCAAAGCCCCTTTTGATGTTGTCTATCCCACTGATTAGGGTGTTGGATAGGGAGGTAAGTAGTGTCTCAACTCCATGAGCTTCCCTGAAACCATGTTGGCAGGGATCTAGGGGGGATGAGGTGTCGATATGTTGCTGGATCTGTCTCTGTGCCACCTTCTCAAGTATTTTAGCTAGTAGTGGGATACTTGAGATCGGCCGGTAGGACTCCTCCTTATGCGGGTCCAGCTGGTTATTCTTTAGAAGTGGTCATATGGATGTCTCTTTAAGAGCAGATGGGAATATTCCAGTTGAGAAGGAAAGTTTTGTGATCTCGGCTATGATTGGACTGAGTTCAGATCGCGTTGTTCTGATCCAGTATGCTGAGCATGGGTTGTTTGGTGCGGTGGTGGTGTTGATAGTGGCAATAAGGTCTTCAATGCTTCTCGCAGAAGGAGGTGAGAGCTTGATGAGGGGAATCTGATGCGGAGGTATCATGGAAGGTTTTGGGCTCGAGGCTGTGATTGTTTTGACAGCTTTGGATTGAATATAGTTGGCATATAGCTGTTGCTGTATAGGTTCATGATGTGGTGGAGATGGTTCCTTGGTTAAGGATTTTACTAAGTCGAATAGGTCGCGGGGCTTGTTTAGTGAATGGCTGAGGAGCTCGGAGTGGAATTCTTTCCTTTTCTCCCAGGTTAATTCACGATAAGTTCTCAGGTGAGATAAGTATGTGACTTGGTCCGCTGTGTTATGGGAGCGTCGCCATTTTCTCTCAAGTTTTCTAAGGAGAAGTAGGGAAGACCGTAGTTCAGAAGAGAACCAAGGAGCTGTCTTCCTTTTACTGGCGTGACCATTGGACATTGGATGTTTGTTAGAGGAAGGCTGTTGAGAGCACCAGTTAAGGGTGTCATTCCAATTAGCGATCATGCCGTTGAGGTTGGATGATGGCTGTGCAAGATTTGGGAGTGCATATTTAGTAAACTCTTCCTTGTCAAATGGTTTGAAGCATATAGGGTTTGCTGGTGTCAATACACTTGCTCGGCTGAGTGGATCTTGCTCTTGTTGTGATGGGATCTGGAAGGTTATTAGGCTATGGTCTGACCAGGGGACGGGGGTGATGGATAGGTCGAAGTGATGCTTCTTTCTTGTGACTGTGAGTGGGGCGAAGACCAGATCAAGGGCATTCCCTCGTTGGTGGGTGGGATCGTTTACAGTTTGTTTGTAACTGAGGTCAGTCATTGCTTCAAGGAATGAGTTAGTAAAGGTGGCTTGAAGGGAGGATAGGTTAAAGTCACCCATCAGCCAGTTTGGTTTGCTTGGGTTTTCAGGATTACAAGCCAAATCAATTATGTTGGAGAGCTCGTCGGAAGGAGAGCTTGGTGCTCTGTAAATGAGATTGATAGTGTTGTGTTTGTTAGAGATAGTAATTGTGTCTAGATGGTGTGTGCTTCTGACTAGGCTCGTTCAGTATTGGAGTTCAGTTTTTGCTAGGATGAAGACTCCTCCACCTCTTCTGTTAGCCCTGTTGCATGTGTAGATTGAGAAGTTGGGTGGGGTGAGTTGATTTAGGAGGACAGTGTCAGTGTCCGAGAGCCATGATTCAGTGACCATTAAATATATCAAGGTTGAGGTTAGTTAAAAGGTCGGTAATGACTGGCCATTTCTTGCGGGTCGAGCGTGCATTGATGAGGGCGCATCTGAGGTCTTGGTGCACCTGTGCTTTGACATGTTTTGTGTTATTTGGCTGCTCTAGTGTTACGTAGAGCAAGTGTGGATCTTTGTTATGGTAGGAGTTTGGTGGTAGTTGGTGGTGGCTGTAATGGTATTTCTTACTCGTGCTGTGAAGTAGAGGGATAGGGTTGTGGTCATGTGAAAATGCGTTAGTGTCATAGATGGCACTGGTGAGTAGGTAAATGCTAGTGAGGGCTAATATGGAGATGGCCATGATTAACTGCTATGTGTTGGATCAGCCTGAGGTGACTAGGCAGTTGTGTACCCCCGAGACCATTTGAGGTGTTTGGGGTTGATCATTCAAGGTGGTGGGTAGAGGCAAAGGCCTATAGATTATGCACACAAGCAAACAGACACCTATGCCAGAATAGCAGTTAAGAAGCAAGGTAATTGGAGCTACTTTGTCTCACAGTTACAGAGAAAGCTACTTTGTCTCACAGTTACAGGGAAAGCTACTTTGTCTCTTAAATCACAGTTACAGCGAAACTACTTTGCCACGTAGTTAACAATTTAGAAGATCTGTTACGTGTCTTACGATTCAGCGGTGCTGCTACTGTGAAGAACTTGAAGTTTCCACTGGATTGGAGGAAGGAACGGCAGTGATCAATGGGTCAACTTCGCCTTTAGTAGATTACATCGCTAGGGCTTCGTGCAATTCTGATCACCGTATCTTGCAAAGGATATAGCGTTATTAAAAAAAAAGTACAAGGAAGAGCCACCAAAATGATAAAAGGGATGGAAGGATACCCCTATGAGGAGAGGCTAAAAAGGTTAGGACTCTTCAACCTGGAAAAGAGGCAGCTGAGGGGAGATATGATAGAGGTCTATAAATTGATGAATGGAGTGGAACAGGTAAACGTAGATCGATTGTTTATGCCATCAAAATATAGAAAGACTAGGGGGCATGTAATGAAGCTACTGTGTAACCTATTTAAAACTAATAAGAGAAAATATTTTTTCACTCAACGCATAATCAAACTCTGGAATTTGTTACCGGAGGATGTAGTAAAAGCTGTTAGTGTAGCTGGGTTAAAAAAAGGTTTGGACAAGTTCCTGGAGGAAAGATTCATAAACCATTATTAAAAGGGACCTGGGAAATTCACTGCTTGCCCCAATACAAGCATTGTGGAACCTGTGTCCTGTGGGGAAATTGCTAGGTGCTTGTGACCTAGATTGGCCAGTGTTGGAAACTGGATAGTGGGCGTGATGGACCTTGGTCTGAGCCATTATGGCATATCTTATGTTCATCTGTGGCTCCCTCATGATCACTGAAAGGCAGTCCCTTGCTGATGTCTGGTAAGGCAGTGGCACACCTTCTATATCTGGCAGCATTAAACTCACCTAGTCAAACCTGTAAGATATCTTCGTGCTCAGGGTACCCCTCTAGTGTTAACATTTCAATGTCTGCACCATTGGTCTTGCATTTGCATGGTTTCTCCTGCTGCCTGATGAGGTTCTCAAAAGTGTAGCTATCAGTCCACTGCTTGGTGAAACAGGTCCCATGCCACACTTGGTGCAGTGACCTCACTTCAGCTGTTTCTGCATACACTTGTTACCACATGCTATCTTTTCTTGCTTTGACTTTGCTTTTGGCAGATGTTTGTTCATCGTCACAAATTAGTTCAAACGACCCTTGTAGCTCTCCAGCATTATCATCTGCTCATCCACCTTTCTCCTGAAGGTCATAGTTATTGCTCTCTTACACAGCTGATATAGAGTGAAGGAGTAATCTAGTGGCTCTAGCACTGGTGTGGTAACGTAGTGACCTTGGTTTGATTCCGTCTAGTTCTCCTTGTGGCTGTGGCTGACTCACTTCAAAGAAAGACCTGCCTGGTTGTGCTGCCAAGAAACATCAGATCAGCACTAGCTCAAGACAGACTCCTGCTTTAATGAGCTTCAGGAAATTTCTACATTCCCTGATGCAGTAGAGGTTGAGCTGCCTTGCTGTCTTGGTAAGAGGAAAGGATTAGATAAGGAATGTTGCAGTGAGGATCATGCAAGTGGTGGCCCACTTCTGCTGGGACTGCCTCTTTCACCATCCCCTCCCCACTCAAAACAATAGCTGATTTAAAGACCCTACAATACCTGATCCTAACATGCCCTTCATAAGGAAGTAGATAAACCTGTCCTCTAACAGCTCCTGCTGTTGTGGGTTCAGCCTGGGCAACTTTCACATCATTTCTGCTGCTTTCCCAGCTGCAGTGTAGCCCTCACTCGGCCTCGCTCACCAGTGGACTGTAGGTGGGAACAGCAGCTGAACCGCTGAAGGTGGCTCCCACCACATCAATCCGGAGGTGGGGAGGCCCGGCACACACTGAGTGACCTCCTGATTCACTACCCCCCACCCCCGCCACACACACATCCTGGGCTCAGGGAAGGAGGGGGCATCTGCCTCAGAGCATAGGGCCTGAAGGAGGCAGCAGCCAAAGTCATCTCAGAGGAGGGTGAAAGCAAAACTGGCAAAATGAACAGAACTGAAGCTGACTGATTCCAGCACACCTGAAAAAAATATCTCTGGCTCTTGCAGCATTTTTGCTGAGATCAGCGACCATGGGCAGTAATGCTGGCTGCAATTGTGGCCTTTTTCTCCAACAGCCCATGGCTAGAGCTTTAGCACCCCTTAACACCAGCAGCCCCCTATCATGCTTACCAGGCTTACCATGTAACGCCATCCCTTCCCCAGATAGTGACAAGTATGCTCACAGCACATGATCACAACAGATCTGCTGTGTCTGACTAAGGTCTCTTGCTTAACAATCCACTACTCTGAGCACTCAGTTGCTCTCCTACTCTGCAGCCTTTCTTGAACCACACTGCACATGTCAATGAGGTAAACCTCTGATGTTATATTTGGGACAAATATGAGATAAGCACTGGGCACTTTCTAGCAATGGCATACCAAGGACGAGGCAGTGGGTGCAGTTGGCCCCAGTTTTGACAGTACGGGCCCACATGGGGGTGTCTCACACTCTGCAAATCCACTCTCAGTTCTTTGCTGGCTTGCTGCATTGCCTCCATTCCAGGCCCCCGCTGTTCCCTCCTGAGGTGTTGTGGTAACAGGCGCACCATGGGACCTTGGCCTTGGCAGAAACAGTGGGCCTGCATTGAAGGCCGCACTGCAAGACAGCAAACAACTGAGGGTACTTTAGCTAAGCATGCGCATGGGGATGGACACATGGGTGTCTGCTCTAGGTGTCATATCCACTAGACACACTACTGCCATATACACTTACAAAATCATATGAGGCTTCTGTCATGTTTGCGTGTCCATGCTAACGTGGCTACCTTGTAGACAATTATCATCATGTTGGGACCAAAGTGAGACTTGTGAAGGGCTGCATTGTCATACATTCATGTGGAAGGGGGGGGGGGGCAGCACATGACTCACACAGTCAGGGCTACCACCTCACCTCCCCTCCTCTAACATCTCCCTTACCCCAGTCTGTGGCACAGAGATGTTAAGCATGTGCTCCTCCAGCTGCTGTGTGGTGTCTAGCCACTTCCCTGCAGATGGGTTCCCCACTTTTGTGAGCATCACACGTAGCAGCACCCTGCTTACACACACAGGCTTGGGTTTCACAGGACAGTGTCTTCAACATCTGCACTGCTATGGATGCAGGGTCTTCTTGCCTGAGTGATGTGCATGTGGCTGGGGGCTGCATGTGTGTGTGTGGTTGCCAAGGCTGGCAGTACCATACTGCTTGTCACAACTGGCTTGCAGATTGTCCCCTCAGCAGCCATGCATATGGTCCAACTTTTGACATGTGCCACCTTATAGTGTGACCCATACATGACAATATCAGGCTCATTCTGTCCCAGATGTCCAAGCCTAGTCTGATCTGGACATACAGAGGGCGTCAAGATCAGGCCTGAGTGATGTGCAGGCCTGAGTGATGTGCATGTGGCTGGGGGCTGCGTGTGTGTGTGCTGTTGCCAAGGCTGGCAGTACCATACTGCTTGTCACAACTGGCTTGCAGATTGTCCCCTCAGCAGTCATGCATATGGCCCAACGTTTGACATGTGCCACCTTATAGTGTGACCCATAGATAATAGGATCAGGCTCATTCTGTCCCAGATGTCCAAGCCTGGTCTGATCTGGATGTATAGAGGGCGTCAACGATTCTGATCCCTCTGGGCATGTTTAACCCCATGGGACCAGAATCACGAACAGTCCTGCACGTGCAGGCCGGGACTGTGATTCTGCCCAGTCTGCACATACAGGACATACCTGACTAATTCAATCAGGGCTTTACAATGGAGCTTATAAAGCCATGATCCCCAGCCGCTGGCTGTAGAGCTTGCTTCCCCATAGTCCGACCCCCAATTTGGCCTCCTAAGGCCAGGGTTGGGCTGTGGGCTGTGGGGAATGTCCTTGGTCTTCCCTGCCCCTTTTGCACCCCAGGCCCGCCAATCCATATTATCCAGGGAAGTTATTCCACCTCAGAGGTGGGATAACTTCCCCATATAAGTCACTGGCCCCGGACATACAGAGCCGACATTAGAATCGGCTGTGTACATCCAGGGCCGGCGACCACCCTCCACTTGCCCTAACTCTGCCCCTTCCAATCCCTGTCTAACTTCCCCGTATAACTGGTGGGGAAATTAGATGCCAGCGGGGGGACTACGAATAGCATTGGGACGTCCATCCCCACTATTTGTGGGGGCAAATAACCCTGTATATCTCCAGGAAAAAGCAGGAAATAAGTCTTCATATATGGGTGACTTCGGCACTGATGGAGCCCGGCTCAGGGACATTCCCCAGCATCCAGTAGGAAAGCTTTTGGGAGCATTCCTCCATGCATGCGTGGCTGCCTTCCCGCCTTAGCTCCTAACTTTGCATCCAGATGTTGTGTTTTCTGCGGGCGGTGAAGCAGGTGCGCCCACCTCAGAGACCGATTGTCCCTGTGTGGGATTTGAATTTGGTTCTGTCTACCCTAACTTCGGAGCCATTTGAGCCACTAAAGAGGGCTATGTTAAAGGATCTCATACTAAATACAGTATTTTTGGTGGTGATTTGTTTGGCTCTGTAGATATCTGAGCTGCAGGCTATCTCGTGTAGGGAACCATTTTTGTCATTTTCAAAGGAAAAGATGATGTGCTGCACAGTTTCTTCTGGAACAGGATATTCAGCTGAGGACTGTCAGTTACGTCTCTTGAATGTTAAGAGAGTGTTGCAGCATTACTTGAAGTGTACAGAGACTTTCCAGAAGTCGGATTGGTTGTTTGTGCTGTTTGGAGGTCCACGGAAGGGAGAGGCAGCCTCTAAAGCATCAGTGGCCCCCTGGATAAAGGAGGCAATTGCTTCAGCATACCTTCTTAAGAACCGCATGGTTCCACAAGGGTTACGCACAACGAGAGCGTACGCTCTTGCTGATTCAACAGGAACACAAAGAGGCAAGAGATGTGGATGATCACACGTGCCTTTATTAAGTCCCCTACGCGTTTCGGCAAAAGCCTTCTTCGGGGGGATATAAAGGCACTATTGGTAAAACATGAGAATCCTAGACAGCATGTAGATTCCTTGCACACTGAATTATTGAAGACAGCGAGCACCACTCACTAAACATTCTTACACGTCCATTTAGTGAGTGGTGCTCGCTGTCTTCAATAATTCAGTGTGCAAGGAATCTACATGCTGTCTAGGATTCTCATGTTTTACCAATAGTGCCTTTATATCCCCCCGAAGAAGGCTTTTGCCGAAACGCATAGGGGACTTAATAAAGGCACGTGTGATCATCCACATCTCTTGCCTCTTTGTGTTCCACAAGGGTTACGAGCACACTTTGCTAGAGCACAGGCGGCGTCTTGGGCAGAGTGTTCCTTGGTGCCTCCAGCTGACATTTGCAGGGCGACAACATGGACTTTGTTGCATTCCTTTGAAAGGAATTATCGCTTGGATGCAGAAGTTGCAAGAGATGCAGGGTTCAGGGCTTCAGTGTTGGTGGCTGGACTTGCAGGACCCTCCCACATTTAGTACTGCTTTGTTACAGCCCACTGGTCTGGACTGGACTGGGAGGTATGAAGAGGAAGGGGAAATTAGGTCTTACTCCTGCTAATCTGCTTTCCTGGAATACCTCCAGTCCAGTCCAGGACCCTCCCAGTGTAGTGGTATTACTTATTGGTGATGGTATCGTTGGGGGCGGCTGTCGGAACAGTTTTTGGTGGCCCAAACTGTTGGTCCTGGTGGACTTCTGGTGAGTTCTCAGCAAATCAGTTCAACCCTTAGTGACATTTTCAGTTGGGCAATTACAGCGGGTGGTTACTTTGGGCAAATAAAGATAAAAAGTAAGAAAAAGAAACAGGTGGTAAAGTGAGAGGTCAATGAGTGAGCATTGATCTACAGTAATAAAGGTGTGTCAGTGGGGTGCTGGCTGGAAGGCTGAATGATATGCTGGGAGGGGATTCCTATGGGGCTCTCTTTTTTGTTTTGCTGTTAGTTTTTCATGGTTTCATGGTACTGCTTGTTCAGTGGTTACTGGCTCTAGTGAGCGGTGTAGGTGGTATACATGAACTGACATCATGAAGTTTTGGGCATGCTCAGTTTCCAGCTGCTAGTGAGGAGTGACAACCCGCTGGACTGGAGATATTCCAGGAAAGCAAATTAGCAGGTAAGACCTCATTTCCCCTTGCATCCTGTAGCCCACATTTGGGTTGTTCACTGGTGCTGCTGTCCTTGGTATCTGCCCTTCTGTTGCTGCTCCACATGCATGTGCACTTTTGGCTGTGCAGTGGTACTGCTGCACATAGCACATCCTTCTGATTTCTGTCCCCTCTCCCTCACTTTGTGCTTGCCTGTGCCACTATCTCCATATGTGCTGCTATCTTCTAGCTGCATTTCTTCAGCATCCCTGCCATAGTACACACACCATTCCTAGCTCTACTTTGCATTCTCTTATGTGTGTGAGATTGTCTAGCCCCCTACTGAGCTGCCTGCCTGCTGCTACCTCTTCCCATGTGTGTATTGCTGTTTATGTACTTACTGTGCCAGGGTGCTGCGTATTCGGTCCCAGCCCCTACGTGCTGCAGCCTGCACTGGCCTTCAGTGCCCTGTAGGCAGCAGCACCTCCTCATCCTGCAGGACTAGCCTGCAGAGTAGGTTGGTCTCCCATCGGAGAAGTTTGGCTGCCTGGTAGTCATTCTGTAAAATATGCGATATGGGTTTCGCAGCAGTGGGAGGGGAGACTACTCTTTCCTGTTTCCCGTTGCACGTGATACCTCACTTCATAGGGTGGAAACGTTTTCAGAGTTACACGTGAATGGGGCGCAGAGCATGAAAACATTTTTGTAGGAACACGGGCTAGATCGGGAGAGCGTGTGCGTCATTTGGTACATCCTGGAGACGTTTTTGTTGTGTGCACGTATATGCCCCACCCGTCTAGCAGACACATGTTCCTCGGGCATAGGCAAAAACGTTTCTGGCCTGATTCCAGAATTGCATGTGCCTCTAAACATGCGGATCCGGAATTAGTCTAGAAACGTGCCTGTGCCTGACTTGGAATTGTCCGGCCTATATGGAATCTGCCTCTGAGTGAAGATATAAATAAAGCCAGTTCTTTGTTCTCTAAAAACAGTAAACTAACCCTGTCTGAAAGTTTTGGAGATGAGTAACTAAAGTCTTTTGTCATGTCTCTTCAATAAAAAGAGAAACCTGTGGCAAAAATAATCCCAGGTGCTGACTTGAGGTCGCATTACAATTGGTGTTGTAATCCAGCATTCCAAGATGCTTTGCCAAGTCTCTCTCCTTTCCCTTTCTGTCATATTCAATTTTGCTCCCTAGTCACTGGAGACTCTCATTTTCGAAAGAAGAAACAGATTTGATTTGGCATACCAGAGCCAAGCAGCATTTTTGAGAACTGTTATTACATTGTGGATTTCTAGCAGTGAAAGGAAAGGTGCTCAGCTTCTCTTGCAAAGACTGCAGTACATGGAGACCATACCTAAATTCAGATTTCGGCTACAGTTCTCATTTGTCAGAATGACTGAGACTGCATTGGCACTCAATAATTAATTTATTTATAAACATTTATTAAACCGTTCATTGCACACAACAGGGCAGCATCTAAGCAGTTTACAGCATCTAAAAAATCCAGTAAAACATAAAAACCCAACACTACAAACATAGGACCAAAAGAATGAAAAACACAAAAAAGGGAAAAATACTAACCCCTCCATCTACCCTTCAAAGGCCAGTTGAAACAAACTGGTCTTCACCTGCGTCCTAAAGGACTTATACAAACTTGTAGCCCTACTCTCTAAAAGAAGATTATTCCAACAGATTGGGGCTTTATAAGAAAAGGAGACTTTTCTAAACCTCTCGAGCCCGATATTCAAAAAGCATTTACGTACACGGTTACAGCCCAGTAAACCATGTAAATGCCTTAAATCAGGATAATCAATGGCACTTACACAGTTAATGCCCTTCTAATTCCCCTTAGTGCCCCGATGCTATCCAGTTGGCATCGGGGCATTCAGGAGTGTTCCGGTGTGGAGAAGAGGCAGCAACAAGTGATAACCGGGCAGCAACGATGATATATGCTGCCCAGTTAGCTCACTGGCCAGCATGCAATATCGCTGCTGCTCGGTTACCTATTGTAGCTTCTGGCATGTGCCACATATGACCCCAGCATTGACTATCTGGGGTTAAGGGTCAGTGGGCAGGGCTATGCGCCGTAGTGGCGCATTGCCTGCCCAGAAGAATATCGGACCCCTCATGTCTCCACTGCTGGAATGAAGGAATAGTTAGGAGATGGGCCTGAGATTACCTGAAATATGTAGAGCTTCAAACCTGAGTAAATGGCACGCTGGAAAAGCATCAGAATTTTAAAAATGATACGTTGAGCAATCGGGAGCCAATATACTTTCACCGGAAGAGGTGTCACATGATCCATTTTTTTGGCCCCATATAAGACCCTGACCACTGTATTCTTCAACAATTGTATCCTTTTAACATATAGAGAGGAAGACCACAATATAACGAATTACAGTAATCTAAACGATTCATTATCAATGTGTGACTAAGGGTCCACAGGGAATTAGCATCAAAATAATGCTTTAATGAACGTACCAAGCACAAGGCGCAAAACGATTTTTGCATTAGTGCAGAAACCTGTGGTTTAAATGATAATTCACTATCAAAAATAACACCTAAAGTGGTGATTCTGTCTTTAATCAGAATGGGAGAACACCCCATACTAGGGACAAAAGCTCCTCCACCTAGCCACATTCCTTTTTAAGGAAATTTCTTCCTGCATTCTCTGTAATAAGAGTTTGGTGTGGAGTCTGGGTTTTGGCTTTTGAGCCGCTGTAATTGTAACTTCTGTTTTTCTTCCACATCTTTTTCACTATTGCTGCAATACAAGTCAAAGGGGGGAACATCAATGGGCCCAATATTCAAAGGCATCTGCATAGTTTACAGACCTGTAAACCATGTAAGTGCCGCTTAGAGGGAAATTCAGTGATACTAACACACCCCCAACATGGCTTAGAATCAGTCCTTGTTTGGAGCGTTCCGGGGCCGAGTGGAGACAGCACCCGTCGCTAACTTGGCAGTGGCGATATTGCACCACTGCATGGATAGCGACCCGTGGGTAAAGATAGCCACAACAAAAGTTGGCCTGTCTTTACCAATGGGGGCTAACCGGGCAGCGGCTCAATATTGTCGCTGCCCGATTAGCTTCTGTGTTGTCTTTGGCTGTGTGGCAACCCCTGATATTCAATGCCGGCATTGAATATCCGGGGTTAAATTTTGGTGGTGACGGCTATGCACCTAGAGGTGCATAGCCATGGCAAATGAATATCGGGCCCATTGTGTCCATTTATGGAAGCCATATCTCCACGCAGGCTGGAGATGGTTCATGGAAAGGATGTTAAGCTTGATGAAATGAGATGTAAGGAGCCTAAGTATATATGACCTAGAAGAGAAGAACAAGAAGGAGAAATCTGATAGAGGCATTCAAATGCATCAAACTGTTATGGGATGACTTTCAAAATTGAGCACACTGATGCAGATACCATGGGCCCTTTCATCTGCAGAGTTTGCATCAGTTTTCAAGGGGAAAGTACAAGCACATTTTTGCTTTGGAAAACTATCCTGGGCAGAGGACTCCCAAAGATTTGCATGATCTTTTTGCTACGAATGCTATTTTCCCTGGAAAATAATGTGCATTCATTTTCAAAATGTTATGTATGCATATCAATGTTTTCCCTCAACCTAAACATGCCCCCATGGCTGCCTACCTTTCATCCAGATAGAAGTACGTGCATTCTTTGGACCCTGAATATTCTTTTATCCAGGGAAAGGCTGAACAATTTATAGTCAATGTATGCTGATAGATAGGCAGATACATGAGCAAGAGCCAGTCTGTCCACTAGGTGGGCTAGGCAAATGCCTGGAGTAGCAGACCTCTGTGGAGGGGACGGCAGGGCACTTGCCACTTCTGACCCCCCTCCAAAAGGAAGTTGTGTCGGAGGTGGGTCAGAGGTTGCAAGCACATGGTCTGCCGCAGACTGCTACTGCTGCCACTGACCCTCCCCCAACCCCAGCAACGGAATTGGTGACAGCAGGAGGGCAGCGGCATGTCTCGTCTGGGTGGGGTAGCTTCCACTTGGGCAGCAGAAACCCTTCGGCCATCCCTGACCTGAGAAATTACCATTTTAAAATTTCCTTTCTGGGGGTAATTTTATACAGAGCTGCATAAAGTTACATGCCACCTACACGTGTAAATCACGGGATTTTAGTGATTTATGTGCATAAATGGGCATTTACGTGCATATTTTAGGTAATCGTAAGGTTAGAAGCATGTATATTAGCCTGATGGCGCATTCATTCACTGTGGGCACTTGCATGAGCAGAGCGTAGACAGAGCACACAAGTATGCATCAAAAGTATAAAATACTGTAATTTAAACGCATTCTTTACACACCTAGATACGAGCACCTACACCAGCCTCTAGGTGCCTTCTTTTCTTTATAAAATGAAATCACTCTCTGAATGCATAAGAATCAAACCTTTGTTCCAATGGAAAGAAAGCCCTAGAACCGGTTTATGCTTTTGCAGCGTGTTCTGTGGAATTTTTATTTCCTCTTGCAAAAGCTACAGGACATAAGCCTCCCACCAAAGACCGTGCTGTTTAAAAATTGTGCCATAGTGCTGTTTTGTGCTTTTCATTTTCTTTGCCCTGCTTTTGCCTGAGCATTGTACCTGGCCTGCTGTGTGTGCGCGTGAACTTAACCGTGGAAAAGGCGGAGGAGTTGAAATATGGGACAAGCAGTTTCAAAGGCCATTGTATGTATTTCTTTTACCCTGCTAAATTGCCAATTTGGCTAAATGCGTACGCACCTTTCACAGCTTGCGCACTGCTAGCTGGATCTCAGGAGGGCATCCCTAACCATGCTTTTAGGGCGGGAAGAAAAATATCAGGTGTGAATTATATTTTGAAATCTACCACGCATTGTTTTCCACTGAAATTTTACCTGCACCAAAAGCAGGTGGAAAGTGACTGGCTAGTTTGTACCTGCTATGAAGAGTTGTCAGAGGGAAAGTACAAGAATTAGGTAGGAAGTCTTGCTACCCACGGACTTTGTATCTCACCAGAGAGTTGTAACCACCCCCCCTCCCACTTAGCAAATAATAGGCTAAAAGATAAGAACAGACAGAAGGGAAGCCCAAGTGTGAATTGACAAAGAACAGGGAGCTCTCCTATGGTGCTTATTCGAAACATCTCTTACGAATTCTTGATAGCCTCTGGTACACAGAATTCTTTGTACTGTCAAGAATATATTTGCAATGTGACCATTAGATTTGCATACCTACTGCACACGGGGCTCATATTTGTCAGTTAGTCTAGGCTTTTGTTTTGAAAATGGCCCTCTTGTAAAAGCAGAGTGGTCTTATGGCAACCTATAAAGCGGGAGATGGTAGCCCAATGGTCATTCCAAGTTCCCCGTCTTTCTGCTGTTCTACTTTGTGTTCACACTCACAGCCTTTTTCGTCTTCCATCTCTTTCTCCTCTTTTGTTTTTCTCGAATTCTGTAGGTCTGCTTCCCCATCTTCTTGGAGTCCCTTATGCTCTTCCCCTGAGGTCTTTCAGACACTGATAAAGAAATCAATAATGCTTTCTAGATGATGTTGTACCTGGAGTGGGTCATCTCTACAGTTCCACTTCATTATCCAGAGCCAGGGGAAGTTGTTATACATACAGGTGGGGACCACTTCAGCTCCGTTGATGGGAAAAGCACCCATTTTGTTTTCAGCACTTTTAGCAGAGGTGGAAGGAGGGGAAGCATTAATTGCTCAGGCCAAGCTAGTGAGAACAAGACAAACAACAGAAACTCTGTGCTACAGTGGGCTTTTGACTTGTAACTTAAGTTCTAAGATTGTACCTCAATGCAGTATCACAGGCTGTCACTTGTAACAGCAGTAGCTAACAATTACTTACTTCCAAAAGTCTAATTTGTGGTATCAGTCTGTCTCTCTGGAGTAGAGGAGTGACCTAGTGCTTAGAGCAGCAGGTTAAGAACCAGCAAAGCCAAGGTTCTGATTCTACTTCTACTGCTCTTCCCTACGACCTTGAGCAAGTCACTTCACCCTCCGATGCCTCAGATACAACTTCGATTGTAAGCCTCCTTGGACAGGAAAATAAATTATGTACCTGAAAGTAACTTGCCACAACTCAAATTTGGAAAAGGCGAGTAATAAATCTGAAATGCAAATCCAAAAGATCTTTGTGCATCTGCAGAATCTATTATCTGTCGCACCTGTTTTGCGTACCTCATTTGTCTTTCTGTCATGTCTCCCCTGTTTACAGTATTATTCTTTCTGTCATGTCTTTCTGTCTTCTCTGTTCATTGTGTCTCATGCTTTCTGTCCCTGTTAATAATGTAGGAACATTTTATGGAGATTCATAAAATACACGCAGAGGGAATTAGCCTCAATTGCAGTGCGTTTATGCGGTACACAAAAAAAAATAACTATATATTTTGTTGGGAAGAAAAGGTAGCATACCAAGGTAAACTACTGGCATTATTAAATATTAATAATAACTATTATAAGATCTACAGAGGAATGGTGCTAAGAAGCAAGTTCAGCTCCATCATTAACCATGCTAGGCATCTTATTTTTATTTATTTAATTAACTAGGCTTATATGCTGTCAAAGCAGTATACATTCAAGTACTGTATATATATTTTTCCCTTGTCGCTGAAGGGCTCACAATCTATGTTTATGTATGTGGGGGGGAGGTGGTGCACACAGCAGTCTGTGTAACTAAAAAATAACATTACACCATAAATAGTTGAAACATGATAGTGCCTGTGACTGCTGCCAATATCCTAAACGCCCCACTGCCCCCCCTGCTACCCTGCATTCCTGGGCCACACTTACTATAGTTCATGCTCTGTAGTCCTCACCACTGCTGCACCAGCTCCAGGCCCGCAGTGCCTTCCACACCTGTTGCAGCTACTACCCCACACCCCCACTACTCACTACTACAACTGCTGCTCTGCACTACTCCCTCCCACTATTGCTACTTTGCTCTTCGTACTAACTCCTGCTGCTGCTTCACATTCTCTGCCACTTCCTGGTACAGTTGCTGCCTTGTGTGTCCTACCGCTCCCTGCTATAGCTGATTCCCTGCACTCCCATTGATGGGTGAGCTGCAAGGCGAATGTGGACACCACTGAGCTGTGTGGGTGCTGTAGAGTCAGTGCTGATACCACCAAGCTATGTGTGTGCTGTCAAGCCAACGCTGATGCCTGGCAACACAGCTCCTGGGTTTGCTTGGCAGATTGTGATCAGAAATAGAGTGCCACGCCTTTCTTCTACACAGTGAGTTTACAGCTCCTGATATTCCAAAGTGGTCTCCCATCCAAATACTAGCCAGGCCCTAACCTTCTTAGCTGCTGGGATCAGCTGAGATCAGGCTCATGGCCCACTGTCACCATCCAGACTGAAAGCTCACTTGAGGATTGATTACTTTCTCTGTAGGATTCATCACTGGGCCCAGATTTTGGGTGAACTACATGTGGAGGGGACAACAGACTCCAAAGGACAGATATTCAGCGGGGGCGACTAGTGCAATTACAGTGTCTAGCCATTGCCACTGAACACTAAACCCAGATATTCAACACCGGGGCCATATCCGGCCACTGGCAATGAATATCTCGTCAGCCATAGAAGCCGAAAGCTAAATGGGCAGTGGCGATATTCAGCCGCTGCTTAGGTAGCTTTGGCGGCAGACGTAAGGACAGCTTTTGCTGCACCTAACCTTTGCTGCCAAGGGATAATCAGACAGCGGCTGACTATACCACTGACTGATTATACCCAGGTACCACCCACAGAATGTCCCAGTGCTAACCACGTAGCACTGGGCATATAGCGGCGGCACCTGGGGATATTCCAAAGCATGTAAATGCCTTTGAATATTGGGCCCCAAGTACCTATGATGGAAGCAGTCCTTATTGTCCACATTTCACCTCGCTGAAGAGCTTTAGGACTCTTAGGGTAAGGTTTGGAATGCTGTTATGGAAGTGTTTGCAGTGGGGGTTGTAATAGGAGATTTCATCCTTATGTGCTTTACCCTGGACACGCCAGCTAACTGCACTGGCAGGAAGTGTCCAGAGGCAGATACACGACCTCTGATGGCAAAAGGAGTTTGTCAAAGAAGAAGCCCCTCAGAGCACATCCCAAAAATAAAGGCAGGTTCGTTTTGTCAAAATCAAGAAGGATCTTGAACTCTTGTCGTATCAATCGTTTTTAAGCATTTTTTTTTTTTACAATCTTCAGAGAACTGAGTGTACAGTGTAATAGAAGTCAAACGCCAAAGAAGTGCCAATTCTAGTTTACAACATGCATTAACCTGAAAATAGCTTTGCATGAATACTTCATTGGCACTGTGCAGTAAGTCTGGGTGTCTGTCTGGAGCTGATGCTGCTTCACTCTGCAGCGCACAGTGCTTATTACCACAGGATTCCCAAGGCTTTGCTTGAAGTTCATCTTTGCTCATTAAAGTCAGGAAATCACAACTTCATTACATTTTGGCCGCTCAAAAGTTCTGCAGTTGCTTTGCAAATCTTCCCCAGATAGAGGTTATCTGTAGTTACGATACGGGGCCACTTAGTTGCTGACGGCATCCAGTTATACGTTTATACAGACAATGATGGAGCATTAGTGGTTGCAAGACCGGCATTCTATCTTTCAGGAGTTGCTAGCTAACTTGAATCTCATATGCTGGAATTAAAGCCATCAAATCTATTTTGTTCTGGGTTAGCAGAAGGAATAGATAGCTCTGAGTTTGGATGCAGTCTTATCAGAGATAACATGGAGACCTGTGGCGTATGCTTCAAGACTGGTCTCTAACTGAAAAAAATGCTACAAATAAGCTGAGTCCCTGTTGCTTTGTGCTTTGTTGCATAAATTCAGTCATCATATTTCAGTGTTAACTCAGACTGATCACAAGCGACTCATTGCGGCTGCCAGCAAGAGACTAGGAGATACACTTCCCAGGAGTCAGCGGCTTTCTGTAAAACTGCAGAAATATGCTTTTAAAGTCAAGTATGTCAAGGCCACTCTCTCCTGGTGAGCCAAGAACAGTTCAGACAACAGAAACCAGCATCGATATACATGTCAGCCTTATTAAGAACCAAAACCCTGCTTAGCATCAAAGGAGATGTAGGAGAGCATTACAAAAGCCAACTGCAAATGACAGTCATTTGTAAGTAGTAATGGGGCTCCTGTTCAAGGAACTGCAGATAATTATTCCCATGTCTTTGCCATTATTAATACTAAACAAGGTGCGTCATCAACACCTTGCTATAAAAAATTCTAAAGGGAAAGCTAAAGATGGATTGTTTTGGCCATATGTGAATGCCAGTACTGAAGTAGTAATTGCCATCTTTCATGCTGCAAGTCCCAGTCTTCTTATGAAATAGGATTCTGATACATTAATCAGTTGCTTACAATAACGTCCAGAATTTTAGTGTGAAGCAACCTAACAAATCAATGCAAATACCTAATGACCCATGACCCAATGATTTGTTGGCACGCAGGTCAATATTCAAAAGCACTTGTGTGGTGGTCAGCGGTAGCTCCAACCACAATTTTTTGAATGGGAATAGAAAAGAAGAAGGAATAAGCAAATTAATAACTTTGGCAGTTGAAATCACTAAGGGATCTAATTACTAAGGTGCGCTAACATTAATGAGCATTAATTTACCATTATCACGCATTATTAGTAACTAGGTTCCATTGAATAACACGGGACCTGTGTTAAAATAATGTGCGTTAATGGTGAATTAACATTAGCGTAGCTTGGGCACTAGACCCCTAAGGGGTAATTTTATAAGGAGTCATGACAAAGTTTGCAAAGAAATCATGTATTTTCAGTAACTTATACAGTAAGCGTCAGTAGCATGTACACGCACACTTTAGGCAATCATTATCCTGCAAGTGTGCATGCTGGGGCTAGTCGTGTGTACTTTCACTGTGCACATGGATGGTGTGCAAATTTACACATGCAGGTTATAAAATGCTATAATTTACACATGTACTTGAAAAAATCTAAGCATTGGCATAGGGCAGGCATAAGTGCTCATGCCTAAATGTGAATTGCATTTTAGAAGGGACGTCTAGTTTAAATCTGGGACGTACAGAGCAGAATGTTCAAAAATCCAGGGGCGTGGCAACAGTTCAGGAAGGTACGTATAATCACTACATCTCCACCCCAAAAAATGTATGTCCTCAAAACAGATTTATGGAGGTAGGCCCCATGCAGGTTGCAAGGCCAGGTATGTGCATGAGTGTAGGCCATTTCAGTAATATTGACTTCCCCAATTTGCATGGCCTCAGAATCAAGTTACTTAGACATGCCAGCAGAGGTATCCCAAACTGTCTTATATGGCAGTCAGGAACTGCCATTTTTCAAGATGGCGGACTCAGCAGGAGCACGTAGGCAGCGCTCCCGCTTATTTTAAGGTACTGGGGGGGGGTGGATTTAAGGGTCGCTAGACCACCAGGTTACTTTATTTTACTTTGGGTTGGGGGTGGGGTGGGGGTATAGGAGCCACTAGAACGCCAGGTTATTTTATTTTATTTTATTTTACTTTGGGGTGGGGGTACGGGGGCCACTAGACCACAAAATTATTTTCTTTTAGTGAGGGGGGGGGTACAGGGGCTACTAATCTACCAGGTAGTTACTTTCGGTTGGGGTACCAGTCCTTGACAATGTTTTAATGGCATCGGGGGCTTTTCCCAATGCCATGATCTTCCCCAATGACATCAAAATACTGTTGGATGGGGGGATTGTGGCTGCTGCGCCACCAGGTATTTGATTTCCTTATTTTGATGGCATCACGGGCTTTGCCTGATGCCTGATCATTTGAGGAGAAGATGATCTAGGCATTGGAGAAAGCATCCGATGCCATCAAAATTCTGTCGGGGGCACATGTTAGAGGTTTAAGTCATCTCAGACCCTGGCGCTATGGCTGGTTGTGAAATCCTCTATGCCTTTTTTTGCATCAGGTGTAGCCATGATTTGCATACCAGACCATTATGTGCAGCTGATTACAATACATTTAAGAACATAAGAACATAAGATATGCCATACTGGGTCAGACCAAGGTCCATCAAGCCCAGTATCCTGTTTCCAACAGTGGCCAATCTAGGTCATATGTACCTAGCAGTTTCCCCAAGGGACACAGGTTCCACAATGCTTGTACTAGGTCAAGCATTGATATCCTGGGTCCCTTCTTAATAATGGGTTATGGACCTTTCCTCCAGGAACTTGTCCAAACCTTTTTTAAACCCAGCTACACTAACAGCCTTTACTACATCCTCTGGTAACAAATTCCAGAGTTTGATTACACGTTGAGTGAAAAAATATTTTCTTTTATTAGTCTTAAATAGTTTACCCTGTAGCTTCATTGCATGTCCCCTAGTCTTTCTATATTCTGATAACGTAAACAGTCGATCTGCGTTTACCCGTTCCACTCCGTTCATTAATTTATAGACTTCTATCATATCTCCCCTCAGCCGTCTCTTTTCCAGGTTAAAGAGCCCTAACCTTTTTAGCCTTTCTTCATAGGAGTATCCTTCCATCCCCTTTACCATTTTGGTGGCTCTTCTCTGAACCTTTTCTAATAGCGCTATATCCTTTTTAAGATACGGCGACCAGAATTGTACACAATATTCAAGGTGCGGTCTCACCATGGAACGGTATAGAGGCATTATAATATCTTTTGTTTTATTTTCCATTCCTTTCCTTATGATACCTAGCATTCTATTTGCTCTCTTGGCTGCCGCTGCACACTGGGCCGAGGGTTTTAACATGTTATCCACAATGACGCCTAAATCTTTTTCCTGGGTGGTGGTTCCTAATGCGGAACCTTGCATCGTGTAACCATAGTTTGGGTTGTTCTTCCCTAGGTGCATAACTTTGCACTTGTCCACATTAAATTTCATCTGCCATTTTGATGCCCAGTCTTCCAATTTATCATAGAAACATAGAAACATGATGACAGAAAAAGACCACATGGCCTATCTAGTCTGTCCTTCCATAACAACAACTACAACAGTCCACTTTTTACCTTTAGAGATCCTCTGTGTTGGTCCCATGCTTTTTTGAATTCAGTTACTGTCCTCATCTCTACCACCTCCACTGGGAGACTATTCCATGGATCCACTACTCTTTCTGTAAAGAAATATTTCCGCATATCACTCCTGAATCTATCTCCCTTCACCCTCATCCCATGTCCCCTCGTAGCAGAACTTGCTTTCAATTGAAAGAGGCTCTCTCCCTGAACATTTATGCCACGGAGGTATTTAAACATCTCAATCATATCACCTCTATCCCGCCTTTCCTCTAAGGCAGTGATGGCTAACCTTTTTGAGCCCGAGTGCCCAAACTGCCGCACAAAACCAAAGAATTTCCTCAAAGTGCCAGCACGTCAATTTGCATAAATATTTGCATAATGCTAACATACACTAACTTTTAGTAAACATGTCTCTTAATGAGTGTATGGATAAAGACAGACTAAAAGATTTCTACATTACTATAATCCAGTGCCAACCGCCAGGCACATTAGGAACTACTACAAACACTGCCCATTTAGAACCAATAGCAAACCCGCCGTATCCTAACAGCACTACCAGGACTCACAAAGCACCACACCATACCTATCAAAAGGCAACACTGCAAATATTAAACCAATACATTTCAGACAATAACAATACATGACCTACTGGGGAAAAAGAACAAGTGGCAATGTCAAAAAGGAATTACATAAACAGAATACCTCAGCTCAGTTACACAGTTGCAATTGCTCCAGCCACTTTCTTCTGGTTTCTTCATGTTTTCTGCTAACTCTCCATCATCTGCTGTCCATTTGTCCTTTCTTCTCTCTTCTAGTTTTTTTTTTCCATTCTCTCTCTCTACATCCGCTTTAACATACTAATCTTTCTCCTTTTGCTCTTTCCTCATTCCTATTTCATCCACTCAAATTTTACCCCTCCATCCTCAATCCCCACTTACTCTCCCAATACCCGGCCAATTGTAGATTTTTTATCCCTCCCACACAAAATATTTTTCCCCTCTCCATTTTACTCTCCCAGCCCCATCCCATTCTAATCCTCCCCCAACATCAGCTCCCTTCTAGTTCCAGCCTCACCCAGCATCCATTCCCTTCTAGTCCCTGCATCAGCCCATTTCCAGTCCTAGCAACCCCCCAACCCAATACCAGTCCTAGCCCCCCCCATCAACTCACTTCCAGCCCTAAACCCCCATCACCCCATTTCCAGACAGCCCCCATCAGCCCACAGCCCATTAGCAGTCCTTCCCCCCCAGCCCATTAGCAGTCCTACCCCCCCTGCCCGCCCGCCCGCCCGGCCATTAGCAGTCCTAACCCCCCCAGCCCATTAGCAGTCCTAACACCCCCCCCTCCTGCCCATTAGCAGTCCTAACCCCCCCCTCCTGCCCATTAGCAGTCCTAACCCCCCCTGCCCATTAGCAGTCCTAACCCCCCCCGCCCCGCCCGCCCATTAGCAGTCCTAACCCCCCCTCCTGCCCATTAGCAGTCCTAACCCCCCCTGCCCATTAGCAGTCCTAACCCCCCCCCCCCTCCTGCCCATTAGCAGTCCTACCCCCCCTGCCCATTTGCAGTCCTACCCCCCCGCCTGCCCATTAGCAGTCCTAACCCCCCCCTCCTGCCCATTAGCAGTCCTAACCCCCCCCCCTCCTGCCCATTAGCAGTCCTAACCTCCCCCCTGACCATTAGCAGTCCTAACCCCCCCCCCCCCTCGGGCAAATTTTTAAAAAAAAAAAGCAGGCTCTGGCTGCTGCCGCGGCAGATTGCAATGTCCCGCGGGGCCCCCTCCGCCCGCTAAGCCCCTCTGCAAGGGCTTTCAGATTCGCGAGGGAGAGCAGCTCCCTCGCGTCTCTGTTAAGCCCGCAGGGGCTAATGGGAAATTTCCCATCAGTCCCTCGCGTCTAAAGGGGCTGATGGGAAATTTCCCATTAGCCCCTGCGGGCTTAACAGAGACGCGAGGGAGACGCTCTCCCTCGCGAATCTGAAAGCTCTTGCAGAGGGGCTTAGCGGGCGGAGGGGGCCCCGCGGGACGCTGCATTCTGCCCTTGCCGCGTCCGCGGCAGCAGTCAGAGACAGCTTTTTCTTTTTTTGCGGACCTTCCCGCGTGCCAGCTGCAAGGCCTTCGCGTGCCACAGCTGGCACGCGTGCCATAGGTTCGCCATCGCTGCTCTAAGGTGTACATATTAAGATCCTTAAGTCTGTCCTCATATGCTTTATAATGAAGCCCATTAATCATTTTAGTAGCAACCCTCTGCACCGACTCCATCCTGTTCACATCCTTTTGAAGGTGCGGTCTCCAGAATTGCACACTATACTCCAAATGAGGTTGCGCCAAAGAGTTATACAGAGGCATTATCACCTCCTTTTTTCTGCTAGCCATTCCGCTCCATATGCACCCAAGCATCTTTCTAGCTTTTGCCGTCGCCTTTTCTACATGTTTAGCTACTTTAAGATCATCAGACACAACCACGCCTAGGTCCCGCTCTTCTTTAGTGGACAAAAGTACTTCACCTCCTATACTGTATTGCTCCCTTGGATTGCTGCAGCCCAAATGCATGACCTTACATTTTTTAACATTAAATCCCAGCTGCCAAATTCTAGACCATTCTTCAAGCTTAGCTAGATCCCTCCTCATGTTATCTGCACCTTCCTGGTGCAGATCCTCTTGCAATTTTCCACAATCCTCTTGGGTTTTAACAACTTTAAATAGTTTTGTGTCATCTGCAAATTTGATAACCTCACTCGTTATTCCACTTTCCAGGTCATTTATGAAAATGTCAGAAAGCAGCGGACCCAGCACAGATCCCTGGGGTACACCACTATTCACCTTTCTCCATTGGGAAAATTGGCCATTTAGCCCAACCCTCTGCTTTCTATCTTTCAACCAGTTCCTGATCCACAGTAGTACACTGCCTCCTATCCCATGACTCTTTAGTTTTGCCAAAAGTCTCTGATGAGGGACCTTGTCAAAGGCTTTCTGAAAGTCCAGATACACAACCAACTCACCTTTGTCCACCTGTTTATTCACACTTTCAAAAAAACATAACAAATTAGTAAGACAAGATCTTCCTTGTCTAAAGCCATGTTGGCTGTCTCCCATTAGGCCATGACTATCTACATGCTGAGTAATTTTATTCTTTATGATGGTTTCTACCATTTTTCCCGGTACTGACGTGAGGTTCACCGGTCTGTAGTTTCCCAGATCACCCCTCGAACCCTTTTTAAAAATTGGTGTTACATTGGTGATCTGCCAATCTTCAGGTATTAGAGATGATTTTAATGATAGTTCAAAGATTACTAATAGCAGGTCTGTAATCTCATATTTCAGTTCTTTCAACACCCTTGGATGTATACCATCCAGCCCAGGTGATTTGCTACTCTTCAGTTTATCTAATAGTTGTAATACATCTTCCCGATGTATCGATATTTCCTTCAATTCTTCCGCACCTTTCAATACCACTTCAGTCATGGGTAACATCCCTACATCTTCCTCAGTAAAGACCGAAGCAAAGAATTCATTCAGTCTCTCCACTATCGCCTTGTCGCCTCTTAGTGCTCCTTTAACCCCTTTATCATCTAATGGACCAACTGACTCTCTCACAGGTTTTTTGCTACGAATGTACTTGAAAAGGTCTTTATTTCGTGTTTTTGCTTCCGCAGCAAGCTTCTTCTCAAATTCTCTCTTTGCCTTCCTTATCAATGCCTTACATTTGACTTCCCAGTGCTTGTGCTGTTTCCAGGTTTCGTCGTTTGGCTCTTTTTTCGATTTCCTGAAAGATGCTTTTTTGGCAACAACAGCCTCTCTGACCTCACCTTTAAACCATGCTGGCAGTTTTTTGGACTTCCTTCCACTTTTCTTAAAGCGTGGAATACAGCTGGTCTGGGTTTCCAAGATAGTATTTTTCAACAACACCCAAGCTTGATGTACGTCTTTAACCTTCGCAACTGCTCCTTTTAGTTTTTTCTTAACTGTTTTCCTCATTTTATCATAGTCTCCCTTTTGAAAGTTAAAAGGTAGTACTGTGGATTTCCTTACTATCCCTCCTCCACTAATTAAATCAAAGGTGATCATGCTATGATCACTATTGCCAAGTGGCCCCAACACCCTTATCTCTTGCACTAGATCTGGTGTTCCACTAAGGACTAGGTCTAATATGGCTTCCCCTGTGGTCGGTTCATGAACCAGCTGCTCCAAGAAGCAGTCATTTATTTCATCTAGGAACTTTATCTCCCTAGCATGTCCTGACGTGACACTGACCCAGTCGATACCGTGGTAATTGAAATCACCCATTATTATTACTGCGCTGTAACTTTTGTTAGCTTCCTTGATTTCTTTGAGCATTTCATCATCCATTTGGTCATTCTGGCCAGGTGCTCGATAGTACACCCCCACTGCCATCGCCTTCCCCCTTTTATATGGAATTTCAATCCATATAAATTCTACAGCAGATTTTGTTTCCTGCAAAACTTTAATCCTTTCTGAGTCAATGCCCTCTCTAACATAGAGCGCAACCCCTCCACCAATTTGATCAGCTCTATCATTACGATATAGTTTGTACCCAGGTATCACAGTGTCCCACTGGTTGTCCTCCTTCCACCATGTCTCTGATATTCCAATCATATCTAACCTTTCATTTAGTGTTATATATTCTAACTCTCCCATCTCATTCTTTAGACTTCTAGCATTTGCATACAAGCATTTTAGAGAATGTATTTTATTCATGTTAATTTGGCTATTGTTAGACATGGGTAAATTGGGATCTTTAAGCTCTGTCTGCTCCATACTTGAAGGCATTTGGGCTACTTTACTCTTTTGTGGAACCTCTCTGCTTTTGCTAGTATCCTTCAAGGATACATTCTTCCGAACCATCCGCTCTTGGGCGACTGTCGGCTTTCCCCTAATATCTAGTTTAAAAGCTGCTCTATCTCCTTTTTAAAGGTTAATGCCAGCAGCCTGGTTCCATCCCGGTTACGGTGAAGCCCATCTCTTCGGAAGAGCCCCTCCTTTCCCCAGAATGTTCCCCAGTTCCTAACAAATCCAAAACCCTCATCTCTGCACCATTGTCTCATCCATGAATTGAGACTCCGGAGCTCTGCCTGCCTTTTGGGTCCTGCGCGTGGAAAAGGAAGCATTTGATGATGTCACTTGCGGGGGGCGGGACTGCACATGATTCTAGACTCCCTCAGTCTCCCACGGCTGATGGACCCCCTGCCAGCTCCACTCACACTCCCCAGCAGTCACCGCAAGGTTGGAACCCCTTCCTCCATATTTATGTTTTTAATATATATGTTTTTTGGTTATGTATACAACCTCTGACACAGACAGGTTGTTGAAACATGGCTGTGTTAGGTCTTTTAATAAACTACTTCACCTATTAATGACATCCCTTCAGTCATTTCTACATAGCCTACCCTCCGCACTTTGGTTGACAATACTGATTATGCAATTACATAAATCACTGAAGGACATATTTATTAAAGTGCGCTACCTGTTAGTGAATGGTTTAGTGCACAATAAGCATGCCATGCTAAAGGTTAGTATGGGGCCCACACTAACTCGTTATGCACAAATGGGAAGTTTAGGGGTGGTACATGGGTGTTGATAGCGCGTTGCAGTTAGCGCAGATGTAAATGCCACCTCAATGGGTGTATTTGGTTTATTGGCTTCGACTGCACACTGGGCAGAGGAGTTCAATGTATTATCCACGATCCTTTTCCTGGGTGCTGATTCCTAATGTGAAACCTTGCATTGTTGTACAGTAGTTGGGTTGCTCTTGTTAAAGGTGAGGTCAGAGAGGCTGTTATGGCCAAAAAAGCATCTTTCAGGAAATGAGAAAAGGAGCCAAATGACAATGGGAAACAACATAAGCATTGCCAAGTTAGGTGCAAGGCATTAATAAGGCAGGCAAAGAGAGAATGTGAAAAAAAGCTTGCCGTGGAAGCAAAAATGCATAATAAAAACTTTTTCAAGTACATTTCATAGCAAAAAACCTGTGAGACAGTCAGTTGGACCATTGGATGAGAGAGGAGTAAAAGGGGTGCTAAGCGAAGACAAGGCCATAGAGGAGAGACTGAATTAATTCTTTGCTTCGGTCTTTACCGAAGAAGATATAAGGAATTTACCCATGCCTGAAATGGTATATAAAGGTGATGTATCGGAAGAATTGAAAGAAATATTGATAAACCAGGAAGATGTATTACAACTATTTGATAAACTGAAGAGTAGCAAATCACCAGGACCGGATGATATACATCCAAGGGTGTTCAAAGAACTGAAATATGAGATTGCAAACCTACTACTAGTAATTTGTGAACTATCATTAAAATTAACTGTAGTACCTGAAGAGTGGAGAATGGCCAATGTAACGCCAATATTTAAAAAGGGTTACAGGAGTGATCCGGTAAACTACAGATCTGTGAGTCTGACATCAGTATCGGGCAAAATGGTAGAAACTATTATAAAGAATAAAATTACTGATCATGTATATAGTTATGATTTAATGGGAGAAAGCCAACATGGATTTAGCCAAGGAAAGTCTTGTCTTACTAATCTGTTATATTTTTTTGAAGGTATGAATAAACAGGTAGACAAATGTGAGCCAGTTTATATAGTGTATCTGGATTTTCAGAAAGCCTTTGACAAGGTCCATCACAATAGACTATTGGCAAAATTAAAAAGTCATGGGATTGAAGGCAGTGTAGTATTGTGGATCAGAAACTGGTTAAAAGATAGAAGGCAGAAAGTAGAGCTAAATGGCCAATTTTCTCTGTGAAGAAAGGTAAATAGTAGAGTACCCTAGGGATCGGTACTTGGCCTGCTGTTTTTTAACATATTCATAAATGACCTGGAAATGAGAATAACGAGTGAGATGATCATATTTGCAGATGACATACAATTATTCAAAGTTGTTAAAACTCAAGAGGATTGTGAAAGATTGCAAGTGTCCTTGATAAGTTGGAAGACTGGGTGTCCAAATGGCAGAAGAAATTTAATATGGACAAGTGCAAAGTTATACACCTAGGAAAGAAAAAAAACAAACTTTGATTAAACAATGCAAGGTACCACCTTAGAAACCATCACCCAGGAAAAAGATTTAGTTGTCACGGTGGATAATACGTTGAAACCCTCCCCCACTGTGCAGCAGCGGCCAAGAAAGTAAATAGAATGCTAGGAATCATAAGGAAAGGAATGGAGAATAAAACCAAGGATATTATAATTTTATTTATTATTTCTTATATACTGCCTTTCATGATATCAAGGCAGTTTACATTGGACAAACTGAAATTACATTGAACAGGACATTATAACTTGGAGATAACTATTTCACAGGGAACATGGGCAATGGAGGGTTAAGTGGCTTGCCCAACACCTCAAGAATCACCTGTGGGACTAGAAACCCCAGTCCTTCTGGCCCAAGGTTGCTTGTCCTCTAGTGGGATTTCAACCCCTGGCCTTCTGGCCTGAGGTATATTGCCCCAACCACTAGGACACCACTCCACTCAATATCTCTGTATTGTTTTATGTTTCAACCACACCTTGAATATTGTGCGCAATTCTGGTCACCGTATCTTAAAAACGTTATAGCGGAATTAGAAGAGGTACAAAGAAGAGCCACCAAAATGGTAAAGGGGATGGAAGCATTACCCCTATGTGGAAAGGCTTAAAAGCTTAGGGCTCTTCAACTTGGAAAGGAGAAGGCTGAGGGGAGATATGATAGAAGTTTATAAATAAATGAATGGAGTGGAACAGGTTAACGTAAATTGGTTGTTTATGCCATCAAAAAGTAGAAAGACTAGAGGACATGCAATGACGCTATAATGTAACCCATTTAAGACTAACAAGAGAAAATATTTTTTCACTGAACGCGTAATCAAACTCTGGAATTCGTTATCGGAGGATCTAGTAAAAAGCTATTAGTGTAGCTGGGTTTAAAAAAGGTCTGGACAAGTTCCTGGAGGAAAGGTCCATAAACCATTATTAAAGAGGACCTGGGAAATCCACTGCTTACCCCAGGACAAGCATTATGAAACCTATGTACCTTTTTGGGAATTTGCTAGGTACTTGTGTACTGTCGGAAACAGGATACTGGGTTTGATGGACCTTAGTCTGACCCAGTATGGGATTTCTTATGTTCTAACTAGTTTATCTTATCTGCCTGTTTATTCACACCTTCAAAAATATATAACATATTACTGAGACAAGCCTTCCCCTGGCTAAATCCATGTTTGTTTTGTCCCATTAAACCATGACTGTGTTCCGCAATTTTGTTCTTTATAATGGTTTCTACTATTTTTCCCAGTATGGACATCAGACTCATTGGTCTATAGTTTCTTGTATCACCCCTGGAATCCTTTTAAAAAATTGGTTTTATGTTGGCCAGTCTATTATCTTCAGGTTCTATGGATGATTTTAATGATAGTTCACAGATTAGGTCTGCAATTTCATAGTGGAGTTCTTTCTGAACCCTGGGATGCATACCATCTGGTCCAGGTGATTTGCTACTCTAGTTTATCAAATTGTTGTATTGCATCATCCTGGTTTATTGAGATTTGTTTCAGTGTCTCTGATAGATCACCTTTAAATATCGTTTCTGACAAGGATAACTTCATCTTCTGTAAAGATCAAAGCAAAGAATTCATTCAGTCTCTCCTCTATGGACTTGTTCTCCCTTTGTTTCCTTTTTACTCCTCTATAATCTAACACTGACTCTTTTGCACATTTTTCACTATGAATGTACTTCAAAAAGTTGTTATTATGAGGTTTAACTTCCACAGCAAGCTTCTTCTCAAATTCTCTCTTTGACTACCTTATCAATGGCTTGCATCTAACTTGACAGTGCTTATGTTGTTTCCTGTTTTTTGTCATTTGGCTCTTTCTTCCATTTTCTGAAGGAGGCTTTTTTTGATTATAACAGCCTCTTTGACCTCACCTTTAAACCATGCCGGAAGTTGTTTGGTCTTCCTTCTGCCTTTCTTAAATCATGGAATACATCTGATCTGTGCTTCCAAGATAGTATTTTAAACAATGCCCATGCTTGATGTAAATCTTTAACCTTTGCAGCTGCTACTTTTAGGTTTTTCTTAAGCATTTTCCTCATTTTATCATAGTCTTCCTAGCTAGCACTGGGGATTTCCTTGCTGTCCTCCCTCCATTTATTAAAATCAAATGTGATCATGTTATGATCACTATTGCCAAGTGGCTCCAACACCAGATCCTGCATTCCACTAAGGGCTAAGTGAAATAGCTTACCCTCGTGTTAGTTGATGAACCAGCTGCTATATGAAGCAGTCGTTTATTTCATCTAGAACGTTATCTCCTTGGCATGTCCTGTTATGACATTGACCAGTCGATACCAGGGTAATTGCTATCCACTATTATTACTTTATTGTAACTTTTGTTAGCTTCCCTAATTTATTTTAACATTTGCCATCCATTTCTTTGTTCTGAACACCCCGATTGCCATTGCCTTCCCCTTTTTAGATGAAATTTCTATTCTTAGAGATTCTACAGGGTATTTTGTTTCCTGCAATACTTTTATCCTGTTTGACGCAATGTCCTCTTCAACATATAGCAGAACCCTTCCACCAATTTGATCTACCCTATCATTACAGTGTAATTTGTACCCAGGTATCCCTTTGGTTGTCCTCCTTCCACCAGGTCTCTGAGATACCAATTATATCTAGCCTTTCATTTAGTGCTATATAGTCTAACTCTTTCATCTTATTTTTTGGACTTCTAGCATTTGCATAATGGCATTTCAAAGTTTGTAATTTTTTCATATTAACAATATGGTTATCAGATGAGAGAGGTGATTTGGAATCTTTCAACTCTGTTCTTTACTTAAAGGAATCTGGGTTACTTTTACATTTATTGGAACCTCTTTATTGGGGTGCCCTAACTTCTCTGTTTTGCTAATATCCATCAGTGATACATCATTCCAAACCATGCGCTCTTAGACAACTGTCGCTTTCCCCTATTTAGTTTTAAAGCTGCTCTGTCTCCTTTTTAAAAGTTAATGCTAGCAGCCTGGTTCCACCCTAATTAAGGTGGAGCCCATCCTTTCAGAAAAGCCCCTTGTTTCCCAGAATGTTGCCAAGTTCGTAACAAATCCAAAACCCTTTTCCTTGCATCCATGTATTGAGACTCTGGAGCTCTGCCTGCTTCTTGGGTCTTGCATATGGAATGGGTAGCATTTCTGAAAAATGCTACCCTGTAATTCTGGATTTTATCTTTCTACCTAAAAACCTAAATTTGGCTTCCAGAACCTCCCCCCAACAAGACAGCAGGCTCCTCACCAGCACTATCTAAAACCTTATCTAGATGGCATGTGAGTTCTACCACCTTCACACCATGCAGGCAAGTTACCAGGCGATCCTCACGTCCATCACCCACCCGGCTATCTACATGTCTAATGATCGAATCATCCACTACAACAGCTGTCCTAACCCTTCCCTCATGGATGCATGACCTAGGGGACACTTCCTCGGTGCAAGGGGGGATAGATCCTAGCTACAAAATGACTTCCTGCCACACCAAGATGATGCTCTGTTTTCACATGACCTCTCTCCTCCATGCCAGCAGAAAGGCTGCCAGATTGGACATGGGACTTCTCAACTATGTCTCTGAAGGCCTCCTCCATATACCTCTCTGCCTTAGCTCCTCCATGTCTGCTACTCTAGCCTCCAGAGATCAGATTTTGTTCTCAGAGAGCAAAGAGCTCTTTGCCTAGTACACATATAGGACCTCTCACCAACTGGGAAAAAATCGTACATGTGACATTCAGTGCAAAAGACTGGCTAGCCCTCATCTCGATGCTGGACTGCTATCTGAATTTTAATTTTAAAGATTTGTTTAGGCACAGTTTGTAAAGTTGTTCAGTTATTTAAAGTTGCTAGGGGATTAGGGATACTTGAAACTACAATTATACTTAACAAGTTTAAAGGACTTGCTTAATGTTCACCTGAAGATGAACTCCAAGACCTTAATTAATCTATTCTTAAGCCTAATACAGTAACTTGCTAATGAAGATAAGCAATTATACCTGAAAGTGAATAAGATCACTCCTTTCCCCTTAACTGCTGATACCTATCATCATGTACTCCCACAAAAAAAGCCTTGGCCACAGTGAATGCGCCAGGATTGGTCACTAATGTATTCAAACCTATTTATGCAAATCTGTCCCTTAAACAGTGTTCTCCCCAGAAAGTTTTGCCAGGCAGGTGGCAAGGAGGAGTAGCTGGGTGGGCTGCAATGTAAGCCGGCCAGCCGCAGACAATGTAACTAGTCATCTTTCAAGAAGTTCCATATACGATGTGTTTATTTGTCACTGTTTAAATTAATTTAAGTGTCTCATTCATTCATATTATATTTATGTATACTATTACATTTTTTAAGTATTAACTACAGAATCACTTAAATCATTTTTGCATTCCTGCTCAATATTTTGCCATGTCAATTCACCAGATTAAGTTAACTGAGCAGTCAGTAAAATCAGCCGGGTGGCGCACCCACTCAAAAGTTCCTGAATCCCGAGAGACCTAAACCCTGGTGCCATGTACTGAGGACCAATACCAAATGCCAAAAGTACCTACAGGCCATGAAGTGGGTTCTGCTTCTAGAAAGAGAATGATAATGGGGGGACGTTTATGAAAGTACCCTCCCGAAATGTGGGCAAAGCTCCTCATGTACAGCCTGTACACATCTAAACATACCTGCCATTTGAGGACGTGGGGGAGGAGTTTGCACTCACATACTTGCTTTTGAACATTCGAACATATGTACATATTTTAACCCCGAAGAAGTGAACATCCCAGAGAGCAGGCATAGATGAACGTGCATGCTCTTCCTTAGATAATTTTCAAAGCAAAAACATGTGCATAATTTCCTTTTGAAAATATGGCAAAGTCCGCAAAGTGAAAGGTGCACGCATGCTGCCAGATACAAAATTAGCCCCTCCTACCTCCAAATCATTACTGTGCAACACTTTCTAAATATTAGTGTGTGTGTCTCATATCCCCTCGTGTTAAATGTATCCCCCAATTGTGTTGTGACCACTTTGATTGAAGGATAAGGTGGTATACAAAACTGTCTAAATAAATAAATAGCAAAAAAAAAATCCAGTGCCAGAAAGTCAAATTAAGGGCTTCCAAGCAACAGTTTTTAAAGGGCCCCTAGACCAGGGGACGTTCACTTCAGAAGATTCGGGAGCAGCTGCGGGTGGGAGAGGGGGGCCCTTCTTCCTTGGGACCCCCCTGCACTGCAGGGGCCACTTGGAGCAAATTTACGCCCCTGAAGAAATCCCATGATGTTACTGAATATGTCTTTTACATGAATATTTCCAGGGATGCGGTTGAATTTGTGCGTGGGGCTAAGCATGAGGTATAGTAAGGGGAAGAGCAGAGGCTAAAGAAAATGAAAATGAAGGGAAAGGTGCTGTAAGATATTGTTAGTGCCCCGGCTTCAATGAAAGGAGTTTAGCCTGGCAGACACCAAGATATCAGTAATTATCTGAAAGCTCATATAAGTAGGGGATTAACTGAAAGCCTTGTGGAGAAACCAGGATTCTAATCATATACTGAAAGGCCAATTTCTCCTCTCTCTCTCTCTCTGTCTTTCTCTGCTATCTCAAGTAATTAACTGCTTCTGAATCTCTAATTAGCTAATTAGAAACTGGCCCATGTGTTCAGTCTAGTTTCTGGTTTGACTAAAATTATCTCCAGCCGGCCTCATGAGGACAGAATCTGGAAGCTGGGCTAGCATGGGAGAAATGGAGATTTGAATGGAGGCTTTTCATGACTTTTTTCTATTCAACTGTCATCCAGAATCCGTCGGTGCATTCCTTTTGACATAATCCTCTCTTTTTCCACATCCCATTGGTCTGTGTGTCATGTGTTTGATACTTGTGAAATAAGCATTTTTGTCAAGTATTGAAACAAGCTTCTATCTCTTACAAGCAAAAAATGTGGCTTCTTCAAGCGATTGTCTCTGTGCATCTCTTTGGCTATTCATTAGGGCCCCAATTCTGTAAGGTGGATAGCGGGGCTGCACATCCTGCTATCTGTCTTCGCTGTATTTAGCCTCCTGTCCCCCCTGCAAGCACAGAGCCGCTGTGCGTGCTGCAGGGGATGGGGGTGGCATGGGGCAGAGAGTGGGAGGAGCATGGGTGGGACCAGCACCCGGCCGGACATACATGGCCAATTCCAGTCACGGCCCTCTATGTCCTGAGGGCACAGCCAGATTATTCCACCTTGGAGGTGGAATAAGTGCTGGCCGCTCCCCTGTATCGGCCAGCCAGTCGCCTGGCAGTACCAATGATAGCCACGGTGAGTCTCGCCAACCGATCCGGGCCCTGGTTGGCCCCGTCGGCAGTTGGGCGGCGGGGTAAAGGGGGACAGCAATGCGATGGGCTGGCTGAGAGTGAGTGAGGGCGTCCCCTGTCCGACTGCAGAGGCCCACTGGGCATCTCTGGGCCCGATTCTGCACCCACAAGAGCATCTTGCTCCCGCAGTGCAGAATCGGGTCCTAACGGGCCCATCCTGCTCGGGGCCATCCAGACGGCCTGAGTGCACCCCTTGCTGAATCAGGCTTCACATGTGCCTGTCTGAATAGCTCCTTTACCTCTTGGGAGTTGGGTAACCAGTTCAGCAGCAGATAGGAATCAAATGCAGGTATGTTATCTGCAAATACAAAGCATCAACCCAGCTTTGAAACCAGGTTACTGTAAAAAAAAAGTTGGTTTCAGATGAAGAGAGGCATATGATGAGATAGATTGTAAACACTGTACTTTATGAGCACTTTTACAGCCTAGGGCTTAATACCAACAGAAGTCTCTCCTATTCTACTCCGATAATTGCATTCAACTAGAAGAAAATCCAATGGATAATGAGGTTAGGGAAGAGGAGCAGATTTGAAATGTACAATAGAGACTTACTTGCTTGTTGGATGCCTTTTTCAACTGCTCTACAATGCGAGGATGATATTTAAGATCACAGCATACCCCCTCCCACTAAGTCATCTCTATTGATTTTAATAGCATCACCCCTTAAATACCACTAGAGTTCAATGAAAATTACTAGCATATCCCTTGTTAACAGCCTAGAAATACGTGGTGTGTGCTTCCATTCATTTCTGGAAAGTAACACTTTTCACCTCTTTTCTGCAAATATGAATCTACTGGAAGAACATATGCAGTGGCATTGAAAAACAAGGGAAACTAGACTACAAACGGCCGTATTGTTTTGAGATGTCAGATGCAGGTCTTCTTTTCTTTTCTGAGTAGCATTCAAAATCTCTCACTCGAGTCATTTAACAAATCTGTTCAAGTGAGATGACTGAAAATTCCTGGTTTCAATAAAGGGTTCATCTTGATTTTAGTGGGATAGAATAGGTGGCTTACTCTTGAAGGGACAGAGTGAGAGACAGAGCGTTAAAGAGGCAGTACAGGCAAGAATATTTGCATAGGTGTACCTATGCATCTTTCTGCCGCTTTCCAATGTACGGTGCTGTGTACTGAAAAGTAATGGGCAGTTAGTGGATTTGTCTGTCTTCTTTATGGCTAGTCATAGGTGCCTGGGTAGTTACTTGGTAATGGACAGCATTATATGTGTGTGAAAGGGGTGAAAAATATGGATGTGTGTTTCGACTATGAGACGTCTCGGTTATATTTGTTAAGATGATCTGTACAGTAGATAGAGTGAGTAGCCAATGTAAATCAAGGATTCAGAAACTGGGCCAGTGCAAGGGTATTGGGCATCCTAGGTGAACTTTCAGCCTTATGCCAACTCCACCCCCCTACGATTTAGATAATTAAACTTAGCAATCTTGATCATCCCAACACTACCCCTCCCGCAACAATCCCGTAGAAATGGATACTTGTACATCATGGAGGGGGGAGGGGGATATTCTGCAGTGACGGCTAGCTTTTGTAAAGTGGGTAGCTGTTGCCGCTGAACTTTGAACCCGGATTTTCAGTGCCAGGGGCCATATCAGCCACTGGCATTAAATATCCGGGTTGGCTGGATAGCGTCCCAGCTAACTAGGCAGCGGCGATATTCAGCCTTTCAGGTGCCCAGCTTTTGCTGCTTTAGGATAACCAGCCAGCAGCCCAATATCTCCGTTAGCCTGTTATCCTCGGGTGCTGCCTCCTCTCAGATTCAGGAATGCCATGACGCTCACCAGCTGGCATCACGGCATTTGTTGGCGCTACCTGTGGATATTGTGTGCAAGGTCTGCAAGCTGCCTGGCTTTGAATATCCTCGCCATATTTTTAAATATTAAACTTTGCTTTGTACGTATGTGTGTTCCCACTCTCCCTGCCAGTAGAAGAATGTGCTGCTGGCTCTTTAAGTTGTGTAGCTGCCAAGATCTATTGTTTTGGTTTGACCATTGCTACTCTTTGCTGTATCTCAGAAGCTGCTGCGCCAGGTGCCCTCCTAGCCTTGCATAATGGTTAGGTCAGCCCTGCTGAGAAGGTACAAGCTACAGCTGCAATAAAATTCATGCCTCCTTCTGTCAGCTTAATGGTACATGACTTAAAATTCCTTTGCACAACCTGAAAATTGTATTCACACACTATGAAAGAAATGTTTAGTCTGCAAAATTAAAAATGGAAGGGAAAGGACTTCAGTATACAAGATTAGCTGACAAGCAACTTGCCGAAAAGTAGCAACATCATAGAACATAAAAAAGCTTCCATTCCTTTCTTAGCATATCAAAAACCCATCATTGTCACATAGAATAATTTCAGCATCAACTTAAATAGAGGAAATGTATGTAACTTAATAATTATCTTATGTGCTATGCGCATAAGATTAGTTTAAGTATCAAACTCCGACACTGTCAGCGTTTGGGATGGCTGCATCAGGGATCATTACAATAACATTTTTTTCTCAGCAATCTACTTCCCAAATGTGAGTTCAATGCTGCAACTAAGCTATGAGCATGGCACAATAGATAAGAATAACTATTAAGTTTCCTTCTTAAGTTTATGCTGAAATTATTCTATGTTGTAAAGTTTATTCCCTCAGGTTAAATACATTGTTGCACATTAGCCCTCTTTTTCTTTAATTAGTTGAAATTATTCTATGTGGCATTTATGGGTTTTTGATGAGCTGAAAAAGGAATGGAGGCTCTTTTTTTGACCTATGATGTTGATACTTTTCGGCAAGCTACTTGGCAGCCAATCCTGTATGGAGTTCTTTTTCCTTACATTTTTAATTTTTTTGCAGAATAAAAATGTATTTTCTTGTGTGTGAATATAATCGTCAGACTATCCAAATGAATTTTAAGTTACGCATCATTAAGTTGACAGAAAGAGACATTAATTTATAAGGGACAAATTTAACAAGGCGTGCGCCAGTAACTCATGATTGTGCCGCCAAATTAGTGCAGAAGCCCACTGTAATATTTGGGGGCATGTGCATCTATCCTCTTCCCGATAGCACAATGCTAATGCATTACACCACACTAACGAGTGTGCAAGTGTGCTTAACTCCACCCATTGGGGTGACATTAAATGCACCAGCGTCAGTGGCAACAGGCACGGTTAGCACACACTCAAAATGGCCATACGAACTGCAAATTTCCATGAACACCCACATGACAAGCATACTTTAGTAAACATGGCCCTAAAGGTACAAGCACCATGGAGTGAAGCAGAAGCATTATGATATCCTTTGTTTTATTCTCCATGCCTTTCCTTATACAAATCCTTTATAAAACTATTTATTGTCAACTAACTAAGAGTAAAAAGTGTTTTTTGGAGGGTTTTTTGATCCAGTTCATTTGGAACGAGGGTTGGGATCTTAGGAACTTTCTCTCTGTGGGGGGTAATTTTATGACAGGATTCCTATGTGAGACATCCAGACAGGCACCTAGGGAAGGATAGTCAAAGGCATTTCAATGCCTAGTTGCAGGATATTCATCTGCACTAACATGATTAGTGTCGCTGGATATCCGCAGGTACCACTACTACGCACAGCGGTTAGCATCGTGGCGTGTCAGGGGGCGTTCCAGTGCGGAGAGGAGGCAGCACCCATCGCTAACCAGGCAGCGGCGATATACCTGGATATTTAATGCCGGGGGCCGGATATAGCCTCGACATTGAATATCTGGGGTTATTTTCAGCAGCACTAGTTGCCACTGCTGAATATCGGGCACCTATTTCCTAATACCACATATGCATTTATGTACCTTATAAGACAGACAGGCCCACAGAATCAGCTCCTCTAGTGCACAAATGTTGGCTCTAAAAAAAAGTGTCACGCAGATTACCTGTGCATTTTATAAAACACACACATATACATGGCAACTCTGCCTTTGCCACACTTAGATTATGCTCCGAGAATGCCCTTGCGCAGGTCATGTATAAATAGGAACACACTTTCCATGCATATGTGGCCACACAATTTTGCAAAAATCCCTTTTTTACATGTGAAACAGGCTTTACATGTGAAAAAGTTTTACAAAAATAAGCCCCTTTATGCCCCCTCCTCCCTGATTGACTTTGGTCCAGCCGTCACCATGATAGTCCTCACACACCAAGGCTCCTGTGATCAGACGTCTGCAGCATTCCCAGGCCCAGTGAGGCCATAGAGGGGAAGACTTGAAGGTAAAACTTGGAATCTTCTGCACAGCACTCACTGCCACTGAACCAATGAACTGACCCAACCTTTGCCCTTGTCTTTTTATTTTTACTTTACATTTTTGATATTTTTAAATTGTTTGAACTAACAAGTATGCGATATAATATACAGTAGGTAAAGCACATCTATTATAGTGCCAAATATTAAATTATTCTACACACACATTAAACCGTGAAAAACAAGAAAAAGAACATAAGTAAAGAACTATTGAACTGCTTGACTAAAACTTTCATGAATAGATTCAGGAGACCAGTTAAGTTGATGTAATATCTCCGACTTTCCCGTAGCTTAATTTATCACAAGGATCACTAACCTTCAGAAACTCAGGACAGTAGGTTAGTAACTCCCACGGTAAAGGAATAATACAGCTTGCACTATACTTAGCAAGCTGCATTAATCCGAGGGAAAAATAATGCTAGCTCAAAACTGGCATTCTGTTTCCTCCCCGTAGCACCGAGCCACTAACATGAGACCCAATGCCCCTGGCTGCATTCTCAAAAGGGCAGGCGCTCTCGGCAAAGAAGGCTCCTGTAGGCCACCCCTAGGCCTGCATTAAAGGCTCTCTGCTGGTCTAAGGTAATCCAGGCAGCAAGCCTGTCACAGAGCATTTGAATTCTTTGCACCATCCCCCTGGAACGCTCTGCCGGACACTAGAAGAACTATCACTGACCTCTCCTCCTTCCATAAATACCTGAAAACCCTCCTATTCGCCGAACACTACGGCCTCACTGCCTAACCCCTCTTCATGGCCCATAATATATTTATATCAAACCAAACATAAATAACCATTTTGTGTTAAGAGTTGTAATATAGCACCTGTACATATTTTATCTTTTATACATAGTTCGTTACTTGTACATAGTTTATTATTGTTCCATATGTTCATTGTACACCACTTTGACCCGGCGAAAAGCGGTATATAAGCATAGCTGAATAAATAAATAAAATCCAGGCAGGAGTAATCCCCACTCACACCTGCCTGCATCAGCACTGGGTTTAAAATGGCAACAGTGACCCCTAGCAGTAATCTTGTGGTACTACCTCTAAGGTTGAAGCTGCAGGTCCTTATATCACTATTAAAATGAGGTTCCAATGGGAATGTCATCGAGTCATCCTCATTTTAATAGTGATTGTTATTTGGTTATCAATTTAATTTGGGGGTTATTTTGTTGGGGGCAGTCCCTTATATGGCAGCTTCACCTCTAGTGGTAGTATGGGCAGCATTTTGAACCCAGCACTGACCCAGACAGGAGCGAGTGGGGATCACTCCTGCCTGGACTCCCCTAGACCATGGAGACTTTAATGTGGGTCCATGGTGACCTGTGTGGGGGATGGGGGGGTCTTTAGGAGGGGGGGTTGTTTCTGGAGCCAGGGGAGGGCATCACCAGATCACCCTTCTTTGCTGAGAATGCTGGTTCCTGTAAGAATGTGGCTGGATGCATCGTGTTAGCAGACTGATGCTCCCTAGAGAAAAAAATAATGTCAGCTTTGGGCTGGTGTTATTTTTCTACTACTACGACTAATCATTTGTATAGCACAGCAAGGTGTATGAGGTGCAAGAAGGATGCAGCTTGTGTTGCTCAACACAAGCTGCACTATTCAATTTGTATAATAATGAGGTGTTTTGCATGTAATTTCATGCTTTGCACCTTATTATTAAGCAATTCACATTGGGGTAACATACAGTAATACACAATTTTGCCTTTTAATGTGCATTGAGGAGCAAAAATTATGTTATTCCTTTAGAAATATAGAAACATGACAGCAGAAAAAGACCACATGGCCCATCTAGTCTGCCCTTCCATATCAACTACAATAGTCCCCTTTTTATCAGATTGCTGTTAATGTCAGCATATGCAATGGCTAGCTGTCAGTAGGCTGCTGGTATTGTGTGCTGTTGAGGTATCTGGACATAGGGCCTGTGCTCTATGCTGCAGTCAGTACTGGCCTCATAGCCAGAGTTGGAGCCAGCAGAGTACAGAAGGGGAAGAAGCATGTAAATGAGGTGATGCACTTAATGGCAACATGATGGTGTGATAGCACAAGAGCCGTTTGTCCCTTGGCCCGCCCCCCCCCTCCATGTATGCACCTTGGGGGTCAAAGGAGGATGTGGCTGAGGCCTACCAGCTCTGAGAAACTGCATACTATGTCTGTCACTATGGACCTTCAATGTTGGAGTTCACTGTTCGGTGCCCTCTGCCTGGCCCCATTGCTCAGAGGTAGAGACAACCCATTGACTTGGGGAGCTCTTTTGATCTTCCCTGGTCTACTGGCCTTTTGTTTCCATGGCAGCTGGGGTGCTTAGCCTGAGGGCTGTGTGGGAGTCACCAACTCCATTGGGTCTACTCCCAGAGCCCCTCCCAGAAGGAGGGGGCATGGGCGCCCTCTCTGAGTAGATGCCTGTGCCCCCTTCCCCTTTTAGTTGGTATTATACCACAGGGATGGGTTTTCTATATGGTGGGCCATGGGGGTTCTGCTTAATGCTATAGCCCCTTGCACAGGCTGCCCTGAGCTGATGTACCGAAGAACTCACTCCACAATGCCTAAGGTGCTGCCCAGGCAATGATCAGAGGAGGGATTAAGCTGTGGAGCCCATCCCATCCCCAAGCTAGTGATGTGACTAGCAGTAGCATACCACAGCCACACCCGCTACATCTACCGTAGCCCCTAAGCCTGGCACAGTAAAAGCACATGCTATTCACGACATTTTAGTAAACATGCCCCAATGAGCTGCCACAAGTAAATTCGTTAATGTGCTGCTGGAGACATGTATTACTTCCAAGTACAGCACCTTGGTTGAGCAGAGTTGGGAAGTGATAACAATAGAGAAACTCACTGCAGAAGGGAAAGATCATCTGCCCACTTCAGCAAAATGTAAGGTGCCTTTTTGTAGCCATAGGTTTTGCAGTTGTGGCCTGGTAGTCACTGAAGAGGCATAGACTAGTAATGGCTTAACCATTAGGCAGTTCTTAGGGTGTCAGCTTCTCAAGGAGACTGGAACAGCAAAGAGCAGTAGATAGCTACACATGTTAAAAAAGCCATCAGTTCATATTTTTATCTGCAATTTTTAAATACTTCTTTTAACTCAGGTAAATAGCCATTCACTGGGTACATGGATTTTGGAAATTCCCCTCATTGGGATTAATTTTATAAAGCATTTTCTTCATGTAAAGTATGTTTTACATGGAGAAAATGACTCTTATAAACTTATGCAAGCGTATAGATTCATAAAGAGTAGGTACAACATAAGACAGCAGCTACTTTGACAAGATCTTTCCTATTCCCAGGGGTGTAGTTTGAGTGGTGCTGGACACAGCAACTACAATGCAATGTACATGTGGCGCTGTACACGACAATGATACATGTGATGTACCCATGTCTTTTATAAAGTATGTGAGTACTTTCATGGAGCTTGCACGCACAGTTATACCTCCTTCAGAGTGGGTGTAAATTTGTGAGAGAGAATCCGGCCACCGGCATTGAATATCCAGTATGCCCAAATAGCGAATTAGCTATCCGGGCAGTGACAATATTCAGTTGCTGGCCGAATAGCTAAACCAGCTACAGACTAGCCAGATTTTTTTGGGCTAACTTTAGCTAGTTAAGGTTAACTGGCCAGGAGTTAAATATCGCTGCTGTCCAGTTAACTTTTATTGCCACCCCCGGAATGCCCCAAGGCTAATAAGCGCTTAGCGTTGGGGTGTACAAACCGGGTAGGAGGGGATATTCAGTAGTACTAAATGCTTTAGTGCCCCAGAATATTCCACTGAGCACGGTTTAGCTGGTTAGCAGGTCTGCTAATAGGCTGAAGTTGATTCTCAATCCAGTCCATACAAGTGCATGTAGATCTATCTCATGCATGTTCATTGTGGATATCCTGAAAACATGACTGGCCTGGGGGTCCCAGAGGACTGGGTTGAGAACCACTGGTTAACTATTTTGAATATGCCCCTTTTAGTTTTTACTAGGTGATTGTCTGTCTGTGTTTTTCTTAAGTAGCCATGGTGAGGAATTCTTTTAACTTGTAGGTTCTGTGTTGGAATTTGTAGCGGTCTGGCTTGTTCTCTTTCTTCAATTGGAGGTGTTCTAGAATATTTGCTGATTTTTCATAGATCTGGTTGGTGTAGTTTGAGTTCTTTGACTGTGTTACTGATATGGTATGGTAAGCTTCTAAGTGTATGCAAGGTTTTGTGATGCTTCTTACAGTGTCTGTCACTGGTGTGACACCAGAATTTGAACAGAATGTTTTTGTATGTTGAATAGGGTTGCCAACTGGCTCCAGATGCACCTGACAGGCTTGATACATTCCTGGGTTTACCCCTTTACATACAGGGACTTTAGTCTTGCTTTTCTTTTGGAGTGCAATAGAGAAATCAGAATTACATATCTCTGCATGCAATGGAGTAAACCCAGGACTGGGTCAACCTTGTCGGGCACATCGGGAGCCACCTGGCAACCCTAATGTTGAGACGTAAAGTGAAACATTCTACTTCTATTCTGTATCTGTTGTTGTGGGATTTTTATTACTTGATCTGGGAACATCTCATATGAATGAATAATTATACACTATGGGGGTCATTTTAGAAGCTCTATTTGTGATTTTCACATTTGAAAACGCCTCATAGCCACATCCCAAAAGCCGTTTTAGAAAGGCCTGAATTTACACATCTGATGCGATCAGATCTATATCGCCTGGGGGCATGGTGGAGACATATCCAGGTTGGTCTATTAAAGATGCACACGTATGGCTGATTTTAGGACAGCGCCACCCGTCTGTTCCACCGGCGGGCACATCCATGTCTATACCTACTCCTAGGCACAAATGGCCATTTGAAAAGGGCTTGTTTTGGCCAGCAAGCAACAGTAGGGAGATGAAGGGAACGCCCTCTGACTCTCCCACTAAATTTCACCTCCCTCAAAGAAGCATACAGGTCAATACAGAGGCCTATTTGTGAAGTGCTGCGCTGCTGCGTGTCTCCGTTTCCAAATGTCAGGCCAGGACATGTCTATGGTGACAGATACATATGCGCATTCTGGACTGTATATGTCTGAAATCGCCCATTGATCTGCACATATCTGATGTTTTATTCTGGACGGTCCCATCCCTTTTCATTTGGGCGGAAAGGTTTATTTTTTTGGTAGGGAAGATAGTTTGATTTTAGAAAGCATTTACATGTGCTCGCCATTTCTACCACCCCTCCCGCGGAATTTCGGACATTTTGACTTGAACGTCCTAAATGACATCCAAATGGCCTTTCTAAAATGCCGCTTCACATGATTTACATAAAAAATGTATGTAGGAATTACTAAGGGACAGATTTACTAAAGGTTAACATGCATTAACGGCCCATAAGTGCAACTGAGTTGGGAACTATGGGAGCCAAGCTGGGGTGGAGTTTGCAGGCCCCCCCCCCATACAAAAAGGCATTCTGCTGCTCCTGAAATAGGTAATTTTGAAATAGCCCTTTTGCTCGGATAAATGGCTTTGGAAATTGTACATTCAAAACAAAGATTCATATTTAAAAGTGTTATGTCTATCTCAGCATTTTTACAGGATTGTTCTGGGATGGCTGATGTCGGGTTGATCATGATTGCTAAGTTTAATTATGAAAATTTCCGTGGGGGGGCTTAGGGGCATTAACGCTAACTGAGGGGGGCACACGGCATCTAATACCCTTGCACCAGTCCTCAGTCTATGAAGTCCAGCTGTATTTTCTTTATGCCGCATACGGTGACGACTTTATCACATATTACTTTCTATTAGTCTTCCTAGCATATGCGTTCTGTTGCACTTTTTGTTCATTCTCACCTTTTTTCCCTTCCTTTCTTCTTCCTTCCCTACGTTCTTTTGGCCTGTCTACCCACCCGCCCTACCTTTTCTCCCCACAGGCATGCGAATTCTAGTGAACTTGCTCCTGGACACTCTGCCCATGCTGGGGAATGTGCTGCTTCTCTGCTTTTTTGTTTTCTTCATCTTCGGAATCATCGGTGTGCAGCTGTGGGCTGGCCTGCTCCGGAACCGCTGCTTCCTGGAGGAGAACTTCACAATGTGAGTTGCAAACTTACATTGCAAACGCAACTGGGGAAGCTTCTATTTGGAGTCTCTTCATTAGTGTGCAAGCTGACCAGATGAGCTTATTAGGCATGGGCTAACCCAATGATAGTGCCGTAGCATGAGCATTAATGCTTCTAGCAGCATTAGTGATACCATCATTATAACCACCAGAGTGCTCCTGCATTGTTGCCAATGAACAGGAAAGGGACCTACTACTACTACCTCTACCACTACTACTACTACTGCTACTTCTACTTCTACTACTACTACTTCTACTACGTCTACTTCTACTACTACTACTACTACTACTACTAGATATCGTTTATATAGTGCTACAAGGCATTTTCAGTGCTGTACAGAGACATATAAGAGAAGTCCCCGCTCTTACGAGCTTACAATCTAGTCAAGACAGACAACAGAAAAGTCAAGACAGACATCAAGCGGGGAGCAGGGTATATTTAGGGGAATGGTAAAGAAACACATAGCAGGTAAACAGGAGACTGGGAGATAGATCCAAAAGCAATCTAGGAATGATCATCTCAAATAAAGGTTGCCAGGTGACATAAGTGTTGTGCTGAAATATCTGTGCTGTTAAGCTTCTAGCAACCAGAAAGAGTAGTGGAATGGGGAGAGGGTAAAATAAAAGAAGGTGGAGACTTGAGTGTTGGTTTAAGCATGAAAACTTGCATGCCTATGTACTCAGAATAGTGTAGTGTCCAAAAGGGTACCCAGGAAAGCCAGCTTGCATAGAACAGCAATATGTCTGCATTGAACTCTCAGTGAGAGATGACAAGGTCAACCAGCATGCCATGGAGTAGAACAAGGTAGAGAGACAGCAGGCCATCTAGCATGAGTGGCATACTGTTGTGGCTGCACTTTTTTGGTAATGGGGTCATTTCGAGGCAAGAATAGTGGGGATGGACGTCCCAACAGGACGTCCATCCCCACTATTCATGCTCTCTCACAATCCCATCTAACTTCCCCGTGTGTTGTACGGGGATGTTATACGGGGTGGGAAAGGGGCAGATTGGGGGGGGGTTGGGCGAGCAGTGGGCGGTCATCGGCCCCAGACGTACAGAGCCGATTCCAATGTCAGCCCTGTATGTCCGTGGCCAGCAGCTTGAACGGGGAACTTATTTCACCTCGGAGGAGGAATAAGTTCCCCTAATTTATTTTTATTTATTTATTTATCAAAAACTTACATACCACACTTTCCCATGGATCAGGTACAGTTTACAAAAAACAATGTAAAGAATCAGTGAAACAAATATAAAAACTGTTCTTCCTACATAAAACATCCAAGAACTTTATACAGTGGCTTCTTTAACTTTATACAGTGGCATCTATCTTTAAGGCGCAGAGGGCTACGCAGGTAGCATTGAAAATCGCTGCTACTCGTGTAGCTCCTTCCATCACCCCTGCTCCACCCCGGAATACCTCTAAATGCCCCAATGCTATATGAATAGCATCTGGGTGCATTAGGGACTTAGCCGTGATTTTTGAAGATGTAGGCATCCTTCGAAAATCCCAGATAAGGCCTTTACACGGGTAACTAAGGAAGTTACCCGTGTAAAGGCCTTTGAATATCGAGCCCTTAATGTCTTTCTATACCGCACTTTCAGGTAGTTACCAAGCAAGATAGTTCATAATAAAATTAAAAAGTACAAGAAAAATACAGAAGGAGACATTAAGAATTTCTAGCAAAAATATTTAACTGCTATTTGTATTTAACTTGGAACAGCTTTCTTTTTGTCCAAAATGAATTTGCTTAGCTATATGAATATCTCCACTGTTTATATAGTTAGATGAAATGCTCTTTCTCCATCCTAGCACTATCTGTATAGTGTCATTGAAAATTCATGGATAGGGGACGTACACATTTAGTCGTAGCAGTTGCTTAACATATAAGTCCCTTTGGATATCTGGCCCTAAGAGAGTAGCATCGAAAACTGGTGCTACCCGGTTAGCTCCTGCGGCTTCCGGGTTGTGCGGCAAGACCTAGATTTTCAATGCCAGGGCCACATAAGTCCCTGTCATTGAAAATCCGGGTTAGGCGGAAAGGGGGCAGGCTATGTGCCGACGTATCACAAAGCACCGCCCAGTTCAAATTCGAGCCCAATTTGCACAAACTCTGCAAACCCTGTGTGGGTAATTTTTGAACTGAATGCTTGCATAAAAAGTAGACACTTACTTTTCCTTGTGTGGGCTTCAGAGAATTTTCAAGACGAAAGTATGTGTGTATTTATGCGCTGAAAATTACCCCAGGGAAATACATTTGCTCCTGTTTTTTTGCATGCACATCATTTCTGGGTTAATTTTATCTGCACACTGTCAAATTTTTAAAAGTTTGTGTACCAATGTAAACCCCTCCCTATCCCCACTTAGTCCGGGCAAAGTTATGCATATACTGGATGTATACATGTAAGTTTATATAGTTGATTTTATAACGGGGCACCTTTTGTGAAGTCCAAATAGGCGGCTATTTCAAGCATATTTTATAAAGGCAATATAGGAGTCTGTGTGACTTTATAAAATCATCTCCCAGAATCAGCCCTTATAACGCACAGATGTCCACTTGCAAACTTATACAATATGGTCACAACTCTGCCTCTGCTGCAACCAAATCATACCCCTGGGAATGCCAACATGGAGAATGAATAAAACTAGGTGCACCCTTTTCTTGTGTGTATTTTTATGTGCACATATGGAGTTGCATTTATAATCAAGAAGAAACTTGCAAGAACTGTAATGAAATACAATACAATCAGTGAATGCTTAATTTCTGTTCATCTACGAGGAATGCCTATCAACACAACTATAATTCAGGTATTTGCCCCAACAACAGCTGCAAAAGAGGAAGAAATTGATAAGTTCTATGAACAGCTACAAGCTGAAATTGACAGGACATGCAAACATGATATCCTGATAGTCATGGGTGACTGGAATGCAAAAGTTGGCAACAAAGAAAAAGGCAAAGTGGTTGGAAAATATGGACTTGTAAACAGAAATGAAGCTGGAGAAAGATTGATAGAATTCTGCAAGATCAACAATCTATTCATCTCAAACACCTTTTTCCAGCAACACAAGCGGTGTCTGTACACATGGACTTCGCCCAATGGATTGTAAAAAAATCAAATTGACCACATCTGTGGAAATCAATGAAGGAAAAAGCCTATAGCATCAACAAAGACAAAACCTAGAGCCGACTGTGGTACAGATCACCAACTACTGTAAGTTTGCAAACTTAAGCTAAAGTTGAAAAAGAGCAAGCCACTCATGAATGTAGCACATATGACTTTGAGAATATACCACCAGAATTTAAAGACTGCCTGCAAAATCAATGTTCTGCTTTAGATACAAATGACAGAGCTCCAGAAGAGTTATGAGATAACATCAAGAAGGTTGTGTTGGAAGAAAGTGAGAAGTCTCTACAAAAGTTGAAAAAGCAAAAACAGCCAAAATGTATGACTGAAGAAACTCTGAAACCTGCCCAAAACTGTAGAGAAGCTAAAGCCAGAGAGGAGAGAGGCAATCACAGAACTCAACAGAGACTTGCAACATGCAGCAAGACAAGACGAGGCAAGGAGAAGTACTACAATGACTTGTGCAAGGAAACAGAATTAGAAACTATTAGAGGAAGAACAAGATCAGCATCCCTAAAGCTATGAGAGTTAAAGAAAAATTTGCAGCCTCAAATTGGAATGCTAGAGGATGCTCAAGGATCCTTGTTGAATGATGCTGAGAAGATCAAGAAAAGGTGGAAAGAATATACAAAATCATTATACTATAAAGATCAAGAGGACCAACAGCCATTTCAACCTGTACCTTATGATCAGGAGCCATTGGTGATGAAAGAAGTCAAAGCAGCATTAAAAGCCTTATCAAAAAACAAAGCAGCAGGTATTTATTTATTTATTTATTTATTTATTTAACAAGTTTTTTATACCGCCTTTTCCTTAAATCAAAGCGGTTACAAGACATACAAGGGTTATAAAGTAAAGGAAATGTACATAGTATAAACAAAACTTCAGAGTAGTAAAGTAGGATAAACAAACATTGGTCAACTGTTAGAGAAAATCATTTTCTAAAACAACTACAATAGACGGAATCTAGTTAATTGTTTGATCCGTAGTGTTCAATGAAGAGTATTGTCTTTAATTGTTTACGGAAGTCCTTTAAGTCGTCAATTGAACGTAAATCAGGAGGGAGGGAGTTCCATATCAATGGGGCAGCCAACGAAATCGCTCTTTGTGTAGAGAAATTGCATGATTTTACGTAGTTTCTTGGGGTGCTGAGGGTGTTTGAAGTGGTTTGCCTCCTTGGTCTGTTGCTGGAATTAAGGATCAAGAGAGCATGAAGGCTGAATGCAGAGCTCTTATGTCTAATTTTGAAAATATTTATAATCATCTTGTATTTGATACGGTGACTTATTGGGAGCCAATGGAGTTCTTTGAGGATAGGGGTAATGTGGTTATAATTTGCGGAGCCGTTGATTATTCTGGCTGCTGTGTTCTGAGCCATTTGTAACGGTTTAAGAGAATGTTTAGAAAGACCATTGTAGATTAGGTTACAAAAATCTAGTATGGGAGTTATCAGCGCTTGACATACTGTGCGGAAGTGTTCATATGAGAGAAGAGGCTTGAGGCGCCTGATTAATTTCATTCTATAATATGCGTTTTTAACCGTTTTTCTTATGTGGGATCGTAAGTTGAGTTCTTTGTCAAGAGTTACTCCGAGGTATCTAACTTCGTTCTTAATAGATATTATAATGTTGTTACATGTGATGTGTGGTGGGGGGCTAAAGTTGGTGTTTCTGGTGATAATAAGTGCCTCTGTCTTGTCAAAGTTTATAGCAAGGTTGTTGTTCGTTAGCCAAGTGGACATGTTGGCAAGGCAGTTCATAATTCTGCTGTAGTCCGGCCTTTTAATGTCTATTGGAGTGTAAATCATAATGTCGTCTGCATAAATGGTGTAATTTATTTGGTGGGCTGCCATGACGTGACAGATCGGTTGGATAAATAAGTTAAATAGCAGTGAGGAGAGTGAAGATCCTTGCGGTACACCTTGTTTGATCATTGTGGGCACTGAAGTGTTGGGTCCTATTTTAACCTGGAACTGCCTGTTTGTCAGGTATGATTTGAACCAGCTTAGGACGGTGCCATTTAATCCTATGTTCTGTAGTCTAGCTAAGAGGATTTTGTGGTCCACTGTATCGAAGGCCGCTGAAATATCTATAAATATCATTAAGGTTCCTCGATTGTAATTGTCTATGGTCTGAATGACGTCATTAAATAGATAAAGCAGTAGTGTTTCAACTCCATGGTTAGGGCGGAAGCCATGTTGATGTAAATCAAGTGGAGCATGGTCATCGATGTGATCCTGGAGTTGAAGTTGTACTGTCTTTTCTATAATTTTGGCTAAAAGTGGTAAGCTGGAGATTGGCCTATATGCTGCTGGATTGCTCTTTTCTAGATTGGTTTTCTTGGGGATAGGCCTTATTGTGGCTAGTTTTAGCTGTTCTGGCATGACTCCTTGAGTTAAGGAGTTGTTTACGAGGTGGTGTAAATAATCGAGGAAGTCTTGCTTGGTTGCTTTGATCCAAGGGACTGGGCATGGATCTGTGGCTGCAGTGCTTGTGTTGAGAGCGGCGATGATGTCTGATAGTTGCATAGTTGAAGGAGTGTGGAACTTGTCCCAAGTTGTGCCTGGTAAGATATGGCTGTTGGTTTCAAAGTGTTTTAGTGGCGGAGTTTGGTCTATTTTTTCTTGAAGATGAACTGCATATGTTTGTGGGTTGACTTGTATATCTTTATCAGAGCTGGATTCATTGGTTAGAATTTTTACTATTTCAAAAAGTTCCCTAGGTTTGTTATAAGCTTTCTGGATTGTGTTTGTGTGGTGCTCTCTTTTTGATGGCATTCCCACTGAAGTATTACAACAATCGGAAGCAGTTGTTGCCATACTTACAAAGCTATGCCAGGAAATTTGGAAGACAACATCATGGCCAACTGACTGGAAAAGATCTGTGTTTATACCAATACTGAAGAAAGGTGATTCGACTGACTGTGTAAATTATCGCACAATAGCTCTCATCCCACATGCCAGCAAGATTCTACTCAAGATCATTCAGCAGAGACTACAACCGTACCTGAAACAATAATTTCCTGAAGTGCAAGCAGGATTCAGGAAATGACGAGGAACAAGAGACATCATTGCGGATGTGAGATGTATCCTTGAAAAGACAAAAGAATACCAAAAGGATATCTATGTATTTTATTGACTATAACAAGGCATTTGCCTGTGTAAATCATGATAAACTCTGGGCCACATTAAGAAGCATGGGTATACCAGAACACCTAATAGTTCTCTTGCACAAGTCTGAACAGAACAGAATGGTTTAAAATCAGCAAAGGTTTATGACAGGGCTGCATACTTTCCCCCTACCTATTTAATTTATATGCAGAACAAATCAGAGAAGCAGGACTGTATGAAGACAACTGAGGTGTAAAGATTGGTGGAAAACTCAACAACCTTCGCAATGCTGATGATACTACATTACTGGCTGAAAGTGAAGACGATCTGAAACATTTGCTTCTCAAGATCAAGGAACATAGTCTTAAAATGGACCTGCACCTTAATGTAAAGAAAACAAACATTCTGACAACTGGCAAAATCAATAAGTTCATCACTGATGCAGAAGAAATTGAAATAGTTGACAATTTTAACTTACTGGATCAACAATCAATATAGAAACAACAAGCAGACAAGAAATCTGATGATGCATTGCTTTTGGCAGAATGGCTATGAAGGACTACACAAGATTCTCAAGAGCAGAGCTCTCCATACAAAGATTCGACTTGTCCAAGCCATGGTATTTTCAATAATGTCATATAGGTGTGAGAGTTGGACAGTGAAAAAGATATATAGGAAGAAAATATATGCCTTTGAATGTGGTGCTGGCGAAGAATACTGCATATACTGTACCATGGACCGCCCAAAGAACAAACCAGTCAGTACTAGAGGAGGAGAAACCTAAGCTTTCTTTAGAAGCTCAGATGACAAGACTATGACTTAAAATACTTTGGACACATCATGCGAAGAGAGAGATCGTTAGAGAAAGACATCATGCATGGCAAGATAGGTCAAAGCAAAAGAGGAAGGCCAGCAATGAGATGGATCGATACAATAACAGCAGCTACGGGTGCTGCTCTATCAACAGTGAGACGCCTGACTGACGACTGAACACAGTTTAGAACAACTATCCAGAGGGTCGCCATGAGTCGACACTGACTTGGCGGCACTTAACAATAACATGTGGTTGCACAGTTTTATAAAAGCCTTTTCCCACAGTTAAAAGAGGTTTTATAATATGCACCCTTAACACCTATCTGGTGTGCAGTTTTATAAAGGCCTGCTTTCAACATGGCTTTGGCCTACCCACACAAATTCCTTTCAGAATTATCCTCAAAGAGGGCAAGAAAACTTTCCACAGTCAGGTGGTGGTAAACCCTTGCAGTTGTTTCATTAAAAAAAATGTACAAGTTCCCCTATCTATCTTTTCTTTACTAAAAGAAAAACAAACAAACAAAGAAAAATATTGTATGTTCAAAGCCATGTGCTTACAAATGTATCTTTTTATATGTAACTGCATCAGTCCTCACAGAATCTGTATATATATATTATCCTGGTGGAGGTAGAACTGAGAGGCGAGATGGAGGGAAGGCAGGTCATGTGGTATAATATTTAAATCTGAATTCCTTTTTGATATCTGTCCAATATTCAAATTTTACCCCAAAATAGATTTTGTCACCCTCACTGGTACAATGCAAGCAGAGCACTGCTCAGTGCCAAAAGAAAGGTAAGGCACGGTACCTCAGCAGCAGCATCAAATTAAGCTGATACTTCAAAAAGAAAGAAAACGATCTTAGATGAAGCAAAAAAATGATGTGTTTCTTAGCTAGACATGAAGGCGATGCTGACCAGATGATGATGATACAGTCTGGAAGTACTTTTCAAAGGCTGGGAATAGGGAAAACCTTTTGAACACAGTCCTTCCAGAGGGAAATGTCACTGCTGCACATATTTGGAGGAGGGCCACGAGTGAGTTTCATTTAGTGCTGATGATAAAGGTTCAGAATGTTGAATGTGCATAATAGACAAATATTCTTTCCCAAATGCCATTTCTCCTCCACAGCTTTATTTCAGGTGTTACGTGCGCTACTGTTTTCAGCTCTTTGTTGTTTCATAGGAACCAGAAGTAATTTTTGCCTGTCATGGCTAGTCTGCCGGCTCAGTGGGTTTGTATCTGTGCTAAGCCTGCCTGAGGCAGTCTCTCAGAATTCAGGTTTCGTGTCTGTGGAAGAAACCTTTTAATTCATGCCATTTTTGGTTATTTTGTTACTTTTCACTAAACAGTGTAAAATCTGTGCCTTTTTTTAATGAAAAGATATATAAAAAAAGAGATTCTGTGCCCCCAGAATCACAGAAAACTAGGGGTCTTGCAAATCGCTTGTTGTTCCCTTACCTTTTATGAAGAGTTCATGCTCATGTCATGTTTGTGTGTCTTCAGACAAGGGGATATCACCCTCCCACCATACTACCAGCCTGAGGAGGATGACGAGATGCCTTTCATCTGCTCCCTGTCTGGTGACAATGGAATCATGGGATGCCACGAGATCCCGGTGCTGAAGGACCGGGGACACGAGTGCTGTCTGGATAAAGAGGATTATTATTACTACAACGCCATTCGGCAGGACTTCAACGTCAGCGGGATGTGCATAAATTGGAACCAGTATTATAATATCTGCCGCACCAGCAGCACCAACCCCCACAAAGGAGCCATCAACTTTGACAATATTGGCTACGCCTGGATTGTCATCTTTCAGGTAGAAATGTAACTATATTTATTCTGGCAGTTAGTGGCCTACAAATTAAGGAAGCAACAATGCAATTTCTCTCCCCCCCCCCCCCATCTTTTTTCCTACTCTTCTCCCTCCCCATTTTCTTTCTTCTACCTGCTCTTGCAGTGACCTTTTAGCAAAAAAACCCTGTTCACTATACTGAAAGTAGAAAGAAAAAAAAGTGTTCCATCCAGTGAAGAAAACTATAGCATGTTGCCATAGTATACACAAGGTTTTTTTTTTCCCTGAATTCATATATTTTTTTAATACCACAGTAATTTGTATGCCATTAGTTTACTGGTTTGGGTAAAAAATAATTTTAGTGTGTGTGTTAGGAAACCTTGTGCTGAGCTCAGCGCACAGTTCTAAATCACAGCCCCAGAGTGACTGAGCCAGTTGCACCTGAGGATATGGTGGTAAGGATGCTGCTATGGGGTCTTCCACTGAAACTTTCTCTCCCTTCACCTTCTGGCCGCTGTGTACAGCGCAACTCAAGAGAGCACTTATCATTATAGCTTCAAGAAGGCAACGCGAGACAGAGACCTTGAGCTGCTCTGTAGAGAAATAGTCCTTCTTTTAAAAAGAAACAAAATGTTGGTGGTGATGCCACTGCACCATCACACATTAATCCAGCCGCCACTGAGTTTTTACGTAACAATGTACTGTCCTGTGCCAAGCCTGCTCTCACTTACTCTACAATGATGCAGTTAAAACTGATTTAAGCCAATTTTCAGGGCAGTTTGAGATGACTGGGCAGTTCATTGTGTGGTGTGACACTGTTCAGAAATTGGTTTCAAACACTTTGGAGCAAAAGTATTATAACAGGCCTCTGTAGCGGCCAATCAATGCAAGGGCTGAAAAAATGTCCAGCACAAGACAGGTACAACGCATGAGAGGGAGTGCTTGCCACAAAGAAATGTACAATTTACCTGCATGGGAAGGGTGGCAAACGTGAGATGACAGAACTAAGTGGCTCGCAGTGTGGGACATTCAATGATTGCAAACTGCAGAGTAAGGACCAGGTCAGAGAGGACACAGATCTATTATCTGCTGAGGGCATAGAGCTAGAATCTGGGGAAGGCTGACAAAGTGGGCTCTCAGGCTGTTTCGGTGAGCCACAGCTGCAGGTTCTGTGCAGCCTTTTGATTCCGGGCTTCTGCTGCTGACACAGCCTGATGCTGATCTCAATTTAAAGAGTGATTATGGTACGTCCCACCTAGAAGGATTTATGTTTGGGTTCTATCCTGTGCTTATCCAGAGTTCAGAAAATACATGGGGACGTGGAGATGCGCAGGAGGTGCATGCAGCCCCTGCAAACTCTGGAACAAGGCAGTGCTGGAAGGATTCTTCAAAGCTCATTGTTATTCCATTGAAAAAGGGAGGTTTTACAATGAAAGAGTTGTTGTTCCCCCCAGTTCTGATAGGAAGACTTGGCTACAGACTACAGTACTTTTATGACAAGTGATGATAATTTTGATCTGTTCTCATACAATCTGCAATGAAAACGAAACAGAGACTGACAGGCATTCCACTTTACTTGACATCAGTATACTGAGGACATTGTAGGCGTTAAGGTTTCACTCAATGCCTTGCACATTGGAATCATCGATCGCAGGGTTTCTGGTGAAACAATGAGTCTCTGCTGCCGACCTTTGTGTCCGCATTGTCTGCCTGGATCACCCTCTCCTCTTCTCTTGGTTGGTGCTTCTGTTCAGTGTTTTATTTTTGTTGGCGTTACGTGTTACAACCATGCTGGGATTGCGCAATGACATTGGTAAAATACTAAAAATCAAGACTGCTTAGGTTTTGGCTATTTTTGCCTTTCTCCTACTTTTGTTTGTCTCCAGTTCTGCCTGTTGGTTTCCCTTAAATTCTCTCTCGTCTCTCTTTCTTCTGGCAGGTAATCACACTGGAGGGCTGGGTGGAGATTATGTACTATGTGATGGATGCCCATTCATTCTACAACTTCATCTACTTTATCTTGCTCATTATAGTAAGTATGGAGAAGCCTGTAGTTAAAATGTACAATGGAAGAGAAGGATATTCTAAAATGAAAAGGTCTAATATTCACGACCATATGTTGAACATTGGTGCCCAGTGTTTGTGTGGTGTTGTTTTTTTAAATCCAATGGCATTATGACTGTAATTTTATAGCAGGGTGTCTAAAATAAAAGGATAAATAGGTGCCTATTTTATAAAGACACATAGGTGCTTATTCTCCCGATGGAAGTGGTGGGGGCAGACACAGTGCTGGAATTCAAAACAGCATGGGACAAGCACAGCGGATCCCTTTACAGCAACAGGATAAAAACAAAATAAACGGAACCCTCTAACTTCTCAACAAATAGGGGTGTCCTACATGGAGTGGTGGGTCCACCCCTAAACAAAGATATGGGGAGGGGTGGCCTGCACAGAGCGACAGGTGTACCTACTCTTGCCGTATTGCTGGGCAGACTGGATGGACCATGCTGGTCTTTATCTGCCGTCATTTACTATGTTACTATGTTACTATTGCTCTTATTTGTCTTTATAGCAGGTGTAAATGCATGCATGTTAATCTTACAAGTATGCGTGTCAATAAAGTAATTTTATAATTAATTCACGCAATTACGGACGCCACCTGCACTCTCAACTGGCAAAGTATGCACTTTGAAGTCAACACATGTAGAGCATAAGAACATAAGAAATGCCATACTCGGTCAGACCAAAGGTACTTCGAGCCCAGTATCCTGTTTACAACTGTGGCCAATCCAGGTCACATTATGCATCATGTTCCCAAAGGTCAACACAGTCCATGCTGCTTATCCCAAGGGTAAGCAGTGGATTTCCCAGTACATTTTAATAATGGTCTATGGACTGTTCCTCCAGGAACTTGTCCAAACCTCTTTTAAACCCAGCTATACTTTTACTACATCCTCTGGCAAGAAATTCCAAGGTTTGATTCCACGTTGATTGAAAAAAAAATGTTCTCTGATTAGTCGTAAATGTGCTATATTGTAGCTTCATTGCATCTCTACTAATCATTCTATTTTTTGAAGGAGTAAAAACTGATCTACCCATTCCACTCCGCCCATTATTTTGTAGACCTCTATTATATCTCCCCTCAGCCATCTCTTTTCTAAGATGAAGAACCCTAATCTTTTAAACGTTTCCTTGTAAGGGATATCTTTCCATCCCCTTTATCATTTTAAGTTGCTCATCTCTGTACCTTTTCTAATTCTGCTATATCTTTTTTTAAGATATGGCGACCAGAATTGCAGACAATATTCAGGGTGCACCATGGAGTGATACAGAGGCATTATAATATCCTTGCTTTTATTCTCCATTCCTTTCTTTATGATTCCTAGCATTCTGTTTGCTTCGATGGCCGCCACTGCACACTGGACAGATGGTTTCAATGTATTATTGATGATGATGCCAAGATCCTTTCCCTGGGTGGTAATTCCTAATATATCGTATAGCCATAGTTTGGGATATTCTTCCCTGAGTACATAACTTTGCACTTGTCCACCTTAAATTTCATTTGCCAGTTGGAGGCCCAGTCTCCCTGTTTTTCAAGGTCCTCTTGCAAATTCTCATAATCCCCTTGTGTTTTAACAACTCTGAATAACTGTGTGTCATCTGCAAATTTTATCACCTCACTCATTTCCATTTCCAGGTCATTTATGAATACGTTAAAAAGCAGAGGGCCCAGCCTAGATCTCTGGGATACTCCTCTATTCATCTTTCTTCATTGAGAAAATTGATGATTGAGCCCTACTTTCTGTTTTCTATCCTTTAACCAATTCCGAGTCCACAATAGTACACTGCCCTCTATCCCATAATCTTTTAATTTCCTCATACAGGCCCTTGTCAAAGGCTTTCTGAAAATCCAGATACACTTTGGGGGTCATTCTTAGACTAAGTGGTATATAAGCCTAGCTGAATAAATAAATAAATAAATAAATGTTGTGTCTCATTTAGCAGGGATATATGTCCGGGTTCGATGCATATCCCCCGCTAAATGCCCAGTGCCAATCCTGTCTCAGGAGCTCCTGGCATGTAGGGGGGAGATGTGCAGGAAGCTCAGGATGGGGGTGGGAAGAGGAGGGTCAGAGGTGGGATGAGGGCAGTGCGGAGGCAGGACCCTGACCCCGGACATACAGGGCCGATTCTGGTGATGGACCTGTACATCCAGGTTTGGTGATTTAGACAGTGGACCTATTCCAACTTGGAGATGGAATATGTCCCCCCGCCCGATGTTGCAGATAACCAACCCGGGCCCCCACACAGAGGTAAGCAGTGGAGGAGGTTCCTTGCAGCCGATTGGGGGTCGGGTGGTGGGGAAGAAGTCTTTAAAAAGTTGCAGCCGATTGGGACTCCTGCATGGAATGCCATGTCACCACGGCTCCTGAATTGGGGGACTTCCAGGCACTGTGCCTCGATTCTGCTCCCGTGGGGCGGTCAAGCCCCCGCGGGTGCAGAATCGGGTGCATATCTGGGCCATCCAGATTTTGGATGTCTGGATGACCTGGACGTGCCCCATGCAGAATTGGCCTCCACTTCAACTGGCTTACCTTCGTCTACCTGTTTGTTCACATCTTTAAAAAAATACAGTAAGATTTTCCTTGGCTAAATCCATGTTGGCTTTGTCCCATTAAACAATGACCTGTGCATTTTTCCTAACAAAAAAAAAAGCCAATACTCATATGCAAGTGTCTTTCAGTAGTTCATGGGGACCATGGGTCAATTTTAACAGGAAATGAAAAATGTGATGATACTCGTACCACCGAGTACCCCCTCAAAAAAAGCCCTGACAATGACTATCTATATATCTGTAATTTTGTTTTTTATAATAGTTTGTAGCATTTTGCTTGGTACTGACATCATGCTTATGAGTCTAGTTTCCCGGATCACCCCTGGAACCCTTTTTAAAAATTCCATTATATTGGCCACTCTCCAGTCTTCAGGTACTATAGATGTTTGATGTAAAGCTTTAACCATTGTAGCTGCTCTTTTTAGATTTTTTTAAAACTATTTTCCTCATTTTATAGTAGTCTCCCTTTTGAAAATTAAATGCTAGTACTGTGGATTTCTTTACTCTCCTCCCTCCATTTATGAAATCAAATGTGATCATCTTATGATAACTATTGCCAAATGGCCCCATCACCATTATCTTTTGCACAAGATCCTGCATTCCACTAAGGAATAGCTTCCTCTCGTATTGGTTCATAAATCAGCTGCTCCGTGAAACAGTCATATATTTCATCTAGAAACATTGTCTCCCTAGCATATTCTGATGTGGCATTGACCCAGTCAATGCCAGGGCAATTGAAATCACCCATTATTACTGTGTTGTAATTCTTGTTAGTTTCACTACTTTCTTTTAGCATTTCATCATCCATCTGTTCATTCTGGCCAGGAGGATGGTAGTAGACCCCAACTGTCACTAATTTTCTCTTTTTACCTGGTATCTCTAGCCATAGAGATTCTACAGTGTGTTTTTTTCCTGAAAAACATTTATTCTGTTTTATTCAATGCCCTGTTTAACACAGAGCACAATCCCTCCACCAGTTTGATCTACCCTATCATTGCTATAAAATTTGTACCCTGGTATTACAGTTTCTCATTGGTTATCCTCTTTCTACCAAGTCTCTGAGATACCAATTATATCTCATCTTTCATTTACTACTATATATTTTAGCTCTCCCATCTTATTTTTAGACTTGTAATGTTTGCATACAGGCATTTCAAAATTAGATTTTTGTTCATATTAACAATCTATCCATGACAGGGATTATTTGGAATCTTTCAGCTCTGTCTGCTCTTTACTTAAAGGCATCTAGGTTACTTTTACCTTTATTGGAATCTCGGTTGGGATGCTGTTCTCTGTTTTGCTAGTATCCTTCAGAGATGCATCATTCTGAACCATGTGTTCTTGGGTGATGTTGGTTTTTTCCCCATTGTCTAGTTTAAAAGTTGCTCTATCCCCTTTTAAAAGGTTAATGCCAGCAGCCTGGTTCCACCCTGGTTTACATGCACTTTTGGAAAAGCCCCTTCCGCTTTCTAGAATGTTGCCCAGCTCCTAACAAATCTAAAAACCTTTTCCTTACACCATGATCTCATCCACACATTGAGATACTGGATCTCTGCCTGCCTCTTGGGTCCTGCGCTTAGAATGGGAAGCATTTCTGAGAATGCTACCTTGGAAGTTCTGGATGTCAACTTTTTACCTAACAGCCTAAATTTGACTTCCAGGACCTCCCTCCCACACTGTCCTCTCTCATTGGTACAGCAGGCTCCCCCCCCCCCCCCACACTATCTAAAACCTTAGCTAGGTAACATGTGAGGTCCGCCACCTTTGCACCAGGCAGGTAAGTTACCAGACAATCCTCTTGTCCACCAGCCAACCAACTATCTACATGCCTAATGATCAAATCACAAACTATAATGGCCGTCCTAATCCTTCCCTTATGGGTACATGCCCCTGAAGAAACACTCTCAGTACAAGAGGATATTACATCACTTGAAGGGCAGGTTCTAGCTGTAGGATCACTTCCTCCCTCATTAAGGTGATGCAGTCCTTCCAAATGACCTCTATCCTCCACACTGGCTGGTATTTTATAAGAGGCCAGTAAAATGGAATAGCGATGACTGTCTAGCTCTTCCTCCCACTTCTTGGAATGGGTCAGTTTCTGAATATAAGAGAATGGGATGACATCACATGCTATGCTGGAGTTTGCCGATTCACTAAGCATTACATTGTTACTCGTAGAGAAATTCTTTTTAGCCCCTGATGAAGTGACTGCAAAACAAGGATCTTTGTAGGGCTTATTTGATAAAGATTTCTCTTCGAGGGACATTGAAAACTAAAAGATAAGTGAATGCTTACTGTTTTTGAATTGGTAATACAGTTTTTACTCCAGTAGATCTTGTATGCTTTGCTTTCAGGAATAGAGTTGTGTGGGCCTGTTGTCCTGAGCAGTGAATGGCTGAGTTTGGAGTTGCCATTCGTGATTGAGCTATGCTTTAAAATTTATGCCTGCTCTTTCAATACTTCTATGAACCATTAAAAAATATTAAATATTAGATTTTGGATATTATAATAGACTTTTCAAATTAGTATATCATTAACAGTGTTTGAGGAGTTTATTTAAGACCTGTGATGTCTGTGAAAGGCAATTCCTCTTTTGGAAAAGCGTTCTCTTGCCGCATAGAGGGATATTGATATTGCACTGAGGTCTTCTTTCTCCTTGAATTAAATATTTATCACTGTGGTTTTTGGTGTTTTCAGCATCCCAGGGAAGAAACTGAAGGAGGTCGTTGAGGTGATTTATAAGTTAAATAGTTGTGGTCAAGGATCTTTTATAATTTATTGGTAATTTTATAAAGTCATTTTCGTGAGTATGTGATCACATGCAACTTAAATGACCTGTTATAAAATTCTGATTGGTGTAAAAGTACGCTCATTGACATGATGATGCCTGCTTTGCTGATAGGCATGTACAGGAGTGAAGTTTGGGTGGAGCGTGAATGAAGTTTGCAAGTATGCGCATAAAGTCTAAACTATATTAATTTGCACGCGTACTTATCTGAGCAAGGACATTTATACCTGCTCTCAAGCATGTGCAAAAGTCCATGCCTGCAAGATAGATATGATTTCTGCCGTCAACGTTGTGTATTTTATAAAGGCACATAGGCGCTTAAATGTTGTTTTATAATAGCATCCAAGGAGGCGCCTAATTATCCTCTTAAACTAGGCACCCCCTTATAAAATTACCCATTCTACATCCAGAATTAGATATAGAGCAACAGGGGCAAGGTCAGGCCACAGCATTCTGGAAGCAATGCTCGTCATATGTATAACTTTTACATATACAGTAAGCACCAATGTTTAGGGTAATTTTGTAAAAGGTCTCGATGGCCGTTTCCAGACATCCAGAGCATGAATAGGGCTTCCAAGATAGCAAATTATCTAAATAAAATAAAATAATAAACTGTTAGTGAGAATAAAGAGTGAGCGCTTCAAACTATCGTAGTATGTGTGCAAGATGGAGACCATTGTATCTCATGTGGGGGGCAGGGTTGAAGCGGTAAAGATGTTCATAGCTCCAGTGATTCTTTATCATTTTGGTATAATCCCAATTAGCACATTGCTGCTGCTGCCCAAGGAATTTGGAGGAATTAACTTTCCAAATTTTTACAGTATCACTATGCGTTCATTTTGCACCTGGGGGATGTCCTGGATTCACAGCAGACCTGATGAGTTGAGTTCAATTGGAATTTGACTTGGTTGCACCTCTGCACTTATCATCTTTAGTATGTATGTAACTTCCACAGAAGCTATGGTCATATCCAAATATCTCTTCAACATTGCAGGTCCTGAGATTACTGGATAGGTGTCTCCTAGTTAAAGTTTCAAAACTCCCAACAGTTCCCAATATGGTATAATCCAAGCTTTAAAGTTAATAAGTGGAAGCTTGCCTGGTCCTTCTGGATTCAGCAGGGAATACAATCGGTGGGAGATGTACTTCAAAGTGACTGATTGATGTCCTTCCAGGAGCTTTGCCATAAATATGCTCTCCCTTTTTCACAGCACTATAAGTGGTTACAATTGTCTCATGCCTTGAGTAAATGAAGAGGCCCCTACCGGCATTTTCTGGCTCCTTCCTCTTTAGTTGAGTTGTGTCATCAGATCTATGCTAAGGGCCATGCTGCGGTTTTTACAAAATGTTAACCATAAAAACATAGTGAGAGTTTGGGATGAAGATCTTGGCCGGCAGTTATCAATAGAGGTCTGATGTGACTTTTGGAAGATGACCGTTCAATGTTCGCCTTCAGCCTCAGTGCTGTAATCACTTTCTTAGTGCACAGAGTAATATGGACACCACTGAAATTGCATAGAATTGATCAGACTATATCCAACAGATGTTGGTCTTGTTTATCTGACACCGGGACTTCAGAACATCTTTTGATTTATTGTGGAAACATTCAGGTGTTTTGGCAGTAAGTGTGAGGTAAAATTCAGCATCTGCTGCTTTTTCAGGTACCCGTAATGTATGAGATTGTGATTCTTCAATCACAGTTTCATTTATATTCTTTGAAAACGAGGCATAAAAAACTCTTTGATTGTTTGCTTTCGGTAGCCATACAAACAGTTTTAAGCTGCTGGAAGAATAATTCATTGCTCAGTATGTCCTTCTGTTGGAATTCTGTTTGTCTCACTTATAAATATGAATCAGTAGCTGTGAATATAAAAGGAAACTTTACACCATTGGATGTCTGGACTCCTGTTAAGGTATACTTTCAACATTGCATGTAAGCACAGATGCTGTGGTTTCTGAATTGGATGGAGTGTGACATATTTATATAATGTAGGGGTGGGTTGGGGGAAGGGATACAAATGTTTGTTGCTTTTCTGTTCAAATGTATTAGTATGTAGTTTATTTGATATTTAATAAAATAATATTGGAACTTAAAAAAGGGAAAGGCTCTGGCAAATATGGAGCCTTTTCTAAAATACATATGAGAATGTACAGGAGTTTGTGTGTATTTGCTGACACGTAGAGCTGAAGGAACCATTTCACAAATTTACACATGGGAAAAATCAAGAGGCAACTTGGCAACTTATAGGAGAAAGTGCCGAATCCCCGACACTCCCCCTTGCAATTTTAACATATTATGGACAACCATGTATAAATTTAGCACTTTATTAAAGCCTCATTTATATATGGATATCTGTCCACATGGAAATTGCAAACAAAACTTTCAAAACAACCCCCATAGACGGCTATGTGTCTTTATAAAATAGACTACAAAGAAATACTTACCTTACCCCTTCTCAACCTTCGTGACCTGTTTACTAATATATTCAGTGGTGCTTACTAACCATATAGCTTGGGTTAGACATTGCAAATTATTCCCTCGATGTCCTGCTGAAAATTTACTTTAGAGATTCTAAACATGATAATCATGCCTTTTCACTTATCAAGCCATTGTTGAATTTTTTATGATTTTCTGAACTGGTTCTAGTAGTTAAGACATGAGTGGTTGGTTCAAGTCAGTGATTGTCTCTCTATGAAAGTGTTTTTACGGAGTGAGCACAATCCAATGAGAATAAGATACAGCGGGACATTGGAATAGGATTTTATCTAGCATGTATGTTTTCTCATATTGCTACAGCTTCAGACAGCCAGTGAGTAGCATCTCTTCCAACAAAGATTAGTAAGAATCGGAGCTGAACAGAAAGTAATCAACACTATTATTTATTTATTTATTGCATTTCTCATCTGCCTATCAAAAATGTTACTAAGCAGTCACAAATTAAATAAACATAAAATATAACAATTAACGAAAAGCCTGTTGAAACAAATGTTTTTAAGCTCTTACGAAAAGAAAGCAAATAGATCGGTCTTGCAGAGCTGCTGATAAAGAGTTCCAGGTCCCATTACAGAAAAGATATGCTCTCATGTTGCTTCCTTCTGGATTGAAGAGTATGAAGGAAAACAAAAGTCCTTGAAAAGATTACCTTAACAATCTGGAGGAAACCTTTGTCAATAAAGTTGAGATTTCATTACAGACAACACACCATGTCAATTTAGAAACCAAAAGAAGACACTTAGATTGTACTCAGTATTTGTATGGGTAACCAATGAAGATTAGCTAACATTGGGGTAATATGATCAAACCTCCTAATTCCACCTATCACTCTCGCAGCAGCGTTCTGGGCTAGCTGTAATGGCTTTATCACTAAGTCAGTAAATCCTAAATATAAAAAGTTACAGTGGTTTAAGTGCTGCAGCACTAATTGTACCTTCATTCTAAAACTGTAAATATCTATGTGAAGTGGCATATTAGAAAGGATGTCTGGGACAAAATGTTTGAAAAAAAACATGGGGAGGTTTAAGTTTCAGCCAAATTTTAGATACCTGGATGTCTCTGAAATAGAAAGCCGCACCCATGGCCACACAGACGTTCCCACTACAAAAACATGGAATGGAGACGTCTATGCTATACTGAATATGCGTCCATGCAAGCTATTTTACATGCGAGGATGTGCATCAGTGTCCTTGTTTCCTTGCAGTGTTCGTTATCATGAAAAATATAGGAGTATTTTCTTTTCTATGCCCTCCTGGTGTCTGGATGGCAGAATGAGAGTTTTTCTGATGCTTATTCGTGCTCTGGAGTAAGAATAGACATGGACATTCCCGCTAGTGGGTGGTGATGTGCTTGCCATTTCTGAAATCATGCGCACGCAGCCTAGAACGCCCCAGTCATGCCTCCATTACACCTCTTTGCGACTTGGACATCCTCGCACTGGGGTTGTCTATAGAATCGGCTTCTAGAATGGCTCTGGCGGCATCTCTGTGATTTGGACATCTGTGTTCCTATATTTAGACATCCAAAGCCTGAATAGGGCTTATAAAATAACCCCCAATGTCTTTAAGCCAACGAGCCATGTGAAACTTAAAATAGATGGGGGGATGGGCATAGTCAAAGCAATTAATGCAGTTGAGGACCTGCTAACCGCATTACGTGTGATGAGAGAGACATTCTGTGGCATACACCGATGGCTATGTAACATTCGGGTGTTCCTCAGGCAGCACTGAAGGTAACCGATCAGTAGCGATATTCAAATACTGGCTGATTATCTTAAAGTGGCTAAAGTTAGGAAGAAAAAGGGCTGTCCTAATTTTAGCCACTTTAGCTAACTAGGAAGCGGCTGAATATCACCCCTGATCACTAAGCTAAATTGCTGTCCAGCCAACCCAGATAGTCATTGATTATCCAGGTCTTATTGGGCTCCCTGACTTACCACTGGTGTGCGTATTTGCGGGCAGTTCACTGGTTGTGCCCCTTGAGGGCTGGTTTCATTCTCTGTCCTTGTTGCTTTGGGGGCGGGGGGGGGGGGGGGTTGGAGGAGAGTTCGGAGGTGTTTGGGGTTGAGAGGGATTGAGCTGAGTGATGGATCGGGAAGAGTGGGTAGGGGAAGGGGTGAAACATACCTTAGGGTGACTAGCAGTAGGCTTTGGGCTGTTGATAGTCCCGTTTGTGTAGGAGGTTTTTTTTCCCCCTAGTTTGTCTTTCTGGCTTTTCTGGATCTTCTCCTTTTTTTCTCTTCTACTTCTGCCTCCATTTTATCTTCTTTTTCTTTTTCTTCTTCCCTTTTTCTTTTGGCTTGGGGTATAGAAGGGGGGACTGTGCGAAATTGGGATTTGGTCCTGAGGGTTGTTAGGTTGTAGTGATGTTCTCTCTTTTGCTGTGTTGTGTATCCTGTTTGTTATGCCCTCTGTTATGTAAAATATTTGTATATTAATAAAAAGATGAACACAAAAAAAGAAAGAATATCTGGGTCTTGATTAAAACGGCAATGGAGAGCTGCATTAATAGTGTTCTCTGCCACATATATCGGCCTCAGCATTCCTTAAAACAATATTCACCTCATCTTGAAATGAAAGATGAGTCCAGTATAATACCAAGATATTTTATTTTGTCTCTAACTTGAACAGTATTACCACCTATTGTAATGAAGTCAGGCACAAAATAATTTTTAACATGAATAACTATTAAAGCTTCTGTTTTCTTAAAATTAATAAATAGGCTTGTTAACTGCTAAAGACTGTAAGGGAGTCTTTTACTAAAAGGCATTATGGTGTTGCACCTAACATGCCAAAAGTGCAAAAACCATGGTGCGTTAGGTACAATGTCACTACGTTGTGTCAGGGGCATGGAAGCATGGGGCCTTAAATGGCATATAAATAGTGCAGGTGCACTTAGCTCCACCTATGAAGTTGCCCTAATTGCAAGGGTCACAGTTAGCATGTGGTGTTTGCCCCACCCTAATTGTGCAGTGCTCACCACGCCCGCTCTCCGTCCCTAACCCCTGCCCCCTTACTGCCTCAATACACTATTCACAGTGCAGAAATTGGTTCACACAATCATGGCCCCGGGCTAGCTGTCAACGCATGTCCCAGTGCACACTAGAACATGCGCTGACAGCTAGCACCCCTTAGTAAAAAAAAATCTTAAAGACAACATCTTCACCAATAAACAAGTTAACATTAGAACAGGTGCATGAGTGCAAACAAACTATCATTAGCTTTACAAGATTCTGATTAATTGAACTTCTATACAGTTAGGGAGAATGTACTATTTACATTGTGTACTTTCCGTAGAATTGGGGAGGGTGTTAGTATGGCATGTATGATGTGGAATGTGAAATGCACTATGTTAAATTAAACAGAAAAGTGGACAGTGCTGAACCTTGTAGCACACTTCCATCTATCACATACCAAGATGACTTATTGCCACATAAACAAACTTGCTTCTGCCAGATAGATATGATCTGAACTAATGTCAAACCACACCAGAAATATCAATACCAGTCAACTGTCTTAGTAAAAATGTGAGCAATATAGAGTAGAAGGCAGTGGAAATATCAACGAATAACAAGTAATAAGCTGTTTTCACATCTTTCAAATCTCATAACAAGGTATCAGTCAAAGAAATTAACAAGGTTTCTGAACTGTGACAGATTCTGGAACTGTATCTGTTGCTGCTCAAGAACATCATCTAACTGGAGACGAACAGCTTGCTTAAATAATTTTGCAAAGAAAGGGAGTGAAGAACTAAGCCTATAGTTAATAACATCAGATAAATCACCTGATCTATCCTTCACACTAGGTCTCACTATCACACTTCAATGGGGCAAGCATCTCTCCAATCAATGAAGATTGCCTGTTATCACACATAAAATCAGAAGAATCACTTCCCTAACACACTAAATAGGAACAATGTAAATCATGTCTAAAGCGGATCTCATTCTAGGCAACTGGCAAGGGTATCGACCACTGAGATGGTAGAAAAACTTTCCGATTTTTCACAGTCTTAAAGCTGATGATCTACAACAGATAAGCCCAGTCCATCAGCTGCTTGGGGAGCTGCAATTAACATAGAATTCACTTCAGTGGCAACAAAAGTCACAAATACATCAGCTTTTGGAAGTTCCTGGCTAACATCAGAATTGGACAAAGAAGATATTGCTCTATTAAAAATAATTACATAGACCTTGAAGCTGCCATCTGAGTTTTTCTGGGGAAAAAAATATTTTTTTCCAACATCTACCTTAAGCCTATGGGGCCCACCACAGTCCAAAATGTAAAGCGCCTGACTGCCACAGGAAAAAATGAAAGCAGATATTCTGTGCCAGATGCCAGATAACCACCAGTGCTGAATATCCAGTTTCCCTGCCAAACTCATTTGCTATCTGGCTAGCAGCGATATCCACCTCCTAACCAGATAACAAAACTACATAAAGTTAGGATGGCCATTGACCTGTCCTCATGTCATTTGGTTTTTCTATCCATTTAGCAGACTGAAAATCACTGCTGACCAGGTAGGTGGCAAAACCACCCCAGCACTATTCGGGATATTCAGCAGCACTGGATGGCCAATCCATTTAATATCAGGCTCAGCGGGTGGGTATATGTCAGTACCAGGTCACTGGTCTTTAGATTACGCCATTGTCACTCTGCATGGCATAATTTCCTTTTTAATTCTCGCAACATGTCATTAAACCAGGGCACATAATGGGCACTATGCAGAATCTTTTTTCTCTTTCACATCTCTTACGCATGCAAGACTTCATCATTCCTAACATGGAGTAGTTGTTCTATAATAAAATTCTCTGGCACTTGGTCAAAATTCAGTGGCTATGGCTAGGTGCTTTTAAAATCGTTGTTGCTTTAAAGAAAAGCAGATTCAGCCTCAGAACTTATCTGGCGTCTGTTGCTGAATATCTGGTTTTGCCAGTCAACACCTCGCAATCCAGTCACCGGTGATATTCAGCTGCCAACTGGATAGTGATAACCGGTGAAATTTAGGACAGCCCTTGAACTGTCCTAACTTTAACTGGTTGAACTATCCAGTTAGCGGCTGAATATCACCGCTGACTCGATGGTGACTGGGAATGCCCCCGATCCAACTACAGATCGCACTGGCTTTTTACATGTTCTTTGGGGATATTCAGCAGCTGCTAAATATCGGGATAGCCATATCTGCCAAATGGCTAAAACGCTTTGAATATGCCCCTCAAATGTGTTTCAAAGGCTTTGGACAAAAAAAAAGCAGTAGAAAGACCCATGTAGATGCTCCTCGACTTACGATTGTCTGACTTAGGATAACAAAAAATTATTGTAAAGCCTTTGGACTTACGGTAGTGACATCTTGCAAAACGACATATGCATGTGTGGTAGTAGCATCCCACTCTCATGCACTTTCTGTATTGCATTTCTTTGTGTTCATCACAGACCTTAATCATGGCCAGCAAAAATTCTATTGGCTCTACTGTGGCAAGAGAGAAGAGGAGGAAAGCAATTGATCTGGATATGAAATTGAAGATAATTTCTCAACATGAAGGCGGTAAACCAATATCAGCCCTAACATGTGACTTTGGGCTTTCGCAGTCAATGATTTCAGCCATCCTAAAGGACAAGCAGAGGATAACTGCAGCTGTTAAATCAGCATCAGTAGGATCAACCATTACCACCAAGAAAAGATCTGGGCCAATTGATGATATGGAAAATTTGCTAGTCACATGGATGGAGAATCAAATCCAGAAATGGATACTAAGTTTACTAACAAGTCAGGTGAAGGCCAGAAGTCTTTTTGATACCCTAAACGACCGTGCTGCTGATCCTTTGTATACCCAGATTTTTACAGCTAGTCATGGTTGGTACCAGCGTTTCAAAAGGCATCATAATTTTCACAACATGAAGGTTAGTGGTGAGGCAGCAAGTGCCGATATGGAAGGCATCGCAGCATTTAAAGAAGAGCTGCATAAAACCATTGTAAATGAAAATTATTTGCCCGAGCAGATCATTAATGTTGACAAAACCAGCTTATTTTGGAAGCATTTGCCAAAGCATATGTACATCCATCAAGAAGCAAAATCAATGCCAAGTTTTAAGGCATTCAAAGACCATGTTACACTTCGTCTTGGTGGTAATGTGACCGAGTTTAAACTCAAATAGTTACTGATTTACTATTCTGAAAACCTGAGAGCTTTCAAAAATGTCAGCAAGCATTTACTTCCCCTGCACTATCATCATAACAAGGAAGCAGGGATGATGCTGGTGTTGTTTGAAGACTGGTTTTTGAATTGCTTCATTCCCCAGGTTAGAAAAGACTGCTTTAAAAACAATAATCCCATTCAAGATTCTTTTAATTTTAGATATCGCACCAGAGCATCCACCTCATCTTGGCAACATGCACCTGGACATTAAAGTTGTTTATCTGCCTCCTAACATGACAGCGCACATTCAACCGATGCACCAAGGGCTATGGCCACATTCAAGGCATATTATTTAAGGAAAATGTTCACACAGGCAATTGAGACTACAGAGCATGGCCAAACTCTTTGGGAGTTTTGGAAGGAATTTAACATCTTGAACACCATAAGGAATATAGGCGCGGCATGGGAAGAAGTAACAATGCAGTGTATGAATGTAATATGGAAAAAATCTTTGAAGACATATGTGCACTCGTTCAAAGGTTTTGACAAAGACGAAGTATTAAGTGAAATCAGAAATAAGATTCTAGTGTTAAGACAGCAGCTTGAGTTAGAAGTGGACGAAGAAGATGTTGAGCAGGTGCTTGAAGCAAAAGCTGAGGCGCTCACGAATGAGGAGCTCATTGAGCTAGAAGAAGAAAAAGGAAAAGAACCAAAGGTGGGCGATGAACAACAACTACCACAGAGAAACTTTACAACAACAGGACTTGCTGAGGCATTGACTATAATAAATAAAGGTATTCAGATGATAGAACAAATGAACATTCATTTTGGAAGGTTCTTGAGATTTGAATGTTTCATAGAGGATGCTCTTGTTATAAGCAAATTTACAATGAAAAGAAAAAACAAATGGTTGAATCTAAATTGGATATCTACTTTAAGAGACCGATGCCATCAACATCAAAATCAACCAGTGACACTCAACCTGTGCCATCCAAACCTGTAGGATAAACAAGCATTTTACAAGAATTAGAAGAAGAAGAAAAAAATTGATGACCCAGATGAAGAACCACATTCTTCTAGCAATGAATGAAGTGTGTGTTTATAACCTGTAACTTCTACTGTACTGTATGTTGTATATAAATAAATGCTGAATTCAAGTTAAGATATTTTTGATTTATATAGATTTTTCAGAACGTATCCCCCATCGTAAGTCGAGGACCATCTGTATTTCTCAATTTTTGAAACTGAAGCAGAGCATGATCTGTCCATGGAAGATCACACCTGGCAAAAAAAATCACAGTTTTGATCTGATTAGGCTTTAACATATGACTGTTGTGGTGTTAACCTTTCCATGAGGGGCAGATCATGTGTACTGATAGAGCTCCATCTGAAGTCCAATCCAGAGCACATAAAACTTCAGATTTTCTGCAACCCAGAGAGTGTTCTAACACCAGAATCCATTTTCTGATGGACTTAGAAACCCAGTTCCATATAAAAGATTACTGCTATCAGATAGACAATATTTTCCTTTTCTTCTGAATATATACTTGCTTTTTTGTAGTTCTCTGACTTGTATATTTTTTTTCAGCTGAGACTTTGGGGCTTGTTTACAAAGCTGCGGTAGCGGTTTGCGATCGTTATCGGAGCCGCGGCCCCATTGATTTCAATGGGGCCGCGGCTCCAATAACGACCGCGAACCGCTACCGCGGCTTTGTAAACAAGCCCCTTTGTGTTTGGTCCATGCTTACAGTGTGAGGCTTGTTGGTAGTTGCCATGTCTAGCCTGAGATTCCATTTTTACATCTCAGGGTGGTGGTTCAATGTGAGTTTTCTTTCCACAATCAATGCAAGGAGTTTGATTCTGGGGTCAGTTGCTGTCAGGTCTTTTACTGAGTCAGAGTTTTGAGACCACAGAGTCCGAGTTTTTTTTAAATGTTGAACAGTGGGAGAAGGCTTGTCAGAAAATATCCCCTCTCAAACACTACTAAAAGAAGATTTGGGTTCAATGAGCATGTTTTTGTGATGAGAAAAAGAGGTGTTCTTGTGCAGGTGTTCAATTCAGGAGGGCAAAAAGTGTATAGTATATTCGATTTTTAAATATATACATGATATTTGGTTGCCCTCCTCCCTTCCCCACTGCAGGTAAAAATACCATATGCAAAGTACACTGACAATTCTTTAGCATGGAAAGTTTGCACTTGCAAAACTTCAGAGAGGAAATATTTTACTAACTCTAGCTCTATGTGGGACATTTTAGCATAAGCTAATTAATGTGTGCTAACACTATTAACACCCATTATTCGTAACTACAGCAAATGGGACCTGTACTAAATTAATATGTTCAAGGTATTAGCATGCATTAATGCAGCAGTGCAGCTTAGTAAGTCTAGCTGATAGTTTGCAATCACATGGGCTGTCTTAAAGTTGCTGTCTAAGAAAATTACAGCATTTGTGTCTCAGACCTTTGGCTCTCTGATCAGGAAAATCTTGTTAGTTCTGTGTTATTAACTGAGTTGTTATTTTGAATGAAATTTGCCATCTGGACTTCCTGAAATGGTTTCTTTCTTCTATTTTCTTTATGTTAAGTAAATATAGTAAATAAGATTTTGCTCTATTATCTTAATAATGCCTGATTATATCCAGTTTTTCATAACCCTGGCATCTTAATTTATCATTTCTCTCTATTCTTTCTTGGTCTGGATTTCTTATATATTTGTGATAGTGTGGCATGCGGTTGGAAGGAGTTTTCTTTAAAAGACAGGCAAGGTGGCGTCACTGAACCCGATGGCGGTGTGAGGGCATCGCTCCGGGCTAACCCTACCAGAAAGTTATAAAACGAAACCCTTGGGGAGTGTAACAGAGCAGCCAATATAGCGGATGAAATCCACAGGAGCAGTCGGGTTGTGTGAGTGGGAGAGGAGAGGAGGAATAGTCGGCGGTAATGACAGCAAGCTCAAGGAGCAGTCGGGGAGAGAGACGAGTGACCGGAGGGGAGAGAGACAGCCGAAGCAGCAGCAACGGAGCGGGCCACTGAGACAGACGGCATTGGGAGCGACAGGAAGGACAGCAGCTGAAACAGCGGGGTGCAGAGGCTGGAGAGAGCGTGATTTGAAGCGGCACACCAGGACACAAAAGGAAAATGGGACAAGGATGATTGGCAAACACGTGGCAGACAAGATGGCTGCGTGAGCAGGTATGGAGCATAGACTTGCCAAAGAAGATGCTGAGGAGTGCAGTAAAGGCAAGGAATGGGTAGTACCTGAGTGAAGGAGAAGATCTGATGACTAGAGGGAGAGGAACAGAATACTAGAAAGAAAGAAAGAATGGTGGTTACAGGACACCAGTGACAGCAGAGAGGAGCAAACCGCAGAGGGAAAATGGAGAAGACAGCTCACTCAAAATGGTGGAGGTAAGGGGAGAAGAAGAGCAATAAATAAAGCTGTGAAAGTTGGAAAAGAGCTGGTCTGGAAGAGTAACAAAGATTACATTGAGAAAATAAGTGGGTTTGTGGGTATCAAAGGAAGGGAGCTAAAGCAAGAACTACATTCAGTATATAGTGGCTGAAGAGGGAGGAGGAGAGAGAGCCAAGAAGTACAATATGGCTACGAGAAGAAAAACTATGGACTTGAGAGAATATGCATTTCAGAGGGGGTGGGAGGGGGGCGGGGTGCCGGTGAACATGCTGCCTTGGAGAATAAGAATAAAAACGTTGAACAACTGGAGCCTGCTGAGGGGACTGTAAATAGAAATATTACAGAGCAAGGAAAGGAAACCTTAAAAGACATTTCCAGAGCGGAGTAAAAAGAATGGTTCACTGAAATAAAGAAAGAGGTGCAGGCAGTGAAAACAGATCTTATAGGGAATTTGAAGGAGGACATAGCGGAGCTGACGCATACAGCGGGAAACCACGAGAACCGACTACAAAGTCTGGAGCAGCAGCAAGAGGAGCAATAACAGGGACTTCAGGAAGTCCAACAATGGCAAAAGGAGATGCAATATAAATTAGAAGACTTGGAAAATAGGTCACGCAGGAATAACTTGAGGATCAGAGGAGTACCGGAGGAGAAGGAATTTCAAGACAGCATGAAAGTGGCGGCTTCAATATGTTCAGAAATACTCAGAAAGGGGGGGGGGAAGTGGCCCCCGAGGAGATCGCGCTGGATAGAGCACACAGAGCATTGGGAGTGGTGAGAGTGAACAGACCTAGAGATATCATAATGTGCTTCACTGGATACAAAATGAAATAAAGGATTGCAACAAAAATAAGGAGCATGGGGGCATTAACTTGGCAAGGATATCCAGTAACTGTATATGAGGACTTGTCTATTGGTATGTTGCAGAGAAGGAGAGCCATGCAACCTGTTACACAGACATCGAGAAGCAGGGACATTAAATATAGATGGTTTCATCCCTTCGGGCTGTCCTTCACATTAAAAGGGAAAACCTGGAGAGTACAAACGCTAGAAGAGGCGAAAGCAGTGATACAAGAAGCGGGGGTGAGGATGGAGAAAGCTAAAGGCAGCAATGATGTGGACAACACAGGGAATGGGGCGGAAAAGCGTAAAGTTGCTGAAGAACAGCAAGAAGTGAAGAAGGGAAGGAGTAAGGAGTGCAAAGAGAGAGCCAAGAGATGACCAGCTACGGTGGTGGAGAGCTTACAGAAAGGCATGCTGGAAGAGGAAAAAAGGGCAGAGATGGTGAACTAGAAACATAACAGCTGTATGGAAAGCAATGTATGGCAATAGAAGTATTTGGAATTAACAAACCTCTTCCAAAGACGGGGAAGCTGTAAAACTAGAGGGCATAACATGAAGCTGCAAGGTGGTAAATTGAAAGGCAATGTCAGGAAATATTTCTTCACTGAAAGGGTGGTGGATGCTTGGAATGTCCTCCCGATGGAAGTGGTGGGGGCAAACATGGTGACAGAATTCAAAACAGCATGGGACAAACACAGTGGATCCCTTTACAGCAACAGGATAAAAACAAAATAAACGGTACCATCTAACTTCTGAACCATCTAACGTCTCAACAAATAGGGGTGTCCTACATGGAGTGATGGGTTCACCCCTAAACAAAGACATGGGGAGGGGTGGCCTGCACAAAGCGACAGGTGCACCTACTCTTGCCATCTTGCTGGGCAGACTAGATGGACCATGCTGGTCTTTATCTGCCCTCATTTACTATGTTACTATGTGTAAGGTTATAATGGTTGAAATGTAAAAGATTGATGTAAAATGTCTTTGAATATTGGGGTATGTATAAAGGGGGAGGGGGATGGAAGGGAGATAGGGTGGGAGTTACAGAAGGTGGAGGAGGGGAGGGGAGGGGGATGGGAGGTGGGGCAGATGGGGGGAGCAGGTAACTCACTACTCTAAGTTCTCCTGGATAAGGAGGGAGGGGGTGAGGGGAGATGGAGAGAGGGGTGGAGAGGAGGGGGAGGGGATGAGGGGGGAACAGAGGGCAAAGAGGAGGAGAAGAAGAAGGGGGAATAGGAGGAGGAGGGGGAGGGGAGGAGGAGGGAACAGAGGGCAAAGAGGAGGAGAAGGGGGGAATAGGAGGAGGCTATGGGGGAGAGGGAGGAGGGGAGAGGGAAGTAAGAAGGAAAAATGGTGGTGGGAAAACTAAGCAGTTAGGGGTCGTTACCATTAATGTGAAGGGGTTAAGAACGTGGCAAAAACGTAGGATGTTAGAATGGGAGGGTAGGCGTTTGAATGCAGACATAATATGTGTGCAGGAGACTCATCTACGAGTGGGACAGGAATATATTTGCTAAACTCAAAAAACTATCCAAAGGTGGTGTTAGCGGGGCAGCAGGCAAACCCTTGGAAAGGATGGGTTGGAATTTTGGTGGGGGAAGCATTTAGGCATTTGGTAATAGGAGAGGGGAGAGGGGAGAGGGAAGGACAGGAGATGGGTGGGAGTGAAGTTGAGAGTGGGGGAGGAAGAGGTGTGGGTGATAAGTATATACGGGCCAAATGAGGGGCATGGTGAAGCATTTGATAAACTAACAAAGGAGCTGGAAGAATTGGGAGACACCCCGTTGATATTGGGGGAGATTTTAATCTAACAAGTAATCCAAGGCTGGACAATAGTGGAGGGCAGGGTAGTGCCTATTTGCAGGTACATGGCACATATAGCAGATTGGATATGATCTGGGGAGGTGGCAACTGGGCATCAAAAGTAAAGGAGGTAGAACAAGGGGAAATTACTTGGACAGACCATGCCCCAGTGAGTGTGATTTTTGATGTAGCAGTGGAGGATGAGGGGATCAAGTTTTGGAAATTAAGTGACTCATTGTTGGATGCAGAGGAGCATGTGCGGGCAGTAAGAGCAGCTATAAAAGAGTATTTGATGATCAATGAAACAGGGGTGGTCCAGTTGAAGGCCATTTGGGATGGATTAAAGGCAGTGATTAGGGGAAAGCTAATAAGTATAGCTGTGCGAATTAAAAGAGAGAAGAAGAAAGTGGAAGATGATTTGGTAGGGAGGATAAAGCAATTGGAGACCCAGCATCAGAGGACTAAGGATAAGGGGGTAATGGCTAAATTGATAAAAACAAGAACAGAGCTAAATAGGTTGAGAAGTCAAGAAATAATGTTTAAACTAAATTTATTAAAGCAAAAATATTTTGAAGGGGGGAATAAAGCGGGGAGGATTTTGGCAAGTAGGTTGCGGGCCCAAAGGCAGGCAGCCTATATTGAAGGAATTTGGGATAAGGGGAAGATGGTACATCGCACGAAAGAGATTAGTCAGACCTTTAGAGAATATTGCCAAAAGTTGTATCAAAGCGAGTTGCAAAAGGGACAGGAGGAGATAAAGGAATACCTGCAAGAGTGCGGGTTGCGGAAGGTTGATCCAGAGGATAAGGAAAGAATAGGGGAGGACATTAAGGAGGGGGAACTGAAGGAAGCTATAAAGTCCTTAAAAATAGGGAAGTCCCCAGGATTAGATGGGTTTACGGCACGGTTTTATAAGAAGATGGTGGAGCAAGTTACACCAATCTTAACACGGGTTTTTAATAAGGTGCTCGAGGGTGAAGGGATTCCTCCGACAATGGGGGAAGCGGGTATCATAGTACTTCCAAAACCAGGGAAGGATAAGGGGGTGTGTGGGTCCTATAGGACAATTTCATTGATAAATTTGGATGCCAAAATCTTTGCTAAGGTATTGGCAAATCGGATTCAGGGGATCTTACAGAGATCAAACGGGGTTTGTAAAGGGGAGGCAGGGGAGTGATAATATACGGAAAGTGATGAACATTGCTTGGCACCTGCAGACCAATGGTGAGTAGGCGGTACTAGTTATGGTGGATGCGGAGAAAGCGTTTGACTGGGTTGAGTGACCCTACATGTTTCAAGTCCTGGAGCAGATGGGATTTGGGGACAAGTACATAGTATGGATAAAAGCTTTGTACGACTGCCCGAGGGCGAGGATTCGGATAAATGGAGGATATTCTGAACAGTTTACACTGGGGAGGGGTACCTGGCAAGGGTGTCCTTTGTCACCACTTCTATTTGCACTGGCAATTGAGCCCTTGGCCGAAGTGGTTAGGAGGGAGGCGGATGTAAAAGGGGTGGTAGTAGGAGGGAGGGAGGAGAAACTAGCACTATTCACAGATGATATAATCTTTTCATTGACGCAGCCTTTAACTACCCTGCCAATCTTGATGAGAATTCTAAAGGGGTTTAGTAGCATAGCCGGGTATAAAATCAACTCAGGTAAAACAGAGGTCTTGGGGTTTAATCTACTAGGGGATTAGAGGAGAGGTGAAAGTCACATTTTAATTTTAAGTGGGTGAAACAGCAGTTTCGATTCTTGGGGATACAATTGGGGAAGCCAATAGAGAGGATTACTCAATGGAACTACCAGGCTCTGACAGAAATTATATGGGAAGATTTATCAAAGTGTGGGGGGCTAAGATTGTCATGGCTGAGTTGAACATACTGCCAAGATTATTGCTTTTGTTCACGTCCTTACCTTGTAGGGTAAATAAGAAGGAGATAAAGAAGTTACAGAATATGATAATGCAGTTTATTTGGGAAGGAAAACACCTGAAGGTTGCAAGGGGGACCATGTATCAAATGCGAGCAGAGGAAGGGTTGGGGGTGCCATGCTTGTTAAAATATTTAGAAGCGGCACAATTGAGGGTGCTTCTAGAGTGGAGGGAGGGGGCGGATATCCTGAGCTGGGTGCAAATAGAGGCAGAGAGTGAAGAAGCTAAGGAGAAGAGAATTTGGGACCTGGGAGGGTGGCGAGATAAAGAAGGGAAGGGTAATCCATTCAGGGAGTACATGTTCCAGGTCTGGAAAAAGTGGAAGGGGTTTCTTATGGAAGGGAAAGTATATTCACGGTATACACTAATAAGAGCTGTGGGAGATATTGGGATGGGAGGGAACTCTAAAATATTTAAGGGGTGGAGCGGTAAAGGGCTAGAAAGCCTGGGGCAACTATTACAAAAATGGGGAGGAATTAAAACATTTGAGGCACTCCAACAAGAATATCAGCTAGATAGAAAGGATCAGTATGCATATGTGCAATTGTGGTATTTTATGAATACAAGGGAGGTGAAATCAGATATGGAGAGGAAACCTACACAATTTGAAGAGATGATGGGAAAGCAGTGGTCGCAGAGAGGGGTAATATCAAAAATATATAAAATGCTTCTCCAGAAAGGGAGGGAAAAGGGGAGTGGCAGCAGCAGTGGGAAGAAGATATTGCGGGAGCTTGGGATGATAGCCGGTGGGCGGAAATATACGAGAGAGCACATAAGTTGGCCAGGAGAACCCCAATGTTAGAAAATAGTTTAAAGTTGCGGTACAGGATGTATTGGACACCGGTGAGACTATGGGGGATATTCCCAGAAAGTTCAAGTGAGTGTTGGAAGAAGTGCGAGGCAACGGGGGAATTAATAAACATGATATGGAAGTGACCAAAGGTGCAGGGGTATTGGGGAAAGGTGGAAAGGTTATATAGGGAAATCATGGGAGTGTCGGTAAAGTTAACACCAGAGAGGGTCGTCCTTAATGAGGGGGGAGGGAGGGAGAGGGAGATATGGCAATTTTTATGGGATATGGAATTATAGCAGCCCGAATGAGTCTTTTGAGATGGTGGAAGAATGTGGCAGTGCCTCCGATAAGGGAGGTAGTGGATAAGGTGGAACAGTTATGGGGCTTATGCATGGTGGAAGCGCATAGAGTACATTAGGTAGGAAAACATAAAAAGGTGTGGCAATGGTATGAAGCTTGGAGGAGAAAAGGAGTGGAGAAAATATGGAGAGGAGAAGGATAGGAAGATTGAGGGGTGTGAGGGGGAGGGAGGGGGAATAAGGTTAGGAGGAGAGGGTAGGTGAACTGGGGGATAGAGATTTAGGGGGGAGAGGGGGAGGGGGGGGAGGAGCTACACATATAAAGTTGGAGGTGGGACAGTATCTGGGAGGAAGGAGGTTAAAGGGGGGAGTTAGAGGTAATGTATATAAGATCAACTAAGTTTATCGGTAGTATAAGAAAGTATAAAAGTTGTATACATAGCAGTAAGGTGTCGAAAGATAAATGGATTGAATTGTATTACTGACAGATTAATGAGTATAATGAAGTTTATAAATGAAAGGGAGGGGAGCAGGATGAGGGATATATGTTGAAGTTCAAGTTTGAATTTATGTTTAATGACTGAAGGAGAGGAGGAGGAGTGAGACGATTTATGAAGAAGTTTGTAAATGTTGGAAAATGACAATAAAATATAAATTACAAAAAAAAAAAGACAGACCAGACAGTAGTTTAGGAAAAATAAAATCAGCTTACTTCTGTCCCAGCTTGTTCACAAGCTGATTCTCCTGGCCATTCCCCCAGCCCCAGTTAGTTCCTACCTCAGAACTCCTTTGTACAGCTTGCCTTGGAAGGACTTCTGACTCTACGGGCCTCTCAACCTCCTGCAGCCTGCTTGGTTCTTAACTTCTCCCTGTGAGTCATGGCCTCCCGGCCCTGAACTCTGGGCTGCAGACTCTCTTAAAGGGGACTGTTGATAATCCCTTTGGAGAGGAACAGGTAACATTCTATATACCTCATCACACATCCTCCCCCTCAGCTCAACTATGCGCTATTGAGCACCTGCCTCACCCAGGACCCCACCTGGGAAAGGAAGTCCGTGTTTGGGTGAGTCCAACCAGCCATATGGGGGACCTGAAACTGGTAGGGTTGGAGACTAAAACCTCACTGCATAATAGAGCCGTTGGACTCCTTATGTCGAGCCAGCAACTTGAGGGGTTGGTGGCCCATTACCAGCACAAATGAACAGCCGAGCAGATAGTATTTGAAAGTTTCAAGCACCCACTTGACAGCCAGGGCTTCCTTCTTGATCACCGCATAATGTTTCTCCCGAGGAAGCGGCTTCCTGCTGATGAATGCTATAAGATGTTCCTCACCCCTGACTTCCTGGGCCAGAACGGCTCCTACTCCCACCTCTGAGGCATCAGTTTGCACAATAAATATAGAGAGAAATCAGGGCTAATGAGGACGGGTTCAGAACACTGCCTTCTTGAGATACTGGAAGGCCAGGTCCACATCCGATAACTACTGAATCTGTTCGGGATCACCTTTCGAGAGGAGATTGGTTAATGGCTCCACCACCTCTGCAAAATTAGGGATTAACCGGTGGTAATAGCCAATCAATCCAAGGATGGCATGAATCTTTTTCTTCAATTTCAGGATTGGGACCTGGGCAATGGCATCCACCTTCCATAGTTGAGGTTGTATCTGCTCCTTCTCAAATAAATATCCCAGGTATTGAATGTCCCAACCTCCCAGAAAACATTTCTTTGGTTTGGCTATCAACCTGGTCTTCCACAGGCTGGTCAACATGGCCTATGCTTGGGTTAGATGAGTGGTCCAGTCGCAACTGTAGATGATCATGTTCTCAAGGTATGCAGCCTCATACTCCTTTTGCGGTCTCAGCAGGCAGTCAGCTAGGCATTCAAATGTGTCAGGAGCCCAGTATAATCCAAAGGGCAGAACAGTAAACTGGAACAGACCTTGCAGTGTTGAAAAAACAGTCTTCTCTTTGGCCACTGGAGTCAAGGGCGGCACCTGCCAGTATCCCTTGGTCAAATCCAATGTTGATATAAAACATGCTCCATCAAGTTGCTTGATTAGCTCATCTATTGTGGGCATGAGATACTCTTCCAGTTTAGAAGCTGCATTGACCCTCCGGAAGTCAATGCAGAATTTGATGCTTCTGTCGGGTTTAGGATCCAAGAAGATGATGGATGACCAGTCACTCATATACTTTTCTATAATTCCCAGGTTAAGCATCTCTTCCAGCTCCTTGGTGATGGCCTTTCACCGGGCCTCTGGTGTCTAATAGGGTCATTGCCCGATAACCACCCAAAGGTCAGTAAGAATATCATGACAAATGAGGTAGGTTTGTCCCAGGCAGATGGAGAGCATCTTTAGGTTCCAGTGGATCAAACCTTCTAATCTCTTCTCGGAGCAGCAGAGAGCTGGTCTCCATTGAGGATTTGAGTTAGATCTGATGGGCCTGAAACATTCGGCCCAAAATCATCTCCCTGTACCACCACAGCCGTCCTTGGAGTCACCTTTTTCAATAGGTTAATATGGTAAATTTTGGCTTTCTTCCATTTATCTGACTGGGCAGTCTTGTAGTTAACAGGCCCCATTTTCTCTTCCCTGTCATTTACAGATCAGTTTGCTCTCAGAGGGCAGCAAGACTAAAACTCTGTCTCTCGGTTGGAGCATATGGTACATGGCTGTCCAATTGTGGTTCCTGGCCTGCTTGGTGTGGGCTTTTTCCAGACTGAGTTTGGCCACCTGTCTGGATTCCTCAACCAGTCTTGCATTTATATAATGTACTCCACCAAATTACACCCGGCACGGGATTCTTCTTCCCAGGTTTCCCTTACCAAGTCTAATATGCCTCTTGGCTGTCTTCCATAGAGCAACTCAATAGGCAAAAACCCCATGGAACCTTTGATGTCGCGGATGGCAGACATCAAGTCGGGTAGGAGAATGTCCCAATTCTTCCCATCCTCCTGCAGGAACGTTTTAAACATCTGTTTCAGAGTTCTATTGAATCGCTTGACGAGGCCATCCATCTGCATACTGATGTTCGCAGCAACTTGACCAAGGCACACTCTTGTTTCATCACATTGGCTACAAAGGGTGTCCCTTGATTGGTAAGAATCTCATTGGGTATTCCCACTTGTGAGAATACTTCCCAGAGGACATTTGCGATTGTAGTAGTTTTCATATTCCTTAGAGCAATGGCCTCCGGGTATCGGGTAGCATAGTCCAGTATGACTAAAATATACTTGTTGCTTCAGGTGGTTCGCTCCAAGGTTCCTACCAGATCTATGGCCACTCTTTCAAATGGGGTTTCAATAAAGGGCATAAGCACTCGAGGTGCAGGTTGGACTCTAGCGGGGTTATAAAGTTGGCAGATGGGGCATGACTGGCAATATAACTACACCTCTTTTGTGGACCCCAGGCCAGAAAAATCCAGCTAAAACATGCTCCAGTGCTTTCTCCACCCCTGGTGTCCCCCTAATAAATGGCTATGAGCCATCAATAAAACCTGCTGACGATAGGGCTGGGGGATTATCAGTTGTTCCACCTCTTCCCCCTCTAAGGCACCCTTTGCCACTCTGTATAACAAATCTCCCTTTAACACAAAATAGGGAAAGTTTCTTACAGGGGACTCTGTTACACACTGGAACCCCATCCACCTCCAAAACCCACTCTCGGGCATGCTCAAGGGACTCATCCTCTTACTGGGCCCTCCTGAAGCTCCCTGGGTCTTCCCCCCAGCTCTCTCTCTGGGAAGGGGACAATTGTATTTGGGTCACTACTGCTGAGCCCTGAGGTATCCTCAAGGGTTTCTTCCCTAGGCAGGCTCTCTCTTCCCAGATCCCTCCTCCATAAGCACTCCAGATGCTGTTGGTAGCACAGCTTTTCCTGGCAATGCTGACTTAGGGATTAAGCAGGCTTGGGATTCTTGACATATAGATTTGGGTCTCTCAGAGGTAAAATCTCTGGGAAATCTTCCTGGCCTGATGTAGTGGAGCCATCAGTTAGTCGAGCCCATATCTCTCCGAAGTTTGGGTATTCTCGGCCAATCACCACTGGATACAGGAGCCAGGGCAGCACCCCGACCTCGAATATGGCATGCTCTGCTGGAGTCTTAAGTGAAACCTGTCCCATTGGACATTGCCTCTGGTCTCCATGTATTCAGGTTAGTGTTACCATCTTTGCGTAGTCAATTTGAAATTGGGTTACTTTTGGAGTCTATCAAGGCCTGGAGGTGGGCCCCTTTGAGATCCACTGGAATCACAAAGTTCTGTGTCTCTGGGTGGGGAGTGTTCACAAAAGCACATGTGTGAGGTGGTGGTTAGGCTGACATCGATGGGTTCCTCCGTACCCAGGGGACATTACCGAGCAAAGTGTCCCTGGGCTGCACACCTAAATCAGGTGACAGGGTCATGGCTGGGGCCATGCCTTCATCTTGGAGATGACTTTGGGGGCTAGGAACATGGGAGCCAACATCTGTACGGTCTTCATCTTCCAAACTCCTGGGCTCTAATGGGAGACTTTTTCCCCTTCTCACTATCCCTTCAGTCACAGGTTGGGCTTCATTATACCCTTCGGCTGATGTACCAATTGTTTCATTGGGACAATCAAGCCATCGAAAAACTTCTCCAATAGCACAATCTTGGCTACTTCCAGCCCGGTCTTTCCCTGCGGTTGCAGCCACTTCCATGTGAGCTCTTTCAATCAGCAGAGAAACCTCAGAGTGCTCTCTTTTATCTGGAGACCCCCTTTCTGAATCGCTGGTGGTAGGCCTCTGGTGTACAGTCAGTCTTTTCCAATATGGTGGCTTTGACAGTTGCATATGTAGCTCATCCATCAGGGTTGGCATCCTGGCATGCAGCCTGACTGCTACCCATCAGCAGATTCCCCAAGTGAGCAGTCCATGTTGCCTCTGGCTATGCAAGCAGTTCATTCAAAGTTCACCAAAAAGTGATCAGGTTCATCTTCTGCCATCATTTTAAGTAGTGCTTGCATTGGAGGGTGGAGTGGCGGTTTCTATAGGGCTTGAGTCAACTGATCTAGGGAACTCCTCTGTAATTCCCCTTGCTCCTGAATAATAATTTGTAGCTGCTGCTGACGTTGTTGCTGCTGATGATATTGTTGTTGTTGCTGCTTCTGCCAGAATCTGGAGGAGCCGCTCCATCCTGGCTTGGCACTGTTCTCTTTCAACACCACCTCAGCTTCCTCTTCTGCAGCTGAGTTAACGCTGCAATATTCCAGCTCCACCAAACTTTTAGCGGCCTCTAATGTCAAAACAAAGTCTGCCTGTCCGGCACTGACTGGACCTTTATCAGGCTCCCTAACTAGGGCGAGGCTAATCCTCTTAGCCCATACAAAGAAACAAAACAAATGCCGGCCAATTGTAGAAGCCCAGCCCTGAAGGGATGTGGATTTGCCCTCAGTCACATGGTTAGAGGAAATCCCCAAGCTGCCACCATATGTGATAGTGTGGCGTGCACTGGGAAGAGGTTTTCTTTAAAACACAGGACAAACAGCAGTTCAGGAAAAGCAAATGCAGTTTTTATTCTGTCCCAGCTTGTTAAACCTCCACAAAGTAAAACCCAGAGTGGACAGTAGTTCAGAGAAAACAAAATCAGTTACTTCTGTGCCAGCTTGTTAAACCTCCACAAGCTGGGTTCTCCCAGTCCTTTCTCCAGCCCCAGTTAAAGTTCCTACCTCAGAACTCCTTTGCACAGCTTGCCTTGGAAGGACTTTCGACTCCACGGGCCTCTCTCCCTCCTACATTCTGCTGAGTTCTTAACCTCTCCCTGTGAGCCACACCTTCCCAGCCTTGAACTCTGGCCTGCAGACTCTCTTAAAGGGGACTGCTGATAATTCTTTTGGAGAGGGACAGATAACATTCTATATACCTCATCACAGTATTGTTTTACTTTTTTTTAAAATTTACAACACTATAGAATGTATCCAAAATAATAAACTCCATGATCTCTAATTTATATATAATTGGTATCATCTGTATGTTAGTCACCCTGTCTATCAGATTCAAAAATGCATTTTGTGCTATCCTTTTAGGCCGTTCTATACTTCATTCCAAGCTCTCCTCTCAGTAACTCACCCAAAATTGTCACATAGAAATCATAATAAAGGGCCTGGATTACCAAGTCTTTTTCTCTATAAGCATCAAAGGGGGGGGAACGCCTTTATAAATCTGTTGCTAGCACTCTGTCATTCATACTCAAATATGTATAGTTACACTGCCTTATTGGGACATTTGGTGCTTGATTTCAGCTTCTTCAGGTTCTCCTTTTGGTTTGCCACCCAGAATTATCCCTTGAGATTCATAATTAAGGGCCTAATTTACTAAGTTACTTTTCCCTAGACTCTTAGTAAATTAAACTCTAAATGAGAAATCCAAGTAATATCAGTTTTATATTGTACCCATTTCCCACAGGAGAGAACATGAGTATGCACCTAAACTGCACCTCACCATATAGTCTGGCCTCTGTGTGGTTCAGGGGTTATTTTAGAATCTCTATCCATGCCTTGGATGTCTGAAAAAGGGCATGCAATGCAATGTGTGCCTTTGAGTCAGTCCTGACTCCTGGCGACCCAGAAGCTCCTGGGTTTTCTTGGCAGTGTCACTGAAAGTAGATTGCCAGGCCTTGCTTCCGAGGCAATGGAGGGTTAAGTGACTTGCCCAAGTCCACAAGGAGTGCTAGTGGGAATTGAACCCTAGTTGCTTAGTTACCAAGCCAGTGTTCTAACCACTAGGCTACTCCTCCACGAAAAAGGGCATAAAGATGCCTAAAGCACAAGATGTTCCTAGAGCCATCTTAGAAGGCGTTCCCAGCTCAAGGACGTCAAGTCAGAATGGAGACATGGGGAGGAATGGCTGTGCATTGCCAAGCACTTGAACATCCTCACTTGATTTCAGAAACATTTTGGATGTCCCAAGCCACATTAAAGGTTATACCCGCTCCAGACATGAATAGGCATCTGAAAGATCCCCATTTTGTTAGGCAAACATCCGGAGGGTGTGGAGAAGGAGGTACACTCATATCCCCTCTATTTTACAAATTGTCAACGAACACTGACAGGGAATGGGGGCCTGCGTTTTCATTTCGCCACACCACTGGACTCCGCATATGCAACCTCTCTTGAGATAGACATCCCACAGTTTGATAGTGGGAGGAGTGGCCTAGTGGTTGGGGCAAGGTACCACAGGCCCAAAGGTTAGTGGTTCAAATCCCACTATAGGACAGCAACCTTGGGCCAGAAGGACTGGGGTTTCTAGTCCCACAGGTGCTCCTTGTGGTCTTGGGCAAGCCACTTAACCCTCCATTGCCTATGTTCCCTGTAAGTATTAGTGTATGTGTCTCATATCCCCTCGTGTTAAATGTATCCCCCAACCCCTTTGACCCAGTGAAAAGCAGGATATAAATGAAGCTAGGTAAATAAATAGTTGGATGTCTATACAGAAGCCAGCATGTCAGGGGTGTCTATGTATCTAAAACCGAGCCAAAAAATAGATGTCGCCAGTGTTTTTCTGCACATTCTTCCCTGGATGTCACAGATTGCACTTGGTCGCCCTTTCTAAAATGCCACTTCACAACTCATGTGCTGTCTCCTTGCATGCATACTTTTGCCCACTGCAACAATTGTGCGTATGCTGTAACACTGTTTGTACTTTTCACGGTTGGGAAAAGTATGTTAATATTTAATCCGTACTTTAGAGACAGTGCAGTCATGGAAGAATGAGTAGGTTGGAACAATGAGTTTATACTCGCACTAAGGGTGTGCATTCATGAGCACGGATTTGGATCATTTGGGCATCTAGAAATTTTAAGTGCACAGAGCTCTCTTGTTCATGCATATTCCTACAAATTAATGCACATAAATTGACTGTGCATTTTTATGTACTGACATGCATACAATACATGACTAAAAAGCAAATAAGTCAAACACACACAAAGCAATACCTGTTATTCAGAAAATATTTGTTTCAAACGAGCATGAATTAACCTTTTTTTGGCCATGTGCGCCCTAAACGCATACGGGACTTTTTTGCCAATCATTTTTGAAGGGTCTTCTAATAGTAATAATAATTATAAAAAAGTAAAACAGAAAACAATCTCTTCTTCTTCCGCTGTTCACTTCACATGTCTGACCCATGCACACACTTACACACAGTTAACATTCTTTTTAAAATTGTTATTCAGAATTTTCCAAATATGCATCAAGGGGGCATATTTACTTGGGGTGGCATGGGGTTAGCATACAGTTTTGGCATGGTGCTAAAAAGTAGCACGGGGTCCTGGACCAAAATCCCCATGTTAGCCTGGCAGTGTGCGTTGGAGCGGCGACTGGGCAGGATGGAGGCGTTTTCTGTGCAGCAAAGCTAGCTGTGAGCGTTTGTGGCCTTGTGCTTCCTGTGCTCAGTGCAGGTAGCATGGTTGCAGCTAATGATACCTCATTAGATAGCATTAGTTACACCTGCAGAATATCTGCCCTGCTACAGTGCGGTAACTGTAGGAGGATAAATGTACATGCCCCAAGACTTTTTTAACAAACAAAATGCATCTGATCTTTTAGTGCTTCCGTTAGTTCCCCATGCACATTTGGAATCTATGTGCCATAAGGCAATTTATTTCTTGGAGCCGCATCTCTGGGACACCTTACCAGACTATCTCCGGCTTGAACCTAATTTTCAGAACTGTAAAAGAGCCCTAAAAACATACTTTCTTGAGAAGGCTTTCCTGGAATTTGTAGAGAAGGGATAGCGCCAGATGTTTGATGCTCATAACTCCTCTTCTGTCTTCGCTCACGCCTTTTTCTCTGCCTCCTCTTACCTATTCTATCAATAGCCATGGAGTTCCTTTCTGCTCTTACTTATAGTGAAATTTTAAGCTGTAAACCACTTTGTTACTAGCCACACAAAGGCAGTATATCAAGATTTTAATAAACATAAACATGCATGCAGTGGCAATGCCAATGAGAAAAAATATACATGCAAAATAAAAAGATGACACTACACTAGGCTAGGATAGTGAGAGATTTCAATCTAAAAAAGGACCAGCTATATAGCCCATTTGTTTTTTAAAGTTCTTAGAAGATTAGCTACTTAACCTTTATTGTTTGTGCTACATTAGCCTGATTACCTGGGATACATTTGAGATGATATGTACTAGAAGCTTAAGATCAAGTCAGGCGAAACTGTTGGAAGTCCCTCTAATCAGGGAGGTGGGGAAGTCTTTTATTAGACATTGGACCCTTAAAGTAACTCCTACTCTGTAGAGCACATTTGCATGCACTATTAAAGAGTTAATGAGCTGCATACTTTTTAAAAAGAAAGTAAAAACCTGGCTCTTTACAAAGAATGGTTAATTGTAAGTTATTGCTACTGCTGACTGCTGTGGGTGCTTTTATACTTTATTTTTAATTTTAATTTTATTCTAATATTTTAATTATTTGTAAGTTTGTATTAGTATGTGATTTTATTGTTTTAATGACTGCAAGCCACTCTGGGTGACTTTGTAAATTGGGAAGGTGGAGCATAAATTGTGTAAATAAATAAATTCAGAAGGAAGTGATGTGTCTACTAGGAAATGATGCCAATAGGATTGGTGTACATAAAAGTTCACTTTAAAGCCTTATTGAGGAATCCCAATGTGCACCGTAATTGCCCCCAGATTAAATTTAGAATCTAAGAAGCATGTTTACTTAAGTGCGCTACCTGAGTAGCTTGAGAGTCACATGGGGCCCTGCACTAAAGAACCCACACTACCTGGGCAGCATCTGTCTGGGCCAAAGTTTAATCTACGAAACTCCTAAAAATATGTTTGTTTATTTAAAGTTGATATTTTACCTTCCATTTGGAAACATCAAGTGGATTTCAAGTAAATCTCACACAGTAAAATACATGATAATAAAAACAAAGCATAATATAAGATATAAAACACAAATAATTAACTCAAAATCACATCTGATTTTACAATTACAGTGTTTATTACCAAGCAACTAGCCCATTCAATATATTCTAACCACTACTTGCTCTCTACTTCTGTTCTTCTATAAAAAGACCTAATCAGGAGGATAGAGGAAAGTGCACACACACAGAGCCCCCTGACACACATGCACAGCCCTCTGACACAAACACATGCACATAAGATATGCCATACTGGGTCAGACCAAGGTCCATCAAGCCCAGTATCCTGTTTCCAACAGTGGCCAATCTAGGTCATATGTACCTAGCAGTTTCCCCAAAAGGCATAGGTTCCACAATGCTTGCATTGGGTCAAGCATTGATATCCTGGGTCCCTTTTTAATAATGGTTTATGGTCCTTTCCTCCAAGAACTTGTCCAAACCTTTTTTAAACCCAGCTACACTAACAGCCTTTACTACATCTTCCGGCAACAAATTCCAGAGTTTGATTACACATTGAGTAAAAAAATATTTTCTTTTATTAGTCTTAAATAGTTTACCCTAAAACCAGAGTAGAAAGAAAGACAATAACAGAACTCAATAGAAATTTCCAACGTGCAGCAAGACAGGACAAGGAAAAGTACTACAACGACGCATGCAAGGAAATAGAAGCAGAAACTATTAGAGGAAGAATAAGATCGGCTTTCTTAAAGCTACGAGAGTTAAAGAAAAAGTTCCAGCCTCGAATTGGAATGTTACAAGATGCTCAAGGTTCTATGTTGAATGATGCTGAGAAGATCAAGAAAAGGTGGAAGGAATATACAGAGTTTTTATATGATAAAGATCAAGTGGACCAACAGCCGTTTCAACCTGTACCTAATGATCGGGAACCATTGGTGATGAAAGAAGAAGTTGAAGCAGCATTGAAAGCCTTATCAAAGAACAAAGCACCAGGCATTGATGGCATTCCCACAGAAGTATTACAGCAATCTGATGCAGCTGTTACCGTACTTACAAGGCTCTGCCAAGAAATATGGAAGACAACATCATGGCCAACTGACTGGAAAAGATCTGTGTTTATACCAATACTAAAGAAAGGTGATGTACTGACTGTGGAAATTATCGCACAATCGCTCTGATCCCACATGCCAGCAAGATTCTGCTGAAGATTATTCAAAAGAGACTACAACCATACCTGGAACAAGAACTACCTGAAGTGCAAGCAGGTTTCAGGAAAGGGCGAGGAACGAGAGACATCACTGCGGATGTGAGATGGATCCTTGAAAAGACTAAAGAATACCAAAAGGATATCTATTTATGCTTTATCGACTATAGTAAGGCTTTTGGCTGTGTAAACCATGAGAAACTCTGGGCCACATTAAGAAGCATGGGTATACCAGAACACCTGATCGTACTCTTGCACAATCTGTACATTGATCAAGAAGCAACAGTTTGAATGGAACAAGGAGAAACAAAATGGTTTAAAATAAGCAAAGGTGTAAGACAAGGCTGCATACTTTCCCCCTACCTGTTTAATTTATATGCAGAACAAATCATCAGAGAAGCAGGATTGTATGAAGACAACAGAGGTGTGAAGATTGGTGGAAGACTCATCAACAACCTTCGCTATGCTGATGATACCACATTACTGGCTGAAAGTGAAGATGATCTGAAACATTTGCTTCTCACAATCAAAGAACATAGTCTCAAAATGGGCCTGCACCTTAATGTAAAGAAGACAAAGATCATGACAACTGGCATAATCAACAGGTTCATCGTTGAAGGAGAAGAAATTGAAATCGTGAACAACTTTAACCTACTTGGATCAACTATCAATAAAGAAGCAACAAGCAGTCACGAAATCAGACGACGCATTGCTCTTGGCAGAATGGCTATGAAAGACCTAGATAAGATTCTCAAGAGCAGAGATGTCTCTCTCCATACAAAGATTCGACTTGTTCAAGCCATGGTATTTTCAATAACATCATATGGATATGAAAGCTGGACAGTGAAAAAGATAGACAGGAAGAAAATTGATGCCTTTGAATTGGTGCTGGCAGCGAATACTGTGTATACCATGGACTGCCCGAAGAACAAACCAGTCAGTACTAGAGGAGATCAAACCTAAGCTTTCTTTAAAAGCTCAGATGACAAGACTTCGACTTTCATGCTTTGGACACATCATGCGAAGAGAGAGATCATTAGAGAAAGACATCATGCTTGGCAAGATAGAAGGTCAACGCAAAAGAGGAAGGCCAGCAATGAGATGGATCGAGACAATAACAGCAGCTATTGGTACCAGTTTGTCAACAATGAGCCGCCTGACTCAAGACCAAACACAATTTAGGATAGCTATCCAGAGGGTCGCCATGAGTCGACTCCGACTCGACGGCACTTAACAACAACAGTTTACCCTGTAGCTTCATTGCATGTCCCCTAGTCTTTCTATATTCTGATAACGTAAACAATCAATCTACGTTTACCCGTTCCACTCTGTTCATTAATTTATAGATTTCTATCATATCTCCCCTCAGCCGTCTCTTTTCCAGGTTAAAGAACCCTAATCTTTTTAGCCTCTCTTCATAGGGGTATACTTCCATCCCCTTTACCATTTTGGTGGCTCTTCTCTGAACCTTTTCTAATAACGCTATATCCTTTTTAAGATATGGCGACCAGAATTGCATACAATATTCAAGGTGCGGTCGCAGCATGGAACGATACAGAGGCATTATAATATCCTTTGTTTTTGTTCTCCATTCCTTTCTTTATGATACCTAGCATTCTATTTGCTCTCTTGGCTGCCGCTGCACACTGGGCCGAGGGTTTTAACATGTTATCAACAATGACGCCTAAATCTTTTTCCTGGGTGGTGGTTCCCAATGTGGAGCCTTGCATCGTGTAACCATAGTTTGGGTTGTTCTTCCCTAGGTGCATAACTTTGCACTAGTCCACATAAATTTCATCTGCCATTTTGATGCCCAGTCTTCCAATTTATCAAGATCGTCTTGCACTGCCTCCTGCATGTACATATACAGAGGCACCGACATGGACACACACATATACATGCACGCCACAACCCCCATCACATGCATAGAGCCCTCTGACACACTCATGCATATAAACAAAGCCCTCAACACATGCATACACAGACACACATAGAGCCCACCACACATGGCCCCTCTCATACACACACACACACACACAACCTCTTATACACACTGCCAACACTCATATCCCCTGGCACCCTTTTCCCCCCGACACACACACTGATGATACACACACAGGCCCTTGCACACTATGAACACACACATACACCCTGCCCCCAGGACAGCCCGTCTTCATACACACTGCTAATACGCATGCACACACACCTGTTACACACACATGCACACCCTCACATCCTCATCAATAAATAGCTAAGCTTTTCTTATAGAAATATATATACCTATCATACCACTGATTCACATACATACACATCTTACAAACGCCATCAGTCACTACACACACTAAGACCACTCACCCAGACAGTCGCTCACACATCCCCTGCCACCCTACTGAGACACATTTTACCATGGCTGTTTCAACTGAGGTCCCCCACACAGACATTGCTGAGTCTGTGCATGGCGGAAAGGGGAAATGCGCCATTGTGTCACAAGTGTCCATTTTTAAACTTGTTTCAAATGTAAATGGGTATATTGAATGGAAAGAAAAATCAGAAATGACCATTAGAATCTATGGGGAGGATATTCAAAGGCACTTACATGATTTGCAGACCTACAAACCATGTAAATGCGGCTCAGCTGACTATTCAGCTGTACTAACCCAGTCAATCCATGTGCGCCGCTGCTACATGCGCCCTTGTGAACCAGTCAGCATTGGGGCACACTACTTGGGCAGCGGCAATACCGATCTGCTGCCCGGTTAGCCACATGCAGTGAACGTCAGGCACAGGAAACATGAGCTGAGCTTTCACTGCAGAAGCTAATCAGGCAATTGCTGAATATTGCCACTGCTCAGTTAGCTTCACGGCAATCTGGGCAACCTGGATATTCACTGCCGGAGCCTGGATATGGTCTTGGCATTGAATATTCGGGTTTATAGTTCAGCGCCTGCAGCTAGCCACTGTTGAAGTGCTCACCACTGGCGCTGAATGTAGCGCCCTTTATTTCCTTTGTGTCTGCCTGACCACAACTTCTGCTTTTTTTCCCCCACTGGCTTTCCTAATACAATTGAATTTTGGTAGAATTAACATTTCTTCTTCTTCCCCAACATTACTTTCTCTCTTCAAACCTGAATTCTTAGAATTTTGGCAAGTAAGACGTCTGTCTTTCGTTTTTTGCATTTTCTTTTGCCAGTAGCTTTCTCCTGCTCCTTTGGGCCTGTGATCCATGAGCCTTTATTTGCCAGCTAGCAGGAGTTCCTCTCATATTTACTTCCTCTCCCCATCCATTGCAGGAACAGTTTTCTAACTGAGAGAGACAGACCGATATTCCCTTTGGGTCCCAGCAGAAATGCACTTTTGAGTCAGTCATTTGGCACAGTTCTTCAGCAGGACTGGCACACCTTCCCTTCAAGGTGATCCCAAGGAGAGGGCACTGAAGCTGGGTGTCCTGCATGACAGTGTTACTCTGGGCCATAGTGTCCACCCAATAGAAGTCTTTCTGGCATTTCATTTTCTAAAAGTGGATAGATAGAGCACATTCAATTTATAGCAGGGATTCTCAACCCATTCTTCAGGACACACCTAGCCATTCAGGGTTTCAGGATAACCACAATGAATAAGCATGAGAGAGATCTTCACTCAGTGGAGGCAGTGTATGCAAATCTCTCTCATGCATATTCATTGTGGTTACCCTGAAAACCTAACTGGTTAGGTGTGTCCCAAGAACTGGGTTGAGGGCCACTGGTTTAGAGCATCCTCCAGTTTGCGGATATCCTTGCAGGTTCTGTTCCAATAAACAAGTGCCCCCTGATTCTGAAATCTATTCCATTCAATGTTTTTTTTTTTTAAGTGCCTTTGAGTCGGTCCTGACTCCTGGTGACCCAGAAGCTCCTGGGTTTTCTTGGCAGTGTCACCAGAAGTAGATTGCCAGGCCTTTCTTCTGAGGCAATGGAGGGTTAAGTGACTTGCCCAAGGCCACAAGGAGTGCTAGTGGGAATTGAACCCTAGTTGCTTAGTTACCAAGCCAGTGCTCTAACCACTAGGCTACTCCTCCATTCAATGTATCTACTTGATATACCAGCACTTGCTGTTGGCTTTACATTTAGAATACGTGCTGCCGGGTGGCCTGCCTCCGCTCCGCCCCCTACCTGCTCTCCCCGTCCTGAAGCACAGGATGTATGGAGAGAGCTGGTGGGGGAATAGAGTCAAGGCAGGTTGTGGGGCTGCACATTCCAGCAAGACATTCAGCCCTGTAACCCGCTTTCTAGCATGAAGACCATTATATTTACATCTACTGTTATGTTTCTTAAGTATTAATTACAAGATCAATTAAACCATTTTTGCATTCCTGTTCATTATTTTGCCTTGTCAATTTATCAAATTAAGTTAGCAAGGTGGTCAATAAAAGCAGCGGGGCGGTACGTCCATTCAAAAGATCACTGCAAATGGTGATAAAAGCTGTACCTGAAATTCTTAAATAATAGCCCTCTTGACAATGAACTATAACAATGTTTTTAAATGTTCCTGAGGAACTAACACTCAGCTTCAACGTTGATAACAGCAGGTAAAAAACCAAGGGCGTTATTTTAGACGCTTTATTTGTGAGTTGGATATCTGAAAATGGGCGCTTAGATGTGCAAATCATGGACCCCCCCCCGAGCCACTTCAGAAAGCCGAGTATATAGATGTCCCCAACGCAAGAATATAGGTGCAGCATGGGGGTGTGATGGAGGCATGCCCTGGATGGAGTAAGGGAAATGTACATCACGGTACGATATCAGAAACCTACAAGCACGTCAGGCCCTGGGTGTTGAGGCGTCCATGCGTATACCTGCACCTGACCATGAATAAGGTGCAAAAAAGTGCTCGATTCATGACTGCAGTGCTTCCAGGGGGGAAAAGCAAAATACGCTTGTATCACCGTGGTTACTGTTTCCTGGCTTAAGAAACCTGCCCATAAATACATACTCCAAACATATTACTGGCCCACCTTTGCACATCTGAGTATCTGAAATGGCAGAGCAGGACATGCTAGTCTCATAACCTAGACTTCCCCTTTCTGATCTACTGAGGCTGGGGCAGCAAAATATCTGGTTTTGTGGTGTGCACTCCAGAACCAGTTAGCGGGACATTCATTTTTCAGGGTGGAGACGGCGCAACTGCTGCCACACCCCACAGTTTTTAGACGTCCTGCTCTGGACTTCCCAGATTCTTCCTAAACGTCCCTTCTCAAATGCTACGTCAAGCTTTTAGCTTCTTCTGCAACTGCAGAGCCTGCAGGTCGTAAGGCAGCCTTTTACGAAAAAGAGCTCAAAGTAGGCAAAAGCACATAAGGTGAACTTAATCACATCACTCATAGCATGGACTGACTTAGAGTCTCTGTTTTTCCCCTTTGTCTCCGGATGTCTGAACCCAGCAAAGCATGATGATGTTTGATTCAGTACAGTTCAGACACTATGTCGGATGCCCCTTAATATAGTTCCTGGCCTTGGGTCAGTATTACCTTACAAGGAAGGGCAACCTCTACTGAGCCCCAGTGGCTTAGAGTTTTATTTCAATTGGTGGAGGCTTCCCTTAAAATATGGAAAAATTAATGATTATAAAAGATATGCTTGCATGGTGGAGAGGAGGAGAGATGCTTTGAAGAGAGTGTGTGCAAAGGGCCTGTGGTTGGGAGGGAGGGAGGGAGAGGAAAGATAAAAAGACATACATATTGTGTAAATGTTGTAGCCACAGTCCTGTGTTCAAAGACTATGCAAATCCGCCGGCATGTTGCCCAGCCCCTTTGGAACTTAAAAGCACCTGATTGAGGCCATGTGCCAAGCAGTCGGCCACCTGTGCATATGTATGGGTTGGGAGGGACGTATTGAGAAAAGGATGGGAGATGCTCACAATGGAAAAGTATATCTGAAAGTACTGTTCAAAATCAAGCCCCACTTTTGTTTTCTGTCCTCTTCCTGCTGTTGTGTGATTTTTTTTTTAAATAATTTCATTCTATATTCTGTTATTTGTGTGTGATAGCGGGACAGCGTCTATACATGTAAACACTACCTCGAAGTAGCATTTTTTTATTCTTCTGAAGGAAATAATAGTGCAGTTGCAAAGCCATATCCCAGTGGCTAGTTTCCTGTAGCAGCAAAAGCTGCTGTGTTATGGGCTAGCATTGGGTTATAAATATAAACTTGCAGTAAGTAGTAAGGGGCTGAATCTTCAATAGTGCACCTCACAGCAAAGTTGCGCATGCACATCTAGCCCCATACAGCAAGCTGGTTTTCAAACACAAAGGTGCTCACCCAGATCAGATTTGAGAATTGGAGTGTTATGTGGCTAAATGCATGAATGTATGTATTCTGAGATGACAGATAGCCGCATTGGTGGCTTGCCATCTATGCTTGTAACATCCACTATGCAGTCGAGCATCTGCACATTTTGAAAGTGTAACACTGCGATCCTCTGCCTCCTTGGTCCATCTACCCGTGTAACTTCTTATTTATGTCTAAGCAGGGCCGGCCCGTCCATTGAGCGAGAATGTTTTTTGCACAGGGCCCCGCGTTTCAGGGGGCCCCGCGCAAAAAACATTCTGATCCTACTAAAGTAAAATTAAAAAACAAAACAAAACTGTCTTCTCCGCTGCCGGGGCCGCCGCGGCAGAATCGAGTGTGCCGCGGGGCCCCCCCTGCCCAGCACAGCCTGCCCTCCCCCTCTATCCGTTCTCTCGTTCAGCTCACAGTCACCCCGCGCCGGCTTTCAGAGCGCGAGGGAAGAGTTTCTCCCTCGCTGCTCTGTTGAGCCCGCGGGGGCTGATGGGAAGTTCCCATCAGCCCCCGCGGGCTTAACAGAGCTGCGAAAGGGAAACTAGTCCCTTCGCGCTCTGAAAGCCGGCGCGGGGTGACTGTGAGCGGACCAAGAGAACGGATAGAGGGGGAGGGCAGGCTGTGCTGGGCAGGGGGGCCCCGCGGCACACTCGATTCTGCCGCGGCGGCCCCGGCAGCGGAGAAGACAGCTTTAAAAAGAAAAAAAATTCCCTCGGCTGGACTGGGCTGGGGGCTTAGGAATGCTGATGGGCGGGGGGCTGGGGGGGGTTAGGAATGCTGAGGGGCTGGGGGGGGTTAGGAATGCTGATGGGCTATGGGGGGGGCTGGGGGGTAGGAATGCTGATGGGCTGGGGGGGTTAGGAGTGCTGATGGGCTATGGGGGGCTGGGGGGTTAGGAGTGCTGATGGGCGGGGGGGGTTAGGAGTGCTGATGGGCTATGGGGGGCTGGGGGAGGTTAAGACTGGCAAGGAGGGGGGTTACGACTGGCGCTGGGCTGGGCTGGGCTGGGGGGGGTCAAGACTGGCAATGGGCTGGGCTGGGCTGGGCTGGGCTGGGGGGTTAAGAGTGGTAATGGGCTGGGCTGGGCTGGGGGGGGGGGTTAAGACTGGTAATGGGCTGGGCTGGGCTGGGCTGGGGGGGTTAAGACTGGCAATGGGCTGGGCTGGGCTGGGCTGGGCTGGGCTGGGGGGGGGTCAAGACTGGTGCTGGTCTGGGCTGGGCTGGGCTGGGCTGGGGGGGGGGTTAAGACTGGCAATGGGCTGGGCTGGGCTGGGCTGGGGGGTTAAGACTGGCAATGGGCTGGGCTGGGCTGGGCTGGGGGGTTAAGACTGGCGCTGGGCTGGGCTCGGCTGGGGGGGTTAAGACTGGCAATGGGCTGGGCTGGGCTGGGGGGGTTAAGACTGGCAATGGGCTGGGCGGGGGGGGTTAAGACTGGCAATGGGCTGGGCTGGGCTGGGCTGGGCGGGGGGGGGGTTAAGACTGGCAATGGGCTGGGCTGGGCTGGGCTGGGTGGGGGGGGGGTTAAGACTGGCAATGGATGGGCTAGGCTGGGCTGGGGGGGGTTAAGACTGGCAATGGGCTGGGCTGGGCTGGGGGGGTTAAGACTGGCAATGGGCTGGGCTGGGCTGGGCTGGGGGGGTTAAGACTGGCAATGGGCTGGGCTGGGCTGGGGGGGGTTCAGACTGGCAATGGCTGGGCTGGGCTGGGCGGGGGGGGGTTAAGACTGGCAATGGGCTGGGCTGGGCTGGGCTGGGCTGGGCTGGGGGGGGGGGGGTTAAGACTGGCAATGGGATGGGCTGGGCTGGGCTGGGGGGGGTTAAGACTGGCAATGGGATGGGCTGGGCTGGGCTGGGGGGGGTTAAGACTGGCAATGGGCTGGGCTGGGCTGGGCTGGGCTGGGGGGGGTTAAGACTGGCAATGGGCTGGGCTGGGCTGGGCTGGGCGGGGGGGGGTTAAGACTGGCAATGGGCTGGGCTGGGCTGGCGGGGGGGTTAAGACTGCAATGGGCTGGGCTGGGCTGGGCTGGGCTGGGCTGGGGGGGGTTAAGACTGGCAATGGGCTGGGCTGGGCGGGGGGGGGGGGTTAAGACTGCAATGGGCTGGGCTGGGCTGGGCTGGGGGGGGGTTAAGACTGGCAATGGGCTGGGCTGGGCTGGGGGGGTTAAGACTGGCAATGGGCTGGGGGCTGTCTGGAAATGGGGCTATGGGGGGTTAGGACTGATAATGGGCTATGGGGGGGGCTAGGACAGGAAATGGGCTGATGGGGAGGGGTTAGGACGTAATGGGCTGTGGGCTGCTGGGGGGGGTTAAGATGGTAATGAGCTGTGGGCTGATGGGGGCTGTCTGGAAATGAGGTGATGGGGGGTTAGGACTGCTAATGGGCTATGGGGGGGTTAGGACTGATAATGGGCTATGGGGGGCTAGGACAGGAAATGGGCTGATGGGGAGGGGTTAGGATTTGAGGTGGACTGATGTGGTTAGGACTGGTAATGGGCTGTGGGCTGATGGGGGGGTTAGGACTGGCAATGAGCTATGGGGGGCTGACTGGAAATGGGCTGATGGGGTTAAGACGGGAAGTGGGCTGATGGGGGGTTAGGACTGGTAATGGGTTATAGGGGGGCTTAAACTGAAAATGGAGTGATGGGGGGTTAGGACTGGAAGTGGGTTGATGGGGGGCTAGGACTGGTAATGGGTTGGGGGTTGCTATGACTGGAAATGGGCTGAGTGGAAGGGGAGGCTTGAACTGCAAATAGCTGATGGGGAGGGAGCTTGGAATGGAAATGGGCTGTGAGGGAAGGGAGCTAGGACTGAAAATGGGCTGATGGAGCAGCTAGGATAGGACTGGAAATGGGCTGTTGGGGGAGCTAAGATTGGAAATGGGCTGTGGTGGGGGCTTGAATTGAAATGGACTCATGGAGGGGCTAGAACTGGAAGTAGGCTCATGGGGGGCTTGGACTGGAATTGGGCTGAGTGGAGGGGAGCTAGGATTTGACATGGGCTGATGGTGGGGCTAGGAAATGACTAGAAATGGGCTGATGGGGGCTAGGATTGGAAATGAGCTGATGAAGGGACTCAGACTGAAAATGGATGGGGGAGCTAGGACTGGAAATGGGTTGATGGGGGGCTAGGACTGGAAATGGGCTGATGCAGGGACTAGAAGGGAATGGATGCTGGGTGAGACTGGAACTAGAAGGGAGCTGATGTTGGGGGAGGATTAGAATGGGATGGGGCTGGGAGAGTAAAATGGAGAGGGGAAAAATATTTTGTGTGGGAGGGATGAAAAATCTACAATTGGCCGGGTATTGGGAGAGTAAGTGGGGATTGAGGATGGAGGGGTAAAATTTGTGTGGATGAAATAGGAATGAGGAAAGAGCAAAAGGAGAAAGATTAGTATGTTAAAGCAGATGTAGAGAGAGAGAATGGAAAAAAAAACTAGAAGAGAGAAGAAAGAACAAATGGACAGCAGATGATGGACAGTTAGCAGAAAACATGAAGAAACCAGAAGAAAGTGGCTGGAGCAATTGCAACTGAAAAAAATGCACAAAAGGTAGAAAGATATCTCTTTATTTTGAATTTATTAACTGGAATATGAAAGCTCTGGGAAATGTGCATCATTAACGTCTGCGCTTTGTTTGGTACAAGAGGAAATTAATTTATAGTTTTATTTCTACAGTGTTGTTGTACATTCCAAGTTTGGCTTTTGGGGTTCCCAGTTTAATTTGCCTTCCTGTTTCTAAATTGTGATTCCTTGTTTGGTGATGGTCTATGTTCTGCATGTGTAACTGAGCTGAGGTATTCTATTTATGTAATTCCTATTTGACATTGCCACTTGTTCTCTTTCCCCAGTATTCTCTGAAATGTACTGGTTTAATATTTGCAGTGTTGCCTTTTGATAGGTAGAGTATGGTACTTTGTGAGTCCTGGTAATGCTGTCAGGAAACGGCGGGTTTGCTATGGGTTCTAAATGGGCAGCGTTTGTAGTAGTTCCTAATGTGCCTGGCGGTTGGCACTGGATTATAGTAATATAGAAATCTTTTAGTCTTTCTTTATCCATACACTCATTAAGAGACATGTTTACTAAAAGTTAGTGTATGGTAACATTATGCAAATATTTATGCAAATAAGGCCACTTATGCAAATGAGGCCCCGCACCGAGTCTCCGCACATGGCCCCGCACCCCCCTTGGGCCGCCCCTGTGTCTAAGAATTGGGAAATGAATCCCTAAATATGTGTATACCTGCTAATATGCAAATCAAACTTTAGGAGTCAATAATTAACAAAGATCTTCTTATAGTAAATCTTCAGGGCATGTTAAATATTGTGCGTGAGTTTATCGCCCAGGATACTGCTGCTGCTGTTAACTGCTTCAGGTATTGCAGAGGATATAGGCTTGTGTTTTATTACGCCGGGTTACAAAAAGGCTTGTGTTTTATTACGCCGGGTTACAAAAAAGGCAGTCTAACTTTTGTTACCTCTTAGTCTATGAACCACCAAAACGGGTTGCTCCTATGAGGAATTGGAAGGGCGTATTGCTCTTGATTGCTTGGCAGCCAGCCATTGTGCAATGAACACTTAAATCAGAACATAATGATAATACTCATTAAACAATTGCATTTCCTCTGGTAAGCCCAGGGATTGAGAAGACTGCAGTCTGTCTCCAAACTAAACTATACTCGGATGTTATGGTAATTTTCTATAAAAAAAAAAGATCAGCTCAGTGCCAGCGGGCGGTTGCACCATCCAATGCAGCTGCAATGTGGAGAAGGAAGCAAGTTCCAAAAGGTTCCAGGTTGGCAACCTGGCATGGACTAGCAGAAAATCACCTCTGTCTCATCCCTAGTTTGGACTTGGATTTTAGATTTAATTACTCACTTTTTAAAATCTGAATATAAAGCATGTTAAATATTCAGGTACAGTTTGTAGCTGAAGCAGTAGAAGGTGGCATTGCCCAAGGTCACATGGAACATCAGTGGGGGAAGTGAGATATTAACCCTGGATTCCCTAGTTCTCAGCTCACTGCTCTAACCACAAGGCAGCTACTCAGCTCCAGGCACACTAGCCAGATAGGCGTGGAAGACACAGAAGTGTCTTTTAAATTGGCCTTCATTAAGATGACCCAACCATCCCAATTTTCTGAAAATCATGAAGTGGTAAGCCGCTTTCAGCCATTTTTACATTCCCCCGGCCTTACATTTATCAGTCTAAAGAGCTGCTTTGAATGGGAAGATGGTCAAGGGGGAGGCACCTAGCAGATATGGCAAGGATACTCCACAGACCTTCCAGACAACGTTCCTGTGATGCTTAGCAGGAGTCCTCAGCCCACTGGTGGAGGGTGATGCTTCCATATCACATTTTTAGTCGCAGTCTCACAGTACCTGGCCCCTTCTGTCAGCAGTGTGGGTGAAGTCTCACACAGCTTCCCAGGAACATTGATATCAGGTGTCTCCTTAGCGTCTCAGGTTGACCTTAGTGTCTGAGACCCCTGGCTCTGTGCAGCTGCTTCAGTACTGCAGGCTTTACAGTGTGAGGAGCAGGAGCAGACTCTTTTCAGCTCCACAGTGGGAACGGTTTTCAGACTGTCTGCACTGAAAAACAATTTGTGAGTCGCTTTTCATGCCTCTTTCAAAAACACAGCTTAATTTATCTCTGCTTGAGTTGAGCCTGAGACTGCCAATAGAATGCTGGGAACAGTTTCCACCAGAGCACAGGTTAACTTTTACTCCTTGTCGCCCACATGAATCTCAACACTTTTGAAGCCCCACTTGATGGAAAATAGTTGGCTGCTGAAGGCTATGTTACCGTAAAAGAGAATTAGGTTTGATTCCCTGTATTACTTTTAAATATAAATGGCAAAATATCATCCACCTGGAGCTGATAAGTAGCTTACTTACGATTCTGTACATTTTGGTCTGGCCATGCAGGACACCTAGCTACACAGAAAGCCACTCCTAATTCAGTCGTGGATTTAATTCAGAAACATTGTCTGTGCTCTTCTAACCAAGATCCTGAAAAGAAGCAGTTTCTGTCTCTTCTTTTTCACTGAGTTCCATTCGTGCTCCATGTGGCCTGCGGCAAGCTGCTTCACCCTCCATTGCTTCGGCTCACAGGGAACACTGCGGCATTCAGAGCCTGTGGGAAGGAGAGACTTCCAACCATTACTAAATAGTAGCACTTACTGATGAACTAAGAGCTCACTTGCACAGGGTCCTGGCAGAAACTGTGGTCTGTGCAATAATCTGACCATAGTAATAGGCAGAAGCAGCTGCAGCTTTTAGTTAATCTTTTTTGTAATTGTTTTTAGGAGGAGGCTGCTTGCTGAGACCGGTCTTCAATTCACAAGGGAGCTTCAAAGTAAAGTTAAGGTGTGTTAAGTGCTGCCACTGCCCATTCATTTCTGTGGCACTGCAGCACTTAATGCACATTAACCTTTAGTAAATATGCCCCCAAGGGTCTGACAGTCAAATCCCAATATCCACAGAGCAGCAGCCACTAAAGGGATAGTGCTGTTGAATATCCTTACGGACAACCTCTGCACTATCTGTAGTGTTCAAATATTGGCCTGTAATATTTTTCTCTACAGACAAGTGGAAGGTAATTGTATGCATTATTTGTCATGCATAAAAGGGCTTTATAAAATTACTCCAGGTATTCTGCATATACAAGTATGCACAGTGACAAAACATACATATTTGCATATGACGTCAGGCGTCTGGGCAGAGCCTGGATGGAGCATGGGCAGAATCACAATTTACATTCCTGCTTATAAAATATGTGCACACATTTGCACCTGTTTTCAAGCTGGTATAATTGTATGTAGGTTTATTTTAGCCATGATTCTGGCACATAGGCATTTACAGTATTTATTTTATAAAATGGGCTAAAAATAGGTACTCTTCATGCACAGGACACTTTTTTTAATATTTATGCATTTTACAAATTAACAATTTCACAAAAAAGTGAAAAAGAATAAACTTAGGAATTTAATTCGAACCCCCACAATTATTAAACAAAGGAAACAAAAATTCATCTAATACAGTCCGTAATTAAGCAGAAAACAAGAGATCCAAGATAAAGGGAAAAAAAAACAAGAAATAAAATTCAAATTCCACAAGACACCAACCTTAGCCAACCTCCCCAATACCCCAAATTATAGCAGCTGTGCTGCAAAAGACAGAGACTGCATACTCTCCCTAGACACAAGAAAATCAGCCAACATTTTGGGATAAAAAAAGTAGAAATCTTATCATCATAAGTTACAACACAAGGAAATCTAAGGACAAACTTCAGTGCCAGAGACTGGGTCCTGGCCAGTTTCTGAGTATGCTTGGGACATATCAGGAAAAATATGTATACATGATCCCAAAAAGGGCTTATTCATAACACAAAAATACAGTTTAAAGATTGCATTTCGATCAAACTCTAAGGCAAAAGTCAAAATAAGTGTAGTCCTCTGGATAATAACCTCCAGTGATGATTCCAAAAACTCAGTCAAGTTGACAGCAACCAAGTTTGTCTGCACCGCTGATTGGGAAGAACCTGTGGTACATAATGGGACCTCACCAGCAGAGGCAAGTTCCTAGGGTCCATCCCCAAACATTCAATAAGATACTTCCTGCCATTTCAAGAGGTGGGACCAAAGGGATTTAGGAAAATTTAGTAGACACAAATTATTGGTCTTACTTGATTTTCCAGATATTCCATAGTGTAGTCCTTCATCACCATATTAATCACAGCCTGCTGCTTGACCACCATTGATGCCACCACAGACATTCTCCCAGGTAAATCCTCCATTACCTTAGAGTGACCCAAAACAGCTGAGAAACAACTTTTATTTCACCAAGAACTTGAGTTGATAAAGTCTGAAGAGAAGAATTGAAGCCCTGTATCACAGAGACTCCGTTGTCAAATCCCACTAGAGGACAGCAACCTTGGGCCGGAAGTACTGGGGTTTCTAGTCCCACAGGTGCTCCTTGTGGTCTTGGGCAAGCCACTTAACCCTCCATTGCCCATGTTCCCTGTAATTATTAGTGTATGTGTCTCATATCCCCTCATGTTAAATGTATCCCCAATTGTGTTGTGAACACTTTGATTGAAGGATAAGGTGGTATACAAAACTGTCTAAATAAATAAATAATTTCCTTTGAAAATTAACCTCTGAATGGAAAATAAGCTTTACTAAATCAGGCCATTAAGTTACATTATTTTTTTGCATTGATCCATTTTCTCCAGTCTCCAGATGGTATCTTCCAAGTAAGCTTTGCAAACCAGGGACTGGAGAGGTGCCATCTCCAAGATATAGCTATAGCGTTGCGTCTCTGGCCAGCAAATGCCACTAACATAGTGACAGCCATCTTCTCTCCCTTCTTGTGTGCAAATACATTACGTCCATAGTACATCCAGGCCTCACTGGCCTCAATGGACAGGAGTTTCAAGCTTGAATCCCCCATGTCACTGCACTGCAGTCTAAGAGGCCAGCTCACAGACATTTTGAAAACTTCTTTTTGCCCTTAAACTTCCCTTTACTTGATATCAAAATGCACTTTTCCATGAATTTCCTCTTAATTTTCCTCTCATTACCTTCATTTTTAATAACTTTAATTTGTATAATTAATTAGCAGTTAGTTTCAATAAGTTACTCAATTAAAGAGGCAAACCTTTACCCTGCATCATTTAACTCTGGCTTTTCTAACTAGCAATGACCCTTACCAGCAGATTCCTTCAAAATTCCTTATTTCTGGAATGCTAAGTTGTTCATCTTTAGGGGATTGCACTTGATGCAGAACCACACATAATAGTGGCGGAAATTCAAATTGAGGGCCCCCAAGCAAAATAGCTGAAAGGGCCCCAGAGCAGGGGAGAATCCACATCAGAAGATATGGGCATGGCTGTAAATGCACTGCAGGGGCGGCTTGGGGGGCATTTACGCCACTGTTGCACAACATTCCTTTCCAGATTATGCTTCTGCTTTGAACAGGGCTCCAGATATTTGAAGGTTAACATTATGATGCAACATAGCTGATACTCAGAAACAACCAAAATTAGAGATGCCACATATCCCTGTTTTAGGTGGCATAAAGGATGCCTTGGTGAAAAACTCCCATTACCTTTAGTATTTTAATTTTAATCTGAGGCAATTGAATGGAAAACTTTGTACTTATAAATTGTCATAAGACTAAAGTTATGCAAATAAAAGGGGGGCCGTGCCATGTAGATGTACGAGTGATGCTCATTTTATATCAGGCCTCTGATGTTTCAAAGCCAAGTAGGAGCCTATTAAAGCCTGTTTTATAAAGACACATAGGCATCTTTGAGTCTCTGTAAAATACTAGAGCAAGAGGGACAGAAATAGCACCTAGATTAAAGCCATGGACATTTACATCTACTTGGAAACAGGCATAAATACTTGCAGGTAACCTATGCATGTCTATCCTTTTATAAAATTACTTCCAATATGTGTAAATGGCAGTCTTCAGCTTCTAAACATAGAAGTGATTCTGTAAAGCTTTATGCACATACAGTATAAAGGCTGTTTTCTATGCAGAAAAGGGCTTTTAGTTGATTGCATGACTAATGTAAAAAGTACACGCACAGAAAGTGTGGTCTACTTTTACGCAAGACCTGGAAGAAGGTTTCAACCTTCAAAAGCTAATCTACAAATGTATTAGGTTAGTCCAATCAAAAAGTATCACATTTTCCTTTTTGTTTCTTTTCTTTATTTAATTCCTATTACAGTGGACTAACATGGCTATTACCCATACTTTTATGCAGTGCGTGTGTATAGGTCTATTCCTGGCAGGGAAGTTTTAGGCAGAGCAGAAGTGGAGCTGTGATGCGCCTGCATACTTTTTAAAATACACAGATATGCAGCCAAAGTGCACGCACATGTTTACATCTTCTTTGGAGAAGGTGTGAATTTGTGCACTATTGGCGCTGGATCTGGAGGCCTATTTCATAAAGGCATTTAGGCATAGCTGTCAAGTTGAACAGTCCCAGGAAGTGGCCTTTTGGATCAGTTCTGGTTTTTAAGTTACATCCCAAAGCAGTATGGTATTTGTATTTACTGAAATTAATGTGGCAGGTCTCATAAAGCATCAAAGTGGGGTTGTCACAAATCCAGGACTGGCCTGAAATCGGTCTTCTGGAATGGGTAACTTAGCAGCTCTGCATGGGTGCATATGCTAGCTTTATAACATGGGCCACTTTTTGGACTTTTCACTTGATCACCTGTTGTAAAAACAAGTGCAGAAGTTATACATCAAGACAGCCTGCAGAAATAGCTGGTCTAACCTGAAATATCTAAGTTAAACATTTGAAGTTACATATGGATACTCAATGTACTACTTAAATGAAAATGTCTTGGTTAGATATTTCCAATTGTACATTCACCATGTAGCTGAATATTGACCCATCCGTTTTCTGAAAACAATTTGTTTGCACCACATGCCCCCGTTGCTGAACGTTCTTTGAGTATGGTGGCACATACAGGATACTGCAGACTTTGATGTGATGAGGGAATGTTTTGCAGGAGTCTGTAGACCATGTGATATGCTACAAATGCACGGGTTCCCTCCTTCACCTTTATGATGTAAAATCCAAAGTCTCTTGCTTTTCTTTTTTGTTGTCCTCCATTGGACTTATATAGCTACCACAAAATATCAGCACCGTAATAGGAGGATTTAGTGTTCTCCAGGAACAAGCAGGAAGTCAGTCCTCCCTTATGGGTTACGTCGGCACCGACAGAGCCCGCACGTAACAATTCCCCAGCTTTCAAAGAAAGCCTTTGGGATTGCTGCCATGCATGCGTGGTCCTCTTCCCGCCCAAGGGTGCCATCTTGCTCAGTCTCCCTTTTTCCGCAGAGCCCTTCAGATGCATGTCCTTATCCCTCGGGAAAAAGTTTTTCGTTTTTGGCCTACTGGCCTCTTATTTTCCAGTTGCACCAGTCCTTTACCTTTCCTTCCCCTGCTCTACCCTTTTTTAGAGCTATTAGGGGACAGTTTTCTTCATATTTTTTGCCTAATGGGCTTTGCGCCCTTTTTTCTTCCAACCGCTGGCCGTGTGGGTCTTTGACCTCACTGGCACCATTTTTGCCCCTATGGCCACCGGATTCAAAAAATGCAATAGATGCTCTAAGAACATGTCGTTTTCGGACACCCATGACTGCTGCCAGTGGTGTCTCGAGGCGGATCATGATCTGGAGGGCTGTTCACTTTGTAAGAAAATGTCCTCCAAAGCCCTGCTCAGTCAAAAGCAGAAGTCCGAAGACATTTTCAGAAAGGCCGCCTCAGAGTCCCCGGTGGTGCCCTTGGTCATCTCTCCCTCAGTGGGATCTCCCACCTCGGCCCCGCGGTTTCGGAGGCACTCCCCTGAAGTGGAACGGTGTAAGAAGAAGAAGGCCTCAAAATCACTGTCAGGGGCTCCTGACAAGCGCGAGCGCTCCTGCGCTCGGTCGCTTAGCCCTCTTCGGTGTTCCAGAGAGTCAGACAAGGAGCAGCCTACAGACACGGAGGCTTCCGGCAAAGGTGCCCGGTCTCCTGAGGGCCACCCTGGCGAGGACCCCCTCTCCTCCTCGACGCCCTACCCATTGGCCCTGGGATCAATGTCACAGGGTCCCATGCCCACGTGGGAATCCCGCATGCTGGCATTGGAACGCAGCTTTTCTGTGTTCATCACTTCCCAGCAGGTGCTCACAGCCAGCTTCGCTGACTCGCATCCGTAGACCATGGCTTCCTTTGGGGGACCCCCAAATCCATCCAGGAAACCTCCGCTCACCTTCCCGTTCCTGGGGGGTGAGGTCATCCAGGGCCTCCGGCTCCAATCAGGCCTCGGCCATTGGAAAGGGCGACATGCCCAGTTTAGATTCCTCATCCAAGTTCTCAGACTGGGAGTTCGATGGGGATACCTCCCCGGAAACCGTGCCTATCGGGATCTTCCATCAGACCCTTCTCCTTCTGCATTTCAATGGCGCTCGCCAACCGAGGACACCTCCTTCCTCGTGTTCATTCGGGATATGGTGCGGGCTCTTAACCTGGCCACCCAGGCCGAGGAGGACCCTGGAGCCAAGGAGCTCGACATCTTACAGTACGAGTCCCCCCCTAGGGAGTCTCTTACTGTCCCTGTTCCTCCCATCTTGTCTAGGCTGCTACTCTGCATGTGGGAGGCGCCTGCCTCAGTTCCCATAGTGAGCAAGTGCCTCAACACCATGTACAGGGTACAACGTGGCCCTGGGTTCTGGAAAACCCAGTTCCTCCACACTTCCATGGTGGTGGAATTGCCATGAGAAAGCAGAAAAGCCCGAAGTCACATTTGTCGGTTCCCCCGGGCCGGGAGTCGAGAGCCCTCAACTCTTTAGGCCTCAAGGCCTACCAAGGGTCCATGCTTTCCTGTCGCATTCAGGCATATCAATTATATATGGGTATGTTCTTATGCGACTTGGCCAAGGAGCTTGGGGGTTTCTCCGCAGGCCTCGAGGGTGAACCCCTCAACAGATTCGGCACCCTGATGAAGTCCATCGCGGACTGTTGCAAGTACCTCTCCCGCGCCACCTACAGTGGTTTTGAGTCCTCGGCTTGAGTTGTGGCTGCGGGAATCGGAGCCCATCGCCAAGCGTGGCTCCAATCCTCAGACTTGGAGCAGTGGGTGCAGGAGAAACTCCTGGATGTACCCTGTCTCAGTGATCATCTCTTTGGCAAGCCAAAGGAAGAAAAGGCTGCGGAGATAGAGATGGAGTTCGTCACCAGAACCCGTCTCTCATGCAAGACCTCTACCCTCCCTCAGAAGAAGCAACAAGTCAAAAAGTCCTTCTTCCCAAGAAAAGGTCTTCCTTATCGTGGCTACCCGCCTACCCCCATGCCAACCACACTGGCCAGGGTCATCGAAAGCCAAAAGAGCCCAAGGCCCAAACCCTGGCTCCGCTGCAACCCACACAGGGGTTTTGACACCATACGCATAGCCTCTCGCCCCCCAGCCACTCAGCAGCTGGTGGGGTGGGGGGGGCACCTGACCCACTAAGCCCCTCAGTGGGCTTCCATCACTTCGGACGCCTGGGTCCTCCAGGTCATCTGGGACGGCTATTGCCTATGCTTGGACAGGCTTCTCCCTCCCTTCTCCCCGGTGGAGCCTCCTCGACTCCCCGCACACCAGGTCTTCCTGCAGCGGGAATTAGTCGACCTTCTTGCCCAGCGGGCGGTCAAGAAGGTGCTGTCATACCTTCGAGGTCGGGGCTTCTATTCCTCGTATTTCCTCATCCCAAAGAAGACGGGGAGTCTGCGGCCCATCCTCCTCGGGCGACCACTGCCCCTGTGTGCATAGCGCACCACAGTGGGCTCCTCATCCCAGCAAGGAGGCATTCATTGTCAGCACTATGTCGTGCTGTGGAGTCTGGAAGGGCAAGCCCCGGAGAAGTTTGCAGAGGTTTTGCTACTAGTCGAGGGATAGGTGAAGGCTTTAGGAGACCCTTATGGGATCCCTGAGGTGGCCAATGGATGGGCTCCACTGGCACTGAGGCACCACTGAGCTGTCCGCATGTGGAGACGGGCATGGGGAACTACATGGACGGTGGAGGCCATGTGGCTCAGGAGGCACACCATCATCTGGGCTGTAACCCGAGGGGTGCTTTGAACCTGAGCTGCCAGGGCTCAAAGGCAGGTGGCACGATCCACTGGTAGGAATGCAGTCGCCCACTAAGTATTGAGGCATGTGCTGATGAATTCTAAGGCCTGCACCCTGAGGGTCATCCCCCGGTGGAAGATGAAGGAACAGAGGAGGGCCGCTTCCTGACAAAGGGAGCGCAAACCTGTGCCCCCCTCCTTGTTGATGAAGAACATAGCCACTTGGTTGTTGGTCTGTACGAGCACCGACCTCCCCTTGAGATGAACCTTGAAGACCCTCAGGGCCCACCGAACCGCCCTGAGCTCGAGCAGGTTTATCTGCTGCTGAGCCTCCTCTTGAGTCTTTCTATATTCTGATAGCGTAAACAATCGATCTACGTTTACCCATTCTACTCCATTCATTAATTTATAGACCTCTATCATATCTCCCCTCAGCTGTCTCTTTTCCAGGTTTAAGAGCCCTAACCTTTTGTAGCCTCTCTTCATAGGAGTAGCCTTCCATCCCCTTTACCATTTTGGTGGCTCTTCTCTGTACCTTTCCTAATAACGCTATATCCTTTTTAAGATACGGTGACCAGAATTGTACACAATATTCAAGGTGCGGTCGTACCATGGTCAACTACCCCAAGTCCCACCTCAAACCGGTGCAGGCCTTAGAATTCATCGGCACATGCCTCAATACTTAGTGGGCGACCGCATTCCTACCAGTGGATCATGCCACCTGCCTTTGAGCCCTGGCAGCTCAGGTTCAAAGCACCCCTCGGGTTACAGCCCAGATGATGGTGTGCCTCCTGAGCCACATGGCCTCCACCGTCCATGTAGTTCCCCATGCCCGTCTCCACATGCGGACAGCTCAGTGGTGCCTCAGCGCCAGTGGAGCCCATCCATTGGCCACCTCAGGGATCCCATAAGGGTCTCCCAAAGCCTTCACCTATCCCTCGACTAGTAGCAAAACCTCTGCAAACTTCTCCGGGGCTTGCCCTTCCAGACTCCACAACATGACATAGTGCTGACAATGAATGCCTCCTTGCTGGGATGAGGAGCCCACTGTGGTGCGCTGTGCACACAGGGGCAGTGGTCGCCCGAGGAGGCTCAGCAGCAGATAAACCTGCTCGAGCTCAGGGCGGTTCGGTGGGCCCTGAGGGTCTTCAAGGTTCATCTCAAGGGGAGGTCGGTGCTCGTACAGACCAACAACCAAGTGGCTATGATCTTCATCAACAAGGAGGGGGGCACAGGTTTGCGCTCCCTTTGTCAGGAAGCGGCCCTCCTCTGTTCCTTCATCTTCCACCGGGGGATGACCCTCAGGGTGGTCTACCTCCCAGGCCAGGAGAATGTCCTCACTGACAAATTCAGCAGAATCCTCTGCCCTCAAGAATGGCATCTGGATCTGGGGGAGGTCAGCTGGCTGTTTCATCAGTGGGGGACCCCTGCCATGAACCTATTTGCCAGCCCATCAAACGCATAACTTCCACGCTTATGCGGCCCTGTACTGCACCCGAGCAGGGAGGGTCCGGATGCGTTCCTTTTGAGCTGGTCCTCCAGCCTGCTCTATGCATTCTCTCTCACTCCTCTAATTGCGAGGACCCTCCACAAAGTCCAGCGGGACCGGGTATTGATGATCCTCATAGCGCCTTCGTGATCTTAACAGCCCTGGTTCCCACTCCTGTTCCGGTTGTCAACGTAGCTGCCAGTTCCACTGGGTTGTGTCCCAGGCCTGTTAACGCAGGAGGAGGGGCGGGTATTGCACCCGAACCTAGCCTCTTTATTCCTCACAGTCTGGCGGCTGAGTGGGTCTCTCTAGCCCCACTAGACCTCCTGGAGGAGGTCGAGGAGGTTCTCCTCGCATCGAGGAAGACCTCGACTAGGAGAGCTTACGCCTTCAAGTGGCGATGTTTCTCGGTCTGGTGCTCCGAGCTCCAGATCGACCCATTCTTTTGCCCCACATGGTGGGTCCTTCAGTACCTTCTCCACCTCTCGAAGGAAGGGCTGCAGTCGAATTCCGTCTGGGTGCACCTGAGCGCCATCTCGGCGAACCACCTCCCCGTCAAGGGAAAATCCCTCTCGGGGCAGCCCTTGGTTTCCCACTTTATGCAGGGTCTCTTGCTGTCCAAGCCGCCCATCCGGCCTCCTCCGGCAGAATGGGACCTGAATGTAGTACTCATGCAGCTTACGCGTTCACCCTTCGAGCCGATGGTGATGTGCTCGCTCCGGCACATGTCCTGGAAGGTGGCCTTCCTGGTGGCATCTCAATAAGGAGATAGTCTTACTGACTTTCTTCCTGAGACCCCATGCCATCCAGGCGTCGGTGGCTCTCCATACACTTGACTGCAAGAGGGCTCTTGCCTTTTATCTGCAGCGCACCCAGACTCATTGCAAATCTGGCTGGCTCTTTGTGACTTACGATCCCAAGCGACTGGGGCAGGCAGTCACCAAGCGCACCCTCTCCATCTGGGTGGCGTACTGCATTGCCTTCGCCCATACAAAGGCGGGTGCCCCTTTGGATCGACGAATCACCGCACATGGTGTCAGAGCCAAGGCGGCTTCGGTGGCCTCGCTACATTCAGTGCCCCTGCGAGACATCTGCCGGGCAACAACCTGGTCTTCAGCGAACACCTTTGCTGCACATTACTGCCTGGAGAGGGAGTCCCGTCAGGACAGTGCCTTCAGCCAGGCTGTACTCCGTAATCTGTTTGGGGAATAAGCAGCTCCTGTCCTCCAACCCTTCTTCATGGCTACCGAGGGCTTTGCCCCGAGGACCCGAGGAATCGGGCTCCTGCGGGCATCGGCTTCTGCTGACGATCTCATGGAGGCATTTTTGGTTACAGGTTTGGTAGCCTGTAGCTGGGGGAGTCCCATAAGTGAGGACTGACTTCCTGCTTGTTCCTGGAGAAAGTGTAGTTACTCACTTGTAATAGGTGTTCTCCAGGGACAGCAGGAATCAGTCCTACTACCCTCCCACCTTCCCTGATGAGTTGCTGGATTTTTACCCTTCCCTTGCCATCTGCTTAGTAGGGCTCGAGCTAAGGGACCTGAATGAGCAAGATGGCACCCTTGGGCGGGAAGAAGACCACGCATGCGTGGCAGCAATCCCAAAGGCTTTCTTTGAAAGCTGGGGAATTGCTCTGCGCAGGCTCCGTCGGTGCTGACGTCACCCATAAGTGAGGACTGATTCCTGCTGTCCCTGGTGAACCCCTATTACAGGTGAGTAACTACGCTTTCTTGTAACCTAAAATCTTGACTATGAGAAAACAGGGAACTTGTAGATAGGGTGAACATCCCTTTGAATTGAATCTTTTTTATTGCTTATCAAAGCAAAAACATAGTGTAATGAATAATGATCGTGTGTCATGCCTTGTAGCCATTTGGGGCCTTCATATAGGGAAATCATTTAATCCCTTTTTCGTTTTCTCCTTTTCTAACAATAATAAGCATGGGGTCCCAGGATTACTAATCTGATCTGCGTTTTTCACCCACACCTGCATGCGTCCTATACTCACCCACATACAATCCCTACATCAACAGTCCCACTTCTTGGTTGACAGGAATTGTTAGGGTGCCATTGTATCACCTCCTCTAGCTTTTATTTAGGAGGAAATAATAATTTCCTCCTAAATAAAAAGCCTCCCCCTCCCCCCCATTAGCTCAAATGAGCATTCCTTTAAAATAGCGATCCCCAAATTCAGTCTTCAAGAGCTGGAATCCTGTCAGGTTTTATGAATAAGATCCATCTGCATAAACTGGAGGCAATGCATGCAAATATATCTCATACACATTCATTGTGGAAATCCAGAAAAATTGACTCGGTTGTTGCCAATATTCCTGCAAAGCTGCATAGGAGTCCTGTGCCTCTGCTGCTACCAGTGGGTAGAGGTGCTGTGATATCAGGGGTCATTCCAGAACAGGAATAAGCCCCTTGGATGTGCGGCATAGACGTTTTCACTAGAAAAAACATCTATGACCATATTCTGATACACCCTTCACCCTGCACATACATGGCGCTAGCACGGGGATCTCAGAATGTGGGCGGAAGGGGGCAGAAGAGGGGCGTGGTTAGCAGTGCAGATGTGCAATACATATTCAGGAAAGACCCGTGTACTTTCTGTTTGTTTCCCACGGAAGTCCACGTTATACCTGCGGAAACATGGAATAAGACCAGGACTAAGAAACCTTTCTGCTCTGTTCTGCAATGTGTGCCATAGAGATGAATGGCTGTGATAAAGATGTTTTGAACTGGTATGTCTGCAGTCTGGAAGACCACAAGATGCAGTTGTAAAGAATAGAATGCAGAGATGGTAAAGACACATTACTAAACACCCCTACAGAAATATTCAGAGGTGCAATGGTGATTATTCCGGCTATGCTGACAATTGCTGTGTAAGCTAGAGGAGGTGATACAACGGCACCCTAACAATTCCTGTCAACCAAGAAGTGGGACTGTTGATGTAGGGATTGTATGTGGGTGAGTATAGGACTGATGCAGGTGTGGGTGAAAAACACAGATCAGATTAGTAATCCTGGGACCCCATGCCATCATGTTATACCAGCTGTTTTCTAGAGGTGCAGGGCATCTGTACTGCAGATGTATGTTTTGTGTGACTGCAAGTGAGAGTGTGTGTGTGGTTAGAGGGATGCATGGGGTGATCTGCTGTATGCCACTGCAATTTTGGGGGGACATCGGTGCCTGGACAGTACCTGGTCTATAGAACTGACTGCAGCGTGACCAGGTACCAGTGCGAGTGGCTAGGATACAGCAGAATAGGGCCTCTATGGCTAAATATCAAAGCATATCCCTGTCAGCGATAAGGGACCCTCAGAATGAGTGCTTGCTGCAGGGCACACAGCACCATCAGTGGTCTCACAGTTATGCACATTTGTATAGACAGATGCTGGTGCTCTTGGGCATCTAGTACTGCTGTTTGCACTGGTGCATGTACTCAATCTGACGGTCCCTATTTAATGCCAGGGATATGCTCTGACATTTAGCTGTAGAGGACCATTTCTGATTTCTTCTGGTCCTGATCACGCAAAGGACTAGCTTAAATGGTCTGTTTTGCATCAGCACCTCTGTATCATCCATTTTCATGGGTAGTTGGCATGGGCACCACACTGTCAGTGTGAGGAGCAGCTTTGGGGATGCATATTTTAACTGAGGAGGCGTGGCTGCATGGAGACAGGCAGCAGTGGAGCTGTACATGTTTTGGATTTGCCAAGGTCAGGGACGTCCAGGCCACTTGCTACACATACTTATGTCCTGGGGTTTGTGTGTGCCATGCCGAATGAGTCTTTGTTCCCGATTTCAGACCCGCAGGCATGCCCAGACCCATGCGTGCAGAATTAGGGTCAAATGGGGTCTGTTTTTCATTTAGACGTGCCCACATGCTGGACGTACATGTTATGGAATCACGCTCATTGTGTTTTCAGATGCAATAGCACAGAAACACCCCCCCCCCACACACACACACACACTGACAGCAGCACGGGCAGAGGACTCCCATGCAGCTTCATGGGAATGCTGGTTGTGGCCCTCAAGGATTGAGTTTGGGGACCCCTGCTGTAAAACATTGTTGTGGTTTTAAAAGTTGCTGTGTAAAACATAAAGCTGGCAGGCTGATGGCATGCGATTCTACTCAATTACTAGTCTAAAATCTTGAGGGCAATATTCTAAACCACTGGGGGATAACTGCATGAATGTGTTTTATGTTTTAAATTTGCCACTCTGGAGAATGGATAAATTTGGACAATATCAGTGGCTATATGACAAAATGGTATCCTCTTAAAATGGTGTAGGATTAAGCATAGTCCAGGAATGGGGCCAGAAGTTACACAGAGAGTGGTGAAATTCAACTGCTCTCCATATAACTAACGCATTCATGTCTGAACACAGAAATAGCAGGAATAATGTTAGACAGAAAAGTTATGCTGACATTGTGCAGTCAGACTTTACCGCATGGCTCAGCTGAGAATCTACTTAAAATTATCCAGATAAATTAGGGGTATTTTATTTATTTATTTATTTATTTAAAGTCTCTTTTATACCGCGCTATTCAGCATCAGTGCGGTTTACAATAAACAACGAACATACACATTTCCAATAGTACTTTGTGTTTACATATGAACAGGAGAACAACTTGGCTGATTGCAGTCCCGCTGAATATTGACCTCCTTGATTTTTTTCCCGTTTATACACATAGGAGGGCATTCTATCCTGCAAATAGTGGGGTTGGATGTACGGGCTGGACGTCCAACCCATGCTTAGCCCCGGAACCCGATTCTGTGGCCAGCGCTCCTTGCACATACAGAGTGTTTGTTCAGGGAGAGCTGGATGTGGGTAGGAAGGGCGGTGCTGGGGCAGAGCCGGGATGTGGCCAGGCGCCGGCACGTACAAAGGCTATTCAGGACGAGCCTCTGCACGTCCCCCAGCACAGAGAATAACGCCTGATTTATTCCACCCTGATGATGGAATAGGTGCCAGGCACTTTTCTGTTCACAGTCTGCAGCTCCCCCAACCCTATCATGCAACCATAGTACAGCACCCACAGCCCAACTGAGGCCTTGTGGGCCCCCGCTGAGAGTCGGATGGCAGTGTGCTGGAGCCATGCTCTGTCAGGGCAATCCGTGCCTCTGGCTGGACAAGCCGACACCATGGCGATGGGACACCACTGCACTGGCACACCATCTGGAGCGTTGTGCAGTCTGGATGGGCAGACCAGGGGACTTCCCCCGCAGTGGCATACGGTGCACGCTGGAATGTCTGGGTGCCCGATTCTGCAATTGCAAGTGCGTCAAGCTCCCGCAGTTGTGAAATCGAGTGCAACCCGGCCCTCATTTAATTATTTATTTAGCTGTATTTATATACCACCTTTCACCAGGTCAAGGCGGTTTACAGGGAACATCTTCAAGTACTTTATAACAACATCTTAACTATATATATCATACAATCAGGTCTTGAGATCATAACTATTTAAAATTATAGCTATGTACAATGGAGGTAATAATCATCTTGCTATGTTCTTTGTAGAGTGGTTATGTTATAAGATTGAAATACTCTGTAAATAGGAGTGTCTTTAGCTGTTTCCTGAAGGTTTGAGATCTGTTATGTATGGAGGGTGCGTATAGTTGGAAGGCTCTTTTGCATGCTTGTTGGTTGGATTTGGTTCTGATTTGGGGGATGATGAGGGTGGTCATCGTGAAGGACTGTCTTGATCTTTGTGTTTGGGAGGTCTCAAGTAGCTTGTGGAGGTGGGGGGGGGGGAGTTGGAGTGAATCACTTTTTGTGTTAGCATAGTAGTTTTGAATTTTATTTGGCTCTGCAGTGGGAGCCAGTGAAGCTGTTTGAGGATGAGTGTGATGTGGTCATGTCTTGCCGCTGCTTGTAAGGGCCTTGCTGTTGAGTGGAGAGCTGTTTGCAGAGGTAGAAGCATGTATTTTGTTAGACCTTAATAGATGGCGTTGCAGTAATCCAGGTGTTGTATGATGGAGGCTTGCAGCATGGTACGGAAGTTTGTTGGTTCTAGGAATGGTCTGAGATGTTGAAGTGTCCAGGTTTTAGGCATCCCTATGTCCTAGGTGTGCACCATATGGAATCGGCCTCATAGTCATTATGAAGAAATATTGGCATACAGGAAGGGGGGCCTTTGTTCAGCTGATGTCAGGTGTCTTTATAGAGCCTTAGTATTCACTTTTAGTCCTCGAGGGCCGCCAATGTGTCAGGGTTTCAGGTTATACCTAATGAATACACATGGAAGAGATTTGCATGTCTGCTATCTCCATTGTGTGCAAATTTCTCTCATGCATATTGATTAGAGATAGCTTGAAAACCTGACCTGTTGGCAGCCCTCAAGGACTAGGAGTGAAGACCACTGCTATAGAGAGTTCTTAACTGGCTCCCAATTTTCAGGACAGGCTCTTCTAGTCCTGGTTTTTACTCCAATGCATACAGAGACTTGTGGTTTTTGATTTCTCTCTTGTATTCCCTCAACAAAGCAGGATGGTCAGCCTGTCCCAAAAATTCGGAGCATATTGGTAACCCTAGTTTGATGTAAGCTCCCAAACTATTACCCTTTCTGTTTTTGAATATAGATTTTAGATTTATTACTTATCTTTTCCAAATCCCAGCTTAAGGCAAGTTCCTTTCCTGCCCGTATTGGCTTGCAATCTAGTTAATGTGTTCTTTTTCTGTTTTCTGCCAGCATTACATAGATATGTAAGAAAAGGAAACATAACCAGTGAACCAAATGATAAGAAATTGTTACCTGCCATTTACTTTTACATTGCATTAATTTTATGGCCACATCAAAGTGAGAAGAGGAGTCCTGTTACTGTTTTGTGAGAGGTAGCGATGGGCGGGGGACTGCTGTGCATTGTGATCCAAATTTTCAGAATAACTTATTACTCTGTGCTTGTGTGTCTACTCCAGGTGGGTTCTTTCTTCATGATTAATCTTTGCCTGGTCGTTATTGCGACGCAGTTCTCGGAAACCAAGCAGCGGGAGCACCAGCTGATGCAGGAGCAGAGAGCCCTCTACCTCTCCTCCAGCACCGTGGCTAGCTACGCTGAGCCAGGCGACTGCTATGAGGAAATCTTCCAGTACGTTTGCCACATCCTCCGCAAGGCCAAACGCCGCACCGTGGGGCTCTACACCAGCCTGCAGAGCCGGCGGCAGAGTCGACCCGAGCTTGGCATCAATGGGAAGGAGAGGAGATACCTGTGTAAGAGCCAGCCTTTACAAATCCTTACCCAGGATCCAATCACTGTGGTTATGAATCTTTTTGCATTTATCTCAGTGGTACAGAAAACAGATGGGCGTCACAGTCAGTGTGATCTTGCCACCAGAATGGTAACCTTTCCAGTATAGATTATGTAAAGAGTTTTTTGCTGAATGAGTGGAGGCGCACTGTACACTGCACCAAAGTACTGTTGAGGTGCCAATGGAAGGAAAAAGTGCTGCTCGTGGTTGAAATCTTGGAGAATCCCAAGGCTTCAACCAACCTGTTCAGCAAGAAGGCCACAGTCAACTTTTATGGCCTATCACTTAAGACATTTATGCAGGCCCCCTGACTTAAGTGTGCGCAGCGTCTGTTTCCAGCATTTCCCTCCTGGCAGACGGTTCCTTAGATGTGTTTTTTTATGATTACACCTTCTCTCAGATTTAGCACGTATCTCAGGTTCCCGTTAGACTTTTTTAGTTTGACTATTCTTTGCATTACACACTGTCAGTCCCACTGAGGATTGTAAAGACTATAATATCCTCCTCTGTTTTCCTCGCTCTAGGCTAAACATGTTTAATGTAGCCAATCTTTCCTTCTAGCCTTTACTTGATTTGATATACCACTTATTAATCTTCCAAGCTGTATGCTGCATTTTTAATCTGCTTGGCATCTTTCCTGCAATGCAGAGAGCAGAGTGGATCGCAGTATCCCATGCGAGGTTTAACCAGGGCATTGTGCATAGGAAGGGAGATTTCTATGGGCCATCTTTCACTTTTAGAAAGGTGATGGCGGATAAGGAGCTTACGGTTTATCTCATTTGCCAAGCTTCTTAATGGATTTCAACTTTTGGATAAGACTTTTTGACTTCTGCTAAATCTTATCTTGCATGTTTCAGAAGAGAATCTGCAATGTGTGGAGTTTCCTAGGTCTTTTTCCCCTTCGTAAGGACCAATATATTGTTAGTTATGATTCATGGGGCCCACTATTCAAAAGTACCATTATTCAGAGGCATCAAGGGCTGACCGTGCTGTTTAAAGGAAATCTGGGTATTCAGTGCTGGTACCTGGATAGTGAGCGGTGCTGAATATCTGGAGCGAGCGGTCAGTGCTAGCAACTATCCAGATAGAGGTGATATTCAGCTGCCACCTGGATAGCTTCTCCCAAAAGCACTTAGGAAAGCATTTTTTACTGCCCTAAGTTATGCAACTAGATGATCTTCATAAGGGCCAAATAGCACCGCTGTCTGCATAGTCCCCAGCATTGCCCCTTCTCTGCCCACAGACCATAAGAACATAAGATATGCCATACTGGGTCAGACCAAGGTCCATCAAGCCCAGTATCCTGTTTCCAACAGTGGCCAATCTAGGTCATACGTACCTAGCAGTCTCCCCAAAAGACACAGGTTCCACAGTGCTTGTACTGGGTCAAGCATTGATATCCTGGGTCCCTTCTTAATAATGGTTTATGGACCTTTCCTCCAGGAACTTGTCCAAACCTTTTTTAAACCCGGCTACACTAACAGCCTTTACTACATCCTCCGGTAACAAATTCCAGAGTTTGATTACACGTTAAGTGAAAAAATATTTTCTTTTATTAGTCTTAAATAGTTTACCCTGTAGCTTCATTGCATGTCCCCTAGTCTTTAATCCCCGCATTAATAAGATGATGCCAAGGCAGTCTGTTGGGATATTCAGGCACATAGTGCCAGAGTGCCTTTTCTGAATGACTTCCTTGATTGTCTGGATAAGGTCTTCTGACCATTCCATGGTTATTTCCTATTTATTTTTCTCCCAGACTGCATATACTTTACGTTTACGTGTGTGACATCTAAGTGCTAAGTTTCCAGTTCATAGTTTAGACTTCTCTAAATCTTTCAGCCATTCATCCTCTTTTCTTCCTGTGCCCTCCACACCAAACAATTAACTGGTATCGGGAATAGACATGCAGTCTCTGCGACTAATGAATCTGGTGCCCCCCAGCCACATTCATTAACTCTCTCTTTTTGAGCTTCCTGGAATCCCAGGGATGATGTCGGTGCCCCCTTCTGTACTTTTGCCCTGTGTGGTTGCAACGTTCGAACAACAGTTGGTATGGCCCTGACTGGCATCAACAACTTTCCAACTGGGCACTCTACTGGGATGTGCCTCTGATGGCTCTACCACTCCCTGAAGTCGATTTTGGTTTGCCCTTGTTGCAACTGCTTTCTTTTGTTTGTTTTGTCTTTTTTACCCAGGAGAGGTAGGGCCGGTGCAAGGGTATTGGGCATCCAAGATGAACCTTCAGCCTTACCCCCCTCTGCCCCCTGAAATTTGATAGTTAAAGTCAACAACGATGATCATCCCAACACCACAACAATCCTGTAAAAATACATAATTGGACATCGTGGGGTCGATTTTCAATGGTTGCAGTCAGTGCTGTTAAAGCGACTGGCTGCCACCACTTTAAGTTAAGACTGAATATTTCGCACCGGTGCATATCCGGTGCTGGATATTCAGTTGTGCCAGACTGCAAAACAGCATACATTTAGGACAACATTTCACCTGTCCTGACTTTATGTGGTTTAGCTATATGGTTAGCAGCTGAATATTGTCACTAAGTGCATATCTGCCAGTGCCACCCTGCTCCGCTCACATAACACCCTGCTGCTATCCACATAGCGCCGGGGTGCTTAACCTGGTTAGCAGGGGATTTCTAGCAGCACTAACCAGGCTACTGCTGATAAATATTCCGCTCAGCAGCATTTTTGCAGTTTGCAGGTCTACAACCCACATAAATGCTTTAAAATATGTCACTCATATTTTTACATAGTAACATAGTATATGACGGCAGGATAAAGACCAGTATGGTCCATCTAGTCTGCCCAGCAAGGCGGCAAGAGTAGGTGCACGTGCCGCTCCGTGCAGGTCACCCCACCCCACCCTTTGTTTAGGTGTGTACCCACCACTCCGTGTAGGTCACCCCTATTTGTTAAGATATACAAGATATTTATGCTTAATTTGATTTTATCCTGTTGTTATAAAAGGGATCCACTGTGTTTGTCCCATGCCATTTTGAATTCTGTCACTGTGTTTGCCCCACCACTTCTATCGGGAGGACATTCCAAGCATACACCACACTTTAAGTGAAAAAGTATTTCCTGACATTGCCTTTCAGTTTACCCCCTTGCAGCTTCATGTTATGCCCTCTAGGTTTACAGCTTTCCCATCTTTAGAAGAGGTTTGTTTGTCCATTAATACTCTTTAAGTATTTAAAGGTCTGAATCATATCTCCCCTGTCCCTCCTCTCCTCCAGAGTGTACATATTTAGGCCTTCAAGTCTCTTCTCATAAGTCTTCTGACGCAGGCTCCAAATCATTTTAGTTGCCTTCCTCTGAACAGCTTCCAGCCTTTTTATATCCTTTGCAAGATACGGTCTCCAAAACTGAACACAATAGTCCTCACCAGCAACTTCTACAGTGGCACTATTACCCCTTCCTTTCTGCTAGTAATTCCTCTCTGTATGCAACCTAGCATCCTTCTGGCTTTTGCCACCACCTTGTCACACTGTTTCGCCACCTTGAGATCATCAGAAACAATCACACCAAGGTCTTTCTCCTGGTCTGTGCACATCAATCTCTCACCCCCTTATCGCATACAATTCCCTTGGATTTCTGCTTCCCAAGTGCATTACACTGCACTTCTTCACATTAAATCTTAACTGCCAAGCATTAGACCATTCCTCCAGCTTTTGTAGATCTTTCCTCATGTTATCCACTCCCTCGGGGAAGTCCACTGTGTTGCAAATTTTGGTGTCATCTGCAAAAAGACAGACTTTTCCATTCAGCCCTTCGGCAATATCACTCACGAGTATATTGAACAGTATCGGTCCCAAGACCGAACCCTGGGACACACTTCTAATCACCTTCCTTTCATCCGAGTGAGTTCCGTTTACTGTTACCCTCTGTTGTCTGTCAGTCAACCAATTTCTGATCCAGTTCACCACCTTGGGACCCATCCCCAAGCTGTTGAGTTTATTGATAAGCCTCCTACGAGGAACAGTATCAAAGGCTTTGCTGAAATCTAGGTAAATCACATCCATCGCATGCCCTTGATCTAGTTCTCTGGTCACCCAGTCAAAGAACTCAATCAGATTTGTTTGGCAAGATCCTCCTTTGGTAAGACCATGTTGCCTTCGATCATGCAACCTGTTGGTTTCGAGGAAGTCCGCTATTCGCTTTTTCAGGAGCGTTTCCATTACTTTTCCCGCCACTAAGGACATTTGTTTTATGTGTGGGCCCACGCTCCCTGCAGGTAAAGGAATGTGCTGATGGCTCTTTGAGTATGTCAGATTCTCAGAATCTATTGGTTAGCTTTGACCGCTGCCCCTCAGAAGCTGCTGTCCTAGGCAATGTCCTCATTCTGCCTAATGCTTGAGCCAGCCCTCGGGATAGGACAGCACTTAAGCTTCCAGACATTCTGACAGGGTTAAGTATTGCACAGTTTTCTTCTTTCTCGACCGCACCCCCAACCTGTCGCCTCAAGCTACAACTTGTCAGAGAAGACAGAGAATGTTTCTGCAATCTTGTTCATTTTCGGAAAGCAATCCTGTGTTTAGATCTGGCATCCATAAAGCTCTCTTTCCTAGTGTTTATTAAGATAACTAGTAAAAAGCATTAAAACTGCTTTGAATGACTGTCAGGAATAGAGGTCTATAAATACTATTAATAAATAAATAAAGAAGCTTTTAACAGAAACAAGCTTGGAAAGGTGTACTGCTTTTAAGATCATATGGAAATACAAATGCATTCTGTATAAGAGAAGAAAAGCATCCATGTATCTGTTCCTTTCCACATCTGGAGGGATTAACTAATATGGTCTCCCCTTACTGTGCTGTGTTGCACAAAGAATGCATAATGAAAGGAGCGGTGCATTGCAATAACTGTGAGGCAGCAGTTTTGAGCAAGATCTCCCAAAGGCTGCAGTGTTGCTGTATCAGTGTACAGATTTTACCAAATTGCCTGCCATATCTGGGGGTAACATATGCGTATGAAGGGTAACCTAGAACATGGTGTCTAAAAAAAAATGCCAAAAAAGCATCTTTCTATAAAAACAGCATAGGCATGCAAGTGCCTTTATAAAACAGGCACCCAGAACCTGCCCAGTAGCACACAAATCTTCATGCACAAATTTACATCTGTTCCAAAGAGGCTATGCATTTAATATTCAGTCTTTAAGTGGGGTTTTAGAAGGTTCATCTAGTAAGAATCTGGGACATCCAGACCACAACATCCAAAAATCTGGGAGAGTGGCAGCAGTGAAGGGAGACATATATAAGTGCCTTCTGAAATCTCTCCGTCTTCACTTCAAAAGATGAACGTCCCAGTAACCTGGTATTTTATAGGTATGTAGGTGCCTATATCATTATAAAGTAGGCTAAAAACAGGCACCTGCATGCCCTTCACACATAAGTGACCTGATAATAAAATTGCCCTGCACATCAAGACCTTCTGAAGGCTGTGCTGTTGCTTTGTCTGTGTTGAGCTGGAGGGGCTGAGCAGGTCTATTAGTAGTGGTGAAAGCCTGGTGGGAGGCATCTCCAGCCAGGGAATGGGAGAAGAGATCTATTAGACATCGTCAGTGGGGACTGAGAGTGAAGGAGGCACCTTTAGCACAGGAGTAGGGAGGGGCTCAAATTTGGAAGCCAACCAGGATAGCCAGAAGTCTTGCACCAGCCCCGCTGTTGAATAAAAATAAATCATCTCATATTCTTCTGAAAGTTACCCCTACAAATGTGTGATTGCTAATACATTAGCCTCTATCTCCATCTCCTGGCGTTATCATATCACTTCCCCTGGCATAATATTTATTTATTTCTCAGTATTTACTATGCTGCCCTGAAAACATAACAGTCAGCATGATGGTTTATAAAATGCCAAAAAAAAAGCATGAGAGAGCAGATCGAGGGAACAATTTACATCGTCTGTTGTCTAAGAGAGGATGAAATAAGTGCTAAAGGGAAGGGAGGCGGGGATGCTGACCTACCTGTATGGAAAGGCCATAAGAGGAACGAGCCCACTCCTCAGTAGTAAGGGCCTAATCAGAGGCGAGCTTGAAAAGCCAAGACTTTAAGGCTTTTCTAAACTCTGCTCCACCTCAGACGACTTTTTGCTGACACCTGGTCTACCAGGGTAACACTCAGTCTTGGGATGCTCTGAACCGGAGCATCTGACAGGCCTCTTTAAACATTTGGGCTCTAGGCATATTGCCTTTGCCTGCTGACGATCATATGGCAACTATTGGAAACAGTGGCTCAATGAAGATTATGCACATGGACACAGAGAGGAGCTCGGATGAATGAGGGTTAGCACTCTGTAATAACATGTCATTAGCACTTGCATCATTCAAGTATCCAAGTAATTCACAGCAGTCCCTCTGAAGCAAATATTTGAAAAGAAATTGCTTTCTTTATTAGTGAAATATATGAAGATTTTGGTCCTTCCCCTCCTCATTCTGGCATTTGCAGCTTGGCTTTTTCTGTGGCCGAACGCCCTGGCATAGGAGATTTACAAATTTGTAAAAAGACCTGTGAGTCCAGATTCTCTCAGGAAGGTAAACAGGTGACTTCAGAATAAAAGAACATTGTAATATTCATTTTATTTTCTATTTGCATTTTGCAGGGTTTTGCCAGAAACACCGCCAGCCTGACTACACGCCTCATGCTCTTGTGCAGCCCATTGCCATAACGCTGATGTCTGATCTCAGCAGCTGCCCACAGTGCAAGAAGGCCCAGTGGGAAAGCAACCGGAAGCCGTCGGTCCCGGAAAGCTCCGAATCCAAGCAGGAGGATACCCAAGAGTGCAGCAGCAACCACAGCAAGAAGAGCGACGGCACCTCAGACCTGGATAAGGAAGAGGAAGAGGAGGGGGATGAAGGCTTCTGTGAAAAGGTTTGGGGGGAAGTGCGGATCAAGCTGCGGGGAATCGTGGACAGCAAATACTTCAACCGTGGGATCATGATTGCTATCCTGGTGAACACCATCAGCATGGGGATTGAACACCATGAGCAGGTGAGACACTTCCTGGGGTAGCCTGTTGCCTGCTGCATGAAACCAAATGCTTTAACTCCAAATAGATAAACCACTTGGATTGTAGCAACCAATTAAGATGTATCACCTGGTCTTGAAATGAGTGCTATTAATGAATAAGAGGGTAAATTTCAGCGCCACTGTACAGATAATTTTGAGTGCCGTCTTGCTCCACCCTCCCTCCACCCTTTCGCTATACAGATATTGTCAGGACAGATTGACGTTTGTTCAGCTCAACACCATCTGCAAAGCTTTTGAATCTCTGTGGATAGGGAACTTATATTTTTACTGATCAATGGTAAACCTAGAACTTCCTTTGAAGACTGACCATGAAGTTGTTGAACTGATGATTGCATGCAGGGGATTGCTTGGTTCCATGTGCCTCTTGTGAATGCATTATCCCACAAACTAAGAAAAAGTCAGCTTATCGTTGAGCTTTAAAACAGTTTTCAAATACATTTATAATGGACTATGTCAGAAAACGGAAACATCTTATTTTTATATCAACCTCCCAAGGCAGATCATTTGTTGGGTCTTTCCTTTCTTGTGCTGTTTCTCACCTTATCCTTGTCTTTCTTTCTTCTTTTGTCTCTCTAAGTCCTCTTCTAGAAAAATATAGAATGGCAGCAAATAATGACTGAAAAAACTAATCTCCCCTTTTTATTTACCTGTTGAGATACCCACTGGAATCTTTAGCTTTGCCCAGGCTGCCTTGAATTCTGTTGCCGTATGTGTCCCACCATCTCCACAGGGAGGCTGTTGTATGCATCTGCCGTCCTTCCCATGAAACATATTTTTTTCATCACTTCTGGGTTTACCCCCTTTTAGCCTCAAATCTTGACCTCTTTTTCCAGAACTGTCTTTCTGTCTGCACTGTGGACATTTTTGAGATATGCAAATATCTCTATCATAGTCCCGCTTTTCCTCCACTCCTCCAGGGTGCACATACCAAGGTACTTAAGTCTCACCTCGCGGTGCTCAGGCTACAGACTGTGATTAGCATTTCTCTCTGTCTCCTTTTGGAGATATAAGAGGTTGCTTTGGAACAGTTAGCCTGCATGTGAACATGCAAACAGTAGCATATATACATATAAAAGGCATCTACATGTAAAAGCCAATTTTACAGTGACACTGTCTACTTGTGTTCATGCTGTGGGTTGCACAGATTCAAAGAGGGCATGGTTTGAGTGGTCCAGAAAAATGACACGTGTATTCCTGAATTCCCCTGTTGAGTTTTGCACCTCCTCTTAAACATACATATGTGTCTTATAGGTGTAGCTTTTGAAATTTGCTACTTACACATGTAGGTTCTGAGAACCGGCACTTGCAGTTACAAGTGATGCCTCTCTTTTATGATGAATGTGTTTTCTTGTAAAATGGCCGTTCTTATTGTACATGTCGTCAAATACACATGCACTTGTGCGTGTCCTAATACATATTTAACAAACCGCTCTGCATTCAGCAGGCCCTTTATAAAATAGGCTGGGGACCATGATGATCCCAACTTAGGTGTTCCATTTTCGACGCAGACGTTTTGCATAAAATGGTAGTCTATAGAGCTGGGTCCCATACCCCAGAGAAGTATTCCCTAAGGCTTTGTATATAGGTATTACTAATCATTTGTATAGCACTACAAGGCATAGGCAGCCCTGTATATATAGATGTAAGACACAGTCCCTGCTCATCAGAGCTTACGATCTAATCAAGAGAAAACACATGGAGGTCAATTCCGAGATGTGCGTCCCCATGCCACCCGGATGTCAGAAGGGAGGAAGGGGAGATGTTCAGGGGGGAAGATAAGTTGCACAGTTTTGGTCGTGTTCAATTTCAGACAGCAGTAAGACATCCAAGCAGCAATGTCGGATAAGCAGGCAGAGATCCGGGACTGGATTCCTAGAGAGATTTCAGGCACAGAGAGGTAGATCTGAGAGTCGTCAGCATAAAGAAGGCACTGAAAACCAATAAGCGCACCAAGGGACTGAGTGTAGAGAGAGAAAAGTAGAGGTCCCAAGACAAAGCCCTGAGGTACACCAACTGAAAGCGGGATGGCAGTAGAGGATCATCCTTCAGAACATACACTAAAAGTGCACTGGGAGAGATAAGAAGAAAACCAGGACAGAACAGAGCACTAAATCCAAGCGAGGGCAGGGCATCGAGGAGAAGGTGAAGATCAACAGTGTCAAAGGCAGCAGAAAGGTCAAGAAGGATGAGGATCAAGTAAGGGCCCTTGATTTGGTGAGGAACAAGTCACTGGAGACTTTGGCAAAAGCCGTTTCTGTGGAATGTAGAGGACAAAAGCCAGACTGCAGTGCATCCAGCAGAGCTTGAGAGGAAAGTAAGTCAAGACAGCAGTGGTGAACCGCTCATTCAAGTAGTTTCGAAGCAAAGAGGATGCAGGTCTGCGTGTCATCTGCACAGAGATATAGAACTTATTAGAATATGAAACCCGTCCTGGGCCTCATCAGTGTGCTGCTCCACTGGTCACCCTCCTCATCTCAAAGTGAACTCTCCTTACCACTCTCCTTTGATACCTGTCACTCAGCTTGTTTCTAATCCAGTTTACCACCTTGACATTAACCCCATATCAGCCTCCTTAGTCCACCAATGTCAAAAGATTTACTATATTTTCTCTCACTTTGAACTTTTTGTAAGCATCTATGGGTGCCTTTAGGAATGGGGAAAGCAGGGTAAATATTGGACATGAATGTAGAAATAAAAACAACTTACAGACTGGACAATAGCAAAACCAATTTCTGCCATGTTGGGTCAGCTCACTGGGAAATAGCCAGCACAATCCCAAAGAATAGATCCATTTCTTGTCTCTGGTCTCCTATAGTTGCTGTTTCTCCTGTTTCTCACAGGATCATAAAGAGTTTTACCTGCTCATTCATTTGTGAGAAGTCTTTGATGTTCTCTCTCCTCTCTGGGAAACGTGTGTCTGTTATCTTTGTATTTTGCACAGGAGAAACTGCATTTCTGTTTCCATTCTACACTATTGCATTGTAAGCAGAGTCTGGGTTCTGGGCTTTCCAGTTCAGTTTTTGTCTGCATGTTTCTGTTTCTGGTCTGTGGTCACTTACTTTGTATATGGTGAGGTTCTGTCTGTGTTTTGTGCGTGCAGCTGAGGCCAGGTATTGTGCTAGTGTGTAGTATCTGTGTAACGATCAAGAGTAGAGCAGCTTGTTCAGTTGTTTTTTTCTCTCTGGTTGTGTGCCTTTATCTCCTTCGCCATTCCAGTCCTTTCAATGTCTTTTTCCTGGTTTATCTCTGTTTAGCTTTTCTTTTTTTCACCACCTTTCGATCTTCCTTTTCTCCTGCTTTCTATTTTTCTCCTGCTCGTCTATCCATCTCACCTCTCTTTATTCACCTCATCTTATTCTTCCTCATGTTAGCAGCCTGAAGCCTTAATCTATTTGGTTTAGTCTAATTTGTCCACTGGGAATATGATAAACACTGTGCCCAAAGCAGCTGAAAAGAGAAGTTCGAATGAGAGAGTTCTGCAAGTCTCTGATGTGTGCTTTGCAGCCTCGCCTAAAGACACAGATACTATTTCCAGCTACAAACTGGGCACAGAGCCAAAGCAAGTCATATGCTACTGCTGCTCGATGAAAGCCACGCTGGAGGAAAAGCTTGCTCCTTTTGTAAGTCGCATTCTGCATTACGGTGACTTGCATGACCAGCCCGGTAACCCAATGGTTAGCTCCCTGTACTGCCATTGAGGGTGCTTGCTCTGACTACTGAGAAAGCATCTATAACTGAGAATCTGTGGCATGATCTCCAGAGAACTCTTTCTGCTACAAATTTGGGTGTGGTGATCCATATAAAAATGTAGTGCCATCACTAAGGGAAAGGAATCTAGGAGTTTCCTTTTTATTTCATTCCCCTCATTCACCTGCCTTTTTGTAACCCTGCTTTCAGATTTCTGAGTTGGCCCGGTGACGGCGCACAGCGGTGGACCTGGTTTTAATTCCTGGGTCAGGCCTTCTGCTCGCCAGCGAGGATGCAGAGACGGGGTTCATGGGGCAGAGGGAGGAGCTTCAGTCATAGCACAACAGTGACACCCGATGGCTAGTCATAGGATTCCCATTTTCTGGGTTCCATAGTTTCTATCCACCCTCTCCCCCTGACTGAGGATTGTCTTTGCAATGGCTGGACTGAATTGGGAGGGGGCAATGTGTAATAAAAGAGGAAGGAAAAATCTCTAGGCAGTTGGTTTCAATTGACCCAAAAGCCTAAATAGAGCAGTTGAGGCAGGCCCCAGTAGAGCTGGAAGCCCAAAGGTGCATGGGGAAGCTGCTGGGAGCGAAAATAAATTCTGCATACCCACTAGCTTCCACCAGACTCCTCAGCCATAATTAATCTGAAATCAGGGCTTGCAACGGTATTTGTAGACAGGAGAGTCCCTTGCAGGAACATAGTTGGTTTGTAGTCTGAGGGTGGTGGCAGGATTACAGCTAAAGGCTCTGTCATTCCTTGCCTCTCCACATTTACTGACCTCCCTCACTGTGTGTAGTTTAGCTGCTCAAGAGCAGGGGGCTGTCTACCTCCCTTACAAACCCACCATGTCCTACAGCTTTCTTTTACTGCTTTCTTTACTTTCCTATTTTCAGTCCTATTGTTCTTTCTTCTTTGATTTTTCTTCTTCCTTTTCTCTTCCTTGGTGCCCTTTTGTACATTCCTTTTTCTCCTTTGGATGGAGAGGCAATGGCTAACTAGTTAGAGGAAGATTAAACACTGTCTGCTTGACTGGAGAAACAGATATAATTAGAGACAAATCCTTGACCTTTGCAAATATTGAAAAAAAAGAAATAAGCAATTTCTTAACCATCAATCCCTGCCATCAGGAAAGACAGCAAGGGATGGGGGTGGAGGATAGGGCTGTCCTAGAGGAGAGACAGTGTAGATGGAATATGTATGCTAGGAATGGAGAGACTGAGAGAGAGGAAACAGGAGAATGAGAGTAAAGGCATTTAAACCCCTTCATCTTTTCCTTTTTTCATTATCTCAGGCATAATCAGGCAATTCAGCTTGAAAATTGTCACCTCCATTTAGCATATGGTCTCTCTTTCAGTGTGAGTGTCATTAGATCATTGCCTATTCCATTTCCCATTTCTCTCGAGCTCTCTCTTTCCTTTTCATTTGCTGTTTTTGTTATTCAAATGTAATTATATATGAAAATTGAGGCTCCTTTTTTTAAAATGGAAATTGCAAGTATTCAACTTCACCAGCGCGCATGTGTGATGAGCGTTGTGGTGAGTGTGTGTGTGTGGGGGGGGGGGGTGGCAGGGTTGGTGAAGGGGTTGACGTGGAGTTCGTGGGCTTCGTGGGAGAGAGAAATGATGCTGCCAAAACATTATGGTTGTCAACAAAATGTAGAATTAATTGTAGCCACTTGTGAGTGAGAGGGAGGGGGGGGAGGGGGGACGTTTTCCACAACATGAGTGGCAAAACCATTGGCTAGGTACGGCAAGCAGATCTCTCCAAAGAAATTAGCTAATAAAGTGAATTTATAGATGGCCTCTTGGATAGAGGACTTAAAACACCCTGTTAAATTTTCAGTTGCCTATAAATTAATAGGGCTAATATTATATATTGTTAGCATCAATTTTTTTTTTTAAATAATCTTCTCCCTCTCCCCCCACCACTTTCTCCTCTTCTGAAATGTCCCGTCTTTCTTACCCTGGAAGACCTGAAGTAGCAGGGAGCAGCATTCCTATGATGCTACATGGAAGTTCTCCATCCATGCTGCTGATTATGGTGGGGAGGTGCCACGATATTGCCATTAAAAACATGATATTGTAGCACTCCCCCCCCCCCACCCCACCAGTAGCAGCGCGGGCAGAGAACCTCTGCAGCATTTTAGAAACATCGGTAGGGGGGGTAGTGGTGGTTGTTAGAGGGTGACCTGATAAAGAAACTGTCTTGCATCCCCCCCCATGCAATCTCTAGTAGCCTATAAAAGGACTTGATTTTCTTTTTCCCTTTATCCCATTTTCTTTCCCAATGTTCCTACTTCTGTGGTTTACGCTCTCTTTGCTGCTTGTCGACCAGCAGGAGATACTTCGGTCAGTTTTCCTTTTCTGCCTGATCGCACCACCTCTGCAGTGCATCTAGCCCCCCAGCCAGCTTCGACAGATGGAAGGGTTCAAACTCATGTCTTACGCAGACTGCAGCATGACAAACTATGTCACAGGTCTGGCTTCAGATGACTGCTGTAATGGGAGATTCAAAAGTGTTAAGCTGCCTAGCTATGGGCCCTTATGGTTCCTCATTGTTTGACAGCTCTGTAAATCCCAGTGTATCCCATCATAGAACAAAGAACAGTTTTTCCGATGGGACCTTGCAGAAGGGGGGCATAGGCCAGTTGTCAAAGAGGGAAACCTCTTTTAGCTGGTACATTGTACAAATGAAATAATGAACATTTTATTTTTTGGTGAGTGTGTCTGTAAAGTTTTTTTGCCATCCAGAAGGTGTGTGGTGCTATAAAGCAGTGCCAGACACTCGTGGCTGAGCAGTTTAACATGAACAGATTTTCATCAGCTGTAATGAAGACCTGCCATTAGAAATAATACTTTGGAGAAATCAACACACAAGGGTGTGTGAGAGAGAGAGAGGCAAACAAATTAATTTGGAAAATATGAGGCTTAATTGAATATGTTCAGGATTGTTAAACCATGACAGTAATATAAACAAAAGGGAGGAAAAACCTAGTGTGTATTAATGAGAATCATAAATTAAAAAGATAAAGACACATTCAAAGATAGAAATAGGAAGAAAGAAGTATCTGTTAAATATAAATTCAGGATGTTAGATGCATGAGAGTTCACCTGATGTTTTTAGTAAAATAATATTTTTTTCTTCTTTCCTGGTGTCACATACTAGCATGAAAAGGATGCATGTCTTTATTCTATCATGTGCTAGTGCAGAAATACCCTCAATAAAAAGATAGACAGCTCAGAGATGAGATTTAGGAGGGAATTACTGCACTCAGGGAATAATGCACGATATTTGACTCTTAGCGCATATGAAATGGCAAAATTGTGTGTTGTTTTACTGTAATGCACATTAATTTAAGGCAATGAGATGCAGAGTATGCAGAGCACCTTATTATTGTGTAAATGGAATAATGCAATTTCGGCTGAACTTCAAAAGCTGCATTGTTTGGGGGAAAATAATGCCAGTTTTGAGCTGACATTATTTTTCCTTCCTGGTGCTTCAGGCTACTAACACACAGCCCGAAATTCTGGAAAGTCTCACTAAATGTATTGGCGTGTAGACTGGTCCCCCCCCAAAGACACTCCCACCTTCCCCATAAACAGACTCCCTCACCACTGGTCATGTCTCCTGCCTCCAAAGACCCTCCTGGGATGCTCGGCTAAGACCCCCAGGTCCTACTGGGAGGTTCCTTGGTGGCTAGAGTCTGGGGTAGAAGCAATCCGCAGATGCTTCTGCCATGTCTAGTGCTGGGCTCAAAATGGTTCTAATGGATCCAAGACGGCGCTTTGAGAGGACGCACCTGAAGGACGCTCCGGAGTGTTGCATTGTTGGGGGCAGCTGGCAGCTTGCCTGAGGTCATATAATGGGCAAAAGGAAGGGAGAAAGGAGAATGTAGCCCCCCTGAATCCTGCTAGACCCAGCCACTGCAGCAGATAATGCTGGACGCCTACTGGACTCCTTCTGTCCCTGTTTTTGCATCTGTTTCAACCCAGCTTGAGGAAGTTTTGGCGGGCAGCAGTGTGGATGAGGCTTTGTTAAGTCCCCAAGAGAGGATGCTGCCTCCGAGGCCCAGAAAAAATTTTGCTGTGGGACAGCAGCATGTGGGGAGCCCTACGGAGGTTACGTTGTTCTCCCCTTTGCTGGGGGGGGGGGCTTCCGATGGCGATTTTTTCCCCCTACCCAAAGGGCTGGAGTTGGACTCCTTGGAACAACAACAATCACCCTGAAATGTGAGTGATATTGCCTGTGGCAAGGGGGATACAGCTTCATGTTTGGTAATGCAGGAGATGAGTGATACTTGACTCACTTTAGGATGCTATACAGGGCCTTAAATCTTCTATATTGGCATTGTCTGGTAAATCTTCTATATTGCCATTGTCTGGTAAATTTCTGGGAGTCTTGACTGTGGTTTCCGAGGCTCTTCTGGCCCATTCTCAGGTGCTGGCACAGCATTCTGCTAAATGTGACTCTCTAGAAGTTAGCAAAGTGCAAGATCTGGGGGAAGCCTTGGTGAAGGATAAGAACTATATCCATCAAAGGACAAACAATTTGGAAAATCAGACGCACAAAAATAATTTAAGATTCTTGAGCTTCCTAAGATCTCCCTTAATATTACCAATACATATAGTAAAGAAATACTTGATTGAAGTTTTGGAAAAGCCATCGGAATCTCTACCTCCAATTGTTAAAGCCCAATATTTGTCTGTATTGGAGAAATCTAATCAATCTGTTGAACAATGAGAGTCTGCGTTTCCAGTATGAACCTTACAGGCTTTTAAGAATCATTTCTGGAGGTACTAACACAAAGGACCACTTTAGTAGTTACTTTTGCCCTGGAATTTAACCACAACGCTGTGTTTAAATTGTATTTCCGTCATATGGATAAGTTGTTTTGGGGCTCAAAATGTGTGTATTTCCGGGTTTATCTAAATTTTCTAAAAAGCGATGCCAGGAGTTTCTGGCATTGAGGCCTAGGGCCATAGCTCTGGGAATCAGCTTTTGGCTACGATTTCCTTGTAATTGTTTGATTGTTTCTAAGGGGAAGAATTATTTGTTTTTTTTTAACCTAAGCAGCTATTTGACATTTTAGTAGCAAAGGAAAAATCAAAGGTTCAAGTTATCGTCCCAAAGGTTTAAACACTGTTTGGGTCGGCTGAATACTCCAATTTGGGGACGCTTCCTTGGAATATTGCTTTGTTTTCTACCTTTTTTTAAAACATTTCCTGGATCTTGGATCTTAATTTAATTGTAAAGGAATGTATTAGTTATTATTTCCTTTTTGAGTTTTTTAAATTTACCTTAGGAATTACTATTATTTTCTGCTTTCAGTTTGTTTAAGAGTGAAGTGTATTGATAAAGGAATAAAAATAAAGTTGAAAAGAAATGGTACTGATGGACCCATAGTCGTAGCCTTACATTTTTGTGGTAGAAGCAAGTTGCCATTATAAAGGTAAAAAGTCCTTAAAATTGCAACTTGACCCTAGCAGTAATGTGGCAACTCTACCACTAGGAGCTGACCAGTGCCATTTTGAATCTGGAGCCTGACATGGTAGAAATGACTGGGGATCGCTCCCACCCTGTGCAGTTAGACACCAAGGATTGCCGAGGTAGGCTCAGGGGAGCTTATGGGAAGTGGGAACACTGACTGCGGATTCAGTGGGGGTTTAAGGGGTGAAGGGACTTGGACTGGGGATCCAAGAAGTATTTTCAGGGCATGATGGGTCTGTTTGTGGGGGTATCTTTGGGTGTGTCTTTGCTGGATAGGTGGGGGAAAAGGGGGCAGCATGCTTCTGTTGAAACTGCATGGCCCCTTTAAGGAGGCTCCCCAGAAGGACTGGGCCATGCATTAGTGGCCTGATACTCATGGGGAGCAGTATATAATGCAGTGTGCAAGGTTGATCGCAGTTGCATTAATCATGTAAAGGCACATTTTACAAAGGCTGTGTAGGTGCAAGCCGGGACATCCAAGTCAGTATGTCTGTGGGAGGGGCAGCAGAGAAGGTGGCACATGTAAGTGCATGCTAAAATTGCTTTGTCATCAAAAAACAAGCAGGATTGTGCAGCGTAATGGGCTAGGCACTTGCAAGTTTCCAGCCGAGCTAGAAACTTGCATGTGCCTGATATGGACAGCGGCAGCTTGAATGACATAGAGTGCCTGTGATGGTACATCTGTCTGACACCACATACACATCCCAGCCTCCACAAATACAGTCTCTTTATTTACCTGCATGGTTTTTGGCATAGCGAAAAGTACTGGGGGAATTAGAGTTCTTTCTCGTCTTCTCTCCTCATGTGTTAGTTTGCTGAATCGAGCACTTTTCTGATGCCTATACATGCCCAGGGGCCGTTACAGACGTGGACATGTGCACTGACAAGTTCCAGTGTGCAGCACCAATATAAAATCAGGTGCACCGGTGTATCTTTCTAGTAACTCCCTGGCACGCCTCTGACTTTCTCATGTGCAACATAAGATGTGATCGCACCAGACATGTGTAAATTCGGGGCTTTCTTAAATGGCTCTTGGGAGATTGATGTGATTTGTACCTCTGAATGGGTGTTTTCAGACATGGAAATTATGAATAGGGCTTCTAAAAAGACCCCGATACTGTGGGAGTTCTTAATCTATGGTAGTAACCTCAGGTTACTGACTCCTGTGGTATAAAGCTGTGGTAAAATGTTGTATTATACTGCAGTTTAGTACTGTAACGAGCCCCATTAATGTCAGGGATGGCTCATTCTGTTGGTGAACTAGGCATCCACCTAGGATGGCAAGCCTTGTGGGGGTGGCAGTGCATCATCAACACAGCAGCAAACTGCTGTCAGTGCAGTGGCGGACCGTTGTGCACTCACGTGCATGCCCTCAAAGCCTGCTACTTGCACCTCATCTGACAGGAAGATTGCATTGGAGAAGGCAGAACCAGCAGGCTGTGGGCACATGTACAGTGCTCGAAGGCCCGCTGCCATGCTGAGTTTATTTTGCAGGCAGAGGAAAGAGAAGCAGAGAATTAGTTGGAAACCCTGTGGATGGAGGGGGAGGGAAGAGATGCTGGATACCTGGGAGGAGGGGGGGGAGAGAGAGGGAGATGGGGGCAGGGGTAGAGAAGGATAGAGATGCTGAGAAATGAGTGCTGGACTGAGGAACTATGGGAGAGATTCTTTCACCAGTACTGAGTGGTACTTCCCCCCCCCCCCCAATTGCATCCTCCTCCTTGCTGATCTCCCTCTTTTTCATCTCTTTCCCTTTCAATCTGTTCAGAACTCAGCCGCGCGACTAATCTTCCACCAGCCCCATTGTACTCATATAACCCTTCTCCAGAAACTTCATTGGCTCCCCTTCCGTTTCCAGATCCAGTTCAGGCTTCTCCTTCTGACCTATAAATGCATGCATTCTACTGCGCCTCACTATCTTTCCTCTCTCATCTCTCCCCTACACCCCTCCTCGTGAACTCCGCTCTTCTACTGGCCTGCTTCTCTCTTTGCCCTTTTCTTCTACTGCCAACTCCAGGCTCCACTCCTCTCACCTTGCTGCTCCTTATGCCTGGAACAAACTGCCTCCATCGATGTCAGGCTTCCTCTCTTCCTTTTTTCAAATCCATGTTAAAAGCTCACCTCTTTGAGACTGCCTTGGGATCCTAATCTCCTGTTTTCCTTGTGATGTCTCACCTTCTCTTTGTACCCTCATCCTCATTTATTATATTGTCTGTCTTGATTAGATTGTAAGCTCTGACTAGCAGGGACCGTCTTTTATATGTCTGTACAGCACTGCGTACGCTTTGTAGCGCTTTTATATGAGGAGTAGTAGTAGGGGTGCTACACAAACAGGGCCGGCCCGTCCATTGAGCAAGAATGTTTTTTGCACAGGGCCCCGCGTTTCAGGGGGCCCCGCGCAAAAAACATTCTTCAGCATCCCAAGTTTTAAAAAAAAAAACCAAACCGGCTGCTTCTGCCGCGGCAGCAGCAAGAGCTCTGCCGCGGCAGCAGCAAGAGCTCTGCCGCGGGCCCCCCCCCCTGCCCGGCAGAGCCTCCGTGCATCCTCAGCAGCTTTCATGTCCAAAAAGCGGGCTTCTTTCAGAGCCGCGAGAGTTTCCTTTCTCGCGGCTCTGTTAATCCCGCCGAGGGTGATGGGATTTCCCATCAGCCCCGCGGGATTAAGAGAGCCGCGAGAAAAGAAACTCTCGCGGCTCTGAAAGAAGCCTGCGTTTTGGACATGAAGAAAGCTGCTGAGGATGCACGGAGGCTCTGCCGGGCAGGGGGGGGCCCCGCGGCAGAGCTCTTGATGCTGCCGCGGCAGAGCTCTTGATGCTGCCGCGGCAGAAGCAGCCAGTTTGGTTTTTGTTTTATTTTAATTTGGAATGATAGGGGGGGGGGGTGGTTAGGACTGGTAATGGGCTATGGGAGGGGAGGCTAAACTGGAAGTGGGCTGATGGGGGGGGGGGTGGTGAGGACTGGTAATGGGCCGGGGGGGGCTGGTTAGGACTGGTAATAGGCCGGGGGGGGGGGTGGTGGTTAGGACTGGTAATGGGCCATGGGGGGGAGGCAAAGACTGGAAGTGGGGTGATGGGGGGGGGGTGAGGACTGGTAATGGGCTATGGGGGGGGGCTAAGTGGGCTGATGGGGGGGTTAGGACTGGTAATGGGCCATGGGGGGTGGAGGCTAGGACTGGTAATGGGCCATGGGGGGGGGCTAAGTGGGCTGGGGGGGGTTAGGACTGGTAATGGGCAATGGGGGGAGGCTAGGACTGGTAAGGGGCTGATGGGGGGGGGTTAGGACTGGAAATGGGCTATGGGGGGGCTAAGTGGGCTGATGGGGGGGTTAGGACTGGTAATGGGCTATGGGGAGGGCGCTAAGGCTGGAAGTGGGGGGGTAGGACTGGAAATGGGCTGATGGGGGGGCTAAGACTGGAAATGGGCTGATGGGGGGGTAGGACTGGTAATTGACTATGGGGAGGGGGCTAAGGCTGGAAGTGGGGGGGTAGGACTGGAAATGGGCTGATGGGGGGGTTAGGACTGGTAATGGGCCATGGGGGGGGGAGGCTAGGACTGGTAATGGGCTGATGGGGGGGGGTTAGGACTGGTAATGGGCTATGGGGGGGCTAAGTGGGCTGATGGGGGGGTTAGGACTGGTAATGGGCTATGGGGAGGGGGCTAAGGCTGGAAGTGGGGGGGTAGGACTGGAAATGGGCTGATGGGGGGGCTAAGACTGGAAATGGGCTGATGGGGGGTTAGGACTGGTAATTGACTATGGGGAGGGGGCTAAGGCTGGAAGTGGGGGGGTAGGACTGGAAATGGGCTGATGGGGGGGGTTAGGACTGGTAATGGGCTATGGGGGGGCTAAGACTGGAAGTGGGCTGATGGGGGGGGGAGGTTAGGACTGGTAATGGGCAGATGGGGGGGGGGTAGGACTGGAAATGGGCTGATGGGGGGGGGTTAGGACTGGTAATGGGCTATGGGGGGCTAAGACTGGAAGTGGGCTGATGGGGGGGGGGTGGTTAGGACTGGTAATGGGCCATGGGGGGGGGGTAAGGACTGGTAATGGGGGGGGGGGGGTAGGACGTGTAATGGGCCAGGGGGGGGGTTAGGACTGGTAATGGGCCAGGGGGGGGTTAGGACTGGTAATGGGCTGATGGGGGGGAGGGTTAAGACTGGTAATGGGCCATGGGGGGGGGTTAGGACTGGTAATGGGCCATGGGGGGGGAGGCTAAGACTGGAAGTGGGCTGATGGGGGGGGGTAGGACTGGTAATTGGCTATGGGGGGGGCTAAGACTGGAAATAGGCTGATGGGGGGGCTAGGACTGGAAATAGGGTGATGGGGGGGTTAGGACTGGAAAAGGGCTATGGGGGGCTAAGACTGGAAATGGGCTGATGGGGTGGTAGGACTGGTAAATGTCTATGGGAGGGGGGCTAAGACTGGAAATAGGCTGATGGGGGGTTAGGACGTAATGGGCTGATGGGGGGTTAGGACTAGTAATGGGCTATGAGGAGGCTAGGACTGGAAATGGGCTGAGTGGAAGGAGGGCTTGAACTGCAAATAGCTGATGGGGACGGGGGCTTGGAATGGAAATGGGTTGTGAGGGGGAGGGAGCTAGGACTGGAAATGGGTGAGGGGGGGGCTAGGACAGGAAATGGGCTGATGGAGGGGCTAGAATAGGACTGGAAATTGGCTGTTGGGGGGTGCTAAGATTGGAAATGGGCTGTGGTGGGGGTTTGGATTGAAATGGACTCATGAAGGGGCTAGAACTGGAAGTAGGCTCATGGGGGGCTTGGATTGGAAATGGGCTGAGTGGAGGGGAGCTAGGATTTGACATGGGCTGATGGTGGGGCTAGGAAAGGACTAGAAATGGGCTCATGGGGGGCTGGGATTGGAAATGAGCTGATGGAGGGACTTGGATGGGACTGCAAATAGATGGGGAGCTAGGACTGGAAATGGGCTTATGGGGGGCTAGGACTGGAAATGGGCTGATGCGGGGACTAGAAGGGAGCGGATGCTGGGTGGGACTGGAACTAGAATGGAGCTGATGTTGGGGGAGGATTAGAATGGGATGGAGCTGGGAGAGTGAAATGGAGAGGAAAAAATATTTTGTGTGGGAGGGAAGACAAATCTACAATTGTCCGGATATTGGGAGAGTAAGTGGGGATTGAGGATGGAGGGGTAAAATTTGAGTGGATGAAATAGGAATGAGGAAAGAGGAAAAGGAGAAAGATTAGTATGTTAAAGCAGATGTAGAGAGAGAATGGAAAAAACTAGAAGAGAGAAGAAAAGACAAATGGACAGCAGACGATGAAGAATTAGCGGAAGACACGAAGAAACCAGAAGAAAGTGGCTGGAGCAATTGCAGCTGAAAAAAAATGCACAAAAGGTAGAAAAATATCTCTTTATTTTGAATTTATTAATTGGAATATGTCAGCTCTGGGAAATGTGCATCATTAACGTCTGCGCTTTGTTTAGTACAAGAGCAAATTAATGTATAGTTTTATTTCTACAGTGTTGTACATTCCAAGTTTGGCTTTTGGGATTCCCAGTTTAATTATTGTCTTCCTGTTTCTAAATTGTGATTCCTTGTTTGGTGATGGTTTATGTTCTGTTCATGTGTAACTGAGCTGAGGTATTCTGTTTATGTAATTCCTATTTGACATTGCCACTTGTTCTCTTTCCCCAGTAGGTCATGTATTGTTGTTCTCTGAAATGTATTGGTTTAATATTTGCAGCGTTTCCTTTTGATAGTTAGGGTATGGTGCTTTATGAGTCCTGGTAGTGCTGTTAGGATACGGCGGGTTTGCTATGGGTTCTAAATGGGCAGTGTTTGTAGTAGTTCCTAATGTGTCTGGCGGTTGGCACTGGATTATAGTAATGTAGAAGTCTTTTAGTCTTTCTTTATTCATACACTCATTAAGAGGCATGTTTACTAAAAGTTCGTGTATGGTAACATTATGCAAATATTTATGCAAATGAGGACCCTTATGCAAATGAGGCCCCGCACCGAGTCTCCGCACATGGCCCCGCACCCCCCTTGGGCCGCCCCTGTACACAAAGAAAACAAAAAAGCATTTTTCTAAAGATAAGGATGAAAAGATCCAGAGGGGGAACAACGTTAGTCTTTAACAGCAAAACTAACAGAAAAACCAGTGGTTCCTACGTTAGCTAATGCATTGAGGCATAAACTACCAAGGGCAAGATCTACTTCATCAGAGAGCCCATGCCTTAACAAATTGGTTAGTCTATAAAGCATGACCGGCCCTGTCTTAGTAAACCTAAGGAGTCATATATATCACCACCTTCAAAAAAAGAGATTTTTTTTTTACTCAATTTGGCAAAATCCTGGAACATTTCACTTGCAGAAGTTGTTATGGCTAAAACAGTAATCAATCCAAAATTAAATTGGCCAGACTTTTAAAGGAAAAACAAATATGGTGGATATTATACAGCTGCACTTAAACTGAGCAGAGGGAGGGGTTGGGGAGGGGTTTGCATTTCTGTGCACAGGACCTCTGAAAATACACATGTACAGTATGTGTGTGTGTGTGTGTAAATTAGCCATGTAGATCTTTGTGTGGTAAAGGACAGGTATAAATATAAGCACCCCTGGGGTAACTTTCAAAGCAGAAGTACATATATGCTTTTGTTTTGAAAATTAACTAAAACCCATACCAGGAAAAATATTTAAACACTTTTTTGGGCTGATTCTATATAGCACTGGGGACAGTTGCATGCTACAAATGCACATAAGGGAGCTTCCGCGTGTCTCTGTGGTTGTAATTGCTGCCAGCGTTCACACTGGGCACCCTTGACATCAGCTGGACTACTTAAGATCAGGCCTTACCGCAGACTGCAGCTATGGGCGCAAGCCTGTGAGAGCATGACCAAAGGGGCAGGTCCCGCCCCATTGGAGCCCCTTCAGAGCATCGTCGGAGCCAGGAGTATCCTTGGCCATGCAGGGTGTGGTCACGAGAAAGAGCAAAGGAATGCCGCTTAAGGGTCAGAAAGTGACTGATATTGGCCCTATGGATTGCAAGTAAAGACCATGGCAGATTTGTCATCTTCGGTGAGTACTGATGCTGCTGTTAATAGCTCCACATGTTCAGGTGTTGTAACCTCACCCTTCGATCCTTTAAAGGCTAATGGGAAGACTGATTCACTATTCCATGTTATAGAGGGTTTGAATTTAGTCTCCTTACCATCTTCTGAACAGGAAGGACTCCCACTGATGGGAATGAACTCTGGTATTACTGTATCTGTCTCGTTGCCTAAATCGATATGTTTTTCGACTCCTCAAATTACTTCATCAGAATTTTCCATGACTAAAGAAATAACTTTAAAAGACATTTGAGATGTGGTTATTCATTTAGAATTTAATTTTGGGACCTCAATGAAGCAATTTTCTGAGTTTACAATGGACACTGTGATAACATTTTCTGATCAGGATTTCAGGCTATTTTAGACGCTCGTTAAAATAAGTTGAGCAAGGTTTGAGGTGATACGATAAAATCTTTTGAGCTGAAAGAGAAGTCTTGCAGCAGCATTCTGAATAGACTGAAGTCGTCGTTTTAGGTCTGCAGAATTCTACCATTATAGACCACACTGCAGTAGTCTGGTCTGGAAAAGACTGTAGCATATATTATAGTATGTGGATCAGCAGGATCCAGAATATACCTAATTTATGTATTTATACATTTTGTATATCATCTCCTAGATTTTCTTCATTCAAAATGGTTTATAGCTCAATGAGAACAATCAAAGTATGGAGGATAAGAGACAAAAATGAAAAACAAATTTGACATCCCCCTTGACATGCTAAAACTCACAATGTTAAAACCCATGAACTTATTCCTCTACGAGGAATAACAAGGTTTTTACCCCCTTTCTAAAACTCAATATATTCATCTCCATTCTCAAAAAGTATAGCTAAATCGTTTCATCTTTCAGGGCCAGCCGCACTAAAGGCCTTTGTGTTAAAAGTTTTTCCTGGGAAGAATGTAATTGCCTTTTTAGACCCATAACACCATAGTTTGTTTTAAGTACCATGGTTTCCCATTTTTAATCATTTTAAATATTAACACTAACAATTTAAAGCTGCTTCTCTCCCTAATGGGAAGCCAATGTGGTTCCCTTAATAACAGTCGGACACTCATTTTTCTTAGCACTCAAGAGAAACCTCGTATAATGTTCTGCACAATCTGCAGCTTTTTGAACAGTTTACCACGTAAGCCCACATATAGCACATTACAATAATCAAGGACACTCAACAATAAAGCCAGCAATATTATACATAATTCTTTTTACCCTAGCTGAGGTTTAAGTTGACATACCAGTTTTAATTTACAAAACTGATGTAGTTACATTAGAAATCTGTTTAATCCCAATTCAATTTTTTTTTCTATCAATACCACTAACGATCAAAGTTCATTAATCCAGGGGATAGTAACACCATCAATCATTGGTAATTTATTTATTTATTAAATACTTTTATACCGCACTTTCCCATGGATCAAGTGCAGTTTACAACAAACAAAAGTATGAATGGTACAACAGTAATGAACACCTATTCAGATTACATAGAACATTTGTAAACTTTTTACAGGGAACATAGTGAACTATATTCATTGCAGAATGTAGTGACGATCCAACATTCTGATATTCTTACAACTATATACAGTGGGAAGAATTTGGTTGGTGTATTACTGTCTAGGTTTGAATGCTTGGTTTATATTAGCTTGGTAATAACGTTAAGGAGGTTTCTCAACATCTCTCATATCTAAATGGACTGCCTTTAGTTGCATTCAGTACCAATCCACTCTGATCTAGCCAAGTCTTAATCTCACCGAAATAACCATTTATCATCTACATAGCCAGTGACCAATCTCCTTCTAGTGGGGCTATCAACTGTATGGCTTCAGCATAGTTGTAAATCTTTATACCATGCTTCCGGACCAGCCAATGTTTCTCCCACCAATAATTCCCATCCCTCAATTTAAAACATCTACCTTCCATTAAAGACTCTAACCATACTAAAAGCAGTACCTGAAATACCAATTTGCTTGCAGCAATCAATCGAAATTTCTCTCTCTACAAGGTCAAATGCTGCCAACATATCCAGTGATATCTACAGAACTGGTGTCCGTTTGTTGAGATGCAAATATACCTGATCTAACACAACAGCCAGTAGTGTTTCTGTGCCACTACCTACTTGAAAGCTTCCCTGACCTACATCTAACAAATTATAGTCTTAAAAAAATCCATTAAATTGGTAACAAACTTCTTTTTCTACCAGTTTGGCCAATATGGGTTGTTGGATACAGGTTGAATGTTATCACCATTCTTTGTAGCGGGCCCTTCTTTCTTTCAAATTGGGGAAACCACTACTTATTTTAATCCTAAGAATACCACGCCTCCAATGTTCCCTCTAATTTTCTGTAGGCTGTGTGAGCATAAAATATCAGCTGTGCAGCTTTTGAAGGAAGGTTAAATTTTGTGCGCCACATAACAACACTCGGAGTTATATACTTTAAAATTTGACTACACGTCAGAATACAGTATGTACACCACATTGATTGTACTAGAAAATATTGTAGAACTTGTGAAAACCATAAATACACAACAGCTTTTCAATTTTAAGAACGTCTGTGTTGTTTTCTATCAGAATCAGAATGTAATTTTTGTGCGCTCTGTTGTAAAGTATGTGCGCTCACTCGGCGAGGTGTGTGCGCGCGCACACGCGCACAGCTTAGAGGGAACAGTGCACGCCTCCTTCCAGGGAGGAATTCACCAACATCTTTAGCCAATCCCACTTACTCTCTAAGCATTCTTTAAAAGGTGTGATGGGTACAGGATCTAAGGAGGAAACATATGTTCAATGCCTTAAATAAAAACTGCAACCTTCTCTGCTGTTATAGAAACATATCCATGCTACCATTTAACATCTCTTCATATCTCTGGCTGTACTCAACTGTCAATTTTCTCTTTGTCTTCTCTTTTAGATTCTCAATTTTCTGATCAAACATCTCAGCCAATCTGTCACCCTCCCCTTCCCAAATATCAACTTGTTCTGCAACTCTCCTTTGTCCAACTAAACATCTTACTACTCTAAATAATTCTCTTTATTTATTTCCAGCCTTTTCAGTCTCTACTGCATAATTTGACTTTTTACTAAGTTGAATATTAACTAAATATCTATTGGCTTCTTTCTTCCAAATTCTCCTATCTGACCCCAGTTGAGATTTAATCCAAACTCTCTCCAATTTTTATACTCTCCTTTAAAGTGATTTAAGCTCTTCAATATACCAACTCTGTTGTCCCCCTACCCACATTACACATTTTAATGAACTATAAACTTGCTTTGCTGTTGTTAACTTATACCATTCCTCAATCAATTCCTCAAATTTTCTCTCTTCTACCTTACTTCTCCCCTGCAAAGCAATATTTTCTCATCTTTCTACATCGACTCTTTGTCAAACCATCTTGACTCTCCTTCCTCTATAATTTCCTTTGTAAAATCCATTCACCTACAGTACATCTACAAATTAAAAGTAATCAAGAAATGATCAGACCAAGGAATGGACTTAATATCTTGGATATGAAGCTGATTCTTCTTAAATATATCTTTGGAATCAAAGATCAGGTCCAATGTGTCCACGCTGATGTGTGGGCTTATCCACTAATTGATTCAGTCTACAAACTTGTTAATACTGTCCACACTTTACTATCATCCCACTCATTAATATGTAAATTAAAATCTCCTAAAATTATAAAATGTTCAAATTGCATCCTGATAACTAAAATATATTATATTAAATCTTCCCATTCATTAACTGAGAGCTTAGGAGGTACATAAAATACTAATATTCCTAATTTGTTAGTATCACCATACCACATCAGCATACCCTCTACCTTAGGCGGTGGACAGGATTTTATCAACTTTCATTCCCAGTTTCTCATAAATAAATAAAAACAACTCCCCCTACCTCTCTTACAGCTTCTTGGAATATGCAGGTAATTGTAACTAGCAGGACATAAAAATGTCTTATAAGGGCCACCTTCTTCAGATAACCCGTTTCAGTCAAAAATAAACCGTCTAGCTGTAAATCAGATACTAAATCCTATAGACCATGCCATTTATTTTTAAATGTATATGTATTTTGTAATGTGATAGTCCATGATTCCTTACTCTTCATATCCCTCCTTCCTTGTGAAATACCATCTCCAAAAACCTCTATATTTATAATATTTGACCACACCCTTTCAACATCTCTTATCCAAAGATTCCTTCTGTATTTTATTTATTTATTTATTTAACAGTATTTCTAAACCGCCTTATCATAATAATCAAGGTGGTATCACAGCAAACAATCTGGTAGTGTGAGTGTGTTATACATGCAGTGAGGGAGAAAATTTAGTTGGGTGCGTGTTGTGTTGTGTGCTAGATTAGTTTGATCTATGTACAAAGTGGGCTATATACAGTGGTGCTACAAACATCTTATATACATACAGTGTTAGGCGGTGACGTGTGCTGATATATAGCTATTTGGACTATGTGATGTGTCCATAGTGTTCTATGAACAGCATGGTTTTCAGCTGTTTCCTAAAGTCCTTGAGGTCTGTAGTTGCCCTCAAATCGTCCGGTAGTTTGTTCCATATTGTTGGAGCAGCCATGGAGAGTGCTCGGTCTGTTGTGTCCTTGCGTGTGTGTTTGTATTCACTTGGGGTGCTGACTCGGTTGTGAGTTTGTTTTCTTCTTGGACGTGTACTGGTGTCTGGTTGTATGAGGGTGTGCAGGCTGTTGGCTGATGTGTGCTGTTTTATCTTGTATAGGTTTATGATAGTTTTGTATCTGATGCGTGCACTGATTGGAAGCCAGTGTAAGTCCTTTAAGGTGGGTGTGATGTGCTCCTGTCTTGCAGTTCCGGATATGATTCGTGCTGCGGTGTTTTGTGCCAGTTGGAGTGGTTTGATGGCTTGTTTCGGTAGACCAAGGTATATCGGATTGCAGAAGTCCAGTAGTGGGGTTATCAGAGCTTGACATACGGTACGGAAGTGTTCTGGGGCGAGGAGTGGTTTCAGTCTCCTGATGATTCGCATCCTGTAGTAGGCTTTTTGTATTGTTTTGCCTATGTGTGGCTTGAGATTGAGTTTATTGTCCAGCGTAACCCCGAGGTATCTCACTTCTGACCTTATTGGTATAGTAGTGTTTTGTATCTTTATATTCGGTGGGTGTATGAAGTTTTGGTTCCGAGTGATGATTAAAGCTTCAGTCTTGTTGTAGTTTATTGCGAGGTTGTTGTCCTGACACCAATTGGTCATTTGTGTAAGGCAGTCTGTTATCTTAGAGAAGTCCGGGTTGTCGATTGATAACGGAGTGTATATCATGATGTCGTCCGCATAGATTGTGTATTGAATGTTGTTCTCTTTCATGATGTTGCATATTGGTTGGATGTAGATGTTAAATAGGAGTGCTGAGAGCGCAGATCCTTGAGGTACTCCTTGACGGATTTTGATGGGTCGGGAGGTGATGTGTCCCACCTTGACCTGTAGCTGTCTTTCGGTTAGGTACGAGTGGAACCATTTCAGTGCGATGCCGTGTATACCAGTGTTTTTTAGTCTTTCCAGGAGCATGTTGTGGTCCACTGTGTCGAATGCTGAGGAGATGTCGATGAAGATCATTATGATTCCATTCCTGGTATTGTCAATTATTCTTAGGATGCTGTCGAAGAGGTAGATCAGTAGTGTTTCGACACCGTGGTTGGGACGAAATCCGTGTTGGTTGTCGTCGAGTGTTTCATGTTTGTCGATGTGATCCTGAAGTTGTAGTTGAACCGCTTTTTCAATGATTTTTGCGAGGAAGGGTATGCTGGAGATTGGTCGGTACGCTGCTGGATCTTTTTTGTCGAGAGTTGTTTTCTTTGTGATTGGTCTTACTGATGCAAGTTTTAGTTGCTTTGGCATGATTCCTTGAGTGAGTGAGTCGTGTACTATTTTATGTATGGTTGGGATGAGGCTTGATTTGGTGGCTTTGACCCATGACACTGGGCATGGGTCTGTAGGAGCGGTGCTAGTGTTGATTGTAGAGATGATGTGGGATATCTGTTCTGTTGAGGGTGAGGAGAATGTGTCCCAGGTTTTGGGGTATACGTCCGTTCTTGTGGTTCTGCTAGGCGTTGTTTGTTCTGTGGAGTGAAATTTCTCTTTGATGTGGTCGGCGAATTCCTGTGGATCAATTTGTGCTTCCCCTTCAGTTGTTTGCTCTTTTGTGAGGATCTTTACTATTTCAAAAAGCTCTCTGGGTTTGTTGATGGAGGTATTTATCATGTTTGTGTGGAATTCCCTCTTTGACTGGTTGATGTGTTCATTGTATTGCTTTTGCTTCGTTAGATAAAGATGCTGGTCGGCAGTTGTTTTGTTTTTTCTCCATCTCCGTTCAATCTTCCTGAGTTCCCTCTTTTCCTGTCGTATTTTTGTTGAGTACCATGGTTTGTTTTTTCTCCTGTTGTGGTATTGTTTCTCGGTCCCACCCTTGGATGTTGTGGCAGCGTTGGCTAAAATGCTGTTCCAGCTGGAGACTTGTTCCTCCAGGTCATCTGTAGAAGTGTTCAGGTGTTGTATTGTGTCCTGTATGAATTCATCCTTGTCAAAACGCTTGAATCGTCTTTGTGTGTGTGAGATGTTTGCTCTTTCGATCGTCTGGGCCTCTTGTGACCGCAGCCTTGTCTCGATTAAGTAGTGGTCAGACCATGGTACTGGGGTAATGGTGGGTGGAGAAATCAGGTCTCTTGATGTTAGGTAATTGGATGCGAATATGAGGTCTGGCGATGATCCATGTCTGTGTGTTGGTGCATTGATTATTTGTGTGAATTGAAGTGAGGACATTGCTTGAAGGAAGGCCTCTGCGTCTTTGGCATTGGTGGATTTTAGGTTGAAGTCTCCAATCAGCAGCGCTGGTTTGTTGTTTGTTGTTATGGCACAGGCTTCTTCGAGTGTGAAGGCCAGTTCGTCGGGTGGGGCTCTGGGTGCCCTGTATGTTAGGCAGATTGCAATGCTCTTGTTCTTGATGCTAATTGTGTTACAGTGCTGTGTATCGGTGAGGCTCTGTGTCTTGAAGTTTAGTTTTGATTTCGCTATTATCAGGACTCCTCCTCCACGTTTGTTGGTGCGTGGGCAGTTGTACGCTGAGTAGTTGTTTGGTACTAGTTGGTTGAGTAGAACATTGTCCGTCTTGTTGAGCCATGTCTCTGTGATGCATATTATGTCGGGCTGTCGTTCTTCAATGTGGTCTACAAGCGTGTGTATCTTGTTGCAGACGGATCTGGCATTTATGAGCTCTATCGTGGTTGTCTCTGTTGAGGAGGTTGCTGTTACATGTGTTTCCTTTGAGCAGGTGTGGGAGCTTGATTTGTGTCTGTATGGTCGTTTTGCATGGGAGGTTCTGAGTGTCTCTTTGTGTATGTGCCGTGATTCTAAATATGGCAATACGGTTGGTGAGTGCCATGTTGTGTTTGCTTGTGGGTGGTGGGGGTGTGTGGTTGGTGGGAGGATTTGTGTAACTAGTAGGTAGAGTGGGAGGAGGTAAGTGGTGTGCATGTTGGTTTTTTTGACGTTCTGTTAAGGTGATGCCTGTTTTCTTAAGTCTTCGTCTGTTGGCTGTTTGGAGAGATTTGTATCTGGTGAGATAGCCTGTCTCATGGAGGGATGACCGGATCGGTGTAGGGCGTCTTGGTGCGGGAGCCTGTCCCGTGGAGGGAGCCTGTCCCGTGGAGGGCGAGCCGGATACGTGTAGGGCGTCTTGGTGCGGGAGCCTGTCCCGTGGAGGGCGAGCCGGATCTGTGTAGGGCGTCTTGGTGCGGGAGCCTGTCCCGTGGAGGGAGCCTGTCCCGTGGAGGGAGCCTGTCCCGTGGAGGGCGAGCCGGATTCGTGTAGGGCGAGCCGGATTCGTGTAGGGCGTCTTGGTGCGGGAGCCTGTTCCGTGGAGGGAGCCTGTCCCGTGGAGGGCGAGCCGGATTTGTGTAGGGCGTCTTGGTGCGGGAGCCTGTCCCGTGGAGGGAGCCTGTCCCGTGGAGGGCGAGCCGGATTCGTGTAGGGCGTCTTGGTGCGGGAGCCTGTCCCGTGGAGGGCGAGCCGGATTCGTGTAGGGCGTCTTGGTGCGGGAGCCTGTCCCGTGGAGGGAGCCTGTCCCGTGGAGGGCGAGCCGGATTCGTGTAGGGCGTCTTGGTGCGGGAGCCTGTCCCGTGGAGGGCGAGCCGGATTCGTGTAGGGCGTCTTGGTGCGGGAGCCTGTCCCGTGGAGGGAGCCTGTCCCGTGGAGGGCGAGCCGGATTCGTGTAGGGCGTCTTGGTGCGGGAGCCTGTCCCGTGGAGGGAGCCTGTCCCGTGGGGGGCGAGCCGGATTCGTGTAGGGTGTCTTGGTGCGGGAGCCTGTCCCGTGGGGGGAGCCTGTCCCGTGGAGGGAGCGCCGGATTCGTGTAGGGCGTCTTGGTGCGGGAGCCTGTCCCGTGGAGGGAGCCTGTCCCGTGGAGGGCGAGCCGGATCTGTGTAGGGCGTCTTGTTGCGGGAGCCTGTCCCGTGGGGTGAGGGCCGGGTCTGTTGGAGAGTGTGTAGTGGAAGTGTGAGCTTGGAGGTGGGGAAAGTGTGGTGTACTGAGAGAGTTCTACTTGCGGTTCTGACGTCCTTCGCCTCGGACTGCTCCTTGCTGGGTTCTCCTGTGCTCCTGTCGGCGTTGCTGATTATTTTAGTTGTTTCCTGCTACTTGGCTTCGGGTCTCGGCTGGGGTTCGGGGATGGTGAGGTTTTTCCTTGCAGAGTCGTTGATCTTCGGTTCAGTGGTGGAGGTGTCTGTTGGACATAGCGTGGCTTTTTCGGGGGGAGGGAATGTTGGGAGCTTGCTTTTTTGTGCGCCTCTGTGCCGCGCCTAAGGGCCACGCCAAAGGGCCCTCAGGCGCGGGCCCGCCCGCGAGGGACGCCGCTTTTAAGCCGGCGGGCTGCCTTTCCCCTCCTCTCCCACTGCCCGGATTGGGCAGGAGCGCTGTGGGGGGTGTTGTTCTTTCGGCGGCAGCAGCGGCTCCCTCCGGTGGCGAGGGACGCCGCTTTTAAGCCGGCGGGCTGCCTTTCCCCTCCTCTCCCACTGCCCGGATTGGGCAGGAGCGCTGTGGGGGGTGTTGTTCTTTCGGCGGCAGCAGCGGCTCCCTCCGGTGGCGAGGGACGCCGCTTTTAAGCCGGCGGGCTGCCTTTCCCCTCCTCTCCCACTGCCCGGATTGGGCAGGAGCGCTGTGGGGGGTGTTGTTCTTTCGGCGGCAGCAGCGGCTCCCTCCGGTGGGGCCCATACTTCCCTATAATGCTCACCACCTCAATCTGCTGACAATCCATCATCCCACAGATACCACTTCCCCAGCCTCTATTTATGCAAATTAAAATCCACAGTAAACTAACCCACCACCCGCCGTCTCTTTCTTGCCATCCCCCTTAAGCCTAACCATCTGCTTACCTTTGATCTCTATACTGTTTATCACCATCACAGTTTTTAGGTAAAATACAAAGCTGAATATTTTAGCTATTAGAAATAATACTTTTAAAATAAAAACGTTGACCTACAATTAACACTAGAAAATCCAAAGTGCGTCAATTGACGCATTATCACGATGACTGCATTTAGCATGAAATGCAGATGTGAATTAATTTGAAGTTACTTATTTGTTTAATATGTGCAGTATGTGATGTCATTACATGATGTCATCGTGTGTTTATTGTTTTGTAATTTCAGAGTAAAACTGTAAACCGTGATTGATTTAAAACCAAAATTTACTCTGTTACACAGGTATGTACAATGTCGTGACTTTCGAACACGCCCTAGAACAGGCCGACACTCCAGAACTTTTAGCATATCGCTTCCTCCCTGAAATTTTATTCATTTTTTTTCTACAATTCTATTTACAGAATGCCGAGACCTCATAAGAAGACAGCAGTGCCTATATGTGCTGGTGCAAAATCAGTTGATCTGTTGCCAGCTGCGGCTACCGCTTCGATGCAGAAAACGAGAGAACCGCGTCCGTGGCACATGACAGCAGCACAAACGCTTGCCAAGCTGCAAGATATTTTAGAAATTGACAGTGGCTCTAATTCGACTGAATCAGATTCAAACGTTGACCTACATGTTACAGGTTGTGCAGGTGTAAAGGATTTGACTGGTTCAGATGACAGCAGAAACACTGATGAAAGTGATGATGATGCTCATTATCCAATAATCGCTGAAAGCAAGAGCAGGACAACAGGGTCAACAGTGGTAGCAAAAGATGGGACTGAATGGAAGATCATGTCACAAGGTGAAAGCAGTGGCAGATTGCAGGCCCAAAATATATTCACTGATAAAAGTGGGGTTACTGCATATTGTCGTAATGTTGAAACACCAGTGGATGCATTTAAATTGATCGCTGACTCCGGTTTTGTGAGTCACATCAGGAGCTGCACTGTGGAGTATGCCCGTTTATCAGACCCATCATGGGATGTAGCCGAAGATGAAATAGAAGCGTTTCTGGGACTGGCATATCTAAGAGGTTTCATGAATGCCAAAAACTTTCCAATTGATTTGATGTGGTCCGAAACTTATGGCTGTGCAGCATTTAGGCAAACAATGTCACGAAACAGATACAAAGAAGTAAAGAAATTCATGCGATTTGATGTCAGAGCTTCACGGCAGGAAAGTGTGAAGTATGACAAATTCGGCCTAATGACATGGGTGTTATCCAGATTTGTTGATAACAGTCAAAAGTGTTACGTACCAGAAGAATCACTTACTGTAGATGAACAACTATTCCCAATGAAAAGCAGATGCAAATTCACGCAGTACATGCCAAATAAGCCAGATAAATTTGGAATAAAGTTCTGGATCTTGGCAGAATTGCAGTCCAAATACTGTTTCAATGTGAAACCGTATACTGGGAAAGATGATGAAAGAGTTGGCAGTTTAGGAACGCATGTGGTCATGACTCTAATGCAGCCATATTATCAGCGAGGATACAACGTTACAGTCGATAATTTTTTTATGAGCCGTGACCTCGCTGAGAAACTATTGGAGAAGCGCACTTCGTTGGCTGGGACCATTCGTCTGAATCGCAGAGAACAACCATGACTTACAAAACTCGAAATGTACCAATCCAAGTTCTACACCAATGAATCAATGACCGTAGTACAGTACCAGACGAAACAAAAGAAGACTTTTGCTGTTTTGTCAGCTTTGCACAAAGGTGCGATATGTGAAACCAGCAGTAAGCTGAAGCCTGAAAGTGTGTTGTACTACAACAAGAATAAATGCGGTGTCGAGATGCTGGACTCAATGTGCCGTCAAATGTCCACCAAATCTGCATGTTGTAGATGGACACTAGCCGTTTTCTTCAAAATTCTCGACTTCGTGGCCATCAATGCCTGGATTATTTTCTACAAGCAAACCGGTGTCACCATGCCAAGTTCAATGTTCATACTCAGAGTCAATGCCAGCCACTGTTGAGACAAACAAACTGGCAAAGTGAGTAACATGTGCAGTCAAGGCCAACTGCAAATGAAATCGCACTGTCATGCTGTGCGCTAAATGCAAGCGTCCAGTTTGCGGACAGTTTCTGTCGGCAATCTGCATCAGTTGCGCATAGACTCTAAATGTACAATAGCAAACCGTACATGCTTATCCTGTTTGTTCGTTAACTGACATGGACTTTGCAATTACTTTTGAATTTGCAGTTACTTTTAAATTTAGTTAACACTGTTCTTATGTTAGTCGTCGTAAGAAAACTGGTGAAAACTACTCAGTTTTCTTGGTTGCGTCAATTGACGTACTTTGGGGCTTCGAGGTATAAATTCATTTTCCTGCTAGGTGGCGCATCTGTCATTAATTTTCAATGCACATATTTGAACATCTTGACCTCGCTAACAAAGTCACGGAACATAACTGACATGGTTCTAGCAATGGCGCTGGTATACAACTTCGAAGATACATTTGCGTCAATTGACGTATTTGGGGCTTCTAGTGTTAAAGATAAATTTATATATTTTTGGCCAATCTACAATAATAACAAAAAAAACCCCAAGTAAAATTTAACAAAAAAACTAAAATGTATGATACCAGAATAAAAATTCCCTGCAGATATATCAAGACCATGCTAAAAGCCATACCTAAAGGCTTTAGGCAAAGGCCCACCAAGTGTTGGCCTGCCTCAGCACACTGATATTTGTAGTACAGTCCTATGTCCCTCGGTGATGATGCTTTCAGCTTGGGGTGGAGCCAAGGGACTCTGGTCATTGGGACAAGCTTCAGGAAAGGATGTTATGGGCCACAGGGTGAGCTAACCAAGTGGTTATGCTGCTAGACAAAACCTGCACTGATGGTAACAACAGGATCAACTATTCCCGATGAACTGTAGCTGGTGAAGGGGGTAAAAGTTACCTTTGACTACTTGCGCTGTAAACCCCAGCTTATAGTTGATGATTATATCTAGAATTTTTATAGTCTACTGGCATCAATGCAAAATTTTCTAGCAAAGGGGTTACACTAAGATGTATTGTCTTGTCGTTGATGGAGAAGAAATTGAAATAGTTGACAACTTTAACCTACTTGGATCAACAATAAAGAAGCAACAAGCAGTCAAGAAATCTGATGATGCTTTGTTCTTGGCAGAATGGCTATGAAGGACCTAGACAAGATTCTCAAGAGCAGAGATGTCTCTCTCCATACAAAGATTTGACTTGTTCAAGCCATGGTATTTTCAATAACATCATATGGATGTGAAAGTTGGAGAGTGAAAAAGATAGACAGGAAGAAAATTGATGCCTTTGAATTATGGTGCTGGCGACGAACAGTGTGCATACCATGGACTGCCTGAAGAACAAACTAGTCAGTACTAGAGGAGATCAAACCTAAGCTTTCTTTAGAAGCTCAGATGACAAGACTTCGACTTTCATACTTTGGACACATCATGCAAAGAGAGAGATCATAAGAGAATGACATCATGCTTGGCAAGGTATAAGTTCAACGCAAAAGAGGAAGGCCAGCAATGAGATGGATCGATACAATAATAAGAGCTACAGGTGCCATTCTGTCAAAAATGAGCCGCCTGACTGAAGACCGAACACAATTTAGGGCAACTATCCAGAGGGTCGCCATGAGTCAACGCCGACTTGATGGCACTTAACAATAACAACAGTTTTAATCAGTTTGCAGTCAGTCATTGGGCAACAGCAACCAGACATGTTAAAGTTGTCAAGGGTTCAATATGAGCTGCAATCTGTATGTTGTCGGTATGACCTCATTTGGAGTATAGTGTGCAATTCTGGAGACCGCACCTTCAAAAGGATGTGAACAGAATGGAGTCGGTGCAGAGGGTGGCTACTAAAATGGTTAGTGGTCTTCATTATAAAGCATATGAGGACATACTTAAGGATCTTAATATGTACACCTTAGAGGAAAGGCGGGATAGAGGTGATATGATTGAGATGTTTAACTACCTCAGTGGCATAAATGTTCAGGGGGAGAGCCTCTTTCAATTGAAAGCAAGTTCTGCTACGAGGGGACATGGGATGAGGGTGATGGGGGATAAATTCAGGAGTGATATGTGGAAATATTTCTTTACGGAAAGAGTAGTGGATCCGTGGAATAGTCTCCCAGTGGAGGTGGTAGAGATGAGGACAGTAACTGAATTCAAAAAAGCATGGGACAAACACAGAGGATCTCTAAAAGAAAAAAGGGGACTGTTGTAGTTGTTTATATGGAAGGACAGACTAGATAGGCCATGTGGTCTTTTTCTGTTGTCATATTTCTATGTTTCTATGTTTCTAAATATGTACTAAAACCATGACTGGATCAGTTGTGCTAACAGAACCAGAAAAAGGTTAGAAAGAAAAGGAACCAGCACCGATCCTTGAGGAATTCCACAGGAGAGTGGATAACAACTAGAAATCTGGGACCTAAAGTGTACAAAGAATGATCCTTGGGGAGCATTACCTGTGCAGCCGGAGGAACGGAAGAAGCAGGCTCCTACCCGGGTGATTTCCAGCATAGCCGAGTGAGTGGAGGAAGCAGGCTCTGCTCCGGGCGGCCCCGACGTCATCGGGGGCCTCCTTAAAGGCAGCTGGGTGTTCGGCGCAGCCGAAGGCGCTTGAGGTGAGCGCGATCTAAGGGAGCCCCTTGGAGTACCGCAGGAAGAGCAGCAGTCGAGCGGTATCTCAGGATAGCTACATGGGAAAGTGAAAGAAGAAGTAAGTCCCTGCTGAGAATGTTATTGGTCCTATGGATCGACATGTAAAGGTAAATGTGGGGTGTAAGTTACCTGCAGATCCTGACTTTCTGACGTTGCAATCCCCTGAGGCATCACTGAGTTCTCAGGAACGTTCTCCACCTCCCCCTCCATTTGATACCTCTCTGGCTACCCTAGGCACTGTGGGGGATGTGTTTCAGCAGAGTACTTTGGTATCTTCGGATGGAAAACTGAAACCGGTTACCTGGTCTCCTGCTCCATGTATCGTTAAAGATATACCTGAGGGTCAAGTTACCTTGACTGATATATGGAAAGTGGTGAAACGGACAGAAAATGACCATGGTTTCTCAGCTCTGTACATTCTCTTCGGAGATAGCTACAAAGCTGAATTTTGTTGGGGGTTTACTTAATCAAGTTTCTAAGTGTGAAAGTCAGTGTCTCTCTCTCCAGGCTGTCAGTGCCTCTGGCATTAAGGATAGTTTAGTTATGCATCATAAAATGGAGTTATTTGAAAACATGTTTCGGGTGAGGAATATTCGTTTTTTGAATTTTCCAATGTGTTATTTACTGTCGCCAGAGATATTGCTACAAAAGTATTTTAGAGAAGCCTTGGTTTTGGCTATGGCCGATTCTATAGCTATCTCTAAGCTTTATTACTTATCTGGACGTAGAGTCTCTGGTGGGTCCCCCGGTGGGTTTGATTCACTTCAGGGCCGTCAAGACCTTGATTTGACTAACGTCCTAGAGGACTCACAAGACACTATAACGTCCCGCACTACTCTTGTTGTATCTTTTGTTTCTGAACAAGATAGAATATCTGTATTTAAAAGTTACTTTAAAAATAGGTTAGTGATGTTCTGTGGCGCTAAAGTACAGCTATTTCCTGATGTTTCAAGAGCTACGCAAATTAGGAGACGGCCCTTTTTGGCTCTGAAGCCTAGGGTGCTAGCACTTGGGGCTACTTTTTTTTCTAAGGTACCCCTGTAAGTGTTTAATCACGGTACAGGGTTCTCAGTATGTATTTATGGATTCCTCACAGCTGGAGGTCTTTCGAAATGGTAGAGAGGGGCAAGAGACATAAGAGTATTGAGATTGAGGATGAGGAGAAGGATAAAGAATATTGGCTGTGTAATTTGAGCCATTTAGGCTTTTTTTTTCTTTTGTATAATGATTTCTTATTGTTATCCCCATGTTGTGGGCTGTGGATAGTGGCCGTATTTCCTTTTAGAATTGTTTGATTTCCTTTTTACGTTATGTTAAATGGGTGCTAGAGTTTCTTGTATGCTTGCTTGTAAGTATATTGACTGAAAATTTGATTAAAAAAAAAAGAATGATCCTTTTGTACAGATGACATAAACAAATTGTAAACTATTAAATTAATACCACATTCTGTTGGAGGGCAAGCAGAAGTACATGGTCGAACAAATGAAAGACAATCGTGAGACTGATTGAAATTAAATTTGCTCTTCTTCCAATGTCGAGAAAACTTCTAAATTCTCTGAGCAAAGCGGATAATAGCAATTCCCTGTTATCCTTATAACTCTTCCTTTTAGAGTGATTAATGAGAGGAACATTTCTTCCTTTGCTCTGCCACTATTTCTGGTAGATTCTCAATGCATATACAGGAGCTGAATACAGAAAGCCATGTTTTAGAGCTCTGTGCTAAAACTCAGCACATTCCTCAATTTTCCCTAATGTACATGTAAATAAAAACTGTGCCCCAATGCAGTAAGCACGTAATATGCAAATAGGCTGTGGGGAAAATTGTGTGCCAACATGTGAGAACATATCACATGCATACGTACATGTGTCTGCATTAGTGGCAGCTATATTTTACACACAAAAAAAACTGGCACCTAGGATTGCATGCAAATGCATCCAAGCATGTGCAGGAATGCTATTCTGCACTTACAGTTTTTGCAATGCTATTACTTATGTCCAAAATAGCACAGATTTATTTACATGCAATTCCTATGCCAATAAACCATTTTTGGAAATATCTATTCTGTCAACAGTCCAGCATTTCTTTGTTCCAACATACCTCTATCCCAGTTCTTCCTCTACAGCAAAGCCAAAAAATGATCCGAGTTCTGTTTGCTCGCAGAAAACAAAAGAAACAGGCATAAAATCCTCACTAGCACTTACTGCATAAGAAACAGAAAATGACAGCAGATAAAGACCATATAAAAAGATAGAAACATAACGGCAGAAAAAGGCCACATAGTTTATCTAGTCTGCCCTTCCATATCAACTACAATAGCCCCATTTTTACCTTTAGAGATCCTCTGTGTTTATCCCATGCTTTTTTGAATTCAGATACTGTCCTTGTGTCCACCACCTCTACTGGGAGACTATTCCATGCATCTACCACTCTTTCCATAAAGAAATATTTCCGCATTTATCTCCTGAGTCGATCCCCTTTCACTTTCATGCTATGTCCCCTCATAGCAGAGCTTGACTTCAGTTGAAAGAGACCCTCCTGTGTATTTATGCCACGGAGGTATTTAAAGGTCTCTGTCACATTGCCCCTAGCCCGCCTTTCCTCTAAAGTATACATATTAAGATCTTTAAGTCTGTCCTCATATGCTTCATAATGAAGACCTCTAACCATTTTAGTAGCCACCCTCTGCACCGACTCCAACCGGCTTATATCCTTTTGAAGGTGCGGTCTCCAGAATTGTACACAGTACTCCAAATAAGGTTGCACAAGAGACTTATACAGAGGCATTATCACCTCCTTTTTTCTACTGGCCATTCCTCTCCCTATATATCCAAGCATCTTTTTGGCTTTCTCAATCGCCTTTTCTACCTGTTTAGCTACTTTAAGATCATCAGACACAATTACACCAAGATCCTGCTCTTCTTTTGTAGACAGAAGTACCTCATCCCCTACACTGTACAGCCCCTTTGGATTTTTGCAGCCTAAATGCATGACCCATTTTTTAGCATTAAATTTCAGTTGCCAAATTCTAGACCATTCTTCAAGCTTAGCTAGATCCCTCCTCGTGTTATCAACTCCTTCCTGTGTATCTACTGTATTGCAGATTTTGGTATCATCCGCAAACAAGCAAACCTTACCCAACAGGCCTTATGCAATATCACTAACAAAGATGTTAAACAGAATCAGACCAAAGAAAGATCCCTGCAGCACACCTCTGGTAACCTCCTTCTCCTCAGAGTGAGCGCCTATGCCCTTTGTCACCTTCCACTCAACCAATTTCTAACCCAGTCAGTAACTTTAGAGTCCATCCCTAGGGTGCTCAATTTGTTTATAAGTTGCCTGTGAGGAACAGTGTCAAAGGCTTTACTGAAATCTAAATATACCACATCTAGGGCTCTCCCTCGGTCCAACTCCCTGGTCACCCAGTCAAAGAAATCAATCAGATTTGTCTGACGACCTGCCTCTGGTGAATCCATGCTGCCTCGGATCCTGTAATCCGCTGGACTCCAGAAACCTCACTATTTTCTCTTTCAGCAGCGTTTCCAATAATTTACTCACCACCGAAGTTAAACTAACCGGCCTGTAGTTTTCAACCACATCCTTACTTCCGCTTTTGTGTAAAGGCACCACATGAGCCTCTCTCCAGTCCTTTGGCACCACTCCCGACTCCAACGAGGCATTGAAAAGGTCAGTCAGTGGAGCTGCTAGAACGTCCCCAAGTTCCCTCAGTATTCTCGGGTGTATCCCATCCGGTCCCATCGCTTTGTCTACTTTAAGTTGAGATAGTTTCTCACGAACACAGTCTTTTGAAAATTGTTCAAGATGTCCTTTGCTTCTGTTCCTATTTGTGGGTGTTTTCTGAGGTCCTGCTCCTGGTTCTTCATCTGTGAACACAGAACAAAAATATTTGTTAAGCAATTCCGCTTTATCCTTATCAGCTTCTACATATTCCTCCCCTGCACCCTTGAGTCTGACAATACCACTCTTGCCTTTCCTCTTATCACTAATATATCAGAAAAATGTTTTATCCCCCCATTTTATTGCATTGGCTATTTCCTCCTCCTTTTGAATCTTTGCCTTCTTGACTACTTTGCTAGCTTCTCTACGTTTTTCCAAATACAGATGCCTGTTTTCCTCTCTCTGTGATCTCTTGTATTTCATGAAGGCCTCCTTTTTCCTCACTTTTTCAGCTACTTCTTTCGAAAACCATAGCAGTCTCCTTTTCCTTTTACCTTTTATTTACCATTTTAACAAAAAGGTTGGTTGCCCTTAAAATATCCCCTTTCAGTTTTTCCCACTGTTTTTCTACATCCCTCAGCTGTTCCCATCCAACTAACGACTCCCTGAGGTATTGGCCCATCTTCGCAAAGTTAATCTTCCTAAAGTCTAAGATCCTTGCCTTTGAATGGATTCTAACAGCCCTAGTCCTAATACTGAACCACACCATCTGGTGATCACTGGATGCAAAATGATCTCCCACTACAACATCAGAAACACTTTCACCATTGGTAAGCACCAAGTCCAGTATGGCCCTTCACATGTGGGGTCTGTTACCAATTGCCTGAATAGTTCTCCCTGTAGAGAATCCAGGATCTCCTTACTTCTAGATGATACTGCAGCAGGAATGTGCTAATCAACATCTGGCATATTGAAATCTCCTATCAGTTGCACTTCCCCTTTCCTAGCAATGCTGCGCATGTCTTCGATTAACTCTCTGTCCACCTCTTCCTCTTGTGAGGGAGATCTGTATATCACACCAATGTAAATAAATTTCTCTTTCCCTCTTTCTAGTTTAACCCACAGTGCCTCCCCTCTCCCTTTTAAGCTCTGTAATTCCAAAGCTTTAATAGTAGTTTTTACATATAGTGCCACTCCTCCTCCCCTACTTCCTACCCTGTCCTTTCTGAATAAAGTATAGCCAGGTATAGTTACATCTCAGTCATGGTTTTCTGTGAATCATGTTTCTGTAACTGCCACTAAATCCAAATCAGCCACTCCCACCAAAGCTTCAACATCAGGGATCTTATTTCCCATGCTATTTCCCATGCTATTTCCCATTTAATGCTTCACTTACCGAGAGGCTGTCTTCACCCATCCCCAACGAATCTAGTTTAAAGCCCTCTTCAGTAGTTTAGCCAGTCTACTGATGAAGACATTTCGACCCTTCTTGGACAGATGGACACCATCTCTGCTCTGCAGCCTTTGGAACATCATCCCATGGTCCAGGAAACCAAAATGCTCTCAATGACACCATCCATGCAGCCATGCATTCATCTCCAGGCTTCTCTGCCTCAGCCATTACCCTCAACAAGGAGAATTGAAGAGAACGCCACCTGCGCACCTGTCTGCTTTACCCTCTGTCCCAGAGCCATGAAGTCACTTATGCTCGGAGGGATACCTTACAGTATCATTTGTGCCCATATGGATGAACAACATCAGATAATAGTCAGTAGGCTTGATGAGTCTTGACAAACTCTCCGTAACATGTTGGATTTTGGCACCTGGCATACAGCACATCTCTCTAGATATCAAATCTGGTAAGTAGATGAACGCCTCAGTATCCCTCAGAAGAGAGTCACCAACCACCACTACCCTTTGCTTCCTTGTGGTGACTGATTTTGCAACTTTGGGGTGCTCGAGCTGTGGTTCTTATTTTTCCTCAGATGCTTCCACCTCCTCCACTTCCATGGCTTCATACTGATTCTTCAGTTCAAAGGCTGAAGGAGGTGGAATGTTGATACTGCAGGCTCTGGTGACTTGTGTCCAAACGTCTTCCTTCTGTAGCCTCCCATCTTCACCTCTGTTAGAGATCTTGGATGTTTCAAGAATCATCTCATCAAAGTAGTTCTCACTGTCTCAAATGCTTTTCAGTCTGCCCTTTCCTACCAACTACTAAACTCTACAGTCCCTTTTTTAACTTTAGAGATCTTGTGTGTTAGTCCCATGCTTTCTTAAATTCAGATACAGTCCTCATTTCTACCAAATGCACTGTGAGGCTATTCCATATATCCACCATTCTTTCCATAAATAAATATTTCCTCAGATTACTCCTGAGCCTATCCACTTTCATCTTCATCCTATGGCCTCTCATTTCAGAGCTTTCTTTCAATTGGAAGAGGTTCTGCATCTGTGTATTTATGCCCTGGGGTATTTAAATGTCTATGTCTTATCCCCCTTTTCTCAACTTTCTTCCAAAGTATAGATATTGAGAACTTTAAGTCTGTCCCCATATGCTTTATGATGAAAATCACTGACCATTTTAGTACTACCCTCTGCACCGACTTTATATCTTTTAGAAGGTGCGGACTCCAGAACTCTACACACTAATCAAATAAGGTCTCACCAAAGACTTATACAGAGACACTATCACCTCCTTCTTCCTAATGGCCATTCCTCTCCATATGCACCCAAGCATCCTTCTGGCTTTTACCATCGCATTTTCTACCTCTTTGATCACCTTAAGATCATCAGAAACAATCATCCCCCAGGTTGCGCTCTTCTTTCATGGACAGAAGTTCTTCACCCCCTATATTGTAACCCTCCCTTGGAGTTTTGCTTCGAAATGCTTGACCTTGCATTTTTTAGCATTAAGTCTTAGCTGCCAAATTGTTGACCATTCTTCAAGCTCTCTAGATCCCTCTTCATGTTATCTACACTTCCCTGGGAGTATACTCTACTGCAGATTTTTGTTAAGATCTGCAAAGAGACAAACGTACCTGATAGCCCTTCTGCAATATCACTTACAAAAATGTTAAAAAGAAGCGGACCAAGGACCAATCACTGCAGCACACTTGCCTTAGAGTGAACGCCATTTACCAGTACCCTTTGTTACCTCCCACTCCAGGATTTTTGAACCCAGTTGATCACTTTGGGATCCATCCTTAGGGTTACTTAATTTATTTATAAATTGCCTGTGCGGAACTATGTCAAAGGCTTTGCTGAAATTTAAGTATACCATATTTAGCACTCTACCTTTGTCCTACTCTCTGATCACCTAGTCAAAGAAATTGATCAGATATGTCTGACAAGACTTGCCACTACCAAGATCATGCTACCTCAGTAGATTTTAGAAATCTAACTATCCTCTATTTTAGCAACATTTCCATTCATTTATTCACCACAGAGGTCGACTAATCTTCCTGTAGTTCCAGACCTCCTCCTTACTTCGGCTCATCTATCCCGCCTTTCCTCTAACATATACATATTAAAATCTTTAAGTCTGTCCTCATATGCTTTATAATGAAGACCACTAACCATTTTAGTAGCCACCCTCTGGATCGACTCTATCATGTATATATCTTTGTGAAGGCGTGGTCTCCAGAATTGCACACAATACTCCAAATGAGGTCGCACCAGAGACTTATACAGAGGCACTATCACCTTCTTTTTTCTGTTGGCCATTCCTCTACCTTTGCACCCAAGCATCCTTCTGGCTTTTGCCGTCACTTTTTCTACTTTAAGATCATCAGATACTATCACGCCCAAGTCCCGCTCTTCTTTCATGGACATATGTATTTTTCCCCTAAACTGTACCGCTCTCTTAGATTTTTACTGCACACATGTATGACCCTTCATTTTTTAGCATTAAATGTCAGCTGCCAAATTCTAGACCATTCTTCAAGCTTAGCTAGATACCTTCTCATGTAGTCTACTTCTTTCTAAGTGTCTACTCTATTACAGATTTTGGTACTATCCGCAAACAGGCAAACTTTACCCGACGGTCCTTTCGCAATATCACTAACAAAGATGTTAAAAAGAGTTGGACGAAGAACAGATCCCTGCAGCACACATCTGGTAACATCCTTCTCCTCAAAGTGAGCTCCATTTACCTGTACCCTTTCTCACGTCCCACTCAACCAATTTCTAAACCAGTCACTCACTTTAGGATCCATTTCTAGGATGCTCAATTTATTTTATTAGTCTCCTGTGCAGAATGGTGTCAAAGGCTTTACTGAAATCTAAGTACACCACATCTAGGGCTCTTCCTCGGTCCAGCTCCCTGGTCAGCCAGTCAAAGAAATCAATCAGATTTGTCTGACAAGACCTGACTGTGGTAAACCCATGTTGCCTCAGATCCTGCAATCCATTGGACTCCAGAAACCTCACTATCCTCTGTTTTAGCAGCGTTTCCAATAATTTACTCACCACCGAGATTAGACTAACCAGCCTGTAGTTCTCAGCCTCATCCTTACTTCTGCTTTTGTGTAAAGGGACCACATGTGCCTTTCTCCAGTCCTCTGCTACCACTCCTGACTCTAAAGAAGCATTGAAAAGCTCAGTCAGGGAGCCACTAAAACTTCCCCAAGTTCCTTCAATATTCTTGGATTTATCCCACCTGATCCCATCGTTTTGTCTACTTTATTTAGCTAGTTCCTCACGGACAGAGTCTTCTGAAAATTATTCAAGATCCCCTTCACTTCTGTTCCCATTTGTAGGTGTTTTCTGAGGTCCTACTCCTGGCCCTTCAACTCTGAACACAGAACAAAAATATTTGTTAAACAATTCTGCTTTATCCTCATCAGCTTCTACATATTCCTCCCCTTCACCCTAAAGTTTGACAATATCACTTTTGCCCTTTCTCTTCTCACTAATGTATCTGAAAAATGTCTTATTCCCCCATTTTATGGCATTGACTATTTCGTCGTCTTTTTGTATCTTTGCTTTCTTGACTACTTTCCTAGTTTTTCTAAATTTTTTCAAATATTGTGGTTTGTCTTCCTCTCTGTATTTTATGAAGGTCACCCATTTTTTTCTTCTCCTTTTCAACTACTTCTTTTGAGAACCACAGTGGCCTCCTTTTCCTTTTATATTTATTTACCTTTCTAACAAAAAGGTTTGTTGCCCTTAAAATATCCCCTTTCAGTTTTGCCCATTGCTTTTCTACATCCCCCAGCTGTTTCCATCCTGCTAACGACTCCTTGAGCTATTGTCCCATTTGGCAAAGTTAGTTTTCCTAAAGTCTAAGACTCTCGCTTTTGAATGGATTTTATCAGCCTAGTCCTAATAATGAACTACACCATCTGATGATCATTGGATGCGAGATGATCTCCCACTAGGACATCAAACACTTTCCCCATTGGTTAGCACCAAATCCAGTATGGCCCTTCATATGTGGACTCTGTTACCAGTTGCCAAATAGTTCTCCCTGTAGAGAATTCAGGATCTCCTTACTCCTAGATTACACTGCAGCAGGGATGCGCCAGTCAACATATGACATATTGAAATTACCTATCAGTAGCACTTTTCCCTTTATGGCAATACCACATATGTCATCTATTAAAACTCCATCCATTTCTGCCTGTGAAGGAGATCTGTATATCACACCAATGCAAATGGATTTCTCTTTCCCTTCTAGTTTAACCCACATTAAGCCCTGTAATTCTTTAGCTTTAATTTTACTTTTTACATATAGCGCCGCTCCTCCCTTTCTTCCTACCCTATCCTTTCTGAATAAAGTATAGCCCGGTATAATTACATCCTAGTCATGGTTGTCTATGAACCATGTCTCCATACCCACCCAAGCCAGCCTCTTCCATTAAAGCCTCAATATCTGGGATGTTATTTCCCATGTTTCGGGCATTTATACAGACCACTTTCCAGATGTTGACCCTTTTATCCATTTCTACAGAGGTATTTAATGTTTCACTTACCTGGAGGCTGTCACTTACCTGGGAGCTTTCTTCACCCATCCCCATTGAATCTAGTTTAAAGCCCTCTTCAGTAGGTTAGCCAGTCTGCTGCTGAAAACACTTTGATCATTCTTGGACAGATGGACACCATCTCTGCTTTGCAGCCCTTGGAACATCATCCTGTAGTCCAGGAAACCGATATGCTCTCAATGACACCATCCACACAACCAGGCATTCATCTCCAGGATGTGAGCTTCTGTGCCTCACTCTTTCTCCTCAATAGGGAGAATTGAAGAGAACACCTCCTGCACACCTATCTGCTTCACCCTCTGTCCCAGAGGCATGAAGTCACTTTTGATACTCTCAGTGGGATATCTAGCAGTATCATTTGTGCCAACATGGATGAGCAACATTGGATAATAGTCAGTAGGTTTGATGAGTCTTGGCAAACTCTCCGTAACATCTTGGATTTTAGCACCTGGCAGACAGCACACCTCTCTGGACATCAAGTCTGATCGGCAGATGGAGGCCTCAGTACCCCTCAGAAGAGAGTCACCAACCACCACTACCCTTCTCTTCCTTGTGGTCACCGATTCTGCAATTTTGGTGTGCTTGAACTCTGGTTCTTCCCTTTCCTGGAATGCTTTCACCTCCTCCACTTCCAGGGCTGCATACTGGTTCTTCAATTTGAAGACTGGAGGAGTTGGATTGTGGATTCTGCAGGCTCTGGTGACTCAAGTTCAACTCTCTTCATTCTGTAGCCTTCTTTCTTCACCTCTGACGGAGAGCTTGGATGTTTCAAGAAGCATCTCATCAATGTACTTCTCACTGTCTCGAATGCTTCTAGCCTCACCACCTCTTCTCTGAGCTCCTCCACTTGTTTCATGTGGGCTTCAGTTTTCAGGTATCTTTCACATGGAACCAGTCCCTCGACTGGCATTGAGCTGTCGGTCTGGGCAGAGGCAGAAGCCGTAATGGGGCACAGCTTTGGCAGTGTGATTTTTCCCAGCCATCGTTCAGTTGGTGGAGTTTTGGTACCTGTTGAAGTAAATATGAGAGACCTATCAAAGTCCCTAACTTTTCCTCAGCTATCCTTAAGTGAAAAAGCAACTAACCTCTTTTATTTGTTTTATAACAGCGCTGTGCTATGTACCAGTGTGTAGCCCTGCTTCCTTGCTAAACATTTATTACCTTATTCTAGTAAATCTTGATATTATGTGTCTGAAGTGTATAGATTAATGGGTTCACTTTGTAAAATTAACTAATCAAAGCTCCGTGATGAATGGTAAATTGTTTACTTTTAGTAGTTATCCAAAAGTGCTTCCTAGATTTTCCCTACCAACCACTAAAAATATCTTGTCTACATCAACAAGCTAATTGGAGAGTTGCCCTATATAGCAAGAATTCTTACATGGGGTGGGTAGGAGCTGGGGTGGGAAGAGAGTGATCTGACTCTTGATGAGGTCAGTGACTTCAAAGAGCCTGTCCTACCCCTTTGAATTTGAAAGCTAGAGGAGAGGACTTCAGAAAAAAAGCTTTGCCCCAGAACACACACACACACGCAAATCCCCTTTTGCATGCAGCAAAAAAAAAAAAACAACAAAAATTTAGCTATTGAAAATTAGGAAAAAAGCCCTCTTTAGAAGTTCTCAACCAGAGAATTTGTATTTAGTAGCCCACAGTATCACTTTGCTTGCAATGCAGACCATCTAGGAATAACAGAGCCCTGCAAGGCAATGTAGACCTTTATACAGCACTCGGCTGCCTAGCTCTTAAGCAAGCTAAATCTGAGAGGGTCAGTGAGTTCAAAGACCCTGCCTACCCCTTTGAACCTGAAGGCTAGAGGAGAGGAAAAAAACTCTAGCTGCATTAAAAAAGCTTTTCTCAGAACACACAAAAAAGAATTCCCGTTTTGCAATACAGCAGAAACGCAACAAAATTTAGCTATTAAAGATGACAAAAGAGCCTCCTTGAAGAATTCTTAGGCAGAGAGTTTATAGTCAGGATCCCACAATATTACCTTGCTTGCAATGCAGACCGTCTGATTTGTATCTTTGCTTTACTGATTTCTTTCCCAGCTTCTCTTAGCTTTTTCAAATATCATTGCTTGTCTTCTTCTTTTTCTTACCTTTTCAGCTAATTGTTTCAAGGACCATAGAAGCCTCCTTTTATATTAAAACTGCATTAAAAACCCTTTTCTTTTGGAGATGGCCTGGAGAATCCTCAGGTGTGATGCCAGGATTATCTCTTCCCCTTATCCCAAATGTTATGTCCTTAGCCTTTCTCCTTTGGATATTTGAAACTTTATTCTTTTCTTTTCTTGTAGTGTATGTGTATGTTTTATTTTGTAATCCACATTGATACGTCCTTTGGGTCACGAGGCGGTATATCAAATCTATGAATAAACTATTTACTTTCTTTAAAAAAAATTGGTTGCCCTTAAAATATCCCCTTTCAGTTTTTTACAGTGTTTCTACATCCCCCAATTGTTTCCATTCAGCTAATGACTCCATAAGGTATTCCCTCCTCATCTTGACAAAGTTAATGTTCCCAAAATCTAGGGTCCTCATCATGTACCATCTCTGCCCTTTTCTTAATACTGAAGCACATGAGATGATCACCGATTGTAACATCAGAAACATTCTCCCCATTTGCAAGCACCAGGCCCAGTATGGCCCTCTGCTGCATAGATGCCGTTACCAGTTACCGGAATAGTTCTTTCTGTAGACATTCCAAGATCCCCTTACTTCTAGAGGACATTGCAGCAGGGATGTCCCAACCAATATCCGTCCTGTTGAAACCACCTATCAGTAGCACTTCTCTTTTCATAGAAATACTAAGAAACTCTTCAGTTAAATCTCTGTCCACTTCTTCTGCCTGTGAAGAAAGTTTGTATATCAGACCAAAGCAAATGCGGATTCCATTCCCTCTTTCTAGATTAACCCACAGTGCCTCCTCCTTATCTAAAGAAGGAACAATTCTGTTGCTTTATTATTATGACATAATATGAAATCATATTATTATTTTTGACTTACAGTGCCACTCCTATTCCTTTCTTCCTACTCTGTCCTTCCTTAGTAAATTGTAGCCCAGCATAATTATATCCTAGTCATGGCTGTCCATGAACCATGCCTCCATGACTGTCACTAAATCCAAGTCAGCCTCTTCCATTATAGCCTCACAAGCATTAGTATGCACCCATACTACAAGCATTAGTACACACCATTTTCCAGATGGTGCCCCATTTCCCATTTCTGCAGAAGTATTTAATGTTTTACTTAATGGGGGGCTTTGTTCACCCATCCCCAGTGGACCAAGTTTAAAGCCCCCTTCAGAAGGTTAGCTAGTCTGTTGTTGAAGATACTCCAACCCTTCTTGGATAGGTGGACCTCATTTCTGCTCAGCAGCCTTTGAAACATCATCCCATGGTCCAGGAAATTGAATGCCCTTGATGACACCTTCCATGCTGCTATACATTCATCTCAGACATACAAGCTTCTTTGCCTCAACTTTTATCTTCAGTGGGGAGGATTGAGAAGGACACCACCTGTGCACCTATCTGCTTTACCCTCTCTCCCAGAGCCATGAGGTCACTCTGATATGCTGAAAAGTATCATTTGTACCAACATGGATGAGCAGCATCAGATAATATTCAGTAGAATTGATGAGTCTTGGCAAACTCTCCATAACATCTCCGATTTTGGCACCTGGCAGACAGCATATGTCCCAGGATTTCATGTCTGGTCAGCAGATCAATGCCTGTGTATCCCTCAGAAGACAAGCACCATTCACACTACCCTTTGCTTCTTTGTGGTCACCGATTAGGCAATTTCGGGGTTTGTAAGCTCTGGCTCTTCCTGTTCCTGGAATGTTCTCACCTCCAAATCCAGGACTGCATACCAGTTCTTCAGTTCAAGGGATGGTGGAGTTCATTCTCCAGGCTGTGGTGACCCATGTCCAGTTGTCTTCTTTCTGTACTATATCTTCTTGATCTCTTTTGGAGATCTTGGATGCCTCAAGAAGCATTTCATCAATGTAGCTCTTGCTGTCATAGTAACATGGTTTATGACAGCAGATAAAGACCAGTATGGTCCATCTAGTCTGCCTAGCAAGGCGGCAAGAGTAGGTGCACTTTCCGCTCTGTCAGGTCACCCTTCACCATGCCTTTGTTTAGGGGTATACCCACCGCTCTATGTAGATCACCCCTATTTGTTCAGATATAAGAGAGTTATGATTATTTTGATTTTATCTTGTTGCTATAAAGGGATCCACTGTGTCTGTCCCAAGCCACTTTGAATTCCATCACTGTATTTGCCCCCACCACTTCCATCGGGAGGGCATTCCCAGCATCTACCACCCTTTCAGTGAAAAAGTATTTCCTGACGTTGCCTTTCAGTTTACTCCCTTGCAGCTTCATGTTATGCCCTCTAGTTTTACAGCTTTCCCATCTTTGGAAGAGGTCTGTTTGTTCGTTAATACTCTGAAGTATTTAAAGGTCTGAATCAAATCTCCCCTCTCCCTCCTCTCCTCCAGAGTGTACATATTTAGATCTTCAAGTCTCTTCTCATATGTCTTCTGACGCAGGCTCCAAATCATTTTGGTCGCCTTCCTTGGACCTGTTTCCAGTCTTTTTATATCCTTTGCGAGATTTGGTCTCCAAAACTGAACACAGTATTCCAAGTGAGGCCTCATAGATGCTTCTCAGCCTCACCACCTCCTCTCTGTTCCTCCACTTGTTTCATGAAGGATTCAACTTGCAGGCATTTTGCACATAGAACCAGTCCCTCTTCTGGGATCAGGCTGTCCTTCTGGACAGAGACAGAAGTTGTAATGTGGCAACAGCTTTGGCAACACAATTTTTTGCAACCATAATGCAGTTATAGGAGAAAGGCCTACCAGAGTCCCTAACCTTTCCTCAGTTGTCCTTTATGACAAAAAACTGTAAGATCTAACGCCTCTGTTCTGATTCCCCATGTGTAGTCCTGGTTGTTTGCTTACCTGTTGTTGAGGTATAGAGCTGTTTATTATCCTGTCAAGCTACTAAAATCTGATTTATGTTTGTGAGGTGTATAGTCTAATGTGCTTCTTTTGTAGAATTACCTAAATCAGAGCTCTTTGAAATAGTTTTGTTTATTTTTAGCAAATATCCAAACATAGAACTATTTACTTCCTAGACTTTCCCTTACAACCAAAACCAAACACTTCTGTCTTAATCAACAGGCTGATTGGTGCGTAGTGCCATATAACAAATTTCTCACATGGGAAAGATGGGATTTGGGATGGGATGAGAGTTGGTGTGGGAAGGGGGTGCAGTGGTATCAAAGAATGCCTTCCCTCCTCTTTGAACTTGAAGGAGGAAAGAAGAAAAAAACTCAGCAGCAAAAAAAAGCTTTGCCTAAAACAGAAAAATCCCCTTCTGCAGACAGCTACAAAAACTAAACATGTTGAGCAACAAACACTGTTATATAATAAAAGCACCGCTCTTTTTTAAGAACTCTCAGGCAGAGAATTTGAGTAAAAGCCATAGAATGACCTTGTTTGATTCTCCTCATACCTTGTGTTAAAGCCACAGCAATAGAAAACCCTGAATTTATACTTTGGGTTTTCTAAATACAACTCTGCTTCTGCATCAAATAGCTGATATTTTTTCATTATCATGGGATTTTAAAGAGCTGTATGCTGATTTCTATCCAAGGCTTCGTGCACAGTTAGCTCATGGGCAAGACACATTTTACATAGGACGCAGGGCCAGACCAACCACTGGGCAGAATAAGTGGTTACCTAGGGCAACAACCTATGGGGGGGGGGGGGGCAGCAAAAAACAGCTATAGTCAAAGCAAAAAAATGGGTCCTCATAGTCACAAAAACTAAAAGACACGTCAGTGCTTATTTACCTGCAGGAAGAATGAGCAATTTGAAAACAGCTTCAACAACCACCAATTAAGGTAGAAATCAGTGAAATCAAACTATAACATATATAAATGACCACTGAAATAATCAAAGCCATACTATCAAATTCAATATAGGGGGAAAAGAGCTGAGAATGCTTCCTTTTTAAGTTTTTAACCATGTGTTGCTCCTATCAAAGGAGGTTACTAGGACTGCTCCTCGTGCGTGCAGTGCCTGGTAGACCACAATATGATGATAAGTTTTCATCACAGTTTAGGTGTATTTTATATTTAATAGCAATGTTAAGTTTGAAAAAGTGATACAAATAAGGATTATCAAAAGGTTTGATAAGGGTTTTTTCTTGACCCATGAGGAACTTTCCTGGTAAACTCCAGATACCTCCGAAAGGAGCAACCCGAGGTTATAAACTTAAAAATGGCACATTCTGAGATCTTTTTCCTCTGTATTTAATTGGCTACTGTGGCTTTATTTCAGTGATCGTTTATGTATGTTACAATTCTCTCACAGTCTTTACCCTTGTAAATGGCTTTTGGAAATCTCCCCATTAATCTTTGTTTTGTTAATATATGCATAATATTTTAAAGTGTGATGTCTAAATATGTATTTTTATAAGATTGTTCTGGGAGGGATGGTATTGAGATGTTCATGGCTGAGTTTCATGATCAAACACTTGGGGCCCAATGCAGAAATGTGACTAGTGGGGTTGGATGTCCTGGTTGGACGGTCAACCCCCAATCCTGACCCCAGTACACTATGCAGAGTCCAGCCCTCCCCGCACATATAGAGGGTTAGTGTGGGGAGCGCTGGATAGGGGAGAGACTGAGGCGGAGAGTGGGTAGAGCGGGGATGGGCGAAGGCACCCTGATGTACAGGGCCTATTCTGGTCAGGGCCCTGTATGTCCAGTGGTCTCCATTAGGATGCCCAGCTTATTCGCCCTCGGAGGTGAAATAAGCGCAGGGTGCCCTTGCGATCAAGCCCGGCAGCCCCCCACAAGACATGGAGCAGCGGAAGGTGAGGCCCCTCCACCTGATCCCGGCCCTGGCAGACCCCGCCGAGGGTTGGGTGGTGGGGAAAAAACGTTTGTTTTTGGGTCAGGCTTTCGGTGCTACTGCTGGGCATCCCGGTGCTATGGTGATAGGATGCCATGGCACCGGCACACCAGCAAGAGGATAGGGCGGGCTGCTGTGCTGCATGGTGGATGTCTCCAATGGTGGAATTAGGGACACGCTGGGCCTCTAATGGCCAATTCTGCACCACGGGAATGTCTAGCTCCTGCGGTTGCAGGATTGGGCCCATCTCTGTTTCAGATGTCCGTACGGCCTGACATGCCCCTGTTGGAATCAGGCTTTTTGTGGGGTGCTAGGAGTTTAAAAGTTAATTATGAGGGGGGGGGGTCAAAGCTTGGCACAGATATAGAGCAAGGCCCCTAAATTACATGCATGGATTTCATTTTGAAATTCCAGCACCTGCTTTACTCTGGGTACTTTGCACCTGGAAAGTATACATGCTAAAGATTCCCCACTGCAACTGCAACCTCTGCTTTTATTATTATTATTACTTTGGATTTAACTTTAACCTTTCCAGTAACACTTAAGCTATGTTACATTCAGGTAAAGTAGGTATTTCACTGTCCTGAAAGATACAATCTAAATTTGTATCTGAAGTAATAGAGGCATAAGTGGCTTGCTCAGGTTCTAAGGAGCATCCGTGAGATGTGAACTCTGGCTTTCTGGTTCCTAGCTTGCTGCTTTTTTTTATTTTTTTATTTACAATTTATTAGAATTTAACAAAACTTACAAAAGCAAGCGTAAAGAAACATTCGATAACATAAAAGAAATCACAAACAAGCATAAGAAACAAAGCAATACATCAAACCTAGCCCACAATATGGGGAGATTGTAAAGTAACAAAGTAAAATAAGAAAAACCAAGAGCAAAGCTCTAAATTCCAGACAGCATTAAACTAGCCACCCACCCCAGTCACTTAGTGCCAAGCCCCTCTTTTTCACTAAGAAACACCTCAAGCTGAGTAGGATCAAAAAATATAAACCTTGACCCCTGAAATGTTATCAGACACTTACAGGGATATCTAAGAAAGAATGAAGCAGATAAAGCAACCACTCTAGGCTTAAGGGCCAAAAAACCCTGTCTCCTAGTTTGAGTTGCCTGCTTTAACAACAAGGCTGCCCCTCATTTCTTGAAGTGTTTTCATGAAAATGTATTTTGTAGGCCTGTGAATATGTTGTATTGGTGGGCCTGCAAGAACGTATAAAAATTGCCCTCCCACTGATAAAGATGATCAGAAGTTTATGTCTGAACTACTCAAGTGAAAGGCCTGGTTGCTGGCCACTTCTTCAGCAGAAACGGGGAGACTGATGATGAGGTGTATCTTCTATTCTCTTGCACTCTTTTTTTTTTTTTTTTTTTGCTTCTCAAAATGAGTGGGGAAAGCATGCAGAGTTATAGCTCGTGGAATTCCCAGGGAATGTGTGTGTGTATTCACACTTATATTTGTATCTGTGTTGCCTCTCAATTACATGTGTTTGTACCTATGTCTGTGACTGTGTGGTTTTTAGTTTGTCTCTGACATGGAGAAGAAAGGGAAGGGCTGTTGCAATAGAGTAGTTTTCAAACATGCTGTTGATTTGGAAAGAATATGAAACCGAATGCAATACTACATCTAACCATTAGAGGTCATCACAGCAGATTTGAAAGAATGGATTTTAAAGTTTCACTGAACTATCCAAGGCAACAGGTTTTGCTGTGCTTCTCCACCACTACAGTAGGTGGCCTTACACATAGCAACTACAGTAGTAACAACTACTGCATACAGTTCAGGACGGCATGTCACTGAATCACTAAGAGTCAGCCCAGCAGGGACCGGGGAGCGGCAGCAGGAGGAAGAAGTATCTACTGAGAAAACCATGCAGAGCCTACCCCATAGAATTATTTCTAACCTCTCCGTGTGTGTTGGCTCACTCTGTGTCTGTGACTGGGAGAGAAGGACAATTTGAAAGGTGGAATTTCCTAAGCGCTATGTTACTGTAAATCAATGTTTGTATGCTGCAGCTGCTAGATTTGCTTCTCCCATGAAATTGCATTTGACTATTTTATTTCTTGGGGGGCGGTGGTGGTTTTAATCCTTTGGAACCCACTGTCTGATCTGAGTTTCTTCTCATTGATGTTTCTTCCATGCCAAATTTGGATTACAATTTAAAGAGAGTTATTTTGTCTGCAGTCAGAGAGATGAACAGATAATTTTTTCACCCCTCCTGTATAATTTATTTCCAACATTTCATTGGGTTGGAAAAAAAAATGATTTCAAGAGTGAAAAGAGATCCAAAGAAGGATTGGGAAAGGAGCAGGAGATTTTTGTAAAATGTTATGTTTTGAACGACAAAGCAACAGCTGCCATTCCTGTGAGAAGGGAAGTGGTGCGGGACCAGGAGCTTTCTACCTCAGGCTTTCTTTACCCTCTTACTAACCCCTTTCTTACCTTCTTTCTTTATGCTTCCTGTGTTCCTGGACAGCCTGAGGAGCTAACGAATGTCCTGGAGATCAGCAACATTGTCTTCACCAGTATGTTCGCCTTGGAAATGATCCTCAAGCTTTCAGCCTTTGGCCTCTTTGATTACCTGCGCAACCCCTACAACATCTTTGATGGCATCATAGTTATCATAAGGTAGTGGGGCACAAAGCAATCTGATTTATTTTCATAAAGGCAGATGCAAGACCCTGTTTCCCGCATCCCACCCATGAGTACATGGTACATACACCTATATTGAGCCTAGGGACTTTTTCTCAGTCCTGGGAGGGAACACTTAGAAAGGGTTACAGTGTTTCTGTGCATTCAGTTCTTGGCCTCTCTACTGATTCTACCAACTCGGTACCTATACCTGCCATTTAGACTGGTGAGTTTGATACCATTCTCCATTGCCAGTTGTACTGAGGCCTCCATCTCATTTCATAGCGACCATCAGACTTTGAAGTGGGCTAGATTTGGAACCAGTGATCTAAATGTAAATACTTTGCATCCAGTCTAATCTGTGGAGCTTTAGGCCTCTCCCCGCCCCCGATTTCTGAATTCTCCTTGCATCCTGTCTATCATTTAACTCCTTTTGTATAGTAAAAGATATATACAGTGCTGTGCAAAAGTCTGGAATCACTTGTGAGTTTTGTGTTTTTCGTACTTTCTAACGGTTTTTTTTTTAAATTTTGCGTTAGCCCAGCATATTCATCTTTCTACCACGTTAAAAGGGATACATTTGGCTATTAGAGTTTACTTTTTTGCATTCCTTGCTTCCAATTTAAATACTTTACAGACACTGGGAGATAGCTACTGCGATTTTTGTGGATCCTGCATCAAAACCGGATCGAGATTATCCAATATGCACGGTATTTCTGACCAATCAGGAGGCTGGTTTCACTAACCAATCACAATGCAGATATCTAGCCAACAGTGCAGCTATAAAAACGCGTGGAATATTTGAATTTCATACGCTTTCTGGATCGACCATGAAGATGACTCGGACCCTGACGTTGGAGGAGCATGTTTGTGTGTCCTTTATGAGCGAGGAAGGATTTTCAAGCCGTCAGATAGCCAGGAAAGTTGGCTACAGTCAGAGCGCTGTTGTTAAGATTGTACAGAAGAAAGAAATGGGTTCAGTGGTGGACAAGCCTCATTCAGGTCATCCACGTGCATCAACATCACGCCAGGACCGCACACTACGACGCATTTCACTGACTAATCGCAAGCTGACCTCTCCTCAGCTACTTTGAGAGTGGTCGGACAAGAGTGAGGTCAGTGTCAGCTCATCAACAGTTCATTGCCGGTGCCTGCAGTTTGGTCTCCAGGGCTGCAAAGCACGGAATAAGCCACTGATGACTGACATACAAAGGCGCAACCGGATCGTGTGGGCGAGAAAGCACTCAACCTGGTCGACTGAAATGTGGGAAAAGGTGCTATTCAGCAATGAAAGCACCTTCTGCCTGTTTGGTAACCAAGCCCACACCTATGTGAGGAGATTTCCTGGAGAGGAATTCAAGCCTGAGTGTCTCAACCTCACTGTGAAGCATCCTTTGAAGGTCATGGTCTGGGACTGCATGGATGCCAGTGGCGTTGGACGTCTTCACATCGTTGATGGAATGGTCAACGGGGCCAAGTACATCACCATACTGCAAAAGTGCATGGTGCCATCAGCACACCAACTATTTCCTGGCCAGTTCCTGTTCCAAGATGACAATGCACTCTGCCATCGCTCCAGACAGGAAGCAGCGGAACAACATCAAGTCAATGGACTGGCCTGCCCAGTCTCCAGATCTGAATCCATTCGAGAACCTGTAGCACAAGGTGGCCTTGGAAATATCCAAGAGGCATCCGACATCAAAGCGTGAGTTTATTGAGTCACTCATTGCAGTTTGGAACCGCGTTGTCACCAACGAAAACCTTGTCAGACTGGTTCATTCAATGCTGACAAATACTGAGCCATTGCTGACACAATAAAACGGCCTTTTTCATAATATATCTTTGGCCAATGATGTACACTACGCGATTTTCACAGAAAATCTATCAACAGGACAACTATGGGGAACAAACTCAGAAAATAAGGGCCAAACCAATACTAAAAGTTGGCCCTAATAGCCAAATCTATCACTTATCATGAGATACACAGAAAAAGCCACTGGGAGGAAAAATAAATTAAGATATAAGGTCACAAAGTTGAAAAAACGTCAAATTTACAAGTGATTCCAGACTTTTGCACACCACTGTACTAACTCATTGCAACCTAATATTATCCCTCTGGTTATAATTTTACTGTGCAAAAATGTTTGTGTGTGTCCATTTTGTGACTTCTAGGTCAGAGCTGTTCAATTTATTGGCAGCCCTCACTTTTTTTTATCTCCTCTTTTACTGCTCAATAAAAATGACTTAGAATGTTCAGGATGAGTTCTTTCCTTCTTTGTGACATCGTCAGATAATTGACTGGTCATTGTCTGATGGTTCAAAGAACAGAACAACATAGCCTGAATTTTGCAAGTCGTTTCCACAAGACTATATCAGAAATAATGTCTGAAAACAGAAAGATACTGTTTTTAAAGGAGAACGGTCTTAAGCTTGACCGAGCTTGATCCATATACAGTACATAGTCTGAGGCAATAGAAGCTGATTTTCATATCATTGATTACAACACTCAGTTCAGGGGGAGATGGGAAAAAGCCAAGCAAGGGAAACGGAAAGGCCTGCAGAGGAGAAGAGCAAACTATTCCTTCAGCAAAGAAAAGCCTGAACGGGTCAGTACTAGAAAACTTTGAGAACTAAAAGTCTGTGGTGGGTGGACATGGTAAGGGTTCTCTGGAAGAATGCTGGGGAATACAGGTAACCAAAATACGAGGGAGAACCCAGAGAAAAAAATACAGGAGGGTGGTGGCAAATAGGCAGGGCCAATGCCTAACTGAAGGATTGACAATTTAAGACTGGAGCATAGCCCATAAGTCTGCCTATCTGGAAGAGTGACCATTTAAGGCTCGATTATAACTCATTCTAGAGTCTAGTTGAGAGACTGGAAGTTTGGGCCAGAGTGTGGCTGCATTGGGGAAGGATTCAAAATATAGACTGTGGAGTAAGGTCTGATATAGGACTAAAAGTTAAAGGAAAAAATTTGCAAGCCCTATGCACAGGACATTTCAACTTGAGGTGTCTGGGTTCTATATAGCAAGGGGAGACAGAGACTGCAACAGAAGATACTGCAGAAAGAACCAGCAGGAAAAGTGTGAGCAGTGGCAAAGCCAAGAAAAGACAGGAACTGCAACCAAGGATATGCAGAGAGAGAGAAGTGCAGGCAGTGGCCAAGGCAAGAGAAGGTGAGGAGTGTGACACTGAATACAGAGTACAGAAGCTGCATTTGTATTCATGAACTTGAAGGGCAATTCCACTAGCGCGAGAGAATAAAACTTAAGACGCACTATTGTCTGTCTCTGTTAGTACTACTTAACATTTCTATAGTGTTATTAGGTGTACTCCATGCAGCACTGTACAGATGCATTAAATAGTGAGAGTCGCTGCTGCTTTCTGACTTCTGTTCCCTACTGCTTTCTCATTATCCTTCCTGCTGTCTCTCATGATACCGTTCTCCCTATTTCTCTAGCCCCTTTTCCCCATTTTTTCTCCTTGCAGCCTTCTATTTTTCTTTTTGCCCTTAACTGCACCTCTCTCTGACAAGTGAATTGAACTTTCCTTGATTACCATGACTGAAATGCAAGGAATACCACAGCTGTCTGTAAAATGTGCTTCTAAATCACTATCAAACATGTAGGAGGAACCTTAAAGATGAATCTCTTTCTCCCTCTCTTCCCCCTTCCTATTTCTCACTTCCTTCTCTCCTTTCCTTCTCTTTCTTTCCCATGTCCATACTCCATGCCCCTCCTCCCCTTCTTTCTTTCACCTGCTCTATCTTCGTCTAGTGTATGGGAGATCATTGGGCAGAATGATGGTGGTTTGTCAGTCCTGCGCACTTTCCGCCTCCTGCGCGTGCTGAAACTGGTGCGGTTCATGCCTGCCCTCCGACGCCAGCTGGTAGTCCTGATGAAGACGATGGATAATGTGGCTACGTTCTGCATGCTTCTCATGCTTTTCATCTTCATCTTCAGGTGAGGAGGGATGCGGAAGCGTCGGGCATGTTTCTGACTATTGTGCAATAATAGTACTAACCTTCATAACGTGGGAAGTGGCAGTTTTAATAGCTGTTTCAAATTCATCCTGCTAGACCAGTCCAGACTAGTGAGTTATGTTTCCCTGCCAGCAGATGTTGGAGACAGAGAAAGTACCAGAGGCCTGCCCTGGCACACAGAGTGACTCCCCTAGGCGTCGGCTTCAGCGTTTCCTCTGTCTCCAGTAGATGTGGTTGTGTTATTTCCTTTGCTCCTGGCAGTCACCTTGAGGGTTTTCTGTCGGTGGATTTTGAACATTTTTTTGTCTGTGGACATCTCCAAGGTACACAGGAAGTGCCCCTCTGGAGTTCCCCATTAATTTCTTGGGTCAAGCTCCTGATCAGGAGGATCAGTGCCACTGCCCATAGCAAGGTGGGGGGCTTCTGGTCAGGAGGACCAGTAGAGCCCGTAAGGGGAGCCATCAGTTTCTTCTGGCAGTGTTGATACCTTCAATTTTAGCCTTTATTATAAAAAAAAAAAAAATCTAAAAAATCATTAGCTCTCCTTCAGCACAGCACAGAACGACACTCTCCTGCAGCATAGAACTGAATGGCTCTCCTGCTGAGTGGCTATTTGGGAATCACAGTGAGTTCAAGGATCGACATCGCGGCAGCTGTTACCTCCATCGGGGCTTCCTTATCCTCCATCGGGACTCAGCAGTGCTTCAGGGGAAAACTGCCAACTTGTGGCCTTCACACTATCTCTCCCGAGAATTTTTCTGCACTTCGGGCATGCCACATGGCCCAATTCAGACAGCAGTGGCCATTTTGGAAACTCTTCTTTTAACGTGTTTCAGTCTTCCGCAGCATCTGGGAGCCCATTTCTGCAGTTAAAAACCCAGTCCTTCCTTTTTAGGGGGAATTAACTGTGCACCGACAATGCCTTCCACCCTGCCACAGTATTTGGTCAACCGGCCTTGCACAGCATGCTTGGAAGTCCTTGGTGAGTCCTCTCATGTGGCACAGGATCTTCCAAACTGAGATCAAGGTATTGGAGGTGATATTACACTGAAGTCCCCACCTTCCCCTTCATTGGGGGCTACCAATGACTCTGCAGCTTCTTCTCGGCTTCTGGATGCCCCTCCCCCACCTCTTCTGCTGCCTCAGCACACTGGAGTGACATCCCAGTCCCAAGATATCTCTGACCAGGACTCAAACTCAGTTTATGCGGCTGTTCAGCAAGCCTGGGACCTTTGGAGGTCTGACCCTGCCTCTACTCATGCTGCAACACCAGCTGCCACTAAATCTGCAACAGACAAGATTCTTTCCTCCAGGAAGTGCTCCAGGGATGGTGTTTCTTCCACTGATAAGGAACACCCACTTAAGGCCGTCTCCTGGGCCTCCAGAGACTGTGATTTCGGACTTCTGGAGGACAGTCCAGACAGCATTTTGGACCAGGAAGATGGGGAATGGTCTCCTCCTGAAGACCTGACTGATTATCAAGATGACGCTCAGGATGTTCATTTTATTCTGGTGCAGAAGGGAGAGTTTCTGGCATCTCTCGACCTCATCAAGGCCTACTTCCATATTCTCATCCACGAGGATCAGCAGCGATTTCTCCATTTTGTAATTTTGTACTAACACTATCAGTTCCGTGTGCTGCCTTTTGGATTGCCAATGGTGCCCTACACCTTATCAAAAGTCAAGGTCATGGTCACTGCAGCCCTGTGGTGGCAGAGGATTTGAGTTCACCTCTACCTGGATGACTAGCTCATCTGAGCAAAAATGCACAAGGAAGCACTAGACACCGTCTCCCGCATGGTGATCTTTTTCGAGAGATTTGGCTGGGTGATCAATTATGCCAAGAGCTCCTTATGTCCCTCTCAGTCCTTGGAATTTCTCAGGGCTTGGTTTGACACCTGATGGGGCAGAGTGTTCTTTACCCTCAACCACTTTCAGAAGTTCTCTGTCCTGCTCCAGATTTTCTTCATGCAGACACTGCCTCATGTCTGGGACTATCTACAAGTCCTAGGGACCATGGCAGTCACAATCAAGGTAATTCCCTAGGCTCAGGTGCACATGAAACTCGTACAATGCTTTCTTCTGGCCCGCTGGTCTCCTGTCTCCCAGAATTATGCAATTTGTCTACTGCTTCCCCGCGCAGTTCACCACAGCCTTGAGTGATGGCTCTCTCTGGATCACTTGCTTCATGGGATGCCATTGAAAACTCCACGCTGGGTAGTGGTCACAACTGATGCCAGCCTCACCAGCTGGTGAGCTCATTGTCTCAACCGAATGGCACAAGGTTCCTGGAGTTGCCAGGAAGCCGTGTGGACCATCAATTGGCTCAAGGCTCGAGTGGTGCGTCTCCTGCTGTCCTTTCTACTACTCCTCCATGGTTGAGCGGTTCTTCTGTGACATTGTGACGATAATGGCCTATCTCAATAGACAAGGAGGCACTAAGTCTTCTCTTTCCCTGGGCAGAGGAACACTTACAGGCCTTGTCGGCTCAACATATTGTGGGAATGGAGAATGTACAGGCCGACTTCATCAGGGCGGATAGTGTGCAGCTGAGGCCAGTCAAGCATTAAATTGATGGCGAAAGCAGTGAATACCAAAGTGTCCATCGTCTTCAGTCATCAGAAGGAGTCCAGCTCCCGCGGTCTGGACACTGTAGTCCAACCCTGGCCAGTAGCGATACTCCTGTATCTCTTTTTCCCATGGGCAGTGATCAGTGGAGCCCTCCTCTGCATCGAGTCTCACCCCGGACTGATCAGTCTCATGGCCTCTGATTGGCCTCACCGCTCGTGATATGCTGATCTAGTGTGCCTGCTTGCCATGCCAACCCTGGCACTCGGCTCATGCAGGGATCTTCTGCACCAAGGACCCATCAATGGATGACCCTGCTCCCTATTCACTTACAGCCTAGCTCTTGAGAGGCACTACTTAATGCACAAAGGTTACTCACGGCAGATGGTCAGTATGCTTCTCAAAGCATGACGTCCATCAATTTCTCTAGCACATGCCTGAGCTTGGAGACTGTTTGAGTCCGGTGCTCCCAACATGATGTCTCTCCCTGGTGCATCCATATACCAGATATCTTGGCTTTCCTGCAAGATGGTTTTGATAGGAACTTGGCCCTCAACTCCTTGAGGGGTCAGGTTGCTGTCCTCACCTGTTTCCACAGTCCAATAGCGGGCTCCTCCATTGCGCCTCACACTGATGTCAGACACTTATTTTGTGGGGTACGAACCTTGCACCCTCCACTATGGCTGGTGGTCCCTTCTTGGGACCTTATTCTAGTGCTCAAGAGCCTAATGAGCCTAATGTGGCCACCCTTCAAGCCCCTTAAAGACATCTCTTTCTGTGATTTGTCCTTCAAAGTAGTTTTTCTTATGACCGTCACTTTGGCACAGTGAGTGTCGGAGCTCCAGGCACTTTCTTGTAAGGACCCTTATCTCTCCTTCTCCCCCAAGGGTGTCTCCATCCAGGCTATGCCCTCTTTCTTGTCGAAAGTGCTTGCATCCTTCCATATAAACCAGACCATTTGCTTCCTCCTTTTCTAAGGAACGATACTTGGGCAGCAATAGCAGTCTCAGTGCTGTTGATGTCTGGTTGTGAGAGAGTCAGTTGGTCCATTAGATGATAAAGGGGTTAAAGGAGCACTAAGGGGCGACAAGGCAATAGCAGAGAGACTGAATGAATTCTTTGCTTCGGTCTTTACTGAGGAAGATGTAGGGATGTTACCCATGACTGAAGTGGTATTTAAAGGTGTGGAAGAATTGAAGGAAATATCGATACATCGGGAAGATGTCTTACAACTATTAGATAAACTGAAGAGTAGCAAATCACCTGGGCCGGATGGTATACATCCAAGGGTGTTGAAAGAACTGAAATATGAGATTGCAGAACTGCTATCAGTAATCTGTGAACTATCATTAAAATCATCTCTAATACCTGAAGATTGGAGGATCGCCAATGTAACACCAATTTTTAAAAAGGGTTCCAGGGGTGATCCGTCAGTACCGGGAAAAATGGTAGAAACCATCATAAAGAATAAAATTACTCAGCATGTAGATAGTCACGACCTAATGGGAGACAACCAACATGGCTTTAGACAAGGAAGATCTTGTCTTACTAATCTGTTATGTTTTTTTGAAGGAGTGAATAAACAGGTGGACAAAGGTGAGTCAGTTGATATTGTATATCTGGACTTTCAGAAAGCCTTTGACAAGGTCCCTCATCAGAGACTTTTGGCAAAACTAAAGAGTCATGGGATAGGAGGCAGTGTACTATTGTGGATCAGGAACTGGTTAAAAGATAGAAAGCAGAGGGTAGGGCTAAATGGCCAATTTTCCCAATGGAGAAAGGTGAATAGTGGTGTACCCCAGGGATCTGTGCTGGGTCCGCTGCTTTTTGACATATTCATAAATGACCTGGAAAGTGGAATAACGAGTGAGGTTATCAAATTTGCAGATGACACAAAACTATTTAAAGTTGTTAAAACCCAAGAGGATTGTGAAAAATTGCAAGAGGATCTTGATAAATTGGAAGACTGGGCATCAAAATGGCAGATGAAATTTAATGTGGACAAGTGCAAGGTTATGCACCTAGGGAAGAACAACCCAAACTATGGTTACACGATGCAAGGTTCCACACTAGGAACCACCACCCAGGAAAAAGATTTAGGCGTCATTGTGGATACCATGTTAAAACCCTCGGCCCAGTGTGCAGCGGTGGCCAAGAGAGCAAATAGATGCTAGGTATGATAAGGAAAGGAATGGAAAATAAAACAAAAGATATTATAATGCCTCTATATCGTTCCATGGTGAGACCGCACCTTGAATATTGTGTGCAATTCTGGTCGCCGTATCTTAAAAAGGATATAGCGATTTTAGAAAAGGTACAGAGAAGAGCCACCAAAATGGTAAAGGGGATGGAAGGATACTCCTATGAAGAAAGGCTAAAAAGGTTAGGGCTCTTTAACCTGGAAAAGAGACGGCTGAGGGGAGATATGATAGAAGTCTATAAATTAATGAACGGAGTGGAACGGGTAAATGTAGATCGATTGTTTACCTTATCAGAATATAGAAAGACTAGGGGACATGCAATGAAGCTACAGGGTAAACTATTTAAGACTAATAAAAGAAAATATTTTTTCACTCAACGTGTAATCAAACTCTGGAATTTGTTACCGGAGGATGTAGTAAAGGCTGTTAGTGTAGCTGGGTTTAAAAAAGGTTTGGACAAGTTCCTGGAGGAAAGGTCCATAAACCATTATTAAGAAGTGACCAAAGATATCAATGCTTGACCCAGTAAAAGCATTGTGGAACTTGTGTCTCTTGGGGAAACTGCTAGGTACATATGACCTAGATTGGCCACTGTTGGAAACAGAATACTGGGCTTGATGGACCTTGGTCTGACCCAGTATGGCATATCTTATGTTCTTATGTTATCAGGGAGGAGTGGCTCAGTGGTTGGGACAGGTTACCTCAGGCCAGAAGGCCAGAGGTTCAATTCCCACATGGGGACAAGCAACCTCAGGCCGGAGGGACTGGGGTCTCTAGTCCCATGGCCACTCCTTGTGGCCTAGGGCAAGCTACTTAACCCTCCATTGCCTCAGGTACACTTAGATTATGAGCCCTTCAGGGACAAGGGAATAAAAAGTACCTGTTAGTTTACATGTAAACCACACTGATTCTAAAGAGCACAATATAAATAAATAAATAAAATAAAATCTCAAGGTAACCAATGACTTTTGGAAGTCCGACCACCTTTTTTGTGGGCCCCCGCAAGACTGGCGGCATCTAAGACTACAATGGCCTGCTGGATTAAGCACACTATCAAGTCTGCATATATTGTGCATGGCAAGTCCATGCTTGCAGGGCTTCAGGCTCATTCTACCGGGATCCAAGCAGCTTAGAGGAAAGGCGGAATAGAGGTGATATGATTGAGATGTTTAAATACCTCTGTGGCATAAATGTTCAGGGAGAGAGCCTCTTTCAATTGAAAGCAAGTTCTGCTACGAGGGGACATGGGATGAGGGTGAAGGGAGATAGATTCAGGAGTGATATGCGGAAATATTTCTTTACAGAAAGAGTGGTGGATCCGTGGAATAGTCTCCCAGTGGAGGTGGTAGAGATGAGGCCAGTAACTGAATTCAAAAAAGCATGGGACAAACACAGAGGATCTCTAAAGGAAAAAAGGGGACTGTTGTAGTTGTTGATATGGAAGGACAGACTAGATATAGAAATATGACGACAGAAAAAGATGGCCTATTTCCCATGTCATGCCCCTTGACAACTGTCGGGCAGCTACCTGGTCCTCCTTGTCTACATTTGCCCGTCATTATTGCCTCGATCTCCAAGCGCAGGAGACAGTGTGTTTTGGGGCCAAGGTGGTGACAGCGGCTGTCTCTTCCCGCCCTAGGGTGGCATAGCTTGGGTATGTCCTACTAGCCTGGACTTGGCTAACAGGATGAATTGGAAAGAGAAATTTCACTTACCATTAATTTCCTTTCCTGGAGTCCTGCTAGACCAGTCCAGGACCCCACCCTTCTCTTTGTTTTTTGTGGACAGCCCTCTTAGAAGAGTTAAATTGTCAGTGCGGCTGCTTGTCCACTGTCTAGTGCTGATGCCTTGCTGTGCCTCTTTCTAAATCACTCACATGAGAGCTCAGTGTATATAGTTGCTCCCATCAGTGCTGTTGTAGCCATTGGGGCATTGGGCAATGGGGTTCCACTGCTTGTCCAGGGGTATACTGAAGGCAACTGGTACAGCCTCTGGTACTTTCTCTGTCACCAACATCTGCTGGCAGGGGGACATAACCCACTAATCTGGACTGGTCTAGCAGGACTTCAGGAAAGGAAACTAATGATAAGTAAAATTTATCCTTTTGCACCTAAGCAATGCTTTATGCTTGAAATAGGTGCTTGTAAAATAACATGTCCAATGCACGCAAAAACTTATATGTGCACATCCTGTACACATGTAGCATTAGAAGAATGAAGGGTTAGGGCTCTTTAACCTGGAAAAGAGACGGCTGAGGGGAGATATGATAGAAGTCTATAAATTAATGAACGGAGTGGAACGGGTAAACGTAGATCGATTATGTCCCCATATGTGAAGACTGACTTCCTGCTTGTTCCTGGAGATAGCATATTTACTTACCTGTAGCAGGTAATCTCCAGGAACAGCAGGAAACAGTCTTCACAACCCGCCCACCTCCCCTTGGAGTTGTAGATGGGACTAAGTTTTTGTTTTTTTCCTTTTGGTTTTTCTATGGTTTTTTTCTCTATGATATATACCTGAGGAGAAGGTATATATCATATAGCATCGGGAAGGCGGGAAAGCAGGCACACAAGCATGAAGGGATGCTCTAAAAAGCATTCCTTTTGAATGCTGGGAAGTGTTCCCACGCAGGGCTCCGTCAATGCCGATGTCACCCATATGTGAAGACTGATTCCTGCTGTTCCTAGAGATCACTTGTTACAGGTGAGTAACTATGCTTTACATGCTTGTTTCTACTCAGAAAGAATGGAATTGTAGTGGTTTTCACACACAAATGGATCCTTATGCATGTAGTGTAGACAGTTACTATTTAGTAAGTAATTTTGTAAGTAACAGTAAGTCACATGCACATCAGACTAATGACAGATACTTTCACTGTGGGTATGTATGGGGTAGAGCACAAATTTACATGCATAAGTTATAAAATACTATAACTTAAGCACATTCTTGAAAAATAGAAATGCGGACTTTTATACCTGCCATAGGACAGGCATAAGTGCCCATGCCTAGTTTAACTTATGTTTTTTATGACCTATACCCCATTTTATAAAATAAAGTATGCTCATGCCCTATTTATTTATTAATTTACAGGAATTTAAAACACTTTTCTGACAATAAGAGTCAATCAAAAGGGTGTACAAATAATGAAATAAAAAACAGAATCCCAGAATACAAAATACAGTATTTCATAAAATAGGCATGGAATATGCACGTAAATCTAGACGACCCTTATAAAATTACCCTATCAGTGTCTTTTATTATCAGATAGATTGATTGTGAATGAGATCTTACAGTACAGACCACTGAAGAATAGTTTTTTCCTATGCTCCTACTTCTCACATAAAGTCCTGATCGGCCAGCTGAAGTGAAAGTCAGCATGTTAAACAGAATATCCAAGATATGATAGCTGAAGCACTTTTATTCTTCAGCTAAAGAATCTGTATCCCATCAGTGCAGTGATGCATTATATATCATGATTCCTTCGATCACTGGCTGAAAGTGAGAAGGAGCCCACTTAGCTACCTGCTGCTACTACTACTACTGATCATTTGTATAGCGCTACAAGTCATATGCAGCATTGAACAAACACATGTAAACGACAGTCCCTGCTCATCAGAGCTTACAATCTAATTAGGATGATCAACACCAACAGCTGAGAACAAGGAAATGTCAAGGGGAACGTTAAGGAAACACATAAGAGTCGAAGCGGATCAGGATCCAAAAGCCGCCTGATTCTGAGGGCAAAATCCTAAAATGAGCCAGATAGGAAATATTCCAAATAGTTGTCAGCTTTTAAAGCTAAAACCCACAAACATTCTGTCCAGTCTGTGCTTTGGATCTGCAGATATTTTTACGGCATTATTTGTTTATTCTTTTGCCAAGCTGGATGCACTGAGGGACGAAGTCCTGTATTTATCCGCACGGCAGGTGTAGCTCTGACAGATTTACTTTTGTCTCTTCCCCTCCACATATAGGGGATGATTTCATAAAACTTTTTCCATGCATAAAGCATGTTTTATATGCAATAATGGCTCTTAGAAAAATTGCTTGTGGGTATACTCAGATAAAAAGAAGGGGTGTGGAAAGAGTGTGCATAGAGAACGCTATTAGTGCATAGATAGTCTTGTGACATCGATATTTTTGAACAGCCCAAACTATCAGATGGTACTTTTAGTCATTATCATCAGATTAAAATATCCAATATCTAATCATAGGCTTTGAATCTGTGTGTCAGTCTGATCAGCTATGTAGCTTATAGTCAGAGCAAATGATGCCGCTGTACTCAGTGGACACGTATCTTTCATTAAAAACCACCCTCATAAATGTAAAAGCCCCTTGTCCCTTATAGTCATGTGCATGTTTTTACAGACATCTAACATTAATGCTGAAGAAAAGATGTAGTGTTTCGCTATGACATTTCCCACCGAAAGGTGTCTAAAGTCTAGAAGATTACATCAATGAAGGAGGCAGTGGTGATTTTCTACCAGGTTATTTCAGGTCACTGCCCTAGGAACCACTTGCATCCTTTTCTTCCATTGCAGCCACTTAACCCTCCACTGCCCATGTTCCCTGTAAGTATTAGTGTATGTGTCTCATATCCCTGCGTGTTAAATGTATCCCCCAATTATGCTGTGACCGCTTTGATTAAAGGATAAGGCGGTATACAAAACTGTCTAAATAAATAAAATAAATAATGGAAGGTGGAACCCTTGCTGTTCCTAACCTCGTACCTTTTTCTAGACAATTAACATTGGAAGGAGCCCATATGTTCTTTGTTTTCTTCTGGTTCTCTTCCAGGAAGGGGTTCAGGACTCAAAAAAGTGCCTTGGATTCCAAAAACTGGAGCTTGGAAGTATTGTGGGAGCTTCAAGAAGAGTTTAGCATCCAGCTCTACCATAGGAAGTCTTCCCATATTCTCTTGTATTCAGAAATTCCTAAATCTTTTAGGAGAATTTCATCTCCAAGTAGGTTAGCTTTTACATCTGGAGAAGTTCTGCATCCAGAACAAAGATGGAATAGATTTATTCTCTAATCCTATGCCAAGATAAAATAAATAAATACAAACTACAGGAGTGAGAGAAGGGTTCACGTTCATACAGGGAAATTGCCCTGTATTTACCCATAGAGAAAGAGGAATCATCAAGGAGTCCATAACTTGGGAGGTCTATGAGGAATATCCTGATAGGGATCTGAGAAGCAGAAGAAAGCCTAGCTGCTGATTTTTGACCAGTCACATTGCTGTGACCATTTGGATTTTTGTTACTGCATCGGTACCATTTCACAAGTACCTCAGTAAAGTTTAGTTTTTGGAAAAATCGCAAACCTGCGACCATGCAGTTTGTGCAACAGAGAAAATTCAGAACTCTACAACCCAAAGGGCATTGATGTAATTCTTCTCATCCTCATGGAAGAACATAGGGGGGCACTATAAAAATGATCAGTAGTAGTATTATAAGCAGCCCTTTGGAAGGTTTAATGGCCCCTCAGCTCACACGGTACTTTTGCATCCAGTGAGAGAGTGGAGCAGTGGTTACGCAAATATTGTGTATTTTGAGACATAGAAATTTAGAATATGAAGCTGATAAGGGTTGCAAGGCCTATTTAGTCTGGCCATTTTGCAGTGCCATGCAATGCAATGTGTGCCTTTGAGTCAATGCCGACTCCTGGTGACCCAGCAGCTCCTGGGTTTTCTTGGCAGTGTGACCGGAAGTAGATAGCCAGGCTTTTCTTCCGAGGCAATAGAGGGTTAAGTGACTTGCCCAAGGTCACAAGGAGTGCCAGTGGGAATCAAACCCTTTGTTTCTTTGTAACCAGTAGGCTACTCCTCCACTATTGCAATGCCATAGACAAATCGTTTTACTTCTTTACAGCTAAGTGTACCAGGCTATCATGAATTCTCTTTCCTGTTTTGCTTCTACCAGCTTTCCTGGGATTCTGTTTCAGTGCATCCAAACTTAAAAGCAAAGTCAGGAAATACTTTTTAACTGAAAGGGGGGTGGATACTTGGAATGCTATCGCGATGGAGGTGGTGGGGGCAAATACAGTGATGGAATTCAAATTGGCATGGGACAGACACAGTGAATCCCTTTATAAACTTAGGGGGGATATTCAACAGAGGCAGCTAACCATTGCCGCTGAAAACTAACCCTGGATATTCAATGCTAGGGCCATATCTGGCCACTGGCACTGAATTTCCAGGTTACCGCAGACCCCGGAAGCTAACCAGGTAGCGGCTCAATATTGCCACTGCCCGGTTAGCCTCTATGGGTAAAGTTAGGCCAGCCAGCATGCCTATGTACATAATGGAACTTACACTGCTCCTAGTCGTCCTCGCTCTACTTTCTCTGTAGATAAATATATTTTCACAGCACCTTTTACCAGTACTTGAGTTAGTTAATAATTTTAACATTCATTTTTTTCTCTTATGACACAGCATCCTGGGAATGCATATTTTTGGCTGTAAGTTCAGTCTGAAGACGGATTCTGGAGATACAGTGCCTGACAGAAAGAACTTTGACTCTCTGCTCTGGGCCATTGTCACAGTGTTCCAGGTAAATTGTTTGAGAGATATTGGGGGTGAGGGGATTGAGAGGAAAGAATGGGAAGCAGGGTAGAAAGAGAAGTTAAATGTATGGTGTAATTAGAGGAGGGAAATTAGTTACTGGTGGATGAGAAAAAAGAGAGTTGCACATATAAGAAAGAAGGGGAGAAGTGATGTGAATTAGTGTGCTTGCCGTAGCTTACTTACCATTTTGTCCCTGGTTATTGTGAAAACTGGGTCTATTTTGTGAGTTGAGCAGAAGGTAATATGCAGCAAACTTACATAAGGAAACAAGGTGCATCAGGACCTAATGAAACATTTAGTAACTTTACAAAAACTGCTTCACACATATATAAAATCCTGGTGTCTAGCGCTAGCTGGAGTACCCGGGCGATGGAGAAGGTGTGGGGAGAAGACGTTGAAGAGATCTTTTCGAATAGACAATGAGAACAATTTTGGAGCAAAACGGTTCAAATCTCCTTGCCTTCTTCGCTCACACACTCTATGGGACCCTTTTACTAAAAGTTTTAACGTGCGTTAATGAAGTTAACATATGTTAAGTGCCTATAGCTCCTTTATTCCTATGGGTGCAATGGCACTTAACGTGTGTTAATATCATTAATGCACTTAAGCTTAAGATAACTAAATTTGCTTCCAATGGTAATAATCATTGCTGATCATGTCAGGTAGAAGTTGGTGCGTTTCTGCATGTCCTCTTCTGCTACTCTGGGTTGCAGTTGTTTTGGGAAGTTATGGGGAAGAGGACGGGTGAGATTCTGCCCATACAGGAGCAGTTTTCTTTTCGTATCCATATATAGAAATCATTGGCAGTGCAGTCGGGCCTCACTGGCATTGTGATTAGTTTTGTTTCACTGGAAAAATAACTGTGTTAAATGTTAATAGGTGATGGATTGCTGTTTGCATAACTCACAAGCACAAAGCTGTGATGGCAGACAAATATAAATATTTAAGTGTGCACAAAGATGGAACAAACTGAATCAGTTTACAATGGCTCGTTGATACATTATTGTCTACAGTTGCATGGCAGAGACCTTTTGGTTGTGCTTAAAGATGCTAGTGTTGTGTTAAATTTTGTTAACTAATAAGAACAACTGAACACAAAACAAGGTCCAGCATACTGTCTCTGACAGTGGCCAGTCCAGATCACAAGTACGTTGATGTTCCCAAAAGGTAGACTCTGAATTTTTTTTTAACATATTTAAATATATATTAACATTCAGCAGTTAACAAAGATAATGCTTATATAGAGGGTAATGTTATAAGGAGATGCCTTCTTTACACTTGAAAGTAGACACTTATTGAGACACCATTTTATAAAGAAAAGTAGGTGCTTTTTGTTTTGTTTATGAAATTGTAACGTAAATGATCAATTTGCATGTTAATTTAAGGCATGACCACTGACACCAGCCCTAGAGCTGGTGTAAATGCCTGCACCTAGATTTGTAAAGAACGCATGTAAATTAAAGTTTTTTATCATATATGCATGTACTTATGCTCTCTGCTCATGCTCACATCCACAGGGAAAGTACACACCAATGGGCCGACATACGTGCTTATAAATTAGCGACTGGCTAAGTACATAGGTAAAATGCCCATTTGTACGCATAAATTACTAAAATACCATCATCTATGTGCATTGATGGCATGTAACTTTATGCAGTTCCTTATAAAAATACACCATAGTTTCGAGGAGGAGGGGTTCTGATTAATTCATCCATTTCACTTTCTTATTAGAAATCTAAAGTTCCAGAAGAAATAACTTGAAACAATAAAGCAGAACTAACTTTATTTGTCTAACAAGACCTAGGAATTAGGTCACGTCAAACGATCCCTTCCATTCTTGTGAATAGTAACCCCTCCCATACAACAGAAAAACACCCAAAACAAATCAAGACAGCCCTCCTCCAGCCTGCTCCTCTCCTTAAATTTATTAGTTACTTCTGGAATTCTGGAAAATGCTGTGGGTCAGTTGCTCTGTAGCATGCTCCCATAGGTTATGCTTGCTACTCAGCCTTGCTGTTAAATTCAAATAATAAAGCCATTTCTGTCCTCGCTCTGCCTTCTTTCAGTCAGTCTTCAAAAGAAGGAAGACAATGCTTGCTCAAGAGCCCAGGAAGGAGTCCTCCTTCTTGCCAACGTCAGTTTTTTAATCAGCTTCCCATAGCCATGTGGTTATTTTTCTATTTTTAATATTTCTGAAATAAAATCCCTAGAGTCTTCTTGGATCCTCACCTTCCCACTCAACAAGGAGATAATCCATTTGCTAATAGATCATCAAAAACCCTAAGTGGTTCTACAGCAGTGTGGTTGGAGGACTTCCGCCTAGCTTCACAGGAACCTTGGTTCAGTGTAATCAGAGATACATAAAAATCAATGAAATCTGCCAATATTTGTGAGCTAAAATACAGTTTTCTGCATGAAGTATATTTCACGCCAGTTAAACTAAAGGCAATGTTATCTATACAAAGTGATGTACGTTGGAAAGAGCATAGAGAGTGATTTAGCAGGTCTGTTTTATTTTTATAGAACCATGTAGGGCTTTTGGAGAACTACTAGCAAATGCCTTATTTCCTTGTTGGGTGAGGATCCAGAAAGACTCTAGGGATTTTATTCTAGGAGTGCTAAAAATAGAAAAAGAACTACATAAAAAAATTCTCTTCAAAAGCAAATTTATGCAGAATCTCACTTATAAAATGCCATTCCAGCACACTGATTTTGATATTGATAGCTGCTTTCTGACACTGGCTGCTGCTCCTCTCTTGCAGATCCTGACCCAAGAAGACTGGAACGTGGTGTTGTATAACGGGATGGCAAGCACGTCCCCATGGGCTGCACTGTATTTTGTGGCACTCATGACCTTTGGCAACTATGTACTCTTCAATCTTCTGGTTGCTATCTTGGTGGAAGGATTCCAGGCAGAGGTATGAGTGGGGGAAAGGAAGGGTGCTAGCATGGGATATAGAGGAAAAAAGAAATTGGTGAGTGAAGAGTAGAGATGTAAAGAGGGGAGCAAACGTTTTGTTCAGGAAAGCCTGAGAATTTGAGATGAGAATAAACAGATCAAGAAACATGGGAATTTGCATGCCATAAATGTTTGAAACTGTTCTAAATATCAAAATAATTAGTAATATATGTTACTCTAGTTTCTTAAATCAGTAGTATAACTTCAGAAAAATACTACAGTAGTTTTTGCATATTCTTAAAAGTTGCATATATTTAGCAGAGATAGTGGAGCAATGGTCAGGCTGTTCCTTTACTTCTACCACTACCCCCCACCAAGGACCTGAACTCGTTATTTCTTCTCCTTTCTCCCTTACTTTTTCAAGGTTTTCCTTATTAACTTCCATTTTGCCTTCCTTCATTGGCATCTCTCCTCACTTCTTTCTAATTGCACTTGAATCTTTCAGCTCTTTCACTTTCCCCTCTACTCCTTTTTTCTCTCCCTTGCTAACCAAGCTCCTACCACTCTACCTGCTAAAGCCTGAATGGTGATGGGTGGCGTAGTCTCTGCAGCCAGGTTTGCAGCATATAGTCACTGGAGGGAACTTTGGCCAAGAGCCCAACACAGGAAATGAGCTCAACTCTTACTCAACCAATCCTGAAGCATGAAATAAGCTAGAAATGGACATGGGCACTGAACCAATCATAATAAATTTTCAGAAAATAATCAGAATTTTCAGATGTCCAGATGAAGAGAGTGCGCAGATGCTGTTTTGTTCTTTTTGTCCTGGTGCCCTTTTGAAAATCAGTGAGATTATTGTTTAAAATTAAAATTCAACAAGGAACCAACTATATATCGAGTGATTTGTTCACCTCACAGAAACCACTTCAGTGAGGGTTCATGTTGAACATAGGCATTCCACATGTTTGTCAGTTATGATAATATATTAGCTTAGCCCGTGACCCATTTTACAGAAGTGTATTCTGTTTCTTCACCGTTGTAAAGTTGCTTTCCGTATAAATAATGTTGTGCATCGGATTACATTATAGTTATTCAAGCAACAATATTCAAGAAATGCACATATACACCAGGTATTATACTGCTTCTCAAGTACAAATATTATGTTCCAGTTCTACCATTTCTTCATGTTTTTTTATCCTGGGTTTCACCCCTCCCCCCCATTTCAAATTTTTCTGAGAATCTACAACTCTAGTGAAAGGGGAGAAATGAATGAGGGGAATTGGGTAAAGAGAAAAAGCTGAGAGATAGGATCTAGAGGGAAGAAGAGTATGAGAAATGGAAAATGGAGGAAGTGATGATGAAATTGTAAATTAAGAGGCAGAGTATTTCTGAAGAGACAGTACATAGGGAATTCTGTTTTCTCCTTTCTGCCCCTTCCCCATTCAAATGAATTTCAAGGACAATTTTTTCTGCACCTTTCAGGGAGATGCAAACAGATCATATTCTGATGAGGAGAGAAGTTCTTTCAATATGGAGGAGTGTGAGAAAATCCGGGACATTCAGGACGGTTCTGGTAGGTGCTACAGAACATCTGGTCTGACACCTTAAAACAAATTTTGGGAAAACCTTTTACAGTTTATAGAATAGAATAGGATCGTAAATTTTGCTCTTTAAATCAGAAGTGAATTGATTTCTCTGCAGCAATTGGGAGACCATGAATGACTCATCTGTAATTGAACTGAGTTTGGCCTAGAGTTAAAACCATCTGTTGCTCATTGATGCTTCTGCAAACAGTAGAGAAAATCTTTGTCTGGCGTGTACTGGTTAACCATTCTGTTGCTCACCTAGTGGTGGTCTGCACAAAGAAGGAGGGTCTCCATTTTATTTAGTATGCCAGCAACAAGTAGTACACAGCTCTTATGGCTAGGTTGAATCCAGCTCCTCAATCTGCCATCTGTGGTGGCAGAATGATGTATTCTTCTTTTCTCCAGGACCACGCAGGAAGTCAGTCCTCACATATGGATGACGTCACTGACGGAGCCCATGCAGGAACACTGCCTAGCTTCCAAAGGAAGCCTTTGGAATATACTCTATGCATGCATGCCGGTCTTCTGGCCTGAAGTAGCCATCTTACCTCAGTCTTCCTTTCTCTGCTCAGCCCTTCAGACATCTGTCTGAATCCCGGAGATAAGTTGATTTTTTCTGTCGTTTTTTGCCATCCTGATGACTGGCGGTGCTTCAGTGCTGCGTTTTTTTGGGTTGTCTTTTCTTTTCCTTTTTCGGAGCGCCATTTTTTTCTTGTGTACCCCTGCTTGGTGAGGACATTGGAGTCCTTTGACTTGGCGAGAGTCGTCTTCCCAACCATGTCAAACCCAACTAGTAGCTTTAAATGTGCACTCAGTGTGGTTGGACCATCTCGATTACCGACCACCACAGTTCATGCATTCAATACCTTGTGGCTGATCCTGAGTCTTCGACTTGCCCTGCTTGCAGATGATGCATAAGGGGCTCAGGAACCGAGAGAAGCAGCTGGAATCTTTTGATTCCAAGATCTTGACACCATTCCCGGCATTGACCTCTGCTTTGACACCGTCAAAGGGTGATACCGATATCAGAGGGAAAACTCTTGGTCTTTGGCATTGGAACCCTCAACGTGACTCCAAGAACAAAGGCTGGGAGCGGCCTTCCAAGCTGCCCCAGTGGAAGAAATTGCCTCCTGACACACTCAGAGGTTTGGTACGGCGATGCCGAGGCTATAACCCTCATGGAGTCCCCGCTGAAGGAACTGGCATCGGCTTCATCAGTGCTTGTGCTGATGCTGACACTGGCAGCTGTGAAGCCCTCCCTCCTGGTAGAGAGCTTGGCTGCCTTCATAGGACAATACCTCCCTGAAGACCGGGTAACTTCGGTTCCTTAGTGCCGGTGACAGCCACATTCATAGTGCAGCCGATCCTTGAAACCTTTGTGGTTTCCATGGGATCCTGAGATCACTCCTGATCTTCCGATGCCTTCTTTCTGTATTGGAGCAACTCCCCTGTTGACCAAGACCCTTTTTAAGGTCCAAGCAGATGGGGCCTCCTTGATGTTCATTGCTCCATAGTGGCGTATCCCCTGTTACTGCAGCTGCCTTGGGCGCCACCCCTTGCGGTGCCCCAGATCTCCTCTCGCAGGAGGAAGGTACCCCTCCTATACTCCTCTCCCTATTGCCACGGAAGTGAATATCTGGAGTTTGGAGGAGGGCGGGCAGAGTTAAGTGGCTATGGTGCTTAGTCCTGCCCAGTTGAATATCGAGTCCTAAGTGACTGGCATGGGGAGAGAGTGACAATAAGCAATCTTTGACTCAGTTCTTTCAAGAGATGTCAGAGCAGTTGGGCTGTACTATGATAAATACATATGATCAAAGGACACTAGCATAAAAATGTCCCTAAACATACTTGGGAAATTTTCAATTCCATTTCACCTGAAGCTGAAGTTGATTGATGGGAGGAGGGGTTGGGTGTTGTGTACAGGAACTTTCTCGCTTCCCAAACTCAGATTGGTGGTAGTGGAGGGGGGCTTTATCCCTCCACTCCCTTGACACAGATTGGTCTGAATTGGTGGGGAGCAGGAGGATTGAGAATTTTCACCTCCAGTATCCCAGACTCAGACTGGTGTGAATTAGTATATGGTGGGATACAAAATTTCTTTATCTTCCTAGACTCTCTCTTACTGACACACACACACACAACTGCCCTTTCTGCGTCCAGGCCCAAACCCTACAAGGATCTAAACCTTCAATCTATTCAGCTGCTGCTGCCGCTGCTTCCTCCTGGCCCATGCCAATGATTGTGGCCCCTCCTTCTAGCCCTTGTGCACCAGTAAGGCAGTCATCTTCCAGCTTGTGTGGACCAGCTAGGTCGCTGCCTACTCCTTCCAGCCCATGAAACCTGGAGACCCAGCAATTTATATCAAATTCTGGAGTCTCTGAGTGAAGCCCTGAGAATTCCCAGGTATATTCATGAATCCTTTAACAAGTGTACTGCTTGTGAAATGTGAAACTTTAATAAAGATACAATTTTAAAAAACAGATCTTTGATTATTCCAGAATTCTATGGTGGTATGTAATATGATTGTTTCTTAAACGACAGCACAAGTAAAACAGGGAAGGAACAGCTTTATATCCTGGGGTCAAAATGCTGTAAATACCCTTGAGTTACCAAGTGATCAAGTAGTAGCTGAGTTGTTGCAAATTGTCTTGAAGATACGAAAGAGTCTGCTATTTTTTTTTTATTGTCTATTTATGCAATTTACAAAAATAATCAAGCAAAACTTGCACAGAAACAACAACTTGTTACAACAATAATACAAAGAAAATTGTACAATGAAACTCAACAAACAAGAGTATAATTAGCCCACTAATTAGCCTGCTATTTATATAGTTATAAAACCTAGCTCATCGTATGGTTATGAGCATGACAGAAGCCGTACAGAGATAGCATTTGAAGGCAAAGTGTGGTTAATGGAGCACTAGGAATAGACTGGAAAGCATCAGATGTATGATTAACTAGAAATATGAGGATAGTGAAATCTTTGCAATAGGCATTTTTCAATTAACTAGCTGAGGAGTCCACTTGTGGAGAAAAAGCCCATTCCCTGGTACATGTATCACTGAGGATATGGCAGATAACCTGTGGGCCAGTAATCACCATACTGTATGGTTCAGCAGACCAGAACCAAACTACACTAGTGCTAGGACTTCAGAAGGACGTCTTGTCAGGAGAATATGATCAAAGGGATACAGAGGAACTATAGATAACACTAAAACATAGTACTGAAATGGCGACAGACCTTTATGTCAGGCCTATTAGCAGGGGGAAAGAATAAAGAGAACACTGTAGCACATTACAGAAATAGGTGGGAAAGTAAGAGCAAAATGAACAGTGTAGAGAAAATGCAAACAGAGACAGAATGAGGAAGATGTGAAAAATTATGAGGAGAAACAAAGTGAGGCAAGAAGGGCAGTGAGACTGGAAAGGGCTCAAGCACAGGAGTATATTACCCAGTCAGTACAGCAAGGAATAAAACTTTCTTTAGATATATAAGTGGGAATGGAAGGACCAGAACAGGCTGAGATAACAGCAGATCTCTCAAACTCTGCAGTGAAAGGAGGAAGTATTCACGACACTGCTCCAGCTGAAAGTAGGCAAGTCTGTAGGACCTCTACAGAGAGCCACTCCAACTCCTTCTTTTGACTTTCATTTGGAACCAGGCTCTGTTGGGATTACAGTCCCATGAGCCTTCATTAAGAGCGACTCAGAATTTTCTCCAATTTTTTCCTCTTGTCTAGCCCATCCTTAGCCAGAGGCCACAAACCATAGCTGCTTTCAGAAATTGAGATAGATGTATCCTGAATCTGTTAAGCCACAAATATCGCAATTACTCCAACAGCATGAAAATTTTGTCAAAACAGATTTCAAATATTCCTATCTGACTTGTATAAATGTTATTTCAAGTTTATCTTTGAAGTATAAACCGGGTCTCAGACTAATAGGGAGCTACGGTGATAACAGTGCCACCAAATGCTCCTTTTTGCATCAATGACCCTTCTTATATTTGATGTAATGTTTTATAAATTTCTTTCAAAATGAACAATAAAAAGTCAGGCTTATCTTTGTGACAATGTCCCAACGCCAGATTCAGCGCTGCTACGTTTCACGAATATTTCGTTTCTTCAGGGGTTTACAAGCCGACTTCAAATGACATCAATTCATTCAAACAAATTCGCCCAGACTGCTTCCCCTGTTAGTGCAAAAAATGCCGCGTTTTTTGCACTAATGGGGGAAGCAGTCTGGGTGAATTTGTTTGAATGAATTGATGTTATTTGAAGTCGTCTTGTAAACCCCTGAAGAAACGAAATATTCGTGAAACGTAGCAGCGCTGAGTCTGGCGTTGGGACATTGTCACAAAGATAAGCCTGACTTTTTATTGTTCATTTTGAAAGAAATTTATAAAACATTACATCAAATATAAGAAGGGTCATTGATGCAAAAAGGAGCATTTGGTGGCACTGTTATCACCGTAGCTCCCTATTAGTCTGAGACCCGGTTTATACTTCAAAGATAAGCTTGAAATAACATATATACAAGTCAGATAGGAATATTTGAAATCTGTTTTGACAAAATTTTCATGCTGTTGGAGTAATTGCGATATTTGTGGCTCAACTGTAACATTACTCTAGAGAATAGTGACCAACTTGGAGTATCCTGAATCTGGCCACTAAGTGTTTGCCATACTGTGATCATAGAGAAATCCCTCCCCCGTAGGTACTGTGAATGCCGCCTCTGCAGTTAGGATTGCCAGCTGGCCCCAAGTTTACAGCACAAGCTGGTTTTACTTCCATTGTCTGGATACATTTTTAGTCTTGATTTTTCTAGGCAACTCAATAGCAACCCCAGAACTATAGGTTCATGCAGGCACTGGGATAATACAGAGCTCAATCAGCTTGTCCTGAAAATCTAGACTCAGTTGGCAACTATGTCTGCAGTGTGGGAGGCAGAAGCTAGGCTTGGGAATTGAACCTGAGTCTCTTAATGACAGCACTCAAGGATATTTACTTCCTAATCGCTTCACAGTTTGTCATCCAGTCATCTGTCAATTGGTGTCAGAAATGTAAGGTGGTATTTTTTATTTTTGTGATCTGGAATACATTTTCAAAAACTTTCCCTGAAAATGAAAAAGAGCATATAAAAAATCTGTAAATTAAATTAAATTAAATTAAATATGTTTTTATTTAAGAAAATGGATTTTGAGAGAAAAGCATTATGAATGGGTTTTGACCACTTGCGCTGTTACTGATTTTGACTACTATTTTACTTATCCTTAAATATATTTGGTTGGGGGAAAGCGCGTGGCTGTGTGTGTTACTATTCTTCAGCTGAGTCTTGAATTACTTCGCTCTCAATCCCCTTGTTATACCTGTTAAGAGGAAAGGCATGGTTTGAGTCTTTCCTGCCTAAAGCTTTACACCATCTTTGGTCCAGCAGAAGAGTTCCTCAATCACCCATCTGCAGAATTTGTGGGTTCTGATCCCACTGACTGTTCAAATGGCTAGGTGAGAAGGTTTCCTTGAATCACCCCCAAGACGAACCATCTTTGCTGGATTACAGATGGACAATGACTTGACATGTACCAATGATGTCAGTGCTGTTGTTGCAGGAAATGTAGCCGAGGATCGGACGCCATCTCTGTTTCTATCACAGGCAGTGGTGGAGAAGGTGGCCAGGGGGACATGCTGAGACAGTGAATCTTTCAATTAGAAGTAAAAACATTTAGCTTGGGAAAAATCAGCAGTGAAGTCTATCTTTCTTTGGTCAAGCGTGCAGTGGTGACCTTTGAGTCCATTTGAGGTGAAATGGTGAAATTAGATTCCTCTTACTCCAGATGTTCATCAGACATTAATTTCCTGGCCATGAATGTAGAACTGTTGGCACATAGTCGGGAGTCATGCTCCAAGGAGCACCTGGAAAGGATAGTGTCTTCAGAAAGGGATGTAAAGGACATTAAAGCTGTGAATTATGACTTAATTCAAGATGGAACAAATGGATAATGTCATAAAACACTTAAATCCTGTGTTTTAAATTTTCCAGAATTGCCTGCTATGTTCCCATGAGATGATTTCAAGGAATATTTAATATTAGTCCTGTGCACATTGTTTGCGGCCTGCCCTTCAGTGAATAAGATCTATTTTCTACCCTTGGGATAGGAAGGGGATTCACAATGGGAAATGATCAGAGGGCAGCACAAATAACTGTGTGTAGTGTGGATCTAATTGCAAAGTTGGAGAGGTCAGTAGTGGAAGAGAAAGACAGAGTTACACTACCGGTGTGCTTTGTATTCAAAGAGGACATGAACATGATTATATGTCTCTATTTCTGTAATTCCCAAGCTTCATTTATGGGGCAGAGTCTGGATTGTTCCAGACATTATTAAGAACACAGGAAAGAAGGAAATGGCTTTTTGCAATGCAGCAAAGGTTCCCCAAGCGTTCCTCTAGTTTGACCTGTAAGGGGGTGATTTTATACAGGTTTTTCACATGTATATGTCATTATATGCGCAAAAAAAGGTTTCTTATAAAACTACCCTATGCATACGTCCTACAACACGAAAGCCTGGGTAGCCTTGGTGTAGGTGTGTTTGGATGGAGCACAAGCAGAATCACAAAGTATTCAAATAGGTTATCAAAGACATACCTGCCCTGAGCTGGGATAAATGGATGTGGCCAAATTTTAGCTGTGATTTTGGCTCTTTTTGTACTGGTATTATAAAAACATAGGCATCTATGTGTCTTTATAAAATAGGTTTAAAATAGGCATCTAGTTGACTTCCCGATCTAGGCAGCATGTTATAAATTACCCTTCACATGTATAATTAAATATTGAGGTATGGGTTATGTGGTGGTGGTGTGAGGAAGGGGGGACGGTGCCCCTGAACAGCTGAGATTTTATTTTAAAGCTAAGAAAGTCTCCTGTTTAACATCAGTGATGGTCTTGGGAATAGAAATTTGAAATTAATTGATAATTTTAACTCCCGAAATTAGAGATCCTTACTTCTGATTTCTTCTCGTTATCAATATTTCTTCTTTTTATTGCTTCTTTTTTTTTTTTTTAATTTTCAGTCAATTACATAACCGAAATATACTGAAAGGTCAATCCGAATAATAAAGAACAAACGAAAGAGAAAAAAAAAAGGAAAAGAAAATAAATGAGAAAAAAAACACCTAAAGACAGGAATCATAAATAAGTAAATAAACCTAGAATAAAGTCCACATCATGATGTGGACTTTTTATTGCTTCCATTTCCTCTCCTTCCCTTTTGGCAATTTCTTTTTGTAATTTAGGGGTATGTTTCCTAAGCAGTGCTAGCTGTTAATGCATGCTTGAGCATGTGTTAATGGGCCACGCTAACAAATAGTGCACATTGCTAAACAGACAGCATGGGGTTAATTTCACACAATCTGCTGAGCATGCGACAGGGGCGGAAATGGGTGGGGGCTGGGGTGGAGCGTGGGTGTTTCTACGCAGCGCAGTTAACAGTCCATGTTCACCATCAACATTGCAGTTTGCACGAGTGCACTTAATGCCACCTCAGTGGCTGGCGTGAACTGTATCCACATTAAGCACGTTAGGGCGCACATTAATGCAGTATCTGCTGGGTCACGTACATGACTTTGCATGTACCACACATTGATTTCTATCCTTATCGCCCGCTACCTGCAAAATCGTAGAGCACTTTAATTTAAAAAAAAAGCAAAACGTTAAATAAATAAACATGCCCTGTAGTTTATATTTGTGCTCTACATGATGTTTTTTGGGGGAGTTTTGTGGTTTGTCCACTTATGGATTTTGATGCTTGATATTTCCACTTGTATTTTTCAGTTGCAAGGTTTGCTTGTAATATTGTTTAGTGGAACAATATAAATAAGCATTTTCTTAATCCTTTCCATGCGGATAAATTTTTTGTCGCTTTTGCCAGATAGGAATAAATTTTAACAAGAAACTGGCCAAATTATAACCAATATGACATACACATTCTACAGTAACCAGTCATGTTGTATTTTGGTTAAGACATACAAAACATGAACTAGCATGTTATTCATGTTCACACAGGGTGGGACAGACAATCAGAATGGGAAAATTTAAATGTCCTACGGGATGGGACAGCTGTGTAGAAAGGGTTAAAATGTAATTCTTTAAAATTTAAAGACTATTAAAGCAATTTTTTTATATTACCCTTACTACTTGGTTCATCTTCTCATTCAGTGACTGGAGGAAATCTGATTGTATTAGGAAGTGGGGAGGGGAGCCATTGTCCAGCAGCTCCCCCGATCGGGGTAGAGCGCCCGAACGAGAGAAGCAGCCACATTCTCCCGCTCGGAGGCTCCTGCCCAATCGGGGCAGTGAGAGAAACAGCTTAAAAGTGGCATCTTTGCCCGGCGCACCTGCGCCTGAGGGCCTCGCCAGAGGGCCCTTTGGCATGGCCCTTAGGCATGGCACAACAGAGAAGACGCCGGAGACCCTCCAACCAAGCAAATGGACCCTGCACTAGGTTATAGCAAGCCGGACCCGGATAAGTTTGCACTCCCGTCGAGACACAGGCATGCGGAAGACACCAGCACAAGCCAATCACGATCACACAACCTCTCAACGTGTAAAATAACAAGCCCAACCTCTCCACAGTGCAGTGCATAACACCAGCCCGTGAGCCACCTGCTGACCACGGCACCAAGTGAGTACCTAGCCAGAACACACCTAGCCAAACTCAGCCGCATACCAACTCAACAAAGCCACCAGGTAGACAAGACAGGCAATTATCAGGTGAGCCCCCACCCACAACCCCCCCGGGGCACAATCATGCTCACCAACCACCTATACCCTATGCTCTACCTCACTTACTTCTCCTAACCCTCCAAACCAAGCCCTACATGCACATTCCACCACACTCACCCACACAACCACTCTATACACCCAGGAGTTCTGCCACACAACCTTGCCAGCAAAGCAGACCACAGCCACCAAGCAGGAAAACACAAAGACCAAAGACAACTCAGGCACCAAGAACCTCGACCAGCAACCCCATCCTCGCAACTCCCATCAACTGCACACTACTCAATGCCAGGTCAATCAGAAATAAGCCAAACACCATATATGACTTCATTATAGAACATAAGCTGGATATTGTATGCATCACTGAGTCATGGCTTACAGACACTGACCAAGTCATTCTAATCCAAGTCGCCCCGCCTGACTTCACAGCTTTTAGCTGCCCTAGAATACAGAAGAGAGAAGGAGGAGTACTAATATTGGCAAGAAAAGACTACAGATTCAAAGTCGTCTCCACAGGCAACTCTGCCAAATCAAGTACAATAAGCATCTCGAATCACTGCATCAGCTTTTGTCTCATGTACAGGCCCCCCAACACCAAGGCAGAGCAGCTATCAACAATACTTGAATCCATCTGCACACTCAGCAACCAGAGCAAACCTCTCATCGCCCTGAGAGACTATAACCTCAACTCGGCACCCACCAAAGAGACTAGAGCCTTCCTACAAGCCATGGAAGCATTTGAATACAAACAGACGGTCAATACCCCCACATACCAAAATGGGACGACACCAGACCAATACAACTAGCACAGCAGGACCAGTTCATGAACCTGTCGACCACACCAGTCCCCTGGTCAGACCACCACATCCTCACATTCTGCCTACATCTGAAAACCCCCACTCACCTCACCAAGGAGGAGAGCACAGCGAGAAGGTTCAGAGCATACAAGAAAGAAGCCTTCCTAGAGGAAGTTATGCCACAAATACTACAAGAATACGACAGCTTGGATGAAACCATAGACAACTGGAACCGCACCATATCCAAAGCTGCATCAGCTCCAAGCAAGGAGAAAACACATGCACACAAGAAAACCAATGCCCCATGGTACTCTAGTTCTATCAGAGAAGCAAAGCGTTCACTCAGAAGGCTAGAAAGAAGATGGAGGCGAAACAAGTCCAAAGCCATACTGCACCAATTCAAAGCTGAACAACAAGCATACAATAACTTGATCAATGAGCACAAGCATCAACACCACACCAACCTCATTATGAGGGCAGCAAACAAACCAAGGGAACACTTCAGCATTGTTAAAAAGTTCACCAGTGACAGCCCTCAACAATGCAACCAACAGCTAGACCCCCAAAAATACGCAAACTATATAATGAGCAAGAACGACAGCCAAACTCACCCCACTGCACCATGCCCCCATCCTGGGAAGAAGCACATGAAGCCTGGGATGACTTTAGTGTGCCAACAACAAAATAAATAGAGGACACATCATAGGCACCCTAAATACAACAACTTCACCTTCTGACCCCTGCCCAGTAGAGTGGATTAAGAACACCAAGGACAAGCTAAGCCAACACATTCACAAGATGGTGAAAAAATCCCTCCAACAGGGGCACATGCCACAAGCTCTCAAGCATGCAATGATCCGACCCATCCTCAAGAACGCAAAACTAGATTCCTCCGACCCAAAATCCTACTGCCCCATCTCAAGCCTCCCATTTATAGCAAAAATTATTGAAAAAACAGTACAGAGACAACTGCAGGATCACATCGACCAACACGCCCCGTTAGACCCACATCAACATGGATTCAAGCCTCAACACAACGCAGAGACCCTGCTTACATCCCTCTTTGACAATCTTCTGAAAGGATTGGACAACATGAGGAACGGATTCATGCTAGTCTTCATAGACATCTCAGCAGCCTTTGATACCGTATCCCACTTCATATTGCTAAACTGACTGCGTGAGATCGGACTGCGCAACAAGACCATAAAATGGTTCTCATCATACCTGAACAACAGAACACAGCAAGTCAAATGCAACTAAACAAAATCAACCCAATTTACCATCAACCAGGGAATACCCCAAGGATCAGCACTGTCCTCCATCCTATTCAATATATACATCCAACCCATCTGTAGCATTATCCAGCGATGCGGATGACATCATGGTCTATGCCCCAATAGACACACAGGCACCTGATATGATCCATATGACCCAATGCCTTGAGAACATGAACAACTGGCTGTCTGACAATAATCTGAAAATTAACTTTGACAAAACAGAGGCATTGTTCATTTCCAGGAACACCACCTTCAGCCCACCTCAAAGCATCAACATTCTTAACAAAATGATAGCTACAAGGGACGAGGTGAAATACCTAGGCATCACCCTGGACAAGAACTTGAACTTACAATTGCATATAAAGAAAACCGCAGCAAAGGCATACCACCGATTAAAAATTATCAGGAGGCTTCGACCAATCCTCAATCAGGACAACTTCCACACCGTGTGTCAGGCAGTAATCACCCCCATATTGGACTATGGAAACTCGTTGTATCAAGGACTTCCCAAACAAACCACCCATCTACTTCAAATGGTGCAAAACACTGCAGCATGCATCATCACGGGCACAGCAAGACACAAACACATCACACCTGTACTACAGCAACTCCATTGGTTACCCATAACAACAAGAGCAAGATTCAAGACAACACTAAATATTTTCAAAATCATACATCAACGATCAGCAAATATTCTACAAAACACACTGATCAGAGAAACCAACAGCAGGCCCACAGGAGCCAACGGTGTCAACAAACTCCGAACACCCACCGGATACCAAAAGACAAAGCAAACCACCTCCAACAGAGCCTTATCTTTCTCAGCACCAGCCCTTTGGAACCCCCTCCCAGATGAACTGAGAGCACTAAGTGACATTAAGGACTTCCACAAGGCGCTCAAAACACTCCTGTTCACAGAACACTTCTCACAATTAACCTAGGACGCCAAACCTCACTGGCACGCATAGAAGAGAATAAATACCAAAAGTCTAAAAGTCTGCATGTATGTCATGTTGCCCCACCCCTCTCATTCAATGTAGACCTTTTGTGTTGTCAACCACTTTGATTGAAGGATAAAGTGGTATATAAAACTGGTTAAATAAAAATAAAATAAAAAAAAGTCAAGAGAAACAAGTTGAGATCCTGCTCTTTCATTGGCTCTCTGTATAATTTTGGTAAATATGCCTTATTTCTGTGTCTCACTTAAATGCAGTATTCCAAGTGGCAGATTTATGCTGCCACTCCTCTGTAGTTGGCTGCATCTATATTCCTAAGCTGCTCAGTTGTTGAGAATTTTTGTATGTTTGTATCCAAAGCATTAGAGAATAATCCAGATTTTTCTTCTGCTATGTGCTGCCATACAGGAGATCAGAATTCATTTTCCAACAGCAGTTTCTGCTCCTCCGGCCAAAGAGGCTAGGAATTCAGCAGAAGCAGAGTTCGCAGGTGTTGGAGATGAAAAGCCAAGCCATCACTTACATGTGATACTTAATTGGGTAACTTTATAAACAATTTTTCAGGTGCGAATATGAAACTTTATAAAATTACCCTAGGGACCACTTGTGTAAAAGTATGTACAGTGTCAAGAAGGCATGTACTTTTATGTAACTCATTTGTAGGTGTCTTCGGGGGCAGAGTCTCAGTTTACATGTGAATGACCAGCTTGCCCCTACTGCCTGTGGGGACATCCTTCCCAAAGGTGCCCCCGACTCCCACAGCTCTGGCCTCTCTTTTCCCCGCCACCCGACCCAAGGCTGGCCTGCTGTGGCCTGGATCGGGCGGTGGGGACCCCTCTGCACCCGGCCCTGGCCCTGGCCCCGGAGAGGGATCCCCAGCCCTGATCGTGCCAAAAGTGCTGCTGCATCTCTGCATGAGGCCTTTAGTATTTTATAAAGACAGATAGGTGATTATGTATCTTTATATAATAGGCTTTAAATAGGTGCCTACTTGGCTTTCACAGATGGGGGGCATGTTCTAAAATTACTCTCTTAATGGCCATTCAGGGTACACATCTACTGGGCCCCTTTCATTAACACTTAGCTTGAGCTATCTGCCACACAAACCATAGGAATAAAATAGGCTAGGGAGCATATAGTTTGAGCTAAGGTTTCCTTTTACTAAAGCCTGCTAAGATTTTGTACTTAACATGTGAAACAAACGCATGTTAAGAGCCAAACCTCTGCTTCAGCTGTGAGGGGCGTGACCAGCATTAGGACACGAATGCTAATGTGCACTCCAGTAAACCAGCTCCACCTCATGGTAATGTGCTCTCTATGCCTACACTCCTTCGATTCCCCATCCCATCATGCAATGGCCAATTAGCATGTGTTTTAACATGCAGTGGCTGGCATTCGCACACGGTAGTGTTCCCAGCTGCCAGTTGCCACAAATTAAAAAGCATGTTAAGGGGTCAACGGGCTTATGAAAAGGTGCCCTAAGTGTTAGCAAAAGGGTCCTTAGCCTATGGCCCCCATTGTCAATGTGATGGTTACGGTAGATAGAAGGAGGAGATAAAAATGAGAGATGGGGTGAGTGAAATCTCATATACTTGTAAATATAGGCTCATGGCACCACAGTCACTGTTGACTGAACTAGAAACCCAAAGGGGCAGGAATTAAAGGTTTACAAATAATAATGTGATACCTTTTCATTACACCAGGTGTTCTCAACACTGTCCTTGGGACACACCTAGAATATTCATGAGAGAGATTTGCATGCACTGCCTCCATTATATGCAAATCTCTCTCATGCATATTCACCATGGTTATCCTGAGAACCTGATTGCGTAAGTGTGCTCCAAAGATCCAATTCAGAACTGCATTAGACTAACATAAAAACATTTCTTCACTAGTCTTCTGTAGTTGACATGTCTTTTCTTATGTCAGAAGAAACTGGCATTTGCCAGAAAATATAAACGAATCATCAAATACTGTCCAATGACAGTGGGAAGCGGATGAGGAAAGGATGGAGGTTCACGTGCTAGAATAATCAGAAGATAATAGGCAAATGCAACTTTTTGGTTCATAGGAAATCCTTTAAGTCCTTTCTTATCAGTTCCAAAGTGTCTGATTTTTTTCTGGTGTATGGAGATTTAAGGAGACAGACATTGCCAGTATGAAGCGAGGCACTTAAACTGCATTGTAACAGTAAGTGGTAATAACAAATGAAAGTTAAACAGGTTGGGAGAATGGAATAGCTGAATCAACAAAATATTTTCCTTACAGAACTTTGATAATAACACAGGTACACTACCAAAAAACTGCCTCCAGTTTTGCAACTGATTCCTATAGATTTTGGGGTGCTGAATCCAGGAAAAATAGCCAAAATGTTCCATCACGTCACGTTTTCTTGCAAAATTAGATTTCTTACCCATATAAGGAATGTTCACATAATTTCTTTTTAGCCGACTGCAGTTTATTTTCTTGGCCCAAAATAGAGGTTGTAATGGTTAACTAACTAGAAACAGTCCCTCATGATATTTTAGAGTGTTTTGTATTCATTTTATACATTAACAGGACAATTGGGAGGCGGGGGCTAAATCCAGTACTCGCGCTGGCGCATGTTCTTTCCTGTTCGCCTCGCCTCGTTCGCTCGCTCAAACACGGTGGTTGCGACATGAACGTTCCTGTCAAATTTCAGTTTCTTGCAAGTTTATTATTACCTTTTGTTTGCTCAGTCGTAATCCAGCTTTATTCCGAAGTGGTTCACTACAGTTGTAGTTTGCAGTGCTGTGTATTTGTGATGGCTCACAGAGCCAGAGGTTGCGTCAATTCTCCGGACAGTTTTTGTTTTATTTGTGGGGAATATACCGTGAAAAAGCGGCAGAGGAACATTTCTGCATTTATTAAAAAGTATATTTCGCCTATTTCGGTTTGAAGTTAGGCGATCAAGACAAACCGTGGGCTCCTCACAAATTGTGCAAGACATGTGAGGAAGATCTACGCTTATGGATGAAAGGTAAAAAACAAGCATTTCGTTTCGGAATACCTATGATGTGGCGTGAACAAAGAGACCACAGCAGTGACTGCTATTTTTGCTCTTGCATTGTGAAGGGATACAACTTAAAAAATAAGAACGTAATAAGTTACCCCAACCTTCCCTCAGCAATTAGGCCTATGCCTCATAGCAACGAAGTACCTGTGCCTGAACCACCAAAATCTTTGGATCATATTTGTGTGGACGGTTCTGATCATGATGAGACTCATCAGATGGCTTTTCCCGATGAGTCCAGTACTTCCGAGTTTGAAACTGAACCAGATCCGAAACCTGAACTTTTCTCTCAAGCTGAATTGAATGATTTAGTCCGGGATTTAGGACTCCCAAAAGATGCTGCCCAACTGCTAGGTTCTCGGCTTAAACAGAAAAATCTATTGTCACCAGGAACAACTTTTTATTGGTACCGCAACCGCGAGACACAATTTTTGAAGTATTTCAGCAAAGAGGAAGATTTGGTATTTTGCAACGATATATACGGAGTGATGGAAAAGTTTAAACTCAAGTATGATCCTGCTGAATGGCGGCTGTTCATTGATTCGTCAAAAGACAGCATAAAAGGTGTTCTTCTTCATAATGGCAACACATTCGCTTCAGTTCCTATTGCTCACTCTGTTATTCTCCAAGAAAAATACGAGAATTTGGCTCTGATTCTTCAGAAGATTCGTTATGATGAGCATAAGTGGATGATTTGTGGAGACTTTAAAATTCTATCCATGCTATTAGGGCAGCAATCCGGTTTCACCAAATATCCCTGCTTCCTTTGCTTGTGGGATAGCCGGGCCCGCGACCTACACTGGGGGAAAAAAGACTGGCCAATTCGGGAGTATTTGAGACCCGGTAAGAAAAATGTTCTTCATGAGAGCTTGGTACCTCGTGATAAAATTCTATTACCACCTCTCCACATTAAGTTGGGTCTCATTAAGCAATTCATCAAGTCCCTTCCAAAAGATGGTGAGTGCTTTCGGTACCTTTGCTCAAAGTTCCCCCGACTTTCTGAAGCAAAGCTAAAGGAAGGAGTGTTTGTTGGCCCTGATATAAGGAAACTCATTTCAGATGGAGCATTCGCTGAAACGATGTCTGAGAAGGAAAAAGAAGCCTGGGATTCCTTCAAGGATGTTGTTCTCAAATTCTTGGGGAACAGGCGGGATGAGAACTATAAGGATATTGTTGCCAGGATGCTCAATGCCTTCAAAGAACAAGGCTGTAACATAAGCCTGAAAGTCCATTTCTTGCACTCCCATGTGAACTACTTTCCCGAAAACTTGGGGGCGTACAGTGAAGAACAAGGTGAAAGGTTTCACCAGGACATCAAGGACGCAGAGAGAAGGTACCAAGGAAGATGGAACACCACTATGATGGCTGATTTCTGCTGGTTGCTGCTGCGGGAAACCCCAGATGAAAAATACGCCAAGCAGCGCACCAAGAGAAGCATTCGGGGGAAGAAGAAACGGGCCCACCAAGAGATTGATTGACCCAAGAATGACTTTAAAATCTAAACTGTGTTGACAAATATCGTGTTTTTACTAAACTTTGAAATACAAATTTGCTAGTTATTACCACAGTGTTGGATCTCATTTATTAGAATTTTATTTTCACACCATCGGGTGTTTGTCTTCATGTATTGCAATGGTGCGGTTTGCGTTTTCTATTCTTACATACATACCTGTACAACATTGTTTGCACATTTCTTTGCTTTGCTTTGTGTCTAACCTCGCTCTTATATGCTCAATGTTTGTGCACATGTATGTGGCTGTTTTAAGTGCAGACAATTTTGCTACCATCACAGTGTGTTTTGTTGACATTACTCTATTCTTATGTGCTGCCTTGTTACAATTTTCTTTATTCTTATTTGAATAACTACTAAACAATTAGTATAAAGAATTAATCCAAGAAACTTTTATCTCGATCGCACTCAATCTGAAACGTTCACCTCAAACTGCTAACCCAATGTAGCAAAAAATCTGTACGTGATGGAGCAAATTGGTTACCAGATTTGGATTCAGCGCACCAAAAAACGTAAAAATCAATCGCAACATTAGAGGCAGTTTAAAAAAAATTTTTTTTAGTGTACCTGTGTAATTTGGAATACATAGATTGAGCAGTAAGACATGTGCCCATAAATGTCATTCTCTGTGGACAAGCAGGAATGAGTCCTCACATATGGGTAATGTTGTTGATGGAGCCCAGCATGGGGACACTCCCTAACTTCTATTGGAAGCTTTTGGGAGGCTCCACTGTGCCTGTATGCCTCCTTCCCGCCTGCCGTGGCAGTGCCATCTTGAACCCAGTCCTTCATTTTCCACAGAGTCCCACGGACATGTTACAGTTATCCTCCACTTAGTAAACTTTTCTTTCTCCTTGCGGGGGATTTTTGTACTTCAGGTTTTTCACCTAGTTGCCTACCATTGCGGTTCACTTTTCCCTTTGAGTTTTTCTCCCTCGATCGTTAGTTTTATTCTTTGCCTCAGCACCTCTACCTGGCTGGCGCTGGTGTTCCGGTCAGGTCTTACCCTCCAACATCAAGCCATTTGACTTCGCCGAGGCTATTTTTCCAGATAACATGTCCCAGAAACCTGCCAGCAGGTTTAAAAAATGTTCCCAGTGTGCTAGGACCATATTCACCACGGATACCTACAGCTGGTGGCTACAGTGCCTGGAACCCAATCATCAGTTCTCTTCTTGTAATTTGTGTTTGCAGATGACAAAAAGAGGACTCAAAGGTTGGGAGAAGCAGCATGAATCATGTTTTGGCGCTCAGAAGTCCGATCCATTCCTTTTGGCATCAACGAAACTGGTGTCTATGGCTTCCAAGGCTGCATCGGATGCAGGCAGTGCATCAATATCAAGGAGGTGTCGAGCTCAATCAGAGCCAAGCACCTATAGTGCCCCAGAGCATCTCCACCCAAAGGTGAGGAAGGATTCGGACTCGTCTTCTTTGATGAGGGATCTGGTGCATCGGTGTCAGAGCCCATCAAGACATAAGCACCCCTCAAAGATGCTCTAAAGAGAGGATATCTCATCTCTCCAGGATATCTCATCCACCGACAGCTTACCGACAGCCAAGACCCAGCCTCCGATACCACTGTTCAGATACTGGGTACATTGCTCGAAGCTGTTCAGGCCCACAGCCTTTAGAATCAGCAGTCATGGAGAAGCACCTTCTGCAAGTGCTCGAGGAGTGCATTGTGGTGCTGTTGATGGTGCAGCATGCTGTGTCCTCGGCATCAGCTGCATTTACATCAGCCATCATACAGCTGATCCTCGAGACGTATTCCCTGCCTGCAAGAGAGGCATCAACATGAGGGCTTTGAAGGATCCCAACACTGGTGCCTGCCTGGCCTATATTCCTTTCTAGCATTTCAGGGTCCAATGCACCCCCGAAGTCTAAATGGGTATCAATGCTTCCAATCCCCTTGGAGTAGGAGAGAGATCCAGGCAGAGACTCAGAAGTACTTAAATTTCCTCTCTGAGTCTGACTCAGAAGGCTGGGTCACCGACGTGGAATCAGAAGACTTGTCGGCGGGTAGGTCCCCTGAGCTTCCATCAGACCCTTCTCCACCTCATGAATGGCATAAGTCTCCTCCTGAGGACATGACTCTCCAGGGGTTTGTACGGGACATGGCCAATGACATACCATTTTCTTTGGAAACTGAGGATAAGCCCAGAGCAGAAGAGTTGGAGATCCTACAGTACTCCTCTGCCCCTAAGGAGGCGGTGACAGTGCCCATGCACCGCATCTTGCAGAGAGTACAAATGAGAATGTGGGAACCCATCTGATTAGTGGAAGGCTTGACTCCATGTACAGAGTTCAAAAGGCCCCCGGATTCCAGAAGCCCCAGCATTCGCACCTTTCCTTGGTGGTTGAATCTGCCTTAAAGAAAATAAAGAGTATCAAGACTCATTCCTCAGCACCCCCAGGTAGGGAGGCTCAGACATTGGACTCAAAGATGCCTTCAGAGTTCCATGCTTGTAGCCTGCCTGACCTCTTACCAGCTCTATGTAGGTATGTTCTTGAGAAACATCAGGTATGACTTGGCTGACCTGGCCCAGTTTATTCCTCCAGAGAAATTGGATCACTATTGTTCCCAGTGGCCCATGGCAAGGACTGCTCGAAGTTCATGGTCCGGGCACCTTTGACACCTTCGAAACAGCTTCAAGAAATGCAGCCATAGATATTGGTGCCAGGAGACTTGCCTGGCTCCAGTCGTCAGACCTGGAACAATCAGTTCAGAATAAGCTGACAGACATCCCATGCTGTGCAGAGAATCTCTTTGGTGAACAGATAGAAGAGAAGGTTGGCTATATTGAGAAGCAGCATGTCACGCTCACTAGACTTTCAAGACACATGTCTAAGCCAGCCTTCTACCTTAGAAGGTACCAGGGTGGGAGCCAGAAAAAGACGTACTATCCTCATAGGCATAGGTACCAACCTGGGCCCCAGACCTCCCAGCCCAAACACGCTTCTCACCTCTCCTTCCCTCCCTCTGCATTGTGGTGTCCCCCAGGGTTCCATCCTCGCTCCCCTTTTCTTTAATGTCTTCCTTGCTCCCTTGGCCCTGCTCATACAACAGGCTGGCATTTCTGCCTACTTTTTTGCCGATGATATCCTTCTGGTTCACCATACTAGTCCCTCAGCCTCGGATCTCCTTGCTCTCAACACCTGCCTTGCCTCTGTCTCTGACTGGTTCGTTAGTAACTACCTACATGTTAATCCCTCTAAGTCGGCCGCTATTTGGTTCACTCTCGGTGCTCTCTCCCCCACCTTGGCACCTCTTATGTCCCTTTCTCCGATTCCTCTAGTCCCTGTTCTTCGCTACCTTGGTGTTACTCTTGATCCCTCTCTTTCCTTTCACCAGCACATCTCCACACTTGTGCGTAGCTCGTTCTTTCACCTCCGTAGAATCCGAGCTGTTCGTCCTTTTCTCTCTCTCTCTTCCCTTACTACTCTTGTCCTTTCTCTGGTGATCACCCGACTTGATTATTGCAACTCACTCTTCGCTGGTCTCCCCCAATATCAGCTCTGTTGACTCCAACTAGTTCAGAACACGGCTGCACGTCTTCTCACTCATTCCTCCCCTCGGGATCACGTGACTCCCTGTCTTCTCTCCCTTCACTGGCTCCCTATTAAAGTCCGTTTCTTATATAAGCTACTCACCATCACCCATAAGGTTCTTCATACCAGTACCCCTCAGTACCTCGCCGACATCGTCTACCTCTAGCCCACTCCCTGTCTACTTCGTTCTGCACACGGTAATCATCTTTTCCTTCCGTCCCCTGCCCAGGCCCACCTCGAATCGACCTGTCATGCTGCTTTTTTTTCCTGAGTCCTGCCCTCTGGAACTCTCTTCCCTATCTTCTCTGTACTGAATCATCTTTTACCCGGTTCAAGGCCCTTCTCAAGACCCACCTCTACTGCCAGGCCTATGATCTTCCCATTCCTCCCGATTTCCTTCCACCAAGATGCCGCTAAACCACTCTCCATTGCAATATTCCCTTTGTAATGATTGGTACTTAGGCTTACAGCCCCCTCCCATTCCCCCTACCAGTCCTACCTATCCCCTTTGTCTTTATCTGTAGCATTCCTCCTGGGTCTATTACTGTCCTTACTATCCTTCTTTTTTCTTTCCTATTTGCTCTACTATCATACTGATGGCATTCCTTTTTCCTCCTTTACTTTCACCATTTGCACCTTATTATTGTACACCGCTTTGACGCTTGGTACTAATAAAGATAAAGATAAAGAAGCCTCAGAAGGCTCAGGCATCTCCTCAGCCAAAACTTGGGGTAGGACCTTGACTTGGTTCCTTTGCAATATAGTCACTCTTCCAATAACTGCAGTAGGAAAGCCTATGGTCAGGGGAAGGCTTACTCTTTTTGCATAAAGGTGACCCTTCATAACTTCAGACTCATGGGTCTTACGGATCATCCAAAGTGGTTACAAACTTCATTTATTGGAACTGCCACCAAATTGTCCCCCTCTGAGGGTACATCATCTTGACCCTCTACATCAGGAATTGTTTCAGAGAGAAATAACCACCCTCTTGTCAGATCTTACGATCGAGCTCATGTCACAAGAGCAAGGAGGTCAGGGGTTTTATTCCACATGCTTCTTGATCCCAAGAAAATGGGAGGATACCATCCCATCCTAGACCTAGGAGACGCAAACATGTACTTGGTAAGAGAAACGTTCAGAATGATTTCTATAGGCACCCTACTTCCTTATCTTCAAAAAGAGATTGGCTGTGCTCCCTGCTTCTGAAGGATTCGTATACCCACATACAGATGCATCTCACTCACAGGACGTATCTCAGATTGGACTGGCTTCTTCACCTCACATCTTCCAGTACCTTTGGACTGGCTTCTTCACCTCGCATCTTCACAAAATGCTTCACAGTAGTAGCTGCTTACGTACGGATGCTGGGCGTGTTTGTCTTCCCCTATCTGGATGATTGGCTGATCAAGAATACCACTCCAAAAAGGGTTCAAGAATCAACACGATTGACCATTTGAATGTTGGAACTATTAGGATTTGTTATAAATTACCCAAAGCCCCATCTTCAACCCACCCAGCATTTGGAATTCATTGGAGCCCTACTCAACACAACTCAGGCGATAGCCTTTCTTCCACATGACCGTCTGCACAGGCTGACAGCACTGGTATGGGAGACTCACCTGAGTAAGCAGATGACAGTTCACAAAATGTTGACCACATGGCCTCTACAGTGCATGTCACACCCTTAGCATGCCTCCGCAGGTTCATTGGACTCTGAGGATTCAGTGGATCCAGGCCAGGGGTCGACTAAGGGATCATCTGTATGTCACCGCCCCTCTTGTTCAGTCATTGCTGTGGTAGGCAGTCCACCACAATCTGCTCAAAGATCTTCCTTTCCAAATTACTCCACTCCAAAGAGTTCTGATAATAGACGCATCCAAGCTGGGGTGGGAAGCTGATCCCGATGTGTTGCACACCCAAGACAATTGGTCCATCCAAGAAAGTCTCCATCAGATCAACCTTTTGGAACTAAGAACAGTGGCAAATGCTCTGAAGGCTTTCTGAGATCGACTGGCCAACTAAATTTTCTGATTCAGGCAATCTGGTCACCATGTTCTACATCAACAAGCAGGGAGGAATGGGTTTGTATCTCCTGTTTTGGGAAGCAGTCAGGTTGTGGAAGTTTTCTGTCACGCACAGGATGGATTTGATAGCCATATACCTGTCAGGAGAGCAAAACACTCTGGCAGACAGACTGAGTCGAGTCCTCCAGCTGCACAAGTGGATGCTGGTCAGGGAAGTTGCGATTTGCATCTTTCAAGAGTGGGCACCCCCTGTATAAATCTGCCACCCTGCAGAATGCCCAGGTGGATCAGTTCTGATCCAGAGTAAGATCACATAGCTAGCATCGTATGCGTTCCTCCTGCACTAGGGGAAGGTCTTCTGTATGCTCATTTTCCAGTATCTCTCATCGCTCCCTACTGGCCCAGACAGCAATGGTTTTCCCTCCTGCTGCAGCTCTACAGTCTGGAGCCACTGTGACTCAACTATGCACCAAATCTGATACTGCAGGAGGGTGGGACAATGTTGCATCCCATCATCCATTCCTTAGTCCTCACGCATGGATGTTGGGAAGCTAATGTTGTCTCGGTTCAATCTGCCGGATGGTGTAACCGAAGTCCTTTTGGCCTCCAGGAGGGCCTCTATGAGAAAGTCTTTCTCTTGCAAATGGAAGAGGTTTGCTGTCTGGTGCGAGGGCCAGGCGCTGCATCTTTTTGTCTGTTCCAACTCCGTCAGGATCCACCTCACTGCAATTGGAACGTATCATCAAAGTGTGGAAGGCAAATCCATCTTGGTACAGCCATTAGTTGTTCGCTTCATAAGAGGGTTGCTTCTCTTGAAACCTCTTTACAAGCTTCCAGCAGTATCTTGGGGCTTCAGTGTGGTTCTTACACAGCTCAAATGGAACAAGGAGAAACAGAATGGGTTAAAATCAGCAAAGGTGTACAACAAGGCTGCATACTTTCCCCCTATCTTTTTCATTTATATGACAGAACAAATCATCAGAGAAGCAGGGCTTTATGAAGACAACTGAGGTGTGAAGATTGGTGGAAGACTCATCAACAACCTTCACAGTGCTGATGATATCACAATACCAGCTGAAAGTGAAGACAATTTGAAACATTTGCTTCTCAAGATCAAGGAACATAGTCTTAAAATAGATCTGCACCTTAATATAAAGAAGACAATGATCCTGACGACTTTCAAAATCAATAAGAAAATGAAATAATTGACAACTTTAACCTGCTTGGATCAGTAATCAATGAAGAAACAAGCAGCAGTCAAGAAATCTGATGATGCATTGTTCTTAGCAGAATGGCTATGAAGGACCTAGACAAGATTTTCAAGAGCAGAAAAATCTCTCCACTTACAAAGATTCAACTTGTCCAAGCCATGGTATTTTCAATAACGTCATATGGATGCGAAAGTTGGACAGTGAAAAAGATAGACAGGAAGAAAATCAATGCCTTTGAATTATGTTGCTGGTGAAGAATACTATGTATATCATGGACTGCCCGAAGAACAAACCAGTCAGTACTAGAGGAGACCAACCAAAGCTTTCTTTAGAAGTTCAGATGACAGGACTTTGACTTTCATATTTTGGACACATCATGTGAAGAGAGAGATCATTAGAGAAAGACATCATGCTTGGCAAGGTTAAAGGTCAACTCAAAACAGGAAGGCCATCAGTGAGATGGATCAATACAATAACAGCAGCTATGGGTGCCACTCTATCAACAATGAGCCATCTGACTGAAAACTGAACACAGTTTAGGACAACTATCCAGAGGGTTGTCATGAGTTGAAACCAACTCAAGGGCACTTAACAACAACAACAACCTAGATGCAGTGGTCTGGCTTGAAAAAGTGCTACCCACAGAGGTCTAACCTTAGTCTTACGTGTGGTGTTTGTTTAATGTATTTATTTAACACATTTCTAAACTGGTGTCAGTGTGAATTAATTCTTGTCTTTGCCTTCTGGCCTGTCTCATCAGTGTAGCATCCTTCTTCACATTTTTCTGCACTGAATTATATATACTACATTAGAGGAAGGGCATTACTAGGATCCCCTTATGTTGCATGTTTTTCCCATGTGGGTAACTGTGATGGCCCAAATGAGCGGAAACACTCCACGCCAATTCCCTCGGGAACACCCATCTACATCCAGAACCATGGACTTCAGCCAATTAATACGCAACCCAGAGAAGGCCCCAAATTGCTCAATGACCCCCAAGGCATGTAGCAACGAGCTCTCCGGGGAGCCCAAACAAAGCAGCAAGTCATCCACAAACGCGCTAAGCTTAATGGAACCCCCTTCACAAGTTATGCCTATAATCTGGTTAGACTCAAGAAGCGACACCAAGAGGGGCTCCAGTTGTAACACATATAGCAACGGGGAGAGCGGACAACCCTGCCGAGTACCCCTATGCAGAGAAAAGGGCTGCGAGTGAACCCCCCCATCATCTAACACCGCCAACGGGTCCGCATAGAAGGCATGTATCCATGCCAAAAAGGCACCCGTGATACCAAACTTCTGAAGGGCTGCAAACATATAACTCCACGCCACTCTATCGAAGGCCTTCTCGGAGTCTAAGCTGACCAGGATCACGGGGTCACATGTCAACAAACGTTTTTCCAGTCCTAGCAAGATCCTGCTGATGTTAACACCGGCCTCCCTCCCCCGCACAAACCCAGCTTGATGTGGACCCACCAATGTCGGAAGGAACATCTGTAATCGCTGCGCCAGCACCGAGGCCAGGAGCTTCATATCCACATTGATCAGCGAGATCGGCTGATATGAAGCCGCCTCTTCCGGGTCCTTTCCCGGCTTCGGTAGTAGAATGATGCTGGCCGTGCGCATATCACGGGGGAAACTACCAAGCTCCAGAGCTTCACCGTACACTGCGGCCAGGGTCGGAACTAATTGCTTCTCCAACATCTTGTAAAATTCCACCGGGTACCCATTGGGTCCCGGAGTCTTATTAGAGGCTCCCGCTCGAATTACCCGTTGTATCTCCTCCCCCCCAATAGGCTGATTCAAAGTCTCTTGCTGCGCTTCCGACAGTGTCGGGAGTTTCACCCCGTCTAGAAAAGCAGCCATTGCTTCCACATCACTCATATCCGTTGCATAAAGCTCTTCATAAAAGCTGCGGAGCACCTTTACCACATCCACAGCCCGGTTGTATTTCTGCCCTTGTTGATCCCGAATCACCGTAACCCCTCGGGGGCCCGCTTTATCCCGTACCAGCCGCGCCAACAGTTTCCCAGAGCGATTCCCATATCGGAAGAATTGATGTTTATAGTTCTGCAAGGAGTGGATCGCGCACTCCTGCAACAGCGAATTCAGCCGCTTCTGAATCTCAAGGTACTCTCTGACCCCTCCCCGCTGACGCTCCGCCTGCGTTTTCGCCGCACGCAACTCCCGAGTCAATCTAAGAAGTTCCTCATTGAGTCGTCGCTGCTCTGCTGTCACATACGCTATGATATGACCCCGAAGAACAGCCTTCCCCGCCTCCAAGAACGCAGCCGCGGAACTGGCCATGCCCTCATTAAATGCCAGATACTCTGCCCAATGGTGATCTACATATCGCTGGAATTCCTCCTTCCGCCATAAAGAAGCCGGAAACGACCACTTACCCCCCACAGACCACTCTCCCCTCCAATCCAAACGAACCATAGCATGGTCCGAGACCACAATGGGATCAATCTCAACCGCAATCACCTTTCCAAACCACTGCTTCGAAACCAAAATGTAGTCTATCCGCGACCAGGTATAGTGGGCCCGTGACAGATGTGTGTACTCCCTACTCTCTTGGTGTAACACCCTCCAAGAATCCACCAGAGCTCCCAATTCACACAGATAATCCACTCCCCTGCCAGACCATCGACGTCCTGAGAACGCCGCGGACCTGTCCAGGGCAGGATCATGTGGGCAGTTGAAATCACCAGCAAGAATTACGGGGACCGGGGGGGCAGCCAGAACATTGTCCAGAATACTGCGAAAAAACAGATGATCATACGTGTTAGGAGCATAAAGGTTACCTATAAAAAATTCTTCCCCCTGGAGTTTAACATGGACAAAAAGAAATCTACCCAAAGGGTCGCCCACCTGTGCGAGCACCTCACAGGGCACGCTCTTATGTATTAATATCGCCACCCCCTTCCTTCTACCCCCGGAGGACGCAGAGAGGACCCGGCCCACCCAATCCCTCTGCAATTTGTCATGTTCCTTCTTGCTCAAATGTGTCTCCTGCAACAGGGCGACCTGCGCCCTCCCCCTCTTTAGGGCCTGCAAAATTTTTGTACGCTTCACCGGGGTACCTATCCCTCCCACGTTCCAGGTTACAAACTGTAAATCAGAGGGCATAGCGTACACCCGGGGAGACTCCAAAGCAGACAGACAGATAGGAGAGCGCAGGGCAGCCCAGCCTCCACCCCACGCCACAGAGAGCTTCGCACAGGCCGCACAGGTCTAAGCCCTCGAGTCTCCCATATTCCCTCCATGGTGCCAACAACCTTACTTCCATCCCAGAAACTCTACCCTGGAGAGTACCTACCCTCCCCCGCCCCCCCCCCCAATCCCCCTCCGACTCCCCCCCTTCATACAGCTGGCCAACTCCCCCCCCACCCTTCCCCTCCCCCTCCTCCCCACACCCCCTCCTCCCCCTCCTCCCCACACCCCCTCCTCCCTCCCCCTCTCCCCTTCCCATAAAAACAAACCAAATAAAGTCCTCAGTTGACTACACTGAGGCCTGGACCCAATTGACGCTGCTGGACTGCCTCAGCCTCCCCCCCCCCCCCGTTTCCCCGGTCACCCAATTCATTCCCATACACACAACACATCAACTGCACACACTGAGATTAATATAGTTAAACAGTAACATGAAACTAGTAAAAGAGCCCCCTGGGGAACAGCGCTCCACCCCACGATAACCAGCGCGTCCCCCCAGGGCAAAGCATATTAAGGTAGCAAACTCAAAGCTAGGGCCTAGGCCCGCAACCTATGCACAGGCAGTCCACCCTTTCAGGGTCCACACGGAGCACCCCCGTGTGCCAGATGTATCCCATAGTCCACAGGGTAGCAGTCAGCCCTTGGCTCCCTTATCCCCCAAGTGCAGCAAGAAGGTCTTCGCCGCCGCCGCTTGATCGAAGACACGGGTTTGCCCTTGCACAGTAACCCGCAGGAGTGCTGGAAACGCCAGGGTGAAGCGAATGTTGCGCTTAAATAACTCCGCACAGATCGGGGAAAACGCTCTATGCTGGGCTGCCACCGACGCCGAGTAATCTTGGAAGAGCAGAATCTTGCGGTTGTCCAGTTGAAGCTCCGACATTTTACGATACGCCTGTAGAAGCTGCGCCTTGTGCTGAAAATTTAGGACCCGGAAAATCACCACCCGGGGCCGGCCTCCAGGCTCCCGCCGGGCCCCCAGTCTATGCGCTTGCTCGATCTTAAAGCGCCCGCGCAGCTCCTCCACTCCCAAAGCCTCCGGTAGCCAGCCTTCCAAGAATTGCAGCAGCTCCCGCTCGGGCTTCTCCTCTCCTAGCCCCACCAACCTCAAATTATTTCGGCGGGATCTGTTTTCAAGATCGTCGACTTTCTGCTGGAGCTCTACCAGTTGCCGCTTCAGTTCTACAGCCTCCTTCTCACGCTTCCCCTCGCCTTCCTCAACCAGGGCCACGCGCTGGTCCAACTCCTCTACGCGGTGCCCAAAGTCTGTGAGTGCCTCTTCCATGCCATCCAACCTTTTCAAGAGTAAGTCGAATTTCGGGTCCAATAACTTGACGACCTCTTTCGCTAGTTCAACTGAGGCCGAGTCTGTACTCTCTGCGCCCGGCGAAGCCGACTGCGGCGTGGCTGAGGTCGAAGGCCCAGACCTGGTCGCCTTCTCCTGGTCTTTCCTCGCGGGCAGCGGCATCAATGTCGAGTGCAAGTGCCGTTCCCAAGAGCACTCAAGGTGGGGAGTTCCCGGGGAGGTGGGGAGGCAGAGTCACTAGGTTAAATATGGATAAAATGCAGAATAATCGCTGAGGCAGCCCCGGAGCGAGCAGGACACGTCCACCCTCACTCACGCATCACGTGGTCTCTCGCAAGTCAACCCCTTAATGTCCAGTATCTCCTAAAAAATCATGTCCAGTGAAATGGCTTTGGACTATATATGCACATATATTTGACACATAAAATAATCAAATAAAACAAGACTAATTTAAAAAAGGAAACAGTAGGAAATAGTATAATAACTGGGACATTGCCATGACATGATTATTGGGACTGTTATAAACAATTCAAATCAGTTTGTACAGAAGAACCACATTCCCAATGTAGTAAATTTAGATGCATCAGTGATCAATTGTCAATACTCACATGACTTGAATCAACCAATGAATGATGGCTCTAATATTTAAAATGGCCGCATCCCACTCCCTGTTCCATTTTCACAATGGTGAAGACAAGCGAGCTGCCCGAGACCATCAGAAATATCATTATCACCAAACATCAAACTTCAAAGGGGCATAAGGCCATCTTCAAAGACCTTGGGATTCCTGTATCTCCAGTTTGCAATCTTATCAAGGGTTTTTCTGTTCAATTGACTGTCAAGAACCTCCCAGGATCTGGTAGGAAGAAGAAAATTAATCCACGATATCTTCGAAGGTTAGTGTGAACTGTTGGAAAAACATCACGTACAACTTCCAAAGAGCTTAACACTGACCTGGAACAATCTAGAGTGATGGTTTCAACATGCACCTTACGCTGCACACTAAACAAAAAAGAACATCATGGGTGAATGGCCAAGGAGGACCCCACTGCTCAAAGACAGACATAAAAAAGCATGCCTGATCTTTGCCCAGACCTACCTTGAGAAACCATAAACTTCTGGGAAAATGTTCTGTGGGCAGATGAAACCAAACTTGAGCTTTTTCTCATTACACACCAGTGATACATTTACAAGTGAAGAAATGAAGCTTATCAGGAAAAAAACACCCTTCCTACAGTTGAATATGGTGGAGGTTTCCTAATGTTCTGGGGCTGTTTTTCTGCCTCAGGAATTGGATACCTCATACATATTAAAGAATCATGAAGTCAGAGGACTACCAAGGTATTTTGGAGTGAAATGTGCAACCTATTATCAGAAAGCTAGGTCTGGGTCAAAGGTCATGGGTCCTCCAGCAGGACAATAACCCAAAACATACATCCAAAAGTACAAAAGAATCATTAAAAAGGAACAAATGGACTGTTTTAAATTGGTCAGCAATGAGTCCAGATCTCAATCCAATCGAGAACCTTTGGAAAGAGCTGAAATCTGCCACTGGTAAAAGGAATCCTGGAAACATTCATGAGCTGGAACAAATATCAGTTGAAAAGTGGGAGAAACTACCAGCAGATGGATGTCCAAAACTTATAGATGGCTACAAGAAACGTTTGGAGACTGTCATCACTGCCAAGGTTTGTGTAACCAAATATTAGTGAAGGATGCCATTAATCCTGCCCAGGTCATATTTTTTTCACAGAAGATACTACTTCTAAGTTGCACAGACTTCTTTTTTTTTGGTTGTATACCTTTGAGCATACTATTAAAATATTATGATGGCATACAGTTGGAATATTTGAATTATTTCTCAAGATATTGTACACAACATACCTAAAATGCAAGGGGGCCAATAATGTTGACCACAACTGTATTTAAACCACTAAATTGAAAATGAAAACTTTCTTCTATCCCCTCTGTTCCCATTGCTGGAATCAGGGACAGGAGGCTGCCAAACTAGTGGGAGTCAGAGACACAGCTCTAAAATCAGGGACAATGCTCGTGAATCGGGGATGTCTGATAACTTATCTTTTCAGCTTTTGTTGGGAGCTTGCCTTTCACTGATTTTTGTTTCAGATTGGGTATTTGTTGGAAGGCCAACAATGGTGGAGCAGGGAATAATATCTTTCAGAAATTCATGCTCCCGGAGTAATGACTGTAGCTCTTCTATGATTTTTCTGTGTTTTCAGCTCTGGATTTTATGCCATTAAATGGGGGGGCTCTCTAGGGTTTTCTTTTCTTTGTCCTGCACTTGGTTTTGTGGAGATGATTTTGGGGTTGTAGACTTTTTATTAGGAAAATTCAGTCAGGGCTTTGTTTCTCTTTTAGAGAGGAACATGAGGAAACCAATAAAGAAATAATAATAAATTAAAAGCTGAGACCTGCAAAATATTTACAGTGAAATTAATATCTTTATTGCCAACTGTAATACAGAATTTCTAGTGTTCTTTTACCAAGGACTATAACAGAACCAAAAGTTCATGGAATGATTAGGGTTAAGGGGAGGGTGTGTGTGTCTCGTGGTTCCAGTCTTGCCCCCCCCCCCCCCTCACATTCTAACTCTCTTTCCCCCTCTATACCCCTGGACTTCTTTCCCTTCTGAACCTCCCGTGTGTATTTTCATATACATACTCACCCTCGTAGCAATTCCCTTTCTCTCACACATTCCTACCACCAAGCCTCCTTCCTCATCTCTTTCTCACATGCTGAAAAACACATAAACCAGGCTTCCGTGATGGAACACTATCTGGGTGCAGTTGAGGCAGAGAATGGGGTTGACTGCACATCAGCAGCACATACTAATCGTCAGTTTTGCAGTTAGTGTTGGTGAACCTGTCACCACCTCAAAAGATGGTGTTAGATGCACCCATGGTAATTGCCAAGGTCCAGAACGTGCACTAAGGGACTTGCCTATGCGATAATTGCCAGGCATATTTTGGCCATGCTCCCAACAATTACCACATTGGGGTGCCACCTAACACACATTGATTTTGACTCAAAATATGTGGTGGGGCAAAAAAATACCACACTTTAGTAAAAGGGTATTCTTTCAGCTATGGCCTTTTCCTCTCTGAATGCCCCTTTTACTCTTTGATCATCTAATGGTCCATCAGTCTCTGCCATATTCTTGCTTCGAATGGATGCACCAAAAGTTTTTATTGTAAGTTTGTCTCTATGGCAAACATTTTTACAAATTCTCTTTTTGCCTTCCTTATTGATGCTCTGCATTTAACTTGTCAATGCTCCTGCTGTTTCATATTTTCTTCATTTGGTTCCTTTATCCATTTTTTGAAAGACTTTTTTAGCTTTATTAACCTCTTTCACCTCACCTATTAACCATATTGACTGTCCTTTGGCCTTTCTTCCAACTTTCTAAATGCGGGGGAAACATCTGGTCTGGGTTTCCACGATTGTATTTTAAAAAGCATCCACGCCTCATGTAAACTCTTGACCTTTGCAGCTGCTCCTTTTAGTTTTTTTCTAACCATTTTCCCCATTTTATCATAGTCTCCATTTTGAAAATTAAATGCTGACATTGGTTATTTCCTTTGTGTACTCACTCCAGTTATTTTTGGTGACCAATTGCATAATGATTGATAACCAACCAGATTTACACTGTGGTAACAATGCCTTTCCAAAAGACCAAAATACAAATACAAAATACAAATTTCCATCTGGTAACATTCTCATCAACCTATGATTTGCCTATACCCTGCATTGTGACAGCTCTGGTCATTTTTTATTATTAACCCTCCATCCCTCCTCAATTACACATATCAAATATAATTTATTTATTTATTTGATATCTTTTCTATACCGCGCTCTTTATCATCAGTGCGGTTTACTCATATCAAATGCCCCTCAGCATTGAAAATTATCTACAAATTGCTCCCATAATTCATAATATCTTTATTTCATTGTGACTAGATTTTCCTTTCAACTTGCTTTTACATTCTGCCATTTCCTTCATACTATTTATCCACTGTTCAACCATTGGCACCTTCTTCTTTATCCAGTGTTACAAAATAATCTTTCTGGAAAGCATTAATACCACTCTGATAAATTTCATTGGTGCCTGCCCCAGGCATGCCTCCTTTAATGGGGGAGGTTCATCTCCCAACAGCATATGTCCACTCAGTATTAAATTTTGATAAGGGCTTCAGCTTTTCCAGCACCCTTGTCGAGTAAATTCTCAGATTTATGCACTCTAGAAAAGAGTGCACCAGTGTACCCTTTCAAATCTCATATTGCACTCATTCTGCCTGATCCCACAGCTTAAGGAGTGCTCTCCTCTCTCTTGTGAGGAAGGCTCTGTGCTATAGCTTAAACTGCTTCTCTGCAGGTATACATTGGTTGTCAACTTAGAAATATCCTCAGAAAACTTCTACAATTTTTCAGCATCAACTTCCTTTGCTATCTCAGTGGACCACACCACCGCCAAGGACCCCCTAAAGGCTGTCTTTATCCCTCCCCGATCTACACATACCATAACGACACCTTATTAATTTCTCTGGGGTCTTCAAAAAAATTTTATCCAGTTGCGTGAAGGCTCTCTCACCCTCTCTTCTTTTATGACATGTACTTACATAATATCTAGCTTGCAAATATAGCCCAGTTACTAACAAATCTAAATTCTTTCTCCCTGAATCATCATTTCCTCCATGCATTGAGACACCAAAGCTCTGTGTGTTTCTTGAATTCTGCGTGTGGAAGAGGAAGCATTTCTGAGAATTCTACTTTGGATTTCAGTTTTCTATTAAAGCCTAAATTTGGCTTCCTGAACCTCCCTCCCATTTTTTATGTCATTGGTACCAAAATGTACCAGGACAGCTGGTTCTTCCCTAGCATTGCCTAAAATCCTATCTAGGTTATGCATGACGTCTGCCACTTTTGCACCAGACAGGCAAGTGACTAAATAATCCTCACGCCCACCAGCCACCCAGCTATTGATGCCTATTGATCAAATTGCCAACTAGAACAGCCATCCTAACCCTTTCTTCCTGAGCAGAAGCCCCTGAAGACACATCCTCAGTGTGAGAGAATATTGCATCCTCTGCATGGCAAGTCCTGGCTATAGGATCACTTCCGGCCACACCAAGATTCTGCACTCTTCCAGGTGGCCTCTTTCCTCCAAGGCAGCACAGAGGCTGCCAGACTGGAGGTGGAACTTTGCTACTATGTCCCTGAAGGTCTCCTCTATGAACCTCTCTGCCTCAGCTCCTCCAAGTCTGCTATTCTAGAGATTGGATGTATTCTCCAAGAGCCAGGAGCTCTTTGCACTGTGCATACATACAACCTCTCACTAAATGGGTTTCAAAACTGCAGAGAGATCCTTAAGACCTCCAGAACTGAAGTGTGCCCGTAGCTTTCTGTTTCCTTACAAAGCCAGAGGATTATCAGCCCGCAGAGAAATCATTCGGACCTCCAGAACTGAAGTGTGCCTGTAGTTTTCTGTTTCTTATCAGGCCCCCCCTCCCCCCGCCGTAACTTTTAAAAGAATAACCAAATAAAATCAGGCTGACTTTTCCCCAAAAATCAATGCTGCTGATAAATAAGGATAATCACAGGCGGCTGCCTGTTTTGGATCATGCAGTCTTAAACCAATGCCATTTCAGAGCGTCTTTCATGACAGAAGCTTCCAGCTACCAAAGCTTAAAAATAGCGCTGTCTGTCATACTAACAAGCTAGAAAAGTCCAGTCAATTCAGAGGCTACTGGATCAGAACAAGCCCAACAGGCAAGTAAGACATTGCATAGTACTGCCTTTATCACATCACTCAGCTTCTCACTCTCAAAGATGACCCATACCAGGCTTTCCTATCTTCTTGACAAGAGGCAGAGAACAGGCTGATCCAATCCAGGTTTTCCAGCTGACTGAAAGTAACTTTGGCTCTGGTGCTATGGCCTAATGAGAGAGACAACTACCTCCCCCCCACCCCCACATGCAACAATTACTTCCAGGTATTTATTTATAACAACTTCTTGTTTACAGAAAACTAATTAGACCAAGAGGCATTTCCTTCTAACAGCCTGGTGTTTATAATGAACCAGTTTTACCAAGAAACATTGTCTGATTTCCCCTTCAGTCAGTTTTCATCCTAGTTTCCTTACAGAGTACAGACTTCGCAGAATACATTAACAGAACAACATTTCAGTACTTCTTCCCTGGGTTCTCAGCAATTCCGTCCTAGACACTGTGCTAGAACTTTGTCTGACAAACCAACAGAGCTTTGGGGAGGCTCCTAGTCTAGATGTAATAGGTCATCTGCTATAGGTCATCTGCTCCAGCCAGGCAGGTTGCAGCTGCTTCCCTTCAGGGCCTCCCTGAGGGCTTCCTGGTCACAACTTTTTTGTCACTAATCCAGGATACACCTTGCTGTTCAGGATGTCTCCTTTGCTTCTCCTTTAGGCTGAGGGATTAAGGAGGATCTAGAATGGTCTAGAATTTGGCAGCTGAGATTTAATGTTAAAAAATGCAAGGTCATGCATTTGGGCTGCAGCAATCCAAGGGAGCAATATAGTATAGGGGGTGAAGTACTTTTGTCCACTAAAGAAGAGCGGGACCTAGGCGTGGTTGTGTCTGATGATCTTAAAGTAGCTAAACAGGTAGAAAAGGTGATGGCAAAAGCTAGAAGGATGCTTGGGTACATAGGAAGAGGAATGGCCAGCAGAAGAAAGGAGGTGATAGTGCCTCTGTATAAATCTTTGGTGCGACCTCATTTGGAGTATTATGTGCAATTCTGGAGACCGCACCTTCAAAAGGATATAAACATGCCACAGAAGTTATGAGCCCTGCGGCTTGGCACACTTAGGGCATACATCCTTTACAAAAATGTATAATGCATTTCTCACCACACTACTCTTTCCACTGCTGCTTTTGCTCCAGCCAAACTTGCACAAAAATCATCAAAATCAAGCTCCACTTAAATGTCCTGCTTCCATTTGCAGATGACTACTGTAATTCTAAATCACTCCCTTCCCTGACCCCCTTCCATACCAAGTGCTAATAAAGCCAAGAAATGGGTCCTCCCTTAAATGACATTCTCAACACAGTAGTATCCTGTAGCCCCCCCAACTATATAATGCCTAACTTGTAAATACTGTACCTAGAAAACTCCCTACTTTCCAAATTAAATTCCTCCCAGAGAAAGGCAAAACGCTTAACCAATTTCTCCCCCACCTCCATAAACTGTGTCCTACAAAGTCCTTTCCATTTCCGATCCCATAATATTGAATTCTCCATACCCAGGGAAAAAGCCCCATTTTCACAAATTGTCAAGTAGGGTGAAAGCCTATGGGAAAGTCCCAACCGTTTACACACCCGTATCCAGGCCAAATGAATTCTTCATACCAAAAGACTCTTTTCTGGAACTCTATCATACAAAGCAAATACTAAAATGTATGGGCACACCAGCTGTGCTTTAAAGGAAAGATCCACAAACTTGAAAGAAATGTCCAGCCATCTTGCATGTAGCATAGCTGATAGCAAAGATTATACAGTCTATTATCTGGCAGCCCCATAGCCCCCTCCTCCACTGCCCTCTGCAGAATTTTCACCCAGTCAGGTCTTAATTCCTTTCATAAAAACTCCCTCACTGTTCTATCCCTATTGATAAATCTGCTTTAGTTAATTCTATCGGCAAGCTCTGGAGCACATACAGCCACTTGGCGAAATAATCATCTTGATAAAATGTACTCTTCCCCATAAAGCACATGGCAAACCTTACCACTTAGCCAGCTGTGACTCCATACCTCTCAGCAAAGACTGTACATATAGGGCATACATTTCCTCCAAGTTCTCTAGAAACCTAATTATTGCAGGAGCCCGGTGTTTTTTGCAGCAGGATGGTAGCCATTTTTAATTAGAATGTGTCAGTTTTGGGAAATATGCATCTCTTTGTGTTTTGCTCAGTACGAGAGGAAATGCACTTCTGTTTTTGGTTTTCTAGTGTTGCACTGCATGTATGTACAGTCTAGCTTATTTTGGTTTCCAGTTTAGGTTTTTTCTGCATATTTCTGCTTCTAATTTACGGTCCCTTGTTCTGTATTTGGTGGGGATCTGTTTGTGTTTTGCATGTGTGACCAAAGTGGATGATTCTGCTAGAATGTAATTTCCGTGTAGGAATCCTGCTTGTTTTACTTTCCCAGTAGGATATGTACTGGTATTCTAAATCCTAATATAATCATTTGCAGAGCTGCCTTTTTCATAGGTAGGGTTGGTGCCATTTGTGTCCTGGCAGTGCTGTTCTGGTATAGAAAGTTTGCTGTAGACTCTGAATATATGCTTTGCAGGGCTTTTGATTACTTTATAATGTGCTTGGCTTTTGACCCTGAAGAGATTTTGTATAGCTGTTATTGAGGTGCCACCAATATTTAAAGTTAAACTTTAAAGGAATATTTTAAGAGTATGATGTCTGATTATTTTTTTTTACAGGATCATTCTTGGAGGGGTTGGGAGGCCACAATCATTGCTTTCAAAATCTAAATTTTGGGTAGGGGCTCAAAGGAAGCAATTCTATAACAAGCCAAGCACATTTCATGCCATCAGCATGTGTAAGTGACCTATTTTAAATGACTTACGAGAGGGAATGAGCACTTATGCGTAGCGTGTAAGTATTCATGTCCGGGCAATGGCGCGTCGTTTGGCTGGGTAAGCACAGGGTTGGAGAGTACACAGAGCACAAATTTACATATGTAAGTTGATACTATACCTTACACGCGTTTCCTACAGATCTACTTATGGGCATTTACACTGGATCCGATATTCAGTGCCGGCGGTTAGCGCTGCTAAAGCAACTTGCCATTGCTGAACATTAAACCTAGATATTCAATGCTGGGGTCATATCCAGCCGATCGCTAACCAGATAGTGGTGATATTGAGCTGTTACCCAGTTAGTGATATGCACTGCACCCCGGAACGTCTCTGACATGCCCCGATGCTAACCGTGTTAGTGCTGCTGAATATACCGCTTAATGTAAATGCCTTTGAATATCAGGCCCACTGTTTAGGGTTGGTTCAAGTGATCACACCTAGATTTGACTCACGTATCTTACCACTGATGCTCCTGTTCTATAAAGTAAAGTATACATGTACCTCTTCCCCATGTGACACGTGACCACATGCACTGAACTAAATGACCCTTATAGAATTAGTCTCCTCTCCTAAGTACCTATTAACGGCTCTGCCCACTGCTCGTAGATGCATTTGTCGCTTCTCTGTTCTCTTCCACCCTTCTAATTTCCTGCTTATACTCTACCAGCTGATAGCTGATATTCCCAGCTGATAGTAAGTGGCAAGCCAGATGCTCCTCTGATGCATTTTACCTGTTTCCAGTATCTCTCCCAATGTGCAATAGAAATAGGCAGTGCACCAGGCAGGTCAAATGTTGATCTGAGCCTTGAAGCACCAGGGCAGGAGCAGCATGGGGAAAAGGAAGAACAGGTTAGAGAAGCATTAGGCCCTGCTACATCACTAACTGCGCTCTCCTTCTGCAGCTGGGTTTTGACAGCCTGGGAAGAGGAGAGGGCAGGTCATCAGAGATGATGTGTATATGTGTGTGTGTGGGGGGGGGGGCAAATGGAAACCCTGTTTCCTGGGTGCCGGAGTCCTACACTACGCTACTGACCCTTTTCCTCCTCCTCTTGTCAGTGTAATTTGAAACCCTGCTGCTTGCATGCTAGAGAAGGAAGATGACCGTTTTGCCTTTAGCCAGTCCGCTTAGCATACAGATGCTAAAAAACTATGGAAAATCCTGACCCAGTTAAAAACAATTTGATTAATGCAGACAAGGATGCTGAAGCAAATAGGCAACCTGATTCAAAAAAATACTCTAGCCACAGTGCTTGAGATTCCAGAACAGACTCAGCAAGGGGAAGATTAAATTAAATCCAGAAGAACTCTCAAGTTGTCCCAGAAAGCCTAGGATAATTATCAAGCAGGCAGCAGGGGTATTCTGCTAGAACAGCCCAGGCATGGGAAAAAGGCTGAGCAGGATGTGTATGATATTTCAACAGCCCATGCAGACATCGATTATTCCCTAAGGCAACTGCAGTGTTATCAGCTCTTCTCAGAAAAAACATCTCGGATTCCTCACCAAATATACCACAGAGGAAAGCCTAAAGGAAAGGATCCTTCAGGAAAGGAATGGAAGAGCCTAGTGGCAGATACGATAAGGAAGGCAGAGAACAAAGACAACTATATTACTATGGTCCAGCTCTTCCAGGCATAAATTACAGTAAAAGCTTCAAGATCAGTAAAGTCAGTGCACTCAAATCGGACCACAATAAGCAAGAATATGTGCCGAAGTGGGAACTGCCAAGGTGTGCACCTCTGTGTTATATTTCATTAGAAAGCTGAGATATCTTGAAGTTAGAAAAAGTTAGAATGGAGGATAGAGGGTGTAGCATTGCTGCTGTGGCTGCATGTAAAGGTGTTAAGTCAAATAAACTAAGCTAAAAGGTCAAATTGGATATTAATCTGGAAATGCTGCATCAAGAAAGGGAGGCAGCTGCCGCCGAGGCTCAAGCCAAGGTTGCAGCAATACAGCAAGAAAGTGGAGAGACTCAGATTAGCCAAAACGCTTTTTTTTTCCAGTTTTGTTAATGGTTGTCATAGAAACATAGAAATATGACGCCAGAAAAAGACCACATGGCCTATCTAGTCTGTCCTTCCCCTTGGGTTAAAAGGCAGTGATCTTCCTAGCCCTGTAAGTTGTGGGAAAAGTATCCTAGCACCCTTGTTAAAAAATTTTCCTTGTTGAATTCATGGAGTTACGATCCTGAATACTCGTGCAGAGATACAAAGTTACCCAGCTCCAGGAGGGAGACTTTTTGACCTGTCCTGGTTTTAAATTTACATGCTAAAGCAATATGGTATTTGTAGTTCTTGATTTCACCTATGAAGTCCATGCTGTACCATAATGCACTGTGATGGAACTGTCAGAAATCTAGGAATGGCCTAAAATCTCCCTCTTGGAACTCGGTAACTTGGCAGGCTGCTTTTGTTAAATTACCAATTACTATTATACTATCAGAGACATCTACTAAGCCTTCGCCGGATCATGGGGAATTTCTGTGAAATTATGTCTAAAAACTTAGACATAAATTTACAGAAGTTCTAGAACTAGAAAAGTCTTTGAAGTAAGTTTCTAGAGCAGAAGTCAATAGATTCACAAGGCAAAATGTGCAGGAAAGGCTTTCCATGGAGCTCAGACGAGACAAACTTTGGGCCAATCAGGAAATAGGAGCTAATATTACCAGAAGTACAAGAAACAGCTAAGGATAGACAGGCTAGAATCAGCCCCCAAGAAAACATAATAGTTATTCGTGAAAGACCAGTGTCTTCCAATTCAGGCCATGATCATTTTGTTTATTTTTATATCATTTCAGATTAAAAACAATATGAAATGACATGTCATTGATATTTCCCATGTAATTTCAAATTAATGTGCTCAATAAAAATTTAGATGCTCAGAGAATTCTCAGCAATTAATACTACTACTATATATCTCTGAATTGTTATTAAAAATAAGGAGAAAAAGGATCTCAGAGCTCAATAGCCATCAACGTGTGTCAATTTTGGAGATATCATAATTTTAAAAAGCACTAGTGAAAAAATGGTATAATTTCATGTGGCAAGTCAACAACTAGCTTTACATTTTGTGTAGTATGTTATTTATCTACCTGTAATATCTAGGAAATTATGTAAAAATACACAAATTACTGATACATTTAAGTGCTCTGATAACACAGGTACACTAAAAAAATTTTTTTTTAAACTGCCTCTAATGTTTCGATTGATTTTTACGTTTTTTGGTGCGCTGAATCCAAATCTGGTAACCAATTTGCTCCATCACGTACAGATTTTTTGCTACATTGGGTTAGCAGTTTGAGGTGAACGTTTCAGATTGAGTGCGATCGAGATAAAAGTTTCTTGGATGAATTCTTTATACTAATTGTTTAGTAGTTATTCAAATAAGAATAAAGAAAATTGTAACAAGGCAGCACATAAGAATAGAGTAATGTCAACAAAACACACTGTGATGGTAGCAAAATTGTCTGCACTTAAAACAGCCACATACATGTGCACAAACATTGAGCATATAAGAGCGAGGTTAGACACAAAGCAAAGCAAAGAAATGTGCAAAAAATGTTGTACAGGTATGTATGTAAGAATAGAAAACGCAAACCGCACCATTGCAATACATGAAGACAAACACCCGATGGTGTGAAAATAAAATTCTAATAAATGAGATCCGACACTGTGGTAATAACTAGCAAATTTTAATTTCAAAGTTTAGTAAAAACACGATATTTGTCAACACAGTTAAGATTTTAAAGTCATTCTTGGGTCAATCAATCTCCTGGTGGGCCCGTTTCTTCTTCCCCCGAATGCTTCTCTTGGTGCGCTGCTTGGCGTATTTTTCATCTGGGGTTTCCCGCAGCAGCAACCAGCAGAAATCAGCCATCATAGTGGTGTTCCATCTTCCTTGGTACCTTCTCTCTGCGTCCTTGATGTCCTGGTGAAACCTTTCACCTTGTTCTTCACTGTACGCCCCCAAGTTTTCGGGAAAGTAGTTTACATGGGAGTGCAAGAAATGGACTTTCAGGCTCATGTTACAGCCTTGTTCTTTGAAGGCATTGAGCATCCTGTCAACAATATCCTTATAGTTCTCATCCCGCCTGTTCCCCAAGAATTTGAGAAGAACATCCTTGAAGGAATCCCAGGCTTCTTTTTCCTTCTCAGACATCGTTTCAGCGAATGCTCCATCTGAAATGAGTTTCCTTATATCAGGGCCAACAAACACTCCTTCCTTTAGCTTTGCTTCAGAAAGTTGGGGGAACTTTGAGCAAAGGTACCGAAAGCACTCACCATCTTTTGGAAGGGACTTGATGAATTGCTTAATGAGACCCAACTTAATGTGGAGAGGTGGTATTAGAATTTTATCACGAGGTACCAAGCTCTCATGAAGAACCTTTTTCTCACCGGGTCTCAAATACTCCCGAATTGGCCAGTCTTTTTTCCCCCAGTGTAGGTCGCGGGCCTGGCTATCCCACAAGCAAAGGAAGCAGGGATATTTGGTGAAACCGGATTGCTGCCCTAATAGCATGGATAGAATTTTAAAGTCTCCACAAATCATCCACTTATGCTCATCATAACGAATCTTCTGAAGAATCAGGGCCAAATTCTCATAATTTTCTTGGAGAATAACAGAGTGAGCAATAGGAACTGAAGCGAATGTGTTGCCATTATGAAGAAGAACACCTTTTATGCTGTCTTTTGACGAATCAATGAACAGCCGCCATTCAGCAGGATCATACTTGAGTTTAAACTTTTCCATCACTCCGTATATATCATTGCAAAATACCAAATCTTCCTCTTTGCTGAAATACTTCAAAAATTGTGTCTCGCGGTTGCGGTACCAATAAAAAGTTGTTCCTGGTGACAATAGATTTTTCTGTTTAAGCCGAGAACCTAGTAGTTGGGCAGCATCTTTTGGGAGTCCTAAATCCCGGACTAAATCATTCAATTCAGCTTGAGAGAAAAGTTCAGGTTTCGGATCTGGTTCAGTTTCAAACTCGGAAGTACTGGACTCATCGGGAAAAGCCATCTGATGAGTCTCATCATGATCAGAACCGTCCACACAAATATGATCCAAAGATTTTGGTGGTTCAGGCACAGGTACTTCGTTGCTATGAGGCATAGGCCTAATTGCTGAGGGAAGGTTGGGGTAACTTATTACGTTCTTATTTTTTAAGTTGTATCCCTTCACAATGCAAGAGCAAAAATAGCAGTCACTGCTGTGGTCTCTTTGTTCACGCCACATCATAGGTATTCCGAAACGAAATGCTTGTTTTTTACCTTTCATCCATAAGCGTAGATCTTCCTCACATGTCTTGCACACTTTGTGAGGAGCCCACGGTTTGTCTTGATCGCCTAACTTCAAACCGAAATAGGCGAAATATACTTTTTTAATAAATGCAGAAATGTTCCTCTGCCGCTTTTTCATGGTATATTCCCCACAAATAAAACAAAAACTGTCCGGAGAGTTGACGCAACCTCTGGCTCTGTGAGCCATCACAAATACACAGCACTGCAAACTACAACTGTAGTGAACCACTTCGGAATAAAGCTGGATTACGACTGAGCAAACAAAAGGTAATAATGAACTTGCAAGAAACTGAAATTTGACAGGAACGTTCATGTCGCAACCACCGTGTTTGAGCGAGCGAACGAGGCGAGGCGAACAGGAAAGAACATGCGCCAGCGCGAGTACTGGATTTAGCCCCCCGCCTCCCAATTGTCCTGTTAATGTATAAAATGAATACAAAACACTCTAAAATATCATGAGGGAGTGTTTCTAGTTAGTTAACCATTACAACCTTTATTTTGGGCCAAGAAAATAAACTGCAGTCGGCTAAAAAGAAATTATGTGAACATTCCTTATATGGGTAAGAAATCTAATTTTGCAAGAAAACGTGACGTGATGGAACATTTTGGCTATTTTTCCTGGATTCAGCACCCCAAAATCTATAGGAATCAGTTGCAAAACTGGAGGCAGTTTTTTGGTAGTGTACCTGTGTAATCATTTTTATTTATTTGCATTGCATATTAATGTCTTTTATGCATCCATTATCAATTTATCTTACTTACTTTTGTGTTGGGGTTTACATAATGAACTGCTTCAATATAAAAATAAATAGCAATTGGGCACAAGGTCCCAGGCATCTCCTTTTCCAGCTGCAGCTTTGAAAGAACAGTGTGAAGAGGTAAGGAAGATAGTCATGCCTACAGTGAGAAGGTCAGCTTGGTATAGTTACAGCGAGTCTGTTCTGCCAGCTATGTTGTGCAGTGAAGAGGAACAGGAAAGAGAAGGTGCAGTGCAGAATATATTGAAGATCAGAGATGAAAGAAATAAGAAGACTCAGCTTGGAGACAGCAGTGTGAGACACAGGAAAACACCATCCATCAACACTGAGACAACTACACTCACCCAATTACTTGACTGGAGCTCTGGAGTATCTGAGCCTCTTCTTACCTGTACCATGACAACATCAGAGATTGAGGCATTTCTGAGCAAGCCCAGGGTGGTTCCAGACTGGCCATCACACACCCAGTCCATAGAAAGGAGTGTAAAAATGACCACTGAGGCTACTGTTCGGGTTCAATCAGGTAAGGAGGGAACATTATATTAGGGGTCAGATGGTCAACAGGGAGCTCATGAGCCAAAACAGCAGCAAACAAGATATGGAGTTGAGACTCTTTTGATAGCGCTAATGAACAATCTCCTCAAAGGCCTAGAAGACAAAAAGAAAATGTTTATACTCATTTTCATTGACATCTCTGCCGCCTTTGACACTGTACACCATGGGATCCTCCTCAATAAATTGGAATCTATATGAGTAATGGGAACCCCCCTCAAATGGTTCTCCTCTTACATAACGAACAGAACGCCGCAGGTACAATTCAACGGGGAGAAAGCTGAACCGTTCTCTCAAACGCAGGGCATACCCCAGGGTTCAGCCCTATCGGCATTACTGTTCAACGTTTACATGCAACCCCTCTGTGACATCTTCAAAAAGCATAATATTAAATACCACATCTATGCAGATGATATTATGCTGTACACGCAACTAGATACCGAGGACCCTCATTATACTCCGCTCGAAAATTGTCTGGAGGAGATGTTAAGATGGCTACAAAACAACAACATGGCAATTAACCATAAGAAAACAGAAGTCATGTATATATCCAGCAAACGAAAGTGGTAACCCCCTCCCACAATCACCCTCTGCAACAACACGTATAGCACGAAGAAGGAAATCAAATATCTCGGAGTAACACTCGACTGCAACCTGAAAATGGAGACACACCTACGCAAAACAAATAAAGCCATCTTCCATAAACTTAGAGTGATACAACCACTACGGAAAATACTTGAGCCCAGTGATTTTCGGTCAGTAGCACAAGCCCTCATAATGCCACACCTAGACTACTGTAATGCCATCCTTCAAGGTCTGCCTAAAAAATCACTAAATATACTTCAGATGGCCCAAAACGTGACGGCCAGGATCATAATGGGAACAGGCATTACTGAACACATTACCCCCATCCTGATAGAGCTACATTGGCTCCCAATTGCAGCTAGGATACAATACAAGATGTTGGTGACCACCTTCAAACTAATAAACAACATATCCCCATCATTCCTATCATCACTAATCAGCACGCAACCTACAAATAGGGACAGAAGAACTATCAACTCAGGCAACCTACAAGTCCCCACCAACTTCAGAACAGTGAAAACAAGTACGAGTCGTAGAGCGTTCTCATTCTCTGCACCAACTCTCTGGAATCATCTCCCGTGTGAGCTGCGTTTAATCAAGGACATCACCAAATTCAGGAAGGAGCTAAAAACTCACCTATTTCGATGTCATTACAATCAGCTATGACCATCAACTGAGAGAGTATTCAAAACTGCTATATGTATAATTATGTAAATATGTATATATAGATGTAAGAATGTATAAGTCACCCCCTAAGACGCTAACCATGTGTGCTGTGACCCCAGTTATTTGTACATACCACCCCCCCCAGTCTTGATTGACAATCCCAGAACATGAATCAAACCGCTGCTGATCGCTGGAAGTAGCGGTATATAAATGTGCAGTAAATAAATAAATAAAATAAAATAAATAAATGGCTTCTTGGCTGGATTTTGATAAATAACATTAAATTAACTGCATAAATGACATTTTAAAGACAATTATGTGGCTACAGGTGGTGTTCAGACCATTTGTATGTTCAAATAAATATTACTTAATTTCCACATATTTCAACTGTGAATTGATGTAGGTAAGACTCACTTTAAGCAGTTTCTGAAGATAGCTTTAGATTCAGCATGCAAAACTGCATAATTTGGTCACTAGCAGTTTGTAAAGTTTGGAAAAATTAAAATCTACCCCTAAAATTGACATACCCTAATAGCCATCCACAATCATCTTTTCATGTGCAAGGCTTCAAAACTGCCATCATAGATGCTTAAAAAACCCCTCCTTTTAAAAGTGAATTTTTATTTTATTCTATAATCTCATTTTTGTTGAAAGAATCATTTTTCTAAAATATTATGTTTCACAAACTTTTACCAAAATATATTTAGGTCATATTATAATTACATTTTTGTTGGAAGTTTTTTTTTAATCAAAAAACACTAAAATTCGAACACTATAATTCCAACTTCTTCAAAGTATGCAGAATGCTCTTAAAGACATCACTGTTCTAACAATGATAGATCATTCACATTGATTTCAAAACTTTTACAACTAAAGTACTATTATTCTTACACAGTCAAAGTGAAACATATTTATAAAATTGTACTCATCTGTATATAACTCCTGCTTACACCCAAAAAAGGCCTTTGTTTCACAAAAGGTATTTGCTGCATCAGGGGCTAACATTAGTCTTTTTCTCCTTCAAACAGTTATAATTTTTAGCATCAACTTCCATCTTCATAACTTTACCTACAGTAGCAAAATAGCAGGAGCTGTTATATACAAATATAAGTTTAAATGAACCAATCACACACCACAATGTATTGCAGAACAGAGAAACAGCCAAATCCCCTGTTTAAACATCATACCAGTCATGTTCACACAACCTTCAGGATTTTAAACAAAAAATTGCTTTCTTTTAATGGCGATATTCAGTCCTTTAGGTTCTAACATATCTAGTCTAAGGATACACTTTTGCTCATGTTGAAGAAAAATCTTTCCTTGATCTCCATCTCTCATATTAATCTTGACTTGATCATTGAAATCAATCACAGCAAACTCAAAGGCCTGAACTTCAAAAACGCTGACTTCAGTAAAATGGGAAAGTATCTACCTGAAGGAGAAATTGGCAGGGTGGGAGGTGAGCAGAAGTAATGTGAACTTTTTCAAGATGCGAAGTGATTGGAGAAATATTACAGAGAGCCCACTCGTGCTAAATGGATCTGACTTCTGCTGGTATGTAGGGGTTGGTCCCATTTACCACGATGGTTCAGCTGTGCTGACCACAGGTTCTCAAAATGAATCTCCATTTACTTCATGCTATCTCCCAATGTCCAATTTAAGGAGGGTTTTTACCTCATCTACCACGGGTAAATCTTCTGTTCAGTGGCTTGCTGGGCATCATATGCATCGCATATGGACACCTGCCACTACTCTCTTTGCCGTTTGGGGTCATTATTGGTTGTGTGGGGAACTCCTGTATCAGGTGGTAAATCTCTCCCTTTTACCCTGTGCTTTAGTCAAGGTTTCTTCTTATTCCGCCCTCATTCCTCTGAATGTTACCCACCATTCTCTTCGCCCCCATATGTCCCGTGCAAAGCGGGGCATGTCATTAGGAGCTAGCCCATGGGACGCTGCAACTGCCGAAGATGAGGCCATTCAGGTCTCCTATAAATATATCAATTCTACTTATCCCATGACTAAAAATCATTTAGATGCCCTTAGTGCAACTTCTTGGATTCCCTTTGCCACCCCTGCCCTTACTGCTGAACTAGGTATGGCTATCTGCCACCTCCAATGTCTATTACATATTCAAATGAAAGCTGTAACTGACTCTATTTCACGTTTAGCTGAGTCCCTTGAGCAAAATGACTCTGCAGAATAGGCAAGCTCTAGATTTGCTTTTGGCTGCTGAAGGTGGCACGTGTACTTTTATTAATGCTGCCAATTGTTGTACTGTCATCGCTAACCACTCTATTTTTGTTCTTGATGCTATGAATAAGATAAAACACCTTTCTGAATTACATATTAATGATTTTAAGGGTGGGCTCTAGCTTGACAATATTTGGGGTAGTATTTCTTCATGGTTTGCTAGTTTAGGAGGAAGACTTAAGGCTTTCTTTATTACACTTTTAAGTATAGCTTGTTTTGCAATTATTACCTGTTGTACCTTATCCATTTTGCTTGCCTACTGTAAACGTATGATAATGCGAAGCACTAAGACTCTGTATATTGTATCTAGGGACCAGTATGAACTCTTACCTCTGCAAGATCCTTCCCTGTCAAAAATGGTTGTTGTTCATAGTCCCTAAAATTGGGTTTCCTGCCTTTGCCCCTCACCTCAGAGAAAAGAAAAAACAAAATTGGGGAATGTTGGGATATTTTGGGTTTATATTTTGGTTTAGGGATAGTTTTGCAAGGTTTGCTTCATATGCTATCTGTGACTGTAATCCTGGCCTGCCTGCAGTTTGCACGATGATACAAGAAGATCCTGTGGGCTATCCAAGAAAGTATATGCTACAAGAGAACTTTGCGGCCTGCTGCAGTCTGGAGGCCTTGCTTTGAGTAGAAGTACACAGAATCAGGCTCAGAGGAAAATACAGGTCAGCTCAGAGAAATAATTAGCCGAAAAATACTTTCAGCCTTGAAGAAAAGAAAATGCAATTTAGCACCAGGAGATGAAAGACCATAAATGGGCCCAAGGAATGCAGGAAAGATTTGCTCCACAGCTCAGATAAGAAGCACAATTAAGCAAAGACCAGAAGACCTTGGGAGCACCAGCTGTAGGGAGGGCAGCCCTAAGGCATAATTGGCATAATTCATGGGAGGGGGCCTCAAAGAAGGAGTTCTAGCAAAGTTTTCTTTCTTTGCAAGTAACTCTGACTTTTACAGAATAACTGAGGATGACATCAGACTTTCTAGAAGTTTGTGACAGAGAATATCTATATAAGGAGACGGCTCCATAACTCAGGAGGCAATCTGCTCTCTGATCCTGGAGCAGAGAGGGGGTTGCCTGTCACACTCTCAGACAGAGTCTTTTGCTCTCTGCATTGGTGATTTATTTTGCTTTTGGTATACCGAATAAAGAAGCTTTGCATTTGAGCAGAAGTTTGTCCTGAGTAATTTTTTGGTGATTGGTGATATCTGAAAAACATTGTTGTGGGATACAGGGCCCCACAGAGGAGATAAGGGAAATGGAATTGCAGTGAGCTAAACTAAAAGAGGCAATAAAAGTGGCAATGGATATATATGTAAGGAAAATAAATAAAAACAAGAGAAAAAGGAAGCGTATATGGTTCTCCAAAGACGTGGCTACACAAATAAAGGCAAAAAACACAGCTTTCACAAAATTCAGAAGATCTCAAAAAGTGGAACACAGAAAAGAATATAGGATAAAGCTAAAAGAGATAAAGAGAGAAATAAGGATAGCAAAAGCAAAGGCAGAAGAATAGATGGCTAAAGATGTGAAGCGTGGAGACCAAACCTTTTTCAGGTATATTTGGAAGAAGAGGAAGATCAGAGGTGGAATTGCAAGACTCAAAAGTACAGAAGATGGATTTGTGGAAAGTGACACTGAAAAAGCAAAAATTCTAAACAAATACTTCTGTTCGGCATTCATTTATTTTATTTTATTTATTTATTTATTAACAATTCTTATATACCGCACTATTAGACATCAGCGCGGTTTACATTGAACAGAAAACATCCGACAATTTACATATGTCTGGTCATTACATTTAACAGGAAGTATAACTTGGTGAAACAGGGGAAACTAATACAATGGTGGGTTATCTGATAAGAGATATCATGGTTAACTATATACAAAGGTGGTACAATAGTACATGGAACTGTTTGTTATTTACATTGTGAAGTTGGCCTGTTGCGATGAAAGAAAATCCTGGAGAAGGACCACATATGAGTGACAAATATAAGAATGCGAATGGAATAGATACCACATCATTCAGAAAGGATGATGTGTTTGAACAGCTTGCAAAACTGAAAGTGGAGAAGACCATGCAACCAGATGGGATATATCCCAGGATACTGAAAAAGCTCAGAGAGGTTCTGGCAGGACCTTTAAGGGATGTTTTTAATAGATCCTTGGATATGGGAGAGGTTCCGCAAAACTGGAGAAAGGCTGATGTGATACCTCTTCACAAAAGTGATAATAGGGAAGAGGTGACAAACTATAGGCTGGTAAGCCTTATCTCTGTGGTAGGAAAAGTAATGGAGGTACTCTTAAAAGAAAGAATAGTGGACCAATGGATTGCATGTTCCGAGGCAATATGGTTTTACGAGGGGAAGATTAAGCCAAACAAATTTGTTTAAGTTCTTTAACTGTGTGACCAGAGAACTAGATCAAGGGCATGTGATAGTTGTGATATATCTAGATTTCAGCAAGGCCTTTGATACAATTCCTTATAGGAGGCTTATCAATAAGATGAGCAGCCTGGGGATAGGTCCCAGGGTGGTGAACTGGATCAGAAATTGGTTGACTGACAGACGACAGAAGGTAGTGATAAATGGAACTCACTCAGAAGAAAAGAAGGTGCTTAGTGGCATGCCTCAGTGATCGGTCCTGGGACCAATACTGTTCAATGTATTTGTGAGTGATATTGCGGAAGGACTGAATGGAAAAGTCAGAATTTTTACAGATGACACAAAAATGTGCAACAAAGTGGACACTTCTGAGGGAGTGAACAACATGAGGAAAGATCTAAAAACATTGGAAGAATGGTCTGATGCTTGGCAGTTACGATTTAATACGAAAAAGTGTAAAGCCATGCACTTGGGATGCAGAAATCCAAAGGAAATGTATACAGTAGGAGGAGAGAGGTTGGTGTGCAAGGACCAGGAGAGGGACCTCAGAGTGCTAGTGTCTGAGGATCTCAAGGTGGCAAAACAGTGTGACAAGGCGGTAGCCAAAGCCAGAAGGGTGCTGTGTTGCATACAGAGAGGAATAGCCAGTAGAAAGGAGGAGGTATTAATTGCTTATACAAGTCATTGGTGAGACCCTACTTGGAGTTTGTGTTCAGTTTTGGAAAGCATATCTCACAAAGGAATAAAAAGAAATGGAACGGTTCAGAGGAAAGTGACCAAAATGATTTGGAGCCTGCGCCAGAAGACATATGAGAAGAGACTTGAAGACCTAAATGTGTATACCCTAGACGAGAGGAGGGACAGGGGAGATATGATACAGACTTTTAAATACTTAAAGGGTATCAATGAACAAACAAACCTTTTTCAAAGAAGGGGAAGCTGTAAGTCCAGAGGGCATATGATGAAGCTGCAAGGCGGTAAACTTAAAAGCAACATCAGGAAATACTTTTTCACTGAAAGGGTGGTGGATGCATGGAGGTGGTGGTGGCAAATACATTGACAAAATTCAAAATGGCATGGGAAGGACTCAGTGGATCCCTTTATAGCAACAAGATGACATCAATGCAAACTTAAATATCTTTTAATAGAGAGGGGCTAATCTGCACAGAGCAGCAGGTACAACTCTAAATGCAGACATGGAGGGAGGTGTTCTGCATGGAGCTGCAGTTACAGTCACTCTAACCATCTTACTGGGCAGATTAGATGGACCATACTGATCTTTATCTGCTGTCATTTACTGTTTTACTATCTTTACAAGAAACTTAAAAGCCTATTTCTTTGAATAAGCCTTTGGTGACCTATAGATGGATAGGGCTCTGAGCTGCTGACCTGTTTCGTTCTGCTTTATTGCTGGTTTAGTCTCTTTAAGATTTTACTTTTCCCCTCCTTTTTTTTTAAACTTATTTTTGTATATGTCGTTTGTTTTTACTTTTGTAAACTGCTTTGTTGAACCAACTGACCATAAACCAAGCTATACAATTCAAATGCTGCTTTTGAATAAAATGCTGCACAAGTGGAGCTTCTTCGCTCCATATATTTAAACATGACTTATGTTCAGTAAACCATGTTCTTAATTGCCTTGTGGTTTTACTCACGTATAACAAATGAGATTGACACCAAATCACATACACCACATATGTAGAATCACATAATGACTTTTCGCATAACTTATAGCTTCGTCCATCCTGAGGATTCACAAACTCTTTATGACATTATATATGACATTATATATTTGACAATGGCCACATTTATAGTGACCTCTTTCATTCTCTATATTCTGTCGAATCACTGGTAACATAACAGGACAGAGTAAATCCTTCAGATTCTTTTTTCTGCTATACGCAAACAATGGACAGTTCTCTGCAAATACTGCATGCACTTATAATACCTTCCAATGCATTCTAATAACTGCAGCCAATTTCCCTGAATGTAGAGAATATTGGAATACACAGAAAATGGCTTCTCTATTTTCTTGATCTTTAACCACAGTCTCTAATAGACTCTCACGATGATTAAAATAAGCCCTCTTTAGAGTCATTTTCACAGTGCCCAAAGGATATCCCCTTTCCAGAAACAATTAGATTTTTGTATATCTCTTGCTTTGATTCTAAATTCCAGATTAGTAGAAGAAATGGGTCAATACCTGAGAAACTGTGAAAAGGAAAGACTATTCTTTAACCTAGTAGGATGGAAACTGTCATATAATAAAAAGGTATTCTGATTCGTGATCTTAATGTGTACCGTAGTTTCAAATCGTCTTTACACAACACCACTACATCCAAAAACATCACCATATGTACATCAAAAGTCATAGTAACATAGTATATGACGGCATTGCTTTATTTCGAGAATTTAACCAAGAAAAAGTTCTTCATAGACTTTTTGTCTCAGACTGCAGCATAAAAATATCAGGCCCAATATTGAGTTGAGCAAGCTATGCAGCCCTTCGGCACACAGCCATGCCCACTGACCCTTAACCCTGAATATTCAATGCCGGGATCATATCCAGCCCTGGCATTGAACATCCGGGAATTGCCGCTGTAGCTAACCGGGCAGCAGCGATATTGCAGGCTACCCGGTTAGCTCCTGCACCTTAAAGATAGGCGAGGATATTCCTCACCTGTCTTTTCAGTGTAAATCACTAGCCAAGCAGCATGCAGTATCGCTGCTGCCCGGTTATCGCATATTGCCGCCTCCACTCCACCCCGGAATACCCCCGACACACCCGGATGCTAACTGGATAGCATTGTGGAGCATAGTTAGAAGGGGATATTCAGCGGCACTAACTGTACAAGTGCTGTTGAATATCCCCATTTAAGGCATTTACATACATGGTTTACTGGGCTGTAAATTGTGTAAATGCCTTTCGAAAATCGGGTCCATCGTCTATGTAGCAATGCTGTAATACTATAGAGCCTGCCAAACTTGATGTATAAACCCAAAATGCTCCATAAATAGATTGGCAAGAGATGGAGCGAAAGTTGCTCCCAGAGCACTCCCAGATATCTGTAGATAATATTTTTGTTTAAATATAAAATAATTATTTTCAAAGCCACAGACAATATAGATAAGAAAAATCAGTGGGCAGATCATGATATCTCGGATGACAATCTAAAACAGTTTTAGCGACTTCCAATGCTGCATCTTGTAGAGTGGAAGTGTATCGAGATCTGACATCCATAGTCACTAAATATGTATATCATACATTTTTCTCAGTGTCTCTCAGCAACTGCAAAAATCTAGTGTCTGTCACATATGACTTAATTTGAGGAACAAATGGCTTTACGATTGTATTCAAATAAATTCCTTCTTGCTCCAGCACCGAATCATTTCCAGAAATAATTGGCAATCCTGGAGAACGATCAATATTTCTATATACTGTATTTTGGGAGCATGTAGATTTCAGGAACTTTAGGGGAAAGCTGGATTTAAAAGATTTTCTCTTTGGCTATCATAAAGACTTCTTTTACTGCTCCCTCCGTCAAATGCTTAATTTCTCTAGAAATCCCTTAGTAGGATCGTCACTTAGCATTCTGTAGCACTTCACATCAGGCAACTGTCTCATGACTTCTGCCTCATAGTCAACTCAATCTATCACCACTATGGCACCACCTTTATCCGCTTTTTTGATCACAATCGACATATTTGACCGAATCCATCCAATATACACTTTTCTTTCTAAGTCAGATTATACCGATGCACATAGCTTTTCATCTCCAATTTCTGCACATCTTTTAGCACCAATTTTTTAAATGTACTTATAACATGATCAAGGGGACCCAGAGGAGTCCATGCTGATTTTTCAAAAATATTAGAAAAAAGCTTCTAGGAGATCTCTTTACAGCCAAAAAGCAAACATAATTGAGCGTTCCTAATTAACTTCTCAAATTCAATTCATAAGAACATAAGAGATGCCATACTGGGTCAGACCAAGGTCCATCAAGCCCAGTATCCTGTTTCCAACAGTGGCCAATCTAGGTCATACGTACCTAGCAGTTTCCCCAAAAGACACAAATTCCACAGTGCTTGTATTGGAGCAAGCAGTGGATTTTCTGGGTCCTCTTTAATAAAGGTTTATGGACCTTTCCTCCAGGAACTTGTCAAAACCTTTTTTAAACCTAGCTACACTAAATTTGAAAAGAGAAAGAGTCATAAGGAGACCATGGAACAAATTAAAATCCCTTTTGATAACATCAACATATGAGCTGGAGATAAAACTCTTAGAGACATTTATTATTGCTGATACATTCTCAGCTGCGATCTGGTAAACAGACCTTGCTTTCATGGCATAATCATTTCTTGAACATTACTGGTATGATGTTTAAACAGGGGATTGGCAAGAAAAGGAGAGAAACAAGATGGCAGTGGCCAGATCACTGTAAGCGGGTTGCTGCATTATTTGGCTTACTGCTCCAGTTTTTTTCATAGTTTTTCCTTGTCTCATGTCTCATTCAATGCAGAAGCATAAGACCAAGTTGCAACAGGCTCTCTCTGGAGATCAGATGCAGAGCAGGCCAATCAACATCTTTGTGAGGCCCTCGGTATGGAGTTGCCTCTGGTGTGCTCGCTGGGGAACATGGGGTAGAAGAGGACCCCTCAGCTTTCCCTGAAGTAGAAACATCTCTAAGTCCAAAGGGTCAGTTCTCTCCCGTGCAGCCAGCATGGGCGGTCTTTGTGGGTGCATCGGGGGAGTTGCCAAAGAAGGACCTCAACACTACTCCCCTTGCACAGGCTCCACAGCTCCGGGAAGTGTCCTCGGGTATGCAGGGGCTATATGGCTCACCTGAATTGCCAAGTGGAGCACTGAGAACCACAATACAGCTGCAGCCTGAGGAAGTGGATATGAGTGCATTCTCAATTGTGCCACCGGCTGATTCCGGGAGTTCTCCATCTCTTGCAGCCCTAAAATCATCATTGGTGAGACCTAAAACATTTAATTTAGAGACTATTTGGGACAATTTAATGGTTTTTTAACTGTCTCTGTTGATTCAGCTGCAAAGTATTGCTGTTTTCCCTTTCTCAAAATGCCCAAAACATGAGTGAACATGAACAAGACTTCAAGTCTTTAAACATGAGATCTCTACTTTGGATGAGAAATTAGAGCAGTCTTCTGCTAGTTACCTTGGGCCGATATGCGAAAGGCAGTTACATGGTCTACAGACCTGTAAAATGTTTTAATGCCACTGAAAGGGATATTCAATGGCACTAACACAGTTTGTGCCACTGAATAGCCCCAATCTTCTCTCCTACAGGGCCCGATGCTGACTGCTTAGCATTGGGGCATGTTGTGGCCATTCCGGGGCGGCGACAGTCGCTAACTGGATAGCGGCAATATTGCACCACTACCTGGTTGGCGACCTTCCCGCTGACCTAGTTTTACCCGTGAGAGCTAACCAGGCAGCGGTGCAATATCGCTGCTATCTGGTTAGCTTCTGCGACTTTGGGGTATGTGCGCAAATCCCAGATATTCAATACCGAAGCTGCATATGATCCCGGCATTGAATATCTGAGGGTAGAGATGGACAGGGATGGTTATGCGCCGTAGCGGCACATAGCTGTCTCAAGTCAATAGCTTTAGAAAATGCTAATAAAAAGTGAAACCTTAGATTATTGAATTTTCTTACGGTTCCAATGGACTCTGCTCAAGAATTGTTCAAAAGATATTTGATAGAGACTCTGAAGATTCCACTTGAGGCTTTTGCCCCGGTTTCTAGGATTTTCTATCTTCCTATTGCTAAATTGAAACTGCTGGCTGGGCAAGTGTTTTTTTCAAACGTCATCTGATAGTTTGGACTTGACTGTCTTTTTCGAATGGTCCGAGTCCAAGCCTCCGCTTATGTCTACTTTATTATTTCTGTTGGCTCTTGAAACGGACAGACACCGACTATTAAAGATGCATTTAGATGCAAAGAGCCTAGTTTTTTGGACTGTAAAGTGAGAATGTTCCCAGATATGCCTTGGATGACACAGAAAAGACGACAATAATTTCTTTTATTAAAACCTGCTGTTTCCCAATAGGAGGTATTCTTTTTACATTTTTCTGTAAATGTTTAGTAAAACTGGGGGGAAACAGCTCAGAAACGTTCAGCTTTCGGGTCATCCAGATCCTTTGCTGCTTGGGCTTCACTTGATGTTGGTGCTGAAGGTGGCATCAAGGGGTGATGGGGTTTAGGAGTGGATGAGAAGTATTCTCCTGTCTTGGATGTGATTTTTCTGTTTTTTATTTCCTTTGTGTAGGAATTGCTTCCCTATTGAGGACTTGTAGGCATGCCACTTTGGAAATTTTGATTTTCTTTGATTTACTTTTTATATGTGGAGGCCGATTCTCAAAGGCACATGTCTGGGCCATGGGGATGCCAAAAACCTGGATAGCCCTTGTACCCGATTCTGCAACCATGGGAGCTATACGTACCCGCAGTTGCAGAATCGGGCACTTAGACGTCCTGCCATGCACCCAGTTCCAAGTAGGGAGATGTCCTGTGATTTGCTCGGCCGACCTGCCCAACACTCTGGCTGATGTGTCGGTGCAGCAGTGTCCCATTGCCATGGCACCGGCACATTTAGCTGGAGGCTTACAGTGCCCAGATGCCGATCAGCCCCATCACCCTGCTGTCTGACCCTCGACAGGGGCCCCCAAGGCTGAGATCGGGCAGTGGATTCACTCCCACGGTGGCACGATGGGGCAGGGGGGCTGAAGTCCTCAATCGGCGCAGAGCCTGGCAATTCTTCCACCTTCAGGGTGGAATAAGCTGGGCATCCAGGTTGATGCTAGGAGGTGTCGTCCCAGCGGTTGGCACCACGCCCGCTCCGCCCCGCCCCAACACTGTCCCCTCCCGCCCACGTCCAGCGCTCCTTGCACAATCGCTCTGTACATGTGGGGAGCGCTAGGACCAGAATCGCGTCCCGACATCCAACCCTGCTATTCACCATTCGGAATGATCACCATATTCTTTAGTGGAATCCTATTTCTGTAGCAAAATTTGTTCTTGTGATAATAATTGAAGATGTTATAAAGATTACAAATAAAAAATAAACAGGAGATTGGCCATTTCTCCATTTTGCAATATGTTGTAGTGTATGATTGGTTCATATAAATTTAAGTTTGTATTTAAGGGATCCCACCATTTTGCTATTCTAGGTGAAGCTATGAAATTGGAAGTTGATGCCAATAGATGTAGTAAGACGCTAAAGTTATAGTTATTTAAAGGAGAAGATGACTAATGTTAGCCCCTGATGCAGCAAATATCTTCCGTTTGCCTCTCTCTGCTCTGGGAAGAGCAGTGCCCTCACAGTGCTCTGCTAGAGAGGTGGATATTTAACTCCTGTGACGACTTTGCTGTGAGTTCTAGCTGTCTATTTATTTATTTGTTGTCTTTATTGGTGTGCTACTTCACCTCCCTGTTCCCTTTAGTTTTGCACTTCAGCTTTCTCAGCTGTATAGCTTACCCTGCCTCTCTCAACTAACTGGCCTTTGTGTGGTAGCCAGGTTAACTGTTACTTTAAATTAAATATCTCTCCCTGCTCTGTCCCCAGAACGTGCTGCGTTTTAAACTTTTTTTCCTGCTCTAGTCTACCTGAGGGACTAACCCACATGTTGGTACCAATGACGTAGGAAAATGTGGTAGGGAGGTTCTGGAGGCTAAATTTAAGCTTTTAGGTAGGAAGTTGAAATCCAGAACTTCAAGAGTAGCATTCTACGAAATGCTTCCCGTTCCACGTGCAGGACCCAAAAGGCAGGCAGAGCTCCGGAGTCTCAATGCGTGGATGAGACGATGGTGCAAGGATGAGGGTTTTGGATTTGCTAGGAACTGGGGAACATTCTGGGGAAAGGAGGGGCTCTTCCGAAGGGATGGGCTTCACCTTAACCAGGATGGAACCAGACTGCTGGCATTAACCTTTAAAAAGGAGATAGAGAAGCTTTTAAACTAGAAAATAGGGGAAAGCCGACAGTTGCCCAAGAGCGCATGGTTCGAAAGAAGGTATCCTTGAAGGATACTACCAAAAGCAGTGAGGTTCCAAAAAAGAGTAAAGTAGCCCAAATCCCCTTGAGTATGGTGCAGACAGAGCGTAAAGATTCCAAATTACCCATGCCTACCAATAGCCAGATTAATATTAATAAAATACAGTCTCTAAAATGCTTGTATGCAAATGCTAGAAGTCTAAACAATAAGATGGGAGAGTTAGAATATATAGCACTAAATGATAGGTTAGATATGATTGCAATCTCAGAGACATGGTGGAAGGAGGATAACCAGTGGGACACTGTGATACCTGGATACAAACTATATCGTAATGATAGAACTGATCAAATTGGTGGAGGGGTTGCGCTCTATGTTAGAGAGAGCATTGAGTCAGAAAGGATTAAAGATTTGCAGGAAACAAAATTTGCTGTAGAATCTCTATGGATTGAAATTCCATGTATGAAGGGGAAGGTGATGGCAGTGGGGGTGTACTGTCAACCACCTGGCCAGAATGAACAAATGGATGATGAAATGCTCAAAGAAATCAAGGAAGCTAACAAAAGTCACAGCACAGTAATAATGGGTGATTTCAATTACCCCGGTATCGACTGGGTCAGTGTCACGGCAGGACATGCTAGGGAGATAAAGTTTCTAGATGAAATAAATGACTGCTTCTTGGAGCAGCTGGTTCATGAACTGACCAGAAGGGAAGCCATACTGGAACACCTGATTTGGTGCAAGAAATAAGGGTGTTGGGGCCACTTGGCAATAGTGATCATAGCATAATCGTGTTTGATTTAATTAGTGGAGGAGGGATAGTAAAGAAATCCACAGTACTACCTTTTAACTTTCGAAAGGGAGACTATGATAAAATGAGGAATATAGTTAAGAAAAAACTAAAAGGAGCGGTTGCAAAGGTTAAAGATTTACATCAAGCTTGGGTGGTGTTTAAAAATACTATCCTGGAAGCCCAGACCAGCTGTATTCCACGCATTAAGAAAAGTGGAAGAAAGTCCAAAAAAACTGCCAGCATGGTTTAAAGGTGAGGTCAGAGAGGCTGTTGCTGCCAAAAAAGCATCTTTCAGGGAATGGAAAAAAGAGCCAAACGACGAAAACTGGAAACAGCACAAGCACTGGCAAGTTAAATGCAAAGCATTGATAAGGCAGGCAAAGCGAGAATTTGAGAAGGAACTTGCTACGGAAGCAAAAACACGAAATAAAGACTTTTTCAAGTACATTCGTAGCAAAAGACCTGTGAGAGAGTCAATTGGACCGTTAGATGATAGAGGGGTAAAAGGGGCAGTAAGAGGAGACAAGGCTATAGCGGAGAGACTGAATGAATTCTTTGCTTCGGTCTTTACTGAGGAAGATGTAGGGATGTTACCCAAGACTGAAGTGGTATTTAAAGGTGATACTGCAGAGGAATTGAGAGAAATATCGCTATACCGGGAAGATGTATTACAACTATTTGATAAACTGAATAGTAGCAAATTACCTGGATCGGATGGTATACATCCAAGAGTGTTGAAAGAACTGAAATATGAGATTGCAGACCTGCTATTAGTAATCTGTGAACTTTCATTAAAATCATCTGTAATACCTGAAGATTGGAGGATCACCAATGTAACGCAAATTTTTAAAAAGGGTTCCAGGGGTGATCCGGGAAACTACAGACCAGTGAGCCTGACGTCAGTACCAGGAAAATGGTAGAAACCATCATAAAGAACAAAATTACACAGCATGTAGATAGTCATGGCCTAATGGGAGACAGCCAACATGGCTTTATTTATTTATTTAACATCTCTTCTATACCGCGCTATTACAATCAGCGCGGTGTACATTGAACAAAATACTGCAATGCATACAGGCAACATTGAGTTTACAGAGAACAGGGGAATATATAACATGGAATAACAGGGATAACTATGTACAGCCAACATTATATTATATATACTTTAACTATATACAATATTCAAGCTCGAATGGATATTGTGCGTGTATTCATGTGGGTGGTACGGGTAACTGGTAGTCATGTGGGCTATCGTGTAGTCTAACCATTTTCTGGTTGTATTAGGGTGCTAAGGTGTCTGGTGTATGTGGGAGGCCTGTTGGTTGTGTGGGAGTCCATGATCACTTCTGGGTAGAATTTTGTGAATAGGTGATGCTTCACGGCTTTTCGGAATTGTAATAGACTTTTGATGCCACGGATTTCGTGGGGAAGTGTATTCCAATTTAGGGGTGCGAATATTGAGAAAGCTCTATTCGATGTAGCTTTAGTACATGATGTCATCATCTTGGGAACTATTAAGGACGATCTTGTCTTACTAATCTGATATGTTTTTTTGAAGATGTGAATAAACAGGTAGACAAAGACCGCACCTTCAAAAGGATATAAACAGGATGGAGTCAGTAAAGAGGGTGGCTACTAAAATGGTTAGTGGTCTTCATTATAAAGCATATGAGGACAGACTTAAGGATCTTAATATGTACACCTTATAGGAAAGGCGGGATAGAGGTGATATGATTGAGATGTTTAAATACCTCCATGGCATAAATGCACAGGGGGAGAGCCTCTTTCGATTGAAAGCAAGTTCTGTTACGAGGGGACATGGGATGAGGGTGAAAGGGTATAGATTCAGGAGTGATATGCTGAAAAATCTCTTTACGGAAAGAGAGGTAGATCCATGGAATAGTGTGCCAGTGGAGGTGGTAGAGATGAGGACAGTATCTGAATTTAAAAAAGCATGGGACAAACACAGAGGATCTCTAAAGGAAAAAAAGGGGACTGTTGTAGTTGTTGATATGTAAGGACAGACTAGATAGGCCATGTGGTCTTTTTCTGTCATTGTTTTTCTATGTTTCTATGTTCCTTTCTTAACCCAAAGTGTAATTAGGTCACTTTGTAGGCACTGAGTAGGGAAATCAAAGAGAGGAGAAAGCAATAGAAGGAGCAAGTGAGGATTGAGGCACAGAGAAAGGGATAGGAGGTTTGTGTGGGCTGTAGCTCTGTATGAGAGGGAAATGTATATGGGGAGGAAGAGAGAAGAGAGAGCTGGAGACTATTCATGTGGGTGAAGAGTGAGAGGAGAAAGCAAAATAGTGAGTGAGGGTGGGGCATATAGAAAAGAGAGTGCAAGTAGATGAGAAAGAGTAAGATCGAGTGTGAATGAGTAGCGAGACAATGGAAGACGATGGAGAGAGCTGGAAAGTGTGTATGTAGGAGGGAGGACAGTAAAAGGATAGTAAGAAAGTGAGTGAGAGTGGGGGCACACGCAAGAGAGCAACAGTGATTGTGTGAGGCAGAAGATATCAAGTTTACAGGGTAAACTATTTAAGGCTAATAAAAGAAAATATTTTTTCACTCAATGTGTAATCAAACTCTGGAATTTGTTACCGGAGGATGTAGTAAAGGCTGTTAGTGTAGCTGGGTTTAAAAAAGGTTTGGACAAGTTCCTGGAGGAAAGGTCCATAAACCATTATTAAGAAGGGACCCAGGATATCAATGCTTGACCCAGTACAAGCATTGCAGAACCTGTGTCTTTTGGGGAAACTGCTAGGTACGTATGACCTAGATTGGCCACTGTTGGAAACAGGATACTGGGCTTGATGGACCTTGGTCTGACCCAGTATGGCATATCTTATGTTCTTATGTTAAAGGTGAGTCGGTTGATATAGTGTATCTGAACTTTCAGAAAGCCTTTGACAAGGTCCCTCATCAGAGACTTTTGGCAAAACTAAAAAGTCATGGGATAGGAGGCAGTGTACTATTGTGGATCGGGAACTGGTTAAAAGATAGAAAGCAGAGGGTAGGGCTAAATGGCCAATTTTCCCAATAGAAAAAGGTGAATAGTGGAGTACCCCAGGGGATATGTACTGGGTCCACTACTTTTTGACATATTCATAAATGGCCTGGAAAAGGGAATAACTAGTGAGGTTATCAAATTTGCAGATGACACAAAACTGTTTAAAGTTGTTAAAACCCAAGAGGATTGTGGAAAACTGCAGGAGGATCTGTATAAATTGGAAGACTGGGAATCCAAATGGCAGATGAAATTTAATGTGGACAAGTGCAAAGTTATGCACCTAGGAAAGAACAACCCACACTATGGTTACACAATGCAAGGTTCCAACATTGGGAACCACCACCCAGGAAAAAGATTTAGGAGTCATCGTGGATAACGTGTTAAAACCCTCCGCCCAATGTGCAGCGGCGGCCAAGAAAGCAAATAGAATGCTAGGTGTCATAAGGAAAGGAATGTAAAATAAAACAAAGGATATTATAATGCCTCTGTACCGTTCCATGGTAGACCGCACCTTGAATATTGTGTGCAATTCTGGTCGCCGTATCTTAAAAAGGATATAGCGTTATTAGAAAAGGTACAGAAAAGAGCCACCAAAATGGTAAAAGGGATGGAAGGCTACTCCTATGAAGAGAGGCTACAAAGGTTAGGGCTCTTCAACCTGGAAAAGAGACGGCTGAGGGGAGATATGATAGAAGTCTATAAATTAATGAATGGAGTGGAATGGGTAAACGTAGATCGATTGTTTACGCTATCAGAATATAGAAAAACTAGGGGACATGTAATGAAGCTTGTCAGACGGCTGCCTAGGGTGAGAACTTACACAATCTTGACGATGCATATATTCATATGATTCTTGCAAGGTATTGTGGGTATTGTAGTTCATTCACTCCCAAACATAGCTGATGACAATAATTTGAGTTGTGAAACCAAGTGGTAGGATCAATAAAATACTTCTTTTATTGATGGGGTTTAATTCACCCAGCACATGTATGCTTGATAGCACTATAAATGAGGTTACTTGCTTGCAGTGTTTAAAATGGATAACAAAAAGTCACAAAGTAAACCAGAAAACAACCTTCAGCTTGTCAGGCAATTAGCTAATGTTTTCTTAGCAAATAATTACCAAATACAAAGGCACAAAGTAAAGAATAAACTTTGCTGGTTAGGTTAACTTCTGCTTATTTTTCACGCCGATCTCAGCAGTGATTCTCCCTTGCTCACACACACAATCAGGTGCAGCCCTAATTACTATCAATGGACCAGCTGAAAGCCTTTAGCTGGCTGGCTGCTACTGTGTGAGCCCAAATCCTGCTTTAAGAGCTGTTTGCAGTGGAAATAAAGAACAAAGTTAGGTTTCTTTGTGATGGCTGATGTGTTTGCTCACAGAAAATTAGCAATAGCATTTAGATAGAGAACAGTCCATATAAATAGTTTCATTTGCTGTATCTCCCTCTTCATCAATCAGCATATGGTCACTATCATACATTGGCACAGACGAGTCTTTCATTAAGGCACTATCATGAGAATGCTTATTCCCTGGCTGCCATTCTCTGTTATAGATAGGGTCTGGATCAGTGTTCATACCTGAGCCTCTCCTGCTATCATTATTCCTCTCTGTATAGCCTGGCCAATATGTAATCCAATTCTGATGTCCAGCCTTCCAATCTTGATCCCTGGACACTGGATCTTCTCTTACATACCTTCTGGCCTTGGTCTGAAAGTCCCTTCCACATGCAGTCTTCTCTCTTCCAGGTAGTCACTGGTGATTCCTATCTCTGCCACTCCATTCCTCTGGCTGAATCCAGTCCAATGGACTCTGCTGGCTTTTGGAATACCTCCCAGTATGAGTACTGCCTTGGAATCTCCCAGACCTTCCAATGGCCTTTCTTCTCTTCCTTCCAGAGAGTTTCCTTCTCTCTCTATCTGCTTGGCTTGGCTTCTGTTTCTCCAGGTGATACTGGTGCTTGAGCCTGTAGCCGTTGCTGTCTCTGTATCTCTTCCTCCCTCTGTAGCTGAAGCTCTCCCTGAAGCTGGGCTGGAGCTTGTAGTAACTGTTATCTGAAGAATAATCTCTATTCTTATTCTTTCCTAATGTGTGCTGCTCCCTAACACAGTGCAGCTGTCTTGAATCAGGCCCTGCCCTTTGAGATGAGTGCTTAGGGATTACCTCATAGCTCTCTTGATTGCACACACATTTCCTCACTTCAGCCCCCCTCATGGCTGCTGGAAACCTGGTGCATTCTGGGACTGGTAGTCTTTTATGTGAAAACTCTGTTTTCTTGCTTCTACCAGAACTGACAGGTTGCTTGTTCAGAGTCACATCATCTTTTTTATAGCTCCTACCTGAGCTATGATAAGCTTCCTTATCACATGCCCCCCTGCTTAAGTTATTACGGACTGGTTTTACTGGTGAAACTTCTTCTCTACAGTCCGTAATACGGGAAAGTGCATCCGCATTCTTGTGTAACTTCCCGGCACGATGTTCAACCTGAAAATCAAACGCCTGTAAGGCCATGTACCAGCGTGTCAACCTGGCATTGTGGTTCTTCATTTGCTGCAACCACTTAAGTGGGGCATGGTCCGTGACCAACTGGAACTTTCTCCCTGTAAGGTAAAACCTTAACGCCTCCACTGACCACTTGATAGCCAAACACTCTTTTTCTATCGTGGAATACTTTTGTTCAGCCAGTGACAACTTCCTGCTCAGGTACATCACAGGATGCTCCTCTCCATCATGGCACTGGGATAGGACTGCTCCTAGCCCTACATCCGATGCATCGGTTTTGAACCAGAAAGGGTTTCTTGAAGTCTACTCCTTTCAGTACCGGTCCTGTACACAATTTTTCTTTTAATACTGAAAACGCTTTTTCAGCTTCTGGTGTCCACTTTATCTGGTTTGGACAATTCTTTCGCAGCATATCCGTGAAAATGGCACTTTTCTCTGCGAATTGCGGTATAAACCGGCGGTAGTATCCAATAAGTCCTAAGAAACTTCTTAGTTGTTTCTTGGTTGTTGGAGGAGGAAAATTCCTGATGCTATCTATTTTGCTTAATAGAGGTTTAATTTTTCCTCTTCCCACTAGGTGGCCTAGGTATTTTACCTCCCTATTTGCAAAGGCACACTTCTTCGGGTTTAAAGTGATTCCCGCTTGCTTCATAGAGCACAAGACTGCCCTGATCCTCTTCAAATGCTCCGCCCAGGTGTTACTATGGATTATGACATCATCCATGTATGCAAAAGCATAACTTTGGTGGGGTCGAAGTACCTGATCCACTAACCTTTGGCAGGTAGCCGCTGCTCCATGCAGTCCGAAAGGCATCCTCTTGAACTGGAAAAGGCCAACGGGGGTGCTGAACGCAGTTTTCGGCTTCGACTCCCTGGTGAGCGGGATTTGCCAATATCCTTTTGTCATATCAAGGGTGGTTAAGTATTGAGCCTGTCCCAGCTGGTCTAGCAGCTCCTCAATTCTTGGCATTGGATATGCATCAAAAACTGATATGGCGTTTACCTGCCGGAAGTCAATACAAAATCTTAAGGATCCATCAGGCTTCGGCACCAGGACTATGGGGCTATTCCAGGGACTCTTTGACTCCTCTATTACCCCCATGTCCAACATCTCCTGGACTTGTGCCACTACCTCCTGTCTTTTGGCTTCAGGCAAGCGGTATGGCCTTTGACGAACCAATTTCCCAGGTGGAGTTATTATTTCATGGGCCACCAAATGGGTCTCCCCAGGTATGGGTGTCAACACATCTGGGAATTCCTTAAGCAACTTCCTAATTTCTTCCTGTTGTACCATTGTCAGGTCCTCACCTATTTGGGGCTCTGATTTTTCTTTACAATCAGATACCTGGGGTCCCAAATCTTCCTCTTCACTCACCTCCCTCTCTCGGGCACAGGTGGCAGCTAAGCTTTTAACCCCTTTGACATCAGTAGAACCAAAGCCTTTGGCTCCACGTTCAGAATTCTCTAGGGATGTGACCTCCTCCACAGGTGGAAAACCCAGCCTCTCACAAATCAATTGGGCAATTTTGTCTCCTGTCTTCACATGATACTCATTCTGTCCAAAGTTAAACAACAGAACTTTAATATTGCCCCTGTAATCGGGATCAATTACTCCCGCACCCACATCGATGAAATATTTAAGGGCTAATCCGGACCTTGGGGCTACTCGCCCATAACATCCAATTGGTATTTCCACTTGGAGACCGGTGTCAACCAGGGCTCTCCCTTGGCTAGGTACAATCACATTTTCTATGCTGCACAGGTCAAACCCAGCAGACTGAGGGGTTGCCCGCCTAGGAGCTTGGGCCTTCTCAGAGACCTTATGGTACTTTAGGACGAATATCTGCTTTGGGGTAGCTTGGTCTTCTGGACGCTTAACTATCTTTTTAGCTGGGGTCTGAGGACTTCCAAATAAAGGCCCGGGAGCTACTACCATTAAACCTTCTCCCTCCTTTTTTCCTAGTCCTTCCACTAGACCCTGCTTAAATCTTGGCCAGTCTCTTCCTAGAACCAAATCAAAGGGTAGCCTAGGCACCACTGCTAACAGGACTTCCTCTTGTTTCCCTAGGCACTTAACCTTTAGCCTATAGGTGGGATATGATGATGCAGCACCATGAATGCATCTGATGTGAACTTGGCTTTCAGGGGTTCTAGGCACAAATCTTTCTTGGGCCTCTATCCTCTTCCAAAGCCTTTTTGACATCATACTCTGGTCTGCCCCAGAGTCTAATAATGCATTTGTGGTAATTCCTTGCACATCAACCATCAAAAGAAATCCTTCCTTGGGCTGTTTTAAATCCAGACCCATTAAACTAGTGTGTGTCTGGCATCTCTTCTCTAAGTGTCCCACTTTTCCACACTTGAAACATTTCTTTCTATTCCACTGTGTCATCTGGTTTGATACAGTACATTCATTTTCAGAAACATTCTTAATTATTCCTTTTTCTGATACAGCACATCTAGCCTCAGCATCCATCTTTAGAGGGCCACCCATTCTATGGCAAGCCTGCGTGGCTTCCAAGAATCTCTCTGCTAGCATGGTTGCCTCTCCAAGATTTTGGCAATTTTGCTGTATAAGAAAAACATTCAAATCTTTAGGTACCCCAAGCATAAACTGTTCCAGCATTATAATATCTAATAACATTTCTACTGTCTTTTGCTCAGGCTCCAACCATTTTACAGCTAAACTTCTAATTCTCTGACTCAGAGCCCTGGGTGTCTCACCCACTTTCAATGTAACAGCTCTAAACATTCGCCTATACTCTGAAATAGACAACCCTAGGCGATCTCTAATAGCTGCCTTTACATCCTTATAAATCAAAGCCTGGGCTGCTGGCATTGCTTTGTAAGCTGCTAGTGCCTCACCAGTTAATGAGGCTGCCAGCCTTACTGCCCATTGGGTCTCTGGCCATGCTAAAGCCTGTGCCACTCTTTCAAAAGACTCTAGAAAATCATCAACATTATCTTCTGGAGTTAATTTCCCAAAATTAAATGCCCCAATCCCTTGATTGAGTCCCACAGTGTCCACATGTGGTGCACCAGTACTAACTGCTGGTCTTGCATCTGTTCCACTTTGGCTCTGCAGCTGAACTAGAGCTTGCACCAGATCAAGCACTGGTTTCTGCTGTTCGATTAAGGCCTTCATAGCAGTGTCCTGGGCCTGCTGTGACAGCTCCTGCTGCTTGCAAAATTGGGCTGCCATCCACTCAGCCATCTCCTTCGGATCCATCTTGACCCCTGCAAGAAAAGAAAAAAAAAAAAAACCAAAGAGCAGCACCTTCCAACCAGGTGTGTTTTTTTTTTTTCAACTTTTTTTTTTTTTCAATTACCCCCTGTGCTTACACACATCCACCACTAGACATGCCCAGGTACATATTACCTTGTCTCAGTGATGAATCCAGCTTTGCACAGGGTCTTTTCCTCTGGGACAGCTTCCTGGAACAACCACTTTTCCTCCAAAGTGTAGACGAGGGAAAAAATCTTCTTACAGCTTTAAACTTGACTTTTATTTGTAATCCACAACAAGTAAATCCTCTTGGTGCAAGAGCAATCCGAAAAACTACGCCATTTGTCAGACGGCTGCCTAGGGTGAGAACTTACACAATCTTGACGATGCATATATTCATATGATTCTTGCAAGGTATTGTGGGTATTGTAGTTCATTCACTCCCAAACACAGCTGATGACAATAATTTGAGTTGTGAAACCAAGTGGTAGGATCAATAAAATACTTCTTTTATTGATGGGGTTTAATTCACCCAGCACATGTATGCTTGATAGCACTATAAATGAGGTTACTTGCTTGCAGTGTTTAAAATGGATAACAAAAAGTCACAAAGTAAACCAGAAAACAACCTTCAGCTTGTCAGGCAATTAGCTAATGTTTTCTTAGCAAATAATTACCAAATACAAAGGCACAAAGTAAAGAATAAACTTTGCTGGTTAGGTTAACTTCTGCTTATTTTTCACGCCGATCTCAGCAGTGATTCTCCCTTGCTCACACACACAATCAGGTGCAGCCCTAATTACTATCAATGGACCAGCTGAAAGCCTTTAGCTGGCTGGCTGCTACTGTGTGAGCCCAAATCCTGCTTTAAGAGCTGTTTGCAGTGGAAATAAAGAACAAAGTTAGGTTTCTTTGTGATGGCTGATGTGTTTGCTCACAGAAAATTAGCAATAGCATTTAGATAGAGAACAGTCCATATAAATAGTTTCATTTGCTGTATCTCCCTCTTCATCAATCAGCATATGGTCACTATCATACATTGGCACAGACGAGTCTTTCATTAAGGCACTATCATGAGAATGCTTATTCCCTGGCTGCCATTCTCTGTTATAGATAGGGTCTGGATCAGTGTTCATACCTGAGCCTCTCCTGCTATCATTATTCCTCTCTGTATAGCCTGGCCAATATGTAATCCAATTCTGATGTCCAGCCTTCCAATCTTGATCCCTGGACACTGGATCTTCTCTTACATACCTTCTGGCCTTGGTCTGAAAGTCCCTTCCACATGCAGTCTTCTCTCTTCCAGGTAGTCACTGGTGATTCCTATCTCTGCCACTCCATTCCTCTGGCTGAATCCAGTCCAATGGACTCTGCTGGCTTTTGGAATACCTCCCAGTATGAGTACTGCCTTGGAATCTCCCAGACCTTCCAATGGCCTTTCTTCTCTTCCTTCCAGAGAGTTTCCTTCTCTCTCTATCTGCTTGGCTTGGCTTCTGTTTCTCCAGGTGATACTGGTGCTTGAGCCTGTAGCCGTTGCTGTCTCTGTATCTCTTCCTCCCTCTGTAGCTGAAGCTCTCCCTGAAGCTGGGCTGGAGCTTGTAGTAACTGTTATCTGAAGAATAATCTCTATTCTTATTCTTTCCTAATGTGTGCTGCTCCCTAACACAGTGCAGCTGTCTTGAATCAGGCCCTGCCCTTTGAGATGAGTGCTTAGGGATTACCTCATAGCTCTCTTGATTGCACACACATTTCCTCACTTCAGCCCCCCTCATGGCTGCTGGAAACCTGGTGCATTCTGGGACTGGTAGTCTTTTATGTGAAAACTCTGTTTTCTTGCTTCTACCAGAACTGACAGGTTGCTTGTTCAGAGTCACATCATTTTTTTATAGCTCCTACCTGAGCTATGATAAGCTTCCTTATCACAAGCTACAGGGTAAACTATTTAAAACAAATAAAAGAAAATATTTTTTCTCTCAACGTGTAATCAAACTCTGGAATTTGTTACCGGAGGATGCAGTAAGGGCTGTTAGTGTAGCTGGGTTTAAAAAAGGTTTGGACAAGTTCCTGGAGGAAAGGTCCATAAATCATTATTAAAAAGGGACCCAGGATATCAATGCTTGACCCAATACAAGCATTGTGGAACCTGTGTCTCTTGGGGATACTGCTAGGTACGTATGACCTAGATTGGCCACTGTTGGAAACAGGATACTGGGATTGATGGACCTTGGTCTGACCCAGTATGGCATATCTTATGTTCTTAAGGCCTTTGATGGGTGTGAGCAGGAGCAATATTCAGATGAGTACAATTTTATAAAGATGTTTCATTTGACTATATAAAAATAATAGTACCTTTATTGTAAAAAGTTTTGAAATCAATGTGAATGATGCATAATTGTTAGAAAAGTGATGTTTTTAAGGAGATTCTGCATGCTTTGAAGAAGTTGGGATTACAGTGTTTTTATATGACTTTTAGGGGTATGTTTACTAAACAGCGGTAGCAGCTTCTGTGTGATATTGGAGCCGCGGCCCCACGGAATTCAATGGGACTGTAGCTCCCATATCGCATGGAAGCCACTACCGCTGTTTATTGAACATACCCTTTAGTGTTTTATGATTTAAAAAACCATTTCAGCAAAAATGGAATTATAATATGAAATGAACGTATTTTTGTAATGTTTTGTAAAATATAATGTTTTTGACAATTGATTTCTTTCAACAAAAAGGAGTTTATAGAATTAAATAAAGATTAAATTTTAAAATGAGTTTTTTTTAGAATCTATGATGGTAGTTTTGTAGCCTTTTATATGAAAAGATGATTGCAGATAGCTATTGAGCACCGAGATCCTTTGTCTCTTTTTTTTTAATAATAATTCAGAGATATAGGGTAATAGTATTGTTTATTTCAAATTAACGCACATCCCTATTGACAACTGTCTAAATTTTTAGGATTGTAATGATTTTTACATTAAAAGAAGCGGGAATAGTGGAAGGCAGCTCTTATTAGAGACTGTAGGTAAGATGCAGCCAGTATGAAGTCTGTGGAGGTGGAGTATTGGAATGCTGCTCTAACCACAGAAAGGAAGGAGGTGAAGTGGGGAAGTTTCTGTGTTCTACAGCCAAATATGTTGCATATGATAGGAAATAGAAAAGAAAGGAATTCCCTTCCCCTAAAAATTGCCCTAGTGCATTCTGTGGGAAAAGAGGTTCCCACAATTGTAGCAAAGTAACATTGATTCACGGTAACACAGCAATAGAACTGCACCTTTCAAACAGACCTTCCTTCTCATCTCATCCCATGATCACAGATACACAGAAACCCAACACAGATCTAAATTCACATACATACTGACGCATCTATGTACACAAAGACACATACATGCAAGCATTAATTTATATACATGCACTGACACACACAAACACATGCATGTACATATAAACACACACAGACATACCAACCCACAAAGATATACACACGTACACAAAACAGATCATTCTCTGCTCTCTCTTCAAAATAAACAAATATACACACAGAGACATAATACAGACACAAGACAAACATATGCAGGCAACACAGATACAGACGAGTGTGTGCGTGCACATTTGCACATGCAGAAAAGAATTCCAGGAGCCAAGCTTGCTCTGCATGCTTTTCCCACTGCTTTCACCAGCATTCATTTACCACGTCCCTAGAAAGACTCTTCGTACATTTATTGAACCAGAATCAGTCCAGCACTCTTTATTTCAACTATCTGTAGAGAATTCCTCATTTGCTTATTTGTAATAAACAGCTGGAAATTAAGGAAGTGATTCTACTCATTGAAAGCTGAACTGGTTTACCTCATTAGTATATGCATTATGGAGGTCATTCCAGAACACGAATAAAGGCTTTGTACATATAGCGGGGATGTTTATCTGCCCAAATCGTCCCCAACTGTATTCTGAAACACTCCTGCCATGCACATCCATGGCGCTAGCACAGGGATCTCAGAATGTGCCCAGAAGAGGCGGAACGGGGCATGGTCAGCCACGGAGATGTGCATAGTGTATTCTGGAAAGGCCTGTGTATGTTCATGCAATACCCCCATGGACGTCTCCGTTATTCCTGCTGCAATATGGAATAAGGCCAGGACTTAAAAAATATTCTGCTGTGTTCTTCAATTTGTCCCATATTGAAGAATGGTTGTGACAAGTATATGTTGAACTGGTGTGACTGCAGTCTGGAAAAACACAAGATGCAGTTATAAAGAACAGAAAGCAGAGGCAAGGGAATATTGTAAGGTAAAGAAACATTAATAAACACCCTTACAGAAATATTAAGAAGAACAATAGTGTTTGTTTATTTATTTAATTATTCAACAAGTTTTCTATTCCACTTTTTCCTTCATTCAAAGTGGTTTACAGTAAAACATAGTAACAGTTTACTTTGTAACAGGTAATGTTTGTTTTATAACAAGGTTACAGTTTACAGCAGGGGTCTCAAACTCAAATTGCTTTGAGGGCCAAATGAGGACTTGTAAAGTAACCCGGGGGCCGCACAAGACGCGGGCCTAATTTGCATAAGGGACCTCATTTGCATAAATATTTGCATAGTGTTACCATAAACTAACTTTTAGTAAACATGCCTCTTAATGAGTGTATGGATAAAGAAAGACTAAAAGATTTCTACATTACTATAATCCAGTTCTGACCCCCCCAGCCCACAGCACATTACCAGTTCTGACCCCCCCAGCCCACAGCACATTACCAGTTCTAACCCCCCCCAGCCCACAGCACATTACCAGTTCTGACCCCCCCAGCCCACAGCACATTACCAGTCCTGACCCCCCCCAGCCCACAGCACATTATCAGTTCTGACCCCCCCAGCCCACAGCACATTACCAGTTCTAACCCCCCCCAGCCCACAGCACATTACCAGTTCTGACCCCCCCCCAGCCCACAGCACATTACCAGTTCTGACCCCCCCAGCCCACAGCACATTACCAGTCCTAACCCCCCCCCCCCCATCAGCCGCGGCAAAATCGCATGTCCCGCAGGGCCCCCCCTGCCCGGCAGAGCCAGCCCTCCCTCCCTCCCTGCCTGTTTGCTTCCCTCCCTCCCTCCCTGCCTGCCTGCCTCAGTCCCTCTCCTCTTCGGCTTAGAACTGCGAAGGGAGAGTTCCTCCCTCGCGACTCTGTTAAGCCGGCTGAGGCTTATGGGAAATTTCCCCTCTGTCCCGTCGAGCTTAACAGAGTCGCGAGGGAGAAGCTCTCCCTTCGCGGCTCTGAAAGCCGAAGAGGAGAGGGACTGAGGGAGGCAGGGCTGGTTAGAGAATTCCGGGTGCTGGGCAGACTGCCTCCTTACCTGCCGCGGAGAGCTGTGCACCCTGCTGTAACACCAAAAAGGGTTCCTCCAAAGCGCGTGGTGCCTCGTGGCGTTCCGGTGGCTGCTCAGACTGCTTCTGGGCCCCCCTCCTCCTCCTCCTTCTCCTCCTCCTCCTTCCTGTCGCTGATTGGTGGAGGGCAGGCTCGTGACTCGGTCATGTGCAGAGGAGAGCAGACCAACACCACGCAGCCCCGGGAATCATACTGTGAGGAAAAAAAATACCAAAATACCAAGAAAATAGTCGTGGCGTCGCGGGCCGCACAAAATGCTCTCGCGGGCCGCGTGTTTGAGACCCCTGGTTTACAGTATAACAATTTAGCTCGGTAATAGTTGCTGGTAACTATATACAGGATAATTTATGTACATAATAACAATGAGGGAGTGGGATGCATAACTATAATACTTAGAGAGGGACTGGTATATCAGAGTGGCATGATGTTACCATAAGTAGGGTAGCTGGGGTCTGTAAGGTGGAATAGCAGGGTATTAAGAAGTCTACTTGCTGTGTTATGTTATTGTTCCAAAATGCTCAATGTACAGGAACGTTTTTAAATTTTTTTCTGAAGTCTTTGATGTCCTTTGTATCTCTGATGACTGTGGGAAGGAGTTCCATAGTGCAGTGATGGCTAGGGAGAAGGCCCTCTTGCAGGTAATTTGTCTGGATTTTGTGTGGGCGTTTAATGCAACGATCTGGTTTTTATTGATGGTTTTCCTGGGTCAGAATTTGGGGTTTTTGGTGACCAAAGTCTGTAGCGCATTTTCAGAGATATGGGGTAATATTTTAAATATGGTGAGGGGTGTCTTGTACTTGGTGCGTGAGTGTATGGGGAGCTAATGTAGTTGATTCAATAGGGGTGTTATGTGGTCATGTTTAGCTGATCCTGTGATGATGCAGACCGCCGTGTTTTGGGCCATTTGTAGTTGCTGAATGGAATGCTTTGGGAGGCCTTGATATATTATGTTGCAGTAGTCCAGGATTGGTGTTACAGTGGCTTAGCAGACAGTCCGGAAGTCATTTTGATTGAGCAGCGGTTTCAGCTTTTGGATGATTTTCATTTTATGGTATGCATACTTTGTGGTTTTATTTATTTGCGATTGCTGGTTGAGATTTAGATTGATTATGATTCCCAGATCTTTCACTTCATTCTTAACTGTTATGTTGTGATGTGCTAGTTTATGGAAAGAGAGGTATAAATATTGTGTTTCTAGTGATATGAAGCACCTCTATATATTTTTGTAGTTAATATTCAAGTTGTTTTCATTGAGCCATGTGGTCATTGCTTCTTAGCATTTAGTTATGATAGAATAATCAGGTTTATCTGTGTTGAATGGGGTGCAGATCATCATGTCATCTGCAGATAATTGGTACTGGGAGTAGTGTTTTTTTGATAATTTTGCAGATGTGTTGTATATATAGGTTGAACAGTAATGAGGAGATGGATGAGCCTTGTGGGATGCCCTGGTATAATATGAATGGTATAGATTTGTTTTACCTGTCCTTGACTTGCAACTGTTGGTTGTTTAGATAGGATTGGAGCCATTTGATCATGTAATTGTGGAGGCCTATTCCACTTAATTGTTTTAATAGAATATTGTGGGAGACTGTGTTGAAGGTAGCGGATGCATTTTAGAGGATAAGGATGACGCCGGTCTGATGTCATCTATGCTCTTTATGATTCTGTCGAGAATTGATGTAAGCAGGGTTTCTACACTATAGTTAGGTTTGAAACCATGCTGTTGGAGGTCCAGTGGAGCATGTAGGTGTTTATGTTGTCTTGTAGCTGGTGATGTACTGTTTTCTCTATGATTTTAGCAATGAATGGTAAACTGGAGATAGGATGATATGCTGAAGTGTCTTTTGGATCAATAGAGGTGTGTTTAAGAACAGGTCTTATGGTAGCTTGTTTTAGTGCCTGAGGCATGTATCCTTGTGTAAGGCATGTATCCTTGTGTAAGAGATTTTGTGAATGAATGGACTTAATTCCTTTCTGGTTGCTTTAATCCAAGACATAGGGCATGGATCTGCTCAGGTTGTGGTGGTGTTGTTAGCGAAGATATGTTCTATTTGTTCTGTAGTTGGAATGTGGAAATTGCCCCATGATGTGCTGGTCTTAAGGTTTGTTGTGTGTGTGGCTGTCTGAGGTTGAGCAACAGTTGAGATGTATTTGTGTTTTACCATAAGAAAGTTAGCCATTTGTTGTGGATATATGTCCCCTCCTTTTTCTTGTGTGGACTCTTTAATGAGTGCCCTTATTGTATCAAATAGCTCCATAGGTTTGTTGATGGCTTCCATAATAAGGTTTGTGTGGTATTCTCTCTTAGATTTGTTGATTAATTCATTGTAAACATTTGCTTATTTCTGTATTGTTGGAGGGATATCTCGTTTTTATTGTTTTCATTTTCTTTCTAATCTCCTTAATGTCTCTTTTGCTTCTTTTATTTCATTTGAGTACCAAGGCATGGATGGTTTTTATAAGTTTATTTATTTATTTAACATTTTTTATATACCGCTTTTCATTTTATCAAAACGGTTTACAGAAAACAGAACATTCTTACAAGGAATGGTACAAGAACTATTTACATTTAACTTCTTCTTATGTGGTGCTGCTGAAGCATTTGAAATGGTGTCATTCCAGTTATTGATTATGTTATCGAGGTCAATTGTAACTTGGGCTAGTCTTGATAGGATTTTTTTGCAGGAAGATTTGTTTGTTAAATCATTTAATTCTTCTGTAATGCTGTTTTTCCTGAATGGGAGGTGTTGAGCTGATGTTTAGGTCAAATGTTATCATGTGGTGGTCGGACCAGGGGATTGGCATTGTTGTAGGGTGAGATATGACGTTGTGCTTTAAAATTTGTTTGGGAACAAAGATGAGGTCAAGGGTAGTCCCTTGTTGGTGTGTGAGTGTGTTTATGATTTTTGTAAATTGAAATGACTCCATGGCTTTCAAGAATGAATTGGTTTCCATATTGGGTGCTGAAGAGAGGTTTAAGTCCCCAAGTGTAATTAGTGGCTTATGTAGCGAGGTGTAAGCGCATATTGACTCTAGTAGTGTAGATAATTTGTCTGCCTTGGAATGTGGGGCTCTATAAGTGACACATATTGTGAGATGTTTGTTTGTGATGATAATGGTGTTGTTTTCTTCTGTGCGTGGTTTGAGATTGTTTTGAATTTGAAATGGCTTCTGGCCAGTATTAGCATTCCTCCTCCTCTCCTAGGTGTCTGAGGGCACCACTGTATGCTGGTGTTGTGATTTGATTTAGGATGATGTTATCTGTATCCATCAACCAGGATTCTGTTATGCACGTTATGTCAGTTTGATTGCCACATGTAGTCAGTTATGGTGTTTATTTTTTTTCTCACAGAACGGGCGTTGATTAGCACACATCTTATGTGTGTGTAAAGTAGCAGATTGCTATTGAGAGTGAATGGCTATGGGGTCGTTGGATGTTTGAGTCTCTGGGGTCTTCTGTATGGTGGTTTTTGGATGTGCTGCCATGATGAGGAAAATTGCATATCATTTAAAATGGGTACCATGAGGGTGGTGGCTTGCAGTGGGGTAACTCCTATGTAGACTGGAAGGAGCTGTAGCAGTAGTAGAATTAGTATAGGGTTGCAGTAGAGTATCATGTTGTTATTACTGTTATTGTTACTATCTTTTAATTTATTGATCTTGAGATAGTTGTGATACTTGGAGTCTTGTGGGTGGTTGTAACCGAGAGCACTGATTTCTGTAAGCTTGCGGGTTTTCGTTTTGGTGTGATGCTAGTGAGCAGTTGAATGTTTGCATGACCACTATATGTAGTGCTGTTTCGGCTGCAGCACTTACCTTGGGCTTTGTATAAATTTGGGTGGTCCTTCTTGCATATTTCCCTCCAAGTCCACTCCAAGGGCCACGTCTAAGGGCCCTTAGGTGTGAACCCGCCTGCTGTGAACTTGAATTTAAAGGGTTCCGGCCGCGAGCATGGCGGAGGAGCTTACCCCCCTTCCATGCATGCTGTCAGGGTCCCGATGTGCGGCGGCTGTAGACTGCTGAGAGAGGGCCCTAGATCGCTGCTCCTGCAATGTGCTTGAATTTAAAGGGCTCCGGCTATATATTCTGCATATGCTGAAATGTGCTGCTTGTGCTTGCAGATTTAATCCAGGGGACCCTAACAAATCCTGAAAACTGAGACTGTTGATGTAAGAATAGTATGTGAATGAGTCTGGAAACAAATAATGTTGGAATGAGAAGGGGACATCATATGTGTAGTCCTGGGGCATTGTGTCATTATGGTACAGCGACTATTAGTTATAGGTTTAATTTGGCAGAATCAGGGCTGGCCTGTCCACTAGGTGGGCTAGGCAGCTGCCTAGGGCAGAAGATCTCTGTTGGCAGCAGGCCATGTGCTGCGGCACACATGATCTGCGGCGCCCCATGAGGCGAGCCACACCACACTTCCCCCTCTGTGCTGAGCCACACCATGCTGCCATCCCCCGCTGACACTGATTCCTGTGGCGGGGGGGGGGGGTGGCTAGGCTTAGCGGCAGGTCATGTGCTTTGGCACACATGGCCTGCCGCTTCTGAACCCCTGAAGTTATGTCAGAGAGGAGTCAAAAGTGGCAGGCCATGTGTGCCGAAGCACATGGCCTGCCGTCCAGGCCGAGCCATACCCCCCTTTGACCCCTCCGTCAGAATCAATGGTAGCATGGGTAGGCACGCCTTGGCACATGGTGGGGTGGCACGGCATGGCTGGACCTTCTGCCTAGGGTGGCAGAAACCCTTCAGCCGGCCCTCGGTAAAATGATATCTTTTGTGACTGCAAGCGAAAGTGTGTGATTTAGGGGTAGCATGAGAGGAGAATCTAGTGTGCTGTTCTATAATTCAGGAAAGCCATGAATGGCTTGCTGGTCCCTGGACCATCTAGATGACCACAGTGTCACCAGGTGCCATGTGATAGGGCAGCCATACATCAGCTGTGCCAGGCACTGGAAGGCATGACTGATGTTCTGCCAACATCCCCCAGATTGTGCCATGAGGCCTACATCCTTCCCCAGTCCAGGATCTCTGCAAGCTACGAGAATGGTGATATATCTGGAGGCTGGCTACCCAACTATGATGGCACAAGGATCCCCCCTCCCATGTCAGCACAGACCTAACCAGGGGAGCAGTGCCACAAAGCAGACTGTGGGAAGGCAGACAGGGTTGCCCCACAGATAGTGGATGTATATAGACTGACATATGTCATGATGGTTCAGGTGTAGCTGCTGTGAGAAATGCAAAGTACCCAGAAATGTGGGAATCAGATGCTATAGCCAGAAGGACCTACTACTACTACTACTACTACTACTACTACTACTGATTGTTTGTATAGCGCTACAAGGCGTATTCAGTGCTGCACAGACGCACGTAAAAGATGGTCCCTGCTCGGCAGAGCTTACCATCTAGTCAAGACAGACAACACAGCAGCTGTGGACAGGATGAATGTAGGGGGAATGGTAAGGAAATATAAAGGAGATTAGGCGGCAACAAAGAGGTGAGTTTTCAGCTTGGATTTGAGAAAGGCCAGAGAAGAAGCCTGACGTACAAACTCAGGTATTTTGTTCCAGGCATAAGGAGCAGCAAGGTGAAAGGAGCAAAATCTGGAGTTGGCAGTAGAAGAGAAGTGCGCAGATAGAAGCGATCTGCCAGAACAACGGAGTTCCAGAGGAGGGGTGTAGGGAGAGATAAGAGAGGAAAGGTAGTGCGGAGCAGCAGAGTGAGTGCATGTATAGGCCATAAGCACAAAAAGGGCATAACTTTGATGCTCAGCATTATTATTTATTTATTTATTTATTTAAACAGTTTTACATACCGCTTTATCCTAAAATCAAAGCGGATTTCACAGCAAACAGGTCATTACACAGCAAACACATCAAGTGGTAGGGTGAATGGGTGTGGGCATGCAGTGATACATTGGGTGAGTGGGGTGAGATTGATTGTGTAGTGTACTATATACAGTAGGAGCTCTGTACAGGAACAATATACATTTTACATTTACATTTTCTTGCTGCAGGCTATCTACAGCTGTAGGCTATATACAGTATGAGCTATTTAAATTTTACATTTTATTGGCAGAGAGGGAGTTTGTTTGAATAGTTTGTGTGATGTCCTGTAGTGTTCTGTGATTAGCGTAGTTTTTAGGTCTTCAAGATGTATTTGAGGTCTTTTGTTGATCTTAGGTTGTCGGGGAGTGATTTCTAGAGCACAGGAGTGGTCAGGGAATGATTTCTAGAGCGCAGGAGTAATCGCTGATAGTGCTCTTCTTGAAGTGATTAGGGTGATTGGTGGTCTTCATTGAATTGCTCAATGAATAGGGGGGGGTTTAGTAGTTTCCTGAATTCTTTTAAATCTGTTGTTGATTTTAGTTTATTTGGGAAGTCATTCCAGATGGCAGGGGCAGCCAGCGAGAAGGCTCTAACGGATGTGGATTTGTTGGTTCTTGTAAATAGACTGGGTGTTGGTATATTGTTTTTGGTGCTATTTCTGTCTGGTCTTGTGCTTGTTTTGGATCTGATAAGTTCATGTAGTATTTCTGCTGACATGTTGTTTTTAATTTTGAAGATAGATAGTGCTGCTTTATATTTTGCACGTGATGATATTGGTAGCCAGTGGAGGTCATGTAGTATTGGGGTTATGTGGTCTTGCCTTGATGCGCTAGCAATGGTGCAGGCAGCAGTGTTTTGTATTATTTGTAGTTGACGGATGGTTTGTTTGGGTAGACCTTGATATAGTATTTTACAGTAATCCAGTACAGGTGTAACGATGGCCTGGCATACTGTGCGGAAGTGTTCATTGTTGAGAGGTTTTAATCTCCGGAGTGTTGCGAGTTTGAAATATGCTGTTTTGGATATCTTGTTTATATGTGGCTGGAGGGTGAGTTGCTTGTCTAGAATCACTCCAAGGTATCTGACGTCATCTTTTATTGTAATTGGTGTATTAGATATGTTGATAGAGTTAGGGTGAATGAATGTGCTGTTTCTCGTTATGATGATTGCCTCAGTTTTTTTATGTTGATGTTTAGGTTGTTGTTATTTAGCCAGGTTGTTGTTTCTTGAATGCAGGTAGATATGGTAGTGTAGTCTGGTGAGTCCCGTTGAATGGGAGTATATGCCATGATGTCATCAGTGTATATGGCATATTGTATTTTGTATTTGTTAAATATTTTGCAGATAAGTTGAATATAAATGTTGAAGAGAAGAGCTGATAGTGATGAGCCTTGAGGAACTCCTTGAGTGGTTTTGAAGGGTGTTGAAGTGAGGTTCCTTGTATTTACTCTCTGCTGTCTGTCTTCTAGGTATGACTGAAACCATTTAATAGTGATATCTTGAAGGCCATTTTCCCTTAGGCGTGTCAATAAGATGTGATGAGAAACTGTGTCGAAGGCAGCTGAAATATCTATAAATATTAATAAGTAGCCCTGCTTTATATTGTCTATTCCTTTGATTATGTTGTTGAATAGATGTATAAGGAGTGTCTCCACGCCATGTTTTGGTCGGAATCCGTGTTGGTGTGTGTCTAGTGTGGCAAATTCATCAATATGGTCTTGGAGTTGTCTCTGTACTATTTTTTCAGTTATTTTAGCCAGGAATGGGAGGTTGGTTATAGGTCGGTATATTGAGGGGTCTGTGTTGTTGGGTGAGGTGGTTTTAGGAATGGGACATATGGTGGATTGTTTGAGTGCTTTTGGCATGTGTAGCCCTGTGTTAGAGATGTGCTTACTATATTTTGGATGAATGTTTTGAGTTCTTCTTTGGTGGATTTAATCCAGGTCACCGGGCAGGGGTCCAACGGAGAGGTGGTGGTATTTAGGGCAGTGATGGTTTGTTCTATTTGTTTCGTTGATGGGATGCAGAATTTCTTCCATTGATTGGTAGCTGTAGAGCTATCTTCATTTGCTGTGTCTATAAGAGAGATATTCTTTTGGGGTGCGGTAGTACTATTCTTGGCTATTAGATCAGCAAAGGTTTGTGGGTGTATCTTGCTTTCGTCCTTCATGGTCGGGTCATTTGTTAGGGTCCGAACGATGTTGAAGAGTTCTTTAGGTTTATTGCAGGCTTTTAGTACAAGGTTTGTTTATTAGGTTAATGTATTCTTTTTGCTTCTCTTGGTATTGTTTCAGGGTTGTTTCTGCTTTGTTCCGTCTCCAGCAACGTTCACGTTGTCGTAGTTTTCTTTTGGATTCTCTTATTGTGTTAGAGTACCATGGGGTGGATCTAGGTCTGTTTTTGTTGTGGTGTGGATTCTTTCGAGGTGTGAGTTGAGATGCGGCAAGTATGGTAGTGTTCCATGCATTGACGGCTTCATCCAAGTCGGTGAAATCTTGTGGTAGGGACTGCATGGTGTCTTTGAGGAAGTTCTCTTTGTTAAAGGCTTTGAAGCATCTGGTTGGCTGTTCAGCTTTCTGAGCTGCCTGTTGGGTATTCTGGTGGAGCTCAAATAGTATGGCATGGTGATCTGACCATGGTACAGTGTAGTTTTAGGTGGTGACATGAGACCATGGTCTAGGGTATTAGTTGGTACGTATATGCGATCTGGTGTAGAGCCAGAGCGGTGGGATGGGCCCGATAGTACTTGCTTGAGTTGAATGGATTCCATTGCTTTGTGAAAAGCCATTTCAATTGTTGTTGAGGCAGATGTGAGGTTTAAGTCTCCTAGCACAATGAGGGTCTTGTGCGGGGAGTTAGCTGCATATATCATATCTAGGATATTGGATGTGTCCTCTGTTGGGGCGTTGGGGGGTCGGTAGATCAGGCAGATGGATAGATGCTTGTTTTCAGTGTTGATGAATTTGCATTGTTTGGAGCTTTTAGAGGTTAATGTCTTGAGCCTTAATTCTGTTCTGGCTAGGATTAATACTACACCTCCTCGTTTGTGGGTTCTGGGGCAGTTGTATGCTGTGAATGCTGTGAATGCTGTGAATGCTGGTGGTGGTATTTGATTCAGTATTACCTGGTCTGTATTCTTGATCCATGATTCAGTAATGCATAGGATGTCAATGTTGTTTTCATGGATGTAGTCGGTAATGGTGTTGTTTAGTTGCATATTGATCTTGCATTTATCAGGCCTATCTTTATGCCGGTGGTATGTGTAGAATGTGATTGAGGTATGGATTTGTGTGATGGTGGGTTTGTTTGAGTATATATTGCAGGTCTTTTGCTGTAAAGTTTGTAGTAATTAGATATTTGTATAGGTTGGTGTATGGTAGGGAGGTATGTTATGTATATGGGGGGGCTGTAAGGCTGTAAAGTAGGTAGTATAGTAGTATGTATTTGTTTGGTAACAGCATAGGGTAAGAATTAGTATAAGTGCATACATTTGTTGGTAGAATGTCCTTTTGAACATTTGATGTCTGCATACGGGTTTGTTGCTTTTGTGTGTTGGAAGAGCTTGAAGGGGTTGGTGTTCCATTTTAGTGTCCTTGGTGTGGGGTGAGATACTCACCAGTAGCAGACACGGTTCCCAGCTGCTTTCCTGTCCTGGTTGTTCTTGGTTGCGCTTCCGTGGCTTTTTAGTTGGATTGCACAGTTGTCTGTTGGGTAACCTCACGGGATGTAGTTTGTTGCAATCCATTGAGTCTGAGAGCTCAGTGGATTGTTGAGTTCTTGCTGCTCCTGGAGTTCTCTGCATATATGGTTATGTTTATTCAGTTTGATGGTCTTAGATCCGCTCCTAAGGGCTACTCAGCTTCCCGCCGGCATTTCCCGCCTAAGGGCCACACCAAAGGGCCCTCTGGCGAGGCCCACCAGGCACAGGTGTGCCTGATGGTGTCCTTTGGGGAGCTGCAATGTTAGTTTTAGTCCTTAGTAGTTTAATGAATGCTTATAGAGATGACCAAGGCAGGAATCACTGGGGCCTTTTTATAATGCCAAGTATCATTTGATGCAAGGTATGTCATGACATACATGTTCATATTTACGTTCTCTTATACCATATTAGGGTGCACTGGGATTACCTAGCACTTTTCAGGGCATGAAGAGGACTGGTATATGATCTAGGTTGCAGCAGCAGTCATGTATTATTGGTATGTATGTCTAGTTTGCATCAGCAAACTACTGTCAGTGTGAAGAGCAGCTTAGGAGATGCACGTTTTTACCAAGGAGGCTTGACATCCGCAATACATCGTGGAGATGGGCAAGATCTGAAATGTGTAATTTTCAGAATACGGTGGGTGCAGGGACATCCAAAATGTTTACCTGTTAAAATTGACAGGGGACCGCATAATATTGTTGGGGGATGTATTTCTCCATTATATAGCATGGCCCATGCCTGCCCCCGTGCATGGGTCAGCTGAAGAGTGCTTTGCCCATGCCAGGCTGGAAACGTCTACCTCCCTGATTCTGACCCACAGATATGTCTAGACGCGCGGATGCAGAATTAGGTTCAAAGGGAGGCTGTTTTGAATTTAGATGTGTCTATTTATTTAAACGGATTTCTATACCGCCTTATCCTACAATCAAGGTGGTCTACACAGCAAACAATCAACAACATACTGTGTCTAGTGTGCGCATGCATTGAACAGTGAATGCGTGTGTGTGTAGAGGGTCATTGATTCTTTGTGGTCTATTTACAACGTGCACTATATAAAATACTATGCACATCAGGACTTTACTTCAATACTATGTATGTGTCGAACAGGGAGGGTGGTTGAGCTGTAGTACTGTCCGTTGCATAGTTAGGTGATGTCACCATAGTGCTCTATGAAGAGGGTCATCTTGAGCAGTTTCCTCCTTAATGTCTGTTGTTGACCGTAGTTCATCAGGGAGGGCGTTCCATAGTGTTGGTGCCGCCTTTGATAGGGCTCGTTTTTTGGTGTTCTTGTGTACCTTGGTGAAGTCTTTAGGTGTGTTGACGCGGTTGGTGGTGCCTCTCCTCCTTGGCCTTGTGCTGCTGTCTGGTTGTATGAGTGGTTGTAGACTGAAGGCTGATAACTGTTGTTTGATTTTGAATATGTTTATTACTGTCTTGTATCTGATGCGAGAGCTGATTGGTAGCCAGTGGAGGTCTTTTAGAGTGGGTGTGATGTGTTCTTGTCTTGTGGCGCCAGCTATTATGCATGCTGCTGTGTTTTGTGCCAATTGCAGTGGCCTGAGTGTCTGTTTTGTTAGGCCGAGATATATTGGGTTGCAGAAGTCTAGGATTGGGGTTATTAGTGTTTGACATACTGTGCGGAAGTGCTCCGGGGAGAGGAGGGGCTTGAGGCGTCGGACTAGTCTCATCTTGTGGTATGCGTTTTTGGTGGTTCTGCTGATGTGGGACTGAAGGTTCAGTTCTTTGTCTAGCGTTATTCCGAGGTATTTTACTTCTGGTTGTATGGGTATGGTTGTGTTGTCTATCTTGATGTTGAGTGGAGGGATAAAGTCGGCGTTTCGTGTGATGATCAGCGCCTTTGTCTTGCTGTAGTTTATAGTCAGTTTGTTGTCTTGAAACCAGCTGTTCATGTGCATGAGACACTCTGTTATCTTGGTGTAGTCTGGGTTTTCGAGGGTGATCGGTGTGTATATCATTATGTCATCAGCATAGATTGTGTATTTTATCTTGTGTTCTTTTATGATGCTGCATATAGGCTGGATGTAGAGGTTAAATAATAGCGCCGATAGGGCGGATCCTTGAGGTACGCCTTGCATGACCTTTATGGGTCGGGATGTGTTGGGACCGATCTTGACCTGTATCTGTCTGTCCATTAAGTAGGAGTGGAACCACTTCAGGGTGGCTCCTTGTAGTTCGATGCTCTGAAGTCTTGCTAGTAGAGTTCCGTGGTCCACTGTGTCAAACGCTGATGAAATGTCAATGAAGATCATGAGTATTCCGTTCTTGCTGTTGTCTGTGAGTTGTAGTATGTCGTTAAATAGGTATAGCAGTAGTGTTTTGACTCTGTGGTTGGGGCGGAAACCGTGTTGGTTGAGGTCCAGTTGTGCGTGGTTGTCGATGTGGTCTTGTAGCTGATGCTGTACAGCTTTCTCAATGATCTTTGCCAGTAGAGGGATGCTTGAGATAGGTCTGTAAGCTGCTGGGTTGTTCTTGCTGAGTGGTGATTGCTTTGGGATTGGTCTTATTGTGGCGAGTTTTAGCTGGTCCGGCATGATTCCTTGAGTTAGTGAACTGTGCACCATGTTGTGTATGGTGTGGATGAAGTTTGACTTTGTCGCCTTAATCCATGTCACTGGGCATGGGTCTGTTGGGGCCGTGCTTGTATTGAGAGCAGTGATGATGTGTGAGAGCTGCTCTGTGGATGGGGTGCTGAATTTGTCCCATGTTTTTCTCTATGGGATGGACGTGCATCTTATGGGATCTGCCTCCACGAGAGCAGTACAGAGGTCTTTCATATCTATTACCACTGTTGTGAAGCGCACAGATTTCCCTATACAAACAGTGCTTGTTCTTAAAGATTAATTTTCCAGTGTGCTCAAACTGTGAAGTCTATGCTATGGGCGTGGTCCCAAGCTGAGTGGGAGGGGCTAGTATTGTGACATCAGTAGACTGAAATGCATCTTCAGGACACATACAGTATTGCTGTAATAGATTGTTACCTTGTTTATTTTCATAAAGAAAACATTTTGACTCTGAACTCTTTGCCTTCCATCTCAAAACTCTGAAATCCATGATATCCTAATGGAATGTGAATTTAATAAATCTCTTTGCTCCCTCACCCCTGCTGTTCCATAGAAACACTTCTTAACCACCCACTGCGAGTTCTTGGTATTTTAGATTCTTTCACACACCTCTTCCAGCTCTAGGGAACACTAAACAGCAATTCAGATGCTAATGCTTGAATCCAATGAGCCATTTGGGGGTGAATGAAACATCTGCTGAGTCTGGGAGACAAAATGTTTAATCTCTGCATGGAACGTGACCAAGGTTGTGTGAAGGTCATCTATAAACAAGCCACAAGGGAAAAGGAATTTCTGAGTCTGGAAAACTGGGTACATTTCAGTGTCCTGCCCCCTTCCAGTAATAGGCCTATGTACATATAAGTGGAAAGCCACACCTAAACATTAATATATATTTTTTAGAATTTATTATTTGATTCGCAAGGTAAGTCTCTTATCTGAGGTCCCTGCTACAAAGAGTTTGTGATTCAAGTTTTAATAAAAAAGATGCAACAGGGTGCAGCAGAATTCAGGAGAGGTTAAATGCCATCATTTACTATGTTACTAGTTAATATTTATTTTATTTATTTATTTGTGTGTGTTTTATATACTGCTATTTCAAATAATCATAATGGTTTACATTTCTAACAACGGATACATTAAAACAATATAACTGGTGGTGAACAAAGATGTACATAATTATGTATCTAAAACTTATTTACAATTGAGATAAAAGAGGGTGTCAATCAGCATGGAGGATAGGCGAGGAGTGGCCTAGTGGTTAGGACACAGTATCTCAGGCCAGAGGGCTGAGGGTTCAAGTCCCACCTGGGGACAGCAATCTCAGGCCAGTGGGACTGGGGTTTCTAGTCCTAGGCACTCCTTGTGGACTTGGGCAAGCCACTTAGCCCTCCATTGTCACAGGTACACATATATTGTGAACCCTTTGGGGACAAGGGAATATATCCAGTACCTGGTTGTAGTAATTACATAATGTAAGGATAAGGTGGTATAGAAAACTGGTTAAATAAAATCAGTAGTTCTAGAGGAATGTGAGAAAGTTCAAGGGGAATGGCAGAGTGCTAACAAGTGGATTAAGAGATTGAGGGTCTCAATGTAGAGGAAATAGTAGTTTAAGTGGGGTCTTCATAGGTTGTGGTTTCATTATGGCCAAAATGTTCAATGAAGAGTTGGCATTTTAGATGAGAATGAAAAGATAAGTCTGTAATATTTCTGAGACTAAAAGGTAAAGCATTCCAGAGCTTTGGAGAAATATACTCAAATGCTCTACTGCTTGTGCATTGTTTGGACTTGCGGAATTCGGTTGGTGTAGTTAGAAGAAGGCCGAATGTCTAATTGATTGGAGATGCGTCTGTGAGGGGGAAGGCAGGTATAGGCGATTTATGTGGCTAGAGCGGAGACTGCGAGATGGTGTGTGAAATGTTAATAGATCGGCCAGATACTGGGGTCTGTAGCATGATGCACTAATGTAAGGATCTTGAATTGTATCCAGAAATTCATTGGCAGCCAGTGAAGGCGATGAAGAACTGGAGTAATGTGATCTTGAGAAGAAGCGTGAGATGCCATCCTAGCTGCAGTGTTCTGTAAAGATTGTAGTTTGCGACGTTGATATTGAGGGATACCAGCGAGTATAGAGTTACCAAAGTCTAGTCTTGTAATAACCAATGAAAGGAGGAGAGTGAGCAAGGCCTGTGAGGAGAGGAAGGGCTTGATAGCACGAATATGTCGAAGGAAAAAGAAAGAACACTGGGAAACCTGAGAAATATGATCGTTGAATGAAAGGGCATTATCAAGAATAATACCTAGATAATGGAGCTTGGGCACAAGTGTGATTGGAATACCTGAGAAGGAATAAGCAAGCAGTGGGCAAGTAGAAATATGAGGGAACCAAATTGCGGCAGTTTTGGAAATATTGAGAATAAGGAAGTTTGCAGAAAACCATGTGGCGACCAAGGATAGGCAGTCATTGAGACGGGTGATGTCTGGATGAGAAGAAGAAGTATGATGCAAGAGAAGAATGTCATTGGCATAATAATACGCTGAAATACCTGACTGCTGGATTAACAAAGCCAAAGGAGCCAGAAATATGTTAAACAATAGGAGTGCCAACACCAATCCCTGTGGGACACCACAAACAAGGGGAAGACGATCTGTGGAAGAGGAGCTAGAGGTGACAGCAAATGATCTTGAGTAGAGAAAGGAGTGAAACCAGTGATAGACAGTGCCCCTAAGACCCGCATCTCATAGCCTGGAGAGAAGGAGAGAGTGATCCACCAGGTCAAAGGCAGCAAAGAGATCTAGAGATACCGCCACTGTAATATCACCACGATTGTGCGAGGAGTGTATTTCGTTCATAATGGCGGTGACAATGGAATCGATGCTATGGCCTGGCCGAAAGCCAGATTGGCGGGGGTGTAGGAAGTGTGTTGAATCCAGATGGTGGGAGAGTTGAGAGAAGACTGCTTTCTCTAGAAGTTTTGACGAGAAAGGCAGATTGGAAACAGAGTGATCGTTTGCTGGGATAGAGGGATTAAGGGAGGAATTCTTGGTTTATGGACCTTTCCTCCAGGAACTTGTCCAAACCTTTTTTAAACCCAGCTACACTAACAGCTTTTACTTCATCCTCCGGTAATGAATTCCAGAGTTTGGTTATGTATTGAGTTAAAAGATATTTTCTCTTATTAGTCTTAAGTGGGTTACATTGTAGCTTCATTGTGTGTCCTCTAGTCTTTTTTTGCATTTTGATGGTGTAAACAACCGATCTATGTTTACCCATTTCACTCCATTCATTAATTTATAGACCTCTATAATATCCCCCCTCAGCCGTCTCTTTTCCAAGTTGACGAGCCCCAACCTTTTAAGTCTCTCATCAGAGGGGTATCCTTCCAACCCCTTTACCATTTTTGTTGCTCTTCTCTGTACCTTTTCTAATTCTGCTATATCCTTTTTAAGATATCTACCCACCTCTGCTGGTAAGTTATTCCACTATCAAAGAAAAAAACCACAACCCCCTTGACCAAACACCTTAAATAAATAAATCACAAGGAGGAGGCCTTTAAACTCCAAATTCCATGAAGATACCCTGAAGACTATAATGTATCAAGGCGTTGAAACACTTCAAAAAGAGCCAAGGAGAACCTTGCTACATTTAGCAAAGATAATGGGAAAAGAAGCCTCAGACTGGGGCTAACGGCTGCACTTCTGCAACAAAACCGCTGATATCAGCACGTTAGTGAACTCCCTGAACACATCATTCATCAGCTTCAATGGTGTGGTATACACTTTTTAAATGCATTTAAAGAAATTAAAAAAGCTCCACCAACACTTAGCTTTAAACAGAATCCCATATAACTCCAGACTCTCAAGAATGTCACCAAACTGCAGAATTGTATCGACTCGAGCTTCGCCCACTCTTAGATGGGCTACATCAGGACATGCCTTGCAGTAGTGATAAGGAAAGTCTTGCAGGAGAAACACAGGCATGATCTCAAGCCATTTAAATGGAAGGAGAGCACCCAGACAGACAAATCAACAGCCAGTCACATTGTCCTCAGCTAGCACTCCATTCCAGACCCTCATTCAGTCTGGATACCTCATCCATTAGACTAAGCCAGCCTGTAACCGCCTTCCCCTTCTCAAAACCTAGCTGGCCATGCAACGAGGCATCTCCCTTTTGCTGCTTCTACAGCTCAGAGCCCTTTGGGTTTAGACAGACCCAGCCATGCAATGGCAAAGGACTCCCATTAGGCACTCAACTCACCAGCCCCAGATTTAAATAGGGCCTTTTATAATCCCTTCCAAAAACAAGATGGATATACCAACTGATTTGACTTTTGCTCAGCAGCATCAAAAACTATTGATGGTTCACCTCTGACTTCAGGTTCAATAACTCTAGAGATTGAATCTCCCATAGTGACTATGATTAAGGATTACCAGGAGGTGATACAATTTAAACAGATTTGTGTGCCACATTTTTTTCATAATCCTAGAGATGCCCTGGCTAGAGCAGAATGAACTCTGTATTCAGTGGGGAACTCGACAGATCACCTTCCCATCTATGTTTTACCAAGAGAACGGTTTTCCTAATTTAGAAATGAAAACACATGATCCAGAAGATGCCGCCATGGAAATACAGGCATGTGCAGCAGCCCAGGAGGAAACTAGTTATCTTATGTTCTTATGTTATGTTATGCCATATTCGGTCAAATCCAGTATCCTGTTTCCATCAGTGGCCAATCCTGGTCACAAACAGTAGTGGGATCCAGCCAGTTCAGCCCAGTTTGCATAAACTGGTTCCTGCCACAGGCTGTGTTTGGTGAACTGGGCTGAACACGGCATCCCGATGCTGGCACTGCACTGGTGAGACCCCACCCCCCCACCTGTCAGTGGTTTGATGGTATCGGGGGATCGCGGGAAGCCCCCAATGCTGTCAAACCACGTGCGGGCAGGGGAATTGGGCTGCTGGGCCAAAGGGAGCTGCTGCCCAGCGGTGACCGCCATCAGCCTGAGCGTGCAGCACTGGCAACACAAACGCTTACCGTGCTGCCGCCTGCTCAGTCCTGTCAGTGGCAGGATCAATCCAAACCAGTTTCTGTTCGGATCAAATACTGCCATTGATCACAACTACCTAGGAGGTTCCCAAAAAACACACAGGTTCCACAATGCTTGTATTGGGGCAACCAGTGGATTTTCTGGGTCCTCTTTAATAATGGCTTATGGACCTTCCCTCCAGGAACTTGTCTAAACCCTTTTTTAAACCCAGCTACACTAAGCCTTTACTACATCCTCCGGTAATAGATTCCAGAATTTGATTACACATTGAGTGAAAAAAATAGTTTCTCTTATTAGTCTTAAATGGGTTACACTGTAGATTCATTGCATGTTCTCTAGTCTTTCTACATATTGATGGTGTAAACAATCAATCTTTGTTTACCCATTCCACTCCATTCATTAATTAATAGAACTCTATCATATCTCCCCTCAGCTGTCTCTTTTCCAGTTGAAGAGCCCTAACCTTTTAAGCCTTTCCTTATAGGGGTATCCTTCCATCCCCTTTACCATTTGATATCTCTTCTCAGTACCTTTTCTAATTCCGCTATATCCTTTTTAAGATACAGCAACCAGAAATGCACACAATATTCAAGGTGCAATCACACCATAGAATGATACAGAAGCATTATAATATCCTTTGTTGTATTCTCCATTCCTTTCCTTATGATTTCTAGCATTCTATTTGCCTTCTTGGCCGCTACTGTACACTGGGCGGAGTGTTTCGACATATTATCTGCAATGACGCCTAAATCTTTTTCCTGTGTAGTGGTTCCTAATGTGGAACCTTGCATTGTGTAACTATAATTTGAGTTATTCTTTCCTAGGTGCATAACGTCCATGGCATGGAAACTCTACTCCTTGTTCTCCTTGACTCACTTGTCAGGGGCATGGACAACATCAAACAAGCCTTCATATTGGTATTCCTGGACATATCTGCTGCCTTTGACAGTGTAAACCATAAAATATTCATCTCGAGACTCAGCCAATTAGGTATAAAGGAAGTCGCTCTCAATTGGTTTAAATCATATATATCTGACCGTTCACAATATGTGCAAATTGACCAAGTTGCATCACCACCATTTCCACAGGAACGGAATTCCACAAGGTTCCGTGCTATCTGCTCTCCTATTTAACTTATACCTGCAACCGATATGCACCATATTCAAAAGACATAATATAAACTACCACATTTATGCAGACGATATTATGTTGTTCTTCCCGATCGACATATCTAACCCCAACTATGACAATCTAGCAGCCTGCCTCACAGAAGCTGAACTCTGGCTCCGATCAAAGAATATGCCCATTAATTTCAAAAAGACTTAAGTACTATTTACATCAAGAAACCACAAGTTCACACCTCCATCAGACATTAAGCTCCAGAACTTTACCCTCCCAGTGAGGCAGGAGGTAAAATATTTGGGAGTCACCCTTGACAGGACTCTTAGCTTCACTTCTCACATTAAGAAAATAGCTAGAACAATCTTCTTCAAGCTTAGGACCATTCAGCAACTCAGACCACTTATAGAAAAAGATGATTTTAGAACCATTACCCAAGTCCTAATAACACCCCACCTTGACTATTGCAATGGTATTCTCAAAGGCATAACAAAGAAGAATCAAAATATACGACAAATGGCACAGAATGTTACCGCCCGAATAATTTCCAGGGCTAAGATATCTGATCACATTTCTCCCATCCTATACTCACTACATTGGTTCCCCGTTGCTAGCAGGTTCAAATATAAAATCATATTGACTACCTTTAAGTTAATTAATAAGATCGCCCCATCATATCTATCTACATTGATTCATAGCCCTCCTGAAAATAGATTGAGAAGAAGAAGGAACCTCAATACCATTCTAGTATCAGACTCAATAAGAAAGACAAAACAAATAACAAGCAACAGTGCTTTCTCATATGTAGCACCTACCCAATGGAATAATCTCCCAGACCAGCTAAGGGAGATAAAAGATCTCCAAATATTCCGAAAGGAACTAAAAACATATTTATTCACTCAACATTACTACAAGACAGGCCTTTGCTCAGATCTGGCCCCCCCTCCCCCCCTAGCATGAACTGACAAATCCTACACAATTACATACAATTAATTTTGTCCAAATCTGAACCTTAAGTTATGTCGCAAGTTGTAAACATCTCAAAGTTTTGTTGCAAGTTATAAATAGTTACTATATTTATACTGTTTCATGTATATAGTTGCAGTTTTGCATAATGTTCTATGTATTTTCACCTTTGTTCTATGTGAACCGCCCCTGATCTTGGGAAGTGGCGGTATATAAATGGTTTTCAAATAAATAAATAAATAAAATAAAATAACTTTGCACTTGTCCACATTAAATTTTATCTGCCATTTGAACATCCAGTCTTCCAATTTATCAAGGTACCTATTGGAGAAATACTTCAAATACTGCAAAGTGTTTAATAAGAGAGCCACAGACACCTTACCCCCTTACAGGCCTAATGACTTAACAATAGACTTGCAGCCTGGGGCAGAAGTCCTTTTTGGTAGAATTACTCGCTCTCAGAGTGAGAACATAAAGATCTAAGGAGTTATCTGGAGAAGAACCTATAGAAGGGATTCCTCAGACTCAACATCTCCAGCGGGAGCCCCAATCTTTATTGTGTCAAAAAAGGATGGCTCTCTTTGACCATGTATCACCTACTAAGCACTAAAAGCCGTGACTATCCAAAATGGGTACCCACTCCCACTCATTAATGAACTGCTGGAATGACTCCAAGTAGCCTAGGTTTTCCCAAAACGTTACCCTCTGGGGTCTACAACTAATATGCATACAAAAAGGTGATAACTAGAGAATGGATTTTTGCATCCATTATGGACATTTCAAATATTTATTTTATTATTTTTATTTAACATTTTTTATACTGCTTTATCGTTTCAATCAAAGCGGTTTACATTGTAACTTAAACTTGGTAAATGTACATTAAACAGGGACATTGATAACTTGAATTTTCCTGAGCAATGGAGGGTTAAGTGACTTGCACAAGGCCACAAGGAGTGCTAGTGGGAATTGAATGCTGGTCTCTTGGTTCCCAAGCCAGTGCTCTAAATACTAGGCTACTCCCCCACTCCAAATAATGTTTAAAAAAATGTAATAATGCTATTTGGTAAGAAATGCCTCTTCTACATTTTAACACCCAGCCAATGAGATATTCTAGAACCTACTAGACCAATGTGCCATAGTATATCTAGACGGCATTTAAATATTTTTCTGAAAATCCAGCAGATCATAACCACCAATTTGTGATGTATTAGAGTGAATGGGGAAGCATAAGTGATATGCCAAGCTGTAAAAATACAAATTAGGCAAGAGATCTATAGAATTTCTGGATATTTAATTTCCCCTGAAGGCATCCAGATGGATCCCCAGAAGTACTCACTGGTGATAGAGTGGCCGGTCCCAAAAATATCAAGGAGATCCATCAGTTTGTGGGATTTGCCAACTTTTATTTATGTTTTATCCATGCATTCTCTAATTATTGATTTAACAGAGTTTTTATAGCGCTTTATCATTTTAGCCAAAGTGGTTTATATTGTAAGTTAAACAGGGACATTGATAGCCTGGATTTATACATTAACTTTATTTTGAGGCAATGGAGAGTTAAGTGACTTGCCCAAGGCCTCAAGGAGTACCAGTGGGAATTGAATTCTGGTTGCCTAGTTACCAAGCTAGTGCGCTAAGCATTAGGCTATTCCTCTACCACTCCATTGATGGAAATCCTAAAGACAGGTACCCTGTTTGAATGAGGCCAAGAGCAACAGTGAACATTTGATATACTCAAGACAGTGTTCACATCTGCCTCTGTATACTGGGAGGCATTCCAAGGGCCAGCATACACCATTGGACTGGGGAAAGCCAGAGGAATGGTGCTGCAGAGCTAGGAATCTCCAGACGGTACCTGTGAGGGAGATGGCTGCACGTGGAAGGGACCCTAAGACCCATGCCAGAAGGTATGTGAAGAGAGATCCAGTGTCCAGGGATCTGGATTGGAAGGCTGGACATAAGAACTGGACTACATACTGGCCAGACTATATAGAGAGGAACTCTAACAGCAATGGAAGCTCAGGTATGAACACTGATCTATGCCCTAGCTATAACCTTGAAAGACAGCAGGGAAACAAGTATTCTCCTGAAAGTGCTCCATTGAGAAATTCCTCTGTGCCAATCCATGATATTGAACCCATGATTGTTGAAGAAGGGGGAGACTTTGCAGATGAAGGCTGTGTTTACATGGACTGCTCTCTGTCTAAACTCCTTTGGTAATTTTCTGTTACAAAGTACAGCAACCATCACAAAGACATACAAACTTGTTCTTTAATCTACTCAGAAAAGCTCCTGAGTAGGATTTTTAGCCACGCAGTAGAAAGCAAGCCAGCTAAGGGGTTTCAGCTGGGTAACTGCTAGCAATTGAGCCTTACCTAATTGCTTGTGAGCTCTGAGGGAATCACTTCTGAATCTATGTGGGAAGATATAAGAAGTTAACCTGAAAAGAACAGTTTTTCCCTTCTTTGTGGATTTTGTTTGTTGTTTGATACACTGCTAAGAAAATATTAGCTAAAGCCTACAGAAAAGACCGGTTTGTTGCCAACCAGGTCTTTATTCTTTTGCTTTGATTGCCTGACAAGTTCAAATGTTGTTTTTCCTGATTTTGTTTTTCCAAGTTTAACCCTGAAAGCAAGTATCTTGTTTTATGTGCTACCAAGCATATCTGTGTTGGGAGAAATAACCCCATAAATAAATATCTTATTGGCTTTACCCTCAAGCACAACTAATTATTGTCAGCAGCTGTGTCTGGTGTGAATGGACTGCATTGCCCACAATCCCTTGCAAATCATATTGATATATGCACTTGCCAAGACTGTGAACATTCTCACCCAGGCAGCCATCTGACATCGTTCATCCAGAGTATTTCATCTTGAAGCACGTAAAAGTGAGTTTGCTCAGTGATGAGTTTACATAAGATCCACAGTGGGGAATAACAAGATCAGGGGAAGAGATGAGTTGACAGTGGAATCAAGGATTCCTGTAAAGAGAGACAAGCTTTATGTATCCAAGATCAAGGTACACCTGGAATTGCTCCATAGCTGCCATGATGCCTTATTTAGCAGGTCACCCTGGACTTCATAGGACCAGAGAGTTAGTGGGCCAAAACTTCTGGTGGATAGGGTGAGACCAAGATATTAAGGAATATGTTACATCCTGTGAAGTCTGTGCCTGAAATAGGGTTCCACGGGATAGCCCCCGTGGACTATTAATGCCACTACATATGCCTTCTAAACCTTGGTAATGGATTTTCATGGACTTAGTTACAGATTTGCATGCCTTAAAGGAAATCCACTATTCTGGTAGTTGTGGACTCTCTCCAAAATGACCCACTTCATAGTTGCTTCTGGCCTCCCATCCATAGGCAAAATGGTAGACATGCTATACTGGGAGGTGGTTCATCTTCATGGATTACTTTCCCACATAGTCTCTGATCAAGATACCCAATTTACCACATGAATCTAGAGGGAAATGAGGAAGCTTCTAGACATTCAGATCCACTTGTCTTTAGTTTTTACCATCTGTAAAGCAATGACCAAACAGAATGTGTGAACCAGACCTTGGAGAAGTATCTATGGTGCTTCTGTAATTATCATCAGAACAACTGGACCCAGTTACTTCCCATAGCAGAATTTGCATACAACAGTTTGGAACATTCATCAACCAAGTCCTTGCCATGCTTTACCAACAAAGGCTTTCATCCTTGTTTCCATTCCAGGAAAGTTTGAGACTCCAGGCTCCCATTGGCCACAGACTGGACTAAAGCTTTAACTGTACAGTATTTACAAGTACAACAAAAACTAGATAAATCAAAAGAAGCCCAGAAAAGATATGCTGATGAAAGATGCCAAGAAACTCTGCAATTTGCAGTAGGAGATAAAGTCTGGATCTCCTCCAGATATCTGAGGAATACTAGACCTACTGGAAACCTTGAGTAGAAATTCATGGGACACTTCATGATCCAAGAGAAAGTCAACCCTATGGCATTATGAGTGCAGCTCCCAGTGAACCTTCATATCCAACCAGTATTTCAAGTGTCTATGTTGAAACTCTTTAAGCGGAACTCCTTCCATGATTGAATTCTTTGCTTCGGTCTTTATTGAAGAAGGTGTAGGGAAATAACCCATGCCAGAAATGATACCTAAAGGAATTGAAACAACTCTCGATAAGATGGAAAGATGGACTACAGCAATTTGGCAAACCAAAGAGTAGCAAATCACCTGGACTGGATGGTATACATCCCAGGGTGCTGAAAGAATGCAAGCCAAGAGAGCAAATAGAATGATAGGTATCATAAGGAAAGGAATGTAAAATAAAACAAAGGATATTATAATGCCTCTGTATCATTCCATGGTGCGACCACAAATTGAATATTGTGTGCAGTTCTGGTCGCCGTATCTTAAAAAGGATATAGCATTATTAGAAAAGGTACAGAGAAGAGCCACCAAAATGGTAAAGGGGATGGAAGGATATCCCTATGAAGAGAGGCTAAAAAGGTTAGGGCTCTTCAACCTGGAAAAGAGGTGGCTGAGGGGAGATATGATAGAAGTCTATAAATTAATGAACGAAGTGGAACGGGTAAACGTAGATCGATTGTTTACCTTATCAGAATATAGAAAGACTAGGGGACATGCAATGAAGCTACAGGGTAAACTATTTAAGACTAATAAGAGAAAATATGTTTTCACTCAACGTGTAATCAAACTCTGGAAATTGTTACCAGAGGATGTAGTAAAAGCTGTTAGTGTAGCTGGGTTTAAAAAAAGGTTTGGACATGTTCCTGGAGGGAATGTCCATAAACCATTATTAAAAGGGGCTTGGGATATCACTGCTTGACCCAATAAAAGCATTGCGGAACCTGTGTCTTTTGGGAAAACTGCTAGGTAGTTATGACCTAGATTGTCCACTTTTGGAAACAGGATACTGAGCTTGATGGACCTTGGTCTGACCCAGTATGGCATATCTTATGTTCTTATGAGATTTCAGATCTAGTATTAGTAATCTGTAAACTATCATTAAAATCATCTATAGTACCTAAAGAATGGACGGTGGCCAACATAATACCAATTGGTTCTGGGGTGATCCAGGAAACTACAAACTGGTAAGTCCTGAGATCAGTACAGGGCAAAATGATAGAAACCAACATTATTGAACATATGGATAGTCATGATTTAATGGTAGAAAGCCAGCATGGATTTTGCCAAGGATAGTCTTACTAAACTGTTATATTTTTTTGAAGATGTGAATAAACAGGTACTGTAGATAAAAGTGAGTTGGTTGATATAGTATATCCAGATTTTTAGAAAGCCTTTGACAAGGTCCGCCAAGAGAGACTCTTGGTGAAATTAAAGTCATGGGATAGGAAGCAGTATATTAATATTGTTTATGAATTGGTTAAGACAGTAGGGCTAAATAGCCAATTTTCTCAGTAGAGTATCCCAGGGAACAGTGCTAGGCCTGCTGCTTTTTATTTTTTTAAAACATTTATTTATTAAATGCTGTCCAAGAAAGAAGCTGACAATCCAATTTTCTTTACATAAAAATAAAAGCATGCAGTTTTACAACAAAACAACTAAGCAGAACCAAGCACATCTGGTCCATTACAAACATAAACCTAATAGCTTCCTTACAGCATTTTCTTTTTATACCCCTGAACCCTCCCCTTTTCCTTAAGCTTACCTACCCCTTCTATCCCTTGTAATCATACACACAGTCACCCTTCAGCCACCCCCTTCCTGGCTCAGCAGTACTCATTTTCCACCTGATCGGTTCCATATGTTCAACAGAATGTATGCCAAAGTTGTTTGTACAGTAGCCAGCTAAGTTTGGCTCTATCTTGATAGTGTTGCAACTCGTAGAACCCTACTTCATGCATCCAATTAATCCATTCCTGCAGTGCTGGGGCATCATCTTTAATTCAGTGCCACAGTATGATTTCTTTGACCAGCAGTAAAGCTACTGCTCTGTGTGATGTACAAAACAATATAAGTAACATACATGCAAAAACCTCACAAATACTCTATTACCGCCCGATTGCCACCTTATCTACAATAACCCATAACCCCTCTGGCATCACCCACCACCCCCAACACCTCCCCAAATGTCTGCTGAAATAACCAAGTCTACTGCTTTCTGAAACACATGCAGATCATCATTTAACCATTTAAACTGCCAGATATTATCCATATCATTTCTAAAAAATCTACAGATAGGGGATTTATACATTATAACTGCCTTTGAATATTGGCCTGTCTGCATTTACATTTCAATTCTCTTATATTTATTGATTTTAAACAGAAAACACAGAAAATTGGGTATCCGTGCTATTATATAACAGCAACAAAAGAAATTATAGGAATATGATATATTCTGCTAAGATCATCAAAAAGCTACTGCACAAATAATAAGGAATTCACAGGATCTACAATTTTTTACCCACAAGAATGGCAATAACACATATATAGACAAAAGTCCTCAATATATCTCCATATAGGAACCCATATTTTGACAAAGTTACCAACACACTCCTGCTTTTCTGCTACCACTGCCGCATATCTGTATATAAGGCATACAGAGTTCCATCAAAAGCGATCACTTAGCAGTGTAGAGTTCTTCCAGTTCCCCTAGAGTGGCCTGCAGAGCAATGGATATCTAAATGTTCAGCAATAGACCCCACTGCTCAGTGGCATTTTGTAAAAGTGGGTTGACTTAAGAATTATTGCAGGGTATGATATAGGTGATTGTATTAGAGAGATGTAGAGAATACATGTTCAGACCTTTTGCCAAAACATTTGCACAATACGACATTTGTAAAGCATCAGATCTAGGGTGCCGACAGCAGATTTATGCAGCCAGCATAAGTTGGATAAAGCACTGACCTCTTGAGATTTAACAGAAGTCCATATGGCCCGATGGGATAGAAAAAACAATAATTGGGTGAGAGTTGAAGATTTTGAACAGTGGACCACTGATTTCCAAAAGAGAAGTCATTGTTTTGTGAAGGAAACACGCAGTTCCTTCTCTTATACTTTCTGCAATCTTGCTCCTATACAAGGACGAAGGTGTCTTACAAGCGTTTTATAAAAAGAAGCTGTGTGCCTTTTGGCTTAAACCTGCACACATATGTTGTTTAAAGTCATCAAATACTTTCCTCCAAGCTTGTACGTAGTATCTAAGTTGAGTCCATTTAAAACATTATTAGAAAGAAAGGCATTACTATGTTCTCAACTGTGCAAAGGTCATTAACTGACCATCTTGCATGAAGTCTCCAACAAATAATATTCCTTTATGTACTCAAGATGTCTAGCACATCTTCTGGTTGTAAATTCAGAAGACTGGATTGTACCACAATGGGTAGTGGTTTGTCATGCATCTCTGGGTTTGTAGATTTTCATCTAGCACTGTCAAGGCTTTCAGCGTGCCCATTAAAATTTAATTGGAATGTATTGATTTAGACTGTGGCATGCCAAAAACATAATAGATATCCAGTGGAGCAGCTATGGAACATTCCAGCGCTACCTATCTGGGAGTGGAGTGCTTTCATAGCTTGTCTTGACACAAACACATAATGATATACACTGTAGTTTGCTAGATGCAGCTTGGGTGTTGCAATGTGGGATGATTTATTTCTCCATAAAAATCTCATAAACACAGTATCTATCTCTTTATAAAATCAAAAGCAAACAGTATAAGAATCATTCTCATTTTATAATATTATAAGAGCGATAGACATTTTAATAGTCTTCAACCTGCCCCATCATGACTGAAAAAGAGATGTCCAGTGGATGCACAGATACTTGACCTGAGCCAGTAAGGCAGACTCATTCACCTATATAGTTTTGGCCAAAGCTATCTGTAATCGAATGTCCAGGTATGTCAGCCCTTCTGTTTGTCATTTAAATAGGAACCGGAAGAAGCAGCAGTTGGTACAGTGCACATTTGATGGCAGAATCTTGGACTTCATCCAGTTAATTTTGTTGCTGGACGGCCACTAAAGTTCTCAATCAGAATAAGTGACACAGAACAGGCACCGGTTCTGTAAAAATACTACATTGTCATCTGCATAACCATGTAGAAATACCTTTGTCTCTTTTCTTATTTAACCTTGCTTCAGAACCAGATATCAAAATAAACCCTTGCTGGGTGCCTCTTTTCAAAAAGATTGGTGATGACAGTAAGCCTTAACTACTGTTGAGCAGAGGGACAATTATACGAGGGGGTACCCAAAAAAACCAGGAATAACATTGCCGTGGGCGGAGCTTGTGTAGTACGCACTTCTGCCGCTAGGCGTGTATAGTGCAACTCATTGTCAGTTCAGTGCCGCCTGTGTTGTCGACCTGGCTTGTTCTGTTCAACTGCAGTGATTGTTTTTGCTAGCGCTGTTTTGTTCTTGTTTCTTTTTTTATGATGACAAGTTTAAGTGAACAACGTGCAGCTGTGAAATTTTGTTTTCTACTCGGTAAAAATGCTGCTGAAACTGTTTTAATGTTGAAAACAGCTTATCAAGATGACGCTATGGGAAAAAGTCAAGTGTACCAGTGGTTTGCTCGGTTTAAAAATGGCGACATGTCAATTGATGACAAACCTTGTTCTGGGCGTCCATCAACTGCCCGAATCGACGAAAATATTGAAGAAATTAGAGAGCTTGTGCTCACAGACCGTCGACAGACAATTGATCAACTGTCAGAGATTAGTGGGTTATCTTGGAGCTCGGTTCAGCGAATTTTAACGGAAGATTTGGGAATGAAAAGGGTTGCTGCCAAGTTTGTTCCTCGGGTTCTGACTGACAATCAAAAGGAACATCGAGTTGAAACATGTCGTGTTTTGAAACAACAGCTTGAAACTGATCCAGATTTTCTGTCAAAGGTCATTACAGGTGATGAGTCATGGTGCTATGGTTACGACCCAGAAACAAAGCAACAATCAAGCCAATGGAAGACGTCATCGTCACCCCGTCCAAAAAAATGTCGTCAAGTCAAATCAAACATCAAAACAATGCTGATTTGCTTTTTTGATGCCAAGGGGGTAGTTCATTCAGAGTTTGTTCCCCCAGGTCAGACCGTCAATCAAACCTTTTATTTGGAAGTTTTAAGAAGATTGCACAACAGTGTTCGTCAAAAAAGACCCGATTTGTGGCAGACAGGAGACTGGTTCTTCCACCACGACAACGCACCTGCACACACAGCCATCTCTGTTAGACAGTTTTTGGCTAAAAATGGCATGGTTCCGCTGCCCCACGCACCTTAATCGCCTGACCTGGCTCCGTGCGACTTTTTCTTATTTCCACGCATGAAAAGGGGCATGAAAGGACACCGATTTGACAACATTGAAGAAGTCAAGAAAAAAAGAGGGAGGAGCTGTCAGCCGTTTCTAAAGATGACTACAAAAAATGTTTCGAACAGTGGAAGCACCGGTGGGACAAATGTATCAGTTGTAATGGAGAGTATTTTGAAGGGGATAAGGTTGTTTTGTAAAGAATTTGAAATAAATAGCTTTTAAAAAATAATTCCTGGGTTTTTTTGGGTACTGGAATCATATTAAGGAAATTCCCAAAGCAAAACTTGAAGCAAATAAGGCCATTCAGCTCGATCAAAAGCCTTTTCCTCATCCAACAATGCAGGGAAGGCAGGCTTAGCAGTTTGCATCTAACACTTTGGTGAGGCACAACACAAGGAACCTAGCATAAATCTTACATTCAACAGTTTATAAGTGGGATTCGTCTATAATTAATTATGCTTTGAGTATCTCTACCAAGCTTAGCTATCACAGTAATTAAGGCATCCAAGAAGAGCCTTGCCATTTTTATGTTTATCCTGAAATTCCTGAAATAAAGTTATCAATTTGGGGATTAACTATATTGCGAACAATTTAAAGAATGCTGCAAAGATACCATACATTTTGTGATTTTTGAGTTCTGGAATTTATGATTGCCAGAATTTTATTCTCAGGGTGCACCTAAATGACAACTATCTACTAGAGAGAATAAGGGACTTTTTAAAAAACTATAGGAAGTCTTACATTGAGTGGAAGCATCTTTCCAATCTGAGGATTATAATTATGTGTAAATTTAAGAAACGTTGATAATATCAGTAGTAAGAGCCAATATCTAACCAATAGATGACCAAACAAAGTGAAACTTCTCCCTATCCATCATTACTACATTACATTCAAACCTCGGTTTTCATGATTAATCCGTTCGAAAAAGTCTGACTAAAACCGAAACGTATGAAAACTAAAGCAATATTTCCCATAAGAAATAATGTAAATCCAATTAGTCCGTTCCAGACACCCAAAAATATTCACATAAAATACATTTTATAGAGAATAACTATATTTTTACATACAGAAAACAATGAGAAATAAATATAAATGACTAATGAAATGGATAAATGAACATTTAACATCACTGAAAGCAAGCTAAGTTCAGTACTGTACAGTACAGTATGTTAACATCTGGCCTTAGCCACCCCTGACAAGCTGCTGTGCCCAGCTCTCTTCGGAATCACATTGGATTCAGCCCATTAAAATACCTTTACATTATCTGCTCAATGCTTCAGAATGGCAGAAAATCTTAATGATATAGCTTGAGACGTACCCTGCAAGAGAAAGAACTGCCTCCCACATTCATGCAACATCTCCTGCTTACGTTGACAGCTTTTCTTCCCTGCTACCTCCGAGCCTGAGGGGGCGCTCCAGAGAACTGGCAGGCAGTGGATGAGATCGGGGCCTTCCTCTCTGCGCAATCCTTGCCTCTCTGACTCTGACCAGGCTCGAGGATGTGTTTCATTTACGTGCTCAGCTGGCTTTCGCTTCTCATCACGCTGGCGATCGGTGAGTCCGGGGGGCAGTGTTGCCGGGACCGGGCGGGCGTTCCGGCAGTGTATACAGACCGGTGTGCAGCGCGAGGGTGTATGTATTTACAGTACTGTACTTTATGAAAACCGAGGCGATGTACGAGAACCGGGACAAAATCTCAGTCAAAAAAGACGTTGAAAACCGAAGCGTATGAAAACCGGGGCAAATGAAAACCGAGGTTTGACTGTACTATTAAATAAGAGGCCAGCAAATGCCCAGCTTTATTACTAAAAGAATAATAGTAAGACCTTTGTCAAAATATATTGCTGAGCCTGTTGACTAAGAATAGTGTTTAAATTCTTTAAACCATTTTGATTCGTAGAAAGACGGTATATAAAAAATGTTAAATAAATAAATAAATAAAATAAATAGTGTTTAACTGAAATTTAAGAGCCCGATATTCAAAGGTATTAATACGGTTAGCAGACCTGATAACCGTGTTAATCCCCTTGTCCGGGACATCAGCGGCACTAACATGGTTAGTGGTGCTGAATATCTGCATGTCCCGATGCTAATCGGTTAGCAATGGGATGATCCGAGGCCGGCACCTAGCGATAACCGTGCAGTGGCGATATTGAGTCACTGCCTACTTATCATAAAGCAGCAAACCTCAGACTCAGCAAAGGCTGGCCTCACTTTTGCTGCTGAAACTAAGCAAGCAGCGGCTGAATATCACAACATGGATAGGGCCCTGGCATTGACTAACTGGGTCTAATGTTCAGCAGTGGAGGCTAGCTGCTTTAGCAGTGCTAGCCACCGCCACTGACTATTGGGCCCTAAGTTTTTGCAGGCTGTTGGCGAATACATCATTCCATCTAATCACCAATTTTTGTTGTAACTCTTTTATGTCCTGTTCAAGCTGAAGTAGATCAGCATTCCACGCTTTATGTTGGGCTGCAGTAAAACTAACAATAGCCCCTTGGATAGTTGCTTTAAAAGCATCCCACTTAATTTGCTGGTACAGGGGGCATGAATCATTGAAAAGGTAATAGTCCCTTATGATGTTTTTCAAACAGATTAAGAATGTGTCGTTCTGTAGTAGGGGATTATTAAAACACCAGTGTGGACATTGCCCTGATCTTGCACAGCTTCTAGGCTGAGTGAAATACCCACATGGTCTGATACTAGGATATGGTTTATTTTTGCCTAATTCCAAAACGGAGGAGAGACAGATATGAAAAATAGTGAATTTGGGGGTAAGACTTATGTACATGTGATTAAAAAAGTAAAATTTCTCGCGGTAGGATTTATAATCCTCCACAGATGCATCATTCCCCCTGATTGCATACGATCTTTAAGGCTTAAGAGTCCTGGAGACTCCTTGTCTAGTTCTAGACTGCCTTTCCAGTAGAGGATTTAGGAGCTGGTTAAAGTCTGCTGCCATAAGAATCTGACTCTGAGCCATGACTGAGTATTGATATCTTGAAAAGGCTTAGCAGATTCCCCCTTTAGCCATTTAGAGTACATAGCAGTAACTATTGTTTTACTGAAATAGTGAGATATATCCATCTTCCCTCCTCAGTCATTTGAGAGATTACTGAAAGATTGGTTGATTTATTAATAAGGATCCAATTTCGAGTTTACTCGTTTCCTTAATTAACAAATGCGTCTCCTGCACACAATAAATATTTGCCTTCTTTTTTCTTAAATAATAAGAATTTCTGTTCTCATAATAGGATGACTCAATCGGTGCCTTGGAGGGGGTCTCCACCTTTTGGTAAAAGGATGTGGGCCTTTGGGGATATTACTTGAGATACTATTTTTACCAGACAGGGGCAGGAGAAAGGCCTCTCCCCATTATCTCCTAGTAGGGATACAAGTATTGTGGGAATGGGTAAGGTTACCAGACTTCTCCGATTTTTGGGAATTATTCCCGATTTTAGAACTGTGTCCTTGACTCCCACCTCTTTGGCAGCCTCCTGTCCCTGATTCCAGCAATGTGGACAGAGGGGATAGAAAAAAATTGTCATTTTCAATTTAGTGATTGAAATATGTCCGTTTTTAGAATTTACATCCATTATCTTTATATTTTGCATAGTAGGGGAGAATGCATCAGTTTTTCTATTTCTTTGTTGATTTGTCTGCTTGGAAGTGAGATTGTTGCTGTCATAGGATGGATAGAGAGGGGCAGTGTAATTACTTCTCTTCCCTCCTCGATGCCTTCTTGTTCAAACCTAGAACTAAGGTACCCCACCCCACTTCAGATTTGCCTGCAAAAAATCCAGCAACTTTAGAGATTGGGGCTTTTATTTCTAACATTCTGCCCCTTTTGCTTGCTCCTCGGGACCATTGGCTCACATGTTAGCAGGCCGGTGTTCCCCGGGGAATGTTAACTACACCTCTCAATGAACATTGTACCTTGCATACTTTAACACAATCAACATTACTCTTTTACCATTGAAATAATCTCATTTGCATGTGTTTGTATGTGACAATTCATTACTATGTTCCCTTTCATTGAGCCTGATTTCCTGCTAAGTTGCCGAATAATGCATGTTAACCACAATTAAGGTAATATTGGTAAGAACAGTGCATTAATTGGGTAGTAATACATATCAGTACTGTAATACGGCTTAGCAAATAGATCCCTACATCTGTGGCATTTTACTTATGTTTGCTAAAGAGCTTGCCCAGGAAAAAAAATTCAGATGAACTTATCATACCCCACAGTCCCTTAGAAGGCTCTCACTGGTTTTTAACTGAGAAACATGGTTGACACCAAATTGTTTCTGTTCTATTTATTTACATTTTTAACACTTCACCACCAATGACATAACCCAACTATCTGGCCTCCACCAAACCTACTGTATACTTTTTTGGGTTAGCTGTTAACTCTGTATTCTTCAGGATGTCTAAAACATTTTACACTTCCTCTAAATGACGACTTCTGCATGGACAAACAGGATAAGTGCTTACATATGCTTACCAGGAAGCTCTCCCAGCTCCTTCTAGAACTTTTGGAGAGGTTGAACTGTGGCCTGCAGCCACCTCACAGACTCCTCTAGTCTTTTCTGCAGAGCCCCGAGGATGTGTTCCTTTTTTCCACGAATAATCGTTCCTTTTTTATGTTTCCTTGTTGTTATTGCTGCTGCTGCCACCAACGTCGCATATCCTATACCTGTTAGACTCTTAGATAGGATATTTGGTTGTTTATAAATTTCCTTGTTTTTCTTGTGTCACTGCTCTGGGCTGCATTTAGGTCTTTGTATTCCAATCAGGTTTATTTTTTTCCTCCAGCATTGAGTCATTTGATTTCGCTATGTCTATTTTTTCAGATCAAATATCCCATAAACTCACCAGTGTGTTAAAGAAGTTCAGCAGAACAGTGTCTGCCCCCTATGAAGAATTCATACTTCTACTTGTCCTCCAAGACATCAAGAACCAAGGATACTGAACAGCACATCAGCATTGTAGGTAATCAGAGCACAATATCAAGGGCATTGAGGTATCAGAGGAAGCATGACACTCGAAGCAGCCCACCATGAGGATTGCTCATCCTCCTCAATATCGGAGAAACTGAGCAAGACTCCATGAGACCAAAACCAGCCTGTCAATTTTTCCCAACAGATTCTGCAGACATCAGCTTATTCTACTACAGGCCTCTTACCTTTGTGATTGGCACCCTTCAAGAAGCATCTCATGAGAGGACTCATGCAAAGGATGATGATATACTTTGCCCTGCATGAAGCTGCTGCTTCAGTGGCATCAACGCTGGCATATCAGTGTATCAAGTCTGTTCGCAAGATCCACAACCTGCCTGCAGAAGAGGAGATGACATTGAGACCTCTGCAAGCCTTGATGCTGGCTTCTGCCCAGCCAATCTCAGTTTCAAGTGCATAGGAGGGATCAATTCCCTCAGCATCACAGCTCATTGGTGCACCAACACTGCCATAGCAGCTCAATCTCTAGAGGAGGGAGACCCAGGCAGAGACTCAGTCATCCCTTGAAATAGCTATCTGAGCCTGCATCAGAGTGCAATGGGAGTCTTGAATATGATTTGGAGTATTTCTTGGCGGAGAGGTCTCCTGAGCTTCCCTCAAATCCCATGCCTTCTGAGAAGCAACAAAAATTCCCTCTGGAGAAGCTTGTTTTCTAAGATTTTGTCAAAGAAAAAGCCAAGGCCATTCCATTTCATTTGTAAATGGAGGAGGAGTCCAGGGCTATAGATTTGGAACTCTCCAGTATACCAATCCCCCTAAGGAGGCGGTGACAGTGTCTGTGCACTGCATCTTTCAGAGTGTAGATGAGAATGTGGAAGACCCTCCCTCCCTCTCTGTGCCTCCTGTCAGTAAGAAGGTCCATACTATGTACAGAGTCCAACCAGCTCACAGATTCAAAAGCAACAGCTGCTGCACCATTTCATAGTTGTCGAATCATCTCTCAAAAGAGCCATGTGTTCTAAGTTGCATTCTTCGGTGCCTCTGGGGAAGGAAGCTCAGACCTTGGATTATTTTGGGAAGAAAGTTTTTCAGAACACTATGCCCATATCCTACATAGCATCCTATCAGATCTTAATGAACATGCACTTGTGGGACATCATGCACAGCCACAAATTTGTGGACTTTCTCCCTCTGGAGAAGGTGGCACATTTTTGGTCCCTAGTGAGTCAAGAGAAGGAGTGTGGAAAATACATTCTCCATACAACATAGGATATTTTCAATATGACATTGAGAGCCTCCTACATAAGTACGGGTGCTCGGAGCCTTTCCTGGCTCTGCACCTCAGACTTATAGCTTAGTGTACAGGAGCAGTTCACTGATTTGCTGTTCAATGAAAATAATCTTTTTGTAGCACAGTGACACCCTTAAGATTCTCTCCAGTCCCACTTTCAAACCGGCCTCCCCTTACTCTAGGATGTTCCACAGCAGAGAGCAAAGAAGAACTTATTACTCCCACAAGCACAGGTATAGTATCTTCTGCCTTCCCATTTGGCCCAGAGCAAACAGGGTTCTGATCCCTGCCCTAGTCATCAGAGAGCCCAGAAGTCCTAGCCTGCACTTCAGCCAAAATTTAGGATGGGGTTTTGGTGAGCTCCTCGCTAACATAACTAATACCTCTGTCCTGATCCCAGACAACCTTCATGTCAGAGGGCGGTTCGCTTTCTTTGCTGCTCATTGGTCTCTTATAACATCTGATACCTAGGTTCTTAAAATCATCCAAGATGGCTACAGATTATATCTATTTGAATAACCACCAAATTGTCCTCTAAGAGGGCAGTCACTGACCTCTCTGAGCCAGCAGTTACTTCTTCAGACAATCTCTACCCTTCAGATGGGCAGTGAGTCAAGCCTATCCCATCCAAGCAGAAAGGGCAGGGATTTCTTGGTCACAAAGAAAACTTGGGATTCGAACGTACCCTACATTCAAGAAATCTGAATGAATACCTTGTTCAGAAAAAGTTCAGAATGGTCTCCTTTGGAACCCTACTTTTTCTTCAAAAAGGGGATTGACTGTATTCTCTGGCTCTAAAGGTTGCCTACATCCACATTCAGATACATCCCAGACATAAGAAGTATCTGCAATTTGTAATAGGGAAACACCACTTACAGTACTGAATATTGCCATTTGGTCTTGCATCTGAACCTCATGTGTTTACCAATTGTTTTGCTGCAGTCGTAGCATGTCTAGGTATGCACATCTTTCCTTGCTTGAATGATTGGCTGGCCAAGAATGCTTCACAGGAAAGGGTCCAAGAATCCATGTGCATGACCAACCGTGTGTTGGTACTGCTATTTTATTTATTTAGCATTACTTCTATACCGCTCCTTCCTGAGATCAGGGGCAGTTTACAGAGAACAACATTATTACACGGAACAGATCAGAACAGTCATTAATTCAAATATTTAACATAACTATGTATATAAAAACTATGAACAAAGACTATTTACAGGGAGTGCAGTTCTTCATTTTCTTCGTGGATCAGGAGTGTATCACGGAACGGGATGTGATTGGGGTAGTTTGTATAGTGCAACATTATATCCATTACTTTCACCATAGTGTTGACTAAACAGCAGAGTTTTTGAATTCTTTCCTAAATTTATTTATTTATTTATTTATTTACATTCTCTTATATACTGCACTATTCTGCATCAGTGCGGTTTACATTGAACAAACTGAAATTACATTGAACAGGGCATTATAACTTGGAGATAACTATTTTACAGGGAACATGGGCAATGGAGGGTTAAGTGGCTTGCCCAAGACCACAAGGAGCACCTGTGGGACTAGAAACCCCAGTCCTTCCGGCCCAAGGTTTGGTGTTTCTAGTCCCAAATGTTTGCAAATCTTTACTGGCATGTAAGAAGTGTGGAAGGGCTTTCCAAAAAGTAGGTGCAACAAAAGAGAAAGCATGCTTACTTGTAATTTGTTTTGATTTGTGAAAGGTGGGAGGAATTTGAAGAGTGTTCTGAGAATATTGCCTTCTTGCTCTAGTCATTGTTGAATGAGAAATTAATGATGACAGGTATGATGGAGCAATATTATTAGCAATGTTAAAAGTTGTCATTATTATTTTATATTGGATTCTACTTGTTATAGGAAGCCAGTGTAAATTGTATAGTGAAGGTGTTATGTGGTCAGAAACTTGGGCTTTGCAAACAATTCTAGTGGTTACATTTTGTGCAATTTGAAGTTGTTTCAGATATTTTTTGGGTATACCATAGAGGAGACTATTGCCGAAATCAAGGTGTGGGGTAATGAGAGCATGAACCACTGATCTGAAGTCGTGCATGTCCAGTAGGGGTCTTAGGTGTTGTAATGTTCTTAATTTGAAGTATGTAGTTTTGGTTATCTGTTTAATGTGTGCAGATAAGGTGAGAGATTGATCTAGTAGGACACCTAGATACCTACCTTCTTTTTTCACTGGTAGGGTCATATTGAGTATTTTGAATGTAGATGGGGGAGTGAAATTTGGGTACCTTGAAATGAAGAGTACCTCAGTTGTTGTTTTTTTTTAAATTAATGGACAGGTTATTTGACTTAAGCCAGGCTTGGGCTTTCGATATGCAGGATTCCATTATGTTTTGGGCTGTGATAAAGTTATCTGTGGGGAGATATAACATAATATCGTCTGCATAGATGTGGTAGTTCACTTTGAATTTCTTGAATATGTTGCAGATTGGTTGCAGATAAAGGTTAAACAAAAGGGCTGATAGGGCTGAACACTGGGGTATTCCTTGTTCCTGTTTAAATATAGTGGTGGTTTCTTGTCCAAATGAACGTGGTGGTTTCTGTCAGAGATATATGATTGAAACCAATGATAAGCTGTTCCTGATACTCCAGTTTGAGCTAGCCTTGCAAGAAGTGTCTGATATTGTCAAAGGCAGCAGTTATGTCGAGAAAAATAAGAATGAAAGTCTGTTTTATATCATCTATCCCACATATAAGTGTGTCAAAGAGGACTAACAAAAGGGATTCAACACCATGGAATGGACGGAATCCAAACTGTTGTTCATCTAGGGGAGCATTCAGGTCAATAAAGTCCTGTAGTTGATTTTGGACAACTTTCTCGATTATTTTCGCTACGAATGGTATGCTGGCTATAGGTCTATAAGCTGTGGGGTCTAGCTTGTCAAGTGATCTGTTTTTTAAGATTGGCCGAATCATGGTATTTTTAAGTTCATTTGGCATAATACCTTGGTGGAGGGATTGGTTGACTAGTTGGAGTAGATGGGGAGCTAACTCCATCTTTGATGCCTTAGTCCAGGAGATTGTTCCCTTAATATATCTAACACGCCACGCGGAGTCCTCCCATACATAAGCTCGTATGGCGATGTGCCTGTGGAGGTTTGTCTCCTCTCTCTGCAAGCATACAACACAAAAGGCAACATCGTATCCCATTCACTAAACCTACCCTCCAAACCTCTCCTCAACAAGTTCTTTAAGGTTTGATTAAACCTTTCTACTAACCCATTGGTTTGGGGATGGTAAGCTGCTGTGCGGATATACCTAATTCCAAAAGCGTCCCATACCTGGGCCAGATGTTGGGACATAAAATTTGTTCCCCGGTCTGTTAAGACCTCACGAGGGAGCCCTATTTCACAGAACAAGCGTACTAGTTCCACAGCTATTACTCGGGCAGAGGTGTTCCTTAACGGAATAGCCCAGGGAAAACGAGTGGCATGGTCCATTACGACCAAAATATATTGGTGACCTCTGGGTGTTTTAAGCAAGGGCCCCACTATATCCACCCCCAACCTATGCACTGGCTTATTTATGTAGGGGAACCAAAGGTACTTCCGGCGGATGGTTATTAGAGACTCTTTGACACGCCGGGCAGGAGGCACAGAACCTCGCTGTCTCTGCATATACGCCTGGCCAATAGAACCTGGCAAGGATCTGATCCAGGGTACTCTGTACACCCTTATGTCCCCCCACTGGGTGATCGTGGGCCAATCTTAAAATAATATTCTTAAAGGAGGAAGGTATTACCAGTTGCCTCCTTGGATCACCTGTCCGTGGGTCTATACAAAACACTACCATACCAATAAGGTCAGAAGTGAGATACCTCGGGGTTACTCTGGACAATAAACTCAATCTCAAGCCACACATAGACAAAACAATCCAAAAAGCCTACTACAAAATGCGAATCATCAGGAGACTGAAACCACTCCTCGCCCCAGAACACTTCCGTACCGTCTGTCAAGCACTGATAACCCCACTACTGGACTTCTGCAATCCGATATACCTTGGACTACCGAAACAAGCCATCAAACCACTCCAACTGGCACAAAACACCGCAGCACAAATCATATCCGGAACTGCAAGACAGGAGCACATCACACCTACCTTAAAGGACTTACACTGGCTTCCAATCGGTGCACGCATCAGATACAAAACTATCATAAATCTATTTAAGCTAAAACAGCGCACATCAGCCAACAGCCTGCACACCCTCATACAACCAGACACCAGCACACGTCCTAGAAGAAAACAAACACACAACCGAGTCAGCACCCCAAGTGAATACAAGCACACACGCAAGGACACAACAGATAGAGCACTCTCCATGGCTGCTCCAACAATATGGAACAAACTACCGGACGATTTGAGGGCAACTACAGACCTCAAAGACTTTAGAAAACAGCTGAAAACCATGCTGTTCATAGAACACTATGGACACATCACATAACCTAAGTGACTGTATAGCAGCACATGTTACCGCCTAACACTGTATGTATATAAAACGTTTTTAGCATCACTGTATATAGCCCACATTGTACATAGCTCAAACAAATCTAGCACACAATTCAACACGCACTCAACTAAATTTTCACCCTCACTGCATGTATAACACACTCACACTACCAGATTGTTTGCTGTGATACCACCTTGATTATTATGATAAGGCGGTTTAGAAATACTGTTAAATAAATAAATAATAAATACTCTCCCTGTACAATAAGTTGCTATCCCACAAAAACCTTGGTAGGGTCTCAGACCCTTCCCGGGCGAACTCACACGCCCACCTTAAGACAGGATCTGCCTTCTGCTCCTCTGGAAATGAGGGAAACTTTCCTATTACCTCTTCAGGAACCCAGGGCAACTCCTGGCCCGATAGCAATTGACTCCTATTCCTAGCCGTGATGCTCCTCTCTCGCCGCTTTTCAGCCTTTCCCTTCCTGGGGACATCCTTGGCTGGGGTTATTAGGTCATCATGAAAAGAGGTCCCTGGGATTGGCTCTTCCTGGGAATCTTCTCCCGCTTCTGAGGGCCTAGAGCCTGAACGTGTGGTAACTAAGCCTGTTCTTGCTTTCAACCCTTCCTCCACCCCTTTCCTAAACTGGGACCAATCCCGGCCCAGTATTATATCATGGGGGAGTCTAGGTATTACTGCCACGGCTACAGCCCCTCCACTACCTAAACCCTTTATCTTAATCTTTTGAAGCGGATAGGTGGAGGTAGCCCCATGAACACACCTAATTTTAATGTGCCCCCTTGAGGACTCTTGGGAGTGCTGCCTCTGAGCTTCTATCTCTCTCCATAATTTGCTAGAAATCATGGACTGACTAGCCCCTGAGTCCAGATGTGCCTCTGCAGGTATCCCTTCCACCTCTACTGATAGGAGGAATCCCTCACCTATCTCTTTGGGATTTGCTGCTACAAAAGCCTTCTTTATTCCGTAGTTTTTCTTGAGGTGACCTGGCTCACCACAGGAAAAGCATTTTCTCTGGAGGTTAAATCTTTCCTCCATGGGCCTATTTTTCTTATCTGCCTGATGTCTGACAAAGGCTGAATTCTCTGCCTGTAATCCTGTCCTCCTAAAAACGCCCTCTTTCTTTAGGCTCAATTTCTGGGCCTCCAGAAAGCACTCTGCCAACGCAGTGGCTTCTTGGGTGTTTTTACAGTTTTGCATCACTAGGAAACTTTGCATTTCTGTAGGGACAGCTTCAGTAAACTGCTCCAGAATGATCAAATCAATAATGGAATCTACCTTATTCTTTTCAGGTACCAGCCACTTACAGACTAAGCTCCTTATCCTATGATACAAAGCTTGGGGTGTTCCACCCTCTTTCAGTGTACACGCCCTTAGAGACCTTCTATAGACCGAGGGACTTAACCCTACTCGATCCTTTATGGCCTTCTTCACCTGCTCATAATCCTCAATCAATGTTACAGGCATTTCCCTATAGGCTGCAAATGCCTCACCGCTAAGGGTAGTAGCAAACCGCATAGCTAGTTGCTCTTTTGGCCACTGAGCCAACACAGCTATCCTTTCAAAGGCTTCTATGTGGTCATCAAGGTTATCCTCCTTAGTTAAGCGTCCACATGAAAAAGGTGCCAAGCCCAGTCCTTCCCAACCTCGACCCACAGACTGTGTCCTTGGAACAGTCTGTGCTGCCTTGGTTGCCTCCTCCTGGGTCCGGATCCACCGTGCCATCATCTCCAGCAGGGGTTGCTGCTGAGCCCGAAGCATGGCAGCTGCTTGTTCCTGGCTCACTGCTGCCATCTCCCTCTGCTTGGCGAACTGGTCGGCCATCCACGACAACACATCCGCGGTCTCCATCTTGGACTGCGATCACTGCAACACAAACAGAAACAACACACACAATGTGCAGCACTTTTTTTTTTTTCCTCCTTCCCACTTCTGGTGGGAACCTTGTGGCCCTCCCTTACACCAGAATCCAGGCCTACCCCTTCTAGCCTACAGGTTACCTGATTCTGATGCAGGTCTCAGCTTTACCACCAGTCACAGTACTCCCGATCCGACTCCACTCCAGACTTTTCTCCCGTCTTCCTGGGTCGGTCAGCGTCCTTCCGGGGTCTTTCCGTCCAAAGGTACGGCTTGGAGATGCTCCGCTTGACCGCTGGAATGCTGGATCCTGCCAACTACGCCACCTGTGACGCTCGCGCCCCTACCAGGCGGCCGCCTAGTAGGGACGGGTGATCACCTCTTCTATTTCCTAGGGTTGTAGTTGTGTAAGGAATGATGAGGCCGAATGGTTTATAAAGCGCACAGGAATTTATTCAGCTTCCTTGCAGGTAAGTGGATACAATTTCTCCCAAACACATGTACTCTCCAGACAAAAGAAAATAGTGGATACTTCTCCAGTAACAAATGTCCAAAACAAAACAACAGTGAATTCAAATATCAAGTGTTTCTGGCTCACACTAATTTACCTTAGTGCAGGCATCGCATTCCATCTCTGAGACATTTGAATTTACCTCAGCCTCCTTGGCTTCAATGTCCATACTCTCCGCTGAGCTGTAGCAGGGTTCTGCTAGGTACCTCTCAGGAACTTTCTGCTTTAGACTTTTTAACAGGTTAAACAACCTCTCCCACTTTCTTGCCTTCCCTGCTCTAGGCAGGTCTCCTATGGGTTGCTCTTGCTTAACCTTCCTGGTACAACATTTCTTTTTGTGCTGTGTTATCTGTGGTATAACAGTTTCATCAGAGTCAGAAGAATAAACATACTTAGAAGGCCTTGCTGCCTCCCTTCTCCTACCTTGGGCTTCTTGTACAATATTCTCCTGGTTAGAGCTTTGTCCAGTCAGGACTCCCTCTGCCTCAGCGTAGGGCAGAGACCTGTGGTAACACTTTCCCACTCTCTTGCTAGGGTAGGTGGTTCTCCCCCTGGAACCTTCCCTATATCCTTGGTGGCTACTGCGCTGAGTATGGTGGCTTCCTTTGTACCTTCTCTGGCTGTCTTTATAGCGGTTCCTTTTTCTGCTGCTCCTTTTGGCTACAGGGCTGTTCCCTCTGTACCTTCTGGAACCAGGATTGGAACCTGAGCTGCAACTCCCACTTAGGCCTGGACTGCAACTCTGACAACAACTGCCACTACAACTGGAACTGTATCTCCAATCATGCTTCTCACCATGCTTCCAACCAGCACTTGAACCAACTCCTGAATCAGCTCTTGAACCATGCTTCCAACCGCACTCTGAACCACCTCTTGAACCAGGCCTCCAACCAACTCCTGAATCAGCTCTTGAACCAGGCCTCCAACCAACTCCTGAATCAGCTCTTGAACCAGGCCTCCAACCAACTCCTGAATCAGCTCTTGAATCAGGCCTCCAACCAACTCCTGAATCAGCTCTTGAACCAGGCCTCCAACCAACTCCTGAATCAGCTCTTGAATCAGGCCTCCAACCAACTCCTGAATCAGCTCTTGAACCAGGCCTCCAACCAACTCTATCTCTAGTGTTTGTTTGCTCCCTTTCAAACACTGAGCAGGGCAACTCCCTTCCTGGCTCTGCCCTTCTGTACCTCCCACTCCTGTCTGTGGCTGACCTGGAGTGTGGGCGTGACTTCCAGCTAGGTCTGCCCTCTAGGTTTCTCTCCAGGTTCCTGCTGTGGACTATGTGATCCTGTGTGCCCATCCCCCGCAAAGAGGAAAAATTCTTCCTTTTTTCACTTTTCCCTGTCTGGGCTGCACTCTCCTTATCACAGTATCCACCAATTCCTCTCATAGTGAAGATGCTCCTGAAAGAGATGGCAAGGGCTCCCTTACTGGCCCAAGCAGCTCTAGTTCCCTTTACTTCTCAAGCTGTCCATCAGAGAACTGGTCCATCTGGGGAATTTGCCTATCCTCATTATACAAGACCATGGAATGATGTTGTATATCAACATCTCATCCCATGCCCTGAACTTGCCAGTTGGAATCACCAGTGTCCTCTTGTCTTCCAACAGAGATTCCACTTGGAGGTCTTGTGGTTTTAAATGGAAGAAGTTCACCATTTGGTGTGAGGGACAGGCCTCATTTCCCCCACAAAAATTGCTTGACTACCTTCTACATTTGTCAGAGACTGGTCTAAAGACCAATTTAGTAATGGTATACCTCAGTGCAACTGGGGCTTATCACCTGCATGTAGAAGGTAATCTCATCCCTTTACAGCCTTTAGTTGTTCCCTTGATGGTAGGACTTGCTTCTTATGAAAGCACCCCACAAGCCTCCTGCAGTGTCTTGGGATCTCAATATGGTATTGTCTCTGCTGATGAAAGCTCCCCTTGAGCAGCTTGATACCTGTGGACTTCTTTTTGATGGTGGTCACTTCAGCATGCAGTTAGAAAGTTCAAGACCATGGTAGCTGATCTACACCACACTAAGTTTTTTTCAGTAATACGTGTATGGTGGTTCTGTGCACTTATCCTAAATTCGTTCCTAAGGTAGTGTCGGATTTATACCTTAATCAGTTAATCATCCTTCTATCATTTTGCCAAGACCACATGCTCAGAAAGGTGAAAGCGCATTGCACACACTGTACTGCAAGAAAGCCTTCACCTTTTATCTCCCAAGCTTCCCCAAGCTTTTTGTTTTCTTTTTGACCCCAATCAATTGAAGGCAAGCCGTTAACAAATGTATGCTTTTATTTTAGATAGCAGATTGTTCTCATTCACTTATGACCAAGCAGGCTTGACTCTGGAGGGTCATGTCATGACTCATAATGTCAGAGTCATGGCTGCATCGGTGACCCACTTGAGATCAGCCTACATGGAAAAGATCTGCAAAGATATGACCTCGACATCTCTCCACACATTCACACCTCGTTATTGCTTTGAAAGGGATTTCAGATGCAACAGCAGATTTGGCCAGTCCTGCTTCAGAACCTTTTCTGGGATTAGAATCCAACTCCATTCCCTTCTAGGCCCACTACTACTACTTATCATTTGTATAGCACAACAAGGCATACACAGTGCTGTACTGTACATACAGCTGTAAGAGAGTTGCTCATCAGAGTTTGCTCATCAGAGTTTACAATCTTATCAAGATGAAGAACATTGCAAAACTGGGGACTAGAGTATGGTATGATTCACATAAGTGATGAACAAGACAGTGAGGGGCACCAGGATCCATAGGCTGCCTTGTAAAAAAAAAAACAACAACCCAGTTTAAGAGGCAAGTGCTTTGTTGCTCTCAGCAGTTTAGTTTTCTAGTGTCTGCTTGTCATGCACAACTTTCTTTACCTCTTTCTTTTTAAAGTAGCTTGCAGCTAGGCAATCCCATATGTGAGCATTTATTCTGCTTGTCCACCCAGAAAACAGAGAAGGGAATTTTCGAAGGGATATCCAAGTTCAATCTGGGACATGTAAGCCAGAACCTATGAAAAAAATGCAGACCTGTCCAGGTGCAGACATGATTTCACAAACATGGATGTGCCTGATATAGACATCGGGGGGGGGGGGGGGGATGTCTAAATAGACATCACTGGAAAAATATTTCAGAACCTGGACATCTAGGATAACCTAATGATTAGAGTAATGAGTTAGGAACAGGTCAGGCAATGTTCATATCCCACTTCTGCTATCAATGACATTGTGCTTCTTCTCTACACCCTTTGAATTCTTTTCAGCCAAAATGAACACTTTTCAGATGGCTGTTCGTGCCTGGAGCAAGTCTAAACTTAGACGTGATGTTGGATGTCCATGATGTTTCTGAAATCAGGCAGGGTCTTCGAGGTTCCTGGGAATACCCCTGGCACTCCTCCACCATGCCCCCATTCAGATTTGGACATCCTCATACTGGGGACATCCCCAGAGCCAGCTTCTAAAATTGGTCTGGAAATGACTCTGTGCTTTGAACATCTCTTGTCATTTTTAGCCATCCAAAGCATGAATAGAGCTTCTAAAATAACCCCCAGAGTTACTTACCTGTAGCAGGTATTCTCCATGGACAGCAGGATAAGTCCTCACAACCCACCTGTTGTCCATTGGAGTTGTATTCTGGCATTAGCTACTCATAGGACTGATGAGGAGGTGTGCAACAGTGGTAGACGGTTACCATCTCCGACCACTGCTTTCCTTCTCCTCTGTCCAATGTTAGAATTCTAGAATCTAGAAGATGAGAGAGCTTCCCATGTGGGGCTCCATCAGAGACATCACCCATATATAAGGACTTTTCTTCTGTCCATGGAGAACATCTGCTACAAGTAAATAACTGTTTCCCAGTCTGGACTGTGTGTATCCATCTCATCCAGATATGTAGCTTCATAGTGGCTGTAGAGACCTATGGGCAGATGTTGAGCCTGTGGTAGCTGACATTTTTTTAAAATGCCAACCACCATTGATAAAAAAAATATCCAAATTTTCCCACAGCAGATGTGACTGCTGCTGAATATTTGGATAGTGCGATGAGTGGCTGACACTATCCAGACAGTGAGAATATTCAGCAGCTTTCCAGACAGCTTATATTTAGGGAATCTTCTTTGCTGTCCTAAATTATCCGGATAGTTACTCGTTAGCGGTGCTTAAAATTGCTGCTATCTGGATAACTCAAATCTCTACCCTGGCTCCACCTGCTGCTGAATATCTCTCTCAGAGGGATCTACTATAAGTTCTTTTAAATATCGACCCAATAGACTTCAAATGTAGCAAGGATTCCATACAAAGTAACTGCAAAAACAATAATGAGGGGCTAATTTTAAAAGTCATTTCTGTGGTTTAAATAGTTTTTTATGTGCAGAAATAGTCTTTTTAAAATTGTGTCATGCATATGCGTAAACCTCTGCACCTATAGGGGGTTATTTTTAAGCCCTATTTGTGCTTTGGATATCTGAAAATAGGCATGCAGATGTCCAAATCACAGAGAGGTCCCCAGAGCCATTTTAGCAGCCATTTCTAGAGACGTCCCTAGCACGAGGGTATCCAAGGCACTAAGGGCCATGATGAAGGATTGACCAGAGTTATCCTGGGCAAGATGGACGTGCGCTCCCAATTTCAGAAGAGGTAACAGGTTCCTACCCACTAGAGGGACTATCTATGTCTGTTCCTACTCCAGGGCATGAATAGCATCAGAAAAGCTCTCGTTCTGCCATCCAGATACCTGGAGGGTATAGAGAGGAATGTCCTCTGATATCCCCTGTACTCTCCATGCTGATAAAGAAACTCCAGGGAAACAAGGACACTTGTTTTTGGTTCAGCATGCTAAAGGTACGTCCTACATGCAAAATAGCTTGCATGGACATACATTCAGCATAAGATAGACATCCTCGCCCTTTGTACCAGAGACATCTCTGAGGTCGCTTGTGTGGCTATCGATTTTGGGGATGTCTAAGTTGCTAAAATTGGTCTGAAATATAAACGACCCTGATGACTGTTTGGACATTTTGCCTTTGACACTCCAGATTTCACCTAGATGCCCTTTTTAAAATCCCACTTACAGTCAGCATAAGGTTATCTGACCTGAGCAAAGACATTTCTGGGGAAGAGGTTGGGGAGAGGGTTAATGTTTATGCCTATAAAATACACACATGTGCGTTAAATAACCTAGGATGTTTGTGCATGCCAAAGAGCAGATGGAAATATTTGGTAATATATTTTTCATGGGCTAATTTTCAGAGAAAATGTGTGTGCATATTTTCCTTAGGAAACTGGTGTAACTTTATGCATACTTGCCACCTTCTATACCAGAATAAACTTTTCTGCTCTAGAAAAGGCATCTTATTGTCTTAAATTGAAAAGAAATACTAGAAAATCCCTTTAATAGAAGTTTTAAGAACCAGTCTTGTTTCCTCAAAAAAAAGCATCAGTCGTTAGAATTCATTTTATTTTTGTGAATCATTAGAAATCCAAATTGATCCATCTGGCTCCAGGACCACAGCTATGGATTTGGACCTTCTGTTATTTCATTCTTAAGTTTTCCATAGTTCTAGCATTTTGTTAACTTCCATTTTGGTCACTTCCTTCTTCACTTCCGGGATTCTATAAGGCATACAATATTTATTACTTTGAGTCAAACTGTCTTGAGTGAACCTGCACAGCTGATCTCTGAAGCTAAGCAGTGTTGAGCCTGGCTAGTACGTGGAGAAGTGACCACCTTGGAATAGCATGGGCTATAAACTCACTGCACAGAAGAAAGGCCTGGCAATCTACTTCTCGTCACACCTTGCCAAGAAACCCAGGGGTTAGCATTGACTCGACAGTATACATTGTATCTATAACTTTGACAGTTGTCTCTTTGGCAGTATTGCGATATGACATGACTATCTTCCAGGTTAATCAGAAATAGCATCTTTGTTCGGACTTATTTCATGAGCCTTCTGAATTTGCACAGGGGCCAGCTCTGCTGACATGAAGATTTCATAGTCACCTGTCCCATCCTTCACTATGACTATACGAGTAGCTACCTCCAAATCCTCCCCAGCTTTCCAGGGTTTAAGAAGGTCTATGTGGTGGATGTGTTTTGCCTGTTTGCATCCAGATTTTTTGATTTTTATATTTAACTTCCTCTCTTATTTATAGGACTTTGCATAATTTATTTCTAGTACTTTGCATGACTTCCGGCAAAGGATCGACAGTTTATACCAGCATATTTTCACTCACGAAATAACTTCCATTCAGCCTGCTTTTTATAGTGTGGTGCTGGTTACTAAGCTCTACTGTGTGCTGTCTTACAGCGGGGGTCACCTCTACAATTTGATCTTCCATTAGAGTGACAAGTTCAGTAATATTTCATTCTAGACTTGGCTAGTACTCCCAGATCTAATTTTTCTCTGAGATGTCATTGCTATAATAATTCAAATGCAGATAATTCCATTAAAGCCTGGGAAATATTCCTAATTGCAAACATTAAGTGAGGAAGGTGGTCATTTTAGTTCTTTCCATCCTGCTTAGCACTTTCATCAACATAATTTTAAGGATTATATTAAAACATTAATCCAGGTTGTCTGTGCATAGTATATGAAGGATTTTTTGTAGGCCATGTATTTTAAATTTTATAGCTTTCGTGCATGTGCACAAGTTTTAAAACAAAGAAGGTACCCTGGTTAAGGCCATGTTTAGAATGGGGCAGCGCCTGGTTCAGTACTGGAAATATATGACTTTTCTCCAGGACCAAGCAGGAAGTCAGTCCTCACATATGGGTGTCATCGGCGCCGATGAAGCCCCAGCGGAGCATTTCCCCAGCTTTCCATGAAAGCCTTTGGGAATGCTGGCACGCATGCGCGGTTCCCTTCCCACCTAAAGGTGCCATCTTACCTCAGTCTCTTTTTTTCCGAGAAGCCCATCGGACGTGTGTCCTGTTCTCCCAAATAAAAGTGATTTTTTTCTTCGGCGATTTTTGCTATTTTTCTCCGGTTCGATGCCGGTTCCCCTCCCGCCGGGTTCGGTACACCGGTATCGAGCCCGTTTTCTTCATTTTTTGGTTTTTGCCCTTCGTGGCTGGCGTTCGCGCCCTTTTTTCATTTTTTCACTGGAAAGCCGGTCTTTTGACCTCGCTGGGGCTATTTTTTCCCCGATGGCTTCCAGTGGTTTCAAAAAGTGTGATTGGTGTAAGAAAATTATGTCTCTCACCGACACACACGACTGCTGCCTTCGGTGCCTCGGCCCTGACCATGACCCCAAGTCATGTGGGCCATGTGGGAAGATGTCTTCCAAGGCACTAAAGAGTCGACAGCATCAGAAGGAAAGGTTTTTCTCGGACTCTGCCTCCGGCCAGGCCCGGACCTCGTCTGAGGCCTCGACATCTCGTGATTCCGATCCCGAGCGCCGTCGAAGCTCCTCGGACAGGGGGTCCCCCGACTGGGAACGTAAGAGGAAGAAGCGGCTCGCGAGGGCGTCGTCGGAGGAGGTCCCTGGTCCCTCGAGGGCCAGGTCTAAGACCCCCGACCGCCGTCCCGGGCCCGTGGACCAAGAGAAGCCTGCAAAGGTTCCTCGCGTGGAGCCGGAGTCTACTGGACATGTAAGCCCCATAGTCCTCGTGGACTCTCCTCCCAGAGAGCCGACGTCGGGCCCGGCGCTGCTGGGGCCCGAGTCGGTGGCTGCTGCGTCTCCGAAGCTGAGTCTCAGGATGACAGCCTTGGAGTGCAAACTGTCTGCCTTCATGGAGCAGCAGCGGGCACTGATGGCCAGCATGTCTGGTGCATCTGCCCCGACCACCGGGACGTCGACTTCGAAGTCAACCCCGGAGACCGAGCCGATACTCGAGACCCTCGTGGCTCAAAGTCGTCCTCGGTCGAGGTCTCCCTCGACCTCCTGTTTGGGACCGAGGTTGTCGACGCCGGTGCCCCCGGCGTCGGGGCGGGTGCCTCGGGGCCCCGCGGGGTCGGACCCTGCCTCCTCCTTGGACGAGTCCGCCTGGGAGACGGAGGACGAGGAGTCTCCCGATACTTTTAAGACTCGGTGCGTCCCGTCGAACTCACCGCAGTCTGATCCCCGGAGTAGATCCCCTCCGGAGGACACTAGGTTCTCGGAGTTCGTCTGGGATATGGCCGCTGCCTTGGCTATCCCTGCCGATCCCGAGGAAGAGCCTCGAGCCGAGGAGCTTGATGCTCTACAGTACGACTCTCCTCCGAAGGAGACCTTTACTGTCGCGGTTCCTCCGATGCTGGAACGGCTCCTCTTCCGAATGTGGGAGGCCCCGGCCTCGGCGCCGGTTCTAAGTAAGCGAGTCGATTCCATTTATCGACTCCGCAAAAGCCCTGGTTTCCAGAAAGCACAGCTACCACACCATTCCATGGTTGTGGAATCGGCCATGCATCGTCTGAAGAGCCAGAAGATGCACTCCGCGGTGCCCCCCGGCAGGGAGGCCCACAACCTCGATGGCGTCGGTAGGAAATGCTTCCAGGGGTCGATGCTTGCTTGCCGTGTCCAGTCTTACCAGCTGTACATGGGCATGTACTTGCGGGACCTGGCCAAAGAATTGGCCGGATTCTCTGCTGGTCTCTCCGGGGAACCCTTGCAGAGATTTCAGACCTTGTCCTCGGGGATTGGGGAATGCTCAAAGTTCATTTCCCGCGCCGCCTACGATGGCTTCGAGGCTTCAGCCCGAGTAGCGGCTGCCGGCATCGCGGCTCGACACCAGGCGTGGCTGCAGTCATCGGACCTCGAGCCATGGGTTCAAGGCAAGTTGGTCGATGTCCCCTGCTGAGGTGAGAACCTTTTTGGCAAACCCGTGGCCGAGAAGGCCGCTCAGCTCGAGACGGAGCACCTTACCCCGACAAGGCTGTCGAGGAAGACCTCTGCCCCTTCACATAAGAAGAAGGGCTCGGGTAAAAAGTCCTTTTACCCGAGGAAGGGCACTGCCTACAAACAGTACCCTCAGTATCAGGCTGCCCAAGCTGTCCCCCAGGGTCAGCAAGCCAAGGGCCAGGGTAATGGGCCCCGTAGGCAGGGGACCCCCAAGCCTCAGGCCCCTGCTGCCACTCAGCAGGGTGGGGGTTTTGGACTCCTTGAGCATAGCCTCTCCTCCACTGCTCTCCCCACCCTGCACAGGAGGTCGCCTCGCCCTCTTTGCCCACCAGTGGCCCCTTATCACCGGGGACAGTTGGGTGCTGGACATAGTCCACAATGGCTATGCCCTCCATTTTCACCAACTGCCTCCGCCATATTTTCCAGGGGAGCCTCCAAGGCCTCCCCTGCACACAGACCTTCTTCTACAAGAGCTTCATGGTCTGTTGGTGGACAGGGCGGTGGAGCCTGTGCCTCCCCACTTGCAAGGTCACGGATTCTACTCCAGGTATTTCCTGGTACCCAAAAGAATCGGTGGCCTTCGACCCATTCTGGACCTCAGAAACCTCAACAAGTTCCTAGAAAAAGAAAAGTTCAAGATGCTTACTCTTGGAACCCTTCTGCCCTACCTCCAGCAGGGAGATTGGCTATGCTCCTTAGATCTAAAGAATGCGTACACTCACATCCTCATTCATCCAGACCACAGAAAGTACCTCAGGTTCATTGTGGGAGGAAACCATTATCAGTACAGAGTACTACCTTTTGGCCTGACCTCCGCTCCCAGGGTCTTTACCAAGTGCCTGGCAGTTGTGGCGGCCTACCTGAGAAATCAAGGCATCTTTGTCTTTCCCTATCTGGACGACTGGCTCATCAGGGGTCAAACGTCCCTGGAGGCCAGACAAGCCACCCTCAGAACCATTGCTCTGCTTCAAAACGTGGGTTTTGTCATAAACTTCGCGGGCAGGAGAGAGCTTCACGAGCAACAAGCAGCCATTTGCAGAGCTCCCCGGTCGGGGTAGAGCACAGGGGGAGCTTCGGTTTCCCGCTCCTGCACTCCAGCCCAATCCGGGTTGTGGGAGGTCCCGGCGGCTTAGCTGAAAGTGCCGCGGGCAGGAGAGAGCTTCACGAGCAACAAGCAGCCATTTGCAGAGCTCCCCGGTCGGGGTAGAGCACAGGGGGAGCTTCGGTTTCCCGCTCCTGCACTCCAGCCCAATCCGGGTTGTGGGAGGTCCCGGCGGCTTAGCTGAAAGTGCCGTGGGCAGGAGAGAGCTTCACGAGCAACAAGCAGCCATTTGCAGAGCTCCCCGGTCGGGGTAGAGCACAGGGGGAGCTTCGGTTTCCCACTCCTGCACTCCAGCCCAATCCGGGTTGTGGGAGGTTCCGGCGGCTTAGCTGAAAGTGCCGCGGGCAGGAGAGAGCTTCACGAGCAACAAGCAGCCATTTGCAGAGCTCCCCGGTCGGGGTAGAGCACAGGGGGAGCTTCGGTTTCCCGCTCCTGCACTCCAGCCCAATCCGGGTTGTGGGAGGTCCCAGCAGCCTCTATAAAGGGTGCCGCCGGCAAGCGCACCCGCGCCTTGCGGGCCCGCGCCTGAGGGCCTCGCCAGAGGGCCCTTTGGCGTGGCCCTTAGGCAGTGGCATGTCAGCAACACTACGAATGAAGCCAGAACTCTCACATGCAACAGAATCTGACTCCTGCGGCAAGAAAACATCAGGATAATAACTGAGACTCTGATATACCCCAACAACTCACCTAGGTAACCCACCTCTACCCCATCTATAAGGTAACAGCAGACCTAATATACTAGAGAAGTTCACTCCTTGTTACTCTGTTACAAACAGACCTCCCTTAAAATAAGATTTGCTACTGTATCTAGTTAACAGAATACATTGTTCCTACTTGATAGACCTGCTTTGATACAATTGTTACCTATTCCACTGCTCTGTACCTAACTAGTTAATCTGCATTTACTGTTTCTAAAGACCCGTATTACCTACATTGTATCCTCCCATTGCTGTAACCATGGCTCTCTCTCTATTTGCATTAGTTAGCCTCTATCTGTTAACACACACCACCCAAAACACATCAGCATTCCCTACCACCTCACACAAGATCCCCATATTGCATGGACTAGGAAGAAAATATCATTTTTCCTATCATCACTCAGCCCCACAACCACACCATGTTAGGCACTCTCATCTACTATATATCTCCCTTAACACTGTTAGTAGTTCTAAACCCAATCCTGTTCCCTCACATGCCAACTTAAACTGTGCACTCATCAATGCCCGCTCAGTACGTAAAAAGTGGCCAGTCATTACAGATCTCATCACAAAGCTGAAACTAGACATCCTCCTGGTCACAGAATCATGGCTAGCGGACACAGACAATGTCCTTATAAACCAACTCATTCCCCCTGAATACTCAATACACACATGCCACAGAGCAGACCGAAGAGGAGGTGGTGTTCTCATTCTTTCACGAACTAACCTTCAATTTAGATTACTTTCCACCAGGAGTACCACACACATGGACCTAGTTACTATAGCTAACAAACATATCATCCTAAATCTCATATATAGAGCCCCATCCTCACCACCAGAAGATCTATCTAATATAATAGAGCTTGCCTGCAACCCAGAAAGCCCACGCAAATCCAACTGGTTAATGGGCGACTTTAACCTCTCCTCACTTCACCATAGCCATTCTACCACATTCCTTGATGCCATGACTGACCTCAACTACTCGCAGCTAGTTAGCTCCCCTACACACCTCAAGGGTAACACCCTTGACCTCATTTTTGCACCTCAGGCTACAGCGAACACAAACTTTAAGCTATCTCATACCCCTGTCCCATGGTCTGATCATGATTTATTATCCTTCCAAGTCCCATATCAGCAAAACAGTATCCCAGCAAGACATACAAATTTAATATCATCAGGACCAACAGCTCGCTTCAAAACGCTCAACAAGGATGACTTCATCAGCCAGACTCTTCCAACCCTTCGTCTACCAACCAATGACCTTGATGAACTGATCAACAATTGGTACAACACCCTGAACTCCTCTTCACATCTACCTTCCTCAGTAAGACCACTAGCATCCAGCACAGCACTAAAAAGTAGAAACCCAAAACCATGGTTCTCCACTGAACTACGACTATCCCTCCAGAATCTAAGAAAACAAGAGAGAAAATGGCGCAGATCACGTGCTCCAATTGACCAAATGGATTACGAAAATGCCCTAAAGAAACACCGGGAGAAAATAGCTGAAAAAATGAGGGAACACCATACAGAAACCCTCCTCCGATCACTGAACAAACCACGAGACCTCTTTAATATCACTAAATCCTTAACAAAGGCACCATCCTCCAACCAAACAATATCAATTCAACCTCAGGATTTTGCCGACTATCTTCAATCTAAATCCATTAACACAAACTCCACATCAAGTTGTATACCTAACCCCGTCTCAATTACTCAGCCTCTAAAAATTTTGTCGCTCCCACAGTGAAATCCATCACTGACCTTATTGCCACCTTGAATACTACTACAGCCCCAAACGATCCATGCCCTGCCTACTGGATCAGAACAATGCGTGCTGAACTGAGCCCCATACTTGCCCTTATCATGCAACTTTCCTTCACCACCGGATCATTCCCATCATCTCTCAAGCAAACTTCAATACGCCCTCTCCTAAAGAACAATAAACTCGACCCAGCAAAAACTGATTCATATCGTCCAATTTCAAGTATACCCCTTCTAGCCAAAATCATCGAGAAGGTGGTACAAATCCAATTGCAACAGCATATAGATACTTCAGCTCCTCTCGATCCCTGCCAACACGGATTCCGAGAATCACATGGCATAGAGACCCTTCTCACACTACTCATCAACACCTTATCAAGAGGGATTGACAAAATTGAAAATGGGTTCATCCTCATCTTCCTTGACATCTCAGCAGCGTTCGACTCGGTTAACCATGTACAACTTCTTCACCGTCTTAAAGAAAAAGGAGTCCAGGGATCAGCTTGGGAATGGTGTAGATCCTACCTAAACAACTGCTGGCAACAGGTGCGGATAGGATCTTCAACCTCCGATCCTTTCCAGCAACAACAGGGTGTACCCCAGGGATCCTCTTTATCAGCTCTTCTATTTAACATATATATCCAACCAATCTGTGAAATCATCAAAACATTTAACGCCTCCAGCTTGATCTATGCAGATGACGTACTAATATTCACGCCAATAAAAATTAATGCCCCTGACTTTTCCCCAATTATCGCCTGCTTCAACGCGATTACAGATTGGCTCCTATCCCAGAACCTGCGAATAAACTTCAAGAAAACGGAAGTCCTATTCGTAACCAGGAATAAGAAATTCTCCCCCCCCGCAACTTTGAAGGTGAGAGATGCGGAACTACCATGTAAATCATCAATTCGCTACCTGGGAGTAACCATCGACCAAGAACTGACTTTCAAAGATCACATAAAGCAGACCGTTAAATCCATTTACTACAAATTAAGAACGCTGAAACCCTTACGACCACTACTCGCCTCCAATAACTTCCGAACAGTCTTCCAAGCCATTATAACACCTCATTTTGACTATGCTAATATCATCCTGCATGGTCTACCCAAGAGCACCCTCAACCCACTCCAATTGGCGATGAACTCAGCAGCCCGCATCCTCTGCGGCACTTCCAGTAGAGACCACATCACCCCCATACTAACAGAGCTTCACTGGTTACCCCTACAAGCCAGGATAACTTACAAAGCACTCCTACTATCCTTTAAAGCAATTAATCAAATAGCCCCACCCTCCCTCTCATCACTTATTATCAACACCCCCACGAACAGACTGAGAAGATCCGCAGCCGCCAATACTCTTGTCGTACCTAAGGAGTACACTAAATGTAACCAAACAACCAGAGACAGAGCTTTCACCTTATTCGCTCCAACTTGCTGGAATAATCTCCCTCCTCATATCCGATCAATAAAGGACCTCTCTCAATTCAGAAAGGCCCTCAAACACTACCTATTCTGTCATCATCTTTTAGGCCCTAACCCTACACCTCCTCCCCCCATCTCACAAATCACTCTCACAGCCTCTGACATTCCAACAACATAGTCATAACAGAACACGACCTAGACGCTCTGCACACCCAAAGTTACGACCCACTTTAACTGTAAATTTCCAGAGGTAATATATCTTTCTGTATATAGCTTGTATATAGTTTACCATGTTGTCTCCAAGTTACTGACCCTGTTATAATGTAAGCAAAAGACCCTGTTATAATGTAAGCAAAGGACTGTTCTAATGCGAAATTTGTTATCTGTAAACCGCACTGATACCAAAGAGCGCGGTATATAAAAACTGTAAAATAAATAAATAAATAAATAAAGTCCACTTTGCTCCCCTCCTAGAACTTGGAGTTCATAGGGGCAAGGTTGGATTCTCAACTGGCAAAGGCATTCTTGCCAGAAGACAGGGCCCAAAGACTGATGGACGTGGCAAAACTGTTTCTGAACAAGTCCCTGGTCTACGCCAGACTCTGCCTCAGGCTTCTGGGACACATGGCTTCGACAGTACATGTGACTCCCAATGACAGGCTCCATATGAGGCCTGCACAGTGGTGCCTTCAGACTCAGTGGTCTCAAGCCACAGGCAACTTACGAGACAAGATAAAGGTCCAAACCCCTCTTAGCCTCCCTCAGCTGATGGCTACATCCACCCAATCTACTCAAGGGGATGCCCTTCCAAATGCCAGAATACTCGGTGGTCCTCACCACCAACGCCTCTCTAAAGGGCTGGGGTGCTCATTGTCTGGACAAGTGCACCCAAGGCCTCTGGTCTCCCTGGGAGGCAGCCCAACAGATCAATCTGCTGGAACTTCGGGCTATCCGCTTGGCTCTCAAAGCTTTTTCTCCAGCCCTGGCTCACCGCTCAGTCTTGATTCAAACAGACAACCAGGTAGCCATGTTTTATGTGAACAAACAGGGCGGGACTGGGTCCCAGATCCTTTGTCGAGAGACTCAGGACCTTTGTTCCTTTGCCCTAAAGCACAACATGCTTCTCAAGGTGGTGTACCTCCCAGGCCAGGAGAACTGCCTCGCCGACCGGTTGAGCAGAATTCTACAGCCCCACGAGTGGCAGCTGCATCCCTTGGTCATTCAAAAGATTTTCCTGAAGTGGGGTCTCCCTTGGATAGATCTCTTTGCCAGTCCACTGAACAAGCAACTGCCCGAGTTCTGCTCCAGGCAACCGCATCCTTTGAGGATAGCACCAGATGCTTTTCTGATGTCCTGGTCTCAGGGCCTCCTGTATGCGTTTCCTCCCACGCCCTTGGTGGCCTGAACTCTTTTCAAAATTCTTCAGGACAAGGCCTCGGTCCAGCTGGTGGCTCCCAGGTGGCCGAAACAGCCTTGGTTTCCTCTTCTGCTTCAACTGGCGGTGGATCCCCCACTGCCTCTGGGGTTGCAACCCGACCTTCTCTCTCAGGAGCAGGGTTCCCTTCTGCACCCCAATCTCAAAGCTCTCAATTTGATGACCTGGAGGCTGCAAGGGTAGTCTTGGCTCCCTGGGGCCTGCCTCAGGAAGTTGAGGAGGTTGTCCTAGCCTCTAGGAAACAGTCCACTAGGAAAACCTATGCTCTCAAATGGAAAAGGTTTTCTGTGTGGTGTCAGCTATGTACAGAGGATCCTTTCTCCTGTACTGTGCCAGTAGTGCTTCAGTACTTACTGCACTTATCAAATCAGGGACTTAAGTCCAATTCTGTTCGGGTCCACCTCTCAGCTCTAGCAGCTCACCACTCACTGGTGGAGGGACATTCTCTGTCAGGTCACCCCTTGGGTCCCGCTTTCTTAGGGGCTTGCTTTTACTCAAGCCTCCAATCCGTCCTCCTGCCCCTGAGTGGGAGTTGAATGTGGTCTTGCAGCAACTGACTCGCCCACCTTTTGAGCCGATGGCTACTTGTCCACTACACTTCCTCTCCTGGAAGACACTCTTCCTGATGGCCCTTACCTCGGCTAGGCAAGTGAGTGAGCTTCAGGCCCTGGTCTGTGATAGGCCTTACACCAGGATTTATAGGAACAGGGTAGTCCTCAGGACTCATCCCAAGTTCCTATCACAGGTTGTCTCCTCTTTCCACCTCCATCAAGAGGTGGTTCTTCCAACATTCTTCCCTAGGCCTCATGCAAGCCAGGCTGAAGCAGTCCTGCATACCCTGGACTGTAGGAGGGCCTTATCCTTCTACCTTGACCGTATGCAGGGGCATAGAAGGGCTACTCAGCTCTTCGTATCCTTTGACCCTAATAAGTTGGGGTTGGCTGTGTCCAAGCGTACCTTGTCCATCTGGGTGGCTGACTGTATCACCTGGGCTTAAAAGGCGGCTGACCTTCCTTTGCAGGGTAGGGTCACGGCCCATCGTGTCAGGGCAATGGCTGCCTCAGTGGCTCATCTCCGCTCTGTGCCCTTCGTAGACATCTGCAGGGCTGCAACTTGGTCTTCAAGCCAGACTTTTGCGGCCCATTACTGTCTGGAGAGGGAGTCCCGTAGGTACAGTGCTTTTGGCCAGGCAGTACTCCGGAATCTCTTTGAGGTTTAGGCTTGACCACCATGTTCTCAACAGTTAATGTGCAGATGCATACCCTAATGCATGGCGCTTTTACTGTTGGTGCACTTAACCTCCGCCTAGTGAGATGGAGGTAAATGTGCCCACACTAATTGCAACATTGACAGCGTGTAATATGTCCCCCTGTGCTAACTGCAACGTGCTTCCCCTAACCCGCCCATTCGGCACCCTAACTGCAATTGGCAGTTAGCACCAAAATCAGCACTCCAAATCGCACATTAACTGCATGGAGCACTTTAGTAAAGGGGTCCTTTAGTTTCAAAACAAACTGAAAAAATAATTCTAATCTAATTCAGATTTTTATCTTTTATTTTTCTGTTTCATTAATAACTCATGCTTTGGCAAATAGAGTATGATACCAACAAAAATGGAACAAATGAAAAAAAGATATAAGCACAAAAATCAAAATGACCCCTCCCCCCCAATTCCAATGAAATTAAATGATACAAAGCACCACCCGCATGCACACCCTTGCTAAATTCATTAAGGATTTTTCTGAGATTTTGTGACAACAGAAACTGTTACAGCTTATTTGGTTAACCTATCTTTTTAAAAAAAATACTGGTTAAAAGATTGAAAACAGAGGGTAGGGCTAAATGGAGAAATGTGAATAGCTGGGCCCACTGTTTTCTACATATTCATAAATCACCAGAAAATGTGAATGAGTGAGGTGATCAAATTTGCAGACAACATAAAACTATTCAGTTTTAAATCACCAAATTGTGAAAAATTGAAAGAGGACGTTAAGAAATTGGGAGACTGGCTGTCCAAATGGCAGATGAAATTTAATTTGGACAAGTGCAAAGTTAGGCACTTAAAAGAAAAAATGATTCAAACTATAGGTATGTGATGCAAGATTCCACATTAGGATTCCAATAATGACTATTCAGATGCTACAAAATTTCAGAAATTGCATATTAAATTGATTGCAGTATTAAAACAAATTTTCTTCTTTCTCTATGTTCTTAAATATTTTTATAATGCAACTTGATTATTCACTTCGTTATTGTTCACTTATTCATTCTGCAGCATTTCTATACAATCACATGAACCGGACCAGCATAACATTTTATAACCAATGGAGCTTATCTGTCAGCACTGCTTCTGTTATAAAGTTGACTGTTATTTCATCATTGCTTCTATAATATTATTTTATATAGCATTTTCTCATATGGTGCAAAAATGTCAAACGTCACACAGTGAGCAAGTCTTAAAAGAACTTTCTGACTTATCTTATCTCTAGTCTAGAGTATGTACTTGTCAATTATTTTGTTCTGTATTAATTCTTTAGTCCCCTTAGCCATCTCTGATCTCAGCCGACGGTTTTGCTATTGGGATATATAAGTGCCATGGCTTATCTGAATATTCAGACATGCCAATATTTAAATGCCACAGCAGTCAGCCATGTCACTTATATATCAGCGGGATATGCAGCGGAAGTAGTCTGATTGGAGCCACTGCTGAATATAGTACATGCATCGTGCCAAAGAGAGCTTCCTTATAGGGTTCATAAGATTTTATGTGTATGGGTAACACAGGTACACTACCAAAAAACTGCCTCCAGTTTTGCAACTGATTCCTATAGATTTTGGGGTGCTGAATCCAGGAAAAATAGCCAAAATGTTCCATCACATCACGTTTTCTTGCAAAATTAGATTTCTTACCCATATAAGGAATGTTCACATAATTTCTTTTTAGCCGACTGCAGTTTATTTTCTTGGCCCAAAATAGAGGTTGTAATGGTTAACTAACTAGAAACACTCCCTCATGATATTTTAGAGTGTTTTGCATTCATTTTATACATTAACAGGACAATTGGGAGGCGGGGGGCTAAATCCAGTACTCGCGCTGGCGCATGTTCTTTCCTGTTCGCCTCGCCTCGTTCGCTCGCTCGCTCGCTCAAACACGGTGGTTGCGACATGAACGTTCCTGTCAAATTTCAGTTTCTTGCAAGTTCATTATTACCTTTTGTTTGCTCAGTCGTAATCCAGCTTTATTCCGAAGTGGTTCACTACAGTTGTAGTTTGCAGTGCTGTGTATTTGTGATGGCTCACAGAGCCAGAGGTTGCGTCAACTCTCCGGACAGTTTTTGTTTTATTTGTGGGGAATATACCGTGAAAAAGCGGCAGAGGAACATTTCTGCATTTATTAAAAAAGTATATTTCGCCTATTTCGGTTTGAAGTTAGGCGATCAAGACAAACCGTGGGCTCCTCACAAAGTGTGCAAGACATGTGAGGAAGATCTACGCTTATGGATGAAAGGTAAAAAACAAGCATTTCGTTTCGGAATACCTATGATGTGGCGTGAACAAAGAGACCACAGCAGTGACTGCTATTTTTGCTCTTGCATTGTGAAGGGATACAACTTAAAAAATAAGAACGTAAAAAGTTACCCCAACCTTCCCTCAGCAATTAGGCCTATGCCTCATAGCAACGAAGTACCTGTGCCTGAACCACCAAAATCTTTGGATCATATTTGTGTGGACGGTTCTGATCATGATGAGACTCATCAGATGGCTTTTCCCGATGAGTCCAGTACTTCCGAGTTTGAAACTGAACCAGATCCGAAACCTGAACTTTTCTCTCAAGCTGAATTGAATGATTTAGTCCGGGATTTAGGACTCCCAAAAGATGCTGCCCAACTGCTAGGTTCTCGGCTTAAACAGAAAAATCTATTGTCACCAGGAACAACTTTTTATTGGTACCGCAACCGCGAGACACAATTTTTGAAGTATTTCAGCAAAGAGGAAGATTTGGTATTTTGCAACGATATATACGGAGTGATGGAAAAGTTTAAACTCAAGTATGATCCTGCTGAATGGCGGCTGTTCATTGATTCGTCAAAAGACAGCATAAAAGGTGTTCTTCTTCATAATGGCAACACATTCGCTTCAGTTCCTATTGCTCACTCTGTTATTCTCCAAGAAAAATACGAGAATTTGGCCCTGATTCTTCAGAAGATTCGTTATGATGAGCATAAGTGGATGATTTGTGGAGACTTTAAAATTCTATCCATGCTATTAGGGCAGCAATCCGGTTTCACCAAATATCCCTGCTTCCTTTGCTTGTGGGATAGCCGGGCCCGCGACCTACACTGGGGGAAAAAAGAATGGCCAATTTGGGAGTATTTGAGACCCGGTGAGAAAAATGTTCTTCATGAGAGCTTGGTACCTCGTGATAAAATTCTATTACCACCTCTCCACATTAAGTTGGGTCTCATTAAGCAATTCATCAAGTCCCTTCCAAAAGATGGTGAGTGCTTTCGGTACCTTAGCTCAAAGTTCCTCCGACTTTCTGAAGCAAAGCTAAAGGAAGGAGTGTTTGTTGGCCCTGATATAAGGAAACTCATTTCAGATGGAGCATTCGCTGAAACGATGTCTGAGAAGGAAAAAGAAGCCTGGGATTCCTTCAAAGATGTTGTTCTCAAATTCTTGGGGAACAGGCGGGATGAGAACTATAAGGATATTGTTGCCAGGATGCTCAATGCCTTCAAAGAACAAGGCTGTAACATGAGCCTGAAAGTCCATTTCTTGCACTCCCATGTGAACTACTTTCCCGAAAACGTGGGGGCGTACAGTGAAGAACAAGGTGAAAGGTTTCACCAGGACATCAAGGACGCAGAGAGAAGGTACCAAGGAAGATGGAACACCACTATGATGGCTGATTTCTGCTGGTTGCTGCTGCGGGAAACCCCAGATGAAAAATACGCCAAGCAGCGCACCAAGAGAAGCATTCGGGGGAAGAAGAAACGGGCCCACCAGGAGATTGATTGACCCAAGAATGACTTTAAAATCTAAACTGTGTTGACAAATATCGTGTTTTTACTAAACTTTGAAATAAAAATTTGCTAGTTATTACCACAGTGTCGGATCTCATTTATTAGAATTTTATTTTCACACCATCGGGTGTTTGTCTTCATGTATTGCAATGGTGCGGTTTGCGTTTTCTATTCTTACATACATACCTGTACAACATTTTTTGCACATTTCTTTGCTTTGCTTTGTGTCTAACCTCGCTCTTATATGCTCAATGTTTGTGCACATGTATGTGGCTGTTTTAAGTGCAGACAATTTTGCTACCATCACAGTGTGTTTTGTTGACATTACTCTATTTTTATGTGCTGCCTTGTTACAATTTTCTTTATTCTTATTTGAATAACTACTAAACAATTAGTATAAAGAATTCATCCAAGAAACTTTTATCTCGATCGCACTCAATCTGAAATGTTCACCTCAAACTGCTAACCCAATGTAGCAAAAAATCTGTACGTGATGGAGCAAATTGGTTACCAGATTTGGATTCAGCGCACCAAAAAACGTAAAAATCAATCGAAACATTAGAGGCAGTTTAAAAAAAAATTTTTTTAGTGTACCTGTGTAATTTATCAAGGTGTACTTGGAAATTCCTCTTAATTAAGCCTGTGGCACCTAACATGATGGGAAAGAGCTTAGTATCTTTCTGCCACATTTTCTTGGCCCAACTGCGTTTCTTGGTACGTTGTAGGGTCCTAGAGGTGTTTTAGCAAGCAGAGTTTCCAGAGAGTATGAAAGGATGCCTTGGTACTTGCAGAAATATGTGAGGACAAATTAAGATCAGAATCAATAATACAGCCGAGAACCTTGATGTATGTGGCAGTATTTGTTGGAAGGTGTGACTGTGTGGGGAGAGGAATGGCCGGTAATCTACATGGTTTTTGTCTTGGAATGTTGGAATGTTTTTAGCTTTAGTCAATTGGCAAGTAGCCATTTCCTGACTATCTATAAGCAGGAATTCAGTTGGGTCAGATCTAAGGTACGGTAGTTGGTGAAAGCAAGTAGTTGTATGTTATCTGCATAGGATAAAAAAAAAACAAAATTCTGTGCTCTTGAATGAGTGTTGCGAGGGGGCTAAGGAAAATGCTGCATAATGTGGGAGACAATAATGAGCCTGGTGGAACATCAGAACGTAATGGGAATGTAGTGAAAGTGGTAGAATTAAATGTAACCTGAAACGAGTGGTTTTCTAAAAAGGATGTGAAGCATTGTAAAACTGTGTTTCTGATACTGAGGTTTTCAGGATGGGCAATGAACAAATGATGGTCTATCAAGTTGAAGGCAGCTGACATGTTCAGGGAGACAATAATAGTAATCTGATGTTGTACCCCTTGCCTAGGCCAGTGGCTTAGGGCAAAAGGGGCTGCCTTATTTTTCCTTAAATAAAGAGTCACTGGTTTTCTCTACCAGGGAATTCTGGGAGTTGTAGTTCTTACTTAAAGACAAAGTAGTATGACCACTCAGGTTTGTTCAGGCAAAACAAGAAAATTTATTTTGGGTTCCCCTTTTGCATCAAATTCAAACACAAGGCAAAATAGGATTATTCTCCAAAGATAACAGGAACAAAAGTTGCATTTGGAACCTCAGAACTGAAAACACCTTTTCACATCACAGCTGTTCCCAGCTCATTCTTCAGCATGTTGATTCACAGCTACCTCTTGTCATTCAAACCAGGTAAATTCCTTCCATTTATATCCAATGTAGCTTTAGTTAATAAACTCAGGGTTCAGTGAATGTTCTTTAATTTAACAGAAGGTCTTAGCTTTCTCCTAACTAAGTACAATATTGCTCTTCAAAGACTTCCTGTCTCAGTCCTTTTTCTTAGCAATAATTAAACTTCCCTTCTACATAGAGAACAATCCATTGGTGCTTCATTACACCCAGAATCTTCCTCACAAGGATCAATCTGCATGTCCTCTTGCACCATACATTGCTTATCTTCCCCTGGGTTTTCAACAACACGTTCAAACTTACTGTTTTGTAGAAACTTCTGGAGTTCCTCTAAAAGCTGCTCTCCTTGATAAGAACTGGTTGTACCTTGAGAGTAGGCTTTTCTGTCTTGCAACAGTTTCTTTAATACTTTAATTGTATTCAGGTCTATCTCTCTGCTCAAGGCTGGGTTCTGGTTATCTCTGTCTATAACTGCTTGTACCCACCTTCTCTCAGCTTGGGTTCCTGGAACCGGGTTTTGCACACTCTGCTCTGCAGTCTGGCTCAGCTCATTAGCAACGTGGAGTAAAGCTTTCCACGTCTGCCTTCTCTTGGCTTCCTTGAACCAGGCTTCACTGCTCCTGAACCCTCTGGCTTCACAGCTGCTGGACTCTCAGCTGCTCTCTCTCCTTCTCCTCCCTCTGCTCCCACTGAGGCCAGCTTAAAAACCTGCTTTGCAGCTACCACTCCCTGCTCCATGCACATGTGCCTGTGATTAGAGCTCAAACCTGCACCTACCTTAGGGCTTGGGCGTGGCTCAGCCTCAGCTAGTATGTGTTTCTTTAGTTTATCTGAAGCTTAAACCCTGTGGAAACCTTGCCTGTCCCTTGTCTTAAAGGCATATTCCCTATTTTCCTCTGTTTCCATCTGTTCAACACCACTCTCATCGTCACACTGATCAGAATCTAAGTGATGATGCTTGTCAGTAATGAGAGCAGTTAGTATCATTTCTGTGCTAAGGTCTGTGTAGAAATTGGATTAGCAAAGGTGGAGGGTATTTGTTTTTTCCAAGAAATCATTAAGTTGGCCATTGACACATTTTTCAGTAATTTTTGAGAGGAATGTGATATTAGAAATGGGGCAGTAATTTTCTGTTTGGGTTGAGTCGAGAGAAGGTTTCTTGAGTGTTGGGAGGATCAGAGCTTTTTTCCATTGAGTGGGAACTATGCCTGACTGTAGGCTGGTATTAACTTTGATATGCAGAGGAGAGAGGAGGTCTAGGGTTGGTTCTCTAATCCATTAGGAACCACCACCCAGGAAAAAGATTTAGGCGTCATTGTGGATAGCATGTTAAAACCCTTGGCCCAGTGTGCAGCAGCAGCCAAGAGAACAAATAGAATGCTAGGTATCATAAGGAAAGGAATGGAAAATAAAACAAAAGATATTATAATGCCTCTGTATCGTTCCATGGTGAGACCGCACCTTGAATATTGTGTGCAATTCTGATCGCCGTATCTTAAAAAGGATATAGCATTATTAGAAAAGGTTCAGAGAAGAGCCACCAAAATGGTAAAGGGGATGGAAGGATACTCCTATGAAGAAAGGCTAAAAAGGTTAGGGCTCTTTAACCTGGAAAAGAGACGGCTGAGGGGAGATATGATAGAAGTCTATAAATTAATGAATGGAGTGGACCGGATAAACGTAGATCGATTGCTTACGTTATCAGAATATAGAAAGACTAGGGGACATGCAATGAAGCTACAGGGTAAACTATTTAAGACTAATAAAAGAAAATATTTTTTCACTCAACGTGTAATCAAACTCTGGAATTTGTTACCGGAGGATGTAGTAAAGGCTGTTAGTGTAGCTGGGTTTAAAAAAGGGTTTGGACAAGTCCCTGGAGGAAAGGTCCATAAACCATTATTAAGAAGGGACCCAGGATATCAATGCTTGACCCAGTACAAGCATTACGGAACCTGTGTCTTTTGGGAAAACTGCTAGGTATGTATGACCTAGATTGGCCACTGTTGGAAACAGGATACTGGGCTTGATGGACCTTGGTCTGACCCAGTATGGCATATCTTATGTTCTTATGTTCATATAGAAGGGATAGCATGCAGGCCACATGTTGTGGAGTTAATGGTTTGAATTGTTGTCTGTAGATTGAATTGAGAAACTGTATTAAATTTGGACCATGTGCTGGTTATTGCCAGTGGGTCAAAATCTATTTTTATTGGTAGGGAGGGTGGGTATTGGTTTAGCTTGAACATCTTCTATTTCTTTTTTGAAAAAGTGTGTAGATCAGTGGCAATGAGGAGAGATATATTAGGGGAGAGGCCTGTTTTATGGAAGGGTTAGGGTAGATATTAGAAAGAAGCGTTTCTTTGTTTTATTTTGTGCATTTTGGATTGCTTTGAAAAATTGTTTCTTTTGGCCTCGTCTATTTTGCCTCCATAAAACTTTTGTAGTTCGTTGAAGCAGAGAAAATGAAACATTTGTCGTAGGGCACCTCCAGCTTCAAACTGCCTTCCTCAATTGTCTTTTAAGGAGAACAAGATCAAGATGAAACCAGGGGTGCAAGTTGTTATGCACAAGCACATGCTTGTGAGTGGAGACCTGTGTGGTGGCTTTCGCCAAGGAAGCTCAGAGTATGGAATTCCAGATACTTAAGACTGAAGGGACAGGGTAGGAAGGCCCATGGAGAAGGGGGGAAGATGGTGCATATCTGTAAATTATGTCTGGGGTTTGTTGGAATTATTAGGGAAGGAGTGTATAGAAGATAAGTGACTGCTATGAATGAAGAATTGTTCCAGATAATGATCAGACCAACTAAGGAGAAGGGAGTAAAAATCAGACAACCAAAAAGCTTCTCAAGATAGAGAAAAGACCTTATCCAGTGTATGACATGCTGCATGTGTGAGAAAACATATGTATTGAGTGAACTGTAAATTATTCATAAATCCAATGAATGAGATATCTTTAAGCCTTTGAGGATTATCCAAATGGGTGTTAAAATCACCCAAGATAAAATCATACCTGGATTAAAAGAATCTGTGTCTCCCGAGTCACTCAGTTCATATCAATCAGTCTTTTAACTAAATTCACACTGGCCAGGCTTATGGATATTCAGATTCACCCCATTCAGTTTCATACACTGACACCTGCCTCAGGATCTCTAAACTCAAAGAACAAAAATAGAATTCTCACTTTAAAGTTGATCTCAGAGAAAATATCTCAAACAGATCAGGATGAAGTTAGCTTCATAGGTAGTCTCTCCCTGGATCTTTTAGTGGAGTTTTCATAAGGTCTGCTACCTTGAGTTTAAACATACAGGACGATCAGCAGAGAGATGGTCTGTCCAAACCTACTTAGAACATTGTACACCCCTCTATATGCCTTTGTTTAGGGTTGTACTTGCTCCGTACCCTCTATGGACGTTTTTGAAGCGCAAACATCATTTAAGTTTTGCGTTTAGTGGAAATGCTCTATTACTCTGATTCCATCCTCTTGTTGTATAGAGATCCTCTGTGTTTGTCCCATGCCTTTTTGAATTTCAACACTGTTGTTTGTCTCCACCACCTCCAACAGGAGGGCATTGCAGTCATTCACCACACTTTCCATGAAAAATTATTCCCTGATGTTTCTTTTAAGTTTACCTCCTTGCAACTTCATTTCATGTTCTTTGGAAGAGGTTTGTGTGTTCGTTAATATCTTTCAAGTATTTAAATGTCTCATATCTCTCCTGTTCTTCAGGTAAGTTATCTGTCCCAGCACTTGCTATCCAGATAAGTGCCGCTGAAAGGTATATTCTACAACACTAAACAAATAGTGCCATTGAATATCCTGACAGACCGTGGCACTATCTGGATAGTGCCATGGCGACCTATGAGCAGAGTGGAGTTGGAGCCAAGAATTATATCTATAGTAGTGATATACTGTATTACCTTTTATGGTACATCATTTGTACTGTGCTATGCTGACATTATGAGTATCCTATCTATGTTATTTGAATGTGCTACAAGGCTTCCTATTAAGGTATATCATTTGTATTTTTTTATAGCTTTCAAGTTATCGGGTCCCGTGCTTTTGCTTTGGCAGTACCTGTTTTATGGAAGCATTTGCCAGTCTCGTTACGTGGATGTTTGAATCTGTTGTCTTTTCATCGGCTATTGAAGAGCCATTTGTTTTGTCAAGCTTTTGGCGCTTGATTTCTTTTTAATGTTATTTTAAGATGTGTTATATGTTTTCTATACCACTTTGAACTTTTGTGATTAGGCGATTTATAAATCTTATAAATAAAATAAATAAGTAAATACATTTTGTATCGTATTTATGTTTTTTTGAATGTTTTGCTATGCTATTTTAAAGTGTGCATTACTGACACTGTATCATATTGATATCTATTATTGCCAAGTTTATCTCACTGTTCTAATGTCTATTATGCTGACATAGTGGTTATTTTGCTACTGTAAATTGTCTGTTGTACACCGCCTTGGGTGAATCTCTTCATAAGGGTGGTTAATAAATCCTAATTAATTAATTAGTAAATAAATATAAAATTCAGTGCTGCTATATGGATACTAGTTTGATAACTTTAGACAGGAAAGGGCTGTCTTAATGGCTATCCAGACAGCCTATCTATATAGCACACTGAATATCGCCACAGTATGGTTAGTGTTGATGCTGATCACATTAACCAGGTATTTAGATACCAGCCCTGAATATCCAGTTTACGTTTAGCTGCAGTGGCTGGTGACATAGCTCGGTACTCACCAGAGAGACTTTGCAAAGAAAGTACAAAGAGCCGCAAGCTCCACAGCTTCATAGAAAATAGACTATCAGACTCCAAAGCATCAGCTGAAAACCAAACTGATCTACAAGGTGTTAATCATTTAGCCCACAAATGTGCACTCTGATTAGAACAAGTATTTTTTAGATTTTTGAAATGCATATAAAAGCCTTTCAGTTCAGCAGATATCCACTCAAATACTCACAGTCCCAACATCACACCCATGTTTCAGGAAATACCTGCCTCAGAGATGTTATTGACTGGATGAGACTCGAGACCAATAGCGTTTTCTCTTTCTTTATTGCTAGACCCAAAGCTTGGTGCCATCCCTATGACTCCAAATGGTCATCTTGACCCTGTTCCTTCTCCTAACCAGCCAATCACAGCTGGGGTTACAAACTCTTCAAGAAATTCCTTACAACGGGATCAGGTCCTTATTGCTGTTGGGTCAAGGAAGAGTAGTGTGATGTCTCTAGGAAGAATGACTTATGATCAAAGATCACTGGTAAGCAGAGTGAAATGTTAAGTTAGTATGGAGTGCTGCAGTTCAGGATTGAGGTGCATTGGCAGAGCTGTGTGTATGGGGTAACACTACTGGAATAGCAGAGGATACTGTAGGTCAGGACTGAGGAGCATTGGATGACCTATGTATGTGGGATTGCAGTGCTAGAACAGCAGGGGTGAATGTTGATGTATTGGAGAGAGATTTTTTGGAAGCTTACCCAGTAATATGATTCCTTTTTATAGTCTGGTTCTCGTAGCTCTTACTATGGGGCATGGAGCCGCACAGGAGCTTGGGGGAGTCGACGCTCAAGCTGGAACAGCATGAGTAGACGTCCTAGCCTGAAACCAAGACCTCCGTCAGCAGAACATGAATCTCTTCTCTCTGGCGAACATCACCGGACCCCAGACGAACTGCAGCAAGATGGATCCCGAACTAACAGGGACTTCAGCATAAAACACCGGCGGACACTCTCTCTGGACACTAAAGATTCATCAGATCTAGCAGAGCCCATACCTTTGCTGTCTAACCGGAGGGCTAGCAGGAAGAGCGGAACAGTGCCTGCTGACCACCAGGACTGTAATGGGAAGACTCCAAATATTGTCAAAGAGGTCTTCCCAAAGATGAACAGCCGCAAAGAAAAAGGGGAGGATGATGAGGAGATTGATTACGTGAGTATCATGCAACTGTGAGTAATGACTAGCCTCTATTATCTAAAGGTGAAAAATAGGAAGATTAGTAGGAGGAATAAACCCCATACCATGTTTCAAGCATTCAGTAAATGCTACCATCTAGTCCAGATCAGATGATTTTGCCACCAGCTATAATATTTGAAATGTATGTTTTATTTTTCACTGTTTTGTTGTTTAGAGATTAGTAACTGTTTTCCACTCAGTAACTCCTGTTTCAGACCACAGTGCAACTCTGATTACTTCCTTAATGTCTGGTCTATAATGAATATCATAAAGTGGAAGGGGAAATGGCCGTCCCATTGCTTAGGGTGCAGGTCTGTACCTTGCAGTGGAGAGGACTTCCCATCTATCAAGGTAGATTGGGCTTGGGTGTGCATGGAGCTGATGTCTTCAGGGAGAAAGGGAAGACAATTGCCTATATGAACAGCATTGAGGATGTACCTCAAAGGAGACATGCCTGCAGCCCTCGAGCCATCAGGGGTTACACTGGATATGAGGAGGGGAACTTAAAGGTGGAGAGCAAAAAAGGGGAAAAGGGAAAAAAGTATGGTAAGGAATAAATGAAGACTACCTATATTGTGACTGGACACCGGACCCTAGTCTGTACTAATTTCCCGGCACTATGGTATAGTCATCCTATAAAGCCTTTTCTTCTGGACAAGAATCTTTTTTTTGCCGTACCGTCCCTCAATCTCCAGGAACAAGTAGGAAGTCAATCCTCACATATGGGTGACATCGGCACCGACGGAGCCCAGCGTGGGAACACTCCCCAACATCAAATAGGAAAGTCTTTTGGAGCATTCCTCCACACCTGTGTGGTTGCCTTCCTGCCTTAGTCTCCTCAGTCATCTTTTTTTCATGGAGCCTTTGGGACCTCGCCCATGTCAGCCGCATCAAGAGACTTCTGTATTTTTTGTGGTACTGTCAAGTACTTTTTTTGCCTTCCTGTTACCGACTCGACTCCCCGTTGATTCCGCTCCAGTTCTGCTTTATTTTCTTTTTCTTTTTTTTGTAGAGATTTTTTTTCACTTTTTTTTGTTAAGGTCTGTGGCCTACCCCTTCATCATTGCAAAATAATTTGACTTTGCCTCGGTTCTTTTCCCAGAAATGGAAAAGCCCCGGAGTGGCTTTAAAAAAATGCTCAAAGTCTTCCAGTACCATTTCTATCACCGACGAGCATAGCTGGTGTCTCAAGGGTTTAGGTCCAGACCACGATGTAGATTCCTGCCCCCACTGCCAGAGGTAGGAAGAACCAGAAGGCTAAGCTGTTTCCAACAGACTCAACTCCTTCGGTGCACTCCTTAGGGGCATCGACTCCATCTGAATCCTTCCATCCCTCTAGATCGCCACTTAGTCAAAAGCACAAGCATCAGGCTGAGTCTCCAGTGCAGAAGAAAAAGAAGACATCGATGTCGCATTGGACACCGAGCATCGGCATTGACACCGACACCCCTCTCACTCCAATGCAGACTATTCAGCGAAGCAGCCCCTGTGGGAGGCATCACCCTCCAAAGCCGCAAAGGGGCTCAGGGATGCCCCTGAGGCCCAATCCTCGGTGGAGCCCCTGATACCAGCATCAGGAGCTGTGACCCACACTATTGTGTCCGGAGCCACTCCTCCTCTGGTACCGACCCTCGATGATTGTGTCATTGCCATCAAAAAGAGCATCACTGCACTCCTTGCAGTAATGACACTTATACAAAAATAGGTCGTAATGACACTTATGGCATCAGGGATATCGCAGTCAGCACCGGTTCCACCGACACCGGCAGACTCGGAGGTACCTCTCGATACCCTTCCACAGGCATCGCCTGCGTCGCATCGCTCTATGGACCAACCACTACCGAGGTCTTTGGTGCTGCCACACTTGATACCCTCATCGTCCAAACACCCTTTCTCCGAGCACTGGAGGTATAGAGGGCATCATAGAGATTACTTTGATTTCCTTCCAGATTCTGATTCTGCACCAGAGGCCTCTGATTCCAAATCCATTGATTTTGATACCAACAAGTCTGTGCCATCAGATCTGTTGCCTCCTTACGAGTGTCGAAGGTCTCTGCCCAAGAAAATGTCTATTCAAGATTTTATCAACGAAATGGAAAATGCCCTGGAAGTATCTGTGGCTACGGAAACAGAACCCAGGGAAGAAGAGCTGCACATTCTACAGTATCCATCGGCACCGAAGGAAGCGGCAACCCTCCTGGTGCACAACATCTTGAAAATTTAATGGCTAGGATATGGGAATCTCCTATGTCAACTCCTGTAGTCACCAAGAGGCTTGATATTCTTTACAGAGTCCCTCCTTCTCCAGGGTTTCAAAAACCTCGGCTCCCTCACCACTCTATGGTAGTGGAATCTGCCATGAGAAGGATCAAAAGCCAAAAGAACCACTCATCGATTCCTCCTGGAAGAGAGGCCAAGACCCTCGATGCTTTTAGCAGAAAGGCTTTTCAGGAAACTATGTTAGCTTCCAGAATAGATTCCTACATAGTATATATGGACATGTTGCTCAGGGATGTCTTGAGGGATTTGGTAGAATTTACCACATTACTACCCCCTGACAGACAGGCAGCTCATCAGGTTTTAGTCACACATGCCCAATATACATCAAAGTTTCTAACAAGAGCAACCTTTGATGCCTTTGAGGCCAACAGCGGGGCTGCTGCAGCCTGCATTGGATCTAGAAGAACAGCCTGGCTTCAGGCATCTGATCTGGAACAATGGGTCCAACATAGGTTAATCAGCATTCCATGCAATGGGGAGAATTTTTTTGGCCAGAGATGGAGGGAAAAAGCAAGTAAAATAGAAATGGATGACCTCACCATGAAGAGGCTTTTTGGAAGATGGCAGATCCTTCTAAAAAGAAGACTGTCACCAAAAAACTCTTCTTCCCAAAGAAGAAATGTTACTTCCAACCCTATCATCCCTATTCCTCCTACTCTGCTCCAGAACCACAGAGAAAGCAGGGCCAAAAACAACCCAGGAAACCAAGGTAATGAAATCACATCCTGCTCCTACTACTCAATCAACTCAGTGTTTTTGACTCCTTCCTAAGGATCATGGCCAATTCTCCAATGACTTCTCCACATCCTTCCAAGATCACAGGGAGACTAGTCCACTTTGCACACCGCTGGAGAAACTGCATCTCAGAACCCTGGACATTACGTCTAGTAGGCCAATGTCTACAGATGAAATTCAGAGATCTTCCACCCACTCATTTTGTAGGCTAACCCTCCTTAGATCTCCATCAAACCAGCTTGTTACAACAGGAGATCAACTCTCTACTAATGCAGGAGGCAATAGAGGAAGTGCCTCTTTCTCAACAAGGCCTTGGCTTCTACTCCCGATACTTTCGTATCCCAAAGAAGACGGGAGACCACAGGCCTATACTACATCTCAACAAATTCCTTGTCAAGGAAAAATTCCAGATGATTTCTCTGGGTTCCCTTCTTCCTTATCTGCAACCAAATGATTGGTTTTGCTCCTTAGACCAAAAGGATGCTTATACTCACATACTTAATCCACCCAGATTACAGAAAGTTCCTCAGATTTGTATTTCGGAACAATCATTACCAATATCAAATCCTTCCTTTCGGTTTGGCTTCAGCACCCAGAGTTTTCACAAAGTGCCTAACTGTGGTGGCAGCCTATCTTCGAACTTTGGGGATCTTTCTGTCCCTCTACTTAGATGATTGGTAGCTAAGGGCAGATACTGTTATGGCAGTCACTACTGCCCTCAAACAGACTATCTACGTCCTACAGGAGTTAGGTTTTGTCATAAATTATCCAAAATTGCACCTCACTCCAACTCAAAACATAGAATTCATAGGAGCTCGACTAGACATGATCCAAGCTCGAGCGTTTCTGCCAGACAATAGATGTGCCCGATTAATGTCCTTGGCATCACAGATCCAACAATGGCCAGAACATTCCTACGCCTCCTAGGCCACATGGCCTCCATAGTCCATTTCATTCCATATGCTCATCTCAACATGAGAATAGCACAATGGACTCTCTCACAGCAGTGGAAGCAATCCACAGACCACCTCTCAGACTCCATCACCATCACCCCTCAGATGAGGTCAGCCCTGCAGTGGTGGAGCAAACACACAACCTCCTCATAGGGTTACTTTTCAACAGTCTCAACCACAGTGTACACTGATGACCGATGCATCAAAGCTAGGTTGGGAGGCTCACCTAAATGGTCTTATGATCCAGGGCAAATGGACTTTGTAATAGAATCTCCTACACAACAATCTCCTCAAACTCAGAGCAATCTTCATTGCCATCTGGGTCTTCTCTGCCCATCTCAGGGGCCGCTCAGTCCTCATTCAGATGGACAATCAGGTGACCATGTTTTATGTAAACAAACAGGGAGGAACGGGCTCTTTCCCCTTATGCACAGAGGCCATCCACTTGTGGAACTGGGCAATCTCTCAGGAGATTCACCTTCATGCAGTGTACCTTCCAGGAATGGGAATTCCTTAGCCGAAAGACTGAATTGCATCCTCTATCCACATGACTGAAGTCTGGAACCTCAAGTAGCTCAACACTTGTTCCAGCTTTGGAGGATGCCAGTAATCAACCTCTTTACTTCTGTCAATACTCAACTACCTCGGTTTTGCTCCAGTATCCCTTCCTCTCAAAGGGAGATCTCGGATGAATTTCTCCTTCATTGGGGACAGCATCTTCTCTATGCTTTCGCTCCTCTTCCCCTCATAGCAAAGACACTATTCAAACTATGAGCCAACAGGGGAATAATGATCCTCATTGCCCTTTACTGGCCCAGACAACCCTGGTTTCCCCTACTTCTTCAACTTGTTCCAAAACTTCCCCTCAACCTCAGTTACTCTCACAACCTTCTCTCTCAGGAACAGGGGACCCTCCTACACCCCAAACTCAAGACACTTTGCTTGACAGCTTGGCTGCTGAGTGGGTGGTCCTCTTACACTTAGGACTCCAAGAGGAGATTTTACAGGTTTTCCTATCTTCCAGAAAAGATTCCACCAGATGCTCATATGCATTCAAGTAGCGCATATTTGCCATTTTGTGTTCACAGAAAACACTAGATCCTTACACATGTTCAGTCCCTGATCTACTTCTATACCTGCTCCACTTATCCTCCTCTGGTCTCAAGACTAGCTCTGTAAGGGTCCATTTATGTGCCATTGTGGCCTCTCACCATACGTTGGAAAACCGGCCGATCTTGACATATCCTTTGGTGGGTAGCTTCATGAGTGGTCTTCTCCTGACATAACTGCCTCTTTGTCTACCACCCACACCATGGGATTTAAATGTTGTTCTTGCACAGCTCATGCGCTGTCCTTTTGAACCCATGGCATCAGCCTTTTTAAAGTTCTTAACATGGAAAGTCCTTTTTCTCATTGCAGTCATCTCCGCTCGTAGGGTCAGTGAACTGCAAGCCTTTGTGGACTATGCTCCATATACCACATTCCACCATGACAAGGTAGACCTTCGGACACATCCTAGGTTCTTACCGAAAGTCATCACCTCTTTCCACCTGAACCAATCCATCTCACTACCAACAAAATTGCATACTCTTGATTGTAAGAGAGCATTGGCATTCTGTCTGGGCCGTATTAAGGCTCATTGCCAATCCTCTCAGTTATTTGTCTCTTTTGGCCAAAGTCATCTGGAGCTACCAGTCTCTAAGAGAACAATTTCAAACTGGCCATTAGACTGCATATCTTTTACTTAGTCACAAGCTGGTCTATCTCTTCAACACCATGTCACTGCCATAATGTCCAAGCCATGGCTTCCACTGTAGCTAACCTCCGTTCTGTCCCTATTTCTGAAATCTGCCTAGCAGTTATTTGGTCTTCATTTCATACCTTCGCAGCACACTATTGCCTGAACAAGGACTCCAGAAGTGATGCTTAATTTGATCAATCTGTTCTACATAATCTTTTTCAAATTTAGACAACTTGTCCTCGGCCCTCTGAACAAGCTGATTCTGTTTGATCCTTGCTGTAACCTATAGTTGTGCCAGGACTCTTCTCTCGCTCATCAGTCTGTGGCTAGGGAGTATATGTGAAGACTGACTTCCTGCTTGTTCCTGGAAATAGCATGGTTACTCACCTGTAACAGGTGATCTACGGAAACAGCAGGAATCAATCTTCACAACCCGTCCATCTTTCCCTTCAAGCTGTCCCATTTTTTTTTTAATTATTATTTTGTCCCCGCTATAAACCTGACTGAGGAGACTAAGAGCTAAGGTGGGAAGGCAACTACGCAGGTGTGGAGGAGCGCTCCCTAAGACTTTCCTATTGGATGCTGGTGAGTGTTCCCATGCCAGGCTGCATCAGTGTCAATGTCACCCATATATGAAGACTGATTCCTGCTGTTCCCCGAGATCACCTGCTACAGGTGAATAACTACACTTTTTCAAAACCCTCTTCCTTCATTCAAGCACTTGCAATTTTACACTGGTTAGTATTTTGAAAAAGAAATTTACTTACATATGTGTTATAACATTAGATCCATAGTAGTGAACTAAGAGTCTGCAGAACTGTAAAGACCTTAGTTCAAGACCCCTTTCCCTCCAGATGATTTTGATTGAGCCCCTGCATTTTCTCTTGTGCTCTTTTCACTCTTCTAAGTTATTAGTGAAGCCGTTCTCCTGCCCTTCCCCTAGATTTAGAAGTTAAGATATAGTTCAAGGATCAGAACTATGCCGACAGTCCATCCATCCCCCACAGTGTTTGAGATCCTGTGCGAATCCATGATGTTATATAAAATCCATACCAAGGGCAGATTTCAAAGCCTTGTTCCCAAATAAATTGCTGTGGCTGACAGTTGCCCTCCTCTGCTCAGCTAAAAGTACAAGCAAGCTTCTATAGCACACATTCTTTTAGCTGGATTGCGAGGAGGCATTGCCAGGGCGGTATTTAAGTCAGAGAAGGAAAATTGTACATGCATATTCAATTTTCAGACATATACGCACAGCTTTCCTTCCTCTCAACCACCCACACAAATAGCAGATGCTCTTCTTGCCCACACTTTGTGCTAATTTTGAGAGAGACTAGCTGAGTCTGGGGAGTTCTCCTTTGAAAATTACCTACAAGGTGTGCATGCTTTGCAACTATGCAGGCTACTCAGAATTGTTCCCATGGCTATGAGGGGGGAAATGTACAAAGAATGCGGCCATCTGTAAGGCCTGGGGGAAATGTATGTGCTCAAATTTGGATGCCTTATCTCTGTAGGTACTTTTTCAGTAAAAACCTAGGCCCACACTTTGGAAATCCAGAGGTATATACATTAGTGCACTCTGCAGCTCAACCCTACCCCAGGAATGCCTCTCCAACACACAGGCACGATTATGCATGTATTATTTTTTTTATTTGTATTTTAGACAATCTGTGTGAGGTGCAGCATGTATATTCATAAAAACATGAATGACACAACATATAAATTAAATACTACATAAATAACTGCATAAAATGGATACCTAAGCAAATACCCAGTTTGGGATATTGGTTATATATGCATAATTGAACCCACATCCATGGAGGACAGTTCTCAAAAACCCTGTTTTACGTGCAGAAATGCATTTGAAAACTGCCCCCCTTATATTATGATTGTTGTTGTTAATTTGGTGGGAAAGGGATAAAAACGAAATCCATTCAGGGTGGCTCATCCTCGCTTGTTTTGTACTGATCCTCAGAGCCTGTGTTTCCGCATCCAGAAGATGATTGAAGTGTATCGCCCAGACTGGTGTGAGATACGCCAAGACTGGTCTGTGTTCCTTTTCTCACCTGAAAATAGGTAAGTTCAATGTGAATGGGTGTCTCTTTCTCTCTGAGGTCCTTCTAAGGAAACATGCTTCCAGCTACTGTTCCTTCCAATGTTCCACAGGTTGTGTGCTTGTATGCCTATTGTTGGACACATAATTTTGGAACTGAGTGGTGGTGACAGGGGACCGCTCTTCTCTTCTGCCCTGAGCCATTTTTACTTTAATGTCACCATCAGGAACTCTGTCTTCCTCCTTCATTTTCTCCTTCTTCCTTTTATTCACGTCCATCTGTGCTCCTCTTTACCATTTCTTCTTATGCTTCTCTATCTTTTCTCAATTATTACAGTTCTTTACTCCATTTTGTTCTCTCTTACATTTCCATTCCTTTATTTGTTTTATTTCCCCTTACTTCCCCAATTCCTTCATCTCCATATCATCCCTCATCCATGCCTTTCCCATTCTTATCCTGTTCTTTCCCATTCTTACTCTGATTGACACAAGAAACCCCTAATACAATAATATCATCAACTGCATATATGAAGCCGAATTATGGCTTAATGCAAACAACCTGCAAATCAACTACAAAAAAACCGGAAATCCTATTCACCACAAGAAGTCAAAATTTCACTCCCCCCTCTACCTTCAGATTACACAATATCAGCATACCAGTCAAGCAAGAGGTAAAATACCTGGGTATTATTATCAACAAAGCTCTCGATATGACATCACAAATAAAACAGACTGCCAGGATGATTTTCTATAAACTAAAAACCATGCAACACCTAAGACCTATTCTGGACCCCAATGACTTTAGAACAGTAGTCCAAGCTTTAATCACCCCACACTTGGACTACTTCCATGGTCTCCCCAGAAAAAATCTCCATACACTCCAACTTACCCAGAATGTAACAGCCAGGATCATCTCTAAGGTTAGCCTAACTGACCACATCACACCAATACTCTATAACCTCCACTGGCTCCCCATAGCCAGGCAAATAAAATACAAGTTAATAGTCACCACCTTCAAACTACACAATGGTATCACCCCCCCCTCCTACCTCTCCACCACAATTCAACCACAAACTGACACCAGAGTCAGGTGCAAAAGCACCCAGAACCTTCTAACAATACCCTCCATAATTCATAAAACCAAACAAACAACTAGTAATATGGCTTTCAGATTCACAGCCCCCACCCTCTGGAATGCTCTCCCTGATTCAGTCAGAGTAATTAAGGACCTACTGACTTTCAGAAAAGAATTAAAAACGTACCTATTCACTGAATATTATAACTCACTCTCAACTCGTTCTGCCCCATCCCTAACCCCCCACCCCCCAATAACATAACTCCCCTCCCTTTCATCCCCTATTCACAAGGCCTTGTACATAGTTAAGAAAACCAGCAACCCTATGCTTCTATATATGAGATTACTGGTATGTATATAGTTGCAGTTTCATTGTAATATGCTTCAAAATGTTCCCTGTAATGACGTTCCACTGTTCAATGTAAACTGCCCCTGTTCATTGGAAGGGGCGGTATATAAAAACGGTTTAAATAAATAAATAAATAAATTTACCAACAACCTTCCATGTACCCCTTTCTCCAGCATCCACTCTCCTGCCTCTTTCCACCTTTAAACATCCACCTTCCTGCCTCCTTTCTCTCTCCCTCAAGCTTTTGCAGCCTTTCTTCGTCCCATCTGTCCCCACCTCCTTCACCTAGCCACATCTTTCCTGTCTCTTTTCCTATTTTCCCGAGCATGTGCTCCCTGCTTCTTCCACCATACTGCCAACATCTTCCCCCTGCTTCTGTCTTCTCTCACCTGTCTCTAATCCCCAAGAACTCGGCAACTGCTCGCGCCACTCTGAATTAAAGAGTTTTGCCTGGTCTAGTGGATGATCTCTACCTAAAATTAATTATGCAATGAATTTAATCTTGAATGATGATTCTCTAGTTTTCACTTTTCCTTCAGGTTTCGCGTCCTCTGTCAGACAATTATTGCTCACAAGCTTTTCGACTACGTTGTGCTGGCTTTTATCTTTCTGAACTGCATCACTATTGCACTCGAAAGACCCCAGATCGAGCAGAAGAGCACGGTGAGAGCAGTCTTTCACTTTTCCCCTTTGATTTCAAGCTACCAGGCATTTGGAGGATGAGGCATAGCTTATACAGTTTAATTAGTTAAATTTCAGGGCCAATCCTTCTTAACTCACTTCCCATTGCATTTAGGTCTTTGTAGTTCTCATTTTCTGTATCAAGCTCAGAATATATTTGCTGGTCTCTGCAGAGCTTACCGCCAGCTCAGAGTCTTACTCATTAAACTAAGTAGGCAAGCAGCTGTCACGCTGGGCTTTCTTGGGGGATATTTATATGAATGCTTAGTGCATCTCTTACACTTATTATGATAATGTCAACTAATATTTATAATGTTCCTGTCTGATGCATTGTTTTTAATTATTTTTATTTGAAGTAACTCATAAATACAGGGTCATCACATAAGCTATTGGTGCTCTGCTATAAAAAATAAAATAAAAGCAGGGGGAAGCAATAATTTAGCGTACAGCAAGCTGAGCTTTCTCTGCTGTTGGAGCAGGCTATTAGTGTGTGTCATGCTGCATTGCTTTTGGGATCAGGAAGCTGGCTGCTGTCTGGTTCTGACTCAAATAGGCTTATCCTGGCTCAAATGTTTGGCTGAATGTCCAAATTGGTTGTGAACTTAATATTTTCAGCCAACTAGAGTTTGGCCCGCTCAGTTCAGTTATCATTTTGTGTGTGTTAATTTGAATTTTAATGCGAGACTGCATTTTTTTCTGAGCTCTTACTCACGGTCTCTGGTACAACTGATTTGCTGAGTGATGGGAAGGCAGGAAGATGTCATCTAAAGCATCTCTCTCATCTATCTTATGGCTTCAGATAGTAAATTTTAAGATTTTAGAGTAGGATATTCAAAAGCACTTTGGGTCCAAAGTTCAAAGGCATTTACATGGCACTGTTAGTGCCCGCTGACTATGCACTGGTACTGCCACTATACACCTCGCTGCTACGTGGTTAGCATCGGGGTATTTCGGGGGGTTTCCATAAGCGGTACCTAGGGATAACCAGTAAACGGCGATATTTAGCCGCTGTCCGGTTATCTGTCAGCGGTGAAAGCTAGATGCAGCAAAAGCTGGCCTAACTTTTGCCGCCAAGGCTAACTGGGCAGAGGCTGAATATCGCAGCTGCCCGGTTGGCTTCTGGCTTCTGCAGCTGAACTGGATAGTCAATGATGGTGACCGGATATGGCCCTGGCATTGAATATCCAGGTTTAGTGTTCAGCAGCAATGGCTAGGCGGTGTAATCGCACTAGCCGCCACTGCTGAACACTGGACCATTTATGTTTAGTAGCAGCCACTAAAGGTATAAAGTACCCTATCTGGATACTACCGCTAAAATTTCCTTGACCATTCTTGCACTTTTCTTATAGTGCCAAGGTGTTTCAAGGGTGTCCTAGGAGCCTTACTATGGGGTAGATTCTGACCCGCGTTTAGCGGAGATATACATCTGGGGCAGACGTATATTCCCTGCTAAATGTCCGAGTCATATTCCTGCCAAAGAGCTCCCCACACATCCAGCTGCCATCCAGCCTGGGACCGGCAGAGGAGGTGAGAGAAGGCCGATAGGGGGTCGGGTGGCGGGGGAAAATGAACTTTGTTGCCGGTGCAGGCGATTGGGGCTCCTGCATGGAGCCCTGGTATCATGGCGATGGGATGCCAGTCCACCATGGCTCTATGCAGGAACCCAGGCTGAGCAAAGCCGGGGAAATACCTGGATGTGCTGCGGGCCAGAATTGGGGCATGTCCTGCCTATCCAGGCCCGTTGCATCCGATTCTGATCCCAGGGGACATCTAACCCCATCAGAATCTGGTGCAAATCCAGCCTGTCCAAAGTTTGGACATCTGGTAGGCCGGACGTGCCCTGATTGAAATTAGCCTGTATATGGATAGCAGCAATATTCTGCCACTATCCCTATAATTAAGCGATTATGCTAGGACAGAAACAATGCTATACATATAGAGGGTTGAAAGTGTACTCTGCTCTTCCCCTCACCGGTAACAGCACCTGGGCTCTTGGGTAACGGATTTCCACACTCAGAGCAATGAGAAGGAAGCAATAACCATTAATAATACAATTCACACACAATTGTATTATATATAAAACCAAAGCTTTGGGAGACAGAGTAAAGCTTGTACCTTGTCTCTCTGACCGCAACTACTTCGGTCACTGTTTTTATCAGTCAAAATTCCATCTCACAGCATAATTTCCACCTTATTATTCTACGTCAAGCATCACCTATATTCATAATGTGCATCTCTATGTCATAGGTCAGATCATATTAGTAGAGGTCATCAGGAGGAGACATACATGTATTCCCAGACATAACTTCTTAAACAATAATTCTAACACAAGCAGTTTTCACATGTATGTTTCAAGACTGAAGAGAAAGTTCTTCCCTGCAATTTCTGTGTTATAAACAAACCTAGTTTCTCTGTTATGTAAAAGTTCAGCATAGTTTTTCAGTACAGTCTCTCAAGGTTGTTAGCTAAGTACGTAATAGGCACTGGTTTGTCTGAGCTACTGAATCTGTGGTGTTAACTCTTTTCTGAGGGCTTTCTGTGATATACTATTTTTAAGTACTCTCACAGTATACACAGCCTTGTACAGACAAGCTTCCTTTCAAGAGTCGTTTAGCGGGTCTGGACATCCAGACCGACTAAATGCCCGGATCATGCTACTGGGGACAGAGCTCCCCACACATATAGTTGAGTTGTGCAGGGAGCTCTGTTGGTGGACCGGAGGGGGTGGTCCATGGGAGGAGCAAGGGCAAGTAGTGGGAAATAACTGACCCCAGACATATAGGGCCGGTTCAGAGGTCAGCTCTGTACATCCAGGGGCTGCGATGTAGATGGGGTCCTTATTCCACTTGAAGGTGGAATATGTCCCCCTGGAAGGCGGGGAATTGTGGTGCAGGACCAGGAGGACAGGTTGAGGGGATTCCTCACAGCCCGACCCTGGCCTTGGAAGGCCCGATTGACTGTGGGGAAACATGTTTTTCCGTCAGCCATTGATCATGGCTTCTGATTGGAGCTGCAGTGGCATAGCAACAGGACACTCTGTCACCGCTGCTCCATTCAGGAGCCGGCGCTGGGGATCTGCTAGGCTTCCGGCCTGACAGAATCGGGGCCTGGCCTGCATGTTCAGGCAGGTAGACCCGATTCTGATCCCACGGATATATCTAGCCCCCACAGGTTCAGAATTGGGTGCTACCGCTTCACGACCCGATTCTGACAGGCTGTACAGGGGCAGGACGTGCAGAATAGAATTGGCCTCATAGTGGCTGAATATGGATGCCGTGGGGTAATTTTGGAAGGGGCCCTTACTTTAAGCGGTAAAATATGTACCTACTTTGGTGTATTTTAGTCATTATTGTGCATATGTGGCCACATATGTGCATTAATGATTTCTTATAAAATACTGACTAGTGTAAAAGTACATGAGTTGATAAGAAGGCACGTACTTTGCTGGTGGGTGTGCTCATGGATAGAGTTTGGGCAGAATATAGGCAAAGCACACAATTAGATTATAAAATACTATAATTTATACCTGTAATATAGATATAAATTACAGGTAAAATATAGATCTGAGCATTTATAGCAGCTCTAGGGTTGGTTTAAATGTCCAGGCTGTAACTCAAGGTGCAATCTCTGCCACTTATATGTGCGTCCAGGCTTTACGGTGGAGCACAGTAGTGACTACAAAGTGGAACAGGTGAGAACAGAATGACAGATTTCCAGTTTTCTAGTGCTGCACCAAGGCCGTCATAATATATCAGTTCAGGTTTAACCACTTCCTGCTTTCCCAGAACACTACTGCTTCTCATCGGAAAATAGCTATCCTGGCTTTAGTGGGAAAAGTGGCTGTGGAAGTGTTAGTGGTTTTATTGGCTCCCTGCTCATCAAATCAGATCCCACTGAAGGATATATAGAAGACCCTGGGAGGCCATTTTGAAGGTCCAGTCTTATAGATATGAGTTTGACCAGAGGAAACTGGCTGCAGGAGAGAAGATGGCTGGCTTTGTAGCCCTACTGAAACATTTGGTAAGCCCTGAAAGTTTGGAGCCACTTGATCTAGTTACTGAAATGCAGGCATTGATTATGGGTAGTTGGACTATTGTAATGCCTAATATACTGTTATTTCCAAATGCCAGCTACATAAGTTACAGCTGGGCAAAAATACAGCAGCCCATATCTTTAAGGGGCTTAAAGCTTTTGATCATGTTACCGCTGCATTCAGACGTAACATAAAGGAGTTCTTACAGGATTGGAGGCAGTATGCTTTTATTAGAGATACATCAAATCCGTTTGGCAAAACCTATTTCTTTGATTGGGTGACTAGACAATTAAATTGGGTGAGATCATTAGATGTGATGTACTCAGAACCTTACAGAGCTAGAAAAGTGCCCTGTTTGTCTAACAAATATGGTGTCCCCCTCCACCCAGCCACATTCAGTAACTCACTTTTTTGAGCTCCTGGAAGCCCAGTTATGATATCAGTGCCCCCTTCTGTGCTTGCGTCTTGTGCGGCTGCACTGCTCACACAGCCCTTGGTATGACCCTGAATGTACTACGATTTCAGCAAGGCCTTTGAAACCATTATGCATAGAAACTGAGCGCCCTTGATTTGAGCCTTAAGTGACTAACTGAGTTAGGAACTAGTTGAGTGGGAGGCAACAAAGAGTAGTAGTGAAATGACGTTCATTCTGAGGAAAGAAACATTACCAGTAGTGTACCACAGGAATTGGTCCTTGGTTTGGTTCTTTTGAACATTTTTGTAAGCAATATTGTAGGAGGGCTGTCAAGAAAAGTTTGCCTTTTTGCAGGGATGATATCAGAATCTGGAAGGCATGGATAACATGAGGAGGGATCTAGAAAAGCTTGAGGGATTGTCGAGAGTTTAGCAGTTAAGATTTAATGCTAAACATGCAGGGTCATGCATCTGAGCTTCTAAATCTCAAGGGAGCAGTACATTATGGGAGCATGAAGTACTTCTGTGAACAAAAAAAGAGCGGGATATAGGAGTGACCATCTCTGATGATCTTAAGATGGCCTAATTGACAACAAAAGCCATAAGGATGTTTATGTACACAGGGTGAGGAATGGCCAGCAGCAATAAGGAGGAGATAATGTCTCTGTATAAATCTCTTGTGAGTCCTCATTTAAAGTACTGTGTACAGTTCTGAAGACTGTGCCTTCAAAAAGATGGAGTCTATCCAGTGGGCAGCTACTAGAATAGTCCATGGCTTTCATGATAAAGCATATGGATAAGAGTGCTGAGAGGGATATTCAGAAACATTTATCCAGATGATGCCGCTGAGTATCCAGAAAGATCGTCTTGATGCTATTCAGAGAGAGCCAGGGTTCGTCCCTGGGTAGAAACAGTTATTATCTGGATAGTCTCAAAACAAAGTTGAATCTCCACTAGAAGCCACTAAAGCCTAATATTCTAGAAAAAAAAAAATTGTCGGACTCCTGTACTTCAACATGCAAATCAAATACTGCATATGCTTTCTAGCATGTCCATTTTACTGCCATTATTTTAATTGATTTCATAAATTTCCTATAGCAGTAAATACATTTTTTAAAAAGTCCTCAATGGACACTGGAACTTTTAAAAAATTTATTTATACTGCTATAGAAAATTTATGAATTCATTTGCAATAATTATAGTAAAATGGACTGCTAGAAAGCATATGCAGTATTCGATTTCCATGTTGAATTACAGGAGTCTGACAAAAAAAAATTAGAATAATAGGCTTTAATGGCTTCTAGTGGAGATTCTAAGCAGAGATGAATCAAAGTTAGCGGCTTCCAAAAAAGAAGAGATAATCACAAAAACAAAGGAGCGTAAAGAGACCATAGGCTGTTAACAATCGTTTATTTGAAGCAAATCCCGCTGGCCAAGTTTTGGCAACATGAACCTTTGGCAGAGGTCAAACTTCAAGTTTCGATGAAGCTCTCAAAGATAAAAAGCAAATGAACAGTGAAATTGCTAGGCTCTACAGCAAGCGGCACTGCCTCATAATTTAGCTGTTCATTTACTTTTTATCTTTGAGAGCTTCATCGAAACTTAAAATCTGACCCCTGACAAAGGCTCGCATAGCTGAAACTTGGCCGAGTCGGGCTTTGCTTCAAATTAAGGATTGTTTATATCCTATGGTCTCTTTACGCTCCTTTGTGTTTGTGATTATTTCTGGTGGAGATTCAATTTTGTATTGAGAATTGTTGATTTCATCATTTATGGTGATCCAGATAGTAGCAATTTTCAGCAGCAATGTCTGGATAATTAACTGCATAACTTGGCAAAGCAAAAAAGCTGTCCTAAGTGGTATGTGCATGGGCTATCTGGATAGTGACTGTGCTATCCAGATATTTAGCATTGGCCAACATCCAGATACTGGCACGGAATATCCAGATACATTTTCAAAGCACTGCAGTCTGCACTTAGGTTTTTGAATATCGGCACCTTCGTTTCTATGTTTCTGTGTTTCCACGCGTGGTGAGTCCGGAACTACCTCTTCAAGTGGGGAATTTGGATTCATGAGTATTGACATTCTGTGAAATTGTGTGTCTTAAAATTCGTGGAGAAGAAAGATTGTGAATTAAATTGATTAATTCTGTGTCTGTTTTGAAAGCCAGAAAGAAGTTTAGATTACTACTACTACTATTAAACATTTATATAGAGCTACAAGGCATATGCAGTGCTGTACAGACACATATAATGACAGTCCTTGCTCATCAGAGCTTACAATCTAATTAAGACAGACAAGACAAAAGATAAGAATAAGGGTAGAATAGGGAAGGGTAAGGAGACACAAGGAGAAGCGATCAGGATCCAAAAGCAGCTTCAAAAAGGTGAGCCTTTAGCATGGATTTGAAAAGGGGGAGAGATGAAGCCTGATGTACAGACTCGGGTAGTTTCTTCCATGCATAAGGAGCAGTAAGGTGAAAGGATCAAAATCTGGAGTTGTCAGTTGAAGAAAAGGGCAAAGAGAGAAGCAAACCAGTAGAAGAGCAGAGTTCACGAGCAGGGTGTAAGGAGAGAGGACAGGTAGTGAGGAGCAGAAGAATGACTGTATTTATAGATCAGAAAGAAAAGTCTGGATTGGATATGGAATTGGAAGGGAAGTCAATGAAGAAATATGAGAAGAGGGGTTATATGAATATATTGAGGCTGCCAAAAGATTAGTGACACAGCAGAGTTCTGAACAGATTGAAGGGGAGTGAGTTGACTCAGAGGGAGAACAGCAAGAAGAAGGTTGCAATAGTCGAGAGGGGAGATTATTAGAAAGTGGACAAGTGTTTTAGTAGTGTGTTCAGAAAGGAAGGGGTGAATTTTGTTAATGTTAAAGAGAAAGAAATGACAGGTTTTAGCTATCTGTTGGATATGTGAAGAGAAGGAGAGGGAAGAGTCAAAGATGACCCCAAGGTTATGGGCTGAGGAAACAGGAAGAAGAAGAGTGTTATCTACAGAGATAGAGAAAGGAGGAAGGGGGAGGAGGTTTTAGGGGGAAAAATAAGGATTTTGGTTTTGTTCATGTTTAATTTCAAACGGCGGTGAGACATCCAAGAGGCGATGTCAGACAGGCAGGCAGAGATGCGGGCTTGAGTGTTGGAGAAATACAAGGTGTAGAAAGATAGATCTGAGACTCTTCGGCATAAAAGTGATACTGAAATCCATGGGAGGAGATGAGAGCACCAAGGGACTAGATGTAGAAAAAGAAAAGGAGAAGGCCCAGAACAGACCCTTGGAGAACACCGAGAGAAGGATAGCAGTAGAGGAGGAACCACCAGAACAAACCCTGAAAGAGCAATGGGAGAGGTAAAAAGAGAACCAGGACAGCACAGAGCCCCTAAAACCAAGCGAGGACAATGTGTCAAGGAGAAGGTGGTGGTCAACACTGTCAAAAGCAGCAGAAAGATAAAAAAGGATGAAAATAGAGTAAAGGCCTTGGATTTATCCAGGAGCAAGTCTCTGGAGACTTTAGCAAGTGTTGCCTCAGTAGAATGTAAGGGATGAAAGCCAGATTGAAGTGGATCCAGCAGGGCTTGAGAGGAAAGAAATTCAAAACAATGTAAATGAAGGGAAGAAGGGAAATGGGTCAATAATTCGAAGGACAACTAGGGTCAAGTGAAAGTTTCTTGAGAAGAGGTGTGACTACAGCACGCTTGAAGGCTGCAGGGACAGTAGCAGTGGAGAGCAAGAGATAGAGAATATGTGAGAAGGAAGGGATGACAGAGGAGGAAATGTAGTTAAGAAGATGGTTGGGGATAGAATCAGAAGAGCAATTAGTAAGTTTAGAGGAGGAAAGAAGATGAGAGATTTCCTCATCAGAGATCATAGAAAAGGATGAAAGGATAACAGAGATTGAGGGGGAAGGTTGGTATTGAGGTGGGGAAGAGGCGATGAAGCTGATCTAGTGGGGAATTGGAAAGTAATTCTGTGGATTTTGTCTTGGAAATAGTTGGCAAGGATTTGGGCAGAAAGAGGAGGGATTGGAGGTGGAGGCGCTTGAGGAGAGAGTTAAGCATTGAGAAGAGACGGCGGAGGTCAGTGGCAAATGAATTAGTCAGAAGGACATAGAAGTTTTGCTTGGTGAGTGCTAAAGCTGACTGGAAGGAGGTAAAGCGTAGTTACTCACCTGTAACAGGTGTTCTCCAGGAGCAGCAGGAATCAGTCCTCACTTATGGGTGACGTCGGCGCCGACGGAGCCCTCGCGGAGCAATTTTTCCCCAGCTTTCAAAGAAAGCCTTTGGGAATTGCAGCGCGCATGCGCGGTCGTCTTCCCGCCCGAAGGTGCCATCTTAGCCAGTCAGATGACATAGCTAAAAAAAGACAGCATAAAAATTTGCAAAAGAACATAAGCAGACGATTGCAACTCCAAGGGGAGGAGGGAGGGTAGTGAGGACTGATTCCTGCTGCTCCTGGAGAACACCTGTTACAGGTGAGTAACTACGCTTTCTCCAGGACCAAGCAGGAAGTCAGTCCTCACTTATGGGACTCCCAAGCTCAAGGCTACCGGAGACCCTAAGCACAAAAATGAGCTCCCTCTAGCTCAGCAGCACAGAAGGATAGAATCTTCGCTGAATTATCACCCACCGGTAGCCCACATCCGGGATGGAGGGTAGGAGTTGCTCAGACCTCAAAGAGATTACGGAGGACTGCCTGTCCGAAAGCACTGTCCCTACGGGACTCCCTCTCGAGACAGTAATGGACCGCAAAAGTCTGGCTCGAAGACCAAGTAGCGGCCCGGCAGATGTCTGCCAGCGGAACAGAGCGGAGGTAAGCCACTGACGTAGCCTTTGCCCGAACGCAATGAGCCGTGACTCGACTTTCTAAGGAGAGTCCGGCTGCCCCATAAGCCCAAGAGATACAGTCCGCAACCCAGATGGACAGAGTACGCTTGGAGACCGGGAGCCCCAATTTATTGGGGTCAAAAGACACAAAAAGCTGAGCAGCTTTACGGTGCTCCCACGTACGGTCAAGGTAGAAGTTCAATGCCCTTCTACAGTCCAGGGTATGGAGGACCGTTTCAGCTCGGCTGGAGTGTGGTCTGGGAAAGAAGGTTGGAAGTACCACCTCCTGATTGATGTGAAAAGGGGAGACCACTTTAGGCAGAAATTTTGGGTGAGTCCGTAGGACTACCCTATTCTTGTAGAACCTAGTGTAAGGGGGATCAGACACGAGGGCCTGCAATTCACTTACGCGTCTAGCGGAAGTGAGGGCTATCAAGAACAGTGTTTTCCAAGACAGAAAACGGAGAGAACAGGTAGCCATAGGTTCAAAAGGCGGACAGGTGATCCGCTGCAAAACCACATTCAGGTCCCAGTCAGGCGCTGGCGGGCGCAGAGGTGGTTTAAGTAGAAGGAGACCTCGGAGAAACCTCGCTACGAGAGGGTCGTTGGAGAGAGGTCTGCCGTCCACCGGCACATGATGTGCTGAAAGAGCACTGAGGTGAACTTTGACGGAGTTGGACTTAAGTCCCAGGTTAGAGAGGTGCAGCAAGTACTGCAAGATCACCGACACCGGGCAGGAGAAGGGATCCTGAGACTGTTGGGTACACCAGACTGCAAAGCGACGCCATTTAAGGGCGTAGCATTTGCGGGTAGAAGGCCGTCGCGAAGCCAAGACGACCTCCTCCACCTCCGCCGGCAGGAGAAGGGGAGCAAGGACTACCCTCTCAGCAGCCAGGCCATGAGGTTGAGAGACCTGAGGTTGGGGTGCAGTAGGGACCCCTGATCCTGAGTGAGGAGATCCGGTTGTACCCCCAGAGGGATTGGATCCTCCACCGTCAGTTGCAGCAGGAGCGGAAACCACGGCTGCCTGGGCCAGCGAGGGGCCACCAGGATCATGAAGGCTTTGTCTCGGAGAACCTTGAAAAGAGTCCGAGAGACTAGCGGGATGGGAGGGAAAGCGTACAGAAGGCTCCCCGACCATGAGATCAGAAAGGCGTCCGCCGCAACCCGAAGGGGGTGTGGCTGACGAGAGCAGAAGCGAGGAAGCTGCCGGTTGTGAGGACTGGCAAAGAGATCCACCGTGGGGAGGCCCCACTTGAGGAAGAGCTTCTGAACTACCAAGGGATCCAGACGCCACTCGTGCGGCTGGAGGACCCTGCTGAGTTTGTCCGCAAGGCAATTTTCTTGGCCCGGGAGATAAACTGCCTTGAGGAGAATGCCGTGACTGACGGCCCAAGAGCAGAGCTTCTGTGCCTCCCGGCAGAGGAGGAAGAAGCCCGTGCCCCCCTGTTTGTTTACGTAGAACATGGCAACTTGATTGTCCGTCTGGACAAGGACGGACTGTTGGGAAGTCAGGTGGGAGAAGGCCTTGAGAGCTAGGCGGATCGCCCTGAGCTCCAGGAAGTTGATCTGCTGAGCAGACTCCCACGTGGTCCAGAGGCCCTGAGTACGTGCCTCTTGGCAATGTGCTCCCCAGCCCAGGAGGGATGCATCGGTGGTCAGCACCCGGGTCGGTTGAGGTGACTGGAAAGGCATTCCGAATATCAGGTTCGGCTGCCGGAGCCACCACCGGAGAGACGAGACCAGCGGCTCGGAGACGCGCACTAGGTCTGCTAGGCCGCCTGTGGCTTGTCGCCACTGCTGGCGGAGACACCACTGAGCAGACCGCATATTCAGGCGGGCATTGGGGGTCACATGGACGGTGGAAGCCATATGGCCGAGCAGTCTCAGGAAGCGCCTGGCGGAGACCAGGGGCTGGCTGCGAAAGCGGTCGGCTAGGTCCATGAGCCGTTGAGCCCTGTCGAGCGGTAGGTTTGCTCGCGCCTGAGGAGTGTGCAGCCTCGCGCCGATGAACTCGAGATCCTGTGAGGGGAGCAAAGTGGACTTTGCGAAGTTTATAACAAAGCCCAAGTGCTGCAGAAGAGTCACCGTGCGGCACGTGGCGTTGGTGACCGCCTGAGCGGACGCTGCTCTGATGAGCCAGTCGTCGAGGTACGGAAAGACATAGAGGCCGTGAAGCCGGAGGTGGGCCGCCACGACCGCGAGACATTTTGTGAAGACTCGCGGTGCGGAGGACAGGCCAAAGGGCAGTACTCTGTACTGGTAATGATTTCCTGCCACCACAAACCTTAGGTATTGGCGGTGGCTTGGGTGGATGAGGATGTGCGTGTAGGCATCCTTTAGATCCAAGGAGCATAGCCAATCTCCCTGCTGGAGGTAGGGCAGCAGGATTCCAAGGGTAAGCATTTTGAACTTCTCCCGCACAAGGAACTTGTTGAGGTTGCGCAAGTCCAGGATGGGGCTGAGGCCCCCTGTTCTCTTTGGTATCAGAAAATACCTGGAATAAAAGCCTTGAGCTCTCAGGTGGTGGGGCACCGGTTCCACCGCCTGTTCCTGCAGAAGACCTGCTAACTCCTGAAGGAGTAATTCCCTGTGCAGAGGGGGTCGCGGAGGTTCTCCCGGAAAATAGGAGGGAGGGACCTGATGGAAGTGGAGAAGATAGCCTTCTCGCACGACTTGAAGCACCCAGGCATCTGCGGTGATGCTGGACCACCTGTGGGCGAAGTGAACCAGCCGGCCTCCGGTGCTGGGAGGAACCAGCGGGGGGGGAGAGGCTATGCTTTGTGAGTCAAAAACCCCCACCCTGCTGAGCAGGGGCTGGTGGTGCAGGCTTGGGGGCTTGCTGCCTACGGGACCCGTTACCCCGTCCCTTGGCCTGCTGGCCCTGTTGGGGAGCTGCAGGGGCCTGATAATGGGGGTATTGTTTGTAGGCAGCCGCCTTCCTCGGGTAAAAGGACTTTTTCCCCGAGCCCTTCTTTTTCTGGGAAGGGGCGGAGGTCTTCCTAGAAAGCCTGGTCCTGGTGAGAGTCTCAGTCTCAATTTGTGCAGCCTTCTCCGCCATGGGCTTGCCAAAGAGGTTTTCGCCTCGGCAGGGGACATCGACCAACTTGTCCTGCACCCAGGGCTCAAGGTCTGACGACTGAAGCCAAGCCTGTCGGCGGGCACCGATGCCGGCTGCGGCCACTCGAGCCGATGCTTCAAAGCCATCATAGGCTGCTCGGGACATGAACTTTGAGCATTCCCGAATGCCAGTGGACAAGGCCAGGAACCTCCGCAAGGGTTCCTCGGACAAACCAGCGGAGAATCCGGCTAGCTCTTTAGCCAGATCCCGGAGATACATGCCCATGTATAGCTGGTAAATCTGGACACGACATGCGAGCATAGAGCCCTGGAAACACTTCTTACCAAGGCCATCCAGGTTACGGGCCTCCCTGCCAGGAGGCACCGAGGAGTGCATCTTCTGGCTCTTAAGACGATGCATGGCCGATTCCACTACCATGGAATGGTGTGGTAGCTGTGCCTTTTGAAAGCCAGGGCTCTTGCGGACTCGATAGATAGAATTGACCCGCTTGCTCAGGACCGGCGAGGAGGCCGGACTCTCCCACATGCGGAAGAGTAGTCGTTCCAGCATAGGAGGAACCGGTACAGTAAAGTGTTCCCTCGCGGGAGAGTCATACTGGAGGGCGTCGAGCTCTTCGGCTCGAGGCTCCTCCTCGGGATCCGCAGGGAAGGCCAAAGCCTTGGCCATATCCCTAACGAAGTCCGAGAACCGGGCATCCTCCGGGGGGGACTGCTTCCGAGGCTCGGACTCCGGTGAGTCCGAGGGGACACACCGAGTCCGAAAAGAATCAGGCGACTCTTCCTCTTCAGACTCCCAGACCGACTCCGACGAGGACTCGGTGGGGTCGGCCCGGGCAGGGCGCGGCGCCTGCCGCCCCGACGCCGAGGGAGTCGGCGTCGGCGACCTCGGTCCCGAACGGGAGGCCGAGGGTGACCTCGACCGAGGATCGACTCGAGTTCTCATCGACTCGAGGATCGGCTCGGTCTCCGGGGTCGACTTGGACGTCGACGTCCCGGCGGTCGGGGCAGCGGCGCCAGCGAGGCCAGCGAGCAGTGCCCGCTGCTGGTCCATGAAGGCAGACAGTCTGCTCTCCAAGGCCGTCAACCTGAGTCCGAGCTCAGGTGACCCAGCAGCCCCCGACTCGGGCCCCGACGGCGTCGGGTCCGACGTCGGCTGTCGCGGAGGCGAGTCCAGAAGGACTACAGGACTTACCCGAGCAGGCATCTCCGACTCCAGGCGAGGTCGCTTCGGGAGGTGTTCCTTCTCCAAGGACCCGGGGCGGCTATCGGGGCTATGCGACCTGGCCCTCGCGGAACCAGGAGCGTCCACCGATGCCGCCCTCGCGGGTTTCACCGTCCGACGATGGTCCCCGGAGGGAGAACCCCGGTCGGAGGAACTCCGGCGACGGTCCGAGCTGGAGCCTTTTGACGCGGAGGCCTCCGACGAGGTCCGGGTACGGCTGGGGTCAGCGAAGATTCGATCACGCTGATGCCGCCGACTTCTCAACGCTTTTGAGGACATTTTGCCACAGGGCCCACAGATCAGTTCCTCATGATCCGGGCCCAGGCAGCGGAGGCAAAAGTCGTGTGTGTCAGTTAGTGACATATTTCGGTCACACTGACCACACCGCTTAAAGCCACTGGCAGCCATCGGGGGAAAAAGGGCCCCTGCGAGGTCAAAGGACCGGGCTGCCAGGGAAAAATCGAAAACGAAAGCTGATAAAGTCAGAAAAACCGAAAAAAAGTAAGAGGACTCGTGACCGGCGTCGCGAGTCCGGGCGGGAAAAAGAATAAAATAATGAAGAAAATCGACTTTTTCGCGGGGACAAGACGGGGACGTCTGTAGGGCTCCGCGGAAAAAAGAAGACTGGCTAAGATGGCACCTTCGGGCGGGAAGACGACCGCGCATGCGCGCTGCAATTCCCAAAGGCTTTCTTTGAAAGCTGGGGAAAAATTGCTCCGCGAGGGCTCCGTCGGCGCCGACGTCACCCATAAGTGAGGACTGACTTCCTGCTTGGTCCTGGAGAAGCATGAATTTGTTGTAAAGAAAGCCAGAGAGGGAGCAGGATTTGAGCCAAATGCGCTCAGCTGAGTGGGCACAGGAGCATAGATAGCGGATAGTTGAAAACAACCAGGGCTGAGGTATAGTGCATCTCATAGGATGTGGGATGGGTGGAGCAAGAGTATATAGAGCAGAGGAGAGGGCAGTATTATAGGAAACTATAGCCTTATCAACAGATTTAAACGATAAGGTGGAAGAAAGAGGTGATACGACAATAGTAAAGAGAGATAATGGATCAGTAGCCTGAAGAGTCCTAAAAAGGTAGGAGGAGATTGGGTGATATTGAGGTGGGGAGTGATGAAGGGTAAAGGTTAGGAGATGATGATCAGATAGTGACCGCACTGATGAGTAGGAGCAGAAGAGCAAAGTTGGAGATTGAACGAGGAGGTAAGGGAAAAGAGTTTAGAAGCATGGGGGTCAGAAGGTTTATCAACATGAATGTTATAGTCACCAAGAATAAGGGAGGGAAAAGAAGAATCCAAAAATAGGGAAATCCAGGAGTCAAAGTCTGTGAGAAAGGTAGAAGAGGTGGGCTTATCAGGGGGCCTATAAATAGTACCCATCTGGAGAGGTAAAGGATTAAAAAGGCGGATAGAATGGACTTCAAAGGAGGAGAAGGAGTGAGGCTGAGGTAGGAGGAGTTGGAATTGACAGGAAGGAGAAAGCAGAAACCCAACACCACCATCACAGCCAGTGGCACAAGGAGTGTGGGAAAAATGGTAGCCACCATGACAGAGGACAGCAACCAAAGCAGTATCATCAGGAAGGGGCCAGGTTTGAGTAAGAGCTAGATTCCACTCCCCTCATTGTCTACTCAGGTCTCTGCACACCCATCATTTAGCACTTCCCTCAGACTCACGAGCACGCCTAGAACAGGCACAATAGTCTGCTTTCTTTTTCCTTGCCCCTGCCCTATGGAATTTCTTACCTAGCACCTTACGTGCAGAACCCTCACTTCTCCAGTTCAAATCCCTGCTCAAAACCCATTTGTTCCAGCTTGCCTATGACCTACCCTCCTCTCTTTCCTAGTCAGTCTTCCTCATCCCCTCTATTTCTTCCTATCTTATCCATCATGTTAAAAAAGGCGTTCCTTTCCTTTCGTTCTGTTGGAAATTGTAAATCGCTCTGATGCCTTGTTGCCTAGGGGAGTATATCAAATGCTAATAAAGATAAAGATTCATCATTGTGGATATCCTGAAAACCTGACTGTACAAGAGGTGCCAGAGGACTGGGTTGAGAACCACTGAGCTAGAAGATGGAAAGAGCTAGAAATGAAGAGATCATGGGTAAAGGGGAGTTTATTAGATTTGGAGCATTCCATAAGGCACAAGAAAAAGGAAGAAAGGAGGGGGAAAGGAGAGGAATGTGGATGAGATTAGAGTGGTTGAGTGAGGCATGGGCGTGAGACAGGGGCGGCCCAAGGGGGGTGCGGGGCCATGTGCGGAGACTCGGTGCGGGGCCTCATTCCTCCTCCCGCCCTATTGTCCCTCTTGCCTCTCTTGGGCTCTTTCCCCTTTCTATCTTTTCTCTGCTCTTTCCTATCCTATTGGTTTTTGGCGTTCTTTTCTGGCTTTGTTTCCAGTAGCCTGCTTTTTGTATTGTACACCGGCCTGATGCTTCGGCCTGGGCGGTTCATCAAATTGTGCAAATAAAGATAAAGATATAAAGATAAAGATTTGCATAAGGGACCTCATTTGCATAAATATTTGCATAATGTTACCATACACTAACTTTTAGTAAACATGCCTCTTAATGAGTGTATGGATAAAGAAAGACTAAAAGATTTCTACATTACTATAATCCAGTGCCAACCGCCAGGCAGATTAGGAACTACTACAAACACTGCCCATTTAGAACCCATAACAAACTCGCTGTATCCTAACAGCACTACCAGGACTCACAAAGCACCATACCATACCTATCAAAAGGAAACACTGCAAATATTAAACCAATACATTTCAGAGAATAACAATACATGACCTACTGGGGAAAGAGAACAAGTGGCAATGTCAAATAGGAATTACATAAACAGAATACCTCAGCTCAGTTATACATGCAGAACATAGACCATCACCAAACAAGGAATCACAATTTAGAAACAGGAAAACAATAATTAAACTGGGAACCCCAAAAGCCAAACATGGAATGTACAACAACACTGTAGAAATAAAACTATAAATTAATTTCCTCTTGTACTAAACAAAGCGCAGACGTTAATGATGCACATTTCCCAGAGCTGACATATTCCAGTTAATAAATTCAAAATAAAGAGATATTTTTCTACCTTTTGTGCATTTTTTTTCAGTTGCAATTGCTCCAGCCACTTTCTTCTGGTTTCTTTGTGTCTTCTGCTAACTCTCCATTGTCTGCTGTCCATTTGTCCTTTCTTCTCTCTTCTAGTTTTTTCCATTCTTTCTCTAGATCTGCTTTAACATACTAATCTTTCTCCTTTTGCTCTTTCCTCATTCCTGTTTCATCCACTCAAATTTTACCCCCTCCATCCTCAATCCCCACTTACTCTCCCAATATCCGGCCAATTGTAGATTTGTCTTCCCTCCCACACAAAATATTTTTTCCCTCTCCATTTCACTCTCCCAGCTTCATCCCATTCTAATCCTCCCCCAACATCAGTTCCCTTCTAGTTCCAGCCCCACCCAACATCCGCTCCCTTCTAGTCCCCGCATAAGCCCATTTCCTAGCCCGTATCCTAGCCCCACCATCAGCCCATTTCCAGTCCTAGCTCCCCATCCATTTCCAGTCCTATCCGAGTCCCTCCATCAGATCATTTCCAATCCCAGCCCCCCATCAGCCCATTTCTAGTCCTTTCCTAGCCCCACCATCAGCCCATGTCAAATCCCATCTCCCCTCCACTCAGTCCATTTCCAATCCAAGCCCCCCATGAGCCTACTTCCAGTTCTAGCCCCTCCATGAGTCCATTTCAATCCAAGCCCCCACCACAGCCCATTTCCAATCTTAGCACCTCCCAACAGCCCATTTCCAATCCTATCCTAGCCCCTCATTCAGCGCATTTCCTGTCCTAGCCCCCCCACTCAGCCCATTTCCATTCCAAGCCCCCGTCCCCATCAGATATTTGCAGTTCAAGCCCTCCTTCCACTCAGCCCATTTCCAGTCCTAGCAACCCCCCCAGCCCATTACCAGTCCTAGCCCCCCATAGCCCATTACCATTCCTAACCCCCCATCAGCCTACTTCCAGTCCTAACCCCCCCATCACCCCATTTCCAGTCCTAGCCCCCCCACAGCCCATTAGCAGTCCTAACCCCCCATCAGCCCATTTCTAGTCTTAGCCCCCCCATAGTCCATTACCAATACTAACCCCCCCCATCAGCCCATTTCCAGTCCTATCCCCCATAACCCATTACTAGTCCTAACCCCCCATCAACCCACTTCCAGTCTTAGCCCCCCCATAGCCCATTACTAGACCTAACCCCCCCATCAGCCCACTTCCAGTCTTAGCCCCCCCATAGCCCATTACCAGTCCTAACCCCCCTCCCCCCATCAGCCCAGGTAGAATTAAAAAAAAACAAACCGGCTGTGGCTGCTGCTGCTGCCGCCGTGGCAGCAGCAGAATCAAGCATCCCACAGGGCCTCCCTGCCCAGTAGAGCCTCCCTGCAGCATCAGCTCCCAAGTCCCAAAGCGCGGGCTTTCAGAGCCACAAGAGTTTCCCTTTCTCGCGGCTCTGTTAATCCCGTCGGGGCTGATGGGATTTACCATCAGCCCCAGCGGGCTTAACAGAGCCGCGAGAGGTCAGAGAAGCTCTCCCTTTACCAGTCCTAACCCCCCCCATCAGCCTATTTCCAGTCTTAGCCCCCCCATAGCCCATTACGTCCTAACCCCCCCATCAGCCCATTTCCAGTCCTAGCCCCCCCATCAGCCCATTACCAGTCCTAACCCCCCCATCAGCCCATTTCTATTCCTAGCCCCCCCATAACCCATTACTATTCCTAACCCCCCCATCAGCCCACATCCAGTCTTAGCCCCACCCATAGCCCATTACTAGTCCTAACCCCCACATCAGCCCACTTCCAGTCTTAGCCCCCCCATAGCCCATTACCAGTCCTAACCCCCCCACCCCCCATCAGCCCAGGTAGATTAAAAAACAAGCAAACCGGCTGCTACTGCCGCTGCCGCCGTGGCAGCAGCAGAATCAAGCGTCCCACAGGGCCCCCCTGCCCAGTAGAGCCTCCTTGCAGCATCAGCTCCCGAGTCCCAAAGCGCGGGCTTTCAGAGCCGCAAGAGTTTCCCTTTCTTGCAGCTCTGTTAATCCCGCCAGGGCTGAAAGGATTTCCCATCAGTCCCGGCGGGCTTAACAGAGTCGCGAGAGGTCAGAGAAGCTCTCCCTTCGCGGCTTTGAAAGCCTGCGCTTTGGGACTCGGGAGCTGATGCTGCAGGGAGGCTCTGCCGGGCAGGGGGGGGCCCCGCGGGACACTTGATTCTGCCGCTGCCATGGTGGCAGCAGCAGCCGTTTTTTTTTTATTTACTTGGGCTGATGCAAAATGATTTTTGCGCGGGGCCCCTTGAAACGCGGGGCCCTGTGCAAAAAACATTCTTGCTCAATGGACTGGCCGGCCCTGGCGTGAGAGAAAAGTTTAGTGGGGCCAGTGTTAGGATTAATGTCACCTGATAAAAGAAGGAAAAGGAGGAGAAGAATGTGAGGCAGAGAGGAGATGGAACGGTGGAAATGAGGATTGGGTTTTTTAAGAGAGAAGGAAGAGGGATGAATGAGGGGAAGAAAAAGATGAAGTTCAAGAGCTGAGGAAAAGGCGAGATGGGAGAAGAAATGGAAAAGGCAGAGAGAGGGTGATAAGGAGGGGGAGTTTTAGGATGTTGGTAGGAGGGAAGAAGGTTAGGGAGTGTCAGTAATAGGAAGAACAACCAAACAAACATGGACATTCAAACAATTTGACAAACAAGCATTCTTAAATTACTGAAGTACTAATAAACACATGAAACAAAGTCGTAATCAAAGCAGCATCCGCCTCCAAAGAAAACCACAAGAAGAAACAACAGCACAGAGGGAATGAAGCCTGGTACACCAAAGAACTAAGGAACATTAAACGTCAACTTAGAAAAATTGAGCGAAAATGGAGATGAACATAATCACCAGAAGACTAAATCAACTACACAAACCATTTAAGAGAGTACCACAACCAAACCAACACACAGGAAAAACTATATTACTCCAAGATCATACAAAGCTCCCTAAACAGGCCTAGGGAATTGTTTGATATTGTTCATACACTTACAAAGGACAACAACATGGACAACATAGTCACTCCACCCTGCCCCCAGATACTAGCAAACTATTTCAAAAGCAAAGTTAACAAACAAATAAATACCCTACAAACGGACACCACAACTGACACACTTGATGCCCAATGGCACACTTTTGGCTCAATATCAATGGAAAACATTGAGCACATAATAAAAAAAACCTTAACACCACCACATCTCCACTCAACCCATACCCAGTCTCCTGGTTAAAATAAACAGAGCAGAACTATCACTATTACTCCACAATTTAATTTAAACTATCCCTTGAACAAGGTTACCTCCCAGAGCAACTAAAAACAGCATCTGTACGCTCAATACTAAAAAATAATGCTACAAACAAAAAAGACCCGGCTTCTTACAGATCAATCAGTAGCTTACCTTTCCTATCAAAAATTTTGGAGAAAGTGATACAACAACAACTACAGAATCACATTGACAAGCACACCCCACTAGACAATCAGCAACACGGATTGAAACAGCACCAGAGGGGGCGGAGCCTGATGTCCAGCGGGGTAGACGCTTCGCGCTGAAGCTCCCGAGGGGCCTACTTAGAATCCTGACTTAACATCTGCATAAACTTAATATTTTATACCGAACTTACCGGGGTGCCTTGGGGGGAATGGCGACCCACAAACCAGTGCGCTTGGACTTCGGGTCTCCCTCTTCTTCACATGGAAAACGCTCCAAAACAGAGTTGTCTTCTCCACCTAAGATGGTTCCACCTCGTGTAAGCCCTGAACTGCAACAGGAGATCTTGGAGGAAATACGTGGTGTGAAGGAACTGGTACAGTCCAACGGAGAGGCGCTCCGAGCCATGCGAGAAGACTTCGGTATGCTTCAGGACCGGCTTGAAGGTCTTTCACTACGGCTGGACAACATGGCGGGGGTCCTCGATTTGCACGCGGTGCGTTTGGTGAACCTGGACAAGGCTGAGCGTCACATACAGAATCTTCAAAAAGAGTTAGAGGATTGCAATAATCGTGCTCGTCGCAACAATGTCAGGCTCATAGGAGTTCCAGAAGGGGCGGAAGCAGGAGATATCAGAGAATTTTTGGTCAAAACTCTCCCTTCCTTGCTGAAGATTACCTTTTGCAGAGATCTGGAAATTGACCGAGCATATCGTGCTCCTACCAACATCGCACTCAATCGGACGACCCCCCGGCCCATTATATTCCGTTTACTGAGGTATCAGCAAGTTGAGCAAATTCTCAAAGCCGCCCGGGTGATGCCACATCTGCAGTTTGACGATCATAAAGTCTCTTTCTTCCCCGACTTGGCAAAGCCCACAGCTGACCGGCGGAAGGGACTTCTTGCTTTTCGTCCTAGACTTCAACAGTTACAGGCTCGCTTTGGCCTCCTATATCCAGCGAAGCTCAGAGTGACTCTTCATAACCAAACTAGAACCTTCGAAGATCCTGCTCTGCTAGCAACATTTTTAGATTCCAAAGAGGCAGACCGGATGCGCTAAGTCAACAATTCGGATGGACTCCGCTGGAACCGCCCGCCATTTTGAATGGCCCGGCGCGGTGATTATTGCCTGGAATGGAGACCGCCTGGACCTTCCTTTCTTTTATATCTACCTCTCTTGGTCTCCTTTTCCTCCATGATGTGCACCTCGGTTGGATTCGGAGCATGCACAGATATACCGGTTATATGTTTCAAATTAGGCCTTCTCTGGGGTTTCACCCCGCAGACATCAGGTCGCCTGTAATTTTGGGGTTTTGCTTCTTCTCTAAGGCACTTCGGTGCTTCTACTGTTATATAGGGCGCTTCATGATTTTTCATTGGCTTATTTTCTATCATATCGTGTGTACAGTCATTTATAGTTGATATGAGGGACATTGCGCAACTCGGTGCGCCATCATGTTCCTTTCTCAGAATGTTTGACTTTGTTGTATGGCCTTATGTATGCTCTTAGTATTGAACGTAAGAGGCAACAATAGTCCAATCAATAGAATGACCATTCTTAGTTATTTTAATCATGATCATACTGATTTAGTGTTTCTTCAGGAAATCCATATCACTTCTGTCGAACCACTGAAACTTGCTGCCAAACCTTATATGGTGGCTGCCTATTCTCCCGCCGTTTCTGAGCGTGGTGAGGTAGCCATCTTAGTTGAGAAATTTTGCCAATCACTGTAATGGATACTAGCTCTGATGGGGAGGGTAGCTGGGCCTGTGTATATTTTAAGGTTAGAGATAGTGCATTTGCGTGTATTGGTATTTATGCTCCGAATGTGGATGACCCTGTTATTGTTACTCGGCGGTGACTTCTATCAAGTATTTATTCCTTTGATAGATAGTCTGCCGCCTAGAACGAGTGGTCCGCCCAAGAGTCTCCACACCCTGCCAGCCCTGATGACAGATTTTGCGTGAATTGCTATATGGAAGTTGCTTCACCCCTCAGACTTAGAGCTCACCTTTTCTCAACCCCCCCCATCACTCACATTCTAGATCAGATTTTTCCTATCTCCTCAGTACTGCTATCTCATGTAGACAAATACTCCTGATAGGTTAGCCAATTGGAATGCCATCCAGTGTGCTTGATGCGGGACATGCTATGTGGCCTTTGGTCTACTATACTCCTGTTACGTATGATTGTCCCGCATTACAGTATTACTGGAGTCGGGTCTGAGGTCGTCTTCATTCTATTTTATATTTCGGATCCCCTCTTTGGGAAGTTTGTGGGGCTCCGCTTAGTTGCGGGGATCCCCTCTCTTCCTAAATTGGCTTACTTCTTTTAGTCTTTATGCTGGGTATTGCTGTCTTCTATTTTCTCAATCACGAAATATTGGGAAACATATCTGTCTTTATTGTAAATATGCGCAAATACCCAGTATGTCTGCCTCTTCCGGTCAAACTATTCACTATTGGTCTAGCTAGAAGACGCTCAACGATTATGTTCAAAATTTCGAAGCTCTTAGTTGACTGTTTGATTCTGTATTAATCTTTGTCACATGCTCATCCGGTATCATAGATTCTCCTTCTGTTTGTTTGATGTACAATAATTGCTGTATGTAGGCGCTCATATGATGATTCTAATCAGCTTAGAGAAGAAGCATTGGGGTGGGGGGTAACTGGGGTTGCTTTCTTTATTGTATGTGTGTATTTGTTTCTTTTGATGTGTTGTTACTTTGTTTGTTGTAAAATGAAAATAAATGTTTAAAAAAAAGAAACAGCACCAGAGTCGAAACCCTAATAACCTCACTCATGGACACCATTATAAAAGGAACAGCATCACTCAGCCAAGGATTCATCCTCATATTGATTGATATATCATCAGCATTCAACTCCATTCCTCACAATCTACTCCTAAACAGACTCGCCACCATTCGAATCTGAGGAACACCTCTCAAATGGCTTCAATCATACTTGAACAACTGTCACCAACAAATGAAGGTCAGCACAAAAAAATTCACACCAAACAGACAAAGCCAAGGAGTGCCATAAAGATCGTTATCTTCACTATTATTTAATATCTACATGCAACCCATATGCAGTATATTCCAAAAGCACAACATAAGCTACTACTTCTATGCTGATGATATTATGCTATACACTCCACTCAGCCTATCCAACCCAGATCTAAGTAAGATAACGAACTCCTTCAACGAAACAACTCAATGGCTAACAAATCACATGCTCAAAATAAACCTCAATAAGACTGAAGTACTCTACATAATGCAAAAACAAAGCATTCACTCCCCCACAAACAATGAAACTCTACAACACAGAATTGGAAATCAGAAACGAGGTACGATACCTAGGAATAACACTAGACAGTCACATAAGCTTCACATCACACATAAGCAAGCCACAAGGGCAATATATAACAAAATAAGAGTCCTAAAAAACTTCCACCCCCCTCCTCACTGAAGAAGATTTCAGAACAATATATCATGTATTTTTCCTATGTAAACGTTTGTAACAACATACTCCAAGGTCTATCCAAGCACTCTTCACCAACTCCAACTAGCACGACACATAGCAGCAAGAATCATAACCAGAGCAAAGAGGCCACATTACATCTATACTAAAGCAACTACACTGTCTACCGCTAGCAAGCCATATAAAATACAAATCAATAATAATTATTTTCAAAACACTCCACAATGTATTGGCGCCCTGCCTGAGATCCTTAATCATCACAGCCACCAGGAACAGAGAAACAAGGAAATGCATGCAAAACATACTAGCCTTCCCAACTTAATTAACAACTCGCAACCAAGAAACATGCAAAAAATGCCTTTTCACTCTACACACCGGACCTCTGGAATTCACTCCCCATGGAATAAGGAAACACCACAGAGCTCTTAGACTTTCACAAGAAGTTAAAAACCCTCCTATTCAAAGACAGCTTTAAGACCTGACACTCCACCACCCACACAGCATCAATGAAACATTCCACACATATATATGTTTACAATAAGAATGTTATTTAATATTATAATGTGTACAATGCAATCTTAAGTTCATTGTTCCATGTAAAAGTTAAAGTTTTTAGTTCCAGGTAAACCACTTAGATTTCTTGACTTAGCAGTATAGAAAAACAGTTAAATAAATTAATTAATAAATATGGAGCCATGAGAAAAGAGGAAAATAGAAGTTAGTAGAAGAGCTATCTTAACAGTGATATTAATACTATACGTGCCAACAAAGATCATACAGCACAATAAGGCGTAAGTAACACTGTAGAGACAAATGCAGGAGACTATCCTTGCTCACAAATAATCCATGAGGGCCCAATTCTGTCCCGCACGTACAAAGGAGATCACGATTCTCATCCCATGGGGCACATCTAGCCCTGCGGGATCAGAATCGCGAACAGGCATGTACATGCAGGCCGGGCCTGCGATTCAGTCCCGGCCTGCATGTACAGCCACAGCCCAGCTAACTCAGCCAGGGCTTTTGAATGGGGCCACGGTTCCATGGCATCATGTTGCCATGGCATCGCGGCTCCATTTAAAAGATGCGCCTGCAAACGGAGTTAATTCCCCACAGCCTGACCCCCGATCTGGCCTCCTAAGGCCAGGATTGGGCTGTGGGGAATTAACTCTGCTCCCCCAGCCCCTTCTGCACCCTGGGCCACTTGAAAAACACGACCAGGGGAGTTATTCCACCTCTGAGGTGGAATAACCTCCCCGGCCATTTCGCTGGCCCTGTACATACAGGGTTGACATTAGAATCGGCCCTGTACATCCAGGGCCAGTGACCGCCCACTGCCCACCCACTCTTCGCCCCTGGGCTGCCTCTTCCCTGGCCCAACTAACTTCCCCACACAACCAGCGGGGAAGTAAGTTAGGGGCTGCTGGCAGCAGCACGAATAGCGGGGATGGACGTCCCAATGCAACGTCCATCCCCGCTATTCGTGTCTCAGAATAACCCCCTGAGCGTTTTAAGCTCTTGCAGCTTTGGGTGTTCATAGATTTATTTCACTAGAATTCAGTTCCCATAGGCTCCATTATGGTTCCAGTAGCTTGTAGGAAAGTGGTGTTATTTTTAGTTCATTGTTGAATCTAATCGAGAATCCGGAGGGAGTGGCGAGCACGGTGAGGGGAAAGTATGCCGTCAGGAGCGACATGCAGGGCAGCAAAAGGCTGCGTGAACCAATGACAAGCCAAGTGCTGCAGGCCTCAGCGGCTGTGGTTCTCCTATTCACTGTCTGAGTGAAAATGTAAAGTGTATAGTGAATGTGACTCCTGCTCCACTAGGGAATAGCTTGATAACAGAGCCTATCCCCTGCTAGGTTGCAGGTTTCTATCAGGCTGTTCTTGAGGATTTGCTGTGCTTGCTGCATGAGGAGAAGGGCCTGATTACAATTCTTTGTGTTTCATTACCACCCTCCCATTGACTGCAAGTACATTGTTTGATTTATAGGCTGTTATCTCAAGAGGATAGGAGGGAAATCTTTTCAGAACCGGAGCCAATTAGGGATTTTCAGCAATAAGTGAGTGACCCAGACCTTACTAGTTGGTAATTGTAGTCCCTTTGTAGGTCATTGACAAACTAACATACTGTAAAATATATCTAATAAACTTAAAGGACTTTATATTAGCTTAAGCATCTCTGTTCCCTTAGCTATTTTAAACAACAGCTCAACAATATTAAGAAGTAGACGGCATCTAGCAGCAAGTTGGGGACTGTCCACTCTTTTGCACAGAGTGCCACACATTGGAGAAGTTTGCCTTCTTACTTTGGGGGGTACAAAGGGTAAGGACATCATACTGGCAGTGGGTGCAGGGGGACCAGTTCACCATTAGTGCTTGTTGGACAGTCCCCACCTTGCTGCCAGATGCCCTCTGCATCTTGATATTGTTGAGTTGTGTACATTCTAAAGGTGTGGTTCACACTCCAGCGCTTCACTGAGTTGTTACTAGCAAAAGCCAGGACAGTCAAATACTTCAGTGACATGGAAGATGCTTCAGCCTTTGCAGCAAGCTTGGAGAATATGGGGATGGTGAGACCAATGGGGGAAGAGAAAGTGCCAAGTCCCTGAGGATTTTTGGGATCATTGCAAATTGCTGTGCTTGGGGTCTCAATGAGTGCCATTCTGGGTGCTTTTGCCAGAACTATAACTGAACTAACTAGGCTTTTGCTTATAGTACTTTAGTGGTAAGTGGTCTCATGTTTTCAGTATGAATTACTATATTTTGCTCTTTTGTTTGAGGTGAGATGTGGCTGTTTGATGCCTTTGTAAAGTACCAGTTCCTAGACCAAATCAGAGTAAGCATGAGGTGTGATATCACAGCAAAGGCAAAGATCAGTGGTCCCAAACTTTCCTGGGACTTCGGATATGGAGTTGAAAGGAGACACATGCACAGTGGTCAGGTTCAGTGGTTTGCAGAAGTATTGCAGCAAAGGGCAGTTTTCAAGAGCCAGGGTGAGGTAAGCCTGTGGAGGGAGGCACATGGGCTGGCTCCTATATTTGTTGTGTGTGGCTGGGTGTGATTGTGTGTGAGGAGGAGTGCATGGTGGTTGGTAGTGATAAAATGGGAGGGAGGGAGGGAGGATGTAAGGTTGCCAGCAGCATGGGATTGTTGGAAAGAGATCCTTTTTGTAGTATGGTGGGGCAAAAGGGCCTAGGCTGGGAGGGGGAGGGGAGGATGGCCTTCGGTCGGATATGCAGGTGATGTGACAGAAGAACATAGTTGGGCTGCATATATATCAAACTATTCAGGGTATCTAACTAATTTCTTTGAATGTGGTTAGATCGAAATCACCAGTTAATTGGCATAAGATTCTACGGGCTCTTAAATGGCAGTAGACATTTATAGCATTGCTTCAAGAAACCCGCTTTAACAATGCAGAACTTGAAAAGTTGCAAAGAGTTTGGATCGGAGTGGTTTACTATGCTTCGCTGGGGTCTAAATGGGCTGGAGTGATGATTTTGGTAACTTTAGGGGTTTTACTGAAAATAGATAGAGTGGCCAAGTATCCTGGTAACCACTATTTATTTATTTATTTATTTATTTTTATACCACACTCTTTTGAATCAGTGCGGTTTACATGTATACTAACAGGTACTTTTTATTCCCTTGTCCCCGAAGGGCTCACAATCTAAGTGTACACTAGGTTTTAACTGAAAGTTTATTGTCTGGGAAATCTGTCACAATTTGCAAAATGTATGCCTTCAATATTTATGACAGATTTTTTTCCCCCAATGTCTGGTCTACTGCCGATGGAGTGGAGGATCCTCTCTTCTTGTTGGGGAGGACTTTAACTGCCCCTATAATCCACAACTGGATAAAACTAGCAGAGCTGGGGGAAGAAATTGAACAGAAGAATAGGGGATCCTCTCCTCTCTGATCCAGATGAATATGTTGGATGTTTGATGAATCTTCCACCTGGTGGAAAGGGAGGACATACATTGCTCCCATTCTTGATGGTCTCCCAACCCACTTTCCGATATCTGGGCATTCTGTTAGATTCTGAACTTTCTTTCTCGCCGCAGTTGGCACGGGTTATCACGACAACATTCTTTGCTCTTCATCATTTCAAAGCCATTCAACCTTTTCTGGATCAGTCTGCCCAAACTACTGTTTTGCTCCATACTGTAATTTCCCACTTAGGCTACTGTAATATCTCATATGCCGGGTTACCCTAATATCAGCTTTAGCGGTTACAGACTGTACAGAACACCGCTATATGTATTCTTGCTGACACCAGAAAATTTGACCATATCACCTCTTTACTTATGCAGCGCCAGTGGTTCCCCATTAGATCGCATACTGTATTCAGTTCAAAGTTTTGACAATCACTCACAAAGCTATTCATGATGCAGCTCCTGAATACATCTCTTCCTTGATCACCTTATGTGTTCCAACCCATGCCCTTCACTCAGACCAACATATCCCCAACATCGCCATTGCAATCACAACAACAGATACAACACCCCTGACTATTTTCTCCACACCATCAAGGAAACACATTGAAGACACTATCGCTGCTATCAACACTACCACCGCACAGACAGACCCCTGCCCTGCGTTCTGGATAAAAGAGCTAAGCTCCAACCTTAGCCCTTTCATAGCCAGGCTCACGGACCAATCCTTCGCAACAGATGTGTTCCCCCAATCACTCAAACGCACATCAATCAAACCTCTGCTAAAAAACAGCAAGCTTAACCCCCAGAAGGTGGAATCGTATAGACCAATATCGAGCATACCACTCCTGGCCAAAATAATGTAAAAAGAAGTTCAGAGGCAAATTAAAGAACACATCGAAACAGCTTCACCACTAGACTCCTTCCAACACGGTTTTAGAGAGTCTCACGGTGTTGAAACGCTCCTCGCCACCCTTCTCAATAACATAACTGTTGGAATTGATAACATCCGTCAAGGGTTTGTCCTCATTTTCTTAGACATAGCAGCTGCTTTCGATTCAGTAAGCCACGATCTGCTCTTGGGGCATCTTAAGGAGAAGGGTATCTGTGGGATAGCGCTAGATTGGTGCAAATCATACGTTTCGGATAGATGGCAGAGCGTACAATCGGGGAGTTCAATATCGGAACCATTCCACCAAAAGCAAGGTGTTCCACAAGGATCCTCCTCTGCTTTATTGTTCAACATATACATGCAGCCCATCTGTAACCTCATCAGGTCTTACGGTATTAACTGCTTGATATATGCAGACGATGTACTACTGTACATGCCCTTCTCGACAGAGAACCTGGACCTTTCCCCACTGACTGACTGCTTCAATGCAATATCCATCTGGCTCCAATCTCAGAATCTCAGAATTCTGCACAAGAAAACAGAGGTACTGTTCATCACGAGGAATCAGAACTTCAGCACACCGCCCTACTTAAAGGTCAAGGAAGTGGAACTACAGACTCAACCTACGATCCAGTACCTCGGAGTCACCTTAGACCAGCGCCTGGACATGAAGGTGCACATTAGCAACATAGTGAGAGCGGTATACCATAAGATCCGCACCCTCAGGCACCTACGCTTCCTGCTGGAACCTGATGACTTCCGGACAATCTTTCAAGCGTTGATCATACCACACTTTGATTACGCCAATTCAATCCTACATGGACTTCCTCAGGCCACCTTGAACCCACTACAGTTCGCGATGAATACTGCAGCTAGAGTGCTACTTGGAGCATCCAAGAGAGACCAAATCACGCCTATCCTGAAACATCTCCACTGGCTTCCAATACAGGGCAGAATAACATTCAAAATCTTGCTACTTACTTTTAAAGCCATCAATGGGCTCTCCTCTGCATCCCTAGCAGAACTTATCCAGATCACTCCCCCAAACAGGTCCAGAAGATCGGTAAATGTAAACACACTGGCAGTACCGAAAGCAATAACGCAATGTACCCAGGCTACTGCAAACAGAGCTTTCAATCTCTGCGCACCCAGATGCTGGAACACCCTACCACCAAGCATCTGCGCAATCCCTGACCTAGCCCAGTTTAGGAAAGCACTGAAGCACTACCTTTTCCTCATGTACTTCCCGTTAGTCAGCGATATAATAGCCCAATCCACGATCTAGACTGGCCTTACAGCCGTATTCTTCCTACAAGACAACCATGAATACGACTAGCGAGATAAGATTTCCCATGATGCCTCAATGTACATAGTTACCCCAAGTTATCCAAGTTTTATTACCTGTTCCTTGTAAGCACTGATCAGTCAATGTAATGTGCAAGTTTTATGTTTCATGTGAACCGCACTGATGTTGAATAGCGCGGTATATAAGAAAATGTAAATAAATAAAATAAATAAATAAATATTCCATCACTGTCTATAATCAAATACGAGTCTACACAATAATCTGCTTTTTTTTTGCTTTGGCCCCCCTCCCTCTGGAACTGCCTGCCCACTCCTTTACGGATTGAAACTAATCTCAAATGTTTCAAGAACGCACTCAAAATGTACTTATTTGAAACAGCATTTGAATCCCTCTAGAAGTAGATTCCCTCCATTTCTAGCTGCCTTATCAGGTCGTTTACCTGGCAGAGCAACCCCCCCCCCCTTCCCTTCCTGCTTACTTACTACCATTCTATTTGTTTCCCTTTTTTTTCCCTTTTATTTTCTTTTTTCTCTTCTCTTCCTATTTACTAAATTGATGGCGTTCCTTTCAATTTTGTTCATAAATAATTATTTTTAATGTAAAGCGCATGGATTGCTTGCAGTTTTGTGGTATATCAAATAAAATTAAACGTTAACATAAACATGTATCCCATGCACATAGCACACAATCTCAAGTTGATAATATTCTAGCCTCCAGTTAGATTTTGGGTCAGGTAGTGGCTAGAGAAATATGCGTAATAGAGATAGCTGATTGTGCACCAGTCTGGATTGACCTGGAAGAATGGATGCCGTACCAGAGGAAATGAGTTTGGAGGTCTCCAGTGCATTTGGCTAAGATTACTGTCAATTTTGCTTAATAGAAGTGGCAGGGGTTTTTAGCTCACAACAGGAAAATGTGGGGGATGTGGGTCTTTTTCAAAGACCATTCTCTGGTGGTAATATTATCACATTTACAAGTCAACAATGGAAGGGACAGATAAAAACCTTTTACAGGTGGATAGGTTGAGGCTAGCTACCCATGCCGCTGGGCAACTTAGGCCAGCAGAAGAAAGGAGGTGGTAGTGTATATAAAATAGGGGACCATCAATATTCTGTTCCATTAAATGACAAAGAAATTCTTGATGTGTTATCGCAGATTTTTACTCATGGAAATAAATCAGGGAGGTTGTTGCAAGGACGTAGAAAGGTCTTATAGCAGCAGTCTGGAACAGCTCAGGCTAGTTAGTCAACTTGACTCAGGAGGTGAGCATGTTTTTTTAAAATAAGTTTTTAGCAGCTGTACAAGGCAGAATTGGGAGTGAAGAGCCAATAACAGCCTTTCTTGAATCTGTGAATTTACTTAGGTACAAAGGAGTAATTGGGTATGTTGAATGCCCCAGTTTCTATGGATGAAATATGCTGAGCCATCCAGAATGCACCATGCTCCAAGGTGCTGGAGCCTGATGGCTATGGGATGAGTTTAACAAAATATTGATTCAAAGGATGGGATTTCCCTTAGGTAATGCATACATAGAAGTCCTTATTGATGGATAAAGATAACTAAATGAATCAAGTGGCAATAATAGTTTTACTTAAATATTGTAAGGACTCCCTAGCTTCAGGCACACATCAGCCTCTCTCATTAATTAATTGCTATCTCAAATTATTAGCCAAGATCTTGGTTGATAAGTTCTCACTAGCTGCACTAGACCTGGTTCAGGAGAGTAAAGTGGGGTTTATAAGGCATTGGCGTGCATTTAAAAGTGGTAGGAAGATCCTAGCCTCTGTGGGGTATTGTGGGATGAAGGATTTTCCCTCTTTGCTTACTAGTTTTGATGCAGAAAAAGCATTCAGTTGAGTCAATTGATTATATCTCTCCAAGGTGCTTGGAATGTTTGGATTGGCTGGGCCCTTTATGCAGACCCATAGGGCTCTAGGTCTTGATACCGAACCTAGAACTGCTGCCATCAGGACCCTCAGGGTCAATGCCGAGCCTCAAACCGGCCAAGTCCCATTGGCCGCAGGAGGAACTGGCCTCAAGCTTCTATGCTTCCGATGCCCCAGGGAATCAGGATCGTCCATTGGCATCGGATTGGAAGCAGAGATGTGGCATTGACTTCCTCTCTGATGCCTGGGAATTGGAGGCTGAATCCCCTGTTTCACAGAGGCATTGTGATGTGCCATCAGACATTTCACTGCCTCAAGAGCACCGCCAGTCCTTGCCTGAGGACATGTCCTTCCAGGACTTTATTTGAGATATGGCCAAGGCTCTCTAGATCTCTGTGGGCACTGAGATGGAACTGAAAACCAAGGAACTGAGGATAGTGCAGTATCCCTAAACTCCTAAGGAGGCTGCCACTCTTCCAGTCCATTGTATTTTGCAGGACCTCATGTTTAGGATGTGGGAGACCTCTCTCTCGGTTCCCTCAGTCAGTAAAAGGCTAGACACCATGTATAGGGTTCCTGATTCCCTGGGATTTCAAAAACCTCAACTCCCTCACCATTTTAAAGTGGTCAAGTTGGCCATGCACTGACTCAAGAGTACTAAGAACCACTCTTCGGTTCCTCTCAAAAGGGAATCGTGTATCCTCAATGCTTTTGGCTGCCAATGCTTCCAGGCATTGATGTTGGCTTGCTGCATTAATTCTTATATGCTTTTTATGGGTATGTTCCTTAGGGACATTGTGAAGGCTTTTGATGAGTTTTCTGCTATAATTCCTTCAGAGAAGCTGGATGCCTACTGGTCCTTAGTCCAGCATGGTCAAGACTGTTCCAAGTTCATCACCAGAGCAGCTTTTGACTCTTTTGAGTCTACCAGCAGTGGGCATTGGGGCCAGAAGGCTGGCTTGATTGCAGTTTTAGGACCTCAAACAGTGGGTCCAAGACAAGCTAGCAGACATTCCCTGTCAAAGTAAAAATCTCTTTGGTAAAGGCTGAAGGGAGAAGGCTGGTGAAATTGAGACTGATAATCTTACCAAGAAGCGTCTCTCTTGAAAGACAGCAGATCCTTCTAGGAAGATGGTCTCTGTTAAGAAACCCTTTTGCCCTAAGAAAAAGAAATATTACCCTCTTATCTTGCTTACATGACCTGTCATGCTCACCAAGGTCATCAGAAGGCTCAGGCTTCTCACCAACCCAAGAAGCTCAAGCCTCCTAAGCCTTAACCAGTCCCACAGCGCCAAACTGGGACTAGTTTTTGACTGCTTTCCGGAGAACATTGCAATTCTTCCCCTGAAGGAGCCACAGCCTACTCACATAATGGACAGGCTGGTCCATTTGCCCACAGATGGCCCCTCATAACATCAGAGCACTGGACTCTACAGGTTGTCCTCAGTGGCTACCTGCTATATTTTACTCATTTACCTTCTCCCTTCTTTCCAGGGGAGTATCCTCTCGAACCTCTTTATTGGTTTCTTTTACTGCAGGAAGTCACCACCCTCCTAAGGGATAGTGCAATAGAACTTGTTCCCTGCACACAGGAAAGGTTAGGGTTTTACTCCTGATATTTCCTTATCCCCCAAAAATCAGGGGAGTTCCGTCCAATCCTATACCTCCAAAACCTCAACAGGTTCCTAGTACAAGAGAAGTTCAAGATGGTTTCTCTGGGAACCCTACTACCCTACCTTCAGAGGAACGATTGACTCTGTTCTCTGGATCTAAAGGATGCATACATGCACATCCTCATTCACCCATCTCACAGGTAATACCTCCGCTTAATGTTTGATGGTGGGCACTACCAATATCGAATCTTGCCCTTTGGCCTGGAGTCCGCCCCAAGAGTCTTTACAAAATGTCTGGTGGTAGTCACGGCCTATGTCCACATCCTGGGAGTCTTCGTCTTCCCCTACTTAGATGATTGGCTCATCAGGGGCGAAACACCACACATGGTGCATCTGTCCATTCAGTGTGCCATCTCATGCTCGAACATCTAGGATTTCTCATAAACTTTCCAAAGTCGCACCTTTCTCCCACTCAGAGACTGGAATTCATAAATGCTCTACTTAACACAACTCGGGCTCAAACTTTCCTGCCTGCAGAGCATCTCAAACGCCTCACAAAACTGGCAGGCATCATCCAGCACAGTTGTCACAACACGGCAAGAGTCATGCTTCGTCTGTGGGATCACATGGCCTCGATGGTCCATGTGGTCCCTTACACTCATCTCCACATGTGCCAAGCACAGTGGACCCTCTCCTCTCAATAAAAGCAAGAAAAGGGCCATTTTCCCGACAGAGTGGTAGTTGCCTCTCTTCTAGCAGACTCCCTTCAGTGGTGCCTCTCTCCTCACAACCGTCTCGTAGGGTTACCTTTTCAGATGCCTCCACCTCAATGGACACTAACAACTGATCCTTCAAACAGGGCTGTGGAGCTCATCTCAGTGGCCTGGGCATGTAAGGTCTATGGTCCCAACAGGAAGTGTTGCATCAGATCAACTTCCTGGAGTTGAGAGCGATAACTAATGCACTTTGGGTGTTTTGCCATCAGTTATCAGATCAATCCATCATGGTTCAGACGGACAACCAGGTTGCTATTTTTATGGCAATAAACAGGGAGGCACGGGCTCTCACCTCCTTTGCTGAGAAGTGGTCTGCTTGTGGACCTTGCCCTGACTCATGGAATTGTTCTCAAAGCCTTTTACTTACCGGATCATCAGAATGTTCTCGCAGACAGTCTCAGTCGGGTCATTCAACCTCACGAATGGACTTTTCATTGGAGAATAGTCAATCATATCTTCGGGCTATGGGGAATCCCAGAGATCAACCTTTTTGCCACCCTGATGAATGCACATGTCCTTCGCTTTTGCTCCAAGGTGCCATCCATGCACCATCAAGCCCCAGATGCTTTCCTCCTTCACTGGGGAACAGGTCTGCTATACGTTTTCCCCCTCCATTCCACTTATTGCCAAAACACTGTTCAAGCTACAGGCCGACAGGGGCACCATGATCCTGGTAGCCCAGTTCTGGCCCTGAGAGATGAGGTTTCTCCTGCTTCTTTGTCTAGCTCAGCATCAGCCTTTTTGTCTGGGATGCTTACCAGATCTGATTTCACAGGATCAGGGGGCGTTGCTGCATCCCAATGTCCATGTGCTGCATCTGACGGCTTGAATGCTGAGAGGGTAGTCCTTTCTGAACTCAATTTGATGGACGCTGTTAAGGATATCCTCCTGATGTCCCAGAAGGATTCCATGCACCACAGCTATGCCTTTAATTGATACTGGCGCAGTTTGGTGCGCTCGGCACATCCTCAACCCCTTCAATTATCTGGTGGAGTCTCTCCTGCTGTAACTGACTGCCATTTTGGCTTCTCATCAGAGGATTGATGGAAAACCCATTTCCACACATCCATTGGTAGCCTGCTTCATGCAGGGTCTCCTCTTGACTAAACCACCGAGCCGGCCCCCTCCTGTCGCCTCGGACCTTAACGTGGTTCTTGCTCAGCTTCTCAAGCCTCCTTTTGAGCCTCTCAGCACCATCTCCCTCAAGTTTCTTACTTGGAAGGTTACCTTCCTAGTTGCGCTCACCTCTTCTTGCTGGGTCAGTGAACTGTAGGCCTTAGAGGCACATGTTCCTTATACACATTTTCACCACGACAGGATAGTTCTGAGAGTGCATCCATGTTTCCTTCCAAATGTTTTCTCTCCTTTTCACCTCAAGCAGTCAGTCCTTCTACCAACCTTTTTTCCCAAACCATATGTATCGCGGGCTGAGGTTGTGCTTCATGGCCTAGATTGCAAATGAGATTTAGCATATTACCTTGACAGAACCAAGGTACAATACACTGAAAATCCTTGCAATTATTCATTTATTTTGATCCTTATCATCTTGGTCTTCCTGTGACCAAATGTACTCTTTTCATTTTGGATAGCAGACTGCATATCCTTTGCATACGCTCAAGTGGGTCTGACACTGGAGGGTCATGTTACTGCTCACAATATCCAGGCCATGGCCAAATCCATAGCGGAGATCTTCCATGCTGCCACACGGTCCTCAATTCACACATTTGCAGCCCATTACTGCCTGGACAAGGACGCTTGTAAGGACAGTGACTTTGGCCAAGCCGTACTCCAGCACCTCTTTGGGACTTAGCTATACCTCCTTCCCTCTGGTCCTCTGTCCATTCAGGCTACCGCCACTGTCATTTCAATTGGGGTGTGCTGGGCATGCCGAGTCTATTAGATCCCCTGGACCCATGTTGTTCTTCATCATTTTTTTCCCCAATTTGCAGTGGGCCCTATTCCTTGCCATTTTTGGTAGCCTTGAGCTGGGGAGTCCCATATGTGAAGACTGCATTCCTGCTTGTTTCTGGAGATAGCCTAGTTTCTCACCTGTAGCAGGTGATCTCCGAGAACAGCAGGAATCAGTCTTCACAACAGGCCCTCCTCCCCAAGGAGTTGTAAGTTGTTTTTTTTTTTCTCTGCTATGAACCTTACTGAAGAGAATTATCTGGGAAGGTGGGAAGGCATGCACGCATGTGTGGATGGATGCTCCCAAAGGCTTCCTATTGGAAGCTCGGGAGTGTTCCTATGCAGGCTCCATCAGAGGACGTCACCCATATATGAAGACTGATTCCTGCTGTTCCCGGAGACCACCCTTTACAGGTGAGTAACTACACTTTCTCTTATTGGTCTTAAACGGGTTACATTGTAGCATCCGAGATAGCGAGAAGTATATTGATGAGATGCTTCTTAAAGCATTCAAGCTCTGCAAAGGAGGTGAAGATGGTGTGCTACAGAATGAAGAGAGTTGGACACAAGTCACCAGAGCCTGCAGAAATGACAAGCCAACTCCTCCAGCCCTTGAACTGAGGAACCAATATGCAGCCCTCAAAGCAGAGGAGGTGAAAGCATCCCAGGAAAGGAACGAACCAGAGCTCTAGCACCCCAAAGTTGTAGAATCAATGACCACAAGGAAGTGAAAGGTAGTGGTGGTTGATGACTCTCTTCTGAGGGGTACTGATGTGTCTATCTGCCAACTAGACTTGATGTCAAGAGAGGTGTGCCTTCTGCCAGGTGCCTAAATCTGAGATGTTACAGAGAGTTTGCTGAGATTCATCAAGCCTACTGACTATTATCCATGTCGGCACAAATGATACTGCTAGATATCCCTCTGAGCATATCAAGAGTGACTTCATAGCTCTGGGGCAGGTGCATAGGTGGTGTTCTCTTCAATCCTCCCTGTTGAGGGTAAAGGCTGAGGCAGAGAAACTCGCATTCTGGAGATAAATGCATGGCAGTGTGGATGGTGTCATCAAGAGTATTTTGATTTCCTGGACCAGGAAATGATTTTCCAAGGGCTGCAGAGCAGAGATGGCATCCACCTTTCCAAGAAGGATTAAAGCCTCTTCTGCAGCAGATTGGCTAACCTACTGAAGAGGACTTTAAACTAGATTTGTTGGGGATAGGTGAAGAAAGCCCACAGGTAAGTAAAAGCCATCAGATAAGTAAAAGATTAAATACCCCTTTGTAGAAATGGATAAAAGGAGCAACATCTGGAAAGCAATGTGCATAAATGCCTGTAGTATAGGAAATAAGATCCCAGATGTTGAGGCTTTAATAGAAGAGGCTGGCTTGGATTTAGTGGTGATTACAGAGACATGGTTCATGGACAGGCATGATTGGAATGTAATTATATTGGGCTATACTTTATTCAGGAAGGACAGGGTAGAAAGAAGGGGAGGAGGAGTGGCACTATGTATAAAAGATAATATTTAAGCTACAGATTTACAGGGCTTACAAGGGAGGCACTGTGGGTTAAACTAGAAAGAGGGAACTGGAAATCCATTCGCATTGGTGTGATATACAGATTTTCTTCATAGGCAGAAGAAGTGGACAAGGATTTAATAGAAGGCATGCGCAGTATTGCCATGAAAAGAGAAGTGCAACTGATAGGTGACTTCAGTATGCCAGATGTTGATTGGAATATCCCCGCTGCGGTGTCATCTAGAACTAAGGAGATCCTGGATTCTCTAAAGGGAGAACTATTCTAGCAACTGGTAACAGAACCTACATGTGAAGGGGCCATGCTGGGCTTGGTGCTTACTAATGGGTAAAGTGTTTCTGATGTTAAGTGGGAGATCATCTTGCATCCAGTGATCACCAGATGGTGTGGTTCAGTATTACGACTAGGGCTGACAAAGTCCATTCCAAAACGAGGGTCTTAGACTTTAGGAAAACTAACTTTGCCAAGATGGGGCAATACCTCAAGGAGTTGTTAGCGGGTTGGAAATGGGGGATGTAGAAAAGCAATGGGCAAAACTGAAAAGGGATTTTTTATTTTATCTTTAAGGAGTTTTACAATAACAATCAAGTAATCAGACTTGTACAGAAAAGTCCCAAGAAAGGAAATACAATATCATAATAACCTTCCTCCCTCCCTCCCAAAAAACAAACTAAATTAAATTCTACCTGGGACCACTAGCCCACAAATTTAGAGACAATCCAGTTCTAAGCATCAAGGAAAAAAAACATATTCAATAAAACAAAATTGGTAATGTGGACTGCAGATAGCAGAAATAACATTAATATTGGGTATACATAGCTGACATAATTGAACAGAGCCTGCCAGAACACGCTGAGCTGATACGAAAGACTAAATGAGTAGAATCGGTAAATATACTAGGTGTGACAAAAAAGAAATGAGACTGTCCCCTAAATGTTTTATTACAAAATCTACAGAGAAATTACGCATTGTCCCCTTCAAAGTAATCCCCCCCAGAGTTAATGCACTTCTGCATTCGCTTCTGCCACGTATGGAAGCACTCGGTAAAGTCCTCCTCCTTAAGGTCCCTCAGCTCCCTCGTCACAGTGGCCTTGATCTCTTCTACAGAGGCGAAATGAGTTCCTTTGACCACAGTCTGGGGAAGAGCCAGAAGTCACATGGTGCGAGATCTGGGGAATAAGGAGGGTGGTCAAGAGCTGTGATCTGTTTGTTGGCTAAAAACTACCTCACACTGAGCGCAGTGTGTGCGGGCGCATTGTCATGGTGGAGCAGCCACGACCTGTCTCTCCTCAAAGCCCACTTGCTGCGCCGAACCCAGTCATGGAGGCGATTGAGGACCTACTGGTAGAAGTGCTGGTTGACTGTCTGACCCTCAGGCACAAACTCATGATGGACCACTCCCTTCTGTTCGAAGAATACGATCAGCATGACCTTAATCCTTGATTTGGACATGTGCGCCTTCTTGGGTCTGGGTGACAGTCGAGTCTTCCACTGCAGGTTCTGTCTCTTGCTTTCAGGGTTGTACTGGAAGACCCAAGTCTCGTCTTCTGTGATGGCTTGGCCAACCAACTCTGGATCTTCTCCAATCTTCTCTAGCAAGTCTCGACAAACATTGCTCCTTCTGGCCATCTGATAAAAGCTTGGGCACCATCTTGGTGCACACCTTCCGCATCCGCAGCTCCTGCACCAAGATGGTCCGCACTGACTCCCTGTTCAGGCTGAGCTTCTCAGCTATCATCCGCACCATCAATCTGCAATCACTCCGCACCAGCTGGTTCATTCTGTCAATGTTCTCAGCCGTCTTTGTCGTGGAAGGCTGTCCTGACTTGGGGTCATCCTTCACCTCCTCGTGGCCAGTCTTGAAGTGTTTGAAGTGTTTGAAGACTCGCGGCCTTGACATTGTATCTTCTCCATAAGCCTTTTGGAGAAGTTGGAGACACTCAGTTGGGCCCTTCTCCAACTTAACCAGAAATTTCAAGTTGATTCTTTGCTCCATATTTCTGCCACCTCCAGTTGCGTGACAAAGCGATGGAGCAGAGTGCTACAAAAAAACCTGAAAAAGAAAAACAGAATGAAAAGATGAAAAATATTATAGCAGAATAGTGGTGAGATGTTGCACAACACAGTGACATAAGCGGTTAGCCAATTGGCATTAAGTCATGGGCGTGGCTGCCACAGTCTTGTTTCTTTTTTTGTCACACCTCGTACATTTAGCAGACTTAAATTTTATAATACATTTCCACGGAAATTTCAGGAAAAAAACAGGTGCCAAGCTGAAGAACCCCTGGCCTCAAAAGAAGGAATTCCTTCCTCTATTTTTGGGTTTCCCTTGAAACATCTGGGTACATTCTTAATTTACAGTTCAAAAACAAATCATCTCTATGTCAGAAAAAAATACGCATGAGCCAGTCCCGATCCGAAGGTAATGCTTGTAATCCTTGTCCACTTCATGTTCAATTCCCTGTTCTGTGTAAACTCAATGTTGTTTGTATACATTGCAGTATTCTTGTTCGATGTACACCGCGCTGATTTTAATAGCGCGGTATAGAAGAAATGTTAAATAAATAAATAAATGCAAAAGTTACCTTCAAGATTGCAGAAGTAGCCATTTCAGAGTCTGAAGTTTCCAAAACTGCTGAAATGTCCCAAACCATTGCAGCAGTCTGCTCCAAAAACTGCTCCTGTCTTACTTTTCCCATAGTCAAAGTGTACTTTGGAGATTGGTGGAATGGCATCAGGAGAAACCTTTAATATCTCATTCAAGTACCTCCTAAACATATGTTGAGGTGGAGATGAAGGTACCTTTGGAAAGTTAATTATCCTTAAATTAGATTGCCTAAAAACATTTTCCAGAGACTCAACTTTATTACATAAAAGGAAATTGTCTTTCACCAAGAGCTCCTCCGTCTGAGGGATCTTACTAATCCACTCTTTGAAAACAGGAACTTGCAACTTTAAATCCTGTACGTCTTCCTCCATCTTCCCAAATCGATTCTCCAAGGAAGAAAACTTTACCAGAAAAAATGTACGAATCTGGAACCAGAGCCCGGCCCAAATCCACAATAGCCTGCCAAATTGTTTCAAAATAAAATACCTCCGAACTCTTCAATGAAAGTCCAACTGAAGGCAAAAATGCTCCCAAGTGACCTGGGGCCAACTCGATCCCCCTGCTGCTCAGACAAAAATGCAATAGGGGAAGTCTCGACTGTACAATGCAACAATCTATGTATCAGCTTCTTGAGCCCCTCAAACACCTTGATAGTCATATGCTATTCCAATGCTATGACTCCCAAACCACCACAATCAGCCCTCCCTTGAGCCAGGGCACTGAACACCTCATCGGTACTCGATGCTCCCGACTGGCCAGAGAGCACGGGGAGACTCGTAGCTCCAGGCTCCATGAGGTCTCTGAGCCAGAGGGAGGACCGGGACAACCCAGCAATGGTCCTACTCTGCTGCAGCTGCTCATCAGAGCCAGAGGGCTGCATATTCAGGCCCTGAAGAAAAGAAAGAATCGAGGCAGCAATTACGGTCAGTTCAGGCTTTGAGGAAGCCTTTGCCTTGGTTTTCCCCTTACGTTTCCCCTTAAAGTCAAGCCAAGAACGTGCTCGGCAAGCCACATCTGTCATTTTGGAACACTGCTTTTCTCCTGAAGGGGGATATTTTAAGGGCAACAAACCTTTTTGTTAGAAAGATAAATAAATGTAAAAGGAAAAGGAAGCCACTGTGGTTCTCAAAAGAAGTAACTGCAAAAGTGAGGAAAAAGAGGGTGGCCTTCATAAAATACAAGAGATCATGGAAGGGAAGACAAGCATCAATATTTGGAAAAAACTTAAAGAAACCAGGAAAGTAGTCAGGAAAATAAAGACACAAAAAGAAGGAGGAATAGCCAATGCAATAAAATGGGAGAACAAGACATTTTTCAAATATGTTAGTGAGAGGAAGACATGCAAAAGTGGTATTGTGTAGGGGAGGAATATATAGAAGCTGATGAGGATAAAGCAGAATTGCTTAACAAATATCTTTGTTCACAGATGAAGGGCCAGGATCACGGCCTCATAAAACACCCACAAATAGGAATAGAAGTGAAAGGGGTCTTGAATGATTTTTAGAAGACTGTGTTTGTGAGGAACTAGATAAATTAAATGTAGACAAAGTGATGGGACTGGATGGGATACATCCCTTATTATTGAAGGAACTTGGGGAAGTTCTAGTGGCTTCACTGTCTAACCTTTTCAATGCTTGTTTAGAATTGGGAGTGGTCCCAGCGGACTGGAGGAAAGGCACATGTGATCCCTTTACACAAAAGCAGAAGTAAGGATGAGGTTGAGGACTACAGGCCAGTTAGTCTGACCTCTGTGGCAAGTAAACTAATAATGAAAACGCTACTAAAAGAGAGGATAGTGAGGTTTCTGAAGTCCAGTGGATTGCAGGATCTGAGGCTGCATGGGTTTACTAGAGGCAGGTCGTCAGATTGATTTCTTTGACTGAATGACTAGAGTTGGACCGAGGGAGAGCCCTAGATGTGGTGTACTTAGATTTCAGTAAAGTCTTTGACACTGTTCCACGCAGACGACTTATAATAAATTGAGCACCTTAGGGATGGATCCTAAAGTGACTGACTGGGATAGAAATTGGTTGAGTGGGTGGCAACAAAGGGTTTGGGTAAATGGAGCTCATTCTGAGGAGAAAGAGGTTACCAGTCATGTGCCACAGGGATCTATCCTTGATTTGATTCTTTTTAACATTTTTATAAGGGATATTGCAAATGGGCTGTTGGGTAAGGTTTGCCTTTTGGGGGATAATACCAAAATCTGCAATAGAGTGGACACCCAGGAAGGAGTAGATAACATGAGGAGGGGTCTAGCTAAGCTTGAAGAATGGTCAAGAATTTGGCAGCTGAGGTCTAATGCAAAAAAATGCAGGGACATGCATTTGGACTGAGAGCAGTAAAGTATAGGGACTGAAGTATTTTTGTCCACAAAAGAGGACCATGACCTGGGTATGATTGTTTCTGATGATCTTAAAGTGGCTAAACAGGTAGAAATGGTGATGGCAGAAGCCAGAAGGATACTTGGGTGCATAGGGAGAAGAATGGCCAGCAGGAAAAAGGAGATAATAGTGCCTCTGTAGAAGTCTTTGGTGAGACCTCATTTGAAGTGTTGTGTGCAATTCTGGAAACCACACCATCAAAAAGATATAAACAGGATGATGTAGGTGCAGAGGGTGGCTAACAAATTGCTCAGTGGACTTCATTATAAGCCATATAGGGGTAGACTTAAAGATTTCAATATGTATATTTTAGAGGAAAGTTGGGAGAGAGGAGATATGATAGAAACATTTAAATATCCCTGTGGCATAAATGCACAGGAGGAGAGTCTCTTTCAATTTATTTGTTTATTTATTTACTTCTCTTATATACCGCGCTATTAAAATCAGTGCGGTTTACAATTGAACAAAAAACATACTGCAATGTCACACGACAATTGAGTTTTTACATTGAACATGGACGAGATAACCTGGAGGTAACAGGGGTAACTAATTACAGAGTAATTATTCATGGAGTATGGTGAAAAATTATACATATAGTATGGTGAGAAATTATACATATAGTATAGCTTAGTTTCAACATATTTATAAGAGGTTTAATCAATAAGATGTGTGATCAGTACCAATAATAAATAAGAGAGGGGATATGGTGGTAGAGCTAGTCATTTTCTTTATGGTGTTGGATTTTGGGTGGGGTGGAGTAGGGTGTAGGATGTGAGGATGGGTGGTTGTTTCTGGGATTGGATTCTGGGTAATGGATGAGGAAAAGGTGTTGTTTGAGGGCTTTTCTAAATGACAATAGGTCTGGGGTGGAACGGAGCTCAGTGGGGAGGGCATTCCAGGTCATGGGTGCAAATAGGGAGAAGGCTCTATTGGCAGTAGCCTTTTTGCACTTAGTTAGAATGTTGGGGATCTCTACAGTGTTTGCTTGATTAGATCTCCTGATCCTGTTGAACGTCCGTCTTTGAATGAGTTTGCTGATGGGTGAGGTGATCTGGTTCCTTAGGGCTTTGAATGTTAGTACTAGGGACTTATACTGGATTCTAGCCTGAAGTGGAAGCCAGTGGAGATCCATCATGACTGGGGTTATATGTTTAGCTCTTGATGTACCTGCAAGTACCATTGCTGCAGCATTCATTGCAAGGCGAAGAGGTCCTAGTGTTGACTGAGGGAGGCCATGAAGGATAATATTTGCAAAGTCTAGATGTGGGAGCACCAAGGCTTGGAAGATAGTTCGGTAGTCATTAAAGTCCAATAGGGGGCGCAGGTGACGTAGTATCCGGACCTTATGGTAAATTGCTTTCGTGATGTTCTTCACATGAAAGGAAGCTCTGCAATGAGGGAACATAAGATGAAGTTGAAAGAGGTTAGATTTAGAAGTAATATGCGGAAATATTTCTTTACAGAAAGAGTGGTAGATACATGGAATAGTCTCCCAGCAGAGGTAGTTGAGACAAGGATAGTATCTGAATTAAAGAAAACATGGGACAAACACAAAAGTCTCTAAAGAAAAAAAAGGGGCTATAGTAGTTGATATGGAAGGGCAGACTAGATAGGCTATATGGTCTTTTTCTGCCATCATGGTTCTATGTTACAGCAGTGGCAAGCCCTCCCACTCTCATAAAAAAGCTACATCAAACTATAAGTAACACTACTCCCTAAGTAGCTTTGGGCCTGATTCTATGCACCACGTAGATCTTCTTTGTACGTCCGGGCTGATCCAGACATGCAAAGGAGATCATGATTCTGATCCCACGTCCAGCCCCGTGGGATCAGAATCACAAACAGCACTGTACGTGCAGGCCGGGACTGTGATTCAGTCCTGGCCTGCACATACAGCACTAGCCCTGCTAATTCAGCCAGGGTTTGTAAATGGAGCTGCAGCCTGCGGCTCCATTTAAAAGCTGTGATGCTGGACGCTGCCCCAAAAAGTTAATTCCCCGCAGCCCGACCCCCGCTCCAGTCTCCTAAGGCCAGGGTTGGGCTGCAGGAGATTAACTTTGTCCCCATCCCAGCCCCTTCCGAGCCCCGAATCGGCAAAAATATAATGTCCAGGGAGGTTATTCCACTCTAGGGGTGGAATAACCTCCCCAGATAATTCGCTGGCCCTGGACATACAGGGCCGACATTAGAATTGGCCCTGTACATCCAGGGCCAGCGACCGCCCACTCTCTGCCCCCGGGCCGCCTCCTCCCCGCCCATGACTAAGTTCCCCACACAACTGGCGGGGAAGTTATTCAGGGCAGGCAACCGGTGCAAATAGTGGGGACAGTAGTTCGGAATAACCCCCTATGTGTTTTATAGATGTTTTCTTTAAGGGTTCAGGAGAGGGATTTGGTGTTACTGCATAGCTGCCTAACGATATTTAACTGAGGTGGGAGAGGGGAGGAGAAGAAGCTATGCCAGTCATTGGGGCTGCTGATTCATGGGTGGCAGTATGGCAGTATGCGTCTTCCCAGCATGCTTTTGTACAATGAAGCATGCCTTTTGGGACACCTAAAAGGACTGCTTATGTGATTCTTCATTGCACACTTCACTGAAATTGGTAAGAGTTTGGCTTCGGCCTGTCTATTCTTGCTGTACTTAGCATGCAGGAGTGGGCAGGCTGCTGGCTGTACTGCTGGTTAGTGTGTTGGTGAGCACTTTGCAGATGGTTTGGAGGTGGATTTGTGGGAGGTTGAGTCACTCATATTGGATCTATTAGTAGCTGTCTATCTAGGCAAAACCATATTTTTTTGCAGGGAGCCCAATGAAGGCATTTAGAGACTGCCCAAAGAGACATTTCTCTGCATGCCCAGATTGTGAATGACAAGGGTACAGTGTTTTTGTCCAAGAACTGCAGTAGTTTAAACAGTTGAGATATTATGCGGGTCAGGTGAGCCAAGTTTGGCTTCTGCTTTAGGGAACTACTGGATGACATTTTTGCGAAGAAATTGAGAGTGCACCCCCCTCACTGCAAGAGACATTGAAGAGACTGGAGCTGAGAGTGCAGTATGGAGAACTTTTGGATAAATGCTAGGGGATCTCTAATTGACCATTGCTTCGATGCTGTTAGATTAGACAAATGCTTTGCTAGAATGAAATTGTTTAGCAGTAATATCATTCTACAGGAAATGCAATATAAAATCTAACAGAGGGGTCATATCTCCCAGGCAAGGGTGTGCAGGGTAAGGTACAGCTCATTGGAAACGTGCCTGATGTTCAAGGATCAGGGTATCAAAAATAGCTTTGGCTCTGCAATATATCCAGAAAGACTAATCTGCTCGAATGTAGACCACAATTCATTGAAATGCCCAAAAACAAAAAACAAAGGATCTTTGGGAGCTACCGTGGTCTCAGTACCAAGGGAAAGGAACAGAAACTTCTGATCCTATCCCAAAACTTCACATCAATGACCACAATCTAGTAGCAACCAATTTTTCACGATATTTTTAAAATGGCATTCCAAACACAATAATGAAAAAATTGCTTAGCTTGTCGTGGTCGGGCTTAAACTCCAACCTGTAGGCAATGGCGTAAGCTCTTCCACTTTCCCGACGCTAACCAGCGCTAGGCGTTTCGCCATTCAAGGTTCTTCAGGGGAAACTAAGCTTCTGCAATACAAAACACGGTTCAAAGTGACAGCACTTTCTTCTATCAAATTTTTGCTTCATTAATCTTATGCAAGACGCTGCAGTTACTCACTTTATCATTGACACACTAGCGTTCCCATCACAGACTGCTGCTGAACTGCTAGACGGAAGTGGGGAATCCCACGCATGCGTTGTCATTAAATACTATGGAATTTGATTTAAATGGTTGCCGCGAATGTTTACGTCACAAACACGCCTCCCACTCCACTCGGGCATTCAGACCCAGAGGAGTCACAGTCTGTAAAAGATGTATCCATTTCTGTTCTGTGTAGAGAAGAGATTCATCCTTGGTTCGACCTTTATGAGCACGTTGCAATTGTAAAATACAGAAACACCGCAAGTCAGTAAAATTATGTTGATGAGTGACACAATGTTCCACAATAGGCGCTTCCATTCGGCCGCACTTCAACTTGCTCTTATGTTCATTCATCCGTAAACGGAATGCACGAATGGTTTTCCCAATGTAAAGCAAGGAACAGGGGCACCTAATGCAGTAAATAACATATGTAGACCCGCACGAAGTAGATGTCCGCAATCTATATTCCCGTCCATTGTGTCTGAAGCTGTCACAGTCTTGCGTCACACAACAGATGGAACAGTTTCCACAAGCAATATTTAGAAGAAGGCAACAATATTTAGAAGAAGCAAATCGGCAGCTGCAGGATAGGACGGTGTATGCCGTCTTGCAATCTGATCCCACTGAGCAGCTTCGTGAGAAGATTGACAAGCTTACCAGGAAGGCTTTGGAAGATAGTGTCATTTCCAAAAAATAATATCTTTTTTTGAACGTGATTGATCCCACTATTTCCAAGTTCTATCTGGTGCCCAAAATACACAAGGATCTGCAACGGCCACCGGGACGCCCAATAGTGTCCACTCGGGGATCCCTGTTGGAACCGCTGTCGGTTTTTTTAGATTCATATCTTCGACCTTTGATGCCTACAATTTCATCATATGTAAAAGATTCTACACATTTTCTCCAGATCCTACATGATTCTGATGCTCTAGCTGCTGTGGCAGGAGTGTTGCTAGTAACGTTCGATGTCACCTCCTTATACACGGTGATCCCACAGGTGAAAGCTCATGAGGTGGTAGTAAGGGCGCTTAGAGAGCGCGGCGATCTGTCAGCGGCCTCACTTGCTTTTTTATCTACACTGGCCGATTTAGCTCTGTTTCGCAATTTCTTTATATTTGAACAAACATTGTATCACCAGATCACCGGTGTTGCGATGGGTGCTACTTGTGCCCCATCGATTGCAAATTTGTATATGCAACAATTTGAATGCCATTGGTTGCCTAACTGCCCACACCAGACTTCATTGAAATTGTGGAAACGTTACATCGACGATATTTTTGTGTTATGGTTGGGAGATCAGGCTTCTTTACAACAGTTTGCCACTTGGCTCAACACTTGTGAGCCAAATTTACATTTTTCAATGACTTACCACAATACTCAAATATCGTTTTTGGACATTCAAGTCCAGAAGACAGCTCATGGTTGGAGCACTTCAGTTTTTCGCAAAACGACTGATAGAAACACTCTGCTCCACTATTCAAGTGCCCATCCTGTACGGTTGCGTGAAGGCCTACCTTTTTCACAGTTTATTCGTTATCGCCGGAATTGCAGCACTGTTCAACAATATCGTCAGCAAACGAAGATGTTAAAACAGAATTTCCTACAACGAGGTTATCCTCCCCGTATTATCAAAGCAGCCTACACTAGAGCACGGTTTTTAAATCGGGATCAATTATTATTGCCTCAAGGCTCGAAAGCAACAATGGAAGACCACATTAACTTCATCACAGAGTACTCTCCATTAAGTAAGCATCTGCAAGCAAGTGTGTCCCGACATAAGAATATCTTATCAGGTATACCGGGATTACAGACTTATCGAACTCGTTGTGTCTGGCAGAGACAGAATAATCTTCAGGAACTGTTAAGTCCGGCAGTGCTACGATCTCCTTTGAATGATGTGGAACCGATGGGTGGCCATGTGGCTTGTGGAAACTGTTCCATCTGTTGTGTGACGCAAGACTGTGACAGCTTCAGACACAATGGACGGGAATATAGATTGCGGACATCTACTTCGTGCGGGTCTACATATGTTATTTACTGCATTAGGTGCCCCTGTTCCTTGCTTTACATTGGGAAAACCATTCGTGCATTCCGTTTACGGATGAATGAACATAAGAGCAAGTTGAAGTGCGGCCGAATGGAAGCGCCTATTGTGGAACATTGTGTCACTCATCAACATAATTTTACTGACTTGCGGTGTTTCTGTATTTTACAATTGCAACGTGCTCATAAAGGTCGAACCAAGGATGAATCTCTTCTCTACACAGAACAGAAATGGATACATCTTTTACAGACTGTGACTCCTCTGGGTCTGAATGCCCGAGTGGAGTGGGAGGCGTGTTTGTGACGTAAACATTCGCGGCAACCATTTAAATCAAATTCCATAGTATTTAATGACAACGCATGCGTGGGATTCCCCACTTCCGTCTAGCAGTTCAGCAGCAGTCTGTGATGGGAACGCTAGTGTGTCAATGATAAAGTGAGTAACTGCAGCGTCTTGCATAAGATTAATGAAGTAAAAATTTGATAGAAGAAAGTGCTGTCACTTTGAACCGTGTTTTGTATTGCAGAAGCTTAGTTTCCCCTGAAGAACCTTGAATGGCGAAACGCCTAGCGCTGGTTAGCGTCGGGAAAGTGGAAGAGCTTACGCCATTGCCTACGGGTTGGAGTTTAAGCCCGACCACGACAAGCTAAGCAATTTTTTCATTATTGTGTTTGGAATGCCATTTTAAAAATATCGTGAAAAATTGGTTGCTACTAGATTGTGGTCATTGATGTGAAGTTTTGGAATAGGATCAGAAGTTTCTGTTCCTTTCCCTTGGTACTGAGACCACGGTAGCTCCCAAAGATCCTTTGTTTTTTGTTTTTGGGCATTTCAATGAATTGTGGTCTACATTCGAGCAGATTAGTCTTTCTGGATATATTGCAGAGCCAAAGCTATTTTTGATACCTATATACTCTGTGCAACTTGGGGCCATTTAGGTAATTTGTGAGCTACAAGGATCAGGGTGGACACTAGGTCAAGCATTTTTGTTGTGCATTAAGATTGAACTAGGTCAACTCTTGGTGGAAGCTATGTTATTTGACTATGCTTTCTTTCGGATTGTCAAAGGAAGGCCTGTGAGGTTGCTATGTAGGTAGCTTGGAAAGTGATTTTATGAATTTGAAGGGAAGTGAAAGCTTCAACCAAGTGGCACTGGCAGTGGCATACTGCTTTCTGATGCTTTTGAGGAGCTTGTATGCAAGGGAGACAACTCAGTGCAGGGAAATCTTTTTAGAGATTTAGGGTTATTACATACAATCGCTCCCGCACAGGGCTTCAAAAGCTAGGCAAACTGCTTTGTGTTGTGTGTAGGAAGCTTCTCAACAAACACTGGGGATGGTCACACTGCTTGGGTCAAATAGATCTTTTTTGACACAAAGCAGTTTGCTTAACTTCGACAACATCCCTAGATCTGCATTGGCTTTTTTAAAGAAGTGACTGATATTTTATACAAAAACATAAAGCAATCAAATTTATGTTAACTTGTAATATTCATTAATATAAGGCTGGGGGTTTTTTTCATTATAAAAGGGAGGGTTTTTTTCTGGCATATAATTGTTAGAGATTCTTAGAGCCTTACATAAGTTCTTATTGGTATACAGCTATAAAAATATCCATTTTCCCATCCATATCAGTCATTGGTGAATAATATATCTCCAGGAACAAGAAGGAATCAGTCTTCATATTTGGGTGACGTCAGCACTGACAGAGCCTGGCATGGGAACACTCCCCAGCATTCAATGAGAATGCTTTTGGGAGCATTGCTCCACGCATGTGTGTCTGCCTTCATGCCTTCCCTCCTGGTCTCTTCAGTTGTCTTTTTTCCATGGAGCCGTCACTGCATCAAGAGACTTAAACGTTTTCTCTGGTACCGTTGAGTACTATATTTTTTTGCCTTCCCATCGAATGACTTCACTCCTTGTCAATTCCGGTTCCTGTTTTATTTCTTTTTTCATATATTTTTTTCATTTTTCTTTTTTCTTAGACTTCGTGGGACCTAAGGCCTACTGGGGCACCATTGCCTAATTTGATTTTGCCTCCCTCCTTTTTCCAGAAATGGAGAAACCCCGGAGTAATTTTAAAAAATGCTCTGAGCACTATCTTCATCACTGATGAGCATAACTGGTGCCTCAAGTGTTTAGGTCCAGACTACAACATGGATTCCTGTCTCTCCTGTTGACACCATGACTTTCCAGAGAGAGGAAGAACCAAGAGACAAAGAAGACTAAGCTGTTTCCAACAGACTCAGCTCCTTCAGTGCACTCCTCAGGGGCGTCGACTCCTTCAAAGTCATCCCATGCTTTCAGATCAGCATCGTCATTTAAACAGAAGGGAAAGCATTGCTCGGAGTCCCCAGTTCATAAGACCAAGAAATCATCGGCTTCGGCATTGAGGGAAGCTCATTCGTCGGCCTAAAGGTTAATGTCGGCATTGGACTCCAAGCACTGACATCGACACTTGTCCCACACCGATGCAGACCATCCAGTCAACTCCAGCGGGAGGTCTCACCCTCCAAAGCCTTACAGAGGCTCGGAGATGCCCCCGAGGCTCAGTCCTTGGTAGAACCCCAGATACTGTGCTCGGGAGTTGTAGCCCAGACGATAGTGTCTGCAGCCACTCCTTCCCCTGCACCGGCACTCGATGATTGAGTCATCGCCATCAAAAAGAGAATCGCAGAGATTCTAGCTGCAGTGGCACAGGCATCCTTGACTTTACTGCAACCGGTGCAGATACCTCCGATGCCATTGGTGGTCATCGATGCAGAACTGCCTTGAAGACAGTCATCGTAATTCCACAGATGCCACCTGCTTCGCAGTGTTCAGTGGAGCAGCTGTTACCAAAGCCCTCAATACTGCCTCAGCCGGTGCCATCTACTTCGAAGCATCCAGCTCCTCCGAGCCATGGCCCCAATAGAGACTACTTTGATTTCCTGTTGGACTCTGCTTTGGGCTTCGAGGTCTCCAAACCAGAATCTATCAATTCTGATCCACACAGGGATGTACCAGTAGATCCATCACCTCCATATGAATGATGCCGATCACCGCCTGAGGACATGTACTTCCAGGACTTTATTAAAGATATGGTGGCTGCTCTGGAGATCTCTGTGGTGACCAAAATGGAACCAAGAGCTGAAGACCTGGATTTTCTTTAGTATCCTTCGACACTGAAAGAGGCTGCAACCCTCCCGATGCCCAGTGTCCTTAAGAATTTAATGCCTCTTATGTGGGAGGCCCCCATGTCAACTCCTGCTATCAGCCAATGCCTGGACACCCTTTATAGGGTTCTTCCTTCTCCAAGTTTCCAGAAGCTACAGCTTCTTCACCAGAAAATAGCCAATGCAGTAAAATGGGGGGATACGACATTTTTCAGATATGTTCATGAGAAGAGGAAAGGCAAAAGTGATATTGTCAGACTCAAGGATGAAAGGGAGGAATATGTAGAAGCTGATGAAGATAAAGCGGAATTGCTTAACAAATATTTCTGTTCTGTGTTCACAGATGAAGAACCAGGAGCAGGACCTCGGAAAACACTCACAAACAGGAACAGAAGTGAGGGACATCTTGAACGATTTTCAGAAGACTGTTCATGAGGAACTAGCTAAACTTAAAGTAGACAAAGCGATGGGACCAGATAGGATACACCCGAGAATACTGAGAGAACTTGAGGACATTCTTTCAGCTCCACTGACCGACTTTTTCAATGCCTCTTTGGAGTTGTAAGTAGTGCCAGAGGACTGGAGAGAGGCATATGTGGTCCCTTTACAGAAAAGCGGAAGTAAGGATGTGGTTGAAAACTACAGGTCCGTTAGTCTAACCTCTGTGATGAGTAAATTATTGGGAAAGCTGCTGAAAGAGAAAATAGTGAGGTTTCTAGATTACTGGATCCGAGGCAGGATAGATTCACCAGAGGCAGGTCTTGTCAGACAAATCTGATTGATTTCTTTGACTGGGTGAGCAGGGAGTTGTACCGAGGGAGAGCCCTAGATGTGGTGTATTTTAGTAAAGCCTTTGACACCGTTCCGCATAGGCGACGTAAACAAACTGAGCACCCTAGAGATGGACCCTAAAGTTACTGCTTGGGTTAGAAATTGGTTGAGTGGGAGGTGACAAAGGGTACAGGTAAATGGAGTTCACTTTGAGGAGAAGGAGGTTATCAGTGGTGTGCCCCAGGGATCTGTCCTTGGTCCGTGTCTTTTTAACATACCTCCAATCCAATATACCTCGGACTACCGAAACAAGCCCTCAAACCACTCCAACTGGCACAAAACACCGCAGCACGAATCATATCCGGAACCGCAAGACAGGAGCACATCACACCCACCTTAAAGGACTTACACTGGCTCCCAATCGGTGCACGCATCAGATACAAAACCATCATAAACCTATTTAAGATAAAACAGCACACATCAGCCAACAGCCTGCACACCCTCATACAACCAGACACCAGCACTCGTCCTAGAAGGAAACAAACACACAACCGAGTCAGCACCCCAAGTGAATACAAAAACACACGCAAAGACACAACGGACAGAGCACTCTCCATGGCTGCTCCAACAATATGGAACAAACTACCAGACGATTTGAGGGCAACCACAGACCTCAAGGACTTTAGAAAACAGTTGAAAACCATGCTGTTCATAGAACACTATGGACACATCACATAACCCCAGAGAATGTATAACAGCACATAACCCCGCCTAAACAATGTATGTATAGAAAATGTATTTAGAACCACTGTATATAGCCCACGTTGTACATAGCTCATACTAATCTAGCACACAATACAACACTCACCCAACTAAATTTCACCCTCACTGCATGTATAACACACTCACCTTACCCGATTGTTTGCTGTGATACCACCTTGATTATTAAGATAAGGCGGTTTAGAAATACTGTTAAATAAATAAAAAAAATAAAATAAATAAAACATCTTTGATAGTGATATTACGAAAGAGCTGTCGGGGAAATGTTTGCCTCTGACTACCTCACGAGGTGTGCTCCAAACGAGCCGAGTCTGTTCGATCCTTGCTCAAATCTCTAGTTTGCTAGGACTCTTCACTCGCTCGTCAGTCTGTGGTTAGGGAGTCCCATATGTGAAGACTGACTTCCTGCTTGTTCCTGGAGATAGCATAGTTACTCACATGTAACAGATAATCTCTGGCAACAGCAGCAATCAGTCTTTACAACCCGCCCACCTCCCCTTTAATTTGTCCCATTTTTTTCTTTTTATTATTATTTTGTCTCCGCTAGAACAGAGATGGAGACAGAACAAGTCACCCGAGAACCAGGAACTATACCTAACAAAGCAAAAACAATACAACGAATGCATCAACCAAACAAAAAGGGAATACCATACAAACCTCATACGCAACTCCAACAACAAACCCAGAGAACTATTTGAAATCGTAAAAGCCCTCACCAAAGACCAGGATACCGAAGACAAAGTGCAACTGGACCCACAAAAGTTTGCGGACCACATCCAAGAAAAGTTCCACTCAACAGAACAAACAAGACCCAGCCCAGCCCCAAAGACTATCACACCCTTGAACACCTGGGGAACATTCAACACCCCATCCACGGAGCAACTCTCCCACATCATCTCAGCAATCAAGACAAACACAGCCCCCATGGATCCCTGCCCAGTGCCCTGGTTCAAGGCCACCAAATCAAACTTCATCCAAACCATCCACAAGATAGTACACTCCTCCCTAACCCAAGGGCGCATGCCAAATCAATTGAAGCTCACAACAATAAGACCTATCCCGAAGAAATCCACACTTGACAAGAACAATCCAGCAGCATACAGACCCATCTCCAGCATACAACTTTTAGCAAAAATAATCTAAAAAACTGTACAGCACCAACTACAAGAACACATAGACAACCACGCTCCCCTGGACAACAATCAACACGGGTTCCACCCCAACCACGGGGTAGAAACACTTCTGATATACCTCTTCGACAGCGTCCTCCGCATCATAGACAATACCAAGAAAGGCATACTCATGATGTTCATTGACATCTCATCTGCATTTGACACAGTTAACCACAAGACTCTATTGGATAGACTACAGAACATCGGTCTACACGGTGCCACCCTGAATTGGTTCCATCCATACCTAACCGACAGACAAATACAGGTCAAAGTAGGACACAACACATCTCGACCCATAAAAGTCAAACAAGGAGTGCCACAGGGATCGGCCCTTTCAGCTCTCCTATTCAACCTATACATCCAGCCAATATGTGCCATCATGAAAGAGCACCACGTACATTATACAATCTACGCAGATGACATCATGATCTACACACCCATCTCAGTCGACAACCCGGACTACACCAACATAACAAACTGCCTCACCCAAATGGCAAACTGGCTTCAGGAAAACAACCTATCAATCAACTACAGCAAGAAGGAGGCACTGATCATCACGCGAAACCCGGCCTTTATCCCCCCACCCGACATCAAGATAAGAGATGCACTCATACCCATAAAATCAGAAGTAAAGTACCTTGGAGTCATCCTGGACAAAGAACTTAACCTCCAAGCACACATAGGCAGAGCAACCAAAAGTGCATACCAAAGAATGCGACTCATCAGAAGACTCAAGCCCCTCCTCGACCCAGAGCACTTTCGCACTGTTTGCCAGGCGCTGATAACCCCTCAACTAGACTTCTGCAATCCAATATACACCGGGCTACCAAAGCAGACCCTCAGACCACTACAACTGGCCCAAAACACAGCTGCCCGCATAATAGCCGGTACTACAAGACACGATCACATCACACCCATACTGAAAGAAATTGTATTTATTTATTTTATTTAGTAAACATTTGTATACCGCTGCTTCCTACGATCAGCAGCGGTTTACTTTACAGAATCATAATGTATCGTACAATACAGTGAATTTTAAGATACACATTTCGATTGGGCAATGATTTACATAAAACAGGAAATAGCAATTAGATACATTATACATTGGATTGGGGCTCACAAATCTAAATATACATTTGATTGTAGGTGCGTGGGTGGGGCCTAAAATATACATATATACAAGATTACATACCAGTATTCTAAATGCCGTCATGGCATGCAAAAGCCATCTAGTTGAGGTAAGGTGTCGCACTTAGGTCAGGTTGTAGTGAGCCTGGAATAAGTGGGTTTTGAGTTTCCTTCTGAATTCACTCAAATTATTTGTCAGTCGCAACTTGTGTGGGAGTTGGTTCCAGTGGATTGGTGCTGTATATGTGAATGCTCTATTGCTTGTTCCTGCTTTGACAGTTCTTATGCTGATCGGAACACAGAGAGCGTTGAGATTTATGGTTCTTCTGTTCCTGTTGTGTGGTTGAATAGTGATTAGGTTATCAAGGTAGGAGGGTGCAATGTTGTGAATGAGCTTAAACGTTGTTATGAGAAGTTTGAAAATGACGTGAGCGGCCACCGGGAGCCAATGCAGTTCCATTAGCACTGGGGTTATGTGATCTGTGACGCTTTTTTCCATGATGACTCTTGCAGCAACATTTTGAGCCATTTGCAAGATATTTAGGGTGTTCTTCGGAAGCCCTTGCAGAATGGCGTTGCAGTAGTCTAGGTGAGGAATGATGAGAGCTTGTGCAACAGTCCTGAAGTCAGATTTCTCGAGGATATTGCGAAGTGGTTGAAGAACTTTCAATTTGTAAAAAATGGCTCGGTTAATTGTTCGGAGGTGTTTATCCATCTTAAGGTTGCTGTCTAGTAGGATCCCTAGATATTTTATTGCAGGCTTCGTATGATATATGTTTTTGTTAAGGGTGACTGTGGTGGGCGGGATGAAATTGGTTTTCTTGGAGATAAACATGACCTCTGTTTTCTTGTGGTTTATTGACATGTTGTTTTGTTGAAGCCATGTTTGTAGCATGTCAAGGCATATTTCTAGTGGAGTGAAATCCGGTTGTGTTATGTCAAGGTGCGTGTACAGCATCACATCGTCAGCATAGATGTGGTAATTGATGTTGCATTTCTGAAAGATCTCGCAGACCGGTTTTATATACAAATTGAATAGGAGAGATGATAAGGCGGACCCTTGAGGAATCCCTTGGGTTTGGGGGAAGGCATCGGCTTTATCGTCGTTGAATTGAACTTGTTGCATCCTATTGGATATGTATGATGCAAACCACTTTAAAGGGGTCCCTGTTATACCTATGGATGCAAGACAGTTTAGGAGGGTGCCGTGGTGTACTGTATCAAATGCAGCTGAAATGTCGATAAATATAAGTATGAACATAGCATTTTTGTTCTCGAGACCCCTGAGGAGGTTGTCAAGGAGTGCTAGCAGTAGGGTTTCTACTCCGTGATGCTGACGAAACCCATATTGATGCATATCTAAGGCTTTCCTATCGTCAATGTGATCCTGCAGCTGCTGCTGAACCGCCTTTTCGATTGTTTTAGCTAAGAATGATATGCTTGAGATCGGGCGATATGATGCAGGATCACTTTTGTTGAGTGTTTTGTTCTTTAAGATGGGTCTTATAAGTGATCTCTTGAGATGGGTGGGCATTGTACCTTGTTGGAGTGACTAGTTAACAATGTAGGAGATAGGTTTTGCGATTTCTTCCTTAGTTGCTTTTATCCAAGCCGCTGGGCATGGGTCAAGAGGGGAGGTGGTGGAGTTTAAATTGTTTATGATGTTTATGATCTGCTGTTCACCTAATTGCTGGAAGGTATTCCATTCTGCTGCAGACTCTGACTGAGAGACGGTGTCGGTTTCTCGAGGGGTGAGGACTAATGACATGCTCTGATCGATGATTGTGGGTACTTGCGGGTATTGTTTCTTGGCGTAATGGTCTGCAAGCGTCTGGGCCTTTATTTCGTCGGCATAGACGGTGTCCTGGGAGGTTTTGGTGAGTGATTTGACAAGCTCAAATAGCTCTCTGGGTCTATTAAGAGCTTTATTGAGTAGGTTAGTGTGGTGAACCTTTTTTGCAAGGTTGACCTCATTCTTGTATTTCATGAGGAGTGTTAGGTATAGTCGCTTGCATTCCTCAGTTTGTGTTTTCCTCCATTTTTTTTCCAGCTTGTGCAGTTCCCTTTTCATTCTGCATAGAGTAGGAGAGTACCATGGTTCGGTTCTTGTTCTTATTGCTGTGTTTGCGGCTTTCCAGGCTGGTCTTGCTGCTGCTTCGATCCCTGAGTTCCATATGTCTATCAGCTTATCTAGGTCCGTGAGAGTGTATTCAAAGCGAGAAGATATAGATGTTACCAATGTTTCACTATTGAATTTTCGGAACTTCCTTTGGTGATGTGTTTTTGGGTCGGCTTGAGATTGTTCATTTATGGATGGTAAGTGGATTTCAAATTCAATTAGGTAGTGGTCAGACCAGGGGACCTGGGTTACTCGAGTTTCAGGTTTTCGTATTTCATTTAGTTGCGTGTCGGATGATATGAACACCATATCTAGGGTGTTGCCTTTGCTATGAGTGGCTTCCTGAATAATTTGAACATATCCGAGCTGGTTCATGGCTTCAAGGAAAGTGTCGGCCTGCATGGGGGGTATGGATGGCAGGTTCAGGTCACCCAGGATAATTCGCTGTTTCTTGATTGCAGAGGTTGAGATGATTTCTAGTGCAGTGGCCAGGGTTTCGTGGTGGGATGAGGGGGTCTGTAGATTAAGCAGATGGTTATCGTTTTATTCTCAATCTTGAGTATGTCGATGCCCTCGGATGCAGTTAGAGACGTGTTCGTTAAAAGTAGGGAGGCTCTGGCAAGGATTAGGACTCCTCCTCCTCTCCTGCTAGGTCGTGGGCAGTTAAATACTGTATAGTCAGGTTTAGTTAATTGGTTTACTATTGCTGGGTCAGTGTCAGTGAGCCATGTTTCGGTGACGCAGAGGATATCAGGTTTGTTGTCAGACATGATGTTGTGGATAATGTGTGTTTTATTTCTAATAGACCTGGCATTGATGAGGCAGATCGTGATAGGGGATTGCGATATTTGGCATGGTTGCTGGTGCTTGTTTTTATTAGCTGTGGCTGCCGGCTTCCTGTGCTTTTTTTTTAGTTTGGAGCCGCGCTTATTACGGGGTTTGCCTGTGATCTTATCTACTGCATTCAGGTCTGGCTTGGGCTTTGCTTTATCCTGAGCAAGGTAAGTAGGACATAGCAGAGGGACTATCGGTATCAGTATTGGGCTATGAATAAGTATTGGTTGCCATAATATTGTCTGGTGGTGTGGCAAGTGTGGTACATAAGCATATGTGGCTAGTGTTAGGCAAAAGCAGAGAGCAAGCAGATAGGCGATGATAGCCATGAGGTGACAGGACAAGGTTCAAATCTAATCTATAGAATGTTACAATCTTTCTGGTGGATTAATTTTGCACTTACGACAAACTGCCTATAATAATGTAAATATAGGTTAGGCACGTATAGGTTTAGATATTATAGCTGTTACAGACAAATTGCCGATTGTTACACCATGAAGCAGTTAAACATTTCAATGCATTCAATACACAGTGTTAGGATAAAAGGTTGCTAATGCTCTAATACATAGGCAATGCTCTAATAGATAGGTAATGCTCTAGTACATAGGTAGGGGTTGCAGTGATAGAGTAGTGGTTCAGAATGAGCATCTGATCAGTGTGACACAGCGTCAGTTTACGAGTGAGTTTCAGTGTCTATAGTTATGTTTGCAGTTAGATCATCATCCCCCCCACCACCCCAAGACTGTATATGTATAATAGCTCATGATGTATAATAGCGCACTATGTAGATAAACCAAATCTAATCACATCCCCGCCAACACATACACACCACACTGTACACTGCATGAAAACATTTGCCCCCTTGATTGTTTGCCATGGAAACCGCTTTGATTGAATGATAAGGCGGTATATAAATACCATTAAATAAATAAATAAATAAATATACACCTAACTGAGGAGACTAGGAGCTAAGGCAGGAAGGCAACCACGCATATATAGAGGAAAGCTCCCAAAGGCCTTCCTAATGGATGTTGGGGAGTGTTCCCGCGCCGGGCTCCATCAGTGCCGACATCACCCATAATGTGAAGACTGATTCCTGCTGTTCCTGGAGATCACCTGCTACAGATGAGTAACTACACTCTCTGCCCTTTTGGTGTATAAGTCAGCACATCAGCAGCACATCAATACTACCCACCCACTGGAAAAAAACTGTGATACTTAACAGTGCATGTCATAATAGCATGAAATTACCATGGGGGTGTGAGTAATTTTGTTGTTCATAGCCCTGCTTTCAGACACACTCTATGATATTGTGTAATTTTTGGCATACGAGCATGAGAATAACTGATGCTACCTATCTGTGGGTTGTGCTTCAATACTTAATTACAACTGTTGAAAATCAGAAAAAAATCAAAGCCGTTAGTCGTTTAGCTGATTGAGGCTCGTGGCTTTATTTGTAGTGCTCTTCCAGAAGGTAAAACCTGTTCATCTCCTAAATTATGAACCTAAAACTGTTAGACATCTCTTTATGGTAGGATTTTTCACTTAGGTCGCCTGTTTTTTTTCTCTTTTTTTCCTATAGGAAAGGATGTTCCTGAGTGTGTCCAATTACATTTTTACAGCTATCTTTGTGGCTGAGATGACCCTGAAGGTGAGTCTGCAGGAGGGAGAATAATTGCTGTGGGGCCAGATCTGAAGAGGAGACAAACAAGGAGGTGTAGGTTTAATACCTCAAGCTGTCAAATACTGGACATGCTATTCCAGCAGTGCTGCCCTGACAGGGGGGCAGGGGAGGGGGGTGACAGGAGGGAATACAAGTACTATAATTACAGCGGTATCTTGTGGCCAGTTAACTGCAGTGGTAGGACTGGCTCATGATGAAGCTGTTTCCTGTTGTCTGAGAAGGAACTTCTAGGTTCTTTGTTCACTCATCTCACCACTGAAGGTAAGCATAGGATATTTTTGTAAGGTTATACCATTGGGCTCAGTGGTGAGAGGAATGAAAAGAGAATCTACTAGTAAGCCTGCATTTTTTAAAAGCGCTGTTCCTTGGATTTTCTTCCTTGTCATCCTTAAAGTAGCTAACTAATTCTTGTTGGGGAGCAGCAGGATTCTTCACTTTCATTAGTTTAATAGTTGGTATGCCCATCCCCAATAAAATGTTTGGGAAATTACTGAACAGTTGACATGGGGAGGTGGGGCACATTTGGAATCTCCAGCACTCAGAAGCCTAGGAACCTGTTAATAAGTAGAGGAGGAATATTTGAGAAGAGGCATAATGAAAAATAACACTGGTCAACAAATTTTTACAAAAGTCATGTTACTGAAATAAAAACAGTCATTTCTTATCAATTTTTATATGCTGAACACGAATATGACAGTGAAATTGCAAAGGTAGCTCTAGTTTTTTTGTAATCTACAAGAATTAATGTTTACATCACGAAATGCGTGTCAATAGTAAATATAATAGGCCTTCGGTTAATACCTGTAAAAAAATAAGTCATAGACTACTTCTTAGATTTTTTCGCCTGTCTCTTGTACAGCTGTTCTGGAGCTTCTCTGGGGAGTGTCCAGCAGTAGTCAGCCAGCATTGTAGTGGACCATTTTCCCTGGTATCTTTCTTCCATCGTTGCGATATCCTGGTGAAAACGTTCGCCCTGTTCATCACTAACCATCCCAGAGTTGTCAGGAAAGAAATCAAGATGGGAATCAAGGAAATGGATCTTTAGAGACATATTGCAGCCAAGTTTCTGATACTGCATCAGCATGTCTTCTACTAGTTCCTTGTAGTTTTCTACCCTAACATTCCCGAGAAAGTTTGTTGACACTAGGCGAAAAGCATTCCATGCTTGTTTCGCATCACCCTGCAGCAAGTTGTTGAACCGGTCATCTTTGAAGAGCTCTCGAATCTGAGGACCCACAAAAACTCCCTCTTTAATCTTTGCTTCACTGAGTCGAGGGAATTTTTCATGCAGGTTTCGGAAAGCTGGCGAAGTGCAGTCCATGGCTTTCACAAAGTTTTTCATCAAACCTAGTTTGATGTGAAGAGGTGGTAGCAGGATTTTGTGAGCCTCAACCAGAGCTGGGTGCTGGATATTCTTCTCTCCAACTGTTACATTTTGTCTGCGATTCCATTCCTTCCGCAAGTAGTGCCAATCCCTTGCTCGGCTATCCCACTCACATAAGAAACATGTGTATTTTATATATCCCTGCTGCAGTCCCATTAAAAGGGCAACTACCTTCAAGTCACCACAGAGGTGCCAGCTGTATGTTTATGTTTATTTATTTGATATACCGCCCTACTTTATCAATCAGAGCAGTTTACAATTCACAAACAATTAGAAACAGGCCCAGGGCCAGAAAGGAGGAAAGGAAGTTACAATTGTTAATATAATAGAACGAGAGAAAGGATACAGGACTATATGGACTATACGTAGGGGACAGGATCAGACAAGAGGGGAGGGAAGATCATAGGCCAAGGAAAAGAGGTGGGTTTTTAGGTCTCGCTTGAAGGTGGCGTGATGGGGTTCTAACCAGAGGGAGGTGGGGAGTGAATTCCAGAGTGTGGGGCCGATGAAAAAGAAAGCAGAGGAGCAGGTGGACTGAAGGTGAGCGAGGGAGGGGGAAGGGAGATTAAAGTGGTTAAGGTGGAAGTGTGTCTGGGGGTGTGGAATGTAATAAGGTCTGCCAGGTATTGTGGAGTACTAGTGTGAAGAGCCCTGTGAACTAGAGTAAGTAACTTAAACTGATTGCGAAAGGAGTAGAAGTCAGTAGATGCTTTAAGTTATCGTATGTTCTTTCATGTGGACGGCATGCACTACTGGAATAGATGGAAGACGGTTTCCAGTGTTCAAAAGCACAGCCATCAGACTCGGTTTCGAAGAATCTATAAATAGTCTCCAGTCTTGTGGGTCACGAGTGATTTTTAAGGCATTCATGAGACTTTCAATATCGGAACAGAATACCAGATTACTTTCCTTTCCGACTGCGTATAGTACACTGCTGACGTCAGATGGCTACAGCAGTCGTCTGGCAGTAGTATTGCATTGCATCAGAAAATGATGCAATCAACTCTGGATGATGTGTGCATGCTGGTATTATGCAATGTGATGCAATATTATATCATTCAAGGCTTATTTGGGATATTGTTGATGTCCTACTGGATAAATTTACATGGTGAAACATCAAAAATGAATTACATGTGACACATGCAATATCTTCAAAACAAGAGCCAATAAATTTTTTTAATGTTATATTCGTGTTCAGCTCACCAAGATACTACAGATTAGGGCCTTTTAAAGTCAATAACGATTTCAATGTTGACCAGTGTAATCTGCAAATAAATGAAAGTAGTAGTCACAGTTCTTTAAAATAGCCTACCTTAATCTTCAGATTTCAAGTCCTGTGCCCAGTAAAGGATAAAGTTATTTTCCCTCAGGATTAAGAGAATAAGACTCAAATTCTTTTGTATATGTGTGACATTAGACCAGTTGTAACATGTGTTGCATTTCGGGGTGTCCTGACAGAAGCATGAGCAAATTGAAATACTACATTACAAATAGAAGCAGTTCTGTCCCTTACATTATTTCTCTTTCCTTCTTCACACTCATTTACAGGTGGTCTCTCTTGGCCTGTACTTTGGGGACCAAGCCTATCTTCGCAGCAGCTGGAACATTCTAGATGGTTTTTTGGTCCTTGTGTCCCTTATTGATATTGTGGTGTCCGTGGCCTCAGCTGGAGGTGCCAAAATTCTGGGAGTTCTTCGGGTCCTTCGGTTGCTGAGAACCTTACGACCTCTCAGGTGCGAACTTTAGTGTGGCCATTTCCTTCTAAACACCCCCCCCCCCTCAATGTTCCTTGTGTCTTCCCTAAGGTTAAAATTAAGTATGGCAAAAGCTGAGGCCATCTGATTCTCTGGTGGATCCAGTGCTCCCTGTATAATACCTAGATTTCAGAATAATGCACTGGTTATTGAAGATATGGTAAAAGTGTTAGGAGTTTTTCTGGATGCACATCTCTCAGAGGAACAAGTGGCCTCCTAGGTTCACAGTACATTCTTTTCTCTTAGGATAATTTGAGCAGTCAGATTTATCCTAGATCAGAAAGGTCTTCATTGTCTCATTCACTCACTTATTTTCAGTCAGATTACTGTCACTCTTTGCTTGCTAGTGTAGGAGGAGTGTTACTGAAAATGTTTCAAACAATCCAGAACACATAGCAATTAGACTTCTGTATGGGGTAAGGTTAGCTATAAGCATTGGCTCCCAACTCTTCATGGAATACACTTTTTAACGCCTCCTGTTGACTCATCAAGCATTTTATACAGGTCAACCACTACATTTAGCATCACTTTTGCCCCGAGATTAGAAGTAAACCAAACTTTATGTTTTAAGAAAGCTTGAAGATCTATCTGTTCGATCAAGCTTTTATTGGTTTTGGATGATACTTGGGATCTCAGTATTTATGGCCGGGTTTGCTTGCCAGGCGGATCGGCTCTCTGGCCTGCTACACAGTCATTTTGGTTTCCTTTCTTGTGTGTCCGATAAGGGTTTTAATATGGACTTTAACATTGGAATTATAGCAAATTGATTGTAATATTTACCCTACTATATCTTATCTTTTTTTTAGATTGTTTACTGATCCTTTTCATTCTTTTTACACTTGTTTTTGTATACATTGTTTTGATGTTTTTATGAAAGGAGGTAAATCAAGTGAGATAAACCTTAAACCTTCTAGCCTTGTAATCCTCCTTCTCTTTGCAGGGTTATTAGCCGTGCTCCTGGCCTGAAGTTGGTTGTTGAAACACTCATTTCCTCTCTGAAGCCCATTGGGAATATTGTACTCATCTGCTGCGCCTTCTTCATTATCTTTGGCATCCTTGGAGTGCAGGTATGGGACTGAGGGCCTCTCTTTTGAGCACATGGATTCCTACATTCCTGCATGTAAATAAAATGCAGGGATACGGGGGGAACTAATAATTTAATTTGATAGACCTTTGTCCCCTCTTTATTTTCTTTTTCCTTTACTCTTGCTTTCACTTTAATTCCCTTCCCTCCACCCTTTCAGCTCTTCAAGGGTAAATTCTTCTACTGCCTTGGTGTTGATGTCCGGAATGTTACCAACAGGTCTGATTGTGAGGCGGCCAATTATAAATGGGTTCACCATAAGTACAACTTTGACAACCTAGGACAGGTAAGCATAGGAATTCCTTCCTCAAGTGAGAACAGAGTTACAGACTAAGTGTGGCCTTAGATTTTATATTTTTATATTTTTTCCCATCTGATAGTTCTCTTCTGCTCCTGTTTAGTCCAGTTAAATTGGAACCAGACTGGAAACCAGCACCATGAGGCTTCATTTACACAACCCAGAGATTTTCCCCTATTTTGTATCCTCCTTCCTTCTCTCTCTCACACTTATGCATTTACATACAGTACATTAACACATGCAGTTGGACTATAATATTGATGATCATGGGCCAAAGAACATGTGGTCTGGCTCCCTCGAGAACCTGGCAGCCATGAGCCTCAAAGTGGCCAGATAGGTATTGCTCATTTTATGGCTGAAACTCCTTCTTCCCCTTCCCCCCAGGGTTATGAACACTGCCTTTGCAGCATCCCCAGACCTGGCCAGCCTGGGAATCAAACTCAGGATTCCTACTTGTTTTCACAATGAAAGATACTTACATCCCTTAGTACTTTAGGGGAACTTTGTGTTAAATAATTGTATCCCCTCATTAGGTATACCGACAGTGCATAGTTCATAGTAAAGCACTGTTGATTAGGAATGAACACTTTGCAATTATTTATAGATCTGGTGAACAACTGTTCTCTTTCCCTTTCAGGCACTGATGTCACTCTTTGTGTTGGCATCAAAGGATGGGTGGGTCAATATCATGTATAATGGACTAGATGCTGTGGCCGTCGACCAACAGGTATAAAATTGTGCCATGTGGATATCCTAAATGAACATTTCATTCTTTAGTTCAACTTTCTTGAATCATGATGAAAAGAGTCAGATTGTCAGAATCTTCCAGATTTCTACTGAGCAGGTAGCAACATACAGGGCTGGCTCGTCCACTAGGTGGGCTGCCTAGGGCAGCCCGATTCCTTTTTGAAAGTGGCAGCACAAAGTCGCCATTTTCAATCTGGAATCAGACAGCAGCTGTCCCCCGAATCCATCTCTCTCATCTTATGGCAGTGGCTCAAAACAGTCAGCCAAACAAGCGACAAGCGAGTGGTGTATGGAGGTCACAGGTGTTTTATTCAGTACAAACCCCTACACGTTTTGGCAACAGCATTTTTCAGGGGGAACATATCCTCAAAAAGATAAATAATAAGAACAATATAATAAATAATAAAAACACAAGTGTAAACAATAAGAACAATAAATAAAATAAATGTGAACTAAAACAATAATGTGAATCTAGCCCAATAAATATAAATATATATTTTTTAAAATAACATCAAAAACAACAGTTAAAATCAAAAACATAAGTCTTATAATATGAAATGCCTATTAACCACATAATCCATAAATCAGGTCTTGAAGCCCAAATTGGGACATACAAAAGAGAGATGAGGAGGACGAAAAATATTCATAATTATAGGGTAAATACTCATGACAGCACACTGTAGAAAAGTTTATCTTGACAATGAACACCAATCACTAAACAAATAAGACTGTGAGGGGCGGAATAAAAAAGGTCAGTAAATAGTGTATCCTTAATAGTCCTCTTTGGTTTACATAACGTGAACAATTTACTAAGGGCTGTTCTATTGGCTATATTGGGATCACACTTAGGTCACTTGAGACTGTGTTTGCCCGCAATCCCACCCGCGGTTTAATTATTTATTTTTTCATATAGGTTTAACTAATCCACATCATTAATAGTCATGGACACTTTTCTTATGTTGTCTGGCACCTTAGCGGTAAATATGCAAATCATTGAACTTTAACCTTTTTTGGCATGAAACAAAAGCGGGTTTAAAAGAGCCCTGATTCCATGACATTGGTTTTGTAATTCTTTTGATGATTGTGCACAGACTGCTCTCTGCCGGGTAAGGAATACTACCACCTACAATTAATTTGTCTTGGCTTTGGTTGTTGTTTCTTAATGCTTGTGATCGCTTCAGTAGTATTTTTCAACAGTATGTTTACCCTGCCTGATATTACCATCACGGTCTTTTTCACTAGTGAAGAAAACCCCGTGATCTGGCCACAATACCAAGTTTCTTTCGGTCTCTGGTCGCTCAAGCAGTGAGAAACAAGCAGAGAGTAACACAGAACACAATCATACACAAAGTGCTACTTTCTTTGAGCTCAGAGGGAAAACAACAGATGCAGCACAGTTCCACGTCTGTTGGATTCAAATTCTTCCTCCTGAATAGCTCATTTATTAAGGAAAAAAGGGAAGTAACAGTCATTTATCATAACACAAGGTGTCGCTAGAGTTCTTTCTACAGAGTAAGAGCTGATTACAATGTATTAGATGAAATTTACTTGTTTATGACAGAATTATTTATAATTGCAAAGTTGCAAAAATTATGCTGTGCCAGCAGGGACCTATAGTTGACTGTACAATGAACTATGGTTGCACATTTCATAGCCTATGTTTACTCTTTATGCTTGCGTTAACAATGTTCCCAAACTATTTTAAAGACAGTTACACAGAACTCATGATCATGATATCCTATTCTATTTAAGAGGAAGTAGGTGAAAAGCCAAAATTCTGAACACATTTTAGAGATCTGAATCAAGAAATTCATCCATCTTTAATTACATATTGGGGATTCTGGTATCCCTTTTACCTGTCCATTTCTACAGTCCTCCCTGTGATTCTATAAAGAATCATTACAAAAGAGCGGTAGCTGAAACATGTCCAAATCCAGAATAAATCTTCTACAGTAGGCTTCATTTTGCAGATGTTCCTTCAAAGTCCTAGGCACATCTGGTCCATAGGTAAGCTCCATCTTGTTCATTGGAGGAAGTTGTTATACACAATCATGTGACATTGTTTGCCTTTGCTTAGCCTCAATAAGAATGTGTACAGAGAGCAAGACTTTACTTTATTCTTGTAAGCACTACCTCTTCTAGCAGTGGCCAACTGCTTCTCATAGATCTATCAATAATCCAGAGATTAGTCCCTCATATCATGACACCAGTCATCACTCCAGATTCTTTAGCAGTATCTTTTCGCACCATGGGCTGTGCCATGCACATCTTAGACAAAGCTTTTTCAGTGACCGTCCACCCAGGCTTCACTGCTGCGCATACATGAGTAGTTCCGCTGGAATCGCTGATCTTTATCAGGAGTCTCCATATTCAGTAGCATTATCATTCACAGTAGTTTTCTTCTTCGGCCCATAGGATTCAGTGCATGCAATATATAATTTGTAAAAACCCAACTCTCCACTACAGTATCTCTCTTGATTCCATACAATTGCAAAGAAGCACAATTATTCATCCCTAATGACAGTCTTGAATTGTTGAACAGAATTATATTATCTATTGTTAATTACAATACATCTATTGCTAGCACTAAATTATTACATAGCTACCTGTAACATACTTTTATTTTTTTTTCTACATTCCTAAACTTATTCTGTCTACTTGCCAAATCAAATGTTAGCATGTGGCCTGATAGACACATTTCTTTTTTCTGTCAGGAACACAATTGTACATATTCATATCACTAATTATATTTGTGATGTACTCTCCAGCTATAACAATATACAAGATATAGTCAATCTGGTTATTTAAGGGATAACAAACATTAAAACATAACTAGCTGTTTATGACAAATAAATTAAACTCATTTCAATTGTTTGTCAACAATTATTAGGAAGGCTGTCTTATCTTAGGTGATGGTTCAACTCACATTACTTTAAATCAGTAATATACCCTTTTCCTTTTTATGTTATTATTTTTTTAATACTACTTTCCCCACTAGTCACAGCAGTTTACATTGCAACTAAAACTTTGTACAGCACATTAAACAGGAACATTGATAACTTCGAATTTTTTTTTGTAAGGCAATGAGGGGTTAAGTGACTTGTCCAAGGTCACAAGGAGTGCTAGTACTCTAGTCATTAGATAATTCTCTATTCCATTCTAATTCGCATAGACATCTAAGCTTGCAAAGGAAGGAACATTTACATAAGGGTGTATACATTCATAAACTATAAAACTTTTTTTTTAACACCAAATTTGAACCAATTAGAAAGTCAATTATCACTTCTTAATGGCTTAACAGTTCTGTCTTTGTTACACTGAACAAAACAGCATAGTAGTAAAGTATCAGCACATAGAGCTCCTCATGCAAGAAGCGTGAGACAAAGTCAGTATTGATGATCAAGTGAGCAGATAACTCAAGAGCTCTAGAAAGAGCGAACACTCCAGCTAGTTGAGCACTAGCAAATAGCAAAGCAGCCGACTCTGTCACAGAATCAACTCTTACAATTGCATCAATTTTCCTTATTCATTGCGCAAAGCAGAACCATCAGTACATAGTGAAGTCAAACAGTAACAAGCTAGCGCTGGAAGAAAGCTGGGTTTTTTTATTCTAAGTGTAGAAGACGCGAAAACTGAATTAGAGGCATGTTGTAGTACTAGAAAATCAGTAATTTGGATTGCAAAGACTACTGCTGCCAGAGACTGAAAGCATGGAGACATTCCTGCTACAACAGGGTAACAAAAGTCTGAAAAATAGCCCAGTGGCTTAAGTCCAGTGGGAAATTTCTGAGCGAGAACACAAACAGTAGCAATAGAAGAGGTAAGCATATTGAATCTAACTCGGTGATACTAATTTAAAACTATTCCACTAGCAACAAGGCATTCGCTTCACACTTGCAATTAATAACATCAGTTCTGCAGAGGTCTTTCCATAATAACTAAAACATACATGACATAAGAACTTAAGATCACTCCTCCAATCGACTCTTGCAGATTAGTTTAAAAGAGACTAGGAGAAATATCAGCATTTTTTCTGCAGACATTGTTACTCATACACTATCATAGTTGTAATTTTCAACTAGTCTATTGTCACAAAGGAAAAATAAAACATTATACATATATTTACCATATTGTTTTAATTACTTAATTCACTTATTTGAATGTAGTTGTATCATTCACTTTTCCCTTTAATTAAACAAACTTGCTTGACTTAACTTGACAAGCAATTCAGTTTTTTTTTCCAGTTAAGTAACTAACTTCTATCCTTCCTTTAAACACTTAATTTTTCTTAACTTTTGTCACATCACACAAATCCACACAATTTATCGAATATCTGAATACATCAAAGCATGGAAGATCTTCCCATTCATTCACATCAATTATAACTAAAAATATAATTTGCAGAATATCATCAATCATTTTTCTTTCCAGAGTATCCGAAAATATAAAAAGCACCCAGGAGTACTGTTATCTAAATACATTTCAGCATTTGCATTATTACACATAGAATGGAGTAGTAGATAAATTCTCATAACCAAAATAAGTTCAGATCCATGACCTAGAAAACAAAAGTTATTTACTATACATACACAAGTAAACGAATGGTTAATCACATTTGGAGGTTTTTTTTTAAACTTCCCCAATAAGGCTTATGGTTAGTCTAACACAAAAAAAAAATCTTACCACGGTTGCTCAAGACTTTCTTCCTGCAAAAAATATACAGTCATGCCAAGTGTCACGTGCACCACCTTGGCAGGGTAATAGACCAAGGTAGGTTGGACACAAAAATATATAAGGTTGAGTTTGGCAAGTGTTTCACAGGGCCCAGGGACTTTTAGCCTGGTAGCCTCCTTGTTACCAAATCTCAAAAAACACAAAGGCCAGAGTGGAGGGAAAACAAAGGCATTTATTTCCCCTTCTTGCAAAGGTTCAAACGGTTGGGCAATAACATCAACACAAGTGTCCTTACTTCAGGTTAGAAGAAAAAGTAAAACATGAGTTTAAAGCAAAACTGTTATCTTCACAGAGTGGTGTACAAAAACAAACATTTTCTATCCCACAAGTTATAGCTTATACGCTAGGCAAGGACTCCAGGCTTCCTGTCATGCAGTAATTACAGTCCATTTCTGTATCTGAAAGCTCTTTAGCAAATTCCACTTGCATCGGTTCCAATTTGGAAGCCTCTGAAACTGAGTCAGTAGTTTCTGGCAACTTGTAGTCAGGCTTCTTATATAACTTTTGTATGACCTCCCAATGCTCAGGGTTAAGCGTAGGGCGTCGGTCCTGTGCTCTCCTATACTGAGAACGCTCCTCCCTCTGCAAGGATTTTACATTAGCTTCATGCAAACCTTTCTCATTAAAAAGTCTCTTATTTGGTAAACGTGTCTTGTACGTTGTATCATAGGCAGTTTTATATGGACAGTATTCCTCTGCTCCCTGTCCTCCCCATATACCAGCAGTCTGAAACCTGCTTCGAGTAAAATAAGGTTTACCTTTTATCTTTGGCTTTTCTACTCCAGGTGAGGGCTGAGGCCTGCCTCGGCCTAGATTCTGACTCGCCTGAGCAATAGGCCTTAGGTTCTCCAGTCGTCCTTCAGTTGGCTTCCTACTGCAGTCACAGCAATGCCTTCGCCTCTCTGGACGAAGAGCACTCACTCTTGATGGAGCTGTCTCCCCTTCTCCTCGGTTGCTCCTCTCTTCACGCCACAGCGGCTGCTGCTGCCTTCTGCCAAACTCCTGTCCAAGGGCTACTTCTTCAGCCCTTCCTTTCCCAGAACTGGCCTTCTTCCTGCACCTCTCTTCCTTGAAGAGCACACCTTCTCCTCTCTCCTTATCTCTGAGGAGAACCCTTTCTCTTGGATCTGTCCATTCTGTCCGTCCTTCCGATTCGGCCTCTTCTGCTGGTCCGGCCTCTTCTCCTGGTCCTGCTTCTTCTGCTGGTCCTGCCTCTTCTGCTCTCCAGTCTTCCAGACTCTCTTTAAGAGGTACTCCTCTCTTCCTTGATTGGAAGCTGGCTGGCATTACCTCACGACCTATGGGGCGTGGTTCCTCAGTCTCTCGGAGGTCCCTCTTGCTCCCTCTATCTGGTTCCTCGAAATATTGCAGCTTATGCCTGACGTTTTCTGTGTTTAAAACATTTTCTTCTGTTCCCAGAGGGTCTGCTGCGTGACACAAGCTGTTATCTATACTGGAGACCTCCTTCAAAACTTTGCTTGATTAATTCTATTTTGTCATAGAGCAATGATTTAAGTTTTTCCCTGTAAGTTTTAGTTTCTTTTATATTTACACTATCCTTCCAACCACGCAAACTAATTACTGATCAAAATCTTCAATCTCCGCCTTCAGCCTTAGCTGATATTGTGCACATTCACAATTACTAGCATTAATTTCAGTTTCTGTCTGTTTAGTTAAAACACATATCCATCCTAAACACTTGATTTTTAAATTTTTCGAACACAGAGTCAGTGGCTTACTGCACTTTTTCAGCCTTCAACTGCCACCAACCATACACGACCCATTCGTGATTGGTATGAGGTCACCCCAAATCATTAAGGGCCATCTCATACTCTAACCAACACAATTTGTCCTCCTGAAAAGTTCCACCCCAAGGGGAACTGCAAAATGAGGTTATTGGCAGTCATTGAATGTTAACGGCCAACATAAGGGCGCTATCACCAAACTTGCGCCTCATTTCATAATTCGGGCTTCCCTTTTTCTGCCCTATATCACGAGCTTTCTCTGTCCTATATTATGAGTTTTTACTGCCCTATTCATCTAATAGAGTACTCTGTTTAATTTTGCCGGCATTATTGCCCATTTCAAAACACATGACAGAAACCTGCCTCTTAATACTCACGACAGAAAACCTGCCACATGTATCGTGGAGACTTGTCTGCTATTTCCAATGCTGAAGGACACAGTGATCCGAGTCATGGCAAAACTGAAGAAAACCCCGTGATCTGGCCACAATACCATGGCACTTTCGGTCTCTGGTCCCTCAAGCAGTAAGAAATAAGCAGAGAGTAACACAGAACACAATCATACACAAAGTGCTACTTTCTTTGAGCTCAGAGGGAAAACAACAGACGGTCTATGGACGCAGCACAGTTCCACGTCTGTTGGATTCAAATTCTTTCTCCTGAAAGGCTCTTTTTATTAAAGAAAAAAGGGAAGTAACAGTCATTAATCATAACACAAGGTGTCGCTAGAGTTCTTTCTACAGAGTAAGAGCTGATTACAATATATTAGATGAAATTTACTTGATTAAGACAGAATTATTTATAATTGCAAAATTGCAAAAATTATGCTGTGCCAGCAGGGACCTATAGTTGACTGTAAAATGAAATCTCCAGGAACAAGCAGGAATGAGTCTTCACATATGGGTATCGTCGGTACCGACGGAGCCTGCGCGGGAACGCTCCCCAGCGTCCAATAAGAAAGCTTTTGGGAGCATCCCACAGCACCTGCGTGCTGCCTTCCTGCCTTTCCCAACCGCCTCTCTCCAGTTCTTCTTTTCCGCGGAGCCAGGAGGTCATGTTCCTGTCACCGCAGAAGAAGTTCTTTATTTTTTCTTTATTCTTTTGCGTCGCGTCTGCCTTCTTCGACGTTGGACCGGTACCGCCGGTCTTTCTTTTCTTTCTTTCAAAAAAACCCAAAAAAACGCTTTATTTCTACTGTGCATTTTCAGTTTTTGGGCCCTAGGCCTAAAAATATTTTCCTCATGGAGAAGTCCGCTTCTGGGTTTAAAAAATGCACAAAATGTGGCGGTACTATTTCTGTCACGGACACCCATGACTGGTGTCTAAAGTGTTTGGGACCTGACCATTCCATCACGGATTGTATGTCCTGTACCATGATGTCTAAGAGAGGTCGGCAGAACCGAGCAGCCAAGCTCAGTACCCTGTTTCCCTCTGATGCAGCTTCGGTAGCATCGACGTCTTCCAGGGCCTCCTCTTCCTCCCATGGATCTCAGGTAACCAAGCATAAATCTGGCCGGTCCTCGAAGGGCAGATCTCTCTCCAAGCATCGAGATGCCTCCGGGCTTGCCCTCGAGGATTCCGCACCGGCAAAATTACCCCGACGGGAAGCTCAGGCTTCCAAAGCATTATCTATGGGGTCACAGGTTGACATCGATGGCTCGGCCTCGACAGATCACCTGTTGCCGTGTTCTGGGGTACCGGTGGCTCCCACTGGTACCGACATCCAGACTCTGGTAGCATCGATGGATCAGAAGATTCTGACCATGCAGGGCACCTTAATGGCTTTCATACAGGCTGCGACGCCTCCGGTACCGCAACAATCCACGTTGCTGGTACCGGCTCTGGTACCGGCATCGCTCCCGGTACCGGTACTGATTGCATCGACATCGGCTTTGGTGTCGACTGCAACGGTACCCTGTCCTATGATGCCCATCGGTACCGAACCGGTACCGATTACTCCCGATGTCAATCCCACTCGATACGGTTATCGGGCTTTACAGGAGCATCCAGACAGGCGATACTTCGATTCCTCTGAGGACTCTGATGAGTCTGAGGGTTCTGTAGAAGCATCGATGCTTCTTCCTCAGGAGTCTTCTTCACCTAAACGAAGAATGTCTTCTCCAGAAGACTTGTCTTTTCAAGACTTTGTTAGGGAAGTGGCTAGGGGCCTCTCTATCAAAGTGGCCCCTGAGTCAGACCCCAGAGCCAAGGAGTTGGATATTTTACAAGGAGGCAGCTACTTTACCTGTTCATGAGATTCTTTATGATCTCATGTTGAGGATGTGGGAGACACCTCTCACCACCTCTCCTCATTCTCGCAGGTTAGACACCATGTATCGTGTCCCTCCTTGTCCTGGCTTCCACAAGACTCAGCTTCCTCACCACTCTATTGTGGTAGAGTCTTCCATGAAGAAGATAAAGAGTGCAAAAAGACACTCATCTAATCCTCCAGGGCGTGAATGCAGGACCCTGGATGCTTTTGGCCGAAGGGTTTTCCAAGCTGCTATGCTAGCTGCTAGGATCAATTCCTATAGTCTCTATATAGGAATGTTTCTAAAAGAAGTCACAGATCATCTGCAGACTTTAACCCCTTTCATTTCAGAGGATAAAAGAGAGGAGTTTCTCACTTGGCTCAAACATGCCCAAGATGTCTCCAAATTTTCCAACCGTGCAGCCTTTGACTCTTTTGAGTGTGTAAGCAGAGCTTCGGCTATTGCCATAGGTGCACGCAGAATTGCTTGGCTACAAGCTTCTAATTTGGAGCTCTGGGTCCAAGATCAATTGGGAAATCTCCCTTGTACAGGTGAAAACCTTTTTGGTAAGGATTGGCAAGCAAAGGCCACTCAGATGGATGCTGAAAACTATGCTTTGGATCGACTTTCAAAGTCTACCTCTACTCCTGTTAAGAAAAGATTGTTTAAAAAGACATCTTTTTCCAAAAAGGGAAGATACTATCCTGCTTATGGTCAGCAGGCATCTTCTGCAGGTCGTTTTTCTGCAAAGCGTCAGCAACCACCTAAACAGGCCAAGTCAAAGGCAGCTAGACCTTCCACGGCCCAGCAGCCTCAGCCTCCTCAGGGCCTTTGACTCGCTACTAGAGAACTTAGCCTTTCTAGCTCTGGAAGGACCAGAGCCCTTTACCATCCCAGGAAGGTTGACTTACTTTGCTTCCAGATGGGAGCAAATCACAGCAGAGCAATGGACACTCTCCATCATAAGGGAAGGGTACAAGCTTCATTTCTTAAGCCTTCCCCCCCACACCATGGTGAAACAGTTCAATTCTCCAACATCTCTCCTCAACCTTCTAGGTCAGGAGATTGCCATCCTTCTTGCCCAAGGGGCAATAGAAGAAGTACCTCTTCTTCAACAAGGCACAGGGTTCTACTCCCCTTATTTTCTTATTCCAAAGAAAACAGGGGGCTACAGACCCATCTTAGATCTCAGAGAATTGAACAAATTTCTATTCAAGGAGAAATTCAAGATGATTTCTCTCGGTGCTCTGCTTCCATACCTTCAGAGTCAGGACTGGCTTTGTTCTCTAGATCTCAAGGATGCGTACACCCATGTCCTCATCCATCCAACTCACAGAAGGTTCCTTCGGTTCCTTTTTCAAGGAAAGCACTACCAATACAGGGTGCTTCCTTTTGGTCTGGCCTCTGCACCAAGGGTGTTCACGAAATGCATGGCAGTAGTAGCTGCATTTCTACGCACTCTAGGAATATTCGTCTTCCCATATCTGGACGACTGGCTCATTCGAGCTCCATCTCAAGCAGAGGCCAAAACTTGTCTAACCTGCACAATGCGTGTCCTTCAGTATTTGGGACTAGTAATAAACATCCCAAAATCCAGTCTCACCCCTACTCAGTCCCTCGAGTTTATAGGGGCTTGGTTGGATACCATAACTGCAAGGGCCTATCTTCCTCAGACCCGTTGCCTACGCTTGGTGCAGTTATCCTCCCAAATACAGTTAAAGCCCCTTTTAACTGCTCGAGAAATGCTACAACTCTTAGGCCACATGGCATCCACTGTGCATGTGGTTCCATATGCTCGCCTTCACATGAGGGCAGCTCAATGGACTTTGTCCACCCAATGGACTCAGGCTCAGGTTGTCTGTCAGACAAAATAGCAAACTCCAGTCGCCTTTTTTGGTCTCTCCAGTGGTGGAAGTCCTCTCAAAACCTATTGCTGGGGTCCCCTTTTCAACAGTCATTTCCCCAAGCAACCCTTACAACAGATACCTCTCCAATGGGTTGGGGAGCTCATCTGCAAGATCTCTCTACCCAGGGCATCTGGTCTCCACAGGAGACTTCACTACACATAAATCTCTTGGAACTCAGAGCAATTTTCTTAGCTCTCAGAGTGTTCCACTCCCTGCTCAGCTACAGGACAGTCCTCATCCACACGGACAATCAAGTAGCCATGTTCTGTGTAAACAAGCAGGGAGGGACTGGCTCTCTGTCGCTTTGCAACGAAGCTTTGCGACTGTGGGCCTTCGCCAGAGAGCATCAGATTCATCTTATTGCAGTATATCTTCCAGGCGTTCAAAACTCTTGGGCAGACAGACTCAGTCGAGTTCTGCTTCCACACGAATAGTCCCTCCACAGGGACCAGGTAGCCAGGATTTTTCGAATTTGGGGAACCCCGGACATAGACCTATTTGCAAGTCCGTGGAATGCCAAACTTCCCCGGTTCTGTTCCAGGATTCCGTGTCAGGGAGTTCAGGCCAAGGATGCCTTCCTCCTTCACTGGGGTCAAGACTTCCTTTATGCCTTTCCACCCATTCCCCTAATTCCCAAAACACTGTTCAAGCTTCAGAGAGACCGAGGTTCTATGATCCTCATAGCACCACATTGGCCACGCCAAGTGTGGTACCCTCTACTTCTGCATCTCTCTCAAGCTCTGTCCCTGGAGTTGGGCTCTGCTCCAGATCTTCTCTCCCAGGAAGATGGAACGTTGTGGCACCCAAACCCCCAGTCTCTCCATCTGAGGGCCTGGTTGCTGAAGGCCTAAACCTTCAAGTTTTCCATCTCTCTCAGCAAGTCAGAGATATTATTCATGCTTCTAGAAAGCCTTCCACTAGACGTTCCTATGCTTTCAAATGGAAAAGATTTACCATTTGGTGTTCAGAGAAGGGTCTTAACCCTCTTGCAATACCTTTGAATTCTTTACTAGAGTATCTTCTGCATCTTTCCCATGCAGGCCTCAAAACAAATTCGGTAAGAGTCCATTTGAGTGCTATTGCAGCATCCCTCAAGCCTCTCAATGGACAGCCTGTTTCCTCTCATCCTCTTATAGCAAGATTCATGAGAGGCCTTCTTTTAACTAAACCTCCCATTAGACCACCTCCAGTGGCATGGGACTTAAATCTGGTTCTTGGCCAGCTTATGAAGCCACCCTTTGAACCTTTAGCCACCACCACCCTTGAAATTTCTTTCTTGGAAGGTTATCTTTCTCATTGCCGTCACCTCAGCATGTCGCATCAGTGAGTTGCAAGCCTTGGTGGCTAATCCTCCTTATACAAGGTTCCATCATGATAAGGTAGTCCTCAGGACCAATCCACACTTTATGGCCAAAGTGGTCTCACCTTTTCATCTGAACCAGGAGGTATACTTACCTGTCTTTTTTCCAGGACCTCATGCATCAAGTGCAGAGAGGAATCTTCATACTTTGGATTGTAAAAGAGCTCTCGCCTTTTACTTACAAAGAACACAGCAACATAGAAAGTCTTCTCAACTCTTTGTTGCTTTTGATCCTTCCCATTTAGGACTTCCAGTTTCTAAGAGAACACTGTCCAACTGGATTGCTCAGTGTATTTCTTTCGCCTACCAGAGTAGGAACCTTTCTCTGGAAGGCCATGTTACAGCTCACAATGTGAGGGCCATGGCAGCCTCAATGGCTCACCTAAACTCTGTGTCCATCGACCAAATCTGTCAAGCGGCCACCTGGACCTCGGTTCATACCTTCACAGCCCATTACTGTTTGGACAAGGACTCCCACCGAGATGCCTCGTTTGGTCAGGCTGTTCTCAAACACCTGCTCCATTCCTAATCAACTCCTACCCACCTACCCTGGTTGGGATGCCAGAGATCCATGGGGGGAGGTGGAGCCCTTTTCAGGGACACACAACTCTGGGGTCTCTCCCTGGCATCTGCAGCTAGGGAGTCCCCATATGTGAAGACTTATTCCTGCTTGTTCCTGGAGATAGCACAGTTACTTACCTGTAACAGGTGATCTCTGGGAACAGCAGGAATAAGTCTTCACAACCCACCCACCTCCCCTAGGAGTTGTATCTCTCTATCTATCTTTCCTTCCCTCTCTCTCTCTCTCTTTGTCTCAGCTTTAAAACTCGAACTGGAGAGAGGCAGTTGGGAAAGGCGGGAAGGCAGCACGCAGGCGCTGTGGGATGCTCCCAAAAGCTTTCTTATTGGGCGCTGGGGCGCGTTCCCGCGCAGGCTTCATCGGTACCGACGATACCCATATGTGAAGACTTATTCCTGCTGTTCCCAGAGATCACCTGTTACAGGTAAGTAACTGTGCTCTATGGTTGCGCAGTTCATAGCCTATGTTTACTCTTTATGCTTGCGTTAACAATGTTCCCAAACTATTTTAAAGACAGTTACACAGAACTCATGATCATGATATCCTATTCTATTTAAGAGGAAGTAGGTGAAAAGCCAAAATTCTGAACACATTTTAGAGATCTGCATCAAGAAATTCATCCATCTTTAATTACATATTGGGGATTCTGGTATCCCTTTTACCTGTCCATTTCTACAACTAGAAATAAATACATATTCTTTTTCCCCCCATTTAAATTCATTTTTTTCAGATGCATATTAGTGTTTGCTGTTATAAAAATTTTCCACTTAGATGAAATTGGTTGGTTACTTGTTAGTAACACTTTGAGCTTTGACTCCATGTGGTCCCTCTGGCTCTGACCTCCTGTCGCCCCTGTTACTCTATGACCTGGCATAAATGTGCATTGTCCCAATCCCCTATTGATTACTGATGGTCCTTAAATTACCTTTACCATAGAGTTATGTCTACTATCGTATATGGGAATTATTCAATGAGACTGATACACTATTTACTGACCTCTTCTGTTCCGCCCCCCCCCCCCCCCAGTCTTATTTGTTTAATGATTTGTGTTCTTTTTTTTTTTTAATTTACTCTTTATTAAGTTTTCAAATACACCAGAGTAAAACTAAGTGCAATTAGAATACAGACATATCAAAGGAAAGATTAAACATCAAAGAAAAACAGAAACCTTGGTATAGACCCCTAAATTAAACCTCTATAAGGTTCCAGAAAAAAAGAAATTTATCTAAGAATAATAACCAAAAAAGGCTATAAACTCTAATAGAGCTAGGTGGTACATGTGGCAGCCGGTACAGGATCCACCCCATCCCCTTCTTTACTCTCAAGAAATAATTTTAATTGCAGGGGTTCAAAGAAAAGAAACTGCTTAGAATTGTAAACTATTATACATTTACATGGGAATTTCAACCGAAACTGTGCCCCCAAGGCGAGAGAGCGCTGGCACAAGGCCAGAAACTCTTTCCTCCTCTTCTGGGTGTCTCTCTCTAAATCTGGAAATATCAATATCTTAGACCCCATAAATTGAGAAACATTCATCTTGATGAAATATAAGCGCAGAACAGAATTCCGATCCGACTCGAAAGCAAAGGACACCAGTAAGGTGGCTCTACTGGTTACCACATCAAGTGAGCTCTCCAGGAAACCAGTCAGGTCCATCTGTGCTGGGACATTAGTCTCCACCGAGGCTTTCCCACCCAATTCTTCTGTTGAGGAAATTGAAACATACTGAACCCGAATAATAGGAAGTAAATTCCCAGAAGGCATGAGTAGAACCTCAGTGAAGAACTTACGAACCAGCTCCATAGGATCTAATAAAGGAGACCTGGGAAAGTTCAACAACCGCAAGTTATTCCTCCTTGCTTGATTATCCAAGAACTCCAGACGTCTTCCCATAATCAAAGCTCCTTTTGCCTGGGTAGCACCCAGGTCCTATAATGCAGCAGCCTGAGTCTCCAATCGCGAGAGCCTCACAGCATGTCCATCCACTCTCAAGCGGTCAGCCTCACCCTGCGCCTTCACCACATTTAGCTCCTTGGAAAGAACAGCCACCACAGGTAAGAGAGATTTCTGAAGGGAAGCTATGGCATCCCATAAGCTTTCCAAAGTCACTGTTGCCGGTTTTCCCAAAACCTGCATCTCGGAGGCAACCAACGAGAGAGAGGAGACTGAAGCTAAACTCTCCGGTCCTCCGCTTGCCACAGATGACAGCAACTCCCCACCTCCTTCAAACACAGCAGCGGGAACACTCTCAGGCTGGGTCGGGGCGGCACCCCCCACTGCAAGCGACCTCCCGTCATCCGGGGATAAGCCGACAGGCAAACCAACCCCTAACACTCTTCCGGGTTGCGGCGGCAAATGCTGTTGGGGACTCAAAACCACCCCATTGCTCAGGTCAGACGAGTACCACGTCTGATCCGCTGAAGCCACAGCAGGAACCATCGGGGGAAAGAAGCCAGGAATCACGGTCTGGGACGCTCCAACGGTAGGAGTAGAGGTTTCGGGGGGGTTCTGCGTACATTGCTTCCTCTTTCTCCCCATATTGACGTCTCAAGCCGGAGCCAGCTAGTACACCTCCGACAGAACAAACAGCTCATCCGCCATCTTGGAACCTGTTCTCATGATTTGTGTTCTTTATCAAGATAGACTTTTCTACAGTGCGCTATCGTGAGTATTTACTGTATATTTATGCATATTTTTCCTCCTCCTCATCTCTCTTTTGTATGTCCCAATTCGGGCTTCAAGGCCTGATTTATGTATTATGTGTTTAATAGGCATTTCATATTATAAGACATATGTTTTTGATTTTAACTGTTGTTTTTGATGTACTTTAAAAATGATTTATATTTATATTTATTGGGTTAAATTCACATAATTGTTTTAGTTCACATTTATTTTATTTATTGTTCTTATTGTTTACACTTGTGTTTTATTATATATTACATTGTACTTATTATTTATCTTTTTGAGGATGTGTATCCCCTGAAGAAGGCTATTGCCAAAACGCGTAGGGGTTTGTACTGAATAAAGCACCTGTGACCTCCATACGCCACTCGCTTGTTGTGTTTGGTTGCTATTTCTGCAAGGGCATTTGCTCTCCTTGTGCTCAAAACAGAATCAGGACATCGCCGTCGCCGCATCATGAGAAGATGGATTTGGGTGGCAGCAGTGGTGGAAGGGGGATGCCAATGGCAAGAGGGTGGCAGCAGCAGCAGCAGGGGGGAGCAGTGCTGTGAGGGCTTCTGCCAGGGGTGGCAGAAATCCTTGGGCCGCCCCTGGCAACACAAGGAAGAGAAATTCATGTAGCCTCCATAAACAGCCTCAATGCATGAGAGAGGATTTTAATTTGAGACCATTATGTTGGTAGTGATAACAATGCAAGCACCTACCATATGCGAAGTGGTGTGAGACACAAGCTCCTTCACATTGGGTATGTGTGCAGTTCTGGTCACCTCATATCAAAATAATAGAGTGGAATTAAAAGATAAAGGACAGAGAAGGGTGATCAAAATGAATAAGGGGATGGAAAAGCTCTTTATGAAGAAAGGCTGAACAGGTCAGGGCTCATCATCTTGGAGAAGAGACACTGGAGAGAGGATATTATAAAGATTTATAAAGTATGTGTGGTGAAGAAAAAATTTTAAGATGATATTTTTTCAGCCAGGACAAAATCAAGCTGTGACATTTGTTTCCCGAGAATGCAGTCAAGGCTAATAATAAAAGGTTTTAAAAAAAGGTCTTCACTAATTTCCGGAGGATAACGGGACTATTAGCAACTATATGCTAGATAGACTTGAATGTCTTTACCTTTTGCCTCTGGGACTGAGAAACATGGAATAGACTTCCCTTTTAGGATCTGTCTGTGACCCAGTGACCCAGAATGGCCTTTTTGGAGACATGTGCTAGGCTCATTGGGTAACTTGTCTGACCCAGCATCACACCTCTTATGACCTTACGGTCAATATTCAAATGCTTCAGTCAGCATTTTTTTAAATGTTGGCTTTGGCATTTACATATTTTAAGGCCTATTTTAGGAAAGATACGAAGATTGGAAATGAGATGTCAAGGTGGCAATGTTTACAATTCCAGCGGTATTTTAGAAAAGGCTCTGCTAAACACGGAGCTTTTTCTAAAATACCAAATATGGAGGTGCAGGAATGGAATTGTAGGTGCTGATATGTGGAGCTAGAGGAGCTATTTTTCGAACATAGTCGTTAGCACACGTTGGTTACTCGACACCTCCCACATATAAGTGTTGCAAGTGGAAGTTGTAAAATGCCAGCTTCCATGTGTAAATGCTGGCACACTTGCAGCTTGTCCATTTTGCATGCCTATACATATAAACGCCGCCAGTTAGCTACAGAAGTCACTTTTTAAATTTAATTTAAATTTGGTGTGAGAAATAAACTAGGGGGATTGAGTAGAGTAACCTGCTTAATCCCTCTTGTAAATGGTGGCCAAAATGCCCTCTTCTTAAAACCTTGCACAGGGCAGGGAGCAGGTGTAAATTCCGACATGCATGGTTTTGAGCATACATTCTCTATATGAAATGGGGAATAATGTGTAGATTTTGGACCAGCCCTGGCCACCCCCAAACCATGCCCCAATGCACCCTCTTGAAACTGCCATGTAATAAGAGCATCCACGTGTAAACTGGACCCTTTACAAAAATGGCTATTCACATGTGGATGTGAGCTACATGAATATATGCCTGACTGTATATGTGTAAACCTCAAATAATCCTATCAGCTATAATTCAGTGCCATAGCGAGCAGTGACTGCCACCAGCTCTATGGATAGCTGGTGATAATCGGATACTATCCATATAGCTACATCTGTGGCCTTGTTCAAGTTCAGCCTAAAAATTTACTTCTTTGAGACTGATTTTGGATCCTGATCCCCCCTGTCTCCTGTTCACTTTCTATGTGTTTCTTTACCATTCCCATAGATATATCTTAGTCCCATGTTGTGTTCTCTGTCTTGAGTAGATTGTAAGCTCTTATGTGCAGACAGTGTCACTTACATGTCTCTGTACAGTGCTGCGTAAGACTTGTAGTGCTATGCAAATGATAAGTAGTAGAAGTAGCAGTAGAGTTAGCTGGAATGCCCACGACCTGCACGTGCTCTGCCCCAGCAAAGTGTCCCATTCTGTAAGACATTTCAACAGCACTATACAGAGATTGTGCTGAAAATTCACAGATAAGGCACTTAGCTATATACTAGGTGCCACTTTATGGATAAGTGCTTTGCAGTATTGGGCTGTTAGATCCAACCCTGCTCATTTGTGGCTCAAAACCTAACTTGATGGCTTATGTCTGTGTTCCAGTCGATTAAGTCATCCATTCCTCTGCTTTGTCCAAATATCCTACATTGTAACTCTAATCACAAAGCAGTCTGAGAATTTTAGGTTGATTTTCTTAATTTAAAAAAAAATCCATAATTATTAGGCAGATAGACTTGGGGAAACTACCATTTTTTCCTGGGAGTAAGCAGCAGAAGGATCTTCTCTTTGGAATTTGTTGGGTTCTTCAAATGATTGGGACTGGTTACTGTTTGAGACACAATGCTAGGCTCAATGGACCTTTGGTCTCCTTTGATGTGCATGAAAGGCCCTCTCCTTGCTGTAAGTAGCTGGATGGCACTATCTCCTCCTACTTCTCAAAATGATTTCTGGCACCTGCTACAAGGACTGGATTAGTTCCTGTAAAAACTAGACATTCTTCAATGAGGGTCTTTCTGGTTTCCAGACCCTGTTCTGGCAAACCTACATTGGCCCAAAGATATAAAATAAAAACCATGAAGAAGAAAACAGGAACTAGAAGCCTCAACCTACCTCCTATCTCCTTACCTTCCAAAATTGGGATCAGAAACTACATGACACCATAGATGTGTAGGTCCTACCGAACAAATGGTCTGTATGCTTTCCTCACTGAAACTTCCCTCACTAGAACTTTGAGAATCAGCATCTAAAATCCCTGGAATACAACATTAGATTGCACCCTATGGGGGGACATTCAGGATATGATATCTTGCTCCCTACTTTAGCGAGCTGCAAGATGTCCTTTATATGAGGGACATGCTTCCTAGTAGGGAACCAGTAGGTCCCCTGCAGAATGTAAACCAAACCTGTGTTTAATGACCAAGAATTGAGACCATGGCACAAGTTTTAGTACCGTTTAACATCTTAGAACCGCCCAACCAACCAATCACAACTTGTCTTGATGTTTTTGTTTCTAGCCAGTGACCAACCACAACCCTTGGATGTTGCTGTACTTCATCTCCTTCCTGCTCATTGTCAGCTTCTTTGTGCTGAACATGTTCGTTGGTGTAGTGGTAGAAAACTTCCACAAATGCCGGCAGCACCAGGAAGCTGAGGAGGCACGGCGACGTGAAGAGAAACGACTCAGGCGACTGGAGAAAAAGCGCAGGAGTAAGAAAAAGCCTAAGTGTTTGGTCGGTTCGTAGGCTGATGTTTTCCTAAGCAATCCTTCTCCTCTTTTCCTTTTTTTTGTTTGGCTCCACAGGGACAGTGTCACTCCAGACTCCATCTGACTGCATGTAAGAATCTTTGTAGGCTGAAACTAAGCAAGGCACCACTATCACAATGCTGTGACAATCAGTTCTAGAATTAGAACTTGAGTTCTGATGAATGTGGCCATTCATAGAGGTGAATTGACAAAGCAGCTGCCAGTACTAGCAGTATTCAAATATTTTAAGATGGGTAAATGCAAATTCATCTGGGTAAAAATCCCCTTTGAAAGCTATCCCCGTCTCCTTAGTGTTTGTAAAAGTACACGTCTTGCAAGGCATGTGATTTTACATGCATGAAAAAGAGGTAGGATTAGATCAGGGGAGTGAAAGCACATGGGAAACCTTTTACGTTGCTTCAGCTATATGTGTAACAAAGTACCCATATTCTTGTCTGTTTGCTGTTCTTGCTCTCCTCTCCGATTAAATATGGCATTCCTTTCTTTTTCCCGCAGCATGGAATTGTTTTATATTTTCTTTACTGTAAACTGCCCTAATGTTTCGACGTGGGAGGTATATCAAGTGTAAATAAAGATAAAGATATTCTCCGTTTGCTAAACTTTCAAAGGGAAACTGCAGGAGGTTCCCCTCTGAAAATAAGCTAGCAAGCTCTAAGGGGAAATTGAAAAGTGTCTGTGTCACCTATTTGAACAAATGGGATCCTCTAGATCAATGTTCCCTCTAATTTTCTGTAGGCTGTGTGCGCATAAAATATCAGCTGTGCAGCTTTTGAAGGAAGGTTAAATTTTTGTGCGCCACATAACGAAACTCGGAGTTATATACTTTAAAATTTGACTACACGTCAGAATACAGTATGTACACCACATTGATTGCACTAGAAAATATTGTAGAACTTGTGAAAACCATAAATACACAACAACTTTTCAATTTTAAGAACGTCTGTATTGTTTTCTATCAGAATCAGAACCGTAATTTTTGTGCGCTCTGTTGTAAAGCATGTGCGCTCACTCGGCGAGGTGTGTGCGCGCGCACATGCGCACAGCTTAGAGGGAACAGTGCTCTAGATACCTATTACAGTCCTGAATTTGGTTTCACTCTGGAGTGTAGTTCTATTTCTTACTTACAGAGTGATTCAACCTTGGCTTATCCCATGGCATGTATGGGCTCACAGGGCTGCTCGTCTAAGAAAATCAGAATAAAGCAACAGATAAGTTTTATAAGGCCTCTCCACTGTTATATACTGACTTACCAGAGCAAACTGTCTAAAAATTGCCCAGCCCTTACCTGGCTAAAAGTATATGGGGGATTAACAATGCACGCACCTTGATCCAAAAGCTTGATCTCTAGCAGCAGTACCTTGGTGTTGACTGGTTCCATTTTGGACCCAGCAATGAATGGGGTAGAAATGACTGGTAAATCACTCCTGCCCCCTCTGCTAGCCACCAGGAAGTCCACATGTAGTTTCCGGGGTGCTGTACCTTTGACTGTGAGCGGGAGAGGGGGGTTTCGTGAGGATGTTTATTTTGAGTGGCAGAAGAGTTCTAGGGGGTGGGGAATATGACTATGTGTTTCGAGGGTGGGCTTTATCCATTTAGCAGCAGCTGCTAATCAAATAAGCCTCACTGACTGTGATTCAGTGACAGACTCCGGAGAGTACCTCTGAATATCACCAGAGACTGCCTCAGCACTATCTGGATGATGCAGGGCAAGTTGAAGTAAAGTGGAGACTTATCCAGCAGTTTTCAGTGCCACTGTCCGGATAACTATTTGCATAGCTTAGGGCAGCAGAAAAGCCGTCCTAAGTGCTTTGAGGATAACTGTGTGGCTGTTCCACATTGTACAAACTTGTTCTTTGTAAACCGCGCTGATGCCGAATAGTGCGGTATAGAAAAACGTTAAATAAAAAAAATAAAAACTGTTTGGACAGCAGGCTGAACGTTGCCTCTACCCAGATGGCGCCAGGCAGTAAGTGCTGAATCTGAGTATTTGCTGTCAGTCTCTATCCAGATATGAATGCTGGATATCTGGATTGTATTTGAATTCCATGGGCAGCGTTTAAAAAAAAATATCGACTAGTGTTTAAATATTAAGATAAGTTTCACATCCTCGAATATCACATCTCTACGACATATGTGAAAACCGCATGGAAAAAAGAGAATTGTGATTGCTCAACGCAGTCCACAAAGGTAATTTTCAAAGTCATTTCCATGCATAAAATAGGGTTTCGCGCACAGGAATGCAGTCTTCGGGTGTACTTATATCCACAGGCCCACTATGTGCTCACACACTGGGGATCCGTTCTTGCAGACATAGTGGATGGGAGCACATTTGCAAAGATATATTTTTTGATTTCCAAAAACATTCATGTAAAATTACATGAGGAAAGTACCTGTACAACTCGGTGCAGATTTGGATGCATACTTTTCCTGATTAAGTAGTCTCAGGGAACGTTTTCCCTTTGAAATTTGCCCTCACTCCACCTCTGGAATGCCCCCTCCCGCCCCCATCTATGCCTCCCCGTACAAACCCATTGTTCATTCGGAGAGACTAACATGCCTTGTGACCTTGTGCAATTTGCTTTCTCTCTTATTGCCTGAGGTACACACTTAGATTTCAGTCTGTTTAGGGAAGGGATTTATTCTACCCGAATTTCAAACAAGGCTATAGGCAGTCTTAAGCATCCCGTAAAAAAACATGCTAAAAATTCAATTTATTACTATTATTAGATAACTGTGGGAAATAGGCATCCTTCAGGGGCTGCCATCATTAGAAAATGCCTTCACCCTATCGTCCAATTATGGCAGCTCCTGAAAAAATATTTCCGAGCTCTGCAGTTCATGGCAGTGCCTTTTTTGACTGCAGGGCCATCAAAACTGCAGAACAAATTATGGTCCTGAAAATCTCAAAATGACCATTGCTAGGCATTATTCCTCTCTGTTTTTTGCAGACTTGGAAATGTTCAAAGCCATTTATACAAGTAAATACCAGTTGAGGAAAGTATAACTTCTCTCGTCTCCTCATCCTAGGCTGACTTTGGAAGGTCCTGGCAATGGATGGTGGAAGTTGGGAAGGGGGTAGTTTTGAGCTGGATGAATGATATACGGTTGCAATAGTAGAGGGACCACATCATTCTGGAATCAGGACCACTCTGGCCTCCTTACTGGGCAGACTAGATGGACCATAGTGGTCTTTATCTGCTGTCATCTACTATGTTACTATGATTTCCGAGCACTAAGAGGAATTGAGCATGTAGAACAGCATTTTACATGTACAGGTAGGCTCTTATAAAATTGTCTGGGAGATGTATGCGCGTACCTACTTTTACACTATATAGGAGCAATTTTACAAAGTCATTTCACAACGAAACATCTTTGTGGTTGGGGACCAAAACAAAAACATCTCCAGCCCTGCCCCAAGCTCTTTAATTGCTGATGCTGTGCTGAGCAAAATATGGCCCCTGTGGCCTACCCCATTCCCCTGCCTATGGCCACATACATAGGTGAATGGTCTGTCATAGAATTCTGACTGACAACAATACATGCATTTACCTGATGGCAAGAACTTTGCCAGTAGGGGTAGCCGAGGGCAAGGTCTGGGCAGAGTGTGGGCAAAGTTCACAAGTATGTATACATTGATTGTAAAATACTTGAAGCAGTACTTGTGCTGTTTATGTATGAACATGCATCCTACTGTGGAGCAGCTGTTAATGTCTGCGCTGCATTCAAGGTATGATTTGTGCCACTTACATTAATATTTTACACAGATATATAGGTGCCGTTGTGTCCTTATGATAGTGCCGAATTATGCGCCGACTAATCTTCTTAAACTAGGTGCCCTGTTATAAAATTACTCTGCATTCCTGAGGACAGAGAACAGGCAGAATAGGCGCAGCATTGGCACTGAGGGTCATATGCTTATTCTATAAAATATATGCATTTCTTACCAACAGATACACACACACAGTTACACAACCCATGGATCAGGTGTAAATTTGTGTGCATAGCCTCCCTGCTACCATTTTATAAAAGCACAGAGGCACACATGTTGCCTTTATAAGTAGGCGCAACATACATACCTGGGCTGTTCCTCTCTCAGTATACTGTTATAAAATCACCCTCTAAGAGGGTAATTGTATAAAGTGGCACATACTTGAGCACTATTTTATAAAGAAATGTGGGTGCCTACGTTTCGTATAAAATACTAGTGTAAGTGGCGGAAATGCACCTTAAGTTAAAGTGTGGTCATTTATACCAGCCCTGGTGTAAATGCATGTGCTTAGATGTTCACAAGAACACGCAAAATTATAGCATTTTATAATTTATGAGGCATGTTTACTAAAACATAGTAGCAGGGAATGCAGGGTTTAGACAGAGCTAACTCGTCTGTTTGGTCCGCTTTAGCCTAAAGCCTGCAGCCTGAAGGCACTTGTCCCAAAACTGCCATGCCTGAGCAGCATGCGAATTGGTGGGGTTAGGGCAGAGTTCCACCTCCCCCCATCTATTGTGTCACTGTATTGACTCTGTAGTTCCACAGACTCTAGCAGCCCCCCCCCCCCCCGCCCCCGCCCGCAGCAGCAGCAGCAGCAGCAGCAGCAGCAGCATCATTATTCCTCAATAACTAGGGTACTGTACAAAATGTATCAGGAACGTCTTAATCTTCTCCCCCTCCCATAAAGGCCTACTTCTGTGTTCACTGCAGCCTAGGCAAACAGGCACCCTAGGTAACTCAGGGCAAGAGGGGACCATGTGGCCGTTCCACATTACTGGAACTGCTGACACCTTGCCCACACCTATACAGGGCTCCCTGCTCCTTCAGATGCTGGGTATTTCACTCTGTCTGCCACAGAAAGGGCCGCAGAACAGTCTGAATGTGTGTTTTTGCTTTCTTGATTTGCATGCCCTACCCTCTTATATTTTGGCTCAGAGTTCAGAACTGTGCAGCAGGATGTACCTCTTCCCCATTTAGCCTTCTCTCTCCTTGACTAGTGTGGCATTACTTTCCTACTGTGTCCATGCCCCCTGCATTTGCCATGGCCGCTATGCCCCACCATAGTTCGAGGGGGTACCCAAAAAAAACAGGAATTATTTTTTAAAAGCTATTTATTTCAAATTCTTTACAAAACAACCTTATCCCCTTCAAAATACTCTCCATTACAACTGATACATTTGTCCCACCGGTGCTTCCACTGTTCGAAACATTTTTTGTAGTCATCTTTAGAAACGGCTGACAGCTCCTCCCTCGTTTTTTTCTTGACTTCTTCAATGTTGTCAAATCGGTGTCCTTTCATGCCCCTTTTCATGCGTGGAAATAAGAAAAAGTCGCACGGAGCCAGGTCAGGCGAGTAAGGTGCATGGGGCAGCGGAACCATGCCATTTTTAGCCAAAAACTGTCTAACAGAGATGGCTGTGTGTGCAGGTGCGTTGTCATGGTGGAAGAACCAGTCTCCTGTCTGCCACAAATCGGGTCTTTTTTGACAAACACTGTTGTGCAATCTTCTTAAAACTTCCAAATAAAAGGTTTGATTGACGGTCTGACCTGGGGGAACAAACTCTGAATGAACTACCCCCTTGGCATCAAAAAAGCAAATCAGCATTGTTTTGATGTTTGATTTGACTTGACGACATTTTTTTGGACGGGGTGACGATGACGTCTTCCATTGGCTTGACTGTTGCTTTGTTTCTGGGTCGTAACCATAGCACCATGATTCATCACCTGTAATGACCTTTGACAGAAAATCTGGATCAGTTTCAAGCTGTTGTTTCAAAACACGACTTGTTTCAACTCGATGTTCCTTTTGATTGTCAGCCAGAACCCGAGGAACAAACTTGGCAGCAACCCTTTTCATTCCCAAATCTTCCGTTAAAATTTGCTGAACTGAGCTCCAAGATAACCCACTAATCTCTGACAGTTGATCAATTGTCTGTCGACGGTCTGTGAGCAACAAGCTCTCTAATTTTTTCAATATTTTCGTCGATTCAGGCAGTTGATGGACGCCCAGAACGAGGTTTGTCATCAATCGACATGTCGCCATTTTTAAACCGAGCAAACCACTGGTACACTTGACTTTTTCCCATAGCGTCATCTTGATAAGCTGTTTTCAACATTAAAACAGTTTCAGAAGCATTTTTACCGAGTAGAAAACAAAATTTCACAGCTGCACGTTGTTCACTTAAACTTGTCATCATAAAAAAAGAAACAAGAACAAAACAGCGCTAGCAAAAACAATCACTGCAGATGAACAGAACAAGCCAGGTCGACAACACAGGCGGCACTGAACTGACAATGAGTTGCACTATACACGCCTAGCGGCAGAAGTGCGTACTACACACGCTCCACCCACGGCAATGTTATTCCTGGTTTTTTTGGGTACCCCCTCGTATAATCATGCACTAACCATATGTTAGCCCCGAGCTAATGATGGCTTGTTAGTAAACATGCTCCTATGTGTGTACTTTTCTGCTCCACCCTGACTCCACCCATGTACACACCCTTTGAGAAAGTACAGACCATTAAGCAACGCATGTACTGTAACACTGGTCTGTATTTTATGAGATCATTCGGGTCATGCATCAGTGACTGAAATAACCTCCAGCTAGGCATGTACTTTAGGGGCATAGGGTGACTGTTTAAGTTGATGATGCACCAAAAAAATTTCTGCTGCCATCTAGCTGAAAAAAACAAACACATTTGAGATATCCTCTTCAAGTTGGTAGTGCATGTGCACCACTGTGCATTATTGACACCCCGCACATGTTGTGCTTAGGGCCTAAAAGTATCTACTCCCTTAAAAAATTATCCTCTATGTAGCTAAGGAGTCTTCTTATTTCTTTCATATGTTAGATTTAATGATTCATTTGTCTAAATCTGAGATCAAAGGCAAGTTACATAACATGAATTAGTTTTCTGTCCAAATGAGCTTACGGTCTTGTGTGAATAAGAAGAGCAGAGGGCCAATTTAAAGTACAGTAAAGCTGATAAATAATAAATAGTGAATAAAATTAAGTTGTAAAAGTTTTTATTACCCTCATGAATTAAACATGGCTTAAACTATAATTATGTATTAATTTAGCTGACTAAACCCTGGAAAATCCCTTTCCTTCTCAAAGCAGAAGCTTTTCAACATTTTGCAGACTTCTCTCTTCAGTTAGCTCCAGTATTTTATCAAATTGGGTGTGGCTGTCCTACAGATGAGCTTTCAAGGCTTCATCACACATTGCATTTATGAATGCTTCTTGAGTTTGTGGTAAGTGTTCCCAGTTCATGCCAATACCCATAAACTCTGAAAGTAGCAGGAGCTAAAATTTCTGTAAAGCTAAAATGAAATAATAAAATCTACAATTCTACTTGTAGCATGTCTAATATCATAGTGCAGCGAGTTGGGGTGACACAGTTCCTTTTAATTGTATCATTTATGCTGTATATTTGGTGTTTTTTTCTTTTTTTAACCAGACGCTGTCAGGATTTGATAAAACAGGAATTAATCTCTCAAAAATCCATTTTGCTGTTTCAGTGTTATTGTCAGCTATTTAATTATGCCCAATATTTTGTCTTGCAGTCTTATAACTGTTTTCCCCCTAACATTTTAATGACAGTTTTGAAGATTTAGGATCGCAATTATGACTGGCTTGTACAAATTACAACTTCTGTAGCTACTGGTAGGAAGTTGGATCAGAGGATGGGTTGCTTCTTTTGCCTCAATGTGCATATCCTTCATGGATGAGAGGAGAGGGTTAAAATGGGGAAAGACCTTTTTCTCCTGGACAAGCAGGAGTCCCACGTGGGAACTGTATCAACTCCTTCTAGAAGCTTTTAGAAATCTGTTTGCACGTGCATGCCCAAGCCCATTCCCAACTGTTGCCGCTACGCCTATGGACTCCAGTCTCATGTTTCCATGGACCTGATCAGACGCCTCTGGTCCATACATGTCACTATCTCTTTTCGTTTTGTACACAGTACATTATTTCTCCCGTATGACTTGCCTGCTGCCGCATCTCTACTTCTACCTGTTAGTTTTCTTTAATCTGGTTTTTTGGTCTTTTTCTAAGGTTCCTTTCTTTTCCTTCGGTGCCATTTAGGCCACATTTAGATCTGAGATGCATCCAGCATGTTTCATATTTTTTTTCTCCAAAACTGATTTGATTTCTCTGTGGCTATTTTTCCAGCTGATATGTCTCAGAACTTGCCAGCAGGTTTAAAAAGTGCACCCGGTGCTGCAGGATCATGTCCATCAAGGACAACCACAAATGATGCCTTCAGTGTCTGGGGCTCAATATTAACCCCATTATGTCTTTTGTGTGTGCAGTTAACAAAATAAGTATGGAAAGGTTGTGAAATGCAGTCAACCTTTTGGCACTTTGAAGGCCAGCCCATCGGCATCAGTTCCCATGGACCCAGGAGCTACATTGGATGCTGGCAATGCATTGGCATTGAGGGGTCCTTACATATAGCTCTCGTCCCACCTCTTCCCCTGCTGAAGCTTTGTTCAGAAGCTTTCTTCTGTGAGCACATAAGCTGCTGATCCCCCATTTGTTCCTGGTTCCGGCTTGGGAGAGCACCCTCTTAACTGAGGCTTGCAAACTTTGTAGGCTCTGTACAGGGATTCCTCTGTGTCTGTTTAGAATATAGCTGCTTGTTTATTGGAAGCAGACAGATTCCACCAGAAGTGCCCTAGTAAAACTCAAGTACTAGGTAAAAAACTTAAGACCTTGTAGAGAAATAGGAAGAAGAAGAAAGAAGAAAAAAGAAAGAAAGAAAAGCACTCCTAAATGTGCAGTCAGGTAGTACTAGTCTGAGAACAGAGGCAATAAAGTTTTGAGAAGGGAGACACAGCACTCCAGAAGGCAGGAGCTAGGGAAAGGTCACACAGTGACAAAACAAAGATGTAGAACAATAAACAAGCAGCTAGATTCTAAACAAGCACAGAAGAATTCCTGAACAGAGCATACAAAGTTTGCAAGCCTCAGCTGAACACCAGTACAGCGTCCTGGGATCGGTCCTTTACATATCCCCCTCAGGAAGAAGGAAGGATTCATTCTTGACTTCAAAGACATCAAAACTTCTGTTGTCTAGCACTGGGTGGAGGCTTTATTGCCTTGGTCTTGGGGTTCATTGAACAATGATGCTAGGAGCACCAGAGAATCGAGCGATGCATGACTCCTGAAGTAGCCCCACCGTGAGGACAGCTCATCTTCCATGCCATTGGGACTATGTGAGACTCCAAAGATCCATGACCAGCCTGCCAATATCCTTGACCAATTTTGATGACATTGACCAAGACTGCTGAGGCCTTCATGTCTTTCTTCATGGCAGCCCTCGAGGAGCGCTAGGTTAAGAGAATGGAAGAGAAGCTGATGATGATTCTAAAACAGCAGCATTGCAGCATAGAACCGATTCTCAAAATTCTGCACCTACCTGTGGGAGAAGCATTAATACTGGAGGGCCTTGACACCAACTGGTACCTGGTTGATATTGGTATAGAGGGCATCAGAGGCAGAACAGTCCTTGAAGCATTGGTGCCTATTGGTGTGCCAATACTCCTAAGGGAGATCTGATACTGGTGTGATGCGAAAGTCAACCCAGGTTGAGATCAAAGTGTCCATGGACTACCTCTGTGAGTCTGAATCCAAACGCTCTGGGGTAACTGTCTGTGATTCTCAATATTCTTGGAGGAGGGGTCTTCAGAACGCCAGTCAGACAACTCCTGTGGATATGTTCTTTCATGAATTTTTCAGGGAAATGGCTAATGCCATTCCTTTAAGCTGGACACGGAGGAGGAAGTCAGGGCCGATCAGTTGGAAATCCTCTAGTATCCAGATCCCATTAAGGTAGTGGGGTCAGTGCCTGTACACCACATTCTTCAGAGGCTGTCAATGGGAAAGTGAGAAGGTCAAATCTATGTATAGAGTTCAAAAGGCTTCTGGATTTGAGATTATTGTTGAATCTGCTCTCAAAGAGCAAGAAGTTCCAAGTTGCACTCTTCGGCACTCCCAAAGACACAGGTTAGGACCATGGATTCTTTTGGGAGAAAATTTTACCAGAGCACCATGCTCATATCCCATGTGATGTCCTACCAGCAATTCATGGGCATGAACTTGTGTAACACCATGCGCATCCTAGAGGAATTTGGGATTTTTTTCCCTCCAGAGAAGGTCTCACAATTCTGCTCCTTGGTGGGACAAGGGAAGGAGTGTGGAAAATATAGGTCCAAGTGAACTATGATATTTTCAGTACTGCATAGAGTCTTTGCAATGAGTATCGGTGCCCAGAGACTCTCATGGCTCCAAGCTTTAGACTTACCACCTGGTATGCAAAAGAAACTTGCTGTGCTGTGCTATAGAGACAATCTATTCTGAGATAAGGTTCAGGAGGCTGCTGCCATGATCATGCAGCATAGTGCTACCTGGCAAACCCTCTCTGGGCCCACTTTGAACCCAGCCTCCTCTTCCAGGAGGTTCCAGAGTGGACAGAAGAGGAGGTCCACTACTCACATAGACATAGGTACCTTCCTCCTCCATGCTTTTCCCACTCAAAGCAGGCCCCTCACACCCTTTCCAGGCAGCAGAGGGCTCAGAAGGCCCAATTAGCTCCTCAACCAAAACCAGGGAAGCATTTTAACTGGCTCCTCGAGAGCATAGCCAATCTATCAGTATTGGAATCAGACACCCTCCCTGTCAAATAGAGGCTCACCATCTTTGCAGACTACTAGCTCCTTATAACTTCCAACAGCTGGGTGCGAAATAGTTTGGATACCAATTACATTTATTCATATTCTTCCCCAAGACATAATTTCTTCATCTCCTAGCACCAGGAGCTACTTCTACAGGAAACATCTGCCCTTTGCATGTCAAATCCTATTGAGCTTGTACCACCAGAGCAGGAAAGGCAAGGGTTTTTCTCCAGGTACTTCCTGGTGCTAAGGAAAACAGTGGGATTCCATTCTATCCTAAATGAGAGATCTGAACACATTTCTCATACAGGAAACATTCATAATGCTTTCACACAGCACCCTTCTCCTCTTTCTGTATAAAGGAGATTGGCTATGTCCTCTAGACTTACAGGATGGCAATACCTACATCCAGTGGGTGGAGGAGTAGGCTAGTGGTTAGGACATAGCCCTAGGACCAGAAGTACCAGAGTTCAAATCCCACTGGCACTCCTAGTGGCCTTGGGCAAGTCACTTAACCTTCCACTGCTTCAGGTACAAAGATTGTAAGCCCTCTACCTGAATGTAACTCACCTTGAACTTACTACTGGAAAGGCGTGAGCTAAATACTACTAAACAAATAAATAAACAGATACTTCCTGTGATTGGGATGTATCTCAGATTCATCACAGGGAAACACCACTTCCAGTATCATGTTCTGTCCTTTAGCCTTCCATCCACCCCTTGAGTTTTCACCATATGTCTGTCTGTGTCATTGTAACAGATCTACACAGATTGGGGATATACATGTTTCCCTATTTGGACGATTGATTTGTCAAAAACATCACTCAAGAAGGAGTTCAAGAATTAATTTGTATCACCATCTGGGTGCTGAAGCTGATAGAATTCTTCATCAACTATTCCAAGTCCAATTTAATGCCATCACATTGATTGGAATTCATTAGAGCCCTGCTAAACATGACTCAGGTGAGAGCCTTTTTTCCACACAATAGGCTCACCCATTTGGTGCAACAAGTAGGAAAAGTTCAAAAAAGTCAGCAGGTATCAGTGAGGACCATGTTGAAGTGTGGAAGTCATGTGGCTCAATATCCTCATGTCACTCCCTTGGCACGTCCCCATTTGAGGGAATCTCAGTGGGGCCTGTGGACCCAGTCCATTCACAGACTCAATGTTGTCATTTCTGTCACCAAGCCCCTTTGGGAGTCTCTCTCCTGGTGGATGCTACCCTCCAATCTGGCCAAGTTCTCTCCCTTTCAGAAGCCACCTTACCAAAAGCTATTGATGACAGATGCATCCAAACTGGGCTGGAGAACTCATCTGTATGGGTTTTACACCCAAGGTTATGGTCCATCCAGGGGAGTCCCCATCAGATCAATTTCCTGGAACCAAGAACAGTTTTGAACACTCCAAAGGCTTTCAGGGATTGATTGGCTATCCAAATGATAATGATTCAAACAGATAATTAAGTTGCCATGTTCTATATCAGAAAACAGAGAGGAGACCGTCAGACTGTGGAACATTGCTATCTCTCACAGGATGATGCTCAGAGCCGCATATCTAGTGAGAGAGAACAAGACTTTGGCAGACAGACTGTTGAGTCCTTTCAATGTCGTATGGACTATCTTTCGATCTCTTTGCTACTCCCCAAAAAACAAAGTCTTTCAGTTTTGCTTCAGCGTAAAGTCACATGGCAAACTAGCTTTGGATGCTTACCTCCTCCATTAGAGAGCACGCCTTATCTATGCATATCCACCTATTACTCTGATAGCAAGAGCTCTCATGAAACTCCAAAATGACAGAGGCACCATGATTCTAATAGAACTTTGTGGCCCAGGCAACCTTGGTTTCCCCTTCACCAGGATTTGCCAGTCTAGAAAACCATGAATTTGGATGACTCTCCAACCTTGATTTCCCAGGATCAGGGAATACTTCTGCATTCCCAATTACAAGTTCCTAGCCCTCACAGCTTGGATGTTGAGAGGCCAGAATTCAACTCTTTGAACCTGCCAGATGAAGTGGCCAATGTCCTCTTGACTTTCAGGAGAGATTCCACTAGGAGGTCTTATAGCTTCAAATGATAGAGATCTGCAATCTGAAGTGAGGGACAGGCCCTATATCCCTTCTCTTGTGCCACACAAAAACTGCTGGAATATCTTCTGCATCTCTCGCAGTCTGGTCTCAAGATCAACTCCATAAAAGTCCACCTTCCTTATCGTCCTGCTAGACCAGTCCAGACAAGTGAGGTTGTGTTCCCCTACCAGCACATTGGTGGAGAGAAAAAAAACCACTGAAAAGCCCAGTTTCAATGGCATCATTCCCATGTCTTTAGTTGCCTCATCCACCAGAGGTCTCTTCAGTATTTCTATGTCTCCAGCAGACAGTGGATGGATTTTCTCCTCTGAAGAAAATTATGAAGATTTGAAAGGAAAAGATTAATTAAACGCCTGTGAACGACCACCTTTAGGTTGACTCTCTTACTGAAGCGCAATGTGGGAGGTTCCACTAGACTGCGGTCTTTTTAGTAGCCAGAGGAGGAGGGAAAATTGGTTCAGCCTCTCCCCTCCCTCTGCCCCTTCCTCCCCTCAGTGTTCAGCCTGTCTAGTTGTGTAATTCCGTTCCTTTCCTATCTTTCTCTCTATATCTCACTAGTGCTTTCCTGTCAATCAAATGGCATTCCTTTCCTCCTTTAATCTTCTAGCAGCCTCCTTGTTTGTTATTGTACACTGCCCTGACACTTCAGTATGGGCGGTATATCAAGCCTTGCTAATAAATAAATAAAATAAATAAATAAGCAGCCAGGATTTGGAAGGATCTGGAAGAGTGCAGCAGTCTCACACAACCTTGATGCCCCCTCCCTCCTCTTCTGTTCCTCCCTGCTCTCTCCTGAAGATTGCAAACAGCTCTCAGAAGGCTCTGCCTGCCAGCCACCTTAAACGCAGTGCTGCAAAGCCAGTGAAACAGTTTCAGGGGAGTAGAGCTGAGCCTGGCACAAATCTTCTGCCTGGGATTCTCAGAGGATGAGTACCAAGGCTTGACCTTGTCATTGTCCTTGTTGGGAGCTCTCAATTCCATCTGTGTGGGATGCAATCCAGGGTACACCACTGATGACAGTTGGTGCAGTGTGAGGATTTCCTGCTGTTTTCTGCATGCGTTAGTAGTGTTTTCTCCTATTGTGCACCTGGCGGTCACATGGTCCATATGCGCATTCCACCCAAGTGGCTCCAACGCACATTCCTACCCTAGCGCCTGTAATGCATGCCACAGTAAAAGTGAAGTTAACACATGCCTGTGGGCTGCTGCGGCTTGGCACATGCTGTTGTGATACTTGCCTTAGCTCTCTATGTCTTCTTCCAGGAAGCATTGTTTGGCCTGTGGCAAGCATGGTGCCTCATCTCTGACTTCTGGACTCTTCTCTTCTTGCATGGCAGCTTCTAAGTCATCCTTGGAGGGCTTTCTCCTCCTCTCTCAGCTGGGGGATGCAGTCAGTCTAGCCTTGCCTGCCTCAGGACAGGAGGTGGCGAATGGCACTGTGGGTAAGGATATCTAACCGGCTGGAGAGTCCAGTGACCATGCTGTGAGCCGCTCCTCTTTCTCTAGGTGTGTCTGCAGCAGCTATGCTTCAGAGTGTTGCTTCTATTGAGGCTTCTGATAAAGCCACCTCCAATTTCTTGAGATTTCAACGTGGTATTAACTCAGCTGAAGAAAATTCCCTTTGAGCTGCTAGATGCCTGTGGATTGAAGTTCCTGATCTGGAAAGTCCTATTTTTGATGGGGGTTACTTCAGCAGGCAGAGTTAGTGAGATTCAAGCTCTAGTAGCAGATCTACCCTACACCAAGTTTTTTAACAAAAGGGTGATGCTGTGTACTCATCCTAAATTCCTAAAGTTTCTTTTGACCCCAACATAGTGGGGGCACCATGGACAAACACACGCTTTCAGTTTGGCTAGCAGACTGCATTTTCTGCATATGCCCAGACAGGTCTGACACTTAAGGGTGATGTCATGACTCATAATGTCCGAGCCAAGACTGCATTGGTGGCCCACTTGAGGTCAACCTCCATGAAAGAGATCAGCAGAAACTCGGTCCACATATTCACATCTTATTACTGTTTAGAAGGGGACTCCTGAAGCAACAGCAGTGTGGTCAGTCTGTCTTTTGGAGTTCAACTCCATTCCCATCTAGGCCCTTCTTTTTTGTTCAGGCTGCCTCTTATAAAAACAAGTAACACTAAGAAAAAAAGGTAAAAAAATTGAAAAGACCTGTTGCCAACAAAAACAATTCCTCAGTTTGTCAACTCATTGTGGCATTTCTTGGAGGCAGCAAATAGCTAAGGAATCCACTGTTTGTCCACGGAGAAACTGAAGTTACTCACCTGTAGCAGGCATTCTCCATAGATGGCAGGATAAGTTCTCGCAACACACTGTCCTCCCCTTGGAGTTATTTGGCTAAGCTAGGCACACAACTAAGGTGCTCAGGAATGGCAGTGGCAGGCGAGAATGGGTGCACATGTGCAAAGACTTACTAAAAGCTTCTAGAAGAAACTGAAAAGGTTCCAGGATGGGGTTCTGTCGTTGACATCACCCATCCATGAGGACTTATCCTGCTGTCCTTGCAGAACATCTTCTACAGGTGAGTAACTTTGTTTTATTAATGTGCTTGTTTTTATAAATCATTTTCCAAATAATTACTGAAGGCAGTGAGCATCAGTAAATACAACTGTGGCATTATAGAGCTGGTCAAAGTTGGTTTGGCTGAGCTGCAAGCACCATAATAGTAAACGAATGGCAACAATTTTAGAGTCACAAACCCAAAATCACTATGAAAAATGCTTCAAGTTCTATTTTATATTCAATTTTACTAACCAAGAGGGAAAGACCTCGGAGATTGTCCCTCTTTTTATTTATAAGCCATAGGCCTCACTTGCTTAAGTCCCAACTTGGCTTAAAGGATTCTTCCTCATAGGTCATAAAAACGCCTTTTCTTATTTTTATCAGAAAACATTTTTTTTGGTTTCTTTAATTTTTTTAGATTCTCATTTTACCCAGAGAGTGTCATTTTAATTCTGATGATCATATTAGCACACATTGCCTCCAGAAAATTAAAGAGTAATATCTAAGAGGCCTCTATCCGGATTCTGCATCATAGGCTGTGGTGTGGGATCACTGCATCTGTGAGCTACTGAAAGCCCTGTATGTTGAAGGGCATATGACCCATTCATTGTCTAGTCATTATCCAGTGTCCAAACAGTTGATAATAGTAAAGTGTCCCTCTTTTAGTCATCTGTGGCAGGACTGGGAGTCTTAAGAGATGGTTGGGCTGGTCCTGGATGTTTACATTTCTGCTTTTATTCTCTAGGCCTCTTTTATGCCAATGAGAGGGAACGGAGCTCACCAAAGTTCTTTAGTGTTAAACTGGGTGTTCTCCAAGTTCCTTGTTTCAAACTTCTGAACACTGTTATCCCTACAAATTAATGGTATAGATGAGGACACCAGTGCAAACAACCTATGCTTCCAGGAAGTCCATGGGGCAGTCTGCATGGCGTGGCAGCTATGATCCTAGCAGCAATAGCAAGGCTGCCTCAGCTTTTCAAGAGGGCACTGAGGTAACCTGCATGGAATGACCATGCTTGAAACCTCAAATTCAATGAGCTTGAGAAAACCAGATTTTTAGGACCGTGGCTTTTCTAGGTTTGGTAGCTGTGTGTATTATTAGAAAACTTGATCATAAGACATGGAAAGGAGCCTGGATGCTGAACTTAGTGTTGATCTTGTAGAAATTATAGAGAAAGATATGAAATGGCCTGCAAGTAGAGCTGGAGGAGGCCAGTGCTTTACCATCCTCGGCATATGCTTTAGAATGATACGAAGGACATTAGTGGGGAAGGAGTTGAAAGTTCAGATGAAAAATACTGGGGTGGGGAGTTAGTGTTGCATTGCATAGGGAATTTATTATTATACATGTTCATCTACCCATTATGAAAGAATCAGATTGGATGAACTAAATTTGGTCGTCTTCTGCTGTAATTTACAGTGTCACTGTGTGGTGAATTCTGGAACTTTTCTGTGGTACTGTTTCAGTATCTCAGAATAAAGAAGGCAGAACATGTCCTTTCCATCAGGAGGTAATTAGAATCAATCCATGTCATTTGTATTCATCATATTCCAAGTCTCCTGGAAAGAAAGAAAAAGAAAGCAGAAGGCTTTCAGTATTGAAATTATCCGAAATATGATAAATAACATGTGCAGATCCTGTCCCTGTTCTGGTTATAGAAATTTAGATTCTCTCTTCTGGACTCTATTTCTCCCATATTTTCCTTATAGACTGTCCGCATGTTGTATGATCCTCTGTGACAGTGATGGAGCCACGTAGATGTTTCTTTACGATTTATGTTCTGTTTTTATAGTATGAAGTTCTTAATGACACATTTCACACTGAGACATCTTATGCAGTACTAACCTTATTCTCTCTCTCTCTCTCTCCCTCCCATTTTCTGTTTGTTTTGTTTTACTTTTCTGTTTTCACTCTCCTGTATTTTCTCTTGTGTATTTCAATCTCTCTCTTGCCTTCTCCATGATCTCTCCCTCCCTCTCACCCATCTCCCTTTACCCTGCCGTCCTCTCTTTTTCCCCCCTCTGCTAATGCAGAAGCTCAGCGCTTGCCTTACTATGCCACCTATAGCCCTGCCCGCCTCCTCATCCATTCGGTCTGCACCAGCCACTACCTGGACATCTTCATCACGATTATCATCTGCCTCAACGTCGTCACCATGTCCCTGGAACACTATAACCAGCCAATGGTGAGTGCGTGTGAGGGACAAGCCCTGACTAACTCTCTAGCTATCTGACTGGTTTTTCTCTCTCTCTCTCTCTCTATATATATATATCTTTATATTTCTTTCTATTTAATCATCTTTAAGCATCTATCATTCACCTGTATCTATCTGTCCATCTCAATTTCTCCATCTGTCTCTCTGTTGATACCTGTCTCTGCTCTCTCTCCCTTGCTCTCTCTCTATGTTCTTGCCCTCCAATAAAAATATACGTTACCTTAGTTATCTTTACTTTATGAGCTGTCCAGACTTAAATCACAGAAAATTATTTCCTTAAGGTGGTGTGCATAATTGCTTTAACAGCTTGATCAACATAAACAGAATGGCACCGACAGTGTTCTGCACCACTACAAGTCCAGCAAAAACATGACTATACTAATTGATAGACCTGTGAATCTGTCACTGTCCCTAGAGTGTTTGCCTATACTATCAGTCCATATTTCTCTTTTTTATTATGATAATTCTTTTTCCCCTTCCTTCCTCCTCTATATTACCCACAGTCATTCTCCCTGGGACTTTTTTTCCTTTTTATTGTTCTCTGTATATTTTCTACTGAATTCCCCCCTACGCCCATCTCCCCTTCTTCCCTAGAGCAGCCACTTCATGCATTCTACAGGCTTCCCATTTCTTCTTGTCTGTCTTCTGCCATCCCACAAGCCGTAACAGGTCAGATTTTCAATCTAATAAAACCAGCCGTAATGACAATTTACACTGTAGTTAATATGTAAATTAGATTCAGTGTGTTCAAACAATCCTATTACATATGCAGTACCCTTTACCTGCTGGGAGTCTGGAGGACAGGAGCTGCCCTATCCAATCCAGCCTCTCAATTAAAGCTTTGGAGAGTTAATAAGAAAAGAACTAATCAATGGGGAGAGAAAAGGAAAAGTCACCTCTCACCTTCTCTGCAGCACAGCAGAGTAAGCAAGAACAAGAAATTGCTTGTTTTCTTACTTTATTTAGAAAAAAAATCTATTTTCTCTTTCAATGTCGTTGGTTTATGATGTCCTTTATCGACCACAAATTCTCACCCCTCAGACCATCATTCTTTTGAACATCCCATGACCACCACAGACACACATACATACTTCTCTAATTACGGGACCCTTTTACTAAAGTGCGGTGAAGTTTGTGGTTACTGCACAGATATTACCAAAATTACTGAGTAGTAACTGCCAGTACCCCTGCATTAACTGTTGCGGGCATTCCCAGTATCTTCCCATGCCGTTAACACTGAGAAAATACATTTTGCACACATTAACTGCACTACAGATAATGCAGATCCATTTAACATCATCTGTTGAGGTGACGTTAATTGTTCCCTGTTATCCGCTCCATTAACAGTTAATGTGCGGGTTGATACCACCAGTTAAAGAGTAAAGTGCGATTCCTGCCCTTTCCCTATCCCATTCTGTGTTCATCGGCTAATGCCATGATTATCAAGTTCTAAGTGTGGCTAGCTCAGGCGCGAGCTAATAGCACATGCTAATTCCCACTTAACAGCTTAATGCAGCTTATTAAAAGTGCCCCTATATCTCGGGTAATAAGATTTCAAACAATGGCATATGAAGTCATTGCATTCAAGAGCTGAAATAATTGGAACTAATTTCAAAAGCTCCAATAACTGGACTTCTGTGAAATAATTTTTACCAATCCTCTCCAAACACCAGGACACAATTGCCTTCAGATCTGAGTGACTAGCACCCACTGACTTAAATGGGTCAGACAAAGGGTCCATCAAGCCCAGTATCCTGTTTCCAACAGTGGCCAATCCAGGTCACATGTTGCTTGTCCAATAGGTAAGCAGTGAATTTCCCCAGTCTTCTTTAATAGTGATTTAAGGACTTTTCCTCCAGGAACTTGTCCAAATCTCTTTTAAATCCAGCTATACTAACAGCTTTTATTACATCCTCTGGTAACGAATTCCAAAGTTTGATTACGCGTCGAGTGAATTTTTTTTTCTACAATTAGTCTTAAATGTGCTATATTGTAGCTTCGTTGCTTGTCCCTTAGGCTTTCTACTTTTTGAAGGAGTAAACAACCGATCTACATTTACCCTTTCCACTCCATTTATTATTTTATAGTCCTCTATCATATCTCCCCTGAGCTGTGTCTTGTCCAAGCTGAAGAGCCCCAAAAGTTTGTCATTCCTCGTAGGGATATGTATCCTTCCATCCCCTTTACCATTTTTGTGGCTCTTCTCTGTACCTTTTCTAATTCTGCTATATCCTTTTTAAGATATGGCGACCAGAATTGCACACAATATTCAAAGTGCGTTTGCACCATGGAGCGATACAGAGGCATTATAATATCCTTCGTTTTATTCTCCATTCCTTTCCTTATGATCCCTAACATTCTATTTGCTTTCTTGGCTATGGCTGCATACTGGACAGAGGGTTTCAACATATTATCCACAATGACGCTTAAATCCTTTTCCTAGGTGATGATTCTTAATGGGGAATCTTGCATTGTGCAACCATACTTTGGGTTCTTCCCTAAGGGGGTCATTCTGATCACTGAATAGATGGAATGTACGTCAGAATTGGACGTGCAGCTCACACTATTCGCAGGGACCGTATTCTGGCAGAATGGCTCTGCGCACACACACAACTGTTGGACAGGGGCAGGAGGGGGGCAGGATGGAGGTGGAGTGGGGGGGGGCTGCAGCACCCGGACATACAGGACCTATTCTGGTCATGGCCCAGTGCGTCTGCTGGCATAAGGTAGAATAAGTGCCAGGTACGAGGGGGATCAGGTCCTGCAGCCCCCCAAAGACTGTGTGCCCCTGTGGATGATGCCCCACTTCTCGAACCAGTCCTTGGCTAACCGAGGGCCGGGCAACGGGGATCAGGTATTTCTGGGGTCGGGCACTGAGTGTTCCTGCTGGACATGCGAGTGCCATGGCGACAGGATGCCCTTGCACCGGCACACCAGCAGGAGCATTGGGAGAGCTGGCTGGGCAGTGATCTGTACATCTCCCGTGGCAGGATAGGAGGCGTGCCGGGCCATCTAAATGCTCTGATTCTACAACTGCGGGAAGGTATAGCTCTTGTGATTACAGAATTGGGTACAATTTGAGCCCGCATAATTTTTGGGTGTCCAGACAGCCCAGATGTGCTCCTGTCTGATTCGGCCTCCACATGCATAACTTTGCACTTGTCCACATTAAATGTCATCTTGATGCCCAGTCTCCTCTTGCAATTTTTTACAATCCTCTTATATTTTAACAACTTTGAAAATTTTGTCATCTGAAAATTTGATCACCTCGCTCGTTTTTCCCATTTCCAGGTTATTTATAAATGTCTTAAAAAGCAGTGGACCCAGTACAGATCCCTGGGATACTGCACTATTCGCCTTTCTCCATTGAGAAAATTGACCACTCTCTGCTTTATCTCATTTAACAAGTTCCTGATCCACAATAGTACACTGCCTCCAATCCCATGACTTTTTAATTTGGCCAAGAGTCTCTCAAGAGGGACATTCTCAAAGGCTTTCTGAAAATCAAAATTCACTATATCAACTGGCTCATCTTTATCTACCTGTTTATTCATACCTTCAAAAAAATGTAAGAGAGTGGTGAGACATGACATTCCTTGGCTAAATCCATGTTGGCTTTCTGCCATTAAACTATGACTATCTACATATTCAGTAATTTTGTTTTTTATACTGGTTTCTATCATTTTTCCCAGTACTGATGTCAGGCTCACTGGTCTGTAGTTTCCTAGATCCCCCTTGAACCCTTTTTAAAAATGGGCATTATTTGGCCACGCTCCAATCTTTGTGCTCTACAGATGATTTTAATGATAGATCACAGATTACTGATAGTAGTTCTACAATCTCATATTTCAGTTCTTTCAGCACCCTGGGATGTATGTCATCTTGTTCGGGTGATTTGCTGCTCTTTAGTTTATCAATTGGCTGTATTATATCTTCCTGATTTATCAAGATTTGTTTCAATTCCTCTGATACATCACCTTTAAATATCATTTCTGGCATGAGTAAGTTTCCTACATCTTCTTCAGTAAAAACTGAAGCAAAAAATTCAATCTTTCTCTCCATTGGCCTTGTTCTTTCTCAGTACACGTTTTACCCCTCTATAATCTAATGGTCCCAATGGCTCCCTCATATTTTTTTTTGCTGTAAATATACACGAAAAAAGTTATTACGCACTTTTGCTTCCACTGAAAACATCTTTTCAAATGTTCTCTTTGCCTGCCTTATTAATGCCTTGTATTTAACATGCCAGTACTTATCCTTTTTCCTGTTTTCCTCATTTGGCTCTTTTTTCCATTTTCTGAAAGTTTCTCTCTCAAATATAACAGCCCTCTGATTTCAGTTTAAGACTTGCTGGCTGTCATTTGGCCTTCCTTCCACCTTTTTAAAGCATGGAATACATCTGGGATTCCAGAATAGTATTTTAAATAACATCCAGGCCTGATGAAAACTCTTAACCTTTACAGTTGCTTCTTTTAGTTTTTTATTAACCATTTTCCTTATTTTATCATAGTTTCCTTTTTGAAAGTTAATTGCTAGTGCAGTCAATTTCCTTGCTGTCCTCCCTCCATTTATTAAATCAAATGTGATCATGTTATGATCCCTATTGCCAAGTGGCCCCAAAACAGTTACTTCTTGCACTAGATCCTGCATTCCACTAAGGACTAGGTCTAAAATAGCGTTTCTGTGTGTCGGTTCTTGAACCAGCTGCTCCATGAAGCAGTCATTTACTTCATCTAGAAACTTTATCTTCCTAGCATATTCTGATGTGACATTGACCCAGTCAGTACTGGGGTAATTGAAACCTCTCATTATTACTGTGTTGTAAATTTTGCTAGCTTCCCTAATTTCTTTTAGCATTTCATCATTTGTCTGTTTATTCTGTCCAGACAGACAGTGGTACACCCCTACTGCCATTCCCTTCCCCTTTTTACATGGATTTTCTATCCATAGAGATTCTACATTGTATTTTGTTTCCTGCAAAACATTTATCCTGCTTGGCTCAATGCCTTCTTTAATATATAGAGCCACCCCTCCACCAATGTGATCTACCCTTTCTTTGCAATATAGTTTGTAGCCTGGGATTACAGTGACCCATTGGTTATCCTCCTTCCACCAGTTCTTTGAAATGCCAATCATATCTAACCTTTTAATCACTGCTATACATTCTAACTCTTCCATCTTATTTTTTAGACTTCTAGAATTTGCATACAGGCATTTCAAAGTTTGTTTCTTGCTAATATTAATAGTCTGGCTACTTGATGACAGGGTTAATTTGGAATCTTTCAACTCTGTCTGATTTTTACTTAAAGGCACCTGGGTTACTTTTACCTTTTTTGGAACCTCTCTATCGGGATTCCCTGACATCCCTATTTTGCTAGTATCCTTCAAGGATACATTATTCCAAACCATGCACTGTCGGGCAGATGTTGGCTTTCCCCCATAAAGGAATGAAATATCCAGAGAAGATAGCCTTTCATCATCTCCAGTAATCAGACCAATCTCAATTATAGCAGTAGTGGGATTTATACCCTGGATTCTCTGCTCCTAGCCCATTACTCTAACCTTTAGGTTATTCTTAGACCTTAAGAAGCCAGTCAACCACACTAAGGATTACACACATTGACTTTATTTTTATTTATTTATTTATTTACATTCTCTTATATACCGCGCTATTCTGCATCAGTGCGGTTTACATTGAACATACTGAAATTTTATAGCAGAACACCATGGGTGCTGTCATGCCCTTAGCCCCTTACAGACAGTATGGAGGGGCGTGCTTGTCATAGGAGAGATTCACCATTTAGCCTTTACTTGACTGGCTGCCTTGTAATGCCTCATGGGAAATGTAGTCCAGTCAGAAGGTACTTGGCTTCAGGTAAAAAAAACACATTTGTAGTTGGCTTGAGTGGTAAGGCTTTGACAGATATTTATTTATGGGGTAAACGCTAAGGTCATAAATTAACACCTTATGAATAGCGAAAACCAAATGAAAGCTTTTCTTAGTTTCACCGTCAGCACGGCTTCAGGCTGAGCACTGCACTGGCTAACAGCTGTTTAACAAGTTGTAATTAGACAGCTGCAGTTTGCTCAGCAAAGGTATTTCTCCTTTAATACAGGACTTTCACAAGTTATCTACAGGCTCTCAGGGTTACCAGACTCTGGAGGTTTTCCTTACGGTTGACTCCCTTCCAAACCCTCTTTATTTGAAGATTGGCATAAAGAGCAATCCATGTATGAGTCGTCTTCTTCTACAGCTAGGTCTTGTTCACCCAGTTGCATGGGTTCTACCTTAGTCTCTGGCTCACAGGGCTTAGCTGACTGCCTTCCGATAGGGCAAAAGCTGTCTCTTGCAACTCTGTAGTGCTCCAAATTAGACAAGCTTCCAATGCTCCTACCTGGGTCAAGGCTTGTACCAGCTTCTCCTCGCTCATGCTCTGGCCACCATTCACCTGAGCTTCCTCGTCCTGTCCTCCAACTTGTGTTCCTGGTTCCTGCTGTTCTTACTGTTCCAGCTCCATTCCTCTTCCAGTAAGCATTCCTACTCCTCTCTCTGTATGCATTCCTACTCCTCTCCCTGTATGGATAATCTGACCTAGTCTTAAACCTCTCAGGCTCCAGCCCCACCCCTTCTCCTCTCAGGTGTTGGAGATCAAACTGCCTCGTGGCAGCTGAGCAATTGGGGAATTCAGTGACGTAAGGGTTCCTTACCCTGGGCCTGCATTCCCTCTCCTTTTCTCCACTAGGGGCATTCTGCAACCTATTGCAGCTAGGAAATACCTGCTTTCTAGATGTAAATTGAGTTTTGTGTCTCTGATCTTGTAAAATAGGTCCTTTGATAAGGGTGAATTTCTTCTCTTTATCCCTGTCTCCTGGGTCCTGATAAGCTTCCTTATCACATACCCCCCTGCTCAAGTTATTACGGGCTGGCAGAGGTTGCGAGTGTCCCTCCGAACAGTCCGTAATTCCTGAGAGAGCATTGTTATTTTTGTGCAGTTTTTCTGCCGGCTGTTCTGCGCTGGGGATATTATCTGTTGCAGATCCCTCTTGCCAAGACCTAAGCACATTTATGTGGGAAGTCTGCCTGCGTCCCTTAGTATTTTCTACCACATAAGACACTGGACTCACCTGCTTGACCACCTTCCAAGGCCCTTTCCACTGTACTTCAAACTTGGGTGTGGTGCCTGCTACCTGCACCAGGACTTTTTCTCCCAGGCTTAACTGGCGAGGCTTGGCCCTTCGGTCGTACCACTCCTTCTGGCGCACTTGACTGTCCTGTAGATTCTTCTCAGCTACCTGTGAGGCCCTATTTAAACGTGCTCTTAAGTCCCATAAAAATTGAGGAACTCCCTTGCCCTCCTGTTCCGGCTCTAACCACTGCTTACCCTTAATATGTCTAAGAGACCACGAGGGGTTCGGCTGTACATCAGCTCCATAGGGAGATACACCCAGGGAAATCTGAATCCGTTCCCGGCAAGCGTATAGGACAAAAGGTAACAACATGTCCCATTCCTCTATGTTTCCTGCTAACCCCCTTCTTAACATTTGTTTTAAGGTTTGATTTAACCTCTCCACCAAACTGTTCGACTGGGGATGATAAGCGGATGTTTTTACGTGATGAATTCTAAAAGCATCACAGACCTGGGCCAAATACTTTGATACAAAGTTGGTCCCCCGGTCTGTTAACACTTCTCTGGGGAAGCCTATTTCACAAAACAACTTTACCAATTCTAAAGCTATTGTTTTTGCTGAGATATTTCGTAAAGGAACGGCCCAGGGAAACCTGGTAGCCTGATCCACCATGACTAAGATGTACTGGAAACCACGGGGTGTTTTAACCAGTGGACCTACTATATCTATAGCGATACGCCCTACGGGATCCAATATGATGGGTGTTGGAATCAGAGGCACGACTGGGGGTCGTGCAGCGGTAACTCGCTGTCACGCTGGGCACGCGGCACAGAACCGGGCAGTTTCTTTAAAAATGCCAGGCCAATAAAAGCGTACCAGAATCTGATCTAATGTTCCCTGCACCCCTTTATGGCCACCCACTGGATGATTATGGGCAAGTCTCAAAACTAGCCCCTTAAAAGTTGTGGGTACCACTAGCTGCTTTCTGATTGTTCCAGTACGGGGGTCCTGACTTTCTCAATACGATATCTCGTTGTCCAGCAGGAATCTGGGAAGGACATCCCGTGCCACTCGGGCATACTCAAACGCTCGCGTGAGAGCCGGATCTGCTCGCTGTTCCTGGGGAAAAGTTGGAAACTTTTCTACTATTTCGGCTGGCACCCAGGGTAACCCTTGGCTAAACTCCATCTTAGCCCTTCCCTGTGCCCTACAACACCTCTCATCACGTTTTTGCGCTTTCCCCTTCTTAACTTTTTCAGATGGGGAAGTCACCAAGTCATCGTGTGAAGGTAAAGCTCTTAGTGACTCTGCTTGGGTCTCATCTTCTTGGGTATTGGCCCTAGACTGGGATCGAGTGGATATAAGGCCACTGTTTTGTCCTAAGCCTTCCTCTAATCCCTGTTTGAATTGGGGCCAGTCTCTTCCCAGTATTAAATCATATGGGAGTTTGGGAACCACTGCCACTGGGATCTCTTTCTGCACCCCTAAACCCTTGACCATTAACTTATACGTAGGGTAAAATGAAGCAGCCCCATGAATGCATCTAATTCGTACATTACTTTCGGGCTTTTTATACTTTGACTTACTTCGGGCCTCTATTACTCGCCAAAGCCTTTTAGATAACATGCTTTGGTCCGCACCAGAGTCCAAAAGTGCATTTGTAGTAATCCCTTGTATGTCAACCGTTAAAAGAAAACCTTCTCCAGGCCGTTTTATACTGGTACCCATTAGGTTAGTGCGGGCTTTGCAACCCTTCTGCAAGTGACCGCATTTCCCATACTGGAAACATTTTTTCCTAGCCCACTTCCCATCTTGGGTAGGCATGCAAACACTTCCAAATTCAGTATCCTTTCCATTCTTCTTTCCTGATGCAGCAAAACCCACCTCAGCACCTATTTTCAGAGTGCTACCCTTTTGCTGATAAGCTAATTCAGCTTCTATAAACCGTTCAGACAAAAGGGTTGCCTCTCCCATGCTTTGGCAATTCTGCTGAATGAGAAAGGACTGTAAGTCTTTTGGCACGGCTGCCATAAATTGTTCTAACATTATCATATCCATAATCATTTCTACATTTTTCCCTTCAGGAGCCAGCCATTTCAGTGCTAATCCACAAATCCTCTGGCATAAGGCTTTTGGTGTCTCGCCAACTCTCAGGACTGTGGCTCTAAACATGCATCGGTATACTGTGGCAGTTAACCCTAAGCGGTCCTTAATGGCACTCTTTACAACCTTATAATCTAAAGCTTGGGCTGCCGGCATGGCTCTGTAGGCGGCAAGTGCCTCCCCGGTTAAAGATGTAGCCAGACGCACTGCCCACTGGGTCTCCGGCCAACCTAGAGCCTGAGCCACGCTTTCAAAAGATTCAAGAAAATCATCTATATTGTCCTCTGGGGTAAGTTTGCCAAAACTAAATGCCCCAGTACCCTGAAAGTCCCCCATACTGTCCACACACGGTGTAGCTGGTCCTGCTGGCGCTGGTACTCTTCCGCCTCCCTGGCTCCAGAGCGCGATCAAAGCCTCGACCAAGTCAAGAACTGGTTTTTGCTGTTCCCTCATGGCAGCGATTGCACTGTCCTGTGCCAGTTGCGCCAGCTCCTGCTGATGTGCAAACTGGGTCGCCATCCAGCTCACGAGCTCCTTAGGATCCATAACTTGTTACCTGCAAGAAAAAAGAGAAAAAAAACGCCACCAAGGGCGGCACAACACAACAGCTTTTTCTTTTTTTTTTTTTTTTATATGCCCCCTTTTAAATGCCTCAGCATAGATTTTTCCTCTATCCAAAACTGGTCACGCCCAGGTATCTTTTAACTTATTCAGGCGTTGACTCTCGCTTATACAGAGTCTTTTCTTCAGGAACTGCACCTGGATCACCTCTTCTGCTCATCAAGTCCATCAGGGAAATTCTGCTTCCACCTGCTTCGTCTTGAAAATCTCGCAGCTGTATATCCTTAGTGAAATTCCTGGTATCCTTAAGTGTAAAAATCCAAGAACTACGCCACCTTCACACCCTTAGCCCCTTACAGACAGTATGGAGGGGCGTGCTTGTCATAGGAGAGATTCACCATTTAGCCTTTACCTGACTGGCTGCCTTGTAATGCCTCATGAGAAATGTAGTCCAGTCAGAAGGTACTTGGCTTCAGGTAAAAAAAACACATTTGTAGTTGGCTTGAGTGGTAAGGCTTTGACAGATATTTATTTATGGGGTAAACGCTAAGGTCATAAATTAACACCTTTGGATTGTTTCTCCAGGATTCTTTCAAAAATACATCAGGATATAACTGAACTTAAAACAAAACAGCTTATAATGTTCTTCAGCATAAAGAAATGTCCCTTCAACAGCCAATGCTATCAGATATGGCTAGCAGTGCTCTTTAAAAACAAACAGAAACAGCTTTTCCTAAAGCAGGTTTCTTTTCTCACAGTCCAGAACACTTTCCGGCTGTTTGTCTCCTTAAGCACAGTAAAAACTTTCAACAAGAAGTTAAACTCTTCATAGGCAAACAATTCTCTATGCAAGGTTTTTAGGAATAGCGAAAACCAAATCAAAGCTTTTCTTACTTTCACCGTCAGCACGGCTTCAGGCTGAGCACTGCACTGGCTAACAGCTGTTTAACAAGTTGTAATTAGACAGCTGCAGTTTGCTCAGCAAAGGTATTTCTCCTTTAATACAGGACTTTCACAAGTTATCTACAGGCTCTCAGGGTTACCAGACTCTGGAGGTTTTCCTTACGGTTGACTCCCTTCCAAACCCTCTGTATTTGAAGATTGGCATAAAGAGCAATCCATGTATGAGTCGTCTTCTACAGCTAGGTCTTGTTCACCCAGTTGCATGGGCTCTACCTTAGTCTCTGGCTCAGAGGGCTTAGCTGACTGCCTTCCATTAGGGCAAAAGCTGTCTCTTGCAACTCTGTAGTGCTCCAAATTAGACAAGCTTCCAATGCTCCTACCTGGGTCAAGGCTTGTACCAGCTTCTCCTCGCTCATGCTCTGGCCACCATTCACCTGAGCTTCCTCGTCCTGTCCTCCAACTTGTGTTCCTGGTTCCTGCTGTTCTTACTGTTCCAGCTCCATTCCTCTTCCAGTAAGCATTCCTACTCCTCTCTCTGTATGCATTCCTACTCCTCTCCCTGTATGGATAATCTGACCTAGTCTTAAACCTCTCAGGCTCCAGCCCCACCCCTTCTCCTCTCAGGTGTTGGAGATCAAACTGCCTCGTGGCAGCTGAGCAATTGGGGAATTCAGTGACGTAAGGGTTCCTTACCCTGGGCCTGCATTCCCTCTCCTTTTCTCCACTAGGGGCATTCTGCAACCTATTGCAGCTAGGAAATACCTGCTTTCTAGGTGTAAATGGAGTTTTGTGTTTCTGATCTTGTAAAATAGGTCCTTTGATAAGGGTGAATTCCTTCTCTTTATCCCTGTCTCCTGGGTCCTGATAAGCTTCCTTATCACAGTACCTACAGTATCTATATGATAAAATACTAGTATATGTGGCAGAAATCACACCTCAAATGTAGGCACAATCACTTACATCTGCTGGCAGCACGTTACCCTTGTATGCCTGTAGATTAAAGTATTTTATAATCTACATGATTATGTGCAAACTCCATCTGCCTAGACCACTTCCCTAGCTACGTCTTCCAACAGAGTACATGCCTTCATGCCTTCATATGTAAAGGAATGACTATAAAATTATTGATTTTACAAGGTGAATGATGAGAGTATCATTGTGAGGGGAATTATGGTAGTCCAGTCATCGGATGGATATATGTCTAGAGCCTTAGCTCAGACAGCCTTCTAGCCAAATTTCAAAAATGCTTTCTGTTGCTGTATCTATCTTATTCTTGTTGTATCTGTCCATGGGAAGTATAAACGTCTAGAAGTTTGGAACATACCATGAGTTCAAGATTGCAGGAGTCCTTTGAGTGTGTTATTGAGAAAAGTCCTTAGCTCAGTAATAAACAGTATTAATTGTGCTATAAGAAGCTATGTTGAATTCTCAAGAGTTCATGCAGAATCTTCCCGCTCCCCTCAGGGCTGATACTAGGATTTCTAGCTCCCCTCTGAAATCTATAAATCGGAGCCCCCTCCCTCATTATTATTAATGTTGGCTACACCCTACCCTCCTTTTTCCCAAAACTCCTTTGTGAACTCCTTTCACATGATGCTAGTATTTCTCCTTCAAATCTAATGTAAGAAAATTGCAGTGAAAGGGCAAATGCATAGCCAGAATAAAAATAACTACTTCACAGTAAATACTTAGCATCACACAAACAGGCTGTGATAGTAAAAAAAAAAAATTGATTCTGGTCATCTCGATAACATCATAAATATTCCCCAGTACCAGGCATATTGTGAACTAATATAAAACCCTACAAAATTCACAAAAGATCTACAAGGCCAAATCTACTATACCAGGGGTCTGCAACCTTTAAGACATAAAGAGCCACTTGGACCCGTTTCCGAAGGGAAAAAAAAAACTGGGAGCCGCAAAACCATTGCGACATTTAAAACAAATCTAACACTGCATATATTGTTTCTTACCTTAATGCTATATACGACCCCCTACTTTTCCTGTTAAAATATAGGTGTTTGGCCTATACTCGCCGTATAAGACTACTCCTCTTCCTTCGCACACCAAAAAAAATACGCCAGAAAATATCACAACAACAAGTAACAATATTTGATTTCAAAATGATGATGATTTTGTAGTCAAATCACTAATATGAAATAAAATTATTTTTTCTACCTTTGTTGTCTGACCAATTTATTCTTTGATCATGCTGGTCCCGATCTGAGGCTTCTGCTTTCCTTTCTTCTCTTGGCTCTCTTTCTGTGGTCTATGGTCCATCTGCCATTTCTTAGCTCTTCTTTCGTTTTCGTTTTCTTCACTTCTTTCCATCAGCCTATTTCCAGTCCCAGTAACCCTCCCCAATATCAGCCCCTTTCCAGTCCTCACTCCCAGTACCTTCCAATGTCAACTTGCATTCCCATGATTGCCACTGGTGTCCATTTCCTACCAGTCACCCTCCGTCCCCACTGACCAGTCCCTTCTAGTACAAATACCATGGCAGCCCCTCTCAGATCCAGTTCCATTCTCCCATCCCCTCATATCAGCCCATTTGTAGCCTTAGCCCCCAGTTATCTTCCAGGGCCAGCAGCTCTATCCTCCCCTCCCCACAATCAGCCCATGCCCAGTCAAAGCCCCCCAATCAGCTCGCTTCCAGTGCTAATCCCCCCTCAACCCCATTACCAGTGCTAGCCTCCCCTAATCAGCCCAATACCAGTCCTACCCCCATCAAATCATTACCAGTCCTAGCCTCCCCTAATCAGCTCATTTCCAGTGCTCGTCCCCTCAACCCCATTACCAGTGCTCCATCCCTCCATGTCAGCCCCCTCCCTCCCTCCCTCCATCCATATCAGCTCCCTCCCTCCATGTCAGCCCGCCTCCCCAATCCCTCCATGTCAGCCCCCTCCATGTCAGCCCCCCTCCCTCCATCCATATCAGCTCCCTCCCTCCATGTCAGCCCCCTCCATCCCTCCATGTCAGCCCCACTCCCTCCATCCATATCAGCTCCCTCCCTCCATGTCAGCCCCCCTCCCTCCATCCATCCATATCAGCCCCCCTCCCTCCATGTCAGCCCCCTCCATCCCTCCATGTCAGCACGCCTGCCTCCATATCAGCTCCCTCCCTCCATGTCAGCCCCCCTCCCTCCATGTCAGCCCCCTCCATCCCTCCATGTCAGCCCCCTCCCTCCATCCATATCAGCTCCCTCCCTCCATGTCAGCCCCCCTCCCTCCATCCATCCATGTCAGCCCCCCTCCCTCCATGTCAGCCCCCCTCCCTCCATCCATCCATATCTCCTCCCTCCCTCCATGTCAGCTCCCCTCCCTCCATGTCAGCCCCCCTCCCTCCATGTCAGCCCCCCTCCCTTCTTCTGCAGCCGCGGCTCCCTGCCTCTTAGGGAACCGCGGCTGTGCTTTTAAAATCATCTCGGAGCCCTTCCTGTCTTGACGGGCTCCGTGCAGCATTGTCCCGCCTCCAAAACTTCCTTTAGAGGCGGGACAATGCTGCACGGAGCCCGTCAAGACAGGAAGGGCTCCGAGATGATTTTAAAAGCACAGCCGCGGTTCCTTAAGAGGCAGGGAGCCGCGGCTGCAGAAGAATGGAGGGAGCCCATAACGCCACGTTTTAATACCGGGCGGGCAGTGTGCTCCGGAGCCGCGGCAAAGGTGAGAAAGAGCCGCATGCGGCTCCGGAGCCGCGGGTTGCCGACCCCTGTACTATACCATACTAGCATAAACTTCCAAAACTCATAAAAGAAGGGACCTACCCAGAAAAAAACAGCACTATAAATGCTGCAATGGGCCTTAGAACATCCATACACCTATTTGAAAAGCTGAACAAGTCAAATTACTACAATATAGATCCCTACATACAAACTCCATGTTAACAGAACACCTGGCCTCGGTCACACACTCAGAACATAGACCCTCATCAAACACAGAATAAGTGACTACAGTCTAAAGTAAAATTAAATATATGCAGACAAAAATCAGGGGCGGCTCAAGGCAATCTGCTGCCTGAGGCGAGGGATGAGCTGGCGCCCCCCGCCCCGCACATGCCTCCCCCCCCGCACACCTCCCCCCCACACGCCCCCCCCAGGTGGGGATCTTTCTGAAAACTCCAGTCAGGGACTAAACCAAATCAAAAAGTCAATTAGATAATATAGAGCAAATGCAAGATGTTCACACACCAAGGAACTAAAAGAAAGAAGAGCGAGAACCACAGCAGTATATAATGCCAAATTATAATTCATTTGTATTTTTTTATAAACTGCATTATGGTGCTTGCTTGCTTCTTTTTGAACATACATCTTGCATTCACAGAACCCCCTCCTCAACAATGAGTGCAGAGCAGAGGTAGGACATTCACCCACAGAACTCAATATATATATATAAAAAAAAGAAAAAAAAAAAAAGCTGATTCTGGTCATCTCACCAACAACAAACATTCTCCAGTACCAGGCAAATTGGGAACTAATATAAAACCCTACTAAAGTCACTAAGATCTGCAAGGCCAAATCTACCATACCATACCAGCATACACTTCCAAACCTCATACAATAAGGGGCCTACCAAGAAAAAAGCAGCACTATAAACACTGCAATGGGCCCCAAAACATCCATACACCTATTTGAAAAGCTGAACAAGTCAAATTACTACAGTACAGATTCCTTCGTACAAACTCCATGTTAACAGAACACCTGGCCTTGATCGCACACTCAGAACACAGACCCTCACCAAGTACAGAATAAGTGACCAGAAATAAAAATATGTAGACAAAAATTAAAATGAAACCCCAAGAATCCAGACTCCACATGCGGTGCAACACCAGATAAGAGATGCAGTTCCCCATACTGTGTGAAATATAGATAGCACAAAGTCCAATCACTAAATTGAAAATACAATTATTTTTTCTACCTTTGTTATCTGATGATTTTTGATCATGCTGGTCCCGATCTGAGGTTTCTATTTTTCTCTGTCTTCTCTTAGCTCTTTTTCAATGGTCTATAGTCCATCCGCCGTTTCTTGTCTCTCCTTTTGCTTTCTTCATTTTCTTCCATGAGCCTCTTTTCAGTCCCAATAACTCTCCCTAGTATCAGCCCCCTTTACAGCTTCCCCTCCCAGTACCAACCCCCTTGCCTTTCCAGTACCGCCACTGGTGTCTATTCTCTTCCAGTCCCCCTCCTTCCCCATCGTCCAGCCCCTTCTAGTTAAAATACAATCCCAGGTATCAGCGAACTTCCAGTCCCAGTGCCTCCTCCCATGTCATCTCCCTTCCAGCTCCCCCTCTCCCCTGTCCATCCGCCTTCCAGTGCCATCTCCAGGTGTCAGCTCCCTTCCAGCTCCCCCACCCCATGTCTGCTCTGCTCCTTTCCAGCTCCCCCCCATCTGCTCCCCTCCAGGCCCCCCGTCTGCTCTCTTCCATCTCCTCCCCATGTCTGCTCCCTTCCATGCCCCCCTTGTCTGCTCCCTTCCAGGTCCCCCCCATATGTCTGCTCCCTTCCAGGCCCCTCCTTGTGTCTGCTCCTTTCCAGGCCCCCCCCCCATGTCTGCTCCCTTCCAGGCCCCCTTTTTTGTCTGCTCCCTTCCAGGCCTCCTCTTGACTGCTCCTTCCAGGCTCCCCCATGTGTCTGCTCCCTTCCAGGCCCCCCCGTGTGTCTGCTCCCTTCCATGCCCCCCATATCCGCTCCCTTCCAGGCCCCCCTTGTGTCTGCTCCCTTCCCTCCTCCCCCCCACCCTCACCTCACTGATTCATCCTTTAAAATGAAAGCCTTGGGCCTCCCTCCACCCCGCCGACTCCAGGAAGATTGAAGGCAGGCAGCAAGTGGCGACCCAGCAGTTTGAAAGCAGAGCTGCGGGAACAGAGAAATGTTCCTGCGGCTGCTTTCATTTGACGGCGGTTCTATCATAGGCAGTTTCTAGGGAGCGGCAAATAGTGCCGCCCCCTAGAAACTGCCATCTGAGGCCACCGCCTCAGTTCACCTAATGATAGAACCGCCCCTGACAACAATTAAATTAAAACCCCAAGAAGCCAGAATCTGCATGCAGTGCAATACCAGATAAATAAGAGATGCAGTTCCCCATACTGAGTAAAATATAAAGATAGCGCAAAGTCCAAGTACTAAATTGAAAATAAAATTATTTTTTCTACCTTTGTCTGACCATTTTATTCTTTGACCATGCTGGTCCCAATCTGAGGCTTCTGCTTTCCTCTGTCTTCTCTTAGCTCTTGTTCTATGGTCTATAGTCCATCTGCAATTTTTTGTCTCTCCTTTTGTTTTCTTCACATCCTTCCATCTTGGATATTGTTTTTTTTTCTTTCTTCTTTCTTCCTTCTTCCATTTATTTCTCTCTCTCTCTCTCTCCACCCAGATTTTATTACTCCTTACTATCCAGTTCTTTTTCAGTCATCTGCTTTACAGCCTTCACCCCAGTCCTCCCATTCCCAAGCTGTTCTTCCCTGGCCCATTACTTCCCAGTTTTCTGCCCACTCTATCTCCCTCTCTGTCTATCATCTATCACCCCCCCCCCCCATCTAGTGTCTATCTTTCCCTCCATCCATTAGGCTGAGGCAAAAGTAAACTATCCGGGCCTGCCTGGTTCACAGTCCCATGCCTGCGGCAGCACGGCCTCCCTGCCTCTGCTCCAATGAGTCAAGTTGACAGCAGCAGTGTTCTCCTTCCCCCCCCAACAGACATAATATCTGCCCCCTCTCCCTTTTCACTCCCCCAGTTTCTGCCTCTTTTCCCCACCTGACCCAGCATATATCAGCATTAGTTCCCTTCCAGTTCCAGCTCCTTTCCAGTTCCCCCTAGCATAAACCCATTTACTGTCCAACCTCAGCATTAGCCCCCTTCTAGTCCCAGTACCTCCCTCAGTATCAGCCTATTTCCAGTCATTCCCTACCAGTACCCTCCATTGTCAACCCCCTTGGATTCCCAGCACCACCACTGGTGTCCATTCCTTTCCAGTCCCCCTCCTTCCCCACTATCCAGCCCCTCCTAGTCCAAATACCATCCCAAATATCTGCTCCCTTCCAGTCCTAGTGGTCCCCCATGTCAGTTCGCTTCCAGTCACCCTCCCCTCTGTAAATCCCCCTTCCAGTGTCAGTCCCAGGTGTCAGCTCCCTTCCAGCCCCCCCCCCCCCCATTACCCAGCTACCTTCCAATCCCATCCCCAGGTGTGTGCGCCCTTCCATCCCCCTCCTTCCCCCATCTGCTCCCTTCTAGCCCCCACCTTCCCCCCTGTTTCAGCTCCCCTACCTCCATGTCAGCTCCCTTCCAGCTCCTCCTTCCCTTCTTTTCAGCTCGCTTCCACCCCCCTCCTTCCCCTCTTTTTAGCTCCTTTCCAGCCCCCCCCCCTTATGTCAGCTCCCTTCCAGGCCCCTCCTTCCCCTCTTTTCAGCTCTCTTCCAGCCCCTTCCTTCCCTCCTGCATCTGCTGCTTCGCTGCTTGAGAGAGCTGCGGGGGCACTTCTCTGCTGCTGTGACTCTGCTATCTTATAAGCTGCTGGACCGCGGCGTTTCTGCAGGTGGTAATAAGCATTTCCTGTTTCTTACGAGAAACAGGAAATGCTCACTACCACTGGAAATGCTGTGGTCCAGCAGTTTATAAGATAGCAGAGCCGTGGCAGCAGAGTAGTGTTCCCATGGCTCTCTCAAGCGGCCAATCAGTGAGGGGGATGGGAGGCTAGCAATGGCACCCTCTGTCATCGGTGCTTACCGGGTGCTGCCGGGCCTAGCTCCCTTCTCCTTTCCTGCCAGGAAGAAAATGAATTAGCATTCTTGATGCTGTTCTATTTTGCCCTTGGCTGCTTTAAGTTATAGATGTTGCCAAATAAATTTCTGAATTTTTTCTTGGTTGCTCCTGTAGGGGTCAGTTGGCACTTTTTCTCATCATGGTTTCTGGAGAAGCTGGGACATGGGGAATATGTTAGTCCATCATCTTGGCCAAAGTGAGCACAGGGGCAGGAGCATCACTAGGCAATTTAGCTGAGTACCCAATTTCTCCTGTAAATAACTCCCTAAAGAGCATAATAAAATATTGCTTATTTTGAAAGTTCTGGAGGTTCAGTATACATACTATAGGCTATTTTCCCCTGGTGCCTATCTCCTAATTGGAGGGTCTTTGCTTGGGGTTTTTTTGTGAAACACCATCATGTTTTTGTTTCATGGTGGCATAGCATAAACAAAGAGACAGACAGAATTCCTTGGTGCTGAGGCATATGTTCACCAATATCCTGTTCTGAAGGAGACTTTTCTTGCCCAGTGTATCTGACCATATGACCCGGCATTATAGGACACTTTCACAAGGAAATGCACATTACCGCTGACCTCTTTTTCTCTCCTCCCTCTCTTCAGTCTCTGGAGATAGCTCTCAAGTACTGTAACTACATGTTTACAGCTGTCTTTGTGGTGGAAGCAGTACTGAAACTGGTAGCTTTTGGACTGAGGCGTTTCTTCAAAGACAGGTGAGTAGGGCTGGGCTGTAAAGTACTATATGTAGAAGAGGATAGATAATGCTGAGCAACATGATCTTGGGAATAGCATTAACCAGCATTAAAATGCATTTTTGAAGACATGAATTGAGGGCCCGAGGGAAGCCTTAGTGGGGTAATGTTATAAAGCATTTTCTGTGTGTAAAGCATGTTTTGCATACCAGAAAGGGCTCTTTTATATAATTGCACATGGGTATATGCAAGTAAAAAGTAAGCTCACCAATAGATAGCGCATACATTTATGCAGACTGTGTCTAGGCATTCTGGGGGTATAGTTTGGGCACAGCGGAGGCAAAGTTGCAATGGTCACATGCATTTTATAAAATACGCGAGTATGTGCCCAGAATATATACACATTTACTCCTTTTTGGGAGCAGGTGTAAATTTGAGCATGAGAATTTCTGTGCTATTGGGGCTAGTTCTGTGAGCCTATTTTATATAGGCACATAGGTTTAAAATAGGCATCTTTGTCCAGCTTTGACATTAGAGCCCTGTTATATAATGAGCCCCTAAAAGGGTAAACTCGTCAGATTTGGCAAACTGATTTTTCCCCAACTCTGAGGTCATTATCGCTATTATAAAAACATACTATTAGGGATACTGGGAAATTATTGACTTTGAGGCCAAGATCCCTCATGAGAGATTCTTGCGGAAATTGAAAAGTTATGGGATAGAAGGCAGTGCACAGTTGTGGATTAGGAACTGGTTAAAAGATAGAAAACAAAGAGTAGGGCTAAATGGACAATTTTCTCGATGGAGAAAGATGAATTTATTTATTTAGTATACCGCTACTTCCAGCGCTCAGCAGCGTTTTTTGATTACAGATTGGAAATTGTCAAATCATGACAGGAAATTGTTTTTTGAGGTATAAACACATTGATTAGACAGGAAAGCACAGCACACAGAGAACTATTTTACAGGGAACATGGGCTATGGAGGGTTAAGTGGCTTGCCCAAGACCACAAGGAGCACCTGTGGGACTAGAAACCCCAGTCCTTCCGGCCCAAGGTTGCTGTCCTCTAGTGGGATTTGAACCCCCGACCTTCCGGCCCAAAGTACCTTGCCCCAACCACTAGGCTACTCCTCCACTCCATGAATAGTGGAGTACCCCAGGGATCCATACTGGACCTGCTGCTTTTTTTTATTTATAGAATTTTAGTCAATTAACAAACCAATACAATGAGAAAAATCCAACCTAGGTCAAGGAAAACAAACAAAAAAATACCCAATCAGAAAATATACATTAGATAAAGTCCACATTACGGGAACCAATAACTTCAAATGATATGAAATACCACTAACAAGGAAAACAGGGCTGTAAAGCCAAATAAAGCTACCCATTAACCACCTTCCCAGCACCCTGTCTCTCTAACAAAACCTTTTCCAGATGCGATACCTCAACAAACACAAATGAAAGACCATCCAATGTGATGATACATTTGCAAGGAAAATGCAAATAAAAAGTAGCCCCCAAAGCTATTACTTGGGGCTTCAAAGCAAGAAATTGTCTTTGCCGGAGCTGAGAGCTCCGGGATACATCTGGGAAGACATTCACCGTTTGTCCGCAAAACTTAGCAGTCTTAAACTTTAAAAAGCCTTAAGAATACGAAGCTTCACAGGTTCAGATATAAAAGTTACCAAAAGAGTAGAATGCACATTTATAATATCAAAGGAATCCTCCAAGAAAGCAGTGAGATTTTGAACAGATGGTACCACAACATCCAATTCTCCCTCGGCAGGATTTACTTTTTTTTGATGCTAGATGGAATATAGTAAAATTGAAGAACCTCTATTGACTCTGATATGGCTAACACTTCCTTTAAATATTTGTCCTGCTGCTTTTTAACATATTCATAAATGACTTGGAAATGGGAATAACAAGTGAGGTGATCAAATTTGCAGATGACATAAAATTATTTAAAATTGTTAAAATGCAAGAAGATTGTAAAAAATTGCAAGAGGACCTTGAAAAATTGTGAGACTGGGCGTCCAAATGGCAGATGAATTTTAATGTGGACAAGTGCAACCCAAATGACAGTTACCAGATGCAAGGTTCCACTTTAGGAATCACCACCCAATGAAAGGATCTAGGCATCACCACGGATAGTACGTTGAAACCCTCTGCCCAATGTGCAGCTATGGCCAAGAAAGCAAATAGAATGCTAGGAATCATAAGGAAAGGAATAGAAAATAAAATCAAGGATACTATAATGTCTCTGTATCGCTCCATCGTGCGACCACCCATTGAATATTCTATGCAATGCTGGTCACCATATCTTAAAACGGAGATAGCAGAATTGGAAAGGGTACAGAGAAGAGCAACCAAAATGGTAAAGGGGATGGAAGGATATCTCTATGAGGAAAGGCTTTAAATGGTTAGTTCTCTTTAACTTGGAAAAGAGACGGCTGACAGGAGATATGATCAAGGTTTATAAAATAACGAATGGAGTGGAACGGGTACACGTAGATCGGTTGTTTACTCCTTCATAAAGTAGAAGGACTAGGGAACACGCAATAAAGCTACAATGTGTCACATTTAAGACTCATGGGAGAAAATATTTTTTCATTCAGTGCATAATTAAACTCTGGAATTCATTATCGAGGATGCAGTAAATGCTGTTAGTGTAGTTGGGTTCAAAACAGGTTTGGCCGAGTTCCTGGAGGAAAAGTTGATAAACCATTATTAAAGAGGACTGAGGAAATCCTCTGTTTAACCCCAGGACCAGCAGTGTGGAATGTGTATACCTTTGAGAAACCTGCAGCTACTTGAGACATGGAATGGCAACTGTTGGAAACAGGTTACTGGGCTTGATGGTCCCTTGATCTGACCATCAAGCATCAGTATGGCATATCTTATGTTCTTATTCCAGAGACTTATGCTCTTCACTTGTAGAAAGACAGTATAGAAAAAAATGTTAAATAAATTAAATATATAAACTTTGAAAGTTATGCTCCTAAATTGGCCTCTGAAAATGTACTGGAGCTGATTGTCTAAATGTATACTCAAAATTTCACTACTCCTAAGTTTAGGAGCATAAAAAGTAGGTGGCAATAGGGGAGAGTTTAGGATGGGGAAAAATAGTTTGGAGCTTATCATCATTTTTCAGCACTAAGCACCTAAATTAGGCTCATTAATCTAGGTAAATGAGTGGCAGGCCTAAATTTATAACCATAACTTTAGGCTCCTAAATTAGGATGAATTTTCAGCTGAAGACTTAGGGTCCCTTTTACAAAAGCACGCTAAGAAGTTAACGTGCTTCTGAACGTGTAGCAACCATTAATTCTGGCCTCTGGTAATGTCTACCAAGTATTAAGAGCAGTCAGTGCAGTAAAAATCCTGTGTTAGCTGCTTAACACACCATGCGACAGGGACGGGGTAGGTTTTGTGTGGAGAACAGACATGGATTGTGCATTGCAGTTATCACACAGTGCTTATTGCGTGCTGTCAAATTTATAATTAATGTGGCTGCAGTTAACACTACTGGAAGAGGAGACGTTAAATATACCCGCGCCAACTGTGAATGAACTTAATGCATAGTAAGGAACTTTTCAGTGCAATTAACTGTAGGGGACATGCTGGACACATCCTTAACATCATATGACCTTTACACTTCTCTATGGGTTAGGTTATGCTCCTAACTTGTGATAAGTGCAAAAACTTACTGCACTTTAATAAAAGGGATGTTTAGACTCCTGTTTAGCTAAAATAAGGAACAAATTTTGGATCCTAACTTACTGTGAGAGCCTAAATTTAGAAACTCAGCTGTTTTTGAATATCAAGCTCTTTGTCTTTAAACCTGTAACTCCAAGAATCGTTAATTCTCCAGGAACAAGCAGGAAGTCAGTCCTCACTTATGGGTGATGTCAGCGCCGATGGAGCCCTCGTGCAGAGCAATTCCCCAGTTTTCAAAGAAAGCCTTTGGGATTGCCATGCGCATGCGTAGTCCCCTTCCTGCCCAAGGGTGCCATCTTGCTCAGTCTCCCTTTTTCCGTGGAGCCTATCGGATGTGGTCCTGCTTTCCTTGGAAAAAGTGCGTCAAAACTGCAAAGTTTTCGTTCGTTTCGGTCCGGTTCAACGCCGGTTCCCCTTCCCGCCTCGGCTCGGTACATCGGTAACGAGCCCGGTTAAAGTTTTTTGTTTTTTGTCCTTGAGACTAGTGTTCGCGCTTTTTTTATTTTTCACTGGTTGCCCGGTCGTTTGACCTTGCAGGGGCCCTTTTTCCCCCGATGGCTGCCAGCAGGTTCAAAAAGTGTGCTCGGTGTAAAAAACTAATGTCACTCACCGACACGCATGACTGCTGCCTCCGATGCCTCAGACCTGACCATGACCCCGGTGGTCTGTGGGCCGGGTGGCAAAATGTCTTCCAAGGCACTTAGGAGTCGTCAGTGCCAACGTGAAAGACTTTTCTCGGAGTCCGCATCCGTCCGAGCCCGGACCTCGTCAGAAGCCTCGACGTCTCGGGAGTCTGACCCCAAGCACCGGAGGAAGAAGAAGCTCGTGAGGGCGGCGTCATTGGAGGCCTCTGATCAGCCTGGGTCCTCGGGTTCCAGATCACGGAGCCCTGACCGCCGCCCCGGGCCCTCGGAGAGGCCGGCCAAGCTACCTCACACGGAGCCGGAGATGCCGAGTAAGGTAATGTCTGTTGTCCTCTCCTCCGGGAGAACCGACATCGGGCCCGACGGTGTTGGGACCTGAGCCGGAGGCTGCGGAGCCTTCTGAGCTTGGTCTCAGGTTGGCAGCCCTGGAGAGCAGCATGGCTGTCTTCATGGAGCAGCAGCGGGCGCTGATAGCCGGTATCACCGGTCTATTAGCCCCGACCACCAGGACCTCGACGTCTAAGTCGACCCCGGAGGCCGAGGCGATCCTCGAGTCGATAAGATCTCGAGTCGATCCTCAGCCAAGGTCTCCCTCAACCTCCCGTTCGGGACCGAGGTCATCGACGCCGGTGCCCTCGGCGTCGGTGCGGTTGGGTCCGAAGCCCTTATGGCTGTAGTCACTCGATTCCTCCTCAGAGGATTTGGCATGGGAGACGGAGGATGAAGAGTCTCCACACACCCACCAAACCCGGTGCATCCCATCAGACTCACCGGGCTCGGAACCTCAGAGAAGGTCCCCTCCAGAGGATACCAGGTTCTCAGACTTTGTCAGGGACATGGCCAAGGCTTTGGCATTCCCAGCTGAGTCTGAGGAGGAGCCTCGAGCCAAGGAGCTCATGGCCCTCCAGTATGATTTTCCCCTGAGGGAAGCCCTTATTGTTCTGGTTCCTCCGATGTTGGAACGGCTGATGCTCCGCATGTGGCAGTCCCTGGCCTCGATGCCGGTTCTCAGCAAATGGGTTGATTCCATATATCGAGTCCGTAAAAGCCCTGGGTTCCAGAAAGCGCAGCTGCCGTACAACTCCATGGTTGTGAAATCGGCCATGCAATGGCTCAAGAGCCAAAAAACGTACTCCTCAGTGCCTCCCGGCCAGAAGGCCCGGAACCTGGATGCCCTCGGCAGAAAGTGCTTCCAGGGCTCGATGCTCTCATGCCGTGTCCAAACCTACCGGCTGTACATGGGCATGTACTTGCAGGACCTGGCAAAGGAGATTTCTGGGTTTTCAGCTGGCCTCTCCGAGGAACCCTTGCAGCACTTCAAGGCTTTGTCAACAGGGATTCTTGAGTGCTCAAAGTTTATGTCTCAAGTGGCCTACAATGGCTTCGAGGCTTCGGCCCGAGTAGCCACGGCCGGCATCAGTGCATGCCGTCAGACCTGGCTAATGTCATTGGATCTGGAGTCATGGGTTCAGGACAAGTTGGACGATGTCCTGTGCCGAGGAGACAACCTATTTGGCAAACCCATGACTGAAAAGGCTGCGGAGATCGAGTCCAAGTACTTGACCCGGACAAGGCTCTCGAAGAAGACCTCTGCCCCTTCTCACAAGAAGAAGGGCTCGGGCAAAAGGGCCTTTTTCCTAGAAAGGGTGCTGCTTACCGCAACTATCCCACCTATCAGGCCACCCCGGCTCCCCAGCAGGGGCAGCAAACCAGGGGATAGGGGCTTGGCTCACATAAGCAGAAGGCCCCCAAGCCTCCAGTTCGGGCTCCTATCCAGCCAGGAGGGGGTTTTTGACTCTTAATGCATAGCTTCTCTCCCGCCAGTGTTTGACCATGCACAGGAGGAAGGCTGACCCTGTACGCCCACAGATGGCCAGCCATCACAACGGATACCTGGGTCCTGCAAATAGTTCAGAAAGGCTATTTGCTCCATTTCAGCCAAGTACCCCCCTCCTTCTTTCCAGGAGAGCCTCTCAGGCCCCTTCTACACAGGAACCTCCTCTTGCAGGAGTTAGCAGGTCTTATAAGGGATCAGGCGGTAGAACCGGTGCCCCACCACCTGCAAGGGCAAGGCTTCTACTCCAGGTATTTCCTCATACCAAAGAGAACTGGAGGCCTTCGGCCCATCCACGACTTGCTGAATCTGAACAAGTTCCTGGTGAGGGAAAAGTTCAAGATGCTTTACCTTGGAATACTGCTGCCTTACCTCCACCAAGGAGACTGGCTATGCTCCTTAGATCTGAAGGATGCTTATACACATATCCTCATACATCCGGACCACAGATTTGTAATGGGAGGAAACCATTTTCAGTACAGAGTATTTCCATTCGGCCTTGCCTCTGCCCCTGCCCCAAGAGTGTTTACCAAATGTCTGGCAGTAGTGGTGGCCTTCCTCAGGAACCAGGGAATTTTTGTCTTTCCGTAACTGGATGACTGGCTCATCAGGGCCTAGTCACCGCAAGAAGCTCAACAGGCCACAGCTCGCACTATCAACATACTGTAGCATCTAGGCTTTGTTCCCTGAAGAAACAATCTAAGTGAAACGCATTGGCGCCGAATGAAGGTGTTGGGATTTGGGAGCAGGAAAGGAATATGTACAAAGGACACTCTGATAGAAGCTAAGTATTTTTTGAAGTTGAGCACTGGATTTTTTTGAAGAGTGACTATAATTCCACCTGCTTTTATGAACACTGGATATATTTCGTGTAAGGTCGTTGATGCATATAAGCACTGAATGAGGACATATTGTGAGTCCATGTATTAGTGCTAAAGAGTTCTGAGACCTTTAACGATATGAGTAATTAATGGTGTAGTAACTATGAGAAATAATTTTAAATGAAATTGAGGTTCCATATTGATGATATTGAGCGTGTCAACATATTGTTTATGAGTTGTTATAAATCAAGCAAAGTCCACTTTGCTCCCCACTCAAAACTTAGAGTTCATAGGGGCAAGGCTAGACACCCTTCAAGCGAAGGCTTACCTGCTAGAGGGCAGAGCACAGAGGCTTCTGGAGTTAGTACACCAAATCAGCCACAAGTCTCAAATATCAGCAAGGCACTTTCTATGCCTCCTAGGACACATGGCCTCCACAGTTCATGTGACCCCAAATGCCCGTCTCCACATGAGGACAGCTCAGTGGTGCCTCAGAGATCAGTGGACACAAGTCACAGGAAGACTCCGAGACAGGATTAGGGTGTCCAAACGACTACTGAGGTCGTTGACCTGGTGGCTTCAGCCATCCAATCTGCTTGAGGGAGTGTCTTTCCAGCCTCTCTCGTACACAAGAATGCTGATGACAGATGCATCTCTGCTGGGCTGGGAAGCCCATTGCCAGGACCTATGCACTCAAGGGTTGTGGTCTCCCCAAGAGAAGACGCAACAAATCAACCTCTTAGAGCTCCGGGCAATACGCCTAGCTCTTCAAACCTTCTCTCATGTTCTCTCACACCAGTCTGTCTTAGTTCAAGCAGACAACCAGGTGGCTATGTTTTATGTGAACAAGCAGGGAGGGACGGGGTCCCACATCCTGTGTCAAGAGACACTGGACCTCTGCATTCCGACAGGGTATGTCTCTCAAAGCAGTTTACCTGCCAGGTCAGGAGAACTGTCTAGCATACAAGCTAAGCAGAATTCTCCAACCTCACAAGTGGCAACTGAATCAGGAAGTAACCCAGCAGATCTTCCATTGTTTGGGGCATCCAATCATAGATCTCTTTGCCAGTCTGCAGAATCATCAGTTGCCCAACTTTTTCTTCAGACAGCCACACCCCCAAAGGATGGCTGCAGATGCTTTTTGAATCTCCTGGGCAGTGGGCCTCCTGTATACGTTTCCTCCCACGCCTCTGGTGAATCAAACTCTATTCAAAATCCTTCGAGACAAGGCTTCGGTCATCTTGATAGCCCCCAGATGGCCAAGACAACCTTGGATTCCGCTTCTCCTCCAGCTGGCAGTGGAAACCCCACTTCCTCTGGGGATGCAGCCCGACCTCCTGCCCCAGGAGCAGGGTTCTATCTTACACCCCAACCTCAGGTCCCTCAACCTGATGGCATAGCTGCTGAAAGGGTAGTGCTGGCTCCTCTACTCCTACCTAAGGAGGTGGAAGAAGTGTTGCTGGCCTCCAGGAGGCAATCCACTAGGAAGTCCTAAGCCTTCAAGTGGCGCAGGTTTGAGGTGTGGTGTAAACAGTGCAGTGAAAATCCTTTTTCTTGCCTAGTACCAGTGGTGTTGCAGTACTTGCTTCACCTCTCCGAATTAGGCCTCAAGTCTAACTCTGTCAGGGTTCACCTGAGTGCTTTATCAGCAAACCACTCTCAGGTGGAAGGTCAACCTCTTTCTGCTCACCCCTTGGTGTCCAGATTCCTCAGAGGTCTACTCCTACTGAAGCCCCCTGTTCGCCCTCTGGCGAGTGAGTGGGACTTGAATGTGGTCTTGCAGCAGCTTACTCGCCCACCTTTTGAGCCGATGTCCACTTGCCATCTGCGCTTCCTTTCCTGGAAGGTCCTCTTCCTGGTGGCACTCACATCAGACAGACATGTGAGTGAGCTGCAAGCTCTGGTATCTGATAGACCGTACACACGGTTTTACAGAAATAGGGTGGTCCTTTTCACTCACCCCCAGTTCCTTCCGAAAGTGGTCTCTTCTTTCCACCTCACTCAAGAGGTGGTTCTTCCAACTTTCTTTCCCAGGCCGCATGCCAGACGGGCAGAGGCAGTCCTGCATACCCTGGATTGTAAGAGGGCACTTGCTTTCTACTTGGAACGTATGCGGGGACATCGGATAGCTTCTCAGCTCTTCCTGTCTTATGACCCCAGTAGGCTGGGTCTACCTGTCACCAAGCGTACGTTATCCACCTGGGTGGCAGACTGCATCGCCTGGGCGACAGGGCAGCTGACCTCCAGCTGTAGGGTTGAGTCACGGCCCACCGTGTCAGGGCTAAGGCTGCATCAGTGGCTAACCACCACTCTGTACCGTTGGCAGACATCTGCCGGGCCGCAACTTGGTCTTCAAGCCAAACCTTTGCAACCCATTATTGCCTGGAGAGAGAGTCCCAGTGGGACATTGTTTTCGGCCAGGTGGTACTCCGTAACCTATTTGAGGTTTAGGCAACTCCTACCCTCTGGCCCTTTGGTGTCAGGCTACCGTGGGGGTTGCGTTCTCGGAGAACTGCTGCGGCTCTTCTAGAGGGAGCCATTTTTCAGCTATGGGTTCTCGGTAGCCTATAGCTAGGGAGTCCCATATGTGAGCACTGACTTCCTGCTTATTCCTGGAGAAAGCGTAGTTGCTCACCTTAACAGGTGTTCTCCAGGGACAGCAGGAATCAGTCCTCATGACCCTCCCTCCTCCCCTGGAGTTGCAGTCACTTATTTTATTTTTCTCATTTTGCTGTCTTTTTAGCTATGTCATCTGAGCAAGATGGCACCCTTGGGCGGGAAGGGGACTGCGCATGCGCATGGTAATCCCAAAGGCTTTCTTTGAAAGCTGGGGAATTGCTCCGCATGAGGACTCCATCGGTACCGATGTCACCCATATGTGAGGACTGATGCCTGCTGTCCCTGGAGAACACCTGTTACAGGTGAGTAACTACGCTATACGTTATACAGAATACCAAGTTTTGATTCCTAGATCTGACTTCTGATCCTTGGATTGCTAGGAGTTGGAGATGCAGTTCTTTCCTCTCCCCCCCCCCCCCCCTGCCCTTTGGCATACTGTTTTCCCGGCATTGCTCAAAAAACCTACTGCACCTGAATGTACATTAACTTGCCTTGAGCTGCCAAAGAAAAGACGAGCTAAATCCAAATACGACTCGTAAACACATACAAATCAATACATGTGAGTAATTTTATAAAGCCTTTTATGTGCCACATATGCATGTAAAATGCCTCTTATAAAAAGAGAAGACATCACAAAGAAAAAGAGAGAAACAGATATAAGACATGGGCAAAAGTTGTATTACTAGGGAACCGGCTACAAGTAGAGCTTTAAGGAAATGTTAGCTTTAGCATAAGTCTTTGCTTATGATTTAAAGGCACATTTTTAAAAGGCTGTGTAGATGAAATTTGGGATGTTGAAGTCAGAATGTGGTAAGGGCAGCCGTGAAGAAAGCATATGTGCCTTCTAAAATTGGCCTAGCTCCACTTTGAAAGACATGCGTGTCTACCACATTAAAGACAAAGTGGAGACATGTGGAGTAACGGGTCGAACACATGCAGCTTTTTGCCCGATTTCAGAAACTTTCACTTCGGACATGGACATCTGCCATTCCGGGCACCTAGACATGCCTGCAGCACAATTTCAGAACACGCCATGTAGATCACTCTCTTTAGACATCCCGGCCTGCCATTTTGCAAACATTAATGCGCAGGGGTGCAGGAGTCAGGAGAAATGCCTTTTTACTTACTGTCACGTTTTTCAGAAGGAGTGAAAAATATTGGGGGAGTGAGGGGGCATTCCCCTCTTTACCATACAGTTGTTGGCTTGCCGAAATGTGTATTTTTCAGAATGCTGTTCGTGTCCTGGAACAGGTATAGCCATGGCTACCCACAGTGGCACATTGAGACATGCAGTGCTGGTCTAAAATCACATGCACACGTGTATCTTTTTCGCCTCATCTCAGGCACACTGCTGGTACTCTCCCATGTGACATGGATATGATCACACCAGACATGTGTATAATCAGGGCTTTCTAAAAATGTGTCGGACATCCATGTGATGTCAACATCTGAATGGGCATTTTCAGATGTGGAAATCACGAATAGGGCTTCTAAAATGACCCCCTTAGGATACAGCAAATATTGCAAATATATTGCAAATAGTGCGGTATATAAGAAATATAAATAAATAAATAAATAAACAGCAGAAAGGCTGCAAGGAAAACCACTCCAAATTGTAAACATCGATGCTATAGACTAGTAAAGCCATATAAAAGAATGACCTGTGCTGATTTCTTAATGCAGGATCATGCAGTTATGGCTGGCAGGACTTGGAGTGATGTTGAAATGTGCATAGACAATGACGCCACAGCACTTCAGGAGGATCTGCATCCTACTTTCTCAGCTGCAGGGAAAGTTGCTGTTCTGCTTGACCCTTGTGTAGGGAAACATTAAGTTAGGCAAGCTGGTTGCCTCACGAGATTTGTCTGTGAATCATAAGGACAGGCTTGGCACTGGGGTGTAGCGAATAGGAAAAAAAAAGGAATTGACAAGGTGCCTTCAGTAAATGGCCTATTTAACAAGCTGTGTTACATGTTTAATGCAGGTTTTTTATATGTGTGTCAACAGTGCAGCACATTAACCATTAGCACATATTAATTTCTGTGTTAAACATCTAGGGAATGATTTTATAAACTTGTCCTGAATGTAAAAGGGCTTTTATTACATTTTTCCAGCAGTTTGAGCAAAAGGTGCATGCACAAACAAGAAGGCATATATTTGCACCTGATGCAAGTGTAGGTGTGTTCTGGGGCAGACTCTGAATGGCATGTGGGCAGAGTCGCAAAGTACACATATGCTTTATAAAACCATGAATGGCTGCACAGACTTACTTACATACATTTACTTCTGCTCCTGAGCTGATGTCAATATCCGTGGTTTGGTTTCTGTTAGTTTATCCCTAGCATTTTATGATGTCTATGGGCCCGATTCAGAGACGCGGGTTACAGGGTTGCACGTCCCAGTGGGATGTGCAGCCCTGCAAACCGTCCCGACTCTATTCCCCCTCCTGCACTCTCCGCACGTCCTGAAAATTAGGATGGGGAGAGCCAGCGGGGGACAGTAGGGGGCAGGGTCTGGGCAGAGCAGGGACAGGCCAGCCCGGCAGGACATACGGGGCCGATTCAGGTCACGGCCCTGTACATCCTGTAGGGTCTGTGAGGACATGCTGCTTATTCCACCTCGAAGGTGGAATAAGCAGCACTGACCTGGCGATCGGGCCGGGGCCAGATGCAGGGGGGATCCCTGTCACTCGATCCAGGCTCCAGATGGCCAGCCATGGGTCGGGTGGCAAGGAAGATGGGGGGCCGAGCCGCAGCAGCCAGGGGAGCCTGCGGGGAGGACATTCCTGCAGACAGGCTGGGGCACGCCAGGCTCTCCTCGGGCCTGATTCTTCATGCCGCGGGAACATTTTGTTCCTGCAGTACAGAATCGGGTCATAACAGCCCCATCCTGCATGGGGACCTCTGGACGGTCCAGACGTGCCTCTCTCAGAATCGGGCTCTATGTGTTTTTATAAAATAGGCACCTTCTTGCCCTGTGAATCTAGGCAATCCGTTATGAATTTCCACATTAAGGGGGTAATTTTATATTAGCAGGCATGAGGGTCATTTCCATGAGTTAACTGCTAACATGGTATCCAGTACAGTGTATTAGCAACTATTGCCTCGTGTTAACAGCACAGCTGCCTTCCTGAAAGCACTTGGATCCCCTCTAACAGTTAACGCAGTCATTGTGCAGCTGGAGCAGATTAACTTAAACTTCTAATGCATATTAACTACAAAAACATACCTTAACACAGTTTACTAAGCAGCCCCCTTCATGTTTTTAAGTTGGTCCTGGTTTTTTTTGATTGTTTATATTGTTTTAGATGGAACCAGTTGGATTTGGCCATCGTGCTTCTTTCTGTCATGGGCATCACTCTGGAAGAGATTGAGATCAATGCAGCTCTGCCGATCAACCCCACCATCATCCGCATCATGAGAGTGCTACGCATTGCCAGAGGTAAGAGGAGAAGCAGACTCCACGGAAGGTCTTGGAAGCACTGTAAATAAAGAAAAAGGGCTAAGTGCATCCGCAGATGATGGGAGGGGGGGTGTTAGGAAAAGGGGGGAGGGTAGCAATTAAGCATCTTGGAATGTAGCAATTAAGCATCCTGGAATGTTGTTATAAAGCCTTTCATCCTCCGGTCAGATTTTGAACCAGTGGCCAAGCAACTAGGCAGCCAGTTAACATGTGAGAGCTCCAGTTTTATGTCTCTTTGAATTGCTAGGGAGAAGGCCGCCACTAAAGCTGATAGAGTTGATAAGACTGAGGCTGAGGAAGGGAATTGAGGCTCAGAGGGAGAGGGGAGACTGTCAACCCAATCTGCTTAGCAAAGCAAAGAGTTCCAAAGGTGAAAGAGAAAGAACGAGGTGGAGGGAGGGTTACTGTGAGGGGCAGGCACTAAAAGAGGCTTGCTGGGAGATACTGAGAAACAGATGGCAGGAAAGATTAAGGATTGAAGGGTGGGGGGTGGTAAGAAAGCTAGAACGGAGCAGACAGATATTCACATTCAGTATAAATAATAGCTTTTGGAATTGTGTACTCCGTGGAGTACGTACTTCCTTTCCTGAGAGGGAATGGACATGGGTGTGCCCTGCATGGTGAAATCTTTGAACTCTCAAATTTATTTACTTATTCATTTATAATCTATCAGTCTAAAATTCTGAATAAACAACATTTGTCATTCCATTTTTCCAAATAGTGGCCTCTTCTGCTGTTAGTTCAAATTAAGATCTTCCACACCTCTATACACGCCCTTTTTTCTTATTACCTCCACAGTGCGCAGTTTCTCTAGTACCTGCTTATTTGCAAGGCTTGGCACCATAGAAATTCCATTGGCAAACTATTTTTTTTTTTGTCCCCTTATTTTTCTCTTGTCCCTTCCTTAGAGATTTACTGTCAGTCTGTGTTGAACTGAGAAGATAAGGTGCGGGCCTCCTTTAGATTTCCTCTGATGCTACTTCAGCGCTTACTGTTTGCCATAGACGGATTTCCCACCACTGTCTCTTACATCAGGCTGTGATTACTGTTTTCGTCCACCAAGTGTTCCCTGTGTTGGTCAAATTGAATTCCTGCTCCTTGTCTTTTTGCTTTTCCAGTGCTGAAGCTGTTGAAAATGGCAACTGGGATGAGGGCATTGCTAGACACCGTAGTCCAGGCTCTTCCACAGGTATGGAAAATGAGCATTCAGAATTTACTTTTCTGCTTGTTTGTGTCTTCTTATTGCCCGAAGACTCTGCTTGCTGATCTTGTGCATCAAGCAGTCATCGGAAGTCATCACAAAAGGCCAGTATGTGCTTTGTTCTATGGGGTTTTCCCCCCACACTATAGATAAGACAGCAAGATTCAATTCCCTGGAGAAATGCCTGCAATACCAGAGAAGCACAAATTTACACTGCTGGCTTTTAGGAGATTTTATTTATTTATTTTATTTATTTAACGTCTTTTCTATACCACGCTTTTTAAAGATCATTTTATTTTTTTAACAGAGGGACTGCATTGCTCTTGTCAGCTCTCTTGCCTGCCTGCGTTTTTTATTTACTACTAAAAGGGACCAAATGTTATTTTTATGCATATTTCATGAGGAATGGAAGAATCACATACTGTGAAGGGCCCTTCTTCATAGGGTGACTCCACCTCTTCCCTTCTCCTATGGAAATAATGCCAAAAAATAATTTCATTCATTTCAGTGGCGCATAGGAAAAGTAAGTTTTGAAAGCATTTCCATGGGTAAAACAGTGCTTTACCGATGTAAATGTACAATTAAAGTGCTAAACAGCCAAATTCTATGGGCCCAATAGCAGCAGCTGACATGATTACAGTGGCTAGCCTTCGCTGCTGAATGGTAAGCCTGGATATTCAATGCCAGAGCCATATCCAGCCAGTAACATTGAATATCTGAGTCAGCCAGCGCGGCAGGAAGCTAATTGGGGGCAATATTCAGCCGCTGCCCAGTTAGCTTCGGTGGCAAAAGTTAGGACAGCCTTTAATGTGCTTAATCTTTGCTGCTGAGGGATAACCGGGCAGCAGCAGCTGAATATCACCCCCAGTTAGCAGGGCATGCAGCGGCCGCACCCACGGATATTCAGCGGCACTAACTGTGTTAGTACCACAGAATATCCCACTTAGTGGCATTTACATGGTGTGCAAGTCTACAAACCATATAAACGCCTTTGAATATCGGGCCCTATCTGTATAATTGTTGTCAGATTTAGAGGCAGTGCTAGCCACTGTCCTGATAATTGCCACCATTATCCACAGAGTGGTGATTTTCAACTGCTATCTGGATAATTCATCTGGATAGCTTAGACTGACATAAAAAGCTGTTCTAAGTTGCTGTCCATATAAATTATCTGGAGAACAGACGAAAATCGCCACTATCCGGATAATGATGGTGATTATCCAGAGAGTTGCCGCACGGTCTGAACGTTTAGCAGCAGCCACTATCCAGACACTGCCACTGAACATCCAGGGGATATTTTCATGCCGTGGTGATTGCCATGGTAGGTATTTAAATATTTAACATTTTGAAAACCGACCTCAATTTTTAAGGCCTCCATGCTTTAAGAAAAGCGGAAGGAAGGTTTAAAGAATGTTTTAAAGACAAGGTCAGAGATGCTGTTGTAGCCACAAAAGCATCTTTCGGGAAATGGAAAAAGGAGCCAAATGATGACAACTGGAAACAACATAAGCCCTGGCAAGTTAGATGCAAGGCATTGATAAGGCAGGCAAAGAGAAAATTTGAAAAATGCTGCCATGGAAGCAAAAATGTGTAATAAAACTTTTTCAAGTACATTCGTAGCAAAAGATCTGTGAGAGAGTCAGATGGACCATTGGATGATAGAGCGGTAAAAGGGGCACTAAGGGAAGGCAAGGGTTTAGCGGAGAGACTAAATGAATTCTTTGTTTCGGTCTTCACTGAAGAAGATGTAGGGAAGTTACCCATGCCTGAAATGGTATTTAAAAGTGATGTATTGGAAGAATTGAAAGAAATATTGATAAACTGGGAAGATGTATTACAATTACAACTGTTTGTTAAATTGAAGAGTAGCAAATCACCCGGACTGGATGGTATAAATCTAAGGATGTTGAAAGAACTGAAATATGAAATTGCAGACCTACTATTAGAAATCTGTGAACTATCATTAAAATCATGTAGATAGTCATGGTTTGATGGCAGAAAGCCAACAAGGATTTAGCTAAGGAAAGAATTGTCTTACTAGGGCCCGATATTCAAAGGCATTTACAAGGTTTACAGACTTGTAAACCGTGCAAATGCCGCTGAACAGAATATTCAGTGGCACTAACATCGTTATCCCTGATTAATGCCACTACACGCTTAACATCGGGGCATGTCATGGGTGTTCCAGAGGTGGCACCAGTTGCTAACTGGGCAGCAGCAATATTGCAGCATTCCCCAATTAGCACTTGTGAGTAAAAGATAGGTGCAGCAAAAGCCAAGGATATTCAATGCCAGGGTCATATGCGGCCCTGAATATCACCACTGCCCGATTAGCTTCTGTGAGCTTGTGGGCTGTGCAATACCGTGGATATTCAGGGCCGCATATGACCCTGGCATTGAATATCTGTGGTTAAAGTTCAGCAGCGATGGCTCTGCACTATAGCAGCGCATAGCCATCCCAAAAGAATATCGGGCCCTTATATTTTTTGAAGGTGTGAATAAACAGGTAGACCAAGGTGAACCAATTGATATAGTGTATCTGGATTTTCAGAAAGCTTTTGACAAGATTCTTCATGAAAGAGTCTTGGCAAAATTAAAAAGTCATGGAATTGGAGGCAGTGTACTACTGTGGATCAGGAACTGGTTAAAAGATAGAAAGCAGAGAGTAGGGCTAAATGGTCAATTTTCTCAATGGAGAAAGGTGAATAGTGGAGAACCCCAGGGATCTGTGCTTTGCCTGCTGCTTTTCAACACATTCATAAAGGACCTAGAAATAGGAATGAGTGAAGTTATCAAATTTACAGATGACACAAAACTTTTCAAAGTTGTTAAAACCCAAGAGGATTGTGAAAAATTGCAAGAGGACCTTGATAAATCGGAAGACTGGACATCCAAATGGCAGATGAAATTTAATGTGGATAAGTGCAAAAGTATGCATTAGGAAAGAACAACCAAAACTATGGTTACATGATGCAAGGTTTCACATAAGGAACCACCACCCAGGAAAAAGATTTAGGTGTCATCGTGGATAATACGTAGAAACCCTCCACCCAGTGTGCAGCGGTGGCCAAGAAAGCAAATAGAATGCTAGAAATCATAAAGAAAGGAATGGAGAATAAAACAAAGGATATTATAATGCCTCTGTATTGTTCTATGATGTAACTGCACCTTGAATATTGTGTGCAATTCTGTCGCCAAATCTTAAAAAGGATATAGCAAAATTAGAAAAGATACAGAGGAGAGCTACCAAAATGGTAAAGGGGATGGAAGGATACCCCTATGAGGAGAGGCTTGAAATGTTAGGACTCTTCAACTTGGAAAAGAGATGGCTGAGGAGAGATATGATAGAGGTCTATAAATTAATAAATGTAGTGGAACGGGTAAACGTAGATCGGCTGTTTATGCCATCAACAAGTAGAAAGAGTGCGGGGCATGCAATGAAGCTACCCATTGAAGAGTAATAAGAGAAAATATTTTTTCACTCAGTGCATAATCAAACTCTGGAATTCATTACTGGAGGATGTGGTAAAAGTTGTTAGTGAAGCTCGGTTTAAAAAAAGGTTTGGACAAGTTCCTGTTTCCAACAGTGGCCAACCTAGATCACAAGTACCTAGCAGGTTCCCCAAAAGACACAGGTTCTACAAGGCTTGTACTGGGGCAAGCAGTGGATTTCCTAAGTCCCCTTTAAAAATGGTTTATGGATCTTTCCTCCAAGAACTTGTGCAAACCTTTTTTAAACCCGGCTACACTAACAGCTTTTACTACATCCTCCGATAACGAATTCCAGAATTTGATTACACGCTATGAAAAAATATTTTCTCTTATTACTCTTAAATAGGTTACATTGTAGCTTCACTGCATGTCCCCTAGTCTGTCTACTTTTTGATGGCGTAAACAATCGATCTATGTTTACCCATTCTATTCCATTCATTTATTAAACTACTGTAAGAAGGCGTGACCTCATGTAATCTTGCTGCAGGAAACACACATGATGCAGTAAGAACACCTAAAATTTAAATGGGGATGGGTGGATGAAATTGCTTTTTCTTCTTTTAACAGTCAACAAAGAGAAGTGGCCATTTTAATTAACAAGGCAGTGACATATGAAACCCAAAAAATTATATAGGATGGGGAGGGCTGGTATGTTCTCTGGATGAGAAAACGTAATGGGGAAAATCTCTCACTGTGTATTGTGTACGCTCTTAATTTGTGCAGTCACCCTTTTTTCTCTACGATAGTAGCAAAGGCGGGCATGTTTGATCCTTATAAGATAGTGATGGGGGATGATTTTAATGTTACAGTGGGCCCCTCTATTGACTGTAGTCCTGCAAAACCCCTCCAAAAAGATCAACAGAGAAGGAGAGTTGTTTTCCTCCTCTCCGAGCTGGGATTGCTGGATGCCTGGAATATGCTGCACCCTACGGAGAAGGAATACACCGACTACACTGCTCCTCACAATTTGTACACAATGTGGATTATGTTCTTATAGATGAGTCTTTATTTAACAAAATGGTGGAGTCTAAGATAGAAGAGCCCGCCCTGTCACTCCACGGTCATAGTTACCCTCAGCCTCTTAAAGGGAGGAAGGAATAGAATCTGGAAGATGAATTTGACCTGGCATAACCAGTATTTCAGGCTTTTCTTCAGAAAGCCTGGCAGGATTTCCAATTGGAGAATGATGAAGGCAAAAGGGAATCAACAAACCTTTGGGAATCAGCTAAAGCAGTACAGAGAAGCAAAATAATTACCTTCTGTGCTAGCACATAGAGGAAAACAGAAAGCGAGCTCCTGAAGGGGCTGGGGAAATTTCAGGTGACCCAGAGGGAACATTTTCTCACCGACAGCGCAGTTGTTGGAACAGTAGGTAAAGGTGAAGCAAAAAGTGCACGAGTTGATGCAGGCCAAAGGGATATTCAGAGGTACTAATGGGGGAACAAGGTAGGCAAGCTGTGTGGATGACTAGTAAGGGGCTCAAGGGGCAAGAAAGTAGTTACTAAAATTAAGGATACCAGTGGGAGGTACTAGACTAGGATGGAGGTGGTTGTGCAACAGTTTGTGGACTTTTATGGGGAACTATACTGAAAGGGAGCACACGACCCACTGGCTCAAATGTCTCAAACTGGCTAAGACCCCTGGTCCTGATGGGCTGGGGGTGGAGTTCTATAAGGTTTTGAAGGATTTAATTGCTTTGGCTCTGGCTCAATGGGGTGATGCAGCGTCAGCTGAATGAAACTTTGGGAGATGGTAAAACACAGCACATATTTATTTATTTATTTAACAGGTTTTAATACATCATTTTTCTACCAGTCAAAACAGTTTACCTTTAACTGAGTGAATACAGTGAATTTTTTAAATACAATGAACTTATGTATACAGCTGGAAGATATAGTAGTGATACCTAAACCTGAGAGAAATCCTGAATTGATGGGATCGTACTGACCTATATCACTGCTACATCAAGATCTAAAAATTATAGCAGCCATTCTGGCTAAGCAACTGGATGAATATGTGCCTGCCCTGCTACACAGTGATCAAATGGGTTTTGTCAGGGGGTGTTATGCGTTGGCCCGCCTGCTTAGGACCTTGACAAAATTACATCTGGAGGGAGAGGGAAACACAGAGCCTACATGCTAGAAGGCATTTGCTAAAATTTCTTGGGAATACCTCTTCTGGATTATAAATCACTTTGGTTTAGAAGGTCAGTTCGTAGATTGGGTTCAGGCACTGTATCATGGTCCTACAGCACAGATCTTGCTGAATGGATGGCTGACTGAAGATATTCCTTTCAGCAGAGGAACTAGACAGGGATGCCCCCTGTTTCCTCTCTTATTCATATTGTCATTGGAGCCTTTGGTAATTAAAATCCAGGAGTCAGGAGGGGTACTCTGGCACCACAGCGGGAATGCACGAAAATCATATTAACCTATTTGTCGATGACATGTTGTTGTTTATGAGTTGCCCCAGAAAAGGGATAAAGTGAGTTATGGATACCATCCAGGTATTTGGGGCTTTCTCTGTACTCGCAGTCAATTTTGATAAATTTGAAATAATGTCAGTCCGAGGGAGGGGGGGGGGGCTGTGGGTGCCCTGGATGGACTGCCCTCTCAAGTGGACGGGGGAAGCATGAAATATCTCGGTATTCATTTGAGTAGAAACCCCATTGTCTCCTATCAGAAAAATATAGTAGATAAAATAGAGTAAATCAAATCTTCGTGTGTAAAGTACAGCAACTCCCTCTGACTTTGTGGGGTCGGATAGCCTTTGTCAAAATGGTGCTTGCACCACGTCTGCTGTATGTACTGCAAACTCTTCGTATATGGATTAAAAAGAAGGAGGAACTCATCTTTAGAGAGGTTGTATGGCAGTTCATTTGAGGGCCGAAAACAGTCCAATTTGGACACTATAAGTTAATTTTGGGGAAAGAAAAAGGGAGGGGGGGCAGGACTCCCAGATCTCTGCTTATATAATGTTACCTCTATCATGAGATGGATCCATGGGGCATATGTGGGGCAACCCAAATATGGGCTAAGGGACTGTGGGAAATGTGGAGCGACCCTTATGATGTTATAAATTTGCTGCCTGGAAAAGGGTGGAAAGGAAAAGAGGTAGGTAGCCAAAATCTGGGAGAAACATTACACAAGCCATGATTGTAATGGAGGGGGAAGGGAGAGGGGGTTCTGGGAATCTCCCCTTTTTTAAGAATGGTTGGCAATCTCTGTTTTGAGCCAGGGATAGGCAGGTTTTGGTTTGAAGAGTGGAAGGAGAAGGGTTGGTCAGATATGGGTTGCCTGTTGAAATTGGGGGAGGGGGGATGACTACCTCTACTACTACTACTACCACTACTGAGCATTTGTATAGCGCTATAAGTCATACACAACGCTGCACAGACATGACACACGTTTCCATCATTTTCACAAGTGAAGGAGAAATGGGATATCCCAAATAGCCATCTTACTATATCCCCAGGTGCATCGCTACTGGGCTGAACTGAGAGCTTGGAATCTGGAGAGGCTATCTCTTAGAGAAGTGGATGAGGACTTTAGAGGGGTTACTCCTTTCTGGAATAAGCTGTCAACTTGGTATAAGCTAGGGAGAGATATGCTCAATTCTGCGTACCTGGCTGGGCTGACAGAAATGTGGGGGAAAAGCTAGGCAAAGAGGTCACTCAAGAGCAGATGGGGGGCTTTTCAAGCATCTCAAAGATCTTTTGGTTAATCCTGGCCTCCAGGAGATGCAATTTAAAGTCTTACATAGGGCCTTTAAAAAGAAGGAAAGGGGTGCTCACCTTCAGTTGTGGAGGGATGGATCTTACCAGAAATGCATTGTGTTAACACACAAAATTGTGGTCTTCTTCCAAGCGGCACAAATGGGTAAACAGATAATACATACCCCCACACACAAAAAAGGTAACATACTTGACCTAATATTCCTCCCATCTACGCTTTACAGTCACCGGCTACATACCACCCCAACTATAACCGAAGTACCTTGGTCCAACCACCACCTCATCACAATCCACTTACCAGCACAAGCTCCAAAAACAACCACAAGTGCAACTCCACATACCTCACGCTTCGCACGCTTTGACAAAAGCACATTCCTCGACAAAGTATTGCCCAAACTCAACACTAACTCAACAGACATCAATTCAACTATAACACATTGGAACCTTACCATTCAAAATGAAGCTGTTCCCACACAAGCCTTACATAAACAAATAAAAAAGACGGAAAAATGGTTCACGAAAGAGCTAACAAAACTAAAGAAGCAACTGAGGAAACAAGAAAAGAGATGGAGAAAAACAAAATCAGATGAAAACAAATCCCAATACATGCTCTTACTTACTGGATATAAAAATGCAATCAACAAATCAAAAAGAGACTACCATTCTAAAGTAATAAACTCAGCCATCAACCGCCCTAGAGAGTTATTCGCGATTGTAAAAACACTAACCAAAACGAATAACACTGAGCCTAAACAACAAGCAATAAGTGTACAAACACTAGCAACACATTTTGCAGAAAAACTAAAAAGCAAAACCACTACCCCGACATCACTACTAACAAGTACCAAAACCATTAACGAATGGACAAGTTTTCATTTGACCGATCAAAAACAACTCCTTAAGATCATAACAATGATCAACACCACAACCTCCCCACTCGATCCATGCCCTGTGTCTTGGATTAAGTGTGCAAAGGATGAACTGGCTGAATATTTACTACACATAGTCAACCAATCCCTTTCACAAGGCACCATGCCTGATGCCTTAATGCTCACAACACTCCGACCAATAATAAAGAATAGTAAGCTTGACTCAAAAGACCCGAACTCATACAGACCAATAGCCAGCATTCCATTTATAGCCAAAATAATAGAGAAAACAATCCAACTACAGTTACAGGAACACATTGATGAACACAAACCACTTGACTCACACCAATTTGGATTCCGCCCCTTCCATGGAGTAGAAACTCTCTTAATCACCCTAATGGACTTCCTCATCCGTGGTACAGATGACAACAACCAAGGCTTCCTACTCCTCTTCTTAGATATTTCAGCCGCCTTCGACAACATCAACCACCTTACACTAATCAACAGACTAGAGAACTTAGGAATAGGCGGGACTGTCCTTAAATGGTTCAAGTCCTACATCACACATAGACTAATACGTGTCCAAATTGACCAACAAGCATCAGAAACATTCCCCCAGGGACAGGGAATACCCCAAGGATCGGCCCTTTCAGCCCTCCTATTTAACCTGTACCTGCAACCTATAACAAACATATTTAAAAAACACAGGATTAAGCATTTTATATACGCTGATGACATCATGCTTGCTATCCCCATAAACACTAAAAACCCCACTTATGACACACTATCCGAATGCATGGCAGAGACGTCCTCCTGGATGGAATCAAATTACCTTAGCATCAACCTCATAAAAACGGAAGCAATGTTCGTAACAAGGTCATCTATGACTGAGAACACTTACCCGGAAACAATTACAATCAACAAAACTACCATACCTGTTAGAAAACAGGTAAAATACTTAGGTGTAATAATCGACCACACACTCACTATGCTACCACACATAAAACAAACAGTGAAAACCATTTTCTATAAACTTAAAACTATTCAACACCTAAGGCCATTCCTCGAAACACAAGACTTTAGATCTGTAGTAAGCACACTGATCACCCCACACTTCGACTATTGCAATAGTCTCCTAACAGGCCTTCCTCAAAAAAGCACATACCTTCTACAAAGAGCTCAGAACATCTGTGCAAAAGTAATTGCTAAAGCCCACCTAGCAGATCACGTAACCCCAATACTACGGGAACTACACTGGCTCCCTATAAACAGCCGTATTAGATACAAAATAACCTCACTCATTATTCCCATTTCCAGGTTCTTTATGAATATGTTAAGAAGCAGCGGACTCAGCGCAGATCCCTGGGGTACTCCATTATGCACCTTTTTCCATTCAGAAAATTGGCCATTTAGCCCTATTCTCTGCTTTCTATCTTTTAACCAGTTCCCGAGCCATAATAGTACACTGCCTCTATATAAACATCCTTAGAATATTATTTCAGAAGTGGATGCCTACAAATAGCCTAATGGTTTGAGTAGTTGGCTAGGACCAGAGAATCCACAGTTCACATCCCACTGCTGTTGTCATTGTAATTGTACTGAGTACTGGGGAAGATGAAATACCATCTTCTCTACACCCTCTGGATGTTTTTTCAGTGTATGCTTATTCGTACCTAGAACAGATCTAAACTTAGATGTGACTCCGGATATTCAGGATGTTTCTGAGATCAGGCAGTGATACCCAAGTTCTTAGGAACACCTGGCTATGCTTCCACCATGCCTCAATGTTCAAACTTGGATGTCTGCACACTGAGGGCATCATAGACCCAGCTTCTAAATGGCTCTGGAGACGTCTCTGTGCCTTGGATGACTTTATGCTCATTTTCAGACATCCAAAGCATGAATAGGGCTTCTAAAATAATTGCCTATGTATGTGGGGCAAGGGATGCGGAGAAAAAGCTAATCAAAGGTCATCTGAAGGGAAGGGGGGAAAAGTCCCCAACCCCACCATTAATCTCAGTTCCCTACCTCTTGCTTCCCTGACGTATAGAGGCAAGAGCCAACCAAATAGACTCCACAGTGATAGTAACGGGGTTTTGCAGTGGTGGAAGCAGCCACCGGAAAAGCCTCAGAAAATGAGGGAGAAGAGGATCACCCTCCTCTGGTATTACTCTGGTAATACTGCTGGTATTCACTCCTATAGCTCTTCCAGCTTCTGCACTCACTCTCCCGGCATCTCCCCCACACTGTCTCCTGCTGCATGTTCTCCCGATGACTCCCTCTAAGCAACTGTTCCTGTGATCCTCTTGCAGGAGCCAGTAAAGTATATACATGGGAATGCTCCCCATGCATAGCGATCTCATGTATATATGTATAAAGTAGGCATTGCTGGGGCTGATTTGAGGGTTTACACATCTACTATCACTCTCTGCTACCAAATGAAGGATCTGGATTCCAATCCTAGGCCAAGTTCCTACTCCTTGGGCCAACTGAGGCTTTTTACAGGTGCATTTGGTAGCAGATTGAGCATAATGTGTTTTCTACATGTTAAAACAAGATTTGCACAGGTTAAGAGCCTCTGAATATCAGGCCCTGTCAGATTAATAGGATAATTTTAGGAAGGCTTTCTATGTGCAAATCTTGTTTGCACAGAAAGAGAATCTCCTTTAAACATATTTGCACAGACTAACTTAGAGGGTAATTTTATAAAAGTAGGCAGAGCTATAAAAAGGGTGCTTAAGCCACATTGCACAAAAGTTGCCAAATATTTGGCAAGCACTGAACCTTTCTTAAAATACATGCAGTGCCGGCCAAAGATACATGTAAGTGTGGTGCTGTGCACAAAAGACAGGGCTATTTTTTAAAAATGCACACACAGATAAAGAGCAGTTTAAAATTGAGTCATGTATGTCTATAAACACCTGAATGGTCCAAAAGAGAGCACAACACCCGTAGGTAATGGCAGGAACAACAAGAAACAGGTGCTCCAGGATAGTGGTGGGTAAAACAACTTTATTGAAACAATCCCCAATGCATTTTGGCTGAACGCCTTCTTCAAGGGAATACACCTCAAATAAAAGCCAAAAAAGAAGACACAAAATTATAGAAAGCAAAACATATTAAAAAGTAATAAGAACTATAAATAAGTAAAAGTACATAGAAAATTATAAATAAATAAATGCTTAATAAATATAAAAAACAATACATAAATAAACTTAAAACCATATAAAAATGACCATAGGCATTTCTATGCTTAAATAGACACGACCCTGGGACCAGGAAGGGGAGGATACTGTGAAACAACAATAAATACAATAGAAAAGACCCCAATATATAACTCATCAAACAGTGTCTCACAAGAAAAAAAAATATATATATATATACAGAGTGGCCCAAAAAAAGTGAGAATATCTCATAAATTAAAAGCTTAAATAGCTTATTTATTTACCTTTTTAGCTGTATAACGTCTTTATTTCGTCAATTTCCGGTCGCCATCTTTGTTTTTTTAATTTGTCAATCGTTTGCATCTGTCTTTTTCAATTTTTAAATAACTTATATGCTACGAGATGTTCTCACTGTTTTTGGGCCACCCTGTGTATATACACACAAGGAGGGATGAGGAGGATCATCTATGAGACATGCAGTAATTGTAAAACACCTTTACAAAAAAGACCAGGAGTGAGAAGCAACAGCATCTAGTGCCAAATAAATGAATAAACCCTACTACAAAGGAGATATATTGGTGTTAATGAAACAAGAGGAGAACACTTCATCAAACCAGAGGAATATAAAATATACACTATTCCCTCAATTAAAACGCCCAAGAGGTGCAGGATTTTTTTTTTTCATTTAATCAAGTTAGTGCTATTAGGGGGCTATCAAGAAAACTGTGAAAAACTGGTACTGGATCGAAAGAAATACCCAGGTGTTGAGGGGACAAAGTATGTACTATGTCTAACTTACTATCTCACAGTCAGCACTGATCTAAAGACCGATTGAGTGTTACATCATGGCTCGTAGGCATGTATGAGGCATGTTTTGTAAACATGTACACACAATAGCAGGGAAGAAGGCAGCCTTCATCAGAAAAGCGTACGATGTCCCAGTAGAAGAAGATTTACTAGTCGGAGAGGTGAGCAAACCTCCATCATATCACAGTTTGTTGGTCCAACAAGCCCTGGGTCTTAAAAGACATGTTAGTCAGGGGTTGAGCATGATTCTGAACAGGTGCAAATGCCAGTGGGTGTAAATGCCGAGGTATAATTCTAGCATTTTTGTAAAATGACTTGTCACACAGATAAAATGAGAAAGCACAAATAACTTTATTTACGAAAGATTATTTTAAATGCGTTTTGGATGTGTACTAATTACTGTTGGTAAATAATGCTACTTATGTCTTCTCATTTTATCAGTAGTTTGTGCCACAAGTCATCCTTCCTGCTTGTTTTTATTGTGCTGTTTTGCAATGGATTAGCACCTTTTTATATCTGTGACCATCACCTAAAGTTTACAGATATTACTCCTAAACCCTTAGAAAACAAATACTCACTTTGAGAAATACATCCTAAGTCAGCCACAACTTCCCCTCGCTCTTCCTTTTCTGCAGTGCTGTGTGCTTTTTTCCTGTGCCCACTAACCAGTTTTGTAAGCGTAGGCCTTCTGAGCCGTCACTAGTAGACTTCTTCAGAGCCCATTTCCACCTCCTTTTTCTACAGTTTCAGAATGACAATATGCTCTTGGCTCTGTTCTTACAACTCTTATCCCATCAACAGCAAATGCCTTCAAACTCTGCCCACAATCTGTCTTTCTCTTCCTTCCTTCCTTCTTTCCCATTTTCTTACTTTTAATGTCCTCTGGTTTCTTGTTTGTCAGTGTTCCCTTCTCCGTCAGTCAGCTTCCACCTCCCACACTTGGGGTGTGAGGTCTGTGATCACCATTGACGTTTCCAACCATCTCTTCCAGAGCCTGGACAGAAATGTCATCTCTAACTAGACTAATTGCAGCATTTCCTAGGGCTCAGAACGCTGCTGCTGCTGTGAGAGTGAAATTGGCATGTGGGAACACACAGACACTTGAGTAACGAGCTGCGAGTTGGTTCAAGAAAGAATTTCTTGATGGATAAACAGCCTGCACAACTCCATCAGCTTCAAAAGCTGAGTACTACTGAAAGTTCAGTGTTACAGACTGGCACTATTTATCTGAGATAACGGCGCTGCTCTTTTCAGAAAGACTTAAGCTGAGAGCTGGCGAGCCCACTTGCAATGAATTGTTAAGGATTGCACAAGACATGTAGTTGGGTAGAGGGGGTTACGCCTTACAACACCTTTAATCTATCTCCTGCCAAGGCGAATGCCTGAACACCTAGGCTCTTGTCATTCTGTTGGCACGGAGCCTCATAAAAAGGCATTCCTACTCTTGAGGGTTGGGGGTTTTATTAAATTATATATTTATCACATATTTTAATTTTTATTATAGAAAACAAATAAATAAAGGAAATTCATTGTATCTTGCTGGGAAAATCAGCAATAAGAAAATGAACATTTCTAAAAACATAGAATAACAATCAAAAGAGTTGCAAAACTCGTGTCTACTACAAAAGGTGAGCTAGGAGTCCAGTTCAGGAAATAGTAAAAAAAGAACCTTAATATAATGAACCCACTCGGCAAAACTGTCCTGATCGACCCAATGCATCTACATCACTTGCAATGCCTGAAACCTTTCACCACAGGAGATTTTCCTGAAGAAATAAGTTTAGGTGCGCAAGATCATTATAGACGTCAATGTTCTCCCTGTATTTAAGAATACACTTGCAGAGAACTTTTAAGCAAATTAATTTTCTGTATACCACCTGAGTGGCTGAAAATAATACAGGGAACATATTCACTTTATGCTTGTGAAATAAAAACTCCATATTATTGATAGCTAATTTGAGGATTAAGCCCTGATATGTTTCCAGGACACACCGCCACAGAGTGATCAGGATAGTACCAAGGCAAAGTTTGGACATTTTGTTTGAATCTATGGATATGCTAATATTCAATCACTATACGGATCAATTTAGTACAGCAGAACAGCTCTCCGAAATTTATCTGTATAGCTATACAGATAGGGGCTCATTTCATTGGAGACGTACAGCCCCTCTGAGCCAGACGTACAGAGAGGTTTGCGATTCTGATCCCATGGGGCATGTCTAGCCCCACAGGATCAGAATCGCGAACAGGCTTGTACATGCAGGCCGGGACTGCGATTCAGCCTGGCCTGCACATACAGACCTGTCCCAGGCTAACTCAGTCAAGGCTCTAAAATATAAAGCCACGATCCCCGGCACAGAAAAATGCTTTCCCTGCAGCCCGACCCCCGAGCCGGCCTCCCAAGGCCAGGGTTGGGCCGCAGGGAATTTCCTCTGCCCCCTGCTGCTTCTTTTGAGTCTCGGGCCACTGTCCCCTACAAGTTCGGGGAACTTATTCCACCAAAGAGGTGGAATAAGTTCCCCGTTGGTGGAATAAGTTCCCCGTCTAAGCCGTCAGTCCTAGATGTACAGGGTCGACATTGAAATCGGCTCTGTGCATCCAGGGCCGATGACAGCCCACCGCCTGCCCTGCCTCCGCCCTGATCCACCCCTTCCCCACCCCATCTAACCTCCCAGTACAACCGGTGGGGAAGTTAGACGCTGGCGGGAAGGGCACGTCCATCTCCGCTATTCGTGGCACAGAATAACCCCCATAGCGTCACTGTACTGTATATGTGTAAAATAGTTAGATGCCGTGAGTGTCATTTTATAAAAATAATATTGACCCAATAGCTTTATACTACTGATCATTTGTATCAGTTTTAATACTCTGATCAGAAAGTTTAATATTGCGATTAGAAATTTTATTGGTTAGTGTGATCGGTTTTAATTTGTTTTATTTTTCTACATTTGTTTTTTGTATTTTTTTTTACTCATTTTATATGACTTTCTCATTTTATATGACTTTCTGTTATTTGGAATTGTATTTTTGTTTCTCCAGGAATAAGCAGGAAGTCAGTCCTCACATATGGGTGACGTCGACGCCGACAGAGCCCTCAGGGAAGCATCTCCCCAGCTTTGAAAGAAAGTCTTCGGGAGATGCTACAATGCATGCGTAGGCCCCTTCCAGCCCAAGGGTGCTGTCTTGCTCAGTCTCCTTTTTTCTGCAGAGCCCTTTGGCAATTTGTCTTGTCTCTCCCAAAATAGTTATTTTTTCTAGTGCATCATTGCATTTTCCGGTAGGCGCCAGTTCTCATAGTAACATAGTAACACAGTAAATGAGGGCAGATAAAGACCAGCATGGTCCATCTAGTCTGCCCAGCAAGATGGCAAGAGTAGGTGCACCTGTCGCTCTGTGCAGGCCACCCCTCCCCATGTCTTTGTTTAGGGGTGAACCCACCACTCCATGTAGGACACCCCTATTTGAGACGTTAGATGGTTCAGAAGTTAGATGGTACCGTTTATTTTCTTTTTATCCTGTTGCTGTAAAGGGATCCACTGTGTTTGTCCCATGCCATTTTGAATTCCGTCACCGTGTTTGCCCCCACCACTTCCATCGGGAGGGTATTCCAAGCATCCACCACACTTTCAGTGAAGAAATATTTCCTGACATTGCCTTTCAATTTACCACCTTGCAGCTTCATGTTATGCCCTCTAGTTTTACAGCTTCCCCGTCTTAGGAAGAGGTTTGTTTGTTCATCATTTCTCTTTAAGTATTTAAAGGTCTGAATCATATCTCCTCTGTCCCTCCTCTCCTCCAAAGTGTACATATTTAGGTCTTCAAGTCTCTTCTCATAAGGCTTCTGACGCAGGCTCCAAATCATTTTGGTTGCCTTCCTCTGAACAGTTTCCAGTCTTTTTACATCTTTTGCAAGATATGGTCTCCAAAACTGAACACAGTATTCCAAGTGAGGCCTCACCAGTGACTTGCACAGCGGCATAAGTACCTCTTCCTTTCTGCTGTTAATCCCTCTTTGTATGCAGCCCAACATCCTCCTGGCTTTTGCCACCGCCTTGTCGCACTGTTTTGCCACCTTGAGATCATCAGAGATAATCATACCAAGGTCTTTCTGCTGAACCGTGCATACCAACCTCTCAACTCCTATCACGTACATTTCCCTTGGATTTCCGCTACCCAAGTGCATGACACTGCACTTTTTCACATTAAATTGTAGTTGCCAATCATTAGACCAGTCTTCCAGCTTTTGTAGTTCTTTCCTAATGTTCTTGAGTACTTCCTTCCCTCTTCTTGAGTATTGCGGCTCCAGCAGCAGACCTCGAGAATCTATATTTTCCCCTATTTACTCACTTTGGTGCTTTCGCGTGTTTTTCAACCGCTGGCCCTTACAGGGGTCCTTTTTGCCCCAATGGCCACTGGTTTCAAAAAATGTGATCGGTGCTCTAAAAACATGTCTCTCACCAACACTCATGACTGTTGTCTCCGGTGTCTGGCTGCCGATCATGACCTGGAGCAGTGCTCCTTGTGCAAAAAGGTGTCCACTAATGCCATCCAGAGTCACTGGCAGAAGCAGGACGACATCTTCCACAAGGCAGACTCAACTCCGGTATCCCCAGTAACTTTGCGCTCAAAGGCCCCGCAACCCTCAGAGTTGCCTAAAGTTCCTGTGGGACGAACCCACAGGCACTCCGACCAAGGGTCCCTGGAGCATGAGCGTAAGAAGAAAAAGGCCTCACAGACATTGTCTGGGGAGACAGACAAGCATGAGAAATCTCATCCGTGTTCCGTCAGCCCCGGCGGCCATCCAAGGAGTGGGAGTGGCCAAGGAAATTTCTCAGGACTGATACTGAGGCCTCTGGCAATGGTGCCTGGTCTCCTGAGGGTCATCCCGGCAAGGACTCCCTCTCCTCGACACTTGACCCGGTAACCCTGGCATCAGTGTCACATGCTGCCACTCTTGAGTGGGAGACCCGATTGCTGGCTCTAGAATGCAGTGTTTCTGCATTCATCGCTGCCCAGCAGGCACAGATGCCCAGCCCCACTGGTGCGCACCTCGAGACCGCAGGGACCTTGACATCAAGGACTCCCCAGGCTGCTGTAGTGATCCCCGAGAGCCAGACACCTCGTGAGGATCCTTGGCGAGGGTTTCGGTCTCCATCCTGTTCCTCAGCTGTGAGATCATCCCAGGTGAGCGTTTCTGGCCAAGTGCTGGCCTCAGGCCCCCATTGGGGGTCATCAACCCAACTTGAGCTGCCTGGTCTCGAGTCCTCGGAATGGGAGTCCAACGGTGAGATGTCCCCAGAGTCTCGGGCTCACCAAGATCTCCTTTCGGACCCGTCCCTGCTGACCCAGAGGCAGCAATCCCCACCCAAGAACACCTCCTTTCTCGAGTTTGTTTGGGGTATGGTGCAGGCTCTCACCCTCACCACTGAGTCAGAGGTAGACCCTCGAACGGAGGAACTTGATATCCTCCAATACAAGGCACCCTCACAGTACCTTTCCCTCCATCATTAGTTGGCTCCTTCTCTGTATGTGGGAGATGCCGGCATCGGTCCCAGTTGTCAGCCGACACCATGTACAGGGTCCAGCAGGGATCAGGGTTTCGGAAGGCGCAGATCTCTCACACCTCCATGGTAGTTGAGTCAGCCATGCGTAAACAGAAGAGTCCAAAGACTCACTCCTCAGTTCCCCTGGGCAGGGAATCCCGTACCCTCAATGTCCTCGGTCGTAAGTGCTACCAGGGCTCCATGCTAGCCTGCCGCATAAAATGTTCCTCCGAGACCTTACCAAGGAACTTGGAGGATTCGCAGCTGGCCTTGATGGAGACCACCTCCGACACTTCCAGACACTGGCGAAGTCCATTGGTGAGTGCTCCAAATATCTGTCCTGAGCCACCTGCAATGACTTTGAGTCCTACGCAAGGATGGCGACTGGCTTGTAAAAGGAGAGACGGCCTCAGAATCCCTGCAGGTCACAGGCTGCAAAATCTGGATTCTGCAGCACCTGGCATTCATGATAAACCACCCAAAATCTCACCTCACCCCAGTGTAATCCATGGAGTTCATAAGGGCTCGCCTGGACACACTCCAGGTCAAGGCTTTCCTCCCTCAGGACAGGGCGGACCACCTCACAACCTTGGCAGTCAAGGTGCAGAGCCACCACACAGTATTGGCTCGGTTGATGCTTTGCCTCCTGGACCACATGACCTCCACGGTCCATATCGTGCCCAATGCCAGCCTCCACATGAGGGCGGCGCAGTGGTGCCTTCACTCACAGTGGACCTAGGCTATGGGCCGGCTATGTGACACCATCTCAGTTTCTCCTCAACTGACTAGTCCTTAGTCTGGTGGCAGGACATACAGCACCTGCTCCGGGGCATGCCCTTCCAGGCCCTGGACCTCCAGAGGATCCTAAGAACAGATGCCTCCTTAGGCTGGGGGACCCATTGTAAGGAGCTGCGCACCCATGGAGCCTGGTCTCTTGAGGAGAACCAGCAGCAGATCAATCTGCTGGAGCTACGAGCCATCTTCCTAGCGCTGAACGCTTTCCAGCACCACCTGCAACGCCAGGCGGTGCTTGTGCAGGCGGACAACCAAGTCACCGTGTTCTATCTGAACAAACAGGGTGGCACAGGCTCCTACAGCCTCTACCAGGAAGCGGTAGCCCTTTGCTCTTAAGCAGTAAGCCGGGGCATCCTTCTCAAAGTGGTCTACCTCCCAGGCCAGGACATTACCTTGGCGGACAGGCTGAGCAGAGTCCTGCAGCCAAACGAGTTGCACCTGGACCCCGAGACAGCGCAGCGGCTATTCCGGCTCTGGGGCATCCCAGACCTGGACTTCTTCGCCAGCCCGTCCAATATTCAGCTCCCACGGTTTTGCGGGCCTCACCCGCAGCTGGCTCGGGTGGCTCTGGATGCCTTCCTTCCCTCGTGATCAAAAACAAAAACAACAGCCTTGAGAGAAAACTTAGGGAACAAGTAGGGATCGTCTACAACATATACACATTATCAAAATCAACACTTAATATCAGACCCTCAAAGCAGAGACAAAACAAGAATGTAAGATGAAAGACTGAGAATCCTACATACCAGCCTGAGAAATGGAAACTTGCATAAAGGATGCCTCAGACAAGGAGAGCGCGATTACACTAAGGAGAACTAACGCCTATAGCAAAACTATCTCCGCTTAATCTCCTTAATGTCAGTCATAGGCAATGATTTATTTTACTTTTTTCAAATTCATTTAAAATAAATAAAACACTTAACTGTAGGTAGAGGCCCCTCAATCAGATCAAACACACCCTGTCACACTGGAAATGTCACAAAATGAATGTCAATGTTGACTAGAGTTTTGCCTAAACAGTTTCAAAAGGCTGCATCAGGACAGAACAACAATCTCTTTCTCTCAAGGGCTCTTGTTTTTGTTTTTGAATGAGTGTTAATGGGGTGGGGATTTTTGTTTTGTTCCTCCTCTCGTGGGCAACAGGACTGCTATATGCCTTCCCTCCCACACATTTGATAGCACAGACCCTCTTCAAGGTCCAGCGGGACAAGGCTTTGGTGATCTTTGTGGCTCGAGGTGGCCCAGGCAGCCATGGTTCCCCCTACTGCTCCATCTCTTGACACAATCTCCGGTTCCTCTCGGGAGCTCCCCGGGACTCCTGATGCAGGAGGAGGGCTCTCTCCTCCATCCCAATCTGGGAGCCTTGTCTCTCACAGCCTGGTTGCTGAATGGGTCACCTTAGCACCCCTTCATTTTCCCAGGGAGATCGAAGAAATCCTCCTGGCCTCCCCTAAGGACTCTACGAGATGAGCTTAAGCCTTCAAGTGATGTAGGTTTTCAGTATGGTGTACAGAGCAACGCGTAAACCCATTTTCCTGCCCGATACACTTGGTGTTGCAATACTTGCTCCATTTCTCATAGTCTGGTGTAAAGTTCAATTCCATCAGGGTGCACCTGAGCGCGATCTCGGCAAACCATCACCCCTTCAAGGGCAAACCCCTTTCGGGGGAAACCCTTGTCTCCTGTTTCATACGGGGCCTGCTTTTCTCTAAGTCCCCTATCCGTCTGCCCCCGGTGGTTTGGGATCTCAATGTGGTCCTCATGCAGCTAACCAAGCAGCTCTTCGAGCCTCTGGCAACCTGCTTCTTGTGGTACTTATCCTGGAAGGGCACCTTCTTGGTGGCTCTCACCTCTGACCGCAGAGTCAGCGAGCTCCAGGCGCTGATGCCTGAGGCACCATACACCCAGTTTTACAAGAACAGGGTGGTGCTCCTTACCCACCCGAATTTCCTTCCAAAGGCAGTCTCAGACTTCCATCTCAACCAGGAGGTGGTACTGCCCAATGACTTTCCCTGGCCTCATGCAGATCTGGCATCAGCCGTTTTCCACACACTAGACTGCAAAAGGGCCCTGTCCTTCTACCCTGCAATAAACCCAGGGCCACTGCAAAGCTGTGCAGCTTTTTGTATCCTACAACCCTAGTTGTCTGGGGCAGGCTGTCACCAAGCGGACCTTGTCCATCTGGGAGGCAGATTGCATCGCCTTCTCCCATGCCCGGGTTGAGCTGCCACTGGAGTGACAGGTCACGGCACACAATATCGGAGCAATGGCAACGTTGGTCGTGAATCTCCACTCGGTGCCCTTGGCAGACATCTGCTGGGCCGCCACCTGGTCCTCCGCTCATACCTTCACAGTCCACTACTGCCTGGAGAGGGAGTCCTGTCAGGACAGTGCCTTCGGCCAGGCTGTACTCCATAATCATTTTGGGATTTAGGCAACTCCTGCCCTCCTACTCTTCTTATTTAGGCTACCGGAGACATGGCTGTCCCTGGACACAGAATCCTCGGATCTGTTTTCAGATTCTCTTGCGGATGCTAATGGCTCGGCCATGCCTTTTCCTTTCCTACAGGTCCTTGGTAGCCTGTAACTAGAGAGTCCTATATGTGAGGACCTGTAACAGGTGTTCTCCAGGGACAGCGGGAATCAGTGCTCACAATTCTCCCTCCTCCCCTTGGAGTTGCTATTCATTTTTAGCCATCTTCTTGGTTGGGCTCTAGCTATGGCACCTGACTGAGCAAGATGGCACCCTTGGGTGGGAAGGGGACCAGGCATGCATGGTGACATCTCCCAAAGGCTTTCTTTGAAAACTGGGCAGATGTTTCCGCGAGGGCTCCGTCGGCTTCATCATCGACGTCACCCATATGTGAGGACTGATTCCTGCTGTCCCTGGAGAACACCTGTTAAAAGTGAGTAACTACGCTTTTTCTTGTATGTTGCCTTGAGCATTATTGCATTTAGGGGCCTAATAAATGTAAGTAAGTAAATAGATAAAACTTTATTAGGCACACGTAGCTCACAAGAAGCAATAACACTGGCTGGAAAAATCAGCTATTCTTGGTCTTAATCTTCTGCAAGGAATGGAACAGTTTGGTATCTCTGTGGTTTAGCCTCATAGCTCTAGGGTGCAAGTTTGAAACAGCTGATTGTGGCTGTTCCACATCACACTGGTTCTCAGATACCAATACTTAGGCACAGGTATTGGCAGGCACATATGGATACTGGCAGGCCTTTCCAGCTTCTTCAAAAGGGTATTCCCCTCTCTTCTTTCTCCTTTCCTCCCCTCGTGGCAGAGGTTTCCCTATCTATGTGCAGGAAGTCTCCGTTGGAGTCTCAGCCAGCCCCACTGATGCTCCCCCTCCCCCTATTACCTCAAGTACAAGTTTCGATTGTAAGTCCTCCAGCAACAGGAAAATACTGACTGTATCCGAATGTAATTCTCCTTGACCTACTAATGAAAAGGCATGAGCTAAACCCAAAATCCCTTTCCTTCAGAGGTAGAGACTCTTCTGACTCTAACAGTAACTCTTTCTAACTGCCTCTAAGTATACCATAAACTAGGGTTGCCAACTGGCCGGTTTTTATATAGCCAGGCCGGCTGCTGGTAGACTGTTAAAACCAGCACTTGAAAAGCAATTATTTTTGCGGCTGGTGGGCAGAACTGCCATCATAGGAGGGTTTCTTTTCTTCCATCCTATGAGGAGCTGCTATTCTGCCAGGCTGAGACTAGTCAACCGAATGAATCAATGAGACAGCAGAGGGAGTGACTAGAGAGTAGTGAGAGATGAGTAAGTCAGCCGAATGAGCCAATGAGACAACAGAGGGAAGGACTAGGGCAGTGATGGCTAACCTTTTTGAGCCCGAGTGCCCAAACTGCCGCACAAAACCAAAGAATTTCCTCAAAGTGCCAGCACGTCAATTTGCATAAATATTTGCATAATGCTAACATACACTAACTTTTAGTAAACATGTCTCTTAATGAGTGTATGGATAAAGACAGACTAAAAGATTTCTACATTACTATAATCCAGTGCCAACCGCCAGGCACATTAGGAACTACTACAAATACTGCCCATTTAGAACCAATAGCAAACCCGCCGTATCCTAACAGCACTACCAGGACTCACAAAGCACCACACCATACCTATCAAAAGGCAACACTGCAAATATTAAACCAATACATTTCAGACAATAACAATACATGACCTACTGGGGAAAGAGAACAAGTGGCAATGTCAAAAAGGAATTACATAAACAGAATACCTCAGCTCAGTTACACAGTTGCAATTGCTCCAGCCACTTTCTTCTGGTTTCTTCATGTTTTCTGCTAACTCTCCATCATCTGCTGTCCATTTGACCTTTCTTCTCTCTTCTAGTTTTTTTTCCATTCTCTCTCTCTACATCTGCTTTAACATACTAATCTTTCTCCTTTTGCTCTTTCCTCATTCCTATTTCATCCACTCAAATTTTACCCCTCCATCCTCAATCCCCACTTACTCTCCCAATACCCGGCCAATTGTAGATTTTTTATCCCTCCCACACAAAATATTTTTCCCCTCTCCATTTTACTCTCCCAGCCCCATCCCATTCTAATCCTCCCCCAACATCAGCTCCCTTCTAGTTCCAGCCTCACCCAGCATCCATTCCCTTCTAGTCCCTGCATCAGCCCATTTCCAGTCCTAGCAACCCCCCAACCCAATACCAGTCCTAGCCCCCCCCATCAACTCACTTCCAGCCCTAAACCCCCATCACCCCATTTCCAGACAGCCCCCATCAGCCCACAGCCCATTAGCAGTCCTACCCCCCCAGCCCATTAGCAGTCCTACCCCTGCCCGCCCGCCCGCCCATTAGCAGTCCTAACACCCCCCCCCTCCTGCCCATTAGCAGTCCTAACCCCCCCCCCTCCTGCCCATTAGTAGTCCTAACACCCCCCTCCTGCCCATTAGCAGTCCTAACCCCCCCTCCTCCTGCCCATTTGCAGTACCAACCCCCCCCCACCGGCCCCTGATCAGTCCTAACCCCCCCCTCCTGCCCATTAGCAGTCCTAACCCCCCCCCTGCCCATTAGCAGTCCTAACCCCCCCCGCCCTTTTGCAGTCCTAACCCCCCCTCCTGCCCTTTAGCTGTCCTAACCCCCCTCCTGCCCATTAGCAGTCCTAACCCCCCCTCCTGCCCATTAGCAGTCCTAACCCCCCCTCCTGCCCATTAGCAGTCCTAACCCCCCCTCCTGCCCATTAGCAGTCCTAACCCCCCCCTCCTGCCCATTAGCAGTCCTAACCCCCCCCTCCTCCTCCTGCCCATTAGCAGTCCTAACCCCCCCCTCCTGCCCATTAGCAGTCCTAACCCCCCCCCTCCTGCCCATTAGCATTCCTAACCCCCCCCCTCCTGCCCATTAGCAGTCCTAACCCCCCCTCCTGCCCATTAGCAGTCCTAACCCCCCCTCCTGCCCATATGCAGTCCTAACCCCCCCCTCCTGCCCATTAGCAGTCCTCACCCCCCCCCTGCCCATTAGCAGTCCTAACCCCCCCTGCACATAGCAGTCCTAACCCCCCCTCCTGCCCATTAGCAGTCCTAACCCCCCCCTGCCCATTAGCAGTCCTAACCCCCCTCCTCCTGCCCATTAGCAGTCCTAACCCCCCCCCCCCCCCGGCAAATTTTTAAAAAAAAAACGCAGGCTCTGGCTGCTGCCGCGGCAGATTGCAATGTCCCACGGGGCCCCCTCCGCCCGCTAAGCCCCACTGCAAGGGCTTTCAGATTCGCGAGGGAGAGCGTCTCCCTCGCGTCTCTGTTAAGCCCGCAGGGGCTAATGGGAAATTTCCCATCAGTCCTCAAAGGGGCTGATGGGAAATTTCCCATTAGCCCCTGCGGGCTTAACAGAGACGCGAGGGAGACGCTCTCCCTCGCGAATCTGAAAGCTCTTGCAGAGGGGCTTAGCGGGCGGAGGGGGCCCCGCGGGACGCTGCATTCTGCCCTTGCCGCGTCCGCAGTCAGAGACAGCTTTTTCTTTTTTTTGCGGACCTATGGCCCGCGTGCCAGCTGCAAGGCCTTCGCGTGCCACAGCTGGCACGCGTGCCATAGGTTCGCCATCGCTGGACTAGGGAGTAGTGGAAGTTGAGTAAGTCAGCCGAAGGAGCCAATGAGACAAGAGAGGGAGGGACTAGGGAGTAGTAGAAGCTGAGTAAGTCAGCCAAAGGAGCCAATGAGACAACAGAGGGAGGGACTAGGGGGTAGTGGAGGGAGCTTCCAGCACAAGGTTTTTCATCGACTAGTGGAAAGAGAGAGCTAGCCAGTCACAGCCAGAGCCAGAACCAGTCAAGTGAGTGGGTCTGAACAGTGATACTGGACTTCCCAGGGTCTTAAAAAATATATTTTTAATATGAGGATGGTTATGGTGCTGTTGTGCTGTGCTGCACTGCCTGAACTCTGGTCCTTGATTCACTTAAAAACATGTCCATGTCGCTACTTATTTTTTAATTTCAAACTATTCAGATGCTCACTGCTGCCAAGGACAGTTCATATCAATATATACGAGGGGGTACCCAAAAAAAACAGGAATTATTTTTTAAAAGCTATTTATTTCAAATTCTTTACAAAACAACCTTATCCCCTTCAAAATACTCTCCATTACAACTGATACATTTGTCCCACCGGTGCTTCCACTGTTCGAAACATTTTTTGTAGTCATCTTTAGAAATGGCTGACAGCTCCTCCCTCTTTTTTTTCTTGACTTCTTCAATGTTGTCAAATCGGTGTCCTTTCGTGACCCTTTTCATGCGTGGAAATAAGAAAAAGTCGCACAGAGCCAGGTCAGGCGAGTAAGGTGCGTGGGGCAGCGGAACCATGCCATTTTTAGCTAAAAACTGTCTAACAGAGATGGCTGTGTGTGCAGGTGCGTTGTCGTGGTGGAAGAACCAGTCTCCTGTCTGCCACAAATCGGGTCTTTTTTGACGAACAGTGTTGCACAATCTTCTTAAAACTTCCAAATAAAAGGTTTAATTGACGGTCTGACCTGGGGGAACAAACTCTGAATGAACTACCCCCTTGGCATCAAAAAAGCAAATCAGCATTGTTTTGATGTTTGATTTGACTTGACAACATTTTTTTGGATGGTGTGACGATGACGTCTTCCATTGGCTTGACTGTTGCTTTGTTTCTGGGTCGTAACCATAGCACCATGACTCATCACCTGTAATGACCTTTGACAGAAAATCTGGATCAGTTTCAAGCTATTGTTTCAAAACACGACATGTTTCAACTCGATGTTCCTTTTGATTGTCAGTCAGAACCCGAGGAACAAACTTGGCAGCAACCCTTTTCATTCCCAAATCTTCCGTTAAAATTCGCTGAACCGAGCTCCAAGATAACCCACTAATCTCTGACAGTTGATCAATTGTCTGTCGACGGTCTGTGAGCACAAGCTCTCTAATTTTTTCAATATTTTCATCGATTCGGGCAGTTGATGGACGCCCAGAACGAGGTTTGTCATCAATCGACATGTCGCCATTTTTAAACCGAGCAAACCACTGGTACACTTGACTTTTTCCCATAGCGTCATCTTGATAAGCTGTTTTCAACATTAAAACAGTTTCAGCAGCATTTTTACCGAGTAGAAAACAAAATTTTACAGCTGCAAGTTCTTCACTTAGACTTGTCATCATAACAAAAGAAACAAGAACAAAACAGCGCTAGCAAAAACAATCACTGCAGATGAACAGAACAAGCCAGGTCAACAACACAGGCGGCACTGAACTGACAATGAGTTGCACTATACACGCCTAGCGGCAGAAGTGCGTACTACACAAGCTTCGCCCACGGCAATGTTATTCCTGTTTTTTTTGGGTACCCCCTCGTATGCTTGCAGCCAATGTAATGCCACTCAAACTCTCAGCATTGTATATTTTATTAAATGCAAATCAGGCACACAATTATCAGGGTTTTTTTGTAACTCCTTGTTAGCATTTCAGTCTTCAAAACATGGCGCCTCTGTGTCCCTGCATCACCGTGGTTCCTGGGACTGACTGGCAGGTTACTCACACCATGTAAGGGCGGGCAGCCCACCACTTTAGGTTTCATAGTTATCGCCTAAGGAGTTAGCTCAATGAATGAAATCCAAGCTTTAGACTGCAATACATTTCTCTAACAGTAGTTTTCATCCTGCAGTGCACTAAGCATATTAGTGGTGAAGGATTTAAGTAGGTTCTTGTATTGATTCTTTCAATATATAGGATTATTTAGTTTAAATAGCTCTCCTATTTGGGCAATATTATTCCATTTGGTCCACCTTGGGGGTCAGGAAGTTCATAAATAAATCCACAGCACACAGTGAGGTATACTAAACTGCAACTTTACTGAAATATCATTGAGCTTCAGCATTCACAGTATTTCCCAAGAAGACACAAACACAGTATTCACAGTTCTAATAATAGATCTATATAATCTCATCCTTTCACCTTTAGAGTTTCTCCCCTACAGCTGCCTACACTTGCCCTTGGTAATTTTTGTGGGTGGGGCTAAGGTGGAGCATGGGTGGGACTTGGGGCGGGGAATGGGCGGAGCATGGCAAGCCACAGGTGTTGGGTTTTTCTCGGTGAAAAAGTTGGCAACCCTACCATAAACTAGCAGGTTATAAGTAATGAATCAGCACACTTATTACGCAGCTTAGGTCTCTGAGTCTCTCTGATGCCCTTATGCAGCTCTCTCATCCCAGTGCCCCACAGCAAGCCCTTCCTTCTTCAGACTGCATGCCCATATAGCTAGAGAGCTGGAACATGGCCTACTCGAGATGGCAGCTCTGCTTGCCAGTCCACTGTTGCAGCAGGAAACAGAAAGCAGGAAGAAGAGCACAGTAGTGGCAACTCCTCTCCAGGTTTACAAATTCAACTTCTTCTTTTGGAAATTAAGAAAACTGTTGCACGTGGAGGATGCTGTTTTCCTTAGATAGGGCTAAATTGGATTCTCAAAGAGCTTCAATTTTCCCCTATAGTCAGTCGCCATAGAACAACAATTCTTTAAAAGTCTGTCTTTATCTTGGAATTTATTGACTCCAGAAAAATTACTCAGCTGAGAAAGACACTGAAAAGATTTCAGAGTTAAAAATTGATCAGCTCTTTGGGAGAAGCAGCAGGTGATAAGTTCACACTCATCAGCCACTTGTTGACTCAAGCCCTTCAGTTCCTCTTGCCAATATAGCTTCTAATGCATCTAATACACTATCATGAGTTCTGACCTCAGTTTAGCCACACTCCAAGGAGAGCTTCTTTGATAATTCTTCTGGATCCTATACTGATTCTGCTTCCTGCAGGGTCAAGGCCCAGCGAAGCCTCAAGCACAGTTTCATATACTCCCCTAAAACCAAAATCTCCTAAGTGGGACAATTTCTTACTCCTCAGCAGCCACAGATTCCTTTATGGACAAGCAGCATGATGTGCTGGCACATATGAGTGACATCATCGGATGAAGGCCATGTGGAAGCATTTGAAAGTGCTCCATCATGCATGCGTGCTATTTCCTGCCTGTCGCCACTGGATGGGACTAAGTCTGTCTTTTCTCTCAGAGCACATTGGATGTGCATTCACTGTAGATTATTTTTTGTCTTCAGCGCTTTTTTTTTTCACTTTATTTCTCACCACTTGTCACGCTATGCTTCCCCCTGCTGCTGCTGCCATAAGTTTATTTGTCTCTTGGTTGTTTCTTAGGTAGATTTTTAGTCCATATTCAGGTTTCCTTTCTTTTTAGCACATCACCACTATAGGCTGCAGGCTTCCCAGTCGAATATATTTTTTCACAATTGAGTCATTTGATTTTACTGTGGTTATTTTTCTGGACATTATGTCCCAGCAACTCCCCGGCAGGTTTAAAAGGTGCATCAGGTGCGGTAGGACAATTTCTGCCATGGACACCATAGCTAGCGCTTCAGTTTATGAGCACTGACAGATGTCACAGGGACAAAGAGAGGCCTCAAGGGTCACAAAGAGCAGTGCAAAAGGATTTTTGGTGCCAATATGTCTGAGACATCAGTTTCAGCAGCATCGGTCCCCATGATCACAAAGCTATACTGAACGCTAGATGTGCATCGACATTGAAAGGATACACATTGCTGTCAGTGTTGAGCATTGATAGGGTCCACTGGGAACAGTCATTTACTGATTCCAATCAAAGAAGAGAAAGGATTCATCCTCAGCTTCATCAACACTAAGGACCCATGACAGTGAGTACCGGTTGGAGGACAAGGTGCATTGGCATCAGAGCACGATGTTGTAAGCACTGAGGTGTCTGTGGAAATGGTATCCTCAAAGCAGCCCTGAAGTGAGCACTGCTAATCCTCCTTGGTACCAGAGAGGCCACGCCTGTGCCTCAATAGACTCGCTGATCACCCCTAATATAGACTAACTGTCAAAGACAGTCTTCAAGGAGCATCTTCAGAAGAGATTTGAGGATAGGATGGAGAACTTTGCATTATGTAAGCCTACTGCTTCGACCATCTTGACGGTGGTGCATCGAGACATCAAGCCTATTCTCCAATTCCTCAACTGCACCCCCCCCCTTCCTCCTAAGGAGGCTGTGAAAGTGCCCATTTACAGAATCCTAAGATGATGATGTGGGAGACCCACTCTCTCGGTGCCATCTGTGAACAAGTTGTAGCAAATCCAGAAGGCAACCAGATTCAAGAAGATTCAGCTGCAGGACCATTCCATGGTCATTGAATACACTCTCTAAAGAGCCAAAAGTTCCAAGACCCACTCTTCAGTCAGGATAGATCAGATAGTGGAGTCTTTTGGGAGAAACGTTTTCAGAACTCTATGCTAATGTCCCACATAGCTTCCTACCAACTCTTCATAGGCATGCACTTGCAGAACATCATGTGCCATATGCAGGAATTTGCTGACTGTATCCCTCCAGAGAAAGCCAAGGGAAGGAGTGTGGAAAATACATAGTCCAAGCGATTTATATTTTCGATATGGTATCGAGATCCTCGTTAATGAGTATTGGTGCCTGGAGACTCTCATGGCTCCAAGCTTCAGACATGCAATTTGATGTTCAGGAGAAACTTACTGACATGCCATGTCATAGAAATAATCTCTTCAGAGATAAGGTGCAGGAGGCTGCTACTCTTATCAAGCAGCACAGTAACATTCTGAAAGTCTTCTCAAGGCCCACTTCTGACCCAATCTCCTTGTCATTCAGGAGGTATCACAATAGTGGGCAAAGGAGGTGTAGGTACCCTCCTGCCTCCCACTCCACCCAGACAAAGCAGAGCTTTCACTCTTATTCCAGACAGCAAGGGACCCAGAAGTCCCAGCTGTCTCCAAAACTAAAATCTGGAACAGAGTTTTGAGTGTCTCCTTGAAAACATGTCTAGTCCCAGTACTAGTGCCAGATAACCTACAAGTAGTAGGGAGGCTATGTTTTTTCACTAACCATTGGCCCTTTCAACCTCTGACATTTAGGAGCTCACCATCATCCAGTGTGGGTACAGATTAGATCTATTCAACATCCCACTAAATCACCCACTGAGAGTATCTTTTGATGGCTCGCAGGTTACTACTACTACTGTTCAGCACTTATAAAGCTCCACGCACGCAGCGCTGCACAGCTAACCTACAAGAGGTAGCCAACATACAAGAGACAGCCCCTGCCCGTCAGAGTCATGCTCATCGGAGCTTATAGTCTAGTTACTGCAGAGGTTTTGCACTTAACGTGTTCAAAATTTATGTCAATCTGCATTAACTGCAAAACCTTACTGCGTTTTAGTCAATAGGTTTTTCAGTCGAAAAAAAAACTCCACTTGCTGAATGCTGCTCTAAGCTAGAACATAAAGGGCTCCATATTTAAAAGCACTTATCCAACTATATGTATAGTGTTGGGCGGTGTGTGAATGGAGGATGGGTGGTTCTAGTAATTATCCATATAGTGGAGAGGAGGAGTGGCCTAGTGGTTGGGGCAAGGTACTTCAGGCCAGAAGGTTGGGGGTTCAAATCCCACTAGAGGACAGCAACTATTTTACATATTCCCTGTAAAATAGTTATCTCCACGTTATAATGCCCTGTTCAATGTAATTTCAGTTTGTTCAATGTAAACTGCACTGATGCAGAATAGTGCAGTATATAAGAGAATATAAATAAAATATAGCAGCAATATTATGTCTGCTATCCAGATAAATTATCTGGATAATATAGAACAGCAAAGAGGTTGAATATTGCCACTATTTGGATAACTGATGGTCGTCTTGGTGTCTAGAGGGGGAGCAGGAGTGATACTCAATTACTCCTGCTCAATCCAATGCCAGGTTCAAAATGGCACCAGCTGAATCCTAGTCTTGCAGTACTCAGGGCTGCTTTTGCCTAGGGACAGCAGGGCCCCCATTGTGCAGGGACCTGCAACAACTGCCCCTTTTGCCCATAGGTAAAAGCGGCCCTGAGTACTGCGAGACTATCACTAGGATTCAGCTGGTGCCATTTTGAACCTGGCATTGGATCAGGCAGGAGTAACTGGTTATCACTCCTGCCCCACACTAGACACTGAAGAGATCTTCCGTAAGTTGTGAGGGAAGGTCAAAGATGGAGGTGATCATCTGGAGTGGGGAATCTGCCTTTTATTGGGGTTTTCTACCTTTGTCTGGGAGGTGGGGAGGGTCCAGGGAGTATTCTGCCTTTGCCAGGGGCGTTTGGGGAGGGTAAAGGCAAGTTGCTATTGATGTCAAGGGAAGACCATGGAGAGTCTGCCTTTGTTGCGGGGTGCAGGATAGAGGTGATCGATGCAGTACGGAGCTGCTATTTTAAAAGGTTGCAGATATGGAATATGGGAAGAGAAGGACACTCTTTTTCCCATGTACAGGATTTTAAAATCGCTGCTCCAAACAGACATGCTGGCAAATGGACATGCAGTCCTGCCTGTCTTTATAGTATTTTTTAAAAGATTCTGCATTTTGCAGGGTTTTTAATAAAATGCCAGGGGAATGTGAAAGTCTTGATTTAGACATTTTAATTCTCATCTCAACAGTCTATGTAAAATGGGATTCCATGTGTAATAGGTTTTTTTTCTATATTTTCTGTTTTTTCCTGATTTTATTGTACTCTGCTTTGAGTGCCTTGGATTAAGCAGAATAACAGTATGTAATTATATTAAATCAGAAGCAAAAAGGTGCAATTTTATTGTTGTTGCGGTTAAGTGCTGTTAAGTCAATGTAAACTTCTGGCCACCCTGCAGATAGTTGTCCATGTTGTGATTATTACTGCTCATATTAGTGAAAAGTGTGGATATTCATTCACTTTGAAAATGAACCCAGGAGAAATATTTGCACACATTTGCACCTGTTAACTCATTCAGATATTTTTTTCTGATTTAAAGTAAGCATATACTTTTGAAAATGCAAAACTATGGGGGATATTTTAAAAGCCCTATTCAGGCTTTGGACATCTGAAAATGTGCATGCAGATGTACAAAGCACAGAGACATCCCTGGAGCCATTTTTAGAAGCTGTTGCTATAGAGATCTGCAGCGCAAGGATGTCAAAGTAGCAAAGGGGGCATGGCAGTGGTATGTTCAAGGCATTCCAAGCCAGATGGACATGCGCACCCGATTTCAGAACCAGCGAACATGTTGCCAACCACTTGAGTGCTCCAGGACATGAATAGACAACAGAAAAGATCTCGCTCTGCCATCCAAATAGCTGGAGGGCATATAGAAGAAGGTACTGTGCTATCCACTATCATTTTCATGTTGATAACGAAAATAGAAGGGAAACGAGGACACTTGTGTTTGGGTTGGCATGCTGATGCATATCTCTGAATGCAACATAGCTGGCAGAGGGACATGCATTCAGCACAGGATAGATGCCCCAGGTTTTTGGCAGCGGCGACGTCTGTGTGGCCATGGGCGCCACAGTCCATTTCAGGCACATCCAAGTCTCTAAATCATGCCGAAACTTGCACGTGTCCGGTGTGTTTTTTTACCATGGATAGCCCAGCTTGTATCCGGATGTCCTTTCCAAAATGCTCCTTAACCTGCATAAGTGAAAATCCCCTCCAACTCTCAGTGCCAGGAATGGCTCTTCAAGCTGCAGGTAGGCTGGTATGGGTATAGGCACTGCAATGTAAGCTTACACGCACATACGGCAGGCAATTTTGTTAAAGGTCATTTCCCTAAATAAAACAATGCTGTACCTGAGGAAATGGCTTTGAAAATCGCCCAGTCTATTGTAAGAAAATGTACTATGCAAAATTTGTATTTGTCTAGGTCTAGTTTGAACTGGAAAATATTATGGAATGCTGTTCTGAAGCACCCCAAGTCGGGATGCTGTCGATTTCATGGTATCTTCTGAAAGCTGCCTGTTGTGTGCCATTGTGCATGCAGTGTATCCAATGTCCCTACTGACTCTAACTGGTTTGGTGTGACCCAGGTTTTATCTGTTCTTTGGTTTTTAGGTAGGGAACCTTGGCCTTCTCTTCATGCTCCTCTTCTTTATCTACGCTGCTCTGGGTGTGGAGCTATTTGGCAAGCTAGGTAAGTTTATTTTCTAGGAATAATTTACCATTCTTGGAGAACGTTTTGGAAAGAGATGATTGGACAGAGAAACTGAGGAGAAACGAGATTAAGAATCTAAAAATAAAGGAGGTTAATCTTCAGCTGCAGCAGCAACCACATTAATTTAAACACTACTGCCAGTATTTAAATTATTATGTATATTAAATGCCGCTACAGATCTAGTTAGTGGTGCTGAACATAAGTGTCAGAAAGGGGTGGGCTACATGGGCCTTGGCCCCACCAAAACTCACAGCATGACAGGCAGCAGGGATCCCATCCCTCACGGGCAGAAGAAGAAAAGCCGCGATCGCAGCAAAGACCCTTCTTGTCTCCCTGCGAGAGATCGGATCCCTGCAGGCAGAACAGGATGGGTCCCTTGGGGCAGAACATGGGGCAGCGCTTGGGCCCCCCAAAGAAAAAGGCCTTCCGCCTCCCCTGGTGCTGAATATATGTGAAATGTGGACACTGCTGTACCCAATATACATTTAGTATAGGTCTGCTATTCAGCAGGCCTAAAATAAACCTATAACTTATCCAGATAGTGACTGAATATCACTACTCTCTGAATAATTTCATAGCCCCCAATTCCTTTGCCCCTTTACTATACCATTTAGATAGATATTCGGCCTGATACTATTCATATAGTGGCTGAAAATCCACAGATAGGGAAGTTATACGTTCAATGGCCATGGGTGAACATGTGAAGGCACATTTTAGATAGTCATAGAGAGGGGCAGTGCATTTTTCCTAGCAAAAAAGCTGCTAGTACTCATTTGCAGAGCTCTTTCATTAATACATGAGAACCATGGGTCAATTTTAGCAGGCAATGAAAAAAAGTGCCAGTACGCCATATCACGGTGTATCCCCTCAAAAAAAGCCCCGGAGAGGGCAATTCACATGTCCATGTCAGGACAGGGAGAATTCTGACAGTATTTAACAAGAGGCTCTGCCAAACATAGATCCTCTTGTAAAATAGCTACAGGACTGCACAGGTATGCTTCTCCACGTCCTGCAGGAACAGCAGTCTTAAGAGGCTTCACAAGGAAAAAAAATCATGGATAAACTCTGAACATATGTGTGTCAGCAGTATCTTAAAATCGCTGCTCCTGTGGTGAAGGCTCATTTGGTTCAACACCACAGGTCATGGCACATCCATGCTGACCTCAGACCTTTATCTCCTCCCTTACCTCTGAAGCACAATGTCCAAGACCCCTTCTCCAGGCATCTCCAATACCCTCTCCTCCCCCAAGGACCCCCTTGGAACAAAATACCCTCTAACCAACTCCCCAACAACTATAACCCTCCCTTGTGGCCCCCCAGGAGACTCTCCATCCCCTGATTCTCATACCTAGTCTTGCCAGGAGTCAACAGTTGTCAGTGGGAGCAGGAGTGATGCCCATTGGCTCCTACTCAGCTCATGGCCCAATTCAAAATGGTGCCAATGATCCACTAGCAGTAATCTTGCGGTACTGTTTAAGTAGAGAAATTTTGCGTATCGTTCATTTCCTTTCCTGGAGTCCTGCTAGACCAGTCCAGACAAGTGGGTTATTTCCTCCTGCCAGCAGATGGGAGACAAAGAAAAGAAATTAAAACTGTGCCATGATATCACCACTAGCCAGTATGAGATTGCCTGAAGCAGTGTTGAAGAACCTTTTGTGTTAGACCCGAAGCGTGTGGCATGTCGCAAATTTCAACATTTATTTTTTATTTATTTATTTACATTCTCTTATATACCGCGCTATTCTGCATCAGTGCGGTTTACATTGAACAAACTGAAATTACATTGAACAGGGCATTATAACTTGGAGATAACTATTTTACAGGGAACATTCTGGCATTTCTTCATTTAGATGTTTATTTTCCATCAGCTTTCAAAAGATTATCAACAAAGCTAAGTGTTAAGTTTTATTCTTTATAGAAAACTTTAGAAAAAGGAGATGTCGCATTGGTGTATGGTAGTTTTCCATGCACTTTGACGATTAGCTCTGACAAAAATTAATAGGTTAAGGGGCTTTCTTTCTATATGTTAGGATCTTGACTATACGGATATTTATTTGATTCTGACTGGCTTGATTTTTTGGATTCTATGATATCACCACTGGCATAACACCTAGCACAGCTAGAGGGAGCACTCAGTATTTTCATAACAAGCAATGGAAGGTAGTCAAATCCTCCCAAGGAACCCCTCAACAAGGACAACTATATACAATCTCTGCTTGGTCCGAAGATACAAATATACAGAAGGTTGCAGTCCAAGGCACAAGGCTTAATGGGGAGGGTCCTGGACTGGTCTAGCAGGACTCCAGGAAAGGAAATTAATGGTAAGTAAAATTTCTCCTTCCAGATCTTCCTACTAGACCAGTCCAGACAAGTGGGATGTACCAAAAGGCAGGAAGAGATTGCAGTGGAAGAACACCCACGTGGCCACTTGGACATGCACTTCTAGCCAGTAGTGCCACATGAAGGAGCCAAGGAGGACCAAATACTGTAGCCGCCCTGCAATTGTTCAAGAGCGATGCACGAGTTGCCTCCGCCCAGAAAGCTGCCTAGGCCTGAGTCAAATGAGCTTTGAGGCCTGGGGAAACAGGCTTAGCCTGCATCAGGTGGGCTGAGGCAATAGTGTCCTTGATCCAGCAACCTAGGATCACCGTGGACACTGCTTGTCCCTTCTGGATTCCGGCGAAAAGGACAAAGAAGTGACTGGAAAGACTAAAGTAATTTGTCACTTTCAAGTACCACAAGAGTGCACAATGGAAGTCACAAAACGCAAGCCCTTGTCTGCTCTGGTGTATTGGTCTGGTGAAAAGGCCAGCAAGAACAGCATCCAATTGACGTGAAAGAGAGAGAGCACTCTGGGCAAGAAAGAGGGAACCAGGCGAAAGGTCAGCCCTTTGGCTGAGAATGTCAATAAGGGGTTGCAGCAGGAAAGCACCCACAATTCCAAAATCCACTGCGCCGAAATGATAGCTACCAAGAACACTTTTTTCAGGGACAGATCCTTGATGATAGCCTGCCTGAGAGGCTTGATGGGTGGACACATGACTGCTTGGAGTGTCAAGTCCCACGGCAAAACTATGGAGTCAACTAGTGGACGAAGGGACAAACCCCATGAAGAAAGCGGTTCACATCCCGGTGCACCACCAGCATATGGCCTGCAACTGGACCACGAAAACAGGAAAGTGCCGCTACCTGCATTCTGATCGAGCTCGTGAAACACTTCTCAACTTAAGAACATAAAAACATAAGATATGCCATACTGGGTCAAACCAAGGTCCATCAAGCCCAGTATCCTGTTTCCAACAGTGGCCAATCTAGGTTACAAGTATCTAGTAGTTTCCCCAAAAGGCACAGGTTCTACAGTGCTTGTATTGGGACAAGCAGTGGATTTCCTAGGTCTCCTTTAATAATTGATTATGGACCTTTCCTCCAGGAACTTGTCCAAACCTTTTTTAACTTGGCTACACTAACAGCTTTTACTACATCCTCCGGTAACGAATTCCAGAGTTTCATTACATGTTGAGTGAAAAAATATTTTCTCTTATTAGTCTTAAATAGCTTACCCTGTAGCTTCATTGCATGTCCTCTAGTCTTTCTATATTTTGATGGCATAAACCATCAATCTACGTTTGCCCTATCCACTCCATTCATTAATTTATAGACCTCTATCATATCATATGAATGGAGTGGAACGGGTAAACGTAGATCGATTGTCTACATCATCAGAATATAGAAAGACTAGGGGACATGCAATGAAGCTACAGGGTAAACTATTTAAGACTAATAAGAGAAAATATTTTTTCACTCAACGTGGAATCAAACTCTGGAGGATGTAGTAAAAGCTTTTAGTGTAGCTGGGTTTATAAAAGGTTTGTACAAGTTCCTGGAGGAAAGGTCCATACACCATTATTAAAAGAGACCCAGGATATCACTGCTTGACCCAATACAAGCATTGGGGAACCTGTGTCTTTTGGGGAAACTGCTGGTACTTATGACCTAGATTGGCCACTGTTAAAAACAAGATACTGGGCTTGATTGACCTTGGTCTGACCCAGTATGGCATATCTTATGTTCTTATGTTCTCCACTCAGCTGTCTCTTTTCCAGGTTGAAGAGCCATAACCTTTTTAGCCTCCCTTCATAGGGGTATTCTTCCATCCCCTTTACGATTTTGGTGGCTCTTCTCTGTACTGTTTCTAATAACGCTATATCCTTTTTTAAGATATGGCGACCAGGATTGCACACAATATTCAAGGTGCGGTCGCACAATGGAACGATACAGAGGCATTATAATATCCTTTGTTTTATTCTCCATTCCTTTCCTTATGATACCTAGCATTCTATTTGCTCTCTTGGCCGCCGCTACACACTGGGTTTCAACATATTATCCACAATGACGCCTAAATCTTTTTCCTGGGTGGTGGTTCCTAATGTGGAACCTTGCATCGTGTAACCATAGTTTGGGTTGTTCTTTCCTAGGTGCATAACTTTGCACTTGTCCACATTAAATTTCATCTGCCATTTGGATGCCCAATCTTCCAGTTTATCAAGGTCCTCTTGCAATTTTTCACATTCCTCATGGGTTTTAAGAACTTTGAATAATTTTGTGTCATCTGCAAATTTGATTACCTCACTAGTTATTCCTATTTCCAGGTCATTTACGAATACCGATCCCCGTATGTGGGAGCAGCGATGGCCAAACGATGAACCACAAAGACAAAATGTCATCCAAAGATAACGAGAGCACCGCAGCTGGATCAGAGCCTATTGAGGGCCCAGAAGCGATTTAGACATTGAAGACCTGGCTTATAGAATTCATGGAGGATCTTAAAGCAAAAATGGGTCTATTTAAGACTGAACTGAAGGAGACTCTGGGGGCCCTAAGACAAAACCTGAGGGACCTAGGGGCAAGGGTGGAAGAAAAGGAAGATCAGCTGGAACAGCAGGCAGGCATGCTGGGCAAACTGTGGTCCGGCTGGGTTGAGCTGAAACAAGTGCACGAACTGCTAAAAGCAAAAACAGAGGATTTAGAGGATAGGCTGCGACGCTGCAATGTGCATGTAAGGGGGATCCCCGAGGAGCCACAATTTAAGGATTGTGAAGCAGTGCTACTACAAATATTTGGTGCATTGTTGGAGACAGCAGATCCCGCAGTTGAAATGGATGAACAGCAGCTGCAAATTGATAGAGCACATCGGGGTCTGGGGCCTGGGTCCCACGTGTGACAACAGACCGCGTGATGTGATAGCCTGCATGAGATCCATTAAGATGAAGGAGAAGCTTCTGGCAGCATCCTACAAACTGGGGCCCTTCAAGTGGCAAGGGAGTGCAATCGAGCTGTTCCAAGAACTGTCGGCAGGCACACTCCAGCGACGGCGGGAACTGCAAGAGAGAACATTGCTGTTGTGCAAAGAAGGATGGAGATATAAATAGTTGTATCCTTTTGGACTTTTGGGGAGGCTTCAGCATAGGGGGAGATCAGAAGGCAGTAGAAGGAGAGAGACTGGTAATTACTAAAACGAATCGATGGTACGGATAGGATCAATAAATGCTAAGGGGCTTAACAATCGACACACGAGGCATCAAATGTTTAGAGAAGCAGAGCGGTTGGGATGGGAGATTATATTACTACAAGAGACCTACTACCTGAGGAGAAAGGATGAAGGGCTGTTAAGGAGGGCGGCCTACCCATGCCAGTATTTTGGAGGCTTTATGGGAGAAAGGGAGAGTAAAAAGGGGGGTGTAGCTATACTACTAAGGTGGGGCTGTACATTTAGAGTGGGTGATATGGGACAAGGAGGGACAGGTTCTGCTACTTAGAGGGGACTGGCAGGGAGAGAAAGTAACCGTAGCCAATGTATATGCACCTAATGAGAGAAAGGTAATCTTTTGGAGGGGGGTCCGGGAATTGCTTACTAGATATGTCCAAGGGAAGCTTATATTAGGGAGGAATTTCAATTTAGCGCGTCAGCCAAAGTGGGATAGACAGTCCAAGGGAGGGGATGAAAACAAAAAGGCAAGAGGGGAAGTGAATCAAATCATGAAAAAGTACCATCTTGGGGACACCTGGAGGCAACAACATAAGGGTGCAAAGAGTATACTTTTTATTCCAAGCCACATGATAGTTATAGCCGGATTGACTACCTGCTTCTCAATCATTGGTGGGATTTAAGGGTCCAGGAAGTAGAAATTGGCAATATCACCTGATCAGATCATGCCCTCATGTGGGTAGAGATAGGGGATAGTAGGGGAGAAGGAGGAGTAAGATTTTGGAGGCTGAATGAAAGCTTATTGAAAAAGGAGGAAGCAGCAAGGGATGTAAAAGCATGCCTTCAGGAGTATTGGAGGATTAATGACCCAGGGGAAGTACGGAATGTGAGTTTATGGGAATGAATGAAGGCAGTGGTCTGTGGGAGGCTACTAATGTGGGCAGCAAAATTTAAAAAGCAAAGGCTCGAAAAAGAGGATGCCCTACAATGAGAAATTAAGCGAGCGGCTGAGCAATACAGAGAACAGGGAACACCACAGGGTCTCAAGCAGCTAAATCAACTCCGAATGGAGCTGCATAAACTGCAGGTGGTGGAAATTGGGTTTCAGCTGAATAGGTCGAAACAGCGCTACTATAAATGGGGGGACAGAGCAGTGAGATTACTAGCTAATAAGCTGCACAAGAGAGAAGCTCAAGCGGCCATAACAGCAATTAAGGGAGAAAGGGGAGGCGGAGTGAAGATGGCAGCACCTTAGGTGTGTAGCGCCTCAGCTTTTTCCTTTTGCATTACCTTGTTAGATATGGCCCCTAAGCAGCGTGGTAACCCCAAGGCCAAGTCGACTAAAGGAGTTTCCCCCACGGCGGGACAGCAGCAGATTGAGGCCCTCCTCCTGAAGGCCCTGGCACTGGAGAAGGCTGTTTGGAAGGCTCACTAATGCGGAGCGCTAATGGGGAGGCATCCATAGTTGAGCAACAAATATCAGACCCACAGCTGCATTTTGCTGCCCCACTCTACCCGGAGTCTTTGGAACCGGGTCTTGTTGACATCGACCTAATGACTTCTGGTGGAAGGGAAGGTGGAGTTGTGGGACAGCCAGCCTCATGTTCAATGCCGCGTTTGGCTCTTCCAGTCCAGGGTGAGCTACTTGTGGAGGGTCCCGATATGGCTGGAGAGCTAGCATCGTGTGCTTTGCCAGTTGTGGGGAAGAGTTTGCACTTGGAAGTTTTGCCCTCGGTTTCTCAACAACAGAATTCTGGTGAGATTTCATTGTCTGCTATTTGGACTATGCTAGTAAATCTTGAAGCTACTGTTTCGAAGCGTGCATCGGATGTCTCTGCTCTAGTGCAAGTAGTGGCTCAAAACTCTTTGCAACATCAGAACTTTAAGAAAGAAGCCCATGAGAGACTTGGTGAACTTGCAAAGGAAGTCAGTGACTCTAAGACTGTGATCAATCAACTTGTGAAAGATAAAATTTCTGTTCATAAGAAACTGGAACAGTTTGAGAATAAATGTATGGGGTTAAATTTGAGAATTTAAAATTTTCCTCAGGTTGTACATGTTTTTCCTTTAGATACTTTCAAGAAATATATGTGTGAGGTACTTTCTATTCTTGATTCTGCATTTCCTCCTATAACTAGAGCTTATTTTTTTACCTGTGAAGAAAGCTGGTCAAGATTTACCTATCCCTGATGTTCCTGATAATTTGTCTAATTTTCTTGAAAGTTCTTCTCTCTCAGTGTTGGCGCGATCTACTTTACTGGTTAGTTTTGTTTTTGAAACAGATCTTTCCAGGTCACTGTATTTCAAAAATCTTTCTGTACCTTTCATGGGCGAGACTATAAGAAGTTTTCCTGATGTGAGCTGCGCTACACAAGAGCGAAGATGTCAGTTCTTAGCAATGCGACAAGTGACAGTTGCTTTGGGGGCCAGCTTTTGTTTGCATTACCCCTGTAAATGTTTTGTTTCGTATGTTGGGGTAAAATATATTTTCTTTGCACCTGAGCAGCTTCAGGCCGTTTTGAACCGTAAGAAGTTGCTGACACTGGCGGGATTGGGTGAGGGTGGTGTTGATCAGAAGTAGGCCACACATTGTATTGTAGGAGCACTAGGTTGTGTGCCTATTGCTGGTATATGGTTTTCAGTTGATATTTGTTTCTTTTGGTTTCTCCATTTGATAATATTCTGCCCTCTCTATTATTGGGGTCTAATTTGAGATGGACTGTAGTTTGTTTTGGGTGCTTTCCCCCCTCTTTGTTATCCATTTTTCCTTTGCTTTATTATTCTCATGTTTCTGTAACAAAAATTATACTTGGAATTTTGTTAAAACTTATAAATAAAAATTTTTTTAAAAAAGGGAGAAATGGAGAAGGGGAGAGATTCTGCGGACAGAGAAACAAATTGGGGACAGATTCTGCCAATTTTACTGGGACCTATACCAGTGGCAAGAGGGGGGGACCCCAAAGCAGGGGGAAGAATACTTAAAAGAGATAGAGCTCCCGAGTTTTGGGGAAGGCCCTAGAGGAGGAGATAATGAGGGAGGAAGTTGAGCAGGCCCTCCAAGAACTGCCCAGTGGGAAAGCACCTGGAATAGATGGGCTCACAGTAGCTTTCTATAAAACTTTTGGGAATGATCTTATGGAGATATTGCTAAGGGTAATTAATGGCATACAGGAAGTGAGGGGGGGGGGACCTCTTTACAGAAATGCTTACAGCAGGGATTACAGTCCTGCCGAAGGAGGAGACGGGCCCCCTGCTTTGTGGGTCGTATCACCCTATCTCACTACTTAATGTGAATGTAAAAATCCTTGCAAAGGTGCTAGCAAATAGACTAGCAAGATGGTTTCCCGCATTGGTAGGACTCAACCAAACTGGGTTCATAATGGGAAGGCAGACATCATATAACATCAAGAGGGCACTGGAGGCCATCTGAGCGGTGCAGCATCAAGGGGAGGAAACTATGGTGCTCTCTATGGACGCTGAAAAGGCATTCAATCGAGTAGACTGGGACTTTCTTTTTTCAGTAATGCAAGAAAGATGGGCATAGGCCCGAAGTACGTGGAAAGGGTACAGGACCTATATCGAGGCCCTAGGGCGGCAAGGATAAAGATTAATGGGAGATATTCTGCTACTTATGCATTATAAAGGGGAACCCAGCAGGGGTGCCCTCTGTCTCCTATATTGTTCGCTATCACAGTAGAGCCCTTGGCACGAGCTGTAAGAGCAGATGAGAAGGTGAGGGGTATAACGGTGGTGGGGCGCCAACACAAGATATCATTATTTGCAGATGATGTCTTCTTGGTGGTGACTTGCCTGGAGGAGAACTTGCCAGAGATTATGACCCAGCTAAAGAAATACGGGGAAGTCTCAGGATTTAAAATGAATATGGATAAGACAGAGGCTTTGAATATTAATCTATCAAAACAGATCCTGGAGAGATTGAAGCAATTCTATCCCTTTAAGTGGGCTAGAACGGCCATAAAATACTTAGGGGTCAACATAACGTCCCATCCGCAGAGCGTATATGCAGCTAATTATAGCAATCTATGGAAAGAGGTGGGGTAGGACCTACAGGAATGGGCAGAGGCAGAAATATCATGGTTGGGCCGTATAGTGGCGATAAAAATGAATCTCCTGCCGAGGGTACTATACTATTTCCAAGCCCTACTGGTGACAGTTCCGGGAGCACACCTGAGAAACCTCCAGAGGAAAGTAAACCAGTTTATTTGGAGGAAAAGACCACCCTGGATGAAGAGAGCTGTTGTGTATAGACAGGGAGAGGAGGGTGGGCTGGGGGTGCCAAACTTCCAAGCGTATTACTGGGCCGCCCAGGCCCAGCATGTGATGGATTGGCAGGGAAGGGTAGAAGTGAAGAATTTTGTGGCTATGGAGGAGGCATTCGGAGGGGGGAAGCCTTTGGAGTGCCTCCCATGGATGGGGAAGGGAGAGAGGAGCTAAGGTGCAGGATAACCCATATGTATGATATGTGCTTCAAGTGTGGGATAAAGTTAGGGAAGTCGAAGGAAAGGGATTAGGAGTTCAGTTTTCTCTAATGCGGGAGTTGTGCTATACGAGGGAATTTCTGCATGGGAGGTAAGGTGGGGTCTATAAAAAGGGGGCAAGGGTGGGGTTAAAGTGGTTTTACCAATTTGTGGATGGGGGGAATGGGTACCCTTCGAAGATTTACAGGAGGAGTTTGGATTGAGAGAAGGTGACAAATTATATTACAGGCAGATAGTGCATTTTCTAAAGCAGAAAATGGGGAAGGGAGGCCTAGAAGGGGATTACACACAGTTGGAAGTAATATGGTATGGAAAGAGGACCTCCCCGGGATTAATCTCAGCTCTGTATAAAGCAATACAGGGGACTCTGGGCAGTAAACATCAGTACATGATAGAGTGGGAAAAAGACCTGGGGTTTGAAATTGAGGGAAGACAGTGGAAAACCATATTTGTCAAAGCCAGAAGACTTCCCTTTTCTGTGGCTATAAAGGAAAATTGGTATAAGGCGGTCATGAGATGATACTAGACACCCAGCCGCCTACATAAAATGTTCCCAACAACAATAAAACAATACTGGAGAGAGTGTGGGGAAGTGGGAACCTTCTTTGGTGGGCCTGTCCAAAAATAGTGCCCTTTTGGGAGGGGATTCAAGAATGGATTCGGGATGTAGTGGGGGCTAAAGTGGTAATGAACCCAAGTGGTTATTTGATGGGATGGTGGAGGGAAGAGGGTCCACAGAAAGAAAGGAGGAAAATAATGGCATCTTAAGTGCTGCGCGATGTGAGCTGGCCTATCGGTGGAAGCAAAGAAATGCCTAACAAGTGGAAGCACTGCATAGAAAGACTGCGACAGATACATCTAATGGAAACATTGACAGCTACCCTCCAACAACAAACTGATAGATTTGAGAGATTATGGAGCAGAGTACTGGCCTACTTATGCAGGGGAGGGGGTAAGGGGAGGTGAGGAGGGGGGAGGGGAAAAGTCTCAGCCTAGGCAGTACGGGGTGGGGCGAAAGGGAGCGTTTGCTTGCGTTCTGTCTCCTATGCCTCCTCCCTTGTTTTGGCCAGCAGGGGATAAAATGTATAGTCCAGGACTGAAGTAAGGACTGCCACTGTTGATGTTGATTTATTATGATAGAGTTAAGATATGGGGGGAGGGGAGAGTAGATGGGAATAGAACAGGGTGGATATTAATAAAATAACATATTAAAGGTGGGGGGGGGGATAATATGTATATCGTGAGTTGAAGATAATGGTTTTAAGATTGTGAACAAATACTGGAACTATGAAAACTGTTCAATAAAAAATATAAATACAAAAAAAAAAAAGTCCAGATACACTATATCAACCAACTCACCTTTGTCTACCTGTTTATTCACACCTTCAAAAAAACATAACAGATTAATGAGAAGACCTTCCTTGGCTTAAGCCATGTTGGCTGTCTCTCATTAAGCCATGGCTATCTACGTGATTAGTAATTTTGTTCTTTATAAACAGCTTGTTGTTCTGGTCTTTTGTTATATTGTAAACTGCGCTGATCCCAAATAGTGCGGTATATAAGAGCTTGTAATAAATATATAATAAATAAAATAATGGTTTCTACCATTTTCCCCGGTACTGATGTCAGGCTCACCGGTCTGTAGTTTCTTGGATCACTCCTGGAACCCTTTTTAAAAATTGGCATTACATTGACCATCCTCCAATCTTCAGGTATTACAGATGATTTTAATGATAGTTCACAGATTACTAATAGTAAGTCTGCAATCTCATATCTTATCTCCTCTTGAAGGAAGGCTAGAATTGAGGGGATCAAGACCCCTTGGGGAAAAGTGATACTGACGACACCAGTTCTTGAAGAGGTACCAGACCCAGGCATAAGCAATGAGGTGAAGCGCCGCCTTGTCTTCAACAGGGAATGACCCTTCCGCCTTAGGCAACCCTGCCATAGTAGGCCCCTCCTGTCCCAGAGGCACAGGGACTGGGAGGCAAGGAGACAGACAATGTTTGCATACCCCGGCCAATGAGACCAGTCTTGTGCCACCAAGATTACCAAGGTCAGGTGATCCTTGATGCTCCAAAAGACTCTGAGTATCATGGCCCATGGGGTGGGACACACAGAGTAGGTGGTCCGAGGGCCAGGGCTGGACCAGTAAATCCACCCTCTTGGCCTTGGGCTCTGAAAAATGGCTGAAGAAGGAGGAGATCTTGGCATTGGCTGCTGTTGTATCCAGTCCACCCCCGGGAGGCCCCACCGCTCCACTATCTGGTTGAATGCCTATGGAGTAAGTTCCCAATCCCTGGGATAGAGAAGATGACGGCTGAGGAAATCCACTTCCCGACTGTCTTCACCCGCAATGTGCTAGGCTGTACTACTACTACTATTTAAGTGCTTGGAGATGCAGTTCTGCACAGGGAAACAGAGACATTTCCCAAACTAATCCCAGGCATTTCGTTCTGCCCTGGCTATTGACATAACCCACCGCAGTTGCTTTGCCTGAGAAGACTTGCACAATGCTCCTGTGGAGCAGCTCACTTAAGTGCAGCAATGCCAGATGTATGATTCTGACCTCTAGGTGATGGATGGCCCATCTTGCTTCCACCAGTGACTACTGACCATGTGCAGTCTGACCAAGACAGTGAACTCCCCACCTGGAAAGGCTGACATCAGTGGTGAGGAGCACCCAGGCTGTAATTTCGAGGGGCATCCTCCTCTACTTGTTATCGGGGGAGGTCCACCAGAGGAGGCTGTGTCAATATGAGAGAAGAAGCAGGAGGAGGGCTCGATAGTCCTGCAAGCATAGGAACCAGCCAGTCAGCAAGGCCTGCTGTAGAGGACACATGTGTGCTTGTTGCAGCCATAGCTCCCCAAAAGCTGAAGGTAGTCCCAAGTTGTGGGATGGAGTTCCTAAAAAAGTCCCAAGGTTGGTTGTGGAACTTAGCCCAGTGCTCCCCATAGGGAAGACTTTGCCTACGCGGATGTCAAAATAGGCCTCAAGAAAGTTCAGGTTCCGAGACGGCATCAGGCAGCTCTTGCTGCTATTGATGACTCAGCCGAGCCGCTCAAGGTGTCGGATCACTAAAAGCAGTGCCTGAATGGCTTCTGACCAAGACTTGGCCTGGATAAGCCAATCATTCGGGTAGAGGTGTACACAAACACCCTCATGCCTCAGTCTTGCCTCAACTACCACCATCACCTTTATTTTATTTATTTATTTTATTTATTTAATTGGATTTTTATACCGCCTTATCATACAATCAAAGCGGTTTAACAAAAGAGAAAATTAGTAATAGTGAAAAAATCTGTGATAATATATACATAGTTTGTAAATATATGATTAAATGTCTTGGGAAAAGGTGCACGATATATTGTGAGCTATACTATAAAGTGAGCTATTGTACAATGTATATATAAATAATTGCTTTCTTAAAAATTAATTAGTTGATTGCATGACCGTAGTGCTCCGTAAACAAAACTGTTTTCAGTTGTTTTCTAAAGTCTTTGATGTCCTGAGCTGCTCTCAGATCATTAGGTAGGGAGTTCCAGATGGAAGTCGCAGCAAACGAGAAAGCTCTCTCAGAGGTCTCCTTGCGTGTTTTTCTGATGTCATTTGAGGAGCTGATTCTATTTTCAGATACACTTCTCCTAGGTCTGTTGCTAATATCTGACCGGATAAGATACGTCAGACTTTTTGCAGAACATTGTTGCTTTATCTTGAAAATATAAATTACTGTTTTGTATTTAATACGAGATGATATTGGTAACCAATGAAGCTCCTTTAAGATAGGAGTTATATGCTCTTTACTTGATAGACCAAAAATTATACGAGCAGCGGTGTTTTGCGCTAACTGTAAAGGCTTCAGTGACTGCTTAGCTAGACCCAGATATATTGGATTGCAGAAGTCAAGTAATGGTGTAATTAGAGCATGACAAACATTGCGGAAGTGAACAGTTTCCAGAAGCGGCCTTAGTCTTCTGATGATTTTCATTCTATAATAAGCTCTTCTAATCGTCTTGTTTATGTGTGATCTGAGATTTAATTCCTTGTCTAGAGTAACTCCAAGATATTTCACTTCTGATTTAATAGGAATAATTGAATTATCTATCTTGATGACAGGTGGATGTGCAAAATTTTGGTTACGAGATACAAATAATGCCTCTGTCTTGCTAAAATTAATTTGCATATTGTTGGTTTTACACCAGGTGGACATTTGTGATAGACAATCTGTGATGCTGGAAAAATCAGGTTTCTCGATGGAGATAGTTGTGAAAATCATAATATCGTCAGCATAAATTATATACTTTATGCCACTTTTTAATGGAATATTGCAAATTGGCTGCAAATCATTCTTTAGATGGGCCCATTCACAATAAAAATTTCGCAGACAGCCTCCCACTTGTGGGAGGTAGGAATGGGCCCCGGAACAGTCAGTGGGAGAGGTAACAAGAAGAGAGCTTTCCTGTCCCATAAGCCTGTGAATAGGCCCGCGTTCTCCTTGAAAGGTCTGAGACTTGGATCCTGTTGCAGAAAAGGAGGAGGTCTGCTTATTCTGTTGATACTGATGAGAATTGCGGAACTTCAAAGGTGACACCCCTGATGACGAAGAAGAGTGCTTGGAGGAACTCTTGAGTTATCCTCCGGCAGCTGCTGGGGCTTGACCTCTCTGTCCTTGACTAACTTTTCCAAGTGCTTGTCAAATAGGAGCCTAACTCTAAAGTTCAATTTGGCTAAGTGCCCCTTAGATGTGACATCCACTGAACAATTTCTGAGCCATAGCCCTCGGCGAGCCACTATTGCCACTGTGACTCCTCGCGCAGAAAGGCATAATAGCTCATAAAAGGCATCCACCAAGGAGACCGCCAGATATTTAAGGTGGGCCGAATACTCATCCTCAGGAAGGAGCTGAACCCAGTGGAGGAGGACACATACATAGAGGCCGCCCCACATTGTCACCTGAAGGACTAGGGTGGTGGAAGAGAAGGCTTTCTGAAGGAGTATTTCCACCTTTCGGCCCTGCAGCTTCTGAAGGGTAACTCCACTTCTATGGGAATGGTGGTATGCTGGTGACTGCCGTGATCAAGACATTGAACCTGGGAAGCTGTAAACACTTTCCAAAACTGTCGGTGACCAAGCGTAAATGCAACACAATCGCTGGGTCTTCTTGAGGGGTGCATCAGGAGAAGCTCTGGTGGGAAAGGAAAGGCTCTGGAAGGCCCCCTGCCAGGATCAGAAGTGGAGGGAGTTTGGGCTGGTCCAGAGAGCTCCGGAATGCGCATTATAGTGGCAGTCTAAACAATCAAGAGGGGGCATCTCCTCTCAGTTACAGAGACGCACCACACGAGGGTCGCTATGGTCCTTGCCCTGAAAGACTTCTCCCTCCTCCGCATTAGAGGCAGCTGAACCGGAATCATCGTGGGAAATGTCCTCGGGGTACTCATCACCGAAAAAGTCTGCCTTGCTCCAATAAGGGACTTTGGAGGGAGTTGCGGACCCTCCTGGAAAGAGTCCTGCCCTCTCGATCATTTGTGGGAACCGCCTGCAAGAACTATTGGAGGATCAGCGGAAGATGGGCCCAGCCAAGAGGCAACAAGAGCTTGACCCCCTCTTCCATAACCCCCAAGCGTGTTGGATGATGGGTGAAAAATCTGCCGCTGTAGGGGTTCAACAGCCACTGTGGCTGAAACACTTGTGACTGCTGTGGCTGGGAGCGCTGCGACTGTGGAAATAGAGGGGGAGAAGACTCCCTGTTGGCCACAAGATCCAGTCCTGTGGTAAAATTTGGCATTCTGGGAACACCAGGTCCAACCGGAGAAGGGTACTGATAATCCCTGATGTGGAAGGCAGCAACGAAGCCTCAACTGCATCGGGAACCAGAACCACTAACAAGGATGCTGAATTGACAGAAGTCTCCTCGGATCGGCTGTGCAAGAGGTGAAGAGACGATCAACAAGGGAACTGTAGCCACTTACTGCAGCCAAGGCATCAGGGTAATGAGATAGGCACTGATCCTAACGCACCACCGAGTTACACTGGCTCTCGTAGCCAGGAGCTCGCCCCAGGAGGAAGAGAGAGGACCACCAGAGGGGTATCTCATATACTTTCTGGGGTCTCGGCTGGCCAAGCTGCACTGAAACCAGTCTCAAACTGACCAGAAGCTGTAGGCCTTGAGGAAGGAAAAATGCTGCACGGCCTGCACGGGCCACAGACGTCAGGCAGGAAAGGCAGGATCACAGCAAACACTCACAGTTAGGTGCAACGACCCCTTTTTGCCACTGGTGCGCGGCCTGCACAGGCCAGTGATGTCTGGCACAATTGCAACAAACACAGTTAGATGCAGTGATCCCTTTTTGCACAGGTCAGGGATGTCAGGCAGGAAAGGCGGGATCACAGCAGACATTCACAGTTAGGTGCATCGGCCCCTTTTTGACGCTGGTGAAGTTGAGGTGGTGATCCTCTGCAGTTGCCCGCTGGAAAAGGCGGCGGTCCACTGCAGCCTCAGTGCTGCGGTCCCTTGGGAGCATATGGGAGTGGGAGCGGTGGGGCGCAGGGAGGAAACCCCGATCAGCTGTAGCAGCAAAGCGCAGACAAACCAATGATACCAGGAGTCTGTTCAGAAGGTCCAAATCATTTATTTGTGCACAAGTCTCGAACCAGTCAATTTCAAAATGGCTGAGCAAAGTTTTCAAGCATTACAACAACTTTTATAGACTTCTATTCCATTCTAGGTATAGGAAAACATTTCATTGGTCCCGGTAACCTCCCGTACCTCCCGTACCCCTTCCATTGGTCCCGGTACTGATAAGTTTATCCAGTTATGTCCCTTCTGTGGGCATGACACCTGCATGCCCCCCTTCTAGTCCCAATTACAATGGTCAGTTCATCAACTTGTTACTTTCACACTCTCAAGGCCATATAGCCAATTTGTGCATGCAGAGGAGCAGGGCTCTGCAACTCATCTGTCAGCACTCTCAATTACTTCTTTGCAGATGTACTTTTTCTTATCAGTAACTTTTAAACATGTCTTTCTGTATTTTTCCATCTTTCAGCTCTGCAGTTCTGCCTACCTAAGCTAATTCAATACTTCTACTGAGTTCTATCTTACAATAGCAGCATATTGGGGGATGTGCAATCCTATATGCCTCTCCACAGGCCTCATTTACAGGTCAAGCTAGCCATGCTGGCCTGCTTATGTTCAGACACCGTGGGTCACAGGCCTGCACCTGCCACATTCCCCCCTTTGATTAATCTCACCCTATTACTTAATAAGGTGTGAGAGTTAAATCACTTTTAGAAGAATCACATCATGATTGAAGGATTTCGACTAGGACTAGCTTTGTATAAAGCCATTATTTTAGTGGCGGTCTTCCGCTCTACTGTACTATCAATAGCATTATGAATAGAACGCATACAACATGGGATTAAACATGGTAATAAGAAAATAACAGCAACAAGAATTAGTACTAAGACAATGAAAGTCTTAAATCCTCCCACCCATGAAAAGAGGTTAGCAAACCAGTTAGGAAATTTCAATGAGTGCCAAGTCTGTACTGGCACATAAGCATGTCTTTGCATATCTTTAGCAATTTCTTCAACTACTTGACCTTTATCATCTATTTTCAAACAACAATTAGTTAGATTCAGTTTACCACATACTCCTCCTTCAGCTGCTAACAAATAATCAAGTGCTAAGCGGTTCTGGTATATAGCAGTGCGCATCTGAGTACTTTGTCTAGCTAAGAGCGTAAGAGCATGACTAGTTTCATTGGTTATTATTTCAACTACTGCTTGTAAGCGAATAATACGGTTAATCATATAAATTGGGGTACGATAACCATACATACCATCATCATTCCAAGTGGCAGGCCCATAATACTCAATAATTCTTTCTGGTGGCCAATCATCACCCTGCCACTTCTCCCACTTGCCTATCTGTAAGGCTTCTCTTTTCTGTCTTAATGCTCGCTTGTGTCGGTGGGTAGTGTATACAGGGTATCCTAATTGTTCTCCATGTTCAGTGTTTAACAGAAAGAAAGAAGGTCTGATGGTTCCTAAGACACATGCTCCTCCCCAGTGTGGCGGGAGTTGTGCATATGCTCGGTTTCCACAGATCCAATGTAGGCCAGGTGGGGCTTGCCAGGCTTGGACTTTGGCAAGGTTAGTCCATAAACCAGCAAGTTCAGGAAATCTGGCTAATGGGTTAGGAGGTTCAGGGTGTCTGATTCCTGACCACCATGCTGTCTTTTTGGTCGTGGCATTATAGTACTTCTGGCTAAGACAGACCAGCTGTCCTACCTTCTGGGTGAACTGGGGTCCAGTTCTGGCATAGCAAAGACGTCCAACGATTGAGTGTGCTAACACCCATTCACTGGTAGCCTTGTGTAATTCAGTCTGATTGTAAATCATAGAATAATTCAATTCTTGGGCTTCCCATGGCCATTGGTCTCCCATTTGGGTTCCGCCACAAAAATAGCAATCTGAGATCTTAAGACTAGATACTACTGCTCCAGCTAATTCCAGAAATAAATTCTGTGAGGGGTGAGGGATCTCAAACTTATTTACATGCATGGCATCATAAAAGGTATTATGAATATGATATTTGGATGATTTGTGGGCTTGGGTATTCAATCTGATATACACAATGGTTCCTGGATCTATTGCCCCTCCAGCAATACGTAAACCAAACTTGTATCCTTGTTTCCATGCATGGGGATTGTGTACACGCAAGTGTAAGGGGTTGCAAGCATCTTTCTGACATTTATCATTTGTGGTTGGCTTGGTTAAAGTAGCCATCCGTTTATCTATTTTCTCATCAGTTATACCAGTGTTCCAGGTAGCATAAAACACACATCCCCAATACGGGCAATAGTAATCTGCCGCTGTTGCAGTACTATAGCCTGATCCCGTTTTACCTGAACACTTCCACCAATTTGTGGCACCTTCTGGACACATGTACTTATGGTCATTTCGATACGCTTTCTCCCATGTACCACAGGTGGAATGACTATCTCTATTAATGGCATTACATGCATCAAAATTCAAAACAGCAGGTTTAGTAATGTCCTTAAGTGGTGGTGTGGCAGCTAATATAGGTCCATCTGCATCCTTCCATCGTATTTCCAACGTGTAATAGGATGGATTCTGATGCGGATTATAGCATGCTTTGATTTTGCCATGAGTGCAAACATTTAGTTCAGTGGTGTTATAGATACACCGAGTTACTGTTCCCTTGCAGGTATAGTAAGAATGATAAAGCAAAGTCTGAGTTACTTTCAGTCCAGTTCTAGTAGAAGTGATGCAAGCAGTGCATGGAGGTAAAGCATAAGTCTGTTCAAAACCTCCAAATAAGGCAACCAAGGCAAAGCAAAAGTAAAGATGCATGTTGATGTTGATTGGAGTTCTTCTGAATCCTCAGCTTGCTGATCTTGATCACGACGGTCTTTTATTCTTCGTCCCGTTTGCTAATGAAGCAATTTAACGGGTGCTGAGTGTTGATTGAAGATCTTCCAGTTGTCCAGTACACATTAACCAACTTTTTAGCAATTTCAGTTGGCTTGTGAAGTCTGGCTTAGTCAATGTAGTCTCAAAGTAGTGTGTCAAATCACACGCAAATTGGGTTCGTTGAAACAAAACTGTTGCTGCATGGAAAACAGCAATCCTCTTCGAAAGACTTGGCTACTGCAAAGCACTTGTGATGAAGTGTCTAAGCTGCTGGTTGCCGTCTCAGAGTAACTCGCAAGGGTGCATCAAGATGCTGTTCTGCTGTCCACTGCTCTGGTTCAGGATCAGCGGCGGGCTTGACTCTGCTGTGGTGGATCCAGGCGTCGATCTCGGCTACCTTTACTGCAGTTGGGGTAGACAGGATGACGGTGTACGGTCCCTTCCAATGGGGTTCCAACGGTGTCTTCTTCCAATCTTTGATCCACACCGAAGTACCAGGCTGATAGGGATGCAAGGGTTCCGTCAAGTTGATAGGCAACTGGTCTTGGATCCACGTATGGAGAGTCTGCAGAACAAAACTAAGAGCTAGGAGTTCTTGTCTGGTTACTTCTGAACCAATCTGGGCTAAACTTCCTTTGACTCCCTGCACTATTGGTGGGGGTTTACCATACAGAACTTCAAAAGGGGAAAATCCTGTTGACTTTACAGGAGCTGAGCGTATTCTGAGTAAAGCTATTGGGAGCACTTGGGGCCACTTCAAATGTGTCTCCTGACAAAGCTTGGACATTTGGGCTTTCAAGGTACGATTCATTCGCTCAACTTTCCCTGAACTCTGGGGTCTGTATGCAGTGTGGAGTTTCCATTGTATCTGCAAAGCTTTTGCTAACTGCTGAGTAACTTGGGAGACAAATGAGGGTCCATTGTCTGACCCTATTACTGCTGGGATTCCGAATCTGGGGACAATCTCTCTCATTAAGACTTTGGTAACTTCTCGGGCTTTCTCAGTTCTGGTTGGGAAGGCTTCTACCCACCCAGAGAAAGTACAAACTAATACTAATAGGTAATGGTATCCATTGGCTTTTGGCATTTCAGTGAAATCAACTTGGAGGTTGTGCATGGGGGTGACACCTCCTGACTGAACTCGGGGTGCCGTTATAAGGCCTTGCTTGGCATTATTTTTGGCACAGGTTAGACATTGACGTGCTACTGAGGCTGATATAGTGGTCATCAGCGGGATGTAGAAATGTGGTCTGAGTGCTTTTTCCATAGCACTTTTTCCATAGTGGGTGGCTTCGTGGAAAGCTTTGACAAAGGATGGTCCTAACAGTTCAGGAATTACTATTCGTCTGGGAGGTTGACTGCCCTCTTCTGGTGGCAGCTCAATCCATCCATCTTTCAGTACTCCATCTTCTCTGTTACAGTAGTAATCCAATTCTTTGGTGGTATATCGTGGGGTCCATAGATTCAAAGGTACTGGAAACAATGCTGCTTGCATTGGCATAGCTTGTGGGGCAATTTGTCCTGTCATAGCTGCTTGTCGTGCTGAGGCATCTGCAAATCTATTTCCTCGGGCAACTTCTCCTTTTCGAGCTTGATGTCCTCTGCAATGCATAACAGCTACACGTGTTGGGGCCCAAACTGCATCAAGTAACATCAATATCTCGGGACCATACTTGACTGATTTTCCTCCAGATGTGATGAGTCCTCTTTCTTTATAGAGAGCTCCATGGGCATGCAAGGTAGTGAAGGCATATTTGGAATCTGTATATACATTTAGCACAAGTTTTTCTCCTAACAGCAATGCTCTGGTGAGTGCTATCAATTCGGCTTTCTGGGCTGATGTGCCTGAGGCTAGAGCTGATGATTCAACTACTTCGTGTTGAGTGACGACTGCATATCCGGCACAACGTCGTCCATCAAGGATGAGACTGCTCCCATCAACATAATAGATTTGGTCAGGATTGTCTATGGGCACATCTGTCAAGTCGGGTCGACTGGAGAACACAGTTTCCATGACTTCGATACAGTCATGTTCTGGGAGTTCTTCACTGATGGGTATCAAGGTGGCTGGATTCAAGGCATGACTCACTTCAAGTTGTATCTGTGGATTTTCACATAACATGCTCTGGTACTTCAACATTCGGGAATTGGTGAGCCAATAATTTGCTTTCTGTTCCATGAGGGCAAGGACTGCATGTGGCACAGTGACTCGTATGTTCTGTCCTAGTGTGAGCTTGTCTGCTTCGCTCACTAGTAGCGCTGTAGCTGCAACTGCTCTCAAGCAAGGTGGCCATCCTTTGGCCACAGGGTCCAATTGTTTCGATAAGTATGCTACAGGTCGCTCCCAATTTCCCAATTTCTGAGTCAACATGCCTAAGGCATTTCCCTGTGCTTCATGTACAAACAAGTGGAAAGGTTTGTGGACATCTGGTAGTCCAAGTGCTGGTGATGACATCAATTCTTCCTTTAACGTCTTGAAGGCTGTATCCTGCTCAAGTCCCCACTCCAGTGGCGACTTCTCTTCTCCTTTTGTGGCTTCATACAGTGGTTTGGCAATTTGGGCAAAGTTGGGTATCCAGATTCGGCAATATCCTGCCGCTCCCAGAAAGGCTCTGACTTGCTTTCTGGTTGTTGGAGTTGGAATTCTGCATACTGCTTCTTTTCTTTCTCTGCCTAATCTTCTGCTTCCTTGGGTAATACGAAAACCCAAGTATTTCACTTCTTTTTGGCATAGATGTGCTTTGGCTCTGGACACTTTGTATCCAGCTTCATCTAGTAACTGCAGGAGGTCTTTGGTGGCTAGTATACATTCACTTTCTGATATGGCAGCTATCAACAGATCATCCACGTATTGGAGAAGCACTCTCTTCCCCGGGGCTACTGGATAGCTTGAAAGGTCTTGATTCAGTGCAGCACTAAAGATGGTAGGCGAATTCTTGAATCCTTGGGGTAATCTTGTCCAGGTGAGTTGGCCCCCTCTTCCAGAGACGGGGTCCTGCCATTCGAATGCAAACAATATTTGGCTTACAGGGGCTAGTCTTATGCAAAAGAATGCATCTTTCAAATCCAGTACAGTGAAATGGGTAGCTTCAGCAGGTATCAGTCCTAGAAGAGTGTAAGGATTGGGTACAACTGGATGTATAGTTTCAACTGCATCATTTACTACTCTTAAATCTTGTACTGGGCGGTAATCCTCCGTCCCAGGTTTCTTTACTGGCAAAAGTGGAGTGTTCCATGGGGATTGACATACTTTTAGTAGGCCATACTCGAGCAATCTTTGTAGGTGGCGATGAATGCCTTCAATTGCGGCTCTTGGGAGAGAGTACTGTTTGACGTGCACTGGTGTAGCACTAGGCTTGAGGGTTACAATCACTGGAGCTATATGTTTGGCTAGGCCTGGGGGACTGCCTTCTGCCCATACTCCAGGTGGTGCATCAATGCTTTTCAAAGTTTGTTCAAAATAGGTGTCTTGGACAGAATCATCAATGTAGTATCTCCATTCTTCTTCTCGGGGAACTGTCAGCAGCATTATTCCTGCTGGTTTGGCTTGGGGATTTACTGTCATTTGCATTTCTCCTTGTTCAGAGAAGGATATTTGTGCTTGAAGCTTGGCTAACATATCTCGTCCCAGTAGTGGCACTGGACATTCGGGCATGCAAAGGAATTGATGAGTTATTTGCTGTCCTCCTAGACTGCATATTCGATTTTGAAGAAAAGATTTTGTGGCTTTGGCACCAGTTGCTCCTATAATGGTGACTGCTTTTGTAGAAAGTGGGGCTATCTTTTTGTCTATTACTGAATGTTGTGCTCCAGTATCAACCATAAAGTCCATAATTTGGTCTCCTATTTGTATTCCGACCATAGGCTCCTGGAGACCTAAAGCAAACTGGGAGCCCGGTCTGTCCTAATCCACATCATTTTCATCATGGGTCGTTGTGGCCAATGCTTGAATGGCTCCTCCTCCTCTCTCTCGCTGGAATTGTTCTCGATTGGCTCCTCCTCGGTTTCGGGGATAGCTTCGTCTTTCTTCTCGCCACTGATGACTGCTGTCGTCATCTTGCTGGGCGTCTTCAAGTTGCGGGCACGTATCTCTCCAATGTCCTTCTTCTCTGCAGTAGGTGCATTGGTTCACGCCTAGTCTCTGGGTCCGGCCTCCGCCTTGACCCCGCCCTCTTCCTCTGCTCCTTCGACTAGGGACACCTCCCCTTTTCTTTTCAACTATGGCCGCAGCCAAAAAATCAGCTTTCTTCTTCATCTTTCTATCACATTCTCTCTGTCTTTCAGTATCACGATTCACATACACTTTATGAGCGACTTCCAGTAACTGTGTTGCATTCATGCCCGCAAACCCTTCTAATTTCTGTAATTTACGTCTAATGTCAGGTTGAGACTGGTTTACAAAAGCAGAATTCACCATACATAAACTTCCTGGTGCCTCGGGATCATAGGGAGTATACATTCTGTATGCTTCAGTTAATCTTTCATGAAAATCTGCTGGGCTCTCATCTACACCTTGGATAACTCCTGCAACTTTGGAAAGGTTCATAGCTTTCTGGCCCCCCCTTTTCAGGCCTTGTAAAAAGCCTTGGCGAAAACGGGCTAGGGCTGTGGATCCTTCGTCTGTATTTGGATCCCATTGGGGGTCTTCATTCGGGAATTCTCTCTGAGCTGCTTCCCGACGGTCTATTATATTCTGCCCCTGTCCCGGAGCTACAGGGTTATCTGCCATCCACTCAATAGCTGCTTTTCTAATTCTGGCTCGTTCTTCTGTCGTGAATAGGGTGGTCAGGAGCTGACGGCAATCTGGCCAAGTGGGTTGGTGAGTTTCCATAATAGTAGTTACTAATTCTGTCAGCTCCTGGGGCTTACTAGTATAGGAGGCATAATGCGACCTCCAATTTAATAAATCAGTTGTAGAGAAAGGGATATACACATAAGTTAGGGGTCCCGCTACCACCTCATCATTATCATTCTTTACGGGCACTCCCAGGACTTGCCGTAAGGGAAACATTTTGGCCGCTGTAGGCGTCTTTTGGGATCTAAGGGTTATTGTTGTGCTTGTCTTTGAAGGGGTCACTTTCTTTTTCCCAACAGGTTTCGCTTTGGGTATATCTTTTATTGGCGTGCTAGTGCTAGCAATCGCTTGTACACTGTCCTCCTCGTCTGGGGCATTCTCTTTTTCTCCTCCTTCTACCTCCGCTTCTGGCTCACTTTTTATATCATCCTCTTCTCTTTCAGCTAATTCTTCCTCTTCCTCCCCTCCGGGAGGTGGATCAGGGGTTGGTTCCCGCTCCGGCTCCGGCCGTCGCTGAGGTTCTGGGGCAGGACGCCGGGCTACTCTTATTGGACCTGGGGTTCGGGGCTGCCTGAGAATTATTTCTGGGGAATCAGGATCTACCAGGATGGGCTTCTTTCTGGCTTTCTTATCCTGCTCTTTCATTTTGGGCTGTTCCATTTTCTGTCTAGAATCTGTTTTAGCTAACATTATTCTGCACTGTTCCTCATAACAGCGCTGCGCCCAGGGGGGCGGATCTTCACAAATACTTAACCAGGAATCTATATAGGGGTACTGATCGGGGTGCACTATTCGCACTCTACGGTGTATTGACTGAATAATCTCTACATTGAACGTTCCCTCTCGGGGCCAGATGGGGTCTAGATCGGGCCACTCCCTAGTACACAAAATCTGCAAACGGGCTGCTGTCATTTTAATACCATAATCTCCTGAAAATCCCTCTTTAAAATGTGCGATCATACATTCTAATGGAGTGTTTCTAGTAGACCCCGCCCCTCCCATTTCGATGTGTGCGCGCAACAACAGACAGAAGGGAAAAGGAGGGCGGACCGAGGGTAAGGGGTCCTCACGGTCCTGGAAACGTATAGGGAGTACAAATAACAAGACAAGACGACAATCGCTTCCCCCTTTTCGCGACCTGAACGCGGTCGCCCGGTCAGGAAATGCGCTACTCAGGGGTCCGCCTTCACTTGGTCCGTGCTGCCAGACCTCTCATTCACACTTCGTTCACACAATCATGCTAGCAACGTATCCCAGAATGCATTCGTTTCTATCTGTTCTGACTAGTCTTTTTCCCAATTACAATAAGGATGAGGGTTTCACCCGGCGAATTCCCATGCGGGGTTACTCAGCCCTTCCTTGAGAGGTGATCATGCTCTCTTACCAATTCCCAATATCTCGAGATTACAAATTCCAAATTCCAAGTTCCAATGGCAGTACTGCTCTTTCTATTTCTGTCTAGACCCCAAATCAAAACTATACTCACCGGATCCGGTCCTCAAACTTCCCAAGCAGGCGCATGAGTTGGACCTCGGACTCCCCTCACTCGGGTTCGAGGCGTTGGCTCCAACCGGGCCCGGCACCCGCCGAGGTCCGACCAGCTCCCTCCGATACAAGGGACCGGTGGCGCCAGGGAGCAGCCCTCGTCGGAAGGGCGCGATCCCGGCAGGACCAAGCCTATAGAGGCGGAAAGTCGTGGTATATTGCCCTATATACACTTTGATTCCACAACTTCCCGGCCAATGCACCAAGAATATGTAGCAGCAAAGCGCAGACAAACCAATGATACCAGGAGTCTGTTCAGAAGGTCCAAATCATTTATTTGTGCACAAGTCTCGAACCAGTCAATTTCAAAATGGCTGAGCAAAGTTTTCAAGCATTACAACAACTTTTATAGACTTCTATTCCATTCTAGGTATAGGAAAACATTTCATTGGTCCCGGTAACCTCCCGTACCCCTTCCATTGGTCCCGGTACTGATAAGTTTATCCAGTTATGTCCCTTCTGTGGGCATGACACCTGCATGCCCCCCTTCTAGTCCCAATTACAATGGTCAGTTCATCAACTTGTTACTTTCACACTCTCAAGGCCATATAGCCAATTTGTGCATGCAGAGGAGCAGGGCTCTGCAACTCATCTGTCAGCACTCTCAATTACTTCTTTGCAGATGTACTTTTTCTTATCAGTAACTTTTAAACATGTCTTTCTGTATTTTTCCATCTTTCAGCTCTGCAGTTCTGCCTACCTAAGCTAATTCAATACTTCTACTGAGTTCTATCTTACAATAGCAGCATATTGGGGGATGTGCAATCCTATATGCCTCTCCACAGGCCTCATTTACAGGTCAAGCTAGCCATGCTGGCCTGCTTATGTTCAGACACGGTGGGTCACAGGCCTGCACCTGCCACACAGCCACATGCTAAGGCGCTACATGGAGCTGTGCAGAAGAGACTCAGACCTTTTATACTTTTCTGTTGTTTAAAGAAAGAAAAGAAAAAGGCCAAAATACAGTTAAGGGTCCCTTAGAAGAATCCTCTTGATCCAACACCCCTCCCAAGCTAGGCTGGCTCTCCTAGCCAGGAGCTATCCCCAAAGTAACAGATCAACCAAACAAGAATATCTCATACATCCCCGGGGATCTAAAATGGCTGAGCTACACTGCACCCAGATGTAGACTGGGCAAAAGCTATAAACCTCTCTAGGCCTCTCTGGAAGAATTCACCATATGTTGAGAGAGAGAAAATACTAAGGTCTCCCTCTACCTGTGTTAGGTTTTATGCCAGTGATGATGTCACGGCATAGTTTTACTTTCTTTTCTCTGTCTCCCATTTGCTGGCAGGGGAAATAACCCATTAGTCTGGACTGTTCTAGCAGGAAGATCTGGAAACTGCTTTCTAGACGTGGGGATTCTTCTAAATAAATCCCCAAAATTTTATTTGAATATTAGCCCAAAAGATTCTGCACTTTTGGCTGCAACCAGCACTCTTTTTTTTGCTTCTGAGAAGCCAGTAACTGTAAGTGGTTCCCTTTGTGTCACTAGGACATAGTATAACTATAATTCCTTTTCTGTGATTGGGGTGAGGAACTAGATCTACTAAAGTCTCATTTGCACGACAGGATATTAACTGTAATGAGATACATGCAGTGTGTGGGTAGGGTACTGATAACTTTACGCAATTACATTTTTCTTAATTAACTTTTCCCACCCTATACTTTCCTTTCAGTCTATTATAGTCCAGGAAGTCATTTTGCAAATAGGGCTGATTGCCAGCTTGTTATTTTTCCATTCTTTAACCCATTGAGTTATATCACTGTTTGAGAACCTGAAGAGAGAAAAGTATATTTTACGGGCTGTATTTTCTTAAATGCAGGGGAAAATAAAGCTGGAAACAGAGGAGAAAATCAGAAAGGGTGAATGTTACTTTGGCTATCTTTTGTTTAAAGGCGCTCTCAGCTTGATTTGGTAGACATAAATATTACAAACAAAAAATGGGCAACTATACAGTGGTTTGTTTTGAACACATTTTTCCCTGAATAGATTTTGTGGGGAGAGGAATAAGTGGAAGAAGAATATAATTAACTGGAGATTCTAAATATATTACACATTTGGATGTAATGTTATAACAGACTACCTACTGTAACTTATGACTTGAACACGCACATGTTACACCAGTTACACCAGTTTCCTAGGGGAAAGGATGTGCGTTTCTTCCCTATGAAAGTTATCCCAAGCAAATTATACCCAGATATTTACACCTGATATTAATATGTACTAATTTCTGAGCTTGCACTGTGAACATATGTTTGCATTTTATAAAGATTACATGTAAATAATAACCTTTCTCCTAACCCTAACCCTTGGAACGCTTTCACTTAGATCAGTTAAATGCATGGATATGCAGGCGTTGTTATGGTATGTTGTTATATTGTGAACCGCGCTGATTCTGAATAGAGCGGTATATAAGAGCCTGTAATAAATAATAAATAAATAATAAATAAATAAATAAGTGTATGCATATATCAGGATGGACATTTTATAAAAGCCTATTTCTGCATTTAAAACACTGTTTTATCTACAGAATTTTCTTTTAAAATTACCCTCTTAAGGAGACATTTTGAATAGCCTACATTGTTATAAGGTGCATCCCAGGGCTGGATTTAGGCATAGACAACACAAGTACTCACATAGGACATCAAATTCTGAAGGTGCTTAAAAGCTGGATCTTGGGAACCCGCTCTCCAATCTCTGCAAGGGCTCACCTCCACACCGGCCCTCTGCCTACGGGTGATGTAATCTTAAATCCAGCCCTTTAGTACACACACTCCTTATAGGCATATTTGGTACCTGCTATTTCTGTGGGAGGCTGATCGGGGTAAAGCAGTGTGGGGCATGGGCAGTTTCCAAAATCAAATCTAAGTGCACTGTTTTCCTTCTGTGATATAAACACAGTCCGTTTACCCCAGAATGCCAGGGGGACAATTTCCAACCAGGACAATCTACAGTACTTAGGCAATCCCTATTTTCCCAGGTGAGCCTCCATGTAAGTGGTCTTCTTCCTAATGACTACTAGAATGCTTTTTTTTTGTATTTTGTGCCCATCTTTTCATCTGATGCTTAAGGCAGATTAAAGCATTATTAGAATTCAGATGCAGTAAGTCCCTGCCTAGATAACTTAGGGCCCGATATTCGAAAGGCATTTACATGGTTTTCAGCCCAGCAGGGCCGTACCAAGACAGAATCACGCCCTGTGCGACATGCACATCGGGCACGTGCCCCCCCTCCTCTCCATTCCTCCGCCCAGCTGCTGACTGCTCCTACCCTGCTGCTTCCGTCCTCTGTTTTCTCCACAGCGGCGCCGGCAGCAGGGCAAAATCAGGCAGCGCTGGACGGAGCTTTGGGGGGCCGGGGGCGGCGCATGCCCGGTGTGCGAGTCATGGCAGCAGCCGCAGATCTGATCCCTCTCCGCTCTGATGTCGCGCCAGACCAGGGAAGGATCAGACATGCAGAAAGACCTGCAAAAAGGCTTAGGGAGCGCATTTCGGCTGCCTGCTGTTGCCCTGCCGCCGCTGAAAAAAACAAAAAGTGGCGGTGGCAGGCAGCCGAAATGCGCCCCCTAAGCCTTTGCCTCTTGTGCGGCTGCCCCACCCGCGCAGGGCTAGGTACCGTACTGCAGCCCAGTAAACCATGTAAACGCCTTAGACGGGATTATTTAACAGAATCTACATGGTTAATGCCGTTGAATATTCCTGTCTACGTCCCCTACCCTCGGCCCAGTGTGCAGCGGCGGCCAAGAGAGCAAATAGAATGCTAGGTATGATAAGGAAAGGAATGGAAAATAAAACAAAAGATATTATAATGCCTCTATATCGTTCCATGGTGAGACCGCACCTTGAATATTGTGTGCAATTCTGGTCGCCGTATCTTAAAAAGGATATAGCGATTTTAGAAAAGGTTCAGAGAAGAGCCACCAAAATGGTAAAGGGGATGGAAGGCTACTCCTATGAAGAAAGGCTAACAAGGTTGGGGCTCTTTAACCTGGAAAAGAGACGGCTGAGGGGAGATATGATAGAAGTCTATAAATTAATGAACGGAGTGGAACGGGTAAACGTAGATCGATTGTTTACCTTATCAGAATATAGAAAGACTAGGGGACATGCAATGAAGCTACAGGGTAAACTATTTAAGACTAATAAAAGAAAATATTTTTTCACTCAACGTGTAATCAAACTCTGGAATTTGTTACCGGAGGATGTAGTAAAGGCTGTTAGTGTAGCTGGGTTTAAAAAAGGTTTGGACAAGTTCCTGGAGGAAAGGTCCATAAACCATTATTAAGAAGGGACCCAGGATATCAATGCTTGAACCAATACAAGCATTGTGGAACCTGTGTCCCTTGGGGAAACTGCTAGGTACGTATGACCTAGATTGGCCACTGTTGGAAACAGAATACTGGGCTTGATGGACCTTGGTCTGACCCAGTATGGCATATCTTATGTTCTTATGTTCTTACACGCCCTGATGCTATCCGGTTAGCATCGGGGCGTGTTGGGGTGCTCGGGGGGGGGGTGGGGAGCAGAGGTGGGGAGTCCCGGTAAACAGGTAGTGGCGATATTGGACCACTACCCGGTTAGCCATCCACAGCTAAAATTAGGCGAGCCTCAAAGTCCGTGGGTACTTATTATCTCCAGACGTGTTATTAAGACTGCCTAAAATAAGAGTAGCCACACATACTTGCATTTCCTTTTCTATGAGTATTTCTTTTGCCCAAAATAGTGCAAATGCATTTGAAAATACTGAAGCATGCACATTTACTTCAATCCCCATCGCTGGGAATACCTTCACGAAATGCAGGTAGAAACTGCCTTTGTTATAGCTGGTCCAGGGTGACAAGGAGTATCATTGGGGAAAGTGGATTTGAACCTGGTTTCCTTGCTTCTCGGCCCCTTGGCCATTCCCTTTTCTATTTTTGTGCAGTTCATACTAGGAGAAAAATGAGCGTGCCTATGCGTGCTATAAACAGAGTAAGACGTGGCTACTTATTGGTGGAGATTTTGTGAGGCATTTAACTTCACTGTTCTGCAGATATTTAAATGTAGTCTACCTGCTATCAATAAAATAAGTAAGAATCCTCAGTATTTATCTGCTTCTGTTTACTAGGGTCTAGTTATTTATGGAATACTTTTTTGCTTCCAAATCTCATTCTCACTTTCAGGCATTTAATTAGCACAAAAGTATTTTGTTAATATATCTGAATTTATGTAGATAACTATAGTTGCAATGTTAGTCCACTTGGATATGTGCAAATAGAAGGTCAACAAACAAGTTATGAGCAATACGTTTATATGACAAACTTTCAAGAGTTATTCTCCGTTCATCATGTCAATGAAACTATATTTTAAATCTAGATGACTGTATGCCTCATTATGGTTTTAGTTGACTTTCCTAGTAGATAAATGACTTTGTAAATCATTGGGGAAGTGACAGTCAATGATCCAGAAACGACATAGAGATAGATGAAAATCTTTATGTGGATATTTGGTGGCAATATTAGTTTGTCAGGCTGCTGAAAATTTTGGCCTTATTTTATGCAAAAATGACAGAGGCATGTAGCATCTTATAGACTAACCAATTTATTGAGGCATGAGCGTTCGAGGACAAAAGTCCACTTTGAAGAAGTCCTCTGAAAATTTACATTATATAGTTAACTTATCCATGTGAGCAATACTTTTATAACAGGGCACTTATAAAAACCCATCCACAAATGTGTTCATTTTATTTATTTATTATCTATAGATATTTACAGACCTGTTTATCCTATAGTCAAAGTGGTCTACATAGAATATTAACAACATTACATAGTAAATTCAGTGCTTTAACTGAATGTGTATTCAGCAAGGAGAGTACAATGTGTGTCGAAGCGGATAAAGGTCAAGGGGAGGGTACCATGGTGGTCAATTGAAGAGAAAAGTGTATATTCTAACATGTGACAGGGCACTCTGTAATAGGCTATGTTTTATTTCCAAAGTGTTTAACAAATTTTTATTTCCTTGCAAAAGCTTGGAGTTCTTTGGGGGTCTGTATCCTTTCGGGGCGTGCATTTCATGGGCTTGGCACATATAGGGAGAAAGCCCAGGAGGAGGCCATATGACTGATTCTTGCTTTCATAGATGGGATAGAGAATTTGTTTTGTGTGCAGGATCTCCTCGTTCTGTTGTCTGGTGATTTCTATAGTATCGACCGGAGATAATCGGAAGAAAGCTTGTGCAGGATTCTGAAGATTATTTTAAGGGCCTTGTATTCAGTGCAGTTCCCTATGGGGAGCCAGTGTAGGTACTTCAGTGTGGATGTGATGTGTTCAGCACTTGACACTCCATGTAACATATGGACAGTGGTGTTCTGTGCCATCTGTAGCAGGGTGAAGGGCATATTTTGGTAATTCCTGGTATATGATGTTGCAGCAGTCGAAGTGCAGGAGGATCATGGCCTTGGAATTTAAGTAATGGATGCAGGTGCTATATCATATTCATTCTGTGGTATACCTTTTTGATGGTTTGGTAGATCTGGGAGCACATGTTTAGCTGCTGATCAAGGATTATTCCCAGGTATCAGACCTCAGATTTCACGTTCAGTTCTACTTCCTTTACTTTTAGAGTTGTGGGTAGGTGAACGCTACATCTCTAGTTACATAGAGAACTCTGTTTTCTTATAATTCACGGCTAAACTGTTTTCTGAGAGCTATTCTGAGACCACGCTGAAGCAGTTAATTAATGTGGAGTAGTTGAGTTCTGATGTGTAAAAGGGTGAATAGATCAGGATGTCGTCTGCATATATGGTTTGTATGATTGATCATATTGGCTGCATGTATATATTGAAGAGTAGAGAGGACAGTGCTATTTTATGCTTATTTTATCAAGGCAACATAGGTGTATATATGCCTTTTATAAAATCGGTCCCCAAAATAGCCCCCAATAGCACATTAATGCTTTCTTATAAAGTTCCATCTGCTTTGAGGCAGGTACAACTTTCTGTATGTAATCTATGTAGGCATGTGTGTATATTCTAAAGTCCCTATGCACCAAGGAGCTTGACCCTAGTTCTCCCTAAACACTGCCCCTGGGAACGCCTATACAGTCTGCATAAAAGCATGTTTACTTGTACATGTGTATCTATGCATGCAGTTTTAGAACATCTTTACGTAGGAAAAATACTTTATAAAAATACCTTGCTGCTCCTTATGCCTGAACGGACTTCATCTCTGCCCCTTTTCAAATCTATGCTAAAGACTCACCTCTTTGAGGCTGCTTTTGGATCCTGATCCCTTGTTTCCCTGTGTCTCCTTACCCTTCTCTATTCTATCCTTATTCCTATCTTTTGTCTTGTCTATCTTGATTAGATTGTAAGCTTTGATGAGAAGGGACTGACAGCACTGCATATGCCTTGTAGTGCTTTATAAATGTTTAATAGTAGTAGTGGCTAATCCTGCAGCCTGATGTGGATGGGTAAGTTATATGGATGATGGCTGAATATTGCCTCTACCTATATAAGTTTAGGCCCTGATCTCAGAATGGCTCGGCCCTCCTCCAGATGAACAGACACATTTTGACTGTATATTGACTTCTATGAACACTTTATCCTTTGAGTGTCATGGGAAATTCAAATAAAACTTATGCAGCTAGTTACTGTAAATATCGACCCTATTATGGATGTGCATCACACTTCCAATTTTATTCAGATTTCTGCCACAAATACTAGAAAACCCTCAGCTTTTTCAGGTGCCCTCAATGTTCCTAGTATTTGAAATCCTTTCTTCATTTTATTCCTTGCATGGAACGAGGTCAGATCAGAGCACATTGTAATAACAGACAATGAGTCTTTCCATATTGTCTTGCTAAACCAGTCCAGACAAGTGGATTGTGTTCTCCTACCATTAGATTGATGCAGACAAATAACCAATGAAAAGCCCAGGTTTCAATGACATCACTCCCATGCTTCTATCCACCTCAGTCACCAGAGGTCTCTTCAGTATTTCTTTGTCTCCAGCAGATGGTGGATGGATTTTCTATATTCTGAAGAAAATCTGAATATTTGAGAGGAAAAGGGTGACTTTCTCACTTGAACGTGACATGGCAGGCTCCACTAGACTGCAATCTTTTTGGTAGCCATAGGAGGAGGGAAAATTGGTTCAGCTTCACGCTCTTATCCTGTTAAGGGCCTGTTGAGCAGCCAGAAAATTGGAAGGATCTGCAAGAGTTCATCAGCCTCATACAACCTCAATGCCCCCTGCCTCCTCTGTCCCTCCTACTCTCTCCGAAGATTGCAGAAGGCTGTCAGAAGGATCTGCCTGCCAGCCACCTTAAACGCAGTGCCTGCAAAGTAGAGAAACAGTTCCAGGGGAGTAGAGTTGAGCCCAGCATGGTTTTCTGCCTGGGATTCTTAGGGGGTGAGTACTAAGGCTTGACCTTGCCATCGTCCTTGATGGGGACTTCCGATTCAGTCCGTCTGGGGCGCAGTTCAGGGTGGACTGCTGGCGACCGTTGGTGTGGTGTGGGGGTTTCCTGCTGTTTTCTGCACACATTAGTAGCGTTTTTTACTATTGTGCACCTGATGGTCATGTGGTCTGTGCATGCATTCCACATGAGTGTCTCCAATGCGCATTTCTACCCAAGTGCCCATAACACGAATTGCTGTGTAAGCACTATTAACACACACCTTTCAGGTCTCCAAGGCCTTAGCGCGCGCTGTTGTGATACTTGCTTTAACTCTCTATGTCTTCTTCCAGGAAACATTGTTTGATATGTGAAAGCGAAGCGCTTCTTGCCTGGCTTCTGGACTCTCCTCTTTTTGCATGGCAGCTTCTGAGTCATCACTGTAGGACTTGCTCCCCCTCTTCCAATCAGAGGATGAAGTTAGTCTGGCCTTGCCTGCCTTAGGGCAGGAGATGGCAGATGGCACTGTGAATAAGGATGTCCATCCGGATGGGATTTCTGGCAACCATACTGTGAGCTGCCCCCCGTCATCTAAGGGTTCGACAGCGGCTATGACCCCTGTTGTAGGGAGATCATTTCCATGAGGAGATTTTCCAGAGTCCAGATTGTTTTCCCCAGAATTTGTTTTCTTTTTGCAAAAGGCCTGGTCTTTTTGACATGGAAATTCAGATCCTGTGGCCTCTGGGTTCCTCTGAGTGCAGTTATGTGAGGGGCAAGCTGAGAGTGGAAACCCTGTTTGATTACCTTTGGCTAAGCATCCCTGGCGAAGGGTGCCCCTTGGAGATGGGGATTACCTGGAATCTGTACAAGATTTGGATTATGATCTGTATTCTCCAGGAACAAGCAGGAAGTCAGTCCTCACATATGGGTGACATTGGTGCCGACGGAGTCCGCGCAGAGCATTTCCCCAACTTTCAAAGAAAGCCTTTGGAACATGCTAGCACACATGCGTGGTCCCCTTCCCGCTAAGAGTGCCATCTTTCTCAAACTTCTTTTTTCTCGCAAAGCCCAACGGACGTCTGTCCTGTTTCCCTGGAAAAAATCCTTGCTATATTCTTAAAAGATAGCTTTTTCTGGTTTGTGTACGGGTTCCTCTTCCCGTCTCGAGCCAGCACCGGACCCGGTGCGATTCTCGGCTTTTTTCCCTTTTTTTGATGAAGGCTTGCCTCGACCAGCATTTGAGTCTTTTTTTCGCCTGGGGATCGTCGATCCTGGCCAGATGTTTCCCACCATGTCTTCCGGTGGGTTCAAAAAATGTGACCGCTGCAGTCAAACCATGTCAGTAACCAACACCCATGACTGATGCTTATGCTGCCTGGGATCGGACCATGACAGCACCTCCTATGACCTGTGCCAGGCCATCATACCTAAGACCAATAAAAAGAGGTCAGAGTAGCAGGAGAAATTGTTCCCACAGTCCAACTCGGTACTGGCTTCTCCATGCCGAGCTCCAAGCCCAGTACTTCCCATAAGGCCCGAGCATCCTCAGAGTCCCGCGGCGGTAGCTTCTCTGAGAAGACTCCAGACCCAAAGAGAAAGAAGAAAAAATCCTTGCAGTCCATCGAGGTCCCACTGGAGAAACCCGGTAAAACCACTCGGAGGGATTGGGGCGGCTCCGAGAAGTGCCCTACCAAGTTCCTCAAAAAGGATTCCTCGGCTAGCGGAGACCGTGCGAGATTCCTCGGGACCGTATTCCTCATCGGAAACCAGAATGGCGGCCCTGGAGAAGGACATCATTGCTATTCTGTCCCTGCAACAGGCAATGATGGCTGGTTCATCCACATCATCTGCCCTGATGACCGTAACCCCGACTGCGGGGGAGTCCTTTGTCGAGGTCCCGGTCCCATTCCTCCGAAATCCAGTCCTCCCCAGCCATTTTCCATGATTTGGACCACAGATCCTCCAGAGGCCCCCGGCCCCTCGGCACTGGCCTTGAGGCAAGGAGTCGCAGGGCCTTGGATTTCTTGTCATCCCTCGACTCCAAGTGGGAGACCGACAACGAAGCATCCCCGGAAACCAGACAGCACCGAGACATCCCCTTGGACCTGTCTCCCCCAGCGACATTCTCCTCCAGAGGACATGGCCTTCCACGACTTTGTCAAGGATATGGCCAGAGCCCTCTTGCTCAAACCAAGGCAGAGGAGGTTCCACGCACCGAAGAACTGGAGATTCTCCAGTATGAGTCTCCATCAAAGAAAACTCTCACAGTGCCAATGCAGCCAATCCTTGAGCGGCTCCTGTTGGGAATGTGGGAGACTCTGGCCTTGGTACCAGTGGTCAGCTGGTGCCTTAATGCCATGTACCGCATCAGGAAAGGGCCAGGGTTCCACAAACCCCATCTCCCACATAATTTCATGGTTGTCCTGTCAACCATGCAAAAACATAAGAGCCAGAAAACCCTTTCTTCTGTTCCCCCTGGTAGGGATACTAGAGCCCTTGATGCCCTTGGGCACAAGTGCTACCAGGGCTCGATGCTAGGGTGTCAGATATAGGCCTATGAGTTATAGATAAGCATGTACCTCAAGGCCCTAACCCAGGAACTGTCTGGGTTTTCAGCAGGGCTTACCGGGGAACCCCTGCAACAGTTCCAATCCCTGATTTCTGGGATTAAGGACAGCTCTAAGTTTCTTTTGCGGGCGGGCTATGATGCTTTCCTGATCTCGTGGTCCGAGGGCCTACTCTATGCGTTCCCTCTGACTCACCTGGTCACCAGGACTCTCTTCAAGGTTCAGAGCGAAATGGCATCAGTTATACTGATACCCCCAGATGGCCCAGGCAACCTTGGTTCCCTCTGCTGCTTTCCCTGTCGGTGGCACTCCCAGTCCATCTGTGCCGAGCCCCGGACTCCTTTCCCAGGAGGAGGACTATCTCCTGCACCCTATTCTGGGATCGTTAACACTAACAGTGTGGCTGCTAAAAGGGTAGCGTTGGCCCCTTTTGATCTTCCAGGAGAAGTCGAGAGGATCTTACTGGCCTCCCGAAAACCCTCCACCAGACCGGCTTATGCCTTTAAGTGGAGAAGATTCTCCACCTAGTGTGTGGAAAGGGAGGAGAATCCCTTCTCTTGCTAGGTGCAGCTAGTACTGCAGTATCTACTGCACCTGTCACACACCGGGCTGAAATCTAAATCAGTGAGGGTACATCTGAGCACCATAGCCTCTCACCACCACCCTATCAAGCCAGCCCCTGGTTTCCATATTCTTACGGGGCCTTCTGCTATCCATGCCCCTTCTCTATTCTCCAGTGGCAGAGTGAGACCTCAGTGTGGTGCTCTTTCAGCTCACCAAACCACCATTCGAGCCCCTGGCCACTTGCCACCTGTGGTACCTGTCATGGAAAGTGGCTTTTTTGGTGGGCCTCACGTCTGCTTCAAGAGTGAGCAAACTCCAAACCCTAGTGGCAGATCCACCATATACAAAGTTCTAGAAGAACAGGGGAGTGATCCACACATACCCCAAATTCCTCCTGAAGATGGTCTCTCCTTTCCACCTCAACCAAGAGGTGGTCCTCCCCAACTTCTTCACGCAGCCTCACACCGGCAAGGAGGAACTTGTACTTCATATACTAGATTGCAAATGGGCCCTGTCCTTCTATTTACAGTGGACCTAGGCCCATCATAAAGCTCCTCAGCTTTTCATGTCTTATCACCCCAGCAGACTGGGGCTTCCCGTGACTAAGCAAACTCTGTCCACTTGGGTAGCAGATTGTATTGCCCTCGCCTATGAGTGAGCTGGCCTCTTCCTCAAGCACCGGATCACAGCCCATCACATGAGGGCGATGGCTGCATTGGTGGCCAACCTCTACTCAGTGCTGGTGATGGAAATCTGCAAGGCCGCCATATGGTCTTCAATTCATACGTTCTCAGCTCACTACTGCCTGGAGAGCGACTCCCGCAGGGACAGTGCTTTGGATAGGCAGTGCTCCATAATATTCTAGGGGTGTAGGCAACCCCTGCCCTCAGACCCTTCTGTGTTCAGGCTACCAGAGTGATTGTGTCGCTGGATGCTAGGGTCTTGCAGAGTCTTTCAGTGGGGATTCATCTTCTGCAACCCGCGGCTACCCGATTGGCCACCATTGGTGCTGTCATGGTTTGGTCCTCAACAGCCTGGAACTAGGGAGTCCCATATCAGAGGACTGACTTCCTGCTTGTTCCTGGAGAAAGCGTAGTTACTCACCTTTTAACAGGTGTTCTCCAGAGACAGCAGGAATCAGTCCTCACAAGTCTCCCTCCTTCCCTAGGAGTTTTCTCCCTTCCTTGTTTTAGTTTCTACTGCCATCCTAGCTATGTCATCTGTCTGAGCAAGATGGCACCCTTGGGCGGGAAGGGGACCGCGCATGCATGGTAGCATGTCCCAAAGGTTTTCTTTAAAAGCTGGAGAAATGTTCCGCACAGTGTCCATCAGCGCCGACATCACCCATATGTGAGGACTGATTCCTGCTGTCTCTGGAGAACACCTGTTACAGATGAGTAACTATGCTTTCCAAAGGCTCAGTTCTTGGCTCTGATGTGGACGAAGAAGTACTCTCACCTTTGGAGGATTGTGAAGAGGCCAGTGTAATCCACCTGTTGTGGAGGAAGGAAGTGTTGGATGTGATTGCCTTGGTCTCATTCACCTTGAGATTTATGGATGCTCCAGACACAGAGCAGGAGCCGAAGATGCATTGGCTCCTGCAAGGGGTGTGGAATTCCACTACTGTCTTCCCATTCTCAGAGGTGATGAAGGAGATAATCCGGTCGGAGTGGTCTCCCTGACTCCCTGCTAAGGGATTAAGAGTGTATAAGATGTATGCTCTCCCAGAGAAGGAATATGCTGTGTGGTTTGATATTCCCAATATAGATGCACAGGTCATGGCAGTTACCAGAGGGACCACCATTCCTGTGGAAGGCAGATCAACCTTAAAGGATGCTCTGGATTGCAAGGTCGATTTCTTGTTGAAGAACCAGCTTGCTATGGTGGCTGCTGTTCTTCAGTTGGCAGTATGTACAGTCTCAAGCCCTGCTCCAATGGATTCAGTCTGTTCCGCTAGATGATATTACCCCTCTTTTGGAGTTGGCTACAGCCTTCCTTTCTGATGCCATGTATGACCTTATCTGCCTAGTGGCCAGGGACAATGCCCTGTCGACAGTGATAAGAACATAAGATATGCCATACTGGGTCAGACCAAGGTCCATCAAGCCCAGTATCCTGTTTCTAACAATGGCCAATCTAGGTCACAAGTACCTAGCATTTTCCGCAGGTTGTATTGGGACAAGCAGTGGATTTCCTGGGTCCCCTTTATTTATCTATTTGGCTAAGTTTATATACCACTTTTCACACAGTTTAAAGCAGTTTACAGTGAACTGGAAATTATACAAGCAACGTTTACATTAGAACAGGTGACTTTGTACAGTAAACAGGAGTGGGGTGTTTGGCATGATTAACCATCTACAGGTTGACAAACTATCTATATATTCTTGTAGTGTTTGGTATGTTAACTATGTACAGGTTTATGAGCTAACTACACATTCCTGTAATGTTAGGTTTTAGGCGCAATTTAGGAATGGTGTACAGTTCTTGGGGGGTAGGAGGGGAGGGAGCAAAATGGAGAAGTGGGAGGGTAAAGAGGTGGGTCTTGAGGAGTTTGCGGAAAGTTAGGAGGTCCATGCTGTTTTCTAGGTGGGCAGGGAGGGGGTTCCAGATAGATGGAGCATAATAATTGTTTATGGACCTTTCCTCCAGGAACTTGTCCAATCCTTTTTTAAACCCAGCTACAGTAACAGCTTTTATTACATCCTCCAGTGACAAATTCCAGAGTTTGATTACATGTTGAGTGAAAAAATATTTTCTCTTATTAGTCTTATATGGGTTATACTGTAGCTTCATTGCATGCCCCCTAGTCTTTCTACATTTTGATCTACGTTTACCCGTTCCACTCCATTCATTAATTTATAGACCTCTTTTCCAAGTTGAAGACCCCTAACCTTTTTAGCCTCTCCTCAGAGGGGTAGCCTTCCATCCCCTTTCACATTTTAGTGGCTCATCTCTGTACCTTTTCTAATTCTGCTATATCCGTTTTAAGATACGGTGACCTGAATTGCACACAATATTCGAGGTGCGATCGCACCATGGAACGATACAGAGGCATTATAATATCCTTTATTTTATTCTACATTCCTTTCCTTATGATTCTTAGCATTCTATTTGCTTTCTTGGCCGCCACTGCACACTGGGTGGAGGGTTTCAACGTATTATCCACAACGATGCCTAAATCTTTTTCCTGGGTGGTGGTTTCTAATGTGTAATCTTGCATTGTATCCATAGTTTGGGTTGTTCTTTCCTAGCTGCATAACTCTGCACTTGTCCACATTAAATTTTGTCTTCCATTTGAATGTCCAGTGTTCCAATTTACTAAGGTCCTCTTGCAATTTTTCATAATCCTCTTGGGTTTTAACAACTTTGAATAATTTTGTGTCATCTGCAAATTTGATTACCTCACACATTATTCCCATTTTCAGGTAATTTACAAATATGTTAAAAAGCAGCTGACCCAGCACAGATCCCTGGGGAACTCCACTATTCACCTTTCTCAATTGAGAAAATTGGCCATTTAGCCCTACTCTCTGCTTTCTATCTTTTAACCAGTTCCTGTGCACTACCTCCTAACCCATGGCTTTTTAATTTCGCTAAGAGTCTCTCATGAGGGAACTTGTCAACGGCTTTCTGAAAATCCAAATACACTACATCGACCGACCCACCTTTGTCTATATGTTTATTTACACCTTCAAAAATATATGAGATTATTAAGACAAGACCTTCCTTGGCTAAAGCCATGTTGGCTGTCTCCCATTAAACCATGACTATCTACATGTTCAGACATTTCATTCTCAATAATGGTTTCTACCATTTTTCCTGGTACTGATATCAGGCTCACCAATCTGTAGTTTCCCGGATCACCCCTGGAACCCTTTTTAAAAATTAGTGTTAGGGTGTGGCTTACCTAAGATGGCTAAGAGGTTTGAGCTTGTTTCTTTCATTGATGCCTAAGCCAAAGAGTAAGCCTAGGGCTTACCCGCCCGAGCCCAAGACAGGTCCCATGGATAAGTTTGTGCAGCTCTCCGAGGACATGATGCGGGAGATTTGAGCAGGCATTGGAGAACAGAAGGAGGATGCCATTTCTCCTTTGAGCCTGGATACTATCTTATCTCCCAAGGTGAGGTCCCCACCGCAGCCTCCGGCTTCCTCTCCTCTCCCTTCGGTGGTCAGTTCTGTTGGAACGTTGGATGCCAGCAAGCTCACAGTTCTGTGGCGGGGTGCCAAAGAAGAGGAGAATGGAGAGTTGGCCTTAGGAGGTTTTGAAGATCTTGCCGGAGGGAAGTTGATGGTGGGACAGCTCTCTCAGTGTGGACTGCAAACTCCTGACTCAGAGGGGCCAACAGCTCTTTTGCCTGCACCTGTTTTGTAACTGACTCATCCAAAGACAATCACGCTGGAGAGTATTTGGGATGCTATAACTCGTCTAGCTGAAGCAGTTGCCCTACAAACGACCAGGATTTCGTTGAAGGTAACTCAAGTGGAGGAAAAGTTGCAGGTTTATGTCGATGTGATGGATCAGATTAAGGGGAAAGTAGAGGAGAATGAACTTAAGTTGAAGCAAGTTTCGGATACTACACTGGCTCTGGTTAAAGACAATACTGCTCTTCGGGCTAAATTTGAAGTGCTAGAAAATTCTATCCGTGCCTCTAATTTGAGGTTGTTGAACTTCCCTGTCTTACTGGGGTTTACACCGATAGATTTAAGAGGTTTTTGGTGGATATTTAATTGGTATATCGAGATTTGTTACCACCTATTACTAAGGCCTTTTATTTACCTTCGGCCAAGAAGGAGCCAGGAGCTGCTCATGGAGACGTTGCAATGGACGTTTGAAATGTTTCTGACTTACTATCTTCACCTACTTTAGACTCTGTTAAAGTTTCTACCTTGTTGGTTATAGTAGCCCTGGTCTCAGATAGAGATTGGTTTCTTAAGTTGTATTATAAGAAATGGGCTTCTTTGTTTCAGGGGGTTAAGGTTTCTGTGTTTCCTGATGTCTCAAGAGAAACTCAAAAAAGGCATAGGCAGTTTCTTTTGTTAAAAGCTGGAGTCCTGCAGTTAGGGGCATCCTATTATTTATGTTTCCCCTGTAGATGCATTGTTGTGCTTTAAACACAAAGATTTATATACAGTATTACCAACCAGAAGATCTATCTGCTTTATTAGCGCTAGATTATCTCTTATATCTACTCTCACTGAGGTGCTTAAAGGTTAAGCTTAGAGTTAGGTGACCCACGCTGTGGATATTTATACCTCGGGGCCTTGCAGCACTTTAGTTTTTTTCTTTTTGTACTTTTTTGTACTTTGACTATTTGCAGTTGGTGTTTCCTCTTGCCAGCTGTAGGTTTTCTCTGTTCCATACCCTTTCATTATATGGACTATAGATACTTCTGTGATTTTTGTTTTCTTTTTTTTTTTTTTTTATTTGATTGTGATGAAAACTTACACCAAATTAGCAAAAGAAAATTACAGTACAATATGCAATAAGAATATAACATCATGAAAAAATGAAAATGATATAGTCCACATTATGGAGTACGGCCAGAAAATAACAAGGAAATAAGAAAACATACAGATTAGTAAACAAGGCCCTAGAGCAGGAGTGGGCAAACTACGGCCTGTGGGCCGTATACGGCCCGGCGGACCTTTTAATCCGGCCCCTCCCAACATTCATAAGCCTGTATGGACGGCATGGTAGTGGCTGGGCCGGCCAGCAGCTAGTGGGGGGGGGGGCGGGGCCGTGGGCAGAGTACGGATTGAGCCGTACGTGCAGGCGCAGGCAGGGAGTTGACGTCACGTCAGATGACGTCAACTGCCTTTCCGCGCGCCTGCTAGTGAGGAGCGATCCATGCGGCGCCCGGCAGTCATTTTGTGATGCAGCTAGAAGAGAAGAAAGCGCTAGCCAACATAACAAGCAGCCTATGGGCAGATGCGTCTTATAGGGTGAAAAATATGGTAATCTCCTGAGGCCTTCTGACTAGTGTCCGTGATGGTATCTGCTTCTTCTTCAATTGCACGCTATTATTTGCACTTGCTTATTTTAATTTTTATTATTCTTCTGTCGTGTTTAGTAATTTCTGTTTTAACTCCTATTTTTATTTATAGATCTTTATTGCAGAATCCCAACATTTATATTAATTCACACATACACACCGTCCATCTACTCTTGGTCCGGCCCCCGGGTCCAATATATGAACCCATTGCGGCCCTCGAGTCAAAAGGTTTGCCCACCCCTGCCCTAGAGCCTACAATAACGGAGAAATATCTATCTAAGAACCAGAATTATCCCCATCGACTGTGCCTGAGCGATCAAGAACAAATTTCTCTAACTAGATTGTCTGTGATGTATTAGTTTCTAGATGAATTACACTGATCAACATTGAAATCGTTACTGACTTTAAAAGGCCCTAATCTGTAGTATCTTGGTGAGCTGAACACGAATATAACATGGCTTTCATTTTGTAGATATTGCATGTAGTTCATTTTTGACGTTTCACCATGTAAATTTATCCAATAGGACATCAACAACATCCCAAATAAGCCTTGAATGATGTAATATTGCATCACATTGCATAATACCAGCATGCATACATCATCCAGAGTTGATTGCATCATTTTCTGATGCAATGCAATACTACTGCCAGACGGCTGCTAAAGCCATCTGATGTCAGCAGTGTACTATACGCAGTCAGAAAGGTTGAGCATTTTAAATATTTCAGACTGTGTGCGAGACAGTTTAAGCTACTGTTACATATAACTTTTATTAATCATATAATTTTAGCCATTTAGGTACAATACAGAACAGTAATGCCGCGCAAGTGCGTTAATACCATTGACAATTTCTGCTACATTTGCGGGGAAGTGACATTTGCCAACCAGAAGAAAAGTATCACTTCTCAACTGAAGAAGGCATATCATCTTTACTTCGGATGCAAGACTGGTGACCAAGACAAGCCTTGGGCCCTGCATATATGCTGCGCTACATGTACAACACAGCTTTCATAGTGGTTGAATTGCAAAAGACCATCAATGCCGTTTGCAGTCCCCATGGTGTGGAGAGAGCCAAGCAACCACATAAATGACTGTTACTTCTGCTTGGTTCCTCCTCTTTCCAGCGGAATAACGAAGCAAAAGAAGTCGAGCATAGTCTACCCAAACATTCCGTCTGCATTGAGACCAGTTCCACATGGTGAGGGACTTCCTATTCCAGAACCTCCATCAGAATATTCTCTTGATTCATCTGATGAGGACAAGGGTGAGCCGACCTGTTCTTCTCCTGGTCCGTCAGCATGCAGTGACCCAGATTTTCACTGGGATGCATTATCAACTCCACACAGAATAACACAGGAAGAACTAAATGACCTGGTTCGTGATTTGGACTTATCCAAGAACAAAGCAGAATTGCTAGGATCAAGACTCCAACAATGGAATCTTCTAGAAGAAGATGTCAACATTACTTCATATCGAAAGCGCCACCAGCAGTTGGAGCCTTTCTTTAGAAAGGAAAGTAATCTGGTATTCTGTTCCGATATTGAAAGCCTCATGAATGCCTTAAAAATCACTCATGACCCACAAGACTGGAGACTATTTATAGACTCTTCGAAACTGAGTCTGAAGGCTGTGCTTTTGAACAATGGAAACCATCTTCCATCTATTCCAGTAGCGCATGCCGTCCACATGAAAGAGACATACGGTAACTTAAAGCATCTACTGACTTCCATTAACTATAACAAGTACAGCTGGCATCTCTGTGGTGACTTGAAGGTAGTTGCCCTTTTAATGGGACTTCAGCAGGGATATATGAAATACATGTGTTTCTTATGTGAGTGGGATAGCCGAGCAAGGGATTGGCACTACTTGCGGAAGGAATGGAATCGCAGACAAAATGTAACAGTTACAGAGAAGAATATCCAGCACCCAGCTCTGGTTGAGGCTCACAAAATCCTGCTACCACCCCTTCCCATCAAACTAGGTTTGATGAAAAACTTCGTGAAAGCCATGGACCGCACTTCGCCAGCTTTCCGATACCTGCATGAAAAATTCCCTCGACTCAGCGAAGCAAAGATTAAAGAGGGAGTTTTTGGGGTCCTCAGATTCGAGAGCTCTTCAAAGATGACCGGTTCAACAACTTGCTGCAGGGTGATGTGAAACAAGCATGGAATGCTTTTCGCCTAGTGTCAACAAACTTTCTCGGGAATGTTAGGGCAGAAACCTACAAGGAACTAGTAGAAGACATGCTGATGCAGTATCAGAAACTTGGCTGCAATATGTCTCTAAAGATCCATTTCCTTGATTCCCATCTCGATTTTTTTCCTGACAACTGTGGTATGGTTAGTGATGAACAGGGCAAACGTTTTCACCAGGATATCGCAACGATGGAGCAAAGATACCAGGGAAAATGGTCCACTACAATGCTGGCTGACTACTCCTGGACACTCCCCAGAGAAGCTCCCGAATAGCTGTATAAGAGACAGCGAAAAAATCTAAGACGTAGTCTATGACTTGTTTTTTTACAGGTATTAACCGAAGGCCTATGATATTTACTATTAACATGCATTTCGTGATGTAAACATTACTTCTTGTAGATTACAAAAACCCTAGAGCCAACTTTGCAATTTCACTGTTATATTCATGTTCAGCATATAAAAATTGATAAGAAATGACTATTTTTATTTCAGTAACATGACTTTTGTAAAAGTTTGTTGACCAGTGTTATCTTTTCTATACAAGCTCTTGCTTGATTATTTTTGTAAAATCTATAAATATATAAATAAAAAGAAATTTAGTGTTATATTGGCCATCCTCCAGTCTTCAGATATTATTGATGATTTTAACAATAGTTCACAGATTAGTAATAATAGGTTTGCAATCTCATATTTCAGTTATTTCAACACCCTTGGAAGTATAGCATCCGGTCCACATGATTTGCTACTCTTCAGTTTATCAAATAGTTGTAGTAGATCTTCCCGGTTTATCGATATTTCTTTCAATTCTTCTGCTGCATCACCTTTAAATACCATTTTAGTCTTGGGTAACATCCCTACATCTTCCTCAGTAAAGACCGAAGCAAAGAAGTCATTCAGTCCCTCCGCTGTGGCCTTGTCCCCTCTTAGTGCCCCTTTCACCCCTCTATCATCCAATGGTCCAACTGACTCTCTCACAGGGTTTTTGCTATGAATGTACTTTAAAAGGTTTTATTATGCATTTTTGTTTCCACAGCAAGCTTTTTTTCAAATTCTGGCTTTGCCTGCCTTGTCAATGCCTTGCATCTAACTTGCCAATGGTTATGTTGTTTCCAGTTTTCGTCATTTGGCTTCTTTTACCATTTTCTGAAAGATGCTTTTTTAGCTACAACAGCCTCTCTAACCTCACCTTTAAACCATGCTAGCAGTTTTTTGGATTTCCTTTCACTTTTCTTAAAGCGAGAAATAAAGCTGGCCTAGGTTTCCAAGATAGTATTTTTAAGCAACAATCATGCTTGATGTAAATCTTTAATCTTTTCAGCTGCTCCTTTTAGTTTTTTCTTAATTGTTTTCCTCATTTCATCTTAGTCTACCTTTTGAAAGTTAAAAGGTAGTACTGGGGATTTCCTTGCCGTCCTTCCTCCATTTATTTAATCAAATGTGATCATGCTGTGATCACTATTCCCCAGTGGCCCCAAAACCCTTATCTCTTGCACAAGATCTTGTGTTCCACTAAAGACTAGGTCCAAGATGGCATCCCCTCTTGTCGGTTCATAAACCAGCTGCTCCAAGAAGCAGTAATTTATTTCATCTAGAAATTTTATCTCCCTAGCATGTCCTGCCGTGTTTCCCATCAGCACTGCAGGCTCAGCTTTAATGGAGCCGTGCAAAAGGGAAATACTCTCCCTTTGCAAAGCTGAGCTGGCGGTGGGGGGTGGTTTGGTGAGGGCTTTCCCGGGGAGGTGGCTGCCATGGGGCACTTCATGCTGCTGCTGCAGTGGCAGCAGCAGCGTTTGCAGTTGTTGTTTTTTTTATTATTATTATTTTGAAGGCCGAGTGAGGTGGTCTTTTTGGGGGTGATTTTTGCAACTTCTCTGTCAATATATTTATTTAATAGTGTTTTTTTAATACTGCTTTATCATTTCAATCAAAGCAGTTTACATTGCAACTTCAACTAGGTACAATAAACAGGGGCATTGATAACTTGGATTTTTTCTGAGGCAATGGAGGGTAAAGTGACTTGCCCAAGGTCACAAGGAGTGCCAGTGGGAATTGAACCCTTGATCTTCTGCATACTAGGCAGTCGCTCTAACCACTAGGCTACTCCTCCACTCTAACTTCAATCTTTTGCTAGTATCCTTCAAGGATACATCCTTCCGAACCATGTGCTCTTGGGCGACTTTCGGGTTTCCCCTATTATTTAATTAAAAAGTTGCTCTTTCTTCTTTTTAAAGGTTAATGAAAACAGCTTTGTTCCATTCCGATTAAGGTGGTGCCCATCCCTTTGGAAAAACTCCTCCTTTCCCCAGAATGTTTCCCAGTTCCTAACAAATCCCAATCTATGGTCACTAGCTCTAGCTTCTTGGAAGCTGACTGGTTAACTGATGCTGTTCACCCCATGCCAGCCGAAGACCAAGCTATACTCGAAGCGTCTAGCCAACCTTCTACACAGCACTCCTATCATTGTATATGGACTCATTTCTCCCACTGGGCAGCACTACGAGGTTTGGGCCCTGTCTCATGCTCTGTCAGTCATATCCTTACCTATCTCCTCCACCTATCCAACTCTGGACTTCAAACTTTGTCTGTTCACTACCATCTCTTGGCCATAGCAGCATCCCACAGACATGAGGATGGAAAGCCCATTTCCATGCACCCACTAGTTTCTTGCTTTATGAAGGGCTTAATGAACACCAAGCCTCCATTAAAACCACCTGTTCCAGCATGGGATCTCAATGTTGTTCTTTCAGAGCTCATGAAAGCACCCTTTGAATTTCTGAGGTCTCCTTCATTGTAACATCTCACTTGGAAGACCATCTTCCTAGTTGCGCTTACCTCTGCACAACATATCAGCGAGCTCCAAGCTCTTGTCCACTATGCTCCCTATACCCATTTTCTTCATGATAAGGTACTTTTATGTACCCATCCTAAGTTTCTTCCAAAAGTCATCTCTAGTTTTCATCTCAGTCAATCCATTGTGCTTCCTAAATTTTTCCCAGCAGTCCAACCAGATTCACCAGAACAAGCACTGCACTCTTTAGTTTGTTGACAAACTCTGCTTTACTATTGCAAGCTACCAAACTGCTCTATCAGTATTCCCAGCTCTTTGTCACCTTTAATCCTAACAACTCCAGGAGCCCTGCTTCTAAACAGACCATTTCCTCCTGGATTGAAGACTGTGTTTCCTTTTGTTATGTACAGGCAGGTCTCACCCCTCCTGGACAAGTTGGCCCTCATCAGCTCCGAGCTACAGAAGCTACTGTTGCCAATTTAGCTACTATTCCTCCTCAAGGGATCTGCAAAGCTGCTACATAGTCATCGGTACATGCATTTGCAAAGCACTACAGCCTGGATTGCTCTTCAGTCACCGACCTTGCCTTTGGCCAAGCTGTTCTGCAAAACCTCTTTGCTTAAATTCTTCCGCCTCCCAATTTTCAACCGAACTGCAAACATGGTCAGACTTCAAGCAGCTCTCAGCTCTAGACTTACCATGGAGTGTGCCTGAATCCCCCTGCTTGAATAAGGAGAAAGCATGGTTGCTAATCTGTAACGGAGGTTCTCCATATTTAGCAGGGGTATGCAGTCACACTCACCCACCTGCCATCCCCTCAATGAATGAAATGAATGATTTTCAACATGATTCAAGTGTAACTAGCACAGAATGAATGCTTATCAAACAATCGAACTCCATGGACAGATTGTTTAAAAAAAATACCAGACAAGATTCATGCTTCAACTCAGCCGCACTTCAAGCAAGCAGTGGGCAGTTTCAGCATTCAGATTCAACTTTACTAGATCCATCTTGTCATCTTCAAAGCATGATTCCTTCTTCTGATGGGGATTTTACTACGAGCCTTCATTGTTTCACTTGTCTGATTTGTGCTGAACTAAAAAGAGGAGCATTGGAACACCGAGACGGGAAGGAGTGCGCATGCTCAGATGTCCGTAGGACCCTGGAGCTAGGGGGAGAGCTGGCACCGATGCTGTCAGCGGACAGCACCATGGAGCGTGACTGAATATCCCTGCTGAATACGGAGACCCCCATTACAGGTAAACAATCATGCTTTGCCCCTACCCCCCTAATTGCATCAGAAGACAGATCCTCCCTTTAAACGTACTGGCCAAGAGTTAGCCCTGTCGCTGCTGGCAGAGGTTCTGTGAATCAAGCAGGTTCCTGTAATGTCCTTGGCCTGATTTTTTTTTAATGAATCCAGTCCAGTTTCTCAAAATAGCCTCTGCAGCATGAACCGCAGTCCATTTTATCAACTCAGGAACATAAGAACATAAGATATGCCATACTGGGTCAGACCAAGGTCCATCAAGCCCAGTATCCTGTTTCCAACAGTGGCCAATCTAGGTTATACATACCTAGCAGTTTCCCCAAAAGACACAGGTTCCACAATGCTTGTATAGGGTCAAGCAGTGATATCCTGGGTCCCTTTTTAATAATGGTTTATGGACCTTTCTTCCCGGAACTTGTCCAAACCTTTTTTAAACCCAGCTACACTAACAGTTTTTACCACATCCAGTAACAAATTCCAGAGTTTGATTACACGTTGAGTGAAAAAATATTTTCTCTTATTCGTCTTGAATAGTTTACCCTATAGCTTCATTGCATGTCCCCTAGTCTTTCTATATTCTCATGATATAAACAATCAATCTACATTTACCCGTTCCACTCCATTCATTCATTTATAGACTTCTATCATATCTCCCCTGCCGTCTCTTTTCCAGGTTAAAGAGCCCTAACCTTTTTAGCCTTTCTTCATAGGGGTATCCTTTCATCCCCTTTACCATTTTGGTGGCTCTTCTCTGAACCTTTTCTAATAACGCTATATCCTTTTTAAGATACGGCGACCAGAATTGCACACAATATTAAAGGTGCGGTCGCCCCATGGAACGATACAGAGGCATTATAATATCCTTTGTTTTATTTTCCATTCCTTCCCTTATGATACCTAGCATTCTATTTGCTCTCTTGGCTGCTGCTGCACACTGGGTGGAGGGTTTTAACATGCTATCCACGATGACGCCTAAATCTTTTTCCTGGGTGGTGGTTCCTAATGTGTAACCATAGTTTGGGTTGTTCTTCCCTAGGTGCATAACTTTGCACTTGTCCACATTAAATTTCATCTGCCATTTTGATGCCCAGTCTTCCAGTTTATCAAGATCCTCTTGCAATTTTCCACAATCCTCATGGGTTTTAAAAACTTTAAATAGTTTTGTGTCATCTGCAAATTTGATAACCTCACTCGTTATTCCACTTTCCAGGTCATTTATGAATATGTCAAAATGCAGCGGACCAAGCACAGATCCCTGGGGTACACCACTAATCACCTTTCTCCATTAGGAAAATTGGGAAAAATGGCCATTTAGCCCTACCCTCTGCTTTCTATCTTGTAACCAGTTCCTGATCCACAATAGTACACTGCCTCCTATTCCATAACTCTTTAGTTTTGCCAAAAGTCTCTGATGAGGGACCTTGTCAAAGGCTTTCTGAAAGTCCAAATACACTATATCAACCAACTCACCTTTGTCTACCTGTTTATTCACACCTTCAAAAAAACATAACAGATTAGTAAGACAAGATCTTCCTTGTCTAAAGCCATGTTGGCTGTCTCCCATTAAGCCATGACTATCTATATGTTCAGCAATTTTGTTCTTTATGATGGTTTCTACCATTTTTCCCGGTACTGACGTCAGGTTCACCAGTCTGTAGTTTCCTGGATCAACCCTGGAACCCTTTTTAAAAATTGGCGTTACGTTGGCCATCCTCCAATCTTCAGGTATGACAGATGATTTTAATGATAGTTCACAGATTACTAATAGCAAGTCTGCAAGATAGTATTTTTAAACAACACACAAGCTTGATGTAAGTCTAACCTTTGCAACTGCTCCTTTTAGTTTTTTCTTAACTCTTTTCCTCATTTTATCATAGTCTCCCTTTTGAAAGTTAAAAGGTAGTACTGTGGATTTCCTTACTATCCCTCCTCCACTAATTAAATCAAACGCGAACATGCTATGATCACTATTGCCAAGTGGCCCCAACACCCTTATCTCTTGCACCAGATCTGGTGTTCCACTAAGGACTAGGTCCAATATGGCTTCCTTTCTGGTCGGTTCATGAACCAGCTGCTCCAAGAAGCAGTCATTTATTTCATCTAGGAACTTTATCTCTCTAGCATGTCCTGCCGTGACACTGACCCAGTCGATACCGGGGTAATTGAAATCAACCATTATTATTACTCTGCTGTAACTTTTGTTACCTTCCTTGATTTCTTTGAGCAGTTCATCATCCATTTATTCATTCTGGCCAGGCGGTCGATAGTACACCCCCACCACTGTTCCCTCTAAGCTGTGCGCGCGTGCGCGCGCACACACCTCGCCGAGCGAGCGCACATACTTTACAACAGAGCGCACAAAAATTACAGCTCTGATTCTGATAGAAAACAACACAGACGTCTTAAAATTTAAAAGTTATGATTGTAATTACTAGAAATTTCCTGCTTCATTTAGTAATCGTCTATTTTCATTTAATTTGATTAAAATCAATGTGGTGTACATACTGTATTCTGACGTGTAGTCAAATTTTAAAGTATATAACTCCGAGTGTCGTTATGTGGCGCACAAAAATTTAACCTTCCTTCAAAAGCTGCACACGGTTGATATTTTATGCGCACACAGCCTACAGAAAATTAGAGGGAACATTGACCCCCACTGCCATTGCCTTCCCCTTTTTACATGGAATTTCAATCCATAGAAATTCTACAGCAAATTTTGTTTCCTGCAAAACTTTAATCCTTTCTGACTCAATGCCCTCTCTAACATAGAGTGCAACCACTCCACCAATTTGATCAGCTCTATCATTACAATATAGAATATAGTTTGTACCCAGGTATCACAGTGTCCCACTGGTTGTCCTCCTTCTACCATGTCTCTGAGATTCCAATCATATCTAACCTCTCATTTAGTGCTATATATTCTAACTCTCCCATCTTATTTTTTAGACTTCTAGCATTTGCATACAAGCATTTTAGAGACTATATTTTATTCATATTAATCTGGCTATTGGTAGGCATGGGTAATTTGGAATCTTTAAGCTGTGTCTGCTCCATACTCAAGGGCATTTGGGCTACTTTACTCTTTTTTTGAAGTCTCTGCTTTTGGTAGGGGGGTGGGCTTTGTTTAGTGAGTCTCGTTACACCTTCCCCTGCTAACCATGGGTTCTCGCATCTACCTTTAAAACAAGTTGGCTAGACAAAAGCTAACTAATACACAGTGCATTTCTGACCAAGCATGCTTCATCTCATAACATATGATTAATTCATCTTAACGAATAGGCAGCAATGTTTTGAAAGGTTAGTCCTACTATGGTATCAGAGGGTATTCCTAGTTCATCATACACCAATTTTTTTAACAGGTTTTGTTGATTTTTTTCTGATCTATGCAAACCCAATGGCAGTATTGACAGAGTTATTAGTTCTACCTTATCCTCATTTTCTACCTTTTCCTCATTTTCTACCTTTTCCTTGGGCACACTACCAATAAGGGAGGATGTATTGCTATCATTCCTTACTTTTCAATCTGCTCTTATCAGTCTTTTTATTCAGCTATATGTTCTGCTGCAGACATGTCTAATAAAATTTCTATCTCATTGGAAGGCATGCCTATAGTAGGCACACTAGGGATGTTTTGGTTTAGTTGACACTGGAGAGGTCAAAGTCCCTGAAACTTCTAGGTAATTCGTCTGTCATCAACCTATCTGGTAGACCATTTGTAAATAGTCCAACTAATTCAACAGGGTCTAATCCCATTTTATCTTGGTTTGCAGCTTGTGATGTGAGGGTTTATATGCATCATTGATGCTGAGAGTTAAGCTTATCTACTGGCAGGGTCTCCCAAGATGGACAGATCTCAGCTAAGGTGCCATACTATGACTTGATTTGATTTAGATAAAAAGCTCTCTAGAAACAATTTTATTTCAGTAACTATTTACTCTATTTAACTTTCTATGTTTAAGCTATACTCTGATTTGATTGAAATGAAAAGCTCTCTAGAAACAAATTTCAGAGTCTATTTACTCTGAATTAACTTTCTATGCTAAGCTATATTCTGCTTTGACTTAAATATAAAGTTCTCTGGTGGTACGAAAACCTAACTGACTCAGCAAAAACACTGAATTTGAAAATACACAGATCAGTTTTAACCCAAAGAATTCCCTTTTTCCTCCAAAATTTAGAGTTTATTTCAGAAGATAAATACTCAAAGGTGTAGATCTATTTCCTTGTAGCAGTCCCTTTTAGTAGTCCTTCAAGACTGAGCTTCACAGAGCTCTGGTTGACATATTTATATTTGTGCTTCTAAGGGAAATGCTTACCAATTTCCTTGGTGACTCACGCAGCCCTTGGTTTGATAGAAGGAGCCTTTTAAATTTCCCCTTTGATCTGTCACTTGTGAGTGGAGTGGAGGAGTGGCCTAGTGGTTGGGGCAAGGTACTTCAGGCCAGAAGGTCAGGGGTTCAAATTCCACTAGAGAACAGCAACCTTGGGCCAGAAGGACTGAGGTTTCTAGTCCCACAGGTGCTCCTTGTGGTCTTGGGCAAGCCACTTAACCCTCCATAGCCCATGTTCCCTGTAAAATAGTTATCTCCAAGTTATAATGCCCTGTTCAATGTAATTTCAGTTTGTTCAATGTAAACTGCACTGATGCAGAATAGCATGGTATATAAGAGAATGAAAATAAATAAATGTGGCATTGGGATTTAGCTGTGATACTGGTCAACGGGCACCTCTTCCAAAGTATGGTTGTCCCAACAGGCCTTTAAAGGTAAGCTTCCATTTGGGGCCGATTTGGAGCTGCTGGTGAAGGATCTGGGTGAGACAAAATCTTACTGTCTTCCAGAGGACAGGTTCAAGGGGCCTGTGAACAGGGCTGGCCTCTCCACTAGGCAGACGTCTAGGGTGGTAGACCCTGGTGGGTGGCCCGACTCCGTTTTGAACCTGCTGAAAATGAAGTGGGGCCGCTGCCACCCCCCAAATCCATCTCTCTCATCTTATTTATTTTATTTTATTTATTTACATTCTCTTATATACCGCGCTATTCTGCATCAGTACGGTTTACATTGAACAAACTAAAATTACATTGAACAGGGCATTATAACTTGGAGATAACTATTTTACAGGGAACAAGGGCTATGGAGGGTTAAGTGGCTTGCCCAAGACCACAAGGAGCACCTGTGGGACTAGAAACCCCAGTCCTTCCGGCCCAAGGTTGCTGTCCTCTAGTGGGATTTGAACCCCCGACCTTCCGGCCTGAAGTACCTTGCCCCAACCACTAGGCCACTCCTCCACTCCACTTGCAGTGGCAGTGGCATTCTGACTGTTTTTAAAGCAGCAGCATCTCAAAACATAGTCGTGCCACTACTGCCACCCCACAAGATGAGAAAATGTATTTGGGGGGCAGCGGTGGCAGGGGGAGAGTGGCAGAAGCAGAAGGGGGGCCGCACAGCAGGGGCACAGAAATCCTTGGGATGTCCCTGCCTGTGAAGTGGGAAGGATCCCCCTTTCCATCAGCCTCCACCTGTGCCTCGTGGGCATGTTGGTTAGATTCCTGGGGGTCTCATGACTCTCAGCACTATTGGTCAGAAACCCTTTCTTCACCCCTGCTTCTGGATTTTAGACTTGTTCCCAATCCTTTTGAGGAACTTGTGGCGTCAGGGATTTGGCCTCTCCAGAGGGGCTTCCTCCCAGACTGCGCAATGAAGGTTTGGGAGCCCATTCCCTAGTATCTCCAGTTGGAGGCAGGCTTCGCCTATTCTTTTCAGATTGGGCCTGGGTCACTAAGGATCGCTGGATACCAGGCAACATTCAGTACAGCTATGTCTGGATGCTTTTGTCGTCTCCTTTCATGTGTCTGCGAACAAAAAGGCTGCTGTGTGGATCCCATTGGACAAGTTGCTACTATTGTAGGTTGTGGTGCCCGTTTCCCCGGACAATCGAGACCAGGGCAGATATTCCATATATTTTGTGGTGCTGAAAAAAGGTGGATCATCCTGTCCCATTCTGGACCTTAAGGGTGTCAACAAACACTTATGCATCCTGTGCTTTCGGATGAAAAACTTTGAGATCCATGATTCATGCGGTGCACTGAGGGGCGTTTTTGGCATTTCTGGATTTGACTGAGGTGTATTTTCATATCCTGATCCAAGAGAATCAGCAAAGGTATCTGCGTTTTGCCATGCTTGGCTCTCATTTTCAGTTTGCCACCTTCCCATTCGGCCTCTCCACTGTCCCAAGGATGTTCTCCATGGTCATAGTGATGACGGCTATGGTGCCAAGGGATTTGTGTGCACCAATATCTGGAAGACTGGCTCATCCAAGCCCATTCTCTTTCAGAGGCATCTCAAGTAGCACCCCAAGTGGTGTCCTTTTTTGGAAAGCCTCGGCTGGGTGATCAATTGGTGAAAGAACCAATTAATTCCTTCCCAGTCCCTGGAGTTCCTGGGAGCACATTTCAATACTCAAGTGGGCAGAGTCATCCTGCAGAGGAAAAAGTCATGAGGCTGTTGGATTGCCTAGCTCTGTTCATTTCACAGCAGGCTCCCAGAGTTTGGGATTATCTTTGCTCCTCGGATTGTTGGCAGTGACAATCGAGATGGTGCCATGGGTGCATTCTCATATGCGGCTGTTCTAATGGTCCTTGCTGACTCAGTGGTCCTCGCGTTCTCAGGAGTTTGAGCTCAGGCTCCCGCTCCCAGTAATAGTGAAGGCCAGTCTGTGGTGGTGGCAGCAGCCCAGTTATTTGAGGGAGGGCATGCCGCTGGAGATTACTCACGGAGCCTTCTGACGTCAGATGCCAGTCTCTAGGGCTGGGGATCCCATTACCAAGGCTGAATGGCCCAAGGTTGTTGCAATCACATTGAGGTGGTGCAGTCCATTAGCCGCTTAGAGGGGAGGGCCAGCAAGTTGGTTCTTCTGTGTTCAAGTATTATCTGACAATGCCATGGTGGTGGCTAATGTCATTCGGCAAGGTGGCACAAAGAGTGCCAGGGTGGCCCTGGAGATGGCTCTCCTGTTGGCCTGGCAGAGAAGGACCATCTAGCCTTGTAGGCTTAGCACATTACCAGGCTGGACAGTGTGGAAATGGACTTTCTCAGCCAGCAGGCTCTGGATCCAGGAGAGTGGAAGTTCAGTCAGGAGGTGTTTCAGCTGATTCTGTGCTGATGGGATCACCCCAAGATTGAGCTGATGACCCATTCCAGTGCCAAAGTGGTTGCTTCTTTAGTCACCACATGAGACAGAGTCCAAGGGCGTCAATGTCGTGGCTGAGCCTTGGCCACATTTATGCCTGCTGTATATGTTTCCTCCATGGCCCCTGGTGGGGCGTGTGATTCAGCATGTAGACCGCCACCCGGGAAGGATTGTTCTGGTGTCACCTCTTCTGAGAAGAGTGTGGTTTGGAGATCTGATGCAGCTCCTGCAAGTGCCACCTCTTTGTTTGCTGCTGTCTCGGGACCTATTGCATCAGGGACCGATCATCCTGGAAGACCTGGCTCCCTTCTCGCTTACGACTTGGCTCTTGAAAGGAGACAGCTAGAACATAAGGACTACTCTCCAGTGGTGGTTTCCATCCTGCTTGAAGCCTGAAAGAGGTCGGCCAACCTGACATACGTGCGGGTTTGGTGCCTTTTCGAGTGATGGGGCGATGCGCGTCAGCTGGTTCCTGAAGCGGCCAAAATGCCATTCCTGCCAATCTTGTTCTTTGTAATTATTTCATGTACATAGTTCACCCCTGTTATCCAAGTTTGTACTCCTGTTCTATGTAAAACCAAACAGCTTGTTGTTATGGTCTTTTTGTTATAATGTAAACCGCGCTGATATCGAATAGTGCGGTATATAAGAAACTGTAATAAAAATAATAAATAAATAAATAATAAAATCTTTCTGGAGGAAGGTCTGGAAAAAGACCTCTCTCTTAATTCCCTGAAGGTTCAAGTAGCAGCTTTGGCCTGTTTTAGAGTTCTGGTGGCTGGTAAATTGCTAGCCTTATACCCAGATGTTTTCCACTTTCTTCAGGGAGTTCGGCAAATCTTCCTCTCCTCTGATCTGTCTGGATCTGGTTCTCAGAGCCTGATGTCTGAGCCCTTTGAGCTGTTAAAACATGCTACTTTGAAGGATTTGATGCTCAAGACTGTTTTCTTGGTAATGATTTGTTCTGCAAGGTGGATTTCTGATCTGCAGGCTCTGTCTTACCAAGATCCTTATCTGTCTTTTTCAAAGAGGGCAGTTTCCATTCAGCCTTTGTCTTCCTTGTTGCCGAAGGTGATTTTTCCCTTTCATGTGAGCAGGTGGTCTGCTTGCCCTCCTTCTCTAAGAAGCAATGCGGGGGAAGGATAAGGATCTTCGCCTTGTAGATGTCTGCAGGGTGCTTCTCCGGTACTTGGAGATTCAAAATTCCTTTTGTAAGTCAGATCATCTTTTTGTGCTGTTCCGTGTAAGGGTAATGCAGTGGCTGAGTCTGCTTTGGGGCACTGGATTAAAGAGGCCATTGCCTCAGCATATCTTTTGTGGAACTGGCCGGTTCTGAGGCTTTGCGCGCACATTCTACCCAAGCGCAAGTGTCCTCGTGGGTGGAACAGAGCTCGGTAGCCCCTGCAGACATTTGTTGGGCGGCAATGTGAGCATCACTTTCCACTTCTGTCAAGCATTACTGCTTGGATGTCTACACTCGGACAGATACTGCCTTTGGCTCTAAGGTTTTGCAAGCTACTGTGTTTTCTTCCAGCCCAGTGGAGCCATAGCTTTGGTACATCCCACTTGTCTGGACTGGTCTAGCAGGACAATATGAAAGGTGACATTTTACTTACCAGATAATGTCCTTTCCTTGAGTCCCACTAGACCAGTCCAGGGCCCGTCCCTGGAACTATGTTTGCTCTGTTATTCTGTGGCGGTACCCTTGAGTCTACTATGATTTATATATTTGGCTCTACAGGTTCATCTTCTACAAACAGCCTTCTCTTTATGCTTTCTTGTATATAGTTCTCTACTGTTTGATTGCTCATTGTTGCCAACATTGAGGTTGTGTGAGGCTTGCCATTTTCTCCCTTATGCTTTGGGAATGGATACTGAAGAGACCTCTGGTGGCTGAGGTGTATAGAGGCATGAAACTGAGGTCATTGAAACCTGGACTTTTCATTGTTTTTTTGTCTTCACCATTCTATGGTAGGGGAAAACACCCCACTTGTCTGGACTGCTCTAGCAGGACTCAAGGAAAGGACATTATCTGGTAAGTAAAATGCCACCTTTTGAAGCTGCCCTGCTATTGGTGGACACTGGGATGCAGAAATTCAAGGGAATTGTATGCAATAGGGGGCGAGAGGTTGGTGTGCACAGACCAGGAGAATGAACTTGTTTCTGAGGATCTCAAGGTGGCAAAACAATGTGACAAGGCGGTGGCCAAAGCCAGAAGGATGCTAGGTTGCCTACAGAGAGGAATAACCAGTAGAAAGGAGGAGGTTATTAATGCCCCTGTACAACTTGTTGGTGAGGCTTCACTTGGAGTACTGTGTTCTGTTTTGGAGACCATATCTCACAAACAATATAATAAGACTTGAAACAGTTCAGGGTAAGGCGACCAAAATGATTTGGAGCCTGCGCCAGATGATGTCTGAGAAGACACTTGAAGATCTACATACAGTATGTATACCCTAGAGAAGAGAAGGGACAAGAGAGATATGATACAGACATTTAAATACTTAAAGGATATTAATGAACAAACAACCTATTTCAAAGAAGGGGACACTAAAAGTAGAGAGCATAAAATGAAGCTACAAGGAGGTGAACTTAAAAGCAATGCCAGGAAATACTTTTTCACTGAATGGGTGGTGGATACTTGGAATGCCTTCCCAATGGAGGTAGTGGGGGCAAATACAGTGACAGAATTCAAAATGGCATGAGACAGACACAGTGGATCCCTTTATAGCAAGAGGATAAAATCAAAATAAACTTAACTATTTCTTATAGCTCAACAAATAGAAGGATGACCTGCAGGGAGTGGCAGGTACAAGCCAAACAAAGGCATAGAGGGGAGTGGCCTGCACAGAGTGGCAGTTACACTTACTCTAGCCACCTTACTGGGCAGACTAGATGGACCATTCTGGTCTTTACCTGCCATCAAATACTATGTATGTTACTATGTAATGCTGCCCTGCTATTAGTTGACACCTGTGGTCAACACTTCTTGTATAGTTTCTAATGTTTACCGATGTTCTTAGCACACATACATTTTGATAATGAGCCTGATCATAACCATCAAATTTCTTTAGCAAAGAGGAAAACTAAGATAGTCTTTTATTAATAATGGGCGCTAGCCGACAGCATGTGTTCTGACACTTGCTAAAGGCATGCTGGGACATGCGTTGCCAGCCAGCACTAACTATGCAACCAGCACTAGGTTCACAAGTGGGCGGGTTACAGGCGGAGAGTGTGTGTGATGAGCTCAGTGCAGTTAGTGCTGTGTTCACACCATACGCTAGGGGCCCGATACAGGAAGGCAAATAGCGGGGCTGGATGACCCAGTGAGATATCCAGCTCCGCTATCTGCCTTCACCGTATGCTGCCTCCTGGCCCCCTTCACACACACAGCCGCTGTGTGTGCTGCGGGGGCGGTATGAGGTGGAGAGTAGGCGGGACTGACTCCCGGTCACAGCTCTGTATATCCGGGGAGGGCGGGGGGGAGAGCAGCCGGCTTATTCCTCCTTGGAGATGGAATAAGCGCTGGCTACTTCTCCGGATCGGCCATCCAACCCCCCCAGCAGCAATGGCGGCGAGCAGGGTGAGTCCCCGCCAGCCGATCCAAGCCCCAGTTGACCCTGTCGGGGTCGGGCATCAGGGAAAAGGGGCACACCAAGGCAGCGGGCAGGTTGTGCCACGGGGAGGAGATCCCCGCGACGATGCAGGGGCATGACGGGGCAGACCTGGGTCCTAACAGGCCCGTCCTGGTTGGGCCATCCAGATGGCCTGGACGTGCCCCTTCTAGGATCGGGCCTCACCTGAATTAGCGCGGGTTCACCTAACACCACCTCAATAGGTGGAGTTAACTACACCCATGCTAATGCGGCATGCACTAGGGGTCAGAGCTCCATGGTAACTGATGGGGAAATGTTTTCCATGCCCCTGACAGTTAATACAGCAGTGTTGCACCTAAAGCGTCATAGTTTTGGCGGTATTGGCACATTACGTGCAACACCTTAACGCCCTTTAGTAAAAGACTTTCTAAGCATCATGAAGTGTTCACACATCCCTAGTTAGGTTATGTTTTATCGTTAATTTAAAAAAAAAAACAGGGAAAGAAAGAGTAGGAACCTTTTAAGCCCCAAGTAGGAGTTACAATAAATCAGACTATGCAGAAGTCCAGTCTGGCCTAAGCACATTGTGACTAGTTTTGAAGAGTTTTAAACAGCACAGAGAAGTGGGGCATCCTTAATCAAGGTCATATATACACAAGAAGCCATGAGACACTGATATCAAATAGAATAAAGTATGTCTGTGGCTTAATTAATCATACTAAAACCTACCAATTTACCTAGCCTAGGTACACAGTCTCCAAAATTACAAAATACTACCCAACACCCAAATATACTCTCTCTTCTGCCCCACCTGGGAGAGGAGTGAGGGGAAGAAGCCTTTCAGAGAATCACCTTCAGACTGTCAAACTTGCCATAAGCAAGCAAGGTCATGGTCCTTCTAGAAGGCTGTATTGACTGGGCAGTATTGGCCAGACCGTTTTATGAAAACAACACTTCAGCTGTCTGAAAACTGCCTTAGCTGTGATAGTGCTCCACTGGTATTCTGACATGCCAGAGCTAGGACAAATAAGGTGACAGACAAATCTGGGGTGTGCCTGTGGAGTCTTTAATGCAGGTATCTCCATTTCATTTTCTAACTCACCCACTGTCAGGCTTGGGTAGTCCCATCTCCAGTGTTGCAACAATTGTGATGAATGAAAGTAAACAACATTACAATGATTTTTAAATGCACATGTAGAGGAAGATTGATTAGACCACTATATTTGTTGAAGAAGTTATATTGCGCATAAAGTTTGTTTTACTGGTTCACCCTCCTATTTGTACTCTTTGTACCTTTCACACCCCATCTCGGACTGGGCTGGTGATCTTGATAGCACCAGATTGGCTGCAAAGGCCATGATATGCGGATCTGGTAAGACTCCTGGGAGAACAACCTCTTGCTCCCCAACAGGGGAAGGAGCTGATGCACCAGGGACCTGTCCTGATGAATGACCCAGCTCCTTTTTTTTTACATCAAGCAAATACATATTTGAATATAGAAATAGAGAAGTACACAAACAATAACACACCAGAAATACAGAGATAAAGAAATACATCCAGAACCAAATAAGAAAATAAACACAATATGGTGTTCTTCTCTAACAGCCCACTAGTAGGAGAGACCCTTAGAAAAAGAGGCAAGATCAAATCACATTTAAAAAGAAATATAAAGAAAATAAGCAAAAAGGATAAACAAGGCGGCATGACCCTCTGCTTAAACATCCCAGGGGGAGAGTCGATCTTAGCCAGATGGAACCATGACCACCATAGAGCTGGAGGGGTTACGAGAGTCCAAAAAAGAACTCAATTACTTAGGGTCATAGAATATATACGTAGCATTAGATGATTTTAGCAAACATTTACATGGAAACCTTAATAAAAAGGAAAACCCAGAGGAAACAACCTCAGAGCACATCAGAAGAAAACGATGCCTTTTAGTTTGTTTTGCAAAGGAAATATCAGGGAAAACACAGATTTTCTGACCAAAGAAAAGCTTCTCTCTATTGCGGAAAAACAACTTCTGAGTCCAAGCTCAATCAGGCTCCAAGACAAAGCTAATCAATAAAGTTGATCTCTGCACTCTCTCAGCTGCAGAGTTTTCCAAAACTTGGGTTAAATTCAAGGTGTCCAAAGAAGCAAACCCCTGCTCCCCATCAGTAGCAACACTACTGAATCTCTTCTTAGCTGGAAGGTAATATACCTTAGAAGTGGAGGGGAGAACATTCTTAGGCACTCCCAATATATCCAGAAGGAAGTGTATTAAACAACTCCACAGGTGGAGTAACAGTATCTTTATCTTTATTACAGATTTAATATACTGCTTTCACTAGGAGCATCAGAGTGGTTTACAAAATAAAACTGAGACTGCTTTAGAGAGAAAGGAACGCCAATTCAAGACAGGAAAGAGGACAGGGACAGGCATGATAGAACATTCAAAACGACGTTAGACAGCGGGAAGGCATAGAATGGCTAACGGGGAGGTGGTGAGAGTATGGTGGGAGGGGGTGGAAGGTCAAACGCAGTGCAGAATAAATGTGTTTTTAACCTGGTTTTAAATGTTTTATGTGAGGGTTCAAGACGAAGATCTGGAGGGAGGGAGTTCCACAATCGAGGACCCAGAAAGAAAAAGGCAGAAGAACGGGTTAATTCAAGATGAGCTTGAGAAGGGGAAGGTAGAAACATACGGTTAGAATGAATTGACCCGAGTAGACTTTAGAAAGTTAACAAAATGCAGATTCAGTTTTTGGAGAAGTTTTCAAACTTCTCCAACTTAGCATGGATTCCAGAGCTGTCTTTCATTAAAGACACACTCTGAGAATATAAAGATTATACCTAAGAAATGATAGACTCCAACTTCATCATGGTTCGAGAATAGGCTTCCTCATGTAGCTAGAACTTAGTCTGAAGAGCTTGAATTGTTTCCTCTACCAAATCCAAATGTTTAGACACTGACTTCTCCAGCAAAACGATGGTGGTCCAAATTGCATCTAGGGTGACCACTGCGGGCTTCACCAAGGCACTCACTCCAAGCAGGGGGCAGAAACACCTCCTGACCACCGTGAAGGAAGAGCTTCCGGTGCCAATGCCGTTCCTGATGCCATGGAGCCACTCACGACACAGGCTGCAACCAGAGGAGCCCCACCGTATCTCCCTGGAATCCTCCGGCGAATCAGTGAGCAAACTTGAATCTGGCAGCTCCCCTGCACCAAACTGAATGCCTCCATACTGGATCTCAGTAGGAGAAAGCCAGAGCTGCCCAGGGTCACGCGGCAGTTGAATGACCCAGCTCCTTTCTTGCTTGAGAGGCAATGCCTCTGGAGAAAAGGTTACTCACCTGCGGTGATCTCCACATTCTTGAAGGTGAGACATAGCTTCACCTGTCTTGCATATGTTTGAGTGTGGTGCCTCCTTAAGTAGTGGTGTCAGCAGCAGGGCCAGTTGCCTTGATCAGCAGATTTGCCCTCCTTGTTTGCTTTTCTTCAGAAGGAGTTTGATAAAGGTCTGGCCTTGGGTTCCAGTTGGGGGAATTGTGGCTTTGGCCTCTTTTTGAGGTTCAATTGTGGTGCACTCATTGGTCTCTCACCCGGATATATCCCATTTTCTGCATGGCATATGGTGTTTGCGGCCTCCTGTTAAGCCTATCAGCCCATCATGGGACCTCAGGCTGGTTTTTTGGGCCTTAATGAAACCACCTTTTAAGCCCTTAAAGTGAGTTATGCTAAAGGATCTTTCACTCAAGACTGTCTTTTTGGTTGTTATTTGCTCGGCCCACTGCATTCCCGAACTGCAGGCCCTCTTGTGTTGAGATCCTTATCTGACATTCTTGGCGGAAACAATGTTTGCATGCATTTATGGCCTATTGCCAAGGTGCGGTAATTGATGGAGGCATTGCCAGCATCTTTCCATGCAGATAACACAGAGGAAATGCATGCTAATTGCATTACAGATAAAGCAATACAGTCAGCTGTACCTATTCAGATGGCGTTTACTTCGCTGTGTAATCTGCAGCATTAACAGTTAATGTGTGATAATTACTTCCATGTTAACTGTAAATTGCATTTTTCTCCCTTTCACTGCCCATTCTTGGCCTAGTTTGCAAATAGCTTTTCATGCAGGAATTAACAGCCACTATCTGCTAAGATGTCATGTTAACTGTTCATGTGTTCTTAGATCTGGCTAATTGTCACATTAACAGCTAATGCAGCTGAGTAGACAGGATCCTTAATGCCAAGGGCCTGAACACTTGAAAGAAAAGATTACTGAATATAGAGCCTCTCATCATGCATTACATTCCAGTCAGGAATGTAATCTTCTAGGCCTTCCTCCCGGGAATTTAGTTTCATTTTAACACGGAGCTGGTCTTTCTCAGGAATGGCTCCATCCTTTTGGAATACTTTGCCTTTATTTTTTTTAATCAGCTTTATTCATATTAGTAGAGAACAACAACAAATACAATAGTTACAGCCCAGGAAACATACCCGGTTAGATACTCCAAAAACAAAAAATAATAAATTAGCACATCTGGCATCTATTGCACTCATAGCAAGGCTCACAGTCATATTTAGGACAAGTAACCTCTATCCAACCTGCTCCAGCTAAAGGGAAAGAAGCACACCAATATACACATCCATGGTTGTAAAGTAAAATCACTCACCTTTGAGGACTGCACACAACAAATACATACTTAAGGGCAAACAAAACAAAACAAAAAGTAACAAAACAAAGCAAAAATTGGATAGTTCCATGAACACACATAACATCCCTATCACACAAATGCATTCAGCACATTGTCTCAACTCCTATTTACATAGTGGTAGAAAGATTCCCAGATAGCTTAAAAAATTTCCAATCAGCACTGCATATGCCTTGTAGCACTACAGATGATAAATGGTAGTAGTAATAATTTATGAGCACATAAGCTCTCCATATTTTAAATACCACTCCAGCAGCATGGGCCCACTCTCTCTCTCTTCCAACATTTAGCTACTGCCACATGCGCAGCCAACAGAAGCAGCCCCACCAAATGCTTACACTCACCCAGGAACAAGCCATCTGAATTGCAAAAACCTAATAAGCATATGACCACCCGCCACCACAGTAACTGTGCTATTTTCCCCACCATCCCCCTCCAAAAGGTCTGCATCATCTTACACTTGTTTTGCCTTTAACATAGAAACATAGAAACATGATGACAGAAAAAGACCACATGGCCTATCTAGTCTGTCCTTCCATAACAACAACTACAACAGTCCACTTTTTACCTTTAGAGATTTCTGTGTTGGTCCCATGCTTTTTTGAATTCAGTTACTGTCCTCATCTCTACCACCTCCACTGGGAGACTATTCCACGGATCCACTACTCTTTCTGTAAAGAAATATTTCCGCATATCACTCCTGAATCTATCTCCCTTCACCCTCATCCCATGTCCCCTCGTAGCAGAACTTGCTTTCAATTGAAAGAGGCTCTCTCCCTGAACATTTATGCCACGGAGGTATTTAAACATCTCAATCATATCACCTCTATCCCGCCTTTCCTCTAAGGTGTACATATTAAGATCCTTAAGTCTGTCCTCATATGCTTTATAATGAAGCCCATTAATCATTTTAGTAGCAACCCTCTGCACCGACTCCATCCAGTTCACATCCTTTTGAAGGTGCGGTCTCCAGAATTGCACACCATACTCCAAATGAGGTCGCACCAAAGACTTATACAGAGGCATTATCACCTCCTTTTTTCTGCTAGCCATTCCTCTCCGTATGCACCCAAGCATCCTCCTAGCTTTTGCCGTCGCCTTTTCTACCTGTTTAGCTACTTTAAGGTCATCAGAAACAACCACGCTTAGGTCCCGCTCTTCTTTAGTGGACAAAAGTACTTCACCTCCTATACTGTATTGCTCCCTTGGATTGCTGCAGCCCAAATGCATGACCTTACATTTTTTAACATTAAATCCCAGCTGCCAAATTCTAGACCATTCTTCAAGCTTAGCTAGATCCCTCCTCATGTTATCTACACCTTCCTGGGTGTCTACTCTATTGCAGATTTTGGTATCATCCGCAAAGAGGCAAACCTTACCCGACAGCCCTTCCGCTATATCACTAACAAAGATGTTAAAAAGAATCGGACCAAGGACAGATCCCTGGGGCACACCACTGGTAACATCCTTCTCCTCAGAGTGAGCTCCATTTACTTGTACTCTTTGTCGCCTCCCACCCAACCAATTTCTAACACAAGCAGTAACTTTAGGGTCCATCCCTAGGGTGCTCAGTTTGTTTATAAGTCGCCTGTGAGGAACAGTGTCAAAGGCTTTACTGAAATCTAAATACACCACATCTAGAGCTCTCCCTCGGTCCAACTCCCTGGTCACCCAGTCAAAGAAATCAATCAGATTTGTCTGACAAGACCTGCCTCTGGTGAATCCATGCTGCCTCGGATCCTGTAATCCGCTGGACTCCAGAAACCTCACTATTTTCTCTTTCAGCAGCATTTCCAATAATTTACTCACCACCGAAGTTAAACTAACCAGCCTGTAGTTTTCAACCACATCCTTACTTCCGCTTTTGTATAAAGGCACCACATGAGCTTATCTCCAGTCCTTTGGCACCACTCCCAACTCCAACGAGGCATTGAAAAGGTCAGTCAGTGGAGTTGCTAGAACGTCCCCAAGTTCCCTCAGTATTCTAGAGTGTATCCCATCCGGTCCCATCGCTTTGTCTACTTTAAGTTGAGCTAGTTTCTCATGAACACAGTCTTCTGAAAATTGTTCAAGATGTCCCTCGCTTCTGTTCTTATTTGTGGGTGTTTTCTGAGGTCCTGCTCCTGGTTTTTCATCTGTGAACACAGAACAAAAATATTTGTTAAGCAATTCTGCTTTATCTTCATCCTTATCAGCTTCTACATATTCCCCCCCTGCACCCTTGAGTCTGACAATACCACTTTTGCCCTTCCTCTTCTCACTAATATATCTGAAAAATGTCTTATCCCCCCATTTTATTGCATTGGCTATTTCCTCCTCCTTTTGAATCTTTGCCTTCTTGACTACTTTGCTAGCTTCTCTAAGTTTTTCCAAATACAGATGCCTGTCTTCCTCTCTCTGTGATCTCTTGTATTTCATGAAGGCCTTCCTCTTTTTCTTCACTTTTTCAGCTACTTTCTTCGAAAACCATAGCAGTCTCCTGTTCCTTTTACCTTTATTTACCATTTTAACAAAAAGGTTGGTTGCCTTTAAAATACCCCCTTTCAGTTTTGCCCACTGTTTTTCTACATCCCCCAGCTGTTCCCATCCCACTAACGACTGCCTGAGGTATTGTGGCCCATCTTCGCAAAGTTAGTCTTCCTAAAGTCTAAGATCCTTACCTTGGAATGGATTCTAACAGCCCTAGTCCTAATACTGAACCACACCATCTGGTGATCACTGGATGCAAAATGATCTCCCACTACAACATCAGAAACACTTTCACCATTGGTAAGCACCAAGTCCAGTATGGCCCCTTCACGTGTGGGGTCTGTTACCAATTGCCTGAATAGTTCTCCCTGTAGAGAATCCAGGATCTCCTTACTTCTAGATGATACTGCAGCAGGAATGTGCCAATCAACATCTGGCATATTGAAATCTCCTATCAGTAGCACTTCCCCTTTCCTAGCAATGCTGCGTATGTCTTCAATTAACTCTCTGTCCACCTCTTCCTCTTGTGAGGGAGGTCTGTATATCACACCAATGCAAATAGATTTCTCTTTCCCTCTTTCTAGTTTAACCCACAATGCCTCCTCTCTCCCTTTTAAGCTCTGTAATTCCAAAGCTTTAATAGTAGTTTTTACATATAGTGCCACTCCTCCTCCCCTTCGTCCTACCCTGTCCTTTCTGAATAAAGTATAGCCAGGTATAGTTACATCCCAGTCATGGGTTTCTGTGAACCATGTTTCTGTAACTGCCACTAAATCCAAGTCAGCCACTCCCACCAAAGCTTCAACTTCAGGGATCTTATTTCCCATGCTACAGGCATTAATACACACTGCTTTCCATATGTTACCCCTGTTACCCATTTCCATAAAGGTATTTAATGTATCACCTACCTGGGGGCTTTCACTTTCCTGGGGGCTTTCTTCACCCATCCCCAACGAATCTAGTTTAAATCCCTCTTCAGTAGATTAGCCAGTCTACTACCAAAGATGTGTTGACCTTTCTTGGACAGATGGATGCCATCTCTGCTCTGCAACCCTTGGAACAGCATCCCATGGTCTAGGAAACCAAAACGCTCTCGATGACACCATCCACGCAGCCATGCATTCATCTCCAGGATGCGAGCATCTCTGCCTTGGCCTTTACCCTCAACAGGGAGGATTGAAGAGAACACCACCTTTAGAGCTCACGGGCATGTCAGGATATATGTTATTTCATAAAAAGATAAACAACATGGTTATTTGAATAATAATTTTTCCAGTTAAACATGCCTTTAGAGCAGTATCCATTGAAACTACATTAGCATTATCTTGTTTGAGGATCTGCAGGCACTCTTGGAAAGAGGATACTGGGCTTGATAGACCTTTGGTCTGACCCAGTAGGGCATTTCTTATGTTCTCTTTTGTGTAATTCTAGTTTGAAGTGGTTGGATATTAATAAATTAGGACTGTGTTTGAGAACATAAAATAAGCCATGATGAGTCAGGCCAAGGTCCACTGAGCCAGCATCCTGTCTCTGACAGTGGCCAGTATGGGTCATAAGCACCTTGTATATTACATAAAGTAGATCTTTTATAACTCATCATTAAGGATAAGCAATGGCTTTCCCAAGTTTATTGGCTAACATTTTTTAATGGACTTTTCTTCCCAGAACTTGCCCTAACCTCATAGTGAATCCCATTATGTTAGTCACCTTGATTATATTCTTCAGGAAGGAATTTCATACAGTTGGTATTCTGCTGCACTGTATGAAAATATAGGGACCAAATTCAAAGTCCTTCGTCAGACAGCCCATGAGAGAGAGATGCAACGACACTCTCTGGACATCCTGGCCCTATCCAGTTAGTGCAGGGTTGATCCATAAGTGAAGCTCGAGTGATGCAGCCATTCTCTGGCTAAATGCCAACCTTATCAGGATAGCAGTGATTTTCAGCCAGCAATAGGTTAGGTTGCCTGTAAAGCAGGCTTAAATTGCTATATGGAGAAGGTTGACACTTATCCGATTAGTGGCCACAAAACCAGATATTCAGTGGCAGCCTTTGTCTGGATACTGCCAATGAATATTAGCATGCACTATTGCTCAATAGTGTGACTATCAACCCATAGTACAGTGTGCACTATTAATGACGAGCCTGATTGTCATCTGGGCGGTGCTATGCACCTTGTGAGCACATAGCCCGCCCGCCATCCGTCTAACCCGGATTTTCAATGTTGGGGTCATATGCAGCCCTGGCATTGAAAATCCAGGCCTCTCTGTACAACCCGGAAGCCGCAGGAGCTAACCGGGTAGCTCTTTCCTCTGCCCCCACTCCACCCCGGAACGCCTCTAATATGCCTCGATGCTAACTGCATAGCATCTAGCCGTATTATGGACATATCTGGGATATTCGAAGGGCACTATCTGTGTAGGTACCTTTTGAAAATCCCAGATAAGGCATTTACATGGGTAACTAGGGCAGTTACCCATGTAAATGCCTTCGAAAATTAGGCCCAACATTTCTCCCCCCAAAAATAAAAAAAATCCTGCAAATGACACAGGAAACTAACAAAACAAAACCTTTTGACTTTCATACTTGTACTGCAGTCAGCAGTGGAAAAATCCAGATGATGGCAATATTCAGCCGCTGTCTGAATAAGCATTCTGCATAGCACTTAGGACAGCTTTTTTGCTGTCCTACATTATGCAAATAGTTATTTGGGTGGTGGCACTGAATATCACCACTTTCTGGATACATGAGAGCTCCATCGCAGCTCTGCACCCAGACCGCTGTGGTATTATCCAGATAGTGCCAAGATAGAAAGAGGAAATATGTAGCAGCACTTTCCACTTAGCAGGTCCTGCTAAAGGGATGGATACTTTGAATACTAGGACCATTTCCCAGTTCCCCTGTTTACCACCATTTTATCTCCCTGTTATCTGTAAACGAAGGCCAGTCATCTGACCTATGTGTTTATTGTTACACTGTGAACCGCACTGATGATAAATAGTGCGGTATATAAGAAATATTAAATAAATAAATGTGAATATCCGTTCAATCTGAATATTCAACAGCAGCTCCTATCTGCCACCAAGTATCCCACCAATATTTAAGCTGTACGGCTGACCACCATAGTCTTTGAATAGGAGCCTTTTCGAAAATTGGGCCCAATATCTCTCACTTTAAAGTACTTCAAAAACAAATCTTTGCCTAAATCCAGTGCAAACTGAATGAGCAATGTGGGCGCTGTTACAAAATCATTTCCTGTTTTTTCCAAAAATTTAGTTAATCATAAAGTTATCAATGTGTAGCTCAGAAGAGTATTCCTCCATTAGCAGTCAGGGGCGGCCCAAGGGGGATGCGGGGCCATGTGCGGAGACTCGGTGCAGGGCCTCATTTGCATAAGGGGGCTCATTTGCATAAATATTTGCATAATGTTACCATATACTAACTTTTAGTAAACATGCCTCTTAATGAGTGTATGGATAAAAAAAGACTGAAAGATTTCTACATTACTATAATCCAGTGCCAACTGCCAGACACATTAGGAACTACTACAAACACTGCCCATTTAGAGAGGGCTTTTCAACGTGCTTTATACAATCATCCACATAGGTGGGAGGACACCACTGCCCGTCATTCGGCTTGTTTACGGCAGGATAATTTAGGAAAAATTATTGGGGTGTTACCATTTTTTCCCTTTTCGACTCAAATAGCCTCTCTTCTAAAGCATCACTGGCCAGTGCTGACTCTCCACCAATGTTTTCAAAAACCCTTAATGGTGGCCTATAAACGGTCTCGTACTATCGGGGAGTTTGTTGTTCGAACACGGGGGAAAGGAACCACTCCAATACCTCGTAAGGGTCATTTCCCATGTGGACGCTGCGATTTTTGTGATGCCACCTTATCTGGCGATGTTTGGGTTGATCCGGCCACTACTAAACACTATTATTCATGGAATTTTTCTGATTGCCATACAGCTTTTGTAATCTATGTCTTAGTTTGCCCATGTAATTTAAAGTATGTGGGGAAAACAACACGACCAGTGAGAAAGCGCTTGCTTGAGCATCGCTCTCGCATTAATTCTCGCCAGCCATCAGCCCCGATGGTAGCCCATTGTCAAGAACAAGGACATCAATTTGAAGATCTATGCTGGCGTGTTTTAGAGGTCATCCCCCCTCTACTAATGGGTGGCGATCGTCATAGTAAACTTCATTTTAAAGAACAACAATGGATTTTTCGTTTGGGATCTGTTATTCCAACAGGCATGAATATGGACATTGATTGGTGGGGTCTCCACCTTTGACTGTTTGTCTCTGTTATTGGTAGTTAAAGTTTTCACCTGTCATTCATGTCCCAACACGTCACTGTCACGTCATCATCGGCGGACTATAAAAATTGTCGCTGTTAGGTATGATTCATTCGCCTGAAGAAGAGCTGCGAAGCTATGGCGGCTTGAAACACTGATTGGTGTCGCGTTTTGAATCATACGTCTCCTTCACTGGTTAAGAAGATCTGGTATAGTAGATTGGACAGTTTCCATCACTCTATGCGGCTGATGGGATGATTCCTAATTGGAGCTTTCTAATGGAGTGCCTCTATCGATGGCTTTAAAGTCATTTTCATTGCTTTAAGCCGTGTTTGAAGGTTTGAAGGTTTTTATAAACCATTTGGTTTGCAGCTTGTCGTGCTGTGAGGGCTTGCGTGCATCAGTGATGCTGAGAGCTCAACTATCGGTAGTTTAACTACTGGCAAGGTCTCCCAAGATGGACAGGTCTCAGCTGAGGTGCCAGACGAAGACAAACCACCCATCTGGGCAGCAGCAGAATGGGATAGTGTTGACGGCGGAGGATCACATTTCTGTGACAACGGCAACAACACCAAACTTAAACTGCGCGGAAGGAAGGCCCGGCAATCTACTTCTGTATCTTGCCATGAAAACCCAATCGATAGTTACAACAAAACAAATTGTGCTATGGTGCTGGAAGATGAGACTCCCAGGTCAGAAGGCACTCAACTAGCTACTGGGGAAGAGCTGAAGACTTTTCAGAGTAAAGCCAGCATTTATGATGTGGTTGGATCAAAGCCCTCGGGAAGTCTGACTGCTGATGTAGCTGCGCATGAAATGAGAGTCAGAAGCTGTAAAGATGTCTTACACATTGGAACATGGAACGTACGAAGCATGAACCAAGGGAAGTTGGAGGTGGTCAAGAATGAAATGGAACGTGTACAACTTGATCTGTTGGGTGTCAGCGAACTGAAATGGACTGGCATAGGGCACTTTGCATCAGATGATCACATGGTCTACTATGCTGGAAATGAAAGACAAAGAAGAAATGGTGTTGCATTTATAATAAAGAAGAAACTTGCAAGAACTGTAATGAAATACAATGCAGTCAGCGAACGCTTAATCTCTATTCGTCTACGAGGAATGCCTATCAACACAACTATAATTCAAGTATATGCCCCAACAACAGCTGCAGAAGAGAATGAAATTGAAGAGTTCTATGAACAAGTACAAGCTGAAATTGACAGAACATGCAAACAGGATATCCTGATAGTCATGGGTGACTGGAACGCAAAAGTTGGCAACAAAGAAGAAGGCAAAGTAGTTGGAAAATATGGACTTGGCAACAGAAATGAAGCTGGAGAAAGATTGATAGAATTCTGCAAGACCAATGATCTATTCATCTCAAACACCTTCTTCCAGCAACACAAGCGGCGACTGTACACATGGACTTCACCCAATGGATTGTATAAAAATCAAATTGACTACATCTGTGGAAGTCAACGATGGAAAAGCTCTGTAACATCAACAAAGACAAAACCTGGAGCTGACTGTGGTACAGATCATCAACTACTAGTATGCAAACTCAAGCTAAAGTTGAAAAAGAGCAAACCACTCATGAATGCAGCAAAATATGACCTTGAGAATATACCACTGGAATTTAAAGACTGCCTGCAAAATCGATTTTCTGCTTTAGATAGAAATGACAGAGCTCCGGAAGAGTTATGGAATGACGTCAAGAAGGTTGTGCTGGAAGAAAGCAAGAAGTCTCTACAAAAGGTGAAAAAGCAAAAACGGCCAAAATGGATGACGGAAGAAACTCTGAAAATTGCCCAGAAACGCAGAGAAGCTAAAGCCAAAGGAGAAAGAAAGACAATCTCAGAACTCAACAGAGATTTCCAACGTGCAGCAAGACAGGACAAGGAAAAGTACTACAATGACACTTGCAAGGAAATAGAAGCAGAAACTATTAGAGGAAGAACAAGATCGGCTTTCCTAAAGCTGCGAGAGCTAAAGAAAAAGTTCCAGCCTCGAATTGGAATGTTACAAGATGCTCAAGGTTCTATGTTGAATGATGCTGAGAAGATCAAGAAAAGGTGGAAGGAATATACAGCCGTTTCAACCTATACCTTATGATCAGGAACCATTGGTGATGAAAGAAGAAGTTGAAGCAGCATTGAAAGCCTTATCAAAGAACAAAGCACCAGGCATTGATGGCATTCCCATAGAAGTATTGCAGCAATCTGATGCAGCTGTTACCGTACTTACAAGGCTCTGCCAAGAAATATGGAAGACAACATCATGGCCAACTGACTGGAAAAGATCTGTGTTTATACCAATACTAAAGAAAGGTGATCCAACTGACTGTGGAAATTATCGCACAATCGCTCTGATCCCACATGCCAGCAAGATTCTACTGAAGATTATTCAAAAGAGACTACAGCCATACCTAGAACAAGAACTACCTGAAGTGCAAGCAGGGTTCAGGAAAGGACGAGGAACGAGAGACATCATTGCGGATGTGAGATGGATCCTTGAAAAGACTAAAGAATACCAAAAGGATATCTATTTGTGCTTTATCGACTATAGCAAGGCTTTTGACTGTGTAAACCATGAGAAACTCTGGGCCACGTTAAGAAGCATGGGTATACCAGAACACCTGATCGTTCTCTTGCGCAATCTGTACATTGATCAAGAAGCAACAGTTCGAACGGAACAAGGATAAACAGAATGGTTTAAAATAAGCAAAGGTGTAAGACAAGGCTGCATACTTTCCCCCTACCTGTTTAATTTATATGCAGAACAAATCATCAGAGAAGCAGGACTGTATGAAGACCACAGAGGTGTGAAGATTGGTGGAAGACTCATCAACAACCTTCGCTATGCTGATGATACCACATTACTGGCTGAAAGTGAAGATGATCTGAAACATTTGCTTCTCACAATCAAAGAACATAGTCTCAAAATGGGCCTGCACCTTAATGTAAAGAAGACAAAGATCATGACAACTGGCATAATCAACAGGTTCATCGTTGAAGGAGAAGAAATTGAAATCGTGAACAACTTTAACCTACTTGGATCAACTATCAATAAAGAAGCAACAAGCAGTCAAGAAATCAGACGACGCATTGCTCTTGGCAGAATGACTATGAAAGACCTAGATAAGATTCTCAAGAGCAGAGATGTCTCTCTCCATACAAAGATTCGACTTGTTCAAGCCATGGTATTTTCAATAACATCATATGGATGTGAAAGCTGGACAGTGAAAAAGACAGACAGAAAGAAAATTGATGCCTTTGAATTATGGTGCTGGCGGCGAATACTGTGTATACCATGGACTGCCCGAAGAACAAACCAGTCGGTACTAGAGGAGATCAAACCTAAGCTTTCTTTAGAAGCTCAGATGACAAGACTTCGACTTTCATACTTCGGACACATCATGCGAAGAGAGAGATCATTAGAGAAAGACATCATGCTTGGCAAGATAGAAGGTCAACGCAAAAGAGGAAGGCCAGCAATGAGATGGATCGCTACAATAACAGCAGCTACGGGTACCAGTCTGTCAACAATGAGCCGCCTGACTGAAGACCAAACACAATTTAGGATAGCTATCCAGAGGGTCGCCATGAGTCGACTCCGACTCGACGGCACTTAACAACAACAACAACAACATAAACCATTTGGAAACGTCCTTTACATAGACTTTGGTTCTCGCAGTGCAGGAGCAACGGCTGGATGTGCTGTGCACCTGATACAATGACCTGTGATGGGCCATTTTAAATATTACTTGAATAAAATGGAGGGCTCACTTCGAGAGTGGTAAAATTTCCATTCATCGGTGAGCGATCCGACAAAAAATTATAAGTCATATTATAGGTTTACACAGTATTTCTGGTATTTGGTTATCAAGTAATTCATTGAGAGTTGACATTTAGAACCCTTAGCAAACCCGCCGTATCCTAACAGCACTACCAGGACTCACAAAGAACCATACTCTACCAATCAAAAGGCAACACTGCAAATATTAAACCAATACATTTCAGAGAACAAGAATACATGACTTACTGGGGAAAGAGAACAAGTGGCAATGTCAAATAGGAATTACATAAACAGAATACCTCAGCTCAGTTACACATGCAGAACATAGACCATCACCAAACAAGGAATCACAATTTAGAAACAGGAAGACAATAATTAAACTGGGAATCCCAAAAGCCAAACTTGGAATGTACAACACTGTAGAAATAAAACTATACATTAATTTGCTCTTGTACTAAACAAAGCGCAGACGTTAATGATGCACATTTACCAGAGCTGACATATTCCAATTAATAAATTCAAAATAAAGAGATATTTTTCTACCTTTTGTGCATTTTTTTTCAGCTGCAATTGCTCCAGTCACTTTCTTCTGGTTTCTTTGTGTCTTCTGCTAACTCTCCATCGTCTGCTGTCCATTTGTCCTTTCTTCTCTCTTCTAGATTTTTTCCATTCTCTCTCTACATCTGCTTTAACATACTAAACTTTCTCCTTTTGCTCTTTCCTCATTCCTATTTCATCCACTCAAATTTTACCCCTCCATCCTCAGTCCCCACTTACTCTCCCAATACCCGGCCAATTGTAGATTTTTTATCCCTCCCACACAAAATATTTTTCCCTTCTCCATTTTACTCTTCCAGCCCCATCCCATTCTAATCCTCCCCCAACATCAGCTCCCTTCTAGTTCCAGCCTCACCCAGCATCCATTCCCTTCTAGTCCCTGCATCAGCCCATTTCCAGTCCTAGCCACCCATCAGCCCATTTCCAGTCCTAGCAACCCCCCAACCCAATACCAGTCCTAGCCCCCCCATCAACCCACTTCCAGTCCTAACCCCCTATCACCCCATTTTCAGTTTAAGCCCCCCCTATAACCCATTACCAGTCCTAACCCCCCATCAGCCCACTTCCAATCCTAACCCCATCAACCCATTTCCAGTCAGCCCCCCATAGCCCATTGCCAGTCCTAACCCCCCTCCCCCATCAGCCCACAGCCTATTACCAGTCCTAACCCCATCAGCCCACCTCAAGTCCTAACCCCTCCCCATCAGACCATTTCCTGTCCTAGCCCCCCCATAGCCCATTATCAGTCCTAACCCCCCATAGCCCATTACCAGACAGCCCCCATCAGCCCATTACCAGTCTTAACCCCCCCCATAGCCCATTGCCAGTCCTAACCCCCTTCACCATCAGCCCACAGCCTATTACCAGTCCTATCCCCATCAGCCCACCTCAAGTCCTAACCCCTCCCATCAGCCCATTTCCTGTCCTAGCCCCCCATAGCCCATTATGAGTCCTAAACCCCCAATCAGCCCACTTCCAGTCCTAACCCCCCATCAGCCCACAGCCCAGTACCAGTCCTAACCCCATCAGCCCACCACCAGGCTTAAGCCCACCAGCCCATTTCCAGTCCTAGCCCCCCCATCGCCCTTTACCATACTGTCCCCATCAGCCCACAACCCATTACCAGTCTTAACCCCCCCATAGCCCATTACCAGTTCTAACCCCCCCCAACAGCCCACAGCCCATGACCAGTCCTAACCCCATCAGTCCACCTCCAGTCTTAACCCCCCCAGCCCATTTCCAGTCCTTGCCCCCCCATCGCCCATTACCAGTCCTAACCCCCCCCCCCCATCGGCTCAAATAAAATAAAATTAAAAAAAAAACGCTGGCTGCTACCGCTGCCGCCGCGGCCGCAGTACCGGCAGAATGGACTGTCCCACGGGGCCCCCTCTGCCCGGCTGAATCCCTCCCTCCCTCCCTCCGTGACGGCTTTGAGAGTCACGAAGGGAGAGTGTCTCCCTCGCGTCTCTGTTAAGCCCGCAGGGGCTGATGGAATCACAAAGCGATTCCAAATTGTTTATATCCCGGAACAAGACATTTCAATTGATGAATCTCTACTGCTTTTCAAAGGAAGGTTATATTTCATACAATACATACCTATAAAACGCTCACGATTTGGCATCAAATCATATGAGCTGTGTGAATCACGTAGTGGATACACCTGGAAGTATATGCTATACTCAGGTCAAGATGCAGTTCTAAGTGATGGTTTACATGGAAGTAGCTACTGTATTGTGCTGAATCTGATGGATGGACTGCTTGATCAAGGCTATCGATTGGCTGTGGATAACTACTACAACAGTCCAGAACTCTGTATGGATCTGTATGACCAAGCAACATCCTGCTTTGGAACGGTACGATCCAGTCGAGTTGGTATGCCTACTGACCTGCGTCTAAATGTAGATGGAAGCAAATTGAAACGAGGAGATGTCACATATCGTACAACAGATAAACTGCTAGCACTTTGCTGGTATGATAAGAATTATGTAACAGTGTTGTCCAACTGTCATGATGGCTCTGTAGTGGACACTGGAAAAAGAGATCGTAATGATCAGCCAATTTGAAAGGCATAAGTTATCGTTGACTACAACAACATAATGGGCGGTGTAGACAGAACAGATCAGTTATTGGAGTATTATGCTTTTCTGCGCAAAACTGTAAAGTGGTACAGGAAAGTTGCCTTTCATCTGTTGGACATAGCAGTACTCAATGCTCAGATACTCTGGAGCAAGTCCCACCCAGAGGAGAAAGTGACAGGACTTGACTTCCGTATGAAGCTTATCTTGGCTATCATTGAAGCAGTTGGTCCTGATGCTAGTGCATGTGATGCTGGTGGCCGACCAAGTACTGGTGTTTCCCCATTTCGCTTGACTGCTAGACATTTCCCTAACCTCATTCCACCAACTGAGAAGAAAACTACCGTATTTCGACAGTGTCGCGTGTGCAATGAGAGTCTCGGACATCGACATGTTGCTGGTGACAATCATAAACGTGTTGAAACTAAATATCACTGTGCTGACTGTGGAAATGTACCTCTCTGTGCTGCACCATGTTTTGCATATTTTCATAATAATGAAGATCTTAAATAACTTGTAATTGTTATGATCAGTTAAAATTAAATCGAATGTATGCAACTAATAACGATTGCTTTTATAAATAAAGTGCACCTATTTTCATGTTTTTGAGCCTTCAGTTATACATATTTGTGTTGCTGTCTCATTTTTCTATCAAATGGTATATAATACATGACCATAGCAGAAAAAAATCACTGTAATAACATATTGAATAAGACCGGCACAATTTTCCTGAGAGATGGAAAAATTAACCCGGCTGCAGAATGTGGATTAGAAATTTAAAGGGAGCCTTGATAGGGTTAATGACATCATCCATCAATCACTGCGCGATTCAAAGCTCCATCTCATCTCCTTTAATGCCAGGCCCACCCTACCTTAAAACCAGCTACCAACCCTCCCATCCCAAGGAGGGGCACTCCCAGGAGTCAAAGGGGAAGAAACATGGGAAAGGAAGAAATGGTCTGCATGCCTTACCCAGTAGCTGATTGTCATATGCCCTGTTCCAAGAAACATAAAATAAAAATAATAATATGAAAAGAAGAAAATAGATTAGATGTCCACAAGGTCCTCATTTTCATTTTCTGCCTGACTGTTCATGTTCCAAAGAATAATATCTCAATAGTACCCACTTTTGACAGCAGGTTGCATCCCCAGACAGCTGTCTGAGCCATTGTACCCCCAGATACTCAGGGGCTGGCCATTCCACAGGACCAGCTTAACGGTAGCATAACTTTATCTTGTCATTATTCTACTATTTCAAATGCAGGTCATACACTGCTCCCCTTATTCTTGTGGTTACTATCTTCCCCTGTACTTCATGAGGTTATCAGGTGCATGGCAAATGTCCAGGATCCTGGCAGACCATGACCTTCAAAGGGTGCTTTACAGCGAGGATGAGACACTCAGGCTTGAATTCCTCTCCAGGAAATCTCCTCACATAGGTGTGGGCTTGGTTACCAAACAGGCAGAAGGTGCTTTCATTGCTGAATAGCACCTTTTCCCACATTTCAGCCGACCAGGTTGTGCTTATTTTCAAGTCTGTTTTAGTATATATTTGATGAATTGTGTGTACTATTTATTATTTTATATATATATGATTTTACTTGTGGTATGAATGGCATAGTTTAAATGGTTTTTGTACATTTTCTATTTTAATTCAATCTTTATAACATCTTATACATTACATATTTCATTATAGTTAATTTATTCATTCATTTTGTGTTCATCCACTGCTTTTATGTATATTTTATTACAGTCATTGCTTTAATTATTTATTCATGTTAAGGTCATCCTCTGCTCTCCAACCTTTAGCTTATTGTCCTAATTCTTACATTCTTTTGTGATATTTTACAGGTACAAATTGGTCCTATTACATGCTCTCTGCTTTTCTTATGATGTTTCATTTTAATTTCTTAATGAGTGATGTTATTTCATTTTAACTGTTTATATATGTGTTTTGTTTAGCGTTTTTACCCCTGATGAAGGCTTTGCCGAAACACGGCCGTGTCTGGTGAATAGTATTCTTTGTGATCTACTTTCTCCTTTCTGTGCCATACCTGGCAAAAAATGCTGTCAATCAATTAACCTCTTTAGCAATCTTTTCTTCCACTAACATCTTTGTCATCCTGATTTCTTTCCTTGTCTCATTTAGCTTCACCAGATATTCTCTGTATTTCTCTTTTTTAGTTCCTTTGTACTGTTTTAAAGCTAAGGTTCTGATATTTGAGTCAGGCCAAAGGTCCATCAAGCCTAGTATCCTGTTTCCACCTGTGGCCAGTCCAGATCACAAGTACCTGTCAGGTTCCCAAAAGGTAGAAAGATTCCATGTTGCTTGTCCCAGGGGTAAGCAGTGGATTTCCCCAGTCCAGTTTAATAATGTTTTATGGACTTTTCCTCCAGGAACTTGTCCAAACCACTTTTAAATCCAGCTACACTAATAGCTTTTACTGCATTCTCTGGTAACGAATTCCAGAGTTTGGTTACATGTTGAGTGAAAAAATATTTTCTCCGATTAGTCTTAAATATGCTACACTATAGATTGATTGCATGTCCCCTAGGCTTTCTACTTTTTGAAGGGTGATGTGATTAGCAGCATCTGCTAACTGCATAAGCCCTACTGACTGTGGTATTCGTCAGCACAATCCAGATGCTGCCGCTGCATATCACCACAGACTGCCATGGCACTATCCCAAATGTGCTGGAGCGGTTCAGGGACAGAGTGCCTTATCTGGATAGTAGCAATTTTCAGTATTTCTATTCAGATAATTATAACTTAGGACAGCAAAAAATAGTTATCCTAACTGCTGCCTGGATAACATTGGGTGGCCAGCACTGAATCTGTACAGTCAGTGCAAGTCGCTGTTTGGACATTGGCAATGAATACCTGGATTATTTTACCTGCAGTATTTGGTGTTTAAAACAATGCAGACTGCTGCAGCCTGAAAACTGGTTCGTAATCTTTTTGCCTTTATTTTCTCAGGCACCTGTTTGTAGAACCAAATCAGTTTCTTATCCTCTTAATTGTATTTACTTTCCTTACATAGATATTTGCTGCCAGTATTAAAGCACCGTTTAGTTCAGCACAGCTCACTGTTCTTCCCCCTCACATATCTCCTTCCACCCTGCCAGTAGCATCTTGAGGTACTCATCCATTTTACTGAAGCCAGCAGTTTTAAAATTCAGGATTTTGAGCTTCATGAGACTCCTCTTCCTTGGCAGTTATTCCACACCAAATTGTCTTGTGATCAAGTGGGCACCTATTTGGACATGAGAACTTACTCCAGTATTGCCCCTTCCTTTATGGATTCCCTTACCATTTGTCTGAGCAGAGCACTTTGGAGAGTGTCCACAATCTGTCTACTTATTACTGATACTATTGATGGGATATTTCGATTCACATCTGTCAGGATAAGGTCGCCTCCTGACAACCCTTCCCACATCCTCTCCTGCTTTTTGATGTCTTGGCCAGATTTTGGTCTAGCTCCACCATCCAAGTTGGAGGGCTGTTGTGCATGGAAGTGACATCACCCTTTTGCAAGACAATCCACAGATCCTTCTCCTTTTTCTGCGCCCCCTGCATTTCAGTTGCTTCAATGTCATTTTTGGCATGCAGAGGGTTATTTTATAAACCATTTTTGCACATGAATGAGCATTTTAGTCTGTAAATGGGCTCTTATAAAAGTAGGTAGCACGGTGCAAGCCTGGGTGTACTTGTACAATAGACGTGCACAGGGGTGTTTGGGTAGATTGTGAGTTACAATTTATGTGTATGTTCAATGAAATGCACTTGTATTTCTGTAAAGAGTGTGCTAGCATTTATACCTGCCCTCAAGCTGGTGTAGTCTCCATGCCTCGAATGTAGCTGCTACTGCTGCTGCTGGATTTGCGCTAGTATTTTAATAAGGTCACACGGGCTTCTATGTGGCTTTATGAAATTGCGCCAGAATAGGTGCCTTCCTGCTCACCTAACCTAGGCACTCTCTTATAAAATTACCCCCAAAGAGCCACTTATCTCCCCTATCATCTCTGTCCTTGCAAAACAAAATATAGTGTGGTGTGGCTGTCTTCCATCCATTGGACTCATTCAACCAAAGCTTTGTAATAGTGAACAATATACAAGTCTGCTTCTGCCACTAGGGCTTTTAGATCTGGAACTTGATTGCTTAGACTGCTCTTTACAGCTATTTATCCTTGGCTTTCTTATACTTTGTATAGGTTCATACTTGGGCTCCTCTTCTACCCTGTTGCTCAATTATGAACTATTATATGACTTCTTTTGTGATTTTTTCCCATTGTTTCCATACATTTGTTGGGGTATTTGAGGAGGTGCAAACTATTAGGAAATAAAGACAGTCTATCTCTGGGAAGAAACAGGAAGTCAGTCTCATATATGGGTGACGTCAGCGCCGATGGAGCCCTCGTGGAAGCATCCCCCCAGCTTTTAAAGAAAGCCTTTGGGAGATGCCACCACGCATGCGTGTTGCCCTTCCCACACAAGGGTGCCATCTTGCTCAGTCTCCTTTTTTCTGCAGAGCTCTTCAGACGTCTATCTGGTTTTCCCCCTGTAAAAAGTTGATATTTCTCTACCTGAGTTTCATACTCTTTCCAGTAGTGCACCGGTACTTTTCCCGCTACCCAAGCTTGCTGTTTCCGGCATCGAGTCTCGGATTCCTATCTTTTTTCATTTGGTGCCTTTGCACCCTTTTTTCCAGCTGGCAGCACCGCGGGTCTTCAACCTCGCTGGGGTAATTTTTTCCCCCATGGCTACCAGTGGGTTCAAGAAGTGATCGATGTGCCAAAATCATGCCCCTTACCGACACACACGACTGCTGACTAGGGCCAGATCATGACCCCACGGCATATGGTACACCAAGGCCCTCAAGAGCCGCCAGCAGCAGCAAAATAAATTTTTCACAGAGTCCCCGGTACCTCCGAAGGCCAAGGCCTCCTCTGAAGCCACGGAATCTCGGGGCACCCTTGCGGACCGTGATCAATGCCGTGGCTCCTCAGAAAGGGGGTCTCCCGTGAGGGAATATAAGAAGAAGAAGAAAACCTCAAAGGTGGCGTCCTTGGACAGCTTCAACAGGTCGAGTAAGCTCCGAGCCATGTCCCGCAGTGCTAGATGCTCATAGAAACATAGAAAAATGATGACAGAAAAAGACCACATGGCCTATCTAGTCTGTCCTTCCATATCAACAACTACAACAGTTCCCTTTTTTTCATTAGAGATCCTCTGTGTTTGTCCCATGTTTTTTTGAATTCAGATACTATCCTCATCTCTACCACCTCCAGTGGGAGCCTATTCCATGAATCCACCACTCTATCCGTAAAGAAATATTTCCATATATCACTCCTGAATCTATCCCCTTTCACCTTCATTCCATGTACCCTTGTAGCAGTACTTGCTTTCAATCAAAAGAGGCTCTCCCCCTGTGCATTTATGCCACGGAGTTATTTAAACATCTCAATCATATCACCTCTATCCCGTCTTTCCTCTAACGTGTACATATTAAGATCCTTAAGTCTGTCCACATATGCTTTATAATGAAGACCACTAACCATTTTAGTAGCCACCCTCAGTACTGACTCCATCTTGTTTATATCCTTTTGAAGGTGCAGTCTCCAGAATTGCACACAATACTCCAAATGAGGCTACACCAAAGACTTATACAGAAGCACTATCACCTCCTTTTTTCTGCTAGCCATTCCTCTCTGTGCACCCAAGCATCATTCTAGCATTTGCTGTCGCCTTTTCTACCTGTTTAGCCACTTTAAGATCATCAGACACAACCACGCCCAGGTCCCGCTCTTCTTTAGTGGACAAAAGTACTTAACCCTCTTTACTATATTGCTCCCTTGGATTGCTGCAGTCCAAATGCATGACCTTGCATTTTTTAACATTAAATACCAGCTGCCGAATTCTAGACCATTCTTCAAGCTTAGCTAAATCCCTCCTTATGTTATCTACACCTTCCTGGGTGTCTACTCTATTGCAGATTTTGGTATCATCCGCAAAGAGGCAAACCTTACCCAACAGCCCTTCCGCTATATCACTAACAAAGATGTTAAAAAGAATCGGACCAAGGACAGATCCCTGGGGCACACCACTGGTAACTTCCTTCTCCTCAGAGTGAGCTCCATTTACTTGTACTCTTTGTCGCCACCCACTCAACCAATTTCTAACCCAAACAGTACTTTAGGGTCCATCCCTAGGGTGCTCAGTTTGTTTATAAGTCGCCTGTGAGGAACGATGTCAAAGGCGTTACTGAAATCTAAATACACCACATCTAGGACTCTCCCACGGTCCAACTCACTGGTCACCCAGTCAAAGAAATCAATCAGATTTGTCTGACAAGACCTGCCTCTGGTGAATCCATGCTGCCTCAGATCCTGTAATCTGATGGACTCCAGAAACCTCACTGTTTTCTCATTCAGCAGTGCTTCCAATAATTTACTCACCACCGAAGTTAAACTAGCCGGCCTGTAGTTTTCAACCACATCCTTACTTCCGCTTTTGTGTAAAGGGACCACATGAGCCTCTCTCCAGTCCTTTGGCACCACTCCTGACTCCAATGAGGCATTGAAAAGGTCAGTCAGTGGAGCTGCTAGAACGTCCCCAAGTTCCCTCAGTATTCTAGGGTGTATCCCATCCGGTCCCATCGCTTTGTCTACTTTAAGTTGAGCTAGTTTCTCATGAACACAGTCTTCTGAAAATTGTTCAAGACTCCCCTCGCTTCTGTTCCTGTTTGTGGGTGTTTTCTGAGGTCCTGTTCCTGGTGCTTCATCTGTGAACACAGAACAGAAATATTTGTTAAGCAATTCTGCTTTATCTTCATCATCATCTGCATATTCCTCCCCTTCACCCTTGAGTCTGACAATACCAGTTTTGCCCTTCCTCTTCTCACTTACATATCTGAAAATATCTTATCCCCCCATTTTATTGTATTGGCTATTTCCTCTTCTTTTTGAATCTTTGCTTTCCTGACTACTTTGCTAGCTTCTCTAAGTTTTTCCAAATATAGTTGCCTGTCTTCCTCTCTCTTTGATCTCTTGTATTTCATGAAGGCCTCCCTCTTTTTCTTCACCTTTTTAGCTACTTCTTTCGAAAGCCATAGCGGTCTCCTTTTCCTTTTCCTTTTATTTAGCATTTTAACGAAAAGGTTGGTTACCCTTAAAATATCCCCTTTCCGTTTTGCCCACTGTTTTTCTACATCCCCCAGCTGTTCTCATCCCACTAACGACTTCCTGAGGTATTGGCCCACCTTGTCAAAGTTAGTTTTCCTAAAGTCTAAAACCCTCGCTTTTGAATGGATTCTAACAGCCCTAGTCCTAATACTGAACCACACCATCTGGTGATCACTGGATGCAAAATGATCTCCCACTATAACATCAGAAACACTTTCACCATTGGTAAATACCAAGTCCAATATGGCCCTTCACATGTGGGGTCTGTTACCAATTGCCTGAATAGTTCTCCTTGTAGAATCCAGGATAAGAACATAAGATATGCCATAGTGGGTCAGACCAAGGTCCTTCAAGCCCAGTATTCTGTTTCCAACAGTGGCCAATCTAGGTCATATGTACCTAGCAGTTTCCCCAAGAGACACAAGTTCCACAATGCTTGTACTGGGTCAAGCATTGATATCTTCGGTCACTTCTTAATAATGGTTTATGGACCTTTCCTCCAGGAACTTGTCCAAACCTTTTTTAAACCCAGCTACACTAACAGCCTTTACTACATCCTCTGGTAACAAATTCCAGAGTTTGATTACACGTTGAGTGAAAAAATATTTTCTTTTATTAGTCTTAAATAGTTTACCCTGTAGCTTCATTGCATGTCCCCTAGTCTTTCTATATTCTGACAATGTAAACAATCGATCTACGTTTACCCGTTCCACTCCGTTCATTAATTTATAGACTTCTATCATATCTCCCCTCAGCCATCTCTTTTCCAGGTTAAAGAGCCCTAACCTTTTTAGCCTTTCTTCATAGGAGTATCCTTCCATCCCCTTTATCATTTTGGTGGCTCTTCTCTGTACCTTTTCTAAAATCGCTATATGCTTTTTAAGATACGGCGACCAGAATTGCACACAATATTCAAGGTGCGATCTCACCATGGAACGATATAGAGGCATTATAATATCTTTTGTTTTATTTTCCATTCCTTTCCTTATCATACCTAGCATTCTATTTACTCTCTTGGCCGCCGCTGCACACTGGGCCGAGGGTTTTAACATGGTATCCACAATGATGCCTAAATCTTTTTCCTGGGTGGTGGTTCCTAATGTGGAACCTTGCATCGTGTAACCATAGTTTGGGTTGTTCTTCCCTAGGTGCATAACCTTGCACTTGTCCACATTAAATTTCATCTGCCATTTTGATGCCCAGTCTTCCAATTTATCAAGATCCTCTTGCAATTTTTCACAATCCTCTTGGGTTTTAACAACTTTAAATAGTTTTGTGTCATCTGCAAATTTGATAACCTCACTCGTTATTCCACTTTCCAGGTCATTTATGAATATGTCAAAAAGCAGCGGACCCAGCACAGATCCCTGGGGTACACCACTATTCACCTTTCTCCATTGGGAAAATTGGCCATTTAGCCCTACCCTCTGCTTTCTATCTTTTAACCAGTTCCTGATCCACAATAGTACACTGCCTCCTATCCCATGACTCTTTAGTTTTGCCAAAAGTCTCTGATGAGGGACCTTGTCAAAGGCTTTCTGAAAGTCCATATACACAATATCAATTGACTCACCTTTGTCCACCTGTTTATTCACTCCTTCAAAAAAACATAACGGATTAGTAAGACAAGATCTTCCTTGTCTAAAGCCATGTTGGCTGTCTCCCATTAGGTTGTGACTATCTACATGCTGAGTAATTTTATTCTTTATGATGGTTTCTACCATTTTTCCCGGTACTGACGTCAGGCTCACCGGTCTCTAGTTTCCCAGATCACCCCTGGAACCCTTTTTAAAAATTGGTGTTACATTGGCGATCCTCCAATCTTCAGGTATTAGAGATGATCTCCTTACTTCTAGATGATACTGCAGCAGGAATGTGCCAACCAACATCTGGCATATTGAAATCCCCTAACACTAGCACTTCCCCTTTCCTAGCAATACTGCATATGTCTTCAATTAACTCTCTGTCCACTCCTTCCTCTTATGAGGGAGGTCTGTATATCACGCCATTGCAAATAGATTTCTCTTTCCCTCTTTATAGTTTATTTTATTTATTTATTTATTTATTTATTTATTTACATTCTCTTATATATTGCGCTATTCTGCATCAGTGCGGTTTACATTGAACAAACTGAAATTACATTGAACAGGGCATTATAACTTGGAGATAACTATTTTACAGGGAACATGGGCTATGGAGGGTTAAGTGGCTTGCCCAAGACCACAAGGAGCACCTGTGGGACTAGAAACCCCAGTCCTTCCGGCTCAAGGTTGCTGTCCTCTAGTGGGATTTGAACCCCCGACCTTCCGGCCTGAAGTTCCTTGCCCCAACCAAGTTTAACCCAGTGCCTCCTCTCTCCCTTTTAAGCTCTGTAATTCCAAAGCTTTAATATTATTTCTTACATATAGTGCCACTCCTCCTCCCCTTCTTTCTACTCTGTCCTTTCTGAATAAAGTATAGCCTGGTATAGTTACATCCCAGTCATGGTTTTCTGTGAACCATGTTTCTGTAACTGCCACTAAATCCAAGTTAGCCTCTCTCATCAAAGCTTCAACATCAGGGATCTTATTTCCCATGCTACGGGCATTTATATACACTGCTTTCTATATGTTATCCCTTTTACCCATTTCCATAAGGGTATTTAATGTTTCACTTACCTGGGAGCTTTCACTTACCTGGGGGTTGTCTTCACCCATCCCCAACGAATCTAGTTTAATGCCCTCTTGAGTAGATTAGCCAGTCTACTACTGAAGATGAGTCGACCTTTCTTGAGCAGATGGATGCCATCTCTGCTATGCAACCCTTGGAACAGCATCCCGTGGTCCAGGAAACCAAAATGCTCTCGATGACACCATGCATGCAGCCGTGCATTCATCTGCAAGATACGACCCTCTCTGCCTTGGCCTTCACCCTCAACAGGGAGAACTGAAGAGAACACTACCTGTGCACCTATCTGCTTCACCCTCTGTCCCAGACCCATGAAGTCACTTTTGATACGCTCAGAGGGATACCTGGCAGCATCATTTGTTCCAACATGGATTAGCAAAATTTGGATAATAATCAGTGGACTTGATGAGTCTCAGCAAACTTTCTGTAATGTCTTGGATTTTGGAACCTGGCAGACAGCATACCTCTCTGGACATTAAGTCTGGTCAGCAGATGGACGCCTCAGTACCCCTCAGAAGAGAGTCACCAACCACAACTACCCTTCGCTTCTTTGTGGTCACTGATTCTGCAACTTTGGGGTACTTGAGCTCTGGTTCTTCCCTTTCCAGGGTTGCTTTCACCACCTCCACTTCCAGGGCTGCATAATGGTTCTTCAATTCAAGGGCTGGAGAAGTTGGATTGGTGTTCTGCAGGCCCTGGTGACTTGTGTCCAATCTTCGTCATTCTCTAGGCACCCATCTTCTCTTTTGCTGGAGGGCTTGGTTGTTGCAAGAAACATCTCATCAATGTACTTCTCACTGTCTTGAATGCTCCTCAGCCTTACCACCTCCTATCTGAGTTCCTCCACTTGTTTCCTGAGAGCTTCAGCATGCAGGCACCCTGCACATGGAACCAGTCCTTCAACTGGCATTGGGACCTCTGTCTGGACAGAGGCAGAAGCTGTAACGGGTTCAAAGCTTTAGTGATATGATTTTTCCCAGCCATTGTTCTGTTTGTGGAGCACAGGTATCTGTTAAAGCAAAAGAGAGAGATCTACCAAAGTATCAGCTGGTTTCCCAGCTGTCCTTTCAGAGAAAAAGCAGTTAAATCTCTTTAATTATATTGACAATGTACTGTTCCAAGTCCCTGTGTTGTGTTAATTGGGGAGGTGCCCTATAAAGCAAGCGTGCTCACTAGGGGTGGGTGGGTGTTGGGGGGGGGTAAGGGAAGGAACTAACACCTGATTAGGTGTCAGTGGCTTCAAAGAGCTGAGAAAGTTACTAAAGCAGAGTTTTAAACCTATCCCACTAAAGAAATTATTCCTCCCTTTAAACTAAATTACCACAAAGAATGTAACTTTGTTTTAAAAATGTACCAACCCCCTTTTAAGAGCTCCCAGTCAGAGAGCTAGCAATTTAAAAAAACAAAACCACAAATGCTTACCTTTGTTTGAAATGTAGAGCCTCTGTTAGGAATGCCTCAACAGTGCAGGGCTCTGATGCCTTTTATGCAGGCCTCAGCTGCTCTCAGTTCTTTCACAGGCTAATTAGACCCACTAACTCCTGATTAGGTGTCAGTGGCTTCAAAGAGCTGAGAAAGTTACTAAAGCAGAGTTTTAAACCTACCCCACTAAAGAAAATATTCCTCCCTTTAAACTAAAGTACCACAAAGAATGTAACTTTGTTTTAAAAATGTACCAAACCCCTTTTAAGAGCTTCCAGTCAGAGGGATTGGAGTGGGAGCATCCTACCAAGGTCCTCAGAAGAACTCGACTGCAGATCAGCCTTGGTCGCCAGAACCTATTCTTGTTGAGGATTCCCCCTCAAGGGAACCAGCATCGGGCTTGAATTCCTGGACTTGCAGTAGGTGCTGTTGTCCAGTACCACCGGTTCCTCCACCCAAACCACAAGGCCATTGACATCGGGGACATCCCTGGAGGCTGAGCCGATCCTCGGCAGGGGTCTTGATCTGGTTCCCGTTCCACAGGACTGAGGTCCTCCCCGACTACTGCACATGGCATCAGCCGCAGGGCCTCCGAGGGACACTTGGAGTGGGAGACTGAGGACAAGGAGTCACCGGACACCCGTCACCACCGCGATGCCCCCTCAGACTCCCCTCCTTCGGGGAACCCCTGTGTCGGTTCCAGCCCAAGGACATGGTATTCCTCGACTTCATGTCCCCAAGACCCTAGCATTCCTGATGGTGTCAGAGGAGGACCCTGGGATGGAGGAGCTAGAAATCCTCCAATATGAGGCCCCTCTGAGGGAATTGCTCACGGTACCCATTTCACGAATCCTGGAAAGGCTAATGCTCTGTATGTGGGATACACCAGCATCGGTGTGAGTTGTGAGCAAGTAGCTCGACTCAATGTACCGGGTTCACTGAGAGCCTGGAGCCCAGGATTCCAGAAGGCACAGCTGCTGCACAACTCCATGTTGGTGGAGTCAGTCATGCATCAGCTGAAGAGCCAGAAGACACAGTCCTCGGTGCCGCTGGGTAGGGAGGCCCACACTTTGGATGCCCTTGGCAGAAAGTGCTACCAGAACTCGATGCTCATCAGCCGGATCCAGAGCTACAAGCTGTAAATGGACATGTACCTGAGAAACCTGGTGAAGGAGCTCATTGGGTCTGGTCTCTCTTAGGAACCCCTGCAGCGGTTCAAGAACCTGGCCAAGGCCATCCGTGAGTGCTCCAAATTTATGTCTCGGGCAGCCTATGACGGCTTCAAGTCTGTGACTCTAGTAGCTGCGGCAGGCATCGGTGCCCAACGCCAGGCATGGCTACAGTTTTCTGACCCCAAGCAATGGGTTCAGGACCAATTAATTGATTGTCCCATGCCTAGGAGAGAACCTCTTTGGCAAACCCATGACCAAAAATGCTGACAGGCTGGAGACCGAGTTCATGATGAGAATCAGGCTCTCTAAAAAGTCTGCTGCCACTCCCTGACAGAAGGGGCTACTTACAAAAACTACCCACATTTTCAGATTTCCCCAGCTCCCCAGCAGGGTCAGCAGGCCAAGGGATATGAGCAGGGCTCTTGTAAGCAGAAGGCTCCCAAGCCCCAGGTGTCAGCTCTGGCCCAGCCAGGAGGGAGTTTTTAACTCCTTGGGCATAGCCTCTCCAGCCCAAGGAGGTCAGAAGCCCACAGGTGGACATCTGATCCACTATGCCCAAAGGTGGCCAGCCATCACCACCGATTCCTGGGCACTCCAGATGATCTAGGAGAGTTACCTCCTCCATCTGGCTCAGACAACTTTCTTCCTGGGAGAGCCCCCAAAGTCTCCCCTTCACCAGGACCTCCTAATGAAGGAACTCGCAGGTCTTCTCGAGAACAGGGTGGTAGAATCAGTACCCCAACATCTCAGGGGCAAGGGGTTCAGATATTTCCTTGTACCAAAAAGAACAGGGGGGCCTAAGGCCCATCCTGGACCTGCGCAACTTGAACAGGTTCCTGGTGAGGGAGAAGTTCAAGATGCTCTCCCTTGGGACATTGCTGCCCTTCCTCCAGCAGGGAGATTGGCTATGCTCTTTGGATCTGAAGGATGCTTATACCCACATCCTCATCTACCCCAACCACAGGCAGTACCTGTGCTTCATGGTGGGGGTGCCACTACCATTACAGGGTACTACCCTTCGGCCTGGCCTCCACCCCCAGGGTCTTCACCAAATGTCTGGCAGTAGTGGCCACCTTCCTCCATCTCCAGTGGGTATTTGTCTTCCCCTACCTGGATGACTGGCTCATAAAAGAAGACACGACTGCAGAGGTGCAGCAGGCCACTGCACACACCATCCAGGTTCTGGACATCCGGAATTTGTGATAAACTACCCAAATCCCACCTTCTCCTAACACAGGAGCAAAGCTAGACACTCTTCAGGCAAAGACCTTCCTTCCCATGGACCGAGCCGACCGTCTCAGGGCACTGGCTATAGACGTACAACACCGACCCTCGGTGTCAGCTTGGCTTCTGCTGCACCTACTCAGGCACATGGCCTCTACAATCCATGTCATCCCAGACCCCCAAATGCACATGAGGGCTCTCAGTGGTGCCTTCGAGACCAGTGGACACAAGTCACAGGCCGTCTCCATACAGAGTCTCAGTGACCCACCAGTTGGTGGAATCTCTGACTTGGTGGCAAAACCCCCATCACCTTCAGGCAGGTATGCCCTTCCAAACCCCCAGCCCTCTGAGGGTCCTCACTACAGATGCCTCCCTGCTGGGATGGGGATTCCACTTCGAAGAACTCTGCACCCAGGGCAGCTGGTCGCAGGCCAAGAGCAGCCAGCAGATCAACTTCCTGGAGCTTCGAGCGATATATCTAGCCCTCCAAGCAATCTCTCACTGCCTGAGGCACCAGCCGGTGCTGATCCAAACAGACAATCAGGTGGCAATGTTCTATGTGAACAAACAGGGGGGCACAGGGTCTTGCACCTTCTGCCACAAAGTGGTGACACTCTGCTCTTATGCAGTTCAACAGGGCATACTCTTACGGCTGGTATACCCAACAGGCTAGGACAACACCCTGGCGGACAAACTGAGCAGGGTCCTCCAGCAGCATTAGTGGCAGCTCGACCCCAGAGTAGCCAACTGACTTTTATGGCTCTGGGGAACCCCATGGGTGGACCTCTTTGCCAGCTCAGACAGCTTCCAGTTGCCCCGCTTCTGCTTCCAGCAGCCCCACCCCTCCCGGGTGGTGGCAGATGTGTATCTCATTCCATGGTCAGAAGGTCACATATATGCCTTCCCACCCATGCCACTGATTGCCAAAACACTATTCAAGACTCTTCACAACAAAGCCTCACTGATTCTGGTGGCCCCTCAGTGGCCCAGATAGCCGTGGTTCTTGCTGCTCCTCCAGCTGTCAGTAGAGACACCGATCCCACTGGGGAGCTCTTCAGGGCTCCTGTCTTAGAGGAGGGGTCTCTTCTGTACCCCAACTTGGGGTCTCTATCACTGATGGCGTGGCTGCTGAAAGGGTGACTCTAGCTCCTTTCATCCTCTCGGGGGAAGTGGAAGAGATCCTGCTGGCCTCCCATAAGGCTTCCACCAGGAGACCTTACGCCTTCAAATGGCGCAGGTTCTCAACTTGGTGTGCGTAGCAAGGGGTGAATCCATTCTCCTGCCTGATGCAGCTGGTAATGCAATACCTTCTTCATCTCTCGCAATCTGGGCTCAAATCGAACTCCGTCAGAGTGCACCTCAGTGCCTGGCGGTGCATCACCACCCAGTGGAAGGCAAACCTCTCTCAGTCCAGTCTCTGGTGACCCACTTCTTGAGAGGGCTTTTGCTGTCAAAATCCCACGTTCGCCCTCTAGTGACTGAATGGGACCTTAACGAAGTATTGGCGCAGCTCACTCATTCTCCATTTGAGCCTCTGGCTACCTGCCACCTGGGATACTTCTCATGGAAGATCATATTCCTGGTGGCACTCACCTCTGCTTGCAGGGTCAGCGAGCTCCAAGTCCTAATGGAAGAGGCGCCGTATAGCAGGTTCTACAAGAACAGAGTTGTGCTTCACACGCATCCCAAATTCCTCCCAAAGGTGGTATCTTCCTTCTACCTCAACCAGGATGTGGTGCTGCCCACCTTCTTCCCAAGGCCTCACTCCAATAGCCATTAGAAATAGAGAAAAAGAATTTAGCACATTTTTGTTGGAACGCACACCAGGAAGGTAGGAGAAAACCTGTCCCCTTCTTGTAGTGTGATGTTCCGTTTTTTCTTTTTATAAATGTAGGGACACCACCCTAATATAGGATTGAGGGACCTGTAACCCTCAATACCAACTGAAAAAGAAGATATAGGAAACTCAGTACTTATCTATTAGTGTCCTTGCTGCCTCGCATTTCAATGGTCCAAAAACCTAAGACCGGCTTCCAGCATATGTCGCGCTACATCAAAAGCTCACCGAGCAAGACATAGATAGCTGAATTATATCCGAGGCAGATTAGATCCTTCTTTAATTAGACAAATATCTAAAAATTCAATACTGGTTTTATTCACCTTCGGTATAAATTGAAGATCAGTAGACAAAGAATTTATCCAAACAAAAAATTGGTTTAAAGAATCCTCAGTAGACGTCCAAAAAAAGATGATATCATCTAAAAATCTAGACCATAGACGTATCTGCTGGAACCATAATGAGGAATAGATATATCTAACTTCAAATTCTGCCATAAAAAACGTAGCTATAGACGTGGATTTGTTGAAAATAATGATCATCAAAGAAGAAGAAGTTCCTTGTGAGGACTAATCGTAACAAGTCCATTACAAATGTTTTTGGCAAACGAGTTGGTAACTCTAAAGGTACACGTTCAGTCATCTGTAGGGCCGCCTCCTGTTCAATATTGGTATACAGTGCCTTAATATCCATAGTAACCATAAGCCACTCCAATAGGGCACAGACTGTCCTTCACACCTTGGACTGTAAGAGGGCCCTTTCTTTCTACATTCAGCATACCCAGGGCCACTGGAAAGCTTCTCATTTCTTTGTTTTCAATGACTTCAGTTGGCTGGGGGAAACGGTGACCAGACACTGTCCACCTGGTTGGCAGACTGCATCACCCTCGCCTATGAGCAGGTGGGGTTCACGTTGGATGACCGGGTCATGGCAGCCTCTGTGGAAAACCTGCACTCTGTCCCTATGCTGGACATCTGTTGGGCCGCCACTTGGTCTTCAGGTCACACCTTTGCAGCTCATTACTGCCTGGAAAGGGAGTCCCAACAGGATAGCGCCTTCAGCCATGCCATGTTCTGTAATCTTTTTGGGGTCTAGGCAAGTTCGACCCTTCTGTGTTCAGGCTACCACCGGAGTGCTGGTTTCCATCAAATAAACAGGTCCTACTACAGTCTGTATCTGCAGATTCAATTGCTGCTGCTCATGGCTCCCTTGGAGGGTGACTGTGGTTTTCTCTACGGGCTTGCGGTAGCGTGTAGCTAGGGAGTCCCATATGTGAGGACTGACTTTCTGCTTGTTCCCAGAGAAAGTATAGTTACTCACCCGTAACAGGTGTTCTCCGGGGATAGCAGGAATCAGTCCTCACAACCCTCCCTCCTCCCCTTGGAGTTGCTTCTTTACCATCTTTTAATTTTTTGCCGTCTTTTAGCTATGTCATCTGACTGAGCAAGATGGCACCTTTGGGTGGGAAGGGCACCACGCATGCGTGGTGGCATCTCCCAAAGGCTTCCTTTGAAAGCTGGGGGGATTCTTCCGTGAGGGCTCCGTCAGCGCTGACGTCACCCATACGGGAGGACTGATTCCTGCTGTCTCCGGAGAACAGCTGTTACAGGTAAGTAACTATGCTTTCACCAGAAGTAAGCCTATGAGTGTTCACCAGATCCAGATTTATTATGAGCTGTTTTTAACATCATGTTCTAAGTGTCCTTTTTAATTTATTTTAATTTCATATTCATAATCAGCTTGACCAAGCAGTAGTTCAAGATGGATAATAAATCTAGGGGGGGGGGGATTCAAAGGTGTTTAGGAGGTTTGCAGACATGCAAACTTCCTAAATGCTGCCCACTGAGATATTCAGCGCATTAACTCAGTACCACTGAATATGTCTGGTTGAATCACTAAACACCCCAACGCTAGCCTACTAGTGTCAGGGCATTCTGGGGGCGGAGCATTCTGGGGGCGGAGCAGTGATATTCACTCACTAATGTGTTATCCTAACTTTAAAGGTGGACCTTACTTTAGCCACTTTAGCTAATTAGCCTGCAGCTGAGTGTCCCGTTGACCAGTTAGCTAAATTGTGCTATCCAGCCAACCCAGATATTCAATGCCAGTGGCCGGATATAACCCTGGCATTGAATATCTATTTTCAATTTAAAGGTGCGACATCCAACCTCTTTAACAGCGCTGGCCAGTGTCGCTGAATATTCCCCCTTAGAACATAAAAACATAAAATATGCCATACTGGGTCAGACCAGGGTCCATCAAGCCCAGTATTCTGTTTCCAACAGTGGCCAATCTAGGTCATATGTACCTAGCAGTTTCCCCAAGAGACACAAGTTCCACAATGCTTGTATGGGGTCAAGCATTGATATCTTCGGTCACTTCTTAATAATGGTTTATATCCAATATACTGTTTGTTATTCACATACAAAATTTCAAGTACAGTATATATTCTTCACACTCATACACTAAAATACATAATCATAGGCGCATACAAAATCCATATTAACTCATTTTATGATACTAGTATAATCATCATAATGCGCCTAGCTCATGTGTGTGCTCTGTGTAAGCACAGGTGTCTTTTATAAAATGCATGCATGCATTCATGGCAACCGTGCCTCAGCTCTCCCCAGACTACATCTCTGAGAGTGCCTGTGTGCAAATTACGTCAGAATAGCTGCAATCTTGCACTGTGCCTACTTTTTACATTTACACAATTCCATAACAGCCATTTTCTGCATGTAAAACATGGTTTACACACAAAAATGCTTTATAAAATTAGTCCTGTAAAGTTATGACTGCTGTTACTGCATTCAGACTTTTGTGGCTAAGTTATTCCAATAGTGACTGAATATTGTCCTTGTCTGATAACTGTTTTATTGATTCTGACATCCCTCTAATCCCACCCCACTTCATCCACATAAATGTTGTCCATATATTTACTTGTATGACCAGACGTTATTGGTTCAGAGGGTCAGGAATTCTAAAGTAAAGGGCTTATATGTTTAATTCTGAAAGTGACATGGATAAGTTCTTTTGACCATCCACCTATATAAATATAGATATAAATACACATACCCATATCTATTGATATGGGGGCGTGTATGAGTTTGCATCAGTGCAGAGTGTAAGAGTTCTGCTGTCTTAAGCATTGTTAACCTGAAGTAATTGTTCTTTCATCAGTGGTGATAGACATTCCATTTGAGAAAATGTTCCATGTCCACTTTTCACAGTATGCAACGATGACAATCCATGTGAGGGAATGAGTCGGCATGCCACCTTCGAAAATTTTGGGATGGCTTTCCTGACACTCTTTCAGGTTTCTACTGGGGACAACTGGAATGGAATAATGAAGGTAATACATAATAGAACAGGACTGATGAAGGAAGAAGAGGCAGAAATGATACAGAGAACATGGGAGGCACGCAGGTTAGATAGAGTAGGTGTTGATTAAGAAGATATATTTAGCAATATGTGCATGCAATACACAATGCATGATTAAAGAAAACTACTATGACGTAGCTCGCATTACGATAGAGAGAGTGGATCGGAGAATGAATGAAGTAGAGTGTGCTGTTGGTCTTTACATGATTTTTGAAGACCATTGTCTCAAACGAACAGTGGCAAGTTGGGGTCAAACTGTGGGCTCTACCTCTTTTCACAGGATACTCTGCGCGACTGCACAAATGATGACCGCAGCTGCCTTAGCAACCTGCAGTTCATCTCTCCACTCTACTTTGTCAGCTTTGTGCTAACTGCACAGTTCGTGCTTATCAACGTAGTGGTGGCTGTGCTCATGAAGCATCTGGATGACAGCAACAAGGAGGCCCAGGAAGATGCTGAGCTGGACGCCGAGATTGAGATGGAGCTTGCTCATGGCTTTTGCTCCCAAAGCTCAGGGTCACCAGGCTCTGGCTTGGAGACAGGAAACAGAGGGGGGAAACCAGCCACTGAGGGCCATATCAGTCGAAAGTGTTACTCCCCTGCACAGGTAGGCACTCTGAATTCTTTTTCAGGATGCTAAAGTATGAGTTGAAAGAGTTCATTTTAATTTTGTTAGTTTAGGAAGGGGAGAAATTCAAAACTTGATTATGTATCTAGAGCAGGGGTTCTCAACCCAATCCTCAGAACACACTTAACCAGGATAACCACAATGAATATGCATGAGAGAGATTTGCATACACTGCCTTCATTGTATGCAAAGCTCTCTCATGCATATTCACTGTGGTTATCCTGAAAACCTGACCAGCTAGGTATGTCCCGAGGACTGAGTTGAGAACTCCTCTTCTAGAATGAAAGTTCCTGAATTCCACTCATTCACTTTTATTTCACAATTATAAATTGTGATACAGATTGCAATGGAAGTGACGCCTAAATAAAACATCTGTTGGTATATCTCTGGTTTTTCTTTTGGATTCCAGAGAGAACCTATCTATTTTATATGAAATCCTTCGCCACTTTTTTTAAGAATGATATATTTCTTTTGAGGAAACAGAAGCCTCCTGAACTTTCAGTGTGTACCACTCGTTACCTTTTTGTTTTCTTTCCCTCTCTTCCCCATTTACAATTTCTACTTCCAAAACTTTCCATCCCTCTAGGAGAACCTGTGGCTGGACAGTGTGTCATTGATAATTAAGGACTCGTTTGAAGGGGAATTAATGATTATTGATAACTTATCAGGCTCCGTCTTCCATCACTATTCATCGCCACCTGTGTGTGAGAAATGTAACCATGACCAACAGGAGGTAATATTTCTTCTGTGGTTATGAGAAGATGAGGGATGGGGTGAAAAAAGGGGAATCAAAGTCATGAATGGAGAAAAAGAAAGGTATTCAAGGTCATGAATGGGGTGATAAGATTTACCACCATAAATGGGATATACCAAGTTGATTATAATCAAAAGGTGCTAGATTTGATAAATAGTGGATTAAATTGGAAGTTTAGTAGGCTGTATACTATAGTATAAATAGAAGGGTTACTCGAAGACTTAGGTCACTTTTACTTTCTAGTAGGAAAATCCTGGACTAGACTGAGCCTTTCTAAGAAATGTGAATAGAGAGAAAGATATGCCTCAGGAAGCTGGGGTGGCTTTCTTCCAGGCACCAAAAATAGTCTTAAGAAATAATAATCAATTGGAACTGAATGGGTCCTCGGAACTTTAGGATACTAGAAGCAGGTCGGTTATTTTCTTTTCTTAATTTTTATTCCAAAGCATTCCAGGATTTACAATTCCATTTGTAATAAATCTGCAAAACATGGTATTTTGGGTAAAAAAAAAAAGCTTATGTGAGAACCCGAATGAAGATAGCCAGACTTTGGTGCATTGAAACCCCTTGGTGGATAGAGAGAGGTGGATGTCATCCTATATATAGCACTTTATCCTGGAGCTTGGGGGAACCTCTATGGCATGTTATGTGCACTTCTAGTTAGAAGGTAAAGTTTGACTAAAAAAAGCTGTGATCATAATCCAAGTCTCCTTGAAGTAACTACTACTACTGAACATTTGTATAGTGCTACAAGATGTATGCAGCACTGCACAGACACATGTATAAAACAGTCCCTGCTGATTAGAGCTTACAATCTAGTCAAGACAGACAACACAGTAGTTGTAGACCTGTGATACATCTACAGGGAATGGTAAAGAAACATAAAGGAGATCAGGTGAGTCAGGATCCGAAACCGGCAGCGAAGAGGTGAGTTTTCAGCATGAATTTGAAAAGGGGCAGAGAAGGTGCCTGATGTACAGACTCAGGTAGTTTTTTCCAGGCATAAGGAGCAGCAAGGTGAAAGGAGCGAAGTCTGGAGTTAGCGACAAAAGAGAAGGGCACAGATAGAAGTGATTTGCCAGAAGAGGTTTGTAGGGAGAGATAAGAGAAGAAAGGTAGTGAGGAGCTGCAGAGTGAATGTACTTATAGGTTAGCAGAAGTTTGAACTGGATGTGGAAATGGATAGGGAGCCAATGAAGTGACTTGAGAAGAGGTGTAATATGAGCATGACGAGGCTGGCAGAAGATTAGCCATACAGCAGAGTGTTGGAAAGACTGAAGAGGAGAGAGATGATGCAGGGGGAGACCAGCAAACAGTAGGTTACAATAGTCTAGATGGGAGGTGACTAAGGAGAAGATAAGTGTCTTAGCAGTACTGAGAAAGGAAGGGGAGAATTTTGTTGATGAAAGAGAGACAGAAATGGCAGGTTTTAGCTATCAGTTGGATGTGTGTGGAGAAGGAGAGTCAAAGATGAACCCAAGGTTGCGAGCTGAGGAGACAGGGGGAGGAGTAGAGAGTTATCCACAGAGACTAAGAAGGGAGGAAGGGAGAGGAGAGGAGGGTTTAGGGGGAAAAATAAGAAGCTCAGTTTTGGCCATGTTCCATTTCAAGCGGCGGTGAGACATCCAAGCAGCAATGTCAGAAAGGCAGGCAGAGATCCTGGCATGGATTACCGGAGAGATTTCATGTGTAGAGAGGTAGATCTGGGAGTCATCAGCATAAAGTTGGTACTGAAAGCTATGGGATGAGATGAGTGCATCAAGGGACTGGGTATAGAGAGAGAAAAGGAGTGGACCCAAGGCAGATCCTTGGGGTACACCAACACAGAGCAGGATAGCAGTAAAGGAGGATCCACCAGAACAAACACTGAAAGATCAATGGGAGAGATAGGAAGAGAACCAGGATAGCACAGAGCCCTTAAAACCAAGCGAGGACAAGGTTGTAGTCAACAGTGTCAAAAGCAGCAGAAAGGTCAAGAAGCATGAGGATTGAATAAAGGCCCTTGCATATAGCCAGGAAGAGATCACTGAAGTAACCTGCCGTCCTCCCCATACACTGCCACTACAAGTGATGACTTCTGTGATATAACTGAATGAATGATTTTAACTAACAGGAATTACAACGTATTTTATCTGTCTGATAAGAAGTGGTAATGTGTGGCTGGCATAAGTCTTACTTAATCCTGGAAAATGAGTGAAGAGTTTTCTGCAAAGAAAAACAGAATAAAAAACAAATAAACTGCACAATGCAGTGGCATAGTGGTTAGAAAAGTGTACTCCAACATGGGAGATTCCGTTTTGAAAATGACATAGGATCCATTTTGTTTGGAGTCAACTGTCAATAGAAGTGTAGCAGAAGTCTCACTTGGCGATTGAAGAAGGCAGCAGCCATCTATACTGTTAGAGGTCAGTTTTCAAACCCATTCACTTGTGCAAACAGTAATTTTCCCTGGTAAATTGGCCTGCCTGACAAGTACTCTCCTTAGAATGGCAAAATATAGATGTGGGGTTCACAATAGGCATTGTTATACCTGCATTCTTGGGTTGTGTTTAGTTTGGAGGAGTAAAATACACACTTGGGGGTCCTTTTACTAAAGTGCAGTAAAGGTTTGCACTGAGAGCATATTAGATGCAAATACTAATGTGCGGTAAATGCAAAACCTGAATGCTGTTGGGGGCATCCTCAGTATACTGTGCACTAAAGGGGCATGTTTAGGAAAGTGTGCTAATGGTTAGCACAGGGTTTAGTGCATGCTAAGCATGCATTGGTAACCTTTATGTGCACTCAAAATGTGGCTGCACTATAAAGCCCATGTTAACCATATAGTACAGGTTGGGGCAGAGTGTGCACATTGTAATTAACGTGGACATCTTCATGCATGCTAACCTGCAATGTTGCACTTAGCGTAATAGGTGACATTAAGTGCACCTGCGTTAATCGCAACAAATTGCTTAGCATGGAGGTGGTACAAAACCCATGCCAACTTCAGGGGTACATGCCAGGCACGTCTCCATGTTTGCGCAGGCCCAGTGCCACCCCCATGCTAAGTTTCATGGCACACTGCTGCATTTTAGTAAACATGCCCCTGTGATAGCGCGGATATGTTGTAAATGCAAAACCTGAGTGCTGCTGGGGGCATGTCCCTTCGCTTCATTCACGCTATTTGCACCAGTGACGACGCACCATAAGGTAGCATTAACTGCAGTGCTCAATCCACACCCGTTTCACATTTCTTAATGCTGTATACAGTTAGTGCGCAAATTAACATGCACTGTCATGCTAGCACAATAATGGTTCCCACGGCCACGCGCTAACAGTTAACCCATACACTAACTCAGTTGCTAACTGCTTAGCTCACTTTAGTAAAGGAGCTCTTCAGATTATTATTTTTAAATCTGCGTGTGTACTTCCCCCCTTTCCTCTGCCCACTGAAACAGGAGGTGCAAACTCATTGGGTAACGTTGTAGTTATGCATATCATTTTCGCTGCCAATTGTTTCTCATTTTGTGGGTACAAAACTACTTGCAGCCTTTGCACCTCAGCGATCTACTGAATATTATCCCCTCGGTGCACTGCTTGGTGACCTACTGAGATAAGGACTTAGATGAAACTATTGGATATCTCATTTACCATGAGTTGTAGTGATGCTTGAGAAGCTACTCTGGCAGTTTGGGTGGAGGAGATCGGGAGGGTAGTCTTGAGTAATGAAGATGAGTGGAGGAATTTTCTGGGGAGAAAAAGAATAGAATCTAAAATTGTACAGCCTGGTGGGTTGATGATTTGCATGGCATGCTTCAGCCTGGGAGATTTAGTTTGAGAATGGTATAGGATCTATTTTAATATGGGTCAGCTGGTACTAAGAAAATAGCAAGTAGTACTTGGCAATGGGAGATGGCAGCAGCCAGAACCAGCTATAATCTGAGCACAGTGCTTGGTGTCCTCATGGGAGATACTGGGCCAGAGAAGAACTTAGATGAAGTTGCTGCAGTTCTAGCTCAGCAGAGGTTCTAGTGATGCTCTGAAAAGTTACTGTGGCAGCTAGAAAAAGAGGAGTATCTAAAAACTAACACGGCATGCTCACAATCACGTTAGGCCTGACATTCTAAACAAATTACACATTTGCTGACAGGTACAGCAGTAAATGCATAAGTTGCTTATGTGTGTATTTTCAACACTTATGCAAATAAAATTGGGCTATTTAACTTGTTAAATGGCCAAGTTTTGTTCATAGAAGGAAAGACTAGATTTGGGGAGGAGCAAAAGGAAAGTCGGCACTTACATGTTGAGCTACAGTATTCAGCCACTAAATGGATGTGTGCATTTAAAATTAGGCTTGCAAAATAATGGCCTAAATTTAAACAGATATATGCCAGAGCCATTGAATGGATAGCATCATTTAATATACAAATAAGCACCATTACCAGCGTGTAACGTTAGTCACTGGCTGGGCTGGTTCAATATCAGGCCCACTATTTCTTACAACATAAAGAAAGGAAAAATAGGCATGTAGCCTTCTGGTTTCCTGTCATAACTAGTTCTCATCTCTGATGTTCTATATCATAATATCCATTAATAATAATCTTGTGATAGTGATTAGAAAGAAGAAATATTAGTGTTTCATCAGGCTATCTCTAGTGACTTTAAGTTCTATAGTCTCTCTTATAACCAAGGTCATTCAACTTGTCCTCCCCCAGGTCCAGCTGGCAGAAATGGAAGCCTTTTCCCTCACTTCGGACAAATCTTCCTCCGCACTGGCCGATGACCTCAGTTTAGATGATCACAGTGTGTGTCAGTTAAACACAAAGGACATAAAGGTAAGAGCTCTCTGCAGGCCTTTGTTTTCACTTTGGGATTCTGGCGGGGGAAATGAAAGAGAATTGGATTTAGCTCATGACTTTCTCAGAGGTTGAAGGTGAGTTTTGTTCAAGTTCAGTAGGTATTTTGCTGTCTCCGGCAGGACTGGCGCTTCCATTTGGTGAACTAGATGATTGCCTAGAGCACCAAGATTTGCAGAGGGGCGTGGACAAAACATCAGCAGGCAGGAATTTTTAATTCTATGCATCTCCCCAGAGGCCCTACTCCAGAGCTTTCCTAACTAGCTCAGATCTAATGACTAGCAAGAAGGATGACATTTACAAACAGTGGGCGATATTCAAAGGCATTTACAAAGTCTGTAGACATGCAAACGGCGTAAATGCCATGAACGCAGTTAATGCTGCTGAATATCCCCAGTTTATTAAATTTTTTAATTAATTAATTAATTAATTAAAACTTTGTTTATATACCGCTAAATCTAAAAGTCAAAGCGGTTTATATGATAACAACATAGCCTAACGTGGCTTTACATAGAACGTTAGTAAAGAAAGTATAGCATTAAACATTAGGATAGGGTTATAGATTGATTGTGTGGAATCAAACAGCTTAAAGTGATAAATTCACCACTAAACACCCCGAATCTAAGTAGTTAGCATCAGGGTATTCCACGGGCAGAGTGGGGGTGGCACCATGGGTTAACTGGGCAACAGCGATATTCAGCCACTGCCCAGTTAATCCTAACTGGCTGAAGTTAGGACAGTTTTACAATCCAGTCAAGGGCTGAATATTGCCACTGACCAGACTGCGAAATCGCAATACGGGCAACCCAGATATTCAATGCCAGGGCCCAGATATGGCCCCAGTGGAGGAGTAGCCAAATGGTTAGAGCATTAGCTTGGGAACCAAGAGACCACATTCGATTTCCACTATCACTCCTTGTGTCCTTGGGCAAGTCACTTAACCCTCCATTGCCTCTGAAAAATCCAAGTTAACAGTGTCCCTGTTCCATGCACATTACCAAGCTGAAGTTACCATGTAAACCAATTTGATTAGATGATAAAGCGGTATAAAACATCTGTTAAATAAATATCCTGGGTGAAGTTAAAGTGCCATTAGCCAGTCGCTATAAGTGTGCTGGTTGGCGCTGCTGAAAATCCCCCCCATAGTTTCCTCTGTGGTGTGGGGTCAGCTTCATGATGTGAGCTATGAGATCCCATTGCCTTGTAGCTCATTTCCTGAGATTAGCCCCACATGGCAGAAGAAACTGATGTGCTATTAAATTTCCTTTCTCCTACTGTTCATAGGGATTGAACTGCTGGGGAAACTGCTGGAGTAGGGCCTCTGGGGAAAGGAGGGCATTTAAAATATTTGCACATTGCCTTTTTGCCATGCCCCATAATCTTGGTGATAAGTGTCTTTCTTCCAGTTAAGCTAATAGCCCATAGGTTGGAAAAGGTGAGGGACAGGAGGTGGAAGTTGAGTGGCGAAGGCTGAAGGTTTGCTTAGAGTGCCTAATATTCCTTGAATCAGCCCTGAATTCCATTAAAGCAGTATGCCCGGGCAGAGATTCCTGGCAAGATGCTATTTACTAATTACTATTTAAAGAGATGTTGCAGAATTTGGCCACATCAACAAGCTGCGGATTATGTGGTGGGCTGGCTCTTCTTAAAGTTAAATATAGATCTACTTTTCCATATTTTTTAAATTTGGATATAGTTATATCTATCTAAATAAATTGATAGCTAGATAGAAATAAATATTAAATAAAAAAACAACAAATGAAAATGTAGTGGGTGGGACTCCAGCCTAAATGAAAAATGAAGAAACTGGACACACTAATGATAGATTTAAAATGAACAGTTCATGTTTCATTAAAACATTAATACACAATTTCCATTTCTTCAAAAATGCTGATTTAAGCTTAAGAGCCCTCACCAACTGGGAGAAAATCATACATGTGATACTCAATGCAAAAGACTGGATAACCCCCATCTCGCTGATGGACTGCTGTTTGCATCTTAGTTTGAAAGTTTTGTTTAACTATTTAAGTTGTTTAAAATTACTAGAGATATTTGTACTAATACAACTATACCAAAAAAGTTTAAGGGATTTGTTCACCTCAAGATTAATTACTTTTAGAGTCTTATCTATTCTTGGTGAGGAGAACCAGCTGAACCTGAAAGTGAATTTGAATACCCCTCCCCTTTAATAGGTCTAAGAACCATTAATGCTAAGACTATGCTTAGGGTGGGTGGGAGTTAGAGTGGGTGGGTGGGAGGGAACTAACACTTAGTAAAAGCTGGCTTGCTACACATTTCCCAGACCTGTCCTTCTAAGGTAATCTGTGAATAACATCCTGGGTGATTCACACAGCCCTTGTTTTGATAGAGGGAGCCTATCAAAATGCCTCTTTGACCTGTCACTTGGCTTTAACACCTTTTTAAAACAATTTCCCAGGTCTCTTGCCCGCTATCTAGAAGGTCTCTTTGTAAAGGGTTCTAGAAACAAGATTTTCCTTTCTGTTCAAGAATATGGACCCTTTTTTCCTTTTTGCAAAGCTATACTCTGATTTGATTTAAATTAAAGCTCTCTGCTGATACTAGGTCCTGACTGAGTTTTAAAGTTAAGCTAGAAGCTCTCTGCTGAGTTCTAAAATATAAACTAAAAACTCTTTGCTAATAGTAGGCCCTGACTGCGTTATAAATACACTGGATTCTAATTTACACAGCTTAATCAAATTTAATCTAAAGAGTTCCTTTTTCCTCAAGATTTAGAAAGTTTCCCAGAAGTAAATACTTACAAGTGCGTGGATTCTTATAAAATCGCCCTCACAAAGCCTGTTTTGCACTTGGAAAAGGTCTTTTATCAAATTGTGCAGCAGTATACATGCATATAAGTAGACACAGTAACAAGACAGCGCATACTTATATGTGCCATGTGTAGACATTCCTGGGGGTGGAGATGTGATATATGGACATATTTATAAAATATGCGAATACACAGAGTAAGTGTAAATGTGTGCATCATTTGTGTGCTCCAGGGGCTGGTTCTAGGAGCCTATTTTATTAAGGTATATTGGCGTCTATGTTGCCTCTATATAATAAGATAGGCTTAATAGGTACTTTCATGGACTCATCACATAGACACCCTGTTGTAAAATCAGATTCTAAAGGTTAGACACTTCAAGTAAACGTGTTTTGACTTAAATTGGATGAGCAGCAAGAGTCTCATGACAGTACAGGTCATTTCCAAATTATTGATGCTGTGACTGATTGGTGCTGATGTAAGGGTTTTCTCCCTTGGGATTTTGGAATTCAGAAGAAATTTTTCCACCTGTAGACCATGTTTGCCTGGAGGTCTGCAGGGCTTTTTACTCCCTGCTTCTCTTCCTCGTGTTTGGAGTAGGCAATTAAGGGGATATTGAAATCAATGGACCGATGCCTTCTATTAATGGAATTATGTGAAGTATGTTGGTCTGTAGGTGCAGTGTTAAATATCATCTTCCTTGTATAGGGGTAGAGGTTTATGTCTGCTTCAGGCAACATTAGGTAAGACATTCATTGTAGCACCAATTATCTCATTATAAAGCACCAATACTTTTTAATTCAGTTGCACCAATACTTTTTAATTCAATTGTTTTTTTAAATCAAAGCCATTTAATTCTTGCATCATTATCCAACCAAAAGCGGACAGCATACAAATAAAATTATCAACTTAACCTTAAGTATAACTTTTAACATGCCTGATTTCCTTGTAGTCTGTCTTTATAATTTGAAAAGATGGTGAAGAACACAGACTCCCCACCTTCTGTGTTAGAATGGTCAAGCTGCCCTTTCCTTACACAAGAGAATGTTGTGTGGCTAAAAAAAACCCCAAACAGAATGTTGAGAATTATTAAGAAAGGAATAGATAATGCAACAAAGGATATCATAAGGCCTTTGTATCACGCCATGCTGTGACATCACTTTAAGTACTGTGTGCAAATCTGGTTGCCGCATCTCAAAAGATATAGTGGAATTAGAAAAGGTACAGGGAATTATAACAAGCTGAAAAGTGCACATTAACTATGTAGCACAGCGGCGCATTTCCTCATTGTTCTACTCGCACTGTGTGGAAGACTATGTTAAACCAGCCCTGGTAAAAGTGTATTTCATTAGGATAACAGGGTATGTATGTGTGGGTGGATAGGAATAGTGAGGAAGTGGGGTGAGTAAGTAATTGATGGGGTATGTGTGTATGTTTACATGCACATGTCAGTAATGAGGCCTACCCAAAAGATTTTTGTAAGTCTTAAGGTAATCTAACAGTAGGAATCCACTACAGTTACTAAGACGGCCACCGGCACACCCTTAGAATACAAGACATCTCTTTGGTGAAAACTGTACCAAATATTACCTCTTTAAAATACCATCCTTCCTCCATTTCTCTGCTTTGTGGCAGTCAAATCTGTGGCAGTGATGACAGAGTACGTACTCCCAGTCTCTGTGGTTGTTCCTTCAACACCCCTCTTATGCTTCAAAGGAAACATGCACTAGCAAGGAAGAGCAGCTGAGGGGGCAGGGAGCACATGCTGGTCTAGTTGATATTCCGCCCAAAGAGAAAACTGAGAGGAATTTGAAGGTCAGGAAGAGTCAGTGGAAAGGAACCTAAGGAGATGGGAGAGGAGCGAAATGTTTATGTTTATTGAAATTTGATATATGCCCTTCAAAAGAATTAGCAGGGCGATTCAGAATAAAAGCAAATTAAAGGAAACAAGGGGGAAAGAAACTCCAAATGTCGCAGAAAGGAGAGGATCGCAATCATACTGTGAGAGAAACAGAGAGGAAAGACAGGGGAATAAAGATGATCTTCTTTATCTTTATTTTCACATTTAATATACTGCCCAGACATGAGTACGAGGGCAGTTTACAATAAATAACAAGGTTTGCTGTGAAATCAAAGGAGGAACAGGAACACCATAGGAAAGGAAAAAGACAATCACACTTTAGAGAAGAGAAAGAGGGGGAGAGGAAGGGCGATAGGCTAGGCCTGGGGGGGGGGGGGAGGGAGGTCAAAGGCAGTGTGGAAGAGGTGTTTTTTTGAGATGGTTTTGAATTTCTGAAAGGAGGATTCTAAGCATAGTGCAGATGGGAGGGAGTTCTAGGGTGCGAGGCCAAGGAAAAAGAATGCAGAGTTGCGGGTGATCTCTAGGTGGGCCTGTGAACTGGGGGGGAGATACAGATGGTTGGAATGGATGGAGTGAAGGAAGCATTGAGGTGCATGAATATGAACAAGATTAGAAAGATAGTGCAGGGTACTATTTTGAATAGCTTTGTGGATCAGAATGAGTATCTTGAATTGAATCCAGATGAATGTGCAGAGGGGTAATGTGGTCCATTCATGAGGCATGAGTGAGAACTTGGACTGTAGTATTCTGAAAGAGTTGGAGATGCTGTAATTGATACTGGGGGAGACTGGCGAGAGTGACATTGCAATAATCGATTCATGTGGCAGCCAAAGAAGGGAGGACAGGAAAGGACAGATGGCACAAATTTGTCACAGGGAATGAAAAGAAATGTGAATAAGTGATGAGAGGTGGTCGCAGAATGACAGAGAAGAATCCAATGTAATGCCAAGGTAGCGGAGAAAGGGGACTAGCAGGATAGAGGTGTCTGAAAGCAGGGTTGCCAGTGGGGGACAAGAACTACCAAAAGTGAACCAGATAGCCTCTGTTTTTGTGGAGTTGAGGTGCAAGTAGTTTGAGGACATCTAAGAGCTTATCTGAGTAAGGAAAGAGTTTAATGGGTCCAGGTTGGGAGTGGAGGGGCTGGTGTGGTGTAAGAGAATTACTAATATGCTCAAATGCTATGTTGTTGGATGAGTAGGCTCAAGGGGGCCAAAAAAACATTGAAAAAGAGGGGGACCAAGACCAAACCTTGTGAAATATCATAGAGGAGAGGAGTGATGGAGGAAGATGAAGAACCAGAAAAAAAAGAGAAAGTCCTAGCAGAGAAAAAGGAGTGGAAACATTTCAGGGCAGTCCCACAGATCCCAGTCATGGAGGCAGGTAAGAAGGGTAAAGTGATCAACCAAGTCGAAGGCAGAAGATAGATCCAGAGAGACAGCAAGAGAAACATCGCTATGATCTGGGGGAGATATGCAACTCATTCAGGATAGAGAGAAGGATAGTTTCTGTGCTATGACCAAATCTGACGCCAGATTGGTGGGGATGGAGAGCATGGGTTGTGTCAAGATGTGAGGACAGTTGTGCAATGATCAGCTTCTCTAAAACCTTGGAAAGAAAGGGAAAATTCAAAACAGGGCACCAGTGTGCTGGAATGGAGGGATCCAGGGTGAGTTTTTTGAGGATGGGGCAGATCACAGTGTGTTTCCAGGAAGAAGGAAAAGAACCAGAGGAGAGACTGGTGTTAAATATGCTAAGTATATATGGAAGGAGAGCCCAGGAGGGTTCAAATGCCCAATGAGAGGGGATGGGATTGGAGAGGCACATAGACCTTTGTGAAGAGGAAAAGACTTTTGATAACTCTGCTGATGATATAGGGCATAAAGAAGACTAGGTGTGTGTTAAGAAAGAAGTCGAGTGTTGACTGGGACTTGAAGTGGGTACCAGGACCCTCTTAAAGGGTTAATATGGAAAATGGCTTGGAATTTTGCTGACAACCTGAAGCTTGATCTGTAGCAGCTAAGCAGCGTATGTGTATAGAAGCCAAGGTCGTATTTTGTAGATGTTTATGAAAAAATGAGACAGAATGTTTTTGTTTGTCCTGACTAAGCTGAGCAATGTCTGTACCTAGTTTGACCTATAACATGTAATGTTTAACTTGATATATAAAGCAGAGACATGACATACAGTGATAAGATAAATTTGTACCATGTAGCAGTTTTTTCCTAATTAAAAAAGTACTATAGTCTAGCTGGAGTAGGAATTATGGGAGAACTGCACAAGTTTGCAGGCCTGAATTCCTTTGCTTAAGCTTAGGTAATACTGTTACTGATATAATTCTTTGTGTTTTTGTGTGTTTTTTATTTTTTACTCTATTTGCAATTGAATTTAAAGAACTGTAGCCAAAGAGCCGAGGTTGAAGTTTGTTATCTGGGGAGTAGTAGGTCACACAAAGAGATTCTTTCATCGAGGAGGTGGAGGAGCAAGGTGTGTCTGGGGAGCTGAAGGTGGTTGTGGAGAGAGGAGGAGGGCAGATAGGAAACGTAAAGCAAAGAGACTGAATCTTGTTCAAGAAGCAGGTAGCTAGTTAGGCTGGGTCAGGAGAAGAGGAAGGCATGGCCACAGAAGGGGAGGTACAGGGAGCTGAGAGAGAACAGAGAACAGAATGCAGCAGGTGGGAGGAGATGGAGGAAGACAGGTTGGTATAATAAGATTGTTTGGCTGCATGGATTAGGGAGTGATAATGATGGCAGTGATGGAAATGAGGAAGATATTCAGGGGAGGGGAGCTTATGCCATAGGTGTTTGGCACAGCAGAGATAAGTGTGGTGGAGATGGAGATCAGGATGATACTAGGGGTGATTAGTGGATGTGCGTGGAGGCAGAGCTGGGTGGAGAGGGGCCAGCTGGTCAAGTAAGCAACCAAAACAGTATTCCTGGTCTGAACCTTAAGAGCCAATGGAAGAGAAGTGAAGTCAGCTGGAAAGAGTATGTCAGAGGGGGGAAAATGTTCGAGTGTGGAGGGTGTGATGCGACATGACAGCCGGGTTGGGCTGGAAACAGAGGAGTCCTCAGGTAAGGAAAAAACGGAGTGCAGCTGTAGGAAGAAAAATATGCACAGGTGGTCAGACCAAGGGATTGGAAGGGCAGAAAGAGCAGTGGGCATGAAAGGAGAGTCAACGAGCATGAGGATCAGATCAAGTATGTGGCCGGCAGCATAAGTAGGGCAGCGAACATGTTGGTAAAGACAGAGATCATTGAGATGGGCAAGGAAAGCCTTATCACAGGGTCTAGAGGGGGAAACGGGTGCATGTTAAAGTTTCCATGGATGACTAGGTGGGGGTATGAGAGAGGGTTAGCAGCAGAGGGTCCCATTAATGAGGGCAGAGAGAAAGAGGGGAATAGAGGACGAGAAAGTGAAGAGGGAGGGAGGAATCCAGCTGAAGTAGAAGGGTTTCGGGGCCTGGTGAGTCAGGTAATGGGGATGTCAGAGGCCTCATGGAACAAAAAGGAAAATAACCTAAGGAAAGGAAAGAAAAGATAGAGAGGAAATCAAAGATAAGAGGAAATGAAGGGCACCCTGACAGGAAGAGGAGATGGAGAGGAAGAGGAGTTTAAGGAAGAAGATCAAAATTATGGGGGTTGAAAAATTGAGAGCTACTTGAGAAAGAGAGGGAGATAAAGAAAAGCCCGATGGGAGATAGAATGAAATGGGAAGAGGTAAGTGGAGAGGAACCTTGAAGGAGCAGAAGCAGAGACAAAGAGCAGAAGAAGAGAGTGAGAGGGGAAGGAGATGATGCACCACACCATTTACATCCCCACCAATTTGAAATGATAAATCCTCCCATGTGTGTCATGATTGAAGTCCAGTCCAATTTGTTTTCCAATATGTGGCTAATATGAAAGACAAGACCTTTGTGCAGCCTCTTTCTGTTAAAGCAGGATTTAGGGCAATAACTTAAAAACAGAGACTATCCCATATAAAAGAGGACACCTGGCTGCCCTACTACTGCTATAGTTATCATTTCATTAGACATGACTTCATATCTCCACAGGACGAACAAGACAGCCCAGACTCTCTTGGAATTGGAGGTTATGATGAACATTTCTTCCCTCTCACAAGTATAGTAGGATCTCCAACTTCAGAACACTGCATGTGTAAAATGGAGACTGTGCCTTTTGACCCAGACCAGTCATGGGATAACTGGTTGAAGCATGAGAACAAACCAGGTGAGAACTATTTTCTTCATCTGATCATGTTGCAAAGGTTGCAGACACTTCCCAGGATTGGTTCTGATCCACTGGAAGAAAGAATGTTACAAAGAGCCAATTCTTGGAAGACAAGCAGTTCTCTGTAGTCATCCCCATGGTTGATGACATCCTGACAGCATCAATGTGGATATGGCTTCCAGAGTTTTCCAGGCAGTTCTTGGAGTTCTCTCTGAGCATGCGTGGTACTCCCGCAGCTATGTAGCATGTCTCAGTTTGTTCCATGAGCGTGAGGCATACATTTCTCTTTCAGCTGGCTGTTTTCCATTGCATTTTGATCCTCTACAGCAATTTTGATCTCTCTTCCGCGATTTATTTAAACAAGGTGGAAAGAATGGTAAACCAATCACCATAATAAAAAGGACTAGGCAGAGAACAGGGCTAAATATTTTTATTTAGCTTGCATCTTTCCAGGAGAAGATCAAGGCAAGTTACATTCAGGTACATTATGCATTTTCCCTGTCCCCAAAGGGTTCACAATCTAAGTATGTATCTAAAGCAGTAGTGAGTTAAGTGACTTGCCAAAGGCCACAAGGAATACCAGTGGGATCTGAACCCTGCATTCATAGGGAGTAATTTTATAAAGTCATTTTGTTCCATATGTGGCCAGATACCTGCATAACTGGCCTCTTCTAAAATACTGACTGGCTAAATGTACACACATTGACATGAACGTACATGTTTGCTGGGAGGCGTAGGCAGAGCAAGAGTGGAGTTCGCAAGTTCACGCATTGATTATACAATGCCTTAATTTGCACTTCTACTTGCATACTTTTATGTACATTCATTTACATCTGGTACAGAGCAAGTATACATTTGCACATCTGATTTTAAAGCGCAATCCTGTTACTTACGCTAGTATTTTATAAAGACAAATTGGTGCTTATGTGTCTTTGTAAAATAGGCTCTCATAGGTGTAGGTATGCTTCTCCCTCACAATCCTCCCAGACTAGACAGGGATCTCGCTCATGTCTTCATCAGCAGAGTGACCAGAAATTCCAGCCTGCTCCTTAGCCAAAACTGGGGATGGGGTTTTGAATGCCTCTATGAGAATATAGCCAGTTGTCCAGGACCAGTACCACATGACTTTCCAATAGGAGGAAGACTAAAATTTTACGCAAATCGCTGATCCCTTATAATCTCCAACTGTTGGGTAGTAAAAATTGTCCAGCTAGGATACCATCATCACTATTTGGACATTCCACCAAATTGCCCATTGAGAGCATTTTGGGCAAGCTCTCATCATTAGGAGATACTATCAAAGGAGTTCTCTTTCCTTCTAGAGGCCAATTCGATGGAACATATCCCATGAGGGAAGAAGGAAAGAGAGTCTACTCCAGATATTTCCTATTCACATAAAAGACAGGGGATTGCATTCTATCCTAGACTAACGGGCTCTGAACAAGCACCTTGTAAAGGAAAATTTCAGGAGAGTTTCCATGGGCACCCTCATTCCTATACTTAGCTAAATATAAAGTATAAACGAGCAGACAAACATGGCCTCAGTATTCAACTGGCACAGTCACCAGCTTAAGTTAAACCCTGGCACCAGTATTTAATGGAATCCATATATTCAGCATTGCTATCTGTATAAATTATTCATTCAATAGCTGAATATCACCCAAAAATGGGTAATTCTTTGGCCCACCCCGCTCCTCTCCAAAACTTTGGAAAGAAGGTAGGAAGAACTATGGATTTAATAGAAAAGGGAAATTAGTCAAACAATATTGCAGAAATGAAACTTTATTCATTTTGGTCACAGCGCTCGTAAACAGAGATTCCAGCAACAATGATTCTCTGCCTGCCGTACACATCTCCGGAAGTTTGCTAAATAGAACAGCAAGATTAGTATTTCCAAAATACAACCCAGACATAGAAGGCAAAAATGTCACTGTTCTGCAGTAAAAACACTAATGTCAGTACTTTATTCCCTGGGGGGGGGGGGGGGGGGTAACATTTCATACACTTCTTATCAGAGACTACACAGACAAAAGGGCCATGAGTTCACAGAAAATTCATTCAGTGTGTCTGAGACCTGGGAGTACCGCTTGCAGCCAGCTTCAAGCAGTTAGATAAGCATTACTTAGGTAAGGGATTTTTACATAGACCCCTGCTCTGTTTACATATTCATCTAGCCACGTTCTCAGTTTGTCATGTGCACACAGATTGACAGTGGCCACCATATGTTACATTGTGAACTGTTCTATTCTCTAACATGACCATAGGCGAAAACCTTGGGTGCGTCTTAAGGGTTACTCGATTGGGAAAAAATTGGGTATAGGGGGGTAGTACACAAGAGCCAGTTCTACAAACCAAAGTAATTGCAGTGAAGAGAAGGATTTTCCAGGAGACAAACTGAAGTGATGCCTTAGATAAGGACTCAAACAGTGGCTTAAGCAATTGTGACAGTTTCACATTGAGATCCCAAGCTGGGACTGGTGATTGGAATGGGGGATAAGTCTTGGATAGCCAATTCATTTGAGACTAAAGGATGAGAGAAGAGTGCCCTTTATGCACTTGTGGTAAACGGTAATTGCAGAGATATAAATGGATTGAGTTTGTCTTTATTCCTTGGCATGAGAGATCCATTAGGTGTCACAGTAGGTTAGAGATTAAAGACATAATTGGATTGACCTCTTGCCACTGCACTAGTGAATACATTGCATCCACATGCATTAAAAGACCTTCTTGTGGAAGGTCTGCGGGAAGCCACAGTGATTTCTTTTACTTGTTTTGGTACAGGAAGAGAAGCAACTAAGGACCCTTCACTTTAAGTGCAGAGAGTGAATGTCTGGGTAAAGATGCTGCCCTTCCTGTTGTGTGAGTAGGGAGGGGTTTACTCCTATGACAATGGGTTGTCTTATGTTAAGGTCCAAAGCCAAGGAAACCAGACCTGCCTTGGCCAATGAGAAACTATGAGAATGAGGCAAGCTAAGTCCTGTATCACTTTATGAATGATTTTCAAGACCAAGGGAATCAGAGTGAACTCATTTAAGAGTCCCCTGGTCTATGGAATGGAGAATGCATCTGATGCTAGACTGCGGACTGATGGATATCAGGAGCAAAAGGTTTCTCATTTCTTGTTGCATTCTGATGCAAAGAGGTGTATACTGAGGAAGCCCCAGTTTTGGAAGTTTTGAGTTGCTACTGAATCATTGAGGGATCACTTGTCTGGGTTGAGTATCCTACTCAAGAAGTTGGCCAACTGGTTATGAATGCTTGGGAGATATGTGACCCATAGGTAACTTCCCATCAATAGAGCTAGATGCCAAATTCTGACTGCCTCCTGATAAACTTGCATGATCCTGAATCTCCCTGCTTGTTCATGTAGAAATTGCTACTTGGCTGTCTGCCTTGATGGGGATTAGTTGACCTACAAGCTGTCTTCTGAACACTTTTTGAAAAGCGTAAAATATGGTGCAGAGGTCTAATTGATTTATGTGTAGTGATTCATATTGTGACCAAGTCTCGCATGCTTCCCAACCTCCATGGGATGACAAATTCATATTGCAGATGTTGAAAAGGGTATTATGGAATTGGGCTTGCTGGAAAGATTTTCGGTTATTATGAATCTTGTGGAAAGTGGTTGATGGATTTGGTTCCATTGGAGCTTGAGAATCCATTATAGAGGACACATATTGTCACCAGTAACCTCCCCAGAGCCTGGGGCACATAGGGTCGGTCAGCCTGGGTATCCTAACTTAGAAAGTATGGCAGAGTATTTGTTCCTGCACTGCCTTATGGGAGTTGTAGTTCCTCTTACTCTCCAAGAAAGAAGTATTTGTAGTCGAGTGGTTTCAGGCAAAATGACAAAGTTTTTAGTTCCCCTTCCGGGCGGATTAAATGCATGTGAAAACTTAGGACAAAATAGCCATGTGCAACTGGCATAAAGAAAACATTTCAGGAACTTAGGACAAAATAGCTTCTTTAGCTTCAAGCTTCAAAATATGCAGTGCTTAACACAAACACAAAAGTAACAATCACTTCTTGTACAAAAAGAATCACTTTGCTTTTCTTCTGCTGTTTAGATAGCCTTCTTAACAGCCTGGTCAGCAAAGTGATATAATATGATCAGCTAGTGATAACGTGCAGTCCATTTGCTCATCTGTTATATCCTCAATAACAGGCCCTATCTGCATTTCCTCTGTATCACTATCAGCTGGGTAAGTTTGCACACTGCTATACGGCGTATCAAAGTACACTCCCCCTCTCTCTTCCCGAGGCTTCTCTTCATAGCACTCTAATGAGCAGGGTTGAGAAATACCGTATATATGGGAGTTAGTATAAGGAGAGTCCAGTACATCTTGGCAAGCACAAGGAAAACGTTTATACCTAGTTTCACCTCTGTACAATTTGTGCAGCCTACCTTATGGCTTTTGAAAGGAAGAACTTCTCAGCACTGCTGGGCCAGCAAGGGTTCCAAACACTGGATGTGTTTTCCTGCCTTTTAGCTTCTCAGCCTTTTCCTCAGACATACAAATATCCTCTGGCCAGCACCTCTCTCTCTCTGGAGTTTCTGAGTGCTCCCAAACTAGCCTCTCAGGCAGTCTCTCCCTCCGGCTGCCTTCAAGGTATGGCACCGGTCCTGGGCTGCTCCCACCTGGCTTTTGGGCACGGGCTCTCTGAGTCCTTCTTACTTTGGCTTCTGCTTTGTTCTTCTCTTTCTCCTCCTATGCTGTTGCCTCTCCCGTTGCTCTCTTCACCTCTTCTCTTGTCTCCTCCCTTCCTCCCTCGCTCCAGGTCAAATCTAGTGAGCACTTTTTATATCCCTGCTTCTTAGGGCTCAGCTCCGCCCCTCCCCCAACCAAGTGTTTTCCCTTAACTCCTGAGCTTGGGGATACGTTGCAGCATGGGCGTGTTTGCTCTTCTCATGACTCACTTTGTTTACGTTTCCCTTGGAAACTCTGAGCCATGTGCTCTGCCTGCCTGTCAGTTTCTGAAGCAAATTCCTCTGCTTCACTTAGCTCCATAGACTCAGAAGGGTCTTCTACATGACAATATATAATCTTGCTAGTGGGAGCATATGAACAGATGCAGCCATATGGCCTAATAGTCTAAATATGGTTTTAGCTGATGTGGTCTAAGCTGAGTGGATCTTGTGATTGAGGGCAACAATATTTTGAATGCGTATATCTGGAAGGAACGCTACACCCTAGACCAGCGATGGCGAACCTATGGCACGCGTGCCAGCTGTGGCACGCGAAGGCCTTGCAGCTGGCACGCGGGAAGGTCCGCAATTAGGTTTTTTTTTTTTTTTCAATTTTACTTGTCTGCTGCCGCTGTCGGGGCCGCCGCGGCAAAATCGAGCGTGCCGCGGGGCCCCCCTGTACCCGGCAGAGCCTGCCCTCCCCGTAGCAGCTCTCTCTTTGGCAGCTCTCTCTTTGGAGCTGCAGTCAGACGCGCCGGCTTGCAGAGCGCGAAGGGAAGAGTTTCCCTTTCGCGACTCTGTTAAGCCCGCGGGGGCTGATGGGAACTTCCCATCAGCCCCGCGGGTTTAACAGAGCAGCGAGGGAGAAACTCTTCCCTCGCGCTCTGCAAGCCGGCGCGTCTGACTGCAGCTCCAAAGAGAGAGCTGCTACGGGGAGGGCAGGCTCTGCCGGATACAGGGGGGCCCCGCGGCACGCTTGATTCTGCCGCGGCGGCCCCGACAGCGGCAACAGACAGGTTTTCTTTTTGTTAAATTTTCCCTGGGCTGGGGGGGGGTTGGGAGTGGTGATGTGATGGGCTGGGCTGGGCTGGGGGGGGTTAGGAGTGGTGATGTGATGGGCTGGGCTGGGCTGGGGGGGGTTAGGAGTGGTGATGGGCTGGGCTGGGGGGTTAGGAGTGGTGCTGGGCTGGGCTGGGGGGGGTTAGGAGTGGTGATGGGCTGGGCTGGGGGGGTTAGGAGTGGTGATGGGCTGGGCTGGGGGGGTTAGGAGTAGTGATGGGCTGGGCTGGGGGGGTGTTAGGAGTAGTGCTGGGCTGGGGGGATTTAGGAGTGGTGATGGGCACTGGGCTGGGGGGGGTAGGAGTGGTGATGGACACTGGGCTGGCTGGGGGGGGTTAGGAGTGGTGATGGGCACTGGGCTGGCTGGGGGGGTTAGGAGTGGTGATGGGCGCTGGGCTGGGGGGGTTAGGAGTGGTGATGGGCGCTGGGGGGCTTAAACTCAAAATTGGGTGATGGGGGATTAGGACTGGAAATGGGCTGGTGGGATTAGGACTGGAAGTGGGTTGATGGGGGGTTAGGACTGGTAATGGGCTATGGGGGGGCTTAAACTGAAAATTGGGTGATGGGGGATTAGGACTGGAAATGGGCTGGTGGGATTAGGACTGGAAGTGGGTTGATGGGGGGTTAGGACTGGTAATGGGCTATGGGGGGGCTTAAACTGAAAATTGGGTGATGGGGGATTAGGACTGGGAGTGGGCTGATGGGGAGGTTAGGACTGGTAATGGGCTATGGGGGGGGCTTAAACTGAAAATTGGGTGATGGGGGATTAGGACTGGAAATGGGCTGGTGGGATTAGGACTGGGAGTGGGCTATGGGGGGCTAGGACTGGTAATGGGTTGGGGTTGCTAGGACTGGAAATGGGCTGAGTGGAAGGGGGCTTGAACTGCAAATAGCTGTTGGGGATGGGGCTTGGAATGGAAATGGGCTGAGGGGGGGGCTTGAACTGCAAATAGCTGATGGGGACGGGGCTTGGAATGGAAATGGGCTGAGGGGAAGTGGGGGGCTTGAACTGCAAATAGCTAATGGGGAGGGGGACTTGGAATGGAAATGGGCTGAGTGGAAGGGGGCTTGAACTGCAAATAACTGATGGGAAGGGGGGCTTGGAATGGGCTCTTAGGGGAGGGAGCTAGGACAGGAACTGGGCTGATGGATGGGCTAGGATAGAACTGAGAATTGGGTGTTGGGGGAGCTAAGATTGGAAATGGGCTGGTGGGATTAGGACTGGAAGTGGGTTGATGGGGGGTTAGGACTGGTAATGGGCTATGGGGGGGCTTAAACTGAAAATTGGGTGATGGGGGATTAGGACTGGGAGTGGGCTGATGGGGAGGTTAGGACTGGTAATGGGCTATGGGGGGGCTTAAACTGAAAATTGGGTGATGGGGGATTAGGACTGGAAATGGGCTGGTGGGATTAGGACTGGGAGTGGGCTATGGGGGGCTAGGACTGGTAATGGGTTGGGGTTGCTAGGACTGGAAATGGGCTGAGTGGAAGGGGGCTTGAACTGCAAATAGCTGTTGGGGATGGGGCTTGGAATGGAAATGGGCTGAGGGGAAGTGGGGGGCTTGAACTGCAAATAGCTGATGGGGACGGGGCTTGGAATGGAAATGGGCTGAGGGGAAGTGGGGGGCTTGAACTGCAAATAGCTAATGGGGAGGGGACTTGGAATGGAAATGGGCTGAGTGGAAGGGGGCTTGAACTGCAAATAACTGATGGGAAGGGGGGCTTGGAATGGGCTCTTAGGGGAGGGAGCTAGGACAGGAACTGGGCTGATGGATGGGCTAGGATAGAACTGAGAATTGGGTGTTGGGGGAGCTAAGATTGGAAATGGGCTGTGGTGGGGGCTTGGATTGAAATGGACTCATGGAGGGGCTAGAACTGGAGGTAGGCTCATGGGGGGCTTGGATTAGAAATGGGCTGAGTGGAGGGGAGCTAGGATTTAACATGGGCTGATGGTGGGGCTAGGAAAGGACTAGAAATGGGCTGATGGGAGGCTGGTATTGGAAATGAGCTGATGAAGGGACTCGGATAGGACTGGAAATGGATGGGGGAGCTAGGACTGGAAATGGACTGATGAGGGGACTAGAAGGGAGCGGATACTGGGTGGGGCTGGAACTAAAAGGGAGCTGATGTTGGGGGAGATTAGAAGGGGATGGGGCTGGGAGAATGAAATGGAGAGGGGAAAAATATTTTGTGTGAGGGAAGAAAAATGTACAATTGGCCGGGTATTGGGAGAGTAAGTGGGGATTGAGGATGGAGGGGTAAAATTTGAGTGGATGAAATAGGAATGAGGAAAGAGCAAAAGGAGAAAGATTAGTATGTTAAAGCGGATGTAGAGAGAGAGAATGGAAAAAAAAACTAGAAGAGAGAAGAAAGGACAAATGGACAGCAGATGATGGAGAGTTAGCAGAAAACATGAAGAAACCAGAAGAAAGTGGCTGGAGCAATTGCAACTGTGTAACTGAGCTGAGGTATTCTGTTTATGTAATTCCTTTTTGACATTGCCACTTGTTCTCTTTCCCCAGTAGGTCATGTATTGTTGTTCTCTGAAATGTATTGGTTTAATATTTGCAATGTTGCCTTTTGATAGGTATGGTATGGTGCTTTGTGACTCCTGGTAGTGCTGTTAGGATACGGCGGGTTTGCTATTGGTTCTAAATGGGCAGTGTTTGTAGTAGTTCCTAATGTGCCTGGCGGTTGGCACTGGATTATAGTAATGTAGAAATCTTTTAGTCTGTCTTTATCCATACACTCATTAAGAGACATGTTTACTAAAAGTTAGTGTATGTTAGCATTATGCAAATATTTATGCAAATTGACGTGCTGGCACTTTGAGGAAATTCTTTGGTTTTGTGCGTCAGTTTGGGCACTCGGGCTCAAAAAGGTTAGCCATCACTGCCCTAGACTGTATCTAGCGTTTTGCAGATCAGACTTTGCTTTCTGATTGTTCTGCTATAAGCTAATAGTGAAAATATGGGAATACAAAAATTCCCTTTTTGTGTAGGTAGTCAGCCATTACTGATAGAAATGTTTATAATACCGCGGTATAGAAGAAATGTTAAATAAATAAATTAAATAAATAAATAAATAAATAAATGTGGTCAAAACCGTGGATGCCAATGAGAGGCCAAAATTGAGTATCTTGTATTGATAATGATAATTTTGGAAAATGGATCTTAGATATTGATGATGTTGTGGGTGAATGGGAATGTACATGCAAACATCTTTGAAGTCTAGGGAGGTTAGTCAGTTGTTTTGCTGCATGAGTGGTAGAATAGTGCTCAGGGAGTTCATTTTGAACTTTTCTTTCCATGCTAGTCCGTTGAGCTCTCTGAGGTCCAGGATAGGACATAGACCTCTTGGATATTTTGGGGACAAGGAAGTTCCTGGAGTAGAATCCCTGATTTTGTGGAGAGGTACTTCCTCTGTTAAAATAGATCTCAGGAGCATTTGTACTTCTTGTGCAAAAATGGTCCTTTGAGACAGGCAGTGGTTGTTGCTGAGTCAAGGTGGTGCAGATGGCAGTGTTCAGGTAAAGTTGATCTTGTAACCAAAGTCCTTGATTTGGAGCACCCATTTGTCTGTGGTTACCCTGTGCCATGACTTACTGAAGTAGGTTAGCCTGCTACCTACAAGTAGGTAGTCAAAAACTAGAGACACCCTTTAGTTTGACACCATGGTAGATGAGTGTTGCTTCTTTTCTCTTGTTCTCTAGCATTCTTGATATACCATAGTTGGTGCTTGCTTCTGGGAGGACCAATAATATGGCTGAAACCTTAACTTTGGGTAATACTGCTGAATTGTGCTTAGTAAAGCCTTTTAAACACAGTATTGGGACTAAGATCTCCATGAGGATGATGCTCCTTCCTGGTTTCAAGCAGATCATTCTTTTATGGTGGAATAATGGTCTTTTATCTTCATGAACGTGTCCTTCGCCTTGTCTTCGAATAGATTGTCTTCTGTGCAGGGAGCATCTGTGAGGCACTCACAGATTCTCTCATCGAGCTGAGCTTCTGAGCCATGCATTCTGCATACACTTATGGCACTTTCTTCAATTTTGAAAGACATGCCATACACATGAGTGGACTTGATGAGTGATATGTGGGCTCCTCCAAGTTGATGAGGTATTGAGTTAAAATGGGGTCCATCTCTTAGCTGGGATTTCTGTTAACACTTGCTGTATTTGAGCATGCTGGGTGAATGTGTAACTGATAAGCTGTGATTCTGGAGCTGAGCATGGCTGCCTGGATGACCAGCTTCCCCATGGTTTCTAAGATTCTATAATTTCTCCAGAGACATGCAGTCACACTCATTGGTGAAGTCCCCCAGACTAATCCTTGAGTGGATCTCCCACAGCTCTGAGAATCTTTGTTGCTTCACTGAGCATGCGTACCTGCTTCCTGGCTGCTTCTGTTAAGAAAATCAGTTTTTTTCTCTACCACACAGAAACCTGCATGGGTCTTCCTCTCTCTTCATTTTTGCCTGCATTTTTGCAGTGGAGTGGAGGAGTGGCCTAGTGGTTGGGGCAAGGTACTTCAGGCCGGAAGGTCAGGGGTTCAAATCCCACTAGAGGACAGCAACCTTGGGCCAGAAGGACTGGGGTTTCTAGTCCCACAGGTGCTCCTTGTGGTCTTGGGCAAGCCACTTAACCCTCCATAGCCCATGTTCTCTGTAAAATAGTTATCTCCAAGTTATAATGCCCTGTTCAATGTAATTTCAGTTGTTCAATGTAAACCGCACTGGTGCAGAATAGCACAGTATATAAGAGAATGAATGTAAATAAATTTTTTACCACTTTTTCACAGTTTTTTAGCAGTCCCCTTATTCGGTTCTCTCACCGGGTTGTCTCCGCTTTTGTTTTCTTTCAGCCGAATGATTTTTTAAGCCATTGGGCAGGAGAAAAGATAAACGTTTCTGCCAGCACCTCTCTTTGGCTGTCGGAAGATAAACGTGTTTGCCTTCACTTTACTGTCAGGCTACCAAAACTTACACAGGATAAAGCGGAATTGCTTAACAAATATTTCTGTTCTGTGTTCACAGATGAAGAACCAGGAACAGGACCTCTGAAAACACCCACAAACAGGAACAGAAGTGAGGGGCATCTTGAACAATTTTCAGAAGACTGTGTTTGTGAGAAACTAGCTAACCTTAAAGTAGACAAAGCGATGGGACCAGATGAGATACACCCTAGAATACTGAGGGAACTTGGGGACGTTCTAGCAGCTCCACAGACTGAACTTTTCAATGCCTCGTTGGAGTCGGGAGTGGTGCCAAAGGACTGGAGAGAGGCTCATGTGGTGCCTTTACACAAAAGCGTAAGTAAGGATGTGGTTGAAAACTACAGGCCGGTTAGTTTAACTTTGGTGGTGAGTAAGTTATTGGAAACGCTGCTGAAAGAGAAATTAGTAAGGATTCTGGAGTCCAGCAGATTACAGGATCTAAGGCAGCATGGATTCACCAGAGGCAGGTCTTGTCAGACATATCTGATTGATTTCTTTGACTGGGTGACCAGGGAGTTTGACCAAGGGAGAGCCCTAGATGTGGTGTATTTAGAGTTCAGTAAAGCCTTTAACACCGTTCCTCACAGGCGACTTATAAACAAACTGAGCACCCTGGGGAAGGATCCTAAAGTTACTGATAGGGTTAGAAATTGGTTGAGTGGGAGGCGACAAAGAGTACAGGTAAATGGAGCTCACTCTGAGAAGGAAGTTACCAGTGGTATGCCCCAGGGGATCTATCCTTGGTCCGATTCTTTTCAACATTTTTGTTAGTGATATAGCGGAAGGGCTGTCGGGTAAGATTTGCCTCTTTGTGGATGATACCAAAATCTTCAATAGAGTAGACACCCAGGAAGGTGTAGATAACATGAGGAGGGATCTAGCTAAGCTTGAAGAATGGTCTAGAATTTGGCAGCTTGGATTTAATGTTAAAAAGTGCAAGGTCATGCATTTGGGCTGCAGCAATCTAAGGGAGCAATATAGTATAGGGGGTGAAGTACTTTTGTCCATTAAAGAAGAGCGGGACCTAGGTGTGGTTGTGTCTGATGATCTTAAAATAGCTAAACAGGTAGAAAAGGCGACAGGAAAAGCTAGAAGGATACTTGGGTGCATATGGAGAGGAATGGCTAGCAAAAAAAAAGGAGGTGAGAGTGCCTCTGTATAAGTCTTTGGTGCGATCTCATTTGGAGTATTATGTGCAATTCTGGAGACCGCACCTTCAAAAGGATATAAACAGGATGGAGTCGGTAGAGGGGGTGGCTACTAAAATGGTTAGTGGTCTTCATTATAAAGCAAATGAGGACAGACTTAAGGATCTTAATATGTACACCTTAGAGGAAAGGCGGGTTAGAGATGATATGATTGAGACATTTACTTTAATTCTGTTTATTGAAATTTTCAAAAACTATACAATGTTCACAAAGTATAGAGAAACACAATAAGTCAACAATAGAAATAATTCAAAAGAGAGATGATACAAACAAGTACATTAGCCCACATCTCGGGGAGAATACCATAAGAAATCAATAACAAGAAAAAATAAGGCAAGGGACATCAAACCAAAGAAAGGTGTCCCAGCCACACAGAGCAGTCATTTAATTATACCCCCTCACCGCCTGACAATTTCTAAATGACAGCATAATGACATAAAGGAAAAGCAAAAGTCACTGTGCCTTTTCCTTATCAAGAATCCACCTTTCCAAATCCGAAAATGACAAAAAAGCAAACCTGTCATATCCAAGAGATACTAAACATTTACAAGGGTAGCGCAAGAAAAAAGTAGCGCCTAAGGCAAGAGTTCTAGACTTTAGAGCAAGAAAGGACTTCCTACGTGCTTGTGTTGAGCGAGATACATCAGGAAAAATAGAGACCTTATCACCACAATAGAGATTGTCCCTTTTCCGAAAATAAGCTTTAAGAATAGAGACTTTATCTTCTTCAGAAACCAAAGTTACTAATAATGTGGAAATAATATCTTGAGTGTCTTCCAAGAAGTCAGTCAAGTTAAACCCATTTTTCTCTTCAAGAACAGCTACTTCCCCTTCCCCAACACCTGGAGAAACAATTTTTGAGGAAATGTAATAACATTTAGCAAACACTATAGCATCGGCAGTGGGGAGGAGAAGAACATCTTTTAAATATTTCCTAAACAGTATTGAGCTAATGGAGATAATAAACTACTAGAAGGAAAATTTAAAACTCTCAAATTCTTAGACCTAGCCATATTCTCTAAATTCTCAGGTTTTTGACACACAATAGAACTTTCTTTCATGTTAGCAGACTGGAATAAGGAAAACGATTTAACCTGCGTATCTGTACTCGAAATAGATGAATCCAGGTACTGTTCCTTTTGACACCTTGGTGGAGGGGGCCGAGTCTTAGCTCTCCTGAGCATACCCCTCCTCTTCCTCCTGGTTTTTTGGAATTGTCTGCTGTGCCTCAGTCCGGTGTTTTGAGTTCACAGAAGGAAGTTGTGCTCCCCAAAATGGTTTCTTGGTCAGAGCCCTCCACTCCTCCTGGTGACTCACAAGTCTCCTCCATTTCTCTTCTGAATATTTGGCAAGTAGTTAATCACACTGAACGGATTCTTGTTGAGACTGTTCCCTCTTTATGTCAATTTACTAGGGACACTGTTTTTACTTTCAGAATTTTGATAGTCAGATGATTGAGACATTTAAATACCTCCATGGCATAAATGCACATGGGGAGAGCCTCTTTCGATTGAAAGCAAGCTCTGCTACGAGGGGACATGGGATGAGGGTGAAAGGGGATAGATTCAGGAGTGATATGCGGAAAATATTTATTTACAAAAAGAGTGGTGGATCCATGGAATAGTCTCCCAGTGGAGGTGATAGAGATGAGGACAGTAACTGAATTCAAAAAAGCATGGGACAAATACAGGGGATCTCTAAAGGACAAAAGAGGACTGCTGTAGTTGTTGATATGGAAGGACAAACTAGATAGGCTATGTGGTCTTTTTCTTCGTCATTTTTCTATGTTTCTATGTTTCACTTTACTGCTGGACCGCACTAAAGTGCTTTTTGTGCTGCAGATTTTGATGGCTGACTGGAAAAACAAACTTGCTTTAGTCAGAATATCACAGGGATCTGTTTTCACACTGTTTTAGAACCAGGCCTTGCTCGGTGTCTACTACCTCTGCGGGTCCAACTCTTACGGAGCTGTTAATTTCACTTTTCTATAGCCAGACCTTGCTCACTACTGAACATACTACTAAGACTCTTATCCACTCCTTAGTCACCTCCTGTCTGGACTATTGTAACCTGCACCTTGCTGATTTCCCTCTGAGTCATCTTTCTCCCCTTCAATCTGTTCAACACTCTGCTGCGTGGCTAATCTTCCACCAGCCTCATCATGCTCATATTACCCCTCTTCTCAAGTCACTTAATTGGCTCCCTATCAGTTTCCACATCCAGTTCAAACTTCTCCTACTGACCTATAAGTGCGTTCACTCACCTTTCCTCCCTTATCTCTCCCTACACCCCTCCTCGGGAACTCCACTCTTCTGGCAAATTGCTTCTGTGCCCCTCTCTTTTGTTGCTAACTCCAGACTTTGCTCCTTTCACCTTGCTGCTCCTTATGCCTGATACAAACTACCTGAGTCTGTACGTCAGGTGCCTTCTCTGACCCTTTTCAAATCCAGGCTGAAAACTCACCTCTTCGCTGCTGGTTTCGGATCCTGACTCACTTGATATCCTTTGTGTTTCCTTACCATTCCCACTAAATGTATCCCATGTCTACAGCTACTGTGTTGTCTGTCTCTGTTAGATTATAAACTCTGATGAGCAGGGTCTTTTACATATGTCTGTGCAGTGCTGTCATGTCAGACTCCTCATGCTCGCTCCCCCCACCTGGCCAAGCATAGGCTCGGGTGGGTCTTCAAAAGCAGCCGCAGCACTGGTATTATAAGCTCTGGGCTCAACTGTGAGGTCTGGGGCTTCCCCTTGACTTCCTCCTCAGTTCCCTCCAGCACAGTCAGGCAAGCACTATTTAAAAAGTAAACCCCTGCCCTCCACACCTGACAGTCCTCCCCCCACTCAGGAGACTCCACAGGCTCCTCAGTCTTCCCTCTTCTCTTCTTTTCCAGAAGTTGCTTCAGGACAATGTCATGCTCTTGCATGCCTCCCTTCAGAGGGTTGATGCATGACCTAGCGCTCCCTCACATCCCCGGTTATCCTCTGCACAGGAGGTCCTGGGTTCACTTCCTCTCATTGACTGGTATATACCTATGCCTCCTGACGAGGATATTTGTTTCCTCCCATTCTATCCTTGGGAGCCATGTGAGTCCTACGTGGAGGACCCTTTTCCGATATCCCTGGAAAAGGACCTCCAGGATGATCCGTCTGAGGGTCTTTCTTCCAAGAAGCAGGACTTTTACTCCATTTTAAAGTCTTGCAGTACTCACAAAGAGGTTCCTGCCCTCCCTGTGCCTCAGAACCTCCAGGACCTGCTATCTTCCATCTGGAAGAGCCTATCCTCAGGCAGTACTGCGTCTCAACGCATCGACCTCAAGTGCAAGGTCCTGCCTGCTCTGGGATTCCTTCATGCTCAACTTCTCCATCAATAAGTCCTGTCTGAGGCAGTCCTTAAAAAAAAATCTAAGAGCACTAAGCTGTCATTCCAAGCACTTCCAAAGAAAGACCAGTGCATCCTCGACACTGTGGGGGATAAATCTTTCCACAGCAATACTCTTGCTATGCATATACTAGCTCATTAGCTACATATGCTGCACTACCTTCATGACCTTCTGCTGAAGCTGGATGATCCCTCCTTAGTGGATCCAGTTTCTTTGACTGCAGACTTATACCTTTACCATATTATTCCTGCCAAGTACAATGCCTAAGACTCCGTGGCCTATTCCGCGGCAACGGCTATTTCAGCCAGATGGACTGCATGCCTTCATGTATCCGGTCTCTATGAAGATGTTCACGAATGCTTGGCAGATGCTCCCTGCCAGGGCGACAGCCTTTTTGGCTCCAAGGGTCAGGAGGCAGTTTTGGAGGTCAAAGACCATTCTGCCACCGTCTGAGAAATCTCGGCTCAGTCGGCGAAGGCAGTTACACCTCCCGTCGCCCCTCTCTGCGATCATATTGCCATCCCTAACATTACAATTACTTTCAGCAATTTTCCCCACGTCAGCACTACTAGCTCTACTTGCGACTGCCCTCTTGGGCTCAGGGCCAGACTTATCAAGCATACCCCCAGCAGGGTCACCCATGAGAGAGGAAATCCCAAGCGCTCCTGCAGACTACCCTTTGCAAACCCTCCCCTGGTTTTTGACTATCTGCTGGTGGGCAGATGCCTCCACCACTTTGCAGAGGCCTAGCAGTCCATCACCATGTACCGCTGGGTTCTCTCCATTGTCCAGTTGTGGTACAAGCTTCACTTCGACGTACCACTGCCTCCTCGGCCCCTGGTCCTGACCGACCTCCCCGGAGCAGCATGTACCCAAACTAGCAACAGAGGTAGCTCAGCTCCTCCTCAACGATGATGTCGAGCTTGTCATGCTTCCCAATAGGGGTTGGGGTTTTACTTCCACTTCTTGATTCCCAAGAAATTCGGTGGCCTTTGGCCAATCCTCGACCTTCAATATCTCAACCTTTTCTTCAAGTGGGAAAAGTTCAAAATGCATTCTTTGAGCACAGTCCTTCTCTTGCTGAATCCCTGGGATTGGCTCACCTCACTGGACCTCAAGGATGCCTAATCCCACATCTCCATCCACCCTCATCACTGGAAGCTCCTTCACTTCACCTTCCTCGACCGCTATTCAGTACAAAATTCTTCCTTTCGGGCTCTCCTCCGCCCCTCGCGTTTCACCAAGTGTCTTGTAGTTGTAGCAGCCCACCTTCGCCACCAGGGCCACTGCATTTACTCTGACCTAGACGATTGGCTAATCTCAAGCACCTCTCAGGACACTGCAGCTCAAGTTTTTCAGACCCTCTGCTTTGTCCTCAATGCAGAGAAGTCCAAGCTTCTCTCTCAACAAAGTCTGGATTTCTCTACAAGCCAAGGCCCTCCTTTCCATTCAGAGGGCTCAGGCCTTACAGCTATTCAGTAGCACCCTGGCCACATGCTGATCAGCGCCAGCCCACCTTCTCCTATGCCTCCTGGGGCACATGGTGGCATCTGTGTATGTATTGCCACTAGTCCGGCAGCACATGTGCCCCCTGCAGTGGCATCTCAAACTCCATTGGTATCAACACTCCCATCCCCTCCAAGCCAGGATTTCCTTTGAAGGGTCACAGCAAGCAGTCCTCCTCGACAACCTCAGGTGGTAGGCAACCTTGGCCAATCTTCAAGTGGGGCACCTCTTCTAGACTCTGCCACATCATATTGTCATGACCACTGATGCATTCACATGCGGCTGGGGGGCCCATCTACTCAGTCTGTCTACTCAAGGTGTATGGTCTCCCCAGGAACAGACTTTGCATATCAATGTGCTCAAACTTCGAGCAGTTTACAGTGCCCTCAGGATTTTCACTGACTGGATGCATCACAAAATTGTACTGGTACGCACTGGCAACCAGGTTTCCATGTTCTACATCAACAAGTAGATGGTACAGGCTCGCTCCATCTCTGCCGTGAGGTCACGTGGCTCTGGACCTTTGCCCTTTCCATTGATGCCATGCTGTGAGCAGCCTATCTTCCAAGGACTCACAACCAGCTAGCTGACAAGTTGAGCCACCAGCTGGACCCACATGAATGGTCCCTCGATCCTGCCATCCTTCAGAACATATTTGCACTTTGGGGGATACTGGAGGTGGACCTATTTGCCTCTGCAGACAGCACAAAGTGTCCCGTCTTCTGCTCCATTTGGCCCTGCCTTCAAAGGTGAGCATCCGATGCCTTCGTGCTGGACTGGTCCCACGGTCTTCTTTATGCCTTTCCTCCATTCCCACTTATCACACGAGTCCTGCTCAAGATCAAGCAATACAAAACATTGGTCATTCTAATAGCACCTCAATGGACCCGCCAACTTTGTTTCCCCCATCTACTGGTGCTGCTGTGGTTTCCTCCTATACCTCTGGGGACTCAGCCAGGCCTCCTGACTCAACATCAGAGCTGCCTTCTGCATCCTAACCTTCAGTCCTTATCCCTCATGGCATGGCAGCTTCAGAGCACCAAGTATTGATTTATTCACTGCCACAGGATAACCTTTCTGTTCTTGCTGCCTCTCGATGACCATCTCTGCAGCACTTTTATCAGCGGAAGTTGGCCCATTTCATCCACTGAGCCGCATCCAATGGACACAATCCGTTCTCTGCTCGGTGAGTCAGCTTTTGTCTTATTTCCTTCACCTGTCCCATTCAGGCCTACAGACAAATTCAGAATATTTTTATTGTTTTGGCTATTGCTGCTTTGCATGACCCTGTTAATGGCAACCCCATTTCAGTCCATCTGGTCGTTTTCCGATTCATGAGGGGTCTCATGTACACCAATCTGCCCACCTGACTGCCTATGCCGGCCTGGGACCTTAATATTGTTCTGTCTCAGTTGATGCAACTGCCATTTGAGCCTTTCCTGTCCTCTTCACTCAAACACCTCACCTGGAAAACAGTCTTCTTCATTGTCATCACTTCAGTCAGACGTCTGGGAGAGATTCAAGTTCTCGTGCATTATTTCCCCTACACGTAATTTTTCCATGACAAGATTGTCTTCCGGACACATCCTAAATTTCTCCCAAAGGTGGCCTTTGACTTTCACATCAACCAGTCCAAAGTGCTCCCTGCTTTCTTTCTAAATGCCACTGTTGGCTCTTCGGAAGAGAAATTGCATACCTTGGACTGCAGAAGGGCTCTTCTCTTCTATCTGCAGCCTACTGAGCCCCTCCACAAATCATCTCAGTTGTTCCTGACTTTCAGTCCCAACAACCCTGAACAACCAGCAGCACAGCTAAGAGCAAGCAGTTGTCCCTTCTCCAGGGCGTGTTGCCCCTTACAAGCTCAGTGCCACCACCACTTCCATTGCCAGTCTGGCTTTTGACTCCACCCAGGACATCTGCAAGGCAGCCACCTGGTCGTCCATCAACATCTTCACTAAACACTACAGTTTGGACTGTTCTTCTGTGATGGACTCTGCCTTTGACCATGCTGTTCTCCGTAATTTGTTTGCTGCATGATTTTACTCCTTCTCTCGAGCTCAGCACAGGACCACTCAGTTTACAAGTCGATTCACACATCTGAAATTACACGATGGGGCAGCCCCTAGCTCTGGGCTCCCCATTGAGTGTGACTGCATCTCCCTGCTTGTCTCTGGAGAAAGCGCAGTAGCTTACCTGTAACAGTGGTTCTCCATAGACAGCAGGGATATACAGTCACACTCTCAAAGACCACCATCAAATGGAAGACACAGCAGTTGACTTCAACACACGAACTACCATCATCTCTTTGCAATACCTCAGTGGCACCTCTCCTCTTTAAATTTTTGTCTTGGTTTTCTTCACTGCTCGGGTACAAACTGATTCTCTCAGCAAGAACAGGTGGGAAGTAGGCACGCATGCTCAGTGAAGCAACAAAGCTTCTCTGAGCTGTGGGAGATCTGCTCAAGGCTCAGTCCGGGGAACTTCACCAATGAGCGTGACTGTATACTCATCTGTCTATGGAGAACCCCTTTTACAATGGATTTCTTGTGCAGTGTTGGATAGCCCAGAATGCGAGGCAGCTGTGTTTTGTCATGACAGAGCAGGGCTGGATCCTATACTTGTAAGGCCCAATATTGGAAAGGCATTTAATGCTGCTGAACAGGATATTCAATGGCACTAACATGGTTAGTGCCACTGAATATCCCCAATTAATGTCACTATATGCCCCGATACTAATTACTTAGCATCAAGGCATGTTGTGGGTGTTCCGGGGTGTGTCGTGAGTGGCGATAGTCACTAATCGGGCAGCAGTGATATTGCACCACTATCCAGTTATGACCTGTGAGTACAGCTTGGTGCAGCAAAAACTGGCCTAGGAGACTCACTCGACCTCTGAGTTGTCTAATATGGAAAGATGTTCTGGCTAGTTGCCCACCAGTGACAGACTTGGAGTAGTTTCTGTACTGTGATGGGTAACGAGTCTGGTCAGGGTTAAGCTTAGCAGTTAAGGGGCACTAGAGATAGTAATAGTATGTTATTAATATCCAAGTTTTGCTGTATTTGTGACAGTAAGCTAGTGGATTGTGTGCTGAGGTCCTGATCCTTTAAGAATTGTTGATTTTCATAAAAGGTGTGGTGAATTTTTGCCACCTTCTTTTCTAGGACTTTGTGTCTTCTTTAAGGAGTGTTTCTATTTTTTCTGTGCTTCCTCTTTAAGAAGAGAGTTGTGTGAAGTTTTTGGAGTGCTAATATAATATACTATAATATAATAGTATGTTACAATGTTATGAATTGCAAGTCCCGATCTGCACAGACCAGGAAAAGAGGAAGACACTATTTTATCAGTAAACATTCTTATACTAGTTGGAGGTTCATGTGTTTCCATGATTGAATGACTGACTGATCAAAGATGCATCTTGGGTAGGGGCAAGTGAATCTATTTGTAGTACCATCCAGGTGCTAAAGTTACTAGGGCTCTTTATCAATTATCTCAAGGTCGAACTGAATCTGATACCTCACCTGGAATTCATAGGGGCTCTGCTAGATATGACCTAAGCCATGGCTTTTCTCCCTACTAGCAGAATTTTAGACTTATCATTTACGGTAGAATAAATATGGCAAAATTAGCACACATCCTGGACCATGCTGAGAATATTGGGCTTTATAGCTTCAACAGCTCAAATTATCCCCATGGTATCTCTTAATATGAGACATGTCCAATGAACATTAAACTCCCAGTGGAATCATGCCACACAAGGACTTCATTAACATATCTGAGGGAAAGCTGAGAGCACACAAAGCCTCTGTGGGTAAGTGATCATTACTTTGTTGGCAAACTTGGTGACTTAAAGCATGGGATAGAGGGGAGCTTGTGGGTTTATTTGGAAAAGTATGTTTTTTTATTAAAAAAGACAAAACTAGTTCTCATCTTGCTTTAAAGGTTTTAATACATTAACTTTTGTTAGATTTAGGTAGACCCTTATAGTTTTAAAAGAAAAGCAGGCAAATAGAAGCTTGCTGTGGAGGTTTGAAATTAACTTCTGTTAGATTTACATAGGCTCTTATAGTCTTAAAACAGACAGTAGTTAGTCTGCACACCCCCAACACCCACCCTCTCCAAGTATATCCCTTAATTTATAATTTGTTTTCCTAATTAAGAGATAGACCACAGTGTGTTTTCATAAAGAAGCGATTACTCCTTACCAGATAATTAACAGGTCATTGGGAAGAAAATAATAATAATGGCATAAAATATACCAAACAGTCCTAAAGGCCTTTATATTAGTTTAACAACTCTAACAACTAAACTCACTAAACAAAGATGCAGACAGCAGTCCTGCAGCTAGATAGGGGATATCCAGTCTTTTGCACTACTTCCCAGTCAGTGAGAGGTCATATGTGTGCACTCGGTACAGAGAGCTCCTAGCTCTCAGAGAATGATTCCAATCTCTGGAAGCTAGAGTAGCAAACTTGGAGGAACTGAGGAAGACAGAGTTATATAGAGGAGGCGCAGTAGAAAAATCCCATTTCCAGTCTGGCAGTCTCAGTGCTTCTTTGGAGGAGAGTGGTCACCTGGAAAGACAGCATCATCTTGTTGTGGCAGTAAATGATCCTGTAGCCAGGACCTGCCCTCCAGTGGATGCAATTTCCTCTCACACTAAGGATGTGTCTCCAGGGGTTTATTCCCAGGAAGGAAGGGCTAAGACAGCCATTTTAGTTGGTGACTCAATCACTAGGAATGTAGATAGCTGGATGGTTGGTGAGCATAAAGATCACTTGGTTGCTTGCCTGCCTGGTGCGAAGATAGCCCAGATAGGATTCTAGATAGTGCTGGGGAGGAGCTGGCTGTCTTGGTACATGTGGGTACCACATAGGAAAGTGTGGGAGGGAGGTTCTGGAACCCAAATTTAAGATTTTAGGTAGAGAGTTGAAATCCAGGATCTCCAGGTAGTATTCTCAGACATTCTCTCTGTTGCATGTGCAGGACCCACGAGGCAGAGCTCTGGAGTCTCAATGCATGGATATCATATTGCCTCTGTATCGCTCCATGATGCAACTGCAGCTTGAGTATTGCATGCAGTTCTGGTTGCACATTTAAAAAAGATATAGCAGAATTGGAAAAGCTAGAGAAGGGCAACCAAAATGATAAAGGGTTAGATGGATACCCCTATGAAGAAAGGCTCAAAACGTTAGGGCTGTTCAACTTGGAGAAGAGATGGCTGAGGGGAGATATGACAGAGATCTATAAAATAATGAGTGGAACAGAATGAGTAAAGGTGAATCAGTTGTTGGCTCCTTCAAAAAGCATAAAGATTACGGGACATGCAATGAAGTTTCAAATCAGTACATAATTAAGCTCTGGAATTCGTTTCTAGGGGATGTAGTAAAAGTTGTTAGTGTAACTGGATGTAAAAAAGATATGGTCAAGTTCTTGGAGGAAAAATCCAAAAACCATTATTAAAGAACACTGAGGGAAATCTACTGCTTATCTCTGGGATAAGCAGCATGGAATTTGTCTACCTTTGGTACTTCTGAGCTGGCTGGTCACTGATGGAAACAGGATACTGCGCTTGATGGATTATTGGTATGACCAAGTATGGCAAATGATTTGTTCCTAAAAGCTGTCTATCTTGGTGGCCCTCCAAGATCAGTGTGTCCAAAGACATGCTGTTCCAAATTCAATCATACTTAGTTGTCCTGACCACAGATGCTTAGAGTTTGGGCTAAGAAATGCACCAAAAGTTATTTCACACCCAGGTCAATTCACTATTAACTAAAGGTTTTCAAAAATCAGGTAGACAGACAGACAGATATTCATTTATCCTTGTCATTCATATAGCCTTGTCCTACCTGAACAAGAAGGAAGATTGATTCTATTATTTTAGTAAGCTGCCAAAATGTTAGTCAGAATTACAGTATTTCAAGTGAGACAGGAGACCCTAATCTGACAGAAACTGAAAACACTCTGACTGTTGCCAGCTACACCCTTACAAGTGATCTCTGAGTCATAGTATAGAGAGCAGCATTTTTGGGGGTTGGGAACTCCTGAGATGATCTGTTAACAACAAATCAGCAGAGGAAAGTGCTAGTGAAAAGGGACTTCTTTTGGTATATCTTTGGAAAAACCCTGGCTAAAACAAGAAGAGAGAGAAGGTCTAAGATTCTCATAGCATTCTTCTTGTATAAGGCAGATTTGGTTTATGATCTTTCAAGATTTATCCATAAGGCTCCAAGGGTAAGAAGATCTGTGACACCAAGAGGTACATTGGTGAAATGTTTCTAGAGGCATCTAAGATATCCAGTTGAAGGGAAGAAAACACTATACAGAAAGATGACAACTGGACACAGATCACTAGAGCCTGCAGAGACACCCCAACTCCAAATTTCTTAGAACTGAGGAATCAGGAAGCAGTCCTGGAAGTGGAAGAGGCAACAACATCCCAGGAACAGGAGGTATCAGAATTCAAAAACTCCAAAGCTGTAGGATTAGCAACCACTAGGAAACGAAGGGTAGTGGTGATCGGTGACTCCCTTCTGATGGGTACAGAGGCATCCATCTGTCATCCAGACATAATATCCCAGGAAGTGTTTTGTCTTCCTATTGCCAAGATCTGAGACATTGCGGAGAGTATACTGAAACTCCTCAAGCCTAGTGACTATTATCAATACTGCTCATCCATGTTGGCACAAATAATACTGCTAGGTTCCCACCTGAGCATATCAAAAGTGACTTTGTAGCTCTGGGAGAGAAGTTAAGGCAGTTAGGTTTTCAGATGGTGTTCTCCTCAATTCTCCCTGACAAGGGTCAGGGCTGAAGCCAAGAGGCTTGCATCCTGGAGGTGAATGCCTGGCTATGGAATGGTATTATTGAGCATGTTTTGGTTTCTTGGATGATGGCATGATATTCCAAGGTCTGCTGAGCAGAGTTGACAAACACCTATCAAAGAAGGGGAGAAGTGTCTTCCACTACAGAGCGGCTAACTTCCTAAGGAGGCTTCAAATTCAGATGGTCAGGGATGGGTGAACAAAGCACTCAGGTAAGGAAAAGCCCTCAGATAAGTAAAACATCAAAAAAAACAGCAAAGAAAAGGGAAAAAGGGGTGACATCTGGAGAGCTATGTATATTAATGCCCTTAGTATGCAAACTAAAGTTTCAGATTTAGAAGCTGTAACAGAAAAGGATGATGTGGATATAGTGGCAGTTATGGAGAAATGTAATACAGAAATCTATGATAGGGATGTAGTTATACCAAGCTGTAATCTAGTCATGAAAGGTAGGGAAGAAAGGGAGGAGGGGTGGTGCTATATGTAAAAATATATTAAAGCCATAGAACTGGAGGGCTTATGAGGGAAAAGGGAGGTACTGTGGGTTAGTCTGGAAAGAGGGAATGGAACATCTGTTAGCAGTGATGTGATATACAGACCTCCCTTGCAAGCAGAAGAAATAGAGATTTAATTGAAGACAATTTCAATATTGCTGTGAAAGAGGAATCACTATTGGTCGGAGATTTCAATTTGCCAGATGTTGACTAGGGATATCCCGGCTTCAGTGTCATCTAGAAGTAGTGAATTCCTGGATACTCTACAGGAGAACTTTTCTGGCAATTGGTAATGGAACTTATGTGGAAGGGAGTGATACTTTACTTGGTGCTTTCGAATGGGGAAAGTGTTTCTGATGTTGTAGTGGGAGACAGGGCCGTACCGAGCCAGAATTGCGCCCTGTGCGACTTGCACATCGAGCATGCTCCCCCCTCCCCCTGCACCTCCATCCAGCCACTTTCTGCTTTTACCTTGCTGCTGCCGTCCTCTGTTTTCTCCATAGCAATGCTGGCAGCAGGGCAAGAGCAGAAAGTAGATGGACAGAGGTGGAGGAGAGGGCCTGTGCCCGATGTGCTAGTCACTGGCACTTTAAGCAGATCTGTCCCTCCCTGCTCTGACATCCTTTCAGAAGAGGGAGGGACCAGACCTGCTTAAAGTGCAGTGAAAAGGCTTAAGGAGTGCATTTCGGCTGCCTGCTGTTGCCCTGCTGCCGCTGAGAGAAGAAAATGCGCTCTTTAAGCCTTTGCGCCCTGTGCGGCCACACCACTCACATAGGGCTAGGTACGGTCCTGGTGGGGGATCATCTGGCATACAGATGGTAATCATCAATATTAGGTCCCGGGCGTAGATAGTTCATTCAAAAATAAAAGGGTCCCAGACTTCAAGAAAAATAACTTTGCAAAGATGGAGAGAATCTCAAGGACTTGATAGCTGGATGGGAACATCTGTGGGAAGAACAATAGTGGGCAAAACTGAAAGGAGATATTTTAAGGGCAATAAACCTTTTTGTTAGAAAAGTAAATAAACGTAATTGACTGACTGGGTTAGAAACTGGTTAAGTGGTAAGAGAGAGAGGGTAGTAGTAAATAGAGTCCACTCTGAAGATGGGGCATTACCAGTGGCGTATCACAAGGATCGATCCTCAGTCCTATTCTTTTTAATATTTTTGTGAGCAGTATTGCAGAGGGTCTGTCGGGAAAAGTATTTCTCTTTGAGAATGATGTCAAAATCTGCAACAGGGTAGATACCTTGGAAGGTGTGAATAATATAAAGAGGAATCTAGCAAAGCTTGAAGAATGGTTGAGAATCTGACAGCTGAGATTTAATGCTAAAAAATGCAAGGTCATGCATTTTGACTGCAAAAGCCAAGGGAGCGATACAGTATAAGGTGGGATCTGGGAGTGATCATATCAAATGACCTTAAAGTGGCTGAACAGGTAGAAAAGGTGACAGCAAAAGTCAGAAAGATGCTTGGGTGCATAGGACAAGGAATGGCCACAGGAAAAAGGAGGTGACAATGCCTTTGTATATGTCTCTAGTGAGACCTCATTTGGAGTACTGTGTACAATTTTGGTGATCGCACCTTCAGAAGGATATAAACAGAATGGAGTCAGTCTAGAAGGTGGCTATGAAAATGGTAAGTGGTTTTGTCATAAGGCATATGGGAATATACAAAAAGACCTCAATATGAATATTTTGGAGGAAAGGTAGAAGAGCGTCAATATGATAGAGATATTTAAATACCTGCATTATTTAAAAGGAGTCAGTTGAATGAGGAGTCAGGTGTGTCCCGAAGGTGTAAGAGTAATCTGAGGGAATATTTCTTTATGAAAAGGGTGGTAGATTTTATTTATTTATTTATTTTATTTGCATTTCTATACTGCGATTTCCTACAGATCAATTGCGGTTTACAATGAACAACAGTGAATTACACAGAAGTTACAAATTCAGTTTACATGAAACAGTAGATGCATGGAACAGCCTCCCAGTGGAGGTGTTGGAGATGAGAATTGTATCTGAATTGAAGAAAGCATGGAACAAGTACAGAGGATCTCTGAGGGAGAGGAAAGGAGTATACAAATTCATAGTTCTTATAGATGGACAGACTGGAGAAGCCATATGGTCTTTATCTGCCATCATTTTTTTAATATTTCTCATATCACAGAACCAAGGAACATTACTTCACCCTAATCTCCAATCCCTTATTTTCATGACTTGGATGTTGAGATCAAAGATATATGTTCTTTGGTGTCCCCAAACTGGAATCTCGAAAGTTCTTGTTTTCAGGAAGGATTCTACTGGAAGGTCTTATCATTGCAAATGACGGGTTTTATTGTCTAACTGTGAGACCAATTAGCGCATCCTATCATCGCAGAAAAGAAAAATCTATTTCTCTACAATCTTTAACTGGAAGACTCAAGTGGAGCTTGGTTTATTGCAAGCCTTCCACCAAGCTTCATACAGTGTCATAAGACCCTACCATAATGTTAACGCAACTTCTATAAAGGAGATGCACAATGCTACATTATAGAGTTTATTCCATACATTCTCATCTTATTTAGATATAAAGTCCTAGTGCAAATAGTAGGTTTGGGCAGTGCATTTTCCATGGTCGAGTTTATGCTGAAAGCCAGTCCCCAGAACCCATTTTTATAGTTTAAGAGTTGTAGTCCTGTTAAAAACATTTAAAAAAATAATCTGTTTTACTCTGTTGGCAGGATTTTTCCTCATTTCCATTTTTTTTTTGTTGAAGACAATCCTTACCCTAGGAAGTTATATGTGTGTATCTACAGTGAATTGCTTGCCTTCAGAGAAAGCAAAGGTTCTTACTATACCAGATGCCCTCTGAACACATTTCACAAATCACACAAGCCCGCCCCTTCCTCCCTTCGGGACTGATTTTTAAGCTTAATTTCAGAACTGTGACATGCTATATGGCCGCGGGCATGCATATTCTGAGAGATCTGCAGGAATTCCATAGAAAGCTCTGAAAAACATATGTGTGTCAATTTTCAAAGGGGCTTATCAGTTGCTGCTAAATGTGTAAGTTCCCCATCAATGGATTTCCAATAGCACTCTATGGATATTATCACCCTCTAAAATCCCTCACGCTCCACCTAGCTATACATAGAGCAGCAACATTCAGCAAAAAAGCAGTTCTAACTTTAATCGCTTGATTAAATGTATCATGGCAGAATATTGCTGCCAGACTATAGCTACTGTTGGCGAGCACTTTTTACATATATCCAGCAGTGTTGCCTATCCAAATAGTGGCACTAAATATACATGGGGGGATATTCAAAGCTCTGAATATTCACAGGTGCCGCCGCTGCACACCTTGAGCATTCCGGGGGCACACCCAGCGATAACTGCTCAGCACCTCAATATCACCACTGCCCAGTTAGCGCAAAGCAGCAAAGGTTAGGCATCTGAAAGGGTGGCCTAACTTTCACGACCGAAGCTAACGAAGCAGCGGCTGAATATCACTACGGCCCGGTTAGCTTCTCTGCTCTCTGGCTGAGCTGCATATTAAATGCATTGAATATCCAGATCTTGGCTTCAGCAGCAATGGCTAGCCGTCAACACTGAACATCCCCTCCCCCCCACCCCCATACCTTTGCAAATCCCACCACTGGCATTTTAAAAATATTGCTCACTGCCAGTTCTGTTTCAGTGTCCTCATGTCATCAGGGTGACATCATCCCTGTGTGTGGCAGGTGAACTGCTGTCTTCAGTGAACAACTACTTACAAGTAAGCAACTCTGCTTTTCCGTCTTGACTCTAACAACAACTTTTATTCTATGATTGAGATGTAAGGACTGATTTTCCTGGACCCAGCTACCACAACTTTAACACTTGTAGAGTATACCAAAGTAATACTGAGCAAATGGCATCGGAGAAGAAGAGCTTTTTCATACCGTTCATACTAGCAGATATGTTACTTTATGCTGCCTGCAGGGCTGTTGGTTCATAAACAACAGACGCACAATTTCACCAAGAATATGAAAATAGAAACTATCAGCAAATAAGGGCTGTCCATTTTGCCTTCATGTCGCAATACTGTAAAGGTCTGAAAAGCTTTTATTTCCAGTTTTCATCTTATGCTAGTCTTGGATTAATGATAAACTCTACTGAGACTAGGGTGTTCTGAGGTGACTCTTTCCTTATCATTCATCAGTGGTTTAAACATACACTGGTTGAGCAGACTATCCCCAGATTATTTCAGTGCCTGCACACTACAATAGCATCCTTACAGCAGACAAGATAAGAGTATTATTCAAATACAGATGCTGGAATTTTTGCCATAACTTTATGACACCAAAATCAAACATTGACTTTGAGAGAGGTACAGACAAAGAAAACCTAGGCAAGAACAGAGACACTGAAAAAAGGGGACAAAGAGAGAGAAACCTCAAAGCTTTTCAACATCATGGTAGGTAATTTGTGAAATCCCAAACATCAAGTTCTCCAATTGCTGCATGAAATAATCCTGTTGACAGTACTTTGTACTTTAACGGTTTCAGTTTAAATTGATGCTGATAACTTTAAATCTGCCTTAAAAACATCTTGTATGCAGGTGCCTGCCTGGATATTAACATTCCTCAGTGGGCAACAATAACCATGTTCACTATTGTTTCATATGGTTTCCGTAATCTCTACTACTCCGTCTTTATTATCAGTGTCCTCTGCTCCCCATTCCTCAGGTACCTCCAGCCCACTCTCACCTCTGCCAACGGAATTCTTCCATCCAGCTGTCTCCTCCTCCCAGGCTGGTCAAGAGAAGGCCTCCTGCCACAGCAGCCTTCCCAAAGTCTCTCCACAGGGCTCGTGGGCTTTGTTACGGTCTCCAGGTGTCAACTGCTCGCTTCTCAGACAGGTATGAGCATGTTTTGGGGTTCTTGCTTTCTGCCTCCAGTAGCTTCCACATATTCCATCTATAGAGTAAATGTGGAACACATAGCAATAAACTACAAAAGAAAAAGGAATTACTTGAAGGAGTAAATCCATATATAGTTAAAAAGGGGTAAAAATAGCAAAATGCATTCTATTCAAAATAGAGCATGCCTCTAAGGAACTATCAGAATCTCACTTCATAATCATAGACCCCACATTTCTGTAAAATACACTGTCCAATAAAAGGTAATGGGCCCGATTCCATTCTGGATGTTCTGGGATCAGAATCATGTCCAGGCCTGTATGTGCAGGCCAGGACCCCACTCCCAGTTGGCCTGCACATACAGGCCTAGCCCGATTAACTCAGTCAAGTTTCCTGAATGGAGCCGTGACACCATGGCATCCGGTTGCCATGGCACCGCAGCTCCATTCAGGAGCCATGCTCCCCGGCCGCCAACCAGTTTTGTCATTTCCCACAGCCTGACCCCCGATCTGGCCTCCCAAGGTCAGGGTCGGGCTGCGGGGAATCTCTTCCACCCCCTCCTACCTCCTCCGCCACCCGGGCCTGCCGCCCTCCACCGACTAGGGGAACCTATTCCGCTTCAGAAGTGGAATAAGTTCCTCATTCAGTCTGCCGGCCCCGGATGTACAGGGCTGACATTGGAATCGGCCCTATACGTCCAGGACTGCGGACCGCCCATTTCCCGCCCTAACTCTGCCCCTTTCCCGCCCTCATCTAATCTCCCCTTACAACATACGAGGAAGTTAGTCAGGATCGGCAGAGGGACCGAATAGCAAGGATGGACACAGAAATTATCTTCCATGTTTCGACTAATAGAAGTGATATATGTTGTACAGAACTGCATTTTCTATTTTCATCCCCCATGAGCAATGTACACAAAAAAATAAAAATAAGCATGAGAAAGACACGAAGCCCTATTTTGCAGAGGAGCACATGTAATAAATGGAACTTTCATTTGGGATATTCACATTTCCTCTGCCGAATGTAGAGTCTTTTGTAAGATGTGTATAAAGGCAGTGGCAAATACAAAGATATTTGTCAGCACATACAGTGGGAACCATGATTTGAAGAAACTTACACACAGAAAATAAAGCAGTATCGCTTGAAAAAATGGAAGTGGTGATTCTGCATCTTGCACATATAAGTGGTGATAATTAAACATATACAGTTGTGGTCAACACTATTGGCACCCTTGCAGTTCAACCCTTTAATGTACAATATCTCCTAAAAAAAAAAAGTGGTCAGTGAAATGGCTTTGGACCATATATGCACACATATTTGACACCTAACAGAATCAAAACCAATTAAAAAAGGAAATGGTAGGAAATAGTATAAAAATTGGGACATTGCCAGGACATAATTTGGCACCCTTATATTCAAATCAGTTTGAACAGAAGAATCACATTCCCCTTGCAGTAAAATTAGATGCTCCTGTGATCAATTGTCAGTACTCACATGACTTGAATCAACCAATGAATGATGGCTCTAATGTTTGAAATGGCCATATTCACTCCCTATTCCAGTTTCATAATGGCGAAGACAAGAAAGCTGCCTGAGACCGTCTGAAAAGCCATTATCACCAAACATCAAACTTCAAAAGGGTACAAGTCCATCTCCAAAGACCTTGGGATAACTGTGTCTACAGTTCACAGTGTTATTAAGAAATTTTCTGCTCATTCAAGCTGTCAAGAATACTGGACAACAAATTTGTTCGGAAGTTTTGCTTCCAGAAAACGTTTTGGTGAATATGACAGACAGCTTCAAGCTGAACACAAATATAATTTCAGATTGACTGTCTCACGTAGGAATTTAGAGAAACATGAAATTAAATTTTGACTGAATTTAGCATGTTTAATCACACAATGATGCTGACATATTGCACTAGTTCTCCTGAGCTAAAAATGTTTTGCTCCTGATTTTCTTTTGTACTCAGCATTTGATGCTTCTCACCTAGTATTCAACAATAGCGGCCAGCATTGATGGGTTCCAGTTGTTCTGATACCACTTTTCCATAGTCGCAATGTCCTGGTGAAACCTTTCACCATTTTTGTCATTGACTGCACCAAGATTAGCAGGGAAAAAGTCTAAGTGTGAATGCAGAAAATGAATCTTCAGCAACATGTTGCACTTCATGGTTTTGTATGCTTAAAGCATGTTGTCAACCAGCTCGACATAGTTTGGTGCCCTGTGATTGCCAAGAAAATTCTCAACAACATCTCTGAATGCCTTCCATGCAATTTTCTCAGGTCCTACTATCAGATCTTCGAACCACTTGTCATTGATGATGTGTCTGACTTGTGTACCCACAAAAATGTCTTCCTTAATCTTGGCATCAGTTATTCTTGGAAACATCTGTCTCAAATATTGAAATCCTTTATCTTCCTTTTTCATCGCTTTCACTAAGGGGCATGTTTACTAAAATCCGCAAAATAGCGCGCCGCAAAATAGCGCACGGCAACGCGGCACTGAAACGCGCAGAAACGCGTTTAAACGCCCCGCACACGTGCGTGTCACCCCCGCACAGGTACGCGGCTCACTAACGGGCCCCGTACAAGTGCGGGCCCGCAAATGTCCGATAGAGGCGTGGAACGGCGAAAGGAGGGCGGAGGAAGGCTCCGGAGGGGCGGAGGGACGGGGTCAATGGGTGGAGAGTGGGAGGGGAGAGGCTCCCCGCACAGTACCGGGCCCGAATTTGCATGTAAAAACTACCGCGAGTGAAACACTCGCGGTAGAAAGCATTTAAAGGGAAGAGAAACCATTTCCGTCAGCAATGTACAGGAAAACCGGGGAAACCAGCAAAACGTGAGCAGTGTGATATATGTGCACAGCACAAAAGTGAAAATAAAAATAGAAAATGACCACAACAGAACCATTAAAAAGAGTAATTCAGCTGGGGAACAGTTATAGTGATGGGCAAATACAGAAATCACACCCAGCAAAGCTCCAGAAAAAAGAAATGAATTTTGGAAGGGTCTACTGAGAGGAGACTCTTCCAAAAAACATTTCCACGTTTTGGAGCTTTCCTGGGAGTGTTTGCTATGGTTGCCCATTAATATCACTGTTGCCCAGCGTGGTGATATTTCGTCCCACATTTCCCGTGGTCATTTCCGGGGTTTATGTGCACGTCTGTCACCAGACAGGGTGCATATGCCCACAGTAGAATTGCGTAGAGCAGGGTTTGTGACTCCATCCTGCCAGGCTTACTGCCTCCAGGGGCTGCACTGTCTCTGTGGCCAAAGTGTGGTACAGCGGACAGAGTCATTACCTCTAGGACCAGAGGGCAGAGGTTCAAAACCCAGCTGGGGCACCTGCCAGCCCAGTCCCTATATTTTACCCACCACTAAATAAAGATAGCGCAGACACCCCTGTATGCATGGGGAAAACACCCATATTTTACCCAACACCGCACACACACCACAACAATGGGCATTACCTACAGCCAAGTCCCCCAAATGCAGTCCCATACTGCCACATTGCAATCAGGTCAACTGCTTTTTCTGAGAGACGTTCATGCCAGCATGTTGGCGGACAAGTACATGTGGTGCAGGGGGCAGTGGCTGCTAACCACAGAAGACAGAGGCCTAGCCATGTGCAGGCTGGCACAGTCCACTGCAACAGACAGGTCCTTCCGGATCCACAGTCATGGACAGTCCAGGGAATCCAACCAATCTGTGGCTACACAGTGGTGCAGTGCACACAGACAGTGCATACAAGAACAGAAGGTCACAGGTTCAAAGCCCAGCTGGGGCTACTGCCAATCCTGCCCACATAGTTTTCCCACAACTAAACAGTGATAGTAAGGACACACCTTTCATGGCGGGGACATATGCAATGGTAAGGCATTTATCTTTTACCCCACTGAGCACAGACACCATGAACAGGGGCAGTACCTAGAGCAGAATCACCCAAATGCAGTCCTGGTGGGCCACACACCAGTCAGGTTCCATGCTGACACTCATACAAATGCCTGTGCTGTATATCTATGCACCACCCCCATGGCATGTAGATGTAGCCCATGCATATTCATGAGGGATAGCAGGAAAACCCGAACAGTGTGATGCAAACCTGGACTGGAGTTGGGAATCTGTGCCGTAAAGCAGCAGCCATCAAGGGCAGACACACCCACACCCACAGGCCCCATTGGCCAATGTCTCCTGGAAAGGCAGAACATTGGACCATGCATGCAGCACCCAAAACGAGCACTTGCATAACTTACCAATGTCACCCTACACCTGAGGTATACGGTACACAGCTCGGAGACGTTTGCTAGGAGCACAGGCAGGCAGTTATCCATACGTTACGTACATACTGCTAGTTGACCCCATCCAAACAATCTGTTAGGTGTTTGCGGGGCATGCTCCAGGCCTGGCCTCTGACGGTGCTTACCACCCTGGGGAGTGACCACCAGCTGTAATGCGTACCATATCCATGCCTTGCCGTGCTCAGGACCGGTTTGGTGGGCAAGGCTACTTACCCCCTCAATCGTAGCACCATGATGACAGAGGTGTGGAAGTGTGTGTCTGTCTATACAGTGGGTGTTGGCTGCAAGCCCCTTCAACAGCCCGCACTGCCAGCACTGTTGCCAGTATTGGCCAGTCAATGTGCATAATGAGGTGCAAGGTACCATGGGTATAGCCAGGGCAGGGTGGCGTGGCCAGGATGCATCTGCACTGGGCATAGGGCCCTGGCAGGGACATTGGCTGGGATATTGTAGTGTCCGGCCACCACCTACACAGACAGGGTGGCCAAAGCATGTCCTTCTGGGGGATCACGCTCACCCTGACTGTGCAGTGACCACAGCATGGCTAGGCCCCCCCATAGTGCTGTATAGTAGTTCTCTCATGTGATAGATATGGGTTTCTCTTTGGGGCCCAGTCACTGATCTATCTGCTTGCTGTGTATGCAGACAGCCCAGTTCTGGGTGCATGCATCTCCATTGGGAACATGCACTATGGACTAACCAGCAGACTGTTTGTAGCTGGTAAATGTCTTGCTATAATGGCTTGCAGGGTGCAGTGGCTGTTGGCTTGCTGCAGGGGAATATCTGGTGGTGGAGTGCAGCTTACCATACCCTGGGCTTATGTCTGTCTGCTATTGTGTTATGGCTGTGTATGGAGCTGCCTGCCTGCCTGCCTGCCTGGGGGGGGGGGGGGGTGTGGTGGTGTTCCTCAGCAGGACTGGGGTTGATGTTGCCCTCTACTGCCACCTTTGCAGGGAGGTAGAGTGTGGATCCCTTGATGGGGACCATGATTGCCACTGGGGGGGGGGGGGGGTGCCTGATGGCGGCAGACAGGGATATCCATGGTGTTTGTGCAGAAACTAGCTATCTTACACATTAACACTGCTATGGAACGCCCGCTTGGCCTCCATCAGCCATGGCAGGTGTTGTTGACCTGGTCCTGGCCACCTCATTGCACACTCAGGGTGAGCACAGTACCCGCACGATGTAACGGTGTGTGGCTACTCTGTGCCAGTAAAACACCCGGTCAGTGCCCCCTACTAGGCCAAGGTGCTGTGTGGGTGCACCCGGTCACTTCCCCCAACAGGGCCGAGGTGCTGTGGGGGTGCATTCCCCATCGTGTGTCCATCTGCGGACAGCTAATTTGCATGTGCAGTGCATCATGGGTACGGGTGGCCTAACCCTATCCTGTTGACACCAGCAGACTGTCTGTGAGGTGACGTGTAGGCTATCTGCAGCCAGCCAGGGGCCTGCTTACAGCTATGGAGCTGTAGCGCAATGGTTACATCACTGCCTGTGCAGCCAGAGGTCATGGGTTCAAACCCACAGTGGGGCCCTTTGGTAGGGCTGTCCACAGCTTTATTTTTATTTACTGTACATATGTCTATGCCGGCAAGACCACCCTCAGCTTACTATACCCATTAGGTGCCTCTGAGGGTGCTTCATAGGGCGCCCTGTAGGCCACCTTATGGTTGCCATCCCTATAGGGTGCACTATACATTATCCTGTGTCGCAACATACATGCTGCCCTATAGGGGTCATTCAAGGGTGCCTTGGCGAACAGTGCACTGTAACATGTGCCTTATGGGCCGCCGTATGTTAACATGCTGGGAGAGTGCGTTTGCTAGTAGTGATGACAAAATAAAATTATACAGCCTCCTACAGCACTCCACAACATAATACATACTGCCTCAGCAGGCATTTTTCACTGGGCATTGTGAGGAGTTGAACCCCTGATCCCTGCACCATTGGTCAGTGTTTTACCCATTGTGCTGTGGCTCTGTTCCTGTGCTTGTGCATCAGCGCGCCGCCTTCTGCCGCCCAAGGGGACCAGTGCGCCGCCTTCTGCTGCCCAAAAATAACTGTGCGCCGCCTTATGCCGTTCCAAATTAATTTGCCTCCTAAAACAATGTTAATCATTACAGTTACTGCCTCAGCTGACCTTTGTCGTTGCGCACACTGGGGGATTGAACCCATGGCCCCTGCACCATTGGTCAGTGTCTTCACCGTTGTACCACAGCTCTGTTGTTTTGTATACTCAGCAGCGCGCCACTTTGCCTTTCCACGCGCTAATGTCGACCCCCGCACATTAGCGCGACGCACACACGTCCGGTGGCTTACTACCGTTTTTTTTCTATTTTCTGCCTGAACCGCCCACTCCTTATATGGCACAGGCACACTAGCGCGGCCCCGCACGTTAGGAATGTTTAGTAAACATGCCCCTAAGTTTTTCATCAGTCCGAGTTTTATATGAAGAGGAGGAAAAAATATCTTACTTGTGTCAACAAGTGGTTCATATGCCACATTTTTCTGTCCTGGAACCAAACATTTTTGGAGCGGCCGGTTCTTTTTAATGTAATGAGACTCTTTAGCACTGGAATCTGATTCGCAAATGAAGCAGTACTTGGTATACCCGAGCTGCATTCCTAGTAGCAGTGCCACTACCTTTAGATCACCACAGATGTTCTAGTTGTAGCTGTTGAACTGTATGTGTTTATCAACAGTTCCATGTTTTCGTAGGTTTCTTTCATGTACACTGCATAGGCAATAGGTATTGAAGGGTGCATATTGCCATTGTGTAACATGACAGCTTTCAGGCTTAACAGTGATGAACAGATAAAAACGCACCATTGTTGTGGGTCATGCTCACAACCCAAAGCCATGAACAACCCATCAATGTCAGTGCAGAAACAGAGGTTGACAATCTGCGCAAAGAAATTGTTTATATTTTATTTTTATTTATTTATTTAAAAACATTTATATTCCGCCATTTGCTAAAGCATTCACAACAGTTTACAATAAAATAAAAATACAACCCCATTGCTTCCACCCAGCAAAATCCCTACCCCCTTAAGAAGAGAAGTGCTTAACATCCTGATCCTGAAATCACCTGCCAATAAAAAAAAAAAAGAAGAAGCCTCTGCCCATCCTCATGGAAACAGTAAGATTTTTAATGCCTTCCAAAATAACAACAGGTTTGTCTCCAACCTGAGTGCCAAAGGCAAGGTATTCCACAGAGATGGAACTACCACCGAAAAAAGTCTCACCCGCCAGGGCTGCAAACGAATCTGAAACCAAGCGGGAGCTCCAACAGACATTCATCCCCTAGCACAACATCCTACTTGGCTGCCGCAGCTCTCTCAAGTACCATGGGCCATTGCCCCGTAAGACTTTAAATGCCAACACCAACAATTTAAAAACACATCTGGATTTAATCACGAGCCAATGCAACTGCCACCAAATCACACCTCCGTAGGACCCAAATGATTCATGCGGCTGTGTTCCGCACCACCTGCAACTTCCTCAATATACAGTTATTTAGCTAGGCTATATACTACTTTACTACGAGTCAAAGCGGTGTACATTCAGGTACTGTATATATATATTTCCCTTGTAGCCGAAGGGCTCACAATCTGTGTTTTTGTACCTGAGGCACATATGCTGGTAGCCCTACATAAAAGGTGTTGCAATAATCCAGGTGTGACAATACCAATGCCTGGATCACCCAACACAAAGCATCTTGATCTAAATAGGATCTGAACTGCCACACCAACTGCAAATTAACAAAAGCAGCACACACTACCTGTGAGACCTGTCAATGAAGGCAGCGCTCACCATCCATAATGACACCTAGATTCTGGATCTCATTTTTCCAGGGCAACTGAACACCCCCAATAGAGAGCCCTGCACACAAACTCTCTTCCTTTAAATCCCCACAAAGTAAGACTTCCAATTTGCTGGCATTCAACAACAACCAATAAGCTGCAAGCTCCTCCAAACAACAATTTGCACGCTGCAGCATCACAGCCTCATGTTCATCAAATTCAATCAACAACTGTATATCATCGGCATATAAAAAGCCCACAAACCCATATTTCCAACAAATAGCGCCTGTGGGTTCATGTAGATGTTAAACAATACTGGAGATAATGCAGAACCCTGGGGGATTCCACAACCCAACTGCTGCACTGAAGAATATCGCGTCCCCCAGCGTGCACAAAATTGCCGATTGGTCAAAAATGACATCAAACATTGGAGCACCACACTTCCAATTCCCAACACCTTACAACACATATTCATATCTGGATCTATTAAATCTAATGTTTCCAATAGATCTAAGGCCACCACCAACACAGTTCTCCCCTTATCCCTAGCTGTACCCAAAACATCCATGACTGCTGCCAACAAGGACTCAGTACCTGATCCATTCTAAAAACACTTTCTCCACCACCTTGACCAACCTTGGCCATCAAAGAAGAAACAGGGCGCAGATTACAATACTGCAGATCCAAGAACGTTTTCGGGATAGGGGTAACCATGACTTCCTTCAGATCAGCTGGATAGCAACCTTGACCCAGGGACACATTTACCAACTCCACCAACCAAGTCAAAACCGGTCCAGGAGTCCTCTGTAGGAGTTGTCCTGGGACTGGATCTCAGTGCATTCAAGTAAGATGCAATTCCCGCATATCCTGAATTGTGATTGCACTAAAGAGGACCACTTCACTTCAGACTCTACCCCCTCAACCTTAATCTGACTACCCACTACCTGTGTTCGAAAACCCTCCACCTTCCCTAGGAAATATTCTGCCACTTGATCAACATTCATCACACACACTCCAACCTTTGGTCTCTAATCCTGCCCCAGAAGATGGTGCGCGACCTGAAAAACAACATGTGGCTTATTCCCTGCAGCCAAGATCTGAGCAGAACAAACTTGGCACTTAGCATCTTGGAGGCATCAGCAGTAGATGTTAGGTGCTACACGCCACTGGTAACAGTCAGCCGCAAGCCCTTTTTTTCACCACTGACACTCTAACTTCTGCAAATCCTCTTTCAAACTTTTCAGCTTGAGCAGTAAACGAAGCATGGTTACGAATCTGATCTTCCCTCACCCAAACCTGACGCACAGGTGCTACCTCATCCAATGCCGCCCCCACCACCTCCAACCATTCCCTTACCAACAACCCTATAGAATCCACCTAATCCCTTGAGTGCTTACTAAGAGCCAATATCCATAATCTATCCTCGTCCATAGTGCCCCGCCACTAAAACAGAAAGTGTCAGACCCCTACATCCTTCCCTCCTACTCACATAAATCTGAAAAGAAGTAAATAGTGATCTGACCAGGGAACAGGAACTCCTAATTGGACTTTCAAGTCCCACAAATCCACAAATCTGTTGGATCCAAACAACCAGTCCACAGTATTACCTTTATAATGAGTTGGACCCATTACCATCTGCCGCAATCCCATTTCACTAAACAAGGACAATAAAAACTGCATGGAACCTACAGGACTAACCAGATTAAAATCCTCTAAAACTAGTAAATCAGGATAATCTAAGTGTACTGATGCCACCTTATCCCCCAAGGCATCCCATTGGTCCTGTGAGAGACCAGGCAGACAATAGACCAACAAAAACCCCCACTGTCGCTGAGCCATGTATTTCCATCAGTAGACTTTCACACGGCAATGGTCGCTCCCATGCACCCTGACTCACAGCCCACTTAGTATGGTACATAATCACCACACCTCCACCATGTTTTCCTACTCAGATATCTGAAGACAAGCATATGCCTCAGAACATGACAAACCAGCCACTACCTCTTCCCCTGATGAGAACCAAGTCTCAGTAATAAAGAAAAAATCCAGATCTTCTGCACTAATATCTGCTAACAAATGTCACTGCTGGAAGGCTGAACGAGCATTTATCAGGGTGCACCACACCCATTTTCTCTCCTGTACCTCTCAACCATCCCGTATCACCTCCCATACAACTCTAGCATTCCTCCATCCCCTATAAAGCTGATTCCCATATCTCCCCCCTTCTATCCTTGCATAAAACTCTTGACCCACAATAATCACAATCCCCCCCACTTATTTGGAAAAAAACACATCCTCAACACCCACTCCCGACATTACCCCAAACCCCCCAACCAACACCCACAACACCCAAAATTACAACGCTAACAAAGTGAAGCCTGGCATCCCTCTGGCATTCCAAGTAGCGTCCTAAGTGGCACACCCCTTGGCCATGCCTCTTAGCCAGGACCCACCAGGCAGGGCCTGCCTGGAGCAAGGTAGTTCTTTTTGTAGACTAATAACCAGCATCTCTGAGGATGATGTCAGTGGGTGGGCGGAACAACAGCGGATCACTCCCTACTCCCCCACACCCCAGTCCCAGCCCAGGAGAGCGGGCAGGCACAGGAACAGCAAGCAGCAGCACTCTTCACACTTGCCTGGAGCCCGGTAGTTCTTTTTCTTAGTGGGTCCTTGATGTCTTGAAACAAGTAGTTCAGCTTTTGTTTTTGACAAACTTAAGTCCCTCATCAGGTCATTCAATTCTGACTGTTTTATCAGATGAGGCATATCGGACATAGACGGTTGAAAATCTGGATCAATGTCATTTTCCATGTCTGGCCCGTGTTTTGTGTCATCTTCGTTGCCTCATCTAGGCTCCATGTCTCTGGTGGCTTCGGTATTGGCATACTGTCATCATGCGGCACTGGTCTTATGGCTGAAGGCAGATTGGGGTATTCGATAGATTTTTTATTTTTAGCAGAGAAGTCAGATACATTGGTCAGACAGAAGTAACAGTCCATCACGTGATCCTTCTGTTCTTGCAATATCATCGGGAGTGCAAACAGCATTTACTTCTGAGTACCTCTGAGCCAAGTTCTGAGATGGGCAGCACATGTTGCACAGCAAATGTGAGGAGCCCAGGATTTCTCTTGATTGCCAATTTTACAACTGAAGTAGAGCTCATATGCTTTTTTAATAAGTACAGACATGCTGCTTCTTTGAGGCTTAAGGGTATACTCACTACAAATGTAACAGAATGTATTGTGGCTGTTAAGACATTTACGAGAGTTCTGTTGTAACGAATCATCATTTAGACAAGAAGCTTACATGTTAATGCTATTATTAAGTGCATAAACTGATATCAATGTCATGCATAACATCTGTATATGAAAGCTGCTTTTATAGCCTGTACTGCCAGCATCCATCCTGACTAAGCATGCCCACATTATTCCTGAGCAGTAGCATTTCCATTGCAGGTGGTGAACCTGCACTGAGTGCATGCCCAGGAATGTCTGGACTAGACAAAGCAGCTTACTTTCTAGGCAACATATGAGTAGACTTAAAATATGCAAGGAAATCACAAAAATAGGTGACTGCAAAAAAATGATGTGTGATAGGAAAATTTCAAGGTGATTTTCAAGATCAGCAACCCAAAATCCATAAGAGACATCCAAAAATGTTCAGGAAGCAAAATCTTTGTTGTCCCAGGACGTGGTGGGAAGAGAAAAATTAATCCAGGAAGTCTTTGAAGGTTAGTACAAACTGTTGAAAAACACCACGTACAACATCCAAATAGCTTAAGGCTGACATGGAGCAATCTGGAGTGGTTGTTTCAACCCACACCATATGCCGCGCACTAAACAAAGAAGGACTTCATGGGCGAAGGCCAAGGAGGACCTCACTGCTCAAAAACAGACATAAGAAGGCCTGATCTTTTCCCAAACTCACCTTGAGAAACCACAGTCCTTCTGGGAAAATGTTCTGTGGACAGATCAAACCAAATGTGAGCATTTTGGCAATGCAGACCAGTGATACATTTACAGGTGAAAAAATGAAGCTTTTAGGAAAAAACACCCTTCTTACAGTTATTTTTATTTTTTTTATTAAGGATTTCTATTATATATATAACAGAAAAAAAGAAAGAAAAGTGCAATAACAGATGCAAACACATCTACCAGAAGAAACAAGATACAAATACAAATAAGTTCACAATTAGACCCCATCAAGAAGAGAAGAGTATACAAAACCCAAGAGCCCTTAATCAAATTTTATATGCAGATCCCAACACACATGAAAACATTTTAGAAACACAATAACTCAAATATAACTAATTACCAGCAATACTGAGAACCAAAACCTTCCAGGTCCTGATAAATTCCTCAAGCTGCAGGGGTTCCGTATATACTAAATGGATTCCCTGGAGCTGAACCAAACATTTACATGGAAAAGGCAAAAAGAATGTAGCTCCCAATGCTAACACACGAGGCTTAAGTAAAAGAAAATCTTTACGCCTTAATTGGGTGAACTTAGCAACATCTGGAAAAATTAGAACTCTTTGTCCACAAAATGAAATTGACTTATTTTTGAAGTAAAGTTTCATAACCAAAGATTTATCTACTTCAGCAGCAAATACCACAACCAAAGTAGCCTTACTAGGAATAATTTCAACAGATTGTTCCAAAAACTGGGACAAATCAAGAGAATCTTGGGTAGGCTCAGCAGCCTCAAAGGACTGCGACCTACCAAGTAAATAATATATACTTGAAATTTGTATCCCATCTGCATCTTCCAATTTCAAAACTTCTTTAAACTATTTCCTCAACAAAGTTAAAGGAGAGAGGTAATGAGTTTTAGGAAAATTTAGAAAACGCAAATTTTTACTACGTGCAGAATTCTCCAGTCGCTCCAGCTGACTATGGAGCAACAGGCTATCATGAAAGCCTGCTGCACCTGCAGCTTGAAGACCAGAGAATTGATGCTCCCCTGAACCCAGCTGAGCTAATATAGAATCATGCTGCTCGAGCTTAACTATCACCTCTTTAGAAAAAGAGGTAGTTTGCTCGATAACAGACTTCAAGTACAAATTTGTCTGTGCTACCATTTCCAAACATCCAACAATGTAACAGAATCAAGTATCAACCCCAGTGAAGGCTGGGACGCTACCATAGGTACAGAAAATTGTAAATATTTTGGCATCGGAACACCAGAACTACCAAGGGAGGAGTCCACTGAGGGGTCCGGAACAGAAACACCCAACTCCGGGGGCTGCCCACCCTCACCAAGCAATGCTGAAGAAGTTACAGGTTGAGGTGGGGGGTACATGCGATGGGGCTCAAAGTAACCCCAGACTCTGAGGAGGATGACAATATGGGTGTCAAAGACACTACTGGTACGGAGGTCACATGTCTATCCATAGGACCAACAACAATACTCACAGTTGTTGCAGCTCCCATTGTTCCTCATCCTTGACCCTTGTTTTCCCTCTTGTGGGGCATTATACCACCAAACTTTCAAAGGCACCAAATTGGCAACGAAGAGGACACGCTCCTTTGTTCCATGCCCCTTCATTAAGTGCCTGTGGCCGCTTATCCCTTGGCTGCACAGGGAACCCCCTGCATTTAAAACATGAGTCACACCGATGACCCAGCAGTGTGAGCGGAGCCAAACCCCGAGCAGCTCACCACGCTCCTAAATCACACCCGGGGTTCCACACGCTGCACAGCAACTCTCCGTCTGGCTCCAGGCAAGTATCTCCACTCCCGCTTCCTACAGTTAAATATGGTGGAGGTTCCATAATGTTGTGGGGCTGTTTTATTGCCTCAGGAACTGGAGGCCTGGAACATATTAAAGGAATCATGAAGTCAGAGGACTACCAAGGTATTTTGGAGCAAAATGTGCTACCTAGTGTCAGAAAGTTAGGTTTGGATAGAAGGTCATGGGTCCTCCAGGAGGACAATGACCCAAAATATACATCCCAAAGTACAAAAGAATGGTTAAAAAGGAACAAATGGACTGTTTTAAACTTGCCAGCAATGAGTTGTTATCTCTATCTAATCAAGAACCTTTGGAAAGAGCTGAAATCTGCCATTGGTAAAAGGAAACGTGGAAACATTCATGAGTTGGAACAAATCACAGCTGAAGAGTGGGAGAAACTACCCGCAGACAGATGTACGAAACTTATAGATGGCTACAAGAAATGTTTGGAAGCTTGCACCCTTCACTAATATTTGCAACCAAATATTAGTGAAGGGTGCCATTAATCCTGTCCAGGTCATATTTTGTTTTTTGTTTTTTTCAAAAATTACTAAATCTAAGTTGCACAGACATCTTTTTTTTGTTGTATACCTTTGAACATACTATTAAAATATTATGATGACATACATTTGGAATATTTCCTATTATTTCTCAAGATATTGTGCACAACATACCTAAAATGCAAGGGTGCCAATAATGTTGACCACCACTGTAAGGAGCCAAATTTATAAAGTGCTGCATCACTCATATATTTTTAGTGATTTACCTTCTTAAATGGGCCTTTAAGCATATACTTTAACCAGGGCTGGCCGTTCATTGTGTGAAAATGTTTGCACAGGGCCCTGCGCTTCAGGGGACCCCGCGCCAACAACACCCCGCATTAAGTACCGGCAGGCAGGGTGGCTTTAGAGGGAGCGGGAGAGGCCACGGCTCACCTCTAACAGCTGCTGAAGTGAAGAGCATCTTTTTTCTTCACTTTGGCAGCTGTACTGTAGTTTAGGATGCTGCTGTGCTGAGTATCGGGAAGCAGAAAGTCCCCTTTGACCTCAGCACAGCAGCATCGTATGTTTATGTTTATTTTATTTGATATACCGCCCTTTGGAAGGAACAGAGCGGTTTACAATATACAAAAATGAAACTTTAAAGTAGGCACAAGGCCAGAGAGGAGGAAAGGGAAGTTACAATTTCAACAGGAAAGCAGGAGAGAGGAAGAACACAGAACAGTGTACAGCAATTGAGATCACACAGAGGGGGAGGGGAGGTCGAAGGCTAGGGAAAAGAGGTGGGTCTTCAGCTCACGCTTGAAAGTAGAGTGGTGGGGCTCGAGTCGGAGGGAGGCGTGGAGTGAGTTCCAAAGGGCAGAGCCTGCAAAGAAGAAGGCTGAGGAGTGAGTGGAGTGAAGATGTGCAAGGGAGGGGGGGGGAGAACAAGGCGGTTGAGATGAAATGAGCGAGGAGTGTGTCTGGGAGTGTGGAATGTGATGAGGTCTGCCAGGTATTGAGGGGTGCTAGTGTGAGGTACCTTATGAACAAGGGTGAGTAGCTTAAATCGGGAGCGAAAGGAAATGGGTAGCCAGTGAAGATGAAAGAGTAAAGGTGATATGTGATCCCGTTGGGAGGAGTGAGTAACAATGCGAGCAGCGGTATTTTGGATCCTCTGAAGTCTATTGAGTTGGGATTTAGGGAGACCGGTGAACACAGAGTTAGAGAAGTCTACGCGTGACATGACTAGTGACAGTGATGAGACCGCACCTTGAATATTGTGTGCAATTCTGGTCACCGTATCTTAAAAAGGATATAGCATTATTAGAAAAGGTTCAGAGAAGAGCCACCAAAATGGTAAAGGGGATGGAAGGATACTCCTATGAAGACAGGCTAAAAAGGTTAGGGCTCTTTAACCTGGAAAAGAGACGGCTGAGGGGAGATATGATAAAAGTCTATAAATTAATGAACGGAGTGGAATGGGTAAACGTAGATCGATTGTTTACGTTATCAGAATATAGAAAGACTAGGGGACATGCAATGAAGCTACAGGGTAAACTATTTAAGATTAATAAAAGAAAATATTTTTTCACTCAACGTGTAATCAAACTCTGGAATTTGTTACCGGAGGATGTAGTAAAGGCTGTTAGTGTAGCTGGGTTTAAAAAATGTTTGGACAAGTTCCTGGAGGAAAGGTCCATAAACCATTATTAAGAAGGGACCCAGGATATCAATGCATGACCCAGTACAAGCATTGCGGAACCTGTGTCTTTTGGGGAAACTGCTAGGTACGTATGACCTAGATTGGCCACTGTTGGAAACAGGATACTGGGCTTGATGGACCTTGGTCTGACCCAGTATGGCATATCTTATGTTCTTAGTAACAGTGTAGTGAGGGCAGATGAAGTGAGGAAGGGGCGAATCGCGCGAATTTGGCGAAGAAAGGAGAAAGAGGTCTTGGTGATATATGAGACGTGAGCGTGAAAAGAAAGGTCAGAGTCGAAGAGCACACCTAAGTAGCGGAAAGTGAAGACCAGAGGTATAGGAGAGCCTGAAAACGAAGGAGCTAGAGAGGGAGATGGGCTGCCGTGGGAGAACCAGATTGCAATCGTAAACTACAGTACAGCTGCCGAGGTGAGGAAAAAAGGCACTCTTCACTTTGGCAGCTGTTAGAGGTGAGCCGGGGCCTCTCCGACTCCCTCTAAAGCTTTTTAGACAGCCGCGGGGCTCTTAGGGATAGGGGGTAGGGGGTTGGACTAGAAATGGGCTGAGTGGGTGGGGCTTGGACTAGAAATAGCTGATGGGGAGAGGGGCTTGGACTGGAAATGGGCTGAGCGGGGGGGCTAGGACTGGAAATGGGCTGAGTGGAGGGGGGGCTTGGACTAGAAATGGGCTGAGTGGGGACGGGGCTTGGACTTGAAATGGGCTGACTGGGGGGCTTGGACTGGAAATTGGGGAGGGAGCTAGGACTGGAAATGGGCTGAGTGGAGGGGAGCTAGGACTGGAAATGGGCTGATGGTGGGGCTAGGAAAGGACTGGAAATGGGCTGATGTAGGGGCAAGGATAGGACTGAAAATGGATGGGGAGCTAGGACTGGAAATGGGCTGATGGAGGGGCTAGGATAGGACTGGAAATGGGCTGATGGGCTAGGATTGGAAATGTGCTGATGGGAGGCTAAGATTGTAAATGGGCTGATGGGGGGCTTGTATTGGAAATGGACTGATGGAGGGTCTAGGATAGGACTGGAAAGGGCTGATGGGGGAGCTAGGACAGGAAATGGGCTGATGGGGGGCTTGTATTGGACTGGAAATGGATGGGGAGCTAGGACTGGAAATGGGCTGATGGAGGGGCTAGGATAGGACTGGAAATGGGCTGATGGGGGCTAAGATTGGAAATGGGCTGATGGGAGGCTAGGATTGGAAATTGATTGATGAAGGGGCTAGGATAGGACTGGAAATGGATGGGGGAGCTAGGGCTGGAAATGGGCTCATGGGGGGTTTGGATTGGAAATGGGCTGAGTGTGGGGGGAGCTAGGACTGGAAATGGGCTGATGGATGGGCTAGGATAGGACTGAAAATAGGCTGATGGGGGGCTAGGATCGGAAATGGGCTGATAGAAGGCTAGGATTGGAAATGGGCTGATGAGGGGGGCTCGGATTGGAAATGGACTGATGGAGGGGCTAGGACTGGAAATGGGCTGATGCAGGGACTAGAAGGGAGCGGATGCTGGGTGGGGCTGGAACTAGAAGGGAGCTGATGTTGGGGGATGGGATGGGGCTGGGAGAGTGAAATGGAGAGGGGAAAATATTTTGTGTGGGAGGGAAGAAAAATCTACGATTGGCCGTGTACTGGTTGAGAATGGAGGAGTAATATTTGAGTGGATGAAAAAGGAATAAAGAAATAGATGGAGGAAAGAACAAAAGGTGAAACATCAGTATGTTAAAGCAGATGTAGAGAGAGAATGGAAAAAAACTGGAAGAGAGAAGAAAGGACAAATGGACAGCAGACAATAGAGAGTTAGAAGAAGACAAGAAGAAACCAGAAGAAAGTGACTGGAGCAATTGCAACTGAAAAATAAAATGCACAAACAACAAAAGGTAGAAAAATACTTTTTTATTTTGAATTTATTAACTGGAATATGTTAGCTCTAGGAAATGTGTGTCTTTAACGTCTGCATTTTGTTTAGTACAAGAGGAAATTAATTTATAGTTTTATTTCTGCAGTAGTGTTGTACATTCCAAGTTTGGCTTTTGGGGTTTCCAGTTTAATTATTGTCTTCCTATTTCTAAATTGTGATCCCTTGTTCATTGTTTGGTGACGGTCTATGTTCTGCATGTGTAACTGAACTGAGGTATTCTGTTTCTATAGTTTCTAATTGACAGTGCCACTTGTTCTCTTTCTCCAGTAGGAGATGTATTGGTATTCTCTGAGATGTATTGGTTTACTATTTGCAATGTTTCCCTTTGATAGGTAGGGTATGGTGCTTTGTGAGTATTGGTAGTACTGTTATGATATGATGGGTTTGCTATGGCTCTAAATGGGCAGTATTTGTAGTACTTCCTAATGTGAATGGCGGTTGGCACTGGAGTATAGTAATGTAGAAATCTAGTAGTTCTTCTTTATCCATATACTCATTAAGAGGCATGTTTACTAAAAGTTAGTGCATGTTAACATTATGCAAATATTTATGCAATTGAGGCCCATTATACAAACGCAGCCCTGCACCCCCTTAGGCCGCCCCTGTCTTTAGTCAACCATTTTGTTCTGTAAGTACACACATCAGACCAATGGCACATTCTTTCAATGTGGGTATGCACACAGGCATTGGAGGAGTAGCCTAGTGGTTAAAGCAATGGCTTGGTAACCAAAAAAAACGCATTTGAGTCCCACTATCACTCCTTGTGGCCTTGGGCAAGTCACTTTACTCTCCCTTGCCTTGGAAGAAAGCTCTGGCAATCTTCTTTTGGTTACACAAAATTTTCAAAGTTGTTAATACCCAAGAGGATTGTGAAAAATTTCAAGAGAATCTTAATAAATTGGAAGACTGGCCATTCAAATGGCAGATGAAATGTAATGTGGACAAATGCAAAGTTATGCACTAGGAAAGAACAACTCAAACTATGATTCCGCGATGCAAGGTTCCACCTTAGGAACAACCACCAAGGAAAAAGATTTAGGTGTCATTGTAGATAACACGTTGAAACCCTCCGTCCAGTGTGCATTGGTGGCCAAGAAGGCAAATAGAATGCTACGAATCATAAGGAATGGAATGGAGAATAAAACAAAGGATATTATATCATTCCATGGTGCGACCGAACCTTGAATATTGTGTGCAATTCTGGTCGCTGTAACTTAAAAAGGATATAGCGGAAATAGAAAAAGTACAGAGAAGAGCTACCAAAATGATAAAGGGGACAGAAGGATATCTCTGTGAGGAGAGGCTTGAAAAATTAGGGCTCTTCACCCTGGAAAAGAGTTGGCTGAGGGGAGGTATGATAGATGTCTATAAAACAATGAATGGAGTGGAACATAGATCGATTGTTTATGCCATCAAAAAGTAGAAAGACTAGGGAACATGCAATGAAGCTACAGTGTAACCCGTTTAAGCTAATAAGAGAAAATATTTTTTTACTCAATGCTTAATCAAACTCTGGAATTCGTTACCGGAGGATGTAGTAAATGCTGTTAGTGTAGCTGGTTTAAAAAAAGTTTGGATAAATTCCTGGAGGAAAGGATTATAAACCATTATTAAAGAGGACCCAGGAAATCCACTGCTTGCCCCAATACAAGCATTGTGGAATCTGTGTGTCTTTTTGGGAAACTTCTAGTTACTTGTGACCTGGATTGGCCACTGTTGGAAACAGGATACTGAGCCTGATGGACCTTGCTCTGACCCAGTATGGCATTTCTTATGTTCTTACACTGCCAAGAAAACCCAGGAGCTGCTGGATCGCCAGGAGTCAGCTTTGACTTGAAGGCACACATTGCATTGCATGCACATGGGCAGAAAGCATATTGCCATTTATAAATTACTATAATTTACACACATTCTTCAAAAATCTAGGCACATTTATTCTCCAGGACCAAGCAGAAAGTCAGTCTTCACATATGGGTAGCATCACCTATGGAACCCACATAGGAACTCTTTCCATCTTCCAAAGGAAACGTTTAGAAGGTACCCCATGCATGTGTGCCGGTTTTCTCTCATGAAGGAGCCGTCTTACCTCAGTCTTTTTTTTCTGTGAAACCCTCCAGACATCGTCTGTGTCCAGGAAAATAGATTACCTTTTTTTTTGCTAATTCTTTTCATTTTTTTGTATTGCGTGCTGTACAGCATCTTCCTGCCGTTTCTGGTAACATTGGTACCTTGGCACCACGTTTTTCTCAGGATTTTTCCTTTTTCCATTTTTCTTTTGGCACGTGGAATTTTCCTCTTGCGTTCCCCTGCTTGGTGAGGACATTGGAGTCCCTTGCCATGACACGCAAGGGGTTTAAGGATCAGGAACGGCAAAGGGAATAGCTGTTTGGTTCTGAGGCATCGACATCAACCTCGGCATCAACGCCCTCAAAGGCCTCCACCGAGGGCACTGGAACAGCGGCTCTCCTTTGATAAGGAGCTCCCATAGAAGGACCAGATTTCAACCTCGTCGATGCTGAGAGGCAATGCTGAGCCCAGGGGAGGCAATGCTGAGTCCATGGCCAGGGTGGCTGCAGTGGTTGTCAGTGCCCACCGCCTAGCATGATTACAGTCCTCAGACTTAGAACAGTGAATTCAGGACAAGTTAGCCAATGTCCCATGCCAGGGAGAGAACCTCTTTAGCAAATCCATGGTGGAGAAGGCCGCAGAGTTGGAAACAGAGCAACTGACCATGAACAAGCTTTCAAGAAAGATTGCTGACCCTTCCAGGAGAAAGACTTCAGGGAAGAAGTCCTTTACCCTAAGAAGTAAAAGGATATGGCACTTATGCCCCATATTATTCGTACCAGCCGCCCCAACAGGGGCAAAAGCCCAAGGGTCAAAACCAGAGGCAGCTGCGCAAGCCAAAAGTCCCAAAGCCTCAACCAGCACCGCAGCCACAGCCAAGTCGGGGGTTTTGACTCCTGGCTTCGGAGCATGGCCGTATTACCCTTCCAGCCTCCATTCCGCCACATGTGGGAAGACGGCTGATACACTTTGCCCACAGGTGGCCCAGCATAACAACCGATGCCTGGGCACTGCAGGTAGACCATGAGGGCTACCTGATTTGCTTTGAACAGATTCCCCCCGCCTTCTTTCCAGGGGAGTACCCTCTCGAGCATCACCAATGTGAACTGCTTCAACTGGAGGTCCAGGCTCTCCTGGTAGAACGGGCAGTGGAACCTGTTCCACCATCCCAAACAGGACAGGGTTTCTACTCCTGCTACTTCCTGCTTCCCAAGAAAACAGACGGGTTCTGACTCATCCTGGATCTCCACAATCTCAATCGCTTCCTAGTGAAGGAAAAGTTCAAGATGGTATCCCTTGGAACATTGCTGCCCTACCTTCAATGGGAAGATTGGCTGTGCTCCTTGGATCTCAAAGACGCCTATGCGCACATCCTTATTGACCTCCTGCACCATCAGTACCTCCACTTAATGCTCATCAGATGGCATTATTAATACAGGGTTCTGCCCTTCGGCCTTGCCTCTGCCCCAAGGGTCTTCACCAAATGTCTGGCACTTATTGCGGCCTTCCTCCGGATCCTGGGAAACTTTATCTTCCCCTACCTGGACGACTGGTTGGTCGAGGTGGGATACCGGATGAGGTCCAGCAGTCTGTACAGTGTACCATTCAGGTGCTGGAGCAGCTGAGCTTTGTCATCAACTACCCAAAGTCACACCTGCAACGCTTTCAACGCCTTGAGTTCACTGGGGCTCTACTCAACACCACATTGGCTCGAGCATTCCTTCTGGTGGACAGGGCCCAATGCTTAGTCACCTTGGCAAGGGACATCCAGAGTTGCCCGGTTGTCATGGCTTGGCAGATGCTGCGCCTCCTGGGCCACATGGCCTCCACGGTCTATGTTATTCCCTCAGTCCGACTTCAGATGCAGTGGATTCTCTGCATATAGTGGCGTTGGACAATGGGACATTTTTCAGACAGGGTCACAGTGACTCTGCCCCTACAAGAATCCCTGCCTTGGTTGCAGCACCCCACTCACCTGCTTACGGGGCTTCCCTTCCAGGCCCTACCACACCAGCAAGTCCTAATGACCAATACCTAAAAAAACTTGGTGGTGGGCACATCTGAATGGCCTGTCCACACAAGGCCTCTGTACTGCAGGGGAAAGCCGCCATCAGATCAACTTCATGGTGCTTTGGGCCATTGCCAATGCTCTTAGAGTGTTCCAGCAACAGCTCTCTCACCAGGTCGTGCTCATACAGACGGAAACCATGTTCAACCTCAACAAACAGGGCAGCCCGTGTCGTATCTCTGCTGGAAGGCAGTCCGCCTCTGGAAGTTTGCAATCTCGCACAGAGCGGTATACCTACCAGGAAAGCTCAACATCCTAGCAGATTGCCTCAGCAGGGTCCTTCAGCCACACAAGTGGACTCTGAACAGGCAGGTTGCCAACTGCATCTTCCATATGTGGGGCATGCCATCCATAGACCTCTTTGCCACTCCCCACAACAACCAGCTCCTGCTGGTTTTCTCCAGAGTGCTCTGACAGAGTTGTTTGGCTCCCGATGCTTTTCCCCTGGATTGGACCGAGGGTCTTCTCTATGCCTACCCACTAACTCCTCTGGTGGCTGACCCTTTTCAAGTTGCAGGCGGACAGTGCTACCATGATCCTCATTGCGTCACACTGGCCCACACTGGTTTTCACTCCTCTGGTTGTCTCAATGGCTGTGCCCCGGACCTGATCTCGCAGGATGACGGGACTCTGCTTCTTCCCAGCCTGTCATCCCTAGCACTAATGGTGTGGCTACTGAGCACCTAGTACTCGCAGAGCTCCACTTCTGCATGACATGGAGAATGTACTTCTCGCCTCGTGCAAAGACTCGACAAGACATGATTATGCCTTCAAGTGATGCAGGTTCTTCATATGGTGTGAGAACAAGTCTCTTGTCCCCTTCTCCTATTCTGTGGAGTCTGTTTTGTCCTATCTTCTGCATTTGTCAGACTCTGGTCTAAAATCCAACTTGGTCAGAGTGCACCTCAGTGCTGTAGCTGCTTATCATCGGCCCATAGCTGATCAACTGATCTCTGCTCACCCCTTGGTGGGTCACTTTATGCGGGGCCTCCTACTATCTCACCCTCCCATTAAACCACCTTCGGTGGTGTGGGACCTTAATGTGGTGCTCGGACAGCTCCTTGCACCCCTCTTTGAGCCGTTTACCTCCTGCCTGCTCAAATTCCTTACCTGGAAGGTCATTTTTCTGGTGGCACTTGCTTCTGTTCGTAAAGTCAGAGAATTTCAAGCACTAGTGGCATACCTGCCATACACCAGGTTACATAAGAACAGGATAGTTCTCCAAACTCACCCGAAATTCCTACCTAAGGTAGTTTCTGCATTTCATCTCAGTCAATCAGTGGTATTACCCACTTTCTTCCCAAGGCCTCATGCCAACAGAGCTGAGGCCTTGTTGCACACCTTGGACTGTAAGAGAGCATTAGCTTTCTACCTGGAGAGGATGAAAGCCCATCACCGTTCCTCCCAGCTCTTTGTCTCCTTTGACCTCAATAAGCTGGGCGTGGCAGAGCCAAAATGCACCCTGTCCATTTGGGTGGCAGACTGCATCTCTTTCACTTAAGCTCAGGCTAGGCTGATGTTGGAATGCCATGTCACAACTCACAGTGTCCATGCTATGACCGCTTCGATGGACAACTTGCATTCTTTCTCCATGGAGGAGATCTGTTGGGCTGCTACGTGGTCTTCAGTCCACACCTTCATAGCTCATTACTGTCTAGATTGTGATTCCCGGCATAAAAGCAACTTCGGCCAGGCCGTACTCTGGCATCTCTTTGGGAATTGAAGCAACTCCTTCCCACTGGCCCTTCTGTCCATCCAGGCTACCATAGAGTCAATCGATGTTAATGTCCCTGTTGGGTGCTGACTCTCGGAACCTCTCAGTGATTGCTCATGTTGCTTGTTCTCCATTTGTTTTGTCTGGTTGCCCCTTTGGGCCTTTTACAGGTTTTTTTTGGTAGCCTGTAGCTAGGGAGTCCCATATGTGAGGACTGACTTCCTGTTTGGTCCAGAGAAAGCGTAGTAACTCACCTGTAGCAGGTGTTCTCCGAGATCAGCGGGAATCAGTCCTCACTATCCTCTCTCCTCCCCATGGAGTTGTTTTCTTTTTTGGCTTATTAAGCTATGTAATCATACTAAGATGGCTCCTTCAGGCGGGAAGACCGGCATGCATGTGTGGAGCACCTTCCAAAAGCTTCCTTTGGAAGCTGGGAAGCGTTCCTGCATGAGCTCCTTCAGTGACATCACCCATATGTGAGGACTGATTCCTGCAGATCCCAGAGAACACCTGCTACAGGTGAGTAACTGCGCTTTTACTCCAGCCCTAGGGCTGGTATAAGTGATTGAACCTAGATTTGTCTCATATATCTCACGACATATGCCCCTATTATATAAAATACATACACACTTGACTTTGTAAAATAGGCATGATTGGCCTGCATTAAACTGTGCAGTGACTTTATAAATAGGCACAACTTTCCCATTTTAGAAAACTCTTAAGTTGCACCAGCTAAGCAGCAAAGTTGTTAAACTTTTTATTCCTTCTAAAAAGGCAGTCCATCTTCTCAAGCCTTGGTCAAATCAAGCACTTAGAACTTGTTACGCTTACTTTGGAACAGTTGTATTCCCACTGTAAAATGGGAAGTGTCCCTATACTTTTTTGGCCCACCCAAACCATGCCCCACTACACATGCCTTTGAGTCACTTTGTCCCCAGCATCTACACATGTAAATAGCGGGTTTCTGAAATCGCTATTTACACATGAGGCCGATCTGTACCTATAAATGGCACAGTTTACATATGGAAGTACTTCTAAAATGACTTCCTTAATCTCCTCCTCATCAGTAGATAGCTTTTACTGAACTTTTGCTAGCAGGCTTGACTCAAAGGCTCACATTGCATTGCATTGCCTATTTGCCCCTGTTTTCAGAAGATTGGAGTCATAGGAGAGGCTAAAGCAAAGAAATTAAAAGTAGTATAAACTTACAGCCAGTGGAGTCCATGGACCAATTTTCCTAACTTCACAGAATTGTTTTCTTAAAATATGATGTAATTCCTTCCCAAAAACATGCCTTTCAAAGAGAAATGGGCCGAACAATTGCAAGAATTGATCACTATTGTAAACCCCACCATGAATGCAGAAATCCAAAGAAATTGTATGTGATAGGGGGTGAAAAGTTGGTGTACACAGACCAGGATAGGGATTTCAGAGTAATAGTGTCTGAGGATTTCAAGGTGGCAAAAACATATGACAAGGTGGTTGCCAAAGCCATAAGGATGCTGGGTTGCATACAGAGGGGAATAACCAGCAGAAAGGAGAAGGTATTAATGCCCCTCCTGTACAAGTCACTGGTGAGGCCTCACTTGGAGTATTGTGTTCAGTTTTGGAGACCATATCTCACAAAGGATATAATGACTTGAAACAGTTTAAAGGAAGGTGACCAAAATGATTCAGAGCCTGCGCCAAAAGACGTATGAGAAGAGAATTGAAGACCTAAATATGTATACCCTAAAGGAGAGGAGGGGCAGGGGACATATGATACAGACTTTTAAATACTTAATCGGCTAGAGGATGAATATCACCGCTAGACAGTTTTCCCTGGGTGCAGCCTCCACTCTGTCCCCAGAATGCCCCAATACTAGCCAGCTGGCATCGGGGAGTTTAGTGGCGGCACTTATGGATATTCAGGGGCACTAACCACATTAGTGCCACTGAACATCTTGCTTAGCGCTATTTAGGGAGTTCGCAGGTCTGAAAATTGCCTAAATTACTTTAAAAATGCCCCCAGTGGGGGTCATTCTGACCTGCGAATAGCAAGGATGGACATCCGACCAGGATGTCCCACCCCCGCTATTCACAGGGAGTGAATTCGGACAGCCAGGCTCCCCACACGTACACCGGCATTGTGCAGGAGCTCTGGACAGGGTCAGGAGGGGGGCGGGCCAGAGGAGGAGCATGGGGGTGGCAGAGGTGGACCCTGACCCCAGACGTACAGGGCCAATTCCAGTCACGGCCCAGAAGGTCCAGGTTGCAGGAATGCACGGGAAACTTATTCCACCTCAGAGGAATAAGTCCTCCCCCCCCCCCCCGAGGGCAGTGAACTGCACTAGCGGACCCCCTGAGGACATGAGATGCAGGAGGAGATGCTCCGCCACCCGATCCAGGCCGTGGAAGGCTCCTCTGGAGGTCATGCAACAGGGAAAGGACAGTATGTTGACTGGCAGCGCATTGGGGCTCCTGCATGGCATCCTGGTGCCATGGCAACAGGATGCCTTGACACAGGGGTCCATGCAACATAGGGCGGCATAGACGGGGGGTTTCGGGACATGCAGTTGCCCTAAATCAGAGCACATCCAGCCCATGTAGCACCCAATTCTGCTCCCATGTGGCCATCTAGCTCCCGAGGGTGCAGAATTGGAGTTTAATCCCGCCCGTCCAGATTTTGGACATCCAGACGTACCCTGATGGGAATTGGCCTTCACATGTCTCAGATATCCTCTTTGTAAAAATCTGTCTGGCAGCTCCTTAGCTTTGATTTTCTAATCTTCCAAGGAGGAACATATTCTACGCTGCCTAAAGAATTGACCTTTCTGGTAAATTAGCTTTTAGTTTATAGGGATGAAACCTTTGAAATCATAAATTAAATGATCTTATGCAGATTTCCAAATACTGTCCTGACTTGAAGAAGAAGGTTTTACCTTTGAAAGCTAGTCTACAAATCTATCGTTATTCCAATAAAAAAGTATCATCTTTTTTATTTAACTACCAAAATGTAGTAGTAGTTGACCCATTTTCATTTTACTAATCAAAATCAAAAATTCAAAAGTATTTTCATAACATTTCAGAGTAAATTGTAAATTCAAATCCAAAATATTTAGCCAATCAAATAAAAATCATTAACAATTCTTTAAAGCCTTTCTATGTAAGCAAGGACTGGTGAAGAAATATACTTTCCAGATTCTCCTGCTAGACCAGTGGGTCATGTTGCCCTGAAAGCAGAAGATGGAAACAGAGAAACTACTAGAAACTTCCAGTGGCATCATCATTGGTACTAGGGCTGGTGCAACTAGAGGCACTCTTCAGTATTTCTCTTGCTTCGGCAGATGGTGGTTGTTGATTTGTTGCAGCTCTAGTCTCTGGAACTGGATTCTGTAGCTCCTAGGCAGCTATCCTGTAGGGGGCCTACTCAGTGGAACTCAGAGGGTAGACATCTCCAGGGCATATCTCTATGGTGTTTCTGACCTGGAAGGGGGAAGGCCCTGCTCTCCATCAGTTCCTTTAGACCAATTGAGCTGTTTAGCTTATGACTTGTTGCTGTGCTATCCTGAGCCAACCTAGCATAGCTAGGCGCTGTGGCTCTGTGGGGGGTACGTTTTCTACTGTCTGGCCTTTTATTCATTGACTGACTCATTTGGGGCACCATGGCAGTCAGCTGGGACTCTTAGAGTCGCCAGTCTCTCCTTCTTCCTCCCACAGTGCCAAGGAGGGGTGGGGGGCGGGGTAGAAGTTTCAGTGCTTGCAGTTCGATTCCTGGGCAGCCTTCTGCCTTTGCGATAGCAGCTACTTTGAGGCCACATCAGGAGCTGGTTTTTCATGTCTGTCTTTCTTCCATTCTCCCATGCATTGTGCCAGCCTGTGTTGTGGCACAGCAGCATGGCAGAGACAGCACATGTTGAGAAGCAGGCATCGGTGTCTCACCTGTGGCAAGTGTCGAGCTGCAGATTTGGAGCACTGTGTGCAGACTGTGCTGCAGGTCTGGGTGGTCCATTGGGGGATATTCCTGTGAGGCTGCCTGCATTTGCATCACCTTCACAGCAGGTCCTGCACCTTTCTTGTCAGCAGACTGGTGCTCTGCTGAAGATGGGACCGGATGCCATTTTGATGGATTGGTTGGGCTCCAGTTCCTACTGGTACCTATTTGCCTCCTGCCTGAGGCAACATCTGGGGAGAGGGTAACCAGGCAGACATTGGGTGAGCAGGCCCAGGATTAGCTTTTTCTCATTGTGGCCCAGTGTCCTTGGAATTTATGCAGTTTTTGCACTAGGAGTGGTGCTTCTTGTACGGGGGCCCTAGTACTGCTCAGGGTCCCTCAAGAGATGCCTTCAATTCCTCCATATTCCACTAGAGACCCCGCAAAGATGGGCCTCCACCACTAAAATGCTTTCGGATATGGATTGCAGACGGAGACTAGAGGGTTTCGAGAGTTACTGCTCAGTCTTGGTGGATGATTTGGACTGTCTCCATCTGTCCCTGCCTAGTGACCAGGAGGAGAATTCTCTCCACTAAAGTTCCAGGAGTTGGTTCAGTTTGGAGGAGAATGAATTGTCTCCCCTGGAGGAAGAACAAGGTGATACCATGGTCATGCATTTGGCCTTGATAGCTCAGATTTAATTTTTGCTTCAGTTAGCTGAATTTCCCTCTGACAATACCAAGAAGTCAGAAGGCAAGCCAATCCTTGAGGTTCTCCACATACCTTCCAGGGCATTTCCATACCCACAGGCCCTCAGACGTATGGCAGAATGGGAATTTCCTTAGCGGCCCTCAAGTCTAGTCCCGACCTCTGGGTTTTGCTCCTCCTCCAGCAGCCTGGAGACTGACAAACGTCATCCTTTTTTGATGACACTGGTATATCCTGTGAGGATCCGCCTCTCTGCACCAGTTGCCTCAGTCTCCAAGCAGCTGGAGGATCAGTGGACCAGGGCTCCTGGTTCACTGGAAGAGCAATTAAGTAGAGACAGTTTTCTTAAATTTTGGTTTGGGATTTATTATTTTTTAAATTTAATTACTCTTATTTTATAGAAAGGTTAGATAAGGGGTTTGTACCTTTAAAGAGCTTTGAGGCCTGCTCGCTCATTACCTTCTCCCTCCTTCCCCCCCTCCCCCTCCGTTACTTGATTAGCAGAGGCAGGGGGGACGGCTGCCAGACGACGGGCCCTCCGGGAGTGCAGGAGCTCCTTATTAGAGTTGCGGCAGCAAGTGGATGCAGAAGTCCTGCCTACGAACCACTTCAGCGCGCATTCAGCCTTTGGCAGGCAAACGGGACATTGCTGTTCAGTCCCTTCTCTGCTCCGCTGGTCTCCCGACGCTGTCAACAGCTAGTCGGTGGAGCGCGGAGGTGGTGATGTTGAGACCACGAAGACCGGGCCCAGCGAGAGAGGTAAGCGGGCTCCGGATCTCCGTGCGTGTTCAGGCAGGACATTTTTGGGCACGAAACTGCGCAGAGGGCCTAACCACATGGTGGCAAACAGAGAGAACGTGGTCAGGTGGTCGGGGCCTCTGCACACTTCTTCTTAGAGCGGGAAGCTTCGTTTTCACTTGCGAACCACCTTTTTCGGCTCGGGGGAGCTTCGGGAATGTTTTGTGGTGGTTCTTGTGTGAGTAATTGGAAAAAAAAAATCACCCGATAAGGAAGACAACTTGGCTTTGTGGTCCGGTGGGGGTGCCTTACACCGTGACAGGAAGCCAGTGATAGTGATAGTGTGATGCCGTGCAAGTCTTTGTGCTTGGTGTGTGGCTCTAGGAAGGGCGCGCTATCAGAAGCGGGAGTTTGTCGGAGCTGTGTGCGAGAAGCAATCACAATGGAGACTCCTTTGGAAGGGGGAGCTCTGCCGTAGACTCCAGCCACTGAGCGTGAGTCGGTTTCTGAGACTTTCCAGAGTCAGGAGCCGGTAGCGGGTACTTCTTCCGTGCCGGATCCGCTTCCTTCGCCGGCGTCCTTGCCGGAGGGTTATGCGGCACTTTTCTCTCAGCATTTGGTTGGCTTGCTGCAGCAGGCCCTGGGGGCTCAGCAAAAAGAGCGCACGTCGGGGACAATCGGAGAGAAGAGGGCAGAAAAGAGACCGGGGACTCCTCTGACCTCCGGAGCGGGGGGCAGTGGAGGAAAGAGATCCAAACAGGAGGTAGAGTTGAAGGAAGCATCCGTGATCTCAGAGGAGGTTCCATCAGATGAGGGGGACCCTGATTTGGAAACTGAGAGCGAAGTGGAGGAAGGCGAGATCACTGAGAAGGAAGACCAGGCTAGGGTGGTCCGGTTGTTCAGGAGGGAGGAGTTGCCGGCGCTTATCTCAGAGACTTTGAAGGCTCTTAATATGCCAGCGCCCGGGCCCGCAGAGGATGAGACGTTGGAGGATCCTTTGCTGCAGGTTTTTCATAGAAATCAGAGAGCGTTTCCAGTTCATAGAGTAATTCGGGAGATGATCCAGGAAGAATGGGATATGCCGGAGGCGAGCCTCAAAGGTTCCAGGGTTATGGGCCATCTATATCCTCTAGTGGAGCAGGATAGAGAGTTATTTAAGGCTCCAAAGGTGGATGCCGCCGTTTCGGTGGTGACAAAGAGGACTACCATTCCGGTGGAGGGCAGTATTGCTCTCAAGGATTCTCAGGATAGGAAATTGGATAGTTTGTTAAAGCAAGTGTTTGAGGTGAATGCGCTTTCCATGCAAGCGGCGATCTGTGGGGCGTGGGTGGCGCGAGTCTGCCTTCGTTGGTCGCAGCGCATTCACGGAGAGAGTGGAGAGAATACTGTTGGGGAATCAGCTAGATTGGAGTCAGGATCCGCTTATCTGGCTGATATTCATTATGACCTCATTGGGGGCATATCTAAGAGCATGGCGTCGGTGATATCGGCCCGTCGGTACCTGTGGCTGCGCAATTGGGCGGCGGATGAGTCGTCTCAAGCCAGGCTCAGTAAGCTTCCATTCAGAGGGCGCCTGCTATTTGGAGAGGATTTGGAGAAGATAGTTAAGGACTTTGGGGAGTCCAAAGGGGGTAGGCTGCCGGAAGATAAGCCGAAGCAGGGGCGGTCTACGCCTGCGCCCAGGGGGCAGCAGAGAGAGTATCGTCAGTTCCGTTTTCCTAAGTTCAGTCAGGCCCAGAGGGTCGGTTTCTCACGAGGACTCAGGGTTTTCGTCCCTTTCGAGGAGCAGGGAGAGGATTTGCAGCCTCTTCTTCCTCCTCTGTGGGTCTTCGGAAGTCACAATGAAGTGAGGAGGGCCCAGGTGGGGGTGGTGCCCGTCGGAGGTCGGTTACGGGAGTTTTACGCTGCCTGGGTCCAGATAACAACAGATCAGTGGGTCTTGGAAGTGATTCGAGAAGGTTATGCGTTGGAGTTTCAAAGGCCGGTAAGAGACTCGTTCATGTAGTCGCCTTGCAGAGCGTCAAGCAAAGCCGAGGCGGTGAGGGAAACGGTGCAGAGGCTTCTAGATTTGAACGCAATTGTGCCAGTTCCCTTAGACCAATACGGCTGCGGTCGGTACTCCATTTACTTCATAGTGCCAAAAAAGGGAGGAACTTTTCAGCCGATTCTGGATCTCAAACAGGTAAACCGTTGTCTCCGCGTATCCCATTTTCATATGGAAACGCTGAGATCCATGATAGTCGCAGTAAGAAAGGGCGAGTTTCTTACGGCGCTGGACTGTCGGAAGCATACCTGCACATTCCGATCCGGAAGGAGCATCAGAGGTTTCTCAGATTTGCAGTTCCGGTAGGCCATTTTCAGTTCCGGGCATTACCTTTCGGGCTGGCCACAGCTCCACGGGCGTTTACCAAAGTGATGGTTGTGGTGGCAGCAGCGTTGCGAAAGGAGGGCATCCTCGTTCGTCCATACTTGGACGATTGGTTGATCTGAGCAAAGTCGAGGGCAGAGAGCGTAATGGTGACGCAGAGAGTAGTGGAGTTTCTGCAGAATCTAGGCTGGGTAGTCAATGTGTCAAAGAGCCAGTTGACGCCTTTGCAGCATCTGGAATATCTGGGGGCCCATTTTGATACAGAGGCAGGATGGATGTTTTTGCCACGTCAGCGGGCGATCGGGCTGCGATCCCTGGTCCGGCGGTTCCTGGCCAGAGTGAGGCCTACGGCATGGCATTACCTTCAATTGCTGGGGATAATGGCAGCAACGTTGGAGGTGGTGCCGTGGGCGAGGGCTCACATGAGACCGCTGCAGCAGGCTCTGCTCAGGTGTTGGTCGCACCAAAACGATTCCCTGTCACAGGTTCTGCAGTGTCCAGAGGAGGCGCAGCGATCTCTGCGATGGTGGTTGCGCCCTGAGATTCTGGAGAAAGGGATGCCTTTGGAGTCGCCTTCTTGGGTGCCTCTGACGACAGATGCCAGTCTGTCCGGATGGGGAGCTCATTTTCAGGGCAGCTTCGCGCAAGGCCAATGGAACGAACAAGAAAAGAGTTGGTCGATCAACAGATTGGAGTTGAGAGCAGTAGTCCTCGCGCTGTGAAGGTTTCAGCGGCAGCTGCGTGGGCAGGCGATCCGAGTGTTTTCCGACAATGTGACCGCAGTGGCCTACATCAACCGGAAGGGCGGCACGAGCAGCGTCCAACTGGAAGCCGAGGTAGATCAGTTGTTCGAGTGGGCCGAAGAACATTTGACAGCGATCTCGGCGGCACATGTAGCCGGGGTGGACAATGTGGAAGCCGATTTCCTAAGCCGGGTCAAGGTGGACCCAGGAGAATGAGTCCTGCAACAGGAAGTGTTTGAGATGCTGGTGCAGCGCTGGGGGACGCCTGTGATGGATCTCATGGCAACGTTTCAGTCGGCAAAGGCCAATCAGTTTTACAGCAGGAAGAGAGAACGAATGTCCGAAGGCCTCGATGTTCTCATTCAGGTATGGCCAGAGGAGCAACTGCTTTACGTGTTTCTGCCTTGGGTCCTGATCGGAAAGGTGGTGCAGCACATCGAAGGTCATCGGGGTCGGGTGATCCTGATAACCCCAGATTGGCCCAGAAGACCCTGGTACGCAGACCTGCGTCGTCTGCTAGTGGCGGAGCCTTGGAGGCTGCCTCTGCGGAGGAACCTGTTGACGCAGCGGCCTCTACGCATGCCGTTCGTGGATCGATTCTCACTTACGGCCTGGCTCTTGAGTGGGCGCGGTTAGAAAAGAGGGGCTATGCTGCTGCGGTGATTGACATGTTGTTGAGAGCTAGGAAAAGGTCATCTTCTTTGGCATACATTCGGGTTTGGCGCGTGTTTGAACAATGGTGTTTAGAGAAGCGGTTGCAACCATTAAGAGCGTCTATCCCGCAACTGTTGGCTTTCTTGCAAAATGGTGTAGAGAAAGGTTTAGCGGCGGCGTCCCTGCGGGTGCAGGTAGCAGCGTTATCCTGTTACAGGGGAAAAGTAGCAGGTATGTCGGTAGGCTCTCACCCAGATGTTAAGAGATTCTTGAGAGCAGTAAGCCTTCTTAGGCCTCCGTGTAGACAAATCGTACCGAGGTGGAGTCTTCCTTTGGTGCTGGAAGCGTTAGGTCAGGAACCATTTGAGTCTCTGTCGCGGGCGTCCTTGAAGGATCTCACTCTCAAGGTGGTGTTCCTGGTAGCAATTTGCTCAGCACGGTGAATTTCTGAATTGCAGGCTTTGTCTTGTAAAAAGCCGTTTTTGTCTTTCCATGACACCAAGGTGTTGTTGCGGCCTGTTCCATCGTTTTTGCCCAAGGTAGTGTCGCCGTTTCATTTGAAGAGATAGCTTTGCCGGTGTTCAGGGAGCAGAGGCTGTCGTCTTGCGGCGTTAAGGCTCATGTGTTGGATATCCGTAGGGCCTTGAAGAAGTATCTCCGGAGGATGGAAGGGTTCCGCAGAACGGATAGGCTCTTTATATTGTTTGGGGGGCCGAGAAAGGGTGAGTCCGCTTCCCGAGCTTCCATTTTCAGGTGGATTAAAGAGGCCATAGCGTCCGCCTATGTTTTGAAGGGGAAGTCGGTGCCAGAGGGCTTGTGGGCTCATTCCACTAGAGCGCAGGCGGCTTCTTGGGCAGAGTTTGGTTGGGTGACGGCGGTGGAGATCTGCAAGGCAGCGACTTGGTCGTCGTTAGGTCCTTTTATCAAGCATTACCGTCTGGATGTTCAGCAACACGAGGATGCGTGTTTTGGGTCAGCAGTGCTTCAGGTGGGGCTAGCGGGTCCCTCCCAATGAGTTACTGCTCTGTTATTTACCCAGAGGTCGGGACTAGACGAGGGCCGCTAAGGAAAGGTAAATTAGTCTTACCTGCTAATTGTAGTTCCTTTAGGGACTCAAGTCTAGTCCCGGATCCCTCCCAGGTGTTTCTTGCAGAACGCTATGCCTGAAGCAGAGGAACAGCACAGGTAAGCAGGTATGCTGGATAGAGCTCATTGTTTAAAGTGGGGTGCTCTCCTCAGTTTTCCGGGGGAGCAGACCTGAATGGTTCTATTACTGGTTACGGAACAAGATTGTTTAAATAAAAAAAGATTTTGGTTTAGTTGGTTTGTTATAGTACTGGTTCTGTGTGCTACTTAATTGTTGTTCTGGTGAGTTGGCTTTGTCAATGGGTAACTGGTGCAGAGAGGCGGATCCTCACAGGATATACCAGTGTCATCAAAATAGGATGACATTTTGTCAGTCTCCAGGCTGCTGGAGAGGAGCAAAACCCAGAGGTCGGGACTAGACTTGAGTCCCTAAAGGAACTACAATTAGCAGGTAAGACTAATTTACCTCTTCTGACACACCATTACAGGAAGTCAAAGTCTTCCACAAGCTCTATGCCCTTACTAAGATGGATCTTGAAGACTTGTGCATTCCAGGTGGATACATTGGTGGTGGCAATCATTAAGTGGACTACCATCCTGGTAGGTGGTGGCACAGCTCTTAGGGATCAACAGGAATGTGAGGTGGAAGCTCTGTTGAAGATGGTCATCTTGGACTCCTCCCTAAATCTCCAGGCTGTCTGTGGCAGTCTTGCAGGCACATATGCATTCTTCTTTCACCTGTCTAGAGAGTTGGTTGCAGTGTTCTTGGCCAATGCTTTGTATGATCTCATCTGTCTTGCAGTGAAGGAGATTGCTATGGCTATAGTAGCCCACCGCTGCCTTTGACTCTGATATTGGGCAATGGGTGTGGCATCTAAGGACCCAGTTGTCTAGATTTCCTTTAAAGAGAAGATCCTCTTTATGGATGACCTAGAATAGCTGGTGAAGGACTAAGGTGAGACCAAGCCACAATGCCTATCAAAGGGTAAGGCAAAGAGTTCTTCCTGGTGGTTTTCTTCTTGCTCCTTGTGCCCTTGCTGTACAGACTCTCACCTTATCACCCAGGCAAGCTCCATTTACCAAGTCTCTGGCCAACTCTCAGCCTTTTTTTGGTGCCTACAGGTCCTGTGATGCCTCCTCATCCAGAATAGCTGCCTCCTGTCCACCCAGTGATGGGCAGGGGCCCATTCTGTGTTGCCTTCAGTGAGCAGCAGGTTCTGCTTATTTTACCAGGAGTGGGCCTGGGTCACTATCAATTGTTGGGTCTTTGACATCAGTCAGCACAGCCACATCCTTGAGTGTGTGCAGCCTATCTCTCCACGTGGTTCTGCATCAAAAAAGGCCACCATCAGGGTCAGCCTGGAGAAACTCCTGCAACTCCAAGCCATTATTCCAATGCTTCCCCTTCAGAAGGGAAGGGGTGGTGGTACATGATCTATTTTGTTGTTCCCAAGAAGTACATCTCCTTCAAGCGTATCCTGGATTTAAAGGGCATCAATACCTGTAACCGGGGTGTCAATGTTAGATAGAAACTCTCATATCCATTACCAGGTGATCGAAAAGAGAGAGTTTCTCACTTCCCTGAACCTTGCCTAGGATTACTCCCACATTCTCATTCAGGAGGATCAGAAAAGCTTTCTTGCTTTATCATCCTGGGTCACACTTTCAATTCTGTGCCCTGCCCTTCAGCCTAGCAACAGCATCCAGAAACATTTCCAAGGTGACGGTGGTCATTGCGTCTACCCTTCGGTGGGAGGGCATCTCCATGCACCCCTATCTAGACGACTGGCTTATTCGGCCAAATTGCAGGCTGAAGCCCCTCAGATAGTGACCTGAGTGGTGAATTGCAACAATAATTACCTCATGCCCTCACATGAGTATCTTGGGGTGCTTTTTGACCCAGGTAGATTGGATCTTTTTGACAGCTGTGAGCCGAGTCAAGCTGTTCCCTCAGGTGGTAGGGTTTCAGTGACAATGATCTTCCTGGACCTCAGATTACTAAAGCTGTTGGGAACAATGGTCGCAACAATCAAGCTGGTGCCTTGTGCTTGGACCCATATACGAGAACTCCAGAGGGCACTCCTGTCACAGTTGTCCCCACTCTTGAAGGACTATGATGTCTGGCTTTCCCTTCACCTAACAGTGGCTCAGAGTCTGCCCTGGTGGTCCTGCCCCTCCCATTTGATGAAGCACATTCTCATAGAGAGTCCACAGTGGTTTCTTTTAACATATGATGTCAGCCTATCAGGTGCTCAATACTTGGGGCAGATGGTCCAGGGTCAGTGGTCCCGATGCTAAGCGTCTTTGCCAATCAATCACCTGGAAGCGGTGCCATTTGCTTAGCCCTTCTGTAGCTTCACCACCTTGTCCAGGACCAGATGGTCTGAATTTTGTTGGACAATGCATGGTGGTGGCATATGTCAACAGGCAAGGGAGAACCAAGAGTGCAAGGGTAGCTCTCAAGATGAGACTACTGTTTTCTTGGGAAAACACCATCTCATGTTCCTCTCGGCACAACAATTGCAAGCATAATCCAGAGGAGTGGAAGCTTGTGCCATTGGCATTCCAGTGCATTCTGGACTATTCGGGGTACCCAAACAAGGATCTGATAGCGAACTGAGAGAATGCCAAGGCAGAAAGGTTTTTCAGCCATTGACCAGCTCCATGAGGTCGATGCCCTGGCAGAGCCTTGGCTGTGAAAGCCCCTTCTGTATGTCTTCCTGCCATGGCCTCTGATTGGCCGAGTGCAGGATAAAGGATCATCTGAGTCTGGTAATCTTGGTGGCTTTGGATTGGTCCATCATACTGCTGGAGGGTCAGCCCCTTTCTCTCCAGCAGGGGAGGGGCCTATTGTGTCTAGGACCCATCCTGATGGATGACCCAGCTCCCTTCTCACTCATAGCTTGGTCCTTCAGAGGTGGTGCTTCAAACATAAGAGTTACTCTTCTGTACGCACTTGAAAGTGCGACAAGGCTCCACCTGTCTTTCTTATGTCTGAGTCTGGTGCTCCTTCAAAGTATGATTTTGACTATGGGGCCTTGTCATTTCTCCAGGATGGGTTTGACAAGGGTCTCGCCTTGAACTCCCTGAGGGTACAAGTTGCAGCTGTGGCTTGTTTTCAGGGTCTAGTGGTTGGCCACATTGTCGCCTCACGTATCTTGCTTCCTCCTGGAGGTGAATCAGTTGCATCCTCCCATGCAGCTCGTAATCCACCATGGGAACTTGGTCTTAGTTTTCGTGCCTTGATGAAAGCACCTTTGAACTACAGAGATGGGCCATGCTTAAAGATATTTCTCTTCTTCATTGCTATTTATTTGGCATACTGCATTTCGGAGTTGCAAGCCCTGACTTTGTAGGGACACATATCTATCTTTCTCAGTGGAAGCAGTCTCCTTCAACTCAGTTCCTTCCTTTTTGCCCAAGGTGGTTTCTGCCTTCCACGTTAACCAGGTGGTTAACCAGGTTTCTCTCCTGTCTTTTTCCTCTGAGTAATATACTGGTAGAGACCAGGAATTTTTCCTGGTAGATGTAATCAGGGTGCTTCTTCGATACTTGAAGGTGACCATTCCTTTTGACTGAATTTCTGGTTGTGCTGTTTGAACTTTGTTGTATTTGTTTTTAATTGTGATTTTGGAATGGCTGTTGTAAACCACCTAGTTTTATGTGATATATAAGTTTTTTAACCATTAAACCAACCCTTTCTGTAGGTCTGATAGGGTGTTCATCCTGTATGGTAGACTGCATAAAGGAAAGGCAGCCTCCAAGTCCACTTAGGGCACTGGATAAGGGACGCAATAGTCTTAGTTTATGCTTTGAAGAATAGGCCCATGCTTGAGGGATTGAGCTCATTCCACGCTGGCGTAGGATCCTCTTGGGCAGAGGCTAGTTTCATTGCCTCAACTGGCATCTGTCAGGGAGCCACTTGGTCTTCCCTCTCTACCTTCATCAGGCATTACCTCTTAGATCTTCACACTGGGGCGGATGCAGCATTTGTGGCTGTGGTCCTGAGAGCAGCCATGTCTTCTTCCAACCCCCTTGAGTTGTAGCTTGAGTACTTCCCTCTCATCTGGACTGGTCTAGCAGGACGATCGGGAAGGTGAAAATTTACTTATATGATAATTTCCTTTCCTGGGGCTGCAGCTGTTGCTGCCTCTGTGCTTTGCTTTTGCACAGGATTCTGCACTGTCTTTGCAGAAATTCTAGTTGGTTTGATCCTTGTTTGGGGGATTCTCTCTTCTTGTCTTCTTTTGGATTTCATGACTGGTTTCTGTTTATTTGTTTCCAGGTTAGTTTCTGTTGGGTTACCATATGCTTTTAAGGAAATACTAAAAGGTACTCCTAGTTGCCACCAGCACTAGTAACAGTGATTATGTCACTGGACGTTTCTAGTAGTTTCTCTGTCTCCATCATCTGCTGGTAGGGGACATGACCCACTGGTCTGGACTGGTCTAGCAGGACTGCAGGAAAGGAAAATATAAGGTAAGTATAATTTCACCATAGAGACCATCATTTTTAAGTGATATTTACTATATATGCTCCCATTTTTTATAGTCCATTTAATATAAGATAATTGACAAAGAATTTGATACAATCAAATTAGTATTTTATAAAGGCAGCAGAGGCACCTATATGCTTTCGAAAATAGACACCTAGAACCAGCTCCAGCAGAGAATAAATGCTCTCACAATAATTTACACCTGCTCCATAAAAGAGTATAAATTTGTGCATGTATTCTGTATGTGTACATGCATATTTTATAAAATATGTGTGAAAATTATAACTCCGCCCCAGTTCTGCCCAAACTATACTATGAATGCCTACGTCTGGTCCACTTAAAACTACGCACAGTTTTATAAGAGTAATTTTCTGCATATAAACAATACTTTCTCCGGGAACAATCAGGAAGTCAGTCCTCACATATGGGTGATGTCGGCACCGACAGAGCCCTCGTGGAAGCATCTCCCCAACTTTCAAAGAAAGCCTTTGGGAGATGTCAGCATGCATGCCTGGTCCCCTTCCCGTCTAAGGGTGCCATGTACTCTTTCCGCCTACTGACCTCGGTGGCTCGGCGTCGGGTTTGATTTATCTTTTTTTTTGTAGCCTTTCGTTCTTTTCTTTTTCTGGCATCTTTGCACCTTTTTTCTCCCACTGGCAGCCTGGAGAGTCTTCGACCTCACAGGGGTACTTTTTTCCACCATGGCTACCAGTACTACTACTACTACTGAGCATTTGTATAGCACTACAAGTCATACACAGCTCTGCACAAACATGTAAGAGACAGTCTCTGCTCATCAGAGCTTACAATCTAGTCAAGACAGACAACACAGAAGGTGTAGACAGGGATAAGACAAGGGGGAAAGGTAAAGAAACAAGAAGATCAGGTGAGTCAAGATCCAAAAGCAGCAGCAAAGAGGTGAGTTTTCAGCCTGGATTTAAAAACAGTCAGAGAAGGTGCCTGGCGTACAGACACAGGTAGTTTGTTCCAGGCGTGAGGTGCAGCAAGATGAAAGGAGGAAAGTCTGGAGTTAGCAATGGAAGAGAAGGGCACAGATAGAAGCAGTTTGCCAGAAGAGTGGAGTTCCCGAGATGGGGAGAGATAAGAGAAGAAAGGTAGTGAGGAGCTGCAGTGGCTTTAAAAAGTGTGATTGGTGCTCTAAAATTATATCTTTGACCAACACATACGACTACTGTCTCCGCTGCCTTGGGCCAGAACACGACCTGGCAGCCTGAGGTTCTGCAAAAGGATGTCCAGCAAGGCCCTCAAGAGCCACCAGCAGCAGCATGGTAAGTTTTTCCTTGAGTCCCCGATGCCTCCGAAGGCCAGGGCCTTATTTGAGGCCCCGACATCTCAGGCGGAACCATCCAAACCCAAGCCTCATAGGGGGTCCTCAGAAAGGGAGTCTCCCTCTAGGAACCCAGGAAGAAGCAGAAACCCTTGAAGGTAGCGTCCTTGGATGGTTCCGACCGGCCAGGGGCTCCTCGGGCCCGGTCCCACTGACCGAGGCATTCGTCCAAGGCATCAGAGAAGGAGCGGCCTGCGAAGGTCCCCTGGAAGGATCCGACCGTGGACTGGCCTCGGTCCCCAGACACCATCCTTGTCAAGGATTCACCTTTGGGGAGCTGGCACTGGATCCGAATCCCTCGGTTTCCACGCTGAAGGCTGCTGAGCCTTCTGGTCTGGAATCCAGAATGGCGACTCTGGAGCGCAGTTTGTCTGCCTTCGTAGAAACATAGAAACATAGAAATATGATGACAGAAAAAGACCACATGGCCTATCTAGTCTGTCCTTCCATATCAACAACTGCAACAGTCCCCTTTTTTTCTTTTAGAGATCCTCTGTGTTTGTCCCATGCTTTTTTGAATTCAGATCATGTCCTCATCTCTATGGACCAGCAGCGGGCGCTGTTGTCAGGCAAGACCGGTTCATCCGCCCCGACCACTGGGCTCTTGATGTCCAAGACATCCCCGGAGGCAGAGCTGATCCTCGGCCAAGGTCACACTCTGAGTCCCGCTCGATGGGACCGTGGTCATCCCCGACAAGTTTGCTGAGCATGCTACAAGGCATCAGGGGCCCCAGAGCAGACCTCCTACAAGTCCTCGATGGACTACTCCAAGTGGGAGATGGAGGATGAGGAGTCCCCCGATACCCGATGCCACCGCGACATCCCTTCTGACCCTACTGTCTTGGAGCTTTGGCGGTAGACCCCGCCCAAGGAGATGGTCTTCCTGGACTTTTTCAAGGACATGTCTAAGGCCCTGGCATTCCCGACTGAGTCGGAGGAGGACCCTCGAGCGGATGAGTTGGAAATCCTCCAGTATGAGGCCCCTCCGCGGGAATCGCTCACGGTGCCTATCCCTCCCATCCTGGAACTGCTAATGCTCCAAATGTGAGAGACACTGGCTTCGGTGCCGGTGGTGAGCAAACAGCTCGATTCAGTGTATCAAGTCCACCGGAACCCGGGCTTCCAAAAGTCACGGTTGCCACATAACTCCATGGTGGTGGAGTCGGCCATGCGTCGGCTGAAAAGCCAAAAGACGCACTTCTTGGTGCCCCCTGGCAAGGAGACCTGCACCCTGGACGCCCTCGACAGAAAGTGCTACCAGGGGTCAATGCTCATCTGCCGCATCCAGGCCTACCAGCTCTACATGGGGATGTATTTGAGAGACATGGTGAAGGAACTTGCTGGGTTCTCAGCTGGTCTTACTAGGAACCCTTGCAGAGGTTCAAGGACCTGGCCAAAGCAGTCCTTGAGCGCTCCAAATTCATGTCTCAAGCGGCCTATGATGGGTTTAAATCGGTGGCCCAAGTAGCCGTGGCAGGCATCGGTGCATGCCGCCAAGCTTTGCTACAATTGTCCAATCTCGAGCAGTGGGTTCAGGACAAATTGGTCAATGTCCCCTGCCAAGGAGAGAACTCTTTGGCAAACCCATGACTGACAATGCTGCAAAGCTGGAAACCGACTTCATGACGAGGACCAGGATCTCTAAAACAACCGCTGCCCCTTCCTGATGGAAGGGCTTAGGTAAAAAGTCCTCTTACCCGAGGAAGGAAGCTGCTTACTGAAACTGCCCACCTTATCAGGCCTCCCCGGTTCCCCAACAGAGTCAGCAGGCCAAGGGACATGGGCATGGCCCGCATATACAGAAGGCTCCAAAACCCCAGGCACCGGCCCCAGCCCAGCCAGTGGGGAGCTTTTGACTCCTTGAGCATAGCCTCTCAACCCCAAGGAGATCAGCAGCCCACAGGGGGACGTCTGGCCCTCTATGCCCAGAGATAGCGTAGTTACTCACCTGTAACAGGTGTTCTCCGGGGACAGCAGGAATCAGTCCTCACATATGGGTGACATCGGTGCCGATGGAGCCCTCGTGTGGAGCAAATCTTTAGCTTTCAGAGAAAGCCTTTGGGAGTTGCCATCATGCATGCGCGGTCCCCTTCCCGCCCAAGGGTGCCATCTTGCTCAGTCAAATGACACAGTCAAAAAGATGGCAAAAAAAGGATAAAACAATAACGAAAATAGGACTGCAACTCCAAGGGGAGGAGGGAGGGTCGTGAGGACTGATTCCTGCTGTCCCTAGAGAACACCTGTTACAGGTGAGTAACTACGCTTTCTCCGGGAACAAGCAGGAAGTCAGTCCTCACATATGGGACTCCCCAGCTATAGGCTACTGAGAACCCATAGCTAAAAAATGCTCCCTCTATGAGAGCCGCAAGTAGCCGCAATAGCAATACAACTAATGGAATAGCACTCCGGTAGCCTGAACACAGAGAGGTCGGAGGGCAGGAGTTGCCTAGACCTTGAAAAGGTTACAGAGTACAGCATGGCCGAAGGCACTATCCTGCTGGGACTCCCTGTCCAGGCAGTAATGGGTCACGAAAGTCTGACTTGAAGACCAGGTAGTGGCCCGACAGATGTCTGCCAAAGCAACAGAGCGCAAATGAGCTACTGATGCCGCCATGGCCCTGGCCCTATGGGCCGTAACCCGACCCTCCATTGGAAGCTCGTCTGCCCTGTATGCCCAGGCAATGCAGTCTGCCACCCAGGTGGACAGTGTACACTTAGATACCACCACCCCCAGCTTACTGGGGTCATAAGAAACGAAAAGCTGAGAAGCCTTCCGATGCTGTTGCATACGCTGGAGATAGAAGGCCAGTGCCCTCTTACAGTCCAGGGTGTGCAGGACCGACTCTGCCCGACTGGCATGCAGTCTGGGGAAAAAAGACAGGCAGAACCACCTCCTGGTTGAGGTGGAATGAGGAGACCACTTTCAGAAGGAACTTTGGGTGTGTACGTAGCACCACCCAGTTCCTATAGAAGCTGGTGTAGGATCTATCCGACACTAGGGCCTAGAGCTCACTCACCCGCCGAGCGGATGTGAGCGCCACCAGGAAAACCACCTTCCAAGAAAGATAGCATAGATGGTAGGTAGTCATTGGCTCAAAAGGCGACTTAGTAAGCTGCCCTAACACCACATTGAGATCCCACTCGGTCGCCAGAGGACGCACCGGGGGTTTCAAAAGAAGTAAGCCTCTCAGGAACCGAGAGACCAATGGGTGGGCAGAAAGAGGCTTCACATCCACTGAAAAGTGATGCGCCGCAAGGGCACTGAGGTACACCCTCACAGAGTTGGACTTGAGGCCCAAATCGGAGAGATGGAGAAGGTTTTGTAGAACCACCCCCACTGGGCAAGAGAGAGGATCGATCTCCCGCTCCTTGCACCATGCCTCAAACCTGCGCCACTTCAAGGCGTATGCCCGTCTGGTCGACAGCCTCCGCGAGGCCAGCAAGACCTCCTCAATATTTTTTGGGAGGAGGAGCGAAACAAGGATTACCCTTTCAGCCACCACGCCATCAAGTTGAGGGAGCTGAGATTGGGATGCAGGAGAGAGCCCCCCTCCTGAGACAGGAGACATGGGGAGGACCCCAAAGGGATTCGGGCCTCCACCTCTAGCTGCAGAAGAAGTGGAAACCAGGGCTGCCTGGGCCACTGAGGCTCTGTCCTGCAGAATCTTGAATAGCGTCTTGGCTACCAGAGGTGTCGGGGGGAACGCATATAGAAGATCCCCGGACCAGGATATCAGAAACGCATTGGCAGCCACCCTGTGCGGATGGGGTCACCTGCAGCAGAAAAGAGGCAACTGGTCATTGTCCGGACTCGCAAACATGTCCATCACCGGCCGCCCCCAAGTCTGGAAGAGCCAATTGGCTACCCCGCAGTCCAGTTGCCATTCGTGGGGTTGGAGAATCTTGCTTAGCCTGTCTGCTAGCTAGTTGTCCTGGCCCGGCAGATAGACTGCTTGGAGACGAATGCCATGCCAGACTGCAAAGGAGCAGAGATCTATGTTTCCTGACATAGGATGCGGGACCAATGCCACCCTGTTTGTTCACATAGAACATGGCTACCTGGTTGTCTGTCTGCAGCAGGACAGATTCGTGGTCCAGGAGCTGCCTGAAAACCTGCAGTGCTAGATGGATGACATGAAGTTCCAAGAAATTGATTTGTTGGGTCCTCTCGCTGGGGGACCACACTCCTTTAGTAGTGAAACCTTGGCAATGGGCCCCCCAGCCCAGCAGGGATGCATCTGTGGTCAGGGCCCTTGTGTGCAGAGACACCTGGAAAGGCATCCCTGCCTCCAAGTGATGTGGATGGAGCCACCATGTCAGGGACCTTACCAGACATCTGGATACCTTGACCCTGTCCTGAAGGCGCCCTGAGGCCTGAGACCACTGGTCCCTGAGGCACCACTGAGCGGTCTTCATGTGGAGGCAGACATCCGGGGTCACATGGACTGTGGAAGCGCAGAAAAAGCCTTGCTGAAACTGCAGGCTTGCGACTCACTTGCCTTGCCAGAGCCATAAGCTTGCTTGCCCTGTCTGGAGGCAGATAGGCCTTTGCCTGAAGGATGTCGAGATTGGCCCCAATGAACTCTAACTGCTGAGTTAGGGTAAGGCTGGACTTGGAGTAGTTGACTACGAACCCTAGGTGTTGCAACACCTGGATGGTGCGAGTTGTGGCCTGGTGGGCCTCGATGGCCGAGGAACCCCTGATGAGCCAGTCATCGAAATAGGGAAATACAAAGACCCCTTGGAGCCTGAGAAAGGCGGCAACCGCTAGACACTTTGTGAACACCCTGGGGGCTGAGGCAAGGCCGAAAGGAAGTACCCTGTACTGGTAGTGATTGCTCCCCACCACAAAGCGTAGATATTGCCTGTGGCTTGAGTGTATTAGGATGTGTGTATACGCATCTTTCAGGTCTAAGGAGCATAGCCAGTCTCCCTGGCGGAGGTAAGGCAGCAATATTCCAAGGGAGAGCATCTTGAACTTCTCCCTCACCAGGAATTTGTTGAGGTTGCACAGGTCGAGGATGCGTCTGAGGCCTCCTGTCCTTTTTGGCACCAGAAAGTACCTGGAATAGAAGCCTCTTCCCTGCAAGTGGTGGGGCACCGGTTCTACCACTTGATCCTTGAGAAGACCTGCTAAATCCTTCAGAAGAAGGTCCCAGTGAAGTGGAGACCTGATGGGCTCTCCTGGAAAATAATGAGGAGGCACCTGGGCCAGGTGAAGAAGATAATCATCTTGGACTACTTGTAAGACCCAGATATCGGTGGTAATGGCTGCCCACCTGCGGGCATACAGAGTCAGCCGGCCTCCTGTGATCTGCCTTTCTCCTGTGGGAAGAATGGCCATGCTGTAGGAGTCAAAAACCACTGCCAGGCTGGGCCGGAGCTGGTGCCTGGGATTTGGGGCTTTTCTGCTTACACTAGCCATGCCCCTGTCCCTTGGCCTGCTGCCCCTGCTGGGGAGCCGGGGAGGCCTGAAAATGGGGGTAGCTTCGGTAAGCAGCACCCTTCCTCGGGTAAAAGGGCTTTTTACCTGAGCCCTTCTTGCAAGAAGGGGCAGAGGTCTTCTTGAAGAGCTTTGTCCTCGTCATGTACTCGGTCTCCAACTCTGCGGCCTTGTCGGTCATGGGTTTGCTGAAGAGATTCTCCGCTCGGCATAGGACATCGACCAACTTGTCCTGAACCCATTGTTCGAGGTCTGATGACTACAGCCATGCCTGGTGGCATGCACCAATGCCAGCTGCGGCTACCCGGGTCACCAGCTCGAACCCGTCATAGGCCGCCCGCGACATAAGCTTTGAGCACTCATGGACAGCTTTAGACAGGCTCTTGAAGCACTGCAAAGGTTCCTTGGAGAGACCAGCTGAGTACCAGGCGAGTTCCTTCGCCAGGTCCCTCAGGTACATGCTGGTAGGCCTGGATCTGACAAGTCAGCATTGACCCTGAAAGCACTTCCTGCCAAGGGCACCCTAGTTGCGGGCCTCCCTACTGGGAGGCACCGAGGAGTGCATCTTCTGGCTCTTCAGCTGGCGCATGGCTGATTCCACAACCATAGAGTTGTGCGGCAACTGTGACTTCTGAAACCCAAGGCTCCGGCAGACTCGATACATTGAGTTGAGCCGCTTGCTGACCACCAGCACTGACGCCGGTGTCTTCCGCATCAGTCGTTCCAGGATCGGAGGCATGGGTACAGTAAGGGTCTCCTGAGGAGAGGCCTCATACTGGAGAATCTCAAGCTCGTCAGCTCAAGGATCCTCCTCGGAATCCGTGGGGAACACCAACGCCTTGGACATATCCCGCATGAAGTCCAAGAACCTCATGTCCTACGGGGGGGGGTCATTCTCCGAGGCTCAGATACCGGGGAGTCAGATGGTACATCCCTGTGCCGGCGGGTATCCGGGGACTCCTCATCCTTGGTTTCCCATGCCAATGCCTCCGAGGAGGAATCGGGGGGCTCCTCAGGCATTGAGGGCTCCGGCACAGACTGCCACAACACCGGTAGACTCGGTAGCGACGACCTCGGTCCCGAACAGGAGGGCCTCGAGTATCAGCTCGGCCTCCGGGGTCGACTTCGATGTTGAGGGCCCGGTGGTCGGCGCGGAGGAACCAGTCAGGCTGGCTATCAACGCCCGCTGCTGTTCCATGAAGGCAGTAAAACTGCGCTCCAAGGCTTCCATTCTGGATTCGAGTCCGGAAGGCTCCACGGCCACCTGCTCGGGTCCTGACGAGAACCTCTGCTGATCCGCATCATGACGAGGCATCTTCGCCAGGCGCCCCGACTCCGATGATCCTGGCTGGTGCTCAGGGCTCCGCGACCAGCCCTGGGAAGAACCGGGTCGCTCGGAGCCATCCAGAGATGCCGCCCTCGAGGATTTCTTCTTCCTCTTATGTTCCCTCGAGGGAGACCCCCGCTCCGAGGAACCTCGACGCTGCTCGGGCTCGGACAGCTCCCCCCGGGACGTGGAGGCCTTGGACAAGGTCCTGGCTCTCGGAGGCACGGACACAGAGAAAATTCTATCATGATGCTGCTGATGGCTCTTCAGGGCCTTCAAGGACATTTTCCTACATGGGCCACAGACCGACGGGTCATGGTCGGGCCCGAGGCACTGGAGACAGCAGTCATGCGTATCGGTGAGAGACATCAGTTTCGTACACCGATTGCATTTTTTGGACTCGCTAGCAGCCATTGGGGGAAAAAGAACTCCTGCAAGGTCGAAGACTCGGGCTGCCAGTGAAAAAGAAAAAAAAGGCACGAACGCCAGTCACGAAGGACAAAAACCGAAAAATGGAGACGGACTCGACACCAACGTACTGAGCCAAAGGCAGGAAGAGGCACCGATGTCGACCGGTCGAGAAAAAGGAGAAAAAAAATCAACTTTTTTACGGGGACACAAGGACTACGTCCGAAGAGCTCCGCGGAAAAAAGGAGACTGAGCAAGATGGCACCCTTGGGCAGGAAGGGACCGCGCATGTGTGATGGCAACTCCCAAAGGCTTTATCTGAAAGCTGGGGATTTGCTCCGCACGAGGGTTCAATCTGCGCCGACATCACTCATATGTGAGGACTGACTTCCTGCTTGTTCCCGGAGAAGGATGTCCATCACCAATGATTCCTGGGCACTTCGGGTGATCAGGGTGGGTTACCACCTCCATCTAACTCAGGCATCTCCCCCATATTTCCCAGGAGAGCCCTTCCCTCGGGACCTTCTTCTGAAGGAGTTGACAGGTCTTCTCGAGGACAAATCGGTGGAACCGGTGCCCCACCATCTGAAGGGCAAAGGGTTCTACCCCAAGTACTTCCTTGTGCCAAAAAGGACAGGGGGCCTAAGGCCCATTATTGACCTGCGCAACCTCAACAAATTCTTGGTGAGGGAGAAGTTCAAGCTGCTCTCCCTTGAAACGTTGCTGCCATGCCTCCAGCAGGGAGACTGGCTATGCTCTTTAGACCTCAAGAATGCTTATACCCACATCCTTATCCACCCCAGCCACAGGCAGTACCTGCGGTTCATAGTGGGGGGGCAGACATTTTCAGTACAGGGTGCTCCCCTTCGGCCTAGCCTCTGCCCCAAGAGTTTTCACAAAATGCCTGGTGGTCATAGCCGCCTTCCTCCGGCTCCAGGGGGTCTTCGTCTTTCCCTACCTGGATGACTGGCTCATAAAGGGAGGCACGGCCTCAGAGGTGCAGCAGGCCACCGCACACACCATTCAGCTCCTACAGCACTTGGGTTTTGTCATAAACTGCCCTAAGTCTTACCTCCTTCCGACACAGCATCTGGAGTTTATTGGGGCAAATATCGACACTCTCCAGGCAAAGACTTTCTTGCCCAGGGACCGAGCCGATCGTCTCGGGGCTCTGGCTCAGGACATGCGGTGCCGTCCCTCGGTGTCTGCTCAGCTTCTCCTGCGCCTCCTTGGGCATATGGCCTCCATGGTCCACATCACCTCAGATGCTCACTTCCACATGAGGGCGGTGCAGTAGTGTCTCCGGAACCAGTGGTCTCAGGCCACTGGCCGCCTATGGGACAGGGTTTCTGTGGCCTGCTAATTGGCAGATTCTCTGGTCTGGTGGCAATCTCCCCAGCATCTCAAGGAGGGCATGCCTTTTCAGGCCCCATGCCCCTCCAGGGTCCTCACCACGGATGCCTCCCTGCTCGGCTGGGGAGCCCACTACGGAGATCTCCGCACTCAGGGCAACTGGTCACCGGACGAGAGCACCCAGCAGATCAGTCTCCTGGAGCTCCGAGCCATACACATAGCCCTGAGGGTTTTCTGTCACCACCTGTGCCACCAGCCACTTCTGGTCCAGGTAGACAACCAGGTGGCGATGTTCTATATAAACAAACAAGGGGGCACAGGGTCTCGTACCCTTTGTCAGGAGGCTCTAGCCCTCTGCTCATACGCAATCCGACAGTGTATCCTCCTGCGGGCAGTGTACCTGCCCGGTCAGGACAACCAGCTGGCCGACAGGCTCAGCAGAGTTCTCCAGCCGCAAGAGTGGCAACTGGACCCCAGGGTAGCCAGCCTGCTTTTCCGGCTCTGGGGAAAAGCCGTGATGGATCTGTTCACCAGCACAGACAACTTTCAGTTGCCCTGCTTCTGCTCCCAGCAGGCCCACCCCTCTGGGGTGGCAGCAGATGCATTCCTGGTCTCATGGTCAGGAGGCCTCATGTATGCCTTCCCTCCTACCCCGCTGATCGCCAAGACCTTGTTCAGGACACTCCGCAACCATGCCTCTCTCATCCTGATAGCTCCTCGGTGGCCTAGGCAACTGTGGTTCCCGTTGCTTCTAGAGTGGAACCACACCCATCCCCTTGGGGACTGCCTTGGGACTCCTATCTCAGGAGGATCTCTCTCCTACACCACAATCTTGGGTCCCTGTTGCCGACAGCGTGGTTGCTGAGAGGGTGACTCTGGCCCTCTTCAACCTTCTGGTTGAAGTGGAAGACATCCTGCTGGCCTCTCGCAAGGCATCTACTAGGAAGGCTTGTGCCCTCAAATGGCACAGGTTGTCTGTTTGGTGCACCGATCATGGGGCTGACCCTTTCTCCTGTCTGGTGGCTCTGGTGTTACAGTACCTTCTCCAGTTCTCTCAGTCTGGGCTCAAGTCTAACTCCGTCCGGGTTCACCTCACTGCCTTGGCGGCGCACCACCATCCAGTGGATGGTAGCTCCTCTCAGTCCAGCCATTGGTGACCTGTTTTCTTCGGGGCCTGCTCTTATCGAAGCCCCCAGTTTGATTTCCGGCAACTGAATGGGACCTCAATGTGGTGTTGGGGCAGCTCACTCACCCGCCCTTTGAACCTCTGGCTACCTGCCACCTCAGCTACCTCTCTTGGAAAGTGACTTTCCTAGTTGCGCTCACCTCCGCTCGCAGAGTTAGTGAGCTTCAGGCCCTTCTGACAGAGGTGCCCTATACCAGGTTCTACAAGAACAGAGTGGTGCTTCACACACACCTCAAATTCCTGCTGAAGGTAGTGTCACACTTCCATCTCAACCAGGAAGTGGTGCTCCCTACCTTCTTTCCAAGACCCCACTCCAGTCGAGTGGAGACGGTCCTTCACACCTTGGACTGTAAGAGGGCTTTATCGTTCTATATACAATGCACTCAGGGCCACCGCAAAGCTTCTCAGCTTTTCATTTCCTACGATCCCAGTAAGCTGGGGGAGGTGGTGACTAAGCGTACACTGTCCACATGGGTGGCAGACTGTATCGCCCTCTCTTATGAGCAAGCGAGCCTCCCGCTGGAAGGCCACATCATGGCACACCATGTCAGGGCCATTGCAGCCTCAGTGGCAAACTTGCACTCTGTTCCGATGGTGGACATCTGCCAGTCCGCCACCTGGTCTTCAGTCCATACCTTCTCAGTCCATTACTGCCTGGAAAGAGAGTCCCGACAGGACAGTGCCTTCGGCTAGCCTGTGCTCCGTAGCCTTTTCGAGGTTTAGGCAACTCCTACCCTCCGACCCTTCTCTGTTCAGGCTACCGGAGTGCTGGTTTCATCAGACGCAGGGGTCCTACTGTGGTCTGTGGGCACAGACTCAATTGCTGCTGCTTGCAGCTCCCCATGAAGGAGCCCTGTTTTGCTATGGGCTTTCAGTAGCCTGTAGCTGGGGAGTCCCATATGTGAGGACTGACTTCCTGCTTGTTCCTGGAGAAAGCGTAGTTACTCACCTGTAACAGGTGTTCTCCGGGGACAGCAGGAATCGGTCCTCACAATCCTCCTTCCTCCCCTTGGAGTTGCTCCTTTGCCATCTTTTATTTTTGTTGTCTTTTAGCTATGTCATCTGACTGAGCATGATGGCACCCTTGGGCGGGAAGGGGACCATGAATGCATGGTGGCATCTCCCAAAGACTTTCTTTGAAAGCTGGGGGGATGATTCCGCGAGAGCTCCGTTGGTGCCGATGTCACCCATATGTGAGGACTGATTCCTGCTGTCCTCGGAGAACACCTGTTACAGGTGAGTAACTACGCTTGACATGTGGAAAATGCTTTATAAAACTGTCTCTTAAGGAGATCATTCCCGTCCAGGAATAGCGGCGTTGGACATCCAACCTGCGATCTGTTCCTGGACCCTATTCAGATCCCAGCGCTCCCCGCATGTACAGGGCCATTGTGCAGGAAGCACTGGATGGGGCAGGAGGGAGTGGCACAAGAGGCCATTTAGGTCAGGCCTCTGTATGTCCTCTGGTGCTAAGATGGATGCCCACCTTATTCCACCCCGATGGTGGAATAAGTGCCGGGCAGTGAGGAAAACAAGTGCTGCAGCCCCATCGTGCCACTGTGGGAGAGCGTCAGCCACCCAATCCTGGCCATGGGGGGCCCCTGGAAGGGGTCAGATGGCGGGGTGACAGCTCCGGGTCTGGCAATTCTGTGCCTCTGACTGGACATGCGAGTGCCATGGCGATGGGACACTATGGCACCGGCACAGCAGCCGGAGCGTTGTGCAGGCTAGGTGTACAGGATAATGGATGGCTCATGGCATGGAATCGGATGCACGCTGGGCCATCTAAGTACCCGATTCTGCATCCACGGGAATGTACAGCTCTTGCAGTTGCGGAATTGGGTATAAGTTGGGCCCATCCATGTTTTGGGTATCCCGAGGGCCCAGCCATGCACCTGTCAGAATCAGCCTCCATGGGGGTAATTCTCTAACAGGATGTCTATGTTTAAAGCCTTTTAAGCCTAATTTATAATGGCAGCATAGGGGCCAGTTCCCGTAGTGTGTATACTGATATGCACCAATATATGCCTGCATTTAAAGTTGGTGTGTAAATGTGTGTGTATAGAAACATAGAAAAATGATGGCAGATAAAGATCATATGGTCTATCCAGTCTTCCCTTCCGTATACTAAGCTTTACAGTCCCATTTTTCCCTTAGAGATTCTCTGTGTCTGTATCATGCCTTCTTGAATTCAGATACAGTCCTTATCTCTACTACCTCCACTAGGAGACTATTCCATGCATCTACCACTCTTTCCATAAAGAAATATTTCCGCATATTACTCCTGAGTCTATTCCCTTTCACCTTCATCCTATGCCCCCTCATTACAGAGGTTTTTTTTAAATTGAAAGAGGCTCTTCCCCTGTGCATTCGTGTCATGGAGATATTTAAATGTCTCTATCATATTGCCCCTCTCCTGCCTTTCTTCCAAAATATACATATTGAGGTCTTTAAGACTGTTCCCATATGCTTTATCACGAAGATCTCTGATCATTTTGGTAGCCACCCTCTGCACCGACTCCATCCTGTTTATATTCATTTGAAGGTGTGGTCTCCAGAAATGCACACAACACTCCAAATGAGGTCTTGCCAGAGACTTATAAAAGGAACTATCACCTCCTTTCTTCTGCTGGCCATTTCTCTCCCAAGTGTACTTTGGCTTTCACCATTGTCTTTTCTAGCTGCTTAACTACCTTAAGATCATTAGAAACAATCACCCCACTCTTTTTTCGTGGACAATAGTACTTCACCTCCTATACTGTACTCTGCATGTACCCATTTATTTGCTAAGATATGTGCACACGTTGCAACTCTGCTGCTGGGCTTGCATATGCATGGCACAAGTAGAAGTTCGCGTAGTGTGGTAAGCAGACATACGCATATGTGTATAAATGACTGCTCAATTTTATAAAAGCCTTTTCTGCACTTAAAAATGACTTGTGCACAGAGAGAACTTTATCAAATAACCCCCTTAAAGTAAAACTGTACTCTGATATGGCTCCACATCTACACAGGCTTAACAAGTTCAATTCTTTCCAGGCAGTTCCTGTTCTAGAAAATATTTAAACAGATTTGGGTAATTCCTATAATTACATGGACAAATCTTTCAAACATCAGCCTGTACGTTTTTTATGTTCCATTTACAGTAATATTGGGATCAATATCCAAATATTTTCGGTGGAGAAGCTGATGAAGTCCTGCAGGCTGATCCAGTATGCAGAGCTCTCTCCTAGCTTCATGGAACATTTGTTTTAAACACTGTCAGTCTCTTTTTTTCTGCAGCCATACTAGAAATTGTTTGTGCTCTCTCTTTTCCTGACACTGTATTTTTATTTTTACAAGCTAAAAAGACAGCAGGCCTGATATTCAAAAAAAGGCTAAACTCCTAAATTTAGGCCCCTATGTTAGGCTCCTAAATTTGTGCCCTATCTTCAGCCATATTTACGAGCCTAAATATTCAGCTGAAAATTCATCCTAATTAAGAACTTAAAATATATACACCTAAATTTAGGCCTGCCATTCGTTTAACTAGATTTATGAGCCTAATTTAGAAGCCTAGTGCTGAAAGTGCTAAGCTACTTACTTTTTTACCCCCGCCCTAAATCTGCCTCCATTGCCACCCACTTTTTTTATTTTCCTAAATTTAGATTAGTGAAATTTTAAGAAAAAATTTAGGCCCTTAACCCTAGTAAATTTTCAAAGAGGCCAGCTTAGGAGCATAACTTTCAAAGTTAGGAGCATAAAGCCTTGCAATATCGGGGCCAACATTTTTTTTCCCGGAGCTCTCTGCTCTCAGCCTCGGCTACTTTTTTGTTCACTGGCTCTACAATAAAAATTTTAAAAAAGAGTCTTCAAAATACTTCAGAAACTCCTGTCATACCAGAGTCTACCTTGCAACCGACTACCGTGCTTGAACCAAAGCCTGCTCTGAATTCTCCTCCTCCTTCAGGACTATTTAGTTCACTGTCAGGGGAGAGAGTAATAAAGAAAGATAAGAAGCTGAGCTGCACAGGTCAGCATACCATACTGTCGGCAGTAACAGTTTCAGGAGCCACTGGCTATGCACAAGTACTATGTTTACACCCCTAACACCCTTGTATGATGCAAGGCCATTGGAAGCTCTTCTGCAGCCTACTAAAAAGCGCACCGAGACAAAACATAGACCCACTTTGCAATCGCTGCATGCCAAGCTTAGTAACCACCAGAGGACACTCACCAGCACCCTTTCATACCAGCACAACCTAGGGTTGCCAACCGGCCGGTTTTCAGCTGGCCTGGCCGTTTTTTCCATGGCCAGGCCGGTTTTACAGATGTAAAACCGGCCATTGAAAAGTCGGTTTTTTGCTCTGGCCGCAAGATCGGGAGCGGCCAGAGCAAAAAAACGGCTTTTGTCCCGAAGTCCGCGGCGCGAACGCGATTCCCCAAAGCAGTGCAGCCGCTGCTTCTGCTTAGTACAGAGCAGCGGCTGCAATACACTTACATTGAAAACTAAAGATAAACTGTGTGAGGAGCCCTCCGGTCATCGCAGAGCCCGAGGAAGTGATGTCATGGGGGCGGGCTCCTCACAGGTTGTCTTTCCTTTTCAAATTAACTTTAGCTGCAATAAAGTTAATTTGAAAAGGAAAGACAACCTGTGAGGAGCCTGCCCCCATGACATCACTTCCTCGGGCGCTGCGATGACGGAGGGCTCCTCACACAGTTTGTCTTTACTTTTCAAAGTAAGTATATTGCAGCCGCTGCTCTGTACAAAGCAGAAGCAGCAGCTTGGGCGGGGGGGGGGGTGGTGGTGTGAGTGAACCAGCAAGGGGGGGGGGGTGGTGTGAGTGAACCAGCAGGAGGGGGGGTTGGTGTGAGTGACCCAGCAGGAGGGGTGAGTAAGTGACCCAGCAGGAGGGGTGAGTAAGTGACAGGGGGGTGGGTGAGTGAACCAGCAGTGGAGGGGGGGGGTGGTGTGAGTGAACCAGCAGGGGAGGGGGGTTGGTGTGAACCAGCAGGGGAGGGGGGTTGGTGGGAGTGAACCAGCAGGGGAGGGGGGGGTGTGAGTGACCCAGCTGGGGAGGGGGGTTGGTGTGAACCAGCAGGGGAGGGGGGTTGGTGTGAGTGAACCAGCAGGGGAGGGGGTGAGTGAGTGACAGGGGGGTGGGTGAGTGAACCAGCAGGGAGGGGAGGGGTGGTGTGAGTGAACCAGCAGGGGAGGGGGGGTGAGTGAGTGAACCAGCAGGGGAGTGAGGTGAGTGAGTCAGCAGGGGGGGTGAGTGAGTGAACCAGCACTGAGGGGAGGGGATGTGAGTGGACCAGCACTGAGGGGGGTGTGAGTGAATCCTCGGTAATTTTTGTGGGTGGGGCTGGGGGCGGAGAATGGGTGGAGCATGGCGAGCCACAGGTGTCGGTTTTTCTCGGTGAAAAAGTTGGCAACCCTAGCACAACCTGTGTTAAGTGCAACATTGATTGCCTTCACTTCCTGTCACCTCAGCTTTCACTTCCTCAGCTTAGTCCCATGTTGTGTCCTCCCTTACAGATATCCTCACAGCAGACATCTTTTTTTCTTTTGATGCAAAAGTTCCTACTAGAAATCACCAGCATGCTGCAACACTCCATAATATCCTCTATTTCAGTAACTCTCCAGCCCTCGCAAGGATCCCCCTCCCAAGGGTCACATTCTTTGTACATTGCCCCCACACCTCCACATTTGAAGAGTTGCCCCCTCAAGGATGTGACCTCTGAGGTCCTGCCTCAGCCCACCTGGCTGCCCACTACCTGCTGGGACCACCTAGATCTCAGTTCTGTTGGTGAACTATCTAAACTCCATGATTCAGACAAGGAGGCAGAGGAGCATGAAATGTCCTCTCCTAACCCTATAAGACAGCAGCCTTCCTACCCTAGATTCCCACTTAAGTTCAGCAAAGCTCTAGCCTTGGGATCTGTTGAAATTATGTCTACTAGAAATGATTTTCAATCCATGTCTGTGCCTAAGGACGTCTTTGCCATACCTCTTCATGAGGACCTGCAAGATTTGCAGCTCACCACTTGGCGTACAGCTCTCTCAGTTAAAGCATCTTCACACCATCTGAGGCTAGATTAACAGGGGGCCTGGGGCACTTGCATGCACAGCTACCTCATCTGTCTATTTTATCAGAAGCTGCACCTAAATGCTCAAAATCTTCAAAAGTATCTTCTCATACTCCTCCGGATAAGGACCAATGGATTTTAGATATATCTTACGTCCTACTGTATCAAGGTTATATGTTAACCTTAAAATTTTTAGCACACCACCTACAGATCCTACACTATCATTATTCTTTAATAGAACAGGTTACTGACACAAATATCTCCAAGGATGACTTGGGTTAAGCCCACCTTGCTATTCAGGAGTGTGCCTATTATCTTTTAAGAACTATTTATGATGCCTATGATATCACATCACTCAGCAGCAGTAACTATCACAGCGAGCAGAACAGCATGACTCTACTCATCAGGCCTTTGTAAAGATTAACATGACTGCCTTGTGGATGCCCCTTGCATGGGTGACTCCAGATTTGGAGACAAAGTCAAAATAGTGTTATATGGGTTAAAGATAATTCTTCCACAGTCTGGGAACTATCCATTCCCACACCTGAAGCTGCCTCCCAATATCTCAAATTTCAACCTGTTTATTTCAGGAAATCCTATTCTCAGCAGTACTTTCAGTACTTCTACCCCAGATGTTGCTACCAATTTTATGTGAGGCCCACTCCTCAGTGCCAGGCCTCTCCAGCATATCTCACACATCAGAGACCTAGGGAACACAAATAACAATCCACACCAGCTGCAGTTCCCATCAAACCGAATCTTCTCTTTTGACGATCTACTAGTAGGAAGCAGACTAGGCCAGCCATCACATTTGATTTGATTTATTGGTGCTTGATATACTGCTTTTCTTGTGTAAAGACAAAACAGTTTTCAAATATAATTACAAAAAGAATCAAGAAAAAGAATGCCATAAATTTGACAGGAAAGAGGAAGTGAGAAATCAGTAGTAAGAAAGGTTTCAGTAAAAAGGAGAGGGCAATATTAGCTTGTGCTCCGGGCAACCTAGGCTCCATACGATCAATGGGTCCTAACCACTGTGAATCAGGGATATCGTCTGCAGTTCTTGAGCCTCTCTCCATCGACACCACTAGTGCGGCAGTGTCCTTCAACTCAGCAGCATTCAATGATCCTTCAGAAGGAACTCTCATATTTCCTGGAGGCTAGAATTATGAAACTTGTCCATGCTTCCCAGTGTGGAAAATGTTTCTAGTCAGCATTCTTCCTTATTCCAAAGAAGATGGGTAGACTACATCCTATCCTAGACATGAAGCAACTGAATCTTTAACTCAAAAAACAAAAATTCAAAATGAAATTTGTGTCTGCAAAGGCTTGGATCAAGCTGGCATCGGAGTAGGATGCTATGTATAGGCTCTTCTTATTTTGTTCCGAGTTGCTACCTCTGTTCCTCTTACCTCTCATAATGGGGTCAAAGAAGAGAAATCAGAAGAGCATTCCCTTGGGCTCCTTGGCTGATTCAGCTTCTTTGGAGTAAGTGGGGTTCCAGCACACAGCAATGTCATCAGCAGTGGTGGATCCGAGGTACTCTGCATCGGATCTGAGCAGTGAAGAGGTGGTTCTTAGCCCCGATAGTTGCATCACCCCAGTTCAACCAGGAAGTGCTTCCCGTGATGTTGGGCTGCTTCCCCTGCCAACCTGCACAAGCACACTGGCTGGTGTGAGAGCTGAGGGTAACCCCCTTGAGAGGTCTGGCCTGCCTACAGCAAGGGGAGGAGGTGTTCCAGGCCCTGCAACTCCGGGTCAACATGAACGATCTTGAAATACTTTTAGGAGAACTCTGGACATAAGTAGAAAGGGAGGGAAGGCGTACATCAAACCCTTACCCCAAGGAATTGCAAATGCACCCTGATCCGGGATGGTGCTACTGTGGGAAGCTCTGACCTTCAGCATGGACTTGGGTTTCTAAACACATGCAGGTAACTTTGGATTGCTTATGGGACATGGTAGTGATTCTCAATGACTCTTTGGCCTCTATGTTGGTAAATATGAACTCTGACGTAATTTCAGTGAAACCTGTGTTCTATGAAGTCTCTCAGAAACAGATACAGCAAGTGATCAGAGTATCCCAGCTTGAATCTCGTTTAGGTGAGCTTCAAATGCTGGGCAACATTCATACCAAGGATAGTATGGCACAGTCTCGGAGGTTGGAGTAGCTAGCAAGGAGAAATAACTTACATTTTCTCAATTTTCTTAAATCCCCTTTGCTAAAGCCTCTGAATTTGGTTCGGAAGTACTGCTTGGAGATCTTGAAAATACCTAACGATGCTATGCCTCCCTTAGCGAGGGCTCGGTACTTGGCTTTGCCTTCTGGTTCTGAGGGAAAGGAGAAACCCCATGGGCAAACAACCTCAGAGAGCTTAGATCTCACCGAGTTCCTTGAAAGTTCCTGGAAGTTGTTACAGGAAGAGCTACCTTCTTGGTGTGTTTTGCTCCAGAGATGGACTGGAACTATGTTTTGAGACTTTACTTTCAACATATGCATGCATTGTTTATGGGTTGTAAGATTCAAGTGTTGCCTGATCTATCTCGTGACACCCAAAAGAGGAGGAAGGATTTTTTGAACCTTCATCCTAAGGGGATGGCTTTAGGAGCTGTTTTTCAGTTAAAATTTCCTTGTAAATGTTTTTTGCTTTATCAGTCTAAGTGGTTTCTTTTTTTCTGGCCCTAAGCAGTTGTCTGATTTTCTTTCAGCTAGAAAAAATGTGAATGAGGATTGTTAACTGTTGTCCACATACCCGCAGCCATGATGTAATCTGTGTTCCGTGTTTTTCTTTTATTTTCTTTGTGAATAGGCTCTCTGCTTGCTTTATTTTCTTTTTTTCCATACATGGTCCTTATTGTGGGCTAAAACATTGCTGTACTATTTTCTAGATATCCTTGCATACCCTACTAAGACACTTATCCACTCTTTAATCACCTCCCGTCTTGACTATTGTAACATGCTCCTTGCTGGTCTCCCTCTGAGTCCTCTCTCTCCCCTTCAATCTGTTCAGCACTCTGCTGCATGGCTAATCTTCCACCAGCCTTGTTATGCTCATATTACCCCTCTTCTCAAGTCACTTCATTGGCTCCCTGTCTGTTTCTGCATCCAATTCAAACTTCTCCTGCTGACCTATAAGTTCATTCTCTCTGAAGCTCCTCAGTACCTTTCCTCTCTTATACCTCCCTACACGCCTTCACGGGAACTCTGCTCTTCTGGCAAATCACTTCTACCTGTGCCCTTCTCTTCTATTGCCAACTCCAGACTTCACTCCTTTCATCTTGCTGCTCCTTATGCCTGGAACAAACTACCTGAGTCTGTATGTCAGGCGCCTTCTCTGGCCCTTTTCAAATCCAGGCTGAAAACTCAGTTCTTCGCTTCCACTTTTGGATCTTGACTCACCTGTGTTTCCTTACCATTCCCCCTAGATGTATTTCTATCTACACCTACTGTGTTGTCTGTCTTGACTAGATTTTAAACTCTGATGAGCAGGAACTATCTCTTACATGTGTCTGTGCAGCGCTGCATACATCTTGTAGCGTTATACAAATGCTCAGTAGTAGTAATAATAGTAGTACCTCAAGCCAGGATGTAATCCATAAAGACATTGGCTCTAGACCAATCTGTGGCATGCAGAACTACAGCAAAAACAAACTTGTGACTTCTAGGCCACATGGCTGCAGCAATCCAAGTAGCTCCAAATGCCAAATGGAGAATGAAATCACTTGAATGGCATCTCAAAAGATTTTGGAACAATCTGGTTAGGTGGATCCTCCCTGTCAACCTTTCTATGAATTATTCTTTTGACTTCCTCCAGTACAGCTCATTCTTACTACCAACACTTCTCCATGAGGCTGGGCAGCTCATACCCAGTGTTTTTGGTCTCTGACTGAGTGTTGCTTACATGTCAACCAGTTGGAACTGCAAACAGTTCTATACAGTCTCAAGCATTCACCCCCTGGTTGAAGAATGTGCTACTTCAACTTCGCACAATCAGCTGGCAATATTTTATATAAACAAACAGGGCGGCTCAGGATCCTTACATCTCTGCAGGGACGCTCTTTGAATATGGATCTTTGTGGAACTCTCAATTGCACAATCCAAGCCACTTATCTTCCCAGGTACTGCAACTATCTAGCAAACTGATTAAGCTGACAATTACAGCCCTCAAATTGTCACCCAACTGCTTAGTAGCAGGGCACATTTTTTAAGAAATGGAGTATTCCAAAAACCTTTGCTTCTGTAGACAATGCCAAATGGCCCGATTTCTGCTCCCTCCAACCAATGCCACACTGTTTTCATCAGGATGCATTTGCAATTCCTTGGGACAAGGGCTTGATCTACACCTTCCCTCCCTTTCCACTTATATCCAGGATACTCCAAAAGGTACTTCAAGATCGAGCGTCATTCATACTCATTGCTCCCAGATGGTCCAGGAAGATCTGGTTCCCGTTCCCCTTCCTCTTACTGGACAACAATCTGCAACTGCACAGCTCTCATCCTTCTCATCCTTCAGAGTCCTTCCCTAACAGCCTGGATTTTGAAAACCAGCTAGTGTTGAACATCCCAGCTTCTGAGAGTGTCCGCCGAGTCATTTTTGTGTCCAAGAGACTCAACCAAGAGTCTCCCTGTTCCCTGTAAAATAGTTATCTCCAAGTTATAATGCCCTGTTCAATGTAATTTCAGTTTGTTCAATGTAAACCGCACTGATGCAGAATAGCGCAGTATATAAGAGAATAAAAATAAATAAATAAATAAATCTTACTGTATGTTTTCAAATGGTCTCATTTTCCCATCAAAGTTTAAAGGTAAGCACCACGGGGTTGTTTGTGCCTACTGCTGCGTGTCCTGGGGAGGAGTGATAGTGGCAGCAATGGGCGCCTCCAGAGAGCCAGTGCTCTAGGTGACTGCCTAGTTCACCTAATGGTAGCGCTGGCCCTGGCTACACGAACCTGTCAAAAAAACCTCCCAATTTTTCATGACCTTTAATCCAAACAATCCAGGCCTTCTGGTATCAAAACAGACTCTCTCCATCTGGATGTCGAAATGTATTCATTGTGCATATCAAGATGAAAGTTTTTCTGACTCTGAAGAAGTCACCCCCCATCACCTTAGAGCAAAGGCTTCCACCATATAGAGCTGATGCAAGGATATAAGGCACCCTCGGCAAACCTCATTCCTAGTGCCCCCCACCGCTTCCACCCGTGTCCCCATTACACCACTGCTGCCCCTGTACGGGACCTGCAGCAGTGGCAATGCCTTTAAGATGGCACCACAACGCTTACCATAACTTCCAGCACTGCAGTGTTGTTACTGCTTCCTTTTGCATGGGGGGCAGAAGTGGCTGATCTGGCCACTTCCTCTTCCATCCCAATGCAAACAGGAAGTCTGCGTCAGAGGAAGCACAAACTGGCATCGCTTACTGGTGGTTTCAGTGAGTGCTGCAGTGCTGTTTAAAGGCATTCCTGCCAGGCAGGTCCTGGAGAGGGGCAGCAGCAGCAGCAATGAGCCATCTTCAGACCATAGGCACTCTAGTCAAACACTTAGTTTGCCTAATGGTAGCACCGGTCCTGTGACCACAGCTAAACTGCACTCTTGTCTCAGTACAAGAGATAAGTAACGCTGCCACATGGTCAACAATTCATACCTTCAACAAGCATTACTACCTTGATTGTTCTTCTTCCTCAGATACTGCCTTTGTACAGTCTGTAGTCTGCAACCTCTTTGCACTTTAATCATCCATTCCACCTCCCAGAGGTTTCCTTCGGGTCACCTATCTGTCCACAGTTATACCTGCTTCAGCAACCCTCTGCATCTCCCCTGCTTGCCAACTGAGATAGCATGGTTGCTTATCTGTAACAGGAGTTCTCTGTAGACAGCAAGAGAATGCAGCCACACTTTTCCTGCCCTCCTCCCATTTTTGTTTCTCTCATCGCAGCTTCATAAAGCTTTGAAACAACTGGACTAGCTAGCAGAGTGTTAGGGGGCGTGAAAACATCCATGCATACTCAGTATTTTTAAAAAAGTGTTCCAAGAAGCTAGGAGAGAGTCTGCATGCTGGATCAGCCCATAGGACTTCACCAGCAAGTATGGCTGCATTTCCCTGCTGTCTACGGAGAACCCCTGTTACAGATAAGCAAGTATGCTATTTATCTAGTTAACTTTGGGAATTAACTAGAAAAAAAGTTGTGAGTTTTGAAATTTCAGAGCCATTGACTAGTTAACCTTTGAGCAGATAACTTGGTGCCCACCAAAACTCAGAGATGAATTTTATAACAAAGTGGCTAAAAAATGTGACTAGTACACCTATTTTATGCGCCTGTGTGCCTTTAAAAGATAAGCAGGGAGCGGCAGTTATTTGTTCTGTACTTATTGTTTCCTTTGATGGTTTCTAAATAAAACTTTGAAAAAAAAAAAAAGATAAGCACACAAAATACTCGCAAATGCAAACACATAGATTGACACCTGCACCAAGGCAGGCATACGTGGGCATGTGTACTCTATGGATATACACACATATATTTCATAAAGTCCACCTGTGCATTATCACTCTGCCCCTTGGGATGCCTACACACAGCACGCACATCAGTGTGCATGGTAACGACAGATGCTCAACTTTAGAACAGCCCTTTTTCCACTTGTAAAAGAAGCTTTACAAATGGAAAAGCTTTTCTAAAATGACATCCTTAACTTGTTGAGAAGAGATGAGATTGGATAGTGCCTGTATTAAGTCTGTTAAGTTGAGCCATGCAAATAGTAGCTATGAAGATATTGATGCAGTCTTTAAATTATGGCTTTGAATCTTCAGTTAAAGTGAACTGAATAATTTATCCAGTTAACTTTAACTGCATAAGACACCAGTGAATATAGACCTCATCATTTTTTAAAATCTGGGTTTTAATTTATTGCTTTTGGTAGCTTTGGGTCACTTAACTGTATGACCACTGGGACACAGACCATTATACCACTGAGTATCCTACAGTTTGTCATTTGAACGATGCTGATATTAAAACTGCTCGTTTTTCTTTTGCATAATTATCTGCAGGCTACTGAAAGTGATGCTTCCTTGGACAGCAGCAGTACAAGCTCCGAGGACAGCCTGCAAACCACACTGGAGGAAAGCTTAAATTTGAGTGACTCGCCTCGGTGCACTCTGGACCATCCAATGCTGTGTCCAGTCACCACCTCCCAAAGAACTTCTCTTCCATACTCTCCCACTGCCCTAATACAGACCAGGCAGAATCGTAAGATCTTCAACCTCCAGAGCACCCGAAGGCATCAGCGAAGCCACAGCAGTGGGGGCAGCACCAGCCCTGGGTGTACCCTCCATGATTCCATGGACCCTTCTGATGAAGAAGGTGTAGGCAGCAGCTTAAGGGGCACCAGTGAGCAGTCAGAAACGTTAAGCAGCCTCTCTCTCACCTCTCTTTTCTCTCCTCCTCCTTGCCTGGGGACATCCGGCATTATGAAAAAGTGCAGCAGCACCAGTAGCTTGACAGCTGCCCCTTCTCGAAGCAAAGATTCCAAGCAGTTTTATGCTGTGGACTCCCAAGGCTTCCTCTCCATGCCATCTTGGGTCACGGACTTCTGCAAGGATACCCCCTCCCCAGGCAAGGGACAGAGCCAGGACAGTGGAAACAAGCTAGTCGGAGGAGAGAGGGGAATCCCGGCAAACTGTGGCTCTGTCCTGCACTCCAATGTTGAATTTGGCAACAATCTTAGCAGAAGGAACAGATGAGAATTCCAAGAGAGGGGAGAGGACCATCAAGGTCATTTCCTGCACACAGTGCAGAGCAGAGTGACAAACTGGCATGAAACAAGCAGAAACATAAATAAGTTATTTTACCTCACTGCGTGAGAGAGTGAAGCAATACAGCAATGTGGCTAGACATGTGCGGGTAAAATTAAAAGCAAGACCGGTGGAAGGGGGAGGGGTGGGAAGCCAGCCAGGTTGGAGGGGAGGAGAAGACACACTGTTTAAAAACATGAAACTATCATATATATGTCGTGTCAGTTTATTTTTACTCCATCTATGTGTTTTAAATATATATAAATAACACCTAGAGTAAAAATAAATTGACAAGAGTATTTAATGTGTATATATATGTATATACAATTTTAGATTAGTTTATTTTTATTTCATTTGTTTGGGACTTCCTGAAATTGCTTCCAGAAATATTAAAATGCCACCAAAACAGTAGTAAACAATAATTAGTAAGGTAAAAACAATAAGGGTGTAAAAAGAGAAGAACAGGAACAGTTTTTGGCACACTTCTGTCTGTTTACTTCTAGACATAGGAATGAACAACAAGTGAAATAAAAGGTTGACCATCCAGAGAAATTCCACAGAGAGAAATATATTTTTTTTTCAGGAGAAACCTCTAAACAAACTCTGGGCAACCCATGAAAGAACGTGAATCTTCTGTTCTGGAGGGGAAAATTATAGCCAATGGCACCCAGGAACAGGCAAGACTGTGATTTGTAAGAGACAGCCGAGATGGTCATTAACTGAAAGCCATCTGGCAAAAAAAATGTTGAATGTTTTCCGAAAGCTGCTACGAAACAAAAGTGGAACTGTACTGTTTTTTTATTTATGATTATTATTATTTATTTTGTTGGTGATGGTGTTATTCTGATAATATGAACTCTGTTTAGAAGCCCAAAGGCACCACATGCAAAAACAAATTTTAGAAAATAATATATGACTAGCATTAATTTTGATTAAAAAAAATGTGCCAGATTGGCATAAAAAAGAAAAACTATAAAAAAGGTTTACTGTAATTATCTTAAGCTCAGATAGAACATCAACAATATATATATATATATATGCATATGCAAACACTTGAGCATAAATATAGGCATGTATATGCATATATATATATAATCTTTTTTCTTCTATGCTTCTGTAAAGCTAAAATGAAAATCTCACTAGTGAATAATTTCACAATGTCCTATTACCTGGTTCATGTTTTTTGTGCAAATGTATAGAGATGTGCGTGGGGCTCAGAGGGGTGCTCAGGAACGGTATGATGCGAACTCAGCCAAAAAAAATGCAATGCAATCTTCTGGCACATTACCCAACCTGAGTGACAGAGAGCCCATCTAGTCGAAGCAGATATTTTTTTTTCTCTGCAGGCTCCTATCAGTACCGGGAAAGCTTTTGAACAAATCCATTCCTCAGGCTTCTCACTGTAAAAAGATGTGGGGGAACAGAGTGTGGCTTTAAGTCAGAGGGCATGGAACTGATTGTGTGAAGTGCCTAAACCAGATGAATTGTTTTGCATTCTGCAAGAGAAAGGGGAAAGGAGTCTAGTTTGTGGCACACTAAGATGCTGAGTAGTGGCTTTCTGAATCTGCCTGTTAACCTTTTGCACACACACATATGCTCCCCAGATGCGGGCACAGATGTGTCTCTCTCTGCTACAAGTGTACTCCGTGTAGGACAGGTATCAACTTTGACTCCTTATATTCTTGCACACCTTTACAGAAGTAGGTGGAGAGTTATGTTACAAGGTAGTCCTAGGCATCACTGTGTTATCCCTTGTCCCGTGAAGCCCCCCGGGCTGTGCAGTAGTGCCGTGACCTCAGTGATTTGGAAGAACAAAGAAACAAAAGTTTTCAGAGAGGGTGATTAACATCATCCAAAACCTTTCAGTCTTTCACACCATCCCCTGGATGTACAAAACTATTTTATCATAGAGACAGACTGAGGGGCAAAGACTTTAGTAAATCAAGCCCAGCAATGTCTTTCAGGCAGTCCAAAAAATGGCAAATCCTATGGATCTCTGCTCTTCTTTTATCCTAGTTCTATAACCGTACATTAAGGGGATCCCAGAGATATGAAGGCAGGTGGTTTTGAGAGGTTAGCTGCTGTGGGGATGCAGGGGTCTACCGTTGGTAGGGGCTGTTCACAGAGCTGATCTGTTGTCAGCAGTATATGCACAGTCATATCACCCCTCCTTTAGCAATGTTTAATGGATATTTTTCACAAGCACAATGGGTTCTGAATGGCCAGAGAGAGCGGAGGGCGCAGTGGAAAGGAAAAAGAGAGATGGCCATTAAAAATGTCATTATTTAAACTCCACTAGAACTACTGGTATTCAGTTTAGGGGGCGCTTTTATAACAGGGTCCCTGTCCGCCTCTATTAAATAGACTCGTACAGTGACCTCCAGTAGCACGCAAAATCTCTCACATAAAGGCGCACCTGCTCCAAAAAAACGTGTAAATGCGACTACGTTCTCTATGCACGTACACATGTCTGCATGTATTTTATAAAATACGCCCTTACAATGCTACCCCAGCTCTTCCAAGACCAAGCCCCTGGGCACACGTATGGGCAAACTCTGTAAAAGCATGCATGCTTTTACCAGTGCATATGCCTTTCTGCATGTATATCCGTGCACAATTTTGTAAGAGTTTATAAAGTTACCCCCTTATTCTTCCTGGCACACAGATCTTTTAGGATTTCTCCCACTGATAAGTACACTTGGTAGTTTGCTTAACATGCAGTGTCATGGGGCTCCCCAGAGTCCTACAGAGTTCTCCAAAACTCTTTTCAGCTATCTCCTGAGGCTGGGAAACCTTAGATTAAAGAAAAAAAACCTCAGTTCTTCCCTTGAGTTTTTAAATCACACTCCATAATAATACAATAATACTATGCTCCCAATTATGGTATTTTGCTAAATTGTCCTCTGATTCCCCAGCAGAAAGCTGTTATTTTAGCTGATGTTTCTACAAAGGGATGGAAAATGATGCTTATGTTCTCCTGCAGCTTTGCCTTTTGTGCAGAAGCCAAGGGAGGGCAAGTGGGACTTGATTACAGAATGACAGGGGGTTCATTGCAAGTTATTCAGTGGTTAAACACCTGGTTATCTAGCTGTTTATTAAGGGACAGTTCAGTGTGTGTGTGTGTGAGAGAGAGAGAGACCGCGCTCGTGTGCGTGTCTTTAATGAAGTGATAGAGAAGCAGTCTGTGGTAGGATCAAGCACTGTTTCACTGTTTGGTTCATTTCTCATAGATAACGTGCAGGAAATTCTGGTAGATTACTACAAACTGATGCAGCAAAAGCAATGTCTGGCTGGAGCGTGCAGTCTGCAAACCCTCTTGCAAGAGTAAACCTTGAGCATGTTATTTTCAGCTACCTGCAGAATATCTGACTTCTTACATGTAACTAACCGCACAAGACTTAGCAGAAATAGTGTCACTTGAATCTGAGACGGAGGCAGCTTTTCTAGATACTAGATGAATGGAATCTAAAGAAACAGAAGGGAGCGAGGGCTATTGGCACAGCCCGCTGTGCTTGCAGCGCACATGCCATCTTGCAGTTTATTTTCAAAGAGAAACCACTCATGTTTCTCGTTCAGCAAATTAATAGGCAAAAAATACATGCACCTGTTGTTTGTGTGGATGGCCAGGCTGCAGCAAAATAGTTTGTGTGTCTTTGAAAATCCAATGTCTGCAGGCCGTTTTTCTCCCCAAATGTAATTCACCAGGCCGAGGAGGGCACTGTTCTGATAGGCCAGTTTTCCCAGGTAAAGGACTTTGGAAATTGCTCTTAGTGTTTCCTTAAAAAAGTACTTTCCTAGGAAAAGGGATCTTTTATTTATGTGTTTATATGTGTGCATGTGGTTGAAATAGCCCATATAATAAGGGCTCGGTCTACCGTCAGGCAGATCTGCGAAAGGGCTTATCATGCTCTGTTAACACAGTCTCTTCCTGTTTTCCTTTGGCACTCTGCCTCTTAGTGGCTGGAAGATGGAAAAAGTGGACACAAAAAAAAAACTGGAGGGATCCACCAAAGTGACTGAAAGCACATCCGTGGAGCCACTCAGCTGTTTTCAACTTGCTTTAAAACACTCAAATGAAATTTGACAGTACTTGAATATATGAATATTTCTAATTGTGCCCAAAAAAAATTACCAAAAAAGAGTTATCAGTCATTGGGTCATAAAAACATAAGATGAGCCACGCTGAGTCAGACCAAGGTCTGTCGAGCCCAGCATCCTATGTCTGATGGTGTGCAGTCTGCATAACAAGTACAAAGCAGATCCATTTCTTACATCTAATTTCCAGAGATACAGTTGTCAACATTACTGGCACTTTTGCAGTTCAACCCCTTAGTATCCAATATCTCCTTTAAAAAAGTGGCCAGTGAAATGGCTTTGGACTACATATGTACACATATTTGACACATAAAAGAATCAAATAAAACAAAAACAATTAATAAAGGAAATAGTATAAAAACTGGGACATTGCCAGGACATGATTTATTGGCACTCTTATAAACAATTCCATCTTTACGCTGATGATTCCCAGATCTACCTCTCTACACCTGAAATCTCTCTGGCAATCCAGGCCAGGAACTCTGCCTGCCTTTCTGATATTGCTACTTGGATGTCTCACCACCACTTGAAATTGAACATGGCCAAAACTGAGCTTCTTATTTTCCCCCCTAAACCCTCCTCTCCCCTTTCTCCTTTCTCAGTCTCTGTGATAATTGTCTACTCCTCCCTGTCTCCTCAGCTCACAACCTTAAGGTCGTCTTTGACTCCTCTCTCTCCTTCTCTACACACATCCATTTCTTCCTCTATAACATCAACAAAATCGGCCTATTCCTTTCTGAACATACTACTAAGACACTTATCCACTCCTTAGTCACCTCCAATCTAGACAATTGCAATCTACTCCTTGTTGGTCTCCCTCTGAATCATCTGTCTCCCCTTCAATCTATTAAACACTCTGCTGCACAGCTAATCTTCCACCAGCCTCGTCATGCTCATATTACCCTCTTCTCAAGTCACTTCATTGGCTCCCTATCTGTTTCTGCATCCAATTTAAACTTCTTCTGCTGACCTATAAGTGCATTCACTCTGCAGCTCCTCACTACCTTTTCTCTCTTATCTCTCCCTACACGCCACCTTGGGAACTCCACTCTTCTGGCAAATCGCTTCTATCTGTGCTCTTCTATTGCTAACTCCAGACTTTGCTCCTTTACCTTGCTGCTCTTTCTATGCCTGGAACAAACTAGCTGAGTCTGTACATCAGGCACCTTCTCTGACCCTTTTCAAATCCAGGCTGAAAAAACAACTCTCCCACTTTTGGCTCTTGTTTTCTTACCAGTTCCCCTAGATGTCTACAGCTATTCTGTCTGTCTTGACTAGATTGTAAGCTCTGCTGAGCAGGGACCATCTTTTACATGTATCTGTTCAGCGCTGTCTTGTAGTGCTATACAAATGTTCAGTAGTAGCAGAAATTAAAAATCAGATTGAGCAAAAGAACCACATTAGCACTGAAGTAAAATTAGATGCACCTGTGATCAATTGTCAGTACTCACATGACTTGAATCAACCAATGAATGATGGCTCTAATGTTTAAAAAGGCCACATTCACTCCCTGTTCCATTTTCACAACAGCGAAGACAAGAGAGCTGCCTGAGACTGTCAGAAAAGTCATTATCATCAAACTTCAAAGGGGTACAAGGCCATCTCCGAAGACTTTGGGATTCCTGTGTCTACAATTTGCAATGTTATTAAAAGGTTTTCTGCGCATGGAACTGTCAAGAACCTCCCAGGATGTGGCGGGAAGAGGAAAATTAATCCAAGAAGTCTTCAAAGGTTAATGTGAACTGTTGGTAAAACACCATGTACAACATCCAAAGAGCTTAAGGCTGACAATGAGTGATGGCTTCAGCCCGCACCGTTCACCACACACTAAACAAAGAAGAACTTCATGGGCGAAGGCCAAGAAAGGCCATTGCCTACAGTTGTGGTCAACATTATTGGCAACTTTGCATTTTAGGTATGTTGTGTACAATATCTTGAGAAATAATTGTAAATATTCCAACTGTATGTCATCATATTTTAATAGTATGTTCAAAGGTATGCAACAAAAAAAATGTCTGTGCATCTTTTTTTTTTGTGCCATCAAATCAGTGTAATGTATCACTGGAAGTAGATTGCCAGATCTTTTCTTCCAAGGCAATGGAGGGTAAAGTGACTTATCCAAGGTCACAAGGAGTGCCAATGGGAATCAAACCTTTGAGCTGCTGGGTATTAGGAAGTTGCTCTAACCACTAAGCTACTCCTCCACTTAGTAATGGCTGAGAAAAAAAACCAAAATATGACCCGGACAGGATTAATGGCACCTTTCACTAATATTTGGCTGCACAATCCTTGGCAATGATGACAGACTCCAAACATTTCTTGTAGCCATCTACAAGTTTCATACATCTGTCTGCTGGTAGTTTCTCCCACTCTTCAACTACGATTTGTTCCAGCTCATGAATGTTTCCAGGATTCCTTTTACCGATGGCAGATTTTAGCTCTTTCCAAAGGTTCTCAATTGGACTGAGATCATAACTCATTGCTGGCCAGTTTAAAACAGTCCATTTGTTCCTTTTTAACCATTCTTTTGTACTTTCAGATGTATGTTTTGGGTCACTGTCCTGCTGGAGGACCCATGACCTTTGACCTAGACCTAGCTTTCTGACACTAGATAGTACATTTTGCTCCAAAATACCTTGGTAGTCCCTCTGACTTCATGATTCTTTTAATATGTTCCAGGCCTCCAGTTCCTGAGGCAGCAAAACAGCCCCACAACATTATGGAACCTTATAAGCTCCATTTTTTTCACCTGTAAATGTATCACTGCTCTGCACTGCCAAAGAGCATAAGTTTGGTTTCATCTATCCACAGAACATTTTCCCAGAAGGATTGTGATTTCTCAAGGTGGGTTTGGGCAAAGATCAGACATAAAAAGACATGCCAGATCTTTGCCCAAATCCACCTTGTTGTGGGGTTGTTTTGCTGCCTGGGTCTACCAGCGGTGCCATTATTCCTGTCCAGGTCTTATTTTGGGTTTTTTTTCTCAGATATTACTAAGTGGAGGAGTAGCTTAGTGGTTAGAGTAATTGCCTAATACCCAGAAGCTCAAGGATTTGATTCCCATTGGCTCTTCTTGTGACCTTAGATAAGTCACTTTACCCTCCATTGCCTTGGAAGAAAAGATCTGGCAATCTACTTCCAGTGATACATTGCACTGACTTGATGGCACAAAACAAAAAGGTGCATAGACAATTTTTTTGTTGTATACCTTTGAACATACTATTAAAATATTATGACGACATACAGTTGGAATATTTACAATTATTTCACAAGATATTGCACACAACTTCCTAAAATGCAAGGTTGCCAATAATGTTGACCACAACTGTAGGCAATGGCTTTCCCAAGCCTACATGGAAATAAATTTTTACAGACTTTTTTTTTTGCAGTAACCTGTCCAAACCTCTTCTGAACCCTTCTATCTTAATCTCCTTGATCACATCCTCTGGCAACAGATTCCACAGTTTAATTATGTGCTGTGTGTAAAGAATACTATCTGCGATTTGTTTTCAATCTGCTAGTCGTTTTTGTCCTCTTGTTTTAGTGTTGTTTTAAGAATTAAACAACTATGTCCTATTTAACCATTCCACACTACTCATGATTTCATACATTTTTATCCAGTCCCTTCACAGTTGTTTCTTTTCCAAGCTGTGGAGCTTTAAACAGTTTAGCCTTTCTTCATCCATCCCTTTGTTGCCCTTCTTTGAATCTTTTTTAGTTCTGCTATATCCTTTCTGAGATGGGACTAACAGAACAGGTCAATAGGTCAAGGCCTATTCTAACCTCCTATTCATCAGTTAGGTCGATACTAGTTCTGATGCTGAAATGACTGTACCTGCAGGACAGGGCAGACTCTAGTTTGTAAAATTGGAAGACTGTAAAAAAAAACCCCATAATTACACACAGAGATAAGTCTCAAAGGGTCGGAGCTAAATATCCCCAACACAACTCTGAATACTTTTCTTGCAGCATATGAAAAAATGCAAGACTTCAGATATACAACCATTTACATGTTTCATGTATTTGACACAATGAAGGCCAAAATATTGAGATCTGCTGAGCCTGAGGAGCTTTCAGAAACGATGAATACATATTTTTCTGTGGAATTTTATCAGACCTAAAGCAACATTCATTTGCATTAATATACCAGAGCTCATCCAGGTAGGCGGCCAGTGTGCTTTGTGTTAGAGAAGCTAATGCTTGCTACTAGCTTGTCAAGCAAACATGTCTGCAGAGGTCGTAATCCTACATCAAAGTTGGGAGTGCACAGTGTTGTGTTCTTTTTCTGACATACGAATTGTACAAGTTCTAAAATAAAAGCAACACTTTATTCTTTTGTAACTCAGTTACAGTTGGGTACATTGAAGCACGGGTAGATAATACAAAATGACTTTTCTGGATATTCCATCTAAGAGCTACAGAACAGAGATTAGGAGTTCCATCCTGGTTCCCCAGAGTCCTCAACCTGTGTACTAACACTAGGACCCCAAGTCCTCTGAGATAGCCAGCTGCTGACAGTCTTGCTGTGTTTACTTTAAAAAAAAAAAAACCTTTTAAATATATGTAAAGTGTTATTTCAAACAAATGCACTTCCCTAACATTGAAAATATCAATTGCATTTCCCAGATCATTTCATTTATTTATTGTTTCTTATATACCGCACTCTTAAAAATCAGCGCGGTTTACATACAACATGATTGTGCCGGGGGGCACTTACAATGAACTGGATCTTTAAACTTCGAAATCAACTGGGTGTAACTATGTACATCGAATTCAACTTATTTACAAACTGTATCTGCAATATTTACATACACTGACAATGTTCATGTGTTAATGGTTGGATGTATGCTAGGGGGTGTCAGGTTGGTAGGCTGTGAGTAGTGTAAGAGAAAGAGGTGGTGTTTGAAGCATGGGAAGCTTTTCATATTGTTTTAACCCAAAGTGACAAGAAAAAAATCCAATGTATGTTTTTCCCATGTTGTCAATAGCACACACTATTGAAGAATAGTGCACGGACTGATAAATATGTGCTATTGAACAATAATGTGCACTGTTGACATTGCACCCCAAAAAGAAGAAAAAACCTAAACAAAATGAACATTTTTGGCCTGCACACCCTATAGATAGATAGACACATATATAAAGAGAGAGATACATTTAGAAACACATTTTGGGTTAATGCTGCATTTAATAAGTTTAAAGGGATTTGCAAGAAACTTTTGTTGACATTGCAAAAAGTGATTTTTGATAATAACGAGCTATGAAGAAATGCTTTCTGTCTTTCTCCCAGAATTCCCCAGCCTCTGCTGCGTATCACCAAAATAAGCCTTTAGGCCCCAGGAAGCCAGTTGCCTTGGAAACAGAAACCTTCTTGTCATCCGGAGCAGACATTTATCTTTAATTATTTAGAAGCAGTATGACCAATTGATTTAAGGAGAAAGAAAAACTTTAAAATTGTCCCAGCCATATACAAATCATATTTTTTGTGTACAAAGAAGGATAGGAAGATATCGCAACAATTAAGCTTTTTTGTTTTATTGTTCTCACTTTTGAATATCTGTTTTTCATTCTAGTAATAGCTGTTCTTCGGAGCCTACAGTATAATTTTATCTCAAATCAGCTGTCTCTGCTACTGCATTTCTCCCTTCAAACCAAATGTGTGGCAGGGTGTGCCTTTCGGTGTATCATGCTGGAAAGGAGTCTGTCCTTGAGCACACCCAGGTATGCATAATTACACCATGTTCTGGGTTGCGAAGTATATTAGGGGGTGTTAAAATAATGGATGAACTTAAAAAGAAATCCTGCATGGTGGTGGGGGGGGGGGGGGGAGATACGCTCCCTCCTCCTGGAAAACAAAATGCAGATATGCCCTACTGTTTGCTAAGGCTTTGGTTAATGTCCTGCATTTCATGTAGATATTTTTAGAACTTCTAAAAGCCTAGTGGAGATTTTCTGCCTAAACTCATACGCTGTGCTTATGAAGCAACATTATGAATGCACCATGACGTCAGTGGAAGCGCCTCCACAATATTACTGTCACCGAGGGCAGGCATAGCAAGTACAGGATAGCTACCAGGTCTGTAAAGTGTCACTCTGAATGCGTCCTTAGAGTGACATATACATAGCTGTATTCGGGTGCATTCAATTTTTATTAATTCTAGTGCCAGTAATTCATTGGGTTTACCCTCAGTTTAGCATCTCTTAGGTAGTAAGCAGGTGATAGGCAGGATCCAGCTCCAAGCACTTTTCATCTCCTTAGTTTTAAAATGCAAAAATACCTACTTTGGACGGAATTATTTCCATTGCTCAACAAACAAACTAGAGACCTTCTTCCTGTCCTTCTCTCACTCTCTTCCTCCCCATCTGCCAAAATAACAAGACGTTTGCAGTTTTTTGCATTTTGACATAAAGAGGTAGTTCAGCTTAAGTCAACCAAATTGAATGCTACAATAGAGGGACCCTTTTACTAAACCCCATTAGGGTGTTGTACGTAACCCTTGTTTAACATGAAAACTAATGTGCATTAACTGCAAAGCTGCTGCGGTAACTGTCAGGGGTGTGGCCAGCATGTTCCTGGCAGTTGCTGCACCGTCGGAAACCTTAACATGAACCTTAACACGATGGGCAATTAACGTGCGTTTTAGTAGCTGGTAGCTGTTATGCCTGCACGTTAGCTGTCATTGCAGGTTGTTACTGCCCACTAAAACGCACATTAATTGCATAGTGGGCTTTAGTAAAAGTCTCCATAGTGTTGTAGACTGGCAAAAGAAAAAAAACATATTTGAATTTGGGAATGAGTGTCATATATTTTAGCCCATAGAAAGGAAGAGAGTGCCTCTCTCAGTATGCTCTGAGCAGTCAATCTGGCCATTCTTTAGTGAACCTAGCTGAGTTGCATTTATCCCAGTTTTATAGTGGGCATCCTGAGATTAATTTTGCAACAAGGTGCCTATGTGTGAGGGCTATGAAAGTGCCTATTTTTAGCCTTTTGATAAAGACACATAGGTGCCTATAGGCCTTTATAAAATTCTAGGTGTAAACTGCAGACACAGCCGCTGATGGAAGCCACTTCTAGAGCAGATGTAAATATTAGCATGTAAAGTATGCATGTAAGTGCATATTCTATAAAATATTCACATAAATTGTGACTCTGTCTGTGCTCCACCCAGACTCCGCCCCAGAACACACCTACATGCCCGTCATGTAAAAGTATACGTCTTATCACCAGGCATACTTTTATGTGCATAACCCCTGGTGTGATTTTATAAAAGCCCTTCTATGTACATAAAAGGTCTTTATGTGCAAAAAATCCTTTATCCCAGAAGCTCTGAACTGTGTGGCACATTACTGCCCTGCTCATCGGTGACCGACCTGCTCTCTCATTACTCTTCTTTATATTACTTGGAAACTATTGATAGGATACATGAGGTGTCTGTCTCATGTTCTCAGCGAGGTAACAGGGATTGCTATCCGTGATTTCTTGATAGGTAAGCCAAGAAACCTTAACCTGTTTATCTGCTGTTTTCATTCTATTTTCTTCACCTGTGACTTCCTGAATTGATTGCAAAGTACCTATCTTTTGTTGCTTGATATACTCATAGCCACGGGGCAGACTTTTCATAGTGATAAGCATAGCAGGCTGCTGAGGCAGATGTTCCTCTCCAGGTTTATGCCTAGTGAGAATTGGAACCAGAAGGCAAAAATGTAGTCTGACTCGACTGGCCCTGATCACTGAGTGAAAAGGTGTTTTTTTTTCTTTTCTCAACTGCATAAAAGGCCAAAACATCTAAATTTACTAGACTTAGGGATGCCAATGGCAGTGGGTGATGCGCTGCCTTACTGTCTATAAAATTGGCCCTGAGTGCCATACGTTTGTCTTCTTGATGACCTTTAACCTATGAGAACTACTGTTGTGTGGGGGGAGGTGGAGGGACAATGGCCAGTGTTGCCGCTAGGCTGAGCAGACGTCCTCTGCTCACGCTGCTGCCGGTAAAGGAGTGTTGAAAACGTGATATATTAGTACCTTCCATCACTGGCAGCAACATGGGTGGAGGGATCCCACGCGTTGATGATAGCAAGTTACTTGAATGAGCTTTCTGAAAAATTTCACCTGAAATACAAATAGAGGAGCTTTGAACAGTCTCTCCTGTTTAAAGATATTCAGAAGCTGTAGAAAGTTAAGTTTCATATTGGTCCTTGAGTGTGTTGAATTTCTGAGATACTTTTGAAAATAGTTCTGAAAACCCTTTGTTTTAAAGAAACTATCACAGTTAGCTCTAACAAAGAGTTGCAACAAACTGAATCAGAGTGGATAATTTCGAAGTTCACCAATGTACCCTGTTCCTAAATATGTTGACAAAGTCTTCGAAAAGCCTTTGTTTTCTTCCCCGGGTAAGGCGTCTGAAATTTGTTTCATACCATTGTAGTCCAAATCAAAACCAACGTTAAAACCAAACTGTGCCTGCGTGTCTCTGTGCAATAATTTGTGTTTCAAACCAAACCCGGGCTAGGGCAACTCTCAGTGTTGCCTCTTCCCACCCTACTAAGAAACTTCCCGTCAATGATCCAGATTTATAATGTGACAAAAACGTTTATCATAGTTGCCAATAAAGAGCATTTTGCTGTTGCGTACAGAGGAGTTGTATAAAGAACATTACAACCAACGAGAACAGAATATTGTAATGAATAAAAGGTTTATTGATGCAATTGACTCGGTGTTTGTGTAGTTTGACTGTAGAAAGTTTTGTCTTCTGTCTGTTTCCTAGAAAACTGATTGATTGGTTGGTTGATTTTAAAGTGAATCTAATGCTTGACAGTGCTGGCAAGTGAAACTCTTTCTAAGCACAGCAAAGGCAGTGATACAGGAGATAATTTTAAAGTCATTCCCCCACCTATGTATTTATATGTTTTGCATTTAATGCATGCCTTTCTGCAAGTAGCTCAAGGTGAGTTACATTCAGGTACAGTAGGTAGTTCCCTGCCCCTAAGGGGCTTACAATATAAATTTGCACCTAAGGCTATAGAGGGTTAAGTGACTTCAAGGTCACAAGAAGCATCTGAGGGATTTGAACCCTGGCCTCTCTGGTTCCAGCCCACAGGCATCTGGAAGCTGACATTCCACTAACAATACAGTCTATTTTCTTTGCTCTCAATAACGTACAACTATCCCATTTTCGTTCCCATACTACACCTGCCTCATCTACTACAGCTTGCATGATTTCATTACACAGAAATCCACCATACTAACCAGTGGCATAACCACAGGTGGGCCTGAGTGGGCCATGGCCTCCTCCACATTGGTACTAGGCCCACCTAGTCAGTGGCAGTGGGAAAAGCAAATGACAGAAGAACCTTGGGACCCACCAAAAACTCAGTCCTGCAATGTCACCGCAACTAACATAGACCTAGTGCTCAGCTCTTCTCGTTTTACCTCATGAGCTGCATGTTGTTTGAGTCTTTTGTTCTATAACTACATTTACCTCATCTATTGCTGTTACCAAACTATCATTACTTTTCAGCTGCGAACCATCCATCTTAACAGCGTAATATTTAGCAAATTTGTCACAGAAGGCATTTGATCATCTGAAAACAACTGAAAAAAGGTCCAGAGGTTTAGAAAAAGCATCATTAAGGCATTTTGTATAATAGTTCTTTTTAATTTCTACAATGGTAGTTTTAGAAGATTTTGTAACTATTATATAATGATTTTTCAAATTGTTAGTGCATTTTTGTCTGTCATTGTCTCTTATACGTTCTTAACTGCTTTCTGGCTTCCCTTTCCTCCTGCATGTACCATCCAGCAGAGCATTTTTTGTTGTCCTGTCCTATTCTCTTGCTACTTCAGGAGGCCATGATCTCATTCCATAGACAAATATAATGCTTCATGCACTGATCTGCATACATGTGTACTGTAAGTTACCGGCACTGCTAACATCCATGCTTCTCACATTTCTCCTGCATGTGTCTGGGGCTTTATTCTGCATGCCCCCATTTCCTTAATATTTTGCAGAGACGTTTGTCTTTTGGAGCGCAAATAGGTTGGTTTTAGTAGGTATTTATTAGTCTTAAATAGTTTACCCTGTAGCTTCATTGCATATCCCCTAGTCTTTCTACATTCTGATGTAAACAATCGATCTACGTTTACCCGTTCCACTCCGTCCATTAATTTATAGACTCCTATCATATCTCCCCTCAGCTGTCTCTTTTCCAGGTTAAAGAGCCCTAACCTTTTTAGCCTTTCTTCATAGGAGTATCCTTCCATCCCCTTTACCATTTTGGTGGCTCTTCTCTGAACCTTTTTTTTTTTTTTTTTAATTTATTATTTATGCAATTTTCTAATTTACAAGCTAGAGAAAAAACTTGTACAGAAAAGGGCCTTTAACAGCCCACAAGTCCACCAAAACGACAAACAAGATGGGTCACAAAACAAAAGAAAATTGTTTCCAAAACAATACAATCAGGATAAAACAAACGCAATGAGAAATGCTAAACATTCTAACTGTTTAATGGACCCCTAGTCCAGGGGCCCAGGAGGGGGCAAAGGGGAAGAAACAGCCACTGCGGTTGCCCGTTTTTGTGAATTTACAAAAGTGGCTAATTGAGAGGGCTCAAAAAAAATATATCTGTTACCAGATAATTTTACAAGATATTTACATGAAAAACGTAAGAAAAATAAACCCCCCAATTGAATAACCCCAGCACGATACATAAGAAACTGCTTCCTTCTTTTCTGGGTCACTCTTGAGACATCTGGAAACATTCTAATCTGCGAATCCAGGAACCTTTTACTGGAAGACCTAAAAAATACTTTCAGGAGCCAATCTCGATCTGCTTCAAGGACGAAGGTCACCAAAAGCGTGGCGGTCATCCCCACAGCTGTAGGGGACCGTTCCAAAAAGGTAGTAAGGTCCAAACTGTCCGAAGACATCAACAGGTTTTCTCCTTCACCCTTTGCTCCAATCTTAGTAGTTGGCAAATAGAAGGCTTTGGATATTGGAGGAATAGCATCGAGTGAGACTTTCAGAACATTCACAAGAAACTGCTTAAAAAGTTCCAAAGGAGAAACCGACGGAACTTTTGGAAAATTCAACACTCGAAGATTACGAGACTTAGCAGTATTCTCAAGGAACTCCAACCTCCTATGCACAATCGAAAAGTCCTTCACAAGAGATTGGGAAACATCCTTAACCTGCGCTAAAGACCCCTCAAAGGAGGTCACTTTAGCATTAATTTCAGTACTAAATGACTCAAACACTTGCAATTGTTGCCCAAAAAGTTGAAATTGTTGAGAAATAGACTGGAGCTGAGATGTTACATTAGAATGCATAGTCGAAAAGGCTTCCCATAGTGAATCAAAGGAAACTACCTTGGGCTTTTCCAGAGGGAGTCCCTGGACACCAGCAGACACTTGAGAGGAAAAAACTTGGTCAATCAGAGATAAATCCAGAGAAGAAGCCGGGACACGCAAGGCATTATCCTCCACAGCCCCCACCACACCAATAGCCCGATCCTTAAAGAGCTGCCCGGCTGAAATACCTTCCACACCGGTAGACTGTTGATGAAAATCCTCAGAAGAGCAGACCGACCCTCTTTCTACTGCAACAGGGTCCCCCTGCTTATTCTCGGCATCGGGCTGCAATGGTGGGTTACGGAGCTCCGGGCTCAACGATACCTCCAACCTCATGGCATCCGGGGACCTTCCTTCCGACCCCAGAATGCCTAGCGAGTGCACGGGAGCTGAAGCAATTCTCGGAGCGGTCTCCACAAACAAATCCATGGGACCGCAAACCACCGATTTCCCCGCACCCGAATCCTCCGCCGTCGCCTTTGCTTTACGTTTCCTGCCCTTATGCGGCATCGAACGTTTCAGCAGGAAAAAAGGGTAAGGAAATAAAGTACCAGCAGGAGGACTCGGAGGCTCACTGGCGTGCGTCCGTTACCGTCGCCATCTTGTCAGCCTCTCTGAACCTTTTCTAATAACGCTATATCCTTTTTAAGATACGGCGACCAGAATTGCACACAATATTCAAGGTGCGGTCTCACCATGGAACGATATAGAGGCATTATAATATCTTTTGTTTTATTTTCCATTCCTTTCCTTATCATACCTAGTATTCTATTTGCTCTCTTGGCTGCTGCTGCACACTGGGCTGAAGGTTTTAACATGTTATCCACAATGACGCCTAAATCTTTTTCCTGGATGGTGGTTCCTAATGTGGAACCTTGCATCATGTAACCATAGTTTGGGTTGTTCTTCCCTAGGTACATAAATTTGCACTTGTCCACATTAAATTTCATCTGCCATTTTGATGCCAGAGTCTTCCAATTTATCAAGATCCTCTTGCAATTTTCCACAATCCTCTTGGGTTTTAACAACTTTAAATAGTTTTGTGTCATCTGCAAATTTGATAACCTCACTCGTTATTCCACTTTCCAGGTCATTTATGAATATGTCAAAAAGCAACAGACCCAGCACATATCCATAGGGTACGCCACTATTCACCTTTCTCCATTGGGAAAATTGGCCATTTAGCCCTACCCTCTGCTTTCTATCTTTCAACCAGTTCCTGATCCACAATAGTACACTGCCTCCTATCCCATGACTCTTTAGTTTTGCCAAAAGTCTCTGATGAGGGACCTTGTCAAAGGCTTTCTGAAAGTCCAGGTACACTATATCAACCGACTCACCTTTGTCCACCTGTTTATTCACACCTTCAAAAAAACATAACAGATTAGTAAGACAAGATCTTCCTTGTCTAAAGCCATGTTGGCTGTCTCCCATTAGGCCACGACTATCTACATGCTGAGTAATTTTATTCTTTATGATGGTTTCTACCATTTTTACTGGTACGGATGTCAAGCTCACCGGTCTGTAGTTTCCCGGATCACCCCTGGAACCCTTTTCAAAAATTGGCGTTACATTGGCGATCCTCCAATCTTCAGGTATTAGAGATGATTTTAATGAAAATTCACAGATTACTAATAGCAAGTCTGCAGTCTCATATTTCAGTTCTTTCAACACCCTTGGATGTATACCATCCGGCCCAGGTGATTTTCTACTCTTCAGTTTATCTAATAGTTGTAATACATCTTCCCCATGTATCGATATTTCCTTCAGTTCTTCCACACCTTTAAATACCACTTCAGTCATAGGTAACATCCCTACATCTTCCTCAGTAAAGAACGAAGCAAAGAATTCATTCAGTCTCTCCGCTATCGCCTTGTCGCCTCTTAGTGCCCCTTTAACCCCTGTATCATCTAATGGACCAACTGACTCTCTCACAGGTTGTTTGCTACGAATGTACTTGAAAAAGTCTTTATTTCATGTTTTTGCTTCTACAGCAAGCTTCTTCTCAAATTCTCCCTTTGCCTGCCTTATCAATGCCTTGCATTTGACTTGCCAGTGCTTGTGCTGTTTCCAGGTTTCGTCATTTGGCTCTTTTTTTCATTTCCTGAAAGATGCTTTTTTGGCAACAACAGCCTCTCTGACCTCACCTTTCAACCATGCTGGCAGTTTTTTGGACTTCCTTCCACTTTTCTTAAAGCATGGAATACAGCTGGTCTGAGCTTCCAAGATAGTATTTTTCAACAACACCCAAGCTTGATGTAAGTCTTTAACCTTTGCAACTGCTCCTTTTAGTTTTTTCTTAACTATTTTCCTCATTTTATCATAGTCTCCCTTTCGAAAGTTAAAAGGTAGTACTGTGGATTTCCTTACTATCCCTCCTCCACTAATTAAATCAAAGGCGATCATGCTATGATCACTATTGCCAAGTGGCCCCAACACCCTTATCTCTTGCACTAGATCTTGTGTTCCACTAAGGACTATGTCTAATATGGCTTCCCCTCTGGTCAGTTCATGAACCAGCTGCTCCAAGAAGCAGTCATTTATTTCATCTAGGAACTTTATCTCCCTAGGATGTCCTGCTGTGACACTGACCCAGTTAATACCGGGGTAATTGAAATCACCCTTTATTATTACTGCGCTGTAATGTTTGTTAGCTTCCTTGATTTCTTTGAGCATTTCATCATCCATTTGTTCATTCTGGCCAGGCGGTCAATAGTACACCCCCACTGCCATTGCCTTCCCCTTTTTACATGGAATTTCAATTCATAGAGTTTCTACAGCAAATTTTGTTTTCTGCAAAACTTTAATCCTTTCTGACTCAATGCCCTCTCTAATATAGAGCGCAACCCCTCCACAAATTTGATCAGCTCTATCATTACGATATAGTTTGTACCCAGGTATCACAGTGTCCCACTGGTTGTCCTCCTTCCACCATGTCTCTGATATCCCAATAATATCCAACCTCTCATTTAGTGCTATATATTCTATCTCTCCCATCTTATTTTTTAGACTTCTAGCATTTGCATACAAGCATTTTAGAGACTGTATTTTATTCATATTAATTTGGCTATTGGTAGCATGGGTAATTTGGGATCTTTAAGCTCTGTCTGCTCCATAATTGAGGGTATTTGGGCTACTTTACTCTTTTTTGGAACCTCTGCTTTTGGTAGTATCCTTCAAGGATACATTCTTCTGAACCATCTGCTCTTGGGCAACTGTCGGCTTTCCCCTATTATCTAGTTTAAAAGCTGCTCTATCTCCTTTTTAAAGGTTAATGCCAGCAGCCTGGTTCAATCCCGGTTAAGGTGAAGCCCATCCCTTCGGAAGAGCCCCTCCTTTCCCCAGAATTTTCCCCAGTTCCTAACAAATCCAAAACCCTCATCTCTGCACCATTGTCTCATCCACGCATTGAGACTCCGGAGCTCTGCCTGCCTTTTGGGTCCTGCGCATGGAACAGGAAACATTTCGGAGAACGCTACCCTGGAAGTTCTGGATTTCAACTTCCTACCTAAAAGCCTAAATTTAGCCTCCAGAATCTCCCTACCGCATTTTCCTATGTCATTGGTACCGACATGTACCAAGACAGCAGACTCCTCCCCAGCACTATCTAAGACCTTATCTAGGTGGCGCGTGAGGTCCGCTACCTTTGCACCAGGCAGGCATGTTACCAGACAATCCTCACGTCCACCAGCCACCCAGCTATCTACATGCCTAATGATTGAATCACCAACTATAACGGCTGTCCTAACCCTTCCCTCATGGACACATGGCCCTGGAGAAGAGAAGAGCCACCAAAATGGTAAAGGGGATGGAAGGATACTCCTATGAAGAAAGGCTACAAAGGTTAGGGCTCTTTAACCTGGAAAAGAGGCGGCTGAGGGGAGATATGATAGAAGTCTATAAATTAATGAACGGAGTGGAACGGGTAAACGTAGATCGATTGTTTACCTTATCAGAATATAGAAAGACTAGGGGACATGCAATGAAGCTACAGGGTAAACTATTTAAGACTAATAAAAGAAAATATTTTTTCACTCAACGTGTAATCAAACTCTGGAATTTGTTACCGGAGGATGTAGTAAAGGCTGTTAGTGTAGCTGGGTTTAAAAAAGGTTTGGACAAGTTCCTGGAGGAAAGGTCCATAAACCTTTATTAAGAAGTGACCGAAGATATCAATGCTTGACCCAGTACAAGCATTGTGGAACCTGTGTCTCTTGGGGAAACTGCTAGGTACATATGACCTAGATTTGCCACTGTTGGAAACAGAATACTGGGCTTGATGGACCTTGGTCTGACCCAGTATGGCATATCTTATGTTCTTATGTTCCTTGGTGCGAGAGGGTTTTACATCATCTGGAGGACAGGTCCTAGTTACAAGATCACTTCCTGCCACACCAGGGTGATGCTCTCCTGTCATGTGACCTCTCTCTTCCATGGCAACAGGGATGCTGCCAGGCTGGAGGTGGGACGTCAGGACTACATCCCTGTAGGTCTCGTCTATGTACCTCTCTGTCTTTCTTATGTTTTCCAAGTCTGCTACTCTAGCCTCTAGAGAATGGACTTGTTCCCTGAGAGCAAATAGCTCCTTGCACCTAGTGGACACGTAAGACCACTCACCAAATGGGAGAAAATCATACATGTGACACTCAATGCAAAAGACTGGAAAGCCCCCATCTCGCTGCTGGACTGCTGTCTGCATCTTAGTTTTAAGCTTGTGTTTAGATCTTTAAGTTCTTTACTTACTAAGGGTTGCTGTGGATATTTATACTAATAAAACTGTACCTAATATGTTTAATATACCTTGTTCACCTGAAGCTTAATTAATTTCAGGTCCTTAGTGTATGACTGATTTGGGTAACGAGCTTCACCTGAGAGCACCTCCTGTCCTTTAAGATGTGTAAGTACCTATAAAGCTACGATTATCCCAGGGGTGGGTGGGTGTTGGGGAGGGAGGGAGGGAGGAAAATAACACTTATTAAAAAAGGACTGCTACACAGTACCCTGTCCTGTGCTGCTGAGGTAAGGTATATTCTGATTTGGTTTAAATTATAGCTCTTTGCTGCTGCTAGGCTCTAACTTATTATGAAATTTATACTACAAGCTCTCTGCTGGGTTCTAAATTTAACCAGATAGCTCTCTTCTGTGTTTTAAATTTAAACTAAAAGTATTTTGCTGATGCTAGGCCCTGAGTGACTATTAAATTTAAACTACAAGCTCTCTGCTGGGTTCCAAATTTAACCAGAAAGCTCTCTTCTGTGTTTTAAATTTAAACTAAAAGTACTTTGCTGATGCTAGGCCCTGAGTGACTATTAAATTTAAACTACAAGCTTTCTGCTGGGTATGAAATGCAACCGGAAAGTTCTCTTCTGTGTTTTAAATTTAAACTTAAACTGCTGCTACTAGGTCCTGACTGATTTAACAAAAAATAGTGGTTCACAGATTAATTAGCTTTAATAGAAAGAATTCCTTTCAGAAAATTCCTAGTATATACTCACAATTGCAGATCTCTATCCAGAAGTAACAGTCTCCTTTTCTAGTCCTTCAATACTTTGTAAAATCTACTTTCACATCCTTTAATTTTTTTTCTTTATTATGGTTTCTACCATTTTGCCTGGCACCAACATCAGGTTTACGGTCTGCAGTTTCCCACATAGTCCTTGGAACCCTTTCTAAAAATTGGTATTGCATTAGCCATCCTACAATCTTTAACTACCATAGATGATTTTAAGGAGAATTTATAAATGACTACCAGTAATCCTGCAATTTCATTTCTCCATTTCTTCAGTACCCTGGTCCAGATGAGTTGCTACGTTTTAGTTTGTCAAATTGCCTTATTACATCTTCCAGGTTCACCGATATTTGTTTTCTCAATTTCTCTGAATTATCACCTTTAACTATCTTTTCTGGCATGGGTATCTCCAGTAAAGGCAAAAATGAAGAGTTCATTTAGTTTTTATGTTGTTAAGTGCCATCGAGTCAGTGTCGACTCATGGCAACCCTCTGAATAGTTGTCCTAAATTATGTTCGGTCTTCAGTCAGGCGGCTCATTGTTGACAGACTGGCACCCATAGCTGCTCTTATTATATTGATCCACCTCACTGTTGGCCTTCCTCTTTTGCGTTGACCTTCTACCTTGCCAAGCATGATGTCTTTCTCTAATGATCTCTCTCTTTGCATGATGTGTCCAAAGTATGAAAGTGGAAGTCTTGTCATCTGAGCTTCTAAAGAAAGCTTAGGTTTGATCTCCTTTAGTACTGACTGGTTTGTTCTTCGGGCAGTCTATGGTATACGCAGCATTCATTGCAAGCACCATAATTCAAAGGCATCAATTTTCTTCCTATCTATCATTTTCACTGTCCAACTTTTGCATCCATATGATGTTATTGAAAAAACGATGCCTTGAATGAGTCGAATCTTTGTATGGAGAGAGACATCTCTGTTCTTGAAAATTTTGTCTAGGTCCTTCATAGCCATTCTGCCAAGAGCAATGCGTCGTCGGATTTCTTGACTGCTTGTTGCTTCTTTATTGATAGTTGATCCAAGTAGGTTAAAGTTGTTCACAATTTCAATTTCTTCTCCATCAACGGTGAACTTATTGATTTTGCCAGTTGTCATGATCTTTGTCTTCTTTACATTAAGGTGCAGGCCCATTTTAAGACTATGTTCCTTGATCTTGAGAAGCAAATCTTTCAGATCATCTTCACTTTCAGCCAGTAATGTGGTATCATCAGCATAGCAAAGGTTGTTGATGAGTCTTCCACCAATCTTCACACCTCTGTTGTCTTCATACAATCCTGCTTCTTTGATGATTTGTTCTGCATATAAATTAAACAGGTAGGGGGGAAGTATGCAGCCTTGTTGTACACCTTTGCTGGTTTTAAACCATTCTGTTTCTCCTTGTTCTGTCTGAACTGTTGCTTCTTGATCAATGTACAGATTATGCAAGAGAACAATCAGGTGTTCTAGTATACCCATGCTTCTTAATGTGCCCCAGGGTTTTCATGGTTTACACAGTCAAAAGCCTTGCTGTAGTCAATAAAACACAAATAGATATCCTTTTGGTATTCTTTAGTCTTTTCAAGGATCCATCTCACATCCGCGTTGATGTCTCTTGTTCCTCGCTCTTTCCTGAACCCTGCTTGCACTTCAGGTAGTTCTTGTTCCAGGTATGGCTGTAGTTTCTGTTGAATAATCTTCAGTAGAATCTTGCTGGCATGTGGGATCAGAGCAATTGTGCGATAATTTCCACAGTCAGTTGGATCACCTTTCTTTAGTATTGGTATAAACACAGATCTTTTCCAGTCAGTTGGCCATGATTTGTTTTCCAAATTTCTTGGAAGAGCTTTGTAAGTATGGTAACAGTCGCATCAGATTGCTGTAATACTTCTATGGGAATGCCATCAATGCCTGGTGCTTTGTTCTTTGATAAGGCTTTCAATGCTGCTTTGACTTCTTCTTTCATCTCCAATGGTTCCGGATCATAAGGTACAGGTTGAAATGGCTGTTGGTCCACTTGATCTTTATCACATAAAAACTCTGTATATTCCTTCTACCTTTTCTTGATCTTCTCAGCATCATTCAACATCCTTGAGTATCCTGTAACATTGCAGTTCGAGGCTGGAATTTTTTCTTTAACTCTCATAGCTTTAGGAAAGCCAATCTTGTTCTTCCTCTATTTAAATTCCAGTATTATATTCTCAAGGTCATATTTTGCTACATTCATGAGTAGCTTGCTGTTTTTCAACTTTAGCTTGAGTTTTCATACTAGTAATTGGTGATCTGTACCACAGTCAGCTCCAGGTTTTATCTTTGTTGATGTTATAGAGCTTTTCCATCGTTGTTGTCCACAGATGTAGTCAATTTGATTTTTGTACAATCCATTGGGTGAGGTCCATGTGTACAGTCGCTGCTTGTGTTTCTGGAAGAAGGTGTTTGAGATGAATAGATTGTTGGTCTTGCAGAATTCTATCAGTCTTTCTCCAGCTTCATTTCTGTTGCCAAGTCTATATTTTCCAACCATTTTGCCTTCTTCTTTATTGCCAACCTTTGCGTTCCAGTCACCCGTGACTTTCAGGATATCCTGTTTGGATGTTCTGTCAATTTCAGCTTGTACTTGTTCATAGTTTTTCTACCATGGCCTTATATTCCCTTGGTGCCCCTTCTGTCTCTCGGTCATCTAAAGATCCAACTGACCCCATATAGGTGGGCAAATGATCTCATATGAAATACCAGTTGGCACAGAAGTATACAATTTGGTATGAAGGCATGCAGTTGCTGTTAGGTGTAATCATGAGTGCTCTCTTTGTGGAGTGGGGCGAAGTTCACAGGAATGAACATACTGTAGATTATAAAATACCTTAATCTACATGCATATGTGGGCAAAGTACAGTTGAATATTTACACCTGCTTGTGCCTACATTCAAGACACATTTCCTGCTGCATACACTAATATTTTATAAAAACAAATAGGCCTACTTGTCTTTATACAGTAGAATAGCAAATTTGTAGGTGCCTACCTATGCTGCCCTGTTATAAAGTTACCCTCACAGTGCACAGAATGAGAAGGGAGATTACAGTTATAGCTAGGCAGGCAACAATAACAAAATATAATTAAAATCAAAAACAAATCAGGGAGACAATTAGACAAGAAGGACAAGGGGCTAGATGAGGGAAGGAGGGCCTAGGTTCCCATTCCAGAAATGTTCTGCTAAGAAAAATACAAAAGAAAGGATGAGAATTGGAGACAAAAGTAATGAAGAAATGTATGAGGATGGGGAGAAAACGTGAGGCAGATATTAAAAAAAGAGAATGCGAGAAGAGGCTAAATGAGAAGAGAAGAGAAAAGAAAAGAAAATTAGACAGAAAAAAATTTGTAAGTTTATCTAGATGGAAAAAATAAGATGAAAGGAGGCAATGAGGTGGGAGTCAAACATTGCATTGGACATTACAGACTGTGATGGGGTCTATAGAATATTACTCATCCCGCTCCAAAGGGATTATCAACAGTCCCCTTTAAGAGAGAGTTTAGGGCTGGGAGGGCATGGCTCACAGAGAGAGGTTAAGAACCCAGCAGGCTGCAGGAGGGGGAGAGGCCTGTGAAGCCAGAGGTCCTTCCAAAGCAAGCCATGCAAAGGAGTTCTGAGGTAGGAGTTTTAACTGGGGCTGGAGGAAGGGCCAAGAGAACCAGCTTGTGGAGAATTAACAAGCTGGGACAGAATAAAAGCTAATTTTGTTTTCCCTGAACTGCTGTCTATTCACTGTTTTAAAAGAAAATCTCTTCTCTGGGAACAAGCAGGAAGTTAGTCCTCACATATGAGTGCTGACGGTGCTGACGGAGCCTGCGCAGTAACCTCTCCCACACTTTCAAAGAAAGCCTTTGGGAGATGTACCACGCATGTGTGGTCCCCTTCTTGCCTAGGGGTGCCATCTTGCCTCAGTCTCCTTTTTTCTGCAGAGCCCATTGGACATGTGTCTGTTCCCTCAGAAAAAGTTGTTTTTTTTTCTTTTTTTTAAACTTTTCTCTAGTTACGTACTGGTTCCCTCCCGTCTCCCGATTCAACTTGCCTCCAGCGTCGCGGGTTTTTTTGGGTTCTTTTTTCTTTTGCCCTTCGGGGGGGGGGGGTCTTTTTCAAACAGAATTTGACTTCACGGGGAGCACGGGGAGGAGTGGCCTAGTGGTTGGGGCAAGTTACCTCAGGCCGGAAGGTTGGGGGCTCAAATCCCACTAAAGGACAGCAACCTTGGGCTGGAAGGACTGGGGTTTCTAGTCCCACAAGTGCTCCTAGTGGTCTTGGGCAAGCCACTTAACCCTCCATTGTCCATGTTCCCTGTAAGTATTAGTGTATGTGTCTCATATCCCCTCATGTTAAATGTATCCCAGAATTGTGTTGTGACCACTTTGATTAAAGGATAAGGTGGGATACAAAACTGTCTAAATAAAATAAATAAATAAATAAATCATCTTTCCCATCTTTCCCATCATTGCCTCGGTCAGTGGCTTCAAGCTGTGCGACCATTGTGCTCGCAATTTGTTGTGCATGGACCTGCATGATTGTTGCCTTAGGTGCCTCGGGCTGGATCATGATGCCTTCGCATGTGGTTTCTGCCAGCAGATGACTCCCAAGGACCTCTGAGGCCGCAGGAAGCAGCACGAGTTGATTTTCCACAAGACCTACTCAGCCCTGGAGTCATCTTTGGGGCCAACACCCTCGAGGACTGTCACGGAAGCTTTGACCTTGCAGAGTGATTGCGCTGCCTCGGAGCCTCGAGGATATGGAGCGTTGAGCCAGGGCTCCCTCAAGGAGGGACACCCCTCGAAGAGCCTGACATCATCATTGACCTCCTTGGGTGATGAGTCTGGGACTGTGGGGAAGTCCTGTGGCACCCAGCTTCAGAGTCCTTGACGTGAGGCCGAGTGTGATGGCCAGGAGTGACCTCAAAGCTGCCCCAGCGAGAGAAAATGCCATTGTGATTCAGGGATTGGTCTCAGTCCTCCGAGTCCATCCTTGTCAAGGACACCCCCTCGATGGCAATGGCGTCAGGCCTGAGGTCCTCGATACCCTTGCCGGTGGCTGCGGAGCCATCTGGCATTGAGGGCAGGATGGCGGCCTTAGAATGCAGCTTGTCTGCCTTTCATAGCTCAACAGTGGTCTCTGATGCCTGGTTCCTCCAGGTCATCACTCCCAACCACTGGCCCCTCCAGAGTGAGGGACTCCCTGGAGGTGAAGCCAATCCTCGAGTGCCACTGGCCTCAAGGGGCTCCTCAGGCCTGGTCCCAGTCCCATTCTTGACCGAGGACTTCACCTCACAGTGCACCTGACTCAGAGCACAGGGGCATCAGGACCCCCATGCCATCGTAGCTGGGGCTCCAGCCCGAGGCCTGGGAGACCTTAAAAGTCTCCTCAGACTCTGGGTCAGACTAGGAGAGGAAGGACACCGAGTCCCCAGACACCCAGCTCCACAGGGATGTGCTCTTGGACCCTTCCCCTTCAGAGGACCAGCACTGGTCCCCACCGGAGGACCTGGCCTTCCTGGACTTCGAGAGGGATATGGCAAAAGCCCTTGCCTTTACCACTGAGTCCAAGGAAAAGCCTCAGGTGGAGAACCTTGAGATCCTCCAGTACGAGGCTACCCCCAAGAAGGCCATTACGATGCCTGTTCCTTCTATCCTGGCACGACTGCTCTTCTGCATGTGGGAGACCCCAGCCTCAGTTCCCATTTTGAGCAGGCAGCTGGACTCGAAGTACCAGGTCTGCTGGAGCCCTGGCTTCCAGAAAGCTCAACTGCCCCACTACTCCATGGTGGTGGAGTCAGTCATGCGGAGGTTCAAGAGCCAGAAAACACTCCTCGGTACCCCCGGGTAGGGAGGCCCACACCATGGATGCCCTGAGAAGTGCTTCCAGGGCACGATGCTCATCAGCCAGAACCAGGTTTACCAGCTGTACATGGGCATGTATTTGCAGGACATGGCGAGGAACTTCTTCAGTGGTTCCAGATCCTGGTCTCTACAGTCAAGGAGTGCTCCACATTTATGACTCAGATGACCTATGACTGCTTCGAGTCGGCAGCTAGAGTAGCAGTGGTAGGCATTAGTGCCATGCCTGGCTACAGTCTTCCAACCTGGAGCAATGGGTACAGGACAAGTTGGTCAATGTTCCTTGCCAGGGAGACCTCTTCAGCAATCCCAAGACAGACAAGGCTGCCGAGCTGGAGTCCATTTATGACCAGGACCAGGCTCTCTAATAAGACTGCTGACCCTTCCCAAAGGAAGGCTTTGGGTTAAAAGCCCCTATACTTGAAAAAGAGGAAGGCTTACATAAATTATCCTCAGCACTCAGTCTTCCCAGCTCCCAAACAGGGCCAGCAGGCCAAGGGACAAGCCCTTGTAAACCTAAGGTCCTCAAGCCCCAGACCGTGCCCCAGTTGCAACCTGGAGGAGGGGCTTTTTATTACTGTGGCATAGCCTCTCTCCCCCTGGAAGGACCTGCCCCACAGCACACCAGGGGGCATCTGCTATTTTTTCCGACCGCTGCTCTGCCATCACCACTGACATGTGGGCCTTGCAGGTGGTAAAGGAGAGGTACATCTTCCACCTCGAACAGACGCCTCTGCCATTCTTTCCATGGGAGCTCCCGATGCATCCCCTTCACTAGGACCTGTTTCAGCAGGAACTCGCAAACCTTATGGCAGACAGAATGGTGGAACCTGTCCCCCTCAAATTCAGAGGCAAAGGGTTCTACTCCCACTACTTCCTGGTACCCAAAAGGACCAAGGGGTTTCGGCCCATCCTAGACCTGTGAGACCCCGACCAGTTCCTGGTAAGAAAGAAATTCAAGATGCTCTCCCTTGGAACATTGCTGCCATACTTCCGGCAGGGAGACTGTCTATGCTCCTTGGATCTAAAGGATGCCTATACACACATCCTCATCCACCCCCTTCACAGGCAGTATCTCCACTTCATGGTGTGAGGCTGCCACTATCAATACAGGATTCTACCCTTCGGTCTGGCCTCCACTCCAAAGGCCTTCACCAAGTGCTTAGCAGTGGTTGCCACCTTCCTGCGTCTCCGGGGAATGTTCATCTTCCTGTACCTGGATGACTGGCTCATAAAGGGTTGCACACTGTAGAGCCCATCAGGCGACTGTCTGAACCATCCTCATTCTGGAACACCTGGGGTTCATCATAAACTACCCAAAGTCTCATCTCCAGACAATACAATCTTGGGGTTCATAGGGGCAATACTGGACACTGTCCTGTCCAAGGCCTTCCTTCCTCCAGACAGGGCCCAGTTCCTCCAGGTGCTCGCAGGGCATGTCCAGGGTCAACCCTTGGCATCTTCTCACCTCATGCTTTGCCTTCTGGGCCACATGACATCCATGGTGCACATCACCCCGGATGTCCCCCTGCACATGCAGCCAACCCAGAGGGCTGAGCTCCCAGTGATCACAAGCAATGGGACATCTGCGGACAGAGTGGTCGTGATCCGCTCTCTAGCCAACACCCTTGGCTGGTGGCAACAGCTCCAGCATTGGCATGCCGGAACGCCCTTCTAGGTCCCTGCCCCCAAGAGGATCCTCACCACGGATGCCTCCAAACTGAGCTGGGGAGCCCATGGCGACAACCTCTGCACTCAGGGCAGCAGGTCACAGGAGGAAAGGCTCCCACAGATCAACCTCCTGGAGCAGGGAGGGACAGGGTCATCCCTAACTCTGCTGAGAGGTGGTAAGCCTCTGCTCTTTGACCAGCAATAGCGGGATGCTCCTGTGGGCAATCTACCTCCCAGGCCAGGATATCATTCTGGCGGACCAGCTCAGCCAAATCCTCCAACCAAACGAGTGGCGACTGGACCCCATGGTGGCCAGTCAACTGTTCCATCTCTGGGGGCTCTCACAAGAGGACCCCTTTGCCAGCGAACCAATGCTCAGCTGGCCCACTTTTTCTCCAGGCAGCCATAACCCTCGCGGGTAGCAGAGGATGCGTTCCTCATCCTGTGGACAGAGGGCCTCTTCTACGCTTTCCTGCCGACACTGTTGATTGCCAAGACCCTGTTCAAGGTCCAGCTTGACAGAGACACATTGATACTGGTGGTTCCTCGGTGGGCCTGCAGCGGTGGTTTCCACTGCTCCTCTGCCTGTCCCAGGCACCCACAGTCTCTCTGGAGTATGACCTATGCCTGCTATCACAGAAGGACAGCTCCCTCCTGCACCCTAACTTGGGGTTCTTGTCATCTGACAGCTTGGCTGCTGAAAGGCTAGCCTTGGCCCACTTTGATCTCTCCAGCAAGGTGGAAGTAGTCTGGCTTCCCACAAGCCTTCCAACCACCGAACCTATGACTTCAAGTGGCAAAGGTTCTCGGTCTGGTGCGCGGAGGGCATGATTAACCCCTTCTCAGTCTTGCTGGTACTCCAGTACCTGCTGTACCTGTCCCAAGCGGGGCTGCTTTCAGCGCACCAACATCTTGTCAAGGGCAAGCCCCTCTCCGCTCAGCCTCCTCATAACTCGATTCTTGAAGGGCCTACTACTCTCTAAGTCACCCGTCTGCCCCCTGACGGCGCAGTGCCACTTCAACGTAGTTCTTTCAAAACTCACTGCGCCATCGTTTTACCCTCTCGGCTCGTGCCACCTCATGTATCTAGCCTGGAAGGTGGTCTTCCTCGTGGAACAGTCAGCAACCTCCAGGCTCTGGTGGCTCACCTACCTTATGCGAGGTTCTACAATTACAGGTCGTGATTCGCATGTACCCCAAGTTTCTCCCAAAGGCGGTGTCTCTATTCCACCTCAACCAGGAGGTGGTACTTCCCACGTTTTTCCCGCGGCTCCTGCCAGCAGGGCAGAGGTGGCGCTCTACACTCTGGACTGTAAGCGGGCTTTGTTCTAGTTGGAACGTACTCAGGCCCACCATTGTTCCTCACAGCTCTTCATCTCCTATGACCTAAATCAGCAGGGAACAGTGGTCTCTAAGCATACCCTGTCCACTTGGGTGGCGGACTGCATTGCCTTCACTTATGAGCAGGTTGGTCTTTTGCTGGAGCGCTCGGTCACAGCACACAGTGTCTGGACCATGGCGGCATCAGTGGCGAACTTGTGCACCATCCCCTGGTGCAGATCTGCTGGGTCGCCACCTGGTCCTCTGTTCATACTTTCACAGATGATTACTGCCTGGAGAGGGAGTCCCACTGGGACAGCGCCTTTAGCCAGGCAGTACTCCATCATTTGTTTGGGGTGCAAGACAACTCCTGCTCTCTGGCCCTTCAGTGTATTCAGGCTACCAGAGAACTGCTTCCTCGCTTGACACTTGGGACGCTCATGGGTCTGCCGTTCACGTGTCTGCTGTTCCTCGATTCCATTGCTGCTTCACACGGCTCACCTTTTTCTAGTCACCCATGGTTTTTACAGTTTTTTTCAGTAGCCTGTAGCTGGGGAGTCCCATATGTGAGGACTTACTTCCTGCTTGTTCCCGGACCACCTGTAACAAGTGTTCTCCGGGGACAGCAGGAATCATTCCTCATAACCCTCCCTCCTCCCCTTAGAGTTGCTTCTTTACTGTATTTTATTTTTTTCCTTGGCCATCTTAGCTATGTCATTTGGCTGAGGCAAGATGGCACCCTTGGCCAGGAAATGAACTATGCATGCATGGTGCACCTCCCCAAGGATTTCTTTGAAAGCTGGGGAGAGGTTACTGCACAGGCTCCGTCAACGCCGTCACCCATGTGTGAGGACTGATTCCTGCTGTCCCCTGAGAACACCTGTTACAGGAGAGTACTACGCTTTCCCACTGTATGCCACACTACCACGTATGGTGGCAGCTTGGGGATTTCCTCTAACCACATAACTGGGAGCAAATCCATGTTCCTCCAGGGCTGGGCCTCTACAGCAGGTCAGAATTTTGTTTTTGTTTGTTTGTATAGGCTTAGTTAGCCTTGCCCTATTTAGGGAGCTTGAAGAAGGTATAGTCAGTGCTGGACAGGCAGGCTTTGTTTTGGCAACTAGAGGTCACTAAAAGTTTGTTGAAGCTGGAATACTGCAGGATTAACCCAGCCACAGAAGAAGCTGTGGTGGTGTTGCAAGATATCCGAGACAGTTACATTTATTTCGATTTTATCTTGTTTCTATAAAGGGATCTGCTGTATCAGTCCGATGCCCTTTTGAATTCTTTCACTGTATTTTCCCCAACCACTTCCATCGAGAGGGCATTCCAAGCATCCACCACCCTTTTAGTGAAAAAGTATTTCTCTGGGAACAAGCAGGAAGTCAGTGCTCACATATGGGTGACGTCGACGCCGATGGAGCCCCATGCGGAGCAAAATCCCCAGCTTTCAAAGAAAACCTTTGGGAGTTGCTACAACACATGTGTGGTCCCCTTCCCGCCCAAGGGTGCCAACTTACTCAGTCTCCTTTTTTCCGCAGAGCCCATCGGACGTAGTCCCTCGTGTCCCGGAAAAAGTTGATTTTTTTCTGTATGCCTTTTTGGCCTGACCGGTTGACACCAGTATGCTTCCCGCCTCTGGCCTTGGTACTCTGGTATTGGGTTGGTCTTTTCTAACTTTTGTTTGATTTTTTCTTTTTGAGCGTCTTTGCACCCTTTATTCCTTTTTCTCTTTCGCTGGCTGCCAAAAGGGGTCTTCGACCTACCCGGGGTTCTTTTCCCCCTGATGGCTACCAGCGGTTTCAAGAAATGCATTTGGTGCAGGAAACGTATGTCCACTGATATTCATGACTGCTGCCTCCGGTGCCTCGGGCCGGACCACGACCCGATGGTCTGTACTCTCTGTAAAAGAATGTCCTTTAAGTTGCTGAGGAGCCGCCAGCAGCAGCATGATAAGATTTTTCCAGAATCCCCTGTGTATGCAAGAACCAGAACCTCATCTGAGGCCTCTACGGCTTAGGGGGAACACTCCGAGTCCGAGGGCTGTCGGGGTTCCTCAGAGAGGGGGTCTCCCTTAAGGGAACAGAAGAGGAAGAAAAAATCCTTGAAGGCAGCATCTCTGGATGGCTCTGAACGACTGGGCTCCTCTCGGGGCCGGTCGCAGAGCCCCGAGCACCTGGCCGGATCGTCTGAGAAGGAGCGCCCGGCGAAAGTCCCTCGTCGAGAAGCGGGATCAGCCTAGGCAACTACAGACTGTCCTTGTCGAAGACTCCCCTCCGGGGGAACCGACATTGGGGCCGACTATGTCAGCGCCCAAGCCAGAGGCTGCGGAGCCTCCCGGACTCGGGTCCAGGATGGCAGCTTTGGATGGCATGTCTGGTTCCTCTGCCCCGAACACTGGGCCCTCGATGTCAAAGTTGACCCTGGAGGCCGAGCCGATCCTCAAGACCTTCTGGCCTCGAGTCGATCCTCGGCCGAGGTCGCACTCAGCCTCGGCCGAGGTCTTTGCCACCGAATCTGCCGGCATCAGGGCAGAGGGCGCCGGGGCTCTCGATGCCCGAGGAGCCCTTCAAGTCTGAGATGGAGGACGAGGAGTCCCTGGATACCCGAAGGCATAGGGATGTCCCCTCAGAATCCCCGGTATCTGAACCTCGGAGAAGGTCCCAAGCAGAGAATATGGGTTTTTTGGACTTCATGCAGGACATGTCCAAGGCTTTGGCCTTCCCCATGAAGTCCGAGAGGAACCTCGAGCCGACGAGCTTGAGATCCTCCAATATGAGGCTCCCCCTCGCGAGACCCTCACGGTACCCATTCCTACGATCCTGGAATGACTTATGCTCAGCATGTGGGAAATGTCGGCATTGACGCCGGTGATCAGCAAATGGCTTGATTCGATGTATTGAGTCCGCCGGAGCGCTGGGTTCCAAAAATCACAACTGATGCACAACTCCATGGTTGTGGAATCGGCAATGCGTCGGCTGAAGAGCCAGAAGATGCACTCCTCAGTGCCCCCCGCAAGGAGGCCTGCACCTTGATTGCCCTCGGCAGGAAATGTTTCCAGGGCGCGATGCTGAATTGTCGGATCCAGGTGTACCAGTTGTACATGGGCATGTATCTTAGAGACCTGGTGAAAGAACTCTCCGGGTTCTCAGCTGGTCTCTCCGAGGAACCTTTGCAGCGCTTCAAGGGCCTGTCCAAAGCTGTCCGTGAATGCTCCAAATTTAAGGTCTTGGGTGGCCTATGACAGGTTCGAGTTGGTGGCCCAGGTAGCCGTGGCGGGCATTGGTCCACGCCGCCAATTTGGCTGCAGTCATCTGACCTTGAGCAATGGGTTCAGAACAAGCTGGTCGATATCCCATGCCAAGGGGAGAATCTCTTTGGCAAACCCATTACCGAGAAGGCCGCAGAGCTGGAGACTGAGTTCATGACAAGGACACGGCTCTTTAAGAAGACCTCTGTCCCTTCCTGTAAGAAGGGCTCGGGTAAAAAGCCCTTTTACCCGAGGACGGGAGCTGCTTACCGAAACTACCCCCCTTACCAGGTCTCCCCAGCTCCCCAACAGGGGCAGCAGGCCAAGGGACAGGGGCATGGCCCGCGTAAGCATATGGCCGCCAAACCCCAGGCTCCAGTTCTGGCCCCGGCCCAGCCTGGTGGGGGTTTTTGACTCCTGCAGCATGGCCCCTCTCCCAGCTGGAGCTGGGAAGCCCACAGGAGGTCATCTTGCCTTGTATGCCCACAGGTGGGGAACCATCACCACCGATTCATGGGCATTACAAGTGGTCAGGTAGGGACACCTCCTCCATCTAGCCCAAGTGCCTCCACACTACTTCCCAGGAGAGCCTCCAAGATGATCTCTTCACCGGGACCACCTTCTGAAGGAGTTGGCAGGTCTCCTCAAGGACCATGTGGTGGAACCGGTGCCCCACCACCTCAAGGGCAAGGGGTTCTACTCCAGGTGCTTCCTGGTGCCAAAGAGGACAGGGGGCCTAAGGCCCATCCTTGACCTGCACAACCTCAACAAATTCCTGATGAGGGAGAAGTTCAAGATGCTCTCCCTTGGAATATTGCTGCCCTACCTCCTCCAGGGAGACTGGCTATGCTCCTTAGATCTAAAGGATGCCTACTGTCATGAAGAAGACCTTTCTGAGCCTATGGAGTTGGTGAGAGAAGAGGATTCCATTGCAGAAACTGACAGGCAGTCTGAGCACATGGCTCAGTGTTTTCAGAGAGAATGTAAACAAAGAGAGTCACAAGCTGGAAAGACACCCCCACGCTGTGACGTAGTCCCTAGTTCAGGAGATAATGAGATACACTTGTTTAAGGGAGAGGCACAGTTTAGCCCGGGGAAACAGGATGATAAAAAGTGGTCATTAGCTTGGACTAGAGGGGAGCAGAAAGAAGGAAGACGTCAAGAGGTGAGAACCAAGGGAGCCATAGTCCTAATGCCAGAAAGAAGCAGCACAGGACAGGTGACGTCTGGTAAAGGCAAGAAGGATAAGATATTTCCTGGAATGCAGGCTTGGGAAAATTCACATGCTCCAGAGAGAGAAACCTGCTGGCATGACAATACTTGTACCTCTAAGGCTGAAGCTATGAGGCTGAGAGACAAACAAACACAAGCTGTGTTTGGGAATCAGTCTGACCTTGCAGAGCTGAGAATTCCTTTCCCTCCAAAGCCGAAAGGTAGGCTTCACAACTTACATAGATTTGAACCTAGTTATAAAGTATTTCCCTGCAGTTGCCAGAATGTAGCAGACTCTCTAAATTCATAGTCCTATCCTTTAGAGTGCTACTGAGAGAAGCCATGTGAGGATAGTGAAGACGTCTGTTTTAAAGTTCAGGATAGTAGCTCACTGACATACCCTGCTATTGCTGACGCTGAAGAAATGCAGATTAACTCTGATAGCAGTGAAATAGTGGATAACCAGATGGACTGCACGTCATGTTTTGCTGACCACGTTGAGTCTCTGTGCTGAACACTGGTTTGAGAAAGCTGGTGAAGCAACAGAAAGATTGGGGAATATTTTCTTTTGCTGAAGGAAGCTGTTATTGTTTGTTTGTACCGAGCACTGCACGCTGTGAGCCTGAAGCTGATAAGGCTAATTTACCTGAGTTCTTGTACATATCCCTCAAGCCAATTGTATGGCAGTTTGTCCTAAGTTATTTACCTGCACAGAATTCCATTGGGAAGGGGAAAATAAATTCTTGTCATTGCCTGAAACACTCTACTACAACTCTTCTGTTCTCAAAGGGTAAAAAGGGACTACCATTCCCAGAGGGCCTTGCAGGACCAATGCAGGGTCACACTCTCTGAGTCAGGAATACAAAGGCAGACCAACTCTCAGCGCCCTAGGTGTTGGGCTGGCCCCCGAGAGGGTGACACTACACACACATCCTAATCCACCCAAGCTTTGTGGTAGGAGACAACCACTACCAGTACAGAGTGCTTCCTTTTGGCCTTGCTTCGGCCCCCAGGGTGTTCATAAAGTGCCTGGTGGTGGTCGCTGCCTTCCTCAGGCTTCAGGGGATCTTTGTTTTCCCCTATCTTGATGACTGGCTCATCAGGGGCACTTCGGCCACCGAGGTGCAGCAGGTCACAACTTGCACCATCCAGGTCCTGCAGCACTTGGGGTTTGTAATCAATTACCCCAAATCCAGCCTTTGTCCAACTCAAGAGTTAGACTTCATTGGGGCAAGGATCAATACCCTTCAGTCGAAGGCCTTTCTGCCTTTAGACAGGGCAAGCAGGCTTATGGCCCTAGCAGGGCAAGTGAGCCACAGCTCCTCAGTGCCAGCTAGAAAACTGCTGCGCCTCCTCTGGCACATGGCCTCTATGGTCCATGTCACTCCAGATGCCCGCCTCCACATGCGAACTGCATAGTGGTGCCTCAGAGACCAATGGTTACAGGCCATGGGACATCTCCAGGACAGGATCAAAGTAACCAGGTGCCTAGTACAGTCCCTGACCTTGTGGCTCTCGCCCCAGCACTTGAAGGCGGGTATGACCTTCCAGGCCCCAGGGAGCACATGCCAGGGGTACTGCACACAGGGGGTGTGGTCCCCAGCAAACAGGGGGATACGGGATCACGTACCCTCTGTCAGGAAGCCCTGGACCTATGCTCTTTTGCAACCCGGCAGGGGATTCTACTCAAAGCGGTGTACCTGCCAGGCCAGGACAACTGGTTGGCCCACAGACTCAGCAGGAACCTCCAGCCGCATGAGTGGCAGCTGGACTGGGCGGTGGCCAACAGGCTCGTCCAGACCTTGGGGGAACCAGTGATGGACTTGTTTGCGAGCCCGGACAATCACTAGCTACCCCATTTCTGCTCAAGGCAGCCGCAGCCAGCTAGGGTGGCTGCCAATGCTTTCCTAGTCTCATGGTCGGTGGGTCTTCTGTATGCTTTTTCCTGACACCTCTGGTCGCCAAGACTCTGTTCAAGATCCTTTGGGACAGAGCTTTTGTCATCTTCATAGCTCCATGGTGGCCCTGGCAACCGTGGTTCCCGCTTCTCCTGCATCTAGCAGTGGAGACCCCCATTCCCCTGGGTTCGTCTCCATGGCTCCTCTCCCAGGAGGGGGTTTCTCTCTTGCATCCCAACCTCGGCTCCCTTTCGCTGATGGCATGGCTGCTGAGAAGGTGACTCTTGCCCTGCTCCTCCTCCTTCCGGAGGATGTTGAGGAGGTCTTGCTGGCTTCGCGTAGACCATCTACGAGACGGACGTACACCTTTAAGTGGTGCATATTTGCTCTCTGATGTGCTGGGCAAAAGGTGGACCCCTTTTCTTGCCCAGTGGTTGTGGTGTTGCAATACCTTCTCCACCTTTCCGAGAGGGGACTTAAGTCCAACTCCGTCAAAGTGTATCTCATGCCCTAGCGGTGAACCACTTTCCCATGGACGAGAAGCCTTTCTCTGCTCACCCAATGGTATCCCGGTTTCTAAAGGGCCTGCTCCTGTTGAAACCCCTGGTCCATACCCCAGCAACCGAATGAGACCTTAATGTCGTGTTGGGGCAGTTTATCCAGCCGCTCTTTGAGCCGATGGCCACGTGCCATCTTCGGTACCTCTCCTGGAAAGTGGTATTCTTGGTTGTGCTCACTTCTGCCCAGAGAGTGAGTGAGCTCCAGGCTCTCGTGGTGGAGAGTCCTTATACCAGGTTCTACAAGAATAGGGTGATGCTTCGCATACACTCCAAGTTCCTTCCGAACGTGGTCTCCTCGTTCCACCTCAACCAAGAGGTGGTTCTTCCTACCTTCTTTCCCAGGCCGCATGCCAGTAGGGCAGAGGCGGTCCTCCATACCCTGGACTGTAAGAGGGCTCTGTTGTTCTACATCCAGCATATGCAAACTCACCGGAAAGCCTCTCAGCTCTTCGTTTCCTACGACCCCAGTAAGCTGGAGGGAGATGGTGACAAAGCGTACGCTGTCCACTTGGGTGGCGGACGGTATTGCCTGGGCTTATGAGGCAGTGGGGCTTCCGCTGCAGGGCTGTGTTACAGCTCATAGGGTCAGGGCCATGGCGGCATCAGTAGCTCACCTGCACTCTGTTCCTTTGGCGGACATCTGCCAAGCCACTACCTGGTCTTCGGGTCAGACCTTCATAGCTCATTACTGCCTGGATAGGGAGTCCCATCGGGATAGCGCCTTCGGCTAGGCTATGCTCCGTAACCTATTTGAGGTCTAGGCAACTCCTGCCCTCCGACACTTCTGTGTTCAGGCTACCAGAGTGCTACTTCCCTGGTTAGGTTTCATTGCAGCTACTTGCGGCCCTCAATGAGGGAGCCGTTTTTGGGCTATAGGTTCAAGGTAGCCTGTAGCTGGGGAGTCCCATATGTGAGGACTGACTTCCTGCTTGTTCCCGGAGAAAGCGTAGTTACTCACCTGTGTTCTCTGGGGACAGCAGGAATCAGTCCTCACAACTCTCCCTCCTCCCCTTGGAGTTGCAGTCCAATTACTTTTTCTTTCATTTGTTTTGCCGTCTTTTAGCTATGTCATTTGACTGAGCAAGATGGCACCCTTGGGCGGGAAGGGGATCTTGCATGCATGGTAGCAACTCCCAAAGGCTTTCTTTGAAAGCTGGGGATTTGCTCCGCACGGGGCTCCGTCAGCATCAACGTCACCCATATGTGAGGACTGATTCCTGCTGTCCCCGGAGATCACCTGTTACAGGTGAGTAACTACACTTTCCTGACGTTGCCTTTCAGTTTACCCCCTTTGAGCTTCATGCTAAGCACTCTAGTTTTATAGCTTCCCCATCTTTGGAAGAGGCTTAAATACTCCTTAAGTATTTAAAGGTCTGTATCATATCTCCCCTGTTCCTCCTCTCCTCTAGAGTATACATATTTAGGTCTTGGAGTCTCTTTTCATATGTCTTTTGGCACAGGCGCCAAATCATTTTGGTCACCTTCCTCTGAACCATTTCCAGTCTTTTTATATCCTTTGCGAGGTATGGTCTACAAAACTGAACACAATATTCCTAGTGTGGTCTCACTAGCGACTTGTATAGTGGCATTAGTACCTCCTCCTTTCTGCTGATAATTCCTCTCTGTATGCAATCTAGCATCCTTCTGGCTTTGGCCACCGCCTTGTCACACTGTTTTGCCACTTTGAGATCCTCAGAAACAATCACTCCGAGGTCCTTCTCCTGGTCCGTGCACACCAACGTATTGTCCCCTATCTCATACAATTCCCTTGGATTTCTGCATCCCATGTGCATGACACTGCACTTCTTCACATTATATCTTAACTGACAAGCATTAGACCATTCTTCCACCTTTTGTAGATCTTTCCTCATGTTATCAACTTCCTCAGGGGAGTCCACTCTATTGCAAATTTTTATGTCATCTGCAAAAAGACAGACTTTTCCATTCATTCCTTCAGCAATATCACTCACAAATACATTGATCAGTACTGGCCCTAGGATTGATCTTTGAGGCACGCCACTAATCACCTTCCTTTCATCCAAGTGAGTTCCGTTTACCATCACCTTCTGTCATCTGTCAGTCAACCAATTTCTGATCCAGTTCACCACCTTGGGACCCATCCCCAGGCTGGTCAGTTAATTGATAAGCCTCCTATGGGGAACAGTATCAAAGGCTTTGCTGAAATCCAGGAGGATCACATCTATCGCATGCCCTTGATCTAGTTCTCTGGTCACCCAATTAAAGAACTCAATCAGATTTGTTTGGCATGTTCGTCCTTCAGTAAAACCATGTTGCCTCGGATCATGCAACCTATTGATTTCGAGAAAGTTCACTAGTCTCTTTCAGGAGCGCCTCCATTACTTTTCCCACCACCAAGGTAAGGCTTACTGCCCTGTAGTTTGCTACTTCTTCCCTATTGCCACTTTTGTGAAGAGGTTCCACATTGGCCCTTTTCCAGTCCTGTGGATCTTCTCCTGTCTCCAAGGATCTATTAAGAACATCTTTTAAAGGCCCTGCAAGAATCTCTCTGAGCTCTTTCAGTATCCTGGGATGTATCCCATCCAGTCCCATGGCTTTGTCCACTTTCAGTTATGAAGTTGTTCAAACACATTATCTTCTGTGAATGATGTAGTATCTACTCTATTTCCATCTGTGTATTGTCAATCAGAGGTAGTTCTGCAGGATTTTATTTAGTAAAAACAGAACAGAAGAATTTGTTTAGCATTTTTGCTTTTTCAACGTCACTTTCCATGAATCCGTTCTCAGCACTTTTGAGTCTTGCAATTTGACCTCTGATCTTCCTCTTCTCCCAAATTTACCTGAAAAAAGTTTTATTACCACACTTTAGAACTTTAGCCATCTTTTCTTCTGCCTTTGATTTTACTATCCTTATTTCTCTTTTTGTTTCTTTTAGCTTTATCCTGTATTCATTTCAGTGTTCCTCTGTTTGCAAACTTCTGAATTTTGTGAAAGCTGTGTTTTTTGCCTTTATTTGTGCAGCCACTCCATTAGAAAAACAAATAGGTTTCCTTTCCCTCTTTTTATTTACTTTCCTTACGTATGTATCTGTTGCTCCTTTTGTTGCTTCCTTTAGTTTAGTCCACTGCAATTTCACTTCCCTTATCTCCTCCCATCCTGCTAACACCTCCTTCAGGCACTTGGCCGTCTTCTTGAAGTCAGCGTTTTTGAAGTCTAGGACATTGAGCTTGCTGTGAGGGGACTCTGCCTTGGCTTTTATCTCAAACCACACCATGTAATGATCGCTGCTGCTCAAATGGGCACCCACCCAGATGTTCGACACATTTTCTTCATTGGTGAGTACTAAATTCAGCATTGAACTTTCCCTAGTCGGTTCCATCACCATTTGTCTAAGCAATGCATCGTGGAAGGCATCCACAATTTGTTTACTTCTTTCCAGATTTGCAGAAGAAATGCTCCAATCCACATTGGGTAGATTGAAGTCACCCAATATGATCACTTTCCCCTTCATGGCTACCTTTGCAATATCAATAATCAAGTCTCTATTCATTTCTTTGGTCTGAGTTGGAGGCTTGTAGACTACACCAGCATGGATGATAGTTCCATCTACTCTTTCCAACACAATCCATAGTGCTTCTTCTTTTCCCCATGTCCCCTGAATTTCAGCAGCTTTAATATTGTTTTTGACATATAGGGCTACACCTCCTCCTTTTCTGCCCTCTCTATCTCTCCTAAATAAATTATAGCCAGCCATGGCTATATCCCATTCATACAACTCGTTAAACCATGTCTCTGTAATGGCCACAGCGTCCAAGTCCATTTCCACCATTATGGCTTCCAGGTCAGGAACTTTGTTGGCTAGGCTTCAAGCATTTGTGTTCATTGCTTTCCAGCATTTGTTGACTGACTTGCCTATATATTGCATGGATTTTGTTCTACATGCCTCTTTCCACTTGCCATTGATGTGTGGTTTAAAAGTGTGGTTGTTTCCAATGTTGTTATGATTTTGCTGTGAGTGATGTCCTGAGCTTGTCCTTCTCCATTCGTCACCCCCTTTCCCTAGTTTTAATGCCTGTCCACATACTGCCCGAATTTTTCACTTAGGATCCTTTTCCCTGTGACAGAGAGATGTAGTCCATCACAGCAATAGCAACAATATCAGCAGCAGATACATAATCTTATACGAGTGCAGGGGGAGCTACAGAAAACTTCCTTAGCTCAGTTAACTTAGGCCCTGTAGAGACTGCAATTCCACCCTCCAGCACAAGTGCTTCTTAAAATGATGGCAGAAGATGAACTGGACCATATCTTGGTGAACTTTGAATGAACTGCCTACATGGCCGGCTGGCTGGAGGTGACATGGACTACTTATTTAGGGAATCTGCTGATGGGCAGCAGTCACGCTGCATTCCAGGATGCCAACCCAGATGGGCGAGCTACATATGCAGCTGTCAAGGCATCCATACTGATCATATGAGCTGTTCTCCAGAGGCTTACTGCCAGCGATTCAGAAAGGGGGGCTCCAGATAGAGGAACCCCTGAGTGCTCTCTTTTATGAGTTCAAAGATCTAGTGTAGCATGGAAGTGGCTGCAACTGGATGGAAAGACTGGGCCTGAGATAGCCAAGATTGTGCTATTGAGTGGTTTTTGGAGGGCTTCATTGCTCCGATGAAACAGTGGATATGTCAGCATCCCAAGCTTACAGTGGAGAGTGCACTAGAAATAGTCGAGGGTATCATGAAGCCCAGTCAGTGACTGAAGTGCACAGTGAGAAGAGTAAGAAGTCACCCGTTAGTCCAGGAGGACAAAAGAAGCCAGAATGGATGTTGGCTCCCATGTTTCCAAAGTCACCTCCTAGGCAAGGGTATGGCCTTAGCCATGGCCCATTCACCTGTTATAGGTGTAGCACCTGGGGACACTTTGCTTGGGAATGTCCCATGAGTACAGAGGAACCCATGGATATCAGCCTAACTACCCCTCACCCCTGCACTTTTGTGGGCATCCCCACCCAGGGGCGCAAAACTTTGTGATTCCAGTAGAGCTTGAGGGGGGTCACTTCCAGGCCTTGATAGATTCTGGAGGTGTGCAGACCCTCATTTGCCAGGAAACCGTAACCCAATTTCAAATTGACTTTGCAAAGACAGTAACACTGGCTTGTGTGCATGGAGACCAGAAGCAGTTTCCAATGGCAAGCGTTTCACTTAAGACTCCAGCAAGGTAAGCCACGTTCAAGGTTGTGATGCTACCCTGGGTACCGTAGTGGTGATCGGTCGAGACTACCCAAACTTTGGAGTGATATGGGCTGGCTAACTGACGTATCTGCTAAGTCATACCAGGAAGATTTCCCTGAGATTTTCCCCCTGGAAGATCCGGATCTATATATTGAAAATACCAAGCCTGCTAAGTCCCAGAGTTGGCATTGCTGGGGAAAGCTACACTACCAACAAAATCTGGGAGAGGGATCCAGAGCGGAGAGCCTAGGGAAGAAACCCCTGGGGATAGCTCAGGGCTCAGCAATAGTGACTCAAATATAATCGTCCCCTTCCCAGAATGGGGGCTGGGGGAAGGCCTTGGGAGCTTCAAGAGGGCCCAGCAAAAGGATGAGTCCCTTAAATATGCCCAAGAGCAGGTTTTAGAGGTAAATGGGGTTCCATTAGGCAACGGAGAGTCCCCTGCAAGAATCTTTCCCAATTTTGTGCTAAAGGGAGATTTATTATACAGAGTGGCCGAGGGTGTCCTGGGAGTGTAAGAGGTAGAAAAACTGATAGTTCCTCAGCCTAACGTCAGCAGGTGTTATTGTTAGTCCATAGCCATTTATTAGGAGGATACCTGGGGGTGGAGAAAACACTAGAGAGTGTTTTAGCATGATTTTTCTGGCCCGGGATCCATAAACAGGTACAGTTATGCCACACCTGCCAGCTTCATAACCCCACCAGAGTCTGACCTGCCCCTCTAATGACTATGCCCATTTGAAACCCCATTTGAAAGAGTGGCAGTGGATCTTGTAGGATCCTTGGACAAGTAATGGGTCAGAGGAAAGTTAACAAACCTCAAATTCTTCACTCAGGCTGCGTTCTCAAGGGATTCTAAATGATGGCGAATAACCAAACTATCACTAATGGATGATGAGAGTTCAGCCTGATCCAACATTTGTCCCTCCAACTTAGAAACAGCAGTGTTACAGTTTGTAATATGCTTCCCTGCTCTATCATCTTAGTAGTCACACCATGAGAAAACTGCAATATCTGAGACAATGAGGCATGCAGAGAAAATTCAGTACACATGACAACCTATCATATGGCCCACAATGAAATTTCTTTAGGTTCATCAGTTATATTCAAAAGAATTGAAAAATTCTAGGGCTCTGGAATCTTACTTCTAACTATACTAGGACCCCAGTCCAAATCAGCAGGGCCAGCCTGAGATTCTCAAGAAGGAGCACTCTCCACCCCCATAGAAACAGATGGAGAGTTTGCTCCATAAAATACCTCCCGGTTGGGCGAGGTAAAACTCAAACCCTCCGGAGGGGAAATGTCTGAGAAAGTACTCACTGTGCCAGAGGAATTAACAACAAAGGTCGAGGCAGCCAGAAGGACATGCCAATCCAGTTTTCACAGCTTTAGCCTGAACCTCCGGAAACACTCTCTTCTTCCTTTTCCTCATTTAATTAGCCCTCAAAGACAAACACTTCCTGGAACCGAGGGGGTACCAAAAGGGCATATGTATCCCTTTGGTCACGCCCCTTCAGACACATGCCCATGGGCACGTGCCTGTGGCTGTGTTCAAAGCGTGCCAAAGAGTTTTAAAGTTGGTGGGGGCAACGCCAGCTGATTCAGCTTATCCCTCTCAGCCGCAGCAACCAGGACACTCCAGCAAGAGCCAAGTAGGACACAAGTATTCCCTCCACAATGTTTTTATATTCCTCATGCATATATGTTTTCTGGAAGTTTTTAGTCCTTTTTATGTTTTTAGCCATATTGTAATATATAAATCTGTTTTTTCATTGCATTATACTTTAAACTCCCCTGATGTTCCATTTAACTGTTTTATTTGTTTTAATATGGTTACTATATTTATTATTTATTATCATAATTGTTTTGAGAAGCTTATCTTTTCAGTCTCGCCATATGCTTTGGTGAATTTATAGATTGCTTTATTATTGTTGATCAATTTATGATTTTTTTTTATTTTACTTGTTTTTAATGTTTATTATGATTATGTCTCTTATCAAGGGTTCTCATACTCCATTGCTGAAACACAGCCCATGTAGGGTAGAACCTATTGAGACATCAATAAAGGTCTGGATATTTGCCTTCTATGGTCTGTTCTGCCTCATTCCATATTTGATCAAGAGGCATAAGGGAAACCTGGCAAGAAGAAGAACCTTGTGCTGGGCATAATTTGGTGGAGTATATTATACAAATGTAAGAATGGGTGAGGAAAGCCAGAGAAGTTGCCAAACTCAGCCTGGAAAAAGCCGCAGCCGAGCAGGCCAGGGGCTACAATTTGGTAGCCATGTACTGCACCTTCCAACCAGAAGACAGAGTTTTAGTCTTGCTGCCCTCATCTGTAAATGGCGGGGGTTCTGACGTGGAAAAGAAAGTGGGGTCTGCTGTTAACTACAAGATTGCCCAGCCAGATAAATGGAAGAAAGCAAAAATTTACCATATATACCTATTGAAAAAGTGGACTCCAGTAACGGCTGTGGTGGTATAGGGAGATGATTTTGGACTGGAAATTTCAGCTCCGTCAGATCCAACTCAAGTCCCGATTAGTGACCAGCTCTCTGCTGCCTAGAGAAGAGATCTAGAAGGTTTCATCCACTGGATTCTAAAGGTGTACTCCACCCTCCTGGGACAAACCCACCTCATTTATCATGATATAGTTACTGATTCTGTGGTGGTAATTTGGCAATGACCCTATCTGATTCCAGAGGCCCGATGACAGGTCATCACTAAGGAACTGGAAGAGATGCTTAACTTGGGAGTTATAGAAGAGTCTATGAGTGACTGGTCGTCCTCCATCGTCTTGGTTCCTAAACCAGACAAAATTATTTGATTCTGCATTGACTTCTGGAGAGTCACTGCAGCTTTTAAATTGGAAGAGTATCCTATGCCTAGAGTAGATGAGCTAGTCTAGTGACTCGGTGGAGCACGCTTTATGTCATCCTTGGATCTGATCAAAGGATACTGGCAGGTGTCCTTGACTCTAGCTGCCGAGAAGAAGACTACTTTTTTGACACCGCAAGGTCTGTTCCAGTTTATGATAGTGCCCTTTGGATTACATGGGACTCCTGCCATGTTTCAGTGCCTAGTCCAATGCCTAGTCGACTGCCTACTGAGACCATACAAGGAATATGTAGCTGCATACCTTGATGACATTGTCATCTACAACAGAGACTGGACTACCCATCTAACCCAAGTACAAGCCATGTTTGCCAGTCTGCATAAGACTGGGTTGACGGCCAACCCCAAGAAATGTTTTTGAGAGGTCAGGACATTCAGTACACAGGATATTTAATTGGGAATGGGCAGATATGACCTCAGCTACAGAAGGTGGATGCTGTTGCCCAGGTCCCCACCCCAAATTCGTGCTTTCCTTGGGTTGATTGTCTATTACTGCCGGTTCATCCCTAATTTTGCAGAAGTGGTGGAGATATTAACCAATCTCCTCCAGAAGAGAGCTCCCAAACAGATTCAGAGGTCATTGGACCTGGACATGGCCTTCCAGCATCTCAAGAAGGCTGTGTGTTCTGAATCTGTCCTGATTGGCTCTGATTTCTCTCTACCATTTATTGTGCAAACCAATGCCTCAGAGGTAGGCCTAGAAGCCGTTCTGCCCAGGATGTCAGGGGTGGAGAACATCCCATAGCATTCATCAGCAGGAAGCTGCTTCCTTGGGAACAGCATTATGCGGTGATTGAGAAGGAAGCCCTGCCTGTCAAGTGGGCATGAGACCTTCAAATACTACCTTCTCAGTCCTCTATTTATGCTGTTAATGGACCACCAACTTCTCAAGTGGCAGGCCCAACATAAGGAGTCCAATGGCTGTACTATGTAGTGGTTTTTGAGTCTCCAACCATACCAGTTTTGAGTCTACCATAGAGCTGGTCAGACTCACCTGAATGCAGACTTCATTTCCCAAATCGGAGTCCTGGATCAGGCAGACTCTCAATTGGGCATGGTTGAGCTGAGGGGGAATGTGTGTGATGGGTTCTATAGAATGTTACCCATCCCTTTCCAAAGGGATTATCAACAACCACTTTGATTAAAAGATAAGGCGGTATATAAAACCTGTTAATTAAAATAAATAACGATTCCCTTTAAGAGAGTCTACAGCCCAAAGCTCAGGGCTGGTAGGCAGCAACAGAATGGGTCAGTATTGGCAGTGAAAGATCATATTTCTATGACAATGGCAACAACACTAGAATTACCTGTGTGGAATATACCCTGTGGTACTGAAAGCACTCCTGAACAGATGGAATGGGAAAATAGCAAGCATTTTACCTTTAAAAATAAGAGTAAGCCAGGTTCCCATGGCAACAGGAAGCTTTCAGCTAGAACGGAGCTCAGCCATAGCCATGACGTAAGAGCTGAAGGCAGCTCTAATGATTTGCACCTGAGCAACCAGAGGGGTGTGGCTGCAGGAGGAAGCCGTTTTAAACCAGCTTCAGAGTCAGTCTTGCAGCACAGGAACAAGAAGCCACACTGGCAGGAACACAGCCAAGAGAAAGAGAATTCTGGAACAGAAGGCAGAGAGAAGCCTCTGCAATTGTCCAAGCCACTTCAACAAGGAAGGCACTCAGGAAGGCAGCAACCAGGGAAACCTTGGAACCCAACTCCAGGCAAGAGGGATACTGGAGGGTTCATTCCCTGTACCTTTAAAGCAAAGCCAGAGCCTCTGTGGAAGCTACCCGAGGACAAGGCCAAGCAGTTTGCCTGCACAAGGGGAGAAAGCTCTGAGCACAGACAAGGCATTACTAGTAAAGAAGGTACGTCAGAATTACTTCCTAGCCAGAGACTTGTTGAAGATATTGTGCAACAATTGAAAGCTAGTGCTAATAAGTGCCGAGATAGCACGGCTGTAAAAGTAACTCCTAACAGAAACACTTTCAGTAAATGGTTTGAAGCTGACATAAAAGCCATAGGGAAGAGCTTACATAATAACCAATCTCCTACACTAGAGAAGGTCATGGCTAATGAGAGAGGAAACTTTCTAGAGCAGCTGCAAGAGGTTATCCAAAGTTTGCAGTGCAAGAGTTCCCCTAAGCAGAGCTGTGATGAAGAGAGTGAGGATATGATTATCGACGTAGCCAATATTCCTGAAACACCTGAATGCTATGAGATGGACTGTTCTCTATGAAAAATTGATCACTTAGATTTACGTTAAGCAAGCTTTGTAGGAGAAGAATACAAAGTTGTTTTGGCTCTTTAAGTTGCTGTGAAGAAACAGTTTTTGTACTTTATTTTTACTTTTCATTTGCTCCTGTTTCCTATTATTTTGGAAAGAAATTCTTTGCTTTGCCTAAGCCTGTTGAACCCTTGTGAAAGGAAAAACCCCTAAATAAATTTATCTGTTCAAAAGACCCTCGTGCCACAACACATTTTGTTGAAGAGTGAAACTTAAAAATTACAAGTCCCAGCAACCCTTGCTGCTACATAGTAGAAAGACACTTGGAAACAAGATTGCGGTCACCCTTGCTATAGAGCCATCGCCCTAGGCAGGGGAAGCATGACAACCCCCATATATTGCCACAAAAGCCCAATGAATACTCACAAAAAAATAAATTGCACTATAGTACTGGAAGATGAGACCCCCAGGTTGGAAGGCACTTAACTGGCTAATGGGGATAAGCTGAAGACTTTTTAAAGAAAAGTCAGTATTTATGATGTGGTTGGATCAAAGCCCTCAGGACATCTTCTTGCTGATGTAGCTGCGCATGAAACAAGAGTCAGAAGCTGCAAAGATGTCTTACATATTGGGGCATGGAACATATAAAGCATGAACCAAGGGAAGCTGGAGGTAGTCAAGAATGAAATGGAACATGTACAACTTGATCTGTTGATTGTCAGCGAACTGAAATGGACTGGTATCAGGCACTTTGCATCTGATAATCACATGGTATACAGTCTTGACGGACTGGAAAGGGGGGCTGTTACTTCTGGAGAGAAATCTGAAATTGTGAGTATATACTTCTGGGAATTTTTCTGAAAGGAATTGTTTTTCTTTTAAAGCTAATTAATCTGTGAACCCACTATTTTTTTTGTTAAATCAGTCAGGGCCTAGTAGCAACAGTTTAAGATTCAATTTAACAACACAGAAGAGAACTTTCTGGTTACCTTTCATACCCAGTAGACAGCTGTAGTTTAAATTTCATAGTCACTCAGGGCCTAGCATCAGCAAAGTACTTTTTTCGTTTCAAATTAAAACACAGAAGAGAGCTTTCTGGTTAAATTTAGAATCCAGCAGAGAGCTTGTAGTTTAAATTTCATAATAGGTTAGAGCCTAGTAGCAGCAAAGAGCTATAATTTAAATCAAATCAGAATATAGCTTAGCACAAGAGGCAAAACAAGGTCAATTCTCCTTGAGCAGCATATAAAGTCTTCTAGAGACCTTTACAAAGAGGCCTTCTACCTAGTGGGCAAGCAACCTGTGAAGCTTTTTCAATAGGTGTTAACACCAGCTGGCAGTTCAAAAGGCCATTTTGAAAGACTCCTTCTATCCAAGCAAGGACTGTTAATTACCCAGGAAGTAGGTCACTGCTTACATCATCAGCACAAGCATAAATAGCTCAACCAGAGCTCTGTGACCCTGTCTTGACGGACTGGAAAGGGGGGCTGTTACTTCTGGAGAGAAATCTGAAATTGTGAGTATATACTTCTGGGAATTTTTCTGAAAGGAATTGTTTTTCTTTTAAAGCTAATTAATCTGTGAACCCACTATTTTTTTGTTAAATCAGTCAGGGCCTAGTAGCAACAGTTTAAGATTCAATTTAACAACACAGAAGAGAACTTTCTGGTTACCTTTCATACCCAGTAGACAGCTGTAGTTTAAATTTCATAGTCACTCAGGGCCTAGCATCAGCAAAGTACTTTTTAGTTTCAAATTAAAACACAGAAGAGAGCTTTCTGGTTAAATTTAGAATCCAGCAGAGAGCTTGTAGTTTAAATTTCATAATAGGTTAGAGCCTAGTAGCAGCAAAGAGCTATAATTTAAATCAAATCAGAATATAGTTTTCCTCAGCAGCACAGGACAAGGTACTGTGTAGCAGCCCTTTTTTAATAAGTGTTATATCCCTCCCTCCCTCCCCACACCCACCCTCCCCTGGGAAAATCACAGCTTTATAGGTACTTGCACAACTTAAAAGACAGGAGGTGCTCTCAGGTGAAGCTCATTACCCAAATCAGTCATACACCAAGGACCTGAGATTAATTAAGCTTCAGGTGAACAAGGTATATTAAACTTCTTAGGTACAGTTTTAGTGGTATAAATATCCATTGCACCCTTTAGTACATATAGAACTTAAAGATCTAAACACAAACTTAAAACTAAGATGCAGACAGCAGTCCAGCAGCGGGATGTGGGCTTTCCAGTCTTTTGCATTGAGTGTCACATGTATGATTTTCTCCCAGCTGGTGAGAGGTCTTACGTGTGCACTAGGTGCAAGGAGCTCTCTGCTCTCAGGGAACAAGTCCGTTCTCTAGAGGCTAGAGTAGCAGACTTGGAAAACATAAGACAGACAGAGAGGTACATAGACGAGACCTACAGGGATATAGTCCTGAAGTCCCACCTCCAGTCTGGCAGCATCCCTGTTGCCATGGAGGAGAGAGGTCACGTGACAGGAGAGCATCACCCTGGTGTGGCAGGAAGTGATCCTGTAACTAGGACCTGTCCTCCAGGTGATGTAAACCCCTCTCGCACCGAGGAGGTTTCTCCAGGGCCAAGTGCCCATGCGGGAAGGGTTAGGACAGCAGTTATAGTTGGTGATTCGATCATTAGGCATGTAGATAGCTGGGTGGCTGGTGGACGTGAGGATCGCCTGGTAACATGCCTGCCTGGTGCGAAGGTAGCGGACCTCACACGCCACCTAGATAAGGTCTTAGATAGTGCTGGGGAGGAGTCTGCTGTCTTGGTACATGTTGGTACCAATGACATAGGAAAATGTGGTAGGGAGGTTCTGGAAGCTAAATTTAGGCTTTTAGGTAGGAAGTTGAAATCCAGAACTTCCAGGGTAGCGTTCTCCGAAATGCTTCCCATTCCACGTGCAGGACCCAATAGGCAGGCAGAGCTCCGGAGTCTCAATGCGTGGATGAGACAATGGTGCAGAGATGAGGGGTTCGGATTTGTTAGGAACTGGGGAACATTCTGGGGAAAGGAGGGGCTCTTCCGAAGGGATGGGCTTCACCTTAACCGGGATGGAACCAGGCTGCTGGCATTAACCTTTAAAAAGGAGATAGAGCAGCTTTTAAACTAGATAATAGGGGAAAGCCGACAGTCGCCCAAGAGCGCATGGTTCGGAAGAATGTATCCTTGAAGGATACTACAAAAAGCAGAGAGGTTCCAAAAAAGAGTAAAGTAGCCCAAATGCCCTCGAGTATGGAGAAGACAGAACTTAAAGATCCCAAATTACCCATGTCTACCAATAGCCAAATTAATATGAATAAAATACAGTCTCTAAAATGCTTGTATGCAAATGCTAGAAGTCTACAAAACAAGATGGGAGAGTTAGAATATATAGCACTAAACGAGAGGTTAGATATGATTGGAATATCAGAGACATGGTGGAAGGAGGACAACCAGTGGGACACTGTGATACCTGGGTACAAACTATATCGAAATGATAGAGCTGATCAAATTGGTGGAGGGTTTGCGCTCTATGTTAGAGAGGGCATTGAGTCAGAAAGGATTAAAGTTTTGCAAGAAACAAAATTTGCTGTAGAATCTCTATGGATTGAAATTCCATGTAAAAAGGGGAAGGCGATGGCAGTGGGGGTGTACTATCGTCCGCCTGGCCAGAATGAACAAATGGATGATGAAATGCTCAAAGAAATCAAGGAAGCTAGCAAAAGTTACAGTGCAGTAATAATAATGGGTGATTTCAATTACCCCGGCATCGACTGGGTCAGTGTCACAACAGGACATGCTAGGGAGATAAAGTTCCTAGATGAAATAAATGACTGCTTCTTGGAGCAGCTGGTTCATGAACCGACCAGAGGGGAAGCAATATTAGACCTAGTCCTTAGTGGAACACCAGATGTAGTGCAAGAGATAAGGGTGTTGGGGCCACTTGGCAATAGTGATCATAGCATGATCGCCTTTGATTTAATTAGTGGAGGAGGGATAGTAAGGAAATCCACAGTACTACCCCTTAACTTTCGAAAGGGAGACTATGATAGAATGAGGAAAACAGTTAAGAAAAAACTAAAAGGAGCAGTTGCAAAGGTTAAAGACGTACATCAAGCTTGGGTGTTGTTGAAAAATACTATCTTGGAAGCCCAGACCAGCTGTATTCCACGCTTTAAGAAAAGTGGAAGGAAGTCCAAAAAATTGCCAGCATGGTTTAAAGCTGAGGTCAGAGAGGCTGTTGTTGCCAAAAAAGCATCTTTCAAGAAATGGAAAAAAGAGCCAAATGATGAAACCTGGAAACAGCACAAGCACTGGCAAGTCAAATGCAAGGCATTGATAAGGCAGGCAAAGAGAGAATTTGAGAAGAAGCTTGCTGCGGAAGCAAAAACGCGAAATAAAGACCTTTTCAAGTACATTCGTAGCAAAAAACCCGTGAGAGAGTCAGTTGGTCCATTAGATGATAAAGGGGTTAAAGGAGCACTAAGAGGCGACAAGGCGATAGCGGAGAGACTGAATGAATTCTTTGCTTCGGTCTTTACTGAGGAAGATGTAGGGATGTTACCCACGACTGAAGTGGTATTTAAAGGTGTGGAAGAATTGAAGGAAATATCGATACATCGGGAAGATGTCCTACAACTATTAGATAAACTGAAGAGTAGCAAATCACCTGGGCCAGATGGTATACATCCAAGGGTGTTGAAAGAACTGAAATTTGAGATTGCAGACCTGCTATCAGTAATCTGTGAACTATCATTAAAATCATCTCTAATACCTGAGGATTGGAGGATCGCCAATGTAACACCAATTTTTAAAAAGGGTTCGAGGGGTGATCCGGGAAACTACAGACCGGTGAGCCTGACATCAGTACCGGGAAAAATGGTAGAAACCATCATAAAGAATAAAATTACTCAGCATATAGATAGTCATGACCTAATGGGAGACAGCCAACATGGCTTTAGACAAGGAAGATCTTGTCTTACTAATCTGTTATGTTTTTTTGAAGGAGTGAATAAACAGGTGGACAAAGGTGAGTCGGTTGATATTGTGTATCTGGACTTTCAGAAAGCCTTTGACAAGGTCCCTCATGAGAGACTTTTGGCAAAACTAAAGAGTCATGGGATAGGAGGCAGTGTACTACTGTGGATCAGGAACTGGTTAAAAGATAGAAAGCAGAGAGTAGGGCTAAATGGCCAATTTTCCCAATGGAGAAAGGTGAATAGTGGTGTACCCCAGGGATCTGTGCTGGGTCCGCTGCTTTTTGACATATTCATAAATGACCTGGAAAGTGGAATAACGAGTGAGGTTATCAAATTTGCTGATGACACAAAACTATTTAAAGTTGTTAAAACCCAGGAGGATTGTGGAAAATTGCAAGAGGATCTTGATAAATTGGAAGACTGGGCATCAAAATGGCAGATGAAATTTAATGTGGAGAAGTGCAAGGTTATGCACCTAGGGAAGAACAACCCAAACTATGGTTACACGATGCAAGGTTCCACATTAGGAACCACCACCCAAGAAAAAGATTTAGGCGTCCTTGTGGATACCATGTTAAAACCCTCGGCCCAGTGTGCAGCGGCGGCCAAGAGAGCAAATAGAATGCTAGGTATGATAAGGAAAGGAATGGAAAATAAAACAAAAGATATTATAATGCCTCTATATCGTTCCATGGTGAGACCGCACCTTGAATATTGTGTGCAATTCTGGTCGCCGTATCTTAAAAAGGATATAGCGATTTTAGAAAAGGTTCAGAGAAGAGCCACCAAAATGGTAAAGGGGATGGAAGGCTACTCCTATGAAGAAAGGCTAAAAAGGTTGGGGCTCTTTAACCTGGAAAAGAGACGGCTGAGGGGAGATATGATAGAAGTCTATAAATTAATGAACGGAGTGGAACGGGTAAACGTAGATCGATTGTTTACCTTATCAGAATATAGAAAGACTAGGGGACATGCAATGAAGCTACAGGGTAAACTATTTAAGACTAATAAAAGAAAATATTTTTTCACTCAACGTGTAATCAAACTCTGGAATTTGTTACCGGAGGATGTAGTAAAGGCTGTTAGTGTAGCTGGGTTTAAAAAAGGTTTGGACAAGTTCCTGGAGGAAAGGTCCATAAACCATTATTAAGAAGGGACCCAGGATATCAATGCTTGAACCAATACAAGCATTGTGGAACCTGTGTCCCTTGGGGAAACTGCTAGGTACGTATGACCTAGATTGGCCACTGTTGGAAACAGAATACTGGGCTTGATGGACCTTGGTCTGACCCAGTATGGCATATCTTATGTTCTTATGTTCTTATGTTCTTATATGCTAGAAATTAAAGACAAATAAGAAATGGTGTTGCATGTATAATTAAGAAGAAACTTGCAAGAACTGTAATGAAGTTCAATGCAATCAGTGAACACTTAATTTCTATTCATTTACAAGGAATGCCCATCAACACAACTATTATTCAGGTCTGTGCCCCAACAACAGTTGCAGAAGAGGTTGATGAGTTCTATGAACAAGTACAAGCTGAAATTTACAGTATATGTAAACAGGATATCCTGATAGTCATGGGTGACTGGAATGCAAATGTTGGCAACAAAGAAGAAGGCAAAGTGGTTGGAAAATATGGACTCGGCAACAGAAATGAAGCTGGAGAAAGACTGATAGAATTCTGCAAGACCAACCATCTATTCATCTCAAACACCTTCTTCCAGCAACACAAGTGGTGACTTCACCCAATGGATTGTACAAAAATAAAATTGACTGCATCTGTGGAAGTCAACGATGGAAAAGCTCTATAACATCAACAAAGACAAAACCTGGAGCTGCCTGTGGTACAGATCACCAACTACTGGAATGCAAATTCAAGCTAAAGCTGAAAAAGAGCAAGTCACTCATAAATGTAGTAAAATATGACTTTGAGAATATTCCAGCAGAATTTAAAGACTGCTTATAAAATCAATTTGCTGCTTTAAATACAAATGACAAAGCTCCAGATTTATGGGATAACATCAAGAAGGTTGTGCTGGAAGAAAGTGAGAAGTCTCTACAAATGGTGAAAAGCAAAAAAGGCCAAAATGGATGACTGAAGAAACTCTGAAAATTGCTGAGAATTGCAGAGAAACTAAAGCCAGAGGAAAAAAAGAGGCAATCACAGAACTCTAGAGAGATTTCCAATGTGCAGCAAGACAAGATGAGGAGAAGTACTACAATGATGCATGCAAGGAAATAGAATCAGAAACTGTAAGAGGAAAAACATGATTAGCTTTCTGAAAGCTATGAGAGTTAATGAAAAAAATTCCAGCCTCGAACTGGAATGCTACAAGATGCTCAAGGATCCAAGCTGAATGATGCGGAAAAGGTGGAAAGAATATATAGAGTCATTATACCATAAAGATCAAGTTGATCAGCAGCCGTTTCAACCTGTACCTTATGATCAGGAACCCTTGGTGATGAAAGAAGAAGTAGAAGCAGTATTGAAAGCCTTATCAAAGAACAAAGAACTGGACATTGATGGCATTTTCATTGAAGTATTACAGCAATTGGATGCAGCTGTTACTATACTTACAAGGCTCTATCAGGAAATTTGGTAAACAGCATCGCAGCCAACTGACTGGTAAAGATCTGTGTTTATACCAATACTGAAGAAAGATGATCTGACTGCCTGTGAAAATTATCGCACAATCACTTTGATTCCACATGCCTGCAAGATTCTACGTAAGATCATTCAGTACAGGCTACAATGATACCTGGAACGAGAACTGTCTGAACTGTAAGCAGGGTTCAGGAAAGGGCAAAGTACGAGAGCCATCATCGCAGATGTGAGATGGATCCTAGAAAAGACAAAGGAATACCAAATGGATATCTATATGTGTTTTATTGACTACAACAAAGTGTTTGACTGGATCACATTAAGAAGCATGGGTATACCAGAACACCTGATAGTTCTCTTGCACAACCTTTACAGTGATTAAGAAGCAACAGTTCATACAGAACAAGGAGAAACAGAATGGCTTAAAATCAGCAAAGGTGCAACAAGGCTGCATACTTTCCCCCTACTTGTTTAACCTATATGCAGAACAAATCAGAGAAGCAGGACTATATGAAGACAACTGAGGTGTAAAGATTGGTGGAAGGCTCCACAACCTTCGCAATGCTGATGATTCCACATTACTGGCAAAAAGTGAAGATGATCTGAAACATTTGCTTCTCAAGATCAAGGAACATAGTCTTAAAATGGGCCTGCAACTTAATGTAAAGAAGACAAAGATCCTGACAACTGGCAACATCATTAAATTCATCATTTATTGATAATAAATTGAAATAGTTGACAACCTATTTGGGTCAACAATCAATAAAGAAATGACAAACAGTCAAGAAATCCAGTGGTGCATTGCTCTTTGCAGAATGGCTATAAAGGACCTAGACAAGATTCTCAAGAGCAGAGATGTCTCTCTCTATACAAAGATTTGACTTCTCCAAGCCATGGTATTTTCAGTAATGTCATATGGGTGCAAAAGTTGGAAAGTGAAAAAGATAGACCGGAAGAAAATCGATGTCTTTGAATTATGATGCGGGTGAAGAATGCTGTGTATACCATGGACTGCCCGAAGAACAAACCAGTTAGTACTAAAGGAGATTAAACCTAAGCTTTCTTTAGAAGCTCAGATGACAAGACTTCAACTTTGATACTTTGGCCACATCATGTGAAGAGAGAGATTGTTAGAGAAAGGCATCATAAGGCAAGGTAGAAGGTTAATGCAAAAGATTAAGGCCAGCAGTGTGATGGATTGATACAATAACAGCAGCTATGAGCGCCACTATGTCAACAATGAGCCACCTGACTGAAGACTGGACAGCGTTTAGAACAACTATCCAGAGGGTCGCTATGAGTCGACAGTGACCTGATGGTACTTAACAACAGCAGGGAATTGCTCACAGGGAGAGGTTAAGAACCCAGCAGACTTCAGAAGAGGGAGAGGCCTGTGAAGCCAGAAATCCTTCCAAATGAAACTAAAACAAAAAACCTAAACTATAACAATGAAACATCAAAAAGAATTAGGTTTTAAAAATATCCAAGAGCAAACATAGGTAATCAAGTGTAAAGCAAACTTCTTTTTGTTGGACTCTGTTGAGAAAAGCAAACCGCCGTTCGAATAACAAAGTGTCCTTTTTATTCTGTATAAATGAAACCTAAAAAAAGTGTCAAAGCTGTGTAAACACACCAAGTGAAACACAAGATTAAAACAGAAGTAACTACATAACTTGCAGATACAGAATAACCCGTGCCTCAAAGGTTTTTTTGAGATAACCTCATCATTAGTCCATAGCGACTCAAAACTGTGTTTCGAGCTTCAGTCTTCACAATGCTTCAGGCTTCTTTTTTACTCAGGGCTGTCTAGAATGGATTTATAAAATCTCTCCAATTACGGCATGAGTTTAGAATCATCCATCATGCTCTTAATTGACAGTCAAACGTGACGTCACAGCCAATGGGATTGTCCAAACTGTTAAATGACTGTGAAACCCAAGTGGCATGCTCTATAAAAGGCTCCACCAATCAATTTCTAAATTGCGGCCAACTGTATGTATAGATTGCAAATGTTAAATCCAGTGCTCTTCTTGGTATTGCAGTTGAGATTTCCTGTCTCCACCACGCACATCACGGGGAATGTAGTCAATAACCCTCCATAACAACTGATCAAAGTCATTTTCCAAGCAATGGGATACAATAGGTGCCGTAAGAATTTATTTTCAGTCGTGAACAATGTCCCCCTAGACGCCACTTCACTGGTCGAATAGTCCTCCCAACATATAGTAGAGGACATGGGCAAATGAGAACATAGAGCACGAATGATGTATTACAAGTTGTATGCTGTTGAGTTGAATATGTTTTTTGTGGTGAGGGGATTTGACCAAGTCTGACCAGTCAGAGCCCTTGAGCAGAATCTACATTGAAGACAAAGGAAATGACCTGGCATAATCTCAGCCAGATGATTAGTTGATCCATGGATGGGTACCAAAGGCTTTACTATCCGGTCCCTAATATTCCTTCCAAGGCAAGCAATGCAAAAGGGTTCTGTGGTTGGAGTTTTAGCTGGGGCTGGAAGAAGGGCTGGGAGAACCAGCTTGTGAAGATTTAACAAGCTGGGACAGAATAAAAGCTAATCTTGTTTTCCCAGAACAGCTGTCTGTTTGGTATTTTAAAAGAAAACCCCTTCCCACCATGTGCCACACTACCACAATGGCCTTAATAATACTAAGAAGGGAAGACCAAGATGGCCTTTTGAAGAGAAGACATACTAGATGGGTTCTTTGGCTGTGTACCCTAGGTGGACTATAGTACGGGGAAGCACAAGGAGAAGGTGGAATACTTCCCCTCTGAATAACAGTTTAGTTCCCCATGCTGCCACATTGCTATCCCAGAACTTGTCTCTTGTCTAGCCATGAGGTCACCAGCATCCCTTGGGATAAGTAGCATGGAATCAGCCTACCTTTTGGGAACCTGATGGGTACTTGTGGCCTGGGTTGGCCACTGTTGGAAACAGGATACTGGAGGGGTTATTCAAAGGCATTTATACGGTTTGCAGACCTGCAAACCATGTAAATGCCGCTCAGCTGGATATTCAGTGGCACTAACATAACATAGTTAGTGCCACTGAATATCTGCAGGGGCTGCCGCTACATATCCCAATTCTAACCGGTTAGCACTGGAGTATACTGGAGGCATTCCGGGGCAGGCACCCATCTCTAACTGGGCAGTGGTAATATTGAGCTCCTGCCTGGTTAGCGACATGCGGCAAAAGTCGAGCACAGGAAATACTGGCCTAAGTCTCGCCGCAGAAGCTAACTGGGCAGCGACTGAATATCACCACTATCCAGTTGGTTTCACTGCAATCCAGGTAACCTGGATATTCAGGGCTGGAGCCTGCATATGACTCTGGCATTGAATATCCAGGTTTAAAGTTCAGCACTGACAACTAGCTGCTGTAGGCACACCAGCCAAAGATGCTGAATATCAAGCTCATTACCTTCCCCTTCGGTCTAAAAAGGTGTGCTCCGCTGAAGGGGCTACTGGTATGTCTGAGCCTTCTATAACTAATTTGACTGCCTTTCTGGAAGACTCACTTGATATAATTCATTCCCGTTCTACACTACTGGTGACTTTTCATTCTTTAGATTTGAAATCTCGTATTCTTAAGGCCTACTTTAAATGTAAGGCTGTTAAATTTTGTGGTTATACTGAATATCAAGCTCTCTGGATCTTACAGGACTATTAGAACATTTCTTGCTGGGAGAAGATAAGAAAAGCACTTTGACTGTGACATTTGCATTTATGTAAGACCCTGATCATGTATTGCACTTTTTCTTGTGTCACAGATCTGAATTATTTATGGGCTTTAAAGTTTGGATTTTTCATGATCTGCATAGATCTACACAAAACGTTAGGAAATTATTTTTTCAGATGAAGGAAGAGGTTTTGTCCCTGGGAAGGTAATTCCTATTGCAATTTCCTTGCAAATGTGTTGTAATGATTTCTGCTAAATATACAGTGCCCAATTTTCTAAAGGCATTTACAGAGCAGTAAACCATGTAAATGTCTTAAATGAAGATACTCAATGGCACTAACATGGTTAGTGCTATTGAATATCTCCTTCTAATTCCCCTTCATGCCCCAATACTATCTGGTTAGCATCTGGGCGTGTCAGGGGCATTCCGGGGTGGTGTGGAGGTGGCAACAAGTGATAACCGGGCACAGGGGCAACTCTATAATGAGGCAGAGTGAGGCGGCTGCCTCAGGTGGCAAAGTTTTGATAGTGGCAAAAAATGCCCCCAAAACAGCCAAGTGGCCATCGTCTCACTCTACCTTGTATTGTAAAAAAAAATAAAATTTGAGTGGACCAGCTGCTGCCCCTTCTGCTTTTCACTCCAGTGGCAGAATCAGCCCCCCCCCCCCTCCCCACCGCCCCAAATCCAAAGACTGGCAGCAAGCTATCAACTTTGGGAGAAAGCCAAAGTGCAGGCTCTTGCAACTCGGCAGCTTGTAAGGCCTTGATTGGTCTCGTCCCCCTCTGACGCGAAAAGCATCATCAGAGGGGGCAGGACCCATCAGGGCCTTACAAGCATACCGGAGTCGCAGGAGCCAGCACTTTTGCTTTCAAAGTTGATGACTCATCGCCGCTGATTGTCCTCGGATTTGGAGCAGCAGTGACTATGGGGGAGGGGGAATGATTCTGCCACTGCCCCAGATTTGAGGACAAGCAGCAGTGACCAGCCATCAACTTTGATGCTCTTGCGACTCCGGCATGCTTGTAAGGCCCTGATGGATCCCGCCCCCTTTGATGATGCTTTTCGCATCAGAGGTGGAGGCGGAACCAACAAGGACTTAAAAGCATGCCTGAGTTTGAGAGCCCACGCTTTCGTTTTCCTGCAGAGGATGTTTCCACATTTTAACATTTTAACAGCATAAAGGTATCCGCTTTCTACAGAGCTATAGGGAATGTTATATTAGGTTCTATATGAGCAATGTCCCTCCTCTCCCTCCCCTTTTTCTTTAAGAAATCCTCTAAATTAGTTTAAATACTGCTTGTCCCATTGTACATTAAACTACACACAGCATTACACCTACAATTGTGTTTTTAGCTATGGGAAGTGTTTAACAGCAATTGAACACCTTTAAATGGCTGAACGGGCAATGTTTTGTATCGCACTGCTCTGTAATGTAGTACTCCTGCCAGTAAAATGTAGCGGGTGACTTGCATGCTCTGTTGGTTTCCACATTTGGATTTTTTTTTTTTAATTTAATTTAATTTTTATGCAATTTCAAAAAAATAGTACAAGACATTGCCATCTTGCACAGATAGAGCTAAGTACAGAAATTAAACAATGAACAAAACCAATCATATTTAAAAAAGGTATAATATCGATAAAAGGTAAAAAAAGAACATTCCCAACCCTCAAGTCCTCAACATTAAGGGGGGCAAGACGGGTCACAAAACATAAGAAATCCATTAGAATCAAAAGAAAAGCACAGATAACCATGGGGACTTCACTAGCCATTGTCGCCGGATTATTGCCCTGCCAATGCAGAACCACCCTCAGGAGGCCCAGAAGAGGAAGCCTGAATATCCGGCAGCCTGGAAGAAATAAAGAAGGCCAATTGGGATGGGTCAAAAAAAATATGGCTGCTACCAGTCAACTTTACCAAACATTTGCAGGGAAAATGTAAAAAGAAAAGCCCACCCAACTGAACCACCCCAGGCCAAAACAACAAAAATTGCTTCCCTTTTTCTGAGTGACCCTGGAAATATCAGGGAACATCCTAATCTGGGAGTCCAAAAACCATTTATTTGAGGAATGAAAAAACAATTTCAAGAGTCAATCTCTGTTGGCCTCTAGTGCTAGAGTGACCAACAAAGTAGCGGTCAACTCAGAGTCAGAAGTTGACTTCTCCAAAAATGTAGTCAAATCCAGACTATCACAGGATAAGGCTGGGGACCTCTCCAAATTATCCAAACCTTAACCTTAGCAGTAGGGAAATAGAAAGCCTTTGAAATAGGTGGTAAAGATTCAGTCGGAACCTTCAATACAGAAGTCAAAAATTTCTTAAACAACTCAGGGGCCAAAACAGACGGCACCTTTGGAAAGTTTAAAACTCTCAAGTTCCGACTCCTAACTAAATTCTCCAGAAACTCCATCTTCCTATGAATAACCTCAGAATCTCTAATAAAAGTTTGGGTAGTTTCTTGTATCCGATTCAGATGCCTCTCAAAAGAGGCAACCTTAGCGTTCACAGTAGCCTGACCAGTTTCTTGAAGAATCAATTGCTGCCCAAATGATCGTAGCTGCTGAGAAATAGACTAGAGTTGTTAAGAAATTGAAAGTTCCATAGCAGAAAAAGCTTCCCATAAACTCTCCATAGTAAAAGTCATCAGTCTCACCATCTTTGCAGAGGAACCTTTCATAGATGATGAACCCTTACCCTGGGTCTCTAGCTCCGGAGGGCTCAATGAAGGAAAAACCAACTGTTGAGTTTCAGAGTCTTCCTCCTCCTTTTCCTCCTCTACTCCGGAATGTTCAGCCGGAAGTCCCTCCCCATGGTTACACAACCTCAGGGGAGTCTACTCTGCATCCAATGCCGTAGCAAGCCCCACACTAACTCATGTACTTGCTCCCACACCATCCTGCAGGATCTTATTTGCCGGCTGTTCCGGAGGAGTGCGACACATCAAGCCCAGTGGTAGACAGAGGGCCTCCTTCTGCCCCCGCCATACCCAGCAGGCTTCCCGGAGCTCCTTCATCCCTCGGAACGGGTTACATGAAAAAATCCATGGGCTCGCAACCCGCCAGCTTCTCTCCGCCGCCAACAACTTTGCCTTCCTTTTTCGCCCAGAGTGTGGCATGAGGGAAAAAGCAATACAACTCACAAGAAACACTCATGTAGGAGCTCCGACAGAGAGACATTAATGAGCATCTGTGTCCAATGCCATCTTGGATGGATTTTTTTTTTATCATTATATTCAGTTTGGATCTCCTCTGGTTAGTATTACCCATGCATTTACTTCTGTGTTTATATGCCGGGAAGAGTCTCCAAAATCAAAGACACTTTGCTCGCTTGTATACAAGTGTCTGGTTCCCATGGTGACCAGTCACCAATTTTGGTGCCAAATCCCTGGCTTTAAAATGGCGCTCCTTCTCTGTTGACATCTAATTTTGAACGTTGATGATAGCAATTGCGCGAACCAGGTATACTGCATGATTAGTGCCCTTTATATTTTAGTTTTATTATTTTTTCTTCTCTTGACACTATTAAACCATTAGCTGTTTAGTTTTTATTGCGGCTCACGGTTGCTCGGTGCATGAAAAATTGGATGGTGTTCTTGCACTGTCCGTGTCAGTTTGCTATACAGCAGAGTAAGTTATTTCTGGTTGTTCTCCCTTGCCCTCCCACACTCGTGTCCCTGCCTAATCACAACATCCACTTAGGCTCGATATGATGTCATTCTCTATATTTATTTGATCATTTCCATGATAGTATAATGTTTAAACACTAAATAAAGGAGAACTCCCTACAGCCATTATTGAAGGGATTGTGTGGCCACTTGGGTCTGTTTTATCTATTCTGTGTCTAATCAATTTTACCTGTTTTGTTTATACTATGTTTGACTATCAAAGTAGATCTTTTTAGTTGTATATGGTAGTATTTTGTGGTGGCCACATGGTTGAGCAAAGTGATATAATATGTTCCCCTTTCCTTTCTGCCTACTAACTAGCCTAAGGTACCTTCTTGGAATCCTCCTATTAGATGAGTAGTTCTGAGTATCTCTACATGTTGTATTATTATTAATTTTTATTATTGTTTTATGTGGTTTTATTCTTGTGATTCATAATAGTCATTGATATGACTGTCTTCATCATTAATTTCTTAATGTTTTATTAATGTCTATTTATTACCTGGTTGACATACAATTTACAGATATATTTTATTTTTATTTTTTCATTTAACCATTACAACAAAAAGGAAGAAATTATATCAAAATATAACCAGCCCACATCAAGGAGGACACCCGACCACAATACATTCATAGAAGCAGATAAGCACCCCAGAAGAAAAAAAATATATAAACCCCAATACAATTGCCCATACCTGTAATAATTATACATAAAAGAAAACAAACTCCATTACATTTTACTCCTTTCCTCAAAGAAACTGTTCTAATTGATTTGACTCAAAGAAAACATAATTAGTCCCCTGGTATCCCAATAAACATTTACATGGATACTTCAAAAAGAAGGAGGACCCTAGTGCTAAAACCCGAGGCTCTAGCTCCAAAAGGGCCTTCCTACACAACTGTGTTTCTTTGGAAACATCTGGAAATAATTGTATTGGCTGCCCAAAAAATTTCAGTTTTATTAGGAAAATACAAATGAAGAATAATATTGTTATCTAAATATGACACAAAAGTAACCAACAAAGTTCCCCTAGAGGAAATCTCCTCAACAGAAGATTCAAGATAAGCAGAAAGATCTAGGCTAACTTCCGATTGTAATTGATCCATTTCCCCACCACGGCCTATATCATCCATCGCTGCAGATTTCTTCCCTGAAGGAACATAATACAATCTAGAACCTTGATCGATTCTGGATTTGAAAGCAACAAAATATCTTTCAAATATTTATAAAACAGAATCTGTGGTGATAGGTAGTGGATCCTGGGGAAATTCAAAAAATGTAAATTTAAAGCTCAATGGTCATTTTCTAACATCTCACACTTCCTATGTAATAATAAAGAGTCTTGAACTGAAGTAACACATGCAGCCTGTAACTTCAAAACCTGCGATCCCATCTTCCTAGTTCTAGATCCCAAAGTAGACGCAGCAATCTCATATTCTGCCATTTTAACCACCACCTCCTTAGAAAAATCAGAAACATGCTTTAAAGAAGACTGTAAAGAAAGTTCAGTTCATGAGACAACTTCCCAAATATCATGAGAGATCTCCTGCGGAGGAACAAGTGGAACATCTGATGTCCCAACATATTCAATAGGTAGAGGAAACGGGACAAAATTAAAAGAAGTCTCTTCTACATTATTTTTAATCATCGAGGGAAGAGAAGCACCAGAAACCTCATCTAAACTCAAAAAAGGAAAGGAGGATTTGGCAGCTGTAGGCGGTAATGGGCAGGGTGGGGTTATACCCGAAGCCGGTGGAGGGGGAGAATCCGGCTCCGTACTCACAGTCAAAGCGGAAACATCTTGAAGTGGTTGCTCAGAAGTATCCATCATATTTAATACCTTAACATGAGAGTCCATAGGGCCAACCATTTTAATCACTTTATAAACCTCAGAATAAAAGCTCTTTTTCTGACGTTTCCCCATAACCAAGGTGGGAAAACAAAACAAAAAAACAAAGACCTCCCTATTGCTCACGTGCTCCAAAGGGGCTCCAAAGGAGCAGATCCTGCCCCTTTGGACACGCCCCTTTGGAGCACACGCCAATGGAGACGTGCCCACGACTGCATCCCATGGTGGGATTAAGCACTTAAACAGCACTCCAGGAGCTTGACATCAGAGGCCAGCACACAGTTCCAGAGTGAACAAATCACTCGTAGTAGAAAGCAAAGCAAAGAAGGTAATCCCCGCTTACAGATATATTTTTACTGCTTTTATGTTCTTTGTTTTGTTGGAGATTTTAACCTCCTGAAGAAGGTACTTTTGCTGAAACACGGCCAGTGTAGGGGTGGTTCAATAAAAACTGGTCTTCAGTATCAAAAGGTTGAGTTTTTCCTTTGCCTTACTCCTGTTGCCATCTTGTGTTTGCGAGTGTGAGTGCCTTGTTCTGGACTCTCAACAGAGGAGGTGGGCAGGAAGACAGTGGGGAGGGGGGCAGGTGGACAAATACTGGACAGTGGCGAGGGGGGCAGGTGGACAAATACTGGACAACAGGGGAGGGGGCAGGAAGACCTATGCTGGACCAGAGCCGGTGCTACCTAGTAAGCTAGATTAGCATGACAGGGGGCACCAATGTCAGGAGAGTGTCATTACTAGCTGCCTGCCCCCCGCGCCCCATTCAGGGTGGCCTGCGAAGTGCTGGCAGCCTAGTAGAAAGCTGCTCCAGCTTGTGGGACATGCTGCTCTGCAGGCAGGCTCTGTCCCTTGTACATACAAGGGGGGGGGGGGCAATGGAAGGTGGACATGAATGGACACAGGAAGTCAGAAGGGAGATGCTGGGTGTAGGAGGGGAGGCAGCAGGGATAAGATAGAGGTGGGGGCTAGGGAGATAAAAGGGGATACTGGACATGGAAAGGGGCGTAGGAAGAAGCAAGGAGGGGAGATGTAATGGTGATGTTGGCCAGGGATTTATAGGGAGACTATGGGAAAATGCTGGACTTAGGGAGGGGGAGGACAGAGGGAGACAGAGGGGAAATGCTATATACGGGGTAATAAGGAGAGAAGGAAATGCCGGATATGGGGTAATAGGGAGAGAGAGGATAGAAGATGGACATGAGGTAAATAGGTTGATAAAAAGAAAGAGAGATGCTAGACATGGGAGGAATAGGGAGAGGATGATATGGTTTGGAGGTAGGGTAAATGCTGGTTGCAGGGGGATAGGAAGGGGGAGGGCAGACATGGAAGGAAAGAGAGAGTGGAGGTACTGGATGGATGGAGAGAGAGAGACACTGGATGGGGGTGAGATACGTTAGACATGGAGAGAGAGTGGGCAAAAAACTAGGGAATAATGAACCAAGTAAGAAGAGCTGGGGAATAGAAGGATTGGGGTGAAGGTTGAAAAGCGGTAGGTAAATGACTGAAAAAGAGGGAGATTGAGAACTGGATAGTAAAGGGTATTGAAATCTGGGTGGAAAGAGAGAGAGAGAGAAATAAATGGAAGAAAGATGGAACGAAAAAAATCAATATCTAAGATGGAAGGAAGTGAAGAAAACAAAAGGAGACAAGAAATGGCAGAGGGACTACAAACCATAGAAAGAGAGCTAAGAGGAAACCAGAAGCCTCAGATCAGGACCAGCATGATCACAGAATAAAATAGTCAGACAGCAAAGGTAGAAAAAATTATTTTATTTTCAATTGGGTGACTGGACTTTGCGCTATTTTTATATTTTATATGGTCTGAGGAATTGCATCTCTTTTATATCTCTGGAGTGGCCTAGTGGTTAGGAAACAGTTACCTCAGACCGGAGGGGGACAGCAATCTCAGACTGTCCTATAGGCACTCCTTGTGGCCTTGGGCAAGCCACTTAACCCTCCATTGCCTCAGATACACATAGATTGTGAGCCCTTGGGGGACAAGGAAATGTATCCAGTACCTGTTTGTAGTGATTACATAATGCAAACCGATTTGATTGAAGGATAAGGCGGTATAGACAACTGGTTAAATAAATATGGAGTTGGGGTTTCAATTTAATTTTTGTCTACATATTTTTATTTTTACTTTAGGTTGTGGTCACTTATTCTGTACTTGGTGAGGGTCTATGTTCTGAGTGTGTGTCCAAGGCCAATAGTTCTGTTAACACGGAGTTTGTATGTAGGGATTCTATATTGCACTATGGTATGTAGTTTGACTTGTTCAGCTTTTCAGATAGGTGTATGGATGTTTTATGGCCTGATGCAATATTTATAGTGTGACTTTTTTCTGGGTAGGGCCCTTGTATGAGTTTTGGAAGTTTATGCTGGTATGGTATGTTAGATTTGGCTTTGTAGATCTTCGGTGACTTTTGTAGGGTTTTATATTAGTTCACAATATGCTTCGTACTGGAGAATGTTTGTTGTTGTTAGTGAGATGACCAGAATCAGAATTTTTTAAAAATATATTTCTGTGGGTGAATGTCCTACTTCTGCTCTGTAACCATTGTCAAGGGAGAGGTTTCTGTGGATGCAGAATATATATTCAAAAAGAAAATAATGAGAGGGGGTGGGAGTAAGATGGTGACTGTGAGGGATTGTGTGTGAGATGCTCTTTTTCCGAGGCTGCATTTGAGACCAAAAGCAGCTTGGGCTGACGATCCCATGCTGCAGATCGGGTGAACAAGCTCTATACTAAAGCCTTGGTACTTTAACAAAGATAAAAGGGGGTCCTGTTTTAATTAAAATTGTGCCTTTCCATACTGGGGAGGGCTTCCTGTGTAGTGGGAATAGTTATCCTCATTGTCTGCTCGAGCAACTACACTTTCTTCTTCTTAGCGGGCTGCCTGCATGCAAGTTTCTCACTGTGGAGAGACTTTCCGATTGCACTGTATGTAGGGATCTGTAGTATTCTGGCTTATTAAGTTTCCTGAATAGGAATAAGGATGTTCTAGGGCCCATTGTAATATTTATGATGCTGCCCTCTTCTGGGTACGCTACATATTGCGTGAGTTTTGGAAGTTAGTGCTGTTATCGAATAGTAGATGTGCTCTGTGGGCCCTGTACTCTGGGTTCTTGATGTAGTCAACTGTATGTAGGGTGTTGGTTGGGGGTTACTGGAATATGAATTGTCTTTGAGATTTGCAGTTTTGCATTCTAAATGTTGCCAGACTGAAATGTAAAATATTTTGTCAGTTCAGATTCAAGGAAATTTCAAATTTTAAGGGAATGTTTCAGTTTATTTTTGTTTAGTTGCCTGATAGCTTCACAGCTGCTGATTTCTGGACTTTTCCAGCTTTAGCACAATCCAATCTAGCCTTTGAATTCATGGCTAGCAGAATTAGTTTTTCCCCATTTTATATCTTCCCTCCTCATTATTCTGTTCATAACAAAATAAATCTGATGTCCAGATACTTATAATGGTTTGATTTTTTTTTTTTGGGGGGGGGGGGGCTTTATAAGTGATTTTTCAATAATCAAATTTAATGTTTATTATTATGTTTGTTTTAAATTAGCATTACTAATTTGCATGTGTATGTTTGGAAGCCACCTAGGATTTTAGATGGGTGGTATATACATTTTAAAATAAAGTATACTAAGTTTAAGAAAATGATGCTGCAGTGAGTCTGCATCACCCTCATGCTGCCCCTGGGGGAGACATAGGTGTGGGGGGGGGGGCGCACTGGGAAGTGGAGGAAAGCAGAAACCTCAGATTGGGACCAGCATGATCAGAGAATAAAATGGTCAGGTATCAAAGGTAGAAGAGAATTTTATTTTCAATTTAGTGATTGGACTTTATACAGTACAGGGAAATGCATTTATTTTTATTTCTTTGGTGTTGCATTGTTTGCAGAATTTGGCTTCTTGGAGTTGCATTTTAATTTTTATCTAAATATGTTTATTTTTAGGTTATGGTCACTTATTCTGTACTTGGTGAGGGTCTGTGTTCTGAGTATGTGACCAAGGGCAGGTGTTCTGTTAACATGGAGTTTGTATGTAGGGATCTGTACTGTAGTAATCTGAATTGTTCAGCTTTTCAAATAGGTGTTGGATGTTCCAAGACCTGCTGCAGTATTTACAATGATGATTTTTTTGGGTAGGCTCCTTACTGTATATGAGTTTTGGAAGTTGGTGCTAGTATGATTTGGTAGATCTGCTCTATAGATCCTCTGTGACTTTATTGTAGGGTTTTGCATTAGTTCAAAATATGTCTGGTACTGGAGAATATTTGTTGTTGTTAGTGAGATGACCAGAAGCTGTTTTTTTATTTTTATTTTTTTTAGATATTGAGTTCTGCTCCGCATCCATTGTTGAGGGAGGGGGGTCTGTGAATACAAAATATATGTTCAGAAAGAAAAAGCAAAAACCATAACGCAGTTTATAACAACAAAATAACAATGAGTTATAATTTGGTTAATAAACTGCTGTGGCTCTCACTCTTTCTTTTAGTTCCTTGGTGTGCAAACATCTTGCATTTCCTCTATATTATCTAATCGACTTTTTGGTTTGGTTCAGTTCCTGACTGGAGTTTTAAGGAAGCCCTCACCCCTCCACTCTGGAGAGCAGGGGGGGGGGGGGGGGGAAATCTCATCCTTCGCCTCAGGCAGCAGATTGCCTTCAGCCACTCCTGACTGGGCAGCAGCATTATTGCATGCTGCCTGGTTAGCAATTTATTTATTTATTTGACCAGTTTTGTATACCACCTTATCCTTCAATCAAAGTGGTTGACAATACATTGTGGGTCTACATTGAACAGGGGAGGAGTGACAGGACGTACACGTTACATTTGATATACGGTTTACAATAATACATCAATATTGCTGAGAACATGAAGAGAACGCCATTTATAAGATAGGAAAGAGAAAGGAAATAGAGTCACAGTCAACAGAGATAGGAGGATACCAGGAAGACAAATAGAAGCAGCAAGGAGGCATCATACCGAGACTAGGAGAGGTAAAATTCTTACCGCCGAGGGGTTTATTTTTGTGATTTGCGCCGAAAAGATATGCGAGGAAAATCCCGGTTAGCTTTGGCGGCTTCTGGTGTGTGCGGCGATCCCCGGATATTCAATGCCATCACCGCAGTACTGAATATCCGGGTTAGAAGTTGGCAGGGAGGGCTATGCGCTGACAAGACTCACAGCCCTTCAAAAATGAGCCTAGCTCAATATTGCGCAATCAACAGAAATTTCTTATTAAGGGTAAGAAATTGGAAAACTCAGTCAGTGCTTAAAGGAAGAACGGTTATGATGAGGTTTGGGGATTATGTGCATGGAATGATATGATTATATTCTTTGTACTTTTCTTTTTCTTTCATTATTTCTTAGTATGTATTAGGCACGTGCATTGGTTTTCATATGAATGGAAAAATCAACAAAATCATGATTTTTGGTTCATCCTGGCTCCAGCTAACAGACTGTGCACGCTCAGGGAAAAAAAATCCCAAGTTTCTATTTGTTGAATTTATTTTTCTCATTTGTGCAGGATCTGCCAAACACAAGAACCAAACTGGGAGGTGGAGAAGGTTAAGGAGAGGTCACCAGCAGCCAGCATGAGACACTTAAGCCAGTCATGATGCAAATTCTTGACAGGCAGCCAGAGAAAGGTATCCCTGCCTGCATTCTGTGAATTCCATAGATGATGAGGTGACAGCAGGACTACAAGACACAGCCCAACCCAAGTCTCAGAGATCCCATTTGTCTTTGATATTCAGAGAGAGGAAGGGATACTGAGGGCTAGGAAGGAGAAAAAAAAAGGAATGAAAAACAGCACTTTCATGTCTGTCTTTGAGGGAGTGTGGAAGGACTCTTTGGGGCTTAGGATTTCAAAGCAGAAAAGCTCAGTGAGCCTGAAGGATGACGGAGCCACTGAGGAATGGTTGCTGTGGCTTGCTTGTGCAAAGCCTAAAAAAATTCCAAAAATAAAAAAAGCTTCAAGGGAGAAGTATTTTCTTGGCTTTCTTAATGCTGCTGTGTCTCTCTGGTTTTGGAGGTTGCCATTTCTAGTGGGCTTCCTCTTGTCTGCTCTTCCCTGTATTTCCCTGGGCTGGGGGAGAAGATCAGCAGAGGAAAGCTTTCCCTGCACAGTTTGCCAACTGGGACTTGCACCTTCCAGCAGTGTTCAGTACAATAAGCATGTACTATGCACAAACCCTTCCATAGTTGGCAGTGGTACTGGCAGGGGCGGCCCAAGGGGGGTGCGGGGCCATGTGCGGAGACTCGGTGCGGGGCCTCATTTGCATAAGGGGCCTCATTTGCATAAATATTTGCATAATGTTACCATACACTAACTTTTAGTAAACATGTTTCTTCATGAGTGTATGGATAAAGAAAGACTAAAAGATTTCTACATTACTATAATACAGTGCCAACCGCCAGGCACATTAGGAACTACTATAAACACTGCCCATTAAAACCCATAGCAAACCTGCCGTATCCTAACAGCACTACAAGGACTCATAAAACACCATACCATACCTATCAAAAGGCAACACTGCAAATATTAACCAATACATTTCAGAGAATAACAATACATGACCTACTGGGGAAAGAGAACAAGTGGCAATGTCAAATAGGAATTACATAAACAGAATACCTCAGCTCGGTTACACATGCAGAACATAGACCATCACCAAACAAGGAATCACAATTTAGAAACAGGAAGACAATAATTAAACTGGGAACCCCAAAAGCCAAACTTGGAATGTACAACACTGTAGAAATAAAACTATAAATTAATTTCCTCTTGTACTAAACAAAGCACCGACGTTAATGATGCACATTTCCCAGAGCTGACATATTCCAGTTAATAAATTCAAAATAAAGAGATATCTTTGTACCTTTTGTGCATTTTTTTCAGTTGCAATTGTTCCAGCCACTTTCTTCTGGTTTATTTGTGTCTTCTGCTAACTCTCCATCGTCTGCTGTCCATTTGTCCTTTCTTCTCTTCTAGTTTTTTTCCATTCTACCTCTACATCTGTTTTAACATACTAATCTTTCTCCTTTTGCTCTTTCCTCATTCCTATTTCATCCACTCAAATTTTACCCCTCCATCCTCAATGCCCACTTACTCTCCCAACACCCGGCCAATTGTAGATTTTTCTTCCCTCCCACACAAAATATTTTCCCCCTCTCCATTTCATTCTCCCAGCCCCATCCCCTTCTAATCTCCCCCAACATCAGCTCCCTTCTAGTTCCAGCCCCACTCAGTATCTGCTCCCTTCTAGTCCCCCCATCAGCCCATTTCCAGTCCTAGCTCCCCCATCCATTTCCAGTCCTATACGAGTCCCTTCATCAGCTCATTTCCAATACCAGCCTCCCATCAGCCCATTTCTAGTCCTTTCCTAGCCCCACCATCAGCCCATGTCAAATCCTAGCTCCCCTCCACTCAGCCCATTTCCAATCCAAGCCCCCCATGAGCCTCCTTCCAGTTCTAGCCGCTCCATGAGTCCATTTCAATCCAAGCCCCCACCACAGCCCATTTCCAATCTTAGCTCCCCCCAACACCCAATTCCCAGTCCTATCCTAGCCCCTACATCAGCCCATTTCCTGTCCTAGCTCCCTCCCATAAGAGCCCATTCCAAGCCCCCTTCCCATCGGCTATTTGCAGTTCAAGCCCCCTTCCACTCAGCCCATTTCCATTCCAAGCCCCCCTCCCCATCAGCTATTTGCAGTTCAAGCCCCCACTTCCCCTCAGCCCATTTCCATTCCAAGCCACGTCCCCATCAGCTATTTACAGTTCAAGCCCCCTTCCACTCAGCCCATTTCCATTCCAAGCCCCCCTCCCCATCAGCTATTTGCAGTTCAAGCCTTCCCTTCCACTCAGCCCATTTCCAGTCCGAGCAACCCCCCAACCCATTACCAGTCCTAGCCCCCATAGCCTATTACCAGTCCTAAGCCCCCATCAGCCCACTCCCAGTCCTAATCCCACCAACCCATTTCCAGTCCTAACCCCCCATCACCCAATTTTCAATTTAAGCCCCCGCATAGCCCATTACCAGTCCTAACCTCCCCATCAGCCCACTCCCAGTCCTAATCCCATCAGCCCAGTTCTAGTCCTAACCCCCATCACCAAATTTTCAGTTTAAGCCCCCCATAGCCCATTACCAGTCCTAATCCCATCAACCCATATCCAGACTTAGCTCCCCCATAGCCCATCACCACTCCTAACCCCCCACCCCCAGCCCACGGACAAATTAAAATAAAAAAAACTGTCTGCTGCCGGGGCCGGGGCCGGGGCCGCGGCCGCCGAGGCAGAATCAAGTGTGCCGTGGGGCCCCCCCTGCCCGGCAGAGCCTGCCCTCCCCTGCATCAGCTCCCTCTTTGCAGCTGCAGTCATACACACCGACTTTCAGAGCGCAAAGGGAGAGTTTCCCTTTCGCGGCTCTGTTAAGCCCGCTGGGGCTGATGGGAACGCCCCCGCGGGCTTAACAGAGCCGCGAGGGAGAAACTCCCCTCGCGCTCTGAAAGCCGGCGTGTGTGACTGCAGCTGCAAAGAGGGAGCTGATGCAGGGGAGGGCAGGCTCTGCCGGGCAGGGGAGGCCCCGCGGCACACTCGATTCTGCCGTGGCGGCCGCGGCCCCGGCCCCAGCCATGGCCCCGGCAGTGGTAGCAGACAGTTTTTTTTTTAATTTTAAATTTTACTTTTAGATCAGAATGTTTTTTGCGCGGGGCCCCCTGAAACGCGGGGCCCTGTGCAAAAAACATTCTCGCTCAATGGACGGGCCGGCCCTGGGTACTGGGAAAGGACAGGTTACTGTATCTATTCCATTGTACAACCGGAACATAGAGAAACATAACTTTTTTGTAACAATCTTGTTTACCTACTGTGACAACAGCTGTAGAGGTGAGAGGTAAGACCACTTGACTGTATTTATCTATTCCATCCCACATTAATAGAATACAGTTAAATAAATATCTGATGCAGCATACTTGATGTAATGATAGTTCAGGGCAGCATGGGTCTGCTGGGCAGAGCACTAAAAGATAAGCATTCGCTGCTTCCAAGAGCTGGGAATCCACTTGCATAGAGTGTTAGCCAGGCAAACACATCCCCCCTCTGCCCTGTCCTTTGAAGAGCATGAGCAGTCAGGCAAGTTAACTGGGCACTATAAGGTCTACCTCAAGCCAGGCAGCTAACCTCAGGCACAGTATCTGAGGCAGCACACTTGGGGCGCTGGTACTCCAGGATGGCACAAGCCTACTGAATTGGGCAAGATGCTATAAGACAAGCAGTCTCTGCCTCCAAGAGTTGGGTATCCAATCTAAGTGTGTCATAATGTTTTGTAAGGGTGTTTTTGGAAAATTAAGTGGTCTTAAAAGGAAAGAGAGCAGTACTGGCGCAGGCTGTTCCCAGGGTATGCTCATGAGCTCCTCTAGTCCTCTGCCAAAGTCAGTTGGCGTGAATGGAGCAAAGAATGTGGCTAGAATGGAGAATAATAAGTGAAGAGAGATAACAGGGGATACCAGTGTAGAGGATCTCCATTTGACATTCAGGACACCCAGCACAAATAACATTGCAGTAATCCAATCTGTAATTGCTACGTTAACATTAATGTGATCAATGCAGAGGAGCCAAGGAAGGGACAACGGGATCTTATCTGATGTAGTGAGTAAAATGAACTTCTAACAATGGAACTAATTTGATCAGAAAATTTAAGCCCAGAATCAAGTACCACTCCCAGATATTTAAAAAAGGGAGAAAGAATAAGAGAAATATTATCTAGGAGAGGGGTAACAGTGCAGATAGTGGAATTTCTGGTGAACCAAGTGACTGAGGGTTTTTGAATATAGAGCTTGAGTAAGTTAATCTTTAATCAAGAGACTATCTTAGACAGGCAGCTATTCAGAGGAGTTAGGTCAAGATGAATGGGGCGAATATGATGAATAAGGAGAATGTTGTCAGCAGATTAATAGGCTGTGATCCCAGAATCCTGTATGATGGTAATGGAGCAATAAAGATAGTAAAGAGCAATAGAGCAAGGACAGAACCCTGAGGAACACCACAGGTAAGAGGATAAGAGTCAGAAGAAGAAGACGCAAAAGAGACAGAGAAAGAGCGATAAGTTAAGAAAGAATAAAATCAGTGGAGGACAGTACCTTGCAAGCCAAGATCATAAAGATAAGAGAAAAGAATAGTGTGATCAACCAAATCAAAGGCAGAGAAAGATCAAGAGAAACTGCAAGAGTGATAGTATCTTGATCAATTGTACTGTAAACTTCACTGAGTAACGAGGCAAGGATGGTTTCTGTACTATGTCCAGAATGGAAGGTGGACTGTTTAGGGTGTACTGCATTGGTGTTATCCAACTGAACATAGAGCCGTGAGACAACAAGTTTCTCAAGAATTTTTGATAGAAATGGAAAATTGGAGACTGAAAGGTAATTGATCACACAAGTTCTGTTGAGTGAAGTATTCTTCAATGTGGGATAAACTAGTGCTTTTTTCCAAAGATTGGGGACAGTATCAGATGCTAAACTAGTGTTAATAACACAGGTACACTAAAAAAAATTTTTTTTTAACTGCCTCTAATGTTTCGATTGATTTTTACGTTTTTTGGTGCGCTGAATCCAAATCTGGTAACCAATTTGCTCCATCACGTACAGATTTTTTGCTACATTGGGTTAGCAGTTTGAGGTGAACGTTTCAGATTGAGTGCGATCGAGATAAAAGTTTCTTGGATGAATTCTTTATACTAATTGTTTAGTAGTTATTCAAATAAGAATAAAGAAAATTGTAACAAGGCAGCACATAAGAATAGAGTAATGTCAACAAAACACACTGTGATGGTAGCAAAATTGTCTGCACTTAAAACAGCCACATACATGTGCACAAACATTGAGCATATAAGAGCGAGGTTAGACACAAAGCAAAGCAAAGAAATGTGCAAAAAATGTTGTACAGGTATGTATGTAAGAATAGAAAACGCAAACCGCACCATTGCAATACATGAAGACAAACACCCGATGGTGTGAAAATAAAATTCTAATAAATGAGATCCGACACTGTGGTAATAACTAGCAAATTTTTATTTCAAAGTTTAGTAAAAACACGATATTTGTCAACACAGTTTAGATTTTAAAGTCATTCTTGGGTCAATCAATCTCCTGGTGGGCCCGTTTCTTCTTCCCCCGAATGCTTCTCTTGGTGCGCTGCTTGGCGTATTTTTCATCTGGGGTTTCCCGCAGCAGCAACCAGCAGAAATCAGCCATCATAGTGGTGTTCCATCTTCCTTGGTACCTTCTCTCTGCGTCCTTGATGTCCTGGTGAAACCTTTCACCTTGTTCTTCACTGTACGCCCCCAAGTTTTCGGGAAAGTAGTTCACATGGGAGTGCAAGAAATGGACTTTCAGGCTCATGTTACAGCCTTGTTCTTTGAAGGCATTGAGCATCCTGGCAACAATATCCTTATAGTTCTCATCCCGCCTGTTCCCCAAGAATTTGAGAACAACATCCTTGAAGGAATCTCAGGCTTCTTTTTCCTTCTCAGACATCGTTTCAGCGAATGCTCCATCTGAAATGAGTTTCCTTATATCAGGGCCAACAAACACTCCTTCCTTTAGCTTTGCTTCAGAAAGTCGGGGGAACTTTGAGCAAAGGTACCGAAAGCACTCACCATCTTTTGAAAGGGACTTGATGAATTGCTTAATGAGACCCAACTTAATGTGGAGAGGTGGTAATAGAATTTTATCACGAGGTACCAAGCTCTCATGAAGAACATTTTTCTCACTGGGTCTCAAATACTCCCGAATTGGCCAGTCTTTTTTCCCCCAGTGTAGGTCGCGGGCCCGGCTATCCCACAAGCAAAGGAAGCAGGGATATTTGGTGAAACCGAATTGCTGCCCTAATAGCATGGATAGAATTTTAAAGTCTCCACAAATCATCCACTTATGCTCATCATAACGAATCTTCTGAAGAATCAGGGCCAAATTCTCGTATTTTTCTTGGAGAATAACAGAGTGAGCAATAGGAACTGAAGCGAATGTGTTGCCATTATGAAGAAGAACACCTTTTATGCTGTCTTTTGACGAATCAATGAACAGCCGCCATTCAGCAGGATCATACTTGAGTTTAAACTTTTCCATCACTCCGTATATATCGTTGCAAAATACCAAATCTTCCTCTTTGCTGAAATACTTCAAAAATTGTGTCTCGCGGTTGCGGTACCAATAAAAAGTTGTTCCTGGTGACAATAGATTTTTCTGCTTAAGCCGAGAACCTAGCAGTTGGGCAGCATCTTTTGGGAGTCCTAAATCCCGGACTAAATCATTCAATTCAGCTTGAGAGAAAAGTTCAGGTTTCGGATCTGGTTCAGTTTCAAACTCGGAAGTACTGGACTCATCGGGAAAAGCCATCTGATGAGTCTCATCATGATCAGAACCGTCCACACAAATATGATCCAAAGATTTTGGTGGTTCAGGCACAGGTACTTCGTTGCTATGAGGCATAGGCCTAATTGCTGAGGGAAGGTTGGGGTAACTTATTACGTTCTTATTTTTTAAGTTGTATCCCTTCACAATGCAAGAGCAAAAATAGCAGTCACTGCTGTGGTCTCTTTGTTCACGCCACATCATAGGTATTCCGAAACGAAATGCTTGTTTTTTACCTTTCATCCATAAGCGTAGATCTTCCTCACATGTCTTGCACACTTTGTGAGGAGCCCACGGTTTGTCTTGATCGCCTAACTTCAAACCGAAATAGGCGAAATATACTTTTTTAATAAATGCAGAAATGTTCCTCTGCTGCTTTTTCACGGTATATTCCCCACAAATAAAACAAAAACTGTCCGGAGAGTTGAAGCAACCTCTGGCTCTGTGAGCCATCACAAATACACAGCACTGCAAACTACAACTGTAGTGAACCACTTCGGAATAAAGCTGGATTACGACGCCTGAGCAAACAAAAGGTAATAATGAACTTGCAAGAAACTGAAATTTGACAGGAACGTTCATGTCGCACCCACCATGTTTGAGCGAGCGAACGAGGCGAGGCGAACAGGAAAGAACATGCGCCAGCGCGAGTACTGGATTTAGCCCCCCTCCTCCCAATTGTCCTGTTAATGTATAAAATGAATACAAAACACTCTAAAATATCATGAGGGAGTGTTTCTAGTTAGTTAACCATTACAACCTCTATTTTGGGCCAAGAAAATAAACTGCAGTCGGCTAAAAAGAAATTATGTGAACATTCCTTATATGGGTAAGAAATCTAATTTTGCAAGAAAACGTGACGTGATGGAACATTTTGGCTATTTTTCCTGGATTCAGCACCCCAAAATCTATAGGAATCAGTTGCAAAACTGGAGGCAGTTTTTTGGTAGTGTACCTGTGTAATAGACAGGGCTAAGGGAAGCAAAGCAAGCGAGTGAATGCCGAGACAATAGGAAGGTATTGGATCAAATGGACAAGTGGTTTTCCTTGAGGAAACAATAAGCTTGGAGATAGAACACTTTGCAACAGGACCACTTGTGAGATAGTTAGAGAGGTCGCAGAAGGTACAGGAAACAAAAGTGTGTTGGGGCAAATGGGTGCAAAGGAGGGGAAAGAGATAGAAACTTCCTGTGGGAAGAATTCAGAACATATGTCGGATATGTTCCTGAAAAAATAATGTTCAGAGGAAGGAGTGTCAGTAAAATTAATAAAGGTATGGGGTAAAGAAGAGAGGAATCCAGAGTACAGTTGCTTAGAACGATTGGGAGATGATTCAATACATTTAGTGAAGAAGTCTCTTTTTGAAGTTGGAATCTTAGAACAGTAGAGAGAATGGCATTATTGAAAGTGTACTAAAGTTGCTGGGGTATGGGGTTTATGCCATTGTCTCTCAGCTCTCTTCAGCTGAGTATGTAACAGGCATAGGCCATAGTGATACCAGTGTTGTTGATGATTCTTTGATGTCCTTATAGATTTGAGTGGGGCAATACTATCCAGTGTGGTAGCAAGAATATGATGCCAAGCATCAGTTTGTTCATTGACAGAAAGGGTGGAAAAATCAGCAGTGAATCTGCACGAGAGGAGTGGAATTTATTTTATTTATTTATTTATTTACATTCTCTTATATACCACGCTATTCTGCATCAGTGCAGTTTACATTGAACAAACTGAAATTACATTGAACAGGGCATTATAACTTGGAGATAACTATTTTACAGGGAACATGGGCTATGGAGGGTTAAGTGGCTTCCCAAGACCACAAGGAGCACCTGTGGGACTAGAAACCCCAGTCCTTCCGGCCCAAGGTTGCTGTCCTCTAGTGTGATTTGAACCCCTGACCTTCTGGCCTGAAGTACCTTGCCCCAACCACTAGGCCACTCCTCCACTTGCAGAATGGGTGTTCTTGCAGCAGAGGACTTATTAGGTAAAAGAGAGAGATTGAAATCAAAGAATATACATAAGTGATTGGTCCTAGGAAGAGGCAAGGCAGATAGCGAGGATGGGGAAGGGAAATCATGGTTAGTGATGATTAGATCAAGAGTATTGCCAGCAGAGAGAGTCGCGAAGAGACATGCTGAGTTAGAAATAGGTCAGCTAGGAAAGAAGCAAAAAGAGTTTCACTTAAATTTCTTGATGACTAAAATCCTGAAGAATTAATTATCAGATATAGGTATTGAAGGGCAATTTCAGAAAGAGTGAGTAAAAATGGGGGAGCAAGAGCAGGAGGATACTGAAGGACTATGCTGCAGAGCTATATGTGGACCCATATTGTAAGGGCTGGCACACAGAGCACAAACGAGATGCCATGGAGAAACTGAGTTCTACAAGCGCTACCTTGACTATTCTCATTCTAGTAGTGAATATTTTACAGGCAAACTTAGAGAGTTTTTGGCAGCGACAGGGATTCACAGCAGAGGTTTTGGTGAAGATGGACTTCTTGTATGGTCAAGTGGGAAAAAGAATGGAAGCCCTTATGAAGGAGGATGCTTACATGCTAGCTGGTCTTAGTGAACCACAGATGAAAGGAACTATTATTTTGCAGTGCATCTGACTGAGTTACTGGAAGGAAAAACTGCTGACTGAAGTGGAGGAAAGCGAGCTCCAGAAGCAAGGGGGCCAAGGTGGTCGTGATGCAGCAGGGGAAAAACTAGGCACTTGGGCACCTCTCATCTTGACACCACTCATGCTTTGTACCCTCATCAATCTGACTTTTGCACCAGTCACAACACAGAAACTATTTCCTTTCCTTTCTGAACGAAATCCATCAGTCTCATGACAGAGGTGACATTTCCTTGGCTGTTTTCCTGGACCTTTCATCTGCTTTTGATCTTGTGGATCACACCACTCTTCTTGCTCGTCTACATGATCTGGGTATCCATGGCACTGTTCACCACTGGTTTCACTCCTTTCTCTGTCATAGATCCTTTTCTCTTCATGGTGGTCCCCCTCTTCCTCCTCTTCCCTTTCTTTTAGATTCTCCTGTTATGTCCCCCAAGGCCCAGTTCTGGCCCCCTTCTTGTTCAATGCCTTCCTAATTCTCCTCACTTAGCTTATTCGATAACACAGGATCTCGGCTTATTATTATGTGGATGATGTTATTTTTCTGTACCACATGAACCCTTCGGCCCCTGACCTGCTTCCCTTGAACACTTGTCTCTCGCACATGTCTACCTGGTGTCTGAAAATTTTCTTTTTCTCAATCCCTCTAAACCTGCTTCCATCTGGTTCCCTTTTGCTGGCCCTTCCCCCTCCCTGGCACCTGCATTTCCATCTGGCCCGATTCCCCTCGTTGACTCACTTCATTATCTTGGAGTAATCCTTGACTCCTCCCTTACCTTTCAGGCACATCTCTCCTCTCTCATCTGTCATGCTTTTTTTTCTCTCTTTGTTGTATCCGGGCCGTCTGCCCCTTTCTGTCCCTTTGTCTCTCACTACCCTTCTCCTCACTCTGGTAATGGCCAAACAGGATTATTGCAATATCATTCTTCTCAGTCTCCCCCAATACCAGATCTATCCTTTGCAACTTGTTCAGAATACTACCACCCATATCATTACACATGCTTTGAACATGTCACCCCACTTCTCACCCGCCTTCACTACCTTCCCCTCAAGTATCGTGCTCAGTACAAATTTCTGACTCTTGTCCACAAGGACCTCCACACTGGTACTCCCATGTATCTTTCCAATGTCCTACACTTTCATGCCTCCCATCGAGTCCTGTGTATAGTGCATGCCAACCGTCTTCACTTACTCCCTGTTTCACATGCTCGGTAAGAGTCCACTCGCTCCTTTGCTCTGTACTTTCTCGGACTTGGCCTTTGAAACTCCTTACCCCCCTGACCTCTGCCTTGAACTCTCCTACCCAACATTTAAGATCAAACTCAAAACATATCTGTTCTGCATTGCCTTTGACCTTCCACAGCCCACCTGCTAGTCCCCTTCCATTTTCTGCTTTCTCCTCTCTATTCTCTGAATGTTTACCTTTCCTGTCTTGCAACTGCATTCCTTTTTTCGACTTTTTTTTTGGATTGTACACCACCCTGCTATTTCGAAGGTGCGGTATATTAAGTGCAATAAAACATAAACATAAGTAGTACTTGTGCCATAAGCACCACCTGTCATATATCACCCCCCCCCCCCCACTTTCCTCATACACACTTTATATGCCAATGGCTTATGAGCCCCAGTCAGGAGCATTCTTTGGGGACTGAAGCACTAGCTACAGTGCTAAGCTGCAAAGATGAGCCTACCACAAGTCAGACTCTTGCATGGATTTCAGTGACAATGCTACCTTGGACAGCCCATCAAGGCCATGCACATAGATCCCTTGGCATACTGGGCATACAAGATGGCAGGCTGGCCAAAGCTGCCCAGCATTTTCTGTCCTGCCCTCCAAGCAGTGTGCCCATTGAATGGACATTCTTCACAGAAGGGATATTCTGAATCTCCATCATTCACGACTAGCACCAGAACTGGTGGAAAAGATACTGTTTGTGAAGACAAACCTTTCCTTGCTTGGTTTCTCTTCATTTTTTTATGACTGCAAGGAGGAATGAGTGTACAGCTATACTGAGGGGCAGTTGCCCACATTCTCTATCTTCAGTCTGCTCCCGCGGGGGCTAGATGGCCCCAAAGGAGGAGAATCGCAGCATAAGGCCATGCAGGAGCTGTGATCCCCAGCTGACCGTCCCCTGATCGGGCCTCGTTTCTCCTCTGGCCCACCCCCTTCCATACACAAACATAGCTCCCCATAAAACTTGCCTGTACGTGTGGGGAGCTCTGTCTGCAGGATCTGCACCCCGGCGTTTAGCAGGGATAGACGTCTGAATCAAACCGAACCGGATGTCCATCCCTGCTAAAAGCAAATGGGAATCTACCTGAAAATGAAGAAATAAAAAAAAAAATAAATAGAGCAAAAAACCCCAAAATAACAGAAGGAAATGAAACAAAAAAAGCTGAAAAAACGTCTCCCTCTGCTGCTCATGCTAGTCTCTGTGGCCTGCGATTTCTGTCATGGCCTGCCCTCTTGTCTCCAGCCAATCCTGTTTTTGAAATCTGAACTACAGACATATTGTGGCGGTCGCAAATCCTGTGGGCTGCTATCACATTTCCAGTGGGTCCATTTAGGCCCACATGAGTAAACTTTAAACCAAAAAAAAAAAATAAGAAAAGAAAAAAATCCCCTCCTTTCTGTTTGCTCCTCTGCCACTACTGACTGTGTAGCTCTGTTGGCACTGCTCTTGTATCTTGCCTCAATGCTGCCCTTTGCCCTTCCCCTACTGATTTGGGTGCTTCATGCCATCCTTCTAGCTGTGTGGCTCTGCAAATGGTGCTTTGGCTTTTGCAGGGCCATTCCTTCTCCTTCTCCTGCATTGTGTGAATTTCACTATTTTTTAATCCCATGTCGGCCGGTCACCACCCTTCTAGCTATGCAGCTCTGTCACCAGTTGACTTTGGTTTTCTTGGGGCCATTCCTCATCCTCCTCTTGCTTAACAATTTTGTGGATGCTTTTGGCTTGCCTTCGTATGCCTCTTTAGGTGTTCTGTCACTCACTTTGGCATGCAGTTCCTAACAACCCAAGTCCAGAAGAAACTTAACCCGGCACTGGAGGGCACACTACCAGCCTACCATCATCGACGAGTCTTAAGCTCACTCTTCAAAGTTCTCTTCAAATTTCTATTACCATAGTTGTTTGGAGGCTTTAATATGGGACGGCAGTTACTGTTATAACCTTTGAATGAAGAATGGGATTTCTATCAGGAGGGATGCACATGGAGTGCTGACAGAGTAAGGGGCCACATGCCTAGCCAGCCTGATAGCTGAATCAATCCTGTTTGTCATGGGGTGACAGATTGCCCTCATATTGCCTATCCTCCATTACTGTATTTGTTGACTATCGGTCTTCTGCTCCAAGCACTGCATTTTTCCTAAAAAGAGCTAGTACTCATATGCAGGGCTCTTTCCTTAAAACCTGAGGGGTATGTACCCCTTCAAAAGAAGCCCTGCTACAAATATGAGGCTGGAAGTCCTGTAATGAAAGTCCTCCGATTCTTATTTAAATCCCTCAGCATGTCATCTAGGCAGTCTATGAATGCTTCTTCCACCTTAGGGAGGGAGGAATCTTCCTCTATACTTACATTTCCTATGCTGGGATCAAGGTCCTCAGTGCCAGGACTGTAACTTGCAGGCATACAGTTTAGCTGAACTCGCCTCACTCTTGCGGCCTGGGCTCGCGCCACCTCTTATGCTGTTGTGTTAGCTCTCCTCCGCTGTTTTAGGGCCTTGCAGCCAATCTGGGATCTGTGCTGTGCTGGTCCCGTTGGCATGTTTAAGGTGATATGGGTGCTGCGCAGGTCTCCTTGCCGTTTTACTTCTCTCAAAATGCTTCAGCGTGCTTTCACCAATTGTGCTGCTCCTTTGCCCTCTCCCCTTATCCGAGGTGTTCACTGTGCTCTTTGTACTGCTTTTCCTTTCTGATGGTGGTTTATTTTACTCATCCTACTACTGCATGTACTCTTATGGTGCCCCTGGGGGGTTCGTGGCACCATGATGGCTTGTAGTGCTGTTACAGATGCTTGCCATCAGGTTTCACACAGGTTTGATTGAAAATAGATGGCAAACCTGACTTTAATGATGAGCACATTAATGTTTCAATTCCTGAAGACTAACGAACCGAGCTTGAAAATCTTTGGCATGCACAAGCCTAGTAGGTACCTTACTCCAGGGTTGTCCTTAGTCTCCTCACTCTGTATTGAACCCTGTTTAGTACTAATTTTATTCCTCTGATTTATACATTACTTCTTGTTCTTATTGTTGCTGTGGTACTTTGTTGGCTCAAGCTCTGCTTGTGTATTTCCTTTTTTTTAAACTTAATAAACATAAAGTAGTAACACTAAGAAAGTAGCAAATGTTTAAACAATTGTAAGTAGTCTGACGCAGAGACTGCTGGAGCCCATGTCATGGCATTTTGATAAAAGCAAATCCCGTCCGGCAGCACAGGTTTCAGAACTCCTGACGCAACGGACCGAGGGTAGCGTTTTCCTAACACCACCCAATTTGAGTTCTTTGCTGGCTATCTATGCTACAACATTCCTGCGAAACTGCGTAGGAGTCCTCTGTGCGCACTGCTACCCGTGAAGGGCTGTGCTGCGATATCAAGTTTTCAGTTGATTGCCAAGCAATGCATAACATACATCTTACTGTAGTTAATAGCACTCATAGCTATTATAAGTGGCAATGACTTTCCAGCCCTTTATTTCATAGTAAACAAGTAATGAATGTGCGTTTCCTTTCCCTCCCCCCCCCCCTCCCCAGCCTAGGCATGTGTGCCGCTGTATGTTAATTTCCATGTGGCATCTGCCTGTAGTAAGTATTTTCTGTGCAGAGCGCTCGTGTAAGCCTCAGGTTTTTGGCTCTGCTTTGTGTCTGTGTGCATCTGGGTCATTCTGCAACTACATTAGTGTATTTGTGCTTGTCTGTCTGCATTCCCAGTAATGGAATCCCTACTGGAGCATAACATTCCAGATTGTTCCCGCGCAGCTGCACGCCCGATGCCTCTCCTTTCACCGCAAATACATTTCAGTTCCCTCAGTGCTAGCGAGGCGGCACAGTCACTCCATGCATGATCGGCGGGTCTGATTTATTCCTGGCAAGATTACTTATCAATATATTGTATTTAATGCTCCAGCTTTCAGGAGCAAACAGCCTCTCGCATCTGTCAGTCTCTGCCAGAGGGACGCCAGCCTCAAAAGTAGGTCAGGGATGAATGACAGGAGGGAGAGGTAAGGCTGTCATAGAACAAAGACCTAAGTGCCGAAGATTCATTTTGTAAGAAGACCTTAAGAGTTCAAGATTAAAAAGGAAAAAGCAGTTCGTTTTATCACTTATTGCTTCATGCCAAGGATCATGCTGGGATTTGGACAAAATGGCTTTGTGTGCAGAAAGACTAGAGGATGGCAGCCCCCCATGGGTAATTTTAACCCGCTTGGGTGTCACAAAAAGTGAAAGCACACCATAGGTGGGTGGCTTTGCTTTCCTGTTGCCCAAGGAAAAAACACCCACAGGGATTTCAGCCTGCTTTACCCGCTGGAAACCACACACCAAGATTTCATTCATTAAGACCACACGTTCTTCCATTCTCTGCCTTCACTTTGCCTTTGCAGAGGGGTTCTGCAGAGAGGCTAGGGAATAATAAATGTCCCGATCGCTGTGGATAAAATGAGGTTTTAAATTGTTTTTCATTATTGCCCCCTTTGTACCTATATAGATATATGATTAGCAGACATACAGTAATTAAGGTTGTAATTGTTGCTGAGGGCTCTCACTACATAGTAAACTTCAAGGCCAAAGGATGATCGATTTAAGGTATCATCAGAAACTGCTATAATTCGAGCTTTAAGGAACAGTTGAGTATGGATGCGTACATTTCATATTGTTCATTGCTACAGAAATGAGTTTACTTGAGTTTCCAGAAATCATGCGCCTCAGCCTTCCAGTAGTTTCTCTGTGGCATCTAGTTTAGGTCCTGCTTGTCTTCCACTGCTGCCTCAAGGTTCGATATCCAAGGCTGAGGCTGATAGTCCTGCTGAAGTGGTTCCCTTAGCCTTCAAGGTGAGACCTCAGCTAGATACTCTTGCAGCAACATCTTTTAGGTCCCAATGGCCCCACTGAATGGAGAGACGGTCCAGTGCTGCACCACAAGAAGTCTGTGCAGCACTTGGCCTACTGACAATAGGCAACAGGAAAAATACTGGTGGCCCTACTGATTATCTATTGAGACTAGAGCTGAAAAAGAAAAAGTACGTTGAGAGGCTATGGAGAAGGACCTCTTGCTGCCAGCTTATCTGGAAGGAATGAAAAGAAATATTGCTTAAGATGGCTCCATCATGACGCCTACATGGGAATAATAAAGTAGCGGCTATACGGAATGGCACCTTAACGACGGCAGATTCAAGGAAAAATGAACAACTGTAAAGGAAATTATTATTAGCATGATTTGTACAGTGTCTACAGTTATGTAATTTTGTAACAGGCCACCTGGATTGGGCGGTCAGGCAGGCACCTGTTTTAAGTGTCATTTATAAAGGCACGTGACGGCACAATTTACAAAGGACATCCAAGTGCAATCTGGGACATCCAAGTGCAAGCCAGAACATCTGAGAAAAAGCAGGCCTATGCAACTTCAGGCATGATTGCACAAAAGTGGACTGCTCGATATGGATGGCTATGGGAATGCCTAATAGCTAACAGTTAGACTAGTGGGTTATGAGCAACATGGCCAGAGTTCAGATCCCAATGCCGCTTCTTGTGATCTTAGGCTAGTCACTTAACTCTCCATTTTCTCTATAACTTCTGGATGTTTTACGACTGAAACAAGCACTTTCCTGACGTGTATTTGTGCCTAGACCAGTTCCAAATACCCAGACTCGCCTCCGCCGTGCCCACTGTCTTCTGCACCACCCCACACAGGAGATGCCTTTAAAACTCATTTGTGAAATGGCTCCAGGGACGTCTCCATGATTTCTACATCCACCTTCACGTTTTTAGACATACAAATCACGACTAAGACTTTTAAAATGACCCCCATAGGCACCTATGTGGCTTTTTAAAATCACCCTACATAAACTATAGAAATTATGACTATAGTGAAGTCACATACTTTTACACCAGCTTGGAAGCAACTTTGTGCATTTTATAAAGAATGCAGGAAAAGCACAACTCCGTCTGCCAAACTCTGCCCTCAGACACATCTACACCAAGGCTGTCTACTTGTACACACACACACACGGTAATTTTATAAGTGGCATTTTACTCATGTATACTGCTGTATACGTGCCAAAACGACTTTCTAAAATTACCTCTATAATCAGCAGTCCCTACTCCTTGGAACTTGCAAATCTATTCAAGACGGAACGGGTAAAACAACAAAAACCAAATGAGGTTTTGAGTTAAGAGAGCAGCAGACCATGACTGAGAAGATTTAAGGTTGGAGGATTAAACAGAGGAGTGGCAGCTTTTAGCTGAGCATCGAATATAAGCTGGAGGGTTTGGAAATGCTTTAAGGAGAATTCTGGTTATGTTTGAAGGGCTCTCAGCGGCTGAGAATCTACCTAATTTATCTGAGCCTCCAGCAAGAACAGCCAAATGCCACAAAAATTCCTGAGTGCTCTCCAGACCTGTGTGGAAGATACAGGATCGATATATTTTTGTAATGTGATTGGTACTTAGCCATCGTAATCATTTGATTAGTCATCACCACACTGCAAGAGCAATCTCCCATGTTCTAGTAATGGTGCAGAAATAATTAACACCATTTCATATTTGATTGGCTATAAATTTGGCTCAGCTTGTAAAATTCCAGTCTAGTGAAAACAGCATGCAGTGTGTACTTCAGCACAGCCAGGTAACCCTCGTCATTAGCATGCTATGAAGCCTGTTCTCTTTCTAAGTAAACCAACACTTGACAAATGCAGCTCCAGACCTCAAGGATCAGGCTGCCCCGAGTGCAGTCTTGCTCGCACACTGATGTGTCCAAATGTGCTGTGGCACCTCTTTTCCGTCTGTTATCTTCATCCTTATTCATTCTTTCATCTTCACTCTTTTTCCCCTTAGTTCCTCCCCTGCTTTCCTCCTCCCATCCATTTCTAGGTTTTGCTTTTTATCCATTTCTTCACGCTCCCAATGCTGCGTTTTCCCTCTCTCTGATTCCTGGCAGGGACTCTGCGCTGGTGGCAGATAATAAAAATTCCGAGTTAAATTAAAGACAAATCAATATATTCATCCTTTTTTTGTTTCCCTGCACTGTGGAAATTTGCTAGCTGGAAATGAGGCATGTATGTGTAATAGAGCCACGTTCTCCAGGGCTCTACCGACAAACCGAGCTTCAAAATGAAAATGAGTAATGGTGTGAAACTCCAGACTCCCAGGGCCAATGACACATTTAAATTTCAGAATATTCATGATGCCTATAATTTATTTGCATGCATTGGCTTTGGTTTATGATGTAGTTACATATTTAGATTATTTTTTTTTTCAAAATCCAGGCCAGGGGTAGTTGCTCAAAGGAGTTCAATTGAAATAAAAGTAGCTGGATTGTCATCAGGGCAGATTGTAACGAGCAGGTGAAGGTTTTGTTTGAACAGATGGAGTGGCTTTGCTTTGGCCACTTTCTATCAAAGGAAGACAATTTGAGGGACTCTCATATGGTTTTAAAGTTCAGCAGTGGTCCAGCGGTGGTATAAAGGGTATGCAGTAGCCCGTGGTCCAGATTTTAGGTGTTCAGTAAAGTGCAGAATCAAGGACATGTTCAAAAACTAGGGGTCCAATATTCAGCAATGGCGGCTAATGCCGTGAGCTGCCACCGCTGAACTTTAAACCCAGATATCCTGCCCTGGCATTGAATATCCGGGTTGCCTGGACTGCCAAGCAACTAACCAGCGATATTCAGCTGCTGCCTGGTTAGCTTCCGTGTGGAAAATTAGGACAGCCTTTGCTGTGCCTGACTCTTGCCGCTTTGCCATAGCCGGGCAGCAGCTCAAGGTCGCCACTTCCCAGTTATAGCTGGGCGCCGCCCCCGGAACAGCTCGATGCTAACCGGTGAGCATCAGGGCGTGCAGCGGCAGAACCTGCAGATATTCAGCAGCACAAATCATGTTAATGCCGCCGAACATCCCGACTAGGGGGATTAACTTAGTTAACAGATCTGTTCACTGTGTTAATCCCTTTGAATATTGAGCCCTCGAGTTCTAAACATTTTGATAAACATTTTTTTAATCCCAATAAGACTATATATTTCCCAAATCTTCACAATGAGGGTAATTAAAAAAACAAACAAACAAACAAACGTATCCTGTGCATAAAATGGCTGTTATAAAATTACCTCAGGGGTTACCATGTAAAAATACGCATGGTGACAAGAAGGAGCAAACTTTTACGTGGCGCACATGCAGGTGTGTTGTGCGGAGACATTTGAGCGAAGCATTGGCAGAGGCGCAACATATGTATGTTCTTTATACATCATGCACAGACACACAGGTTGTGCACACACACATTTACACAGTTCATGAGGGGGTGTAAATGCCCATGGCCATAATTTCTGCTGGATGTACTCCTAGTATTTTATAAAGATACATAAGTGCATTATAAGTGGAATTTTAGAAGGGATGTACAAGGACAATCTGGGATGTCTAAGCCAGAACGCCTGAAAAAAATGGCAGCATATCCAGGTGCAGACGTGATTTCACCAACGTTGCCGCATCCTACATGGACATCTGTGGGGGCATCTACATAGACATCCCTGACCATATTTCACAATGCAGCTGTTTAGGATAGCCCAATGGGTAGAGTAAAAGTAGGTTAGGAACAGGACAGCCAAAGGTTTGAATCCCACTAACTGCTATCACTGAAATTGTACTGGGTACTGGGGATGATGGGGTGCTATCTTCCCTACACCCTCTGGATGTTTTTCAGCCAAAATGAGGCCTCAACTCCAGACATTTCTGAGATCAGGCAGGGACGTCCAGGTTCCTGGGATCCCCCCAGCCATCCCTCCAACACAGCCCCTTTCAGACATGGACGTCCCCAGAGCCGGCTTCTAAAATGTCTCTGGAGACGTCGCTATAACAGTTTTCAAAAGTCCAAAGCACAAATAGGACTTCTAAAATTCCACCCCTTGTGTCTTTATAAAATAGGCAACTTCTTGCCTCTTAAATTTGCCAGATTAAGAGGTGACTAGTGGCTTGGGGCACAGAAGCTTAAGGATGCCAAAAGCCTACCTCAGTGACTTTGCCTTTCATGTTCGCAGGAGCCCTCTTTTGCTCCCTGCCACTGCTTAAGCCAGTTCCTTTTTCTGGCTTCCGGCACTACTACAGATTTTAAATGCGAGAGACAAGCACTTCCTGTATTTTCATAAGAAATGGAAAGTGCTTGGTTCTTGTTTTTAAAACCTGCAACAGTGCCGGTGGCCAGAAAGAAGACTTGGCTTAGGAAGGAAACAGAGGGTGGGAGCAAAGAAGGAAGCTCCAGAATCTCGATAAATGGAACTAGAGTGGGATTGGAAGGTAAAGAACCAGGCTGAACCAGGCCTTCAAGAGAGATGAGGGAGCAGTCGTGGCCTCATCCTTGGTTTCTGAGTCGTCCTTGAGTGGCTGTTCCTGCCCTTGCCATCTGGATATGGAGTGAGAGCGAGGATGTGAAGAGCCTGAAGGAATCCAAGAAAGTGCAAGAGCCTCGCGGCAAGCAGATGAACGTGTTCTGTTGACAGTGCCCATGATAAAGCAGCTCCGTCACTAGCATGCACCAGGATGGTTCTGCAGTGAGTACCATGTCTTTGCATTATTAAATTATTAACTAGCACAAGAAACTCTGTAAATATGGAATTAGCAGATATTTTGTGTATTCATAGAAACATAGAAATATGATGACAGAAAAAGACCACATGGCCTATCTAGTCTGTCCTTCCATATCAACAACTACAACAGTCCCCTTTTTACCTTTAGAGATCCTCTGTGTTTGTCCCATGCTTTTTTGAATTCAGTTACTGTCCTCATCTATTCATTTATTTAACATTTCTTATATACCACCTTTTAAAGGTATCAAGGTGGTGTATGGAATGTTACTGTGGTTATGCCTTCAGAAGGCTTATTCTAATATCTAAACACATTGAGGGAGCATATTCAAAGCGGTTTAGCTGGTTAGCAGACCTGCTAAGTAGTGAAACCACACTCAGCGAGATATTCAGCGGTTAGTGCCACTGAATATCCCCCTCCTACTTGGTTTAAACACCCCAACGCTAACCGTTTAGCATCTGGCCAGCTAATCTAAACCAGCTAAATTTAGGAAGAAAAAGGCTGGCTTAAGTTTAGCTGGTTTAGCTATTTGGTTAGCTAAAACCCTAAATGGGCAACCTGGATATTCATTGCTGGTGAAGGTTAAAGGATTGCTAGGGCTAGTGCTGAAAGGGGGGATGTTAAGGAGCTGCTGAAGCTGGTGCTGGGGAGACTGGGGCTGATGCTTGAAGAGGGTCTGGTGGTGGAAGGGGGATGATGCTAAGGAGTTCTGTGGGTCTAGAGTTGGAAAGGGTAATGCTAAGCAGTCTCTGGGAGTCTAGGGTTGGAAAGGGTGATGCTAAGGAGCCTCTGGGAATCTAGAGTTGTTAAGGGAGATGCTAAGGTGCCTCTGGGGGTTTAGGGTTGGAAAGAGTGATGCTAAGGAGCCTCTGGGAGTCTAGAGTTGTTAAGGGTGATGCTAAGGAGCCTCTGGGGGTTTAGGGTTGGAAAGGGTGATGCTAAGGATCCTTTTGGGATCTAGGGTTGGAAACCTGGATATTCATTGCTGGTGAAGGTTAAAAGATTGCTAGGGCTAGTGCTGAAAGGGGGGATGTTAAGGAGCTGCTGAAGCTGGTGCTGGGGAGACTGGGGCTGATGCTTGAAGAGGGTCTGGTGGTGGAAGGGGGATGATGCTAAGGATCCTCTGGGGGTCTAGGGTTGGAAAGGGTGATGCTAAGGATCCTCTGGGGGTCTAGGGTTGGAAAGGGTGATGCTAAGGATCCTCTGGGGGTCTAGAGTAGTTAAGGGTGATGCTAAGGAGCCTCTGGGGGTCTAGATTTGTTAAGGGTGATGCTAATGATCCTATGGAGGTCTAGGGTTGGAAAGGTTGATACTAAGGAGCCTCTGGGGATCTAGAGTTATTAAGGGTGATGCTAATGATCCTCTGGGGTCTAGGGTTGGAAAGGTTGATACTATGGAGCCTCTGGGGGTCTAGAGTTCTAAGGGTGATGCTAAGGAGACTCTGGGGGTCTAGAGATGGTAAGGGCAATGATAAGGAGCCTCTGGGGATCTAGAGTTGTTAAGGGTGATGCTAATGATCCTCTGGGGGTCTAGGGTTGGAAAGGTTGATACTAAGGAGCCTCTGGGGGTCTAGAGTTGTTAAGGGTGATGCTAAGGAGACTCTGGGGGTCTAGAGATGGTAAGGGTGATGCTAAGGAGCCTCTGGGGATTTAGGATTGGAAAGGGTTATGCTAAGGAGCCTCTGGGGGTGTAGCGTTGGAAAGAGTGATGCTAAGGGGCTAATGCTAGAGCTAGAAGGAGGTTGATGTTTGTACTAGGAAAAGGGGGTTAACGGGCGGGGAATAGAAGAAAGAGACAGATCCTGGGAAGTGAAAAAAAGAGAACTACTGGGCGGTGGGCAGGAGAAGGAGTTAAGCAAAAATCATATGCAGGGGAAGGTAAAGAGGGAGGTGCATATGGCTAGCTGCTGGGGTATGGAGGAGGAAAAACAGGATCAGTGGATGTTAGAGAAAGAAGGAGTCGGGTGGATGCAGAAGAAAGGAGAGAAGGAAGCAGAAGGACAGATACTTGAGACATGGGGACATGATAGAACAGGAGCTCTGAGCAGATGGGAGGCCAGAAGACAGACTAAGATTAGTCGGGTATTGAGAATGTAAGTGGGGACTCAGACTGGATGGGACTGTGAGTGAAGACTCAGGGATTTGGAAGAGTATAAGAGTGGGGACTTGAAAATGATCTGGAGGGATAGTAGGAAATAAGAAATTGAGCAGGGACAAGGACAACAAGGACTAGGCAATTCTGTGAGACATATGAGTATACTACTCTGAAGAATGAGTGTAGAAAGTTTGGGATGGGAGATGGTTTTGAAGGACTTGGAAGGATTGGAAAGGGGTTGTAGGCAGTAGAAAGGGACAGAGGGATATTGAGAGGGTGAAAATAAGAGAAAGAAGGCAGGTCTTTGAAGGGTGTGAAAGGGGGAATGGAAGCCTGGATAGGGGGTTATACATAAAAAAAAGGGACTGGAGGTGGCAAGGGGATCAGGGATGAGTGATGAGGAAGGAGCTGGGGCTGATGGGAGGATGAGAACCAGGAGAAGGGAGAAGATGTGTACAGAAGAGGAAATGGATGAAGAAAGTGAGTGAAAGATGGGGGGGGGGGTGACAGAATAGGAGGCTGGGGAAGGAATAAGACTGAGGTAGGGAATGAGAGGACTGGGAAAGTAAGAGTAGAAAATGGAAAGTTATTGAATATGTGAAAGGTGAAAAGAGAGAGACCTGAAGGTTAAATGGAGAGAAGTAAGAATGAAATCTAACTATAGGCAGATGAGAAAAATGGAGAAAAAAAATGAAATAGAAGGATCAATGTCAGAGATAAGGGAGGAAGGGAAGAAGACAGGGGAGTGAAGAAACAGAAAATAGAAACAAGACAACTGGTAAGAAGAAGTGGTAAAGAGAGACCAGGGCCAAGTCAAGTGGAAAAATAAAATGATCAGTCAACAAATGTATCAAAAATTATTTTCTGTTTTTAGATAATGTAATATATAGACTTTGAAAATATGCTTTTCTTATATTTTCAATTACATGAGGAAATACATTTCAGTCTTTTTCACGGAGTCTGGTTTCTTGGATTTCCCCTTTCAAATTATGTTAGCATCTTTGTTTCTAAGTTGCAGTCTGTGTTCTTTCTGTAACTGAGGTGAGAGATTCTGGTAATATGTAGGTTCTATGTAGGAATCTGTAGCAGTCTGACTTGTTCTCTTTTCTCATCTGGGGTGTGCTGGTGTTCCAGAATATTTGTAGTGCTGACTTTTCATAGGTAGGGTTAGTGCCATTTGAGTTCCTGGACCCGTTGCTGGTATAGTATGGAAGACTTATGAGTGTCTATTTGGCAGCTTTTGGTAGGGGAGGGATTCTGTTCAAATTCTGGTGTCACATCAATGAAAGCAACACAGACACTTTTCATATGTTGAATTTTAAAGTGAAATATCCTACTTCCGTTTTGCACCCATTGCGAGGGGAGTTTTATTGGTTGGTCTGGGAATGTTCCATGTGAATGAATAATTATACTCTATATGATTCACATTAAAAATATATGTTGAGTGACGTTAATTAAACAGGGAAGCCAGGGTTCAAATTCTACTGTCACACTCCTTGTGATTTTGGGCAAAAAACTTAACTCTCCATTGAAGACTGCAGCAGCGAAGTGCAGACAATGAATAAATCCAGGAGTCAATTGACAGGGTCCAAGCCAATTTATTGTGCACAAAGCTCAGATAGTCAAAGCTTCAAAAATGACTGAGCAAAGTTCTTACAGAGACAAGACCCCTGCAGACAGGAAAACGCCTACTGTACCTAAATGTAACTTGCCTTGAATTTCTTAGAAAGGCATGAGCTAAAGTTCTCTAAGAGAAATGATGGAATAGAATCAGAAGTAGCCAATCTAGCTGGGTTTGCATTTCCACTTTAGGAGCTGACTAATGCCCTGCACTACTTGCTGTCTTCCAGTTAGTCTATCTGGGAACTGCTGCTGGACTCTCAAGAGCAATAACGGGTGGGAGGGTGAAGAGTTTGCGTGTGCACAGACAGACAAGGAGGCAGTGCATAGCTGCAACACTGGAATCTGAAAAAGTGCTCATTTATAGAGGGGGGAATGGTGGGATCCAATGCATTTTTCCTAGAAAAAAAGGCGCCGTACTCTCATGCAGGATTCTTTCATAAATGTATGAGGACCATGGGTCAATTTTAGTATGCAATGAAAAAGGTGCTGTTACTCCATACTACCACATATGCCCTCAAAAAAAGCCCTGGTGGGATCTAAATTTTGTGGAACAGTTTAAGTCCAACAATTGGATACATTTCAGTGACAATAATGTCTTCCTTCTCATGTGAGGCCATTTTCATGGCATGAGTCCTGACATCTGCAAAACCATAAGAGTAGTCCCAAGACGGTAGTACTGTAGTAAAAGATGGCTCAGGGCACCATAACCCCTTGAGCCGGCCCTGCCTCTTGACCTAGGTGACCCGTTAAAAAATTCCCCCCATAAAAGCTTTCTGCAGGTAAAGCCTCTTTTACACACAGAAAATATTTCTTAGAACATTGTGAGACTGCATATGTGTGTAAAAAGGAGGTGCACAGAATGAGAGATCTATTTTTACATAATCAGCATATAGGCATCCCTGGGAGTGTAGTTTGGAGTAAAGGTTGAGTTGTGATGTCTCTGCATATTTTATAAACTACGCAGGTTCACGCATAGACTACGTGCATCCAATGCACATTCTTAGGAGCAGGTACATTGTACATAGACTACGTGCATCCATTGCACATTGTTAGGAGCAGGTACATTGTACATAGACTACGTGCATCCATTGCACTTTGTTAGGAGCAGGTACATTGTACATAGACTACGTGCATCCATTGCACATTCTTAGGAGCAGGTACATTGTACATAGACTACGTGCATCCATTGCACATTCTTAGGAGCAGGTACATTGTACATAGACTACATGCATCCATTGCACATTCTTAGGAGCAGGTACATTGTACATAGACTACGTGCATCCATTGTACATTCTTAGGAGCAGGTACATTGTACATAGACTACGTGCATCCATTGTACATTCTTAGGAGCAGGTACATTGTACATAGACTACGTGCATCCATTGTACATTCTTAGGTATTAATTGTATTTGGGCATTAGCACACTACTGCGGTTGATTCTAGGTGTCTATGTTTTATAAATTTAACATAGGTCTCTATATGACTTTGTAAAAATCTTAAATTAGGCACATTTTTGGACTTCTCACATAGGTGCCATGTTATAAAATTAGCCCCACTTAGGGGTAATGTACTGTAAGTCAACACCGTGCTTACAGAAATGGCCTTTTCTAAAAATGACCAAAATACCTTATGCTGATTATTTGTTAATAGGGCACCTCAGCTAATAGGGCTTCTCAGGATTCTGTAGAGGCGACTTATAAAAAGATGGAGCACCCTAGGAAAGGACCCTAAAGTGACTGACTGGGTTAGAAATGGGTGAGTGGGAGGCAACAAAGGGTACAGGTAAATAGAGCTTACTCTGAGGAGAAGGATGTAATCAGTGGTGTGCCGCAGGGATCTGTCCTTGGTCCAATTCTTTTTTAGTATTTTTGTTAGTGATATTATAGAAGGGCTGTAAAGTAAAGTTTGCATCTTTGCAGATGATACCAAAATCTGCAATAGAGTAGAAGGAAGGAGTCAATAGCATATCTTTATTATATCTTTATCTTTATTAGCATCATTTGATGGACCGCCCAAGCCGAAGCATCAGGGCGGTGTACAATATAACAGCAGGATACTGGAAATAAAGTCAGAAAAGAACGCCAAAAATTGATAGGATAGAGAGATACAGAAGAAAGATAGAAAGGGGTAAGAGCCCAAGAGGGCAGGGGGGACAGTAGGGCGGGAGGGGGAAAGAGGAAAGGAAGGGGAAGGGGAAGCGGCCTAGTGAGGGGATAATGGACGGGAGTGGGGGGGACAACTGGGGGACAAGGCACCATCGTCAGGGGGGGGAGATCAAAGGCTTGACAAATGAGGTGTGTTTTAAGGAGAGTTTTGAAGCGGGGATAGGAAAGTTCCAGGTGAAGGGGTAAAGGTAGGGAATTCCAGAGAGCTGGTCCCAGGAAGAAAAAGGCGGAATGACGGGTGAGCTCTAAGTGGGCCTGAGCGGGGGAAGGGAGAAAGAGGCGATTACCAAAAGCGGAACGAAGAAGACGAGGGGAGGGCTGAAGGTGAATGATGTCTGACAGATATTGGGGGGTGCTGGAATGGAGGGCCTTATGTGTGAGGATGAGGACCTTAAAGATGAATCGGAACTTGACTGGAAGCCAGTGTAAGGCAAGGAGGCAGGGGGACACGTGAGAGCGGGCTGGGGAACCAGTGATAAGACGAGCGGCGGCGTTCTGTACTAATTGCAGTCGGCGAAGCTGAGAGGAAGGTAGAGCTGCGTAGATGACATTACAATAGTCTAACCGGGTTGTGACGAGGGACAGGACGAGGGTGACAATGGAGGAGGTGGGGAGTGACGACTGGACGGCCCGAATCCTGCGTAAGTGGAAAAACGAAGTGCGTATAACAGCAGAGATGTGTTGGTGAAAGGAGAGGGCTGAGTCAAGAGTAACTCCCAGATAGCGAAGGGTGGAGACCAGGGGAATTAAGTGGGAAGACATAACAGGAGACACGCAAGGAGGGGAGAGACCAAAGGAAAACCAGATTGCGGAGGACTTGGTGGGGTTCACATGTAAAAAGTTAGAGTCGAACCAGGACGCAATGGAAGACAGGCAACGGTTAAGTGGGACAAGGTCAGGAGTGGAGGAGGAAGTATGGTGGACCAGCAAGATGTCATCGGCGTAAATGTAGAAAGAAATACCGGATTGCTGAATGAGTAAAGCCAATGGTGCGAGGAAGGCATTGAAAAGTAGGGGGGCCAGGATAGATCCCTGAGGGACGCCGCAAAGAGAGGGGGATGGAGGGGAAGTGGAGTGACGGGAGTGCACAGAAAAAGTGCGGGAAGACAGGAAAGAACGGAACCACTGCAAGACGGACCCACCGATACCAAAATCAGACAGGCGGGACAGGAGAGTGCGGTGATCGACCATATCAAAAGCGGAAGAGAGATCCAGAGAAACCACCAAAGAGAAATCACCACGGTCGTGAGCGCAGTGAAGCTCAGAGAGAAGGGCTGTGAGGATAGTTTCAGTGCTATGGCCTGCGCAAAATCCGGATTGACGGGGGTGAAGGGCGAAAGTGGAATCAAGGTGGGTGGTGAGTTGGGAGAACACCAGCTTCTCGAGGACTTTCGAAAGAAAAGGAAGATTGGTGACTGGCCGCCAGTTTGCAGGGGTGGCGGGGTCGAGGGTGGACATGAGGAGAGATATAGCTAAGCTTGAATTATGGTCAGGAATTTGGCAACTGAGATTTAATGTTAAAAAATGCATGGTCATACATTTGAGCTGCAAAAGTCCAAGGGAGCGGTACAGTATAGGGGGTGAAGTACTTCTGTCCATGAAAGAAGAGTGGGACTCGGGCGTGATTGTTTCTGATGATCTGAAGGTGGCTAAACAGGTAGAAAAGGTGACGGCAAAAGTCAGAAGTATGCTTGTGTGCATAGGGAGAGGAATGGCCAGCAGGAAGAAAGCAGTGATAGTTCCTCTGTCTCTGGTGCAACCTAATTTGGAGTATCGTGTGCAATTCTGGAGACCAAACCTTCAAAAGGATATAACCAGGATGAAGTCGGTGCACAGGTGGCTACGAAAATGGTCAATGGGCTTCATCATAAAGCATATGGGAACAGACATAAAGATCTCAATATGTATACTTTGGAGGAAAAATGGGAGAGAGAAGACATGATAGAGACGTTTAAATACATGTGGCATAAATGCACAGGAGGAGAGCCTCTTACAATTGAAAAAAAGCTCTGCAATGAGGGGACATATGAATAATTTGTGGAAATATTTCTCTACAGAAAGAGTGGCAATTGTGGTGGAATAATCTCCCAGTGGAGGTAGTAAGAGACGAGGACAGTATCTGAATTCAAGAAAGCATGGGACAAACGCAGAAGATCTCTAAAGGAAAAAAAGGGACTATAGTAGTTGGTATGGAAGGCAGACTGGATAGGAACCAGTCAGGAAACGTGGCAAGAGGTTCAAAAGTCACCTTTATTATTCCACGGATTAGGTGTGCCAACCCAACACAGGCCGTGTTTCGTATACCACTTCCTCAGGGGTTATGGGCTCACTATAAAATATGCATATACACATTAAAATCTTAATAAAAATGAAAATAAAAATAGAAATGCAAATAAAACCACCAGCAAATAAGAGACCTTGGTTACAAATATTACCTAATCGTAATCAAACTGTATCTTCTCACACAGGATAGACGAATATTAAATAATCAATAAATAAATAAATACATAAACACTCATATTGTGATAACTCAATTAATAAAACCATAAATAAATCACTTTTACAAAAAACTTAATAATAGGTGCTAAAAATCACAAGATTAATAACACTAATAATGACAATAATAAATATAATAAATATAATGATGATGACAATATTGACGATAGAAAAACTTAAAAATATTTAAAAATATTACTGCGCTAGTTATGTACATGTATATTTGAAACAATCAATTCTCAACTGAAAACATGGTAACAGAAGGAAACAGGAGAGGATGAGGAGGACTTGAGGGACGTAACAATAACTATGAATTCATGGACAATGGGAATAAAACAATAAAACTTGAAGAGACCACGTGATGCGAGCAGGATAGAGGTCGCATCCTGAGCGGGTCCTGAAGCCCCGAGATAAAACCGGCGATTAGTACCGTGACAAATAGCATTTATTCACCCGAAAGGTGACTAACGTGCTTCGGAGTGCCAGTGGACTATCCTGCTGCAGTGGGGGAGAGTGAGCTGCATGGCGACGGCAGTTAAAGCCCTCAGACGAGATCGGGAGCGGGGTGCCGGCCCGAGTAAGATGGCGGACCCCAATTCGATGCCAGCCTCCCCCAAGCCGCCCACCTCCCTGGATGAGTTATCCGCTGCCGTAACGACGGCTTTGATGCCCCAGTTTGATGCTCTCCACAGTAAAATGGACGGATTGCAATCCTCAGTGGATCAACTGGGCACCAGGCTGCGAGAAGCCGAGGACCGCATGGGTGCAGTGGAAGAGAAGGTGGAGCTGCTGACCACGGAGATGGCAGGCCTCAAATCCCAGTTATCTGCACAAGAAGCCAAGCTTGACGACCTGGAAAACAGGTCACGGAGAAATAACTTGCGTTTTCTGGGGATCCCTGAAACTGTGACAGATAAAGATCTTAGAGGCTACATGGCGGATCTGGTCAAAAATCTTGTGGGAGACGGTGAACTCGGCGGGAACGTCGACATCGAACGGGTGCATCGGGTCGGCGCTAAGCAAACGCGAGACCCTCGCCCCAGAATTGTACTTGCGAAATTTCTGCATTTTCCGCAGAAGGAACTGATTCTCCGAGCAGCCCGGCAGAAGGGGGAAGTGTCCTACAACAATACTAAACTTCGTGTGGCTCAAGATTATTCTGTGGCGGTGAGCCGAAAAAGGCGAGAATATGCCCCCCTATGTGGACAGCTGATCGCGGCTGGGATCCGATTCTCCGTGCAATACCCAGCCAGGCTGCACGTGCTTTGTGATGGTGCCCACCGCACCTTCGAATCGGCGGAAACTGCAGCAGATTATGTGCAACGGCTGTGCACCCAACAGAAGGCTGTATCGGCATCTCCTAAATGAAACTTGCGAGAACCAGCTGCTCTGTGCTGCGAGGAGAACCTCGTGTAAGTGGAAGAAGGCTGGGGAAAGGGCAAGGCCACATTGGACATAAATACTTTGATATAGGTTGAGAATGATACTGTCAACCGGGAGTAACTTTGTTGTTTTTTGTTTCTCTGTTTCTTTTTGTTAAGTGAAGCGCTCAACTCAGGATGGTGTAACAAAGTTACTAAATTTTTGTAATCTCCCTTCTGTTAGTTCTTACCGTTAAGAATGTAAGATTCTATGCTGAAAATGTCCCTTCCATAGATGAGGGCATATCTGGTTAGAGCCCCTGATTCGCTTTACAAGGGGAACTAATATGGCTCCGTTGCCGTGGGAGGCGTGCCCCCCCCCCCCGGTAGAGAGGGAGGGAGGATTACCCGAGGGCCTGGCTGTGGGCAGAGAACGCTATTGCCTACTGGAAGCAACATTATATCTTGTTTGTTTCTCCCTGCAAAAGAACTGCGTTGTGCATGACAGGGTAACAATGTTACTAGTTCTTACAAATTTCTCTTTTATTAGTCCCTGCTGGCCTATATTGAAGATTGTATGCTCACAATGTGAATTAACCGGGCTGAGGGTGTGTATTCTGTATAGGAATTCCGGTCCCATCGTGCAAGGGGGGTCAGCATAGTCCCGTTTAATGTGGGGGGAGGGGCCCCAGAAGAGAGGGAGGGAAGATTCTGCCCGAAGATTGGTTGCTCGCTGGTGCCGTTTGCCGGCACCGTATGTGGGGAAGTGGCCTGGACGCTTGCAGAGCGCCGCGGCCATAGCATTAGATCGGCGGGGGCAGAGGGAGAGAAGGCCTGAGACAAAGGAGCTTGCCGTTGTAGGAGCTAGCCGGGGCCCGCCCAATTTAAGGTGGTCGACCCTACCACGCGGGACTAGCATGATCGGCTGTACACATCAACGGCAGCAAAAGGGCCTCAGTGGGAGGAGTAGGGACTGGGAGGGATAACTTGGACGGGGGGAGGGTTCTGGCTGGCGTTCCCTGTGAAGGGGGGGGGGAATATGCCCCATTGCAGTCTAACATTCCGATCTGATATGGCTGGGGCATTGGAAGAAAGCTTTAGTCTCTCCGTGCATACCAGCGGAAAACTGAAGGTCTAAGGCATGGTGGGTGATAGATGCGGCTGGGGGTGACAGGCCACGCTCAGAGGGGTCTTGGTAGGGTTTCCGGGGAGGGGGTAGGAGTCGGGAGTCCTGTAGCAGAGGAGGAGTAGGTGGGAGGGAGTGTTCGGGGAGGGTTTAGAGGATACAGGGTGGGGGAGGGCAGGATTGAGGTAGGGAGAGATGGGAAGAGGCTTAACGGCAGAAGGGGGTAGGGGGATTAAGGGGAGGTGGGGAGGGGTGGGGTGGGGGCATCGCACTCTGAACTCCATGCAGCAATGTAGGATATACGGTGCTGATAAATACGGGAGAGGGCTCCAGGCTGGGAGGGTCCCTCCTAACACGATGTGTTGGCAACTATGCCGTAAACACTTGGTATGGCTCTGAGGGTAATAACCTGGAATGTATGTGGATTGGGTAGCCCGATCAAGCGCTATAAAGTATTGAAGGCATTGGCTAGGCAACGCTGCGATATTGCGCTGCTCCAGGAAACCCACCAGACTGCTGACGAACATGCTAAACTATGTTGGGATTGGGTTGGTCAGGTGTGGGGTGCGCCTGCACTGGGGAAAAAGGGGTGTGTGGCCATCTTAATACACAAACGGGTGCGTTTCACAATGCAAAGTCAGGTGGTGGACCCGACTGGGAGATTTCTGTTGCTGCAGGGCTTATTGGAAGATCGAGAGGTGTTACTAGGAGATGTTTACGGTCCTAATACGCTGGACCGGGAGTTTTTTGATCGTATTGCTGCCAAAGTGGAACAATTACCTGATGTACCTCTGCTACTGGGGGGGGGGACCTTAACAGGGTGTTTGACGTGGACTTGGACACTTCCAGCGGCCGATGGACGCGAGACAGAGCACTTGGTTCACAGGTGCTACAACGTTTTCGGATGAGATTAGGCCTGATAGATCCTTGGAGACTCTTGCACCCCTCCGAGAAAGAGTTCACCCATGTTTCCCGGGCGCATGGGACTAGTGCGAGAATAGACTATCTTCTGACTTCTACGGCTACCTTCGCGCACGTGGACGACGCTCAGATAGGCCCCCTGGAGATCTCCGACCATGCTATGGCCTGGATTGAGGTGCACTGGGGGGGTGGAACCAGTCCATCTCGTATATGGCGTTTCCCAATAGAGCTCTACAAAGATAGCCAGTTCCGGCAATTTCTGGGCCAACGTTGGCGTGAATTTGAACTCAATCACGAGGCGCACGGCGATGACCCGGAGCTGGTCTGGGAAACCGCCAAAGTGGTGTTGAGAGGGGATATCATTGGGTTTGTGGCTCGGAAACGCAGACTACTAGCGGAAACAAATTGTTCGGCTGGAGCAACAAGTGTCTCGAGCGAGAGTGCTTAGTGGCCACTCACCCACAGTGTCTAACAGGAAACGGTTATGGGAACTCCAGGTAGCCTTAAATGAATTACTCCACCAGAGAGCCAAGAAATCACTGCTCTATTATAAATACCGCCTATATTGTTTTGGGGACAAACCAGGGAAGCTATTAGGCCGTTGCTTGAAAGGCCCGAGAAGTGGGAAAGGGGTGGCTGCCCTCCGAGATGAGCAAGGGAAACTCCAGCAAAATCAGGAGGCGATCAGTGCTTTATTTAAAGGCTTTTTCCAGAAATTATATGCTGCGGAAGAGCATAATCACTATACCATGGAGACTTACTTACAAGAGTTGGAACTTCCCAAGGTGTCCGAAGCGCAACGGGTTCAATTAGGGCAACCGATAACCTTACAGGAGGTACAATCTGTGATCACGCGAGCCAGCTGTTATAAGGCTCCAGGCCCAGACGGCTATGGTGCTGAGTTTTACAAACTCCTGTCCAACTGGGTGGGCCCCCTGCTAGTAGATACCTACCGTCAACGAATAGAGAGAGGCAGTAGGAGGTGGGGAGATAATCAGGCCTATATCACGTTGATACCGAAGCCAGATAAAGATCCGCTGCAAGCGGCCTCCTATAGACCGATTTCGCTGTTAAACTTCAACGCAAAGTTGCTGGCGAAAATTTTGGCAGAACGCCTGGCGGGAATATTGGGTGATGTTGTGCACGAATCACAAGTGGGATTTGTACGTGGCCGCTATGCCGTTCGTAATATCCGACGTATATTAACCTCTTTAGACTGGGTGCACAGTCACCAGCTGCGGTCCATCCTGGTGAGTTTCGATGCCGAAAAAGCATTTGATAGGGTTGACTGGAAGTATTTGGAATATCTGCTGCCATTATATGGGTTTGGGCAGGCTTTTTGTGAGATGGTGAAAAGTTTATATGACACTCCGACAGCCCGAGTGCTGTGTAATGGGGTCTTATCCGCCCCTTTTCCGTTGTATAGGGGCACTCGGCAGGGCTGTCCACTGTCCCCCCTGTTGTTTGTATTGTCTCTAGACCCGCTCATACGGAGTATTGAGCGAGATGGGCAGATCCCGGGAATTGAGGTGGGTAGCCAGGGATTCAAGATGGCGGCCTTTGCCGATGACATGCTGGTGCACCTGCAGGCTCCGCAAGAGTCGCTGCTGCCGCGCCTCTTGGCTGAGTTCCAGCGGTTCGGCAGTTTTGCCGGTCTTCGGATCAATGCGGCTAAATCGCTGGCCTTGGATGTCTCGGGGAGGTTGCGGGACAGTTGGGGAGAAACATTTCCCTTGAAATGGGCCGATCATAGGGTTAAATATTTAGGTATTGTCCTGACGAGATTACCGCAAGATCTCTATCATTTTAATTTTGAGAATGTATTATCTGGGATGCGGCGTCAAATGCGAGCCTGGAACCCGCTACCACTGTCACTGTTGGGAAGGATCGCGGCAGTTAAAATGGTGATCCTGCCCCGCATTCTTTATTGGCTACAAACTTTGCCTGTATGGTTATTACGTCGAGACTTGCTTAGAATGGAACGGGAGATTCAAAGGTTTCTGTGGAAGGGGGCGAGAGCGCGGATCCCGATGTCTCGCATGATTGGTCAATGGAGTAGCGGAGGCCTTGGGCTTCCAGATTTACGATTACATGCCCTGGCGTGTCAGGCGCGGCATGTTGGGGACTGTCTAGGGGGAACAGATACTTACACACCAAGGGCCCTGGAGGCAGCCTTTGTGGCTCCTTTCTCACTGGTGGGGGCCCTACATGTGGATGGTGCCCATCTGCCACTGCGCCTCACACGTAATATTATGCTAAATGCGATGCGACGTACGTGGCGACAATTAAATAGCTTTTGGCAACGCAATTGGCAGGTATCCAGTTGGCTACCCATCCGAGGCAATATACACTTTCAGCCAGGTACCGATTCTGGAGCATTCCAGCTCTGGCACAGGCAGGGACTGAGATATATAGGACATGCTGTAGACCTTATGGGCAAGTGCAAGTCGTTTTTGGAACTACAGGAGGAATATCGACTGCCCCCACCCACTACTTTGCCTATCTCCAGCTTTCTCACTACATTGCTACGTTGCCCAAAGAGGACTTAGGGGTGGATAGGTCGGCGCAGATCATTGAAATGTTTGAGCTGGGGGGAGACAAGCCCCCGACGATAGCCGGACTGAAGACTCGGCTAGCATGCTTCGGGGTTAGGCCGGACTATGGGAGGGTGGAGATGGCTTGGGGAGGTGAATTGGGACGGGACGTACTGCCGGGCACGATTTGCCAGGCGGTGAGGCGGATAGTGGAGTTGGTGGAGGGGGCGCGATGGTGGGAACTCCAATATAAGGCCTTAACTCGAGTGCACTTCTCGCCAAGACGGGCACTACAGAGTCATATCACGCAGGATGGGTCTTGCCCTAGGTGTTCTCAACCCCTGGCCACCTTAACCCATATGTGGTGGCAGTGCAGGCGCATCCTTCCCTACTGGTCCCACATTAGCCGCTACATTATGCGACTGCTGCATCAGAGGTTTCCCTGGACTGGACCTCTGGTCACTCTTGATCAACTACACCCAACCCTGCCCAGAGGGAGATGGGAAAGGTTATTGGTACGAAAAGCATGTTTGGTGGGGAAGGGCCCAATTCTACACAAGTGGAGAGATGGTGACCCACCTACGTTTCTGGAGTGGCGCAATAGCTTTCACCAACTGATGCTGACGGAGCGATGGAGAGCTAGGGGCTCAGTGAAGCGATGGGCCAACTTTATGCTGATCTGGGGCCCCTATATACAGAGTTTAGGCTCCCGTTGCTGGAGTGAAGTGGTAAATGTGGGCCACTAATGGCCTGGAATGGGGGAGCGGAGGGCAGTGCAAGCCCTCACGAAGGTATGCTGCTTGACGTGGAGTTCGGGATGCGATGCTGGGAGGGGGGGTGAAAAGGGGTTAGGGGGGTAGGGGGGTAGGGGAAGGGAAGGGGACGGGGAAGGGAGGTGGGGGTGTAGGTATAAAATTGAAAAACTGTTTAACCAGTGATGGATGCAACTGTACACTAAGATTGGATTTGTTACATAACTATATACTGCTAAACCTTGGCGGAGATAAGACCCCACTCCGCTGTGGCTAATTACCTTTACCTGTAATGGTTGTTATGTTTTATGCTGGTTAATAAATAAAGTATTAAAAAAAAAAAACAATAAAACTTACAAATAAAACAGTAAGAACCATATGTATATTATGAAGTGATAAGCCAATGAAATTATTAAAATCAAACTATTAAAAATAAAAAATAAAAAAAAAATAAAAAAAATATTATTAATAAAATTAAATTAAAAGGTGACATTAAAAAATAATAATAAAAAATATATTAATTGATCGATTGATGCTAATAATAACAATAAAACGATAAATGAAAAATTAGTAAAACCTACCACTATAACAGGTTATTGGGAATAAAAAAAAAAAAAAAAACCTGAACCGGCGGAGGCGCTGACCAAACTTGCCTCTGTTGTATGATGTGGCTTAAACTGTATATAAGCAAAGGAATAAAAAATATGAATAAAAAATATAAACATAAAAAAATATATAAATAATGGCACTGTTACGTTCATCATAAAATGGCTATATCTCTATAGGGAGTTGACGTCATCTAATGAAAAGGGGCCAGTGTCCCGCTGAATGAATTACCATAAAAAGAACTGAATTATGGCTTCAAAACAGTGCACCTCAACCTTGAAAAAAATCTAAGTATGTTTAAATGTGAAGGAGAAATGTCGACTTTGTATTGTCATGTGTTGAACTCAACCACCGCACTTGGAGAGACAGACCATAGAATTATCAACTTGTAACTAATCAGGGCAAGCTTGATGGTTGTAGAGTGCCTTACTGTGTTACAGGCAAGGGATACCGATGTTTTAGAACAATGTCCATTTAAACACTCTACAGCAGTAAGTGTTGCAGAGATATTATAGAAAGTAAAACTAAATTAAATCATGAAATGGTCACTGGATGCACACTGGCATCGGGTGCTACAGCAAGCCTGTATATATAAAAAAAACAAAAAACGATAAACATTTCAACGAGAGGACATAAAGGGAAACCCAGTGCTTGCCACCATTCACACATAAAAACCATGTAAGAACCAAAAAAGGGGGGAAAAAAATCGCTGTACCAAAAAATTATATTGATTGAAATAAGAGTACTCTATTTCCACAAAACGGGACAAAATTCATCTATAATACCATTGCTCAGGCCAGCTCACAGAAACAGACAGTTCAAATTGATAGCTCCGGTAATCCGTGAAGAACCACGGGGAAAAAACGCAAATAACTTTTATGAAAAGAATCTTGTTGACACAAGTACTTACAAATGATTTGTTCATATTAAACTTATATAATTAGTAATCTGTCTGCAACAACTCAGAAATATTATACTTAAGGATTAGAGGAAAGTAAAAACGGGATTATCGGGGCAGACGTTGAGGTAATCTAGATACTCTATATAGAGAGTGCCGACAGCAACCCTCCCACTTCAAAATGAAATATAGATTATAAAAATTGAATTTACAAACAACTGTAAAATATCCATACGTGCATTAGACACTGTCGCTTTCCTGTACAGCTCAATTCTCCAAACTTGAATGGCGTTCGGGACGCCGGCTTGAAGCTGCTCACTCAGAATAAAACATCAGAGCTGTCTGCTCATGCGTCCTATAAAACGCCACTTTTTTGGCGGGAAAGGTCGCTTCAGACAAAGGAAACCATATTGGCAACTGGTGTATTTGTAGCGTATATCTATGCCTTGTTGTATAGAGCAGGGGAAAAGGGGAATTCAGCCCGTCAAAAATGCATGGTCATACATTTGAGCTGCAAAAGTCCAAGGGAGCGGTACAGTATAGGGGGTGAAGTACTTCTGTCCATGAAAGAAGAGTGGGACTCGGGCGTGATTGTTTCTGATGATCTGAAGGTGGCTAAACAGGTAGAAAAGGTGACGGCAAAAGTCAGAAGTATGCTTGTGTGCATAGGGAGAGGAATGGCCAGCAGGAAGAAAGCAGTGATAGTTCCTCTGTCTCTGGTGCAACCTAATTTGGAGTATCGTGTGCAATTCTGGAGACCAAACCTTCAAAAGGATATAACCAGGATGAAGTCGGTGCACAGGTGGCTACGAAAATGGTCAATGGGCTTCATCATAAAGCATATGGGAACAGACATAAAGATCTCAATATGTATACTTTGGAGGAAAAATGGGAGAGAGAAGACATGATAGAGACGTTTAAATACATGTGGCATAAATGCACAGGAGGAGAGCCTCTTACAATTGAAAAAAAGCTCTGCAATGAGGGGACATATGAATAATTTGTGGAAATATTTCTCTACAGAAAGAGTGGCAATTGTGGTGGAATAATCTCCCAGTGGAGGTAGTAAGAGACGAGGACAGTATCTGAATTCAAGAAAGCATGGGACAAACGCAGAAGATCTCTAAAGGAAAAAAAGGGACTATAGTAGTTGGTATGGAAGGCAGACTGGATAGGCCATGTGGTCTTTTTTCTGCCATCATGTTTCTATGTTTCAACACTCTCCTGGAGGCACACCTAGCAAGAGAATGCATATTCATCTCATACTGTACATATTCAGTGCAGTAATCCTGAAAACCTGACTGGCTGGTGTCCCTCCAGGAGAAGACTGAGGAGCCCTGCTTTATAAAAGACTCGCACAAATCCTGCAGAAATCGCTCCTAAATTGAAGGTGCAGACATTATGCCTGCTCTTGAATAGGTGTAAGTGTCAACTGTCTAATTGGTTTCATGTATTTTATGTTGTTAAGTAGTTTGTTTGAAGGCGCGTTTTAAATTAGTGCGTGGCGATTGGAACTGAGACATACTTAATTCCTACGATATTTTAGAAACAGGTCTGCTAAAGGAGGAGCCATTTCTGAAATATGAATACGGAGGTGCAGAAATTCACAGGAACTTATATTTATTACTACTACTACTTATTTGTATAGCACAGGAAGGCATACACAGCACTGCACAGAGAACCGCATGGAGTGGGAGGAGCCATTTCACCAATATGCCCATGGGAAAAATCGATGGAGGAAATTCAGCAACCTACCTGGCATTTCACAGCATGCACATGTAAATGTTGCCAATAATGCTATATCTGAGCCATTTTGCAAGTCTAGACATATAAATGCTCTTAATTACAGAGACTCTCTTTACCTCATCTGAATTTGGAGAGGGAAATAAACATTGGGAGGGGGGGGGGGATATTCAGCGGTGGTGACTAACACAGTTTCAGCAGCTTGCCTTCGCCGCTGAAACGTAAACCCGGATATTCAATGCTGAGGTCATATCTGGGCCCTGGCATTGGATATCCAGGTCGCCTGGTTTGCTAGGAGCTAATATTGAGCAGCTGTCCAGTTAGCTTCTGTGGCAAACGCTAGACCAGCCTTTAGGTGCCTTACTGTTTCCTCTTCGCCATAACTGGCTAGCATCATGGCGTACAGCGGCGGCATCTGGCGATATTGAGCTGCATTAACCATGTTAGTGCCACTGAATATCCCCGATAAGGGGATTAACACATAATAACATACAGCGTAACATAGTATATGACGGCAGATAAAGACCATCATGGTCCATCTAGTCTGCCCAGTAAGGTGGCAAGAGGAGGTGCACCTGCCGCTCCATGCAAGCATCCCCATGTAAAATGAGCCTGTTCTAATATGGCCATTTACATATGGATGCAAATTACATGTGTAAATGACAAATTAGGGGGAGATATTAACATGATTGACACGGTTAGTGAACCTGCTAACCCCGTTAATCGCGGTCACCAGGATATTCAGCGGCACGAAAACAGTCACTGCCACTGAACACCATGAGGCTAGCCAGCTTGCACTGGAGCTTTCCAGGGGCGGCACCTGGTGATAATCCTGGTTATAATCAGGCAATGGCGATATTCAGCCGCTGCCCGGTTATCCCTAAGTGGTGAAAGTTAGACACCTGAAAGGGTCACCTAACTTTCCCTGCAGAAGCTAACTGAATATTCAGTGCCGGAGGCTGGATTTGGCCCAGGCGTTGAATATCCGGCTCTTTAGTTCAGCTGCGATAGCTAGCCACGTTAGCAGCACTAGCCACTGCTGCTGAATATCGGACACAGGGCTTCTAGAATATCCTCCTTTAGGAGTTTTATGCTTGTTGTTTTCTTATTTGCCATAAAGAAAGTCAGTAGGCAAATTATAAGTTCAATAAAATGGCAAAAATGAAATGAAATTGTGACTGCACCCATGTTCCCTCTGTGCACGCTACTGTACCAATGTACAATAGCTTGCACCACGTGTACTTTTAGGCAGAGCCTAACTTTACAAGAGCCAATTTACATGTGAAACGGTTTATAAAATTTCCCTCCAAATGCAACCAAACTAATTCATATGCTGCCTGCATAAGCTGCCACAAGCAGAGGGTGCTGTGAGTTGAACCTTGTCTCTTCAGTCCAGCCCAGTGCTGTTGGCACTTCCATATACTCTCATTAGTAACTCCTAATAAGAAAATAAAGCAGTTCCAATGTAAGGTTGCCAACTGGCTCCAGATGCGCCCGACAGGCTTGATCCAGTCCTAGGTTTACCCCCATTGCATGCAGGGACTTCTAGTCTTACCTTTCTTATGGAATGCAATGGAGTACATATGCCACCACCAAATCGATGCAATCCAAGATGGACGCTTTAGACCACTGTGCTGCTGGATAGATTTTCCTTACTATGCCAAAGAGAAAGGGAAAGAACCGCAAGAAGCCTCCTCAGCTTGCGGATACTCTTCCTCCCTTACCTCTGGATCCATGGATATGTTTCTCCATCAGGGGAACCTGCAAGATCAGACCAGTGTTTTACTGGGCCAGTTGATGCTGGGGCCTGTGAACTCAGTGTCTTCTTCTGGTTGTAAGCTTTCACCGGTGCTGCGTCTCTTCCCTGTTTTGCCTCTCGGGTGTCTCTGGTGTTCCTGACCCCACGCTGGGCCATGCTGTTTTACCAGTAGGAGGAAGTACTCCTGAGTTGGGTCTGCTGTTTTTGCTGGTGTTGGAGATCATAGCATCATCTTCAGGAGAGAAAGATGCACCCAGAGGTATGGGGGCCGAGACGGTAGAGGCAACACCATTCAGTTTGAATCTGAGTGCTCCTGCTTCTTCATTGGTCACGGAGACTAGATCAGACTTTTTCCTTCACAATGGAGCGCACAATAACTTTTTCATTGGATGTGATTTGGACAGCAATATCTTCATTGGATAGTGTAATGGTTCAGCAAATTAATAACATTGCATCACAGATAGTGTCCAACTCAGCCCAGGTATCTTGCAATGCTACTGAACTTGCTGCAGTTAAGGAAACCATGAAGACTTTGCAGTCGGAGGTTCAGAAACATGAAAATTATTTACTTGTAGTAAAGGACTTGACTACCATTAAGACCAAGGCTGAGTTGCTAGAGAATCAAGTTTGCTCATCGAATTTGCGTCTGGTTAATTTTCCACATTTATCATTGATCTCCGCAAGGGACATATTGAAGCAATATATGATTGAGACATTGGGTATCTCTAATGAATATCTACTGCTGTTATCTAAGGGGTACTATTTTCCTTCCAGGAAGAGGGGTCCTGCTGGGTTGCAGCAGACCTCTCTCCCTAGATTACAACTGCTGATATATTGAATATTTCAGAAATTTTGGAATCCTCAAATGATGGCTTAATTGTACCAGATACCTTATTAATTTCTTTGGCTTTACCCTCTGGTCAAGATTGGCTCCTTAAGCTATATTTTCAGAAGTGCTCCATTCCCTTTTTTTTTTAAAATTATTTATTTATAAGTTTTAACAATGTTTACAAGCATGAAACTTGTGACAGAAACACAAGAGTTGTAGTGCATAAAGACATGGAAACCAAAGGAAAATTGATAATACTTCAATTATAATTACAATACAACTCTAAAATTAGACCCCAATACAAAGCAGGAGGGCAGAGTGAAAAATATGGGGAAATGTATAAGTGAAAACAAAATCAAAGGAAAGGCATTAGGCACACACCCCAGCGCTCTCAATACACTGCGCTACCTATCCTAAAACAACACCATAGTGCTCCATTCCCTTTAAAGGGCTATTGGTCCATATGTATCCTGATCTTGCCCGTGATACCCAAACAGATGTCGGGAGTTCTTATTGTTCAAATCGGCAGTGGCACAGCTGGGGGGGGGGGGGGGATTTTTTCTAAAATTTCCATGTAAATACCTTTTAAAGCAGCAGTTTGAAAATTTAGTTTTCTTTGATTCCCCCCCCCCCCCAAGCTGGGCGTTTTTGTGAGTGTTCGACTTGAAGCTTCTTAGGATAGTGGATAAGTGTTAATCGCTGCATTTGTTTAACTTGCAGACCAAGCGGTTTATATTTGCTTTCCTTCTCAGCAGTTCAGCATCAGCAGCATTCAATATCAGTGGCATTCAGTACCTTGTTCCAAAAATTCCATGTCTTTCTGGGCTCTCTCAAATGGGTTGATATTGTCAGTATCCAGCTCCCTACTCCCTGGAGCTTCATCTGTATCACTTAATTGCATACATACAAGATCGGCTGGAAGGCACTCCTTTCCCTTACATGGCTCTAAGGCATTGGTTCTCAATCCAGTCCTCGGAGCACACCTAGGCCAGTCAGGTTTTCAGGATTCCCGCAATTAATATGCCTGAGATAGATTAGCACACAATGAAGGCAGTACATGCAAACCTATCTCATGCATATTCATTAAAGGAATCCTGAAAACCTGACTGGCCTAGGTTTTCCCCAGGAGCAGGGTTGGGAACCTCTGCTCTAAAGAAGACTGAGAGCTTCCTACCCAGGCACATCTGGGCTTATATCAGGGCTAGCTTGTTCTTCCCAGGTAAACTGCTCTGTTGCACTGCCCTACCCTCCAGCTCCATTAAAGGGAACCCTATGTCTAGCAGGGATCTAATCAGGCTGCCTTTCCTTTCTATTCCCACCTCTGTCAAGGTCACAGAAGCCCTCGTCTATGCTCGCTTTTACTCTTGCTCACCACAATACATCAGTTTGCCTGACCTAGTTGGAGTCATTTATGAAATGCATTCAGAATAAACTGGCAAATTTATGCATACCAAAGAACAAGTGTAAATATGTTTACTTTCCATGGGATAATTCTCAAAGGGATAGTACTGTATACACATACTTTCAGTTCAAACACTGGTTTAACTTACACACACATACGTGCCATGACAATTATGCCACCTGTTATACAATTGTCTTCATAGGAAGTAATTTTATATAAGCTGAGTAGGTACATATGGGGAGTGAGGGGGGATATCGAAGCCATTTACACAGTTTACAGACCAGCAAACTGCCTAATGGTACTCAGCAGTTCGTCTATTCTTCACTCAAAATAAATCCCTAATTAACATTCATCAAAACTTAGATCTTTTAATCTATCTTACTTTTTCTTAACCTGTGGTATAGAAAAAATGAAAAATTAATTATTGTCAGAACCCAATCAATATCCAAATTAATCTACAATCAAGGAAGAAAAAGACCTCAGTGTAGGCGGTACTCCCTCCATGCGGTGAACTTAATCACCATAGGGGAATTGTCACTACCTCACTAATACCTCATTGCTGTAAAGATAACATATGCTGCATAGCCTATTAACTCCATTTCTACCTCACTGCTTGTAAAATAACATACTGCATAGCCTGTAGACTCCATTACTAGTTTAGAGCTACATGAGAGGAGGAGAAACCGAACAAAGAGAGCAGGCAAGTTTAGAGCTACAAGAGAAGGGTCAAACACCTACCACCACTGGGCCACAATTCAAGCCATTCCCAGGTCAGTAAATTGCAAAAATGCACTCCACCCCCCCCCCCCCCCACTACCTCATTGCCTACCTTACACTCCTCCACACTTTTGCACCCTGCACACAGGGCATCAGATCCAAAGAGCAAATCCCCTTGCTCAACCTACATACCACCCAACCTGTATGGACACCAGGCTCATCCCTCTCTAAAGAACACCAGCATACTAAACCTGCAGTTCACAAAACGCACAATGCCACACGTACTATGCCCACTCATCTCACAAATAATGTACATACCAACCCAATTATAAAGGCCAACATTAGGTGTGCTTTACAAAACACCAGATCAATCAGGAACAAACCAAATACTATCCTCGACCTCATCCTCGACAAAAAACTGGATATAATCTGCATCACTGAGACCTGGCCAGATGACTCAGACCAGGTCATATTAAATCAAGTAACCCCAACAGGCTACTCAGCATTCAATTGCATCAGAGCACAAAAGAGAGGAGGAGGTGTGCTAAAACTGGCCAGCAAGGAATACAGATTTAAAACAATCTCTACCACTAATATGATCAAATCCAACACAATCACCATAGCTAACAAGTACCTAAGCATCTCTCTCCCCTACAGGCCTCTTAGAGCCACAACTGAACATCTCTCCACGGTACTTGAAGCAATATGTGCACACAGCAGAAAACACAAACCCCTCATTGTACTAGGAGACTACAACCTAACCTCCACACCCACCAAGGAAGCCGCAGCATTCCTAAAAGCCATGGAGTCATTAAAATATTGTCCGACAATCAACGCCCCAGCGCACCAGCATGGTACATCTCCGGATATGGTCTTTATTCCAGTGCACTTGGTGGAACAGGGCAACGCCACAACACCAACAATCACACCGGTCCCTTGGTCAGATCATCATGTGATTGACTTCACCTTGACCCTGAATAACCCCACCCAACACATGGAAGATGAGAGAATAGCCAGGCGTTTTAGAGCCTTCAACAAAGACTCATTCATAAACAAAATCATTCCACAATTCCAGCGGGAATACAACACCCTTGACCTAAGCATAGAGAAATGGAACTCCATAATATCTAATGCAGCATCAGCCCCTAGGAGTACAGAACCACAAGCATGCAGGAGGTCCAATGCCCCCTGGTACTCAAGTGATATCAGAGATGCAAAGCGCACTCTCCGAAGACTGGAGAGAAAATGGAGGTGGAACAAGTCGCATAACTCCTTGACTCAATACAGAGCCAAACAACTGGAATATAACAATCTGATAAATGAGCGTAAACAGCTGCACCATACCAACCTAATCATGAAATCTGTTAACAGACAGAGAGAACTCTTTAGCATTGTCCAAAAGCTCACTAAGGACACCACGCAGCTCTGTACCCACCATCTTGACCCACAGGAATTTGCAGACTACATGAAATCGAAAAACACCATCCAGACATGGTCCATCACACCACAGACAGATGCCCATGAAATGAAAGAGCAGCATCAAACCTGGGAGGACTTCAGCATACCATGAACACATTAAGTAGAGGACATAATAAATGGACTCAACACAACAACCTCACTGTCAAACCCATGCCCAGTGTCTTGACTCAAAGCCACAAGAAGCCAGCTCTCCCATCACATTCACAAAATTGTCAAAGATTCACTCCAACAAGGATATATGCCGCAATCCCTGAAGCACGCCATGATATGACCGATACTTAAAAGCAACAACCTAAGCCCCTCTGAACCAAAATCATACCATCCCATCTCCAGCCTACCATTCCTTGTGAAAATCATTGAAAAGACAGTGCAAAGGCAACTTCAGGACCATCCATCAGCATGGCTTTAAACCCCAGCATGGTGTGGAACACTACTCACTTCCCTCTTTGACAATCTCCTAAGAGGCATGGATAACATAAAGAACGGATTCCTGCTAGTGTTCATGGACATCTAGGCAGCCTTTGACACTGTGTCCCATGCCAGGTTACTGCAACACCTGCAGCAGATAGGAGTATGCAAGAATACTCTGAAGTGGTTTACTTCCTACTTGGAAGATCGAATGCAACAAGTCAAATGCGCCCAAAAGAAATCACTGCAGCTCCCCATCACGCAGGGAATACCACAAGGTTCAGCCCTGTCATCAATGCTCTTTAATATTTACATCCAACCCATATGCAACATCATCAAACTCCACAAACTCCACTATCACCTCTATGCTGACAACATCATGGTGTATGCTCCAATCAACCTACTAGAACTTAACACAACAATAACCAGATGCCTTGAAGACATGAATGCCTGGCTCACAGCCAATAACCTGATGGTCAACTACGATAAAACGGAGGCAATGTTCGTTACCAGGAACCCCACCTTCATTCCACCACAAACTATCAGCATTCTAGACAAACTCATAGTAGTCAAAGATGAAGTTAAGTACCTAGGCATCACAATGGACAGAGCTCTGAACCTGAAATCCCATATCACCAAAACCGCAAGCAAGGCCTATCAACGTTTGTGGACCATCAGAAAGATCAAGCCAATACTCCACCAGGACCACTTCCGCACGGTGTGCCAAGCACTCTGCTTGATTATGGAAACTCGTTATATCAGCAGACCTTACACCCACTCCAAATGGTGCAAATACTGCAGTACGCATCATTACAGACACTCCAAAAGCACATCACCTCTGTCTTACAACTGCACTGGCTCCCAATGATGGCCAGAGAAAAATTTAAAATAGTCTTGATCATCTTTAAAATCATTCACCATCTCTCGGCAGATGCACTCCAAGATATCATAATAAGGGATATCAGCAATAGACCAAGAAGGACCAATAATGACAACATGATCGGCACACCTGCAGGATATCTCAAGACTAAACAAACAACTTCAAGAAGAGCTCCTTCACTACTGGCGTCCACACTTTGGAACTCCCTCCCAATGAGCCTGAGGGCATTAAATGAAATCACAGACTTCCACAAGGCCCTTAAAACCCTGCTCTTTACAGAAGCCTATGAGCAGACAGACAAGAGTCACCACCCGAATGGTAATGCAACTACCTCCGCCAACTCGATACCCACTCATCCCACAACTAGATATATGAGTTCATTGTATAATGTTGTTAAGTACCCTCATGTTAAATGTAACCCTCCAATTGTGATGTGACCACTTTGATTGTAGGATAAGGTGGTATACAAATCTGTCTAAATAAATAAATAAATCTCACATCACCAGTCCACAAAAAAACTCCCACTTTTTACTATAATTTTTATTGTTATAATTTTTAGAAAAATCTATATATACATTTTTCAAAATTATCTATAATATTAAAATTTCTAAATAATCAGCATATTAGCTTAAATTACTCAGTCTCAACAACCTGCCACTAGGGCTATCAACCTCCACAAATCTAACTCCCTGTAACAAAGCAGAACAACAGGGCAGTCATTGACAAACAATGCTTTTAAACTCAGCAATTCTATTACACTTATCTGCTCAACAGATCCTTAGGTTCACTGACCATACGGCCTGTCGACCATAATTATCTTTGCCCACGTCACAAAGATCTTCGTTTCTCCCATAGAGGGCTTCTTCAGGGGCTTATACTTCAATTGTCCAACACTGACTTGTTTGTTAGACTTTAGTATCCCTTATTTATTTATTTAATTGAACTCATATACCACCTTTCGAGAATCAAGGCGGTTTACAATAAACCATGAAAATAAAAGAGAAATACAATTAACAGTTAACAAATTAAAATAAAAATACAGAGTAAGTTGAAACAATTGTTAAAAAGGTCTTAAAGAACTAAGACATAAAGAATAGTAAAACATTCTAAAATAAATTACTATAATTATATTTAAGGAATTAAATCACCAAAATAGTCCTTAAATAGAAACGTTTTTAAAAGCTTTTGAAAGGACTTTGGTTCATCTGTGGATCTAAGTAAAAGAGGAAGTGAGTTCCATAAAGAAGGAGTGAAAAGAGAAAATGCCCTCTTTGATGTAGATACACTGTAACCTTTGAATTCAGAGGGAGTAACCAGCAGACTCTTAGAGATAGTTTGAATAACTTCTTTTAGGCAAGAGGAGGATTCTGAGTGAATTGATTTAAAGATTGTATGCATGACTTTGAATTTAATCCTACTCTCTATAGGGAGCCAATGTAGAAGTTTTAAGATTGGAGTAATATGTTCTTTAATTGGTACTTGTAAAATAATTCTTGCTGCTGTGTTTTGAACTAGTTGGAGCCTATTAGTAATTTATTTAGGAAGGCCCATAAACAAAACGTTGCAGAAATCCAAATGAGGAGAAATCATTGTTTGAATTACTGTTCTAAAGTCACTTGATGAAAGGAGTGTTCTTAGGTGATTTTGAGAAAATAGCTTTTGTTACATTACTCACATGCTTTGAAAAATTGAGATGTTGATCGAGTATTACGCCCAAGTATCTGACTTCTATTTTAACCTGTATGTTTGCTTCTTTTAAAATTAGTACATCCGGAGTGACAAAAAAATTATCTTTTGAAATAAAAAGGCATTCTGTTTTGTCAAAATTTTAAAACATGTTATGATCTGCTAACCAAGTGGTGATACTGGTGAAACATTCATTTATTTTATTTAGTTGTAACTGATTAGTATTGAAATGAGTATATAACATGATGTCATCAGCATAAAGATGATAATAAATTCCATGGCTCTTGATTAAATTACATATAGGTTGGATATACAGTATAAATTAAAAAGGAGAGATGATAACGTGGACCCTTGAGGAATGCCTTTTTTTTTTAAATGGTTTTGATATAATATTACTCATCTTTACCTGGATCGAACGATTTGATAGATATGATTTAAACCAAGAGAAAACTTTCTTTTAAACCGATTTCTTGTAATCTAAATAACAGGTAATCATGTAAAATGGAGTCATAAGCCGCTGATATGTCAAGGAATATTAAAATGAAACCAGAATTAGGTTTTTCAATTCCTTTGTGGGGCCTATTCATTAATGACAAAAGAAGAGTTTCAACTCTGTGCCCAATTCTAAAACCATGCTGTTGAGGATCAAGTGGAGCAAAGCTATCAACATGAATTTGAAGTTGTAGTTATTTATTTATTTAACTTTCTTATATACCGCGCTCTTTACACCAGTGCGGTTTACATGTAACGCAGTTATGCAGAGCAGGGGACTTCACTGCATTTACAATATAACAGGGGGTTTTGTACAGGAAACAAACGAATAGGGTAACTATGTGCAAATAAACTAACATATGTACATGGATCATTCAGCTATTTACATATTGGATCTGTTGTGTGCATGCTGTCAGTGTAATGAGTGCAGTACTACTTATCAGGGGGGTTGGTGTTTGGTGGGCTAAGTTTCTGTCTTAAATGGCGGTTACATGGAGATTGTTTGCATAGGCTCATAGGTGTGGCAGGGAGTGTGTGGTGACCTGGGTGTGTGTAGTATTGTAGAAACAGGTGATGTTTAAGTGCCTTCCTAAATTGGGTAAGATCGCTTATGGCCCGGATAGCAGGGGGTAGGGCGTTCCAGCAGGTCGGTGCATAAAAGGCGAATGCTCTGTTCTTGGCTGATTGCGAGCATTTTGTGATTTCCTTTGGGATGTTCAAGGTGTTGATTGAGGCTGATCTCCTTACTCTGTTTAGGGGTGTCGTATGGATGAGATCTGTGAGTGAAGTGAAGGAGTTTTTATTAATGGCTTTGTGAGTCAGCGTCAGAACTTTGAAGGTGATCCTGGATTGAACTGGGAGCCAATGTAGGTTTTTTAGGATTGGGGTTATGTGTTCCCTCCTTGATGCCCCGAGCAGCACTCTGGCGGCTGCATTCATTGCTAGTTGAAGCGGGTTTAAGGTGTTTTTTGGTTGAGCTGCCTTTTCTAATATTTTTGCCATAAAGGGTAAACTTGAAATTGGCCTGTAAGAGCTTGGTTTGGAAATGTCAAGCTTCCTACCTTTGAAAAGAGAGCGAATAGAAGCACTTTTTAGGGTATCTGGAATGTATCCTTGTTCAAGTGATGAATTAATTAGATTCAAGATATAGGGAGCAAGACAATCATGAGATAACCGAATCCAAGTGACTGGACAAGGATCCAAAGCAGATGTAGTAGTATTTAATGATTTAATTATATCATCTAGTTGTCTAATGGTTATAGTAGTAAATTTATTCCAATCATGAATAGTGGAACTATTAGAATAATAGATCCCTTGTGGCAGTGGTTAATGTGTGATCATTGATCTTTTTGTGATTCAGCAGTTAGTGCCATAGAATATCTCTGAGTTTGACCCCAAAGCACCCCGACTCGTGTCAGCTAGCACGGGGCATTCAGGAAGCGGAGCAGAGAGGGCACCCGGTTAGCAGCTAGTGGCAATATTCAGCTGCTAACCGGTTACCCTAAAGTGGCTAAAGTTAGGAACTTTATTGGTTGGCTTAACTTCAGCCACTTCAGCTAATCGGCCAGTGCTGAATGTCATCATAGCCAGGTGGCTAATGCGCTGGCCGGCCAACCCAAATATGGCTCCAGCATTGATATCCAGGTTCAAGTTTCAATGGTGACAGCTAACGACTTTATCAGTGCTAGCCACCACCGCATAGATGAGCATAAAGTACATGCTTATATGTAAGGAATGATAAGACTAGATGAAAAAGTGGCAAAGCCACATAGAAAATTCTAGCAAAGAACTCTCTGCAAAATTTATTTCTGAGCATCAATCAAAGGATGCTTATCTCCCCTACTTTAGGCCTGATATATCTATTACCCTTTCTGAATATTTTAGGGATAGCCACTACAACCTATCTGCAGGCATTATTCCAGGCAGCCAATTTGGGCTCATATATGCTTTACAGCCATTCTCAAAGGACAAAGCATAGACCTGACACCCTAAGGAAGGGTTTTCTGATAAGATGCAAAGACCTCAGTCCACTGAAGGCTACTTACAATGCTTCCATGGTTCATTCTCTCTCCAGGCTCTACCTCTTCTAATACACACATATGCCACTCATGAAAGCTTACCTTAAGACCCTACTTGACTGTTGTCACTGTCATTAAGGAAAGGTAGGCAGCTTTCAAATTCATTTCCTTATCATTATCCATTATACTGTTGTTAAGCTCATTGTAAACTGCTTTGATTCCGGAAAGGAGGTATATAAGTGCACATAAATAAATAAATTATACCTATATCTCTAACTAACTTATCTTGCGAAGATCATTCTGCCTAAGTCATATCTCAGCACCTTCGTTTTCACATGGAAACCTCTTTCATGAACTCTTTGTGATACAGATTTAGCTTGAATCGCAAAGAAGGTAACAACCCCGAAGTAACATCCCATTTACTATTTGTATACAACCTGAAGCTTTACAGTTCCAGCGACCAACAATTAGCAGAACAACTCCATGTAGTGAAAAGCTTTTCTGATGACATCAGGATGACTTCTGGCCTTGACAAATGTGCTAAGGCAACTTCTTTAGAGGAAAACTGAGCAAAATGGAAAACATATCCCTGGCTGAGGGCTGTGGCATCAAGGAATTTGAACAGGAAGGCATATATAAATATTTTGAAGTAGAGGAAGGAATGAAACTGAAGCAAAAATTTCTGAGAGAAAAGAATCAGTAAAGAATATTGTAGAAGATTAAAATAGTTATTGAAAAGTGCTTTAACATCACAGAGTCATCAATCTGCTGCCAATTCCTGTACTCTGATACAGCTTTGGCATTGTAGACTGGCCTCTTAAAGGTCCTGAAAAACTACATGTGTAAACAAGAAAACTCCTCCGTGCCCATGAGGTAATTTACAAGAATCAGTGTATGCCAAGACTGTATATTCCTAGAGCTGAAGGAAGGCTAGGCCTCAGAGATTGATTTCACATACAGAGCTACTATTGCAGGCCTCCAGGCCTACTTAACAGCAACATCGGATCCAAATATCCAGAATCTGTCTACATCATCAAACTTGGACAAGCATTCCAATGACTAGAAGGAATGAGTGAGAATCCACAAGCACACACAGGACAGGAAGCAAAAGAATTTGCAAAACAAGAGAAAAAACTCTTCAAAGAATTAGATAAGCAAATGAGGAAAAAAGTGGTAAATGCACAAATACAGCGGAAAATACAAAGTGTTACTCCAGGAACCCTTTGTCGATCAAGAACAGACACATGAATGGTTAAGGAGAAGTGAACTGAAACCGAAACCGAAGGATGAGATATTAATTGCAGCCCAGGACAATGGATTATGGATGAGATGGTTTATAGTGAGTAGTGAGAAAACTGACAAAAGAGACATATGTTAATTCTGTAAGAAAGACTTAGAAACAGTGACTCACATTATAGCTGACTGTGAAGTTCTAATAGTGGAAAATTTCTATACAGAAAGGCACAACAAAGTAGCACACCTTATAATTGAAAACTCTGTAAACACTACAATATCACTGTGTCTGAAAAGCATGTGAATCATGACCTAAGAGAATTACAGAGAATAAAGAGGTTATGATCACCTGGGACATTCCCATTCTGACAGAAAAAAAACTAGATGCGAGGAAGCTCGACATAGGGGTAAAGGAGAAAAACAACAGACAGGGGCGGCCCAAGGGGGGTGCGGGGCCATGTGTGGAGACTCGGTGCAGGGCCTCATTTGCATAAGGGGCCTCATTTGCATAAATATTTGCATAATGTTACCATACACTAACTTTTAGTAAACATGCCTCTTAATGAGTATATGGATAAAGAAAGACTAAAAGATTTCTACATTACTATAATCCAGTGCCAACCGCCAGGCACATTAGGAACTACTACAAACACTGCCCATTTAGAACCCATAGCAAACCCGCCATATCCTAACAGCACTACCAGGACTCACAAAGCACCATACCCTACCTATCAAAAGGCAACATTGCAAATATTAAACCAATACATTTCAGAGAATAACAATACATGACCTACTGGGGAAAGGGAACAAGTCAAATAGGAATTATATAAACAGAATACCTCAGCTCAGTTACACATGCAGAACACAGACCATCACCAAACAAGGAATCACAATTTAGAAACAGGAAGACAATTAAACTGGGAACCCCAAAAGCCAAACTTGGAATGTACAACAACACTGTAGAAATAAAACTATAAATTAATTTCCTCTTGTACTAAACAAAGCGCAGACGTTAATGATGCACATTTCCCAGAGCTGACATATTCCAGTTAATAAATTCAAAATAAAGAGATATCTTTCTACCTTTTGTGCATTTTTTTTCAGTTGCAATTGCTCCAGCCACTTTCTGCTGGTTTCTTTGTGTCTTCTGCTAACTCTCCATTGTCTGCTGTCCATTTGTTCTTTCTTCTCTCTTCTAATTTTTTTCCATTCTCTCTCTACATCTGCTTTAACATACTAATCTTTCTCCTTTTGCTCTTTCCTCATTCCTATTTCATCCACTCAAATTTTACCCCTCCATCCTCAATCCTCAATCCCCACTTACTCTCCCAATACCCAGCCAATTGTAGATTTTCCTTCCGTCCCACACAAAATATTTTTCCCCTCTCCATTTCACTCTCCCAGCTCCATCCCATTCTAATCTCCCCCAACATCAGCTCCCTTCTAGTTCCAGCCCCACCCAGTATCCACTCCCATCTAGTCCCCGCATCAGCCCATTTCCAGTCCTAGCCCCCCCATCAGCCCATTTCCAGTCCTAGCCTCCCCCATCAGCCCATTTCCAGTCCTAGCTCCCCCATCCATTTCCAGTCCTATCCAAGTCCCTCCATCAGCTCATTTCCAATACCAGCCTCCCATCAGCCCATTTCTAGTCCTTTCCTAGCCCCACCATCAGCCCATGTCAAATCCTAGCTCCCCTCCACTCAGCCCATTTCAAATCCAAGCCCCCCATGAGCCTACTTCCAGTTCTAGCCCCTCCATAAGTCTATTTCAATCCAAGCCCCCCCACCACAGCCCATTTCCAATCTTAGCTCCCCCCAACACCCAATTCCCAGTCCTATCCTAGCCCTCTTCATCAGCCCATTTCCTGTCCTAGCTCCCTCCCCTCACAACCCATTTCCATTCCAAGCCCCCATCCCCATCAGCTATTTGCAGTTCAAGCCCCCCTGCCCCTCAGCCCATTTCCATTCCAAGCCCCTGTCCCCATCAGCTATTTGCAGTTCAAGCCTTCTCTTCCACTCAGCCCATTTCCAGTCCTAGGAACCCCCCCAACCCATTACCAGTCCTAGCCCCCCCATAGCCTATTACCAGTCCTAAGTCCCCATCAGCCCGTTCTCAGTCCTAATCCCATCAGCCCATTTCCAGTCCTAACCCTCATCACCCAGTTTTCAGTTTCAGCCCCCCCCCATAGCCCATTACTAGTCCTAAACCCCCATCAGCTCACTTCCAGTCCTAACCCCCATCACCCCATTTCCAGACTTAGCTCCCCATAGCCCCAGTCCTAACCCACTATCAGCCTTCTTCCAGTCCTAACCCCATTAGCCCATTTCCAGTCCTAACTCCCACCCCAACAGCCCAGGGAAAATTTAAAATAAAAAAAACAAGCTGTCTGCTGCCGCTGCAGCAGCAACGGCAGAATCGCATATCCCGCGTGGCCCCCCCTCCCGACAGAGCCTGCTCTCCCTGCATCAGCTCCGTCGGCTTTCAGAGTGCGAAAGGAGAGTTTTTCCCGTGCGGCTCTGTTAAGCCGGCGGGGGCTGATGGGAAAGTCCCATCAGCCCCTGCAGGCTTAACAGAGCCACGGAAGGGAAACTAGTCTCCCTTCGAGCTCTGAAAGCTGACGGAGCTGATGTAGGGAGGGCAGGCTCTGTCAGGGGGGGGGCCCCCCGTGGGATATGCGATTCTGCCGTGGCGGCAGCGGCAGCGGTAGCAGACAGCTTTTTTTTTTTTATTTTAAAATTTACTTTGCAAGCAGAATGTTCTTTGCGCGGGGCCCCCTGAAACGCGGGGCCCTGTGCAAAAAACATTCTTGCTCAATGGACAGGCCGGCCCTGACAACAGAAGACCATTGATAGAGGTGTCGGTTCCATGTGATTTTTATGTGGAGTTGGAGGAGTAGCCTAATGGTTAGAACACTGGCTTGGGAACCTAGAGACCAGGGTTCAGTTCCCACTAGCACTCCTTGTGGCCTTGGGCAAGTCACATAACCCACCATTACCTCAGAAAAATCCAAGTTATCAATGTCCCTGTTTAATGTACATTCCCAAGTTTAAGTTACAATGTAAACTGCTTTGATTGAAATGATAAAGCAGTATATAAAACCTGTTAAATAAATAAATAGAGAGGGAGAAGATCCTTTAGTATCAAGAAATGCAGTCAGAGACTAAGAAAATGTGGCAGAAAGATACAGAAATATTTCCCATTGTAATGGGAGCCACAGTCTTGATAAAGAAGAATTTCCAAGCACATCTTGAGAAACTACCCATATGTGTTACATCTTACAAACTTCAGAAGGAAGCTCTCTTTGGCATGCTGCAAGTACTACACTGAGCATTAGGAGTACATTTGAAAGATTGTGGAGGGTCATGACTGTCATGGTATGCTCAAAACTAACCCATTTGGAGAAACTGCCCCACGACAAACCTTTCCATTAAGAGCTCACCACATGTGAATCTACTCCTCCCCATCACTTTTAAACCACCCTCCTTCTAGAGCTAGATCATTCTTTGGCCAACTTACTTATTTATTCCTAAAGAAGCCTAGTACAGTGAAGTGTTCTCTATATGGATAGTGCTATTGAATATTTCGCTTTGACCGCCAAGGCACTGTCCAGATAGTGCTGGGTTGGTCTGTGGTCGGGAGAAGGGTAGTCCCCAACCTTATCTGGTTAGCGGTAATATTCAGTCCACTAACCCGATAACAAATCGCATAAAGTTACAGTAGGCCACAAAAAAGACAAGCTTAACTTTATGCAGTTTGCTATGTGGATAGCGGCTGAATATCACCACTATCTGGATAGCATCACCAATCAGCAATGAAACTACATATTCAGTACCGGAGATATCTAGATTATGGCTTCAATTTAAATGCCACAGCCGACTCTTAAAAAAACCCTGACTACAAAGTTTAAATATGAACCTTTTCCTTTTTATTTATTTATTTGTTTAACAGCTTTGTTATACCACTTTATTCTTCGGTCAAAGCGGTTTACAATGAAAAAGAACATTTACAATAAACAGGGTAGTCAACTTGGAGAACTTTGAAACGTGTGTGTGGGTAACTATTTACATTTGTCTATTGTGGGGGCTGGGGTAGGGGGATTTAGGGGATTTTCAAGGGGGGGTTTGGAGGGAACATGATTTCTGTTCATTCAAGTAGACTAATGCAGGAAGACGAAACTGTCTTTAAAGTTTTAATGCTAAACAAAATTAATTAAAGTTCCATATAATCATAGAGAATATGCTAGAAGAGGTCCTGAATGGACTATCTTAGAAATGTGCATGGCAGACTTTTCAATTTGTTTCATCTCTGGTTTAAATATAGAAATATGATGGCAGAAAAAGACTACATGGCCTATCTAGTCTGCCCTTCCATATCAACTACAATAGTTCCCTTTTTACTTTTAAAGATCCTCTGTGTTTATCCCATGCTTTTTAAAATTCATTCCAAGCAGCGAATAGCGGGGATGGACATCCCCTTTATTTGGTCCTCTCTTCATCCCCGGTTAACATCCCTGAATGAACAAGGTGTTTGTATGGGGAGGCTAGACGGGGGTGAGAAGGGGGTAGAGAAAGGGTGGGCAATGTGTGGTCCACGGCCCCAGACGTAGAGGGCCAATTCTGATGTCAGCCCTGTACATCCGGGGCAGGTGGGCTGAATGGGGAACTTATTCTACCTCTGAGGTGGAATAAGTCCCCCAGATGACCAGCCTGGGCACAGGAAGGGCTCGGAGGGGGTGCAGGTGATTTCCCGCAGCCCGACCCTGGTATGGTTTGTTTCCCAGGTCAACATCCATTAGGCGAGCTAGGTGGCTGAACCAGGTGGGCGACTTTGTGCCGCCATTTTGTTGCCTGTGGCAGGCCATGTGCTTCGGCACACATGACCTGCCACTTCTGATCCCCCTCTGAAGCAACAGACCCATAAGATCAAATGCCATCAACACACTACATACTCCCACAATAATCACCAAAGCCAGCCACACGATACTCAAAAGGGCCTTCTCCCTCTTTGCCCCAACACTCTGGAATGCACTCTTGGATGACCTTCGAGCTACTGATGACCTAACAACCAGAAAACCCACCACTTTTGGCAATGCTTCAATGATCAAACATAGCACCTCGGACACAAATGACCCAATGAACCTCGTTACTGTAACCATCCCCCCACCCCCCAACCCCTCTACATGTTAAACCTCATCACCATAGCCCAACTTTAGTCTTCCCTTACTACCCACTTCGAGTGAATAAATAGTGACTTAAACCAAAATTCTAATCACCACAATATTTTTTGTCGGAGGTTTTTGCCGTGAGAGATAGCTCCCTCTTGAAGCGTAACTTCCCTTTTAATCAGTATTGTGGCTTCTACCCGCTATTAAAATATTGTGAAATAATTGCACCCCCTTAATAGTGCTATAATCACAATATATAATCTTTGTTGCTGAGCTAAGGGATCCCCCGTAAATAGCGAGGAATCCCCCACAGCCCTATCCAAACTCCGCAGATGTCCACGAACAGAGCACTCCGTTTAGAGCCTCCTTCTTTCTGGCCCTGTCTCAATGCTTACAATTCTGCAAAAATCATGTACTTATCTTGGAGAAGCGTGAATCAGCGGTCATTCACCCGCAGAACGCTTAGCTTGGAACAAACGTCAAATGGAGACCTTTCCTCCCAGAAAGACGCTTTCCTTCATGCAGTCCAACTTGCTGACCAAACAACGAAAACTCTGGTAGATTTAAATCTTCAACCAATCACCAACCAACACGTCACAACAAGCTAGCCCAATCCTGTTCATGGTTCAACCCCTTTGGTTCAAGTGACGACACCCGAAAAATCCAAGCCTGTTCCAACCATTGGAGCCGATACTCTCTGTCTCTCCCTCTGGGGTTTTCAGGAACATGATCCAAGATCCTCCATTTAAAATCTCCAAAGGTGTGATGTAAGTCTATACAATGTTGTACAATGGGGGCCGATATCACTGACTTACGTATTCTCGACGCATGTTCTTGTAATCTCCTCCATATCATTTGCGTGGTTCGCCCAATATACACTTTCTCACAAGGGCATACTAAAGTGTAGACTACAAATGAAGTGTAACATGTAGTTGACCATTTAGATATCTGTGTAATGGCTGTGTTCGGTATATTCCATTCTTTACCCTCAATAGTCTGCACACACAAATAACATGTAGAACATGAATAATGTCCCAATGGAGCTGTTGCCGTGGCTGTAAGCGTTTTATTAATTGCACTGCCAATCAAATTGCCAATGTTCGTACCTCATGTAAATGCAATCCTTAAAGGTTTCTGAAAACAAGAATGCAATGTTAATAGATGCCAATGTTTTTTCAAAATGTGACAAATTTGAGTAATGTTAGAGATATAAGGGAATATACCAGTGATTGGTATTTTCTCTGATTCATTTGATCTCTGCAAGGTGGCCGACCCCCACAGCCATTCTCTATGAGTGAACCTCATTTGTTCCAACTTTAGCAAATAGATAACATAAGAACATAAGATATGCCATACTGGGTCAGATCAAGGTCCATCAAGCCCAGTATCCTGTTTCTAACAGTGGCCAATCTTGGTCATAAGTACTTAGCAGTTTCCCCAAAAGACACAGGTTCCATAATGCTTATATTGGGTCAAACAGTGATATCCCAGGTCCCTTTTAATAATGGTTTATGGACCTTTCCTCCAGGAACTTATCCGAACCTTTTTTAAACCGAGCTACACTAACAGCTTTTACTACATCCTCCGGTAGCAAATTCCAGAGTTTGATTACACGTTGAGTGAAAAAATATTTTCTCTTATTAGTCTTAAATAGATTACCCTGTAGCTTCATTGCATGTCCCCATTCTGATAACGTAAACAATCAATCTATGTTTACCCATTCCACTCCATTCATTAATTTATAGACCTCTATCATATCTCCCCTCAGCCGCCTCTTTTCCAGGTTGAAGAGCCCTAACCTTTTTAGCCTCTCTTCATAGGGGTATCCTTCCATCCCCTTTACCATTTTGGTGGCTCTTCTCTGTACCTTTTCTAATAATGCTATATCCTTTTTAACAAACGTTAACCAGAATTGCACACAATATTCAAGGTGCAGTCGCACCATGGAATGATACAGAGGCATTATAATAACTTTGTTTAATTTTCCATTCCTTTCCTTATGAGTCCTAGCATTCTATTTGCTTTCTTGGCCGCTGCTGCACACTGGGCAGAGGGTTAAGAACATAAGAACATAAGATATGCCATACTGGGTCAGACCAAGGTCCATCAAGCCCAGTATCCTGTTTCCAAAGTGGCCAGTCTAGGTCATACGTACCTAGCAGTTTCCCCAAAAGACACAGGTTCCACAATGCTTGTACTGGGTCAAGCATTGATATCCTGGGTCCCTTCTTAATAATGGTTTATGGACCTTTCCTCCAGGAACTTGTCCAAACCTTTTTTAAACCCAGCTACACTAACAGCCTTTACTACATCCTCCGGTAACAAATTCCAGAGTTTGATTACACGTTGAGTGAAAAAATATTTTCTTTTATTAGTCTTAAATAGTTTACCCTGTAGCTTCATTGCATGTCCCCTAGTCTTTCTATATTCTGATAATGTAAACAATCGATCTACGTTTATCCGTTCCACTCTGTTCATTAATTTATAGACTTCTATCATATCTCCCCTCAGCCGTCTATTTTCCAGGTTAAAGAGCCCTAACCTTTTTAGCCTTTCTTCATAGGAGTATCCTTTCATCCCCTTTACAATTTTGGTGGCTCTTCTCTGAACCTTTTCTAAAATCGCTATATCCTTTTTAAGATACAGCGACCAGAATTGCACACAATATTCAAGGTGTGGTCTCACCATGGAATGATATAGAGGCATTATAATATCTTTTGTTTTATTTTCCATTCCTTTCCTTATGATACCTAGCATTCTATTTGCTCTCTTAGCTGCTGCTGCACACTGGGCCGAGGGTTTTAACATGGTATTCACAATGACGCCTAAATCTTTTTCCTGGGTGGTGGTTCCTAATGTGGAACCTTGCATCGTGTAACCATAGTTTGGGTTGTTCTTCCCTAGGTGCATAACTTTTCACTTGTCCACATTAAATTTCATCTGCCATTTTGATGCCCAGTCTTCCAATTTATCAAGATCCTCTTGCAATTTTCCACAATCCTCTTGGGTTTTAACAACTTTAAATAGTTTTGTGTCATCTGCAAATTTGATAACCTCACTCATTCCATTTTCCAGATCATTTATGAATATGTCAAAAAGCAGCGGACCCAGCACAGATCCCTGGGGTACACCACTATTCACCTTTTTCCATTGGGAAAATTGGCCATTTAGCCCAACCCTCTGCTTTCTATCTTTTAACCAGTTCCTGATCCACAATAGTACACTGCCTCCTATCCCATGACTCTTTAGTTTTGCCAAAAGTCTCTGATGAGGGACCTTGTCAAAGGCTTTCTGAAAGTCCAAATATACGATATCAACTGACTCACCTTTGTCCACCTGTTTATTCACTCCTTCAAAAAAACATAACAGATTAGTAAGACAAGATCTTCCTTGTCTAAAGCCATGTTGGCTTTCTCCCATTAGGCCATGACTATCTACTTGCTGAGTAATTTTATTCTTTATGATGGTTTCTACCATTTTTCCCGGTACTGACGTCAGGCTCACCAGACTGTAGTTTCCTGGATCACCCCTGAACCCTTTTTAAAAATTGGCGTTACATTGGCGATCCTCCAATCTTCAGGTATTACAGATGATTTTAATGATAGTTCACAGATTACTAATAGCAGGTCTGTAATCTCATATTTCAGTTCTTTCAACCCCCTTGGATGTATACCATCTGGCCCAGGTAATTTGTTACTCTTCAGTTTATCTAATAGTTGTAATACATCTTCCCCATGTATCGATATTTCCTTCAATTCTTCTGCACCTTTAAATACCACTTCAGTCATGGGTAACATCCCTACATCTTCCTCAGTAAAGACCGAAGCAAAAAATTCATTCAGTCTCTCCGCTATCGCCTTGTCGCCCCTTACTGCCCCTTTAACCCCTCTATCATCTAATGGACCAGCTGACTCTCTCACAGGTTTTTTGCTACGAATGTACTTGAAAAAGTATTTATTTCGCGTTTTTGCTTCTGCAGCAAGCTTCTTCTAAAATTCTCCCTTTGCCTGCCATATCAATGCCTTGCATTTGACTTGCCAGTGCTTGTGCTGTTTCCAGGTTTCGTCGTTTGGCACTTTTTCCATTTCCTGAAAGATGCTTTTTTGGCAACAACAGCCTCTCTGACCTCACCTTTAAACCATGCTGGCAGTTTTTTGGACTTCCTTCCACTTTTCTTAAAGCGTGGAATACAGCTGGTCTGGGCTTCCAAGATAGTATTTTTCAACAACACCCAAGCTTGATGTAAGTCTTTAACCTTTGCAACTGCTCCTTTTAGTTTTTTCTTAACTATTTTCCTCATTTTATCATAGTCTCCCTTTCGAAAGTTAAAAGGTAGTACTGTGGATTTCTTTACTATCCCTCCTCCACTAATTAAATCAAAGGCGATTATGCTATGATCACTATTGCTAAGTGGCCCCAACTACCTTATCTCTTGCACTAGATCTGGTGTTCCACTAAGGACTAGGTCTAATATGGCTTCCCCTCTGGTCGGTTCATGAATCAGCTGCTCCAAGAAGCAGTCATTTATTTCATCTAGGAACTTTATCTCCCTAGCATGTCCTGCCGTGACACTGACCCAGTCGATACCGGGGTAATTGAAATCACCCATTATTATTACTGCGCTGTAACATTTGTTGGCTTCCTTGATTTCTTTGAGCATTTCATCATCCATTTGTTCATTCTGGCCAGGCAATCGATAGTACATCGCCACTGCCATCGCCTTCCCCTTTTTACATGGAATTTCAATCCATAGAGATTCTACAGCAAATTTTGTTTCCTGCAAAACTTTAATCCTTTCTGACTCAATGCCCTCTGTAACATAGGTTTTAACATGTTATCCACAATTATTGCTTAATCTTTTTACTGTTCTACATTATATTAATTAATTTGATAATGTTATAAGGTAATGTTATAAGGTCATAAGTTACATGTACAAAACTATGTTATCATGTTTTATGTAAAGCCCTGTTGACTATGTTGTTCTCATGTAAACCGCTTATACTAGCAGATTTTGCAGTATAGGAAAAATAGCTAAATAAATAAATATAATAAATAAAGCCACCACTTTTAAAATACTGCTGCCACTGCCTCCCCCTCGCCCTAAGACAGAATCGGAGACTGTGTGGGATGGTGGTGGCATGGCTTGGAGCAGGGGGGTGGGCAGCAGGGCTGGGAAGGCAGAAAACATTGGGCCAAATCTGGTCAACAGCAGCTGGCATTTTGAGGTGATGAGCCTGTACTGTCACTCAACAGAGGGAATTATGAGTAGCTGCCACAGTTTGTCAGTTTATGACTCTGTCTTGTGTCAGCATTTGGAAACTGCCATAGTTTTCTCAGAAATACCCAACCATATTCAGAATGACATAACTTCTTCGATTGCTGTGTTGATTGATTATTCAGTTAAGGAAGAATTACACAAACCAACATCTTGTTGCTTTGTTGGGTATTGAACCTTCTGATGTCTCAAACCTTTTTCAAAGTTCTATATCTGTGAGATATGCAGATGACAGTGGACCAAAGAATACATTTTTGGGATTCATCAGACTGCATGATTGAAGTCCACATGGAATGTCAACATTTACTGGCATGTTTACTAAGCTGCGCTCCTTGTCAACACAGCAAATATTTTGTGTGCTGTGAGAGGGAGCAGGATATGGCAGAGAGTGGATGTGTCTGCAACACAATTATCGCAAGTGTTAACAGCACACAGCAACAGTCCAAGCTGCAGACAACACGAGTACAGCTACCGCCACTTCAATGGGTGGCATTAACTGCATCTATGATGCTGCCTGACTGCATTCTCTACATTTTCTATATGGTAACTACTGGGAAAATGCTGGGCATATCCCAGACGTTAGCACAGCATTAGCTACAAAATCCGTGCTCTAATTGCAGTAAAATGCAGCATTAGCTGCAGAAGCCTAAGGTGACATTTTACTTACCAGATAATGTTCTTTCCTTGAGTCCTGGTAGACTAGTCCAGATAAGTGGGTTATGTTCCCCTAACAGCAGATTGGTGGAGACAAGGAACTAATGAAATGCCCAGGCTTCAATGACGACATCATCCCCATGCCTCTATTCACCTCAGCCACCAGAGGTCTCTTCGGTATTCGTCCAAAAGCATATGGGAGAACATGGTAAGCCTCATACAATCTCAAATGTGGGCAGCAATGAGTAATCAAATAGTAGCGAACTATGTACAAGAAAGCATAAACAGAAGCTGTCCGTAGAAGATGAATCTGTAGAGCCAAGTATATAACCATAGCAGACCCAAGGATATTGCTGCAGAAGAGCAGAGTAAACATAGTTCTAAGGGGTGGGCTCTGGACTGGTCTCTGGACTGGTCTAGCAGGACTCAAGGAAAGGACATTATCTAGTAAGTAAAATGTCATCTTCCATATCATCTTGTTAGACCAGTCCAGACAAGTGGGACATACTAAAGCTATGACTCCACTGGGCAGGAAGAAGACTCAGAAGCTCACAAAACTTGAGCCAAAGACCATGTCCACCAATCCAAGTGGAAATGCTTGACCGAAAGGGAAAGTGAAGCCCACATTGCCACCCAACAAATGTCTGCCCACTGGGATGCTAGCGCTCGGGTAAAATGGGCACACAAACCCTCCTGAACTGGCCAGTTCCACAACAGATCTGCCAAGACAACAGCCTCCTTAGCCTAGCACCCCAATGCAGACTTAGCCACCATGTCACTTTGCGCAGGCCAGCAAACAGCAGAAAAAGGATGGTCTAACTTACAAAAATAATTTGCAAACTCCAAGAACTGGAGAGGAACCCTCTGAACATCCGCGATGTGAAGATTCTGACCATTCTTATGACCCTACTTCTTAGAGAAGGAGGGGAGGGAAACCTGGTTCACATGAAAGGGAGAAATCACTTCAGGGAAGAAGGAAGCACAGGCCGAATGAAAACTGCCTCCTCAGAAAAAGATAGATAAGGATCTTGGCAAGACCATCTTGAGCATCAAATCCTTCAGAGTAGAGTGCTTCAATGGCTCAATGGACTCAGATATCAGGGTCCCGAGCACCAGACACAGATCCCATGAAGGGATCACCAACTGGAGGGGAGGACGCAGATGCCAAACTACCTGATGAAGGTGTGAAAACTCCAGGAGTAAGGCTAGAGACGTACCAGCCAATGGACTTCTGAAACAGACCAAAGCTAACACTTGAACCTTCAGGAAGCTAAGAGTAAAGGCCTTCTCCAGATTGTCCTGTACAAAATGCCAACTGAGATGGCACCTTGGTCCCCTCAAGAACCAGTGGCTGAGCGCCACATCAGTAAAGGCACCAGACCTGCCCGCACTTATGCCAGGTTGGTAGACCTTCTCTGGGCTCTGACAGAGTGGAAAACCACTGTCAGAAAGTAGCCCGTATGTGCTAACCATCTCCTTGCAGGAGCCAAGCCATAAGCGAGAAGGGAGCAGGGTCCTCCAGGACAAGCGGCCCCCTACACAAGAGGCCCCAAGACAGAGAGTAATAAAGATGCAGCACTTACAGAAGACACATCAGATCTCTGAATCACACTCTCATTGGTCAATCCAGTGTCACCACAATAATCGTTCTTGGGTGGTGCTCCATACAATGAATCACATGCCCTACCAGGGGCCACAGAGGAAACACATACAGCAGGTGTTGACTTGATCAAAGGTTGAGCCAGGTCGCCGATGTCCTCAAATATATCTCCGTGCAGCAACTGAAGAAGCAGCACACTTTGACATTGGAGTGTAATGCCATCAGATCCCTCTCAGGGTGACCCCAGCAACGTAGAAACAATGGAAACACCTCCTGACTCAAGTCCCACTCTCTTGGAACCAGAGAGTGACATCGTAGAAAATCCATTTCCACAGTAGCCAGCCCGGCAATGTGCAGGGCCAACAAACTGGGAGATTCTTCACCACCCAAGCAAGCAGGAGAGCCATCTCTAGGACTACTCTGGCATTCCTCATGCTGCCTTGCTGATGGACATAAGTCACCGCCATGGTGTTATCTGAGAACACTTGAACTGCCCAGCCTTTGACTGGGAGCCAGAAATGCAAAAGAGCTAACCTAATGGCCCTCACCTCAAGGTAGCTGGTGGACCACACCACTTCCATGTGTTTCCATTGGCCCTGGGCTGTTCGGCCTTGGAAATGGGCTTCCCAGCCTGACATCCGTTGACAGAAGGGTCCATGAGCAATCATCCAGCGAATATGCCCTTCCTCATAAGACTAGACTGCTGACACCACTGCAGGCTGGCCATCACCATCATTGGGAACAGGAGCCTGAGCTCAACCTGCTGAGAACTTGGGGATCACTGAGTCAGCAAGAACCATTGGAGCGGCCACAAAAGAGCATGCACCCACAGCACCATCTTGATTGTCACCACCATCAATACAAAGAGTTGAAAATAATCCCAGACTCTGAGAGCCTGCTGCAAACAGAACAACATTAGGCAAGTCAGCAGCCTTTGACTTTTTTTTTCTGGCAGGAAGTCACTGCACACTCAAGTATTGAAATGTGCTCCCATAAACTCCATGGATTGGGAATGCAACAACTTGGTCTTTCCCCAAGTGATCACCCAGCCGAGGCTTATCAGAAAGAACACCACTTAGAGAGCTACCCGAGACATCTCTGAAAGGCTCGGATGAACCAGTAGTCCAGATATGGGTGCACACAAATCCCTTAGTGCCATAGCGCTGCAGCCACTTCCACCATGACCTTGGAGAATGTCCTTGGGGCAATGGAAGGTCCAAATCGGAGGGTGGCAAACTAAAGAGGAGAGTCAAACATGACAAAACAAATACTTTGCTGATCCCTTGGATTGGGATATAAAAATACGCCTCAGCCAAATCCAGAGATGCCAGGAACTGCCCTCGGCGCACCGCTTGAATCATGGATTGCAAAGTTTCCATCCAGAAGCACAGATGCACAAGTGCTTGTTGACACACTTGAGGTCCAGAATGGGCCGGAATGTTCCTTCTGTATCGGTACCACAAAATAGATAGATTACCTGCCTTTGCCCTGATCATCCAGGGGAACTGCTTTCAGGAGAGGCAATTTATTGAAGGGGATCACACAGTGACCCTGTATTTGCAGCTCCGCAAGAGGATAAGATGAAAGCAACCAGGATCGGCTCTTGCATTCCAGGAGACAGCCAACTGGGGACTAGCACCCAGCGATCCTTGGTGACTCAGGCCCATTCCTGAAGGAAGAGGTAAAGCTGCTTCCAACTGGAAGAACCAGGGAATGGACCCCCAAACTGTCATTGCGCAGCCCAGGAGGGTCCTCTCTGGATGCGACTGGGACCGTGGGTCTAAGCACTCCACAAAAGTACTGAGAATGAGCCCGAAGTCCATAAGCAGAGGGGAAGAAAGGCTTTCCAGGCCAGCAGCAATGGAGTCCCGAGACTCCCAGGAGTCCGACCAGTGTGCCCATGAGGAGCAGGCAGAAGCTGATGGAAAAGGGGCTCCTGCCAACTTCACAGGCCCCTTGAACCTGTCCACTGGAAGGCAGTAAGATGTCATCTCACTCAGATCCTTGACCAGCTTCTCTAAATCGGACCCAAGAGAGCATTCCTTAAAGGCCAGATGAGCAACCGGGCTTTGGAAGATGAAGCCCTGTGTCAGAGCCAAGCCAACTCCATGTCACCATCGACAAAGCATAATCTCTGGCTGCTAGACATACTAGACATACTAGGCTGTACATGGAATCAGAAAGGAAGGCTATAGCAGACTCCAAAGAGGGTACAGAATCAAGAGACTGAATCTACTGGATCAGGGCTCAAGACATCAGGCCTGCACTTACGCAACTGAATAGAAGCTGCTGAAGCAAAATGGTTCTTCAACACGAATCTACCTTTCGGTCCAAAGTATCCTTTAAGACCAAGTCACCTTCCACAGGAATGGTGGTCTGACTGGTAAGCGCCGTGACTGCACACCCACATTGGAAATATCAAACCACACAAATCACTCCTTCTCCAGAAGAGTGTGCATCTTCTTATATACTCTTAGCCCCATAGGCAGGGAGCAGAGGGAATTCTATTCTGACTGGAAAAAGCCCTTGAGCACCTCTGGGAATGGGAAGATAGTAGTGGATTTCCGCACCCCTTGCAGGAGTGGATGCATCTTCGGTTTTTGCTCCATGCCTGGAGCAACTGCCAAACTCAAGGTGAATAAGAGCCTGGGAATCAACACCTCCAGCTCCTCCTTTCGGAACACATGGATAACATCAGCCTCCTCACAATCTTCTGAAGGCAAGAGTACTTCTTCGTCCATATCAGACATCCGAATCCAAGCCACAATCGAAATTTTGGACAGATCCCAGCTGCTCCCCATCTCCATGGGGCGGTAAAAGTGGTCTACCCTGAAGTGCATCCCACACAGACAGAATCGGGAGCCCCCAACAAGGATAATGACAAGGTCAAGACTTGGTTTTCACCTCCTGAGAGCCCCAGGCAGAGGATCCATGCCAGGCCCAGCTCTAACCCTGATACTTGTGTTTAAGGTGGCTGGCAGGCAGATCCCTCTGAGAAACCTCTGCAATCTTTGGAAGAAAGTAGGGGGGAACATAGGATGATGGAGGGGACATTGAGGTTGCGTGAGGCTGCTGCACTCTTCCAGATCCTTCCAAATTCTTCCAATTTCTGGCTGCTCAATAGACTCTTATCATGATAAACTAATTTTCTCTTCTCCTATGGCTACTGAAAAGACCACAGTCTAGTGGTGCCTTACATGTCGTGCTCAAGTGAGAAAGTCATCCTCAAGGTGGTCGTTCACGAGTGTTTAAACAATCTTTTCCTCTCAATCTTCAGAATTTTCTTCAGAAAGGAGAAAATCCATCCACCATCTGCAGGAGACGAAGAAATACTGAAGAGACCTCTGGTGACTGAGGCGGATAGAAGCATGGGAGTGGTGTCATTGAAAACTGGGCATTTCATTGGTTCTTTGTCTCCACCAATCTGCTGGTAGGGGAACACAACCCACTTGTCTGGACTGGTCTAGCAGGACAATATGGAATGTGGCTTAATAAACATACCCCTTATTCTTCAAACTCTTAAGGAATTTAAGTGCTTGCCAAGACAAAGTTCTGAATATATTTGATAGTGCAACGTTTTCCACTCTGAATGGAATAGCTGCATTTTTCACAAAATAAAATAAGAGAACTCAGTTACTAGATGAGCTTGTAAAAGTAAGAATTCCTGTAGTAGTTAATAAACTGTGGAATTACAGTTCATGGATTGTCAACATTGTGAAAGACTAAAAAAGGATTGCTTGAGCTATTTAAAAACATAGGGGGTCATTCTAGAACATAAATAAGGGGTTTGTACATGCCTGCCGGATGTTTATGCCGGATGTTTATGTGCCGAAAGCGTCCCTGACCATATTCCGAAACACTGCTGTCATGCACGTCCATGGCTCAAGCACGGGGATCTCAAAACAAGCCCAGAAGGGGTGGAATGGGGGCATAGTCAGCTGCAGAGACATATAAAGCATATTCAGGAAAGGCCCATGTACATTTTCAGTGCTTCCTGCAGACATCCATGATATATCTGTGGAAACGGGGTATACGGCCAGGACTTAGAAAAAATTCTGCTCTTCTCTGCGATGCATGCTAGATTGAAGAATGGTTGTGACAATTATGTTTTCAACTGGTATGATTGCAGTATGGAAAAGCACAAAATGCAGTTTTAAGGAACAGAAAGCAGAGGTGTGGGAATGTTGTAAGGTACAGAAACATTAATAACACCCTTACAGAAATATTATGAAGGGCAATAGTGTGTATTATGGCTATGCTGAAATGTACTGTTTGTGCTAAAGAAGCCAATCTAGGGGACCCTAACAATTCCCATGTTCTGAAAAATGGGACTGCTGATATAGGGATAGTATAGGTGTGAGTAGGGAAAGGATTCTTGTTTGGATGAGAAATGGAGATCATATTTTTAGTCCTGGTACCCCATGCTATTATGTTCTGTCATAGTCGTTATGTATAGGTTGAGGGTATCTATTTGGCAGAATTATGTTTTTGTGACTGAAAGTGAGAATGTATGTGTGTGGTTTGAGGGATGCATGGGAGGATCTGGTGTGCTCATGTACAATTCAGCGGGGGCATGAAAGCCTGGCCAGTATGGATGATCGCAGCATCACCAGGTGCCAGTGTGATCGAGCAGACAAAATCAGAGAAGGTTCTCAAAAGCTAAATGTCAAAACATATCCCTGACAATAATAAGGGATCCTCAGAATAAGAGCATTCAACAATGAAAACAGCACTAATACATGCCCATAATGCACATTTTTTTAGACCAATGATGTTGCTGTTGAGGGCCTGAGGAGGACTAGTATATGGTCTAGGTTGCAACAGCACTCATTTCTCATTGGTATTTCTGTCTAGTTCACATCAGCAAACTACTGTGAGTGTAAAGAGCAGCTTAGGAGATGCGTGTTTCACCGAGGAGGCATGACATCTGCGGGTATGTCCTGGAGACGGGCAGAATCCAAAACTGCAAATTTTCAGAATACGGTGGGTGCGGGGACGTCCAAAATGTTTATCTGTATCCCATAATTTTACAGGGGCGTGTTTGCCATTATATCACATGGCCCGAGCCTGCACCTGTGCGCGGCCCACACACCGGATTCATGCATGGGCCAGCTGCATAGCGTTTTGCCTGTTCCATGCCAGACATATCTATCTCTCCAATTCCTGACCCGCAGACACGTCTAGACCCACGGATGTGGAATTAGGTTCAAACGGGGCCTGTTTTCAATTTAGACGTATCTACAGGCCAGACATGCATGTTATGGAATCGGGCTCTTAGGGGTGAATATTCAAAAGTATTTACATGGTATTTGTTTAACAATTTAAAAACCAGTCAAAGGATTATTTAAATACAATTTATTTTAAAGTTAGTATGAAACAGAAAGCAAGAAGTGACTATGTATGCATTAGTATTCATTTCAGTCCTTATTCAGTGTCTACTCAGCATTTCCTGGCTTGTCTCTTGTATTCTGTAAATGGAGTAGCTCTTGTCATTGTCCAGCAATAGTCTGCAAGCATTGACATGCTCCATTTGCCTTGATATCTTTTCTCCGTTGCTATGATGTCCTGATGAAATCACTTGCCATGCTCATCGCTCACTGCTCCGCACTTCGGTGGAAAAAAATCAAGATGAGAGTGCAAAAAATGTATCTGTAGTGACATGTTGCAGCCAAACGTTTTGTATGCATTGAGGAGTTTTTCCATCAGCTCCCTGTACTTGTCTGCCTTCTTGTTTCAAGAAAACTTGTTGCCATTAACTGGACGGCTTCCCATGCTGTCCTTTCTTTGCCACATAGTTCATGGTTAAAGACATCATCTCGAAGAAGTTCACGAATCTGAGGATCAACAAAGACACCTTCCTTTATCTTAGCTTTACATGGAGCCTGATTCAGAAAGGGGCACATCTGGGCCATCCAGACGGCCCCAAGCAGGACGGGCCCAATAAGACCTGGTTCTCTAACGCAGGAGCAAAATGTTCCTGCAGTATACAGAATCGGGCCCTCTGAGATGGCCCAGCATGTTCCTGCAGACCTGCGGGGATGTCCTCCCCGCAGGCCCCCCTGACTCCCACAGTGCCGACAATCTGTTTCCCCACCACCCAACCCAAAGTTGGGCAGCCAGGGCCAGGATCAGGCAGCGGGGATCTACCTGTATCTGGCCCTGGCCTCTGAGGGGGGGGGGGGGGTTCCGGCCCCAATCGCCCAGTTTATGCTGCTTATTCCACCTTCAAGGTGGAATAAGCAGCACATTCCCCCTGACCCCACAGGACATACAGGGCCGTGACCGGAATCAGCCCTGTACATCCTGCCACCTTGGCCTGCCCCCCATTCTGCCCTCATTCCACCCCCTCCCATCCCCCACCGGCTTTCCCCATACTGCTGCTCTGGCCATGCAGGGAGAGTCAGAGAGGGAATACGGGCAACCCCGCAAATCGCCTCTCTGAATCGGGCCCTTAGTCTTGGAAATTTCCTTGAAAGCTGGTTTTGTCTTGTCCATGGCCTTGATAAAATTTTTCATTAGCCCCAGCTTAATGTGTAAGGGTGGTAACAAGATCTTCCTTGACTGAACAAGTGGTGCATGCTGTACAGTTTTCTTTCCAGACTCCAGTGACTGTTGGAGTGGCCAATCTCTCTTGATGTAGTGGGAGACTATCCCATTCACAGAGACAACAACAGTGCTTTGTGTATTCGGTCTGCAGACCGAGCAGTAGAGCAATGACTTTCAAATCACCAGAACGCTGCCGCTAATGTTTGTCATAGTTTATGCATCTTAACAGCTGTTTTATATTGTCATAGGTTTCCTTCCTATGGACTGCATGACCAACTGGAATCAATGGCAAAACATTGCCATTATGCAGCAAAACAGTTTTAAGATTCATCTTTGATGAATCGATGAACAGTCTCCACTCATCTGGATGATGAATGATGTTGAGGGCTGCTGTCAGACAATCAATGTTGTTACAAGCTACAATATCACCTTCCATGAAAAAGAACGTAACAAGGATTTTTTGATGTTCACAGAATATGGAAACCCTAACATCACCTGACAGAAGATTCCATTGCTGCAGTCTGGAGCCCAACAGCTCTGCCTTACTCTTAGATAGTTCCAAATCGCTGGCAAGGTCATTCAGTTCACTTTGTGTTATTAGGTGTGGTTCAGAGGAGGAGAATAGGAAAAAATCTGGGTCATGGACATTGATGGTTCGGAATCAGAAGTTTCATTCCCTTTCTCTTCCTCATCTGACTCAAGTGAGAATGATTCTGGAGCATCAGGAACCAGCCCTTCTCCGTGGGGTACTGGGTGTATAGCTGATGGAATGTCTGAATACTGCACAGTCCATTCTCTCTTCTTCAACAAACCTTTCCCAACAGGAGGCACCATGCAGAAGCAACAATTGCTGATATGATCTGTTGGCTCTCTCCAAATCATTAGCACTGCAAAAAAGCATGGATTTCCGTTTTCTATTCAATCACTGGCGAAGATTTGTTGCACTAGTGTTGCAGCACATGTGTGGGGCCCAGATCTTGTCCTGATTTCCAATTTTGCAGCCAAAGTAAAGGTGGCGGGCTTTCTTAATCAAAGCACTTATACTGTGTTTTTTTGATGCAAAAGTCACTTCACCACAAACTTAGCAGAAGTGATCTGCATTGTTCACACAATTATGAAGCATCTCTCACTTTGACTAAATGGAAAAAATCAAACACTGAGAAGACTAGCCTACAGCCAAAATACCACTAACACGTCATGTTCATTAAAAAAATATTGTGTAATTTGGTCTTTAAAAAACAGTGTGTTCCTTCAAGTCAATGCTGACTCCTGGCAACCCAGCAGCTCCTGGGTTTTCTTGGCAGTTGATTGCCAGGCCTTTCTTTTGAGGCAATAGAGGGTTAAGTGACTTACCCAGGCTACAAGGCGTGTTAGTGGGAATTGACCCCTAGTTGCCTGGTTATTAAGCCAGTACTTTAACCATTAGGCTACTCCTTCACTGAACAAAAGCATAGATTTATCACAAATCCAGTCAAAGATGTGCATGTATTTTAGTAATTTATGCGTTAAATTGAGATCCTTCCCATTATTTATTTATTTATTATTTATTTGAACATTTCTTATATACTGCCCCTTCCATTGATCAGGGGCAGTTTACATTGAACAACATTCCAGAGTCCTGGTTACAGAGAAAGTTTCAAACTATAAATCAATAAACTATTTACATATCATTAGGCACTAATACCGAAGTATCGTGCAGATAGGTTTAAACTATTTATATGCTGTATTTACAACAGAGCAGATTACAGACGGTTATTTATACTTGGGGAATGGGTCATGGCTAGCGGGGTGGGGGAGAGGAGAGAGTGGGGAGGCAGATGGGTTGTTGTATTCTGAGAAGAGGAGGGTTTTAAGTAGTTTACAAAAGTCCTGAAGGTCCTTTGTAGATCTGATAGTGTTAGGGAGAGAGTTCCATAGAGAAGGGGCAGAATACCTGAAGGCTCTGTTGCTTGTTGCCTTCTTAGTTTTCCTTACTGAGAAGGGTAAGGCTAGGAGGTCTTTTGTACATTTTCTTCTAATCCTGATATCAGTTTGTGGATGAATCAGGTGGAAAGGTAGGAGGGGGGATATTGTTGTATAGTTTAAAAGTTGTGACTAGCATTTTGAATCTTACTCTGGATGCAAAGGGGAGCCAATGGAGATTACAGAGTATTGGGGTGATGTGGTCAGTAAGGCTTGCTTTGGATATGATCCTAGCAGTTACATTTTGTGCAAGTTGAAGCATGTGAAGTGTCGTTTTAGGTAGGCCTTGTAGCAAACTGTTGCAGTGGTCCAAGTGCAGGGTAATCAAGGCTTGGACTACAGTTCTGAAGTCATTTGATTCTAGGATTGGTCTGAGATGTATGGTTTTTAATTTAGAGAATATTGCTCTAGCACAGGGGTCTCAAACTCAAATTGCTTTGAGGGCCAAATGAGGACTTGTAAAGTAACCCGGGGGCCGCATAAGACGCGGGGCCTCATTTGCATAAGGGACCTCATTTGCATAAATATTTGCATAATGTTACCATACACTAACTTTTAGTAAACATGCCTCTTTAATGAGTATGGATAAAGAAAGACTAAAAGATTTAGAAACAGGAAGACAATAATTAAACTGGGAACCCCAAAAGCCAAACTTGGAATGTACAACAACACTGTAGAAATAAAACTATAAATTAATTTCCTCTTGTACTAAACAAAGCGCAAACATTAATGATGCACATTTCCCAGAGCTGACATATTCCAGTTAATAAATTCAAAATAAAGAGATATTTTTCTACCTTTTGTGCATTTTTTTCAGTTGCAATTGTTCCAGCCACTTTCTTCTGGTTTCTTCATGTCTTCTGCTAACTCTCCATCGTCTGCTGTCCATTTGCCCTTTCTTCTCTCCTAGTTTTTTTCCATTCTCTCTCTACATCTGCTTTAACATACTAATCTTTCTCCTTTTTCTCTTTCCTCATTCCTATTTCATCCACTCAAATTTTACCCCTCCATCCTCAATCCCCACTTACTCTCCCAATACCTGGCCAATTGTAGATTTGTCTTCTCTCCCAGACAAAATATTTTTCCCCTCTCCATTTCACTTTCCCAGCTCCATCCCATTCTAATCCTCCCCCAACATCAGCTCCCTTCTAGTTCCAGCCCCACCCAGCATCCGCTCCCTTCTAATCCCTGCATCAGCCCATTTCCAATCCTAGCCCCCCATCAGCCCATTTCCAATCCTAGCTCCCTCCCCTCACAGCCCATTTCCATTCCAAGCCCCCCTCCCCATCAGCCATTTGCAGTTCAAGCCCCCCTTCCACTCAGCCCATTTCCAGTCCTAGCAACCCCCCCCCAGTCCATTACCAGTCCTAGACCTCCCATAGCCCATTACCAGTCCTAACCTCCCCATAGCCGATTACCAGTCCTAACCTCCCCATAGCGCACTTCCAGTTTTACCCCCCATCACCCCATTTTCAGTCTTACCCCCTCCATAGCCCATTACCAGTCCTAGTCCCCCCCATAGCCCACTTGCAGTCTTATCCCCCATCACCCCATTTTCAGTCTTACCTCCCCTCATAGACCATTACCAGTCCTAACCCCCCAATCAGCCCACCTCCAGTCCTAACCCCCATCTGCCCATTTCCAGTCCTAGCCCCCACCATAGCCCATTACCAGTCATAACCCCCCTGCCAATAGCCCATTTCCAGTCCTACACCCCCCCCCTGCCAATAGCCCATTTCCAGTCCTACCCCCCTCCCCCTGCCAATAGCCCATTTCCAGTCCTACCCTCCCATCCCCCCCGGTAAATAAAAAAAACACCTGGCTTCTGCTGCTGCAGCAGAAAATCAGCTGTCCCGCGGCCCCTTCCCCTCTGCACGGAGAGCCCTGAATGTGTTTCATCAGCGGGTGCTTTTTAAGCCGCGAAGAGAGTATTTCCCTCTCGCGCGGCTTAAGCCTATTCGCTTTTCAAGCCTCGCGAGAGGGGAATACTCTCTTCGCGGCTTGAAAAGCACCCGCTGATGGAGCACACTGAGGGATCTCCGGGCAGAGAGGAAGGGGCCGCAGGACAGCTGATTTTGCTGCTTGAGCAGCAGAAGCCAGTTTTTTTTTTTAAAAAATTGACAGTCGATTCTGCCGCTGCCACGGCGGCAACGGCAGTAGCAGAAGCAGAAGCAAGGCTTTTTTGTTTCCCTCCGTCGCGGGCCACACAACGTTCTCTCGCGGGCTGCATGCGGCCCGCGGGCCGCGTGTTTGAGACCCCTGCTCTAGCAGTTTGTTTGACTTGGGCAGTCATAGTGAGTGCCCTGTCGATAATGACATCCAGATACTTTACTTCCTGTTTGACTGGAAGTTCAATGTCATGAATTTTGATGGAAGAGGAGGGCATACAGTTTTGGTTTCTAGTTATGAATAAGGCTTCAGTTTTCTTGAGTTTTATTTGCATGTTATTTGCATTAAGCCAGGATTTTGCTTCAATAAATTCCACCACCTACACATGACACACGATTATTCTGTAACACATTGTACGATTACTCTGTAACACATTTGTATAGAACCACTTGTAAATAACTTATGTAAATAGTTTGGACAGTTTTTATTTCTACATCTGTTATTTGTAAAGAGTTAGAAAGTTTCTTTCTGTTCAATGTAATGTATACGGAAGTATACATAATTTGTTAACTTGTTCCATGTAAACCGCCCTTGATCACTGGAAGGGGCGGTATAGAAGAAATAAATAAATAAATAAATTATACATTCAGTAATCTCGTATTGTGGATTTTTTATGTCAACTGGGGCATAAATCGTTATATCGTTGGCATAGATGTGATATTTGATATTGTATTTTTTAAATATTGTGCAAATAGGCTGGATGTATAGATTAAATAGTAATGCTGAGAGGGCCGAGCCTTGGGGTATAACCTGTTCTTGAGGGAAAGTTGCTGAAGCTTCTTGGTTGATTTCTACATATTGGTGGCAGTTAGATATTTAGGATTTAAACCAACTTAGAGTTGTTCCAGCAATACCTGAGCTTGCTAGTCTGTCTAGGAGGATGGTATGGTCAACACTGTCGAAAGCAGAGGAGATTTCTAGGAAGATCATCCAAACCACAGATTAGTGTATCAAATAAGACTAAGAGGAGTGTTTCATTGCTATGATTGGGGCGGAAACCATATTGGTGGGGATCAAGAGGTATGTTGAGATCAATGAAGTCTTGTAATTGAAACTGGACTAATTTTTCAATTATTTTTGCTGAAAATGGAATGTTTACTATTGGACGGTATGAAGAAGGGTCATCTTTGTTGAGTGCCATGTTTTTAAGTAAGGGATGAATGATGGATAGTTTCAGTGAGTCTGGCATAATTCCTTGGGAAAGTGATGTTGAGTTGTACAGATGCTGGTTCAGCTTTCGTTGTCTTTATCCAGGAGACTGGACATGGATCGAGGTGTGATGTCGTAGTGTTGATCTTGGTTATAGTTTCTAGTAGTTATTTTTCTTTTATGAGATGAAAAACTGACCATTTAATCGAGTGGGTTTGAGAGTTATTATGGGTGAGCAGAGAAGGGCTGTTTTTTATTTTTAACTTTGATGCTAGGTAATCTACTATGGCCTGAGGCTTGATGGGGGTGTTATTTGGTGGGTTAGTGTGAGACTTAGCTAGAGACTTTACAATTTCAAAAGGTTCCCTCAGTCGATTGATAGCCTTATTTAAAATGGAAGAGTGGTGCTCTCTTTTTGCGTTTTGAGTTGCCATCTTATAGGTATTTAATGTCGAATTATAAAGATCCTTGTTTTCCTGTGTTTTGGAGGACCTCCATTTCTTCTTGAGCTTACGAAGTGCTCTTTTAAGGTTATGTAAGTCTTGAGTGTACCATTGTTCAGATGGTTTTTTGAAGGCTTTTTTGCTGGAATATTTTGAAACTGCAGCTTGGTTAACTGTGTCAACCCAGTTTTTTATAGAATCATCAAGGTCCTGTCTAATGGTGGTGAGTTTTGGGATGACATCTGCTAGGAAGGCGTCTTTGTTAAACTTTTTAAACTTACTTGCATTATGTCTTACATATCCTTAGCACTTCCAACGTCGAAGTTGTACGCACTGACCCAGTAATGTAAATTGAAAACTAGAGCCAATAAACAATTTTAAGCATCATTGTTCTCAGTGACAGTGACTGAATTTATTTCGGAAGCATTTTTGCCTGTAGAACAGTGTAATTAATAACACTCAAGAATGGGATGGTGAAACAGTATCTGCTGCATTAGGTTTTCATCACAAACTGAGTGATTTTGAGTTTTCCCTCATGTTGACAATTTTCTCTGTAGTTTTTGCTCACACAAATGTCTTATTTATCAATTTTACAAGTGAAATGATTTGATATTTCTTATAGCCAACACTTGGCTTGCAGCTTGTCGTGCTGTGAGGGCTTGTGTCCATAAGTGATGCTGAGAGCTAAACTATCGGTAGTTTAACTACTGGCAGGGTCTCCCAAGATGGACAGGTCTCAGCTGAGGTGCCAGACCAAGACAAACCATCCATCTGGGCAGCAGCAGAATGGGATAGTGTTGACGGCGGAGGATCACATTTCTGTGACAACGGCAACAACACCAAACTTAAACTGCGCGGAAGAAAGTCCCGGCAATCTACTTCTGTATCTTGCCATGAAAACCCAATGGATAATTACAACAAAACAAATTGTGCTATAGTGCTGGAAGATGAGACCCCCAGGTCGGAAGGAACTCAACCAGCTACTGGGGAAGAGCTGAAGACTTTTCAGAGTAAAGCCAGCATTTATGATGTGGTTGGATCAAACCCTCGGGACGTCTGACTGATGATGTAGCTGCGCATGAAATGAGAGTCAGAAGCTGTAAAGATGTCTTACATATTGGAACATGGAACGTACAAAGCATGAACCAAGGGAAGTTGGAGGTGGTCAAAAATGAAATGGAACGTGTACAACTTGATCTGTTGGGTGTCAGCGAACTGAAATGGACTGGCATCGGGCACTTTGCATCAGATGATCACATGGTCTACTATGCTGGAAATGAAAGACAAAGAAGAAATGGTGTTGCATTTATAATAAAGAAGAAACTTGCAAGAACTGTAATGAAATACAATTTAGTCAGTGAAAGCTTAATCTCTATTCGTCTACGAGGAATGCCTATCAACACAACTATAATTCAAGTATATGCCCCAAGAACAGCTGCAGAAGAGAATGAAATTGAAGAGTTCTATGAACAAGTACAAGCTGAAATTGACAGAACGTGCAAACAGGATATCCTGATAGTCATGGGTGATTGGAACACAAAAGTTGGCAACAAAGAAGACAAAGTAGTTGGAAAATATGGACTTGGCAACAGAAATGAAGCTGGAGAAAGACTGATAGAATTCTGCAAGACCAACGATCTATTCATCTCAAACACCTTCTTCCAGCAACACAAGCAGCAACTGTACACATGGACTTCACCCAATGGATTGTATAAAAATCAAATTAACTACATCTGTGGAAGTCAATGATGGAAAAGCTCTATAACATCAACAAAGACAAAACCTGGAGCTGACTGTGGTACAGATCATCAACTACTAGTATGCAAACTCAAGCTAAACTTGAAAGAGCAAACCACTCATAAATGCAGCAAAATATGACCTTGTGAATATACCACTGGAATTTAAAGACTGCCTGCAAAATCAATTTGCTGCTTTAGATACAAATGACAGAGCTCCAGAAGTGTTATGGAATGACATCAAGAAGGTTGTGTTGGAAGAAAGTGAGAAGTCTCTACAAAAAGTGAAAAAGCAAAAACGGCCAAAATGGATGACGGAAGAAACTCTGAAAATTGCCCAGAAATGCAGAGAAGCTAAAGCCAGAGGAGAAAGAAAGACAATCACAGAACTCAACAGAGATTTCCAATGTGCAGCAAGACAGGACAAGGAAAAGTACTACATGACACATGGAAGGAAATAGAAGGAGAAACTATTAGAGGAAGATCAAGATCAGCTTTCCTAAAGCTACAAGAGTTAAAGAAAAAGTTCCAGCCTCGAATTGGAATGTTACAAGATGCTCAAGGTTCTATGTTGAATGATGCTGAGAAGATCAAGAAAAGATGGAAGGAATATACAGAGTTTTTATATGATAAAGATCAAGTGGACCAACAGCCATTTCAACTTGTACCTTATGATCGGGAACCATTGGTTATGAAAGAAGAAGTTAAAGCAGCATTGAAAGCCTTATCAAAGAACAAAGCACCAGGCATTGATAGCATTCCCATAGATGTATTACAGCAATCTGATGCTGCTGTTACCGTACTTACAAGGCTCTGCCAAGAAATATGGAAGACAACATCATGGCCAACTGACTGGAAAAGATTTGTGTTTATACCAATACTAAAGAAAGGTGATCCAACTGACTGTGGAAATTATCGCACAATCGCTCTGATCCCACATGCCAGCAAGATTCTACTGAAGATTATTCAAAAGAGACTACAAGCAGGGTTCAGGAAAGGGCTAGGAACGAGAGACATCATTGCGGATGTGAGATGGATCCTTGAAAAGACTAAAGAATACCAAAAGGATATCTATTTGTGCTTTATCGACTATAGCAAGGCTTTTGACTTTGTAAACCATGAGAAACTCTGGGTCACATTAAGAAGCATGGTTATACCAGAACACCTGATCATACTCTTGCACAATCTGTACATTGATCAAGAAGCAGCAGTTCGAACGGAACAAGGAGAAACAGAATGGTTTAAAATAAGCAAAGGTGTAAGACAAGGCTGCATACTTTCCCCCTACCTGTTTAATTTATATGCAGAACACATCATCAGAGAAGCAGGATTGTATGAAGACAACAGAGGTGTGAAGATTGGTGGAAGACTCATCAACAACCTTCGCTATGCTGATGATACCACGTTACTGGCTGAAAGTGAAGATGATCTGAAACATTTGCTTCTTACAATCAAAGAACATAGTCTCAAAATGGGCCTGCACCTTAATGTAAAGATGTAATGTAATATAAAAATGTAATGTAATGTAATGTTCATCGTTGAAGGAGAAGAAATTGAAATTGTGAACAACTTTAACCTACTTGGATCAACTATCAATAAAGAAGCAACAAGCAGTCAAGAAATTAGATGACGCATTGCTCTTGGCAGAATGGCTATGAAAGACCTAGATATGATTCTCAAGAGCAGAGATGTCTCTCTCCATACAAAGATTTGACTTATTCAAGCCATGGTATTTTCAATAACATCATATGGATGTGAAAGCTGGACAGTGAAAAAGATAGACAGGAAGAAAATTGATGTCTTTGAATTATGGTGCTGGCGGCTATTCGTGTCTGTCGCCTGACTGAAGACCGAACACAATTTAGGATAGTATCCAGAGGGTCGCCATGAGTCAACTCCAACTCGACAGCACTTCACAACAACAACATAGCCAACAAAGGGTTAAGAAAATGTAGATGAATTTATTTAACACTTTTTTTTTATACAGCCTTCTATCAGAGAGAAAAATTTCAGTAATATATGAAGAGCACATATGCCCTCCAAAGAAACTAAGTTGTGGAGATAATTTGGAATCTAATATCCAGTACAAACACCTGTTCTATGAAATCACTGCTTGATACTCCAACTCAGAGAGAGGTTTTCGGACATGGTTAAGTTGAAATTTCTAGCTCTTGTAGATCCTTCACAATTTAAAATGCATGCTAAAGCTTTCCCAGAGGATGCATTATCCTCTTTGACAGCAAAATACAGTTGACATTTTGACTTTGCAAGGCTTAAAAATGAGCTGACAGTGATGTATACGTCTTCAGGGCTCCATGGGAAATAGCTGCATGAAATCCATAAAATGCTAAGAGATACTGGTCTGTGTTCAGTAGGCTTCACTGAAGCTTACAAACTTGTCACACTTAGTCTTACCATTCCAAGCACTTCAGCTACAATGGAAAGATCTTTGTCTTGAAAAGAATAAAATAGAACTGCAGAAATACAACAGGACAGGAGACACTTTCATTTTTAGCAGAACTATAAATTGTAAAAGAGCTGATCCTGACTTCCAAGTCAAATACAAAATTCTATGTTGATGACACTGAGCATTTTATTAACAATGAGGAGAATGGAGTTACAGATTAAATAAACACTTCTTCCAGCTGTGCTCTGAAGGTGCTTCAAGTATGGATGTCGGAGGCCATTATAAATCACATTGCACTAGTCAATGCGAGATATGATTATGGCATGAATTAAAGTGTGCTGGACAGTTTTATTTATATATGTAAGTACACATTAGAAGGAATTCAAGTATACCTTGATAAGTTGCCTATATGTGTTATATCTTATGAACTCCAGAAGAAGGCTCTCTTTGGCACAATGCAAGTACAACGGTGAACATTAGCAGTAAATCATACTTCACATGTCCCAGCTTTGGAATGAGGTTCATGACTGTCATGGTATGAGCAAAAAAATTGACTCTGAAGAAAGACACTTTTAAACTTTTAAACTAGAAAGCAGGGGAAAGCCGACAGTCACCCAGTAGCGCATGGTTCGGACGAAGGTATCCTTGAAGGATACTACCAAAAAGCAGTGGGGTTCCAAAAGGGAGTATAGTAGCCGAAATGCCCTTGAGTAAGGAGCAGACAGAGCATAAAGATGCCAAATTACCCATACCTACCAATAGCCAGATTAATATGAATAAAATACAGTCTCTAAAATGCTTGTATGCCAATGCTAGAAGTCTAAACAATAAGATGGGAGAGTTAGAATACATAGCACTAAATGAGAGGTTAGATATGATTGCACTCTCAGAGACATGGTGGAAGGAGGATAACCAGTGGGACACTGTGATACCTGGATACAAACTATATCGTAATGATAGAGCTGATCAAATTGGTGGAGGGGTTGCGCTCTATGTTAGAGAGGGCATTGAGTCAGAAAGGATTAAAGTTTTGCAGGGAACAAAATTTGCTGTAGAATCTCTATGGATTGAAATTCCACTTATGAAGGGGAAGGTGATGGCAGTGGGAGTATACTATCGACCGCCTGGCCAGAATGAACAAATGGATGATGAAATGCTCAAAGAAATCACGGAAGCTAACAAAAGTCACAACAGAGTAGTAATAATGGGTGATTTCAATTACCCCGGTATCGACTGGGTCAGTGTCACGGCAGGACAAGCTAAAGAGGTAAAGTTTCTAGATGGAATAAATGACTGCTTCTTGGAGCAGCTGGTTCATGAACCGACCAGAGGGGAAGCCATACTGGACCTAGTCCTTAGTGGAACGCCAGATCTGGTGCAAGAAATAAGGGTGTTGGGACCACTTGGCAATAGTGATCATAGTATGATCATGTTTGATTTAATTATTGGAGGACAAATAGTAAAGGAATCCACAGTACTACCTTTTAACTTTCAAAAGGGAGACTATGATAGAATGAGGAATATAGTTAGGAAAAAACTAAAAGGAGCGATTCCAAAGGTTAAAGACTTACAGCAAGCTTGGGCGTTATTTAAAACTACTATCCTCGAAGCCCAGACCAGCTGTATTCCACGCATTAAGAAGAGTGGAAGAAAGTCCAAAAAACTGCCAGCATGGTTTAAAGGTGGGGTCAGAGAGGCTGTTGCTGCCAAAAAAGCAACCTTCAGGAAATGGAAAAAAGAGCCAAATGATGAAAACTGGAAACAGCACAAGCACTGGCAAGTTAAATGCAAAGCATTGATAAGGCAGGCAAAGCGGGAATTTGAGAAGAAACTTGCTACAGAAGCAAAAACACGAAATAAAGACTTTTTCAAGTACATTCGTAGCAAAAGGCCTGTGAGAGAGTCAATTGGACCGTTAGATGATAGAGGGGTAAAAGGGGCAGTAAGAGGAGACAAGGCTATAGCAGATAGACTGAATGAATTCTTTGCTTCGGTCTTTACTGAGGAAGATGTAGGGATGTTATCCAAGACTGAAGTGGTATTTAAAGGTGATACTGCAGAGGAATTGAGAGAAATATCGCTACACCGGGAAGATATATTACAACTATTTGATAAACTGAATAGTAGCAAATCACCTGGACCGGATGGTATACATCCCAGAGTGTTGAAAGAACTGAAATATGAGATTGCAGATCTGCTATTGGTAATCTGTGAACTTTCATTAAAATCATCTGTAATACCTGAAGATTGGAGGGTCGCCAACGTAACACCAATTTTTAAAAAGGGTTCCAGGGGTGACCCGGGAAATTACAGACCGGTGAGCCTGATGTCAGTACCAGGGAAAATGGTAGAAACCATCATAAAGAACAAAATTACACAGCATGTAGATAGTCATGGCCTAATGGGAGACAGCCAACATGGCTTTAGACAAGGAAGATCTTGTCTTACTAATCTGATATGTTTTTTTGAAGGTGTGCATAAACAGGTAGACAAAGGTGAGTCGGTTGATATAGTGTATCTGGACTTTCAGAAAGCTTTTGACAAGGTCCCCCATCAGAGACTTTTGGCGAAGCTAATAAGTCATGGGATAGGAGGCAGTGTACTATTGTGGATCGGGAACTGGTTAAAAGATAGAAAGCAGAGGGTAGGGCTAAATGGCCAATATTCCCAATGGAAAAAGGTGAATAGTGGAGTACCCCAAGGATCTGTACTGGGTCCGCTACTTTTTGACATATTCATAAATGACCTGGAAAAGGGAATAACTACTGAGGTTATCAAATTTGCAGATGACACAAAACTGTTTAAAGCTGTTAAAACCCAAGAGGATTGTGGAAAACTGCAGGAGGATCTGGATAAATTGGAAGACTGGGCATCCAAGTGGCAGATGAAATTTAATGTGGACAAGTGCAAAGTTATGCACCTAGGAAAGAACAACCCACACTATAGTTACATGATGCAAGGCTCCACATTAGAAACCACCACCCAGGAAAAAGATTTAGGAGTCATCGTGGATAACATGTTAAAACCCTCCGCCCAGTGTGCAGCGGCGGCCAAGAAAGCAAATAGAATGCTAGGTATCATAAGGAAAGGGATGGAAAATAAAACAAAGGATATTATAATGCCTCTGTATCGCTCCATGGTACGACCGCACCTTGAATATTGTGTGCAATTCTGGTCACCGTATCTCAAAAAGGACATAGCGTTATTAGAAAAAGTACAGAGAAGAGCCACCAAATTGGTGAAGGGGATGGAAGGCTACTCCTATGAAGAGAGGCTAAATAGGTTAGGGCTCTTTAACCTGGAAAAGAGACGGCTGAGGGGAGATATGATAGAGGTCTATAAATTAATGAATGGAGTGGAACGGATAAACGTGGATCAATTGTTTACACTATCAGAATATAGGAAGACTAGGGGACATGTAATGAAGCTACAGGGTAAACTATTTAAGACAAATAAGAGAAAATATTTTTTCACTCAACATGTAACCAAACTCTGGAATCTGTTACCGGAGGATGTAGTAAGGGCTGTTAGTATAGCTGGGTTTAAAAAAGGTTTGGACAAGTTCCTGGAGGAAAGGTCCATAAACCACTATTAAAAAGGGACCCAGGATATCAATGCTTGACCCAGTACAAGCATTGAGGAACCTGTGTCTTTTGGGGATATTGCTAGGTACGCATGACCTAGATTGGCCACTGTTGGAAACAGGATACTGGGCTTGATGGACCTCGGTCTGACCCAGTATGGCATGTCTTATGTTCTTATATGTTCTTAACTACAGTGGAGACCTGAGATGCAAAGGTGAGCTCAAAGGGCTTTGAATCCTGCTGGAAGACAGCAACCTCGGGCCAGAGGGACTGGGATTTCTAGTCCCACAGGTACTCCTTGTGGCCTTGGGCAAGCCACTTAACCCTCCATTGCCTCACTTACAAAAAAATATATTGTGAGCCCTTTGGGGACAAGGGAAATATATACCATGCCTGAATGTACATGGCTTTGACCCGGTGAAAAGAGGTATATAAGCATTGCTAAATAAATAAAGTCCAAGTTAAATTGACTCCAAGTTAAAAAGCCTGAAAGATATTGAAACATCGGATCACTATGATAATAAGATAGTGGAAAGTGAAAATCAACTCAAAACCCTCCATGAAGAGGTGAAGAAGATCAAAGCGAATAAGCTGAAACAGGATTATGGAGACTACACACAGGGTTATGTCTATCCCTGGATGAACCCTAAAAGAAAATCTAAAAAGCAACAAAAACGGGTAGAATTTGACATAACCTCTGATGACACTAGTACTTCCGAGTCTAGTAGCAAATCGAGAGAGGTTTTTCAGAGCGTCGGGAGTATAACTACCAAAAAGAAAACCGAACCAAAAACCAAATCAAAAGGAAAAGGGACCGGTCGGCAGCAGGAGCAGAATTGATGACACAAGATCGGGTGGCTCAGGTTCCTCAGGATTCTCTGGTAATCAACATTTCTAAGTTGCAATTAACAACAGCCCAGGTATGTGTTTTGAATAGGGGCATGTCTTTTGTTCCAAAAAATTATTTTGACAGCTTTCAGTTTCGCTTGGACGTCGAAAGCCTCTTAAGAAAACTTCAATTAAAGATATACTTTGCTTCCACCGCTGTCGGGACTGTTGAATCCATACCCACCACAGAGGCACGCAGAATTCCTCTACCGATCAAATCCACTTGGCTTCCTCCAGGACCGATGCATCCCACTTTGAATCTATTTAAAGAGCTTATATTAAAAGATGTATCGATTCTAGAAAACTCAGAGTGTCCTGTGTCCACAGTTTTGACCCCTGGAGAGAAATCAGCCTTGCGGGAATTAAAAACACAGACAGAAGTGGTAATATGCAGAGCAGATAAGGGTGGTGCTATCGTCGTGATGGATAGATCCCAATATTTAGCTGAAGCTGATCGCCAACTTTCACAAGCAGACACTTATCAAGTGTTACGAGAGGATCCCACAAAACATCTACAGGACCGTATAAAGGAAATTACGGTGGTTGCCTTAGAAAAACGATTAATTACTAAGAAGGAATGGAAATTCCTTAATGAACCTTCCCCTACCGTTGCTCGACTATATCTGGTGCCCAAGATACACAAGTGTTTGAGGAATCCACCGGGGAGACCCATAGTCTCCACCAAAGGGTCTGTCTTGGAACCTCTTTCCATCTACATTGATACATATTTAAGACCACTAATGCCTACAATTCCTTCATATATAAAAGACACTTCTCATTTTTTAAACATTTTGATGGATTATTCGGAGTGGGCCAGTAAAGAATGTACACTTTTAGCAACGTTGGATGTATCTGCTTTGTATACGAGCATCCCCCAGTGTGCGGCATATGAAGTAGTCAGCACTTCTTTGCAAAAGTGTGATAGTTTTTCAGATGAGTTGATATCATTCATTTCCCAGCTAGCGGAACTCACCATTTTTGAGAATTATTTCCAGTTTGAAGACACACTTTATAAACAGATATCAGGGATAGCCATGGGTGCTACATGTGCCCCATCAATGGCGAACCTATATATGCAGGAATATGAACAACAGTGGCTGGCCTCTTCGCCTTACCAACACCATCTGGTCCTGTGGAAACGATTTATCGATGATGTTTTTGTTCTATGGGACGGTGAGGCTGAGGACCTAAAAAAATTTGTACATTGGTTAAATGGAGTCAATCCACACATCCAATTCACTAGCACCTGTCATCCTCAACATATAGTTTTTCTTGATGTGGAAGTTTGGAAGAGCTCGTCTGGTTGGGAGACTAGGGTGTATAAGAAATCCACTGACCGTAACACGTTATTACAATATAATAGTAAACATCCCCGGCAACTACGAGATAGCTTACCCCTATCCCAATTCATTAGGTACAGAAGAAACTGCTCCAGCATACAGGAATACAAAAAACAAGCCAAATTGTTGATGCGTGACTTTCATGCCCGGGGTTACCCGGACAGGATAGTTAAGGTAGCGTACAAACGGGCTCTAAATAACAATCGAGCGTTGTTGTTGCAAACCCGGGATAAGTCTTCTGTAGGGATAGAGAACGAGGGACATGTGAATTTTGTGACTCAGTATTCCCCGTTCAGTAAAAAAAAACTCAGATCATCCGTCGCCATCAAAATGTTTTAAGTACTATACCGGGTTTGATAGATAAACACATTCGTTGTGTGTGGACCCGTCTACAAAATCTAAAGGAGATCTTGAGCCCGGCGAAATTACAAAAAGAAAGAAGGGGTATAGAGGTGAGTGCCCGGGGACACAGAAGATGTGGTCATTGTAATGTGTGTACGGTCATGGATGAGGTGGATGACTTCGACTATCATGGTCAGCATTACAATTTGAGGCAGGCTACCACTTGTGATTCCGACCATGTGATATATGGGATTAAATGCCCATGCGGTCTTCTCTATGTGGGCCAGACTGCCAGAACTTTGCGAGTTCGTGTAGCGGAACATCGTAGTTGGATCAGATGTAAGGTCCAAGAGGCCCCTATAGTACTTCATTGCCTACAAAACAAACATTCTTTTGAAGAGCTGCGAGTGTTTGGAATAGAGACTGTATCAAATGGCAGAAGAGGTAGATCACAAGTACAAACGTTATTGTTCTTGGAACAAAGATGGATTTACCGACTCAACACAGTGATTCCAGGGGGTCTAAACAATATGATTGAGTGGCGAGCATGTGTGTGACCTCACTGCCACGTCATTCCTTAGCCCCTCCTATAAAAATGAGTAGCGGTACTCCGCATGCGCAGCGTCTTTTGGGAAAGCCGAAGAGCTTCATTGTAACACGCTCTTTTCTTTATTTCGAATAAATTGGTTTGCAGTAACAAAGGTATGATCTACTTTGTTTCATGAGACCCCCCAGTATGATGGTGCAAACATGATATTGACAACGGGCATGAAGATGCAGGTCGATATGTTCTCAGATGCCGTTATGATTTTTTGCAGACAAACGAAGACAGTGCCAGTTTCATTCAATGTTTACCCCCTGAGGAAGAATCGAAACGTGCAGAAAATGGTACCTTAGAGGTGGCGTTGGGGACGGAATTCAACCATTGTGGGACTACAGCACGTTCGTTGTTTGCAATTTCAAACAAGAACCATTTAATATCAAGATAAGTTCTAATTTTCAATTCAAGCGTAAAATGTTTGGCTAACAGCATTGTGAACCAGGTTTATGGTCGTTGATGTGATCGGAGTTGGCAGCTTCGGGGCAAGCCCCCCACATTGCTTAATTTTAAACTGAGACCATTGGTTCATTTACATCAATTTTTTAGCAAATTGAGAACTGTTGGCAAACTGGCTGTGTGAAATCTGGTATGATATTAGAACTTTTTCTTTATAATTGGAGGGCTTTTCACAGTTTAGTAAAATAAATAAAGTCGACAAACCTTAAATAACTAAATGAGTCAACCAGTGTCACTGTGATACCAGAGAGGGTAGGAGTAACCGACAAGTGGGGATGGGAACCCATAATCCAAGAAGTAGTTTTGGAGAGATTAAGATGAAGCCTATGGGACTGCAACCACCTGCTGAAGACAATTCAGCAGGACAAATCCAGAACTCGTGCGTCAGTGAAGTGGACAAGAAGAATATCATCTGCTTAAAAGTAGACACTGATATTACATTCATAAATAAGGACAGCCAGTGGGCTCAGTAAAGTATTAAACATGGGGGACAGAATGGTACCAAGGTAACAGATGAGAAGAAAATTCTGTCACAGGGATCATAACATGAAAGGAGTGATCAGCAAGGAAAGAAACAAACTATTGGTTAATCTGTCCATCAAGACTGATAGCCTTAAGGTGGGAAAGCAATAAGGTATGATATACAATAAAAGCAACAAATTGCAACCATACCCCTATCAATTGCACCATGAATTTCACTAGATAAGAAGCAAGAATGGTTTCTTTGCTATGTGAGGTCCTCAACCTCGACTGAGGAATATGAAGAAAACTGAAGGACTCAATATGGCTCTGCAGCTGCTGGAGCACTACCTTTACCATATATTTAGATACAAATGGCAAGCTGGATGCTTGCAGATAATTGGATGACTAGGATCTGGATTAGGCTTGGTAAATGTCTCCGACAGTTTACTTAGACATGGTTTCATAAAATTTCTTGCACAAGAACATGACAAAAGAAAAATCTTTGACGTAAATCTCTACAGCAGGATTCAATGCATCCAGTTAGCATTTTCCAGACAAACTTTGGGCCAATCAGGAAACAAGAATGAAGATCACCAGCAATACAAGATTTAAGAGCAGACTGGCTAGAGCCAGGACTACTGAGAGGAGCTGCTACTGCTGGGAAGGAATCTTTACCTGTAAGTATTTACCTGTTGAGAAATTCTCATACTCTTGGGGAAAAGGGAATTCTTTGGGTTTAAACTGATAAAATCTGTGTCTTAAATTTCTGTATTTTATAAAGTCAGTCAGGGCATTGTGTAACAAGTCAGTTTTCAGTTAGTGCTTCTTCCCCTTCCCCACAACTCCCATCCACCTCAGGCATAATTCTTGATTCATAGGCTCTTAAACCTGTTAAAGGAAAATGAGTGATCTTATTCGCTTTCAGGTACAACTGGTTATCTTCATTAGCAAGTTATTAGGCCTTAGGAATAGGTTAATTAAGGCCTTGCAGTTCATTTTAAGGTGAACATTAAAGAAAATCCCTTAAACTTAATGGGCCTGATTTTTGAAAGGCATTTACATGGTTTACAGTCCAGTAAACCATGTAAATGCCTTAAATGGGGATATGCAATGGCAGTTACATGGTTAGTGCCATTGAGTATCGCCCTCTAAGTCTCCTACACGCTCCGATGCTATCCAATTAGCATTGGGGCTTGTTGGGGGTGTTCCAGGGCAGAGCGGAGGCAGAGACTGTCACTAACCAGGCAGCAGCGATATTGAATGCTGCCCGGTTAGTAACCTGAGACTAAACGATAGGTGAGGAAAACCCTTGCTATCTTTAAGGTGAAGGAGCTAACCGGGCAGCATCCAATATCTCTGTTGCACGGTTAGCCTCTGCGACTTCCTGTGTCTGTGGCAATCACCGGATATTCAATGCTCAATATCAGGCCCATTAGGTATAACTGAGTGGAGGAGTAGCCTAGTGGTTAAAGCAGCTGCCTAGTACCCAGAAGATCAAGGGTTTGATTCCCATTGGCACTCCTTGTGACTTTGGGTAAGTCACTTTACCCTCCATTGCCTTGGCAGAAAAGGCTGGCAATCTACTTCCAGTGATACATTACCAAGAAAACCCAGAGGTAGCTGGTTCACTATGAGTCAACACTGACTTGATGGCACAAAAAAAATGTATAATTATATTAGTTCAAGTATTCCTATTCCTCTAGCAATTTTAAGTAAATAACTTAAATAGCTTAAAATTGAATGCAGACAGCAGTCCAGCAGGAAGATAAGGGCTATTCAGTCTTTTGCTCTGAGTGTCACATGTATGATTTTCTCACAGTTGGTGAGAGGTATTTGCTCACAGGGAATGAATCCAATCTCTGGACGCTAGAATTGCAGACTTAGAGGAGCTGAGACAGACAGAGAAGTATATTGATGAGACCTACAGGGACATTGTAGAGAAGTCCCACCTCCAATCTGGCAGCCTCTCTTTTCCTTATAAGAGAGGTCACGTGAAAGGAGAGCATCACCTTGGTGTGGCAGAAAGTGATCCTGTAGTTAGGACCTGTCCTCCAGGTGATGTAATATCCTCTTGTACAGAGGAGTTGTCTCCTGGGCCATGTGCCCATGAGGGAAGCATTAGGATGGCTGTTATAGCTGGTGATTTGATCATTAGGCATGTGGATAGTGGGTGGCTGGTGGACGTGAGGATCGCCTGGTAACTTGCCTGCCTGGTGCGAAGATGGCAGACCTCATGTGCTAACTAGATAATGTTTTAGATAATACTGTGGAGGATCCTGCTGCCTTGGTACATATCGTAAGAAGGTTCTGGAAGCCAAATTTAGGCTTTTAGATAGAAAATTGAAATCCAGAATATTCAGGGTAGCATTCTCAGAAATGCTTCCCATTCCATGCACAGGACCCAAGAGGCAGGCAGAGCTCCAGATTCTCAATGTGTGGATCAAACAATGGTGCAAGGAAAAGGGTTTGGGATTTTTAGGAACTAGGAAATATTCTGGGGAAGGGGTGAGCTTTTCCAAAAGGATGGGCTCCACTTCAACCAGGGTGGAACTAGGCTGCTGGCCTCAACCTTTAAAAAGGAGATACAGTAGCTTTTAAACTAGATAATGAGGGAAAGCTGACAGTCACCCAAGAGCACATAGTTCGGAATCATGTATCTTTGAGGGATACTACCAAAACAGGGAAGTTAGGACATCCCAATAAAAGTAAAAATAACCCAGATACCTTTAAGTAAAGATCAGGCTAAGTTGAAGATTCCAAATTACCCCTGTCAGCTGATAACCAGATTGTTAATATGAACCAAATACAATCTATGAAATGCCTGTGTGCAAATGCTAGAAGTCTAAAAAATAAAATAGGAGAACTAGAATATATAACATTATTTTATTTATTTAGCTGCATTTATATCCTGCTTTTCACCAGGTCAAAGTGGTTGGGGATACATTTAACATGAGGGGATATGAGACACATACACTAATACTTACAGGGAACGTGGGCAATGAAGGGTTAAGTGGCTTGCCCAAGACCACAAGGAGCACCTGCAGGACTAGAAACCCCAGTCCTTCCGGCCCAAGGTTGCTGTCCTCTAGTGGGATTTGAACCACCAACCTTCCGGCCTGTAGTACCTTGCCCCAACCACTAGGCCACTCCTCCCTCATAACATTAAATGAAAGGTTAGATATAATGGGCATCTTGGAGATGGGGTGGAAGATGGACAACCAATGGGATACCGTGATACCTGGATACAAACTATATCGTAATGATAAAATAGATCTAACTGGTAAAGGGGTTGCACTATATGTTAGAGAGGGTACTGAGTCAAACAGAATAAAGGTTTTGCAGGAAACAAAATACACTGTAGAATCTCTATGGATAGAAATCCCATGTAAAAAGGGGAAGACAATAGCAGTGGGGGGGGGGCACGGGGGGGGGGGGTTACTACGGTCCGCCTGGCTAGAATGAACAGATGGATGATAAAAGAAATCAGGGAAGCTAACAAAAGTTACAACATAGTAAAAATGAATGATTTCAATTACTTTGGTATTGACTGGATCAATGTCACTTCAGGACATGCTTAGAAGATATGTTTCTAGATGAAATAAATGACTGCTTCATGGAGCAGCTGATTCAGGATCCAGCACAAGGGGAAGCTATATTAGACCTAGTCCTTAGTAGAATGGAGGCTCTAGTGCAAGAGATAACAGGGCCACTTGGCAATAGTGATCATTTGATTTAATTATTGGAGGCACTAGCATTCAAAAGAGACACTATGATAAAATGAGGAAAATGGTTAAGAAAAAATTAAAAGATGCAGCTGCAAAAGTTAAAGGTTTCCAAGCATGGTGTTGTTTAAAAATACTATCTTGGAAGCCCAGACCACGCTTTAAGAAAGGTGGAAGGAAGGTCAAACAACTGCTAGTATGGTTTAAAGGTGAGGCTGTTGTAGCCAAAAAAGTATCTTTTAGGAAATGGGAAAAGGAGCCAAATGACAAAAACAGTAAACAACATAAGCGCTGGCAAGTTAGATGCAAGGCATTGATAAGGCAGGCAAAGAGAGAATTTGAAAAGAAGCTTGCCATAGAAGCAAAAACACATCATAAAAACTTTTTCAAGTACATTTGTAGCAAAATACTTGTTAGAGAGTCAGTAGGACTATTAGATGATAGAGGGATAAAAGGGGCGCTAAGGGAGGACAAGGCCATAGTGGAGAGACTCAATGAATTGTTTGCTTCGTCTTTACTGAAGAAGATGTAGGGATGTTACCCATGCCTAAGATGGGACTGGAAGTCTGCATAGTAAGGGAGCAGAAGCGGCAACTAGTAAAAAAACTGAAATCATGGCGCAGCACTGGAGCCCTAAGGCAAGTGCTGCATCACAGTTTCACAGCCATTGACACCGCTGCAGGCACTGAAGAGGAGGAGTAGCAGCAGCGGCAATCACCACCTCCGGAGGGCCAATGCTCTAGGCAACTGCCCAGTTTGCATGATGGTAGCACCAGCCCTGGTTGGGGGGAGGGGGAGTGAGGGGGGAGAAAGAGGCTGACATACATGAATCAAGAGAGAGGTCTGGAGTGATAGTGTCTAATGATGTCAAGGTAGCCAAACCATGTGGCAAGGCAGTGGCCAAAGTAAAAGGGTTACTGGACTGCATTGAGGGGGCAAAACCAGTTGAATAAGGAAGAGTAGCTGCCTCTTTATAGGTCATTAGTGAGGTTGCACTTGGAATACTTGAGGGGCTAATTGGCAGCAGTGACTAACACTGATAAAGTGGATAGCCATCGCTGCTGAATGTTTAACCCAGATATTCGATGCCAGGGCCATATGCGGCCAACAGCATTGAATATCCAGGTTGGCCAGATAGTGAGTTAGCTAACTGGCTTCCTGCTGCTGGCTGGTTAGCTAAAGCAGCTAAAGATAGTAACTGAAATGGCTGACCTATCTTTAGCTGCTTTGGATAACTGTCTGGTGGCTGAATATCACTGCCAGCCGGTTATCCCCAGGTGCCACCTCCATCTCCACCTCCCGGAACGTCTAGCTGGCTAGCATCGGCAAAACCATGGATTGCCCGCATATGCTTAGGGCCGTCCCTGGGAGCATGGGTAAGTCACAAAGCACACATATTCTTTATAAATTACATGCTGTCAAGCAGATTGTTCCGAAGCTGGTGTAAATGTTTGCACCTTCAATCAAGCCATGATTAATAAATAATTATTTATCCCTGCAAATGCAACCTGTGCTGTTGAGTCAGTGCTGACTCTTGGCAACCAAGCAGCTCCTGGGTTTTCTTGGCAAGCTGTGACCAGAAGTAGATTGCCAGGCCTCTCTTCTGAGGCAATGGAGGATTAAGTGACTTTCCCAAGGCCCCAAGGAAGGTCAGTGGGAACTAAATCCTGGTCTCTCTGGTCACAAGGCCATTGCTCTAATCACTAGGCCAAGGATCTCCAACTCCAGCCCTGGAGGGCCACAAACCAGTCAGATTTTCAGGATATCCCTAATGAATATGCATGAGATAAATTTGAATAAATGGGGGCAGTGCATGCAAATATATCTCATGCATATTCATTAGGGACATCCAGAAAACCTGATTGGTTTGTGGCCCTCCAGGTCTGGAATTGGAGTCTCCTGCACTATGCTACTCCTCTACTCCCTAGTATTTAATAAAGACACATAGGCTAGAAATAGGTGCCTACTTGCCCGATCAGCATAGGCGACCTGTTATCAAATTGCCCCCTACAGTATGTGCACACATTTACACCATCTTTAAAGCAGGTGTAAATTTGTTTGTACATTTTGATGTCACTGAGTCTGATTCAAGGGGCTTATTTTTTTAAAGGTACCTTGGTGCCTGCCACCTATATAGAATGCTACCAAAATAGATGCACTTAACACCAGTCAATGTCTTATCATTTCCACATATATAAAATATATAGAAATTGTCCTTATTTTAAACAATTTTGTTGTTCCTAAGTCGTGTTCTTCACATACTCGCTACACACATTTATCTAGAAAAAAGGATCATCGGGAATGGCCACCAAGGGGCTATTACTCTATTCACTTTATAGCACGATTTGTTGGTTTTGAAGTGTGCATGGTGAATAGTATAAGCTGGTCCTGCACAAGAAAGATAGAAAACAAACATTTTTGGGAGGCAAATGAAGAGTAACAACAACAACATATGTGGCTGAAATAAGCTACTTGGTGGCCGTTCCCAATGCCTCTTTTTCATACATAAATGTGTGTGGAAACAGTGTGGAAAACACGACTTAGGAAAGTTATTTTTTTAAATAAGGGTCATTTCTGTGAATTGTATATTTGCAGCCGTTATAAATAGGAGCCTTATTAAACTTTTATCATAGACTTCCTGTTATAAAATTACTCCTATTATGCAAAGCAACAGCATTACAGTATGCAACAGAATAGAAATATCTCAGTCCAGAGTGACACACTAGTTCCCAAAAGTTCTGTTCTTCCAGAGTTGGATGCGGCCAGTGGTCCCCAACCCAGTCCTATGGGGCCCACCGGCCAGTCAGGTTTTCGGGATATCCCTAATGACTATGCATGAGATATATATGCATTAGAGATATCCTGCCAACCTGACTGGTTTGTGGCCCTCCAGGGCTGGATTTGGAGACCCCTGCCTTACACCTCTGTCATTTAAGATTGTGAGTGGGCAAGGTACAGATGTCCTAGACATCAAAAGGGTATATAGAATGTGTCACATTCCTCCTCGATTCTCACCACCACCACCAAAAAGTTGTCTAATAGACAATTTTTTGGTGGTGGTGAGAAGTGAGGAGGACTGTGACAAATTCTATCTAACCTTTTTGATGTCTTGGACATCTGCACCTTGCCCACTCACAATCTTAAATGACAGAGGTGTAAGGCAGGGGTCTCCAAATCCAGCCCTGGAGGGCCACAAACCAGTCAGGTTGGCAGGATATCTCTAATGCATATATATCTCATGCATAGTCATTAGGGATATCCCGAAAACCTGACTGGCCGGTGGGCCCCATAGGACTGGGTTGGGGACCACTGCATGGAAGTCTCCTTAATTTAAAAATGCAAATTTAGATGCAGTAATGTTGGGGGAGGGGAGTTCAAATTGAGTTCTGAACTTCATGATGATGGCATTCATTTGAAATGAATTTGCTTTTACTTTTCATTTTATTTGCATTCTCATAGACAGGATTAATCATGACGTGAAGACATGGCAATGCAAAACAACATGTTTTATTTTAAAAGAAATAGTGAGTATTTTGCTTTCCCTGGCTTCCTGCCAAATCGGTGCACAGCTCAGCTTATCTTGAACACAACTGATGGCTGCAGGCTGCCCAGTCTTGCGGGTAATTAGTTCAGCATACCGCCATTTGGATAAGTGATTGCATCTAACAACATTCCAGTATACATGGTAGAGTGCAGAAAAAGTGGTTGTGTGTTTGTAGAAACTAACAGGAAAGGTACAAGATAGCAGCACCCTCAGGATTTGAAAGTGAGATCCCATGCCAACCATTTGATGGCATCTGTACTTTTCTCTTATGAATTCCATATTTGCTTAGCCTCCACCTTCAGTATTTTAGGCACCAATGAGATCCACTTAATGAATCCGAGCCTCTGGTAAAATGAGCAGAAAATCTTAAATGCAGCTCTGAATACCTTTAATAACACTTGAAAGTCAAAATGTACACCGGGTCTCAGCATACAAGGGCATACGGTGAGAAAACAGCCAAAATCAAGTTCAGGCCGTCTACACCTGTACCAAGCCCAATAACATCAATGACCCAGTGATTAGCAACTGGCGATACCCACACCAAGCTTCTTAAAAGTAAAAATACCAGCACTTAACTTGAGAGCCAGGTAGGGAAACAAACACACGCCAGCCACCGTATGCCCTTGTATGCTGAGACCCGGTGTACATTTTGACTTTCAAGTGTTATTTAAGAAGAAACACATATGTGTATATTGGAGTGATTTTCGTGTTTTGTGATATTTTTCACTCCGTGAATTTTGACCAATTGTATTTGGGCTCTGAATACCTTTGGCAGCAATGTTCCTGTGAAGCTGATGGGAATCCTCCACCTTTGCTGCTGCTGGTGGGGAGAGGTGCTGCAATATCAGGTTTCAGCCTGAAAATGAAATATCACAGCACCTCTTCCCCACCAGCACTGGCAGAAGACTCCTGTGCAGCTTTGTGGGAAAACTGCTTGGCACCTAGGGTAACAAGAAGTGGAAGTCTGGTCTCTTTTGTAGTACAGTAGCTGGCTGCATCTTCGGCAGTCAGGCTTCATCATAGCATGGAGACATGCTTAACTTTTATGCATAGTGAGATCCGAGGTTCTCTGGATGCCGGTCAGGTAGCGCTTCTTGTATCACTGGATTTGTCTTCAACATTTGAACTTGTGGATCATGACTTGTTGCTTATTCGGTTGGCAGATATTGGTTTGGGTCATACTGTGCTTAGATGGTTTTCTTCTTTGTCAGATTGTATGTTTACAGTAGAATGTGATTCTATTAGATTCTGTATTCAGAGTATTTCTTGTGGGGTTCCTCAGGGCTCGATTCTCTTGCCACTGTTTAATTTTTTGGCTCCTTTGGCATTTTTAGTTCAGTCTTCTGGTATTTCAGGTTATTTTTTGTTGATGACATTCAACTAATTGCCCTTTTGCTCCTCAGTCTTTAGATAATGCAGCTTTTGAACTGTTGTTTGGAGGTGATTTCCCTATGGCTTAAATCACTTTGATTAAAACTGAATTTGGATAAGTGTAAGGCTATGAGGATTTCTGGCCAGTCGGATCCAATTATGTTAGCACCAACCTTGGAGGGTTCAAAGATATTGTTGGTCTCTTCGTTGAGGATCTTAGGATGCATTTTTGATTCACAATTTACTTTTATTCCTCAAATTTCATATATAGCCAAAACGTGTTTTTTTGCTCATTGGACAATCAGAGCTCTTCGGTCTGTTTTGGACAAAATAGCTCTTTCCATGCCTACTCGTGTCTTGGTGATTAGTAGATTAGACTATGGCAATTTTCTCTATAGTGGCTGTCCTTTATATTCTCTAAAACATCTGCAATTAGTGCAGAATGTAGTGATTAAGCTACTCACAAGTTCTAGTCCTTTGAACCATGTTACTCTTCTTCTTTGGAACCATGTCATCCTTCTTCTTTGGAATTACAGGGCTTAAAAGGGAGAGAGGAGGCATTGTGGGTTAAACTAGAAAGAGGGAAAGAGAAATCTATTTGCATTGGTATGATATACAGACCTCCCTCACAAGAGGAAGAGGTGGACAGAGAGTTAATTGAAGACATACGCAGCATTGCTAGGAAAGGGGAAGTGCTACTGATAGGAGATTTCAATTTGCCAGATGTTGATTGGCACATTCCTGCTGCAGTATCATCTAGAAGTAAGGAGATCCTGGATTCTCTACAGGGAGAACTATTCAGGCAATTGGTAACAGACCCAACACGTGAGGGGGCCATACTGGACTTGGTGCTTACCAATGGTGAAAGTGTTTGATGTTGTAGTGGGAGATCATTTTGCATCCAGTGATCACCAGATGGTGTGGTTCAGTATTAGGAGTAGCGCTGTTAGAATCCATTCCAAGGTGAGGATCTTAGACTTTAGGAAGACTAACTTTGCAAAGATGGGCCAATACCTCAGGGAGTCGTTAGTGGGATGGGAACAGCTGGGGGATGTAGAAAAACAGTGGGCAAAACTGAAAGGGGGTATTTTAAGGGCAACCAACCTTTTTGTTAAAATGGTAAATAAAGGCAAAAGGAAAAGGAGACCGCTATGGTTTTCGAAGGAAGTAGCTGAAAAAGTGAAGAAAAAGAGGGAGGCCTTCATGAAATACTAAAGATCACAGAGAGAGGAAGACAGGCATCAGTATTTGGAAAAACTTAGAGAAGCTAGCAAAGTAGTCAAGAAGGCAAAGATTCAAAAGGAGGAGGAAATAGCCAATGCAATAAAATGGGGGGATAAGACATTTTTCAGATATATTAGTGAGAAGAGGAAGGGCAAAAGTGGTATTGTCAGACTCAAGGGTACAGGGGGGGGAATATGTAGAAGCTGATAAGGATAAAGCGGAATTGCTTAACAAATATTTTTGTTCTGTGTTCACAGATGAAGAACCAGGAGCAGGACCTCAGAAAACACCCACAAATAAGAACAGAAGCGAGGGACATCTTGAACAATTTTCAGAAGACTGTGTTCGTGAGAAACTAGCTCAACTTAAAGTAGACAAAGCGATGGGACCGGATGGGATACACCCTAGAATACTGAGGGAACTTGGGGACGTTCTAGCAACTCCACTGACTGACCTTTTCAATGCCTCGTTGGAGTCAGGAGTGGTGCCAAAAGACTGGAGAGAGGCTCATGTGGTGCCTTTACACAAAAGCGGAAGTAAGGATGTGGTTGAAAACTACAGGTTAGTTTAACTTCGGTGGTGAGTAAATTATTGGAAACGCTGCTGAAAGAGAAAATAGGGAGGTTTCTGGAGTCCAGCGGATTACAGGATCCGAGGCAGCATGGATTCACCAGAGGCAAGTCTTGTCAGACAAAGCTGATTGATTTCTTTGACTGGGTGACCAGGGAGTTGGACCGAGGGAGAGCTCTAGATGTGGTGTATTTAGATTTCAGTAAAGCCTTTGACACTGTTCCTCACAGGCAACTTATAAACAAAGTGAGCACCCTAGGGATGGACCCTAAAGTTACTGCTTGGGTTAGAAATTGGTTGGGTGGGAGGCGACAAAGAGTACAAGTAAATGGAGCTCAATCTGAGGAGAAGGATGTTACCAGTGGTGTGCCCCAGGGATCTGTCCTTGGTCCGATTCTTTTTAACATCTTTGTTAGTGATATAGCGGAAGGGCTGTCGGGTAAGGTTTGCCTCTTTGCAGATGATACCAAAATCTGCAATAGAGTAGACACCCAGGAAGGTGTAGATAACATGAGGAGGGATCTAGCTAAGCTTGAAGAATGGTCTAGAATTTGGCAGCTGGGATTTAATGTTAAAAAATGTAAGGTCATGCATTTGGGCTGCAGCAATCCAAGGGAGCAATACAGTATAGGAGGTGAAGTACTTTTGTCCACTAAAGAAGAGCGGGACCTAGGCGTGGTTGTGTTTGATGATCTTAAAGTAGCTAAACAGGTATAAAAGGCGATGGCAAAAGCTAGAAGGATGCTTGGGTGCATACGGAGAGGAATGGCTAGCAGAAAAAAGGAGGTGATAATGCCTCTGTATCAGTCTTTGGTGCGACCTCATTTGGAGTATGGTGTGCAATTCTGAGACCGCACCTTCAAAAGGATGTGAACAGGATGGAGTCGGTGCAGAGGGTGGCTACTAAAATGATTAGTGGGCTTCATTATAAAGCATATGAGGACAGACTTAAGGATCTTAATATGTACACCTTAGAGGAAAGGCGGGATAGAGGTGATATGATTGAGATGTTTAAATACCTCCGTAGTAATAGGTCAGCTCGTAAATGCTGTACAATATACTTCAAAAAATCAGGCGTTCAATATATCAAAAATGGGAAATACATCCAAAAGCAATCGCTTGTTTGAGCAAAAAATATAGTTAAATAAACTATATCTAACAACAACCGGGTGGTCTCAGAACTTCATAGCTTCTATCCCAAAGACTCAAAGGTCAAACTCAAGGGAACAGAAGCTAAATAACATCAACGACCCCCATTGGTAGCTAGCAGTGATATAGTTAAATAACCTGCCCCATATGCATCAATGCAACTCTCTTCTTCACTAATGATAGCACTGGACCAGGTACATAGCGTTCTTCTTCACACCGCTAGAAGCACACTCAAACAAACTTTTCAAACCGATCCAAGCTCCACAATCATCCCAACGCCTCCCCCCAGCGCCTTCGGAGCGTTTCTCCTCAGAGGGTTCTTCAGGGGATTTACTGGATCACAAAAACCGCTGCCCACGTCTATTTGTTTAAGCTTTTCATGAGTTGAGAAAGATTGGAAGCTGGCAAGATTCTATGGTGTTTGCCGTGGGCAGTGCTATCATTAGTGAAGAAGAGAGTTGTATTGATGCATATGGGGCTGGTTATTTAACTATATCACTGCTAGCTACCAATGGGGGTCGTTGATGTTATTTAGCTTCTGTTCCCTTGAGTTTGACCTTTGAGTCTTTGGGATAGAAGCTATGAAGTTCTGAGACCACCCGGTAGTTGTTAGATATAGTTTATTTAACTATATTTTTTGCTCAAACAATCGATTGCTTTTGGATGTATTACCCATTTTTGATATATTGAACGCCTGATTTTTTGAAGTAAATACCTCCGTGGCATAAATGTTCAGGGAGAGAGCCTCTTTCAATTGAAAGCAAGTTCTGCTACGAGGGGACATGGGATGAGGGTGAAGGGAGATAGATTCAGGAGTGATATGCGGAAATATTTCTTTACGGAAAGAGTAGTGGATCCATGGAATAGTCTCCTAGTGGAGGTGGTAGAGATGAGGACAGTAACTGAATTAAAAAAAGCATGGGACCAACACAGAGGATCTCTAAAGGTAAAAAGTGGACTGTTGTAGTTGTTATTATGGAAGGACAGACTAGATAGGCCATGTGGTCTTTTTCTGTCATCATGTTTCTATGTTTCTATGTTTCAAGCTCACCATTGGTTGCCTATAATATTTTGTATTGTTTAAAGTACTTCTGATAACTCAGAAGGCCTTTAATCTGGCTTTCCATATTACCTTTCTGACCTACTCATTCCCTACATGCTGAAGCAATCTTTGCACTCCCAGTCTCACAATCAATTTATGATATACGCCAGCAAGACAACCTGCCCTGCACTGCCTGTAAACTCCGTTGCTAACTCAGTGCTTGAATAACTCTTGCTGCTTGGCCTGTTTTCTCCATTACTGCTTGTATGTAACATACTGCATAGCCGCAGACTCAACTGCGGCTTGTTAATAATAACTATGCTGCATTGCTACCTCTCTGCTTGTTAGATTGCATTTGCTGCATAGCCCCTCTCAGTGCCTTCTATGGCTCCGCATCACATTGTCTTCCCTTCCCTCATTCTCCCTAATTGTTTCCCCACCTACCAACACCATCACTACTTCACTCCTCATCCCTCCCTTACTGCCCCCTCCATTCTATCTTCTACCCTACCATCAGCTCTCTGGCTTTATCACTCTCTCCCTCTCATCCAACCATCCCCACTCTCTCTAAAGCTACCTCACCCTCATTTCTGCCGCACTGTCTCCTCTCTACCCCATACTCTGCTACTCCTTCCCCTCTTCTCAGCCGGTGATATCAACCCCAATCCTGGCCCCCCTAGATTTCTCTCTCACTCTGAGAAGAGGTCCTCTCGCAGCATGTCTAATCTTATCAATATCCCTCTCCTTTCCCCTTCCGCTCTTCCTTTCTCATGTGCCTTGTGGAACACGCACTCTGTCTCTTCTAAACTTGCTTTAACTCATGATCTTTTTATCTCTAATGCCCTACACCTCCTTGCTTTAACTGAGACCTGGCATCTCCCAGATGACACTGCATCTATGGCCACTCTGTCATGGGGGCTTTCAGTTCTCCCACACGCCTCGTCTCACTGGTTGTGGTGGTGGTACTTTCTCCCTCCTGCCAATTCCAACCCCTCATCCTACCTCAGTCTCACTCCTTCCTCTCTTTTGAAGTCCATTTTATCCACCTCTTCACTCCACTTCCTCTCCGAGTTGCTGTTATTTATCGTCCTCCTGACATGTCTGCTTCTACCTTTTCTCACCGACTTTAACTCATGGCTATCCGTCTTTCTTGTCTCCTCCTCCCCCACTCTTATTCTTGGGGATTTCAACATTCATGTCGATAATCCCTCTGATCCTCATGCTTTAAAGCTCCTCTCCCTTACCTCCTCGTTCGACCTCCAACTCTGCTCCATTGCCCCCACTCACCAGCTTGGCCACTGCCTGGACATGATACTCTTCTCTAACTGCTTACCCTCCAACTTCTGTAACTCAGTTCTTCCCTTATCTGACCATCACCTATTAAGCCTTTTTCTTCACCTCTTTCTTCCATTTTGTTATCTAATTCTGTTGACGAGGCAGTAACCTCCTATAATGCTGCTCTTTTCTCGGCCTTGGATGCTCGCCCCGCCCATCCCACGTCCTGTGAGGCGTTCTACACCCCAGCCCTGGCTCACATCCAATACCCTCTATCTTCGTTCCAGTGCCCGCTCAGCTGAGCGTGTGTGGCTCAAATCCCGCTCCCTTGCTGACCTTCTACACTTCAAATTCATGCTTGTCTCTTTCCAGTCAGCCATAGCTCTTGCTAAACAAGACTATTATGTCCATTTGACTAACTCCCTTGCTTCTGATCCTCGCCATCTCTTTACTACTCTTAGTTCTCTCCTCAAGGTGCCTCCGCCTGCAGTCCCTCCCTCCCTTCCTGACCAAACCCTGGCTGACTACTTCCATGACAAAATCCACAGAATCACCCTCCAATTCCCCACTATTCCAACTACTTCATCTACTTCCCCTCTTCACTCTCTACCCTCCCCCCCCCCCACCTCTGCTACTTTCTCTTCCTTCCCTATGATCTCTGATGAGGAAACCACACTCCTTCTTTCTTTCTCCAAACTCACCACCTGTTCCTCTGATCCTATCCCCACCCACCTCCTAAGCCCCATCTCTTCCGCTGTTATCCCTTCCATCTCTTATATTCTCAACCTATCGCTCTCCTCTGCAATTTTCCCTGCAGATTTCAAGCATGCTGTGGTCACTCCTCTCCTCAAGAACCCCTCACTTGATCCCACCTGTCCTTCTAACTATCGACCCATCTCTCTCCTTCCCTTCATATCTAAACTACTTGAACGTGCTGTCCACCGCCGCTGCCTTGACTTCCTCTCCTCTCATGTCCTCCTGGATCCTTTACAGTCTGGTTTTCGTCCCTTACACTCTAATGAAACGGCTCTTACCAGAGTCTCCAGTGACTTGTTCCTGGCAAAATCCAAGGGCCTCTACTCTGTTCTCATCCTTCTTGACCTCTCTGCTGCTTTTGACACTGTTGACCACAACCTTCTCTTTGTTACCCTGTCTTCGCTTGGCTTTAGCAGCTCTGTACTATCCTGGTTCTCCTCCTACCTCTCCCATCACTCTTTCAGTGTGTGTTCTGGTGGCTCCTCCTCCTCTGCTACCCCACTCCCAGTTGGAGTCCCCCAAGGATCCGTCCTGGGTCCGCTCCTTTTCTCTCTATATACCCAGTCCCTTGGTGCGCTTATCTCCTCCATGGCTTTCAGTACAATCTCTATGCTGATGACTCCCAAATCTACCTCTCTACGCCTGTAATCTCTCCGATTATCCAGACCAGGATCTCTGCCTGCCTTTCTGACATTGCTGCCTGGATGTCTCACTGCCGCCTGAAGCTGAATATGGCCAAGACTGAACTCCTTATCTTTCCCCCCAAAACCTCCCCTCCTCTTCCTCCTTTTTCAGTCTCTGTGGAAAACTCAGTAATCCTTCCTGTTTCCTCAGCCCGCAATCTGGGGGTTTTGTTTGACTCTTCTCTCTCTTTCTCTACACATATCCAGCTCGTAGCTAAGACCTGCCGTTTCTTTCTTTACAATATCGGCAAGATCCGCCCCTTCCTTTCTGAGCATACTACTAAAACCCTTATCCACTCCTGAGTCACCTCTCGTCTTGACTACTGCAACCTGCTCCTTGCTGGTCTCCCTCTGAGTCATCTCTTTCCCCTTCAGTCTATTCAACATTCTGCTGCACGACTAATCTTCCGTCAGCCTCGCTATACCCACATTACTCCTCTTCTCAAGTCACTTCACTGGCTCCCTGTCCGCTTTCGCATCCAGTTCAAACTTCTCCTCCTGACCTTTAAGTGCATTCACTCTGCTGCTCCTCAGTACCTTTTATCTCTTATCTCTCCTTACAACCCCTCTCGGAAACTCCGCTCTTCTAACAAACTACTTCTGTCTTTGCCCTTCACTCCTACTGCTAACTCCAGACTTCGCTCATTTTACCTTGCTGCACCTTACGCCTGGAACATGCTACCGGTGTCTATATGCCAGGCACCCTCTCTAGCCCTCTTTAAATCCAGGTTGAAATCTCACCTCTTCTCTGCTGTTTTCAGATCTTGACTTCTGTGTCGTGACTAGATTGTATGTACCGTGTTTTGTCTTGACTTGATTGTTAGCTCTATGTTTGTCTTGATTAGATTGTAAGCTCTGATGAGCAGGGACTGTCTCTTACATGTCTGTACAGCGCTATGACTGGCAGCGCTATAGAAATGCTCAATAGTGAGAGTAGTAGTGATACCAGTTATTAATTGTGCTAGATGAAAATATATGCATTCGTCAGCAAGTTTTTTTCTTGCTCCGACATTATGGAACTCACTTCCATTATATATACGTGAAGTTTTTTTTTTCAAAAGAGTCTCAAAGCTTATTTTTTTGATCAGGCCTTTGGTGGTTCTGAGAGGTGAGGGGGTCCCTTGCCTGACTGCACTACACAGTTTATTTTTTTTGTTGTTGCCCTTTTGCTTTTTTTTTATTTTATTTGACCTTGGGGTTTTTTTTGTTTTATATTTATACATAAGACTTTAAGGGCCTGATTCTGAGACGTGGGTTGCGGGGCTGCAAGTCCCGGCAGGATGTGCAGCCCCACAAGCCATCCAGGCTCGATTCCGCTCCGGCTCACCCAGTACATCCTGAGCAGTAGGATGGGGAGAGCCGGGAGGGGGTGGGATCTGTGCGGAGCAGGGGCAGGCCAGGTCATGGCCCTGTACATCCTGCAGGGTCCAGGTGATGTGCTGCTTATTCCAACTCGAAGGTTGAATAAGCAGCATTGACCCGGTGATCAGGTGGGGTCTCTGCTGCCTGATCCATGCCCTGGCTAGTCAGCTGTGGGATGGGTGGCAGGGAAAAGGGGGAACCGAGCCGCATCAGCCAGGGGACCCTTTGGGGAAGACATCCCTGCAGGCAGGGGGATGCTGGGCCTTCCTTGGGCTCAATTCTGGTTACCATGTGAACATTTAGTTTCTGCAGTCCAGAATCGGGCCCTAATGGGTCCTTCTTGCATGGGGCCGTCCAGACAGCCTAGACGTGCTTCTTCGTGAATTGGGCTCTAAGTATTATTTATTTTTTGCATTGTTTGTGTTTTGATAGGATATTGATTTTTATGTATATTGTAAATTGCTTTTATTAGTATTGTAAACCACTTTGATTTTTTACTAAAAGGCAGTATATCAAGTACACAGTAAGCTAAACTTTTTTAAGTTGGATATTGTAGTGCTTTCCGGGTTTTTTATTTATTTAACATTGCTTATATACTGCCTTTCTACAATCCAAGGTGGTTTACATAGAACATAACAGAATTACAATGCCTGAATAGCTGCTATACAAGGAACAAGAACATATCAGAACATCTGTATTTGGAAAAACTTAGAGAAGCTAGCAAAGTAGTCAGGAAGGCAAAGATTCAAAAAGAGGAGGAAATAGCCAATGCAATAAAATGGGGGGATAAGATATTTTCAGATATTTTAGTGAGAAGAAGAAGGGCAAAAGTGGTATTGTCAGACTCAAGGGTGCAGGGGAGGAATATGTAGAAGCTGATAAGGATAAAGTGGAATTGCTTAACAAATATTTCTGTTCTGTGTTCACAGATGAAGAACCAGGAGCAGGACCTCAGAAAACACCCACAAACAGGAACAGAAGTGAGGGACATCTTGAACAATTTTCAGAAGACTGTGTTCGTGAGAAACTAGCTCAACTTAAAGTAGACAAAGCAATGGGACCGGATGGGTACACCCTAGAATACTGAGGGAACTTGGGGACGTTCTAACAGCAACACTGACTGACCTTTTCAATGCCTCGTTGGAGTCGGGAGTAGTGCCAAAGGATTGGAGAGAGGCTCATGTGGTGCCTTTACACAAAAGCGGAAGTAAGGATGTGGTTGAAAACTATAGGCCGGTTAGTTTAACTTCGGTGGTGAGTAAATTATTGGAAACGCTGCTGAAAGAGAAAATAGGGAGGTTTCTGGAGTCCAGCAGATTACAGGATCTGAGGCAGCATGGATTCACCAGAGGCAGGTCTTGTCAAACAAATCTGATTGATTTCTTTGACTGGGTGACCAGGGAGTTGGACCAAGGGAGAGCCCTAGATGTGGTGTATTTAGATTTCAGTAAAGCCTTTGACACTGTTCCTCACAGGTGACTTATAAACAAACTGAACACCCTAGGGATGGACCCTAAAGTTACTGCTTGGGTTAGAAATTGGTTGTGTGGGAGGCTACAAAGAGTACAAGTAAATGGATCTCACTCTGAGGAGAAGGATGTTACCAGTGGTGTGCCCCAGGGATCTGTCCTTGGTCCGATTCTTTTTAACATCTTTGTTAGTGATATAGTGGAAGGGCTGTCAGGTAAGGTTTGCCTCTTTGCAGATGATACCAAAATCTGCAATAGAGTAGACACCCAGGAAGGTGTAGATAACTAGAGGAGGGATCTAGCTAAGCTTTAAGAATGGTCTAGAATTTGGCAGCTGGGATTTAATGTTAAAAAATGTAAGGTCATGCATTTGGGCTGCAGCAATCCAAGGGAGAAATGTAGTATAGGGGGTGAAGTACTTTTGTCCACTAAAGAAGAGCGGGACCTAAGCGTGGTTGTGTCTGATGATCTTAAAGTAGCTAAACAGGTATGAAAGGCGATGGCAAAAGCTAGAAGGATGCTTGGGTGCATACGGAGAGGAATGGCTAGCAGAAAAAAGGAGGTGATAATGCCTCTATAAAAGTCTTTGGTGCGATCTCATTTGGAGTATAGTGTGCAATTCTGGAGACCGCACCTTCAAAAGGATGTGAACAGGATGGAGTCGATGCAGAGGGTGGCTACTAAAATGATTAGTGGGCTTCATTATAAAGCATATGAGGACAGACTGAAGGATCTTAATATTTACACCTTAGAGGAAGGGCTGGATAGAGGTGATATGATTGAGATGTTTAAATACCTCCGTGGCATAAATGTTCAGGGAGAGAGTCTCTTTCAATTGAAAGCAAGTTCTGCTACGAGGGGACATGGGATGAGGGTGAAGGGATATAGATTCAGGAGTGATATGTGGAAATATTTCTTTACGGAAAGAGTAGTGGATCCATGGAATAGTCTCCCAGTGGAGGTGGTAGAGATGAGGACAGTAACTGAATTCAAAAAAGCATGGGGCAAACACAGAGGATCTCTAAAGGTAAAAAGGGGACTGTTGTAGTTGTTGATATGGAAGGACAGACTAGATAGGCCATATGGTCTTTTTCTTTCATCATATTTCTATGTTTCTATATAATTAGTACTTACCACATCGCTCTGATCATTGTACATTGAGTGCGAACTATGTACAGGCGAGGGGGAGTAACTGGGGAGTAAGGGGGTTAAAGGGACTGATGGCCAGGACTATGAGGACTGAAAGAGAGGGAGGGATGTTGGCTAAAGTAGAGGTTAGTTAATACTTGGTTCTAGGTCACACTGGAGTGTAGATCTTGAGTTATATCCATGGTGAAGCATTTGTGGAATGGGACAGTTTTGAGTTTCTTCCTAAAGGCAGAGTGATCTGAGCATTCTCGCAAATCAATTGGGAGCGCATTCCAAGTGGTAGAAGCAAATAGAGAGAATACATGGTTACATATGGACTGCTTGCTTTGATTCTTTGAGCTGGGGCGGTAAGGAGATTGTGGGAGTTGTGATGGCGGAGCCTGTTGTTCTTGGGTCTTGAGAGAAGAGGGTGGAGTCAGTTTGCCAACTCATTTTGTGTAACTTTGTGTGTCAAGATGAGTGCCTTGTACCTTATTCTTGCATGAACGGGGAGCCAGTGCAGGTGTTGTAGAACAGGGGTGATGTGTGCTTGTTTAGAGATTCTGTGGATCATTCTTGCTGTAATGTTTTGTGCCATTTGGAGAGATTGTAATGATTGTTTGGAGAGTCCATAATAGTCAAATGTAGGTATAGTTATTGCTCTGCACCCAGTACAGAATAGGTCTGGGCTTAGTAGTGGGCAGAGGTTCTTTAAAGTTTGCAATTTATAGTAGATGGATTGTGCTGTCCATTTTATTTGTGCCTGAAAGTTAAGCTTGTGGTCGAGGATTATATCCAAGTACTCAACTTCGCTTTTTTCCAAGTTGTATTGATTGTGGGGGGAGTATGATGCATCTGAGGATATATGTAGTGCCTCAGTCTATTCCTGATTGATGAGGAGGTTGTTTTGTTGGATCCACTGACTCACTTTAGAGGAGCATTTGTAAATATTGCTGAAGTCTGGTGAAGAAGTTTTGAATGGCTTGAAGAATATAATTTAACTCCTGTGACAACTTTGCTGTGAGTTCTAGCTGTCTATTATTTATTGTTGTCTTATTGGTGTGCTACTTCACCTCCCTGTTCCCTTTAGTTTTGCACTTCAGCTTTCTCAGCTGTATAACTTACCTTGCCTCTCTCAACTAACTGGCCTTTGTGTGGTAGCCAGGTTAACTGTTACTTTAAATTAAATATCTCTCCCTGCTCTGTCCCCAGAACCTGCTGCGTTTTAAACTTTTTTTCCTGCTCTAGCCTACCTGAGGGACTAACCCCTCCCCTATGCTGAGGGTACAGGACAGGGTACCTTGTAACAGCCCTCTTTTAATAGGTCTTATTTTCCTCCCTCCCTCCCTCCCTCCCCAACACCCACCTGCCCCTGGGGTAATTGTAGCTTTATAGGTACTTATATGTCTTAAAGGAAAGGGGCTGCTCTCAGGTGCAGCTGTTTATCCAAATCAGTCATACATTGAGGACCTGAGATTAAGCTTCAGGTGAACAAGGTATATTAGAGATATTAGATACACTTTTATTAGTATAAGCATCTACACCAACCCTTAGTAAATACAGAATTTAAAGACCTAAACACAAGCTTTAAACTAAGATGCAGACAACAGTCCAGCAGCGAGATGGGGGCTTTCCAGTCTTTTGCATTGAGTGTCACATGTATGATTTTCTCCCAGTTGGTGAGAGGTCTTACGTATACACTAAGTGCAAGGAGCTCTTTGCTCTCAGGGAACAAGTCCGTTCTCTAGAGGCTAAAGTAGCAGACCTGGAAGACATAAGAAAGACAGAGAAGTACATGGACGAGACCTACAGGGATATAGTACTGAAGTCCCACCTCCAGTCTGGCAGCATCCCTGTTGCCATGGAGGAGAGAGGTCACGTGACAGGAGAGCATCACCCTGGTGTGGCAGGAAGTGATCCTGTAACTAGGACATGTCCTCCAGGTGATGTAAAACCCTCTCGCACCGAGGACGTTTCTCCAGGGCCATGTGCCCATGAGGGGAGGGTTAGGACAGCTGTTATAGTTGGTGATTCAATCATTAGGCATGTAGATAGCTGGGTGGCTGGTGGACGTGAGGATCGCCTGGTAACATGCCTGCCTGGTGCGAAGGTAGCGGACCTCAAGCACCACCTAGATAGGATCTTAGATAGTGCTGGGGAGGAGTCTGCTGTCTTGGTACATGTCGGTACCACTGACATAGGAAAATGTGGTAGGGAAGTTCTGGAGGCTAAATTTAAGCTTTTAGGTAGGAAGTTTAAATCCAGAACTTCCAGGGTAGTGTTTTCCAAAATGCTTCCTGTTCCACGTTCAGGACCCAAAAGGCAGGCAGAGCTCCGGAGTCTCAATGCGTGGATGAGACAATGGTGCAAGGATGAGGGTTTTGGATTTGTTAGGAACTGGGGAACATTCTGGGGAAAGGAGGGGTTCTTCCGAAGGGATGGGCTTCACCTTAACCAGGATGGAACCAGACTGCTGGCATTAACCTTTAAAAAGGAGATAGAGAAGCTTTTAAACTAGAAAATAGGGGAAAGCCGACAGTTGCCCAAGAGCGCATGGTTCGGAAGAAGGTATCCTTGAAGGATACTACCGAAAGCAGTGAGGTTCCAAAAAAGAGTAAAGTAGCCCAAATGCCCTTGAGAATGGTGCAAACAAAGCGTAAAGATTCCAAATTACCCATGCCTACCAATAGCCAGATTAATATTAATAAAATACAGTCTCTGAAATGCTTGTATGCAAATGCTATAAGTCTAAACAATAAGATGGGAGAGTTAGAATATATAGCACTAAATGAGAGGTTAGATATGATTGCAATCTCAGAGACATGGTGGAAGGAGGATAACCAGTGGGACACTGTGATACCTGGATACAAACTATATCGTAATGATAGAACTGATCAAATTGGTGGATGGGTTGCGCTCTATGTTAGAGAGGGCATTGAGTCAGAAAGGATTAAAGTTTTGCAGGAAACAAAATTTGCTGTAGAATCTCTATGGATTGAAATTCCATGTATGAAGGGGAAGGTGATGACAGTGGGGGTGTACTATCGACCGCCTTGCCAGAATGAACAAATGGATGATGAAATGCTCAAAGAAATCAAGGAAGCTAACAAAAGTCACAGCAGAGTAGTAATAATGGGTGATTTCAATTACCCTGGTATCGACTGGGTCAGTGTCGCAGCAGGACATGCTAGGGAGATAAAGTTTCTAGATGAAATAAATGACTGCTTCTTGGAGCTGCTGGTTCATGAACCGACCAGAGGGGAAGCCATACTGGACCTAGTCCTTAGTGGAACACCAGATCTGGTGCAAGAAATAAGGGTGTTGGGCCCACTTGGCAATAGTGATCATAGCATGATCGTGTTTGATTTAATTAGTGGAGGAGGGATAGTAAAGAAATCCACAGTACTACCTTTTAACTTTCGAAAGGGAGACTATGATAAAATGAGGAAAATAGTTAAGAAAAAACTAAAAGGAGTGGTTGCAAAGGTTAAAGACTTACATCAAGCTTGGTTGTTGTTTAAAAATACTATCCTGGAAGCCCAGACCAGCTGTATTCCACACATTAAGAAAAATGGAAGAAAGTCTAAAAAACTGTCAGCATGGTTTAAAGGTGAGGTCAGAGAGGCTGTTGCTGCCAAAAAAGCATTTTTCAGGAAATGGAAAAAAGAGCCAAATGATGAAAGCTGGAAACAGCACAAGCACTGGCAAGTTAAATGCAAAGCATTGATAAGGCAGGCAAAGCGAGAATTTGAGAAGGAACTTGCTACGGAAGCAAAAACACGAAATAAAGACTTTTTCAAGTACATTCGTAGCAAAAGGCCTGTGAGAGAGTCAATTGGACCATTAGATGATAGAGGGGTAAAAGGGGCAGTAAGAGGAGACAAGGCTATAGCGGAGAGACTGAATGAATTCTTTGCTTCGGTCTTTACTGAGGAAGATGTAGGGATGTTACCCAAGACTGAAGTGGTATTTACAGGTGATACTGCAGAAGAATTGAGAGAAATATTGCTACACCGGGAAGATGTATTACAACTATTTGATAAACTGAATAGTAGAAAATCACCTGGACTGGATGGTATACATCCAAGGGTGTTGAAAGAACTGAAATATGAGATTGCAGACCTGCTATTAGTAATCTGTGAACTGTCATTAAAATCATCTGTAATACCTGAAGACTGGAGGATTGCCAATGTAATGCCAATTTTTAAAAAGGGTTCCAGGGGTGATCCGGGAAATTACAGACCGGTGAGCCTGATGTCAGTACCGGGGAAAATGGTAGAAACCATCATAAAGAACAAAATTACACAGCATGTAGATAGTCATGGCTTAATGGGAGACAGCCAACATGGCTGTAGACAAGGAAGATCTTGTCTTACTATTCTGATATGTTTTTTTGAAGGTGTGTATAAACAGGTAGACAAAGGTGAGTCGGTTGATATAGTGTATCTGGACTTTCAGAAAGCCTTTGACAAGGTCCCTCATCAGAGACTTTTGGCAAAACTAAAAAGTCATGGGATAGGAGGCAGTGTACTATTGTGGATTGGGAACTGGTTAAAAGATAGAAAGCAGAGGGTAGGACTAAATGGCCAATTTTCCAATGGAAAAAGGTGAATAGTGGAGTACCCCAGGGATCTGTACTGGGCCCGCTACATTTTGACATATTCATAAATGACCTGGAAAAGGGAATAACTAGTGAGGTTATCAAATTTGCAGATGACACAAAACTGTTTAAAGTTGTTAAAACCCAAGAGGACTGTGGAAAACTGCAGGAGGATCTGGATAAATTGGAAGGCTGGGCATCCAAATGGCAGATGAAATTTAATGTTGACAAGTGCAAAGTTATGCACCTAGGAAAGAACAACCCACACTATGGTTACACGATGCAAGGTTCCACATTGGGAACCACCACCCAGGAAAAAAATTTAGGAGTCATCGTGGATAACATGTTAAAACCCTCCGCTCAGTGTGCAGCGGCAGCCAAGAAAGCAAATAGAATGCTAGGTATCATAAGGAAAGGAATGGAAAATAAAACAAAGGATATTATAATTTATTTATTTATTTATTTATTTAACATTTCTTATATACCGCGCTATTAAGATCAGTGCGGTGTACATTGAACAAAATATACAACAATGTATGCAAGTAACATTGAGTTTACATAGAACATGGGAATATATAACATGGATTAACAGGTAAAACTATGTACAGTCAACATCATATATATATATGTTTTTACTAAATAAATAAATATGTTAGCTCAAGTGGATAATGCCTCTGTATCGTTCCATGGTACGACCGCACCTTGAATATTGTGTGCAATTCTGGTTGCCGTATCTTAAAAAGGATATAGCGTTATTAGAAAAGGTACAGAGAAGAGCCACCAAAATGGTAAAGGGGATGGAAGGCTACTCCTATGAAGAGAGGCTACAAAGGTTAGGGCTCTTCAACCTGGAAAAGAGACGGCTGAGGGGAGATATGATAGAGGTCTATAAATTAATGAATGGAGTGGAACGGGTAAACGTAGATTGATTGTTTACGCTATCAGAGTATAGAAAGACTAGGGGACATGTAATGAAGCTACAGGATAAACTATTTAAGACAAATAAGAGAAAATATTTTTTCACTCAACGTGTAATCAAACTCTGGATTTGTTACCGGAGGATGTAGTAAGAGCTATTAGTGTAGCTGGGTTTAAAAAAGGTTTGGACAAGTTCCTGGAGGAAAGGTCCATAAACCATTATTAAAAAGGGACCCAGGATATCAATGCTTGACCCAATACAAGCATTGTGGAACCTGTGTCTTTTGGGGATACTGCTAGGTACGTATGACCTAGATTGGCCACTGTTGGAAACAGGATACTGGGCTTGATGGACCTTGGTCTGACCCAGTATGGCATATCTTATGTTCTTATAATGTCATCCATGTAGGTCTGGTACTGTATCCTGTGCTCTTTGAAGATCTGGCATATAGGATGAAGGAAGAGATTGAATAAGAGGGATTGGAGCCCTGGAGTACTCCTTGTTGCTGGATGAATGGACAAGATGTTCTGGAACGAATTCTTACTTGTTGGATTCTGTGTTCCAGATAGGAGCAAAACCATCCTAGTGTGGTATCTCAGAGACCAATGTCATGAAGTCTTTGTAGGATTTGATGGTGTAGTAGGGAATCAAAGGCTGACTAGATGTCTAGGAAAATGAGTAGGCAGCCTTTGGTGGTGTTTTGTGAGTGGGTTGGTACTAAGGGGCTTGTTTACAAAGCCGCGGTAGTGGTTCGCGATCGCAATCGCAGCCGCGGCCCCATTGAAATCAATGGGGCCGCGGCTCCGATTACGATCGCAAACCGCTACCGCGGCTTTGTAAACAAGCCCCTAAGTCAAGGAGAGATGTGAGGAAGTTTTTGACTCCATAAATTAATGTAAACCCATGTTGGAATGGATCAAGGCAGGGGGTATGGTCATCTAAAATGGTCAAGGCGAACAAAACGCCATCACAAATACTAATCCAACTCCCGCAAGCTCAAGCATCACTCGATAAATTCTCACCACCATCAAGAAAAAACATCGAAGAAATTATCACTACCATAAACACCACCACGGCACCAAATGACCCATGTCCAGCACACTGGATCAAAACCTTACGTGCCGAGCTTAGCCCTTACATAGCTAAGATCGCAAATATCTCCTATCTAACTGGGATCTTCCCTACTGCCCTTAAACAAACATCAATTCGCCCTCTGCTAAAAAACAACCTGATGGACCCAACGAAGGAAGAGTCCTACCGCCCAATCTCCAGCATTCCCTATCTAGCCAAGATACTTGAAAAGGAAACTCAGAGGCAGATCCAACACCACATTGACACAGCAGCCCCGTTGGACCCATGCCAACATGGATTCCGAGAAGCTCACTGAACAGAAACACTCATGACTTCACTACTTAACAAACTCATTTGTGGGATTGACAACATTCACATGGCCATTGCAATGATTTTTCTGGACATATCAGCGGCATTCGACTCAGTCGACCATAAGATTATGCTAGCTAGACTTCACGAAAAAGGCATCCGTAACCAAGCCTGGAACTGGTGCAAATCTTACTTAGATGAGCGCTGGCAACAGGTCCATACAGGCAACATTACATCTGAACCCTTCAAACAGAAACAGGGAGTACCTCAAGGCTCATCTCTATCTGCGTTTTAATATATACATGCAACCAATCTGCCAAATCACCAGAGACTTCGGTATATCCTGCCTACTATACGCGGATGACGTGCTAATATTCACACCGATCAATATATCAAACCCTGACTACTCTCCATTAATCAACTGTTTCAACACAATAACCGACTGGCTTCTCAATCAGAACATGAGAATAAACTTCAAGAAAACCGAAGTACTCATAGCCACAAGAAACAAGCAATTTTCTCCGCCAACCACCCTCATAGTAAGAGATGCAGAACTCCCAATCAAGGCCTCCATAAAGTACCTCGGTGTGATACTCGACCAAAAACTCAATCTTAAAGAGCACATAAAGAACACAGTAAGGTCAATTTACTACAAACTAAAAACACTGCGCCACCTGAAACCAATGATGGAGACAAAGGACTTCCGTTCAGTCTTCCAAGCAATAGTCACACCGCATTTTGACTATGCGAATATCATCCTTCATGGCCTCCCCAAGAATACACTAAATCCACTTCAACTGGCGATGAACGCGGCAGCCCGCATCTTATCTGGAGCTTCTATAAGAGATCATATAACACCAATACTGATCGATCTGCACTGGCTTCCGATAAACTGCAGAATAACATACAAAACCCTCCTCATCACATTCAAGGCTATTAATAAATTATCTCCTGCATCGATCTCAAATCTCATCACCCTGACACCAAACAACAGACCCAGGAGACTAGTAGCAGAAAACACACTAGTTACTCCTAGTATCTCCACAAAATGGACACAACAAACTACTATCAGAGCTTTTGTGTCCTATGCTCCCAAGTGCTGGAACAATCTACCTCCAAACATCAGATCAATCAGGGATATCACCCAATTTAGAAAGTCCATCAAGCACTATTTATTCACATTGCACTTCAAGCTACCATACACTCAACAGAACCGGCCATCGCCCACTCAGATAACTCCTACACATAACAGCAATCCAGAACAAAGGATCAAAATGTGAAAACACTGTATTCTTGTATTATGTATTCTTGTCAAATATCGAATCTTGATGTAACCTATTTCAATGTATATATAATTATGTATAATTATGTAGATAGTTATCCCCAGTTCACACCCAGTTTATCTTCCCTGTTATCTGTAAACCTAGATCAGTCATGTATTGGCAGGTATATTGTTGTTCAATGTAAACCGCACTGATGATGAATAGTGCGGTATATAAAAAATGTTAAATAAATAAATAAATAAATCTATGAAGTTGGTTTTGTACCAGTTTCTCTATTATCTTTGATATAAGAGGGACACTTGATATTGACCTGTAGGACTTTGGTGAAGTGTAGTCCAGCTCATTTCCTTTTAAGATAGGATGAACTGAACTTCTCTTTAAGGAAGTAGAAAGTTTTCCCAGGGCTAGAGATGCATAAACTATGAACTGTAGGAAGGGACTGGGATATGCTCTTTTGCTTTTAATCCAGGTTACAAGACAGGGATCCAAAGCAGATGTAGTTGTGTTGAGGTTTCTTATGGTAGTCTTGCTATTTTCCAGTGATGGGAGAATAAATTGAGACCAAGTAGCCTTAGCGGAGATGTTGGAGTGTAAGTTAATTGGTAGATGCTGACCAGGAGAGGTTGTTTGGCATTTTGCGAAGAGGTAGTCTGCTATGTCTTGTGGGGAAATTCTATCTTGCGGTAGGTGTTTGTTGGTTCTTTCAGAAGGGATTTTGTGATGGTGAAGAGTTGCCTGGGTTTGTTTAAGGAACATGTGATAATGTTGTCGTGGTATTCTTTCTTCCTTCTTAGTGCTTCTTTACAATATATTTGTTGCTTTTCAAGGAAGATAGCATGGGTGATGGAGTCTCTTGAGCGACTCCAGCTGCGTTCAAGTCAATGTAGTTCTTGTTTTTATAACAGGAGAGGTGTCAAGAACCATGGGGCTCTTTTGAGGCTTTTCTATGGGGTTCTTTAGGAGGTACTTGCACTGCAGTTGCCATGATCTTGTTCCATCCCTCTATTTGAGAATCAAGGTCTAAGTTTTCTTTTGTGAGACACTCTAGTTGGGGAGTGACTATTTTGAGGAAAGACTCATTTTCAAACTGTCGGAATCTTCACTTTATGGGGGGAGGGGGGGTTAAGAGAGTATTTATACTGTGATCTCTTTAAGGAGTGGTGAAGAGGATGGTTATATGGTCTGACCATGGTACTGGAAGTATTGAGTGGAATATGTAGCTTACATCTGCTGTGAGGGATTAAGGCACGAAAATCAGGTCCAGGATGTTTCCTTTGTGGTGAGCTGGGGCGGTAATGATTTGGATAAAGTTTAAGGCTTCCATGGCTTCCAGGAAAGTGGAAGATTACTTTTGGGGGACAGAGGATAAGTTCAAGTCACCAAGGAGGATGAGGGAGTGTTGGCTGTTGGGTGGGGAGCAGGCTGCTTCTTATAATATGGAAAAGTGTGTGGCATCACCGTGAGGGGCGTTGTATACCAAGCACAGTGAGATATACCCGTTCTACATGGTTATGGCACAAGTGCACTACCTGCACTGGGAGGTGGTTGCAACCACCCTGCATGAGTATGGCACAGAGGGGCTACCCATGCAGAGCTGAAGACACCACTGTTCTGCATGTGCAGTGCCTCTGTGCCATAACCGTGCACATGGACGTGACCTACAGGGTAAACACCCCATACCCATAACCCCCGGACCCCACCCATGGTCCCCTATACCACTCACAAAGACACACTGCTCTGCCCCCATAAAACTGACAACATTCTGTGAGTTCAACACGGAAACAGTTTATTTGACAACCTGTCACATGTATAACAATGGCAGCAATAGCAGTATAATATCAACAGAACTACAAAGCTACAGAGGTCCACACAGCAATGGGGACATTGCACACCCATGTCCATGGCCACGTAATCTGCCCTAGTACAGCCCCACACAGGGCAATTCCTGGCATGGGCATGACCTATGGTGCACTGCCTATGGTTTCACTGCATCAGTGAGGGCATCCAAGTGCATGCTGATGGTCCATGCTGCAGTCTGCACATCCTCCTTGAGGAGCCACACCTCTGCCACCAGGGCAGCCAGGGCCTAGTCACCTGATGGACAAGTGGGCGGTGGTGCAGAGGAGCCTGGTGCGGCACAGCCATGGCGTGCCCATGGGTGCTGGTGTGGCTGTAGGGGTCATAGCTGCAGAATGTGGACCAAGCCATGCATTATGCACATGGGCCACTGATAGGGACATGGATGGGCATGGCTGTGGGCTGCAGGGCACAGTGGTGGGGGGGGGGTGCTGCTCCTCCTCTGGCCCCTCCACCAGGTGCCTGCTGGCTGTGCACTGCAGTGCACTGTACTGCCATACCTGGGTTGCTTGGACGGTGGTGCCTGCCACCCCCTCTGGGCCCGCCTCTACTCTGGCCGCAGGGGTCAGGTCTGGTCCCACTGCCAAGTCCTCCCCCTCTGACTCCCCGCCCTTCCCCTGACCCTCTGATCCCTCCTCCTCCTCTGACTCCCCACCCTGCTCCAATCCTGTGATCCCTCTGATCCCTCCTCATCCTCCGACTCCCCACTCTGCCCCTGACCCTCTGATCTTGCCTCTTCCTTAACTCCCTGCCCTGCCCCTAATCCTCGGATCCCTCCTCCTCCTCAGACACCCCATCACACTGCTGTGCCGTAGCACCCTCACTGCCCTCTCTCTGTGTGATGCTGTCCTCTGATTCAGTGTCACTGGATTCCTCCTCCCCATCACTGCTGGAGGTACTGTTTGGCTCTGCATCTCAGGACAGCTGTGCTGGTGCTGGAGAGCTGCTCCTGGGTGGTGCCCGAGGTGAGCCAGCATTGTCTGAGGGTTAAAGGTTCGCACAGGCCTGGGGTGGGACTTGCATGCCTCTGAGAGGTTTGCACAAGCATTGCACAACCCACCTTCAGGCCACGGGGGTGTGCCACCCCACAGTGCACACTGCATACCCTCCCCTTTGCCCACCTCCAGCCAGCTCTGTTCTCCCCTTCACATGCCCAGCTGTGGCTTGCTGGCCTTCCCCCAAACAATGGACACCCACAGTATGCAGTGTGGGTAGTTGTGCAATGTGTATCTGTGGCCACCGCTGGTGGTGTGTGCCCCTGTACCACCCTTCCATGGTGTGCCCTGGCCATGTGTGCGTGCACCTGCATGTATTGGGTGCCGGCTGGTACATACATGGGATGGGATAGTGGCACCAGGGGATTGCATGGTTGCCCCAAGCACATTCCCATCATTGCGTACGTGGAATCCACCACCAGATGGTCTGCCTGAACCTGTTTGGCAGCCATGCTCCCACTCCCTGCATCTTCTGGGCTCCACTGTGTACCCCACTGACCTTCCTCAACCCCAGCCACTCCCTGATACACTGCAACTGGTTTTGCATTCAGCCAGCAACGAATGGACCTGAAGCAGGGTTTTGAAAACATTGGAATCAACCCGAAACGTGTGACACGTCGTCAATTCGATAATTTCTGGCAAGAACCTTCAAAGTGGCTTTTGGCTTCTTCAAATGAAACGCATCAGTAAAGCTAAGTTCTATTTTGGCAAAACTTATAAAAACTCAAATTTAAAGTTTTCTGATTAAAAGGAGAGGTTGCAGTGGTGTACTGTGAATTACTTTACACTGTGCCGACCGGCTCCGACAAAAAAATTAATTTAATGTTATTTGGGGAAGTTTGGTTTTCGGAATCTTTACAGCCAAAGTGTGGCAGGCAGTGGTGGCAGATCTGCTTGCAGGAACAGATGGAGAGCACATATGTGGATACTGCCTGGCCGCCTCAGACCCCTGGGCTGGGGTCACAGGGACTGGGGCACATGTCCAGGGCATCCGCACTGGCTGGCAGAGTCCCCTGGGGTGGGCAGCCCGACCGCAGCTCCCCATGCACTGGGCAATGTTATTGCTGTGCGCGCTCTGTGGTGTTGCTGCCATCTACCACCAGGGGGTGCAGCCTCACTGCCTGCTGTGTCTGAATATGCCTACAGTTCTGGGCAGCCAGGGATGGCACCATGCATGGCCCATCCCCTTGCTGTCACCTGTCCTGCAACCATTGGGGCTGCCATCAGCATGTGGCTTGGCCCCACAACCCTGTCTCCCTGCGCAGACGCTCAGCTGTGCCTTTCAGGGCATGCTTAGCCTAGCATGGTGCTCAGCCCTGCCCCCCACTCATTTAGGTCTCTTTGCCTTCATAGGTGGAGTTGTATGGCCCTCCATATGACCATGGCCTGCCTCAGGTTCGGCCACCGGCACCTCCTGGGGATAGCAGCCCCTTGTATCATAGCATGGATCGGGAAAGGACCTCAGACTCTTTGGGGCTGAAGTTCACTGTTCTCCTCGCTGCCATGCCTCTGGTGTCTATCCACCCAGCCACAGGTGCTCTTGCACAGGCAGCCCACTGGGCCTGCGTGACAGTGTCATCAATGCATGGGTACACCGGACAAGTGATATACAGGTATGTCAGAAACATTTGACTTGTTTGGGAGATTTTTCTCAATTGTATACGATCCTCAGGATCCCATCTTTAAAAGGGTTTCATTCAGACCATACATGGTTTAGTGTTGAGCCATACCCCTGAAGAAGTTTCATATGAAACACGGCTAGTGTCGGGTTTTGGCACCACTCAATCCCTGGACAATAAAGGTTTAATTTTACCCTTTTCTGCCACGTCTTCTGACTGGTGTTTTTATGATAATGTATGCCTTGTGTTCCAGTTTTGCAGAGTTTATGAGTGTTGAAAGAGCAAGAGTAGGACAATACAAGTGAATAAGGTCGAGTACCTTATTGTTGTTCCTTCCATCCTTGTCTTGTAAGGTGTATCAATCGTTGTTTCATCTGGGGTGGGGATATTCTGGAGACTGTGGTACTGTTGCTGGTGGTGAATGTAGTGATCTTTTAATTGTGCTTGGAGGTAGTGAGGAGATTCCACAGATTGTTTCTCACTGTGGTCCTCGCCTAAGGGCCACTGCAGACTATGTATATCCTTGTGTGATTGTATGTGTTTGTGGGTGTGGGTGTGGGTGTGCATCAACTCTCATTCTACAGCATAGTTCTGAGTTTGTAGTGTAGTCTTACTGCCTGAAGAGGAAAATTCCAGAGTGCTCTGAGATTAGAAACTTTAAAGAAGTCAGCACTCACTATTTGGGGGAGAGAGGATACAGGACATGGGTTCCAATTAGATTCAAAAAGATAATAATGAAAAGAAAAATGTCATGGAAAGGAAATAGCCTGAAAATTACATCATGATGATTAAGGAGCCATGTAGCCCCCCCCCCCCCCAACCAACAGCCCTTCAACTTATCTGCTTTCGACCTCACACAGTGCTCTCTCCTTCACTGGAATAGGGATGTTGGCCTGTTTGTGCGTTCAATTCCAAACCTTTACAGTAACTGTCAATTCTGCCTAATCCTCTTGGACATTGAGACATCCAGTCTGTGTTACCAGCTGGCCTGGCTAATGAAGTCTTCAGAAAGAAACAGAATGTTAGCAAGATGTCACAGCTTGACTGAGGACGAAACTCAAAAGCCATTACAAGGACCTATTTACCGTTTTTTGTGCTGTTCTTATTCTGCACACACAATAATGCAAAACTGTATCTACATATGATAAAAACAGATTATGGGGGCAATTTTCATGCTGCCCACATAACTGCAAATTCCGTATTCACTTTTTACCTATGTACTTTGAAAAGCTGCCTAAGAACAGAGCACCAATACATATCTGTACTTCCTTTTTGTGTGGGCACCTTTCCATACTGGTCATCTCCAGGGGCTATCGTTACAGTGAAAGGGGGAAACCACTTTCCTTTTCCTTCCAGTCCTGAGAGGAATGGGGGGTGGGGGAGGGGGCTTGCTTCAAGGCCCTAGGTCTGATGAATGCTTTACATAGATTCAGTATCGCTCTCTCATCTCACTAACCCGAAAAGAAATCAGGTTCAGTCCATGCTTTGGCTATATATTAGGGGTGTGGGGTTTGTTTCATTTCATTTTCCATTGGGTGGGCTAACTTTTTCATTTCATGTTGTCCTCTTCCTTTTTTCATCACTTCCCAGTTTGTAAAATAGCGTGCATTATCAAGCCATGATATGCACTATTAAGCAATAGTGTGCACTACTGATGAAAAACGGAAAGTGACAAAATCTTGGCATTTCCTGTTCCATTTTTGTTCAAAAATAATACTAAATGAAAAGGGAAATATCGTTGACATTTGCCATTTCATTTCAAACGAGTGCACATCCCTACTAGATATATAAAAACAAGTTGAAAAGTGCACAGTTTAGATTGTGACATAATGGCACGTTTCCCCTTTGCTCCTTTCACAGGCATGTCTATAGGGCAGAATCAGTGGAAACAACCATGGTAAAATGTCTCAGTAGCGTAGCAGGGGATACATGGACAGGTGAGCATACCGAGGGTAGTGACTGATGGAAGTCTGAATGTGTCTGTAGCTCAATGCTATCACGTGGATATCTCCATAGTCAGAGATTAGCGGTTTATCTATAGGGATGTGAACATGGGATTTCACAGAGTGAGGCATATGTATGTGTGTTGGCTTTGCATACTTGAAGGCAGTGGTGTCGAGAGCTGTGTATAGGCATCTGCGTGTGTGCGATGGAGGTGTTGGGTATGCAGGGGATGTCAGGTGGTGTGCAGGTATGTGTCAGGGGAGATGTCAGGTGGTGTGCATGGGTGTGTCATGGGATGTATCATGGGGGCTGTTAGTGTGTGCATGTGTGGAAATGCAGGCTTCTCTGTCCCTTGTACTTTTCTATCTGCACTTTCTCTCTTTCCTCCCTATAAGAACATAAGATATGCCATACTGGGTCAGACTAAGGTTCATCAAGTCCAGTATCCTGATTCCATCAGTGGCCATCTAGGTCACAAGTACCTAGCAGTTTCCCCAAAGGACACAGGTTTCACAATACTTGTATTGTGGCAAGCTGTGGATTTCCCAGGTCCCCTTTAATAATAATTTATATACCTTTCCTCCACGAACTTGTCCACATCTTTTTTAAACCAAGCTACACTAACAACTTTTACTATTTCCTCCGGTAATGAATTCCAGAGTTTGATTACGCATTGAGTGAAAAAATATTTTCTCTTATTAGTCTTAAATAGGTTACACTGTAGCTTCACTGCATGTCCCCCTAGTCTTTCCGTATTTTGATGGCGTAAACAATCGATCTGCGTTTACCCGTTCCACTTCATTCATTATCATATCTCCCCTCAGTCATCTCTTTTCCAGGTTGAAAAGCCCTAATCTTTTTAGCCTCTCCTCATAGGGGTATCCTTCCATCCCCTTTACCATTTTGGTGACTCTTCTCTGTACCTTTTCTAATAACACTATATCCTTTTTAAGATATGGTGACCAGAATTGCATACAATATTCAAGGTGTATATCTTTTGCTACTCCCTTCCTTCACTACCATCCTACCATATACTCGCCCATCCTTCTTTTCCTTGCCCCTCGCTTCATTCTCTCCCTCCACCTCCCCCTTGTGCATTTTCCCATTTTCCATCCTCCCACCCAAGAAAATCCTGGAGAAGATTCACCTGTGATTGACAAGTATACAAATGGGAATGGAGTAGATACCACATCATTCACAGAAGATGATGTGTTAGAAAAGCTTGCAAAACTGAAAGTGGACAAGGCCATGGGACAGGATGGGATATATCCCAGGATACTGAAAGAGTTCAGAGAGGTTCTTGCAGGGCCGTTAAAGGATATTTTTAATAAATCCTTGGAGACAGAAGTTCACAGGACTGGAGAAGGGCTGATGTGGTACCTCTTCACAAAGGTGGTAATAGGAAAGAAGTGACAAACTACAGGCTGGTAAGCCTTACCTCGGTGGCAGGAAAAGTAATGGAGGCGCTCCTGAAAGAGCGAATAGTGGACTTTCTCAAAACCTATAGGTTGCATGATCCGAGGCAACATGGTTTTACCAAAGGATGATCTTGCCAAACAAATCTGATTGAGTTCTTTGACTGGGTGACCAGAGAACTAGATCAAGGGCATGCAATGGATGTGATCTATCTAGATTTCAGCAAAACCTTTGATACTGTTCCTCATAGAAGGCTTATCAATAAACTAAACAACTTAGGGATGGGTCCCAAGGTGGTGAACTGGATCTGAAATTGGTTGACTGACAGATGACAGAAGGTGATGGTAAACCAAACTCACTCAGATGAAAGGAAGGTGATTAGCGGTGTGCCCCAGGGTTCGGTCCTGGGACCGGTACTGTTCAATGTATTTGTCAGTGATATTGCTGAAGGACTGAATGGAAAAGTCTGTCTTTTTGTAGATGACATGAAAATTTGTAAGAGTGGACTCCCCGGAGGGAGTGGATAACATGAAGAAAGATCTACAAAAGCTGGAAGAATGGTCTAATGTTTGGCAGTTAGGATTAAATGTAAAGAAGTGCAGTGTCATGCACTTGGGAAGCAGAAATCCAAGGGAATTGTATGTGATAGGGGGCGAGAGGTTGGTGTGCATGGACCAGGAGAAGGATCTTGGAGTAATTACTTCTGAGGCTCTCTAAGCAGGGGCGGCCCAAGGGGGGTGCGGGGCCATGTGCGGAGACTCGGTGCGGGGCCTCATTTGCATAAGTGACATTATTTGCATAAATATTTGCATAATGTTACCATGCACTAACTTTCAGTAAACACGTCTCTTAATGAATGTATGGATAAAGAAAGACTAAAAGATTTCTACATTACTATAATCCAGTGCCAACCACCAGGCACATTAGGAACTACTACAAACACTGCCCATTTAGAACCCATAGCAAACCCGCCGTATCATAACAGCACTACCAGGACTCACAAAGCACCAGACCCTACCTATCAAAAGGCAACACTGCAAATATTAAACAAATACATTTTAGAGAACAACAATACATGACCTACTGGGGAAAGAGAACAAGTGGCAATGTGAAATAGGAATTACATAAACAGAATACCTCAGCTCAGTTACACATGCAGAACATAGACCATCACCAAACAAGGAATCACAATTTAGAAACAGGAAGGCAATAATTAAACTGGGAACCACAAAAGCCAAACTTGGAATGTACAACAACACTGTAGAAATAAAACTATAAATTAATTTCCTCTTGTACTAAACAAAGCTTAGACGTTAATGATGCACATTTCTCAGAGCTGACATATTCCAGTTAATAAATTCAAAATAAAGAGACATTTTTCTACCTTTTGTGCATTTTTTTCAGTTGCAATTGCTCCAGCCACTTTCTTCTGGTTTCTTCGTGTCTTCTGCTAACTCTCCATCGTCTGCTGTCCATTTGTCCTTTCTTCTCTCTTCTAGTTTTTTTCCATTCTCTCTCTCTACATCTGCTTTAACATACTAATCTTTCTCCTTTTGCTCTTTCCTCATTCCTATGTCATCCACTCAAATTTTACCCCTCCATCCTCAATCCCCACTTACTCTCCCAATACCCGGCCAATTGTAGATTTTTCATCCCTCCCACACAAAATATTTTTCCCCTCTCCATTTCACTCTCCCAGCCCCATCCCATTCTAATCCTCCCCCAACATCAGCTCCCTTCTAGTTCCAGCCTCACCCAGCATCCGCACCCTTCTAGTCCCAGCATCAGCCCATTTTCGGTCCTAGCCCCCCATCAGCCCATTTCCAGTCCTAGCTCCCCATCCATTTCCAGTTCTATCCGAGTCCTTCCATCAGCTCATTTCCAATCCCAGCCCCACCATCAGCCCATTTCTAGTCCTTTCCTAGCCCCACCATCAGCCCATGTCAAATCCTAGCTCCCCTCCACTCAGCCCAATTCCAATCCAAGCCCCCCATGAGCCTACTTCCAGATCTAGCCTCTACATGAGTCCACTTCAATCCAAGCCCCCACCACAGCCCATTTCCAATCTTAGCTCCCCCAACAGCCCATTTCTAGTCCTATCCTAGCTGCTCCATCAGACCATTTCCTGTCCTAGCTCCCTCCCCTCACAGCCCATTTCCATTCCAAGTCCCCCTCCCCATCAGCTATTTGCAGTTCAAGCCTCCCCTTCCACTCAGCCCATTTCCAGTCCTAGCAACCCCCCAACCCATTACCAGTCCTAGCCCCCCATCAACCCACTTCCAGTCCTAACCCCCCATCACCCCATTTTCAGTTTAAGCCCCCCCATAGCCCATTATCATTCCTAACCCCCCATCAGCCCACTTCCAGTCCTAACCCCATCACCCCATTTCCAGACTTAGCCCCCCCCCATAGCCCATTACCAGTCCTAACCCCCCATCAGCACACATCCCATTACCAGTCCTAACCCCATCAGCCCACCTCCAGTCCTAACCCCCCCCCATAGCCCATTTCCAGTCCTAACACCCCCATCAGCCCACAGCCCATTACCAGTCCTAACCTCCCCTCCCCCCATCGGCCCAGGGAAAATTTTAAAAAAAAAAGCTGGCTGCTGCCACTGCGGCAGCAGCAGAATCGACTGTCCCGGGGGGCCCCCCCTGCCCGGCTGAGCTCTCCCTGCCCGGCTGAGCTCTCCCTGCCCGGCTGAGCCTCTCCGCGACAGCTTTCAGATCCGCGAAGGGAGAGTGTCTCACTGTCTCCCTCGCGGCTCTGCTAAGCCTGCAGGGGCTGATGGGAAATTTCCCATCAGCCCCTGCAGGCTTAAAAGAGCCACGAGGAGACACCCTCCCTTCGCGGATCTGAAAGCCATCACGGAGATGCTCAGCCGGGTAGGGAGGGCTCAGCCGGGCAGGGGGGGGCCCCGCGGGACAGTCGATTCTGCTGCTGCCGCGGTAGCAGCAGCAGCAGCAGCAGCCAGCTTTTGTTTTTTTTATTTAATTTATTTTTAAAGCAGAATGTTCTTTGCGTGGGGCCCCCTGAAATGCGGGGCCCTGTGCAAAAAACATTCTTGTTCAATGGACGGGCTGGTCCTGTCTCTAAGTGGTGAAACAGTGTGACAAGGCGGTGGCAAAAGCCAGAAGGATCCTGGGTTGCATACAGAGAGAAATTACCAGCAGAAAGGAAGAAATACTAATGCCACTGTACAAGTCACTGGTGAGGCCTCACTTGGAATATTGTGTTCAGTTTTGGAAACCATATTTCACAAAGGATATGAAAAGACGAAACAGTTCAGAGGAAGGCGACCAAAATGATTTGGAGCCTGCATCAGAAGATGTATGAGAAGAGACTTGAAGACCTAAATATGTACACTGGAGAAGAGGAGGGAGAGGGGAGATATGGTTCAGACCTTTAAATACTTCAAGAGTTTTAATGAACAATCAAACCTCTTCCAAAGATGGGTAAGCTGTAAAGCTAGAGGGCATAACATGAAGCTGCAAGGGGGTAAACTGAAAGGCAATGTCAGGAAATACTTTTTCACTGAAAGTTTGGTGGATGCTTGGAATGCCCTCCCGATGGAAGTGGTGGGGGCAAATACAGTGACGGAATTCAAAGTGGCATGGGACAGACACAGTGGATCCCTTTATAGCAACAGGATAAAATGAAAATAAACATAACTATCTCTTATATCTCAACAAATAGGGGTGACCTACTCGGAGCGGTGGGTTCACCCCTAAACAAAGGCATGTGGAGGAGTGACCTGCATGGAGCAGCAGTGGTACCTACTCTTACCACTTTGCTGGGCAGATTAGATGGACCATACTGGTCTTTATCTGCCGTCATATATTATGCTGCTATATTACTATATATTTCCTTCAATCTGCTCTTGTACACTTTTCTTCCCTCCTCCCTAACCGCACCCCTTGCTTTATGCTCTATCCCTGTTCAGTCCCTCTTTTTCCTGTATCTAACCCCACCCCTCCCCTCTGTTTCCTTCTTCCTCTATAACCCCTCCCCTCTGTTCTTCTTCTCTAACTATACCCCCTCTCTTGTGCCTGTACCTCACTCTACCTCTTCCCTTTGCTGACAGGCTACAGCGTGGTGCCGAGCAAACTGGGGACTCCCACTGGGCCTACTCTCCTCTTCACCAGTGGGAGCTGGGAACTCTTACCAGTGCTTTGGGGGCCCACTGTTTTCTTGGGCCAGTGGGACCTGGGAATTCCTGCTGGTTTTGGATGTTTCACATTGCTCTGGGGAAGTCCTGTGCATCTGCTTGTTGGCGCATGCAGCAAAACAAACAGACGCTTATGGACAGACAAGATTTACTCAAGACAGGCTGTAGCCTTGACCATAGGCACTGCCACTTATGTGAAACACACCTAATGAGCTGATTCTTTAAAACATGTATGTGGTTAGTATCAGCACCAACTACATAAGGTTTTTTTTTTTTTAAATAGTTTGCGATACTTGAACAAATAATCTTGGGTGTATAAATCATTGAGGGTAATTTTATAACGGGATGCTTAGGCCAAGTAGGTCCAATCACAAAATGGCAAAAACCATCCCCTCGGGCATGTAAGTTCACCAAGCCCCAAATCTAATAAACACAATAAAAGTGAACCCAAAAGAAAAACTTCCCTCCGAGGAAACAGAAGTATTTTTTTGTCGGACCATAAACACCTTGCCCAAGCTAAAATTTGTAAAAGCTAAGGCAATAGTGAATACAAGTCCATTTTAATCAAGAAAAACAGCTTGAACATAGAGATCAAGTTAACTTACATGACCAAACAATGCTATTTGTACTTAACCTTCTGCCTGTATCCGACACCTCCCAAAACCTGGGACTTCTTCCCTCTGGGCATCACAGATAAAAGAATTATCCTTTCTTTTTCCTATATCCCAAACCAGTTTAGTACTCCATTGTCCATTCCCTCATGGCCCAGACGTCTGGATCCTTCAGACTCTCCACCTGTCTTAGGGCGACAGGAAGAAAGCTACCCCTCAACTTTTTCTATGGAGCTAGGCGAGGAACCAGGAACTAATTTCTCAGAAGTTTGCACTCTCTCTTAAATTTGGAAGAAAAGGAGGTGAAAGACAATTTCCCTCCTAAATTCAGGTTCATATACTTTTCTGTGACAAATAGAGGGGGTGACCTGCACGGAGCGGGGGGTACACCTATTCTAGCCACTTTACTGCACAGAATAGATAGACCATACTGGTCTTTATCTGCCATCATATACTATGGTATTATGTATGTTACATCACCCACATTCTTCCTATGGCCATTCCCAGTGGGGACCCATTGCATACCCTCTTCCGCATTATCACACTATACAGCTACCTGCTCCTTTGGCATAAGTACATATTAGGCCACCTGATAGCGGGTTGATACCTGAGGCAATATGCTAATTTCCTAGAGCATTTTCATGACCTGAGTCACATCAACTGAAATATGTATATTTTTTAAAACGCAATAGTATACTCATTGTTGCAAGCTCAACCCTAATCCTGCCTCCGGCAATGCCTCCCACAAACATGGGCAAAAGTATATGCACTGTGGATCTATGTGCATTCAGGTTGCCAGATGTCCCTGATTTTCAGGGATTGCACCTGATTTTAGAGCTCTGTCCTGACTCCCACCCGTTTGGCAGCCTCCTTTCCCCGGTTATAGCAATGGGGATAGAAGGAGTAGAAAAAAATGTATTTTCAAATTAGTGATTTGAATGTGTCAGGTTTTAGAATTTGAATCCATTATCTTTTGCACAGCACATGGGAAATGCATCACTATTCCAATTTCTCTATTGGTTTGTTTGCTTGTAAGTGATCCTGTGGCTGTCATGGGATGGATGGAGGGCCCCAAAGTAATAACTCCTCTTCCATCTTTCATGCCATGTTGCTCAAACTTGGAACTAAGATGTCCCTTCTACCACCCCCACTCCCACCCCACTTTGGATAAGTGTCTCAGATTTACCTGCAAAAAATCGGAGAACCTTAATGTGCATGCTTTCACCCACACATGGGATGGGCAATTTTCAGAGTTGATTTGCAGAGGTAAAAACATTTTACCCAGGGAAATTGTTTTCAAGATGGCTCCCTTTCTTTCCAAATGTGTGAGTGTGTGTGTGTGTGTAATATATAAAACCCTATACAAATATACATACTGCCTACTCTTCTTGGACTTTCCTTTATACCACTAGGGAGAGTGAAATCAGACCCAGAATCAATATGACTATTATCTTTTCTACATCCAGTATCTTGGGAGTATAATAGGGAACAGCAGGCGCTAGAATAGTTTATGTGATTCTAACTCGCTGAGAACAAAGCATGAGAACTGGCAGCCCAGAAACAATTTTCTGATAAATAAATAAATGATGGCTTAGTAAGGTTGATTAGGGAATAATTCATGAGGCGCTCATGAGCTCAACCAATCTGGGTCATAAGAACTTTCTTCTCACAGAACTATGTGCAGTTTGCTTCAATCTCCCTTTTAAAGTTTGCTTTCTTCTTTATTATAGTTGAAAGCAAAGGTTGCGAACACATCAGGAGGAAAGAGCCAGGAGGATGTAGTAAAAGCTGTTAGTGTAGCTGGGTTGAAGGTTTGGACAAGTTCCTGGAGGAAAAGGCCATAAAACATTATTAAAGAGGACCTGGGCCTCTTTACTAAAGTGAGGTAGGGGATCCCACATGACACATGAGGGAGTAGGACGTGTCTTGCTCGCTCCGGGGCTGCCTCACACTAAATAATCGATCTTTAGCCCTTTATTGTGCCCCAAATAGCTTTTGTGTGGACCGGCAGCTTCCGCTCTCTTTGCGGGAAAATCGGGAGGGAAGTTTGCTTGAGATGCCGCCTCTGCCTAAGCGTGAAAAGGAGAAGAGTGCTAAGACCGGGCCTACTACATCGGCGGCGGTGCAGCCGCGCTCCCCGGGATCGGAAAGTGCTGCCTCTGCTACGGAGGACGTGGCGCGGGAGGTAGCCCTAATCTTGGACCCGAAATTCGACCGCATCATGCAGAAGTTGGAGGATATGGGATCTGCTATGTTGGAGGTGGGTCATCGCGTCGAGGAGTTAGAGCAACGTGTGTCCGCTTTGGAGGACTCAGAAGGGCGCGCGACGCGGGAGACGGAGGCACAGCGGGCGCAGCTTGAGGCCTTACTTGCAAAGGTCGACGACCTCGAAAACAGGTCCCGGAGGAACAATCTGAGGTTGGTGGGGATTCCGGAGGCCCATACGGACGCTTTGCTGGGGCCCTTGCTGGAACAGTGGCTCCCTACTGCGTTGGGGCTGCCTGAGCTTGTGGGGGTGCTTAAGGTGGAGCGTGCTCATCGGTTGGGGGCCCGTCTGGAATCGCGGCAGCGGCCTAGAGTAACAATTGCTAGAATCCTGAACTTCCACCACAAATTTTTGATCTTACAGGCCTTCCGCAAGAAGAGAAATCTGGTTTTGGATAATCAGCAGATATTGCTCTTTCAGGATTACTCTGCTATGGTGGCTGGGAAGCGTAAGCAGTTCTCTGAGGTCTGTGCCACCTTATTTCAGAGGCAGGTACGCTTCACTTTGGCGTTCCCGGCCACGCTGAGGATTCTGCATAATGGCAAGAACTATTCCTTCACCACGGCGGAGGAGGCCAAGACCTTTGTGGAGGGCCACGTGAAGGAGGCGGCGGAAGGCAGCGGGGGGCCTTCCCATAGCGTGGGCTGAAGACTGCATGCAGGCTATTTGCTGACTTGAATGAGCCTCTTCCTCTGAGCCACGTGTGGTTTAGGCCTCTCTACTGCGATATTAGGACTTGATCTCATTGCTGTGTGCTTTGTGTGTGTTTGCCTTTGTTCTCCTTAGTTCTCAGTTCATGATGGTTAATTTGTGGGGTATCTGTGTACTGGGGGGAGGTGTGGGGCGGCCCTGAGGTGTCTCTAGGGGATCGATCCTCGGCTCGGAGGGCCTGAGGGTCTGCGGTGGTTTATTTGGGGAGGGGGATAGGGGGTGACGGAGGGGAGCGTGGGGGGAGGAGGGAGGGCAGGGGGTGGGGAGGGTGGGGGGGAGGGGAGGGGAAGAGGGAAGGGGTGGGGGAGGAGGGGGTGGCAGAGGGGGGGGGTGGGTGATATTTGGTTTTTGGATGCTGGGGGAGGGGGGGAATCCGGGGAGGGGTTTAATATCTCTACTAAGCCGGGACCTGCTCTGGGAGTTGAGGCTGGGCGACTCCTTGGAATTGTATTTGTGATATTCTTACATTGGGACCTTTCCTTGAGAGCGTATGTCTAGTCTAAAAATTGTTTCATGGAACGTTGGGGGCATTGGCTCGCCTATGAAACGTACTAAAGTGCTGCAATTCCTTAAACGAAAGGGGGCTCATATAGCTCTGGTGCAGGAGACACACCTCAGTGAGATGGAGCATAAGAAGTTAGCACGGGACTGGGTGGGACGAGTCTATGGCGCTTCCTCTGGAACTTGGAAGGCTGGAGTAGCGATCCTGGTGAAACGGGGTATCCCCTTAGAGGTGAAACAATTGACGGTAGATCCCGGGGGGCGATATCTCCTGATGCACGCCAAAGTCTTTAATGAGGAAATTTGGTTAGTCAATGTTTATGCCCCTAACACTTATGATCATGCATTCTTTCGTAGGCTGCTGAGCTTTGTTCATGGAGCGAAGAGTCCCAACCTGTTTCTGGCCGGGGACTTTAATTGTCCACATGATCCGCACCTGGACAAATCCGTTTTGGGTGATGCAAGGGCGTGGCGAAACAGGGGGGTAGGTTACTTGTGCCGGATGGGAGATTTGGTGGATATATGGCGTCTTCTTAACCCGGGTTCCCGTGAATATACTCACCTATCTCGAGCTCACCAATCATGGTCCCGTATTGATTACATTTTGGTAGGGGAGGGGGTGGTTTCTAAAGTGGAACGCGCTGGCATTGAACCGATCGTGATTTCGGACCATGGCCTAGTGTGGGTAACTTGGGAGTGTGCGGGGACTCCGAGGGCAGGTTGGCGCTTTCCCACCCACTTGTGGGAAGACCTGGAGTTTCGGAAGTTCCTGGAAGCGCAGTGGGACGAGTTCCTCTCTTTCAACGATACGCCCGATTGTTCGCCAATCCTGCTTTGGGAAACTAGTAAAGCGGTCCTGCGCGGGGCGATCCTTGCTTACTGTGTTAAGCGCCGTAGACATATGGACCGTAGTCTTTTAGTCTTAGAGCGCAAAGTCCGTGACCTGCAACGCCGGGTGGGAAGGGTAGGGGGGGAAGCCTTGCGGCTCGAGTATGTTGGAGCGCAGGCGGCCCTCCATGAACTTTTACAGCGACGAGCCCACTATTCTATGCAGTGTTATAAGCATAAGCTTTTTCGCTATGGGAATAGATCCGGCAAACTTTTGGCTAAATTGGTCAAGACCCCCGGGGGATCGTGCTTCATCCCTGTGCTGCGTGACGAGGGGGGATCTCTGCAGCATCAATCCCCGCAGCTGGCTGAACTTTTTCGTAAGTTTTATGCGCGCCTCTACACTGAGGAGGAGAGGGACTATGAGAGTGGGAAACGCTTTTTGCGCGACTTGGCTCTCCCTCGCCTCTCGGAGGTAGATCTGCAACAGCTTAATGCCCCATTCACAGTAGGTGAAATACAGCGGGCGATTCAGGCAGGGAGTACGCATAAAGCTCCGGGCCCGGACGGGTTCACCTATGAATATTATAAAATTCTCTCAGCGCGCCTTGCCCCGACTATGGTGATTCTCTTTGATGAAGCTTGTCGGGTGGGTCAATTTCCTCGAGACATGCGGTGCGCCGACATAACAGTCCTTACGAAACCCGGGAAAGATTTATTAGATCCGGCCTCATATAGACCCATTTCATTAATCAATTGTGATATGAAGCTTTTGGCCTCTGTCTTGGCTAAAAGGTTAAATCCTATTTTACCGTCTCTCATTGACCCACGCCAGGTGGGCTTTGTGCAAGGTCGGGAGGCCTCTCGGAATATTGCGAAATTGCTTCTGGGGATGGAACTCTCGTTGCGCCACGAGACCCCGCTGCTGATGGTGAGTCTGGATGCCGAAAAGGCGTTTGACCGTGTGGCATGGGCCTTCTTATGGGATGTTCTGGACGTCATGGGGTTTACTGGTGCTTTTACGACCTGGATACGACTGTTGTATACTCAACCCATGGCCCGGGTGGGGGTCAATGGCGCTTATTCTGAACCCTTTATCTTAGAGAGAGGCATCCGACAAGGCTGCCCTCTGTCCCCTCTCCTCTTTGTCTTAGCTCTCGAACCTCTGCTACACGCGCTGCAATGCGACCCACAGGTGCGGGGGGTGGTGATGGGGGGCGAGGAGACCAAAGTTAGCGCGTTCGCGGATGATATGCTTTTGTGTCTCACTCGTCCCGCTCAGTCTCTGCCGCGTGCCCTGCAGTTGATTGCATACTATGGTAGTTTTTCGGGCCTCAAAATCAATGCCTCCAAATCAATGGTATTGGATGTGGGCGGACGGGTCCGGCCCTCGTAGGACGGGCCCTTTCCTCTGGTTTGGGCTGAGAGCTCCTTAAAGTATTTGGGAATTAACCTCCCAGACCGCCCGCATCAACTCTACCAGGCTAATATTCCAGGCCTGCTGGTGAGGACCAAGGTCACGCTCTCTGGCTGGAAAGGACTGCCCATATCCTTGAAGGGGCGAGTGGCACTGTTTACGATGGTGGAACTTCCGCGATGGCTGTATGTGCTCCGCCTGCTGCCTCTGTGGATCTTGGCGAAGGACTGGAAGAAATTGGACGGCCTCCTTCGGAGCTTTCTCTGGGGTGGGCGGCGAGCCTGGGTGCCGTTGCGGGTCTTGATGCAAGGAGTGGAGGAGGGTGGACTAGGTTTGCCCTCTCTACGGCTTTATAATATTCGTTACATGGCGCGCCATATTTGGGGCTTGTTGAATGGAGGGGAGGGGTGTGCCCCTGTGACTCAGTTAAATGGGCTCTGTGCCCCCTATCATAGTCTCTATGTATTACACATGGAGCGGCCGTCCCTGGGGAGGGGGGGTGGAAGTGGAGCCTACATAGGAGCGCTTCGTGCAGCGTGGCGTGTGCTGAGCAATAAGCTTGGGTGGAGCTCCAAGTCTTCTCTACTGCTACCTCTGGTGGGAAATCCGGCTTTCCCCCCTGGGATGCCCTCCAGGAATCTCTTTCAATCCTGGTCGGCACATGGCTTGGTATGTCTCGGGGACCTGTGCTCACCGGGGGGGGACGTTCTTGAGACCTATCAAACTCTTGCTACCCGCTTCCAACTTCCCCCGCGTCAGTTCTATGGTTACCTACAGATTCGACATTATTTAGAGGGTTTGAAGGGGTGGAGGTCGGGTGGAGGGAGGACTGCCCTGGGGACCCCTAGATCTATTTTGCAATTATTAGTGGAGCGGGACCGCGGGAATCCGCTTTATCATCAACTTTTGAGCGCCCTTTCACCTGGACCCTCCCTGGCGGCTTTGGTGACTCGGTGGAATAGGGATGGGGTGGACGGGATGTCAGTAGAAGCCCTGCGTATAGCGTTTGGCCATATTCCAAGAGGACCCTCCTGGGTATATTTGCAGGAATTGCAGTATAAATTTCTCTGGCGAGCCTATGTCACTGATTTGTGGGCTTTTCAGGTTGGCTTGCGGTCCACGTCTGCCTGCTCTTGGTGTTCCCAGCATGTGGGCTCCCTGCTGCATCGTTTTTGGGGCTGCTCGGCAGTGCAGGTGGTGTGGCGCCAGGCCTGTACCAAATTGGCGGGCTGGCGATGTTTGCCAACGTGATACTTGCCTATTCCATGATTGGTCAGCTCTTGGCCTGAACCTGGCTCCGTCGCACAGGGAGCTCCTGGAGCGTGGCTTTCTGCTGGTTAAGAAAGTTCTCTTGACCCGATGGCTGGATGCCACGCCTCCGGGGGTATTCATGTGGGAAACAGCCCTGCGCGAATTGATGTATTTAGAAAAACTTACAGCTAAGCAGCGGGGAGGACGACACTGGGACACTTTTCTGGCCCGCTGGCTCCCGGTTATCCAAACGCTCGGTCCCAGTGAGCGGAGTGTGCTTCTGAATGTGTGAGCGGTGGTTGAGAGATTCTGTCTGGGGAGATTGAGGATTATTGTAGCCGGCGGTGTGATCTAGTTGCCTATGGCTCCCCCCCCCGGATTCCTCCACTATCTGAATGAAATATACCTGAGCATATAGGGTGGGTAACGGGGAGGGGGGGGGGGTGGGAGAGGGGGGGGGGTAGTAAGGGGAGGGTGGGAGGGCAGCCACTTTGGGATAGTAGCCCGTAAGTATGCAGATATCACCTCTGTTTACACGCTATGCAGTATTTTATGTTAGTTGCTTGAGCCTTGTATCTCTCTGCCTATCTCCAATGATTGTATCTGTTGTATCCATATAGGTTTTTCTTATGTAATGCTTCATACTGCTCAGTGTACCTTGCAAGTTGTGGGAGGTGGCTTTACTAGCACCCCCATTTGTTTGTTATGGAAAGTTGTGTGGTTGTCTTTCTCTTTTTCTAAAATTAATAAAAATGATTTGAACTAAAGAGGACCTGGGAAATCCACTGCTTGCCCTGGGACTAGCATTGTGGAATCTGTGTGCCTTTTGGGGAACATGCCAGGTCCTTGTAGCCTGGATTGGCCACTGTTGGAAATGGGACACTGGGCTTGATGGACCTTGGTCTGATCAAGTATGGCATATACAGTATCTTATGTTCTTGGAAATATAGAAGAGAGAAATATAAAACAAAAGACTAGAAAGGATAGGAAAGGTGAAAGAAAAATTAGGGGGTTTCATATGAGAGAGTATCCCTACCTTTTTTTCCTTATTTCAATAGCAATATTACATTTCTGTTTAAAAACAAAAAGTAGTAATTTTTGCCCACAGGAAGTATAGGCTTCTGGAGGTGTCAGGAGCTCATAAGTATCTTCATCTGCTACTATATTTTTAATGTTGTTGCTGCATCTCCTCATTGGCAGGCAAAGGCTGTCAGACGATATCCAGTCTCTAGAGGCTAAAGTAGCAGACCTGGAAGACATAAGAAAGACAGAGAAGTACATGGACGAGACCTACAGGGATACAGTCCTGAAGTCCCACCTCCAGTCTGGCAGCATCCCTGTTGCCATGGAGGAGAGAGGTCACGTGACAGGAGAGCATCACCCTGGTGTGGCAGGAAGTGATCCTGTAACTAGGACCTGTCCTCCAAGTGATGTAAAACCCTCTCGCACCGAGGACGTTTCTCCAGGGCCATGTCCCCACGAGGGGAGGGTCAGGACAGCTGTTATAGTTGGTGATTCAATCATTAGGAATGTAGATAGCTGGGTGGCTGGTGGACGTGAGGATCGCCTGGTAACATGCCTGCCTGGTGCAAAGGTAGCGGACCTCACGCACCGCCTAGATAGGATCATAGATAGTGCTGGGGAGGAGTCTGCTGTCTTGGTACATGTTGGTACCAATGACATAGGAAAATGTGGTAGGGAAGTTCTGGAGGCTAAATTTAAGCTTTTAGGTAGGAAGTTTAAATCCAGAACTTCCAGGATAACGTTCTCCGAAATGCTTCCTGTTCCACGTGCAGGACCCAAAAGACAGGCAGAGCTCCGGAGTCTCAATGCGTGGATGAGACAATGGTGCAAGGATGAGGGTTTTGGATTTGTTAGGAACTGGGGAACATTCTGGGGAAAGGGGGGGGCTCTTCCGAAGGGATGGGCTTCACCTTAATCAGGAGGGGACCAGACTGCTGGCATTAACCTTTAAAAAAGAGATAGAGAAGCTTTTAAACTAGAAAATAGGGGAAAGCCGACAGTCACCCAGGAGTGCATGGTTCAGACGAAGGTATCCTTGAAGGATACTACCAAAAGCAGTGAGGTTCCAAAAGGGAGTATAGTAGCCCAAATGCCCTTGATTAAGGAGCAGACAGGGCATAAAGATTCCAAATTACCCCTGCCTACCAATAGCCAGATTAATATGAATAAAATACAGTCTCTAAAATGCTTGTATGCCAATGCTAGAAGTCTAAACAATAAGATGGGAGAGTTAGAATATATAGCACTAAATGAGAGGTTAGATATGATTGCACTCTCAGAGACATGGTGGAAGGAGGATAATCAGTGGGACACTGTGATACCTGGATACAAACTATATCGTATTGATAGAGCTGATCAAACTGGGGGAGGGGTTGCGCTCTATGTTAGAGAGGGCATTGAGTCAGAAAGGATTAAAGTTTTGCAGGGAACAAAATTTGCTGTAGAATCTCTATGGATTAAAATTCCATTTATGAAGGGGAAGGTGATGGCAGTGGGAGTATACTATCGACCACCTGGCCAGAATGAACAAATGGATGATGAAATGCTCAAAGAAATCAAGGAAGCTAACAAAAGTCACAACAGAGTAGTAATAATGGGTGATTTCAATTACCCCGGTATCGACTGGGTCAGTGTCACAGCAGGACAAGCTAAAGAGATAAAGTTCCTAGATGGAATAAATGACTGCTTCTTGGAGCAGCTGGTTCATGAACTGACCAGAGGGGAAGCCATACTGGACCTAGTCCTTAGTGGAACGCCAGATCTGGTGCAAGAAATAAGGGTGTTGGGACCACTTGGCAATAGTGATCATAGTATGATCATGTTTGATTTAATTAGTGGAGGACAGATAGTAAAGGCATCCACAGTACTACCTTTTAACTTTCAAAAGGGAGACTATGATAGAATGAGGAATATAGTTAGGAAAAAACTAAAAGGAGCGGTTCCAAAGGTTAAAGACTTACAGCAAGCTTGGGTGTTATTTAAAAATACTATCCTCGAAGCCCAGACCAGCTGTATTCCACGCATTAAGAAAAGTGGAAGAAAGTCCAAAAAACTGCCAGCATGGTTTAAAGGTGAGGTCAGAGAGGCTGTTGCTGCCAAAAAAGCAACCTTCAGGAAATGGAAAAAAGAGCCAAATGATGAAAACTGGAAACAGCACAAGCACTGGCAAGTTAAATGCAAAGCATTGATAAGGCAGGCAAAACGGGAATTTGAGAAGAAACTTGCTACGGAAGCAAAAAACACGAAATAAAGACTTTTTCAAGTACATTCGTAGCAAAAGGCCTGTGAGAGAGTCAATTGGACCATTAGATGATAGAGGGGTAAAAGGGGCAGTAAGAGGAAACAAGGCTATAGCAGAGAGACTGAATGAATTCTTTGCTTCGGTCTTTACTGAGGAAGATGTAGGGATGTTACCCAAGACTGAAGTGGTATTTAAAGGTGATACTGCAGAGGAATTGAGAGAAATATCGCTACACCGGGAAGATATATTACAACTATTTGATAAACTGAATAGTAGCAAATCACCTGGACCGGATGGTATACATCCCAGAGTGTTGAAAGAACTGAAATATGAGATTGCAGACCTGCTATTGGTAATCTGTGAACTTTCATTAAAATCATCTGTAATACCTGAAGATTGGAGGGTCGCCAACGTAACACCAATTTTTAAAAAGGGTTCCAGGGGTGACCCGGGAAATTACAGACCGGTGAGCCTGACGTCCGTACCAGGGAAAATGGTAGAAACCATCATAAAGAACAAAATTACGCAGCATGTAGATAGTCATGACCTAATGGGAGACAGCCAACATGGCTTTAGACAAGGAAGATCTTGTCTTACTAATCTGATATGTTTTTTTGAAGGTGTGCATAAACAGGTAGACAAAGGTGAGTCGGTTGATATAGTGTATCTGGACTTTCAGAAAGCTTTTGACAAAGTCCCCCATCAGAGACTTTTGGCGAAGCTAAAAAGTCATGGGATAGGAGGCAGTGTACTATTGTGGATCGGGAACTGGTTAAAAGATAGAAAGCAGAGGGTAGGGCTAAATGGCCAATATTCCCAATGGAAAAAGGTGAATAGTGGAGTACCCCAGGGATCTGTACTGGGTCCGCTGCTTTTTGACATATTCATAAATGACCTGGAAAAGGGAATAACTAGTGAGGTTATCAAATTTGCAGATGACACAAAACAGTTTAAAGTTGTTAAAACCCAAGAGGATTGTGGAAAACTGCAGGAGGATCTGGATAAATTGGAAGACTGGGCATCCAAATGGCAGATGAAATTTAATGTGGACAAGTGCAAAGTTATGCACCTAGGAAAGAACAACCCACACTATAGTTACACGATGCAAGGCTCCACATTAGAAACCACCACCCAGGAAAAATATTTAGGAGTCATTGTGGATAACATGTTAAAACCCTCCGCCCAGTGTGCAGCGGCGGCCAAGAAAGCAAATAGAATGCTAGGTATCATAAGGAAAGGGATGGAGAACAAAACAAAGGATGATATAATGCCTCTGTATCGCTCCATGGTACAACCGCACCTTGAATATTGTGTGCAATTCTGGTCACCGTATCTTAAAAAGGACATAGCGTTATTAGAAAAAGTACAGAGAAGAGCCACCAAATTGGTGAAGGGGATGGAAGGCTACTCCTATGAAGAGAGGCTAAGAAGGTTAGGGCTCTTTAGCCTGGAGAAGAGACGGCTGAGGGGAGATATGATAGAGGTCTATAAATTAATGAATGGAGTGGAACGGATAAACCTGGATCAATTGTTTACGCTATCAGAGTATAGAAAGACTAGGGGACATGTAATGAAGCTACAGGGTAAACTATTTAAGACAAATAAGAGAAAATATTTTTTCACTCAACGTGTAATCAAACTCTGGAATCTGTTATCGGAGGATGTAGTAAGGGCTGTTAGTATAGCTGGGTTTAAAAAAGGTTTGGACAAGTTCCTGGAGGAAAGTTCCATAAACCACTATTAAAAAGGGACCCAGGATATCAGTGCTTGACCCAGTACAAGCATTGTGGAACCTGTCTTTTGGGGATATTGCTAGGTACGTATAACCTAGATTGGCCACTGTTGGAAACAGGATACTGGGCTTGATGGACCTCGGTCTGACCCAGTATGGCATGTCTTATGTCACAGCACACCGGAAACACCTCTCCTGTCAGTTCTGGTATCCCCTTCCCTGGGCTGATAAAGTGCATCTGGAGGTGGAAGGGGGTGGTGAGGGGCAGTTGGGAGTGGGAGGGGAGGGGAGGGATATGGTGTTAATTAACTTGTCTGGAAGACATTTTAAGTCTCCGCGGCAATGATATGGAGATAGTTATCTGGGAGTGGGTTGTCTCTGTGGTAAATCTCTGCTTTGGAGTGTACACTTGTGGAATGTTGTAACTACCATTATATAATTTAATAAATTTTTTACATAAAAAGCATTTTTGATAATGGGGTTGATAACAGTCTAGTATTAAATCTAAACAAGACAGAGTCCACTTGCAGTTTAAAGCATAAACTTGCTAACATCCAAAATGGGTGTCTAGGACAGGCACAAGGCTGAATATGATGAGCAAAGATCATTACTCAGTCTGAAAAATAATGTAGCTACAGAGTAATTTTATAAGGAGTTGCATACAGTTACGCACCATCAATGCACATAAATCACAGTATTTTAGTGATATACAGTACACACATACATGGACATTTATACTCATACTTTACCTAGCTGCCATTTTGGAAATATGCACATTGGACTGATTTCCTGTACTTTCACTGTGAGAATGCACAAGGGTTCCTTACAAATTTAAGCAAGGGCACCTTAAATTATCATGCATTTTTGGCTATTTTTGCTAGTAATTTATAATGTCATGTATGTGTTTTTCAGGCCTGTGAAATAAACTTGAAATACGTGCATAAAAATGCAAGTTATCTAGGTGGATGTTTATAAAATTACCCTCTTAGGGGCCATTTTTCAGCTGGTGCAGTCACTGTCTACATTTAAGCACCAGTGCCGGCACTTAAATATTGCATTCAATGCCGTTTTCTGTATAGAGCTCCCTCTACCTGCTCCTAACCCAGCCTTCAATTATATGCATAGGATCTGGCTGTTTAGTGATTTAAATGGCCCAATACGATACATATATTTTTGAAAATGTGGATACGCACATTATGGGGTCGGTCCACTAAGGGGCTTGTTTACAAAGCCGCGGTAGCGGTTTCTGATTGTTATCGGAGCTGCGGCCCCATTGATTTCAATGGGGCCGCGACTCCGATAACAATCGGAAACTGCTACCGCGGCTTTGTAAACAAGCCCCTAAGTCAGGCTAACAGTTAACCTGGGCTATCTGCACCTAGATCCCATGTTATTCAATGGGGCCTAGGAGCAGATAGCCTGGGTTAACCATTAGACTGGTTTAGTAGACATATTCCTATGCATTCACCGGCAGCTTTGAAAAATAGTCCATTCATTTATAGATGTAGAATAAACATCTGTATACAGTCGTCCCTCGTTTATCGCGGTTAATCCGTTCCAGTCTCTACCGCGATAAGTGAATTTCCACGAAGTAGGATTCTTTATTTATATCCAAGAGTTTTACCTTCTCCTGGATGATAAGCATCTTCCTCTGGCGCTTAGTTTCATCGTCAGAAGGCTTAGAAGAAGCAGCACATTTACGAGACATCGTGGGGCTTAGATAAAGGCCTACAGTCCATACGTACAGTAATTTTAATTTTAATTGTAATACAGGGGTGTATAATTGACTCAGACAACTGAGCGTGCGCTGTATCATTTTCACTGTCTCAATCAACCTTTTAATGAATATACATGTATTTGAAAAAAACGCGATAGAGTGAAGCCGCGAAAGTCGAAGCGCGAAGTGGCGAGGGACGACTGTAATGTTACTTGGGATGTTTTGAAGAACAATATCTGCATCAAAAGAAAGCATGGGACAAACACAGAAGGTCTCTAAAGGAAAAAAGGACTACAGAGCTTAGTGGTTGATATGGAAGGGTAGACTGGATAGGCTGTATGGTTGATATTTTGTGTAACAGCCATTAATTGGATTTAGCTCAGAAGTTCAAGGCAAGTTATATTCAGGTTGTTAAGTGCCATTGAGTTGATGTTGACTCATGGCAACCTTCTAGATAATTGTCCTAAACTGTGTTTAGCTTTCAGTCAGGAGGCTAATTGATACAGTGGCATCCATAGCTGCTATTATTTGTATTGATCCATTGTATTGCTAGCCTTCCTCTTTTGCCTTGACCTTGAGCTGAAATGGGATTTGAACCCTAGCTTCCACAGTACTAGGTTACTGCTCTAACCATTAGGCTACTTCTCTACTCCTAATAAGTTGCATTAATTACTGTAACTATTTCGGATTATTGCAATGCCTTATATGCAGGATTTCCAATAAAATGTATTCACAGACTCAAATAAATCCAAAATACTATCGCTTGTTTATAGTTGGCTCTGAATTTTTGAGACCATATCAGATCCACCCTCAAATTCTGCTGGCTACCTGTTAATGTTCGTATATAGTTTAATATACCAGCACTGGCTTTTAAAAGTTTACAAAATCTTGGCTGTTCATATCTAATGAAATATCTTTTGTTTTGCCCTCCTGCAAGTTCATTTGGGTCTAGCCAGAAAGTTTTTCTCCAGGATTCCTTGCTTCCAGGGAACGGAAAGAAAGCTTTTTCCTGTCTCATCCCCCAGCTATGGAGTGCTCTCCCATACCAAGACTCTCCAGGGCTCAGAAAGATAGTCAAGATGTGGCTGGTTTGAACTAGCTTTCAAATTAATCAGGTTTATTTCTGCTATTTTATGAGAGGTATTTGTAGGCATGAGAATTCATTAGCATGCATTTGGTTCATGAGTGAGTCTTAAAAATTATATCGCACGCAAAATCAATTAGGCCATTTTAGTAGCAGTTTTATGCCTCATTTTAGATAATGCATAGAAATCAGAACTGAGCTGTCCAGCTTAGGACATGCACAAGTCCCCAGTATTCTCCAGAAGTTGAATGTGAAGCCTTTTGTAAAATATGTGTAAAAACGTGCATGGATATCTTAAGAATTGTGACCGCATCAGTTATGTGCATGTTCTACACTCGTAAATCTAGACAGCTTTTTAGAGAAACTATCCACTTCATGGAGCCATTTTGCATGCCCAGGCATATAAATGCTGCGAATTAACTAGGGAAGCTGCAATTTTTTTTTTTAATTTTGGAGGGTGAAAATATGGGGGATTAAGGACAATTATTCCCTTGAATAAACCCCTAGCTGAAACAAGCACTTTGTGAAAATCTGTGCAGAAGCCAACAGGGAAGTTCTTAAATACACGTGTAGCCCTTATAAAAAATGGGGAATATATGCGTCGTTTTTTGGCCCACCCAAACCAAGCTGAAAGCTCACCCCCTTGAAATCTTTGCATGGTGTTAATCTCCATTTGTAAATAGTGGCTTTCTGAATTAACATTTACGCATGCATGCCAATCTATGCTTGCAAATGGCACTATTTTCATGTGGAGGTGTTTGTAGAATGAACTCTTTTACACGGTTATTGATATTTATTTTATTTATTACTATTAAGTTTTAGATAATTTCTGTGCTGGTTCTTCTGTCTGAGCTCTTTTCACAACTGCCTTGTTGGTGAACATTTGAATGTGTGTAATTTGGATTTTATTTTCTGTTTTATGGAGATTGTATTATGAATTTTCTTTCCCTTTATTATTTGCCTTGGGCTTTTTTGGAATTTTTTTTTTAATTTGAAGCAAATGAAACGTGAAAATAAAGCATTTCCTATCTATACATAATTCACAATCTGTCGGAGGGTTTGATACCCAAAATAATATATTCAAGTGCAGCATGCTATAAAAATCTAATATACACAATCTGAAGATATCACAAACTGTATTATATTGCACCAAAGTCTCAAATCACAAATAACCCTCCTGGAGATGATCTACAGTTCAGCTTGTTCCTTATAATTCTCCTTTAACCTCTCAAGGGCAGGGCCATTACCAAGGGCTGTGTGAATGGTGCGGCTACGCAGGGCACAAGCACAAAAAGGGCGTGAATATCATCACTAGGCTTCCAAGAAGCTCAACAAGAGTGAGTTATTGCATGTGGTTGGGGTGAAGGGGGGGGGGCACCAGATCCATTAGTCACACAGGGCACCTTTCTAGCTTGATGTGGTCCTACTCAAGGGATTGACCCTGCTCCATGAGTCAGACAAGTTATTTAACTAGCAGAACATTCACCTCATCACAATCTGAGAAGGCAAAGCTTCATACCTAACAATTCTGAATCCAGCTGCATATCAGACCAATAGTTACGATTTTTTTTTTTTTTTTGAGGGTGAAAGCTGAACTTAAATAGCAAAATCTACTCCTCCTGTTGTGGAAGCAGGAGGGAGGAGTGGCTAGTGGTTGGGGCAAGGTACCTAAGGTCAGGGGTTCAAATCCCACTAGAGGACAGCAACCTTGGGCCAGAAGGACTGGGGTTTCTAGTCCCACAGGTGCTCCTTGTGGTCTTGGACAAGCCACTTAACCCTCCACTGCCCATGTCCCTGTAAAATAGTTATCTCCAAGTTATAATGCCCTGTTCAATGTAAACCACCTTGATATCATGAAAGGCAGTATATAAGAAATGTTAAAATAATAAAATAAAAAGACAATCCTATCTTCTTCTTTTATTTAAGAACATTGATCATAAAATTCTTGGATTCTTCTGGATTGATTAATAATAATTGGGATCATTTCAGATTTAGTTTATACACCATCTCTAAATATAGGATCGACCTGGTTATTATTCCCCTTCCAACTGTGGGACACAGTCTGGGCAAACAAATCTTATCTAGATTTATCAATTCTGTACGGTTCTATAGTCTTAAAAAGATGGAATTTCAATCATGAGCATAGGAGCTCCGAGCAATGTAATTTGCTCAGATAAAATTCCATTAACTCTTCAGCTGGCTTTCAGAGTCACAGGTTTCTCGCCCAGACATGTTCTGACAAGTTTTCAAGTTGCTGCTGAGAATCCGAATTCTTTAAAATCAGTGCGATCATCAGTATTTTATTAGATTCCACAATTTGAGAAACAGAAAGAGGGATTTTTTTAGAAGCCCTATTCATGATTTAAACATATATAAGCAGCCATGTACATATGTAAATCACATCGATGTGGAAATAGGCATTTTAGAAAGGGTTTAGTTTATATGCGGCTGACCGTATCATGTTGAAAGTGCATGGGGCATAACTTCAGTGCTGACGGAGCCTGAGCGGAAGCATCTCCCCAAAGCCTTTGGAAGATGCACCATGCATGCATGGTCCCCTTCCTGCCCAAGGCTGCTATCTTGCCTCAGTCTCCTTTTTTCTGTGTAGCCCTCTGGATGTCTGTCCAGTTTCCCTCAGAAAAAGCATGGCTTTTGATACCGTTTAATCCGATCTGTGCACTGTTCCTTTCCCACCCCTGAGCCAACTAGCTTCAGTGTCACTCCTCGGGTTCATTCCCTTGTTTTTTTTATTTTTCTTCAAGGTATCCCTCGTCCGGTGATCATACCCTTTTTTGATTGAAGGCCTCGGACTCCTGCCAGGTGGCAGGGCCGCCTTTTTTCCGATGGCCTCTAACGGCTTCAAGAAGTGCGATCGGTGCAGTAAGATGATGTCCCTCACCGATCCGCATGACTACTGCCTCCGGTGCTTTGGCCCAGAACACGACAACTCAGACTGCGAGCTTTGCAGAACCATGACCTCAAAGGCCTTTGAAAGCAGTCAGCAGCAGCAGGAAATGTTTTTTCACAAGTCTGACTCCACACCGGAATCTCCAGCGATACCACGCTCCAGAGCCCCCTCCGGTACCTCGGTGCCCTGTGAAGCCCGGGCTACCTCAGAGTCCTGCGATTGTGGTTCCTCCAAGAGGAAATTCCTGGAGGTGGAATGCAAGAAGTCAAAGTCCTCGAAGACCACCTCAGAGACCGGGCCAGGAAGATGGGAAAATCCCACTCCAGGCTCCACAGCCTCTGGCATGAGTCAGAAGGATTGGAGCTTGAGCAGCCTCACAAACTGCCCCAGAAGGAGTCATCGGCACCCGCAGACTGACCTTGGACACCCGAGGCCATCCTCGTCGAGGACTCCCCCTCGACGGAACCGATGCTGGACCCGAAATCCTCAGTGTCTGCATTGAAGGCTGCGAAGCGGACTGGCATGGAGACCAGGATGACAGCCTTAGAGCACAGTAACTCTGCCCTCGTTGCCCAGCAACAGGCATTCATATCTGGTTTGTCTGGTTCCTCTGCCCTGACAATGGGACCCTCAACATTAAGGGCCTCCGTGGATGTCGAGCCAATCTTCAAGTGCCACCAGCCTTGGGAGAGCCATCATCTTTGGATGAGATCCCAGTCCCATTCCTTGGGTCAGCAGTCTTCTCAAGCAAGCACACATGGCTCAGACTTTAGGTTCTCTGGAGGCTCCAGGCCCCTGGGCTCAGACCTCGATTGCGGTGACTGCGAAGCCTCGGAATTGACCTCAGACTTTGTCTAACTGGGAGACCGAGGATGAGGAATCCCCGGACATCCAGAGACACCGAGATGTGCCCTCGGTCCTGCCTCCCATGAAGCCTCAATGCTGTTCTCTGCCCAACGACGTTGCCTTTCTTGACTTTGTGCAGGACATGGCTAAGGCACTCGCTATTGAGACTAAGGCAGAGGAGGACCCTCGCACGGAAGAACTGGAGATCCTCCAGTATGAGGCCCCTCTGAAGGAGGCTCTCATGGTGCCTGTTCCTCTGATCCCTGAGAGCCTCTTTCTCTGTATGTGGGAGACACCGGCGTCGGTGCCCATTGTAAGCAGGTGACTCAACTCTATGTACCGAGTCCGCCGAGGCCCCAGGTTCCAGAAGACCCAACTTCCCCACAACTTGATAGTTGTTGAGTCTGCCATTGGCAGGCTCGAGAGCCAAAAGACCCATTCCACGATGCCCCCCAGGAGGGAGGCCTGGATCCTCGATGCCCTCAGCCAGAAGGCCTTCCAGGGCTGGATGCTCGCATGCCAAGTTCAGTCTTATCAACTGTACATTGGCATGTACCTCAAAGAGCTAACGACGAAACCTGGAAACAGCACAGGCACTGGCAAGTCAAATGCAAGGCATTGATAAGGCAGGCAAAGGGAGAATTCCAAAATAAGCTTGCTGCAGAAGCAAAAACGCGAAGTAAAGACCTTTTCAAGTACATTCGTAGCAAAAAACCTGTGAGAGAGTCAGTTGGTCCATTAGATGATAAAGGGGTTAAAGGAGCACTAAGAGGCGATAAGGCGATAGCGGAGAAACTGAATGAATTCTTTGCTTCAGTCTTTACTGAGGAAGATGTAGGGATGTTACCCATGACTGAAGTGGTATTTAAAAGTGTGGAAGAATTGAAGGAAATATCGATACATCGGGAAGATGTATTACAACTATTAGATAAGCTGAAGAGTAGCAAATCACCTGGGCCGGATGGTATACATCCAAGGGTATTGAAAGAACTGAAATACGAGATTGCAGACCTGCTATTAGTAATCTGTGAACTATCATTAAAATCATCTTTAATACCTGAAGCTTGGAGGATGGCCAATGTAACGCCAATTTTTAAAAAGGGTTCCAGGGGTGATCCGGGAAACTACAGACCGGTGAGCCTGACATCAGTACCGGGAAAAATGGTAGAAACCATCATAAAGAATAAAATTACTCAGCATGTAGATAGTCATGACCTAATGGGAGACAGCCAACATGGCTTTAGACAAGGAAGATCTTGTCTTACTAATCTGTTATGTTTTTTTGAAGGCGTGAATAATCAGGTGGACAAAGGTGAGTCGGTTGATATTGTGTATCTGGACTTTCAGAAAGCCTTTGACAAGGTCCCTCATGAGAGACTTTTGGCAAAACTAAAGAGTCATGAGATAGGAGGCAGTGTACTATTGTGGATCAGGAACTGGTTAAAAGATAGAAAGCAGAGGGTAGGGCTAAATGGCCAATTTTCCCAATGGAGAAAGGTGAATAGTGGTGTACCCCAGGGATCTGTGCGGGGTCCGCTGCTTTTTGACATATTCATAAATGACCTGGAAAGTGGAATAACGAGTGAGGTTATCAAATTTGTAGATGACACAAAACTATTTAAAGTTGTTAAAACCCAAGAGGATTGTGGAAAATTGCAAGAGGATCTTGATAAATTGGAAGACTGGGCATCAAAATGGCAGATAAAATTTAATGTGGACAAGTGCAAGGTTATGCACCTAGGGAAGAACAACCCAAACTATGGTTACACGATGCAAGGTTCCACATTAGGAACCACCACCCAGGAAAAAGATTTAGGCGTCATTGTGGATACCATGTTAAAACCCTCCGCCCAGTGTGCAGCGGCGGCCAAGAGAGCAAATAGAATGCTAGGTATGATAAGGAAAGGAATGGAAAATAAAACAAAAGATATTATAATGCCTCTATGTCGTTCCATGGTGAGACCGCACCTTGAATATTGTGTGCAATTCTGGTCGCCGTATCTTAAAAAGGATATAGCGATTTTAGAAAAGGTTCAGAGAAGAGCCACCAAAATGGTAAAGGGGATGGAAGGATACTCCTATGAAGAAAGGCTAAAAAGGTTAGGGCTCTTTAACCTGGAAAAGAGACGGCTGAGGGGAGATATGATAGAAGTCTATAAATTAATGAACGGAGTGGAACGGGTAAATGTCGATCGATTGTTTACCTTATCAGAATATAGAAAGACTAGGGGACATGCAATGAAGCTACAGGGTAAACTATTTAAGACTAATAAAAGAAAATATTTTTTCACTCAACGTGTAATCAAACTCTGGAATTTGTTACCGGAGGATGTAGTAAGGCTGTTAGTGTAGCTGGGTTTAAAAAAGGTTTGGACAAGTTCCTGGAGGAAAGGTCCATAAACCATTATTAAGAAGGGACCCAGGATATCAATGCTTGAACCAATACAAGCATTGTGGAACCTGTGTCCCTTGGGGAAACTGCTAGGTACATGTGACCTAGATTGGCCACTGTTGGAAACAGAATACTGGGCTTGATGGACCTTGATCTGACCCATTATGGCATATCTTATGTTCTTATGTTCTCTCTGGGTTCTTGGCAGGCCTCAATGGAGAACCCCTCCAGAGGTTCAAGGCTCTGGCCTCTGCGGTCAAGGAGTGCTCAACGTTTTTATCATGAGTAGCCCATGATGGTTTCGAGACCTCAGCCAGAATGGCCATGGTGGGCATCAGGGCCCGACATCAGGCATGGCTGCAGTCATCCGATCTCGAACTATGGGTTCTTGACAAATTTATTGATGTCCCCTGTATCGGAGAGAAACTCTTTGGGAAACCCATGGCAAACAAAGCTGAAAAGATAGAAATTGAGTTCTTGACGAGGACTAGACTCTCTAAAAAGACCTCAGTCCAGCCCCGAAAGAAGGCACCAGGGAAGAAGCTCTTTGTCCTGAGGAAAAAGGGAGGCTTTAGTAATGCTTCCCATAAACAGAAGGCCCCCAAGTCCCAGGCAGCAGCCCAGGCTCAGCCTGGGGGGAACTTTTGACTCCCTGGGCATGACTTCCTCTCCCCCAGGAGGTCCTCAACAGCCCACAGGGGGGCATCTGGCCCTGTTTTCCCACAGGTGGTCCACTGTCACCACCGATTCCTGGATACTGCAAGTGGTCCAAAAGGCATATGTCCTCCACCTGCAAGGAACACTGCCCTCACACTTCCGAAGAGAGCCAGTAAGACCTCTCCTTCACCAGACCCTGCTCCTCACCGAGCTTGCAGGTCTCCTCAAGAACAAGGCAGTAGAACCAGTCCCCAGACATCTATGGGGCAAGGGCTTCTACTTCAGGTATTTCCTTGTCCCCAAGCAAACAGGGGGCTTCAGGCCCATCCTGGACTTGTGGGACATGAACAGATTTCTGGTGAGGGAGAAGTTCAAGATGCTCTTTCTTGGAACATTGCTGTCCTACCTCCAGCAGGGAAACTGGTTATGCTCCTTAGACCTGAAGAATGCTTATACACACATCTTGATCCATCCCAGCCATCAAAAGTACCTTCGCTTCATGGTGGGATGAGGCCACTACCAATAAAGGGTGCTACCCTTCAGACTGGTCTCATCACCAAGGGTCTTCACCAAGTGCCTAGCAGTGGTAGCGGCACACCTTCTTCTCCAGGGGGCCTTCATCTTTCCCTACCTGGATGAATGGCTCATAAGAGGGGGCATGGTTGCAGAGGTGAACCACGCCACTGGGCACACCATACGCACCCTGCAGCACCTCGGGTTTGTCATCAACTACTCCAAGTCACACCTCGCCCTGACTCAGTGCCTAGAGTTTATAGGGGCTCAGCTAGACACTCTCCAAGCAAAGGTCTTCCTCCCTTAGGAGAGGGCAGAATGCCTCAGGAGGCTATCCACAGAGGTACAGCACTGCCAGACATTACCAGAACATCTTCTCCTCTGCCTGCTGGGCCACATGGCCTCCACGATGCACATGATCCCATACACCTGCCTACATATAAGGGTGGCCCAGTGGTGTCTCCACTCTCAGTGGACACAAGCTATGGACAGGTTTCAGGACAGATTGGCAGTGACCTACCAGCCGGTGGATTCCCTCAACTGGTGGCAGAATCCCCACCACCTCCAGGCCGGGATGCCCTTCCAAGCACCCATCCCCCAGATGGTCCTCACTACAGTCGCCTCTCTGATGGGTTGGGGAGCTCACTGCAGAAACCTCTGCACAAAAGGCAGCTGGTCCCAGATGGAATGCAGTCTGCAGATCAACTTTATGGAGCTCCGGGTGATCTTTCTAGCTCTACAAGCCTTCTGCCACCGACTGCAATGCCAGTCAGTGCTGGTCCAGACCGACAACCAAGTCGCAATGTTCTGTGTCAGCAAGCAAGGGGGCACAGGTTGTACTCCCTCTGCCAAGAGGCGGTAGCCCTCTGCTCATTTGCAATGTGCAACGAGATGCTCCTGAGGTTGGTCTATGTCCCGGGTCAGGACAATGCCCTTGCGGACAAGCTGAGCAGAGTCTTTCAGATGCATGAGTGGCACCTAGATCCCAAAGTGACCTCACAGCTGTTTTGACTCTGGCATGTCCCCCTAGTGGACCTGTTCGCTAGTCCGAACAACACGCAGTTGCCCTGCTTCTACTCTCATCAGCCGCACCCGTCCCAAGTGGCAGCGGACACGTTCCTCATGCAGTGGACGGAAGGCCTCCTCTACACCTTCCCACCGACACCACTGGTTGCCAAGACCCTCTTCAAGGCCTAATGAGACAGGGCATCACTGATACTGATAGCTCCCTGGTGTCCCAGGCAACCCTGGTTGCCACTGCTCCTCTCCTTGGTGACAGAGTCGCTGATTCCCCCTATATACTCTACCAGGAGGAGGGCTCTCCTGCACCCCAATCTGGGGTCCATGTCACTCATGATTTGGCTGCTGAAAGAGTAGTGCTAGCTCCTTTCAACCGCCTGCATGAAATGGAAGAGGTCCTTCTAGCCTCCGAAAAGGCCTCCACAAGGAGGGTTTATGCCTTCAAGTGGTTATGATTGTCAGTCTGGTGCACCGAAAGGTGAGTGAACCTGTTCTGCTTGGTGCAGATGGTGCTCCACCTGTCACAGGTGGGACTGAATTCTATTTCGGTCAAGGTGCACATGAGCGCTATCATAGTGCACCACCATTCTGTTGAGGGAAAACCCCTTTTGGCTCAGCCCCTAGTATCTTGGTTCCTGCGAGGCCTCATGCTATCCAAAGCCCCCATCCGCCCACCAGAGATGGAGTGGGATCTCAACATGGTGCTCTCGCAGTTTACTAAGCTACCGTTTGAGCCCCTGGCTACCTGCCACTTGTGGTACTTCTCCGGGAAGGTCATCTTTTTCATGGTGCTCACATCAGCTCGCATGGTTACCGAGCTCCAGGCTTGCTGGCAGAGCCCCCCTACATGAGGTTCTATGAGAACAGGGTGGTGCTCTGCCATTCCACCTCAATCCCCATTCCACCTCAATCAGGAGGTGGTGCTTCCCATCTTACTTCCATGGCCTCATGCTGGCAAGGTGGAGAACATCCTCCATACTTTGGATTGTAAAAGGGTCCTATCCTTTTATTTGCAACGGACCCAGGGCCACCAAAAACACCTTAGCTTTTTGTCTCCTATGACCCCAATTGACTGGGGCTCCCAGTGATTAAGCGAACTCTGGGTGGCGAACTGTATTGCCCTCACTTATGAGCAAGCTGGGATCTCACTAGACCAGCAGGACATGATACATCTCATCAGGGCCATGGCTACTTCCAAGGCAAATCTGTGTTCTGTCCCTGTGACGGAAATCTGCCGGGCCGCCACCTGGTCTTCGGTCCATACTTTTGCAGCTCACTACTGCCTGGAGAAGGAGTCTCAACGGGACAGTGCCTTTGGCCAGGCTATACTCCGTAATCTCTTCGTGTGTAGGCAACTCCTGCCCTCTGACCCTTCTGTGTTCAGGCTACCAGCATGCAGGTGGCTTGCCGGACACTTGGGTCTTGCGAGAGTCTCTCACGTGGGACTCAACTGCTGCAGCTCATGGCTCACCCTTTGCAGGTCACTGTGGCATTTTTACAGGTTCTCGGTAACCTGTAGCTGAGGAGTCCCAGAGAAAGCATAGTTACTCACCTGCAACAGATGTTGTCCGGGGACAGCAGGAATCAGTCCTCACAACCTTCCCTCCTCTCCTTGGAGTTGCATCTTTACTGTATTTTAATATTTGCCATCTTAGCTATTTTTATTTATTTATTTAGCAAGATTTTTATATTGTTTTTCCTCGGGTCAAATTGGTTTGCAGTTAACTATTTAGAAACATAGAAACATGACGACAGAAAAAGACCACATGGCCTATCTAGTCTGTCCTTCCATATCAACAACTACAACAGTCCCCTTTTTTCCTATTTGAACAGGTTTACAGAGAACATTTAACTATTAAAGTTCGAGGAATACATAGCAATATATATGTGAACAATTTGAACATTTGAACTTGGCTTACTAGTCTGTTTAACTTTATATAATGGAATTTTTGCTATGTATAACCTGGAGCGTTTTGCTATGTATAATCTGATTACAGACATATAGATACGGGGTAGGAGGGTGATGGGGTTTGCAGTGTGGGTAGGCTGAGTTATAGGTTGGTTAGGTTATATCAGCGAAGTACATGGCAAAGAGGTGGGTTTTTAACGTCTTTCTGAATGCGGTGAGGTCTGTGGAATTTCTGAGGTTATCAGGGAGGGAGGGTGCATATAATTTGAAGGATGTCATTGGACTGAGGTAAGATGGCACCTTTGGTTAGGAAGGGGCCCACACAAGTGTGGTGCATCTCCAAAAGGCTTTCTTTGGAAACTGGGGAGATGCTTCCGTGTGGGCTCCGTTGGCGCCGACATCACCCATATGTGAGGACTGATTCCTGCTGTCCCCGGAGAACATTTGTTACAGGCGAGTAACTATGCTTTCTATGTGCCATTTTGGGATTAGGAATTGTTCCTGCCCCTCTTATGCCCAATAGAAGAGGGTAAGATGTAAGAGGGAGGATCTGGGGACAGGGAAAAAATAAGCTTAGTGGGGGGAAATTTCTCTTTGGGGGTCATTCTGAACCACGAATAAGCCGCCTCTACGTGCAGGATAGAGGTGTATCTCGTGAAAACGTCTAAAACCGTATTCACATTCGCAGCCCTGCACGTACACGGCACATAAACAGGGATCCCAGAACATGGGCAGGAGGGGGTGTAGCCAGCCATGGAGACGTATAAAGCATATTCCGGTGCTACTCGTTTATGTCCACAGTAGGTCTCGCAGACGTCCAGATTATACCTGCTGAAAAGTGGCATAAAGGTAGGACTTAGAAATATTTCTGCCCTGCACCTCAATGCAGCCCATAGTGATGAATGGATGTATAACCTATACTGTGCACTGATGTGTCTGCAGGCTGGGAATCCACAGCATGCAGTGTTACAGAACAGAAAGCAGAGGAGTGGGAGGTTTGAGGTCACAGTAGCAAAAAAACCACCCCCACATATGTATGGGGAAAAGCACAGGTGCGCTTACCAGCTATGCTGGTATTTGCTGAGTAAGCTAAAGGGGCAATGCGTGGGTCCCCTAACAATGCCCACGTCCTGGAAATTATATTGGTGATGGAGCCCTAGGACTCCATGTGAAAATGTAAGCCCAGCCATCGGTGCCATGTGCAGCACCCTGCCAGCTAGAGGGTTGCGCTCCACACAGCGGACTTTTACAATATGCCCAATGCAATGTGTACAGACCCCAGATGCAAAGAAGGTTGGATGTAAACCTATCAATACACAAAAATGGGGAAAGTCTACACTAGTGGCCCTATGGCACATATTATGTGCACAGATCACTGTTGCGGTTGATTACATATGTGGGCCTACGGTGTGCAATGTGCATACGAGGTCTGACTGTTGTGGCTGATACACCTGATGGGTTGTTTTGACCTAAAGCAGCTCTGTGACTGTTTGAGGTCCACTGGTGTAGGTATCGTTATGTCAGCATGCATCTTGAAATGTAGTGATCAGGTATGATGCTGGTTTCCATTCCATCATCTATGTTATTTGGTGTAGGGCATGCTTTGGTAGATGTCTGCTTCTGTAGGACTGCAAGTGAGAGTGTGTGTGTGTGTGTCTGGTTGGAAGGCTGCATGGGGGGATCTAGATTGGTCCTCCACATATACAGGTGGGGGCGCAAAAGATATGCCTAGCAGGTTACCTGGACTGTAGGGCTGACTGCAGAATCACTAGGTGCAAGTGAGAACAGGCAGGAGCGAGCAGGACAGGTCCGCAGTCACGTACCTGTCCATACACTTCCCTATCACTAATAAGGGGCCTCAGTAGGAGGGCGTAGAACACAGTACATCATGCCAAGGTGCACCAGCATTGCTCTACACAATGTGCATAATTGTAGGGAGTGACATTGGTGTTTCTGGGCATGTCTGTGTGGTGCTGGCACTGCTGACTGCTGGCCCATTATTAGAGATAGGGAAATGTTTGGCTGGTTCTCTATAAGTGGCCTGTTCTTCCGGGTTCATGTGCTTACTTAGCATTGTACGGATGTGTTCCTGAGATGTCCACACCATGCATACCTAGGAAGGTCGTCCACTGCCATATATGTAATGCTGCACTGCTACTTGTGCCAGATGGATCACTCTACCTGTGTTCCTCTACATTACAGTGCACTGTGCGTGCTTTGTAGTGTACTGGGAATGCTATAGACTAGTTTCTATCATCTAACTTACATCCTTCTATGGGTATCGTCACCTTACATTGTAATTCTGCCTCATGACAGCACTGTCTGTGGCCACAGCAGCTTCACAGCTGCCCATTTTGAAGGGGGGGGGCATGGCCATTTGTGGGTATATCATGGAGACGGGCAGAGTCGTAGACGTACATCTTTTCAGAATATGGTGAGTGCGAGGACCTACAATGCCATTGTTGGCATATACCCATCTTTGTACAGTGTAACATGGTGTGGGGCCGCACCTAGCACGTCTTTGTGGGTGATTCTGTGCATGCAGCTGCATCTATACCTGCATGTGCAGAATTGAGTTCTATTTCTGCACCTTTCCATTTGAACATGCCTGCTGTCCAGACGTGCACAATTTCGGAATTGACCTCTTTATGTTTAGCAAAAGAGTTTAGTCTGCAGGGGGCAGGAGTGGCAACTGACTTTCATTACCCCCTTGTACAGTAATAGCACATGCAAAAAATGTTTTTGTTGTGTTAGTGGAAAATAGGTCTGATATTAAAAGTCTTCAAACGTCTACAAAAACCAAGGAAACACCCCTCCCTACCAACAAAACAAAACAGACACAAAAATCTCCTTGCACATCACTAAAATAAGAGAACACTCCATAAAACTAACAACCCACAAACTGAAAATAAATTGTAGAAAGTATTTTTTTCATGTAGCACACAATGAAGCTGTGGAATCTGTTTCGAGAGGATGTGATCAAGGCGACTAATACTGCAAAAGAGGTTTGTTGGAAGAAAAGGGGGAAGAGGATCTCCATAATAGGTGAGTCCATAGAAACAAGAGGTAAACCAGAGAGAGACCATAGCTGCAAACATACAGATACTCTTCAATCAAGATTTACTGTATTGAGTTTCAGCAAAACAAGCCTGCCTCAGGGGTCTCTATATTATGATGTATATATATCAGGAACCCAAAGATGGGTACAGACCAAAAGAAAGAAGGCCTGAGTCGTAGTGCATTCCGTAGCAGAATTTTGCACTTACTGCATGTTTAGCGCTAAAACTAACGTGCAGTAAGGGCAAAGCCTCTACCATAACTTGGAGGTGTGGCTAGCATATTCCCGGCAGTTATCGCCCGGACACATACCCTAATGCATGGCAGCGGCAGTTTCATAGGTGCATTCAATGCTACCAATTGAGGTGTCTTTCAATGCATCCACGCTAATTGCAACATTGACAGTGCTCAATATGTGCCCTCGTGCTAACTGCAATGTGTTTGCCATGTCCACTTTACCCCTAATCCACCCATTCCCTACCCCATCGCTCAATTTGCAGTTACCACAGGAATTAGGGTGAGGTACTGTCACGCCCACAAGGTAACATCGCAACCCCATGTTAACAGTTACTGCATGCTAATAACACGTAGCATTTATTTGTAAAGGGGCCCTGAAGTTTCCTTAAGAAGATTACTAAGAAAGGAAAGTTGACTATTCGAAAAGCAGGCAAGAGTCTAATGGAAAACCCTTAACAGATACATTAAAAAAAATGTTTATTTAAATGGGACAAAACAGAAGTAAATGCCTATGGGAAATGTCAACAGGATAAAATTGAAGATATTTTGTTTTGCTGAATGAATCACAGCATCTCTGGTTTGCACAGCTGTTACAGAGTAAGATGGCCTCAAGTAACTCAGTCATGAGAGTCCTTGGCTAGTGATTAAGATGTACAGTAATTCTTCTTTCATTGTCCATGGCTCCCAAATCCCATCTCAAGTGCACAAATATGTGCTTAATGCTTGCCAGAAGACAGACAAGCACATTTTCTGACCATGGGTTTCAGACGAGTTTTTCCAGTTGCTTGCTATACCTGGAGGAAACGTGAAGCTTTTGCTCGTTGTCTAACTGGACTGGGTGTCAGGGACACGGCCTATTAGGCGATATGCCTCTGTTCTGCAAGCATGAAATCAAGACATTGTGCACAGTGAGTAGAGCCTAGCAGGATGCTGTCTTTATCTTTTTTTTTTTTTTTAAACAATAGGTACAAGGTTTTTTTTGGCCTAGGAAGAAAAGCATAAAGGAATTTTATTTATGTATTTATTTGAGGGAATATCAATTAATCGAAGCGGTTTACAGAGAACCAATACCAAAGGGATAGTTTTATAAAGGGTTTTTCATGAGTAGATGCTAGTACATGCAGGTAAAATGCCTCTTGGAAGATCACCCCACCCTGCCAATAATTATGCACCATGGTGTCACCGTCAGGCAAACTAGGCAGCCACCTAGGGCAGCAGCTTCTGAGGAGTGGCAAGGAGCAGCACTAGTCAAAGAAAAACAATAGATCCTGACAGCTGCACAAGCTCAAAGAAAGAGCAGAGCATACCTTAAACTGCAGGGAGGGTGGGCAATTTTAAATAACCCACTTACCTAGATTAATAGCTTTTGGAAATTGCCTTTATGATATCTACTGTATATATATATATATATATATATATATGAAATGTGGGTGCGTGTGTGTGTGTGTGCATACAGATACATAGATACATAAGGCCCGATTCCTTCTCACACGTCTAGCCCCGCGAGATCAGAATTGCGAACAGGCTTGTACGTGCAGCCTGGGACCCTGATTCTCTCTGACCTGCATGTACAGGCCTTCCTCGGCTAACTCAGTCAGGGCTCTTCAATGCAGCTGCGGGGAATGTCCTCAGCCACCGCTGCCCCATCCACGCCCCGGGCCCACCGCCCCCAGCTGACTAGGGGAACTTATTCCACCTCAAAATAAGTTCCCTATGCAAGTCACCAGCCCTGGATGTACAGTGATGACATTAGAATCGGCCCTGTACATCCAGGGCCGGCGACCACCCACTGCACACCCTAACACCGCCACTTTCCCGCCCCATCTACCTTCCCTGTACAAGACGTGTGAAAGGTAGGCGGGACTGGGACAAGACACAAATAGCGGGGATGAACGTCCCAACAGGACGTCCATCCCTGCTATTTGTGCCTCGGAATAGCCCCCATATGAAATACAGTTTAATATGTAAAATTATGATATTCAATTCTGTGTTTTTGCAGGATTATTTTAGGAAGGATGGTGCTGAGGTAATTGTCACTGATCTTAATTACTGAAATTGAATACTACTACTACTAATTATTTGTATAGCGCTACAAAGCATTTGCAGTGCCATACACATACTCAGAGTGGAGGAGAACTAGAGACCTACAAGTTACTTGAGGGAGGCACAAGGATGAAGGATGGCCTAGGGCGCTGAATACCCTTTCACTGGCCTTGGCACCATGCCTAATAAACGAGGACTTATACATGACTTGTTTGTGACATTGAGAACTGTTATTCCCGGGGGGTTGAACTCGGGAATTGATTGGACGGCGTGTATATGACGTATAGTGTTAGGATTAGTGTTTACTTGTTAACAGGAAATGGGTGGAGGTTCTTTCCTATTTAAGTAGGTAATGTGGAGTTCTGCAATTGAATCGGAGGAAGTACTGATGAACGGGTGAATGACTGTTTGAAAAGATATCTGTGTAGCAGTTTAAGGCATTTTCCATTTGGAGTATTGGATGAGATAAATTAGTTTTTAATACGGGAGATATAAGGTACGTGTAAATATCACGGTATGTATATTAGAGCAAAGCTTTCTTTCATTTTTATTTTTTCTTTCGTTTTTTAGTTGATTCCCCCTGAAGCAGCGATGGCGAAACGCTAGAGGGATGTCCAGGCGGGCATTGGGGTTGATCTTTGATGTTTGATGTTTGATCTCTGATTTTGGTCTGGGCGGTGGGTGTTGTGGTGAATAACGTCTAGTACATTCCATACTTATGCACCTTTCTTTATATATATTGATTTCTTGATTATAACAGCTTTGCTGTATAAGAAATGTTTGTTTCATATTGGGGTGATAAGAAATATGTATGGATGTAGAAAATTGTATATGACCCGCACTCTGTAGTAAAAGTAGAGCAGAGATATCTAAGCAAACCGTTGATGTGTGAAGTCTGGCAGGTGCTTGACCCTCATTGGGGGAGTTGCTCTGCACATGATTTTCTGAGGTTTGCTTTCTCTTCTCTTGGGTTTGCTTTTTTCAATAACATTGTGATAAGGTGAGAAGTTGGAGCTGTTTTCATTACATGATGTAGCATAGTTTGGGAAGAGCACAGGGAGAGTTACAAAGCACAAACATTGTTTATAAGATGCATATATATACCGTATTTTCAGGCAAATAAGGAGCCCACGTATATAACGCGCACACAAATATAACGCGTGGAAATGATGACATTCTGTACGAAACTTTCTGGATAAAGCGCCCATGCTTATATCACACATGCCCTTTTTGGTCAAGGATCATGCCAGGAATGAAATGTAAGTCCTACACCACTGACTTCAAAATGAAAGTTGTTGTGAGAGCGGAAGAAACCAGCAACAGAGCAGCAGCAAGAGACTTCGAGGTTGAAGAGACTTCCATTCGTGAATAGAAAAAGAAGAAAAAGGAGCTCGAGAATATAACCCCCCGAAAATGCACACATCGTGGGCCCACAGCAAAATGGCTCAGCTGGAGAATGACTTGAGAGATTGGGTTCTTTCTCAGAGGGAACAAAATCAAGCTATCTCTACCGTCGCAATTCAGATAAAGGAAAGCTTCTGCAAATGAAAGAGGAATCACGGATTTCAAAGCGGGTTTCACCTGGATTTCTAGATTCATGAAAATAAATGGACTTTCAGTGAGAATGAGAACCACGGTAGGCCAGCGACTTCTGGACGACTCGGAGCAAAAGATGATCAACGTCCGTGAATTTGTCTCCAAAAAATCTCTGAACATGGTATCTCTGCAATGGACATTATAAATATGGACGAGGTTCCAATGTCTTTCGACATCTCTGCCACCAGAACTGTAGTGCTTCAGGTATAAAAACTGTAGCCATTGCAACCACTGGGCATGAGAGGGCCTGCTTCACTGTAGTCTTTGGATGCACTGCGAGTGTAGTGAATTTAAAGCTGCTGGTAGTTTTCAAAAGAGTTAACATGACCTGCGAAAAAATGCCCACTGGTGTTGCTGTCCATTGCAATAGGAAGGGATAGATGAACTGTGACCTTATGAAAGTATGGCTAGATAAATGTTATAGGGCCAGAAGAAGTCCTTACTAATTTTCGATGCCATGGCAGTACACAAAGAAAAAAACATTCAGAATTATATAAACTCTACTTGTGCCCACATACACTTTTTTACGTGCAAGGCACCCTCAGTTATGTAAAAAAGCATATAACATGCATGTTATACGCATGAAAATACAGTACCTATGTACTTCAGTTGTTGTAAATGTATGCAAGTTAATTTTACCTGTGATTTCTGCAGGATTTCTGCTAGTATTTTATAGAGACACACAGGCGCCTATAGGCCCGATTCAGAGTCATGGGTTGGGGGGCTGTCCAGACCCTATTCCCCCTCCTGCTCTCCCTGCATGACTAATGCTGCAGGATGGGGAGAACTGGTGGGGGGGAGGGGTGGGAGGGGGTGGAATCTCAGCGGAATGTGGGTGGGCCAAGCTGGCAGGACATACAGGGCTGATTCAGGTCACGACTCTGTATGTCCTGCCGGGTCAGAGGGGACGTGCTGATTATACCACTTTGAAAGTGGAATAATCAGCACCGGTGGGGGGATTGGGCCCCGGCTCCCCCCCCCCCCCCGGAAATGGGCTGGATGCAGGGTGGGGTTCCCGCCACCTGATCCAGGCCCCAGCTGGCCAGCTATTGGTTGGGCGGCAGGGACAAGGGGGGTCTTAGCCACGTGGCCAGGGGCACCTGTGGGGAGGATGTCCCCATAGGCAGGCAGGGGCATGTCGGGCCATTCTCGTGCCCAATTCTGTGTACCGCGGGAACATTTTGTTCCCGTGGTCCAGAATCAGGCTCTAACGGGCCTGTCTTGCTGAAGGACGTCTGGATGGCCTGGACGTGGACCTTCACGAATCGGGCTCCACTTGTCTATAAAATAGGCTCACACTTGGCCTCCCCATCTAGGCAACCCATTATAATATTACCCTGTAGTTTTCAGGCTGCACAGTTATACAGTTTCCAGACCTGTGAACTGTGTGACTGCCTCTAAGCAAGATATTCAGCAGAACTAACATGGTTCGTGCAGCTGAATATCCCTGGGTACCGCCGCTATATGCCCTGATGCTACACAGTTAACACTGGGGCGTTCCAGGGCTGGACCCAGGGATAGTTAACGGCGATATTCAGCCGCAACTCGGTTATCCCTCAGCAGCAAAAGTTATGCACAGCAAAAGCTGTCCTAACTTTTGCCGTCAAAGCTAACTAGGCAGCGGTTGAATATTGCCGCTGCCCGGTTAGCTTATGGCTTCCGCAGCAATCCCGGATATTCGGTGCCGGTGGCTGGATATGGTTCTAGCATTGAATATCTGGGTTAAGTCTTCAGTGGCAATGGTTAGGCGCTGCCACTGCTGAATATCAGGCCCTGGATTTTTACTCTAGACTGCTAAAATTGTACACTAATTGTCCCCTGACATGGCTGTGCGGTTGCATAAATACACCTGAAGTCAGCAGAAATACTCAGAGCTCTGTTAGGCATGCAGGGGCCCAGGGCAGAAGTTGATGAGGGGACTCCAAAGTCCACCTGTACATTATGCCTCCTTCAGCTTAAGGCAAACTTGGGTCCCCTGTGGAATGGTGGCCCAGGGCAATTTCTCTGTTTGCCATCTTCTAACGCCAGTCTGCATCATTTGGCCTGATATTCAAAAACAGTTATGTGAATGGCAACAGGCGTTGATTGCATAAGTGTTTTATTTAAACATTTCCAGCACTTAACTTTTAGCTGTTTAAGTCAGTATGGGGTCATTTTAAAAGGAGCCACCTATATTTAGGTGCAACAGAAACACTGAAACATGATGGCACATAAAGACCATATGGCATATCCAGTCTGCTCTTCCAAACCAACTACTAAGCTTACTTATAGACCCTTTTCTCCCTTAGAGATCTTCTGTTTGTCCCATGCTTTCTTGAATTCAGATGCAGCTCTCATCTCCGTCACCACACTGGGAGACTGTTCCTTGAATCTACCACCCTTTCTGAAAAGAAATATTTTTGCATATTACTCCTGAGTCTGTCTCCTTTAACCTTCATCCTGTACCATCTCATTGCAGAGCTTTCTTTCAATTTAAAGATGCTCTCCTCCTGTGCATTTACACCATGGAGATATTTAAACATCTCTATCCAGGGCTAGCCCGTCCATTGAGTGATAATGTTGTTCAAATAGGGCCCCATGCAAACTCCATTATCACACATTGGATGGCTGTGCAGAGGGAGCCGGGGAAGCCCGAGCAAGGCCCCCAGCTCCCTCTGCATAGCCGCCAACGTGAAGAGCCTTTTCCTTCACGCTGGCAGCTGTTTCTGTGAAGCCGCGAGCACCGTGAAAGCTTAAAGGCAATGCCCTTTAACCTTTCCCAGCATTTGCGGCTTCACAGAAACAGCCGCCAGTGTGAAGGAAAAGGCTCTTCACACTGGCGGCTGTGCAGAGGGAGCTGGGGGCCTCGCGCGGACTTCCCAGGCTCCCTCTGAATCCCCTTAGAAAGCCGCAGGGCTGTTAAGAGGAGGGGGTTAGGACTTGATGGGCTGTGATAGGGGGGGGGACTAGGACTGCAAATGGGCTGTGATGGGGGGCTAGGACTGGATGGGCTGGGATCGGGGGGGAACTTGGACTGTAAATGGACTGTGATGGGGGGGCTAGGACTGCAAATAGGCTGTGATGGTGGGGGGAAACTTGGACTGGAAATGGGCTGTGATTGGGGGGGGGCTAGGACTGGAAATGGGCTGACAAGGGGGCTGGAAATGGGCTGATGGGAGAGCTTGGAGTGGAAATGTGCTGATGGGGGGCTGGAATGGAACTGGAAAAGAGCATATGGGGGGTTAGGACTGGAAATGGACTGATGGGGCTGGAATAGGGCTGGACATGGGCTGACAAGGGGGCTAGAATTGGAACTGGAAAAAAACATATGGGGGGCTAGGACTGGAAATGGGCTGAGGGGGGAGCTTGGACTGCAAATAGGTGATGTGCTGGAATAGGACTGGAAATGACTAATAGGGGAATAGGACTGGAAATGGGCTTAGGGGAGTTGGAATAGGGCTGGAAATGGGCTGACAAGGGGACTAGGATTGGAAATTGGCTGATGGGGGAGCTTGGAGTGAAAATGGGCTGATGGGGGGGCTAGGAGTGGAAATTGGTTGATGGGGCAGCTTTGAGTGGAAATGGGCTGATGGGGGGCTGGTATGGAACTGGAAAAAAGCATATGGGGGGCTAGGACTGGAAATGGGCTGATGTGGGGGCTTGGGAGAATGGGACTAGAAGGAAGCGGATGTTGGGTGGGTCTAGAACTATAAGGGAGCTGATTTTGGGGAAGGACTAGAAAGGTTTGGGGATGGGGAATGAGAATGAGAGGGAAAAAGATATTTTGTGTGGGAGGGAAGAAAAGTCTACGATGAGCTGGGTATTGGGAGAGTAAGAGGGGATTGAGAATGGAAGGGTGAATTTTGAGTGGATGATAAAGGAATAAGGAAAGAATGGGGGAAAGAGCAAAAGGGGAAAGATCAGTATGTTAAAGCAGAAATAGAGAGAGAATGGAAAAAATCTAAAAGAGAAGAAAGGACAAATGGATAGCGCGCAGAAGACACGAAGAAACCAGAAGAAAGTTACTGGAGCAATTGCAGCTGAATAATAAAATCCCAAACAGAAGGTAGAAAAATACTTTTTATTTTGAATTTATTAACTGGAATATGTCTGGTCTGGGAAGTGTGTATTGCTAACATCTTCGCGATTTTGTTTAGTGCAAGCAGAAATTAATTTATAGTTTTATTTCTCCAGTGTTGTACATTTCATGTTTGGCTTTTGGGGTTCCCAGTTTAATTATTATCTTCCTATTTCTAAATTGTGATTCCTTGTTCTTTGTGTGGTGACGGTCTATGTTCTGCATGTGTAACCAAGTTGAGGTATTCTGTTCATATTGTTTCTATTTGACAGTCCCACTTGTTCTCTTCCCCCCAGTGAGATGTATTGGTATTCTCTGAGATGTATTGGTTTAATATCTGCAGTGTTGCCTTTTGATAGGTAGGGTTTGGTGCTTTGTGAGTCCTGGCAGTGCTGTTATGATACAGTGGATTTGCTATGGGTTCTAAATGGTCAGTGTTTATAGTACTTCCTAATGGGCCTGGTGGTTGTCACTGCAATATAGTAATGTAGAAATCTGTTAGTCTTTCTTTATCTAGACACTCATTAAGAGGCATGTTTACTAAAAACACATGTTAACATTATGCAAATATTTATGTAAATGAGGTTCCTTATGCAAATGAGACCCCACAATTAATCTCCGCACATGGCCCCGCACCCCCCTTGGGCCGCCCCTGTCTCTATCATATCTCCTCTCTCCTGCCTTTCTTCCAAAGTATACATATTGAGATCTTTAAGTCTGTCCCCATATGGCTTATGATGAAGCCCACTGACTATTTTGGTAGCCACCCTCTGTACTGACTCCATCCTGTTTATATCCTTTTGCTTGTCTTCCTCTGTTATCTCTAAATATCAATATTTTAGTCATTTATGCTTGTTAGTGGCTACTTACATGCATAAATGACCTCTTATGAAAGAACAGCTACTGTTAAAGTACATAATTTATGTACATACTTGCAATAATTTACACTCGACTTTATAAAAGAAGCATAACATACACATGGAAGACAAATTCATGGATAACTGACTGGAAAAGACCTGTGTTTATACTAATACTGAAGAAAGGTGACCTGGCTGACTGTGGAAATTATCGTACAATTGCTCTGATCCCACAAGCAGCAAGATTATACTCAAGATCATTCAGCAGAAACTACAACCATACCTGGAACAAGAACTGCCTTAAGTGCAAGCAGGGTTCAGGAAAGGGCGAGGAAAGAGAGACATTATCACAGATGTGAGATGGATCCTTGAAAAGTCTAAAAAATACCAAAAGGATATCCATATGTGTTTTATTGACTATAGCAAGGCTTTTGATGGTGTGAACCATGAGAAACCCTGGGTCACATTAAGAAACATGGGTATACCAGAACACCTGATCATTCTCTTGCACAACCTTTACATTGATTAAGCAACAGTTTGAATGGAACTAAGTAACAGTTGATAGCAACAGTTGATTAAGCAACAGTTTGAATGGAACTAGGAGAAACAGAAAGGTTTAAAATCTGCAAAGGTGTACGCCAAGGCTGTCTACTTTCTCCCTACCTCTTTAATTTATATCTCAAGTCATCAGAGAAGTGGGACTGTATGAAAATAACCAAGGTGTGCTGATGATGCCACATTACTGGCTGAAAGTGAAGACGATTTGAAACATTTGCTCTCAAGGTCGAGGAATATAGTCTTAAAATGAGTCTGCACCTTAATATTAAGAAGACAAAGATCCTGACAATTGGCAAAATCAATAAGTTCATCATTGATGTAGAAGAAATTGAAATAGTAGACAGCTTTAACTTACTTGGATCAACAATCAATAAAGACTAGCAGTCAAGAAATCCGATGACATATTGCTCTTGGTAGAATGGCTATCAAGGACCTAGACAAGATTCTCAAGAGCAGAAATGTCTCTCTCCATGCAAAGATTTGACTTGTCCAGGCCATGGAATTTTCAATAACGTCATATGGATGTGAAAGTTGGAAAGCCCTAACAGTTTAAGCCTTTCCTCATAGGGGTATCCTTTCATCCCCTTTACCATTTTGTTGGTTCTTCTCTGTACCTTTTCTAATTCCGCTATATCCTTTTTAAGATATGGTGACCAGAATTGCACATAATATTCAAGGTGCGGTCACACAATGGAATGATACAGAGGCATTATAATATCCTTGGGGAAGGAATTTAATGCCAGGGTTGGCTCAGGTTACCCCCAATCTCTAAGGACCAGACCAAAATCTTGTTTGATTTTTTAAAATGTATTCTTTAAAAATCTTCATGCTATTGACCCTTTGGCTCTCTCCTCCACTGTCTCATCACCTCTTTCCTCCACTATGTTATCTGAATCTGTTGATGAGCCAGTAGCTTCCTATCAAGCTGCACGCTCCTCTGCTCTTGCTCCACCCATGCCATATCCTGTGAGGCATAATATACTCCAGCCCTGGCTGTCTTCCACTACCTGCTATCTATGTTCCTGTGCCCATTTAGCTGAGTGCACTTTGGCTCAAATCTCACACCCCTGTGGACTTTCTACACTTCAAATTCATGCTTGTCTCTTTCCAGTCAGCTATAGCACTTGCCAAACAAGACTATTATGTCCATCTGACTAACTTTCTTGCCTCTGACTCTCGCCGTCTCTTTACAACTCACAGCTCTCTTCTCAAGTTACCTCTGCCTCTTACCCCTACCTCCCTTTCTGCCCAAACCCTGGTTGACTATTTCCATGATAAAATCCACAAGATCACACTCCAATTCCCCATGAGGTCAGCTACTTCCCCTCCTCCCCCTCTTCACTCCCAACTTTCCTACCTCTGCTACCCTTTCTTCCTTTTCTATGAGGAGGAAATCACACACCTTCTTTCCTCCTCCAAATTTACAACCTGCTCCTCTCATCCTATTCCCACCCATCTCCTAAGCCCCATCTCCTCCACTGTTGTCCTATTCATCTCTCATATGCTCAACCTATCACTCTCCACTGCAACTGTCCCTGCAGCCTTCAAGCATGCTGTGGTTCCTCTCCTCAAGAAACCCTCACTAGACCCTACCTATCATTCTATCGACTCATCTCCCTCCTCCCCTTTGATTCTAAACTACTTGAATGCCTTCTGATTTAAATATAAAAAGCGGTGTTTACAGCAGAAAACATTCTATTAGGACTACTAAAACCCCATTAAAAAATTCCAATCTTATAAACCCGGCCAAGAGCTACCGACCATCCGACTATAGTGATGAAAACTAAGCATGAAAAAGTTCTAATTGCTATTGTGAATCCATATACCTGATAAGTTCTAACTACATTGGGTACACATAACAACCATCAAGCCCATATGTAACACCAAAAACCCTTCAGTAACTCACTTTAAGGTTGCAAAGCACTTGATCGCTTCAGTCGAGGGTCCCTTCCAAATGCATGAAAACAAAAGTAAAAACGCCGGCGTCTGCGTGTTGAATACAATTAATACCCGCGGTATGCAAATAAAGGTGACATCATCTCAAGTAGCGCCAAAACTGGTTCTGCAAGCCTCAGGGATAAAGGGAGACATTGTCATCAATTATAACTATAGGTAAACCTTACTACTCCCTTCAAAAGACCGCAATTTAAATGTACTGCAGACAGATCGTTGGGCTCTCTAAAGAAAAAAGAACTATATCCTACATCAATACCAACATTAAAGGACAAAAAACATGTATAAAAAACTTATGTAAAAAAACTTTTAATACATACTTGAATTACTGAAACAGACCATTTGTGAATCCAGGGGCTAAGAAAAGAGACCTCATAGGAATACTGATAAATCTTTGTCCATGTTCAAACCATTGGGTGACAAGCTATTAAAATTAAAAATATATATCGTTCCTCCAAACGACGGATAGTAGCATCCACATCTCCTCCTCTCCAGTTGATTTTTACTTTTTTGATTACAAAATATTTTAAATCTGAAACCTTGTGCGACAACTCTTGCCAATGAGAGACAAGAGGTTTGTCTGCTGCACCTCTCTTAATGCAACTCCTGTGCTCAATAATCCGATTGCGAACAGGGCGAGTTGTTTTGCCTACATACAATTTCATGTAGGGGCATTGGACTACATAGACGACGTGGCTGGTAGAACAGTTAGAAAAATCATCCAACGGGAATGCATGACCAGTGATTGGATGAATATACTGTTTCCTGACTACAAGTACATGAGAGCACACGGAACAGTTGCCACATTGAAAGTGACCTTTATGGCGAGACAAAAATGCTCTCTCTGTGAGGGCAGATGGAACAAGCAGGTTTCTCAAATTCGCATTACGTTTATATGCTATTGTAATCCTTGAGTCTTGAAATGTGGGGATCGCTTGAATCAATTGCCAATACTTTTTGATTATTCTAACTACTCGGTGCGACTGGTAAGAATACAGCAACGGACATACCATACCCACATCACTTTCTTTCTTTTTTTTACATAATAGTTCTTTACGTGGGCATTGCATCGCTCTATTAATTGCCTTTTTTAAGGGGAAAGATGGATAATCTCTAGCCTGGAACCTTTCAGTCATCATCCTAGCTTGTTCTTCAAATTCCTGGTCTAAGGTACATATTCTATGGATCCTCAAAAATTGACCAACCGGGAGGTTATATTTCAGTGATAGATTGTGAAAGCTATGAAAATGAAGCAACTGATTTCGATCCGTCGGTTTCTTATACAGTGTAGTAACAAATTCCCTATCAGTCTTAACAATAAGTAGATCCAAATAGGAGATCTTTTTATCATCAAAGGTTAACTGAAACCATAAATTGTCATCCAAAGAATTGATCCAACCATTAAATTTCTCCAAACGGGATATTGGCCCCTCCCACAACATAAGGACATCATCTATGTACCTTAGCCATAGCTTCATATTATTTTTATACGGATTGTCTTTAATAAATAATTCCTCAAAATTAAAAACATACAGGTTCGCAATATCGGGGGCCATGGAGGACCCCATGGTCACCCCTTTTATCTGCTTATAAAAAAGGCCTTGGAAACAAAAATAATTTTCACATAATGCAATTCGAGCCAGGTCTAAAAGGAAAGCCATAGGGATCCGGCGCCATTCCTGCCTATTGCATAAATATTGCTCTACTAATTTCAGAGCTTCCTTCTGTGGGATGTTAGTATATAACAATTCTATATCAAGCGTTACCAATACCCATTCAGGATTAAAGTTTTGCAGTGATGATAATATATTAATGACTTGCGTCGAATCCCGAACGTATGACCACATTTGAAAAACAAAAGGTCTCAGAAAGACATCCATCAATTTTGAGATGGGTTCCAATAGGGATCCAATCGCCGATACAATTGGACGGCCAGGGGGAATAGTTAAGGATTTATGTATTTTTGGGATGATATAAATGGTGGGAATAATGGGGTGATCCACCATGAGAAAAGATTTTTCTTGTACAGTCAACCGTCCACATTCGTATGCAATGAGAATCAAATTGTCTATAGAGGTTTTTAAGGAATTAGTTGGATCATCATTTAACCGTACATAAAAAGAAGTATCTCTCAACTGTCTATACATCTCATTAAGATATTGATCTTTATCCAGAACTACAATGGCCCCACCCTTGTCTGCTGGTTTTATAATAATATTTGGATTATTTTGTAACGATTTCATCGCCTGCCTTTCCTCCACAGAGAGATTATCATATGGGGGTTTCTTATTTATATTAATCTGATCCACCTCTTTCATGACCAATTTTTCAAAAGTCGCTATAATGGGGTCAGATTGTGGGGGCGGAATCCATTTAGATTTACACTTGATAATAGATGGAAGTGTAGATGGAAGTGTATCGGCGGATCCACAATTGGCAAAAAAGTTTTTTATTCAGATTTTTCGAAAGAACTTATACAAGTCTATATGTGTTTCAAAATGATCGTATTTTTTCACCGGTATGAATGTAAGACCCTTATTTAAAAGAGATACTTCACCTGAAGATAATTCATATGTCGAAATATTAATAACATTATTGTTTTCCCTTATCCTTGGTAGGATCTCTCCGTGGACCGGGTTTATAAGACTGGAATTTTTTAATGGGGTTTTAGTAGTCCTAACAGAATGTTTTCTGCTGTAAACACTGCTTTTTATATATAAATCAGAAGGCGTTGTTAAACGAGAAGTTATGTATGTTGATAATGTTGGTTAAATTATTTGTAGCGTTGGGTCTACACGTTGCCGGTTCAGACTCCAAATTAGATTTCTTCCCCCAACAATTGTTGTTAACCAGTGTGGATCAGTGAGTCTTGGTTCTTTGGGGGGGTTTTCGTCCATACGTTATACTATATAAAGTTTGTGCTACCCATTCTCTGTCTGATTGCACACAAGGTAGACTAGGACGGGGGATATATTTTGCAATAAGTTGCAAAGGATGAGTATCATGTGTCTCTTTTCCTTTTTAGTATCGGGTTCTTTTTCCTTGAAACAACAGTTTTGAAAGAACATTATCGTGCTCATAGGTAATTACTTTTAGATGAACAATTTATCTTAGTGAGACCCTTTTGAATATTAGGTACAGTGAATTATTAAAAACGGTATGATGATGCACTTATCCATATTGTTCTCTTCCTTGTCCCTGATAGTATCTAGAGCACCATGGAAGTATGATTGTTTATGAAGGTACGCAATGTTTGTTTCATTCATTTACCATCTAATATATATATGGTTTTATATGTGGTTACAACATGGTAGTATGCCCTGTGATATGGGTAATAGTTTTTAAACACCCTTTATACATCTAGTTCACTATTTAGGGGTATGTTTACTAAAGTTTCTTAATGTGCGCGCCACGTTAGTCTGCAGGATGCCATATAAGGAGTGGGCGGTCCGATCAAAAATAGCAAAACGGGATTAGCGAGTGCGCTCTTGTGCGCCGCGCACATTAGCGCACGAGTAACGAGCGCGGGAAGCATAAGCAGGCGCGCTGATGTGCAAACAGAGGAACAGGGCTGCAGTACAATGGTGAAGACACTGATAGATGGTGCAGGGGTCATGGGTTCAATCCCCCACTGTGCCCAATGAATAAGGCTGGCTGAGGCACTACCATTTATGTGTAATATTGCATTATGAGGCTTTTTAATTTTATTTTAATTACTGCTGCTAGCAAACGCACTCTCTCAAAGCGCTGTAACATAAGGTGCTGCATAAGGCACCCCATAAGGCACCCCAGAGGGCACATTTTAAAGTGCACTGTCCACCACGGCACCCTACAATGTTGCTTAAAGGGTGGCCTATAGGGCGCCATATAGGGTGCCCTATGAGGCACAGCAAGGTCATAGCACTGTTTTTGATGGCAGCACTGTGCATTTAAACGCATGGAAATCTTAAGTAGGTGCGCTGACATGCAAGGAGGAACAGCAATGTAGCACAGTGGTTAAGGCACTGACTGATGATACAGGGGTCATGAGTTCGATCCCCAGTGTGCCTAATACTTAAGGCTGGCTGAGGCATCAGCTTTGACATGTAAGTATTGTTTCCTGCGGCACTTTATTTGCATTTTATTAATTGCTGCCAGCAAACACAACCTCATGTGCCGTAACCTAAGGTGCCGCATAAGGCACCCTATAAGGCACTCCATTGGGCACATTATAAAGTGCACTATCCGCCACGGCACCCTATAATGTCCCCTATAGGGCACCCTATCAGTCGCTCCATAGGATACTGTATAGTGCACCTTATATGGACGGTAACCATAAGGTGCACTATAGGGTGCCCTATAAAGCGCCCTCTGAGGCACCTTATGGGTACAGTACGCTGAGGGTGTTTTTGCTGGCAGCACTAATGTACATTAAAAATAAATAATGCTTTGGACAGCCCTATCAAATAACCCCACTGTGGGTTTGAACCCATGACCGCTGGCTCCACTGGCAGTGAAGTAACCAGTGGGCTACAGCTCTACAGCTGCTAGCAAACCCCTGGCTGGCTGCAGAAGGACTGCAAGTCACCACACAAACAGTCTGCTGTGGTCACCAGGATAGGGTTAACCCACTTATACCCATGATGCACTGCACATGCAAATCAGCAGTCTACAGATGATCACAAGATGGGGTATGCACCCCCACAGCACCTTGGCCTGGTAGGGGGAACTGACCGTGTGTGGTACTGGCACAGAGTAGCTACACACCGTCACATTGTGCAGGTACTGCACTCACCCTGAGGGTGAGGTTGGGAGCCCAGCACCAGGTCCACAGCAGAGATAGGCTATGCTGCAGGTCCCCAGCAGTGCTAATGTGTGAGATAGGTAGTTTCTGCAGACACACCTTGGATATATCTGTATGTCTCAGTCAGGTGTAGCCCCTATGGACCCCTAGGAGGATTATGTACCACCACCCTCCTCCTCCTCCAGGGCTGAGGGTGGTAAACAGGGTCTCCCACCAACAGATCCACATTCTACCTCCCTGCAATGGTGGCAGTAGAGGGGACCATCAACCCCAATCCTGCTGGGGAACAGACCCCTACAGGGCAGTCAATGCAGCTCTGTACACATCCATAACGCAATAGCAGACAGACATTAGGCCTGGATATGCTAAGCTGCACCCCACCACTATCTGATATTCTCCTGCAGCAAGCCTTCAGCCGCTGCACCCTGCAAGGCGCTCCATCAAGACACATACCAGCTGCAGACAGTCTGCTAGCTAGTCCATAGTGCATGTTCCTGGTGAAAATGCGTGCACCCAGAACTGGGATGTCAACATACACAACAAGGAGATAAGTCAGTGACTGGGCCCCAAAAGGAAACCCATAAATATCACATGAGAGAAATACTATATAGCACTATGGGGGTGCCTAGCCATGCTGTGGTCACTGCACAGTCAGGGTGAGAGTGATCTCCCAGCAGGACATGCTGTGGCCACCCTGTCTGTGCAGGTGGTGGCCGGGCACTGCAATTTCCCAGCCAGTGCCCTATGCCCTGTGCAGATGCATCCTGGCCAGGCCACCCTGTCTGGGTTATACCCATGGTACCTTGCTCCTCATTATGCACATTGGCAGGCCAATACTGGCAACAGTGCTGGCAGTGTGGGCTGTGGAGGGTGTTTGCAGCCACCACACACTGGATAGACAGACACACACTCCCACACCTATGCCAGCATTGTGCTACTATAGAGGCGTTTAGCAGCCCTGGCCACCACACCAGTCCTGGGCACAGTGCAGGCATGGATATGGTATGCAATACTGTTGGGGGTCACTCCCCAGGGTGGTAAACACTATCAGAGACCAGACCTGCAGCACACTCCACAGACATCAGAAAGGTTGCTATGATGGAACTCAATCAGCAAACTGTGCTTAACGTAGGAATTGCTATCTGCCAGTAATCATAGCAAACTTTTGATAGCTGTGTACTGTATTCCCAGGTGTAGGGTGGCATTGCTAAGGTATGCAAGTGCTAGTATTGGGAGATGCACGCAGGGCCCAATGTCCTGCTTCTCCAGGAGGCATTGGCTAATGGAGCCTGTGGGTGTGGGTGTGGGTGTGTCTGCCCCTGTTGGCTGCTGCTTTACGGCAGAGGTTCCCAACTCCAGTCCTGGTGTGCCAAACACTGTTCGGGTTTTCATGCTGTCCTTCATGAATATGCATGAGATACATCTGCATACCATGGGGGTGGTGCATAGATATGCAGCACAGGCATCTTTATTAGAGGCAGCATGGAACCTGAATGGTGTTTGGCCCTCCAGGACTGCATTTGGGAGACTCTGCTCTAGGTAATGCGCCTGTTTATGGTTTCTTTGCCCTGTAGGGTAAAATGTAGGTGTTTTGGGCATATTTACATCATCTGCAATAAACGTTCTGTCTGTAGTAGCACGTTTCAGTTGTGGGTAAAATACGGGGACTGGGTTGGCAGGCACCATAGCTGGGACTTGAACCTGTGACCTTCTGCCTCCAAACACACTGGTTGTGTGCACTGCACCACCGTGTTGCCACAGAGACAGTGCATTCCCTAGTGATACCATGACTGTTTGTCCGGCAGGGCCTGTCTGTTGCAGTGCATGGCACCCACCTACACAGGGCTAGGCCATGGTCTGCTCTGGACAGCTGCCACTGCCCCCTCCACCACCAGTACCCCTCCGCCACCATGCGGACATGGCCTTATATTGGAGACAGCATAAAACCTGAATGATTTGTGGCCCTCCAGGACTGCATTTGGGGGACTCTGCTCTAGGTAATGCGCATGTTTCTGGTGTCTGTGCTCGGTGGGGTAAAATATAGGCATTTGAACCATGCGTATGTTCTCTGCAATAAAGGTTTGTCCATACTATCACGGTTTAGTAGCGGGTAAAATATGGGGACTGGATTGGCAGTAGCCCCAGCTGGGACTTGAACTTGTGATTTTCTGTTCCTGAACATACTGGCTGTGTTCACCACACCACACTGTGCTCACAGAGACAGTGCAGTCCCTGGAGATACCATGGTTGTTTGTCAGACAGAGCCTGTCTGTTGCAGTGCATGGCACCCACCTACACAGGGCTAGGCCATGGTCGGCTCTGGGCAGCTGCCACTGCCCCCCTCCACCACCAGTACCCCTCTGCCACCATGCTGACATGCCCTTCTGCTGGTAGTGCTGGTGGTGTGCAGTCGCAAGCCATCCAGTGTGCAGGTAGGCGGCTGCCTATGGTGCGTGTTCTGGGGTAGGGGTGCCTGCATAGGCGTCCACGCTTCCCCCCAACACCGCCTGCCAATGTTCTGTGCCCTTGGGGGTACCTGCTGGGTACTATCCCCTGTGACACTGTGATAAACACTCTCGTGCCCATGTTGGGCCTCATCAGTTGCTGTCTGGCTGCTGTTCAGTTTCAGCATTCCTAAGTGCCATCTAGGCATCTGCCTAGTCCACACTGTGCCCCAGCTGCACCACAGCATGTGCCGCCTGCAGCCCTCTGTATCCCCTTTCCCAGCATCTGTCCAGTTGCCCATTCCGACATGCCCGCCCTGCTGTTGTGGAACATGTGCACGCCATAGGTAACCTGTCCAATGAAGAGGGAAACCCTGATCAGTGCTATTTCACTGTGGGATCATTCACCTTGTATGGGGACGGAGCGTAGACCCTTCCAAAATTCATATTTATTTTTTGGGGCTTTCTTGGGAGTGTTTTTTGATGTTTCCCATTACTATCACTATTGCCCAGCTTGATTATAAGTTTTTTTTTATTTTGTTGGGGTCCTTTTCAATGTTTATTTGTACTTTTGTTCTGTGCACATGTATCACACTTATCACTTTTTTGTAGGTTTCCCTGGTTTTGTTGTACATTGCTGACATAAATGGTTTCTCTTCCCTTTAAATCGGCTCTAACGCGAGGTTTATCACTCGCGTTATTTTTGGCCTCGAATTTCACCTCGCTAGTGTGCGGGGAGCCTCTCCCCTCCCACTCTCCACCCATTGACCCCTTCTCTCTGCCCCTGGGGAGCCTTCCTCCGCCCTCCGGGAGCCTTTCCCCGCCTTCAACACTCGTGTGCGCCACTGCGCGCATGAGCGTGCACTAAAGCGCATTTTTGCCCCGTAAAGCGTTATTAGCGTGCACTAAGGTACCTTAGCACGCGCTCATGCGCGCCGCACACGTTAAGAAACTTTAGTAAACATACCCCTTATTTATTTATTTATATATTTATACACGTTTTAACTATGATGTTCTTTTGTCTGTCATATGATGCCTTTGAGGACCTTATTGTGCTGTTGCTGATCTTTTAATTCATTATTCATTTCTTATGATTGTTTATAGATGTTTTATATGTTTCTTATATGATATCTATTTATTTATAATATTAAGCTTTTTATTGTCATCCTTTGGTATGGCGTTTTTATGTTTTATTCATTGATTATAGTATATTTAATTATTTATTTGTTGTTATTTTATGTAGCCTGCCCCTGAAGAAGGCAACGAAACACGGCCTGTGTCGGGCCATAGGCTTTTTCTACTAATAAAGATTGTCCTTCCACTCGCTATCCACGTTTTTCTTACTGGGCTCATCTTCTACTGACAGCCTTCTATTTCTACCTTCCTGAACATAGTTCTCTACTGTTGTTTACTAATTGCTGCCCACATTGAGACTGTGGGACGCTTGCTCTATATCTCACATTTGCTTTGGGATAAATACTGAAGGGATCTCTGGTAGCTGAGGCAAATAGAGGTACAGGAGTAATGTCATTGAAACCAGTGCTTTTCATTGGTTCTTTGTCTCCACCAATCTGCTGGTAGGGGAACACAATCCACATGTCTGGATTGGTCTAGCAGGACTCAAGGAAAGGACATTATCTGGTAAGTAAAATGTCACCTTTTCTCACTTAAAGTCTTTTTTAAGAGCATTAAGAGAGGATTTAAAATAATATCCCAAGGTTACGCACATAAATGTACATGCAGTGACAAGAAGGCATATCCTTTTGTGCAGTGGCGTACCAAGGGTCTCACATTTAGCAGGCCTTTTGTAAAACAGACTGGGAAGTGTGAACATCCCGACTTGGACATTCCCTTTGTGATCCAGATGCCCTATGCAAAATCGAGCTTATAATTTAGGGAAAAAATTGTCAAAAAGTACTAACACATTTATGTGCTTAATGTGTGTTATTGCAATGTAATACTCTGACAGATGGCAGGGGGTCCCAGAGGATTCCTGTTTAGTGTCCGCAAGTGACAGATGTTGCAGAAACATGTGGTATCTTACTATGAGGAAAACATGGAAACCGATTAAATATATTAACTGTGACTGTCACACAAAATCCAGTGAATCATCAGTTCTGATAAATCAAACCCCAAATTCATAATCAATCTCAAAATTTTCAATTGCAGACTTCAGGGTAATCATTTCCAGATCATACTTTCATATTCAAAAAAGATATATTTTTTGAATGGTTGCCACAACTACAAATAATATTTCTCTGATCTGATGTCTCAGAACAAACAACCCTCCAGGATACTGAATATCTTTCCTGATGTTAAGTGACGCAGTAGCTGTTCCTGGAGGAAAATCCATAATTCATTATTAAGGTGGACTTGGGGGAAATCCAATGCTTATACTTGAGAGTAAGTAACATGGAATCATGTTAATTTTTTGGGATCCTGACAAGAAGATATTGGGCTTGATAAACCTTTGATCTGATCCAGTATGGCAATTCTTATGCTCTTTTTCTGAATGCTACCATGTGAACGAACCAGGGTCACATTCCCAGCTCAGGTAGACCAGGGACAGGGATACTGTGGAAGCAGCATCTTAACCCTTGGAGGTAAGAAATTTCAGTCAGGTTACACCAATGGTTGGCTGATTCCGACAAAACCAGAAGTGACGCGGCCGCGTTTTCCACGACCGCGTGACCTCAAGGTGCTCCTTCTGCATATAATCGCTCTAACCGCGGCGTTCCACGAGCTGCTACTGTTACTACTGTTGCTATTACCACTACTACCTTCCTGTTATTGGCTATGTCCTTTATGCGTTGTCCTTTTGCAGGTCCTGCTCCTTGGACGAGCTCCTTAGGGCGAGTCCAGGGATGCGAGTCCAGAATTTTCTATGCTCAGGAAACCTCCCTACCATCTTACTTAGGAATACGCCCCTTCGTCGTCACTCTCCTATTGCACTAGGGCTCATCAAGTTCCAGGTAAGCTGCTGTTCCTAGTTTCATTTCTTTTGCTTCTCTTTCAATCGTGCTACCCTATACTACAACTAATCCCAGGAGCTTCCCCCGGTATGTCTGCCATTCTGGTACTCTGGGGCAGTAGGCCCATTCCTTCTCTGACTCCCCCTGGCCTTGTCTCCCGAAACCTTTCCAATCCCATACCTTGTTCCTCCCCCTCCACATTGCCTCATCCTATATCAACTCTGCTATATCTACAACTGGCTCTTTTAAATTGTTGCTCTTTACGTACTAAAACAACTTTAGTCCATGATCTTATATCCCAACACGTTACAGATGCCTTATTCCTAACGGAGACATGGTTGAAGGAGGGAGAAGAACCTCTTTTGAACCGTGGTTTCCCCCCTGGTTACACAGCCTTTTCCACATGTCGTCGAGGTAAAACTGGTGGAGGGGTCGCTGTCCTCTCCCACTTCTCTTTAGCTCTTCAAGGAGTCTCCTCCCCTGCACTCCACTATCCCAAATCTCTTCTTCTTCGTCTGAATTCTTCTTTTCCTCCACTGTATTTTCTCCTTCTCTATGCCCCTCCTTCCCTAGCCCCTCATTGTTGGGATTCTCTTATCTTAACACTTTCCGAACTCTCCCTTCTTTATCCATATGCCCTAACTATGCTTAATTCCAGCCTTGCCTCCAGCCACTTCCCCACCAGCTGGAAACATGCTATTGTGCGGCCACTTCTCAAGAAGTCCACCTTAGACCCTGCTGTCCCTGCTCACTGGCGCCCAGTAGCTAACCTCTCTTTTCTCTCCAAAATTCTTGAAAAGTTTGTTTTCTCTCAGCTTGCCATTCACCTCAAGTCCACCTTTTCTCTTCACCCACACCAGTCTGGATTTTGCGCTGGCCACAGCACTGAAACTATCCTTTTGGCACTCCTTTCCGAAATTCACCACTTTCACGACCGAGGCGACCTCTCCCTTGTTGTATCACTGGATCTTTCCTCCGTTTTTGACGTTGTCGATCATCGCACTCTTCTTTCGCACTTGTCTGATCTGGGTATCTATGGTACAGTCATACAGCGGTTTCAGTCTTTCCTTTTCTCTCATACCTTCACTGTTCACATGGGTCCTGATGGTTCATCCTCACTCCCATTACAATATGGTGTGCCACAGGGCTCTATCCTTGCCCCACCTACTCTTTAATATTTTTCTCACCCCCTTGCCTTGCTCATCCAACAAGCCGGAATTTCCACCTATATCTATGCTGATGATATTCTCCTAGTTTACCATACTTCCCCCTTGGCACACGATCTTTCTCCGCTTAATGACTGTCTCAATCTCATTGCCTCCTGGTTCAATCAAAATTTCCTTCATGTCAATCCATCCAAATCCTCTGCCATTTGGCTTTCTTTCCGTGCCCCTTCTCCCACTTTGTCACCTATTATGTCCACCCACCCTATTCCCCTTGTCTCCACCCTTCAGTACCTGGGTGTCACCTTGGACTCCTCCCTTTCTTTTCACCAGCACATTTCCTCTGTGGTGTGCACTTCCTTTTTCCACCTTCGCAGAATCAGATCTATCCGACCGTTCCTTTCTACCACCGCTATCACTACCCTTGTTCTGTCCCTTATGATTACTCGCTTAGATTATTGTATTTTATTTATTTATTTAACATTTCTTCTATACCGCGCTATTATAATCAGTGCGGTGTACATCGAACAAAAACATACTACAATGCATACAGGCAACATTGAGTTTACAGTGAAACGGGATATTAAACATGGAGAAAACCAGGAAAACTATTTACAAGCTAACTTTATACTATGTACACTTCTCTAACTCATCTAGTTGTTACATGTGCATTTGTGGGTGGATAGTGCACGTGTGATGGTTAGCAGTGGGACTTATGTGTAGGCTAACCATTTTCTGTTTGTGTTAGGGTGTTAGGGCGGCTGGGACATGCGGGTGGGTTGCTAATTGAGTGTTTACCTCGGATTGTTTCCGGGTAGAATTTTGTGAACAGGTGGTGTTTCAAGGCTTTTCTGAATGGGGCTAGACTTTTGATGCCTCGGATTTCATGGGGAAGGGCATTCCCATTTAAAGGAGCAAATATGGAGAAGGCCCTGTTGGAGGTTGTCTTTGTGCATTTTGTCGTCATCTTGGGGACTACTAAGGTGTTCATTGTTGTAGGTCTCCTGTTTCTATTTTCCGGGGTACTGTGGATTAGCTTGCTGATTGGCATAGAGGGGTGGTTATTTAGGGCTTTGAATGTAAGGACTATTGACTTGTATTGGAGTCTGGCATGTAATGGTAGCCAATGCAGTTCTTTCATGATTGGCGTTATGTGGTCAGATCTTGACGATCCCGAAAGGACTCTTGCAGCTGCGTTCATAGCTAGGCGGAGCAGATTTAAGGTTGATTGTGAGAGTCCGTGGAGGATGATGTTAGCGAAGTCCAGATGTAGGAGGACTAATGCCTGGAAGGTTGTCCGGTAGTCGGTAAAATCCAGTAGGGGACGAAGGTGACTCAGCGTTCCGATCTTATGATATATTGCCTTTGTGACGTTTTTTACATGTGTTGTCATATCAAGGTGCTGATCGAGCGTGATGCCTAGATCAGTGTTTTTCAACCTTTTTTGTGCAAAGGCACACTTTTTTCATGAAAAAAATCACGAGGCACACCACCATTAGAAAATGTTAAAAAAATTTACCTCTGTGCCTATATTGACTATATATAAAGTAATTCTCTTGAATAGGAATCAAACACTCACACCAACCCCCCTCCCCTGCTGGTTCACACCAACCCCCCTCCCCTGCTGGTTCACTCACACCACCCCCCCCCTCCACTGCTGGTTCACTCACCCACCCCCCTGTCACTTACTCACCCCTCCTGCTGGGTCACTCACTCACTTACCCCCCCTCCCCTGCTGGTTCACTCACAAAAACGCACCACCCCCTTGCTGGTTCACTCACACCACCCCCCCCCCCCTCCACTGCTGGTTCACTCACACTCCCCCCCCTTGCTGGTTCACTCACACACACACACCCCCCCTCTGCCCAAGCCGCTGCTTCTGCTTTGTACAGAGCAGCGGCTGCACTACACTTACATTGAAAAGTAAAGAGAAACTGTGTCAGGAGCCCTCCGGTCATCGCAGAGCCCAAGGAAGTGATGTCATGGGGGCGGGCTCCTCACAGGCTAAAGTTGCAGCTAAAGTTAATTTGAAAAGGAAAGACAGCCTGTGAGGAGCCCCGCCCCCATGACATCACTTCCTCGGGCTCTGCATGATCGGAGGGCTCCTGACACAGTTTCTCTTTACTTTTCAATGTAAGTGTAGTGCAGCCGCTGCTCTGTACAAAGCAGAACCAGCGGCTGCACTGCTATAGGGAATCGCGATCGCGTTCGCGCCGCGGACTTCGACACAAAAGCCGTTTTTTTGCTCTGGCCGCTCCCGATCTTGCAGCCAGAGCAAAAAACCGGCTTTTCAATGGCCGGTTTTACAACTGTGCTGGCAGCCGGCCTGGCCATGGAAAAAAACGCCAGGCCGGCTGAAAACCGGCCGGTTGGCAACCCTAATTTGTGAGCCGAGGCCACATGTTACGGATGAAATTGGAATTTTTCCCACGGCACACCAGACAATATCTCACGGCACACTAGTGTGCCGCGGCACAGTGGTTGAAAAACGCTGGCCTAGATAACGGATAGTGGATTTGGATTTCAACTCTGCATTGTTGGCCTGTAGTGATGGGGGAGGTATGAACTTCCGGATCCTCATGACGAATAGAACATCAGTTTTGTCATGGTTGATCCGTAGATTTTGTGTCAACAGCCAGTCAGCTACAGCTTCGAAGCATCTTATTATTGGGGAGAGCACTGGTTGGTCAATTGTGAATGGCATGTAAAGGAGGATGTCGTCTGCATAAGCAAGGCATTGTACGTTGAAGGATCGGATCAAGTCACATATCGGCTGCATGTAGATATTAAACATCAGTGCCGATAAGGACGAAACTTGAGGCACCCCCTGTGTCTGCAGAAATGGTTCTGAGGATATGTGGCCTGCCTTGACTTGTTGCCATCTATTGGATAGGTAGGATTTGCACCATTCTAGTGCCGTGTTTTGAATCCCCTTTTCTTTTAGGCGTTGTATGAGTATATCATGGTTCACAGAGTCAAAGGCAGCAGAGATGTCCAGAAAGATGAGGACGAATCCTTGTTGGTTGTTGTTTATTCCTGTGACCAAGTCGTTGAAGAGGGTTGTAAGGATGGTGTCAACTCCCTGTGCTTCCCTGAAGCCATGCTGGGAAGGATCTAGCGGTGCTTCAGTATCGATATGATGCTGGATTTGTTGTTGAGCAGTGAGATTTGTTGTTGTTTTTCGATGATCTTGGCAAGCAGGAGGATGCCCGAGATTGGTCTAAATGATTCCACTTTGGATGGGTCTAGTCTGCTGTTTTTCAGTAGCGGCCTGATTGAGGTGTGTTTTAGGCTCTGCGGGAACGAACCAGTTAAAAAGGACTGGTTCAGAATTTTGCTCAGGATTTGACTTAGGTCATGTCAAAGTTCCCTGATCCAGCTTGCTGGGCAGGGGTCGTTGGGTGCAGTGCTGGGGTTGATAGAGGCTATGATGTCTTCAACCTCTTTATTAGATACCATGGTGAAATTGCATAATGGTGTTGCTTGGAGTGCTTCAGGCGATATGAAGAGGTTGCTGACTCTTATGTTTGTGTTGGTCTTAATCATCTTTGATTGTAAATAGTTTGAGTAATCCTGTGGTTGAGGCATTGATGGTTGAGCTGACACCGGTTTCCCTGTTATAGACTTTACAATATTGAACAGGGCATGTGGTTTATTGATGGCACGTTTCAATATATCTGTGTGGTAAAGTTTCCTTCTCTGCAATATCTTCTCACGGTGCGTGATTAAGTATGAGTTGTATGCAGCATGTGTCTCGGGGGAGTGGGTTCGGCGCCACCATCTCTCAAGTTTGCGTAGGTGGTGGAGTGATGTTCGTAGGTCATTGGAGAACCATGGTGCATGTTCCCGTTGTCTTATTTTCTTTTCGGTGTATGATGGACAGGAAGCAGCTCTAAGGTTCTCGTCCCATTTGGATATGAGATCTTCTAAGTTGAGGGTTGTGTTGGTCATAAGGGGTCGGAGATTCTCTAGGACTATACTCTGGTTGAGTGGTCGGAAGCGGGCTGTTGGGGTTCTGGTAGTATTGGTTATCTTTCGACTCTTGTTGAATGTACTTATGGGTATGTGGAATCTGAGTAGATTGTGATCGGACAAGGGCACTAGTGTTATGGACAGTGCGAGGACTTGGGATGTAGTGGCGTTGGTCTGAGGTGCGAAGATGAGGTCAAGTTTACCTCCTTTGATGTGAGTGGGAGAGTCAACATATTGTTTGTAACCTAGTTCTTCTAGGGCATCTAGAAATGCTGCTGACTGGCTGTCTTGAAGAGATGGTAAGTTGAAGTCACCAATTAACCAATTTGGAGAGCGTGGAGTGGATGTGGTACATGCAAGCTCAATTATTGCCGATAGGTCCTCTGGTGATGGTGTAGGTGCCCGGTATAGTAGGTTGATTGTGCAGAGCTCATTAGATATGGTGAGAGAGTCAAGGTGGGTTGAGCTGGAGGTACTGTGCAACTTAAAATGTAGATCGGCTTTGGCGAGGATGAGCGTTCCGCCTCCTTTCTGATTGGTCCTGTGGCATGTATATAGAGAAAATCCTGGTGGCAGCATCTGATTCATGAGAGTGTTGTCACAATCAGACAGCCATGTCTCCGTGATCATCAAGATATCGAGGTTATATAAGGGTATCAGGTCAATAACTGCAGGCCATTTTGATCGTACTGATCTGGCATTTATGAGCGCACACTTCAGTAGGCGTTGATGATGTTGCTTCTCAGTTTGTGTCTTTTTGATGATTTGGAGAGGGATGTGAAGTAAATGGGAGTGAGATGTGTGGTTAGTTTTTGCTGTGGTGTGGCGGGGAATTTCAGACCACCTCCTTCCATGGTTGTATAGAATTGGTATGTAATTGGTACCATGGCTAAAAGCGTTTGAAATGCTGGGGAGCCCAAGGGTAAGGAGGGTGATGAGTAATAGTAGGAATTTGTACATTCTAGATTGGCAGCAGTACAGTCAGTTACTGACAACAGTACAAGTAGATGCAGATTACTAGTAATGATGAGGTTAACTGCGGAAATACTGGCAACAGTACAAGAAAATACCGGATACTAGCAATCGAGATGTTAACTGCAGAATACTGACAACAGTACAAGTGAGTGCAAGTTAATAGCAATAGTGAAGATAACTGCGGACTAATGACAGCAATACAAGTAGATGCAGTAGCTAGCAATAGAAGAGGTTAACTGCCGAATAATGACAACAGCGGGTGTAGCTGGTAATAGGAGAAAGAGGCACTCCGCTATACCTAAGTATTGGTTATACCTATGCAAATGTTTTTTGTAATTCTGTTTTCACTGGTCTTCCTCGCTATCAATTACGTCGCCTCCAGTTAGTTCAAAACACTGCTGCCCGCTTAATCACCCACTCCCCTGCTACTGCCCATGTCACTCCCTCTCTCCTTTCCCTTCACTGGCTTCCAATTAAAGTCAGATTTATCTACAAACTCTTTACTATCACCCATAAAGTCTTACACACCAGTATTCCACAGTATCTGGCCGATATCATCCACCTCCAACCAGTCCCTCGTCTCCAACCAGTCTCTCGTCTCCTCCGGTTCCTCCGTCTTTTCCTCCCTTCCTCCTCCCAGGCGCACCTCGAGCTCACCCGTCACTCTGCCTTCTTCTTCCTCAGTCCTGCTCTATGGAATTTGCTCCCATACTCCCTTTGCACCAAACTATCTTTTCCATGTTTCAAGGCACTTCTTAAAACACACCTTTACTGTCAGGTCTATGATCTTCCTGCACTCGCTGATGGCCCTGATCCTCCCCCGCCGAGCCCTCCTACACCAGTAACTCAATAACATCTTCACTTATCCATCTGGTAGTTCTCTTCCCCCTACCCTCACACCTGTGCCTCCCTGCCTCCCTACCTCTTTTTGTTATGCTCCTTTATTCTTCTTTACTTTCCTATTTACTGATGGCGTTCCTTTCCTCCTTCAACTTTCTGTAGCCAATATATTGTTATTGTACACCACCCTGATGCTCCAGCAAGGGCGGTATATCAAACTTCGCAGATAAAGATAAAGCTCAACATATCCTCATCCTTGGGGACTTCAACATCCATGTTGATTCTCCTTCTCCCTCTCGTGACTCCGCATTTCTTTCTCTCCTATCTGATCTTTCTTTTCAGCAATTTATTCATTTTCCCACTCATTTTGCAGGCCACGCTCTAGACTTGGTGATCTCACACTCCTCTTCTTCTTTGGTCCCTTCTTCTCTCTCTACTTTGCCAATCCCCTGGTCAGATCATCTCTGTTTGCTTTTTAAGATTCCAACTCTCTCCCCCCCCCCTTCTCTCCAAACACTCCTTCTGCCACCAGCCATTTTAGTCATCGCATTACCCTTGATACCCTCGCCCGCTTTCCCTCCTCAGACTCCCTCTTTCCTCCAGATTTTCACTTGCTTCCAGTAGACCAACAAGCTCAGTCCTGGAATACCATCCTCACTGCTGCTCTGGACAAGCTGGCTCCTTAGAAGCTCTCCTCGCTTTCTCACACTCGCCCTAGCTTCCCCTGGTTCCACTCGGGTCTTTTCTTGCACCACTCTTTTTTTTTTCAATATTTTATTTTGAACCATCAAACAAAACAGCAAATACAGAACATAAGACAATCGCTCCCTGGGGTAGACTCTTATCCCCGAGGTGCGCGATACATAGATGGTTACATAATTTTTTAAGTATAGTACCCCCTGATCCCCCCCAACCCCACCTCCCCCCCACGAAACCCTACCCCCCCCCATCCCACCTGAAGGCTATACCCACCTGGACCAGGATATATAACATTCCCGAGCCTCCATAGGTCTCCACATACAAAGAGGGCTATCAACAGCCCAATTGCAGGGTTACATTACGTGCCCGAGGGCTCAACTTTTGAATATAGGGCTCCCATAGTAACCAGAAAGCAGACCATCGCTTCACATGACCTCGCGCGGCCCGACACTCCAGGAGCATAAATTGATGGAAGGAGTTCCGCCACTCCCAAAAAGAGGGAGGGTGGCTGTCCCTCCACCCCCGGAGGATCGGGCCCTTACCCACCAGACATGCCTTCCGCACCAACCAGCGACTCCATTTCCCCTTTGGAGAGGTGGGACCCAGGAGATCCAAACCGATCAAGGCCGCATCCCAGTAAACAGGTTGTCCAAGAATGTCGGCCATAAATAGGGCAATTCTATGCCAGTAGGGGCGGATGCGTCGGCAGCCCCACCACATATGATACAAAGTCGCCAGGGGCTCCGCACAGCGTGGACAGCTGCCATCCGCTGTCAAATGACAACGAAGGGCTCGCCGCGGGGAGAAGTGAACCCTAGTTAAACACTTGATTTGAATTTCTCGCCAGCGAACACCATCTGCCAAGCTTGCCACTCTCCGGAGGGCCGCCAAGACAGTGCCCCGAGGAATCTCCCGACCCAGTTCCACCCCCAGGCTCGTTCCACACCACTATAGTCTGGTTGTGGTCGAAATTGTTCCAACCGAGAATGAAAGGTCCGAATAGACGGCCGTTCAAGTTCGCCAAACCCGAAGAACGCTATTATCTGGGCCGAGCGGTCGCCACAGAGTTCCGACCTAGGAAGGGAAGCCACATAATGGGCCACTTGCATATAGGCAAAGAAATGTAGGGGCCCCAATTCATATTCGCGGGCCAGCATTTGAAAGGGCTTAGGTTTGCCCTCCAGGTCCACCACATGGCCCAGAGTCAACACTCCTCTCTCCCCCACAGCCGAAGCGCCGCGGTTTCAGTGCCCGGGGTAAAACTGGCATTGCCCCGAATAGGCAACCAGCTAGACACCTGCCACCGGCGGCCCCAGTAGGCATTCAATTTCCGCCAGGTTTTATAAACCGGGGCCAGCAACACGCTGTCCACTAGATGCGTAGGCCACCTGCTTGCCTCCAGGTGTAGGAGGGCTCGTAAAGAGTGGGGCGCCACGTAGGCCTCCTCAAGTGCTCGGGGGGTATAAAGATCGGTATCTCCAAGCCAGTCCCCCAGATGGCGGGCCTGACAGGCCAAAGCATAAGCACCAAGATCTGGGAGCCCCCATCCCCCCCACGAATCCTCCCCATTAGTCTACGATAGGAGATACGAGCTCTCGACCCCCGCCAGAGAAAGCCCCGAAATTCCGCCTCAAAGCGCCCGACATCCCGACGAAGAAGCCAAACCGGGAGGGTCTGTAACCAATATAGGATCCGCGGCAGGAGGACCAGTTTGATCGCCGCAATTCTCCCCATAAGGGACAGAGGGAGGGGTAGCCACGCCTGCAGCTGATTTCTCACCTTGGTCAACATCCGTTGCAAATTGGCCCTATATAACTGACCGGAATGACAGGCCAGTACAATCCCCAGGTAGAGGAATTGGTGCTCCGCCCATCGAAGAGGAAAGTCACCCAACCAACTGCCCCTAAGTCGTCCAGAAGCATCAAGGGCTTCAGACTTATCCCTATTAATACTGAACCCCGCAAACTGCCCAAAGGCGCGGAACTCTCTCAATAGAAGGGGCAGGGAATCCTCGGGAGAAAGCAAGTGCACTAACAAGTCATCTGCAAAGGCCGAGACCTTAAATACCTGGGACCCAACACTTACCCCCCTGATTGCCCGCAAGTCCGCCACACGGCGTAGAAGAGGGTCCAGAGAAAGGACAAAGAGGAGAGGGGAGAGGGGGCAACCCTGGCGGGTCCCCCTCTGCAATGAAAAAGGCTCCGAGAGGACCCCATTACAGAGTATCGCTGCGGTGGGGTTGGCATACAGGCTGTCAACCATACTACAGAACGACGGCCCCAAACCATACTGAGGGAGGATGAATCTCAGGTATTGCCAGTCCACTCTATCAAAGGCCTTTTCCGCATCAAAGCTAATCAAGAGGGAGGGCAGATGTCTATGCTGAACCCACTCTAAGGACGCAATAATCTTGCGTAAGTTACGGACCGCGTAACGCCCCTTAACAAAACCGACCTGAGACTCATGGACCAGCTGTCCCAAAAATTCCGCCAAACGGTCCGCCAAGATCTTGGCCATTAATTTAAGGTCGAAATTAAGCAAGGAAATCGGACGATACGAGGCCGCTGCAAGCGGGTCCTTTGCTGGTTTGGGGATAAGAACAATATGAGCATGGTTAGCCCCCCACCGAAATGAGCCCTGCTGCGCTCTCCGATTATGTACAGCAGCCAGTGTCGGGGAAATCTGTTCATTCAGTATCTTATAAAATTCGGCACCTAAACCATCGGAGCCTGGGGATTTGTAGCAACTGGCCTTAGAAATAGCCCCTTGCAACTCGGCCACCGTAATTGGCCGATCTAACTGGGCCCTTTGCTCTATGGAGAGACGGGGCAAGTCCAGTCCCTTCACATAGTCCGCCATCCGCGTGGGGGAAGTCGCCTCCGCGGCGTAGAGGGTCTGAAAGAAGGTGCGAAAAACACGCGCTATCGCCGGGCTGTCCCTGTGCAGGGTCCCAAGATCATCTCGCAAGGCAGGCACCAACTTAGAGCCCCGGGGTCCACGAAGGCACCGGGCCAATAACTTCCCCGGCTTGTCCCCATATCGGTACAGTTGATAGCGATAATACAAGACCGACTTCTTTGCTCTCTGATGCAAGAGTTCGTTTAGTTCCACTTGAGAATCCCACAGCTGCTTTTTCAAGCCTGCGGTGGGAGTGTGAGCCCAACGGCGTCGCAACTTCGTCACCAACCTCTCCAAAACCATAATACGTTCGGCCCGTACGCGTCGTTTTCTGGCAAGGAAGCCAATTATATCCCCCCTCAGTACAACCTTCGCGGTTTCCCAAAGCAATTCTGGGTCATCCTGGTGACCCCTATGATCAGCTTCAAATTCCTGCCACCGGCCGCTGAAGGAACGAGCGAAATTGAGCGTCTCTGTATAATTCCAAGGGGAAACGCCACTGAAAGGTCCGTGAAGTACTCCCAGTCCAGAAGACCTCCATCCACACAAATGCATGGTCAGATATCTCCAGAGGGCCTATCTGGGCGTCCCCCACCTTGGCAAACAGCCCAGCGGATAACAACAAGTAGTCTATACGTGCACTTGTGCCATGGGCCCGAGATTGGTGTGTATAGTCCCGCTCAACCGGATGCAATAGTCGCCAGGGATCCACTAGCCCCAGCCTAGAACAGAAACGTCGCATTGCCCGAACCGTCGCCAGTCTGTCTCTGTGTTCCCCCGCGTTAGAGGTATCGAGGTCAACATCCATGACCCCGTTAAAGTCCCCCCCCAGAATAACGGGATGTTCCGGCCACGTCTCCAGTGTGGAGGCAATGCGCGCATACAGGGACAGGTCCAGTGCGTTGGGACAGTACACGCTGCCAAGAACTACCGGCCTCCCTTCAAGGACTCCCCGCACCAGTACATATCTGCCCGTCGGATCAACGAGGTCTTTCACCACCTCCATCCTTACACGTTTGTGTATCAAAAGCACCACCCCGCCCTTCTTACCAAGAGCTGGGGCCCCCCAGACCTGCCCCACCCACTCCCGGCAAAGTTTACGGTGTTCGTCCGCAGTCTGGTGGGTTTCCTGAAGCATAGCGATGTCTGCTCCCTGCCTAGCCAGGGCCTGCAAAATTTTTGCCCGCTTAATTGGACTACCGAGACCACAAACATTCCAGGAAATTATCTTAAGTGGCATGCAACAGTGAATTAGGCACAGAGATGTCTGTTATATACCATACAAAATATAGGGAAGACACCCCCCCAGCCTGGGGCCCTCCCCCACCACCCTTCAAAGACGGTCCCGGATCCGTCCCTTCTTCAACTGGTCCCTGAGAAGACAGCATTTTATCTCCCCCCCAACCCCTATCCCCCCTATTCCCCTCTCCCCCCCCTGAAATACTCCCTCTCCCTCTCTTCCCCTCCCCCTCCCTCCCCCCGTCCCCCTCTGATCCTTAATTTCTACTACCATCCTCCTCTCCTCTTCCGTGAATTCCTAGATGCGTGTGGCACCCCCCCACTCCCCCAGCTCCCCGTCTCCACGATAGGGCGGCTCACCACCCGGCCCCCCCAAAACACAGTCACCTCCCGGGCCTCCCCCCACCCATCCCCCACACCCAGAGAAGCCCACAACATCTCTGCTCAAAGACAATCAAAACAAGCCCGGCAGCCCTCCACCCCCCCCCCAATCACCATCACCCTCATGTTACAGTCCAACACAAAATGCTCCAAACTTGTTCACCAAGGCTGCGGTCCTCTCCTCCGAGCCTCAGGTCTCGGCTGCCACTGCGGCCCTCCGGCGTATCTCCTCCACGTATGGCGTTGCTGCTGCCGCGGAGTCAAAAGTCCGACGAATCCCGTCATGGGTGAAGACCAGACGGGCGGGATAGTGCACCATAAATTTAATGTGATTGTCTATCAAGGTCTGGCACAATGGTCCATAATCTCGCCGCCGCTGCCCTAGGGCTGCTGAGTAGTCCTGAACGATACGTATCCGAGCGTTGTCCTTCTGGATGGTCCCTTGTTTTCGCGCTGCACGCAAAACCGCTTCTTTCTGTGGGAATCTCAGGAATCGTGCAATTGTCACCCTGGGTCGGGTATCATTGGTCCTCCTAGGTCCAACCCGGTGTGCCCTCTCCAGCTGCACCGAGGCCCCCTCCGGGTCGTTTGCCAGGAGTAGTTTCACCAGATCCTCCAAGTAGGATTGTAAGGCCCGATCCTCAACGGTGTCTGGAATCCCAAGGAACCTCAAGTTATTGCGGCGGGATCTGTTTTCGAGGTCCTCTAGTTTGGCTTCCTGCCCCTGGAGTAGTTTTTTTACCCGGACCATCTCCCGCTGTAGCTCCAGCACGTGCTCCTCTGACTTCTCGATCCGGTGTTCCACCTCCTGTAGGCGGCCGCCCAAGGTCTCCACGGAGGTCTGGACCAGGTCCATACGGCCCCGCAGGTCCTCAAACTGAGCCGACAGCGCCCCCGCTACGGCTTTGGAGATTTCATCCACCATCCCTGCTGAGGTCTTGGCCTCCCCCTTCAGCGGTGAGGATGGTTCCCCACCCTTAGGCGGGAGGGGGGTCTTCTCCTTCTCCACCCGGCGGCCTCCCTTCGCCGCCATCGCCAGGGCCGCTGCTGTAGTCCCCTCGAAGAGAGGGGAGGTCGCTCTCCCGTCCCTGCTCCACACGCCGGGCGACGAGGGTCTCAGGCGTCGACTTCCCTGGATCACAGCACAGTCCCCAGATCCGAGCCTCAGGCGTCGCCTGGGCAGCGCAGGCCTCTGTACACAGGAAAGAAAATGCGGACTCGGGCCTCAGAGGAGCTAGATGAAAGGCAAGGGTCCCGGTAAGCCGAGCGCTAGAGGGAGGGCCGGAGTCACAAGCTCTGGTGCACTGGGGTCACGCACGGACTTGGGGTCCCGAGATGCCAAGGGTGGGGCGGCTCAGTGAAGAAAGAACATCAGTCCCAGGTCACAGGCTCGGTTTCACTGCGGGCAGGGCACCGGTCAGAGGTTCCAAGATGCAGAAGACAGGGAGATCAAGGGCTAATCCTGCATGCCCCAACGCCGGAAGGCCCCCGTCGGGCAGAAGAAGGCATTAGTCTCTGTTTCCCATGAAAGTAGAAGGAGGGCTGGAGACAGAACCATTCAGCCCTGCGTGGGTACCCTGGAGGGTGGGTGGAAGCAGGCAGAGCCGAGGACAGCCCACAGCCGGGCCCAGATTGGGAGCACAGCCTCCCCCGGTCCCTCACCAGTCAAACACCCAAGCTTGGGAAGAGCGAACTCAGCCAGACAAGTTGGAGGCAGGAGCAGAGAGGGGGAACGAAGCCCGACTATGGAGCCGCAGCCGCCGCACGGGGCCCCCTGCCGTCCCGATTCAGGCTCACCGACCGGCCCAGTCTCCGCTCCACGTGGCACTCACCCCAGCGCGGTGCCTGCAGCGCGAGCCGCGTGGTTCCAGGCCGCCGCCGCCGATCCTCAGGCGCAGGGGAGAGGGGATCGCCGGATTCTCCTTCCGGGCTCCAACCTGGGTAAGGCAGCTCGGGGGGTGCAGGGGAACCCCGATTCTAGCCCCGATCGGGCATTATTCGGCGCCGGGGGAGCAAGGGGGCCCAGAGCTCGAGCGGTGTGCGTCCGCCCGGGCTCACCGCATCACCGGACTCTTGCACCACTCTTATCTGCGTCGCGCTGAGCACCACTGGCGCAAGCATCCTTCTCCTGACTCTTTAGCCCACTATAAATACTGTCATTCTCACTATCGCTCTTTGTTGCACTCTGCCAAACTGGACTATTTTTCTAATCTTATTTCTTCAGCTACTAATTCCACCCGCCAAATCTATTCAGTCCTGCGCTCCCTCACTGCCTCACACTCACTCACATCCTCACCCCCTTCCCCTATTATTCCTGACCCAGCTCTTCTCGCCTCTCATTTTGTCACTAAAGTCAATGTCCTATGTCTTCTTTTCCCTTCTTGCCCTCCTCCCCTTTCTCCAGCTCCCCTCTCTCCACTGCCCCCTCCCATTCCCCTCTCAACTCCTCCTCTCTCTCATTGTTGGTCCTCATTCCAACCCATAACTTCTGCAGAGTTCAGTAGGGTCCTCTCAACAATTCAAAAAATCACCTGTATCTCTGACCCCATTCCTTCTCACTGGCTCCTGGAAACCTCCATGGCCCTCTCACCTCTGGCCCGTTCTATTATTAACTCTAGTCTTTCCTCTGGCACCTTCCCTACCACTTGGAAGCATGCAGTCGTCCGCCCCATTCTCAAAAAGGATTCCTTGACCCATCATCCCCAGCTAACTGGCACTCCATTTCAAATCTTCCCTTTCTCTCCAAGCTTTTGGAAAAATTGGTTTTCTCACAACTTTCCACCCATCTAGAGGCTTCTTTAGCACTTCACCTCCGGCAATCTGGTTTCCATCCTGGTCATAGCACTGAATCTAGTCTACTATCCTTTCTCAATGAGCTTCACACTGCTCACGATCACGGCTCCATTTCTATTGCTGTCTCTTTATATCTGTCTGCAGCTTTTGACCTTGTTGATCACCACACTTTACTAGCACATCTTCACGATATCGGACTCTCTGGTTCTGTTCTGCTCTGGTTTCGCTCATTTCTCACTAATAGGTCATTTTCCGTTCTTTCAGGCCTTTCCTCCTCTCCCCCCACTGCTCTCCCATGTGGTGTCCCTCAGGGTTCCGTACTTGCTCCTCTTTTATTTAATATCTTTTTGGCCCCCCTAGCCCTCTTAGTTCAGCAGCACAGCATTTCATTATATTACTATGCAGATGACATCATCCTTCTCTTTCACACCGATCCCTCTTCCCCTGACCTCACCCTCTGAATTTGTGCTTAGTTTCTGTTGCTTCCTGGCTCTCATCCAACATTTTGCACATTAACCTCTCCAAAATAGCTACTATTTGGTTCACCTTTGGTTCCCCCATCCCTTCTCTCGCTCCTTTTCTCTCTAATTCCCCAGTTCCTGTCGTTTCCTCTCTGCGCTATCTCGGGGTAACTTTAGACTCTGCCTTCTCCTTTAAGGAACACATCTCTTTGGTAGTACGTAGATCCTTTCACACTTTAAGACAACTTTGCCCCTTTTTATCTGTTCCTTCCATGACCACCTTGCTCTTATCTCTGGTAATATCCCGGCTAGATTATTGTAACGTTTCCCTGCCAGGCCTTCCACAGTCACAACTTCGTAGGTTACAACTAGTCCATCACACAGCAGCCTGCATCCTGACTCACGCATCCCGTTTTGATCACATTACCCCCATTTTAATACAATTACATTGGCTCCTGGTTCCTTATCATATACAATACAAAATGCTTATCTTTGTACATAAGACCATCCACACCGGCACTCCCCTGTATCTCACAGACCTAATCCGTCTTCATACACCTTATCGTTCACTTAGATCAATTCACTCTAACCGTATGTTTCTACCTTCCCCTTCTCAAGCCCATCTTGAATTAACCCGTTCTTCTGCCTTTTTCTTCCTGGGTCCTCGATTGTGGAACTCGCTCCCTCCAGATCTTCATCTTGAACTCTCATATAAAACATTTAAAACCAGGTTAAAAACACACTTATTCCGCACTGCGTTTGACCTTCCACCCCCTTCCACCATATTATCACCGCCTCCTCGCTATCTAGCGTTGTATTGAGTGTTCTATCTTGCCTGCTCCTGTCCTCTTTCCTGTCCTGAATTGTCATTCCTTTCTCTCTAAAGCAGTCTCAGTTTATTTTGTAAACTGCTCTGATGCTCCTAGTAAGAGTGGTATATTAAATCTGTAATAAAGATAAAGATAAAAAGATTGTAGGGTTCTGGCCCTGGCCAAGGTCCATTTTTATAATGAATGAGATAAGTGACTTTGAAAAAATAGGGAGAAAATCTCTAGAGAGTTGCAAATTAAAACTCATAGTACCAGGGGCGGCCCAAGGGGGGTGCGGGGCCATGTGCGGAGACTCGGTGCGGGGCCTCATTTGCATAAGTGGCCTTATTTGCATAACTATTTGCATAATGCTAACATACACTAACTTTTAGTAAACATGTCTCTTAATGAGTGTATGGATAAAGACAGACTAAAAGATTTCTACATTACTATAATCCAGTGCCAACCGCCAGGCACATTAGGAACTACTACAAACACTGCCCATTTAGAACCCATAGCAAACCCGCCATATCCTAACAGCACTACCAGGACTCACAAAGCACCATACCCTACCTATCAAAAGGCAACACTGCAAATATTAAACCAATACATTTCAGAGAACAATACATGACCTACTGGGGAAAGAGAACAAGTGGCAATGTCAAATAGGAATTACATAAACAGAATACCTCAGCTCAGTTACACATGCAGAACATAGACCATCACCAAACAAGGAATCACAATTTAGAAACAGGAAGGCAATAATTAAACTGGGAACCCCAAAAGCCAAACTTGGAATGTACAACAACACTGTAGAAATAAAACTATAAATTAATTTCCTCTTGTACCAAACAAAGCGCAGACGTTAATGATGCACATTTCCCAGAGCTTTCATATTCCAGTTAATAAATTCAAAATAAAACGATATCTTTCTACCTTTTGTGCATTTTTTTTTCAGTTGCAATTGCTCCAGCCACTTTCTTCTGGTTTCTTCATGTTTTCTGCTAACTCTCCATCATCTGCTGTCCATTTGTCCTTTCTTCTCTCTTCTAGTTTTTTTTCCATTCTCTCTCTCTACATCTGCTTTAACATACTAATCTTTCTCCTTTTGCTCTTTCCTCATTCCTATTTCATCCACTCAAATTTTACCCCTCCATCCTCAATCCCCACTTACTCTCCCAATACCCGGCTAAATGTAGATTTTTTATCCCTCCCACACAAAATATTTTTCCCCTCTCCATTTTACTCTCCCAGCCCCATCCCATTCTAATCCTCCCCCAACATCAGCTCCCTTCTAGTTCCAGCCTCACCCAGCATCCATTCCCTTCTAGTCCCTGCATCAGCCCATTTCCAGTCCTAGCCCCACATCAGCCCATTTCCAGTCCTAGCAAACCCCCCAACCCCATACCAGTCCTAGCCCCCCCATCAACCCACTTCCAGTCCTAACCCCCCCATCAACCCACTTCCAGTCCTAACCCCATCAACCCATTTCCAGTCAGCCCCCCATAGCCCACTGCCAGTCCTAACCCCCCCATCAGCCCACAGCCCATTATCAGTCCTAACCCCATCAGCCCACCTCAAGTCCTAACCCCTCCCCATCAGCCCATTTCCTGTCCTAGCCCCCCCATAGCCCATTATCAGTCCTAACCCCCCCATAGCCCATTACCAGACAGCCCCCATCAGCCAACAGCCCATTACCAGTCTTAACCCCCCCATAGCCCATTATCAGTTCTAACCCCCCCCAACAGCCCACAGCCCATTACCAGTCCTAACCCCATCAGTCCACCTCAAGTCCTAACCCCTCCCCATCAGCCCATTTCCTGTCCTAGCCCCCCCATAGCCCATTATCAGTCCTAACCCCCCCCCCATAGCCCATTACCAGTCCTAACCCCCCATCAGCCCACAGCCCAATACCAGTACTAACCCCATCAGCCCACCTCCAGTGTTAACCCCCCATCAGCCTATTTCCAGTCCTAGCCCCCCCTAGCCCATTACCAGTCCTAACCCCCCCAACAGCCCACAGCCCATTACCAGTCCTAACCCCATCAGCCCACCTCCAGTCTTAATCCCCCCAGCCCATTTCCAGTCCTAGCAACACCCCCAACCCATTACCAGTCCTAGCCCCCCATAGCCCACTCCCAGTCCTAATCACACCAGCCCATTTCCAGTCCTAATCCCCATCACCCAATTTTCAGTTTAAGCCCCCCATACCCCATTACCAGTCCTAACCTCCCCATCAGCCCACTCCCAGTCCTAATCCCACCAGCCCATTTCCAGTCCTAATCCCCATCACCCAATTTTCAGTTTAAGCCCCCCCATACCCCATTACCAGTCCTAACCTCCCCATCAGCCCACTCCCAGTCCTAATCCCACCAGCCCATTTCCAGTCCTAATCCCCATCACCCAATTTTCAGTTTAAGCCCCCCATAGCCCATTACCAGTCCTAACCTCCCCATCAGCCCACTCCCAGTCCTAATCCCACCAGCCCATTTCCAGTCCTAATCCCCATCACCCAATTTTCAGTTTAAGCCCCCCATAGCCCATTACCAGTCCTAACCCCCCCAGCCCCCCATAGCCCATCACCACTCCTAACCCCCCCATAGCCCATCACCACTCCTAACCCCCCCAGCCCCCCATAGCCCATCACCACTCCTAACCCCCCCCATAGCCCATCACCACTTCTAACCCCCCCCCCATAGTCCCCCCATAGCCCATCACCACTTATTAACCCCCCATTGCCCATCACCTCTTATTACCCCCCCCAGCCCCCCATAGCCCATCACCACTCCTAACCCCCCCCCATAGCCCATCACCACTTCTAACCCCCCCATAGCCCATCACCACTTCTACCCCCCCCAGCCCCCCCATAGCCCATCACCACTTCTAACCCCCCCAGCCCATCACCACTTCTAACCCCCCCATAGCCCATCACCACTCCTAAAAAAAACCCAGCCCATCACCACTCCTAATCCCCCATCCCCCCCAGCCCAGGGAAAAAATAAAAACAAAAAAGCTGTATTCTCCGGCTGCCGGGGCCGCCGCGGCAGAATCGAGTGTGCCGCGGGGCCCCCCCTGCCTTGCCTAGCAGAGCCTGCCCTCCCCTCCCCTCCCCTCCCCTGTATCACCTCTCTCTCTCGTTGTAGGTTCAGCCACACGCGCCGGCTTTCAGAGCACGAAAGGATTAGTTTCCCTTTCGCGGCTCTGTCAAGCCCGCGGGGGCTGATGGGAACTTCCCATCAGCCCCCGTGGGCTTAACAGAGCCGCGAGGGAGAAACTCTCTCGCGCTCTGAAAGCCGGCGCGTGTGACAGAACCTACAACGAGAGAGAGAGGTGATACAGGGGAGGGGAGGGCAGGCTCTGCTAGGCAAGGCAGGGGGGGCCCCGCGGCACACTCGATTCTGCCGCGGCGGCCCCGGCAGCCGGAGAAGACAGCGTTTTTTTTTCTTTTAATTTTACTTTAAAGTTAAGAATGTTTTTTGCGCGGGGCCCCCTGAAACGCGGGGCCCTGTGCAAAAAACATTCTCGCTCAATGGACGGGCCGGCCCTGCATAGTACTAGATCCCAGCTAGCTCTGATTGAGCTAGAAATAACAGGAGAAGCCACCAGTGCCCTTGCCCCTCTGTCCCCAGAAGAAGACATTGGATCACCTGTGGTAAGATTTGAATGACTTGATGGTGAATCTAGATCATCTGTGCCAAACTGTCTCAAACCCACAGAGAATGATGCAAAACTGAAACAGATGATGGCAGAAGAAAACAGCATTTCTTTGGACTATGTGGGAGAGTAAGAACACATGAAGGTAGAGGCCTGAGGAGAGCAGACCTAAAGTTTGCTCCTGGCTTGTGCTCTAGCAGGAATGAGCACCAGATGCATAAATAGAGCACTTGATGAGCTCCAAAAATGGCATGGACGAGAATGCCCATGATCTGGAGAAATCAAAATGAATCTTGAACAGCAGGTGAACAAGATGCAATCTCAGCTAGAGAAGTTTCAGGAAAAGGCAAACCGTAATCTGAGATCAAGGGAGATGATGGAAGAACCCAATAAGAAGTGTAGGAGGGCATAGGGTCTTATGAGGAAAAGGTGGCAGCTTATCACTTCTAGAGAGGACCAAAACCCCTTTCTAACATGATCTCAGGGGAGGTTTGTATAAGGGGAGCTTTGCATCCTTTACTAGATCTGTGCTTCTCCTAGCAGAAAGTGTGTGAATAGAGGTGAGATACGTTTTGGACTGAAACATGCACTATAGCGCTCCCCTTAGGGATTGACCACAGTGGTACAGCCCAAGGGATTAGTCAGTATGTCCATGGGAAGATTCTTCCTTTGAAAGTGCTGGGAATAAGAGCAGGAGGCTCCTGGCTCTCTGAAGAGTTCTAGTTTGGTGAAGAAGTCCAATCTTCTGCTCTTGCTTCTCTTTGTAGCTGGAGAAGAAGGAAGCCTGTTTCTTCTTTCCAGAGTCCTGTAGTGGATACAGAGGACTCTGCAGAGATGTTCATGTAATGGTACTTCTGGCAGTTCAGAGGACCAGTGTCCTAAGGAGGCTGCTGAGTGGTGAAAGCATACTTACTTACCTGTAACAGGTGTTCTCCAGGGACAGCAGGAATCAATCCTCACATATGGGTGACGTCGGCGCCGATGGAGCCCTCGTGCGAAGCAATTCCCCAGCTTTCAAAGAAAGCCTTTGGGATTGCATTGCGCATACGCAGTCCCCTTCCCACCCAAGGGTGCCATCTTGCTCAGTCAGATGACATAGCTAAAAAGACTGCAAAATGAGAAAAAATTAATCAAAGGACTGCAACTCCAGGGGAGGAGAAAGGGTCATGAGGACTGATTCCTGCTGTCCCTGGAGAACACCTGTTATAGGTGAGTAACTATGATTTCTCCAGGAACAAGCAGGAAGTCAGTCCTCACATATGGGACTCCCTAGCTATAGGCTACCGAGAACCCACAGCTGATAATGGCTCCCTCTAGAAGAGCCGCAGCAGCAGTGATAGGATTTTTCTCCGAGAACGCAACCCCCACGGTAGCCTGACACCAAAGGGTCGGAGGGTAAGAGTTGCCTAAACCTCGAATAGGTTACGGAGTACTGCCTGATCGAAAACACTGTCCCGCTGGACTCTCTCTTCAGGCAGTAGTGGGCTGCAAAAGTCTGGCTTGAAAACCAAGATGTCTGCCAATGGAACAGAGCGGTGATTAGTCACTAATGTGGCCTTAGCCCTGACAGAGCGGCCGTGATTCAGCCCTGCAGCTGGAGGTCAGCTGCCCTGTACGCCCAGGCGATGCAGTCTGCCACCCAGGCGGATAACGTGCACTTGGAGACAGGTGTAGACCCAGTTTACTAGGGTCATAAGAGATGAAGAGTTGGGAAGCTCTCCGATGTCCCCGCGTACGCTCCAGATAGAAGGCGAGCGCCCTCTTACAGTCCAGGGTATGCAGAACCGCTTCTGTCCTGCTGGTATGTGGCCTGGGGAAGAAGGTTAGAAGAACCACCTTTTGGTTGAGGTGAAACGAGGAAACCACTTTTGGAAGGAACTTCGGGTGGAGTACGTAGGACCATCCTGTTTTTATAAAACCGTGTGTATGGCCTATCCGATACTAAAGCCTGCAGCTCGCTCACCCGTCGAGCAGACGTGAACGCCACCAGAAAGAGTGCTTTCCAGGAAAGGAACCGTAGGTGACAGGTGGCCATTGGTTCAAAAGGTGGGCAAGTAAGCCGCTGCAAGACCACATTTAAGTCCCACTCTGTAGCCGGTGGGCGAATTGGAGGCTTCAAGAGGAGGAGGCCTCTGAGGAATTGGGATACCAAAGGGTGAGCTGAAAGAGGTTGCCCGTCCACTGGAGAGTGGTGAGCTGATAGCGCACTCAGGTGGACCCTGACAGAGTTAGACTTGAGGCCTAACTCCGAGAAGTGGAGCAAGTACTGCAATACCTGAGATACTTGACAAGTGAACGGGTCCTCTTTATTCTGGGTACACCACCCTTCAAACCTACGCCACTTGAACGCATAGGATTTTCTAGTGAATTGCTTCCTAGAAGCCAGCAGCACCTCCTCAACCTCTTTGGGAAGGAGTAGAGGAGCAAGTACTACCCTCTCAGCAGCCAGGCCATTAAGTTGAGGGATCTGAGCAAAGAACCCTGTTCCTGGTTCAAGAGGTCGGGCTACACCCCCAGAGGGAGTGGAGTTTCGACCGCCAGTTGAAGGAGAAGAGGGAACCAAGGTTGTCTGGGCCACCTGGGTGCTACCAGGATGACCGAGGCCTTGTCCTGAAGAATCTTGAACAAAGTGCGTGCCACCAGGGGCGTGGGTGGGAACACATAGAGAAGGCCCTGTGCCCACGAGATCAGGAAAGCATCCACCGCCACGTTCTGCGGATGCGGCTGCCTCGAGCAGAACCAGGGCAACTGATCGTTTTCCGGGCTGGCAAAGAGATCCATGGATGGGAGACCCCAACGGTTGAAGATCCGCTGGGCTACATCCCGGTTCAGTTGCCACTCGTGAGGCTGAAGAATCCTGCTCAACTTGCCGGCCAGGAGGTTCTCCTGACTGGGCAGATAAACTGCCCTTAGGGACATGTGATGTGCCACTGCAAAAGAGCAAAGATCTAGGGTTTCCTGGCATAGGATGTGAGATTCTGTGCCCCCCTGTTTGTTGATGTAGAACATCGCTACCTGATTGTCTGTATCAGCACCGACTGATGAGCAAGAAGATGACAGAAGGCTTGAAGAGCTAGGTGGATGGCTCGAAGCTCTAGAAGACTGATCTGAAGTGTGGCCTCTCGCGAGGACCACAGACCCTGAGTGCATGAACCCTGGCAATTGACACCCCAGCCCAGCAAGGAGGCATCTGTCGTCAGCACTCTGGTGTGAGAGGGAGGTTGGAATGGTACTCCCTGAAGCAAGTTGGGAGGGTAAAGCCACCATTGCAAGGCTGTCACCAGTAGCTTGGAAATCGCTACTCTGTCTCTGAGGCAGCCAGTGGCTTGCGTCCACTGGTCTCTGAGGCTCCATTGAGCTGTGCGCATGTGGAATTGAGCATATGGAGTCACATGCACCGTGGAGGCCATGTGGCCCAGGAGGCGGAGGAAGACCCTGGAGGAGACTTGAGGTTTGTGCTGGACCTGCTGTACCAAGTCCAGCAACCGCCTCACCCTGTCCAGTGGTAGGTACGCCCGTGCCTGAAGTGTGTTCAGTCTTGCCCCTATGAACTCCACGTTCTGAGTTGGGAGCAAAGTGGACTTTTCGTGATTGATAACAAACCCTAGGTGCTGGAGCAGGGTGACTGTGCGAGCAGTGGCCTGCTGTGCCTCCTGTGCCGATTGGCCTCTGATGAGCCAGTCATCCAGGTATGGAAAGACGAAGACTCACTGGCTTCTGAGGAAGGCTGCCACCACTGCTAGGCATTTGGTAAATACTCTGGGAGCAGGAGTCAGGCCAAAGGGAAGCACCTTGTACTGGAAGTGGTTTCCTCTGACCACAAACCTGAGGTATTGTCTGTGGGTGTATGAGGATGTGAGTGTAAGCATCCTTTAAATCTAAGGAGCATAGCCAGTCTCCCTGGTGGAGGTAAGGCAGTAGGATCCCAAGGGAAAGCATCTTGAACTTTTCCCTCACCAGGAACTTGTTTAGATTTCGCAAGATCATGATGGGGCGAAGGCCTCCTTTTCTTTTTGGTATAAGGAAATACCTGGAGTAGAAGCCTTGCCCCTGCAGGTGGTGGGGTACTGGTTCCACCACCTGATCCTTTAACAGACTTGCCAACTCCTGCAGGAGGAGGTTCCTGTGAAGAGGGGGCTGAGAAGCTCTCCTGGGAAAAAGGAGGTGGGCACCTGGTGGAAGTGAAGTAAGTAGCCCTGCTAGACTACTTGCCGAACCCAGGCATCGGTAGTAATGGCTGGCCACCTGTGAGCGTACAGGGCCAGCCTTCCTCCTGTGCAGGGCCAAACCACTGGTGGAGCATCAGCTGTTCCAACATCGGAGGCACTGGTACAGTAAGGGCCTCCTTCGGGGGAGAGTCATACTGGAGGGCATCAAGCTCTTCGGCTCGAGGCTCCTCCTCAGCATCCGCAGGGAATGCCAAAGCCTTGGCCATGTCCCTGATGAAGTCCGAGAACTGAGTGTCCTCCAGGAGGGACCTAGTCCGAGGCTCCGAACCCGGCGAGTCCAATGGGATACACCGGGTCTGGAAGGTGTTTGGGGAGTCTTCCTCTTCCGTCTCCCATGCCGAGTCCTCCGAGGAGGACTCGATGAGCTCCGGCCTCGAGGGCTTCGGGCCCGACCGCCCCAAAACTGAGGGCACCGGCATCGATGACCTCGGTCCCGAACGGGAGGTCGAGGGGGACCTTGGCCAAGGATTGACTCGAGACTTGATCAACTCGAGGATCGACTCGGCACCCGACGTCGACTTAGATGTCGTTGTCCTGGTGGTCGGGGCAGATGGACCGGCGAGACCGGCCATCAGTGCCCGCTGCTGCTCTAAGAAGGCAGCCATGCTGCTCTCCATGGCCGCCAACCTGAGACCGAGCTCAGAAGGCTCCGCAGCTCCCCACTCGGGCCCCGATGTCGTCGGGCTCGACGCCGGCTCTCCCGGAGGAGAGTTCACGAGGACAACAGAAGTTACCTTGTCTGACGCCTCCGGCTCCCTGCAAGGTTGTTTAGCTGGCCGCTCCGACTCAGAGGACCCGGGGCGGCGGTCTGGGCTCCGCGACCTGGAACCCGAGGGCCCAAGTCGATCAGAGGTGTCCAGTGACACCGCCCTCATGGGTTTCTTTTTCCTCCGGTGTTCCCTGGAGGGAGATCCCTGCTCAGAGGACCCCCAACGGTGCTCGGGCTCCGATTCCTGAGATGTCGAGGCCTCTGACGAGGTCCGGGCCCGGCCGGAGGCAGACTCGGAAAAATTCCTGTCATGCTGCTGCTGCCTGCTCCTCAAAGACTTCGAAGACATCTTACCACACGGCCCACAGACCACTGGGTCATGGTTGGGGCCGAGGCAATGGAGGCAGCAGTCGTGTGTGTCGGTGAGAGACATCAACTTCTTACACCGATCACATTTCTTAAATCCGCTGGCAGCCATGGGGGGAAAAAGGGCCCCTGCGAGGTCAAACAACCGAGCTGCCAGTGAAAACTAAAAAGAGCGCGAACGCTAGTCATGAAGGACAAAAACGAAAAATAGGATCGGACTCAAAACCGGTGTACCGAGCCGAAGGCGGGAAGGGGAACCGGTGTCGAACCGGGAAGCTGAAAAATCTAATCAACTTTTCTACTTTTTCCACAGTGGAAACAGGACCACGTCCGTTGGGCTCCGTGGAAAAAAGAAGACTGAGCAAGATGGCACCCTTGGGCGGTAAGGGGAACACGCATGCGCGATGCAATTCCAAAGGCTTTCTTTGAAAGCTGGGGAATTGCTCCGCACGAGGGCTCCGTCGGCGCCGACGTCACCCATATGTGAGGACTGACTTCCTGCTTGTTCCTGGAGAAAGGAGTAAAGGAAAGAGCCATCAAGCCAGTGCTTGATCCAGGAGTCCATGAAGCGTAAAAGAGAAAAGATTTGCAGAGGAGAGATTCAAGCTTTCAAGTATTAGCTACCAAAGAGCATCCTTAGGAATCAGAGAGCCTATTAAAAGTCCAGGGGGGAGCTCAAGGTCCAAAAGAAAGAAAGGAGGGTCACACCTTCAAAAAAGGATCTGACCCCTATAACGCATTCTGGGCTTATGTACCATACATGTGAATCGGAATTGTGAATCAGAACCTGTTTATCTTTATTTACACATTTGACTATTCAAGAAGTTAGCAAAGCGGTTTACAATATAAAACTTAAAATGGAATCAGAAAAGGACTCCAATTAAAACAGAAAATGGAAAGAAGAAATTTAGGGAAGAGCATAGTGAGGGTGCCTGACAGCAAAGTTGGTTAAAGCAGACTCCCATGCTCATCGGCCCCAATTGGTAATCATTGACTATTAAATGCAAATTGAAATTAATGTGAACATAAGAAATGCCATACTTGGTCTAACCAAGATCCAATAAGCCCTGTATCCTGTTTAAAACATTGGCCAATCCAGGTCATAAGTACCAGGCAGGGTCCCAAAAGGTACACGGGTTCCACAATGCTTATCCCAGGGCAAGCATTGGATTTCCCAGGTCCTCTTTAATAATGGTTTATGGACCTTTCCTCCAGGAGCTTGTCCAAACCTTTTTTTTTTTAATTTTATTTTTACAAGTTTACAACCAAAATACCAAGCAGAATTCACTTGTACATGAAAAGACACAAGCAAGTGGTAGTTATAAACAAAGGGAAAAATAGAAGAAAACATGCTTCGTCTCACCAGCCCACAACAAAGAGCGGGGGGATTCAAGGTAGGAAGAAAAATAAATCTATTTATTCACAACCAATGAGGAAAACCAAAGCTAGCAACCTAGTGTGATGAGGTAACTAGTACAGCCATTGCCATGTGTGCCTTCGAGTCAGCCCTGACTCCAGGCGACCCAGAAGCTCCTGGGTTTTCTTGGCAGTGTCACCAGAAGTAGATTACCAGGCCTTTCTTCTGAGGCAATGGAGGGTTAAGTGACTTGCCCAAGGCCACAAGGAGTGCTAGTGGGAATTGAACCCTGGTTGCTTGGTTACCAAGCCAGTGTTCTAACCACTAGGTTACTCCTCCACTCTAGTACAGAGCCTATGTTATATGAGGAAATGGCTAGCTCAGAGCCTATGTTAATAGGAAAAGAGGAAGAGCTTACCTCACAAACACATAGGCAGCAAACATGTTCAGCTTTCAAGAAGCCCAAGTATAGTGGAGAAAACTTTCCATTCACCAAAGGTGACGCAGCAGAAAGCCAAAAGGCTAATCAAGCTCACCTGAGTGGAAGGGCACGTACAACGTGCAGAGAACAGGAGCATAAAAACTACAGGGAAAGCCCAGTAGAGGAGCAAAGGGAGGGGCTGGAGCCAAGGCAGCAAAGGCAGGAGCAGAAGCCAAAGGGTGGAGCAGGCTGTAGCTGCAGAGGAGTCTCCCAAGCCAGAGGGGGCCTCGGTCACTGGAGAGTGAGTAACCAAGAGGAAGGAAGTCCTCTCATTCAGCAGACCTTGCTAGAACCAGGAAGTAAAGGAAGTGTCCCGGTAGCAAGAGGCAGCAGACACAGACTCTCTTCAGAAAGTGACTTCAGCTTGGACCCGGCTACAGAGACGTGGAAGTCTTGGAGAGGAGCCAGCCAAAGCCCAGACAGAGAAGCTCATTACCCAGGGACAAAAGCTAAGTACCCTGTTGTAGCTAGAGGGAAAAAGCCAGGCATTGCCAGCAGGGCAAAGCCTAGTAGTTGGGAAGAAGATCCCTATTGGAGAAGGAACCTGAGAGATACAGTTCCTAGCACAGGACTCTTGAACCCTATTGGTATAGAGCACTTACCAAATAGAATAACCAGTGTCATTCAAGGGAAGAGCTGTGAGAATTTCAGTTGTAAAGATTGTTATGTGCCTCCAGATACAGACTATGAGCAGATGCAATGGGAAAACCAGGAGGGTGATATAGAACTGGATTCCATGGATTGCACGCTTTGTCTGTCTGATGAAATTACATCCCTATGTTAGCCAAGCAAGCAAGAGTTCTGTGATACATTGTGCTGGTGAAGAGTTTATTTTCTATACTGTGAAGAAACAGTTTTCTTTTGTGTTCCTTTGTGCTGTTCATAAAAAATCCTATGTGGGATGGGGAATAAAACCCGAATTATTTCTTTTTGCCTTAATTACACGGCTACTGACTATTTCTTTAATAAGGCAACCCACACCTCACGGCCCTAGGCGGGCACCTAACAGGGCCAAAAAGGGGTGCTGGTGACACTAGTCCATATCATCTTTAACATACACTGTCTAATATTACTCTACCGAAGCACAAGGTGCAACGCTGAGATGGGAACTAACAAAAGTGACTAATTGAGGGGGATCATAAAAAACAGATTGAAATTTCACTAAACATTTACAAGGAAACTTTAGAAAAAACAATCCCCCCAACTGGATCACCCCTGGTTTCAGGAGCAGAAATTCTCTACGTCTGCGCTGAGTCTCCCAGGCAAGGTCCGGAAATATCCTGACTAATAGCCCCTTAAAGAATAGATAACGCTTCTTAAAAAACAATTTTAGCAGCCAATCTCTATCAGAGGACAAAGCAAGAGTGATCAACAAGGTGGCTGGAACAGTAAACTCATTATTACTCAATTCCAATATACTCAAAATATTAAGAATATCCATATGTTGAGATTCTGCATTGGAGAGTTTCTTATTAGCTGGGAGATAATAGACTTTAGTCAGAGAAGTATGTGACTCTACTGGAATCCCAAGAACCTCCACAAAATATCGTTTTAACCTATCCCTTGTAGAAGTAAGAGACGAACAGGGAAAATTAACCTCAAATTAGTAAATCGAACTTGATTTTCCAGAAGCTCTTCTTTAAACTTTATGGCAGTGAGATCCTTCACCAACCCAACTTTACAATTACAACTTGTTGAATTTTTACTTTCAAATCTTCAACTTCAGTTTTCATCTTTTCCAACTCACATACAGTACCTTGACAAAGAACAGTGTTGCTCCGAACCTGGCCAGCCATCTGATTGGACTGCTGCTGTGAAGTTTCCCTAAGCTTCACAATGGTGCTCCATATAATCTCCAAAGTGAAAACCAAAGGATGTTCAAATTGAAAATTTAACACCGAAAAAGACTCTGGACCTGCCACAGCACTAGCGCAAGCATCCGGTATCGCCCCCGAACCAGAAACTGCTGCCAACTCAGATCCAGCCGCTGCAGAAGAACTCCTCCTGGCTTCTGTTGTAACGCCGCCATGCTCATTCCACGGTGGAGGAGCCTGTCCCTCACAGGTTCACTGCCCCCTCCCAGGGCAGCCTCCGCACCCATCCTAGGGCCAGAATCCCTGGAGTCATCAATCTGCAGGAATCCGCTGGGGAGTGCAGGAGGAGGAGGCAGACCCGGCGACAGCTTGCACCCAGAGGAAGACACCGGGCTAACTAGCCCCACCGTTGACACAGCTTGAGAAATGCTGGGTCCTGGATATAGACTCCCAGGGTGAACCAGAAATGTGTCCATAGGACCAAGCAAAGAAATTAGAGGAAGTGTCCATGGGTACTGGGGGCTTCTTGCACACTTTACCTTTCCTCTACGGCATGGTGAAACATTCTCCTACCAGAGTGGTTGACTAAACAGCAGCCATCTTGGATCTCCCCCCAAACGTTTTTTAAACCCAGCTACACTAACAGCTTTTACTACAACCTCTGGTAACGAATTCCACAGTTTGACTACGCGATAAGTGAAAAAATATTTTCTATTGTTAGTCTTAAATGGGTTACATTGCAGCTTCATTGCATGTCCCCTAGTCTTTCTACTTTTTGATGATGTAAACAACCGATCTACATTTCCCCGGTCCCTTCCATTCATTAATTTATAGACCTCTATCATATCTCCCCTCAGCTGTCTCTTTTCCAGGTTGAAGAGCCCTAACCTTTTAAGTCTTTCCTAATAGGGGTATCCTTCCATACCATTTACCATTTTGGTGGTTCTTCTCTGTACCTTTTCTAATTCTGCTATATCCTTTTTAAGATATGGCGACCAGAATAGCACACAATATTCAAGGTGCAGTTGCACCATGGAATGATACAGAGACATTATAATACCCTTGCTTTCATTCTTCTTTATGATTCCTAGCATTCTATTTACTTTCTTCGCCATCACTGCACACTGGGCAGAGGGTTTCAACATATTATCCATAATGACACGCAAATCCTTTTCCTGGGTGGTGGTTCCTAATGTGGAACCATGCATTGTGTAATTGGGTTGTTCTTTCCTAAGTGCAGAACTTTGCACTTGTCCATGTTAAATTCTGTCTGCCATTTGAACATCCAGTCTTCCAATTTATCAACGTCCTCTTGCATGTTTTCACAATCCTCTTGCGTTTTAAGGACTTTGAATAATTTTGTGTCATCTGCAAATATGATCAACTCAGACATTATTACCATTTCCAGGTCATTTATGAATATGTTAAAAAGCAGTGAGCCCAGCACAGATCCCTGGGGTACTCCATTATTCTTCTTTCTTCATTGAGAAAATTGATCATTTAGCCCTACTCTCTGCTTTCTATCTTTTAACCAATTCCTGATCCACAATACTACACTGCCTCCAATCCTATGACTTTTTAATCAGGCCAAGAGTCTCTCATGAGGGACCTTGTGAAAGGCTTTCCGAAAATCCAGGTATACCATATCAACCGGCTCACCTTAGTCTACCCAATTATTCATACCTTCAACAAAAATTTTCAGAATAGTAAGACAAGACTTTCTTTGGTTAAATCCGTGTTGACTTTCTCCCATTAAACCATGACTATCTTCATGTTCAGTAATTTTATTCTTTATAATGGTTTCTACCATTTTGCCTGGTACTGATGTCAAGCTCAGTGGTCTCTAGTTTCCCAGATCATTCATGGAACACTTTCTAAAAATTGGCATTATATTGGCTATTCGCCAGTCTTCTGGTACTACAGATGATTTTTATGATAGTTCACAGATTACTAATACTAGGTCTACAATCTCATATTTCAGTTCTTTTAACACCCTTGGATGTATACCATCCAGTCCTGGTGATTTGCTACTCTTTAGTTTATCAAATAATTGTAATACATCTTCCCAGTTTATCAATATTTCTTTCAGTTCTTCCGATATATCACCTTTAAATATTATTTCAGGAATGGGTAACTTCCTTACATCTTCTTCAGTAAAGACCGAAGCAAAGAATTCATTAATTCTCTCCGTTATGGCCTTGTCCTCCCTTAGCGCCCCTTTAACACCTCTATCATCCAATGGTCCAACGTCTGGCCTAACTGGAGGTGGGATCTCATCTATATACCCCTCTATCTTCCTTATGTCCTCCAAGTCTGCCACTGTAGTCTCCAAAGATCAGACTTGTTCTCTGAGGGCAAAGAACTCCTTGCATCTAGCGCACATGTGTTTTCAGAATTGTTCTGAATTTCTGATATGATGTCTCATTCCAAAGTGGAGAAGGAAGATCATTCTAAAGAATAGGGGTTTTGAAGAAAAACCCTGTGTTTTTTGTGGAGTCTTATGTGGTAGAATACACTGAGGGAACACAGTCGATTTTCAAGAGCAGAGTAGAGAGAGCATCCAGGAGTGTAAGGAGTGATTGAGGATGAGAGGTATGGAACAGTGCTAGCAAATAGGGCCTTATCAGTCAGAACCAGGATTCTGAAATGAATATGGAAATATATTGAGAGCCAATGGTGCTGCATCAGCAACAAAGCACGTGATCAAATTTCCAGGCATAAGTGGGGATACTAATAGTGGTGTTTTGGACTGTTTGAAGGTGTTTTAAATAAACCTAGCAAATATCTGCAATAAAGGAATTGCAATAATCAAAATATGATGTGATGAGGGTGTGAATTAAGGCATTTTGGACTGCAGTATCAAGGAAGGGATGCATCACCCCAGGGACAGCCCATCGACTAGGCAGCCGCCTAGGGCATCAGATCCTGATGGGCAGCTTGACTCCATTTTGGAAGTGGCAGTACAAAGCTGCTACTGTCAAAATGGAGTCAGAAGACTGCCACCCCCTGAACCCATTTCTCTAATTTTGCGGTAGTGGCAGCTCAAAACAGAGTAGGGCCGCCACCGCATGATAAGATGGATTCGGGGGGTGGTGGGAGGGGGGAAGGCAGCATGCGATGGGGGTTTCTGGCTGAGGCAACCCCCAGAAACATAGAAAACTGATGATAAAAAAAGACCACATGGCCTATCTAGTCTGTCCTTCCATATCAACAACTACAACAGTCCCCTTTTTTCCTTTAGAGATCCTCTGTGTTTGTCCCATGCTTTTTTGAATTCAGATACTGTCCTCATCTCTACCACCTCCACTGGGAGACTATTCCACAGATCCACCACTCTTTCCATAAAGAAATATTTCCGCATATCACTCCTGAATCTATCCCCTTTCAGCCTCATCCCATGTCCCCTCGTAGCAGAACTTGCTTTCAATTTAAAGAGGCTCTCCCCCTGTGCATTTATGCCACGGAAATATTTAAATGTCTCAATCATATCACCTCTATCCCGCCTTTCCTCTAAGGTGTACATATTAAGATCCTTAAGTCTATCCTCATATGCTTTATAATGAAGACCACTAACCATTTTAGCAGCCACCTTCTGTATGGACTCCAGCCTGTTTATATGCTTTTGAAGATGCGGTCTCCAAAATTGCACAGAATACTCCAAATGAGGTTGCACCAAAGACTTATACAGAGGCATTATCACTTCCTTTTTTCTGCTAGCCATTCCTCTCCGAATGCATCCTTCTAGCTTTTGCAGTCACCATTTCTACCTGTTTAGCTACTTTAGGATCATCAGAGACAACCACGCCTAGGTCCCGCTCTTCTTTAGTGGACAAAAGTACTTCACCCCCTATACTATATTCCTCCCTTGGATTTCTGCAGCCTAAATGCATGACCTTGCATTTTTTAAAATTAAATCCCAGCTGCCAAATTCTAGACCATTCTTCAAGTTTAGCTAGATCCCTCCACAAGTTATCTATACCTTTCTGGGTGTCTACTCTATTGCAGATTTTGGTATCATCCACGAAGAGGCAAATCTTACCCGACAGCCCTTCCGCTATATCACTAACAAAGATGTTAAAAAGAATCGGACCAAGGACAGATCCCTGGGGCACACCACTGCTAACTTCCTTCTCATCAGAGTGAGCTCCATTTACCTCTACTCTTTGTCGCCCCATACTAAACCAATTTCTAACCCATGCAGTTTTAGGGTCCATCCCTAGGGTGCTCAGTTTGTTTATAAGTCGCCTGTGAGGAACGGTGTCAAAGGCTTTACTGAAATCTAAATACACCACATCTAGGGCTCTCCCTCAGTCCAACTCCCTAGTCACCCAGTCAAAGAAATCAATCAGATTTGTCTGACAAGACCTGTCTCAGGTGAATCCATGCTGCCTCGGATCCTGTAATCCGCTTGTCTCCAGAAACCTCACTATTTTCTCTTTCAGCAGCGTTTCCAATAATTTACTCACCACCGAAGTTAAACTAACCGGCTTGTAGTTTTCAACCACATCCTTACTTCCACTTTTGTGTAAAGGCACCACATCAGCCTCTCTCCAGTCCTTTGGCACTACTCCCGACTCCAATGAGGCATTGAAAAGGTCAGTCAGTGGAGCTGCTCAATGTCCCCAATTCCCTCAGTATTCTAGGGTGTATCCCATCCGGCCCCATTGCTTTGTCTAATTTCTCACGAACACAGTCTTCTGAAAAATTTTCAAGATGCCCCTCACTTCTGTTCCTTTTTGTGGGTGTTTTCTGAGGTCCTGTTCCTGGTTCTTCATCTGTGAATACAGAACAGAAATATTTGTTAAGCAATTCCGCTTTATCCTCATCAGCTTCTACATATTCTTCCCCTTCACCCTTGAGTCTGACAATACCACTTTTGTCCTTCCTCTTCTCACTAACATATCTGAAAAAATGTCTTATTCTCCCATTTTATTGCATTGGTTATTTCTTCCTCTTTTTGAATCTTTGCTTTCCTGACTACTTTACTAGCTTCACTAAGTTTTTCCAAATATAGATGCCTGTCTTCCTCTCTCTGTGATCTCTTGTATGTCATGAAGGCCTCCCTCTTTTTCTTCACTTTTTCAGCTACTTCTTTCGAAAGCCATAGCGGCTCCTTTTCCTTTTACCTTTATTTACCATTTAAACAAAAAGGTTGGTTGCCTTTAAAATATCCCCTTTCAGTTTTGCCCACTGTTTGTCTACGTCCCCCAGCTGTTCCTATCCCGCTAACGACTCCCTGAGGTATTGGCCCATCTTGGCAAAGTTAGTTTTCCTAAAGTCAAGACCCTCGCTTTTGAATGGATTCTATCAGCCCTAGTCCTAATACTGAACCACACCATCTGGTGATCACTGGATGCAAAATGATCTCCCACTATAACATCAGAAACACTTTCACCATTGGTAAGCACCAAGTCCAGTATGGCCCCTACACATTTGGGGTCTGTTACCAATTGCCTAAATAGTTCTCCCTGTAGAGAATCCAGGATCCCCTTACTTCTAGATGATCCTGCAACATGAATGTGCCAATCAACATCTGGTATATTGAAATCCCCTATCTGTAGCATTTCCCCATTCCTAGCAATGCTGCGTATGTCTTCAATTAAGAAACCCTTGGGCTGCCCCTGCCTCACGCTAAGCTGGCAGAGAACAAGAAACGTAGATTTGACAGCTGCTGAAATCTGGTGTTTAAAAAGAGTTCTGAGACAATGATAACCCCTAGATATTTAAATGAATCAGTAAGAGCCATGAAAGAATCCAGGAACAATGGAGAAGTGATAGGAAGGGCAGAATGACCAGTGATCAAAGTGGCTGTTTTGTTACTAGGGTTTAACTTAAGACGATTGTAAACCAATCAGGTGGTCACTTTGTCAAGGCAATGGTTTAAAGAAGACAGATCTGGAATAATGGTTGGTATAAGCCATCAGTGGGATATCAGCTACATAGTAGGTGACACCTAAGTCTTGAATCAGTGTGGGCAATGAACTTAAGAAAATATTAAAGAGAAGGCGAGGCTAGGACCAAGCCCTGTGGGATCCCAAGGGTAAAGGATGTGAAACCGAGGTAGAGAGTCCTACAGAAACAGAGTCAGATCACTCAGATAAGAAAGAAGTAAATCAATGTAAGACTATACCGTGGAGACCAGTGTCAAAAAGCCAAGAAGGATATTGTGATCAACCAGATCAAACGTGGCTGTGATGGTTGCTTAAGTTGTTTTTTTCAAAAAAGGAATCTTTTGTTTTGTGGCTTATTAATATGTATATATCCTAATTTGGCTAGGGACATCCAGAGGCGTCACAGGAAATTTCTCCTATTATGCCCTTGGAGGGCTCTTTCTCCTGAAACATCCTTGTAAATTTTGGTGAGATATTGTTCTGTGTCTTATGTTTTTTGTGAGCCCTCCCAGTTGACTGCTTTCATGAATCCTAGGTGTTTGGAATCCTTTATAGATTCTCCACTTGAATTCTCATGATTAGGTGTTATGCTGGATATTAGTCAACTGTTTCTCTTCTATTTTTTGTTTGGGATTAAATTTGGTATTGTACTCCTCCCTTTACATTGTGGGCTAGGGTGAGCAGACATATATAATCTGTATTCAGTGTTTACTTATTTTGTTTACTGTTGAATAATGTTTTCTACTGTTATGCTCTTTTCTGGACAAGATTGTTCATGTGAACTTTCTTGGAATTATTGTAAAATTTTATAAATATTTAATTTAAAAAAAAATTGTGGCTGTGAAAACTAGTGAAACAGCCACAATCAAAATAGCTATGAGTTTCACTGAAGAGTGCTGTTTCTGTACTCTGTTCTAGGCGGAAGACTGCCGAGCGTAAAATATTCCAGATTTTTCCACAAAGTCTGAGAGCTGAGAAAAAGCTATTTTTTCTTTAAATTTAGACAGGAACGTGAAATTGGACGGAATGATAGTGTGCTAGAACAGAGAGATCGAGATGTGTCAAGGACTAGGAATACAAGGGCCTGTTTCCAGGATCCTGGAATTATGCTGGTAGAAAGGTTGTGATTAATAATGAGAAGGTCAATGGGTAGTAGGCCAAGAGCCTGCTCTCTGATCCATTTAGAGTGGTTGGTGTGAAAGGCACAGGTGGTTTTCCTCATTGAAGCTAGGACCTTGGTCAGTTAGAAGTTAATAGGACTAGTAACAGGACAGAAAATCAGATGAGTCAAGATTTGGGCTGGCAGGTTGAACCATATCAGAAGATTTGCTGAAGTTACTTTGGTATAAGTATAAAGCTTTTGTGCACTTCTAGAATTTTAGAAGTAAAATAGATGGCAAAGTTGTTGGCAGATGAGCCATTACAGTTCATTGAAGATGAATGACTCTTAGAAAAGAAGAACTGAAATAGAAAATAGTTTCCTTAGAAGGTTAGCTGAAGTCATTAAAATATTTCTTTTTAGCTGATGTCAGTGTCACCTTAACTTGGTAGAAGAAAGAACAATATCTATAGTGGGCCAAGAAAGAAGTCAGCTTATTCTTTCTTCGTGATCTTTCAGTCCCTCATCCCTGATGTCTTAACAGGTGGAGTCCCTCATGAAACCACTGATGGAGCTGATGAAAGGGATGGGAGAAAAGTGCAATTGAGCCCAGAGCTGTGCTGAGGTTCAAATTCCAGGCCTGAACCTAGTCTAGAAAGGATAGTAACCCAAAATGTTTGGAAAGATGTTAGGGAACTTGAATCAATGTGAGCAAGCTTCTTAGTAAAGAAAATAGTATTTTGTCAGTTTCTATATTAAAAGCAGTGTATGAGTCTGAAAGGAATTGTGAGAGTGAGGAAATAGTACTCTCCCAGTACCATGGCCTGAGCACAGACTTTCCTAGGATGCAAAGGGGAGGTGTGTTCAGAGAAAACAAAAGTTTATCATAAGAACATATAAGAACATAAGATATGCCATACTGGGTCAGACCAAGGTCCATCAAGCCCAGTATTCTGTTTCCAACAGTGGCCAATCTAGGTCATATGTACCTAGCAGTTTCCCCAAGGGACACAGGTTCCACAATGCTTGTATTGGTTCAAGAATTGATATCCTGGGTCCCTTCTTAATAATGGCTTATGGACCTTTCCTCCAGGAACTTGTCCAAACCTTTTTTAAACCCAGCTACACTAACAGCCTTTACTACATCCTCCGGTAACAAATTCCAGAGTTTGATTACACGTTGAGTGAAAAAATATTTTCTTTTATTAGTCTTAAATAGTTTACCCTGTAGCTTCATTGCATGTCCCCTAGTCTTTCTATATTCTGATAAGGTAAACAATCGATCTACATTTACCCGTTCCACTCCGCTCATTAATTTATAGACTTCTATCATATCTCCCCTCAGCCGTCTCTTTTCCAGGTTAAAGAGCCCTAACCTTTTTAGCCTTTCTTCATAGGAGTATCCTTCCATCCCCTTTACCATTTTGGTGGCTCTTCTCTGAACCTTTTCTAATAACTCTATATCCTTTTTAAGATACGGCGACCAGAATTGCACACAATATTCAAGGAGCGGTCTCACCATGGAACGATATAGAGGCATTATAATATCCTTTGTTTTATTTTCCATTCCTTTCCTTATCATACCTAGCATTCTATTTGCTCTCTTGGCCGCCGCTGCACACTGGGCCGAGGGTTTTAACATGGTATCCACAATGACGCCTAAATCTTTTTCCTGGGTGGTGGTTCCTAATGTGGAACCTTGCATCGTGTAACCATAGTTTGGGTTGTTCTTCCCTAGGTGCATAACCTTGCACTTGTCCACATTAAATTTCATCTGCCATTTTGATGCCCAGTCTTCCAATTTATCAAGATCCTCTTGCAATTTTCCACAATCCTCTTGGGTTTTAACAACTTTAAATAGTTTTGTGTCATCTGCAAATTTGATAACCTCACTCGTTATTCCACTTTCCAGGTCATTTATGAATATGTCAAAAAGCAGCGGACCCAGCACAGATCCCTGGGGTACACCACTATTCACCTTTCTCCATTGGGAAAATTGGCCATTTAGCCCTACCCTCTGCTTTCTATCTTTTAACCAGTTCCTGATCCACAATAGTACACTGCCTCCTATCCCATGACTCTTTAGTTTTGCCAGTGAATAGGAACTGAGTCATGCCGAGATCTAATCAAGAGAAGGCAAAGAATTGATCCTTTGGGCTGGATAATGAATCAAAATAAACGTTGAAACTCCCTGGCAACATGAAATTGGAGAACAGGACATCGATCTCTGAGAGCGATTGATGAAATAGATCCCACGAAGCAGAGACCAGGGACTGAGGACAATAAGCCTGAAGTATATGAAGAATGAGATCCAAATTAATTCAAACTAGAAGAGATTCAGGATATCAGAGTGCCTTGTGTGAGAGTTCAATTGACCCAATTCTGATCCCAACGTACATCTCCTTTGTACATCCGGGCTGACCCACGGGGCATGTCTAGGCATGTTCGTGATTCATTCCCAGCCTGCACGTACAGCCACAGCCTGGCTAACTCAGCCAGGGCTTTTAAATGGAGCCGTGGCGCCATGGCGTCCTGTTGCCATGGCACAGCGGCTCCATTTAAAAGTCACGATGCTGGCCGCTGCTAGAATAGTTAATTCCTTACAGCCTGACCCCCGATCTGGCCTCCTAAGGCCAGGATCGAATTGCGGGGAATTAACTCTGCTGCCACCCCAGTCCCTTCCGCATCCTGGGCCGCTTAAAAACACACGACCAGGGGAGTTATTCCACCTCGGAGGTGGAATAACTTCCCTGGCCATTTTGCCAACCCTGGACGTACAGGGCTGATATTAGAATCGGCCCTGTACGTCCAGGGCCAGAGACCACCCACTGCCTGTCCATTCTCCATCCCCGTGCCACCCCTTCCCCGCCCCGTCTAGCTACCCCACACAACCGGTGAGGAAGTTAGACAGGAGGGGAAAGCTGGCACGAATAGCAGGTATATACGTCCCACTGGGATGTCCATCCCCACTATTCATGCCTGAGAATAACCCCAATGTGTAAGAATGGGTTCATCTCCCTCCCTTAGCCAGATTTCATTTAAGCACAACATATCAAAATAATTGTCCACAATGAGGTCATGAACTAAAAAAGATTTGGACTTAAGTGATCTACAATGAAGAAACAGAATTCTGATACTAGAGTGGTACTACAGGATGAAAAGGTGCAGTAAGTTACCGGACCGTACCAAGCTAGAAAAGTGCCCTGTGCAACTAACAAATCTGGTGTTCCTCCTCCACCAGCCACGTTCAGTAACTCTCTCTTTTTGAGCTTCCTGGAAGCCCAATGATGATATCGGTGCCCTCTTCTGTGCTTGCGCCCTACGCGGCTGCACCACTTGCACAGCCCTTGATATGGCCCAGGGGTGCCCATTTCTCTACCAGTTCCATGTTTAAGTTCACCTCCTTCCATGATCAATGGTGCCCAGCTACCAGGATTGCCAGTTCCATACCACTCTTCCCCCTTCCTTTGCATCAAATTATTTAGCCTCTTTTACAGCAGCTATCATCTGCCATACTTGCTGCCCACTTCAACCATGCCCATAGCTGTCAGAAGTAGTGTGGCTTCCTAGCATGCTTTTCCCAGCTTCTGGCTTGGCCTTCACTCAACGCTGCAGCCTCTGGCTGCTCTCTCTGCTCTGGTTCCTGCTGTTTCTGCCTGACCTCTTACTTCACCACGGTCCCAATCCATTGGTGCTGTGGCCTAACTGCTTCCCGGTTTGTATTCTACTATTCTACATTCTGCATGCTAAGAAATTGCCGAAAGTGACATTAATTACTTTAGAGATAAAGTCAGTGTGTATCTTTATAAGGGCAGACTTAGTGAAAGTGTTATTTAAGGTGCCTATGCTAGCCCTATTTTATTAAAACAAGTAGGAGTCTTTATAAAATATTAATGTAACTGGCAGAAACAATGCCTTCCGTTAAGACGTGGATCTTTACACTAGCCCTAGAGCTGTTGTGAATGTCCCTACCCAGATGTGTGCAAGAATCCAAGTAAACTATAGCATTTTATAATCTATATATACTGTAGACTTGTGTACTCCACTCAACCATGTTTATTTCTATGTATTTAGCTGATACCTTTCCAGTAGTAGTTCAAGGTGAGTTACCTACAGTACCTGGATGTATTTCCCTGGCCCCAGAAGGCTTACAAATGAAGTTTTCCCCCAAGGTAATAGAGGGTTAATAGGCTTGAACAAAGCCACAAGGAGTGCAAGTGAGATGTGAATGCTGATCTTTTGGTTAATAGGCTACTGCTCTCACTGCATGGGTGGGATTGGGCACACCTGTGCAGTGAACTTTCTGGGAGCTTCTGGAAGGGTAGCTGAGGAGGTTCCTGCATAGGCTCCATCAATAACATCACCCAAACATGCAGGTACAACTCTAGAACATTAGCCACTTTGCTGGGTAGACCAGATGGGCCATGCTGGTCTTTATCTGCCGTCATTTACTATGTTACTATGTATGTTACAACTAGGCTACTCTGCCACTCCGCTTAACTGGAGATCTAATTGGAAAAGAGATGGCTAAGGGGAGATATGACAGAGGTCCATAAAATGATGAGTGGAGTGGAACAGGTAAACATAGATTGGTTGTTTACTCCTTCAACAAGTAGAAAGAATAGGGACACACAATGAAGCACATTTATGACTAATCAGAGAAAATAGTTTTTCACTTAACACATAGCTAAACTCTGGCATTCATTGCCGGAGGACATAGTAAAAGCTGTTAGTGTAGCTGGGTTTAAAAGAGGTTTGGACAATTCCTGGAGGAAAAATCCATACCCCATTATTAAAGAAGACCAGGGAAATCCACTGCTTGCCCCAGAGTAAGCAACGTGGATTCTGTGTACCTTTTGTGGGAACCTGAGAGGTACTTGTGACCTTCATTCGCTGCTGTTGGAAATAGGATACTGGACTTGATGGACCCTTGGTCTGACCCAGTATGGCATATCTTATGTTCTTACACTATACATATATGTCACAATACCCTCCAGGAATCTCACAGGGGATCTTTTTACTGAAGCAGCTATAACCAATCAAAGGGGCATCCTCCTACATGTCACTGTTTCAAAGGCAGCACTTTTTCATGTAAAGGGTGATATAGTTGTGAACAACATTCTTTCAAACAGTAGTACTTATGGCTGCAACAATAAATCAATTTAAAGTAGGGTGCATTTTCATAGGAATGACGATGGAGGTACTTGCTGGGGCTAGGGAAAGTGCTGCCATAACATTTGAGTCAGTGATCACATTGGGGTTGGGAAGAAAATTCTGCCATTGTAAAATTAGCTACAGATACCCAAAAGATTTTTTTTTGCCTACCCTGTGGATTACTGTTCTATTTACTAGCATTTTTTTTAATGCAGGTAAAAACTCTGCAGTATTTGCTAAACTGCAGTACCTGATCATTACAATTTGGTTAGATCCTGTGCAGCACCATAGAAGGTTGCTGCGGTTAGCACGATGTGCATTCCTGGCGCCTCCATGCTATGCTTTTAAAGGGACAGTAAGCCCGAAGAGACTTGTCCCCTTCCCCTCCATGAACAAATGACTCTCAGAAGCACAGGTACCTTTGTTGCCCTGGCATATCAGTATTACCCAGTGAAGCGCCACCACCTTGCTCCAAATCTCACCCCAACCCAATATTTTGCAAAGAATCCCCTTTCCAGTGGTGCCCCATTCCTTCAGTCCTTGTACCCCACTCAGCTTACATGAAAATGTCCCCCGATCCAAAGGGGGAAGGAGCAATTCCCAGTTACTCTTGTTCTGCCATTGCCATATTTCAAAACGGGTCAGCTGCCTAAAGTAGACCAAAAGTTAAATCATAGCCCTCCCCTTAAACATTAATGAGAAAATGTAATAGGTTGTAGAAAATTCAAAATGCTATCCATATTGATGTTGACGCATAAGATATCATGTTTTTTCAATTGTTAAAATTCAGTCTAATACTGGAAAATATCCATCTTCTTGCATGCTCAGAGACTTACACTGCTATGGCAGTTCAGACGCAAGAAAGACTAAAGTAAGCGACCCACATGTTCAAATTCTGCACAACCAACATGGGGCAAGCTAGCCAGCAGGGGAATAATCAGGGTTTTTGGCATGTGGTATTGGTAACTCCCTTCATGGGATGGTGATTCTCAATAAGACTTTCTCTAATATTCTAAAGGAACATCCCAGATTCTTACGTTTGTAAGCACTTAGCTGCCTCTCTGCATCCAACAGCATGTAACTCTGGAGGTAGATGGAGTATGTAGGGATTGGGGATCTGGCAGTTTGTGGGAGTGGACTCAAGCCAGCAAACTAAGGCAAAATTCCCCCAAACTTAGAAGCACCAATTGTGGGCAATGTCTGCCCTGTGGCTGTGGTCTACCTTTGCTAAATAGCACCTTATTTCCTATTAAGAAAGAGGTTTGCACCTTGGACATGTGCTTGGAGATGGGTTGAAATTTTCAGCCATGTATTTCCAAGGTTACTTGTACCACGATTCTTCATCCAAGTCTGATTCAAAAGGTTAAGCTTCTGGCTGAAAATATCAAACCACACTGGTCCAGTCTGCTGTGACTTCATGCATAGTACTACTTCTATCACTTATCATTTGTAGTGTTACAAGGCATATACTGGGCTGTACACATACAAGTCAGAGACAGTCCCTGCTCAAGAGAGTTTACAATCAATGCAAGACAGACAAACACAACAAACTGGGGATTAGGGTAAAGCTATGGGGAAATGGTTATAACAAGCATGGGTGGTAAACTGGAGAATAAGTGGCCTACTATCCAAAATCAGGCTCGAAGAGGTGTTTTTTTACCCAGGATTTGAATAGGACCAGAGATGCAGCCTGACATACCAACTCAGGTAGTCTGTTCCATAGATTACTGCAAAGCCGTGCTTGTGGGTCTCCCTATGAAATGGATCCAGAATGCTGCAGCACAGCTTCAGGGAGCCTTAGTTCTGGGAATCCCATGACCTCCTGAGATCACTGCATTGGCATCAACTTCAAAATTATTATGCTTGATATTTATGGCTTTCGCTGGCTCCAGCTATACCTCTGGATCTGCTTACCTTGGAGACTGCTTGCATATCCCATTGTGTTTTGCGCTCATAGGGCAATTGTCGATTAACTATACCTGAGGCCACAGAAGAAAGGCCAGCCATCACATGGAGGGAGCATTCTGCTGCATCTCACTTCACTTATGAAACACATTTTTCTTTGTACATTATTAATGATCTGTATGTTTTATGCAACCTTTGATAAACAGCCTTGACCTCGACTTGCTGCTGGGCTTAGGTGGGTTTCTAATTTATCTATGGCTTTCTTTTGTAAATCAGAATTGTATTTTGTAATATTTTATGTACTATAGTAAAGGATTTCTAGGCTTTACTGCAGTGTACATCCCTCTATTTTTATATTTCTGATGTGATTAGGCTTTGTGGGAATCCCTGAAGTCATGTTTTCACTGATAGTCGATTTGAATTAAACTGTCTACGTGATCACTCCATGATTTTACAGTTATGAAAATGTTATCTTAATTTATCTTGTACCATTCCCTGAGTGCCTACAGGCACGTGTGTTTTAAAAGTCAAAAGAAAATAAATTAATCTCAGTCTATACAACTTAAACATCCTCCAAAATTGATACTTAAAGATAACCTGACCATCTTTTCTAAGTTCAAATACTGGGCACTCAATCAAGCCAGGGGGTTCAAAGTTAAGGAAAATAAAAAATATGTTTATAATTGCAATTTTAATTTTAACCCAAAATTTTAATCAGTAGGCTAGGTTTATAACTTTACTTACAAATGTGCCAATCAGGCCTACTTGTACTTCTCTACAGACTGAATTTTCTTCAAAACAGCAACATTTCCAATAAGATAATTAAAAAATTCTGGGCAGGGCAACTGAACTCAAAATTGTACTTTACAATCAGACATTTGAGAGTCTCTACATGCGGTTGGGTTTTTTTTCTGTAGACCACACTTTGTTCATAATTGAAAAGCACCTTTCAGTTGGAGCATTGGAACCCGGCAAACATAAAACAATTCAACCAGTTTGCATACATTTTTATATGGCACCTCATTACCTTTGAGGTGTCCAAACACCTCCTTCCATTTTTCGTCAACTGTGGTGTCTGTTTTTTTTTCTATTCTTGAACTTTTTCTTCAGAAACAAATAACTTAAAACAAGAGAACTCATCAAACAGTTCAGTATCATTTATTACTGCCTCTTGGCCCGGTCTTGTAGACAAAATGCATTCTAAAGACGTCTCTAACTCACACCACTATGGTTGTTTTTGGACAGTCCACTATTCTTTCCCTGTCTCCTAGAAGTGAGTGGTCCACTGATCGAAGTAATCAATGCAAGTGGTGTAGAAAGATGACATGGATTGCTTGAAATTTGCTTCGTCAAGACTGCCTTCTTCAAGATCTTTTTTCCTGATTGTCAGAGGCAAACACACTTTATTCTTCCTAGTTACTAACTTGTTTCTAAGGTCACTGATTACTCCAGCCAGCTCTATCATTGATATTTTTTGAGACTCATGTTTTAAAGTCACATTTTGGAAAATCACTGCCTGACTGTGCATAAAGTACAGCCACACCTCTGCTGATTCATTCTCAAAAATGTTTTTGGGCTTTTTTCCTGGCTCAGAAAATATGATTTCACTGCTTGGAACATTTTAATTAACCTCTCTATGGCTGGTAGTAAAGCCAGCCACCTAGTGTTACTGTATCTGAGAAGCTTTTGATACTCACTTTCAACAAAGTCACACGTCTCTTTAAGTTCCTCAATTCTCATTGTATAAATGTGAAAAAGTCTGACTATCTTGTCAACAATAATTTCGATGTCAAATGGCAGGCATTCGACAGTGCTGATACAGGTGTAAGCAATGTGAGCTGAACAGTTTGCACCAATTAAATGACTTCCTAAATCTCTTTGCAGCTTATAAAAAGTATTGTTATTACCCCTCCTAGCGGCCCCACCAAAATTGCAATTGGTATTGTCAGTACACAATGCCAAAACTTTGGATCTTAGCCTATTGGACTCAACTGTATCAAGAATGTACCTGGAAAGAATGTCTGAGGTTTCGCCTTTAACTTCATGGACATCAAGAACTTTTACCTGAACCCCTTTCTCAGGAAGAAAGTACCTTACTAAAATAGGGCACACTTTAATACTTCCATGGTTTGAGCAATCACAAAAAGCTGTTTAAAAACTTGTCTCAGAAAGGTCTCTCTTGAGGGAATCAATAGAGTCAGGTTTGAAAACGGCCAAAAAGAATGGTTCTGGACAGCACAGTGATAAGCCTATGTACCCTCAGTTGTTTAAGGCCGCGGGCAAGGTCCCTTAGCGGCTGCCCTTAACTGGGTGCATGGCCCAGTGCGGGGACCCGGCCCCACGATACTACTTACCTCCTGGGGGGGGGGGGGGAGGCGCATCGGTCCGGGCGGTCCTGTGCAGCATGGTGCTAGGAGCGGGATGGTGCATTTTTTTAACTCATTAGCTCCCTGGACATTTGCCTTGTGGGGAGCCAATGATCTGGCAAGCAGCTTCGGGCTGATGGTAAGGGAGGGAGGGGCCGAGCATCTGCTTCCTGCCAGACTTATTGGCCACCTCCCTGCTCGTTGGTCAGGGCTCGGTGACCTGAAGTGCGGCTTGTTTCTGCGGCTCTGCATTTGCACTGCTCTGCTTTTCTGTGGGCTTTCCTCCGGGTTTTCTGCAGCTCTGATTCAGCGTTGCAGGTGATATCGTGCGTGAGCCCTCTCTGCTTCCTATCTTTGCTTTTCTGCTCCTTTTAAATTAAATAATTGGAAGGAGGGGGGAAGGTTGGGAAGGGGCATTTGGAGACTCCTTAATTTTCTGGGGCATGCCTTCTCATTGGGCAGAGCAGTAGGGGCATCAGGGGCAGTCACAGACAGCGGCGGGGCAAGGTACAGAAGGACTCCCTGTTGCAGCAGTTGAAGAAGCTATGGCAGGGGTAAGTCCATTGCAGCCTGGGCTGGAAATTTGTTCCCCTAGTGTTTCTGGGTGTGGGAGGGGGAGAGGGAGGTCTGCAGCCAAGCCATAACAGGGTAGGGGGTGGTCCAGGGCAAGGGGGGTACTTCATTATGCTCCATCCATGGGGGTTGGGTGTGGCGTCTCGGTTGGGGGTGCAGATCTTAGTGGTGGTGAACTTGGGAGGTATGTTGAGCCTTCACAGGCCCCTTACCTTACAGGTCCTGGTTCAAATTCTGCGAATACTGGAAGTGCGTTGGGTGAGCACAGTGTGATTGCTGTAGGGCAATTGCCGGAGTCCCCTTCCACCACTATGGAGGTTTTTTTTAGGGGTAGTGGCATGATAACACTAGCAAGGAAGGCATCCCTGTTTGGGTTCTGGGGTCGGGTGGGACACACAGCTTATCCATTTGGCTGGCCGGGGCAGCAGGGCAGCTATCTCCCTATAGGGGAAAATGCCAGATGGGATCATTGGTTGGAGGGGTAGAGGACCCGTCACATTCTGGGCGGCTTGGGGCCATGCCTTCTCCATGGCCGCCTGCTTTACCCCCTTCCCTATTTCCTTTTATTCCTCTGCAGGTGTCACCGGTTCCGCTTCATCTCCTGGACCAATAGCACAGAGGTCATGCAAGATCATCGGGCAGTGGTGCCTTGGATCAGCTGCAGTCGGACCTAGCGAGCAACTCAGGGAGTGAGTTTGTATTGCAGCAGGGATCGGAGGTACAGTTTCCCATCAACGTGCTAGCTGTGGCTTCTGGTCCTACAGGTGAGATACCAACTGGGTCTGGGGATGGTCCTTCGGCGGTCAGCGGGCTTAGTGTTGGGAATAATGTGGGCCGTAAGGCTCCTAGGAAGAGGAAGCATTCGCATCGACATAGACGAGATTCTTCTTCCTCCTCTTCCTCTTTGTCTATATCTTCTTCTTCCTCGGGGTCAGCTAGGGCAGAGAGGGTGTCTGGTGTTAGTGCAGCTCCAGCCACAAGGGCGGAGGTGGGAGCTCCTATTTTGGCAGCATTTTCAGAGTTGTGGGAAGGAGTTCCTCATGCCCTATGCCGTAAGATTATGAAGCAATGTTATATTGATATTTTCTGCCTGCTAGAGGGCCGAAGGCGGTCTGGGGAGAGCAGGAAGAAGCAGTATTGGCTCCTGCTTGCATATGCCGATTCAATTTTAGAGGCTTCCCAGACTCATGATGGGTGGGCCTGGCTTAACTATGACAAAAACTTCAGTGACAAGATGGAGAAGAACAAGCATGTGTCTTGGGTACTCAAGACATCAATTTGTGGCTGACGCACATGTCTGCCAGGGCGGTGAATACTAGTGCTGGATCAGGGGGGTCGGCATCTGCCTCAGGGGTTAACCGGCTCTTTTGGCCTGGGGCTGTCGTGCCACAGCAGAGGGCGGGTGGAGGAGGCACAGGAGACTTTGTTGGAGGTTCAACAAGTCCACCTACCTCTTTCCCAACTGTAGTGGAGGAGTAGCCTAATGGTTAAGAACACTGGTGTGGGAACACAGAGACCAGAGTTCAATTCCCAGTAGCACTCTTTGTGGCCTTGGGCAAGTCACTTAACCCTCCATTGCCTCAGAAAAATCCAAGTTATCAATGTCCCTGTTTAATGTACATTACCAAGTTTTAATTTTTAATGTAAACCACTTTGATTGAAGTGATAAAGCAGTATAGAAAACCTGTTAAATAAATAAATAAATTAATTCCATCACATGTGCTCCTTGTGTAGTGAAGGACACTCAGCAGTCAAGTGCAGTAAAAAAGGTGCCTCAGGTGTTCCCACACCTGCCACAAAATGACTTTGATGTGTTTGGCTTGGCTCCTACTCCAGTTTGAGTGTAGGCCTTGGGGCTTTGGTTAAGGCATTACCTGAGGCATTCAGATAGCATAGTTTTGGAGGGTGGGTTTCAATTTGGTTTTCCAATACCAGTTCAGGGGATTGTTTGTGCACCTCCTACCCACAATGCGCTCTCCATGCGGCAATTTCTTTGCAGTAGTGCAAAATAAGTTGGCATGTGAGTTGGCTTTGGGAAGGATTGTGGGCCCCTTTGCAGAACAGCCTTTTGTTGTTTCCCCTCTAGGAGTTGTTCCCAAAAAAGAACCTGGGAAGTTCCATCTGATTCATAACTTGTCTTTTCCTTTGGATGTTTTGGTGAACAATCACATCTCCAGGGAGCTCTGTGCAGTTCGTTATGCTTCCTTCGACTCACCAGTGGCCTTGGTGCAAAGATGAGATACAGGGGCTTTGCTTGCCAAGGTGGATATTGAGTCAGCTTTTCATTTGTTATCAGTCCACCCCTCGGCCTTCCATCTGCTTAGGTTTTGCTTCAAAGGTGAATTTTACTTTGACAGGTGCATGCCGAAGGGCTGCTTAGTTACTTGTTCCTATTTCAAAAAGTTTAGTACTTTCCTGCATTGGGCAATAGGTAAATGTACCGGTGTATCAAGCGTGGTTCTTTATTTGGATGATTTCTTGTCCGTAGAACCTGCTCAGTCAGTTGAGTGTCATACTCTTCTTCAAGGGTTTCTCCGGTTGTCCCAGGAGTTTGGCATTCCCTTGGCTATGGATAAAACAGAAGGCCCTTCAACAAAGATCACATTCTTTGATATAGAGCTGGATTCTGTAGAGATGGTTGCTCGCCTCCCTCTGGAGAAGGTTTCTCATTTGCGGGCATTGGTCGCCGCTGTGGCAGGCTCCCGCAAAATATCTTTGTGGGAGATACAGTCTTTAGTTGGTTCTTTGAACTTCGCGTGCAGGGTCATACCGATGGGCTGGGTATTTTCTAGGCAGTTGTCAGTGGCCACGGCAGGAGTGTTGAAACCTCACCATCACATTCGGGTGCCAAGAGCATGTGTGAAGACCTCTTGGTCTGGGACACTTTTCTGGCGGATTTCAACAGGACATCGGTTTTTCAAGATCTGTGGACTTACAGCTCTTCACAGATGCTGCGGGCAGTTTGGGTTTCCATATCTATTTTGCCTGGTGCGCCGAGCGTTGGCCTCAGGCTTGGCGAGATTCGGGTATCACCCACAACATCACATTTTTGGAGCTTTTCCCCATTGTAGTCACGTTTAAGTTATGGCTGGACAGGCTCTGCAACTGCAAGGTAGTTTTTTGGTGCGATAATGCTGCAGTGGTCAATGTGATTAATCGCTATTTACCATGCTGTGTGCAAGTGGCAACGCTAATGCGAGTCTTTGTTTTAGCTTGTTTGCGTTTGAATGTGTCAGTTAGAGCTCAGTATACACAAAGTTGTATTAGCAAGATTGTTGACTCTCTTTCCTGTTTCAAGTGGGCCCTGTTCCGGACTTTGGCACCAGAAGTGGATGCAGAAGGGTGCACGGTCTCGGAGCACCTTTGGCAGCTTGGTCACCAGAAATGCTGAGACTTCTACAGAGATCCTTGGCACCAGCGATGTGGGAAGCTTATTGCAGGGGCTTCAACAAAGTGGCAGTCTTCCTGTTGTCTCGAGGTTGGCAGCAAAGCAGGGTATCGGACCTGTTCCTTGGACAGTATATAGTTTCCGCCAAAGACAATGGGGTCTCTAGATCAATGGTGCATGCTCACTTGGCAGATTTTACCTTCTTCGCTAGAGCAGCGGGCTGGGGCAGCCCGATCGGGAGATTCTTGGTTCGCAAGATGCTGCAGGGATGGGAGCGCTCCTTGCCGGCCCCTTGCGACTTCAGGCATCCAGTCACACATGATTTGCTCTTGAGATTATGTGAAGTGCTAACCATGGCAGCGGAGTTGACTTATGAGGCTGTCATTTTCTGGGCGATGTTCTGCTGGCTTTCTTTGGTGCTTTTATGGTCAGTGAGCTGGTGGCCAACTCCTCCCGCTCGTCAGACAATGCGAGTATGTTGCGGCAGCATGTGCAAGCAGAAGTCAGCTTGCCAAATCTAAAACAGACCAGTTGGGAAAAGGGATATGGATGGTTCTTAAGGCAATTGAGGGCATTCCTACCTGCCCAGTAGCTAGCCTTAGAGCTTACCTGGCTGGTTGACCGTAGGTTGGTGGCTTATTATTTGTTCATTTGGATTTGCGCCCGTTGACTCTCTTCCAATTTTCAGCAGTTTTGCGGCTGGCTTTGAGGCGCTTGGGAGAGGATTCAAGCTGTTTTGCTCCGCATTCTTTTTGAACTGGTGCAGCGACCAGTGTGAGGTAGATGGTGTTCCCAGGCTTTTAGGGGTTATGTGCTCTTATGAGTCTGGAGTGGGGTGGCTATCTTTGTTTCTGCCTAACTTTCTTTTCTTTTGCAGACGCGAAGCAGAGGCATCGGTGCTGTTGGTTGATTGGTCATTTCTTTGTGCATTGGGCAAACCAGCAAACAGCGGTGCAACCGTTTGGGCTTAATTTGGGTTTTGATCCAGCGGAGGTGTCCATACTATGTCTGGGCGAGCGCGGCCTGCATTGGAGGCAGCTCCTGCCTTTGCTTCGGAATCATAATCGGGTGTGGAGTTGCCCAGCGGCAATTCTTCTCCATTTGGGTGGCAATGACCTTTGCTCCTGGTCATGCAAGCAGATTATCAGAGTAGTGAAAAGGGATTTAGTGGAAGTCACATCGGGTCCAGGCTACCTCGGTTAGTTTAAGGTTACAGGCCAAGGTCCCTTGGTGGCTGCCCTTAACCGGGTGCATGGCCCCGTGCGGGGACCTGGTCCCATGGTGCTTCTTACCTTGGGGGGGGGGGGGGAGAAGGAGGCGCGTCAGTCAGAGCGGTCCATGAGATATGGTGCTAGGAGCGGGAAGGTGCATTTTTTAAACTCATTGGCTCCCTGGGCGTTTGCCTCACGGGGATCCAATTAACTGGCGAGCAGTTCAAGCTGATTTAGGGAGGTAGGGGCCGAGCGTCTGCTTCCTGCCAGATGCGTTGGCCATCTCCCTGCTTGGTGGTTGGGGGCTCGGTGACCTGAAGTGCAGCTTCCCACCCCCTCCCTCCATTGGGGTGGGGGGTTCTATGGCTGTTTTTTGGGGTTTCGCAGATCTGGGGGTGGGATCCCAGAGGTTTCTGGGGTCAGGAGCCTTTGGGTTTTACTTTGGGTGGGGGTCGGGTGCCTCTGACCTGGATGACCGCTGCCGGCCTTTGCTAATCATACGGAAAGGTTGGCTTGGGAGGAGTCTTTAAGTTTGCCGCTGGCTTGACTGTGGCGGATGGCGAAGACGATCCCATCTTGCTAATGACATAGCTGGTGAGGTATCGGATCCGGTGATGGTGGTTTATGGTTATTGTTGGATTGTAACTTGGTTTTGGAAATTATTTCCTGTTAATAAAGCTGTGACCAGTTTATTCCCAAATTGCCTGTCTGTTTTCTTGTGGCAGAATTGATTTAAATCAGGCGGTGAGGGAGGATTGGGTATGGGGGATGGTTCTGGGATTGAGCGGTTAAAAGGGGGGTCACATTGGGTCCAGGCTACCTCGGTTAGTAGCCAGTGACTAAGGTTTCTCATCAAAAGTTTGACTTTTAAAAAGTGAAATCACAGTTCTACTTGAAAAAGCACTTACATCTGCTGTCATGTTTGTCCGTCCTTTGGTGGTGAACAATGTCAACTTTTCCTGCATGTGCAGTTGAAAAGGAAGACCAGCATTTGTTACAAAACACCGTGCTATCACCAGAATGTTTCCTAATGAATTGGTATTCATTTTGAGGTTGATCATTAAAACACTTTCTTTTCTGCATTTTAAAATGAAAATAAAGTCTAAAGATGAAATAAAAACATGCACCCTAGGCTTAGAGCCTACACAGATGACAGAATCAACAAAATCAGCTGACCACTGACCGTGATACTGATGTTGGCCCCAGGATTATAGGTTCCAACTCTGTGGGTGCTGTGGGTGCTTGAACACCCCAATATTTTCTCCTGCAGTTCTGTATATCTGTAGCAAAACCCCCCCCACCATACTCCAGAGCTGCAGGACAAGAGAGAAAGGAAGGTTTCTGTATCCTAGCTACTGCTCCCACCTCCCCCTGCTCTCTATTGGCTGACTGTGTCTGCTGCAGCCTATTGGCTGGCTTTGTCTGATTGATGGTTGCCAGGGCCCTGGGGAGGAAACAGAGCCAGATTTGTCAGATGTGCTGAGTTAAGGATTGCCAACCATCTAAATTATTTTAGGATTCTACAACTTTATAAAGTAGTTATCTTAGTCAGAATGATGTCTAAATTGTCTGGGTATTTTTTAGAGTCTAGCTCTACAGCTCGTCAGTGCTCCCCCCTCACTGTGCAGAGTAAGTGGTAGGTTCCAGCCAATGGAAAGGCTGAACTAGTCATAAGAAGGGTGGGCTGATTTTCTGCACAGGGTCTGGACAAAGTTAATGGTGTAAGTGGGTTTCTTAGTAGGGGTGAGTTGGGTTACTGAGAAAGGGTAGAAATGTAAGAGGAATGGGTTAATGTGTGAGGAGGCTATTGCAGGCTGAAAAAAAGAACTGGTAGCATTGAAGTAGAGGAGTGCAGAAGCAACACAGCACCAGTAGACAGTCAGAGACAGAATCTGTCTGAAAAGTGTTAGTGTGCATGTGTATACCTGATTTGGGGGGTGTGGGGGTGGATGAATGCATGTGCATATGTGTGTGTGACTGAAGTACAACAGAGTGCATGCATGCGTATATGTTTTTGTGTCTCTGATGGAAATAATCTCATATAAAATATTCCCCTTTGAACATTTGAGCTGGAATGGAGAAGTCCGCAGGTACAAATGTGGAGGAGTATAGGAGTGGGATGTGTGTTTTAAAATAGAGGGCTTTTAGGCATCCCAGCAGAAGTAATATGATTCCAGGGACAAAGCCTTAAAATATGGGACTATTCCGTATAACATGGAAGCTTAAAATGGGTGTGATGTGGTCAGTTGTAGAAGCACCATGAAGGAAATGAGCAGCAGTGTGTTGGGCCATTGGTAGAGAGTATAAGACATATTTTGGAAGACTCTAGTATATAATATTCCAGTATTCCAGGTGTGGGAATATATTAGCTTGAAATACTGTTTGGAAATTATGTGCTTTGAGAAGAAGGCGTTAAGTGTTGGAGGATTCTTATTTTGTTGTTGATTATTCTGGTGGTTTTGCTAATATGTGTTTGTAGTGAAAGGCTCTGATCAAAAGTTACTCCAAGATATTGAATGGCATGTTTTACCTCCAGTTCTGTTTCTTTTACTTTTAGGGTTGCTGGTGGATTGGTCTTCATTTCTAGTTATATAAAGTGCTTGCATTCTCTTGTCATTTATTTTTAACTGGTGATCTGATAACCAGAGTGAGATTGCATTAAAACTATTATTGCTGAGTAGTTTGGTTTTGTAGTAGAGAAAGGTGGAGTAAAGGTGGAGGGAGGAGTGGTCTAGTGGTTAGGACAAGGTACTTCAGGCCAGAGGGCCAGGGGTTCAAGTCCCACCTGGGGATAGCAATCTCAGGCCAGAGGGTCTGGGATTTCTAGTCCTATAGGCACTCCTTGTGGTCTTGGGCAAGCCACTTAACCCTCCATTGCCCATGTTCCCTGTAAGTATTAGCATATGTGTCTCATATCCCCTTGTGTTAAATGTATCCCCCAATTGACTGCTTTGACCTGGTGAAAAGTGGGATATAAATAAATACAGCTAAATAACATTGTCTGCATACAGGACTGTACTAAGATAGAAATGTCCTGTGTGACAAACATATCTGGTGCCCCCCTCCCCTCCCTCCACCCCGCCATGTTCAGTAATTCACTCTTTTTGAGCTTCCTGGAAGCTCAGTAATGATATCAGTGCCCCCTTCTGTGCTTGCACACTGTGCAGCCACACCGCTCGTACAGCCTTGGTATGGCCCTGTCTGCATATATATGATAGTGGACTCCATGAGCCTGTATGATGTTGCATACTGGTTGTGTATATACGAGGTGTGACAAAAAAGAAACGAGACTGTGGCAGCCATGCCAATGACTCAATGCCAATTGGATAACCGCTTATGTCACTGTGTTCTGCAGCATAAAACAAACGCTCCACTCTTCACCAACTCTTGGCCAACTGTGTTCTGCAACATCTCACCACTATTCTGCTATAATATTTTTCATCTCTCTCACTATGTTTTCCTTTTTCAGGTTTTTTTGTAGCACACTGCTCCATTGCTTTGTCACACAACTGGAAGTGGCAGAAATATGAAGCAAAGAATCAACTTGAAATTTCTGGTTAAGTTGGAGAAAGGCCCAACTGAGTGTCTCCAACTTCTCCAAAAGGTTTATGGAGAAGATGCATTGTCAAGACCGCGAGTCTTCGAGTGGCACAAATACTTCAAGACTGGCCACAAGGAGGTGGAGGATGACCCCAAGTCAGGACGGCCTTCCACGACAAAGACGGCTAAAAACATTGACAGAGTGAACCAGCTGGTGCGGAGTGATCGCAGATTGACAGTGCGGATGATAGCTGACGAGCTCAGCCTGAACAGGGAGTCAGTGCGAACCATCTTGGTGCAGGAGCTGGGGATGTGGAAGGTGTGCGCCAAGATGGTGTCCAAGCTTTTATCGGATGACCAGAAGGAGCACTGAGTCAATGTTTGTCGAGACTTGCTAGAGAAGATTGGAGAAGATCCAGAGTTCGTTGGCCGAGTCATCACAGGAGACAAGACTTGGGTCTTCCAGTACGACCCTGAAAGAAAGAGACAGAGCCTGCAGTGGAAGACTTGACTGTCACCCAGACCCAAGAAGGAGCACATATTCAAATCAAGGATAAAGGTCATGCTGATCGCATTCTTCGACCAGAAGGGAGTGGTCCATCATGAGTTTGTGCCTGAGGGTCAGACAGTCAACCAGCACTTCTATCAGCAGGTCCTCAATCACCTCCTGACTGGGTTCGATGCAGCAGGCAGGCTCTGTGGAGAGACAAGTCGTGGCTGCTCCACCACGACAACACGCCCGCACACACCATGCTCAGTGTGAGGCAGTTCTTGACCAACAAACAGATCACAGCTCTTGACACCCTCCTTATTCCCCAGATCTTGCATCGTGTGACTTCTGGCTCTTCCCCAGGCTGAAGACTGTGCTCAAAGGAACTCATTTTGCCTCTGTAGAAGAGATCAAGACCACTGTAATGTGGGAGCTGTTGCACCTTAAGGAGGAGGACTTTACTGAGTGCTTCTGTACGTGGCAGAAGCAAATGCAGAAGTGCATTAACTCTGGGAGGGGATTACTTTGAAGGGGAGAATGCGTAATTTCTCTGTAGATTTTTTAATAAATTATTTATGGGACAGTCTCGTTTCTTTTTTGTCACACCTCGTATGTTAAATAGCAGTGAGGATAGTGTGGAGCCCCGAGGAACTCCTCATTTTTGCATGTATGGAATGGATTCTTGTGGTCAAGTTTTCACTTGTTGCTTTCCAGTTAGGTATGAGCGGAACCATTTTAATGCTGGATTCTGGATTCTCATACTTGTAATTATGAAAGTAGGATGTCATGGCAGACCGAGTCGAACCCAGATATGTGTTTAATATTTTTTCATTATGGTCTTATATATTTACATTCCCCTTTTTTATGTATTTTTCCTTCCCTATGTATTATCACTAATATTTATATCCACTATGCATCTACTGTTACTGATTTTTAATATTTGCTGTTTTTTTTAATTGCTTTAGATTACTTTTTAGCACATGTATTTTCCATTTTAGTTGTTTTGAAGTGCTCCAGAGCATAAAAGCAATAAAACATGATTCAAGTATTCTAAAGCATATGTGTTTTCCATACTTATCACCACCTGTCAATGCTGGAGATAGAGACGTGTTTAATGGTAGGAATATGAAACAGAGGCTGTTTAACCCTTACATACAGATCGCATGCATGCTGTTTTTCTATTACAGATGCACCGCACTCTTGGCATATGCTTGCTGCATGGAAGTGATTGTATTCTGTGTGATCTTATGTTTTTCATTATGAGCGATCCCAATTTCTAACGTTTTATGTTGCCAACTTGCAATACTCCTCCACCCCACTAGGCTACTCCTCCATCTGGAGCCTAGTGGTTAGAGCAACAGTCTAGCACCCAGGAGATCTGGGCTCAATTCCCACTGGCACTTATGACTTTGGGCAATGTCACTTTACCCTCCATTGACTTGGAAGCAAAGGCCTGGCAATCTACTTCCAATCATACCTTGCCAAGAAAACCCAGGGGCTGCTGGGTTTCCAGAAGTCAGCATTGACTTGACAGCCCTTAAAAAAAATTGCTATACAATTTGTATGTGCAAAGGATCCTTTTTTATGGACATCAGATTCCACTTTTCTTTCTAATTCTTTTTTTCATTTACACTCAGGTACTGGGCTTATTAATATGACAATTAATAGATTCTTTTGTTGTAATGATGGTGAGGTTGATTGTACTTTAGTCTCGATCCATGGACCCCTACCATGTTATATTCTTCACAAAAAGAGTATTAATACACTTCCATAATTATTCAATATCTCAAACCATCAATGTTGATACCTCAACAGGACTAAAATTGCCCAAAAAAGGTCCACCTCTATAGATCCAATCTTAAAAAGAAAGAAGGATCAACCAGTCATGCAAATCTCAGCATTTTACAAAAAAGGGGGATTTTTGCTAGCTCTACTTTCTTTGCCCCTGAGGAAAAATGGTTTGGACAAGTTCCTAGAGGGAAAGTCCATGAACAATTATTAAAGAGGACCCAGGAAATCACTGCTTGCCATGGACAAGCATTGTGGAACCTGTGTGTCTCTTTGGGAACTTGCCAGGTATTTGTGACCTGGATTGGCCACTGTTGGAAACAGGATACTGTGCTTGATGCACCTTTGGTCTGACTCAGTAAGGCATTTCCTAGGTTCTTAATCTCTATTTTTTCTGCCTGTGAGGGAGATTCATATATCACACTAATGTAAACTGATTTTCCATTCCCTCTTTCCAGACTAACCCACGGTGCCTTCTCCTTCCCTTGTAAGCCCTGTAGTTCTGTGGCTTTAATATTCTTTACATATAGCGCCACTCCTATTCCCTTTCGCCGTATCCTGTTTTTCCTGAATAGATTATAGTCTGGCATAACTACGTCTCAGTCACTGCTTTCCGCACACCATGTCTCCGTGACTGTCACTACATTCAAGTTAGCCTCTTTCATTGTAGCTTCTAAATCTGGAACTTTATTTTGCCTACCATGGTCATTAGTATATGCAGCTCCCCAGAAACTGCCCTTGTTCTCTATACTAGGTTTAGTATATAAAGCATCGAAATTTGATAGGTGCTTTCTGACATCCTCTGTGTCTCCAGGCATCAAACGTTTTGACATCTTCCAGAATGGATGAGGATCATAAAGAAGTATGAGATGCTCTAGCTAAGCTCAGATCCCACTCAAATGTTGAAATTGTCTTAATTCGGTGAGACAACTGCTCTCTCAATCTGTTGTTCCAATGAAGGGAATGGGTAAACCCCCATATTTGAAAAATGATGGGTCAGTTCTCTCAGCTTGCGCCTCCTGCTGGTGATAGCCCATCTGTATAGAATGGACTTTGTTACTGCCGGGTAACTTTGACCCTTTGAGCAACGTGATGTCCTTCTTGGATTCATTTTGCAGCCATACCTCCACTCTGTTACTCTTCAAGGCAGAGACTGGTGGAATCCCTCACTGTGCCAGCAGGCCACCCAGCAAGACTGTTATCTGGCAGCGTCTCTGTCAGAGGCTACTGCTTCATCTCTGGAGTAAGCTCTATGCAGAAGGTAAATTATGACATTGTTTCAGGCACTAACTTCGGTGGCTTCTGGGAGGCATACCACACCAGACCTAAGTCTTCTTTTGTGGCCTAAGGATGGCACTGTCTTGTTTTTTCATAGGTCTCCTTTCACAGGGGATGAATGGTTAGGATGCCGGCATAGTCTAGTCCCACCAACTCCTGGCACTTATGGGCCAGCCCCAAAACAAGCTGACGTTGGTCTCTGGGCATACTAGAGTCCTCACTGGTGCAGCTTCTGCCATATTATAGCGTGTGCCATTCACTGCTGCCCAGCTGCTCTTCTATCTAGTAACCATTAGGTACCTGCAGCTTCATACGCCAAAAATTTAAAAAAGAAAAAACAAAGAAATGTCGCCAGTTTTACTGCTGTGCGGCATTCCTCTTCGGGTGTTTTAGTGCCTTCCAGCCTGTCTTGGTGCTGTGTTGGCTCTCTTTAGGTATCCTGTTAACTCTGCCCCAGTATGAGAGCACAGATTGTCCTGGTTCTTTGAAAGTGACGTGGGCTGTGATATTTGGCTTTTTCACAATGACTGAAGTGCATTCCTTGGTGTCTGCAGGTGTTCCTGTTTGGAAGTAGGGCCTTTCAGTATCTCTTGCTGCTCAGATAGCCCTTCCTCTGGCATTCAGGGCTCTCACAGCCCGTGCTTTTGTGTCATTCCTTTTCACCACGGCACATATTCTGATCATTATTTAAATCCTTCAGGATTCCTTTGCAAGTAGTCTGAAGTCTGAGGAGGGAGGGGGAGAGGATCTTTACAACAGGTTCCTACGTCCTGAGTATCCGGATTCTAACTCGCAGGCACACAGCTTAGCTGTCCTCTCTCCAGTCCCACTGCTTGGGCTTTTCCAGCCTCTATTGCTGCTGCATTGGTGTTCTTTAGGGCCTTCCAGCCAATCCGAGTGCTGAACTGGCCTCTTTCGGTGTTCCTTCCTGCACCTTCCAGCCAATGTTAGTGCAGCTTTAACCCACTCACACTGCTTTGGGATTGTCCAAACAGTGTCGTTGCCACTTTACCCTTCTTATACCCTTGAGTCCTCTTGCCAATGTTGGTGCTGTTTTACCCCTTTGAAGTCGCTTTGGTATTATCCTGTCAAATGCTGATGCTAGTTTGCCCTTTTGGTCCCTGGGGGTGTTCACTCTGCTCTTTGTGCCAGTTTGCCCCTCTTCTGCGACTGTGGGGCATTTGTGGCACTCTTGATGGCTCGCAGTGCTGCTGTCTCTGCGATAGGTGCCTGCCAGAATGTTTCAAGCAGATTTCATTGAAAAAGGATGGTAAGCTTCACTGTTCCACTGTATGGGGTGTATGGGGACTATTTGTGGCTGATGAACTGTGTTTGATGTGTCTGTATTTATTTTGTAAGTCCCTTTAGCTCTTGATTAGTAATGTTACCAGATGTCTCTGTGATTCCCACCTGTTTGACAGCCTCTTGTCCCCGATTCCAGCATGGGGACAGAGGGGGAAGAAAAAAATATTTTCAATTTAGTGATTTGAATATGCAGTTTTTAGAATTTACATCCATTATCTTTACATTTTGTACAGTATGGAGGAAATGTTTCACTCTTTCTTTTTCTTTGTCGATTTGTCTGGTTGGAAGCGATATTGTTGCTGTCATAGGATGGAGGGGGGGGGGGGGTGGACAGAGTAATGATTTCTCTTCCCTCCTCCATGCCTTGTTGCTCAAATCTGGAATGAAGGTGCCCCCCTCCCCCACCACCACCACATTTTGGATAAGTGTCCCAGATTTCCCTGCGAAAATCTGGTAAGCGTATTGATTGGGCATGGATGGGGTATCATGTATGTTTAATTAAATAACTAAGCTTGCCCCATAGACCTGAACTAGAACAACAAGATAAACACATGAATGATTCAGTGTATAAATACCAACCACGTGTGGTCTGGGGCCAAATACTAGCAGACATGCAAATTTTTGGTGTGCACATCCCTAGAGACACATGCAAACAGTCTGTGTGTATTTTACACTTTTAGGCATCCAGATGAATTGAATGCATGCTCATGAACGCACACCTTTGTTGTCCAAGTACGTCACTAGTGTATTAGGGGGGGAGGGAGGGGGATAAGGAGAAATCGGTTCAGTCTTGTCCCAACGGGAATCAAGCTAAAAATATAATTCTTAGAATATAAATTCTAAAATCTTAATTTAAAAAATATGATTACAAAAATAAATGGCACAAATTCCCTGCCTGAACTACTAAAAGACCTCAAAACACTGTTATTTATAGAATCATACCGACATTTAGACAACAGCCCATACCCAAACAGAAACACAACCACCTCAGCCAACTAGGCACGCACTCATCCTACCTACACACACAAGATTATTATATATGTTATTAGTTTAAATCATTTTTATTATTTTCCTTAATAGCTTTGACACTGACACTGAGTATGTAATAGACAACCAGAGACATAAAACATATTCCAGTTCTTTATACATCTGTGCACAACTTTGAGCTCTCCCCCCTACTACCTTCTTTATATCCACCAGCACCAGGCCAATGTATGACATCAGCCAACAAACTATTCAACACACACACAAGAAAAAGGAAAAGAAAACAGAGAATTTTCCAAAGTCTCGCACTGCAAACAATTTTTCTTTTCCCTCCTCCTTCTTCCATAGTGTTCCCTTGCTCTACCTGCCCTTCCCCCTCCCCCTCCCCACTAACCCCTCTTACACCTCCCCTCCCATCCCACCTCCACTTATCCTTCGCTACATATCCCCTGAACTCTCGCTCCCCCTTGCCCTTAAATATTGCAGAACTCATACTTAGGGTAGACAATCTCAGTCCTCAAACGTCTCCCACACTCGTGCAAACCACACCTGCTTCTTCACACCTAGCAATTGGGCTGTTTTTCTCTCCATATTCTTTAGCTCTGACATTGCACACAGCCATTTTTGAATCTCCGGGGGGGGGGGGGGGGACTCTGACAGCCATTTTCTCAAGATACATAGCTTTGCAACAATAAATGCCCTCTGACAGAGCTGCTGAAATGGTCTCCCAACAATATTCCCGGTCCCCAAGAGTCCAAATAGGCACCCCTCAGGTGGTGGAAGAGTGTCTGGCTGGCCCTGCCCGCTAACCGCCCGCCAAACTACCCCCCAGAACCTCTGTATCTTTGGACATGCCCAGAATCTATGCGTAAACGTTCCAGGTTCTACTCCACAGAGTCTACACACATCTGTCAAGGTCATGCCCGCTCTCACTGCCCACACATCATGAACATATGCCCGCCATAGGAACCTATACTGTATTTCCTGTAATTTGACTGATTCGGACAGATCTTTAATTCCGCGAAAAGCCTGCTGCAGCATGGCCTCAGTAATATGACCCATCCCATCCCGCTGCCAGCGCTCCGCTAAGTTCCGCAACGGTCCTAAATCCTTGTCCAGGCCAATCTCTCCCCTCAATTGCATTACTGTTATTTTACCCACTAGCGTACACACCAAGTCTAACATCCCCCCTACTTTCAGTACTGGGCCATGAATCCGCTGCAGCTGCTGGGCATGCCTGACCTGCAAATAGAAATAAAATTGTTTAGGTTCTAACTTATACCTTCTCTGCAACTCTAAGAAAGATTCCATTTCTGATTCTTCCATCATTCGCAGATGCCTCAAGTATATCACTCCCCTCCTCGCCCATTCTTTCCCCACTTGACCTTGGGACCCCGGAGGAAAGTCCGCATTCCCTACCAAGGGTAGACAGTCCGTGCCTCTCCAACCAATTTTCCTATATTGACACAATACCCTCCAAGCCTGGCGCAAGGATTGTAAGTACACTGAGGCTTTCCAGGCCGGACTCACCTCCACCCTCCGCCTATGCAGCATACATGTCCTATGACCCGGTCTCGACATCTCATCTACTAAACCAAGTGGTATACTATCTTCCAGCTCTAAAATAAGATCACATAAAGGTCTAATCAGGTACACCAGGTTATAAAGTCGCAGAGGCATCAAGCCCAGTCCCCCTTCCTCCTTTAGCCACATCAAAACTGAGAGGGCTATCCGGGGTCTCTTCCCGTTCCATAAAAATTTGTTAAGATGCTTCTGCAACACCAATACATCTTTCTTTAAGATCCAAAGAGGGGCATGCTGTAACAAATAGATCCACCTGGGAAGTTCCACCATTTTAAATAGGGCTACTCTTCCCATCAAAGAAAGAGGCAAATTTTGCCACTTCGTCAACCTCGCTATTGTTTTCTCTAACAATGGCTGGACATTGCTGTTGTACAATTGTGACATCTTCTCAGGGATCTGAATCCCCAAATAACGAATTTGCCCCTCTGCCCACATTAACGGAAATTCACCCTGCCACGTTTCCTTAACTATTCCTCCCACATCTAACACCAATGATTTGGTTTTGTTAATCTTTAATCCTGAAAAGGACCCAAACTACTCAATCTGTTGCAAGGCTAATACGAGCGATCCCTGCGGGTCCCTTAAACAAAGTAACATGTTGTCCGCAAATGCGCTGACTTTTATGCCTCCCCCCCTCCCCCCGGCCACTCCATTCCCCTTATCTTTTCTAGCCTATTTAAAGTCAGCAATAAAGGCTCCAATTGCAAGACAAACAAAAGGGGGGAGAGGGGGCACCCCTGCCGGGTCCCTCTCCGCAACACAAACAGCTGTGAATACTCTCCCCCAATCTGAATGTTAGCTAACTGATCCTTATACAGGGCTTTTACCCACCCCAAATATGCACCACCAAAACCAAAGCGTTTCATCACCTCAAACATGTATGGCCAAGAAACCCCATTAAACGCTTTCTCTGCGTCCAGGCTCACTAGTATAAGTGGTATCTTTTGAGAGAGGCAGAAATCCATACTCAATAAGATCTTACTAATATTCAAAAAAGCCGCTCGGCCCTTAACAAAACCCGACTGATGGGGTCCGATTAACCTCGGCAAGACTCCCTGCAATCTCAATGCCAGTATCGACACCAGCAACTTCATATCACAATTTATTAACGAAATTGGCCTATAAGCTGCTGGATCCTCCCGATCTTTACCTGGCTTGGGTAGTAATGTGATAGACGCCGTCCTCATCTCTCTCGGAAAAGTCCCTGACTCCAACACTTCTGCAAACAGCGCTGCTAGAGTGGGCGTTACACTATGTTCCAACATCTTGTAAAATTCTATCCCAAACCCATCTGGCCCCGGGGTCTTGTGAGGCGCCCCAGACTTGATGGCACACTGTATTTCCCGCCCAGATATTGGTTTGTTCAACTCCTCAACTTCCAATTCCGTTAGCTTCGGCAGTGTCACTGCATCCAAAAAAATCCTTTCCTGCTCCCTATCCTCTGTATCCGGCGTGTACAGATCTTGGTAAAACTGCCTAAAGATTTGCGTAATTTGCTGCATGTCTGTATGCCTTACCCCTGTTTTATCCCGAATTACAGCGATAACTCTAGTGCCAGTCCCCTCACGCACTAGGCGGGCCAGCAGTCCACCTGCACGGTCCCCATATCGAAAAAACTGGTGCCTATAGTACTGCATGGAGTACACTGCTCTTTCCTGCAGCAAGAGATTTTAACTTTTCTGCCGTTCCAGGTAGACTGCTAGGCTGTCCGGATCCCTCCTTGCCGAAACTTTCCGCTTAAGATCCTGGAGTTCTTGCGCTAAGCACAATACCTTTTCATTAATTTTTTTCCGTTCTTTCGCCACAAATGCAATAATGTGCCCTCTTAACACTGCTTTCCCTGCTTCCCATATAACCGCAGCTTTACTTGCAGGGGTATCATTAAATCGCAAGTATTCCGCCCAGTGCCTCGCTAAATATTGCTGAAACTCGTTCTTTTTCCATAACTGCCTTGGAAATGACCACTTGCTCCTTACACCTCTCCATCCTCTCCAATCCATTTTAACTATCGCATAATCCAAGACAACAATGGGATTAATCTCAATTTTTGCGACCTTACCAAAATGTTCTCTGGAAGTCAGCATATAATCTATCCGGGAGCATGTTTGATGGGCTCTCGACAGATGTGTGTAATCTCGCTCTCCTTCATGCAACACACTCCAAGCATCTATTAGCCCTCCCATTCTACAGATGTAACTTACTCCTTTCCTCTTCCATCCTCCTCCCCCTTTTGATTGTGACCTGTCTAATTCAGTGTTATGTGGACAATTAAAGTCACCTGCTAATATTACTGGGACTTTCGGGGCAGCCATTACCTTCCTGGCAATAGTCTGAAAAAACTGATGATTATAGGTATTTGGAGCATAAATGTTCCCCAGGAATAGCTCCTCACCTTGTATCCGGATGTGCAAAAAGATATACCTCCCCAGCGTATCTACCTCCTCCTTAATCAGGTCTGCTGAGATCCCTTTTTTTATCAAAATCGCTACACCCCACTTTCGGCCTCCAGACGAGGCTGCATGTATCTGACCCACACAATCCTTCTTCAATTTCTGATGTTCAATCGCACTCAAATGGGTTTCTTGCAAGAGCGCTACGTGAACTCCCTCTCGTTTTAACAACTGCAGAATATTGGTACGCTTTACTGGAGAGCTCACTCCCCCTACATTCCACGTGGCTATGCACAAGTCATTTCTCATCTCCCTCCTCTCTCTTGGATATATCAGTAAATTTCCGTTCCACTTTCCACTTTGCCCAGAGTTGCCCAGCCTCAACCCCAAGCACTCCTCCCATCTCTTTACCATATCTACTATCCTTCTGCATCCTAAAGTGTCCTACCCTTCTTCTCTCTACAGCCCTTGTCCCCTCCCTCTCTCCCTTCCTCCCCCAGCTCCCCCGCTCCCCATCCCCCACTCTCCTCCCCCCCCGCCCTCTGCCTCTACCACCCACACCCCCTCTCCCCCATTAAAAAAGCTCCTCACCATCCTCAGCTAATTGCTGAGGCCCGATCACGTGTGATACGCCGCAGGGCTGCCCCGGGTCCAGTTGTATATGCCACATTGGTCTCACCCCCCACCCGAACTATACATCCCCACCTTCCGACTTAATATTACAGATTAACATAGTATTATATACCTTGTACACACCAACTTTAACAGTGAACTTTGCCCTCTCCATCCCCCATCTCACACCATTCTTACGCAGTAATTTAGCCAATTAGCCACCCCTTGTAAAGTCCACAAGTACGTCAATAAGTCCTCTTTTTTTATTTTTGCTTGCTTTTCTCCACACCATCTGTTTTCCACACTTCTGCATAGGCCCATCACTGCGGAGCCAGACCCGGATCTCCAGCCGCTCTCCTTGCCATGTCCGTGACAAAACGTTTGGCCTCACTCACTGCGGTAAACATGTGGTTCTTCCCTTGGTCTGTAATCCGCAGTGTGGCCGGGTATGCCAACGTAAAATGTACTTTCTTCTGAAACAGTTCTGAACAGATAGAGGAAAATTCCTTCCTTCTTGCTGCTACTGCCGCGGAATAGTCCTGAAAAATCAAAATGTTTTTGTTTTCTAGCACCAGCTCCCCTTTCTTCCGAAAAGCCTGGAGCAATTGCATCTTGTGCTGAAAATTCAAAATTTTTGCAATGACTACCCGGGGTTTCTGTCGCATCTCCACTCTTGCTCCCAACCGGTGGGCCCGCTCGACTTTAGCTCCCCCACCAGTTCACTGAGGTCCAACTCCTTCGGAAGACATTTTTCAATGAGAGGCACTAGCATGCGATCAGTCGTTTCTTCTGAAATTCCCACCAGTCGCAGATTATTTCTCCTCGACCTATTTTCTAGGTCGTCAACCTTAGCCATAAGCGCTGCGATCTGCGTCTGATGCTCAGTGCTCTCTTGCGCCAATCGCCCCTCTTCGTCCTCAGCTGCTGACATGCGGTGTTCCAACTCCTCTATTCGATGGCTCATCTCCGTCATCGCCTCTCCTACCGTTTCCAACTTTTGCAGTATTTGATCAAACTTAGGATCGAGAAGCTTCACCACCTCTCTTGCCATCTCTTCAGTCGCCGATTCCACACTCTCTCCCCTGGGGGATGCCGGCTGCAGGCCTGTTGCGGAGGAGGAGGCCCCTGCTTACTGGCTTTCTCCCGGTCTTTTCTCACTGGTGGAGGCATCGTTCCCGGCAAATTCCCACTCCAGTGGAGTCCGCTCACCTTCCCCCTTAATATTATACTCTTTTCTCCTCTCCTGCTTTAAAATTGCGAGAATATTGCAGATTATTCCTCGAGGCAGCCCCGGAGCGAGCAGGAAGCCTCCTTACTCACTCATGCGTCACGTGATCTCTTATATACGTTATTAAACACCCTCTTGTTAAATGTTACCCTCAATTGTACTGTCTAAATGGTGTTAAGAAATTGTTCTGTCTAAATGTATACAAATACCCTAATGTTAAATGTAACCCTCCAATTGTGATGTGACGTGACCACCTTGATTGAAGGATAAGGTGGAATACAAATCTGTCTAAATAAAAGGCTTTCTTGAGTTGCCAGTTTATAAACTAATACCCCTCAAGGGTCAACTTATAATACATCTTCTCTCTACTGCTAACACAATCTTCACTTATTCAGATTTAGTTATTTAAAAATATTTATATAATGCCCATTGAGCAAAAGCGAGTGTTACAAAAGTACAAGTTTTGGCCAGGGCTTAACACAAGAAACTGAGGGGGTTAATGCCCTTAATCCCTCATTTTTTTAAATTAAGCCTTGGGAGAGAGAACAAACATTTTGGCAGCTTCACTCCTTAATTGGCCCAATATGAAGAGAACCAGCAGAGCTTTGAGCAGTGACAAGGAATCTGCCCCCTTATAGGAAACAAAGTGCATGCCACAGCAATGTTAAAGCAAGCTAAATTTCACTTAAGTCTGAACGGTGCCTACATCCAGACTCCTGCAGAACATGCAGCAAAAATCCACAGATATGAACACAAGTTAAGAAATCCAGGCATGAACTGCACACAGCCAGCAGGAAGGTATCAGAAGTAATGCAAAGAGTACAGATAATGACCTTGATAAACCCTTGCCTCCTGGTCTGACTCCGGCAGGGCCCACCAGATAGAACCCCCTAGGCAAGCAGCAAGAGGGCACATCCTTCCCCAGAGAAACATTACAGGCAGGAACACAGCTCCTCCTAAGGGCCAAGAGGCTCAGGCTGAGCACAGCACAGGTCAGCCTGAACTTCCTGATGGCCCTGACACCCAAATTATATGTCTAGGGTTCTGAAATGGGATAACTACACATATAATTGGTGGCACATTTATGTGGAGGTTGCCGAGTAATGCCACTCTTTGGGGATCTTTTACTAAAGGGTGCTGGCTGGCCACGCATGTTCTGGTGTGTGCTGAAGGCATGCTGGGACATGCATTGCCAGCTATTGTGGGACCATGACAGCTAGGGTTGCCAACTGGCTCCAGATGCTCCTGACAGACTTGATCCAGTCCTGGGTTTACCCATTGCATGCAGTGACTTGTAGTTTTCCATTTCTTATGGAGTGCAATGGAGAAATCAGAACTACATATCCCTGCATGCAATGGGGTAAACCCAGGACTGGATTTACCCTGTCGGGCGCATCTGGAGCCAGTTGGCAACCCTAATGACAGCACAGGACAATTCCCATGTTAAATGTGCAGCCCACTGTAGGGTCACAAGTGGTGAGCTTAGAGCTGTTAGCACTGAGTTCACACTGTGGGCTTATTGCATTAGAGCAGGTTTACCTTATCCCACACTAATGTGGTCCACGTTAGGGGTCATTTCACTGTGTTATCTGCTAGGGAAATGCCTTCCACACCCCTGACAGTTACTGCTGTGGTGGGGCACCAAAGGTGCCATATATTTGGCACTTTTGGCACGTTAGGTGCAACACCTTAGTGCCCTCTACTAAAAGACCCCCCTTTACTTCCAAATCTTTCTAGAATCATTGTTCCCGCTGCCTGTGCCACAAATATATATATATATATATATATGTATGTGGATGCCAGCAACCTTGGATGTGTCACAAAAGCTGTATGTTTGGTAGAGCCTTTTGTAAAATGTGGTAGCACTGTGACTGTCCCAACTTGACTGTCTCAATTTCTAATTCAGTGACTTATGCAAAATGGAATTTTGCATGTATCAGATTTTAATTATCATTCATAAACTACAAAGAGGCAAAGCTGGTCCAGGAAACAAAACCAGCATACCAGAAAATCTTTTCTTTAGTTCAGTTAGAATAGTGCTCCATGAATTAAAGCAGCCACAGCACTTGCTATGAAATCCCTCCCCCCTCTTGAGAAAAGAGATTTCTCCAAGCCCAAGAATATATAGATGTCGTTTTGGATAATAATGTGCCATGAGCGCCAATGCTAGTTAACATAATTGGTTTTTCTTCTATATTGACAAATAATGTAAATGTATGTATGGAACAGTGCAATTGGAATGGATAATTACATCATTTTAACTGCCAACAATCGTATGGATCCATGAAGCAAAAAAAATCTATATAAATATTGTTAAAGAGATGAAAGCAATATATTTAAGTTAGTTAGCTTTGAAGACTTTCATTACAAGAAGAATATCTAATATGGACACTTACATCCAAGCCTACTTAGCATCACAACCTCCCCACCATACCCACCCCCTCGGCCCTCCATCAATGCTAATAGAAACATAGAAACATGACGACAGAAAAAGACCACATGGCCTATCTAGTCTGTCCTTCCATATCAGACACTACAACAGTCCCTTCTTTTCCTTTAGAGATCCTCTGTGTTTGTCCCATGCTTTTTTGAATTCAGTTACTGTCCTCATCTCTACCACCTCCACTGGGAGACTATTCCATGGATCCAGCACTTTTTCCGTAAAGAAATATTTCCACATATCACTCCTGAATCTATCTCCCTTCACCCTCATCCCATGTCCCCTCATAGCAGAGCTTGCTTTCAATCGAAAGAGGCTCTCCTCATGTGCATTTATGTCACGGAGGTATTTAAACATCTCAATCATATCACCTCTATCCCGCCTTTCCTCTAAGGTGTACATATTAAGATCCTTAAGTCTGTCCTCATATGCTTTATAGTGAAGACCACTAACCATTTTAGTAGCAACCCTCTGTACGGACTCCATCCTGTTTATATCCTTTTGAAGGTGTGGTCTCCAGAATTGCACACAATACTTCAAATGAGATCACACCAAAGATTTAAGTAGAGGCACTATCACCTCCTTTCTTCTGGCAAGTGTCCAGTGAAGTGTCCAGTGAAGGTCACTCCCTATGCACCCAAGCATCCTTCTAGCTTTTGCAGTCGCCTTTTCTACCTGTTTAGCTGTTTAAGATCATCAGACACAATCACGCCTAGATCCTGCTCTTCTTTAGTGGATAAAAGTACTTCACCCCCTATACTATATTGCTCCCTTGGATTGCTGCAGCCCAAATGCATGACCTTGCATTTTTTAATGTTAAATCTCAGCTGCCAAATTCTAGACCATTCTTCAAGCTTAGCTAGATCCCTCCTCATGTTATCTATACCTTCCTGGGTGTTTACTCTATTGCAGATTTTGGTATCATCCGCAAAGAGGCAAACCTTACCTGACAGCCTTCCGCTATATCACTAACAAAGATGTTAAAAAGAATCAGACCAAGGACAGATCCCTAGGGCACACCACTGGTTAACTTCTCCTCAGAGTGAGCTCCATTTACCTGTACCCTTTGTTGCCTCCAACGCAACCAATTTCTAACCCAAGTAGTAACTTTATGGTCCATCCCTAGGGTGCTCAGTTTGTTTATAAGTCCCCTGTGAGGAACAGTGTCAAAGGCTTTACTAATAGCTTTACTAATGGCTGCCAGTCAGTCCTGCATGTTAACACCCAGTGGCAAACTTATGGTTTCGCTGCCCCTACATACTGTTGGTGTCTACACACTCTCCCTCTCCTCAACAGAAACTTAAACACTACCAGTGAAGTCTGGGGTCTTAGTGGCAGAGACAGAGTGAGTTACAGTTCTATAAACATATTGGACATCCAGAAAAACCTTAAGACCTACCAGAAAAATGGTAAATTCTGCCGTCATCTCAGTAAAAGCAGAACAGATTCCATTCTCTATCAAGCACTTAGGGAGTACAAAACCCCCCAGCAGAAAGGCCCTCAGAATCTGTATGAAGGTGCTATAACATAAGAGTGCTAACTCTCAGGGTGCAATGAAGAATAACCCTGCCCATGAAAAGGCAGCACTGCAAAGACTCCATCGGACCCTCCCGTTGAGATGAGCATTAGCAGTGAATCTGAGAGACTGAAAACACTTCCCTAACATAAGGGTGAGTGAGGTTCATTACTACGTATCATGATCTGTGCAAAATAAACCCATATGGGGATATTACCCTGGAAGAGTCCAGTAAACATACAAGTCCACTAACCACCGATTTTTAAAGCCACATGGGGGGTAATTTTATAAGGAGACGCCTAGTTTTCTTAATAAAATATTAGCATAAGTGACCAAAGCATGCATAAATTAAAAGGTGCAATCACTTACAGCATCTCTAGAGTTGGTAGAAACTCCCATGTCTAGATTTCTAAAAGCCCACACTTAAATTATAGTATTTTATAATCTGTGTGTGTAACTTTGCACCCCGCCCGCATTCCACCCCAAATCCCCTCCTCTGCATACCCTAGTGAAAGTGCATGCCATTGTCTAACTGTGTACTTTCAGAAAGGGGGGGCAGTGCAAGTACACTCGTTTATGTTTGTTAGTAACGAAAATACCCCCATTTGCATGCATTCTTGTCACCTATGGTAAATCTACACACTCCTTATAAAATCACCCTCTATATGGATAGTGCCAGCAAAGATCACTCCATCAACCTTAGCACGATCTATGTAAAGGGTAATTCTCCAAGGAGTTGCGTAGTTAATTTGCATTTTTGCACATGTTAATCATTCCTATTCTGCATGGATTTGGCTTTATAGAATAACAGCCTAAGTGACTGGTAACACACCTAAATTCATGCCGCAGTCACTTACACCAGCACATATCTAACACTTGTACACATGTATTCTATAAATTACACATGTTAGTGTACACTCCACCCAAGCTCCATACCCACACTGAAAGTACACACAGTAGACTGTGTGCATGCTTACAGAATTACACCTGTGTGATTTACATGCATAAGCGCTCATGCATGTAAAAGACTAGAGTACTGCAATTTACATGCAACGCTTTGTACAGTTACCCTCCATGTGGTGATAATCAGCCACTTTGGGGGTAATTTTAGAGGCCCAAAGCAGAGAGATGTCTCCAGAGTCATTTTAGAAGTTAGCTCTGGAGATGTTGGTGTCTGACAGAGGCACCTGGATGTTGCATCTAAGTTTATACTCCATCATCCCCAGTACTCAGCACAATGTCAACAATAGCAGTAGTGGGCTTTGAACCCTGGTAACCCCATTCATAGCCCACTACTCCAACCATTAGGCTATCCTAGATGTCCAGGTTTTGGAATGTGGTTCTGGGGATGTTTAGGTAGATCCTCCCCCTTCCCCCACCCACCTCCGACATCCTATTGTGTATATCCATGTTTGTGAAATCATGTCTACACCTGGATGTGCCTGCATTTTGTTCCCAGACGTTCTGGCTCAGACATCCCAGATTGCACTTAGGAATCCCTTTTAATATTCCCCTCTGTAGATATAGCTAAGCAGTTTAGACGTGCTAAAAAGCAGTCCTGAACATAAAGTATATTCCGTGTTGCTGGCTATACATGTACTAAAGAAATATAAGGGGAAAACAGGCAGAAAGAAGAGACAAATGGAGAGAGAGGAAATAAAGGGGAAGACAAATGTAAAAGTGAGGAGGAGGGAGAAAGGGTAAAAGAAAAGAGAACCAAGAGAGGGGAAAAAAAGACAAGATGGAAGGGGATAGAAGTAACTGAGGCAGAGGGCCTGATTTAGCAGTGTTTTCTTCAGTTCTATGCATATGGGGAAATTCCTTCATAAACAAATCAGAGAAAAAGAAAAGGAGGGAGAGCGTGGAAGAACTGTGGAAGGAAACAATGCCTTTGAAACTCATTGCTGATTGAATATGGTGATTAAGTTAAGACAGAATTTGGCTGCTTTTAAACAGCCTTGAGAAGGATGGAATTGAATTAGGCCACAGAGGCAGCGTCTCTCCAGGCCCTTTCATCTATTTTTGCTTTCAGCTGTAGCATTGCTCTCTGCATCTTGTGCCAGTTTTTTGTTCTTTAGAGGTGCACAACCATTGTCGAAGTAGATGCATCACTTGTCCAGTGAAGGTCACTCTATAACGAAGTAGTATCATAGTCAGTAGATAAAGGCAGGGGGACCTTGGAAAAACGTAATTACAAATTCCAAGCAGGGCAGAACAGCACAGGTATTAATTTAATCCTTTTGAATTTGCAGGCTTGGACTTATAATCATCAGGGCATACAGATTTAATTTCCTGCACGGCCTTGTATTCTAACTGTGACATCATCTGAATGGAGAGGATAAAGAATCAAAACAGGTTTTTAGGTAATGTCTGAGTTTTAAATACAGAAAAAAACATAAGGAGGTGCAGATTGGGTAAACAATAAGCCGTGACCTAGGATATAGAAAAACTTGCAGGAGTGTAAGAGCCAGTAGGAGACAGACAATGAGCCATGTTTACTAAAGTGTGTTAACGTTTAATGTGGGGACCACAGGGGCCATGGCCCCACCAATATTTTACCAAACACAGCATCAGCAGCTAGAAAGCTTGGACGCACAGATAGAGATTCATTTGTTTGGCACCCTCCAACCCAAAAAGGTGTTCTACAGCCCCTGGCGCACTCTAAGCAGTTAGCAAGGGACTGCAGTAAACTGCTATCACACAGTAAGAGCCTGCATGGTAGAAATTCCACGCTAATTCTTTATTGTGTAATGGGATGGGGATCGGGCAGGTTGGGGTAGAGAGTGGGCATTTTCTGCACATTGAAGATAGCTCAGCGGGGGTAAGGGACTCAGCTGTGTGCTTCTCCACTCCCCCCCCCCCCCTTCCAGGGAAGCTCAAGGCCTAAATCCATAATCTATCATCTCCCCTCCCCTTTCCTTCTGTACCTTTCCCCAAGTCCAGCATCTATCTTTCTTTACCTCCTCCCCTCCAGGTATCCAAGATCTCCCTTTCTCTACCCCTAAGGTGGCCAGCAGTTCCCCTTCTCCCCCCCCCCCCTTCACTCCCCCCATTGTGTATAGCTCGCTCACCTTCCCCCTTAAGCACTGCCTCCCCCCCATATTTTGCCAACCTCATCAGATTTCTAGTCTACTTAGTGACAGAGCTGGGCCTGGATGATCTAAATCAAGGTTCACTGTACCCAGTAGGTCCAAGTTGGGTGCCACCTCGTCCAAGAGCTTGAGTTATTATTTCATAATTCCTGGATCTGGGTGCCTTGAGTTTGGGTCTGCAGCCTTAAAGTGCCAGCCCAGGAGTCCTGCATGCAGGTGAACTGAGTTTGGGACCGTTGCACCTTCTTCCCCTCCCCCCCCCCCCAATCTGCTAATGAAACTCCTACTCTGATCGGCCCACTGAGACCTCCCTATCCTGTAAATCCCCTTTAAGCCCACCTACTAGCTGATCTCTCCCCTCACTACAGCCCCTTATTTCCTAAGCACCCCATTATGTCCAAGCCACTAATACACTCCACTGAACTCCTCCATTCCTTAATGCCTCCCAACCCACTGACACACTTTATGTCTCAACCCTCTAATGCATAGCCTAATACCCCCTGATAGGGTTGTCAACTGGCTCCAGATGCACTTGACAGGCTTTATCCAGTCCTGGTTTACCCCCTTGCATGCAGGGATATGTAGTCTTGTTTTTCTTATGGAGTGCAATGGGGAAATCAGAACTATATGTCACTGCATGTAATGGGGTAAACTTAGGACTGGATGAAGCCTGTCGGACACATCTGGAGCTAGATGGCAACTCTACCACCTGATGCTCCAATCCAGCCCCCCAATCTCCCATTCTTTCTTCAACCACAGCTATTAAAAAATGTATCATTGATATTTAATCTAGCTGGACAATAAGGACTGTGACTGCTGAAGTAATCTATGTAAAATAACTTCTATTGTGTTTCCTTTTATGGTACATCATTGGTACTGTGCTGGTATTGTGAGTATCCTACTAAGTTATTTGCAGATCACTGGTATTCTGCTGGCATTTTATCATATTTTTGTCATTTGAATGTTCTAGTCTGCTGTTTTAAGGTGTATTTTACTGACATTATATCATATTTATTTTTATTTATTTTATTTAGCTGTATTTATATCCCGCTTTTCACCGGGTCAAAGCGGCGTTACATAGAGGGGTGGGGAAATTAAGTATAGGGCGGGGCCATCACCGAGGAGGCAACATTGATTATTTTGACATAGGACAGACTTTGGACATGGGACAGACTTTAGACATAGACAGGATAGTATAGCCTTGATTCAAAGTTCAAGGCTATACTATCCTGTCTATGTCTAAAGTCTGGTAATTGGTATCAATTATTGCCTATCTCCATCCAAGTTTCCCTCACTGTTCTATTATGCTGTCATGGGGTCATTTTGCTATTGTTATGCTGTTACTACACTGTAAGTTGTTTATGCCAGGGGCGACCTGTTGTACACCACCTTGAGTGAATCTGTTTGTAAAAGCAGTTAAGAGATCCTAATAAATAAATTCCGTTAGACTAATTGTTAAGTAAATAGAACTGCTGCTAGGAAAGTTTTCAAAAGATTCCAGTAATTGAACCACAAAAGTGTTCATTTAAACATGTTGTGCTGTACTTAAACACAGATGTGGCTCAATTAATGGAAACCAGCTGTAGCTCATCCCTGTTTCTGAGTCTTTGAACTCAGTGGACAGTGTTTGAGGTAGCTGTTCCTGGGTTGGGAAATTAGGGAGTATTAGTGGGTTGTGAGATCTATGGCTATATTACTGGGTTGAGATGGTCATTTGGGACAAACACAGAAGATCTCTAAAGGAAAAAAAGGTACTATAGTGTTTAATATGGAAGGGTAGACTGCCATATGGTCTTTTTCTGCTGACGTGTTTCTATGTATAGTATTAGGTTTAGGGGATCAGTAGGGGTTTGTTAATCCTTTGAGGGAGTCCAGGGTAAGTTGATGGATTGGGAGTATATTATCAGGTTTGGAGTAGAGACGTGTATTTGGTAGCATGCCTTAAAATATTTAGTTTGTGCAAAATTGTTTAATACACATTAAGCTATGAATTAACATGCAGCTCTCTCGTTTTCTAGAGAAATCCCTCAGACTATATGCCAGGAAGGAAGGTTTCTGCAGGACAACCCTCCTTATTGCAATTCTCAATGAAATCAGATCCATTCCTGCCCTTTGCAAGTCTCTTTATCACTTCAGATTTCTCTTCTGCTTTTGACTTGATTGATCACTCTGCTCCTCCAACGTCTATACAAATTCATTATGCACGCCACAGTGTTGAAGATTTGCCTCCTATCTGAATGGTTGCTCCTTCCAAGTATTCTCAGGCACTTCCCTCTCCTTATCCTATCCCCATCTCTTGTGATTCCCACAGGGATCATTACTGGCTCACTCCCTTTTCAATATTTTTCTGGCTGCCCTTCCTCTTCTTATCCAATCCAAGGAATACAGCCCCTACTTATATGCTGATGGCATCCAGATCCTCATTATGGTTATCTCCACCTCTGATGACATCTCCCACTCTTGAAATAAAGATTTAGAAATAAATCTGCCCTAATTTTATTCAGGTTTTTAGACTACTAATACAAAACAGAAGTATTTGCTTGAAATAAAGGTTTGGAATTAATTTGCCTTAGTTTCAGTTAAGCTTTTTAGAGTACTAATACAAAACAGACAGATAATTATTCTTTTTCCCACTCACCCCAGGCATATCCCTGCAAACAGCAATCCAGCAACGACAAGGAGTCTATCCAGTCTTTTGTACTGAGTGACATATGAATGATTATCTCTCAGTTGAGAGGTCAGGTGTATCCTTGGTGCAAAAAGGCTCCTAGCTCTCAGAGAACAAGTCCAATCTTCTGAAGCTAGAGTAGCAGACATGGAGTTGCTGAGCACAGAGAGAGGTATATAGAGGAGACCAACAGGGTCATAGAAGAGAAGTCCCACCTCCAATCTGGCAGCCTCTTTGCTGCCTTGGACTAGAGTGATCACCTGGAAGAAGAATATCACCTTGGTCTAGCAGGAAGTGATCCTGTAGCAGGACCTGTCTTCTAGGGGGTACAATATCTGCTCACACTGAAGATGTCTCTCTAGGGCCTTCTGCCCAAGAGGACATGGTTAGGATGGCTGTTGTAGTTGGTGATTCGATCATTAGGAATGTAGATAGCTGGGTGGCTGGTGGGCATGAGGATCACTTGGTCACTTGCATGCCTGGTGCAAAGGGAAAAGACTTCATATGTAATCTAGATAGGATTTTACACAGTGTTGGGGAGGACATTTTTGTACCAGTCATGTAAGAAAATGTAGGAGGGAAGTTCTGGAATAAAATGTTGAAATCCAGGACCTCCAGGGTAGCAATCTGAGAAGGGTTTCTTGTTCCACATGTAGGACCCAAGAGACAGGCAGAACTCTGGGGTCTCAATGCATAGATGGTACAGGGGAAAAAGATTTCGATTTGTTTGGATCTGGGTAAAGATAGGTTCCACTTTAACTGGGGTGGTACTAAACTACTGGTGCTAGTGTTTAAAACAAGGAGCTAGAACAGCTTTTAAACTAGAACCTGGAGAAAATCCAACAGTCGCTCAAGAGCACATGGTTTGGGGTAGGGTAATTTTGAAGGATATCATCAAAACAGGGAAGTCAGGATGTTGCCTGAACTGAACGTGTGCTAAGATGCTGTCCCTGCCTGGAAAGGTTTCTTCTGTATTTTTCCTTTAATGGCTCCTAAAAGAAAAGGGAAGTATAGCAAGAAGAAAAACCTGCAGCAACAGCTGGTCTCTAGTGGCCTTATTGACCGGCATGTCGTTTCTGTCCCATTCTTACAACTTTTCTCAGGTCCGGAGTAGGAGCATCCTCTAGAGGAGCTAAGCATGTCTCTCAGTTTGGGTGGACCATTTCCCCCACTGCAACTCGGCCAAAGTGCAGCTCAACTTTCCAATGCACTGGAGTCTCCACAGTTGAGTGGAGCTGCGGAACTTGATATTCAGGGTTCTGCTGACCAGCATCGGGAGGATAGAGGCAACTGGAGGAGTGGAGGTGGTCGGCTTTCGTGTCCTGGATGGTAATCCAAGCCCCTTGTCCCTGATGTCAAGTATCTCTTAGAAAGCTTCGGCTCTGTTACCCAAGCCCTTGTCTGGGGTAGTTGCAACTGGTGCAGGGGTGTTGCCAGGCAAGAAGATTGACCTTAATGACATTTGAGGACTGCTATGGAAGATCGAGGTCTCTGTGAGTACAAATATTGCTCAAATATCTGACTTATCCTTGCAAGTTGTAGCCAAGTTAGAAGAGCACAAAGAAGGTCTTGGTGCTATGTGTAGGTGAGTTGGCTCAGTGGAAGCTCAAATGTCATCTATTCAGATGGTAGTGGGAAGTTTTGTGAAGGACAGTTTGGTATTTGCATTATAAGATGGAGATAGTGGAGAAAGCAAATCAATCTAAAAACATACGTCTACTAAACTTTCCCAAGGTTAGACTGTTGTCATCTATGGAGCTTTGGTAAATGTATTTAAGGGATGTGTTAAAGATCATTAATCCAGATGAAATACCGCTGACCCAGTTATTTTATCTGTTGTCCAGAAAGAAGTTGGAGTCCAAAGAGGAGGGTGGTATGCACTCTTTGGTGTCAGCAGACAGCCTGGACCTTTTTGGAGTCGTCAATGGACAATATAACTACACTGGCCACTCTTGTAGTGGTGTTAGGGTTAGATTCTGACAAATCTAAATTGTTTAAATTATATTTCCAATGAAGAAATGTTTCCTTTTGTGGTCAAAGAGTGCAGATGTTTCCTGATGTTGCTAGGGCAACGCAGGCCAGAAGGAAAAGTTTCTTCACGTTAAAATCTAAAGTCTTGGCGGGGAGATGGGAGGGGGTCTTTTTATTTAAGATTTCTTTGCAAATGCCTTGTGAGGTATCAGGGTAACACTTTCACTATTTTTGATCCTACTCAGCTAGTAGCTTTCCTTTCTGATAAGAATGTTGCCTGATTTAATGCTACTTTATTTTTCTGATGGGGATTTATTGAGGGGGGTAATATAATATTTAGTTTGGGCAAGATCGAGCCTATATTTGTTTCCTTTTGTTTCTTTTTGGTCATGATAATAGTCTTCTCTTTTCGCTAGGATTCCTCTCCCCTAGGTTTCTTTTCTGGTAGGCTAATCTGCATTGGGGTAATTATGTTGTATTGTTGATGTTTTATTTGTTTTCTTCTGCAATTGATTGCCATACGCCATGCACTTGTTACTTTTAATTAATGTGAATTGCAATTTGAAAATTTCATGAATATAAAAAACAGGGAAGTCAGGGCATCCAATGGAGAGGCTTCAATAAAGGCTAAAATAGCCCAGGTGCCTTTACATAAGGAGCAGAAAGAGCTGAAAGATTGCACATTATCCCTGTCAACTGCTAAGAAAATTGTAAATTCAAACAAACATATCTTGAAATGTCTCTTACAAATCCTAGACACCTCAAGAAGATGGAAGAGTTAGAATATATAGCACTAAATTAAAACATAGATGTATTAGGCATCTCAGATATCTGATGGAAGGAGGATAATCAATGGGACACTGCGATACAAAGATATTTAAGAACATTTTTATACTGCTAATATATAAAACATTCAAATTCTAACACAATGATAGGATAGATCAAATTGGTGAAGGGATGGTGCCAGAGCTGTACCAAGGGTTGTGTGAGTGCTGCGGCCGTGCAGGGCATAAGTATAGAAGGGTGCTGAAGTTATCACTGGGCTTCCAGGAAGCCCAACGTGAGCGAGTTCCTGTATGCAGCTAGATGTGGGGCTTCAGTTCTGAAAGCTGCACAGGGCCCATTTCTAGCTTGGTACAGTCCTTGGTGGCAGTACAGGTTAAAGAGAGCATTGAGTCAAACAGAATAAGAGTTCAGTAGGAAACAAAATGTTCCATTGAATCTTTACGGAAAATTCTATAATTTAAATTCTTTATAAGTATAAATTAGTATTGGCTTGCCTTAAGGGTCTAAGAGTAGCTTGTTCTAGTTTTAGTTAGCCTTTAGACTACTAATACAAAACAGACAAGTCTTTGCTTGAAATAAAGGGGAGATCCAGGATGGCGCAGTAGTCTGCTCTAACTCCTGGTCGCTTTTCCTCATTATGCTGAAGAGGAAGGGGAAAACTGGCAAGAATCCTCCTCCTGCCAAGGAGACCTCTTCTCCCTCACTTACCTCTGCTGTAGGTCTCTTGGACTCGTTTTTCTCGTGGCCAGAGCGTCAGCCTACTCAACCCATAATGTAAATACGTTATAACTTTTACTGTTTAAATGTTATATTGTTACGTGTAAATAGTTCCATCTGTTCTATGTAAAACGACTAGGTATGTAATTTCACATACCTTATAATTTACTGTTCATTGTAAACCGCACTTGATACTTGGGAAAGAGCGGTATAGAAATAAGTGTTAAATAAATAAATAAATAAATAAATCTGATGATTTCCCGGCATGGTCTACGCTGGGGCTGGATGGCTCGGCATCCTCTTTGGGATGTGATATTTCGTCGCCGGAAATGCGGAGACCTTTTGTAGTGCCTGCTGAGATTGTTGGCTCAGTGGCTCCCAGAGCAGTGGGTCCCAAGATGGATGTAGCTGCTGCTCCAGTGGGAGGAAGTGTGTCTGGGTCGGCTGTGGCTTCGGGGCAGACGCGAGAGACATCATTGCCAGCATTAGGAGGGGTGCAACAGCTTGAATCAGTGGGACCTGTCTGTGCCAGTGATTGCAGTACTGCTGCAGGGTTTGGATGGAGGCTCCCCTCCCTCAATGGGCCCAGTGACTGGTCAGCTTTCTGGTTCTTCTTTTGTCCTGGTGAGAACAGAAAGATTCACCTTGGAGTCTATTTGGAACGCTATTTCCAAACTTGGTGAGGCTTTGGTTCCTCAACTTCAGAAGTTGTCTCTGCAAGTTGAAGTTAACTCCTCTCTTATTAAAAAGAACTTGGATGATATTGTTGTATTGAGGGAGACTGTGGAACATCTGACACTTAAATCTCAGAGGCTGAAAGGTTGTAATTCTGCATTTGTTAAGGATATGACTACTACCAAGTTCAAGATTGAGGCCTTGGAGAGCCAGGTGCGGTCCTCCAATTTGCGCTTAGTTAATTTCCCATGTTCATCTCTGACTTTGGCCAGGGATATGTTTAAAATGTATTTGGAGGATATACTTGGTATTCCTCCAATGTCTCAGCTACCTTTGTCTAAGGTTTACTATGTACCTGGTTGTAAGAAAGTCTCAGTTGGAACTCAACAGCAATCATTTGCAGAGACACAACATATGGATATTTTGAATATCCCTGAATTCTTAGAGTCCTTGGATATGGAATCAGTGACCCATTCTACTTTATTGGTTATTTTCACATTACCTTCTGATCGAGATTGGTTATTGAAACTGTATTTCAAAAAGCATTCTGTATTCTTTAAAGGTTTGTATTTTCCCTAACCTATCTAAGGAAACTCAGAAGGGATGGAGGGAATTTCTCCTTTCCAAACCTGGGATAGTTCAGTTGGGGAGGGGGTATTCTTTTTAAAATTCCATTGTGAATGCTTAGTTAAACTTCAGGCTGCAAATTGTGTTTTCTTTGAACCATCTCAACTGGTTGCATTTATTGGTGCTCGTAAATCTGCTGTTTCTCAAGATGTAGGTTAGATGCCCGCAGTGTATTTAATTTTGTGCTAGCTGATGTAAGCTGACTTATTTCCTACATGTATGTTATTTGGTATTTTCCTTTCTTGTTGATAACCTGTTGGTGAAAGTTTAGAGAGAAATGGGTGCTTAGGGCCTGATATTGAATTGTGATGGCTATGCGCCTCTAAGGGTTGCTAAGCGGGCAACGGTGCAATATTGCTGCTGCCCGGTTAACTTCTGTGGCATTTTTGGCTGTGCGGCGACCCCAAATATTCAATGCCATTGCCCGGTTAGCTGCCCACAACACACCCCAATGCTACACGGTTAGCATTGGGGCATGTAGTGGAATTAATCGGGAATATTCAGCGGCACTAACCATGTTAGTGCCGTTGAATATCTCTCTAAGTGGCATTTACCCAGTTTACAGGTCTGTAAACCATGTAAATGCTTTTGAATATTGGGACCTAAATATTTAACAAATAAACCCCTTTTGCACAAACCAAAATATCCCCTACACTCTCAGGATGCTAAGCTTTTGGCATTTCCATCTGTTAGAGATCTGAGTAGCAAGACATGGATGCGCTTTTTCCAATGTTGTTCCAAAAACATGGAATAAATTGTCTCTTTTGGGAAGCCGCAGTAGCTGGCAGATGGCTTGAGGGAATTGCTAGAGAGGGTCTGCTCAGTGGCGGGATTTGATCCGAAAAGGAAGCGATTCAGATCGATCCCGCCACTGACAGAACCGAGTGGATAGCAGCACAGCACATGTTTGTGTTGCCGCCGCCACACACTCAGGCCGCTGACAGCCACTACAGGACAGAAATTTCCTGGTGGCCCAGCGGCCCGATCCCCCCACCCGCCAGTGGTTTGATGGCTTTGGGAGCTTTCCCTGATGCTGCATTCCTCCGATGCCATCAAACCATTGGCGGGTGGGAGGATTCCCGCCAGTGCAGCGCAGGCATCGGGATGCCGTTTGCGAACCGATTTGGCAAACATAGCCTGTGGTAGGAACCGGTCTCTACAAACTGGGCCAAACTGGCCGAATCCTACCACTGGGTCTGCTGCCTGGTGCTTTCTTATAATCTGCTGTGCCCGCAGTTAACATATTTCCAACATCGGTTACTAGTGCATAGGGAAAGGATCACATTGAATTTATGACATAGTAAAAGTCTGCTTTATCATTGCTGCTATTAGTCTTTTGTATTAGTTTTAATAGTGTTTGTACTTTTATGCCATTTTTATTTTTGTGGGTTTTTTATTGTGTGGTTTTTATTATGTATATTATGCTATGATATGGTATGGTATATTTGAATGGCTTTATGATATATATTATGAATGTTATTTTGTACCCTGCCTTGAGATTTTGTAAAGAGGGCTAAATATCCAAATGGAAAGGAATGAAGTCTAGTATAGATGAATGCTTTGAGAGTGGAAAAATCACCAGGTTCTAGTTAAACAGTGGCTTCTCACAAAACATTTTCCACCTTATCACTCCTTTTTTCTCTCCACAGCATTCTGACCATTTCCAGCTCAGCTAAGAAAACACCAGGGCAGTCCCAACTATGCCTACTCACTACACACCACCATTGCCCCACTCACTCTTTTTCATCTGCCTTCTCCCCATAGCTCCCCCACAGAAGAGTTGACCTATGACTCCCATTGCCACCCCACAGAGTGCTGCAGAGGAGTCCAGTTTATTCTTTGGTAGTTTATTCATAAAACACATCACCAGCATTTACAATACAGTAACACAGATAATTATACAGTAAGATAATTATACAGCCAAAGAAAGAGAAAAGAAATTCCAGTGGGGCTCATACCCTGGACCCTGAACCAGGGATAGACACCACAGTCCTCTGAACAGCAGCCCCCTCAATCTAAGGCAACATTCCCCAATCTTCAAATACCTGGGAGAAACACTTTGGACACAAATGGTAGATTACAGTGCCTTGTGAAAGTATTCATCCCCTTGGTTTTTGTCCTGTTTTGTTGCATTACGTACAACCTGGGAGGAAAATGGATGTTAGGTAATGGACCTAACAATATAGTCCAAACTGGTGAAGGGAAATGACAATAAAATACCTTGTATATATGAAAAAACAAGTAAAAATTGAAAAGTTGTGAGTGCATATGTATTCATCCCTTTTGATATGAAACACCTAAATAAGATCTGGTCAAACCAATTAACCTCAGAAGTCACATAATTAGTTGATTAGGGTACACCTCTGTGCAATCAGCGTCACATGATCTCTGTATAAATATACCTGTTCTGAAAGGCCCCTGACTCTGCCACACCACTAAGCATAAGATGTTAGAGGGGTAAAAGGGGCACTAAGAGGGGACAAGGCCATAGTGGAGAGACTGAATGAATTCTTTGCTTCGGTCTTTACTGAAGAAGATGTAGGGATGTTACCCATGATGGAAATGATATTTAAAGGTGATGCTGCAGAAGAATTGAATGAAATAGTAATATACCGGGTGATGTATTACAACTATTTGATAAACTGAAGAGTAGAAAATCACCTGGACCAGATGGTATTCATCCAAGGGTGTTGAAAGAACAGAAATATGAGATTGCAGGCCTACTATTAGTAATCTGTGAACTATCATTAAAATCATCTTTAATACCTGAAGCTTGGAGGATGGCCAATGTAACGCCAATTTTTAAAAAGGGTTCCAGGGGTGATCCGGGAAACTACAAACCGCTGAGACTGATGTCAGTACCAGGAAAAATGGTAGAAACCATCATAAAGAACAAAATTACTCAACATGTAGATAGTCATGGCTTAATGGGAAACAGCCAACATGGCTTTAGACAAGGAAGATCTTGTCTTACTAATCTGTTATGTTTTTTTGAAGGTGTGAATAAACAGGTAGACAAAGGTGAGTCCATTGATATAGTGTTTCTGAACTTTCAGAAAGCCTTTGACAAGGTCCCTCATCAGAGACGTTTGGCAAAACTAAAATGTCATTTGATAAGAGGCAGTTTACTATTGTAGAGCAGGAACTGGTTAAAAGATAGAAAGCAGAGGGTTGGGCTAAATGGCCAATTTTTCCAATGGAGAAAGGTGAATGGTGGAGAACCCCAGGGATCTGTGCTGGGCCCACTGCTTTTTAACATATTCATAAATGACCTGGAAATGGGAATAATGAGTGAGGTAATCAAATTTGCAGATGACACAAAATTATTCAAAGTTGTTAAAATTCATAAGGATTGTGAAAAATTGCAAGAGGACCTTGATAAATTGGAAGACTGGGCATCCAAATGGCAGATGAAATTTAATGTGGACAAGTGCAAAGTTATGCACCTAGGAAAGAAAAACCCAAACTATGGTTACACGATGCAAGATTCCACATTAGGAATCACTACCCAGGAAAAGGATTTAGGTGTCATCATGGATAACATGTTGAAACCCTCTGCCCAGTGTGCAGCAGCAGCCAAGAGAGCAAATAGAATGCTAGGTATCATAAATAAAACAAAGGATATTATAATGCCTCTATCTCGTTCCATGGTGAGACCGCACCTTGAATATTGTCTGCAACTCTGGACACCGTATTTTAAAAAGGATATAACGTTATTAGAAAAGGTACAGAGAAGAGCCACCAAAATGGTTAAGGGGATGGAAGGATACCCCTCTGAAAAGAGGCTAAAAAGGTTAAGGCTCTTCAACCTGAAAAAGAGACGGCTGAGGGGAGATATGATAGAGGTCTATAAATTAATGAATGAGTGGAAGAGGTAAATGTAGATCAATTGTTTACGCCATCAAAATATAGAAAGACTAGGGGACATGCAATGAAGCTACAGGGTAAACTATTTAAAACAAATAAGAGAAAATATTGTTTCACTCAATATGTAATCAAACTCTGGAATTTGTTACCAGAGGATGTAGTAAAAGCCGTTAGTGTAGCTGGGTTTAAAAAAGGTTTGGAGAAGATTTTGGAGGCAAGGTCCATAAACCATTATTAAAGGGGACTTGGGATATCCACTGCTTGCCCCAATACAAGCATTGTAGAACCTGTGCCTTTTAGGAAAACTGCTAGGTACTTGTGACCTAGATTGGCCACTGTTGGAAACTGGATAATGGGCTTGATGGACCTTCGTCTGACCCAGTATGGCATATCATGTTCTTAAGCAAGCAACATCAAGACCAAAGAGCAGTCCAAACAGGTCAGAGACAAAGTTGTGGTGAAGTATATAGATCAGGGTTGCATTATAAAAAAAATCCCAAATTCTGAATTTCCCACAGAGCACCATTAAATTCATTGTAACAAAATAGAAAGAAAATGACACCACTGCAAACCTGACAAAAGAAGGCTGCCCACCAAAATTCACAGACTTGCTGAGGGGGGTATTAATCAGAGATGCTACAAAGACACCAAGGATAACACTGAAGGAGTTGCAAAGATCCACAGTGGAGATGGGAGTATCTGTCCACAGGATCACTTTCAAGTTTTTTTTGTCTTAATTATTGTTTGTGTCACAATAAAGGATATTTTGCACCTTCTAAGTTGTAGGCATGTTGTGTATATCACATGGTGCTAACCCCCCAAAACTCTATTTTAATTCCAGATTGTAATGTGACAAAACAGGACAAACAGAGGGGATGAATACTTTTGCAAAACACTGTAGATGGTGGTCAGAAACTTTTAACATGCAAAAGATCTAGCAAAAGCGTTTTGAGAAGGGGTCATGCAATAACCTACTTCCATGGCAAGGGAAAGATCCCAAACTGCTGTAGATCATAACAAGAAGAAAGTCCAGAAATGTTGTTCTTAATGAGAACTGTTAACACTTCTTTGTTGTTAAAGTCTTACTCAAAGCAAATGAGGTGACTAGGGTGAAATGGAAGGAATAAACAAATCCAAGCTGTCTACGGCAGGTTAGAAAGAACTGGAGAAGTATGAGGATTTTTTTTTAAGTGCTGTCAAGCCAATACTGACTCCTGGCAATAACTGGAATTAGATTGTCAGGCCTTTTCTTCCAAAATAATGGAGGCTAAAGTCACAAGGAATGCCAATAGGAATCAAAGCTTGATCTCTTGGGTGCTAGGTTGTTGCTCTAATCACTAGACTACTCCTCTACTCTGTATGAGGATTAAGGGGTTTTTAAAAATCTAGTACTTTATTACTAAAAAGGTGGCAAATGTATTAAGGGACAACAAGTCCTTTTTGATGTATCAGAAGGTAGAGAGATTTTGATGATTCTTACAAAAATACTAAAGAGCTTTTTGGTTGTGAGCTGCATGTTTGAATTAACTTTGAGAAGTAATTTTTTTGGCCAGAACCAGTTTCTTCCAATATTGATTTTGAAGCTCCTTATACAGCAATAAACTGTCAGGTGACATAGTTTTACACCAGAGTCTCTCAGCTCACCTGTCTTGCTTATTAAGAAGTGGAATCACTGGTGATAGTCATTTAGAAACAGAGAAACATGAAAGCAGAAAAAGATCACATGGCCTATCTAATCTACCCTTCCATATCAATTACAATAGTCCCCTTTTTACCTTTAGAGATCCTCTGTGTTTGTTCCATGCTTTTTTGAATTCAGATATTGCCCTCATGTTCACCATCTCCACTGGGAGACTATTCCAAGCATCTACCACTCTTTCCATAAAGAAATATTTGCGCATATTACTCCTGAGTTTATCCCCTTTCACTTTCATCCTATGTCCCCTCAAAGCAGAGCTTGCCTTCAATTGAACGAGACCCTCCTGTGCATTTATGCCAAGGGGGTATTTAAATGTTTCAATCATATCGCCCCATCCCACCTTTCCTCTTAAAAATACATATTAAGATCTTTACGTTTGTCCTTATATGATACATAATGAAGACCACTAACAATTTTAGTAGCCACCCTATGTACCGACTCCAACCTGCTTACATTCTTTTGAAGGCGCGGTTGTCAGAATTGCACACAATACTCCAAATGAGGTTGCACCAGAGACTTATACAGAGGCATTATCACCTCCTTTTTTGTGCTGGCCATTCCTCTCCCTATACACCCAAGCATCCTTCTGGCTTTCGCAGTCACCTTTTCTACATGTTTAGCTACTTTAAGATCTTCAGATATAATTATGCCCAGCTCCCACTCTTCTTTTAAGGACAGAAGGACCTCACCCCCTACACTATACTGCTCCTTTGGAGTTTTGCAGCCCAAATGCATGACCCTGCATTTTTTAGCATTAAATTTCAGCTGCCAAATTCTGGACTATTCTTCAAGCTTAGCTAGATCCCTCCTCATGTTATCTACTCCTTCCTGGGTGTCTACAAAATTGCAGATTTTGATATCATCCACAAGCAAGCAAACCTTACCCAACAGCCCTTCTGCAATATCACTAACAAAGATGTTAAAAAGAATCAGACCAAGGACAGATCCCTGTGGCACGCCACTGCTAACTTCCTTCTCCTCAGAGTGTGCTCCATTTACCTGTACCCTTCATTGCCTCCCACTCAATCAATTTCTAACCCAATCATTAACTTTAAGATCCATCTCTAGGGTGCTCAGTTTGTTTGTCACTTGTGCGGAATGATGTCAAAGGTTTTACTAAAATCTAAATACACCACATCTAGGGCTCTCCCTCGGTCCAACTCCCTGGTCAGCCAGTCAAAGAAATCAACCAGATGTGTCTGACAAGACCTGCCTCTGATGAATCCATGCTGCCTCGGATCCTGCAATCCATTGGACTCCAGAAACCTCATTATTCTCTCTTTTAGTAGCCTTTCCAATAACTTACTAACCACAGAGATTAGACTAACCAGCCTGTAGTTCTCAATGTCATCCTTATATCCGCTTTTCATGATGTAAAGCTCCCCCACCTAAATATCACCATATAATATACACATAACTATTATTACAGCCTACTTTATATGGACTAGCACTTGTAAAAAGCTCATTTCATGTTAATATTCCCTGTTTAATGTTAAAAGTTATCATTCCATATTAATATTCTCTGTTCTATGTAACATTAACTTTAAATTGTTCCATATAAACAGCACCAGACGTCCATGTTTTTCCCTGGCTAACCCAGCCAGGCTCCTGCATGGAGCTGTGGTGCTATGGCGTCCCATCACCATGGCACCTGGATGCCATTCAGAAGCCTCAATCGTCATCTCGCTGTGAGATCCTGTGTTCCCCATCAGCCGACACCCAATCAGGCCTTCTAAGGCCAGGGTCAAGCTGCGGAGAACCCCCTGCTGTGCTCACCTCATCGGTGGGAGGGAGGTCCAGATCACTGCCTGCTGCCGTTGGGGGGTCTTATTCCACCTCTGAGGTGAAATAAGTCCCCCAGCTAAATCCCCGAGCCCAGACATACAGGACCATCATCAATATAGGCCCTGTATGTCCGGGGTAGGGATCACACCTCCAGCCCTCTCTCACTCTTCCTCCGGCCCTCCCCCTTCCCCCATCCTGATTTCCCCACACATCTTTGCTGTACATGCGGGGAGCTCAGGTTAGGGAAAAGGCCCCTGCCATTTAGCAGGGATGTATGTCCAACCCGGACGTACATCCCCGCTAAACGCAAGATAGACTCTACCCCTTAGAGTTCAGGTGCATGGACAAATCTGGGGGAGAGGTTCTCTATCACTCCTCCAAGACCTCTGACATTTTCCTAATCTGCTGTATGTTCTATAACCTGGCTCTTACAGGCACGCATACCATGGACTGCCTGGTCTTTCTGTTTTGATTTATTTATTTATATGTGATGTTTTTAACCATTCATTTAACTACTTACATGTACATGTATTGATATTTACATATTTGTATATTTATGTTTTTATTTATTTATATTTTTATTGAGGCCAGTACCCCCTGAGGAAGGCAGTTTCGCCAAAACACGTTGGGGTTTCCTTCCAATACCAACCACTGTTCTGTGGCGCACCTGTTCCTTGTCTTTGTTCCATGAAGAACAAACCAGTCAGTACTAGACATCAAACCTAAGCTTTCTTTAGAAGCTCAGATGACAAGACTTCGATTTTTATACTTTGGACATATCATACAAAACACTGCAGCTAGAATCATCTGTCACTCCTCCCGCTTTGATCACATTACCCCCCTATTGCTTCACCTTCACTGGCTCCCAGTCGTTCATCGCATCAAATTTAAGATACTGATTCTAGTTCACCGCACTCTGTACACGCATACACCTCAATACCTTACTGATCTTCTCCACTTCACCACTCCTACACGTAGTCTCCGCTCTCTCCACATCAACCGGCTCCATCTTCCCTCACCGTCTCGTGCACATTTACAATCTACTCGCCACTCTGCCTTTTTCTTCTATGGCCCAGCCCTTTGGAATTATTTACCCACTCCACTTTGTTTGGAAGAGAACTATATAACCTTTCGGTCACTACTTAAACCTTACCTCTTTGTCTCTGCATACAACCTCCCAGCCACACCCAGTTGACCTGGTTTATTCATGTCTACTCATGTCTTCCTTTCTGTCTTTGCCATCCCTATGTACCCTTTTAACCTATCTCCTTCTATTTCTCTTTTTCTTCTTTCCTGTCCCAATTATGTATTTCCTTTCTTGCTATCCCAGTTAGCTTGTATTATGTAAACCGCCCTGGTGTAATGAAGGGCGGTATATCAAGTTAAATAAACATAAACATAAATAAATAAACATCATGCGAAGAGAGAGATCATTAGAGAAAGACATCATGCTTGTCAAAGTAGAAGGTCAGTGCAAAAGAGGAAGGCCAGCAATGAGATGGATTGATACAATAACAGCAGTTATGGGTGTCACTCTATCAACAATGAGCTGCCAGACTGAGGACCAAACACAGTTTAGGACAACTATCCAGAGGGTCGCCATGAATCGACACCAACTCAACAGCACTTAACAACAACATGAGGTAACCTTGGAGGAGGGGATCAATAATGGTCCTTAAAATGTTTCATCACCTCCTTCACTATGGGGACAACTTCTCCTGGCACAAAGTTGGTGCCTCTTTTGACAATCATTCTGTGTATACTAACAGCAAAACAGTCACACTCTTTAAAAATATATGCAAAATTGTGCGATAAGTAGGAATACATATGCCTGATCAGCTGTTGTTGTTGTACGCCATCAAGCCAGCCATCTTTATGGTGACCCTCTGGATAGTTGTCCTAAACTGTTTGGTCTTCAGTCAGGTTGTGAATTGTTGATAGAGTGGCATCCATAGCTGCTGTTATTGTATCCATCCATCGCATTGCTGGCCTTCCTCTTTTGCGCTGATCTTCAACCTTGCCAAGCATGATGTTTTTCTCAAACGATGTGTCCACAATATAAAAGTCTAAGTCTTGTCATTTCTTTATTGATTATTGATCCAAGCAGGTTAAAGTTGTCCACTATTTATATTTCTTCTCCATCAAGGAGAAAATGATTGATTTTGCCAGTTGTCAGGATCTTTGTCTTCACAGCATCATTCAAACATGGATCCTTGAGCATCTTTTAGCATTCCAATTTAAGGCTGGAATTCTCTTTAACCATTGTAGCATTAAGAACGCTGATCTTGTTCTTCCTCTGATAGGAAATAGAATTAAAAACTTTCATGTGTCTCTGTAGTACTTCCTGTCTTGTCTTGCTGCATGTTGGACATTTCTGTTAAGTTCTGTGATTACCTCTTTGGCTTTCGCTTTTCTGGGTTTCTGAGCAATTTTCAGAGTTTCTTTGGTCATCCATTTTGGCCGTTTTTGCTTTTTCACTTTTGTAGAGACTTCTTACTTTCTTCAAGCACAATTTTCTTGATGTTATCCCATAACTCTTTTGGTGTTTTTTTCATGTGTCCAAAGCAGTGAATCGATTTTGCAGGCAGTTCTTAAAATTCTGATGGTATATTTTCAAGATCATATAATACTGCATTCATGAGTGGCTTGCCCTCTTTCAAATTTAGCTTGAGTTTGCATACTAGCCTAGTGGTTAGAGTAACAGTCTAATATCCAGGAGATCTGGGTTCAATTCCCACTGGCACTCCTTGTGACCTTGGGCAAGTCACTTTACTCTCCATTGTCTCAGAAGAAAAGGCCTTGCCAATCTACTTCTGGTCATACCTTGCCAAGAAAACCCAGGGGCTGCTGGGTCACCAGGAGTCAGCATTGACTTGATGGCACTTAAAAAAAAAAAGCCAGGAGCAACAGAACAGCCATATGATTGGGGAGACTCAAGTTCTGCCCTGACTCCACCCCAACTTTGCCTTAACTCCAACCCCAGCCCACACAGCCTTACCCTCCTGTTCTGCCCACGGGGATCCAATCTCCCATGGGCAGAAGAGAAGGGAATTACCACAATTGCGGCAAAGAATCCTTCTGTCTGCCCGTGGGCGATTAGAATCCTGCAGGCAGACAGGAGTCTTTGCCATGATAACCGCCATTCCCTTCTGCCTGTGGGAGATCGGATCCCCACGAGCAGACAACATGCATGGAGGCTGCGATCATAGTCTTCCCCTCCTGCCTGTGGGGATCCGTTCTCTTGTGGGCACCCAGAAGGAGTCTTTGCCACAATCTCAACTGTTCTTTTTGGTTCTGCCTGCAGGAGATGGGATCCCTGTGGGCAAGGGAAGGCCATGATTGTGGCCTCCATGCAGGTTTTGGCTAGCACTACTACTACTTATCATTTGAATAGCACTACAAGGCATATGCAGCGCTGTACAGCCACATGTAAAAGATTTATTTATTTAGTATACATTTGTATACTGCTACTTCCAGCGATCAGCAGCAGTTTGATTACAGATTGGAAATTGTCAAATCATGACAGGAAATTTTTGAGGTATAAACACATTGATTAGAGAGGAAAGCACAGCACACAGAGAACTATTTTACAGGGAACATGGGCTATGAGGGTTAAGTGGCTTGCCCAAGACCACAAGGAGCACCTGTGAGACTAGAAACCCCAGTCCTTCCGGCCCAAGGTTGCTGTCCTCTAGTGGGATTTGAACCCCCGACCTTCCGGCCTGAAGTACGTTGCCCCAACCACTAGGCCACTCCTCCACTCCTCCACAGATGGTTCCTGCTCATCTGAGCTTACACTCTAGTCAAGACACATAGCACAACAGCTGAGGAAAAGGATATATATCAAGGGGAATGGCAAGGAAACACACAGGAGACTAAGCAGATCAGGATCCAAAAGCAGCCTCGAAGAGGTGAGTTTCAGCCTGGATTTAAAAAGGGCCAGAGATGAAGCCTGATGCACAGACTCAGGTAGTTTGTTCCAGGTATTAGGAGCAGAAAGGTGGAAGGATCAGTCTGGAGTTGGCAGTAGAAGAGAAGGGCGCAGATAGAAGGGATCTGCCAGAGGAGCGGAGTTCCCAAGGAAGGCTAAGGAGAGATAAGAGAGGAAAGGAAGTGAAGAGCAGCAGAATGAGTGCACTTATAGGTCAGTAGAAGAAGTTTGAACTTGATACAGAAATGAATAGGGAGCCAGTGAAGTGACATGAGAAGAGGGGTTATATGAGCATGTCAAGGCTGGCAGAAGATTAGTCATGCAGCTGAGTTTTGAACAGATTGAAGGGGAGAGAGATGATTCAGAGGGAAACCAGCAAGGAGGAGGTTGCAATAGTCTAACCGGGAGGTGACCAAAGAGTGGATAAGTATCTTAGTAGTGTTTGTAGAAAGGAAGGGACAAATTTTTGCCAATGTTTTAGAGAAAGAAGCGACATGTTTTAGCTATCTGTTCAATGTGTGGAGAGAGAGAGTAGAGTCAAAGATGATCCCAAGTTTGCAAGCTGAGGAAACAGGAATAGTGTTATCCAAAGAAAGAGAGAAGGGAGGAAGGGGCAAGTGGGTTTGGGAGGAAAGATAAGGAGCTCAGTTTCAGCTATGTTCAATTTCAGATGATGGTGAGACATCCAGGCAGCAATGTTGGATAAGCAGGCAGAGATCCGAGCCTGGATTCCTGGAGAGATGTCAGGAATAGAAAGGTAGATTTGAGAGTTGTCAGCATAAAGATGGTACTGAAAACCATAGGAGGAAATAAGTGCACCAAGGGACTGAGTGTAGAGAGAGAAAAGGAGAGTTCCCAAGACAGAGCCCTGAAATACACCAACCGAAAGCGGGATGGCAGTAGAGGAAGAACCACCAGAACATTCATTAAAAGTGTGATAGGAAAGATAAGAAGAAAACTAGGACAGAACAGAGCCCCTAAATCCAATCGAGGACAAGGTATCAAGGAAAAAGTAGTGATCAACAGTTTCAAAGGCAGCAGAAATGTCAAGAAGGATGAGAACTGAGCAGCGGCCTTTGGATTTGGCAAGGAACAAGTCAATGGAGACTTTGGCAAGAGTCATTTATGTGGAATGCAGAGAACAAAAACCAGACTGCAGTGGGTCCAGAAGGTCTTGAGAGGAAAGAAAGTCAAGATAGTGGTGGTAAACCGCTCGTTGAAGTAACTTTAAAGCAAAGGTTAAGAAAGAGATAAGTCAAGAACTGGAAGGACAGGTGGGAACTAGTGAAGGTTTTATGAGGAGAGGTATAACCACAGCATGTTTGAAGGCTACAGGAACAGTTGCAGTGGAAAGCTATAGGGTAAGGAGATGACAGATGGAAGGGATGATGGCAGAAGAAACAGAGTTTAATAGACAGGTGGGGATGGGATCAGAGGAGCAGGTAGTCAGTTTAGAGGAGGAGGGAAGATTTGCAGTTACCTCCTAAGTGATTTCAGAAAAGGAAGAAAGGGTGACTGAAGATAAGGGAAGGATTTGGGATTGAAGAGGAGGATGATGAGGTGGAGGTGATCCTGCAGAGAATTCAAGGCACCTGGCAGGCAAATGTTTGGTGGGGCTAAGGCCCACGTGGCCCACCCCATTCCGACGCCTATGCTAGAGGCTGGTGATCTGTATCACGGTTAGTTCCAGGTTTTATCTTTGTTGATGTTATTGAGCTTTTTCATCATTGACTTCCACAGATGTAGTCAGTTTGATTTTTTTAAAAAATCTATTGAATAATTCAATGCATACAGTCACCACTAGTATTGCTGAAAGAAAGTGCTTCAGATGAATAGATCATTGGTCTTGCAGAATTCTATCAGTCTTTCTCCCGCTTCTTTTCTTTCGCCAAGTCCATATTTTCCAACCACTTTGGGGGTCATTCCATCCTGGACTTACAGGCCCTCTGTGCGCCCAGTTCTGGGTCGGGCTGTGGAGAATGCCCTCTGCCCCCTGCTGCCCCTTCACAGCCCCAGTCCTGCTGTTTCCTCCACAACAGATGCATTAGAATTGGCTCTGTACATCTGGGGCCGACGACCACCCACCGCCCGCCCTAACACCGCCCCCGGTCCGCCTCTTTCTTGCCCACGTTTAACTTTCCCGTACAACGCACTGGAAAGGAGGATGGGGCAGGGGCCGGGAAAGAGCACAAATAGCGGAGATGGACGTCCCAATGGGATGTCCATTCCCTGCTATTCGTGGCTCAGAATGACCCCCCTTGCCTTCTTCTTTGTTGCCAACGTTTGTGTTCCAGTCGCCCATGACTATCAGGGTATCTTGTTTGCATGTTCTGTCAATTTCAGCTTGTACTTGTTCCTAATTTGTCCCAATTTTAATTATCTATGTGTCTGCTCTAGCTCGCTCTGTTCTTAATTGCATGTTTGTACCAGGTACTTGCTATCCTCCTGATTGTGTCAGCCAGCTCTACACCTTTAAAGGCTAGTCAGCTTGAGTCTATGAAAGTTTCCTTGTCTTCTGACGAGGTTTTGGGCTCACAGGAAGGTCAATGGGTTTTCCTTTTCTGCCTTGCATTGCTGTAGCCCCTGAGCCAGATGCTGGCGTGATGACAGAAAGAAAATATATATAATTTGTGGCTCAACACCCCCATTTACTAGCACAATCCACCATAATGTCGTCATTTCTTTTCACCACTCATCATTCCAAATTTATATTAACCAAGAAAAATATAATAGGTTGAGCTTACCATACGTGTGCATCTCTATATTTTAAGGCACATAAATTATATATTTTTTTGATGCATATGGTTTTTTGTGGCACGTGGTTATTTATTTTTTTGGAGTGATAACAGAGTTATCTGAGTAGCTGAGGAACATTATTCTTAGAGAGGATGGATTTCTGTGCTCTTCCTTGCTCTGACTAGCACCAGAATGCAATGGCTAATTCAATGTTCAGTATTGGAAAGGGTATCATGATGCATTTTCTAGAACATCTGGAAAAAGTTGGGGCAAATGATATGAACCTTTGGATACTGGACACCAAGTTGGTTTTAAACGTCTGATGCCATAACACTCCAGATAAACAGGTCCTCTTTCAGGCTAGTCTTTTGACTCTCTCTATACTTGCCTTGTTAATGAAGTCTTCTAATGAGCTGTAGGAGCCTAAAGGCAAGAACAGTGGCTAAAGCTTCATGATTTAACTACAAATAGGATGGCTCTTTAGTTTTGCAAAGCTCAATATGTTTGTAATGTAAACACGTGTCACGTGCTAGGGTCCAGCATGCGCTATGTGGGCTGCATTGTCACTAGGGCACTGCATTAGCCTTAAAGCTTCTGCTACTATGCTTCAAATAAAAGCTGCACCACTGTAGATTACCAGTTTATTTATTTCCCAATGCTGGTTTCAAAGGTCTTTAAGGCAGCTGGGCATGTCCCAGCCACGTATCTTCCACGTATCTGGTTAAAAGATAGAAAGCAGAGGGTAGGGCTAAATGGCCAATTTTCCCAATGGAGAAAGGTGAATAGTGGTGTACCCCAGGGATCTGTGCTGGGTCCGCTGCTTTTTGACATATTCATAAATGACCTGGAAAGTGGAATAACGAGTGAGGTTATCAAATTTGCAGATGACACAAAACTATTTAAAGTTGTTAAAACCCAAGAGGATTGTGAAAAATTGCAAGAGGATCTTGATAAATTGGAAGACTGGGCATCAAAATGGCAGATGAAATTTAATGTGGACAAGTGCAAGGTTATGCACCTAGGGAAGAACAACCCAAAATGTGGTTACTCGATGCAAGGTTCCACATTAGGAACCACCACCCAGGAAAAAGATTTAGGCGTCATTGTGGATACCATGTTAAAACTCTCGGCCCAGTGTGCAGCAGCGGCCAAGAGAGCAAATAGAATGCTAGGTATGATAAGGAAAGGAATGGAAAATAAAACAAAAGATATTATAATGCCTCTATATCGTTCCATGGTGAGACCGCACCTTGAATATTGTGTGCAATTCTGGTCGCCGTATCTTAAAAAGGATATAGCGATTTTAGAAAAGGTACAGAGAAGAGCCACCAAAATGGTAAAGGGGATGGAAGGATACTCCTATGAAGAAAGGCTAAAAAGGTTAGGGCTCTTTAACCTGGAAAAGAGACGGCTGAGGGGAGATATGATAGAAGTCTATAAATTAATGAACGGAGTGGAACGGGTAAACGTAGATCGATTGTTTACCTTATCAGAATATAGAAAGACTAGGGGACATGCAATGAAGCTACAGGGTAAACTATTTAAGACTAATAAAAGAAAATATTTTTTCACTCAACGTGTAATCAAACTCTGAAATTTGTTACCGGAGGATGTAGTAAAGGCTGTTAGTGTAGCTGGGTTTAAAAAAGGTTTGGACAAGTTCCTGGAGGAAAGGTCCATAAACCATTATTAAGAAGTGACCGAAGATATCAATGCTTGACCCAGTAAAAGCATTGTGGAACTTGTGTCTCTTGGGGAAACTGCTAGGTACATATGACCTAGATTGGCCACTGTTGGAAACAGAATACTGGGCTTGATGGACCTTGGTCTGACCCAGTATGGCATATCTTATGTTCTTATGTTCTTAAATATAAATCAAAACCAATAATAAAGAACAGCCAACCCCCCCCCCCCCCTGCAGTAAGTGCAGTCTCTGGTTAAAGCGTATAAACAAGGAACAAGGAGAACTGAAGCAGACATCAGCTGCTGTGATCGGCAGCCCCCCCCCTCCTCCAGAGCCTACCAATCAGATCACAATACTGGCTTCAAAGCGCCACTGCAGGGGCGCGCACGGTAACAAGGAGAATTGAAACAGACATTAGCTGCTGTGATCGGGAGCCCCCCTCTCCTCCGGAGCCTACCAATCAGATCACAATACTGGCTTCAAACCGCCACTGCAGGAGCACGCCCGCGCTTTAAGGGCCCGCGCCTGAGGGCCTCGCCCTTTGGCGTGGCCCTTAGGCGTAGGACCTTGGCGAGAATAAAGAAAGATAGTATAATTGATAACAAGTATTATAAGACCTGATCAATATGGTAGTCGCTCATTTGTCCTACTACTGCTGTATCTTTTTAATTTCCTCTCACAATATTCCCTATCTCTTTTCCGTTTTATAGATGATGTTCTGTTATATATTTTGTATTGATGTATGACTGTAAACCATATATCAAATGTAACTTAATGTTTGTCTTGTCATTCCCTATTCTATGTAGACCCATTGTCTACCACACTGGTCTCTGCATGTCTCTCCCCCTGCCTTTGTATGTCCTTGTAGTACAGTGTACACCGCTTTGATTGAAGGAAAAGGCGGAATAGAAAACCTGTTAAATAAATAAATAAAGCCGTAAAGTGAGCCAGTCTGGGTTTTCCACACAGTTCTTTACATCTCCCTTGGAGCCAAACTAGGACTGCTTGACCCTCTTTAGTTCTTCCCTCTTGAAAGGGTTTTCATTTTCACCAATAGTAATGTTCAATACTGAAAATAGTTCAGCACTCTACACATCATTCCTTACAAACTAGAGTAAGATTGGGGACGCCTTCCTTCTACATCTCCCCAAGGCATTCCCAATTGCCCAGTCCATATTAAATAAAAAGGTACTGTAAGTAAGTCCACTCATACGCTTGATGGCCCAGCTTCCTGATACTTCATCTCATCAGATATACAGTCCAAGGGCTCTGTTTCCCCCAGTCCCATGGGTTCAGATGCTTCAGAAATCATAGGAAGCTCACACAGGGGCTGACTCCAGCCAGGAGCCCCTCTGATCTTTGGGAGCAGCCTTATATATTCCTTGTCCTGCAATGGAGGTATATCTGCCACACCCTCTTCCCCAGGTTCCCAGGAAACCACTCAGTCCCTGGCTCCATTTCTTTGACCGAGATCCAAGTTTCTTTGTGCAGAGAGATTTCTAAAACCTGACCAGATTCTGCCCAGCTCTTTCTCCTATGGCTTACCCTGGGCTCCTCTTTCTCTCTGCACAGGTGTCCCTGACTCTGGTATGCTCTTAAGGCTGGGGACTGGGGAGGGTTTCCACTTTCCTGGAGACTAAGGCAGGCATGACAGTTGTCTTCAACATGCTTCATTTTTTTCATGTTCCTTGAAATGGCTATAAGGGTACATGTGTGTAAAAGCTATGGAGCCTAACTTTTATGGGTCCTAGCTTAGGACTAGTGCTATGAATATGTCACATTCAATGTCTATAGGGTAGGACCCTGACCTACAGCTGTTTCCTGAAAACTGTCTGCTCACTACCTGTTTTCACTGTATCTAACCATGTCAGCTTTATCTATAGCCTGCTCTCTATCAGACCTGCTTACTTCAGTGCTAGCTTACCTTTCGCCCAGATTTTATGCAACTACCTATGGTGCCAAAATTTGAAGGCACCAAACACCCAGACTAAAACGTTTTCCTGGGGAAATGCACATTTTAGAGCAGGTATAAATCTGTGTACACAGTTTTCCTGGGGTACTGCAGAACATGTGCAGTTCCCCTGGGGTACTGCAGATCAATAGTAGTTATAAGCTTGTGTGCACTGTTTCCCTGTGGTGTAGCACATCATATAGTGGGTGTGAACTTGTGCACACAGTTTTCCTGGGGTACTGCTCATCAAATAGCAGGTGTAACTATGTACATACAGTTTCCCTAGGATACAGCACATCATATAGCAATTGTAAACATCTGCACAAAGTTTCCCTGGGGTACTGTATATCAGTAGCAGGTTTAAACATGTGCACACAGGTTTCCTGGGGTACAGTTCATCATAGAGCAGGTGTAAATGTTTGTGCACCGTTTTCTGGGGATGCCCTTTAAAGCTATTACTTTTTGACATTGCTTTGGAACCTTAGACACTTTCCATTTGATGTAATGAAAATATCCGTGGTAAGCTTCGTGATTCCTGGGAGAGCGAAAGTATCACTTTATGTTGATGGCTTATTGATTTTTGTAACACAATCTGACAAATCTGTCTCACATATTTCTCAAATGATAGAGATATGCTCCAATTGTCTGTGTATAAGGTAAACTGGGACAAGATGAACATCCTCCCGTTGAATGTTTATTATGTGAAGAACTATTTTTTAAATCCTTATGCAATGGAATCAAGAAAGTATTAATCAGTATTGCAGTAGGAAGGAGATGGCTTCATTAAACATATTAAGGGGGACATTTTGGAAGCATCTAGACATATAAGTAGCAGTATTTATACATGTAGATTGGCTATATGTGTAAATAGCTGTTTTAGAAAGCCACTGTTTACACATGTAGGCTTCCAGAGCATAGAGATTTGCAAACGGCATATTGTGGCTATGGTTTGGACAGGCTGAAAACATATACATGTATTTCCCATATAACAATGCAAATACACACATATTCCAATTAATTTCCCCACTGACCTTTATGCCTCCTCTGAAAGGAGCACGACTTTTACATAAGTGCTTGTTTCAGCTAGGGTTCAAAACAAGGGATGGGGGGATGGGGGATCAATGCCCTTAATCCCCCATTTATTATTTTTGCCTTTAAAGTTAAAAAAAATGCAACTTCTCTGGCTAATTGGCACCACCTGTATATTTTGTGTAATACCGTACATGAAAGTTGCAAAATTGACACTTCCACAGGTATGTGCGGGCACATATATATATATATGGAAGCATACATAGAAGCTACCAAGTAATGCCGTCCCCTTGCAAAAATGATGCTCCTATTTGACGTCCGGCAAGCACACATGTATGTGCCAGCATCCTTATACATCTTCTACCAAAGGCTCTGCATTTTCAAAGTACTTGGACATCCCATTTCCCACATCGAGTCCCCCCTATGCCCTGTCCCCAGCCATGCACCTCTTGCCACCTTACTGAAACATAATTCAGCACCCTTCTCCCCACTGATTATCTCACACAGATTATCACGAGTCTGCCAGTAGCGGAAGGGGCAAAATGCTACTGCATCGCACTCCAAGGGGGTATTTTTAGAAGGAGATGCCATAAATGTTGGAATTTTAGTCATTTGTGTGTGTAAATGACCTCTTATAGAATGCCGGCCAGTGTAAAAGCATGCCTGTCATTTGCATCGTGCCTCCTTTCACTGAGATTATGCATATGGCCAGAGTTTGGGAGGAGTGTGGGAGATGCAAGCAAGTAAAATGCGTAGATTACTACTACTACTATTAATCATTTAGAAAGCACTGTACAAACACATATAGAAGGCAGTCCCTGCTCGTAGAGTTACAATCTAATCAAGACAGACAGAACAATACAAGAGAAGCAAGGTGGGGGGGGGGGGGGGATGTTCAATAGGGAAAGATGACACAAGGAGGATAAGGGATTAGGATCCAAAAGCGGCTACAAAACGAGAAGCTTTTAGCATGGACTCAGAATAGAATACATCAATGAGCATATTTGCAATAACCAGACACCATCATTTATTCCAGCTCTAGGGCTGGTGCAAGTTATCGTACCTTAACTTAAGGCGTGTTGTCTGCCACTTCCACGAGTGTTTTATAAAGTCAAATATGCACTCGGGTCACTTTATAAAATAGGTATAACATATATGCTGTAAAAGCATGTTAACTAACCACAACTTTACAAAATTACCCTCCACTTTCCAGCTTGTTTAAATGTCGCATAAGATTCTCTAAATACCCATTAAGATGTCCAAAATCAATGTGACGTTTAAATGCTGGTCCTGCGGTATACGTAGTGAACACTCATAAAGTACGCATGACAAGGTTTTCATCCTTGTAGACAAGGCTTACTATACAGGTCTCCCTCTATATCTCTCTACTTGCACCCCATTGCCCTATCTGTATTCTTCACTCTCAAAACACTCATCTCTTGGTTATTCCTCCTGTTTCTCATGTCCGATTGGAAGCATAACAACACACAGCTTTTTCATTTCTGGCTCCTTCCTTGTGGAATTCTTTACCACTGGAAATCCATGCTGAAACTTCACAGGTTTTATGAATTTCTCTCTTTTTTTGTTTCTTTCCTATGTTTTAATTGGCGTTCTTTTGTTATTTTTCATTTATATTTTAGTAATATAAACCACTTTGGTGCTGTGAGAGGCAGTATAGTAAACGTTAAATAAATATAAGCATAAACATGTTAGCATCAAATAGAATATAGATTGTAAGCCCGCTAGGAATAGGTAAATACTTAAGATTCATTATTGTAACTTACTTTGGACTACCATTGGAAAGGTGTGAACTAAATACTATGTGGGGGATTTTCAGCAGCGGCGGCAGCCAGCACAATTAAAGTGGCTCACCATTGTCACTTTACATTTGCCCTAGAAGTTCAATGCCTGGTCCATATCCGGGTCTTGGCATTGAATATTCAGGTTGCCTGGATTGCTATTTTGCAATCCAATCAAAGCGATATTCAGGCACTGGCCGGATTACAAAATCAGCTGAGGTTAGGACAGCCATTCAGCTGTCCTAACTTTAGCCAGTTAGAGTCAACTGGACAGTGGCTGAATATCACCGCTGCCCAGTTAACTGTGGTGCTGACTTGGTTCCACTCCCCGGAAAGCCCCACCGCTAGGCGCTTAGTGACCCCAAATGGGGAGATTCAGTGGCACTAACCAGGTCAATGCCGCTGAATATCTTTATGCGGTTTGCAGGATTGCAAACTGCATAAATGCCTTTGCAGATCCCCCCCCTATATAAATAGATAAACACATAGGGCTAGTTTTACTGAATGCACTACTGTATTATGTTTATGGTTTATTTAAAATTTGCTATATCGCCTTTCAAAAAAAATCACAAGACTAATACATAAGATCCATTGCATAAAATGGGGCCTGTGGTAAATAAACTGCATTAATTCTAGTCAGCGTATTCTAATAAGGAAGCATACTTGTAAATCTATCCCATAAAGTTCTGGGTTTAATTATTAACATAATACTTGATAGTGTCATTTTAAAATCCATTGCAGTACTTGATCAGGTATTGGGGTCTCAGAAGAAGTTGCTAGATAGCTCTTGCAGTCAGAATGATTGAATAATTGGAAGGAATGCACAAACATCAACTTGACTGGTTGGTGAAATTTAACTGTCAACAGACAAAATATGACTTAACTAGTAGGAAAGACCATCATAAAACCATTGAAAAATAACGCTTAGCCAAGTGTTCCATTTACTCTCCCCATCCCCTGCCTTAGCTGGTCCACCTGCAGCTCTCCTTGCTAGAGGGACCTCAGTTTCTTTCTTGCCAGACAACTCTAGCAGACAGGGCATTAGTTCCCCACTGCCACCCTCCTTCACTGGATGGGGACCCAGCTCTCTACCAGTGCATTAATCCACTGGCATCAGGTCTACTCTAACAGGCAGCGTCCACCATGCCACCTACAGCCTTCATGCATGCAGTCCTTGTTTGTTGGCTATCAGGCTTTGGATGCAGAGGGCACTACGTGTGGCTCATGTAGGTACACTCCACTCCACTGTGGGCACCATGGTCCCAAACAACTGCTTTTTATATATAGTAGGAATATGGCTAAAAAGACAGTAAGCTGCTTGCTGTACAAAATATATGGAAGCACATATATGTTTACTTAAACAAGCCAAATTGTGGTTGCTCCATTTAAATAATTAGATTGTTTTTCCCTTTTCTGCAGATGTAGATGCTATTTTGTTTGTTATGTATAATATTTTTCCGTAAGGGTATGTGAACATAAAGTAATGCATTTGTTGCTTTCCCCATAGTTTTCAGTGGGGAATGAAATGGCATAAAGGACACAGGCAGCCAGCAACACACCACTTCCATCAAGAGCAATGACCTCACTCCAATTCACACAAATAATCAATGCACCAACACACAGACATGGATCATCCCCAGACCTCATCTTTGCATCCAACTACCTAACATCAAGAGAACTAATTTCTCCACCTACCATTACCCCAGTGCCATGGTCCGACCATTACTTAATCGAGACCAAACTACGATATCAAGAGGACCAGACGAATGAAAGAGCTAACATCTCTCACACGCAAAGACGATTCAAACGTTTCGACAGGGACGAATTCATACAGGACACAACACAACACTTGAACGTTACCACAGACGACCTAGAAGAACAAGTCTCCAGCTGGAACAGCATTCTAGCGAACGCCGCCAAACCATCTGACGGTGGGATCAAGAAACAACACCACAACAGGAGACAAAACAAGCCATGGTACTCAGAAAAAATACGAAAGGAAAAGAGAGAGCTCAGGAAGATTGAACGGAGATGGAGAAAAAACAAATCAACCGCTGACCAGCATCTCTATCTAACAAAGCAAAAACAATACAATGAACTCATCAACCAATCAAAGAGGGAATTCCACACAAACATGATAAATACTTCTATCAACAAACCCAGAGAGCTTTTCGAAATAGTAAAGATCCTCACAAAAGAACAGACAACAGAAGGCGAAGTACAGGTTGACCCACAGGATTTCGCAGATCACATCAAAGACAAATTTCACTCCACGGAGCGAACAACATCTAGTGGGACCACCAGGTCGGACGTACACCCCAAACCTGGGGCACATTCTACTCACCCTCAACTGAACAGATATCCCACATCATCTCTACAATCAATACAAGCACTGCCCCTACAGACCCATGCCCAGTGTCATGGGTCAAAGCCACCAAATCCTGCTTCATCCCCACCATACATAAAATAATACACAACTCACTCACTCAAGGACTCATGCCAAAACAACTAAAGCTTGCTTCAGTAAGACCAATCATAAAGAAAACAAATCTCGACAAAAAGGATCCAGCAGCATATCGACCAATCTCCAGCATACCCTTCCTTGCAAAAATCATTGAAAAAACGGTCCAACTACAACTTCAGGAACACATCGACAAACAGGAAACACTCGATGACAACCAACACGGATTTCGTCCCAACCATGGAGTCGAAACGCTACTGATCTACCTCTTCGACAGCATCCTAAGAATAATCGACAACACCATGAATGGAATCATAATGATCTTCATCGACATCTCCTCAGCCTTCGACACAGTGGACCACAACACCCTCCTAGAAAGACTAAAGAACACTGGTATACACGGTATCACATTGAAGTGGTTCCACTCGTACCTAACCGAAAGACAGCTACAGGTCAAGTCAGGACACAACACCTCCCGACCCATAAACGTCCAACAAGGAGTACCTCAAGGATCCGCACTCTCAGCTCTCCTATTTAACATCTACATACAACCAATTTGCAATATCATGAAAAAGAACAACATTCAATACACAATATATGCAGACGACATAATGATTTACACCCCGATATCAATCAACAACCCAGACTTCTCTAAGATAACAGACTGCCTCACCCAAATGGAGAGTTGGTGTCAAAACAACAACCTAGCAATAAACTACAACAAGACCGAAGCCCTAATCATCACCCGGAACCAAGACTTCAAACACCCACCAAATCTAAAGATACAAAGCACCACTATACCAATAAGATCAGAAGTAAGATACCTCGGAGTTACTCTGGACAATAAACTCAATCTCAAACCACACATAGACAAAACAACCCAAAAAGCCTACTACAAGATGCGAATCATCAGGAGACTAAAGCCGCTCCTTGCCCCGGAACACTTCCGTACCGTCTGTCAAGCACTGATAACCCCACTACTGGACTTCTGCAATCCGATATACCTCGGCCTACCGAAACAAGCCCTCAAACCTCTACAACTAGCACAAAACACTGCTGCATGAATCATAACAGGAACGGCAAGACAGGAGCACATCACACCCACCTTAAAAGACTTACACTGGCTTCCAATCGGTGCACGCATCAAATACAAAACTATCATAAACATATTCAAGATCAAACACCACACATCAGCCAACAGCCTACACACACTCATACAATCAGACACCAGTACGCGTCCCAGAAGAAAACAAACCCACAACAGAGTCAGCACCCCCAGTGAATACAAACACACACGCAAGGACACAACAGACAGAGCACTCTCAATGGCCGCTCCAACAATATGGAACAAACTCCCGGACGACTTGAGGGCCGCTACAGACCTAAAAGACTTCAGAAAACAGCTAAAAACCATACTGTTCATAGAACACTATGGACACATCACATAACTTCAGAGAATGAACAACAGCGCATGATCCCGCCTAACCAATGTATGCATGGAATTTGTTTTTGCACCTCTGTATATAGCCCACTCTGTAAATAGCTCATACCAATCTAACACACAACACGACACACACTCAATTTCCCCCCACTGCATGTATAACACACTCACCTGACCTGATTGTTTGCCGTGATACCACCTTGATTATTAAGATAAGGCGGTTTAGAAATACTGTTAAATAAATAAATAAATAAATAAGAGGGCATTCCAAGCATCCACTATCCTTTCAGTGAAAAACTATTTCCTGACATTGCCTTTCAATTTACCCCCTTGAAGTTTCATGTTATGCCCTCTAGTTTTACAGCTTCTCTGTCTTTGAAAAAGGTTTGTTTGTTCATGAAATACTCTTTAAGTATTTAAAGGTCTGTATCCTATCTCCCTTCTCCCTCCTTTCCTCTAGCATATACATATTTAGGTCCTCAAGTCTCTTCTCATATGTCTTCTGGCGCAGGCTCCAAATCATTTTGGTCGCCTTCCTCTGAACCGTTTCCAGTCTTTTTATATCCTTTGCGAGATATGGTCTCCAAAACTGAACACAATATTCAATAGTGCCACCGCAAAGCCACAGGTAGGGGTCTGGCACATTTTGTGATGGCTGCTAATCTTGTAAGTTCTTTTGAAAATTGATGAGATGTTTTTATGTCAGCTTATAACGACACACGACCCTTTTTAGCATGTTACAATGCATATGCCTCTCATGAACGAATGCCTGAGCTGAGATTCCCACCAGTGCTTCACAGCTCGGTGCATTATTTATTTATTTATTTATTCACAGCTCGGTGCATGCTGGAAGCAGTTAATTTCACTGTCCTCTCTAGCTCTTTGAAATTCGCTCCTTAATCAGTCAGCGTCAATGGATTAGCACATAATTGCTAAATCCCAAATCCACTCCACACTCTGCAAGGGAGAAAATGCTCCTAACTTTTACTTAGAACAAATCTGAATTTTTCAACAGACGATGATAATGTGGGAATTTAATATAAAGGCGATTATGCAAAAATAACAAAAGAGGCTGTTAATAAACATCGAAATCTGCTTAAGCATGCAGCTCATTTTCAGATTGTTGACCTAAGACTGTGGTTGCTATAGGAATCAGATTGTTATAGAAGAAAGGTAGGTTATGAGAGGTATACTGGGTTATTAGATAAAGCCTCTTGTCCAAGACGTGGAATGCTGTTCTATTCTGATTCTCATCTTCTGCAGCCTGTGAGAACAAAGGCTATCACCCAAATGAGATTCTGGCTAGACCACTAGGCGGACTAGGCAGGCACCTTGGGCAGCAGCTTATGGGAAGGAGGTGGAAAAGAGCAGCTGCATTTGAGGCAAAACAATAGATCCTGACAACCAAGCACAAAGAACCATCAACCTGTACTTTTTACTCACTGGGATAGTGGGAAATTTGCAAATTAGCATTTATCTGGATAATGGGCTTTTAGAAATTATCCTCATTATGTAAATATTTGCAAAAGAAAGTATGATGTTCATTTGGGCAGGATTGTTATGGGTAGAGTGATGTTGCAGTAATCACTACTGACAGCATCCAAGCTCGCATACACTGTGTAAGGGAGCATGGCAGACCTCCATGGGACTCATCGCAGGGATGATGATGAATCAGATGTAACCCCTTTGTTTGCTGGGCTTATTTACCAAGAGATGACATCTTAACATTGCCGTAAACTTTGAATCTTCTGAATCCTTTTGGGTATAACTTCTGTCCTAGGTGATGATGGGAGACTTTATTATGCTACTATATCGCACTCTAAGGGGGTCATTTTATAAGGAGGTGCTATAAATCTTGGGTCACACTCTTTGTACCCCAGAATTTGGAATGTGTTGAATAAAATCATCCATTTATGATTACCATGTTTTGGACTGGTTTGTAGTAGATCATGTGGTAGCTGTGCTTCACAGTTGGACCTATTATCTGAGAATCTGTGCATGCAGCGTATAATGCAGTGTCAGCATTTGAAGACAAGTTGCAAAGATAAGACAAGCTTCAGAAATCTACTTTTATCATAGGAGATGGGAAAATACTGCACTGTGTGTGTGTGGGGGGGGGGGGGGTGCAGAGAGAGAGAGTGAGTAGAGTTGCTGAACTATGAGGGGATGATAAGAGATGGTGGACAGAGAGGGAAAGGCTTGACTGAGATAAGGACAGAAAGGCTGAGAGCTGGACAGAGTGATTCTGTGCTTTGAGGCATGGACAGACAGAGAAATGCTAGGTTCTGAGGGGTGGATAAAGAGGGAGTAAAGAAAGACATAAAGGAAGGGGTTAATAAGGCCATTCCGGAATGCGAATAAGCCCGTTGTATGTACCATGTAGACACTGATCCAGAGAAAGTGTCTACGTCCGTATGCTGCAACCATCGTTCAACTGCATGCACATGGTGGTTGTGCGGGGAGCTCCGAACAGGGGTGGAGGGGGCAGAGAGGGGGCATGGTCATCTGGCAGGATGGCTAAAGCATATTCATGAATGGCCTTTGTACATGCTGAGCATTCCACGTGGACATACAAGTTAGTCCTGCGGGAAGGTGGAATAAGGGCAGGACTTTGATGACTTTTGTTCAGCTCTGCATTGCATCCCATAGTGATGATTGACCATGCCCAATGTGTATCATGGTGCTGGGTTCACAGTCTGGAGGTTCATTTGATATCTCCATAGGGAACAGAGTGCAGAGGTGAGGGATGGGTAGACACCAATACCATGATCTGTGGCTGTGCAATAGTGTTCCTTGTGGCTATGCTCACAGGTCCTCCGTGCTGCATTGTGTGTCTGTGGATGCATGGTTGGCATGAAGATGACTATCATATGGCATCGTGTTCAGGGGTGCAATGCAGATTGGACATGTAGTCCTGGGATGCCATGCCTTGTTGTTATACCAGCTGTTGTGTATGAGTGCGGGACATCCTCTGGTCAAAACTGTGATGGCCGTGTGTGCAGGTGTGAGTGTGCATGTGTGTGCAGGTCTGAGTGTGTATGTGTGTGCAGTTTGAGTGCAGCCCAGGCAATGCAAGCTATGTGTGTATTTGGTGTGTATAGCAGTGACAATATTGTTCCATCAGCAGACGTGTGGTGTTGAGCGCAGCAGCATGGGGGTACAGGTTTGTCAGTGGAGGCATGGCTGCACAGAGATGGTAAGGCTTGTCTACATCCAGATTTGCAGAATGCTGTGAGTGCGTGTCCGTACATGTCCCCAATTCCAGAATCATGGGTGCGTCTAGACCCGCGATTGTGGAATTAGGTCTAAGCCGGCCCTGTCCTCCATTTGTACTTGCCTATGGGCCAGTCATACATGTTGTAGAATCGGGCTCCATAAAGGAGAGATCAATATGTCAGAGACAGAGAGGGAATGGAAGAAGACAGGAGGATCAAGGAGAAATGACATATGGACAGTAGACACTGGAAAGAGGCTTAAGAGAAGACAAAGGGTAGGTACAGACTGGGGTCAATGTTTATTTATTTAAATGTATTTCTATACCGCTTTTCTATAATTCAAAGTGATTTACATTGAACAAATAACATACAGAGCGCAATGCATCTAGTTTACATAGAACAATAACTAGAGGACTTACAAGAAATATTTGTATGCAAAACAAACAGCAACTTATAACTTAATAACTTTATAATTGGAAGTATGACATGGACATTACTGAAAATGTCTCTATAGAGGGAATTGTGACTTAAAAAATAACATGCCCAGACAACAAAGGTAGGAAAAAAGTTTTAATTTTGAATTTATTAACTGGAATGTGTTAGTTTTGGGAAATGTGTATTGCTGATGTCTGTGTTTTGTTCAGAGGAAATGCATTTCTATACTTATTTCTCCACTGTTGCCATCAATGCAGAGTTTGAATTCTTGGGGTTCCAAGTTCAGTTATACTCTTGCTATTTCTAATTTGTTGTCCTTTGTTTTGTATTTGGTGAGGGCATGTCTGTGTTTTGTATGTATGACTGAGGTACAGCATTCTCTTGGCATGTAGTTTTTGTGTACAGATCTGTAACAGTCCTACTTGTTCTGTTTTCTCAGTAGGGAAGGTATTGGTGTTCTCTAAGAAGTATTGCTTTAAAATTTGTAGCACCGCCTTTTCATGTATGAGTCCTGCTATCATGTTATGGCAGGTTTGCTATGGACTCTGGTCTTTTTGCAGGGTTTTATAGTACTTCCTCATGTATATGGTGGTTGGTGCTGGAGGGAAGTCATGTAGAAATCTGGTAACCTGTCTCTAACCTCACTTCACATGTAAATGTTGTTCAGACATTTGTACATTTAAGTTATTGTTGGGACAAAAATGACAGAGGCATGCGGCATGGTGTCATCAATAAGGTAACTCAAACAAAAAGACTTCCGGACTACGTTAAACGTATCTATTATCAATCCATCAATCAAACACACTACTTCGTCTTGAAATTGCTGGGTTATATCTTCCAACCTTACATCATCAGATCTTAAACAGTATGAGAAGTTTTAAACACCTTCAGAGAGCACAATCATGTTCATCGTCAAAGAAACAAAATACTAATAAAAGAAGAAAAGGCCTCAGTGTTCAGGACTGATTTTCCTCTATAGGGCAGCTGCCCGCCCAAGGGGAAAGGTTTTTAAATGCATCAGTGGTCAGAAAAACTCCTTTATATATAAATTTATTTATAAAAACCAGCTAAGCTTAGCGAGAATATACAAATGCTACTTAATGAAAAAAAATTATTTTAAGTTTTATTGAGATTTTCACACCCATTCTTACAATCTGCTTAATAAACCAACTTTTTACAACATTATCCCTCCCCCTTCCCACCCACTTCCTACCCCTCCCTTCTCTCTCACACCCTCTCCCTCCCCCTCAGCATAGTGCTTATATCTTACATTTATACTTGAATCTAACACATATACTTCCTGACCTGCTGTCTTCCACCCAATTTCTCTGCTCTATCGACATCTCACTCTGGCCGGCGTGGCGGGGTGGGGTTACGGGTCTTTATCGTGCTACCTTACCCCTCTGAGAACTTCACTCGCCACTCCTGCATTATTCTGAATCCTTACATCTACGCTTGGATTCTAATCCACTTACTCATATCCTTCTGTTGTATGCCCCTCCTTCACTTCGTCCTGGGCCCTGAGATGCATTACTGGCTACCCTCTCTGATGTCTCTTTCTCCAATTCCCATTTGTTAATTCTGGGTGATTTCCATATTCACCCCAATTCTCCCAAGTCTTTTAGGGAGAAAACGCTCTTTGCTCTCTTCTCTGATCTCTCATAAGAACATAAGAAATGCCATACTGGGTCAGACCAAGGTCCATCAAGCCCAGCATCTTTTTTCCAACAGTGGCCAATCCAGATCACAAGTATCTAGCAGGTTCCCAAAAAGGTACACAGGTTCCACAATGCTTGTATTGGGTCAAGCAGTGGATATCTTGGGTCCCCTTTAATAATGGTTTATGGACCTTTCCTCTAGGAACTTGTCTAAACCTTTTTTAAACCCGGCTACACTAACAGCTTTTACTACATCCTCCGGCAACAAATTCCAGAGTTTGATTATGCGTTGAGTGAAAAAATATTTTTTCTTATTAGTCTTAAATAGGTTACCCTGTAGCTTCATTGCACGTCCCCTAGTCCTTCTATATTTTGATGGCCTAAACAATCTACATTTTCCCGTTCCACTCCATTCATTAATTTATAGACCGCTATCATATCTCCCCTCAGCTGTCTCTTTTCCAGGTTGAAGAGCCCTAACCTTTTTAGCCTCTCTTCATAGGGTATCCTTCCAACCTCTTTACCATTTTGGTGGCTCTTCTCTTTACCTTTTCTAATAGCGCTATATCCTTTTTAAGATATGGCGGCCAGAATTGCACACAATATTCAAGGTGTGGTCGCACCATGGAATGATATAAAGGCATTATAATATCCTTTGTTTTATTCTCCATTCTTTCCTTATGATACCTAGCATTCTATTTGATCTCTTGACTGCCGCTGCACAATGGGCGAGGGGTTTATCTCCCCTATTATCAACATGATCACTGTCCCACACACAGAGCAGGGTATACCCTAGATCTTATCCTCACACCCGCTGCCTCTCCCTTTATTCCATCTCTGATTTCTGTCACTCCAACTCCCTAGTCTGATCACTTTCTCTTCCGTTTTTCTCTCTCTCCTCCATGCTCCCTTTCCTCCATGACATCTGCTGCCATCTTACATTCCTCAAGACATCATATTATGCCCTGTACCCTTGAATAGTTCCCTTCAGGGAATGCCTTATTCCCTCCAGATTTCATCTCTCTTCCAGTGGAGACCCAGGTTCAGACCTGGCACTCAGCACTGTCTTCCTCTTTAGATCACCTTTCACCCTCTTGCCCCACATCTGTCAAATGCTGAGTCAACCGCCACTTATAGTTTAATTAAGCCCTTCTTTTACACCACACTTACTTTAGGCAGGCTTAGCGCTGTTGGTATAAATGTCCCTCTCCTAGTTCCTGCTCTCATTTCCTTGATTGCCATCGCCACTATAGATCTCTCATCCAGGATGCAAAAAAGACCTATTATTCCAACCTAATCTCCTTTGTTGCTAATTCCGCCCAGCAATTATACCACATTCTCCGATCCCTTTCAGTCACACATGATACCGCAATGGTGGCCCATTGGTCCACCGTCCCTGATGCTTCTCTCCTAGCCTCCTTTTTCTCTGACAAGGTCTCCATCTTACGTATCCAGTTTCCTATCTGTCCTCCACTATTGTCTCCCTTCTCATCCCACTCCGTGTCCACTGCCACCACTCCTCCATCTACCATCCCCTCCCTCAGCCATGTATGGGCTTCTTTTCACACCATCTCTTCCTTGGCCCTACAGTCTTCTCATAAGATCACTTGTTCTCTCAATCCCATCCCTTCCCATTGTCTTCCTTAACTCTCTCTGGCTCTTCTCCCTTATGTTCTTGGTATGTTTATTGCCATTCTCTTCTCCGGCACTTTTCCTTCCCTCTGGAAACATGCTCTTGTCTGACCTAGTCTCAAGAAATCATCCCTGGATCCTACTGTATTGGTTCACTGGCATCCTATTTCAAACCTCCCTTCCCTTTCAAAGGCACATGAAAAGTTCATCTTCACCCAATTCTCGGCTCATTGTGATTCCACTCATGCACTTCATCCTTGTCAGTCAGGGTTTAGGGCGTGTCACAGCACTGAAACAATTCTCCTTTCTCTTCTTAACGAACTTCATGTTTTCACGACCATAGTGATATTGTTCTTGCTGTCTCCCTAGACCTCTTTTCTGCTTTTGACCTTGTGGACCACCCCACTCTTCTTTCTTGTCTTCATGATTTTGGCTTATGTGGCACCATCCTTCATTAGTTTTGGTCCTATTTTTCCACTTGTACTTTCTCTGTTCAGGCTGGCTTCATCACCTCTTCACCCACACCTCTCACGTGTGGTGTCCCACAGGCAGGGCCATACCGAGACTGAAATGCACCCTGTGCGACTTGCATATCGGGCACGCCCCCCCCCCTGCACCTCCATTTAGACACTTTATGAGGGTGCGGGAAGGGGGGCGCGCCCGATCTGCAAGTCGTCGGCACGCTCCCGGAGAGACCAGACCTGCTTAGTGTGCCGGCACGAAGACTTAAGGGGCGAATTTCATTTGAAACAAATATAGCATCTTGGGCAGCATTACCATTTTTATACTAACCACTCTACCCATCAATGATAAGGATGATTTTTGCCGTCTTTCTAGTTAAGAGTGTGTTTTGTGCCACAGCGGGATGTAATTAAGCCGATACAGTTGCGTGTTATCTGCACTCGACTGCACTCCTAAATAGCAGGATTTATTTTTCGCCCATGTAAAGGGGAACCGGGCACAAAGCTTCGATGCCTCTGCCTCCCTTAGTGATAAATTTAATATTTCCATCTTGTCCATATTGACTTTGAATTCCGATATTGATTGACAGATTCTCATCTCCTCTTGTACTACTTGAAGCGATTCCACGGGTTATGTGAGCGTCAATAAAATATTGTCTGCAAATAATGATATTTTAAATTGTTCCCCTCCCATGCTTACTCCATGTATACTTTCTTTTTGTCTTATTCACTCTGCAAGAGGCTCTAGCAAATTGTAGAGGAGAGAGTGGACATCCTTGCTTCATCCTCCTTTGCAATGGAAAGAACCCCGAGTAGCCCCTGTCGACTTTTACTGCGGCTACCAGGTGGGCATACAACGCCTTCACCCATGCTATACAGTGGGGCTCCATCCCCATTTTCTCCATAGTAGTCCATAGAAACTCCCAATTCATGCGATCAAATGCTTTTTCCGCATCAACCGCCAAATGGACTGCCAGCTCTTGAGTTTGCTTTATTTTCTGTATTAAATTTACCACTGTCTTTACATTGTCCCCCACCTGATGGGCCTGTATAAAATCCGTTTGGTCAGGGTTTATCACCCCAGGCATAATTGGTCCCAGCCGGGCGGCTAACACTTTAGCTAATATTTTAGCATTGAGACTGACTAACGAGATTGATCTATATGAGGAATAAATTGTTTTTTCCCTGTTTCAGGAGAACACTAACATCCGCTTGTCCCATGGTACTTGGCAGTGAACCCCCCTCCCTTACTTCATTAAACATCCACACCAACCATGGAGTTAACAGGTCTTTAAAAGTCTTATATATTCATGCCGTGAGTCCATCCAGGCCTGGGGCCTTTTCATTTGCCATTGACCCGATAGCTTCAGCTATCTCTTCCACTGTTATAGGCTGTTCTATTCGGTCCCTCTCTTCATCCGTAAGCTTAGGAAGATCTACCCATATTAGGTACCCCGAAATTTCCTGTCTAGATGCCTCCATTTCTTTTTGGTACTGCTCTTCATAGAAAGTTCTAAATTCAGACCTCAAGGCGTCATCCCCCCATACCCATTCTCTGGATGCTGTCTTAAGCTTAGTCACTGCATATTGCAATTGATGCGTATGCATATTCCTTGCTAACAATTTCCCCGCTCTGTTCCCATGCACTTAGTACCTCTGTTCAACCTGTTGAAGTTGGAATGCAAGAGATTTCAATTGCATCTCATGAACCTTCAGTTTTGCTATCTCGATGGCCTGTCTAGAAACTTTGTCCCCCCTCCTACTGTGTAGCTTCTCTAATTCCTTCAAAGGAGCATAGTTCTGGACCAGTTCTTGCTTTCTCTTTTTCTTTTTAAATGAACCCCACCCTATAAATCTCCCCCTAAGAAAGGCCTTGAAAGCATCCCAGACCACCGTCAGCTCTGTTTCATCATGTGCATTCATATCAAAGAATTCCCCTATATCTTTAAAGAGCCTTTCTATCTGTTTGCAATCCTTTAAAATGGTATCGTTCATTCTCCATTGCTGAATTACTAACTGTGGTCCCCATCCGTCCAACTCAACCCATACCTTTCTGTGATCTGTCCAGTTATTGGCTCATAATCTCCTCCGGCCCATGACTGCACCAAGACCAGACACATTAATATCATATCAGTTCTAGGGTAGATATTATGTGGTGCTGAATAAAATAAGTACCCCCGACTTTGTGGGTTTCGCTCTTGCCACCCATCTAGCAATTGCCAAGACCCTATCAATTCAACCAGACATCTCCTATATTTTTCCCCTATTCCCCCGTCCCTGGGAATGATCTATCGTCAGGTTTATGCTTATTTTGAAATCTCCTGCTATCACCACTGCTCCCCCTAAAGATCCAGAAAGCTGTCTGTACGTGCTTAAAAAATTCTCCCTGCCTCTGGTTTGGTGCATAAACGCAAATTAGCATTATCATTTTCCCCATGATGTTCCCCTTTAGGGCTATATATCACCCCTCCCTATCCTTATGTACCTCCAGCTCTTCCCATGGGACCGAATTCTTTACTAAAATTGCTACCCCTCCCCTTTTCCAACCCCCTTTTGAGGATACACAATATCTCCTTTGGTCTGTGCCTGGGCGTCCAGCTCGATATCCATAAAGGTGATTGCTGTCACCGGGCCCACTGCTGCCAGGGGATCCAGAAGCGCTGGGCAATCTGCTGGAAACAAATAGGAAATCATCCAAAGAGTGAGCCACTTTCCCTGGCCCTGAGATTTCTTCGATCACCCAATGCACAAATAAGTTAAACAGCTCGAAGAAAGCGCATGAGATAGAACAGCCCATGGGCATTCATTTGTTGAAATAAAAAACCCCTTCAAAGCAGAAACCGAGCAAATTAAATGAGTCTGGATGGACAGGCAGCAGACGAAAAGCCTGAGCGCCCACTCCCCCCATCAGGGCCATGGCCTGGTCAACAGATGCATATTGCACCGAACACAAGTGCGGGTCAATGTGATCATTAACTGAGTCGCCGTCCGGATAACACAGGTAACACAGGTTGTGTATTCACCAGAATTTACCGGGTTACTTCTCTGGGACTATTCCCAGCGGGGATATAACTAAGCCATCAAATGGGGGCTCGCAAAAGGGGCCAGCTATTCTCCCCAAAGCAATCTCCCTGGCGAGTTTATCCCTCACCACCATGATGTTCCGGAGAATGTATGGGGAGTCCCACGTCAGGGGCAATCTTGGGCTTAACAGAGGGGATGCAAAAACCCTGTGCAAACCCCTCCATAATACTGCGGCCTTTCTCTGCATTGGGTAAGCTCTCAACCATGAGCGCATGTTTTCAAAGTTGATGGGCAATGGAGCCACTGCCATAGCTTCCTCAGAGGTTAGTCTGTACTCTGTGCAGCTTTCCGTCCTTGTTAAATCTGCAGGTCATGACTGGATGCCTGGCCCCGCAACTGGAACATACGTGCCAGAACTTACAAGGGTGACAGTACCGATGCTCGGTTGCCTGCCCTGCTGACTGTGAGGTGTATGTTTGCTCGGATGCACACGTATTGATCGCCAGAAAAGGCTGCTACCCACCATCGTGATTTAATGGCCTGTTCTGTGCCACCTCATCCAGCCAAAGGTCGATCACCCAATGATGCCTTGTCAGGGTGGGGTCAACCGCCATACACTTCCTGAAACTAACATCATAATTCAATCATGCCCAGTCCCTGAAATGCCTGTGCACATAAGTAATAGTGTTGAGGTATCTGATTAGAAAAGGGCCAAATTCCGGCTCCACTCCAACACCACGCTCATGTAAATGTGAAAGGTTGAAGCCCAATTATAAATAGACGTAGTTATTTTGGGCTTCCGATCCTTCTCCCCCACCCCTTTCTCCTTCTCCTTACCCTCCTTGTCCTTGCCCTCCTGGTCCCAGATAAGCAAGACAAATATGTCGATAAACTCCCTCTTCCATATTTTTTTCTTCAGCTTTTTGGACAACCTGTGCACCGATGAGGACAACCCACATTGCATGTCTGTCCCATCTGTAGCCGCTGCAAGCTCGGGTGGTTGGATGTGACTGCTCCCGTAGCCACGCCATCGATGTCAACCCTGATCACCTGGCCAACGCCCCTTTCACTCCGCAACCAGACCCTGTCAGCGGAATGTTTATTAGATGTCTTCCACCTCTTGAACTTCTTGAAGGCGGTTTTCATGAAATTAACAAAGGCGAACTCCCCATCGCTATCCAATGAGGAGCTTTCTGATGTCGTGGTGGACAATCCTTGTACCCCTGAATCAAATACTGACTTACCGGAGGGAGCCATCCATGTATGAATGCTTTGTGCACTCGCCTGCTCACTAGGCCGCTGTACTCAACGATGTTATCCGTCGCACCGGTGGAACCTCAGGCTCCCCATAATGCCATGGGGTTTACCCCTCTATTTCATGCACTTACTCAGTCACAGCCATGCTTGTCCCTTCTTCCCTCTCTTTTTTTTTTTTTAACATTGAACTATAACCCCAAACCTCCCATTGCACTCTAGCCCTTATTCTTGAGGGTCAAGTCATCCAGCAAGCGTGAAAATCATGTTGCAACTACCCTGTGGACACCTGGCGTCAACCCCATCATGGCTGCTGGGAGACCGCATATATAGGCTAGCCTCCTGCACTCCATAGTGCCTCATTAACCCCGTTCAACATGACCACCTGGAAGGGCCCCTTGTGCTCAGCCAGGCGGCCATCCTGCCCCTGCCTTCTGCGCACTTCCCCGACCTGGAGAAAATCCCCCATATCACTCCCTTCCGATTCTCCTCCCACTTCCTGTGCCTTCACCCCCTCCCTCTGGCTAGGGGAGAAGGGGTACAAGGCCATCCGGAACCTGTTAGAGGAAGATTCCCCGTGCTCGCTGCCGCAGCAGAAGAAACCCGCGTGGAAGGAAGAGGCAAGATACAGCCCTCGCCTAGCCTGCCGAACCAAAGAAAATGCAGGAGAGAAAAAAAAGAAAAGAAAGCAAGGAGAGATCAGATGCAGCTGCCGGCTGTGACGTTCACTGCCTCCAGTACTCTGCTGTCTCCCTCACTCACCCGCAAAAAACAAACTCACTAAGGCTGCCGCTCCAATGACTGGTAAGTCGTGCAGAACAGCCGTAGAGCTGGCTTTGTCTGGATGGGAAAGAAAGCGACCCTGGTCCTTTGGGCCACTAAAATAGGCCTCCCCAGGGCCCGCTCTCCTGCCCCTCTGCCCTCTGCCACTTAACCCTATCCTGCCTGGCACCCTCTGCCCCTCTACATCCCACGGCCACTATTCTCAGCCACGGGGGTCTGAAAATGCACCAGATAAAGACCATTGGCCCCATCTTGTCCATCTAATTTCATTCTTGGTCTAAAGCCATAGATTTCAGTTGATCTCTGACTTTCCCCTAACTTTCTTTGTAACTATAGATCCTTTGTGTTTATTCCAGATTTCCTTGAATTCTGTCACTCTCTTTGAGGACAATTTCCAAATCCCTAGCAGTGTGTTTAGGTCAAGGTAGAAAATAAAACCAAAAGGTGGTTGTGTAAATCTATACATATTATTTTCCATTACAAATTACCTAAACAAGAAAGGAAACAATGACTTCAGAAACAGAACTATTATTTGGGTGAAGTCCTTATCCAAGTTCTATCATGCTTGCTTCTATTGAATGAACTAGTAATCGCCTAGAGCCCTGAACACTTGGGGACAGCATGCAGTCCCTCCCCCCTTCTTCTCTTCTAGCTGGGTTGGCAGAACTAAAAAAAGACCCAGGACCCATCACACTCAGAGTTGCTGCAATCATTAGACATAGTAACATATAGTAACATAGTAAATGACGGCAGATAAAGGCCAGTATGGTCCATCTAGTCTGCCCAGCAAGGCTGCCTAGAGTGCTAATGGTCCAGGGCGGCCCATTGCCACTACTGCTGAATCTCTCTGGGTCCTACAGCATTGGCAGTGGCTGCAAACAGCCCAGCAGTGCTTAACTTAAACCTCCAATTAATTTAAAGCCAGAAACACATATCCCATAATTACTAACCCCAAAAATAAAGAATGTGTATACTAAAACTATTTTTTGTGGGAACAATCGCCATGAAGATGAAAACACCCTCTCGAAGCAATAATGTTCCTTTTAGTCTTTTTTTAAAACGGGGATGCAACCCCTAAAACAACAACCCTAAAAGATATTCAAATCATACAGGGTCACTTTGATTTAAATCAAACTAATTATAGCGAGAACTGAGCCAGTGTATATACATAGGGGGCTACTTAGCTTGCTTTTCCGCCATCAGACATCTAGAATTGTTCATATAGGTCCCATCGGCGGTAATAATCGTTACCCCCACAAGGCTTAGAACCGCAGGAATAACTTCCTCAATCCGCAAGGTATTCAGAAATAATAGAAATAATTAACCCAACGTTGCGTTTCGAGCTCCCGACCCTCACAGCCCTTCTTCAAAATTCCGTTGCAATTGTGAAGGAACCAACCCACCCAGGTGAACTTTTTTTGGGCTACATAGAATGACATCACTAATCGATAAACCAATCACGATCATGATCCATTCATGCTGAGGCCAGCCCAAAATTAGAGAATACTCCACCAGTCTAAGGAAGAATTTAAACCCTCCGGTGCCAGAGAGTTAAGATGATAAATCCAAAATTGTTCCCGCGACAAGAGACGCGCTCCCCGATCGCCACCCCGAAGTTTAGCTGGAACATGATCCAAAACGCTCCAGTGCAGATCCTGAAAAGTATGATGGAAATCCTGGCAATGCTGAACCACAGGTGCTGTCAAGACCTTTGTGTTGATCCGGGATCGATGTTCTTGTAGCCGTTGTTTCATACTATGAATAGTTTTTCCAATATGGAATTTATTGCAGGGACAAATCAAAACATAAACCACAAATGTGGTCTGGCAAGTCATATAGAAATTATTATAAATTTTTCGATGTGTTAGTGGATTCTCCCAAAACCGACCTTCTAATGTCGCAGTGCAAAACTCGCAATGTTGACATTGAAAATGCCCTATAGTCGACGAGGGAGGGGGTTCACTAGTAGTGTGAACCACCCAATCAGCAATATTCCAGCCCCTTTTAAAGGCCACCATAAGGGGTTTGTCAAAATTTGGATGTAAAGATAAAATGTCCCAGTGTTTCTTCAAAATGGACACAACCTCCGTAGCAAGGGGCATAAATGGCAATATCCCTACAAATTGACCCGAGTCATCAGAATTTCCTTTTTCTTCAATATCTGCAGGCAACTTCCACCACTCCGGGTGTACATGGCTTGCCCTGGAATACTCTCTATTAACAATATGTAATGGATAACCTCGCTTTCGAAGGCGCGCCTTCAAATCCATCGCCTGTCGGCGATACTCATATATAGTAGAACAAATCCGGCATAGTCGAATAAACTGACCTACTGGCAGTCCACGTCTCAGTGGCGCTGGATGGTAGCTTCTGAAATGTAACAAGGTGTTACGCTGGACTGATTTCCTGTACAATGTCGTACTAAAAGAGTTGCCACTCTTAGTCAATTTAAGGTCCAGGAACTCAATAGAATCAAGATCATACTTCGGAGTGAATTGTAAATCTTCAGACAAAGTATTAATCCAGACAAAAAATTGCTGCAATCGTTCTTCCGAGTCAGTCCAGATGAAAAACACATCGTCTAAAAATCTCATCCACATCCGTATATGTGCAAACCACCCAGATGGATAAATATATTGTGACTCAAACTCATGCATATAAAATGTTGCAATCGATGGAGCCACAGTAGCCCCCATTGCAATCCCATAAATTTGTTGGTAGAAGACATCCCCGAATCTAAAGAAATTATTTTTCAAAACCAACGATAACAGTTCCAAAACAAATTGTTTAGGTAAACGATCCGGTAAAATAAGAGGCACTGTGGCCGCCATCTGTAAAGCTGCATCTTGATTAATGTTAATTGAAGAAAAAGGAAATTCTGATGACTCGGGTCAATTTGTAGGGATATTGCCATTTATGCCCCATGCTACGAAGGTTGTGCCAAGAAACACTGGGGCATTTTATCTTTACATCCAAATTTTGACAAACCTCTTATGGTGGCCTTTAAAAGGGGCCAGAATATTGCTGATTGGGTGGTTCATACTACTAGTGAACCCCCTCCCTCGTCGACTATAGGACATTTTCAATGTCAACATTGCGAGTTTTGCACTGCGACATTAGAAGGTCGGTTTTGGGAGAATCCACTAACACATCGAAAAATTTATAATAATTTCTATATGACTTGCCAGACCACATTTGTGGTTTATGTCTTGATTTGTCCCTGCAATAAATTCTATATTGGAAAAACTATTCGTAGTATGAAACAACGGCTACAAGAACATCGATCCCGGATCAACACGAAGGTCTTTACAGCATCTGTGGTTCAGCATTGCCAGGATTTCCATCATACTTTTCAGGATCTGCACTGGAGAGTTTTGGATCATGTTCCAGCTAAACTTCGGGGTGGTGATCGGGGAGCACGTCTCTTGTCGTGGGAACAATTTTGGATTTGTCATCTTAACTCTCTGGCACCGGAGGGTTTAAATTCTTCCTTAGACTGGTGGAGTAGTCTCTAATTTTGGACAGGCCTCAGCATGAATGGATCATGATCATGATTGGTTTATCGATTAGTGATATCATTCTATGTAGCCCAATAAAAGTTCACCTGGGTGGGTTGGTTCCTTCACAATTGCAACGGAATTTTGAAGAAGGGCTGTGAGGGTCGGGAGCCCGAAATGCAACGTTGGGTTAATTATTTCTATTATTTCTGAATACCTTGCGTATTGAGGAAGTTATTCCTGCGGTTCTAAGCCTTGTGGGGGTAACGATTATTACCGCTTATGGGACCTATATGAACAATTCTAGATGTCTGATGGCGGAATAAGCAAGCTAAGTAGCTCCCTATGTATATACATTGGCTCAGTTCTCGCTATAATTAGTTTGATTTAAATCGAAGTGACCCTGTATGATTTGAATATCTTTTAGGGTCGTTGTTTTAGGGGTTGCGTCCCCATTTTAAAAAAAGACTAAAAGGAACGTTATTGCTTCGAGAGGGTGTTTTTATCTTCATGGCGATTGTTCCAACAAAAAATAGTTTTAGTATACACATTCTTTATTGTTGGGGTAACTTAAACCTCTGGCAATGCGAGGCTGTTTGGCTTACGCCCCCTCCGGCACCCGATGCTGACTTCCTGTTTGCATGGGGCGGAAGGTTTATATAAGAACTTGGGAAATCAGGGACTTCAGAAAGAGGAGAATAGTGGGAACTCAAGAACTGGGCAGATGCATGAATGTGGACTGGGGAATAGAGTAGGAACTTGGAGGAGTGAGAACTCAGGGACTGAGGAGTAGAACAAAAATCTGGTAGGAGGTCAGGGGCATTTAGGAAAGCAGTGACTCAATAAATGGATAGAACAAATAAATGGATAGAACATAGGAACATAAGAAATTCCATACTGGGTCAGACCAAGGTCCATCCAACCCAGTATCCTGTTTCCAACAATGGCCAATCCAGGTTACAAATATCTGGAAGCAGGGCCGGCCCGTCCATTGAGCGAGAATGTTGTTCGCACAGGGCCCCATGCTTACCACATTCTGGCTCAATGGGGGGCTACAGAGGGAGCTGGGGAAACCCGCACGAGGCCCCGGCTCCCTCTGCACAGCCCGCCAGCGTGAAGAGCCTTTTCCTTCATGCTGGCGGCTGTTTCAATGAAGCTTTGAATGCAGGGAGAGGTTAAAGGGCATTGCCTTAAACCTTTCCCGGCATTCGTGGCTTCATTGAAACAGTCGTCAGCATGAAGATAAAGGCTCTTCATGCTGGCAGGCTGTGCAGAGGGAGCCGGGGCCTCGCACGGGCTTCCCCGGCTCCCTCTGCAGCCCCTTAGACGGTGTGGGGCTCTTTGGAGGGGGGGTGACTAGGACTGGATGGGCTGTGATGGGGGGACAGACTGAAATGGTCTGTGATGTGGGGGGGGGGGGAATGGACTGCAATTGGGCTATGATGGGGGACGGACTGCAAGTGGGCTGTGATGGGAGGAAACGGACTGGAAATGGGCTGTGATGGGCTGTGATGTGGGGGGGGGGGAAACGGACTGCAATTGGGCTGTGATGTGGGGGGGATAGGACTGCAAATGGGCTGTTATGGAGGGGGAACGATTGAAATGGGCTATGATGGTCGGGGGAACTTGGACTGGAAATGGGCTGATGGGGGCTGGAATAGGACGAAGTGGGCTGATAAGGGGGCTAGGATTGGAAATTGGCTGATGGGGGAGTTTGGAGTGGAAATGGGCTGATGGGGGACTGGAATGGAACTGGAAAAGAGCATATGGGGGGCTAGGACTGGAAATGGGCTGATGAGGAGCTGGAATAGGACTAGAAATGGGCTGATGGGGGGAACGTGGACTGCAAATGGGTGGTGGGCTGGAATAGGACTGGAAATGGGCTGATGGGAGTTGGAATAGGGCTGGAAATGGGCTGATGGGGGAGCTTGGAGTGGAAATGGGCTGATGGGGGCTGGAATGGAACTGGAAAACAGCATATGGGGGGCTAGGACTGGAAATGGGCTGATATGGAAGCTTGGGAGACTGGGACTAGAAGGGGACAGATGCTGGGTGGGTCTAGAACTATAAGGGAGCTGATTTGGGGGGAGGACTAGAAAGGGATGGGGTATGAGAATGGAGAGGGGAAAAGATATTTTGTGTGGGAGGGAAGAAAAGTCTATGATGGGCCGGGTATTGGAAGAGTAAGTGGAGATTGAGAATGGAAGGGTGAAATTTGAGTGGATGATAAAGGAATAAGGAAAGAAATGGAGGAAAGAGCAAAAGGGGAAAGATCAGTATGTTAAAGCAGAAATAGAGAAAAAATTTGGAAAAAAATCTAAAAGAGAAGAAAGGACAAATGGATAACTCGCAGAAGACACAAAGAAACCAGAAGAAAGTGACTGGAGCAATTGTAACTGAAAAATAAAATGCACAAGCAACAAAAGGTAGAAAAATACTCTTTTATTTTGAATTTATTAACTGGAGTATATCAGCTGTGGGAAATGTGCATCATTAACGTCTTTTGTGTTTTGTTTAGTACAAGAGGAAATTAATTTATAGTTCTATTTCTCCAGTGTTGTTGTACATCCCAAGTTTGGCTTTTGGGGTTCCCAGTTTAATTATTGTCTTCCTATTTTTAAATTGTGATCCCTTGTTCTTTGGTGACGGTCTATGTTCTGCATTTTAACCAAGCTGAGGTATTCTGTTCATGTAGTTTCTATTTGACAGTGCCACTTCTTCTCTTTTCCCAGTAGGAGATGCATTGGTATTCTCTGAGATGTATTGGCTTAATATTTGCAGCGTTGCCTTTTGATAGGTAGGGTTTGGTGCTTTGTGAGTCCTGGCAGAGCTGTTATGATATGGTGGATTTGCTATGAGTTCTAAATGGTCAGTGTTTATAGTACTTCCTAATGGACCTGGCTGTTGGCACTGGACTATAGTAACGTAGAAATCTGTTAGTCTTTCTTTATCCAGACACTCATTAAGAAGCATGTTTACTAAAAATGCATGTTAACATTATGCAAATATTTATGCATATGAGGCTCCCTATGAAAATGAGGACCCGCAATTAATCTCCGCACATGGCCCCGCACCTCCCTTGGGCCGCCCCTGTCTGGCAGGGTCCCAAAAAGGCATACAGGTTCCACAATGCTTGCCCTGTGGATTTCTCGGGTCCTCTTTAATAATGGTTTCTAGATCTTTTCTCCAGGAACTTGTCCAAACCTTTCTTAGACCCAGCTACACTTCCAGTTTTCACTACATCCTTCGGTAATGAATTCCAGAGTTTCACTATGCATTGAGTGAAAAAATATTTTCTCTTATTAGTCTTAAATGGGTTACATTGTAGCTTCATTGCGTGTCCCCTAGTCTTTCTGCTTTTGATGGTGTAAACAACTGATTTAATTTATAGACCTCTATCATATCTCCCCTCAGTCATCTCTTTTCCAAGTTGAAAACCTCTAACCTTTTAAGTCTTTCCTCATAGGAGTATCCTTTCATCCCATTTACCATACTATTTGGTGGCTCTTCTCTGCACCTTTTCTAATTCTGTTATATGCTTTTTAAGATGTGGCAATCAGAACTGCACACAATATTCAAGGTGTGGTTACAACATGGAACAATACAAAGGCATTATAATATTCCTTTCCTTATGATTCCTAGCTTTTTATTTGCTTTTTTGGCTGCCGCTGCACACTGAGCAGAGGGTTTCAACGTATTATCCACAATTACACTAAATCTTTTTTCTTGTGTGGTTGTTCCTAATGTGGAACCTCGCATCATGTAGCTGTCGTTTGGGTTGTTCTTTCCTAGGTGCATAACTTTCTACTTGTCCACATTAAATTTCATCTGCCATTTGGACGTCCAGTCTTCCAATTTATCAAGGCAATTTTTCACAATCCTCTTGCATTTTAACAACTTTGGATAATTTTGTGTCATCTGCAAATTTGATCACCTCACTCGTTATTTCCATTTTCAAGTCATTTATGAATATGTTAAAAAGCAGCAGGCTCAGCACAGATCCCTGGGGCACTCCACTATTCACCTTTTTCCATTGAGAAAATTGGCCATTTAGCCCTACTCTCTACTTGCCATCTTTTAATCAGTTCCTTATACACAATACTACACTGACTCCAATCCCATGATTTTTTATTTGGCCAGGAGTCTCTCATGAGGGACCTTGACAAAGGCTTTCTGAAAATCCAGAGACACTATATCAATCAGCTCACATTTGTCTACTTGTTTATTCACACCTTCAAAAAAATATAACAGATTAGTAAGACAAGACTTTCCTTGGCTAAATCCATGTTGGCTTTCTCTCATTAAACCATGACTATCTACATCTTCAGTAATTTTGTTCTTTATAATGGTATCTACCATTTTGTCTGGCACTGACGTCAGGCTCATCAATTGTAGTTTCCCAGATCAGCCCTGGAACCATTTTTAAATATTGGCATTACATTGGCCATTTTCCAATCTTCAGGTACTACAGATGGTTTTAATGATAGTTCACAGATTTCTAATAGTAAGTCTGCAGTCTCATATTTCAGTTTTTTCAACACCCTTAAATGTATACCATCCAGTCCAGATGATTTACTACCCTTCAATTTATCAAATACTTATAATACATCTTCCCGGTTTAGCAATATTTCTTTCAATTATTTCAACTATCACCTGTAAATACCATTTCAGGCATGGGTAACTTCCCACCATCTTCTTCAGTAAAGACTGAAGCAAAGAATTCATTCAGTTTCTCCGCTATGGCCTTGTCCTCTCTTAATGCCCTTTTATCCCTCTATCATCTAATAGTCCAACTGACCCTCTCACAGGTTTTTTGCTATGAATGTACTTTAAAAAGGTTTTATTTTGTGTTTTTGCTTTCATGGTAAACTGTTTTTCAAATTCTGTTTTTCCATCTAACTTGATAGTGCTTTTGTTGTTTCCCATTTTCGTTATTTGGCTACTTTTTCCATTTCCTGAAAGATGCTTTTTTGGCTACATTAGCCTCTCTGATCTTGTCTTTAAACCATTATGCCAATTTTTGGCCTTCATTCTACTCTTCTTAAAGCATGGAATACATCTGGTCTGGGCTTCCAAGATAGTATTTTTAAACAACGCCCATGCTTGATGTAAATGTTTAACCTTTGCAGCTGCAGTTTTTTCTTAATTATTTTACTCAGTTTATCAGCCTGCCTTTAAAAAGTTAGAAGGTAGTACTGTAGATTTCCTTGCCATGCTGCTTCCATTTATTAAATCAAATGCAATCATGCTATGATCACTACTGTCAAGTGGCTCTAACATCCTTATCTCTTGCACCACATCCAGTGCTTCACTATGGACTAGGTCCAAAATAGCTTTCCCTCTTGTCATTTCATGAACCAGCTGCTCCAAGAAGCAGTCTTTATTTCATCTAGAAACTTTATCTCTCTACCATGTCCTGCTGTGACTGACCCAGTCGATACCGGGATATTGAAATCACCCATTATTGTTGTAACCTTTGTTAGCTTCGCTGATTTCTTTTAGCATTTCATCATCCAGCTGTTCATTCTGGCCATGCGGTCAGTAGTATATCCCCACTGTCATCACCTTTCCCTTTTTACATGGAATTTCTATCCATAGAGATTCTACAGTGTATTTTGTTTCCTGCAAAACTTTAATCCTGTGTAACTCAATGCACTTTCCAACATAGAGCACAACCCCTCCACCAGGTTGATCTACCTTATCATTACTAATATGGTTATCAGTTGATAGGGAACATTTGGAATCTTTTAGCTTTGTACTTAAGGACTTCTGGGTTACTTTTATCTTTATTGGAACCTTTCTGTCATAATGCCCTAACTTCCCTCTTTTGCTGGTATCCTTCAAGGATACATTGTTCCGAACATGCACTCTTGGGCGACTGTCAAGTTTGCCTTATCATTTAGTTTAAAAGCTGTTCTATCTCCTTTTATAGATTAATGCCATATGCAGCTTGGTTCCATCCCAGTTAAAGTGTAGCCCATCCCTTTGGAAAAACCCTTCCTTCCCCAGAATGTTGAACTTCCTACATAAAAGCCTAAATTTGGCCTCCAGATCTTCCCTCCCACACTTTCCTATGTCATTGGTATAAACATGTACCAAGACAGCAGAATCCTCCCAGCACTATCTAAAACCTTGTCTAGGTGCCATGTGTGGTCCGCTACCTTTGCACCAGGCAGGCATGTTACAAGCGATCCTCATATCCACCAGCCACTCAGTTATCGATATGCCTAATGATTGAATCACCAAATATTATGGCCATCCTAACCCTTCCCTCATAGGTACATGGCCCTGGGGAACCTTCTCGGTGTGAGAGGGTTTTACATCACCTGGAGGACAGGTCCTATTTACAGGATCACTTCCTGCCACTTCAAAGTTATGCTCTCCTTTCATGTGACATCTCTCCTCCATGGCAACTGAGAGGTTGACAGACTGGAGTTGGGACTTGAGTAGTACGTCCCTGTAGGTCTCATTTATATATCTATCTTCCTTATGTCATCCAAGTCTGCCACTCTAGCCTCCAGAGATCAGACTCATTCCCTGAGGGCAAAGAGCTCCTTGCACCTAATTCACATGTAAGACTCCTCACCAACTGGGAGAAAATCGTAGATGTGACACTAAATTCAAAAGACTGGATAGCCCCCATCCCACTGCTGGACTGCTGTCCGCATCTTAGTTTTAAGGATTTGTTTAGCTATTTAAGCTGTCTACTTAAGGTTGCTGGGGATACCTGTACTGATACAATGATACCTAACAACTTTAAGAGACTTTGTTCACCTCAAGATTAATTAATCTATTCCTGGTGAGGATAACCAGCTGAAGGTTAACCAGAAAGTGAATTTGACAACCTCTTCCCCTTTAATAGGTTTAAGAGTTTATAAAGCTATACCTGGGGTGGGTGGAAGGGAAAGAGCACCTAGTAAAAGTTAGCGTGCTACATAGTGCCCTGAACCGTGCTTCTAAGGTAATCTCTTAACAATTTCCTGGGTGTTTCACACAGCCCTTGATTTGATAGAGGGAGCCTTTCAAATTGACCCTTTGAGCTGTCACTTGGCTTTAATACGTATTTAAAATAATTTCATAGGTCTTTTGCCCTCTAACTGTAAGGCTTCTTTGTAAATGTCTCCAGAAACAATTTCTTTCTTTCTACTCAAAGAATATTTACCCTATTCTTTCTTCTGTGCAAAACTATACTCTAATTTGATTTAAATTAAAAGCTCCCTGCTGTTACTGACTGAGGTTTAAATTAAAATTAAAATCTCTCTGGTGTTACTGAGCCCTGATTAAGTTAACAAATACACTGGATTTTAAAATACACAGGTTTATCAGCTTTAACCCAAATAATTCCCTTTTCCCCAAGATTTAAAGAATCTCCCAGAAGTAAATACTTACAAGTGCAGATTTATTTCCAGCTGTAGCAGTCCATTTTAGTAGTTCTTCAAGACTACCAAAACATAGGGTGCATGAGTGGATAGCTAGTAACAAAGCTGTGGATATAGAATGGAATAAGAGGTGGAAGGTGGGAAGGGGCTGATGAAAGAGTGAGAGGAGAGCATACCTCCTTAGAAAACAGAATAATAAGAAGAGCAAACCTCAACATGCTTCAAATTCCTAACTCTGTGAGAAACCTGAAACAAATAACAACCAATACTGCCTTCTCTTATTATGCACCAAGGCAATGGAACAAGCTACCTCCTAACTTAATAGAGATTAAAGACCTTCGTTCTTTCAGGAAGGAGCTTAAAACATATCTCTTCACCCAACACTACTACAGCTTACAGTCCACACTTGATCATATAACACAAGAATACACGACGCAACTGACACAAGTTTATCCTACCTAATTCAAAGTATCACTCCCCATTCCATATCTTCATTGATAAGTGTACATTGTCCTACCATATGATAATCAACTCATCAATGCTGCTCTTATATAACTCTCTGTAAATAGTAAACAACTGTTGTAAATAGTTCTCTGTAAATAGTTAAATTGCTAAATAGTTAAACATGTTCCATGTATCATAGTTACTTCTTGTGCCAAAATATTCTATGTAACTCAATGTTCAATGGTTTTTAACTTGTTCTCTGTAAACTGCTCCTGATCTCTGGAAGGGGCGGTATAGAAAAGCACACAAATAAATAAATAAATAAAATAAATAAAATATTAGTGCTATGAAGAGGGTGAGAGGTGGCACTAGAAAACTGATAAGTATGCAAAGGTCAAAAGAGAAAGACTGAGGACTGGGAAAGAAAATAGTGGTAAGGCAGAAAAATGGGAGAAATAGAAGATTGCAGATAGGGAAGATGCAAGGTGTGGAAAGGTTATTCAGATGGTGAAATAAAGAGATTGTGATGGGACAGTATGACGGGGTAACTAGAGGGAATGGGAAAGCTAGGTGGGATGAGAGGAGCTAGGTGGGGTGAGAGAAAAAGGGAATGGTTTAGGAGAATCAAAAGGGGATGATCTGAGAAAATCAAAAGGACACAGCTGTTGAGGAAAGGACAAGGGAGGGTGATGATGGGGAGATGAAGAAAAGAGGTGGGTGGGGAGGTGAAGGGATGGTATGGGGAGAACTGGAGGGTGAGATAGGGAGAAAAAGATGGATGAAATCTAGGTATGAATAAATACAGAGACACAGAAAAGTGAAACATAAGATGAAAGTGAATGATCAATGTCAGAAACAATATAGGAGAAGGTGTGAAGAAAAAAGAAAGGAGACTGGTAAATGAGTTAGTCTACCTTCTTATGTTTTCAGTTCAGATTTTGTCTGTATATTTCTACAGCCCTCCTGCCAGATGGTTCCACAACTTGCAAAGAGTTTAGCTTTCTTCCAGTTTCTGAAAGCCTGGTGTAAATTCTCTCAACACAGGGAGCAGACCCATCTCTTCAGGGCCATAAGTGTAGAACATTCTCACAAAAACATCATACAACCTACAGATATGTTCCAGACAGCAAGTGAATTATTGTAAAAGTTGAGTCATCCTTATCAAAGCAAGAAAGTCAAGAAAATGGTTTCTTAGCTGAAAACAACAAGGCAATATGTTTCTGCTACGATGGAAGAAATAAGTAGTGTGGTTCTCACCTTTTTTGTTTGACCAATGCAATGTATTTCTTGACTACCATTCAGGAGCTGATACTCCCTTCCTTAGGTCAGAACAGAGTAAGCAAAAGAGGACAATACTAAAAATAAAAGTGAATCATGAAAAGTATTCCAATAATAATCTAAAAGGGAAAAATGGAGGGAGTGGAAATGCAATGCATTCTTTAAAATCTGACAGTGACAATAGTTATATACTGTGACCCACTAGCTGGCCCAGAGGCTAAGGAATGCTTGGACAGCTTGATGGGCCAATATTTTACTGGCAGTTATGTCCCCGGGAAGGCAGTAGCAAAGCCTTCTGGTTTCCGTAGTTTGTACCTTGTACCAATAATTGTAGTTGAGGTAGAGGGTAAGGTTTAACTTGGGTTTTATTCCCCGTCCGGGGCGGATTCAAAACCATGGAACAAAAGAAATATAGACCATACGTCTGGTAACAATCAAAGGAAAATACTGGAACAAAAATAAGCTTTCTTCAGCATTAATTAAACAGCACAAAAGTAACAAACAGTTTTTTCCACTCACGTGTAAACTTGCAGCTGTTTCTTCAATCAGCACTTCTTGCTGCTTTAGCATAGAGAATTTATACAATTTGACAAAGTGTAAGTACAGTCCATTTCTATACCCTCTGAAATATCTTCAGGAAATTCCACTTGCATTTCTCCCTCGTCAGACAGAACTTCTGGCTCCAAAATGCCTTTTTAAGTTAAACTGTCTCTGCCGAGGAGTGAACAGATTCTCTTCTTCCACTATCCTAGTGGCTTGTGGGAAATCACTGTAATGTTTGTATTTAGAGTCCTGAGCTCTACATAGCTCTTCATATGTGCAGAGGAAGTCTGGGTGTTCTAAATCTCTTCTACTAGGGAGAATACGTCTCTCTCTAGATCCTAATGCTTCCTGCTTTCTATGACGTGTATAGCTCTGTTCTGTTCCCCTTCTCTCACGGCGTTTTTCTGACTCCAGCCAATGTGCCTCAGGGTAAGAACTTTTCCCTTCTGCTTGCCGGGAGTTGAATTGTTTGTAGCTTGTAAGCTTAGCTGTAGGACTGCCCTTCCTTATTGCCTCACTGCAATACTCCAGAGGATACTGGGAGGATATACATTGCTGTTCCCCACATCTTCTTTGCAAGTCACCAACCTCTGACTCCTTGGAGCTTTTCCTTGGCTCTGTCCTCACAGCTCTCTCACGAGTTCCTTCCTGAGCTCTCTCTCGTGTTCTCAGTCCCTCTCGTGTGTTCCTTCCCTCTTGGGTTCTCCCACGTGTTCTATCTGTTGGTGAGTGAGTCCTCAATATATTGCACTTGGTGTTAGCCTGGGCTCCGCCTCCCTGCAGGTGCTCTCTATTCTCTAATGAGCTCTGAGCTCCGTCTCTGCTCGGGCGTTCCCTAACACCTTGTGAGTGTGTTTTCCACCATTGCTCTTGGCAACCCTTTCCCATTTGTGAAGCTGAGCTGTCATTTTCCCTGCTGTTTTGCTCACTTTCCCTTACCTCCATGGGCTCTGCTGGCGTTACCTCGTGACAATACATATGTTATCAAACTTGGTTTTATTATATTATTCCTTCCAAATCCACAGACTATTTTGGCACTGCTCCATTCAAACTGTCCCTTCTCACTCCTGTCCAGGTTAGAGACCTACATAGAGACAACACAGATGCATATGTGTGCACACAGACAGAAGCCACTGTCCAGGGCTTGGAATAAATTCCATGAGTCATACTCAGCTCATGCTTTCCCCACTTAGTTCCTTAGTCCTTAGTTCCAAAATATCTGATCATTTGAACTTTAAAAGTTGCATATATTTATGGATTGTTTTAAAATTTTCTTTCAGTAGCCTTATTACAAGGTTATTGATGCAAGTGCTTCCCCATGGAGGTGTCCCTTGGTTTATTTTATAAGCTCTAACATTAACACTAGCATTAGCATTCATATTATCAGGCCATTTCCTCCTCATGCACAGGTTAAAAACCTGTTAGCACACGAGTAAAGTTTAGAATCCTTTTATGAATAAGCCTGTGTATGAGACAAAAAGAAACTAAGTGAAGAGGGATATGATCCATCTGAAAAAAAGTGAACTTCTTGTCACTCTACTAAAGGGCTCATATGACACACCCACATAGTAACATAGTATATGATGGCAGATAAAGACCAGCATGGTCCATCTAGTCTGCCCAGCAAGGCAGCAAGAGTAGGTGCACTTGCAGCTCCGTGCAGATCACTTCTCCCCATGCCTTTGTTTAGGGGTGTACCCACCGCTCCATGTAGGTCACCCCTATTTGTTCGGATAGAAGAGATAATTATGCTTATTTTGATTTTATCCTGTTGCTATAAAGGGATTCACTATGTCTGTCCCATGCCATTTTGAATTCTGTCACTGTGTTTGCCCCCACCACGCCATCGGAAGGGCATTCCAAGCATCCATCACCCTTTCAGTGAAAAAGTATTTCCTGACATTGCCTTTCAGTTTACCCCCTTGCAGCTTCATGTTATGCCCTCTAGTTTTACAGCTTCCCAGTATTTGGAAGAGGTTTGTTTGTCTATTAATATTCTTTAAGTATTTAAAGGTCTGAATCATATCTCCCCTGTCCCTCCTCTCCTCCAGAGTGTACATATTGACGTCTTCAAGTCTCTTCTCATAAGGCTTCTGATGCAGGCTCCGAATCATTTTGGTCGCCTTCCACTGAACCACTTCCAGCCTTTTTATATCCTTTGCGAGATACAGTCTCCAAAACTGAACACAATATTCCAAGTGAGGCCTCACCAGAGACTTGTACAGTGACATTAGTTCCTCTTCCTTTCTGCTGGTCATTCCTCTCTGTATGCAACCCAACATCCTTCTGGCAATTGCCACCGCCTTGTCACACTGTTTCACCACCTTGAGATCATCAGAAACGATCACACCTAGGTCTTTATCCTGGTCCATGCGCATCAGTCTCTCGCCCCCTATCACATACAATTCCCTTGGATTTCTGCTTCCCAAGTGCATGACACTGCACTTCTTAACATTAAATCTTAACTGCCAAGCATTAGACCATTCATCCAGCTTTTGTAGATCTTTCCTCATATTCTGCACTCCCTGAGCGGAGTCCGCTATGTTGAAAATTTTGGTATCATCTGCAAAAAGACAGACTTTTCCATTCAGCCCTTCAGCAATATCACTTACGAATATATTGAACAGTACCGGTCCCAAGACCGAACCCTGGGGCACACCGCTAATCACCTTCCTTTCATCCGAGTGGGTTCCGTTTACCAGAACCCGCTGTTGTCTGTCAGTCAACCAATTTCTGATCCAGTTCACCATCTTGGGATCCATCCCTAAGCTGTTGAGTTTATTGATAAGCCTCCTATGAGGAACAGTATCAAAGGCTTTGCTGAAATCTAGGTAGATCACATCCATCGCACACCCTTGATCTAGTTCTCTGGTCACCCACTCAAAGAACTCAATCATATTTGTTTGGGAAGATCGTTTTTTGGTAAAATCATATTGCCTCAGATCAGGCAAACCTGTTGGTTTCGAGGAAGTCCGCTATTCGCTCTTTCAGTAGCACCTCCATTACTTTTCCCGCCACAGAGGTAAAGCTTACTGGCCTGTAGTTTGTCACTTCTTCCCTATTACCACTTTTGTGGAGAGCTACCACATCAACCCTTCTCCAGTCCCGTGGAACTTCTCTTGTCTCCAAGGATCTATTAAAAACATCCTTTAAAGGCCCTGCAAAAACTTCTCTGAGTTCTTTCAGTATCCTGGGGTGTATCCCATCTGGTCCCTTAGAGTTGTCCACTTTCAATTTTGCAAGCTTTTCTAACACATCATCTTTTGTGAATGGTGTGGTATCTACTCCATTCCGATTTGTATATTTGTCAGTCACAGGTGGTCCTTCTCCAGGATTTTCTCTAGTGAAAACAGAGCAGAAGTATTTATTTAGCATTGTCGCTTTTTCAATGTCACTTTCCACTAATCCGATCCCAGCACTTTTGAGTCCTGCAATTCCACCTCTGATTTTCCTCCTCTCCCGAATATACCTGAAAAAAGTCTTGTCACGACACTTCACATCTTTAGCCATCTTTTCTTCTGCCTTTGATTTTGCTATCCTTATTTTTTGTTTTGTCTCTTTTAGTATGATCTTGTATTCTTTTCTGTGTTCCTCTGTTTGCGAGCTTCTGAATTTTGTGAAAGCTGTGTTTTTGCCTTTATTTGTGCAGCCACTTCTTTGGAGAACCAAATAGGTTTCCTTTTCCTCTTGTTTTTATTTACTTTCCTTACTATCTGTTGCACGTTTTATTGCTTTCTTTAGTTTAGTCCATGGCAATTCCACTTCTCTTAACCCCTCCCACCCTACCAACTCCTCCTTCAGGTACTTGGCCATTTTACTAAAGTCAGCATTTTTGAATTCTAAGACTTTGGGTTCGCTGTGATTGGATTCCACCTTGGCTTTTATTTCAAACCACACCGTGTGATGATCGCTGCTGCTCACATAGGCACCCACCTGGATATTCGACAAGCTATCTCCATTGGTGAGCACTAAATCCAGCATGGAGCTCTCCCTGGTTGGTTCCCATCACCATTTGTTTAAGTAACGCATCTTGGAAAGCATCCACAATTTTTTTACTTCTTTCCGGATTTGCAGAAGGAGCACTCCAATCCACATCGGGTAGATTAAAGTCACCTACAGATCTGCACTACCTACTCAATTCCTCCCAACAAGGTCCGTGCCGACTCAACGGCCCGGGTACCCAGAGGGCAGCTCCAACTAGCACTCACCAACATAGAACTGCTGGTGTTTCAACTGCTGCTTCTGCTGGGAGTCTCGATGTCACTTTCGCTCTCAGTCTCGGCCCCGACCCATCTCTTCCTTCGCTGGGAACCGGGGAGAAGTTGGGCATCGGGCTGTGGTTTCCGGAGACTGTCAAGGAGGCATCGACTGAGCCTGTGTCTCTTAGATTTCATCAAGGAATATCTCTCTGGAGATCTCAAAATAGCTTATTTAATATACAGTGAAAGTGCTGTTAAAGAATTGAATCTCTTAAAGGCTTCCAAACAAAAAGGCTTGAGCATAACTGCCATAAGATCAGGGCAATACAGGCAGCTAATCAGAGGTAATCACAAAAGAAGCCCCTCGGCGGCAAGAGTTCTACCTCTCCCGGTTCCTGTACGGTGCCACCCTGCTGTTGCTGAGCTTTTTCCTTGGTATCCTGTGGGTAAAACTGGCCGGCAGCTGTTGGACGGAACCTAGCCCAAAGCAGTTGCCAATTGACTGTGAGGGCAGGCAAAACTCTTACATTCTTGCTTCCTGGTGAATCACTGCTACAATAGGCTGGCATTTATCGCAATTACCAATCATTAATATTTGGACTATGTTTTGTTGTTGGATTTTTCAGCCCTTATTGATAGTTCTTTTGTTCTTGAATATCCCTATTTGTTTGTTTAGTTGACTGGGCCTATATTCTGCTTTTCTACCAGTCATAGCAGTGTACTTTTAGGACCCTCCGGTGCCAGTATTTCCATCCAGATTGATGGCTAAGCCAGCTCCCGCCTCCCAGAAGTGACACAATCATGCTCCCATGATCGTATCCTTTCCAGATTCCCCTGGTGCCAATATTTCCACCTAATTTCTGTTGATTGCTAACCTTGCTCTCGCCTCTTGGAAGCAAGGTAACCACGTTCCTGTGGTCACGACATTCCACGTATTCTGACAGGTATTTTTGTTTTGTGTGCTGCTGCTCTTCTCGGTGGCATGGCAGCTATCCCCGTGCATTGGGGACAGGGGCGGCTCAAGGCAATCTGCTGCCTGAGGCGAAGAATGAGATGGCGCCTCCCCCCTTAGAGGGGGTGGGGCTTTTTCAGAACTCCAATCAGGGACTGAACCAAACCAAAAAGCCAATTAGATTATATGGAGAGAATGCAAGATGTTTGCACACAGGGCCGTACCAAGCTGCAATCGCGCTCTGTGCAATTTGCAGCTTGGGCACGCGCCCCTCTCCTCCCCCCATACCTCCGTCCAGTGCTGCCTGCTCTTTCCCTGCTGCCTCCGCCCTCTGTTTTTTTCACAGCGGCACTGGTAGCAGGGAAAGAGCAGGTAGTGCTGGACAGAGATATGGGGGAGGAGGAGGGGGGCATGCATCCGATCTGAAAGGCGCCGGCACTTTAAGCAGATCTGTCCCTCCCTGCTCTGACATCGCGTTGGAGGAGGGAGGAACCAGAACTGCTTAAAGTGCTGCGAAAAGGCTTGGGGGCGCATTTCAGCTGCCTGCTATTGTCCTGCCAGCGGTTATGGTTCTTGCTTTTTCTTTTTCAACATATATTTTACGTCCACAGTGGGTGCAGAGCAGAACCAGGGCATTCACCCACAGAACTCAATATTTAAAAAAAAAATCTGATTCTGATCATCTCACTAACAACAACAACCACCACTATTCTCCAATACCAGGCATATTGTGAACTAATACAAAACCCTACAACAAAGAGCAAACCTACCATACCATACCATATCAGCACAAACTTCCAAAACTCACATAAGGAGCCCATTCAAAAAAAGTGTCACTGTAAATACTACAGTGGGCCTTGGAACATCCATACACCTATCTGAAAAGCTGAACAAGTCAAATTACTACAGTACAATATGGATCTTTATGTACAAACTCCATGTTAACAGAACACCTGGCCTCAGTGACACACTCACAACATCAACCCTCATCAAGTACCATAATCTAAAATAAAAATAAAAATAAAAATATGTAAACAACATTTAAACTGAAACCCCAAGAAGCCAGAGTCCACATGCAGGCAACATCAGATAAATAAGAGATGAAGTTCTCCAATACTGTGTAAAATATAAAGATAGCACAAAGTCCAATCACTAAAATGAAATAAAAATATTTTTTCTACCTTTGTTGGCTGACCATTTTAATCTCTGATCATGCTGGTCCCGATCTGAGGCTTCTGCTTTCCTGTCTTTTCTTTAGCTCTCTTTCTGTGGTCTATGGTACATCTGCCATTTCTTATCTCTTCTTTTGTTTTCTTCACTTCTTTCCATCAGCCTGTTTTCAGTCCCCGCAACCCTTCCCAGTATCAGCCCCTTTCCAGTCCTCCCTCCTGGTACCTTCCAATGTCAACTTGCATTCCCATGACTGCCACTGGTGTCCATTCCCTTCCAGTCCCCCTCCTTCCCCAGTGTCCAGCTCCTTCTAGTCCAAATATCATGGCAGCCCCTCTCAGCATCCACTCTCTTCCAGTCCCATTCTCCCATCCCCTCGCATCAGCCCATTTGTAGCCCTAGCCCCCAGTTTTCTTCTAAGGCCAGCAGCTCCCCTCCCCACCATCAGCCCATTCCCAGTTGAAGCCCCCCAATCAGCACACTTCCAGTACTAGTCCCCCCTCAACCCCATTACCAGTGCTAGCCTCCCCTAGTCAGCCCATTATCAGTCCTACCCCATTACCAGTCCTAGCCTCCCCTAATCAGCTCATCTCCAGTGCTAGTCCCCCCTCAGCCCATTACCAGTGCTAGCCTCCCCTAATCAGCCCATTACTAGTCCTATCCCCCATCAGTCCATTACCAGTCCTAGCCTCCTCTAATCAGCCCATTTCCAGTCCTAACCTCTCCAATCAGCTCATTTCCAGTGCTAGCCCCCCCCCCCCATCAGTCCATTACCATTCCTACCCCCATCAGCCCATTACTAGTCCTAGCCTTCCCTAATCGGCTCATTTTCAGTGCTAGTCCCCCCTAATCAGCCCATTACCAGTCCCAGCCCCTAACTCAATGAGTTCATTCCCAGTCCTAGCCTTCCCTAATCAACCCATTACCAGTCCTAGCCCTCCCCCCCGATCTGTCCATTACCAGTGCTAGCCCCCCCATCAGCCCATTATAATCCTAACCCGCACTGTCCCTCCCCTCTGTCCAGCATTTATCCTCTGTCTGTCCAGTATGCCCCCCTGTCTCTCCCCTTTGTCTAGTACTTGTCCCCTTGTCTCCCCCTTTGTCCAGTATGTCTCCGTCTCCCCCTTTGTCCAGTATTTGTCCCCTGTCTCCCATTTTGTCCCCCATCTCTCACTTTTGTCTCTTCTTGTCCTCCTCCTGTCCCCACTCCCTCCACCTGCACCTCTCATCCGGCGGCGGTGGGGGCACTCTGGCTGTTTTAATTTTAGATTTTGCCGCCTCTGCCCTGCCTCTGCCTTCCCGCTGCATTTTTTTTACTCAAGAATGTTTGCAGCAAAAAAAAAAAAAAAGCGGCGGGAAGGCAGAGTAAGGGCAGAGGCGGCAAAATCTAAAATTAAAACAACCGGAGTGCCACCGCTACACAAATCAGTCTGATTGCTTGCAGCGATCAGGCTGATTTGTTAAATGCCGGCAGCACTCCAGTTGTTCCTGCTGGATGAGAGGGAACCCTTGTCAGTTCCCTTCCAGCCTCCTCCTTCCCAGCCCCCTCTTCCCCCAATGTCATCCCCATTGCAGACCCCACCTTCCCTTCACGTCAATTCCCTTCCAGCCCCCCCTGTCAGCCCAGTTGCAGACCCCACCTTTCCCTTGTCAATTCCCTTCCAGCCCCCTCCCTCCCTCCTGTCAGCCCCGTTGCAGATCCCACCTTTCCCTTGTCCCCTGCCCCCTCCTCCCAATCTCCCCATGTCTGCCTGCTACTGCCCCCACTGTAGTTCCTATGCCACCTCCTTCTGCAGCCATGGCTCCCTGCCTCTACGGGAAGCGTGGCTGTGCTGGTGAAGCCGGTGCAGAGCCTTCCCATCTCTCGGAGGGCTCCATGCAGCATTGTCCCGCCCCCAGAGGAAGTGGTAACAACTTCCTCTGGGGGTGGGACAATGCTTCATGGAGCCCTCTGAGAGACGGGAATGCTCCTCACCGGCCTCACCAGCACAGCCGCAGTTCCCTAAGAGGCAGGGAGCCGCGACTGCAGAAGAGGAAGAAGTTAGGCGGTGAGTTTGCCGCTGCCGAGAAGCACTAACAACTTGTGCGCTTTTTTTTTTTTTTTTTTTTAACTTGAAGGTGAAGTGAGGCGGCTGTTTTGGGGGCATTTGCCGCCCTCAAAACTTTGCTGTCTGAGGCAGCCGCCTCACTTCGCCTCATTATAGAGCCACCCCTGATTGGGGATGACGGCCCTGCTGCTCTACTACATTCCTACTAGGTCTTGTTGCACGTACTCCTGCTAACCTTGTGCCTTGTAATCGTTACAGACCTCCCACTCTTCATTGCCCCTCCCCTATATCCACTCTGGCTCTCAGTATGGCATTACTGAATTGTCAGTCCCTCCAAGCAAAATCACTATTAGTTTATGATCTTTTGCAGGAACATTCCTTAGACATGTGTTTCCTCACAGAAACCTGGCTTAAAGAGGGTGACAGTCCCCTTTTAAACAGATGTCTACCTTTGAGGTACTCTGCCTTCTCAACACCCAGGCTGGGTAGGTGTGTGGGGGGGGGGGGGAGTGGCACTTCTCTATCATTCATTATCATCACTGAAGTTAGAGCTGCTTTAGTTCATTATTCTGAATCTCTTTTCCTGCAACTCCAATTGTCCCCACCTCTTTATTTCCTTCTGCTTTACCTTCCCCCTTCCCTTTCCACTGACTTATGGGATATGGCAATGCAGACTATTTCTGAAACCGCCCTAACCTATTCTAATCTTATTATTTTTGGTGACTTCAATGCCAATTTGGATTCACCTCTCAGGCCCAGAGATCGTGCTTTCCTCAATCTATTGAATGACTTGTCTCTTATACAGCATGTTCCCTGTTCAGCCCATAGTGTAGGTCATACGTTACACCTGGTCATTGCCCCATCTTCTTCCGGTCTTATTCTATCCTCCTTTTCAGCCCTTGCGATCCCTTGGTCAGATCATCATTGCATCTTATTTTCTACTTCTTTCTCAGTCACAGCTGCTGATTTTGCTAATCCCCAGCTATTCCGTCGCTTATGCCATCATATTACTCCAACAACAGTGCTTGCGTTTCAACCTGCACAAACCCTGTTCCCTTCAGATTTTGCATCTCAGTCACCTAGTGCTCACATTTGCACCTGGAATTCTGTGCTTACTGCCTCTCTGGATAAGTTGGCCCCCTTCTGCCCCTTCCCTACCTCAGCAAACTGTGTTTGTTCCCCTTGGTACCACCCAGGATTATTTTTACTGCGCTCACAGCTTCGTCGTGTTGAGTGGCTGTGGCTCAAGAACCCCTCTTCAGAAACTTGTGCTTGTTTTCAACAGATATATTCCATCTACCGTTCATCTGTCTGTTTTGCAAAACGTTTGTATTACACATACCTCATTTCTACAGCCTCCAACTCCTCCAGGCAGCTTTATTCCATCCTTCATGCTCTATCTGCACCTACCACTCATCCTGTCCATCTGACTACATCACCGTATCCTATGCTCCTTGCCGTCTTTTTCCGAGATAAAGTTCTTGACTTGCATTCCACTTTTCCCAACCCACCTACCCCTTTGTCCCCATCTCCTCTCTCCCCATCATCTATTCCCCTTGTTGACACCTCTTGTTCAGCATCTTCTCCCTCAAATCAAGCTCTGGGCCTTACCTGGTCTTCTTTTCAACCCATTTCAGCAACAGAGCTATTTAAGACCCTCTCGGGCTCCAGGAAGACAATGTGTTCGCTAGATCCCATTCCCTCCAGCTGGTTATCTGAACCATCTCTTGCCTTACTGCCTCTTGTTCGAACAATTTTTAATTCCAGCTTATCTACTGGGATCTTTCCTACCCAATGGAAGTCAGCTATTATTTGGCCACTACTTAAGAAATTCTCACTCGACTCTTCTGTTCTGGCACACTGGTGTCCAGTTTCAAACCTCCCATTTCTAGCAAAAGTGCTAGAAAAACTCGTGTTCTCTCAGTTAGCATTCCACGTTGAGGCCATTAACGTTCTCCATCCGCGTCAGTCTGGCTTCCATGCAGGCCACAGCACGGAATCCATTCTTCTTGCCCTGCTGAATGAGTCACATGTTTCACACGATTGAGGGGATATCACTTTGGTTGTATCACTAGATCTCTCCTCCGCCTTTGACTTAGTAGATTACTGTACATTGCTCTCTCGCCTTCATGACTCTGGGATTCAGGGTACTGTGCTGCAGTGGTTTCACTCATTCCTCACCTCCTGTAGCTTTTCTGTTCACTTAAATGACGTGGCCTGCCCATCATTCCCTTTAATATGTGGAGTCCCTCAGGAATCTGTGCTCTCCCCATTGCTCTTTAACATTTTTCTAGCCCCTCTGCCTCTCCACATTCAACAATATCCGGCATCCACATATCTCTACGCTGATGATATTGTTCTTCTTTACCACACATCCCCAGTTGCTATTGATCTCTCACCTCTTAATGATTGTCTTACCCTCATTGCCACTTGGATTTCTAACAACTTTCTCCATCTCAACCCATCCAAGTCTACGGCCATGTGGGTTTCCCTGAGCACCCCCTGTCTAATCATTGCCCTACAGTTAAATTCCACTACTATTCCCCTGGTTTCCTCATTCTGCTATCTGGGTGTCATATTAGATTCTTCACTCTCCTTTCAAGAGCATGTATCCATCCTCGTCTGCCAGTCTTTTTGTGCACTGCATCAGATCCGAGCAGTCCGATCATTGTTAGCGCCCTCTTCACTTACTACTCTCTTGCTCACGCTGGTGATGAATAGGTTGGACTACTGTAATGTGGCTCTTGCTAGTCTACCCCTTAATCAACTTCAGCATTTACAATTATTACAAAATACAGCAGCCTGCCTCATTACCCATACTAGGCGTTCTGATCGTATTACCCCTCTGCTGATACATAAAAACACAGAAACATAGAAAAATGATGACAGAAAAAGACCACCTGGCCTATCTAGTCTGTCCTTCCATATCAACAACTACAACAGCCCCCTTTTTTCCTTTAGAGATCCTCTGTGTTTGTCCCATGCTTTTTTGAATTCAGATACTGTCCTCATCTCTACCACCTCCACTGGGAGACTATTCCACGGATCCACCACTCTTTCCGTAAAGAAATATTTCCGCATATCACTCCTGAATCTATCTCCATTCACCCTCATCCCATGTCCCCTCATAGCAGAACTTGCTTTCAATTGAAAGAGGCTCTCCCCCTGTGTATTTATGCCATGGAGGTATTTAAACATCTCAATCATATCACCTCTATCCCGCCTTTCCTCTAAGGTGTACATATTAAGATCCTTAAGTCTGTCCTCATATGCTTTATAATGAAGACCACTAACCATTTTAGCCACCCTCTGTACTGACTCCATCCTGTTTATATCCTTTTGAAGGTGTGGTCTCCAGAATTGCACACTATACTCCAAATGAGGTCGTACCAAAGACTTCTTATACCGATGCACTATCACCTCCTTTTTTCTGCTAGCCAATCTTCTCTGTATGCACCCAAACATCCTTCTAGCTTTGCCATCACCTTTTCTACCTGTTTAGCTATTTTAAGATCATCAGACACAACCACTCCTATGTCCCGCTCTTCTTTAGTGGACAAAAGTACTTCTCCTCCTATACTATATTGTTCCCTTGGATTGCTGCAGCCCAAATGCATGACCTTACATTTTTTAACACTAAATCCCAGCTTCCAAATTCTAGACCATTCTTCAAGCTTAGCTAGATCCCTCCTCATGTTATCTACACCTTCCTGGGTGTCTTCTCTATTGCAGATTTTGGTATCATCCGCAAAGAGGCAAACCTTACCCAAAAGCCCTTCCGCTATATCACTAACAAAGATGTTAAAAAGAATCAGACCAAGGACAGATCCCTGGGGCACACCACTGGTAACTTCCTTCTCCTCAGATTGCGCTCCATTTACCTGTACTCTTTGTTGCCTCCCACACAACCAGTTTCTAACCCAAACAGTAACTTTAGGGTCCATCCCTAGGGTGCTCAGTAGTCGCCTGTGAGGAACGATGTCAAAGGCTTTACTGAAATCTAAATACACCACATCTAGGGCTCTCCCTCGGTCCAACTCCCTGGTCACCCAGTCTAGGGCTCTCCCTCGGTCCAACTCCCTGGTCACCCAGTCAAAGAAATCAATCAGATTTGTCTGATAAGACCTGCCTCTGGTGAATCCATGCTGCCTCGGATCCTGTAATCCACTGGACTCCAGACACCTCACTATTGTCTCTTTCAGCAGCGTTTCCAATAATTTACTCGCCACCAAAGTTAAACTACCGGCCTGTAGTTTTCAACCACATCCTTACTTCCACTTTTGTGTAAAGGCACCACGTGAGCCTTCATTGGTTACCCATCCACTACAGGATTCAATGAAAGTTTTTGATTTTGACACATAAAGTTCTCTTTACCTCAATTCCTCAGTATTTATCTAACTTCATATCCATTCACACCCCTTGCAGTCAACTTTGTTCTCTTCATGCAAAACGGCTTGTTCTCCCATCCCCGTCTCAGGCTCATCTAGAGCTAACGCATCATGCTGCGTTTTTCTTCCTCAGTCCTTCACTCTGGAATGCTTTGCCATCCTCACTTCATCATGAAGCTTCCTATCTGAAATTTAAAACACTTCTCAAAACACACTTATTTCAACAGGCTTATAACATTCCTGGCATGGACCCTCATTAGTCTCCCTCCCTCTTGCTTCCTCCTATCTCCGTTGGCTGTCACTGTATCTCCTATTTCTTTCATATCACATAAATGGCATTCTTTTCATGTTTTTTGCAACATTGATGTTTTATTGTAAACCGCTTTGATGCCTTGGCCTGGGCGGTATATCAAATGTAAAATAAAGATAAAGATGATCACTTCCCCTTTCATGGCTATCTTTGCAATATCAACAATCAGTTCGCTATCCATTTCTTTGGTTTGATTTGAAGGCCTGTAGACCACACCAGTATGGATAACAGTGCCATCTCCTCTTTCCAACACAATTCACAGCGCTTCTTCTTTTCCCCATGTCCCTTGCATTTCAGCAGCTTTAAGATTGCTTTTGACATACAGGGCTATTCCTCCTCCTGAAATGGACTCTACTTTAAAACCAAAACACATATTAGCTGGGAATGGGTTTTTGTGAGTGAAATAACTGATGAACAATAGGAAGATATGTGGGAGAGGCTGGGCAGCATAATTACAGAAAATCATTACAAACTGCAAGGGGTATGCATGCAAATTGCTTACATTTATTATTTATTATTATTTATTTGTTTTTATATACCGCGCTTTTACAGATCAGTGCGGTTTACATAAAACATATGAACGTCTTTTACAAATAACATTTGAGCAAGGTTTACATATAACATAATACCTAGAATACATGGTTTCATATAACATGATAACTAGATGATATTGAACAGGTTACATATGACAATTTACAACAAGTTGGTATAACTATGAACATATTTACGTTACAGGAATTATAACTAGAAACATATTTGCATTGCAGGAGCATATTTATATTAACACAGGATTAAGTTGGCATCGTTAGGAGTTTATTTGTATGAGGTTGGCACACAGTGTGCGGCTGATCTACATACACATATACATACAAATTAATGCACATGCAATAGATTTACGGACTTAAAATGTTTTAGCTTGCATTAGGGATGTGCATTAATTTGAAACAACATGGGAAATATAAACAAAATTTCATTTGTCGTTTCATATTTTTTTAAATCCAAACACAGCAGTAAAAAAAATCATCCTTCCCCAGTTTTGTCACAGGCTAATCTCGAACCTTTGGAAGCAGGCATCTTGGTGAAGTGCCATCACATCTCCATGGGGCTGGCTCAAGCCAGCCTGCTCCCAACTCTTGTTTTGCTGGTGATCTTTGTTCCCGTTTCCTGATTGGCCCAAAGTTGTCTAGTCTGGAGCTCTATGAAAAACACTAAATGGATTTTTTGCCTTGTGATTCTATTGACTTCTGCCAGAAATTCTGTGAAACCATGTCTAAGTATACCGTCAGAGATATTTACCCTGGAACAAAAGAAAAACAAGCTGAAGGAAACCATGCACAAGCAAAAGACTTTATTACAGGGCCCTTTAATAACATTTTTTGCTTGTGCATGGTCTCCTTCCACTTGTCTTTTTTGTTCCTGGTTACGTCTACGGAAGTGCACCTTAGATCCTTCCTTCTTAGAGATACTTATCCAGCCTAATCCAGATCCTGGTTGATCATCACTCACCGAATCTCTAATTTGCCAGTTTTAGCTAAACAGAGTTTGTTGTGCTGCAATAATTGATTGATATTTTAGAAAGAACTCAGGTTCTGGATGATTTTCAGTTTGGTTTTCAGTCAGGGAGAGGTACTAAGACATTATTGTTTTTCACTTGTGATCAATGGTTGGTGGAACTTGGCTAAAGGAAGATTGTTTTGGTTGCATTTTTAGATATTGCTGCTGTCTTTGACTCTGTTTCCCATAATGTGTTGTGGCAGTTGTCAGAAATTGGGGTAATTGAAGTGGTTCCAATCTTACTTCAAGGATTAGAGGCAGAGTGTTTGGTGTGGAAATGCCATTTCCTTTGGTTTTGGATGTTGTGCGGTTTGCTATCCGCTAGTTTGTTTGATATGTACTTGTTGCCTTTATGTCAGTTTTTGTGGATGCATGAGATCTCTTATAGATTGTGTGCTGATGACATTATGCTTTATCTCCCTTGGGTTGGGGATGTTTCTGCAGGTGTGAAAAATTTGATCAATATAGTGTGGAGCATTAAATGTTTTTTAGATTTTTATGAATTGGAGCTCAACATAAAGAAGATTAAACTTCTGATTTTTTTCTTGTCTTCCTTCTATATCCTTTCCAGATGATTATTGATAATTGTGTAATTCCAGTTGTCTCAGAGGTGCACTAATTGCGTGCTTTGATTGATTCTGCATTGACATTTAAGTTGTGTATTCAAGATGTGTCCAGGAGGGCCCTTTTTAAGCTCCAGCTTTTGTGGAAATTGAAGCCTTTTTTTGGATCCTGGTGATTTTAGACAGTCATGCAGAGTTTAGTCCTATAGACTATTGTAATTCCTTGTTTTATGGATTCCCGCCTCATCGCCGACACCATTGAAATGTTTCAAAATTCAGTTACACATATATGTTAACTGCTCCATTACATCATCATCATTCTTCTTTCATTGGTACAGCTCATTGGCTATACCAATGGCATGTTAGATTTAAGGCAATAATATTGATTTATATGGTGTTATGATTGGGTGTGATTCTGCCAGTACAATAATCTGCTAAGGATGGGGTGTGGGAAGACCTGAGTGTATGATGCTCATTTTTTGAGCATTTTAACGGGGTACGGGTGTGGTAGGCTCTACAACTGATGAATGAGGACTTTGAGCTTTTTGGGATGCATAGAGTGGGCAATGTTTTGGCATTTCTTTAAATGGATGTATTGCAAACAGTTGCAATACATCCTAATTATAGTAATCCAGCATCTCCAACATAGTGGGTTTCTTAGAGATTAATTTTTTGTTGGACTATTAATTAGCATATCACCTGTATAGTCTCATGGATGATAAGTTGCATTCAGTCCATTTGTCTTTAACAAATATAAATAAATGATGCACCGAATGTGTAATTCACTAATCAGGAAAAGTGGGGACAGCGTAACCCCCAATTCCATCCTGATATAGTACTATGTTTTGGGCAGTGGTAAGAACTATATATAACCGCCCTGTTTCAGGGGCGTACTTAGCTCTATAAAGTCATTGCTGTAGAACAGTCATCCAGTCTTATTTCTGGTACTCCTATTTCTCCTATTTCTGGTACAAGGACTATCTGTATGTTCTGTAATTTTATTCTTTACAATGGTTTCTACCATTTTGCCTGGTAGTGACATCAGGCTCACTGATCTGCAGTTTCCTAGATCACCCCTGGAATCCTTTTTAAAAGCTGACGTTACAATGGCATTCTCCAACCATCAGGTACAGATGATTTTAATGATAGTTCACATATTACTAATAGTAGGCCTGAAATCTCATATTTCAGTTCCTTCAGCACCCTGGGATGTATACTGTCTGGTCCAGATGATTTGCTATGCTTTAGTTTATCAAATAGTTGTAATACAACTTCCTAGTTTATCAATATTTATTTCAATTCTTCTGATACTTCACTTTTACATACCATTTCAGACAAGGGTAACTTCCCTACATCATCTTCAGTAAAAACCAAAGCAAAGAATTCATTCATTCAGCATTTTTACTTCCACGACAAGCTTTTTTTTCAAATTCTGTCTTTGCCTGCCTTATCATTGCCTTGCATCTAACTTGCCAGTGCTTATGTTATTTGCCATTTTCATCATTTGTCTCCTTTTCCATTTCCTAAAAGACACTTTTTTGGGCTACAACAGCCTTTCTGAGCTCATCATGCTGACAGTTTTTTGGCCTTCCTTCCACCATTCTTAAATCGTGGAATATATCTGGTCTGGGCTTCCAACATCCTACTATACATCCTAGGATGTTGAAAGAACTGAAATATGAGATTTCAGACCTACTATTAATAATCTGTGAACTATCGTTTAAATAATCTGTAATACCTAAAGAGTGGCGATTAGCCAATATATCACCAATTTTTTAAAAGGGTTCCAGGGCTAATCCATTAAACTACAGAACGGTGAGCCTGACATCAGTACCGAGCAAAATGGTAGAAAGATTATAAAGAACAAAATTACTGAACATATAGATAGTCAAGGTTTAATGGGAGAAAGCCTTTTTTGAAGGTATGAATAAACAGGTAGACAAAGGTGAGACAGTTAATATAGTGTATCTGGATTTTCAGGAAGCCTTTGGCAAGGTTCCTCATGAGAGACTCTTAGTGAAATTAAAAAGACATGGGATAGGAGGCAGTGTACTATTGTGGATCAGGAACTGGATAGGACGTAGAGGGTAGAGCTAAATGGCCAGTTTTCCCAATGGAGAAAGGTGAATAGTGGAGTACCCCAGGAATTTGTACTGGGTGTGTTGCTTTTTAACATATTCGTAATGACCTGGAAATGGGAATAACAAGTGAGCTAATCAGATTTGCAGATGAGACAAAATTATTCAAAGTTGTTAAAACCCAAGAGGATTGTGAAAAATTGCAAGAGGACCTTGATAAATTGGAAGACTGGATGTTCAAATGGTAGATGAAATTTAATGTGGACAAGGGCAAAGATATGCACCTAGGAAAGAACAACTCAAACTATCATTACATGATACAAGGTTCCACATTAGGAACCACCACTCAGGAAAAAGATTTAGGCATCATCATGGATAACACGTTGAAACCCTCTGCCCAGTGTGCAGCGGCAGCCAATAAGGCAAATAGAATGCTAGTAATTATAAGGAAAGGCATGGAAAATAAAACAAAAGATATTATAATGCCTCTGTATCATTCCATGGTGCGACCGCACCTTGAATATTCTTTGCAATTCTGGTCACCATATCTTAAGAAGGATATAGCAGAATTAGAAAAGGTACAGAGAAGAGCCACCAAAAATGGTAAAGGGGATGGAAGGATACCCCAATGAGGAGAGGCTTAAAAGGTTAGGGCTCTTCAACCTGGAACAGAGAGGGCTGAGGGGAGATATGATAGAGGTCTGTAATTTAATGAATGGAGTGAAATGGGCAAAGTAGATTTAAGCCATCAAAAAGTAGAATGACTAGGGGAATGCAATGAAGCTACAGTATAATAAGAGATTTTTTTTTTTACTCTACGTGTAATCACACTCTGAAATTCGCTACTGGAAGATGTAGTAATAGCTGTTAGTTCAGCTGGGTTTAAAAAAGATTTGAACAAGTTCCTGGAGAAAATGTCCATAAACCATTATTAAAGAGGACCTGGGAAATCCACTTCTTGCCCCAATACAAGCTCTGTGGAACTTGTGTACCTTTTTGGGAACCTGCCAGGTACTTGTGACCTGGATTGGCCACTGTTGGAAACAGGAAACTGGGCTTGATGGACCTTAGTCTGACCCAGTATGGCATTTGTTATGTTCTTAAGTTGTTATGTTCGGTGCTGCACTGTGGTTATAATGATGAGCAGTTGTCACCTCTTTCCTTTTCATCAGCCTGGGTATTACTATCTCTTTAATTGCTGATTCGTAGGGGCATGTTTACTAAAGCGCGTTAGCTGCTAATGCGCTGATAATGTGGGAAAAGTGCCACGGCAGCAGCTAATGCGAGACGAATGCAGCTATCGCAGCGATTTTCTGCGATCTCTGCAGGTTGCGTGGTAGCTGAACGCTTGGCCAAGGTGTGGATGGAATTAGGGCAGAGAGTGGGCATGCCTGCAATAAGCGATTACCACGGCTGTCAACATCATGTGGTAATTGCCAAAGTTGCAGATGCTGTTGGTGCACCTAACACCATCTCAATGGCTGGCGATAGCTGCAGCCACAGTGCTGTCCAACCATGTTGCCTGCATTTTCCATGCCCCCAACAGATACTGCAGGATTTTTGCAGCTAAGACACCTCTGTCTGCACTATCATGAGGCATTAGCTGCAAAAGCCCACTGTGCTTTAGTGGACATGCCCCTTAGAGTTACTAAAGGACTGGGCATCAATTCAATGGGGCCACGGCGCCGATATCGCTTAGAAGCCGCTATCGCTGATTAGTAAACATACCCCTTAGAGTTACTAAAGGACCGGGCATCCCTATGAATGAGCTGAGCGCAGTCCTCCTTTACACTGCCCTATTTTGTTCTGAAACTTAAAGTTTTAATTCTCTAAGAAAAGGACTACCTTTAGGACTACCTCTGCACCAGCACACTGAAATAGTTTGCCTGCTTATCTTCATACTGAGTTAAAGTTTAAATGTTTAAAAAAAAGCCTTCAAAACCTCTCTTTTTAGAACCATTTTTAATCTCCAGGGGACAGTTTCTTTGGCATGGTTTAGGCACTATTATTATCTAATGAACTTGTCTGTATAGCCTGCTGAATTTTGTTTGGATATATGTATGTTTCTTTTGTTTCTATCCTTGTTTGGAATTTATATGCTTTTGTTTGCTGTGCTACGCTATCCTGTTTTAATAATGGAGTTCTTTTAGATTTTTTTCTTAGTTTTAATTGATTGTACACCGCATAGATTGCTATGCACCATTGCAGTATATTAAATGAATTGTAACCATAACCATAACCATAACCACTTGCATGCAATGAGATAGGAGTTTAAAGTATTTGTCTGTGTCTTTCTGACTGACATTCAGTAATCCCAGTAATCCTACAGTACTTGACTTGTCTGCTAAAGGTCTGGGAATGTTTTAGGTTTCATTGTATAGTTTATATTGCTTTTATCTGTAGCTGCTTTGATGTTTGATTTATGATAAAGTAGATTATCAAATGTTTGTAAGTAACAGAAAGTAAAATCAGCAGGTCATTATTACTTAAATACTGTAACATCATCAGGATGTGTAGGAGAAAGAATTAAAAATAAAATTTTGTTTGTTGTAGAGGTATTTTCAGTAACAACTGATTTCAGCTTGAGGAACTACAGGGCTATAAGTGGATTATGTTGACACCTGGTGGTAAACTTTTACAACAGCTAGAGGAAATTAAAGAGGTTTTCCAAGAGAGCTAAACTACTTTTCAGTCAGTAAAATTCAAAATGTCTTCACTTAGGGCTTTGCTCAGTTCAATTATCAAGAAATTTAAAAAAGGATGCTTTTTCTTTTCCTTTCCCCAACAATTTTCTTTGCAATTACAACAAAACTTCAGTATATTTGATTGTTGCCACCATTGCATTTTTCCAAAAATTTATAATATGAGCAATTATGTCTGTTCTTATTACCTCCTCTCCCAACACTCCCAGATATACACTAGGGATTTGCAGCAATTTGAAGCTGCTATCATTTCATGTCATTTTCAAATGAAAATGGATGAAAAAAACCTAGAAACCTAGAAATTTTGTTACTTCCCATTTGTCATTCATAGAATGCGCTACTGATCAGTTGTGCACACTATAGCTCAATAGTGCACATAACTGAGTGCACGCTATTAACAAGACAAAAAATCCTGTTAATGACATAGGAAACTAGACAAAATGAATATTTATGGTTTGCACACCATTACTAAGCACTCCGTGCTTGTTGGAAAATAGTGGCTACAGCTTTCTTGCACAAATATAATTATGGATGCATCCAGGCTAATATTTTTTTATGCTGGACTACTCAAGCTAGTAGTCATCAAAACAGTGTCCTCTGCTAGTATGATTGGGCTTGCATCTTTGCATTTGATATGCACCTTATATAAGGACAGCAGCGCACTATCCAGAAGTAAGGGGATTGAGAGTCAGTGTAGGCCAAAACTCTGTCCATCTGAGTTGTAGGCTGCCTTATATTATGTAGCTTTTTCCCTAGCACTTTTCATAGCTTGATCCCCTGATCTTTCAACGTTAAACAGCTGTCTGCAAAAAGTGACCAGCTGGTTATACGAGAATCAACTAAAACTCAGTATCGCCAAGACATCTGCCATCTGGCTCACTGGCAGTTGCACGACCCCTCCCTTTCTCCATCCCTTCATGGACAATCTATTCAGCTCTCTTTGCATCTAAAATATCTTGGTGTTTTTCTTGACTCAGAACTGTCCTTCAAAACACAAGTCAGTCATGTCATTCGGTCCTCTTTTCTTGCCCTTCACCAGTTCCATGCCCTCTACTCTTTCCTTGACTCTGCAGCACAACACACACTTGCACTCAGCTATATTATCTCCTGCATAGAAACATGACAGCAGAAAAAGACCATATGGCCTATCTAGTCTGCCCTTCCATATCAACTACAAATGTCTCCTTTTTGCCTTTAGAGAGCCTCTATGTTTGTCCCACGCTTTTTTATAACAAAGACCACTAACCATTTTAGTAGCCACCCTCTGCACTGACTCCAACCTGCTTATATCCTTTTGAAGGTGCGGACTCCAGAATTGCACATGATACTCCAAATAAGGTCACACCAGAGACTTATACAGAGGCACTATCACCTCCTTTTTTCTGCTGGCCATTCCTCTCCCTATGCACCCAAACATCCTTCTAGCTTTTGTTGTCGACTTTTCCACCTGTTTAGCTACTTTAAGATTGTCAGATACAATCATGCCCAGGTCCCGCTCTTCTTTTGTGGACAGAAGTACTTCAACCCCTACACTGTACTGCTCCCTTATTGCAGCCCAACTGCATGACCCTGCATTTTTTAGCATTAAATCTTAGCTGCCAAATTCTTGACCATTCTTTAAGCTTTGCTAGATCCCTCCTCATGTTATCTACACCTTCCTGGGTGTCTACTGTTTTGCAGATTTTGGTATCAACCGCGAAGAGGCAAACCTTACCCGACAGCCTTTCCTCTATATCACTAACAAAGATGTTAAAAATAACTGGTCCAAGGACAGATCCCTGCAGCACACTACTGGTAACCTCCTCCTCCTCATTTACCTGTACTCTTTGTTGCCTCCCATTCAACCAATTTCTAACCCCCTCAGTGACTTTAGGGTCCATCTCTAGGGTGCTCAGTTTGTTTATAAGTTGACTGTGCGGAACAATGTCAAAAGCTTTACTGAAATTCAAGTATACCACATCTAGGGCTCTCCCTTGGTCCAACTCCCTGGTCACCCAGTCAAAGAAATCAATCAGATTTGTCTGACAAGACCCGCCTCTGGTGACTCCATCCTGCTGCTGATCCTGTAATCCATTGGACTCCTGAAACCTCACTATTTTCTCTTTCAGCAGTGTTTCCAATAATTTACTCACCAGAGAGATTAGACTAACTGATCTGTAGTTTTCAACCACATCCTTACTTCCCCTTTTGGGTAAAGGGACTACATGTGCCTCTCTCCAGTCCTTTGGCACCACTCCCAACTCCAACAAGGCATTGAAAAGGTCAGTCAGTGGAGCTTCTAGAAATTCCCCAAGTTCCTTCAGTATTCTCGGATGTATCCCATCCAGTCCCATCGCTTTGTCTACTTTTACTTTAGCTAGTTCCTCACAAACACAGTCTTCTGAAAATTGTTCGAGATCCCCTTCGCTTCTGTTCTTATTTGTGGGTGTTTTCTAAGGTCCTGCTCATGGCCCTTCATCTATGAACACAGAACAGAAATGCTTGTTAAGCTATTCCACTTTATCCTCATCAGCTTCTACATATTCCTCCACTTCAGCCTTGAGTCTGACAATACCACTTTTGCCCTTCCAGCCTGTTTTGCTGCAGTATTGGTTCTCTTGGGTCTTCCAGGATACCTAGGTGCTGTGTGCTCCAAACAACTCAACTCCAAGAAAAATTGGACCTGAGGTAGAAGTCCTGAGTGCCAGGACTCCAACTTGGAGGCACATAGCTTAGCTAATGTCATTCCACTATCTGGGTTCTTCTTGCATGTCTTGCCACTGTGTTGGCACTCCTTGGGTGTTTTGGGACATTCAGCCAAATATGGTGTTGTGTTGGCTCTCTTCAGGTTGGTGTGGGCCTTCAGCTTTTATTGTTGCTCTGTTGACACTGTTTAGATGTTTTAGGGCTTTCCAGCTGATTTTGTTGCTGTGCTACCACTCAGACCACATTTTAAGGCCTTCCAGACAATCTAGATGCCACATTGGCCGTTTTCCAGTGTTCCTTCCTATGTCTCCAACCAATGTTACCATTACTTTAACACACTCACACTGCATTTTAGTCATCAGTATTGTTGCTGCTGTACCCCTCTGCCTATGCCCTCAAGTCTTCCTGCCAATGTTGGTTGCATTTTACCCTTTGTCAAGGTGCCTGGCAATGTTCCCTCTAATTTTCTGTAGGCTGTGTGCGCATAAAATATCAGCTGTGTGCAGCTTTTGAAGGAAGGTTAAATTTTTGTGCGCCACATAACGACACTCGGAGTTATATACTTTAAAATTTGACTACACGTCAGAATACAGTATGTACACCACATTGATTTTAATCAAATTAAATGAAAATAGACGATTACTAAATGAAGCGGGAAATTTCTAGTAATTACAATCATAACTTTTAAATTTTAAGACGTCTGTGTTGTTTTCTATCAGAATCAGAGCCGAAATCTTTGTGCGCTCTGTTGTAAAGTATGTGCGCTCGCTCGGCGAGGTGTGTGCGCGCGCACACGCGCACAGCTTAGAGGGAACAGTGGTGCCTGGTGTTCTGTCAGTAATGATGCTGTTTGCTTTTTCTACTCCCTTGGAGTGTTCATTCCTCTCTTTGTGCCCTTTGTCCCTCTTCTGATACAGCAAAGTATGTGTCATGCTCTTGATGGCTTGTAATGCTGTTGCCTTAGTTATAGATGGCTACCAGAAAGTTTCAAGCAGGTTTGATTGAAAATGGATGGAAAACCCCATTGTGAAATAGCTTGCCCCATAGACTTGAATGAAGATGAATGAGACAAATGTTTGTTTATTTATGCATTTTATATACCTCCTCTGACTATTAAGGTAGCATGGTGGTTTTAAATAAAATATATTAAGAAAACTGAAAAGGAACTACAATCAAATAAGAAAAGGATAGAACAGTAGGAAGACTAGGAGAGAGCAGAAACAGGCTACTCTCCGGGGGCCACTAGCCACTGGGACAATCCGCAGGAGGGGAAAGTAGATATTAATTTATGGAAGACCATCATAGGCAAACTCATAATATTGAACTTTTAATGGCATTTTAAATTTTTTGTAGGAGGACTCACAACAGATGTGATGCAGAAGAACATGCCATAGGGAGGGGGGCTAGGAAACATAAAGCAGCACAGTGGGTGATTTCCAGTTCAGAACATTAAACTGGGGGGGATAGTCAAAACAATTCTCATTTTGGGAATGTAGAGTGCAGCCTGGATGATAGGGTATAAGAAGGGAGGAAAGATATAGTGGGAAATCTGTATAGAATATCTTATGGGTCAGCATTAGTATTTTGAAAAAACAATGACATGAGATTGGAATCCAATGATTTATTGTAGAGCAGAGGGGTTAAATTGTCATATTTGGAGGCACTACAAAATAGCCTAATTGCTATGTTTGGAGTCTCTTAAGGTTAGAGATGCCAATGCCACAGTATACAGAGTAAATAGCGCTAGTGCAAATCAGTTGTTTGTCGGATATACTGCCGTGGGGAAGGAATTATCTACCTCTAGAAACAGAACCTCCTTTTAATCAATTTTATTCAAGACTCTGTTCAAATCTACAATCATTTAAAATATTCTGAAACTTATCTGAAAAGTGCCATGGAGCAGTTAGTTCAGGCTCCCAGCACAATGTGTGTCAAGTTTCAAGCCAATCTCGGCTCTGCTTCAGGTTCTAAAGGGGTTCCCACTCCACTCCCAAGAAGGTATATGCACCTGTAAGTCTACAAACTAAACCTGCTGCTTTTAAGAAGACGGTGTCTGACGTGGCTATGACTGAGCTCTTGAATCCGTCATAAGAACTATTAAGTTCTAAAATCCCTTCCTCTCCCTCAGAACTCCTGTGAATTTGTCCCATGCTTTCTTGAATTCAGAAACAGTCCTCATCTCAATCACCTCCACCGGGAGGCCATTTCATGCATCCACTACTCTTTCTATAAAGAAATATTTCCTCAGATTACTCCTGTGTCTGTCCCCTTTAACCTTCATCCTATGATCCCTCGTTCCAGAGCTTCCTTTCAGTCTTCTGCATTTATACCACTGAGGTAGTTAAATGTCTCTATCATATCACTCCTCTCCTGCCTTTCCTCCAAAGTATACATATCTTTAAGTCTATCTCCATAAGCCTTATGATGAAGACCACTGACCATTTAAGGAGCTGCCCTATGGACCGACTTCATTCTGTTTATATCCTTTTGAAGGTGCAGTCTATAGAAATGTGCACAGTACTATAAATGAGGTCTTGCTAGAGATTTATACAATGGCAATATCACCTCCTTTTCCCAGCTTTTCATTTCTCTCCCTATGCACTCAAGCATTCTGGCTTTTCTACCTGATTGATCACTTTAAGATCATCCGATACAATCACCCACAGGTCTTTCTTCTTTCGTGCGCTGAAATACTTCAACCCCTTTACTATACTACTCCCTTAAATTTTTGCAAAGAGGAATACCTTTCCCAACAGACCTTCTGTAATATTACGTATAAAAATGTTAAAAAAATTTTAATTTATTAATTTATTGTTTTTTCTATACCGCACTGTTTTCATCAGCGCGGTTCACAGGTAACAGGAATTGTGCAATGCAGAACAATCTAACATTGAACTTACACTAAAACAGGGAATTTAAACATGGTGAACAAGTGAACTATATACACTATATACAGAGTAGTATCCGGGGTTCACATGAGATTTTGGCATTATTTACAAAATAGGCAGTATTACTATATACGCATACATAAACATTATGACTATATACGCATACATAAACAGTATGACTATATACCGTACATAATTGTGTTGTTAATCTGTGGTTCCCTGGGGGGGGGGTTATCGGGGGAGGTTAGCTTAAGTGAACTGATTGTGGTGCGAGAGGCGGTTATTCTTTGGGAGCTGTATTGTGTCGGGGTGCGGGTGGCTAGGTGATGTTGCCTGGATTGGAAAAGTGCAGAAGGAAGAGATGATGTTTGAGAGCCTTTCTGAACTGGGGGAGGTTGTTTATGGCACGAATGTCAGGTGGAAGGGAGTTCCAGCAAGAGGGTGCATATAGTGCAAAGGCACGCTTTCTTGTAGTCTTGGAGCATTTGGTGATAGCTTTCGGGAGAACTATGGTGTTGCAGGCTATTGATCTCCTTGATCTATTGAGGGGGGTGGACTGAACGAGATCTGAGAGGGAGGTGGACGTGCATCTGTTGATTACCTTGAAAGTCATTGTTAGGATCTTAAAGGTAATCCTGCAGTGGACCGGGAGCCAGTGAAGGCACTTTAGGATAGGGGTGATATGGTCTTTTCTGGATGCTCCATAGAGGGTTCTGGCTGCAGTGTTCATTGCGAGCTGCAGGGGGTTCAGCGAGCTCTTTGGGAGGCCGTGCAGTATGGAATTGGCGTAATCGAAATGAGGCATTATTAGAGCTTGAAAAACTGTTCGGAAGTTTTCTGGCTCTAGGATCTGTTTAATGTGGCGTAGTATCCGAACTTTGTGGTAAATCGCCTTTACAGTATTGCCTATCTGGGCGTTCATGTCGAGGCACTGGTCGAGTGTTATGCTCAGGTATCGTATCGTCGTTTTAGAGATGAGCTCTGCATTGCGTACCTTAAGCGATGAAGGTGGGGTGAATGTCTGGTCTCTGCTGATGAATAGGACCTCTGTCTTTTTGAAATCTATTTTGAGCTTCTGAGTTTGTAGCCAGTCTGTGATGGCATCGAAGCATGTAGACAGCTGAGATAGGTCTGGGTGATCTGTGGATATCGGAGTGAACATTAGGACGTCATCAGCATATACTAGGCAGTTAATGTTGACCGGATGAGGTTGCAGATGGGCTGCATATAGATGTTGAACAAAAGGGATGAGAGTGACGATCCTTGCAGAACACCCTTCTCTTGCGGGAAAGGAACGGATATGGAGGAGCCAGAGCAGACATGCTGCCATCTGTCGTTCAGGTATGAGGCGCACCAGGCGAGTGCCCTGCCGTGGATGCCCTTCTCGGTGAGGCAGGATAGGAGTAGTTTGTGGCTGACAGAGTCAAAGGCTGCTGCTATGTCAAGGAAGATTTATTTATTTATATTCTCTTATATACCGCGCTATTCTGCATCAGTGCGGTTTACATAGAACAAACTGAAATTACATTGAACAGGGCATTATAACTTGGAGATAACTATTTTACAGGGAACATGGGCTATGGAGGGTTAAGGGGCTTGCCCAAGACCACAAGGAGCACCTGTGGGACTAGAAACCCCAGTCCTTCCAGCCCAAGGTTGCTGTCCTCTAGTGGGATTTGAACCCCTGACCTTCCGGCCTGAAGTACCTCGCCCCAACCACTAGGCCACTCCTCCACTCCAAGATGAGAGCGAAGTCTTGTCTAATATTGTCCAGCCCTATGGTTAGTGTGCTAAGTAAGGTTGTCAACAAAGTTTCTATGCCATGTGACTCCCTGAATCCATACTGGCAGGGGTCGAGGGGTGCATTATTTTTGATATGATGATTCAGCTGATGTTGGACTATTTTTTCCATGATTTTGGCTAGGAGCGGGATGCTCGATATTAGCCTGTAGGAGTCCATCTTTGCGGGGTCTAGCTTACTGTTTTTCAACAACAGTCTTATTGAAGTTTGCTTCAGGCTCCGGGGGAAGGTTCCAGAAAGGAAAGAAGTACCTATCAGTTTGGATAAGAAAGGACTAAGTTCCATCCATAGGGCTTTTATCCAGTGTGCTGGGCATGGGTCGTTTGGTGCTGTGGTAGTATTTATACTCGTGATGATGTCTTGGATATCTTTTATAGTTGGGGTTGAGAATAAGGTAATGCTATGTTGGGCTTCTAATGGGATTTGTGGGGGGGAGGGGGAGGGGGGAAGTACAGATGTTTCATCCAGGGGATGAGTGCTTGAGGGAGTGGTGGGTTGGCTTGTTTTGGCTCTTAGGTAATCTGCATATTCCTATGGGTCTGGGAGGTTAGATTGGCTGGGGGAGGGTTCCTTTGCTAAAGTTTTGACAAGATTGAAGAGCTCGTGGTTTATTTATGGACCGTTGAAAGACGTCTGCATGGTATTGCTTCATTCTCGTGGAGACAGCAGCTCTGTGGGTAGCTAGATGGGCGGTGTAGGCGTTGTGGTTTTCGGTTGATCTTAATCGGCGCCATCGTTTTTCAAGCTGTCTAAGAATAGGACCAAAGACCGATCCCTGAGGCACACCACTGGTAATGCCTCTATCTTCAGAGTGAATTCCATTGACCACTACTTCCTGTCGCCTCCCACTCAATTAGTTTCTTACCCAGTCAGTCACTTTAGGGGCCATCCCAAGAGCATTCAGTTTATTCTTGTCACCATTATGCAAAGCCTTGCTGAAATCTAAGTATTCCTCATCTAGCACTCTCCCCCAATCCAATTCTTTGGTCATCCAAAGAAATAAATCAGAGTGGTCTGTCAGAAGCAGAACTTTGACACTTCTGCACCACCATGATGACGGGTGTAGAAGCGTCAAGGGTTCTGCTGCTTTCTGCTCATCTGCTCAAGGCACTGTTGTTGTTGTTGTTAAGTGCCGTCGAGTCGGAGTCGACTCATGGCAACCCTCTGAATAGTTGTCCTAAATTATGTTCGGTCTTCAGTCAGGTGGCTCATTGTTGACAGACTGGTAACCATGGCTGCTGCTATTGTATCGATCCATCTCATTGCTGGCCTTCCTCTTTTGCGTTGACCTTCTATCTTGCCAAGCATGATGTCTTTCTCTAATGATCTCTCTCTTCGCATGATGTGTCCAAAGTATGAAAGTCAAAGTCTTGTCATCTGAGCTTCTGAAGAAAGCTTAGGTTTGATCTCCTCTAGTACCGACTGGTTTGTTCTTTGGGCAGTCCATGGTATACACAGTATTCGCCGCCAGCACCATAATTCAAAGGCATCAATTTTCTTCCTGTCTATCTATTTCACTGTCCAGCTTTCACATCCATATGATGTTATTGAAAATACCATGGCTTGAACAAGTCAAATCTTTGTATGGAGAGAGACATCTCTGCTCTTGAGAATCTTATCTAGGTCTTTCATAGCCATTCTGCCAAGAGCAATGCGTCATCTGATTTCCTGACTGCTTGTGGCTTCTTTATTGATAGTTGATACAAGTAGGTTAAAGTTGTTCACGATTTCAATTTCTTCTCCTTCAACGATGAACCTGTTGATTATGCCAGTTGTCATGATCTTTGTCTTCTTTACATTAAGGTGCAGGCCCATTTTGAAACTATATTCTTCGATTGTGAGAAGCAAATGTTTCAGATCATCTTCACTCTCGGCCAGTAATGTGGTATCATCAGCATAGCGAAGGTTGTTGATGAGTCTTCCACCAATCTTCACACCTCTGTTGTCGTCATACAATCCTGCTTCTCTGATGATTTGTTCTGCATATAAATTAAACAGGTAGGGGGAAAGTATGCAGCCTTGTCTTATACCTTTGCTTATTTTAAACCATTCTGTTTCTCCTTGTTCCGTTCGAACTGTTGCTTCTTGATCAATGTACAGATTGTACAAGAGAACGATCAGGTGTTCTGGTATACCCATGCTTCTTAATGTGGCCCAGAGTTTCTCATGGTTTACACAGTCAAAAGCCTTGCTATAGTCGATAAAGCACAAATAGATATCCTTTTGGTATTCTTTAGTCTTTTAAAGGATCCATCTCACATCCGCAATGATGTCTCTCGTTCCTCGCCCTTTCCTGAACCCTGCTTGCACTTCAGGTAGTTCTTGTTCCAGGTATGGTTGTAGTCTCTTTTGAATAATCTTCAGTAGAATCTTGCTGGCATTTAGGATCAGAGCGATAATTTCCACAGCCAGTTGGATCACCTTTCTTTAGTATTGGTATAAACACATCTTTTCCAGTCAGTTGGCCATGATGTTGTCTTCCATATTTCTTGGCAGAGCCTTGTAAGTATGGTAACAGCTGCATCAGATTGCTGTAATACTTCTATGGGAATGCTATCAATGCCTGGTGCCTTGTTCTTTGATAAGGCTTTCAATGCTGCTTCAACTTCTTCTTTCATCACCAATGGTTCCAGATCATAAGGTACAGGTTGAAATGGCTGTTGGTCCACTTGATCTTTATCATATAAAAACTCTGTATATTCCTTCCACCTTTTCTTGATCTTCTCAGCATCATTCACCATAGAACCTTGAGCATCTTGTAACATTCCAATTCGAGGCTGGAACTTTTTCTTTAACTCTTGTAGCTTTAGGAAAGCTCAAGGCACTAACTCTTTGAAAAAGGCCACTTAAATGGATCGATACAATAACAGCAGCTATGGGTACCAGTCTGTCAACAATGAGCTGCCTGACTGAAGACTGAACACAATTTAGGACAACTTTCCAGAGGTTGCCATGAGTCAAAACCGACTCGACGGCACTTAACAACAACAAAAAAAGAAAGCATTAACAGTGGCACTTTGATGTCTCACAGTTTCTCATTGGTGATAAACTGTAGATGATGCTATAATAATTCCTTCAGCTTTTTAGCTGCCCCAGACAACCAAGAAGATTACCTGTTGGCAACTTCAACGATGGCAAAGTCATCACTTAGGACATCTCTCTTCTGTCCTGTAGTTTCCAGCCTTAGCTGTGCAAAATGTCAACTGGGAGAAACATCTAGGTCAATGATATTTTTTGCTGCTGACCCCTTCTACTCAGTCTTAAAACCCTCTAGTAATTGCTAATGTTCTCTGCAAATATGCTGCAAAAATCCAATGTTGCATCTGTGAGGCTATCTAGGTCCCTCTTGGACACTGACTCAGTCTGCCAAATGGATGCCCATTTAAGTGATATACAGTAAGAAATGCTGGCATAAGAGTGAATCTTCCATTATTTGCATGTGTGTCTCAAATTCAGTGATGCTAGCCTGTGGTGGAATAAGACATCCATAAGGCAATGGCTGTCTTGTGTAAATAACTGCTTCTAAATCAGGCTTTGATGCACAATGTGTGGGAAGCACAGGTGTATACAGAATGAATGGGCAGGTTTGGGGCATTTAATCTATGTAAGAGGTTCGCAGCTGTGGCTGCAATCTGTGCATATGATTACATGATGCTTTTAGCTCTTTCTTTAAGATACTCATTTCACCATGACAACATACCAGTTATGCGGACTGCTGCAAACAGATTCAAAAAAGCTGAAAACCTATTGAACTCTGCTGCGAGTTCATCTGTTGCTTTCATTATGTGTCTCTTAATCAGCTATACAAATATACACGGCCTAACCGGAGTTTAACTATGATACAGCATACAAAACAAAAACAACTCCACTAATTTAACCAATTGTAGCAATTGAATAACTTTGCACTTGTAAAAGCTAACGGTACCGTAGTGACAGGGGAGCACAGACCTCAGACAAATCCCCAAATGTTCAATAAATACTTCAAAACTGGACAAACCGGATTTCAGTAAACCACAGGGGAAAAAATAGCATCAATGGTCTGTGACCTACCCCCACCATCCATCCAACAGTACTGAAAAGCTTTTATCTACACAATACTGAGGGGTAATCAGCACTTACACATTGCAACCACATACATCAAAAACCAACCTATTTATAAAAGAGACATATTATATGCTACGGAGCAAAAGGTAACTAATACTTTAAACCTTCAGAGGCAAACAGATAATGCATTATATATCCCTTAGTGGCCATTGCTCAAAGTATAAATGAAGAAAAACCCAGAAGGCTCAAAGAACCCATCAGTAGAAATAACAATCCTCAGCTTCAAGATGGCATTGGATATCAACCCCGACGCCACAGTCAGACGTCCCTCTTAGCGTTTCGCAGACGCTGCTTCAGGGGGTGAACTATAAAAACAAATAAAATAATAAAAAAAGTGCTAAATATATCCACTACATACCACATACTTCATTTTCACATCAGAACAGAGCAAAGCCGGGAATTCTTACCATGCCCGCACAGATAACACATGCGCTTCACAAAACTCAGCGAACTTTCCTTCTCACATCCACGGACCAAATTAAATACCCAGCTAATGGCGTCTGACGTCATCACTCCGTCAGCGCCAGAAAACCGCCAACGAGCCCAATAAGGCTACCCCTAACTGCGTCCCCATTACTGCTGTCAAACCAATCACTTCCACATAAAGAACCCTCACATACAAGCCTGCCAATCAATAGTAAAATTCAATCCCCCAGGGGCCACAGTACGAAGCAAAAATATCCACCGCTGCTCACGACGTATCAGAAATTGCTCCCGAGATAGTCCCCTAGAACCCTGAAGTACTTGCTCAATACCAAAGCATAACAGATCTGCAAATGCATGTCCTGACTCTAAACAATGGCTAACCAATGGTGCCTCCCGTCTCTTACACCGCAACCTACTGCGGTGTTCCCCCAGGCGTATATATAATGGACAAATTGTTTTACCCACATATAGGAGACGGCACGGGAAAAAATACCATACACAATATAATCTGATTTACAGGAAGTACACGATCTTAAATAATATACTTTCCCAGCATAAATAAAACGATCAGTCTCCCAACAAACCCCACAACATGTACATTCACCACACCGGACATGCCGCCCCCGGCACTCAACCTGCTCCACACTCGGTAGCCTGGAGGGGCTCAAAAGCTCTTTAAAGTTCCGATCCCGCTGCCATACACATCTAACACTCTTGTCTTCTAATCCCGGCAAAGGTTGCAGTACATTACTATGCCGCCGCAAGATACGCTGAATCTGCATGCTCAGAGGGGAATATCTAGAAATGAAATTCACACACTCTTACATTATATTCTGTATGGTATTTTTTGCCCGTGCCGTCTCCTATATGTGGGTAAAACAATTCGTCCATTATATATACGCCTGGGGGAACACCGCAGTAGGTTGCGGTGTAAGAGACGGGAGGCACCATTGGTTAGCCATTGTTTAGAGTCAGGACATGCATTTGCAGATCTGTTATGCTTTGGTATTGAGCAAGTACTTCAGGGTTCTAGAGGACTATCTCGAGAGCAATTTCTGATACGTCGTGAGCAGTGGTGGATATTTTTGCTTCGTACTGTGGCCCCTGGGGGATTGAATTTTACTATTGATTGGCAGGCTTGTATGTGAGGGTTCTTTATGTGGAAGTGATTGGTTTGACAGCAGTAATGGGGACGCAGTTAGGGGTAGCCTTATTGGGCTCGTTGGCGTTTTCTGGCGCTGACGGAGTGATGACGTCAGACGCCATTAGCTGGGTATTTAATTTGGTCCGTGGATGTGAGAAGGAAAGTTCGCTGAGTTTTGTGAAGCGCATGTGTAATCTGTGCGGGCATGGTAAGAATTCCCGGCTTTGCTCTGTTCTGATGTGAAAATGAAGTATGTGGTATGTAGTGGATATATTTAGCACTTTTTTTATTATTTTATTTGTTTTTATAGTTCACCCCCTGAAGCAGCGTCTGCGAAACGCTAAGAGGGACGTCTGACTGTGGCGTCGGGGTTGATATCCAATGCCATCTTGAAGCTGAGGATTGTTATTTCTACTGATGGGTTCTTTGAGCCTTCTGGGTTTTTCTTCATTTATACTTTGAGCAATGGCCACTAAGGGATATATAATGCATTATCTGTTTGCCTCTGAAGGTTTAAAGTATTAGTTACCTTTTGCTCCGTAGCATATAATATGTCTCTTTTATAAATAGGTTGGTTTTTGATGTATGTGGTTGCAATGTGTAAGTGCTGATTACCCCTCAGTATTGTGTAGATAAAAGCTTTTCAGTACTGTTGGATGGATGGTGGGGGTAGGTCACAGACCATTGATGCTATTTTTTCCCCTGTGGTTTACTGAAATCCGGTTTGTCCAGTTTTGAAGTATTTATTGAACATTTGGGGATTTGTCTGAGGTCTGTGCTCCCCTGTCACTACGGTACCGTTAGCTTTTACAAGTGCAAAGTTATTCAGTTGCTACAATTGGTTAAATTTGTGGAGTTGTTTTTGTTTTGTATGCTGTATCTTAATCAGCTATTGCAAAGCTATGTAAATAGTCTTCATCACTGAATGGCACCCGCTCTTTAAATCCAAAGCATGCCACTTTTATGGTGTTCCTGTCCATAGGCATGGTCTACAATTATGAAGGGTTTGATTCATACCATAGGCTGAAAAATAAATCTCCAGTTTACCTACATTTTGAAAAAATCTGCCATCCCTTAAGGATATGAAAATCTCCAGGCCGACATTAAGCCCGTGGCAGTCAGCATTTTTTTTAAACACCCACCGCCATGGGTGAAAACATCCGGATATTCAGCACCAGTATTTGGATAGTGACTGGTCGGTAATAAATGTCCAGATAGTGGCAATATTCAGCGTCTTTTCGAACAGCTGCGTTGGCTATTCCTTAGGACAGCTTTTTTGCTGGCCTGCTTTATCCAGAGAGTTATCTGGATAGTGGTGCTGAACATCATTGCTATCTGTACAACTTGTTTCTCTACTCCCAGGCTGTGCTGGCATGAGCCAGATAGTACCGAAGCAGTCGTCAAAGATATTCAGCGGCACTTTCCAGAGTGCTGCTGAATATCTCTCTCAGTGGGACTTACCCAGTAGCAGGTGCTACTATCCATAGACATCCCTTTAAATCAATGTTTCTGTGCCATAAAGACCCTTTTTAGATAGCGTGCATAGTTTTACAAAGGGGAAAGTCCAAATCGGGATGTTCAGATTAGCGCCATTGTTTTACAATGGATAAAGCCTTTTGAAAAATACATGTATCTCTGTTCCCTGAAATTCATCTTACGGTTTCAAAAAACACAGCAAGAATAATATACGCAGAAGTGGTACAAAATACTGCCACCTACACGTGTAAATCCCTGCATCCTGAAAGACACGGCAAGACACGCAGGTCACAGCGGAGCACCACCTGCATGTGTAGGTAGCAGACTATTGCTACTTCAACATCCAGCTGCCTGTCTCCAGGACTGGCATCCAAACATAGAAAAATTACAGCAGATAGAGATCATACAGGCTATTCAGTCCGCCCATACATACCAATTCCCAGGGCCCGTGCTAGTGTTTCTGGCACACCCCCTGCAACCTATAGATCATTATTATTAATGCTGGCTACACTCCACGCCCTCCCCTTTTTTTCCCCAAACTCCTTTGTGAGCTCTTTTCACATAAGAAATTGCAGTGAAGGGACAAATGCATAGCCAGAATAAAAATAACTACTAAGCAGTAAATACTTAGCAACATCTGAACAGGCTGTGATAGTCCAAGAGCATGCTAAATTTTAGATATTTATCAAAAGAAAAATACTCAGCGGTACGGACAGCTTGGAAATATTTTACTCATTGATAAAATATGCAGGAGAGATTTTGTAGCGGATGTAGGAATCAACAACATGATAGCCAGAATATATATCTAGAAACTAAGAAAAATTAGTATAATGTTGATGCAACATAGCCTATCAGTGTAGGAAGACAATGACAACATTAATATACTGCTAATTTAAACCACATGTGTTAAGCAGGTTTCAACGACAAACCAGTAGGTTACAAGTTATAGCACTGTAAAGAATAATTAGTAAATAGGCCAACAGTATACAAGCATGTCATTAGACTGCTATAAAAAAGAAAATATACTCTGAATATATTATTCATATGCCAGCATTTCAGAATGCTTGCTGTGCCCAGGCAATTCATTGTTTAATAAATTGGACCAGGAAGCCCAAACAGTGTCCATAAAATATGTTAAAGCAATCTGATGACTATTTTTCCCTAAAATCTTGTACTGTGCCATGCTTTGATAAGGCAAACAGCCTTCCGCAGACTACCATGCGTGAAAGTCACATCCTTAAACAGCCAACTGGTATTGCAAAAGATGATTATTTAGGGCCATCCTGATCCAGCATCTTTTAAACAGCTCCCAGAGCTCCAATGGGGGGGGGGGGGGGGGGCCCAAAATTGATTGCCCTTGCCTCCCCAATAAATCCATGCTTTCTCCTTGCTGGAGCACAGAATTTGTTCTCATTTCTTGATCGAGCCTCTGTTATTCTGGCTTTCTCTCACTCTACTTTCACTTCCTACTGGCAGTCATGCAGTGAATGTAGTAGCAGTAGGAAGTGAAGCTGGAACAAGAGACACGTGAGAATAACTCTGCCACTTTCTGGCTAGACCAGGGAGTAAGATCCATGCTTTTTCCATTACTCCTAGGTTTTCAAGATTTCTTTCCCAAAATTATACTGTCCTCCAGAGTGAGGTGAGAGAAAGTACTCTCACATGCAGGCATCTGCATTGTCATCTGAAACTAACATAATGGCATGGCATAAGCAGAGTAAGTACAACTAATGCCACCTCAAGTACGATAATTGCAAGGAATGTACCTGCTCCCTCCTGCAGTTAGCAAACTTTAAAAAACCCTGGATCTCTCTATAAATCGTCTTATTTATATGTCAGCTCCCAGATTTAATATACAAAAATGCTGGAGGAAGAAGACTTCAGGATACTATGCCAACGCAATGGCATCAATAACTCTGTATTAGCCAACAGTGGCATATCACAGATGCATTAAGGATATACCACAACATTACAGGTCATAAAAAACCTCTAGCATTAATAACATGTATCAATTTTTTGACTCTCACAACTCAATATTACAAAACCTTTCAACAAAATATAACTAGGTTGTTGTACTTAGCTGCCACATGCCAGCTCTCGCGAACACTCTGCAGATTCGCTGCAGATCAGTTTCAAAAATCCATGGTTCCACTCCGAAGCCGGGCATTTCGCTAATGCTGCTTCAGGGAGCTAAACCCTTCACCCATACTCTGCTCATGAATGGCAGTCTAAGTTCTAAAATAGAAGCCAATATCATAAACATATCCTAGAGCTGTACAATATTAACAACCTTTTAAAAGAACCAGCTATTACAGACTCAAGCACTGACTTACCGAATGCAATGCTGCACAGCTGCACACAGGCAGCAAACAGGCTTAGAGTGAATTCAAATACACCGCTGCCAAAAAATGCCATGCATGCGCATAAGTACCCGATCTAAACACATCTACCCAATTTTCTCAACCATTCCAGGGCATAGACCAAGACAGAAGGCCCACCCTCTGTTTAATATCTAGCTGTATTGACATTTTGTACATATATCTATGATGGAGATATGGGAGTATGTTAGGGTAAGCGTTTATGATTATTTGTTGCATGACAGTATTATAAGATCTTATGCTAGATTTGGGAGGTCTGCATTGGGTTGTTTTTCCGATGTACTGAAATTGAGCTTGTGTGTTTGAGTGTTTTGTGGGCATATTCTTTGGTGTGTGGCCGCTTCTGTTGCTAGGTCTTTGTGAATGGTTGAGGGCAGGCCTTCTATCTTGGTCTATGCCCTGAAATGGTTGAGAAAACTGTGTAGGTGTGATTGGATAAGATACTTATGTGCATGTGAAGGGCTCTATGAAGCCTCCAGGACTAAGAACCCCATCTACCAGAACACCTGGTATGAAGGAGGTTTCCCTTGAACTGGGGTTGAAAAATCTGTTAAAATGACTAGTGCTCCTAATCAAACTATGGAATTCGTTACTGGAGGATGAAATAAAGCTGGGTTTAAAACAGGTATGGATGAGTTCTTGGAGGAAAGTCCATAAACTATTTTTAAAGAGGACTAGGGAAATCCACTGCTTGCCCCTGGGACAAGCATCATGGAATCTGTCTACCTTTGGGAACCTGATGGATACTTGAGACCTGGAATGGAAACAGGATACTGGGCTCGATGGACCCTTGGTCTGACCCAGTGTGGCATATCTTATGTTCTTATGTAGTTTGTTAGACCTGGATTCTTCACTTTCCAGTTCCACTGAAGACAGCTCTGAAGAAACTGGAGCTTTTGAGTCCCCTGAGGATAAATAAATGCCCCTGGCTATAACACCTAAAGAAGTACTGGATGCTGTGAGGCATCTGTGGAAACATGCAAAGGAGGCCAAGAAACTTCAGCAACAGATTCAGACTTTACGTGCTATCAGTTTGGACGTTCCAGCAAATAAACTTGGAAAGTTCACTAAGGAACTATGTTCCCTGAAAAGCAGCTTGCTTTGAAATTAGATCATATTGCCTTCCTAAACAAATGTGATTATGGAGCCATTACTGAAATGTTTCATCATCAGCAACCTCGGAAAGAGAATATTCCTTCCTCTCAGAAAGCTTCCAGGATGGTTACCGCTTCAGAGAGTTTACCTTCCACCCAAAAGACTTTTATGCATTCTCAGCAACTATGTGACCCAAGTCATGCCTCCCTGTTGTTGGAAATATGCCATCTAGCTAGCCCTCCAAAACAGATGCGGAGATCATGTACGGTTCATCAGTTTCTACTAGTTACCTAGATGACTCTCTTTCTCCCCTTCCTGGGACTGTAATGACTCCTGCTGTGCTTATTCCAACCCCTGAAAAATACAGCCAGGGCTAGCCCATCCCACTAGGCAAGCTAGGCGGCTGCCTAGGGAGGTCGGCCCGGGTGGGTGGTGGCAGCAGCACGAGTGGGCAGCTGTGCCTCCCCTCCCAGCTGTCACCAATTCCATTTGGAGGGGGAAATGGGCAGCAACAGTATTTCCAAAAGCAGCTGCAAATAGCCGCCACTTTTCAAAATACTGCCGTTGCCGCTCTTGCCTCCTCCTCCTGAGACTGAATTGGCAGCAGCTGGGGGGGAGGGCGCTTCATCTGGAGGGGGGGGCGGCATTTGCTGGGAAGGGCGGTGAGGCAGAGGTTTCTGCCTAGAGTGGCAGAAACCCTTGAGCCGGCTCTGAATGTAGCCATAAGATGTCTTTGATTTTGGCATCTGCTGCTCTGCAAAATAAAGAATCTATATTAACTGACATTCTTTTGCCATCTGAGAAAATATCAAATACAATGGACTCTGCAGATAGTGCAGAAAATCACTGCACTATCTTGTTAACATGGCCCTATAGCATGTGCTCTTGGCTGCATTAAAAGGAAGCGCAGCTTAGTAAACATGTCCCTAAGTGTTTGCCAAATGTGGCACCAAAATGGACACCTAAGTACTTTCAACCAGAAGAATTTCAAGAAAAGGGGGAGTTACAATTCTTATACGAATAAGAAAACATATTTATGGGAATAGCTGCACTTTTCTTCTAGTTAATTTTACAGCCAGACAATGGAGTGAACTCATCAATGAAATATAAGAGGGCAGGTGGTGAGGTTGAGGGCTGAATTACGTATAGCAAAATATCATCTGCATATATTGAAAGTTTATATTGTTTGCTTTCTATTGCGGTTCAACATAGTTTATGGCGTTCACGTTGACGAGCAGCTCTACTGCAAAAATAAAAAGTAATGTCAATAAAAGGCATCTCTGGTTCCTCCCGACAGAAGGAAGCTGGCTGAGAGAGTATTATTCACCCAAAGACAGGCTGATGGACTGGAATATAAAAACAAACCAAGCCAATGTTTTAAATAAAAACTGACGCTCATTATGGTCAAAAGCTTTTTTTGCCTCCAACTGCATTACCAGAGCATGATGCTTCAGCTCATTACCTGCATGCAAAATATCTGGCATATTGAAATCACCTATCAGTAGCACCTCTCCTTTCATGGCAATAATGCATATGTCTTCTATTAAATCTCCATTCATTTCTTCTCCCTATGAGGGAGATCTGTATATCACATCAATGCAAATTGATTGAGCTTTCCCTCTTTCTAGTTTAACCCATAGTGCTTCCTCACTCCCTTTTAAGCCCTGTCATTCTGTAGTTTTAAAATTATTTTTTACATATAGTGCTGTTCCTCCTCTTCTTTCTACCATGCCCTTCCTGAATAAGGAATATCCCGCTATAATTACATCCCAGTCATGGTTTTCCATGAACCATGTTTCCGTAGCTGCTACTAAATCCAAGTCCGCCTCTTCCATTAAAGCCTCAACATCTGTGATCTTATTTCCCATGCTACAAGCATTTATAAACACCGCTTCCAGATGTTGCCCCTTTTACCAATTTCTACAGATGTATTTAATGTTTCACTTACCTGGAGGCTTTCTTCACCCATCTCCAATGAATCTAGCTTAAAGCCCTCTTCAGTAGCTTAGCCAGTCTGCTGCAGAAGACACTTTGATCCTTCTTGGACAGATGGACACCATCTCTGCTCTGCAGCCCTTGGAAAATCATGCCATGGTCTAGGAAACAAAAACACTCTCGATGACACCATCCATTCAGCCATGCATTCATCTCCAGGAAGCGAGCTTCTCTGCCTTGGCCTTTACCCTCAATTGGGAGGAATGAAGAGAACACCACCTGCACACTTATTTGCTTCACCCTCTGTCCCAGAGCCATGAAGCCACTTTTTATACTCTCATGCTGATACGCTGGCCGTATCATTTGTGCCAACATGGATGAGCAACATCGGATAATAGTCAATAGGCTTGATGAGACTTGCCAAACCCTCCACAACATCTTGGATTTTGTCACCTGGCAGACAGCACATCTCTTTGGACATCAAATCTGGTCGGCAGATGGATGCCTCAGTACCCCTCAGAAGAGAGTCACCAGTCATCACTACTCTTCGCTTCCTTGTGGTCACTGATAACGCAACTTTGGAGTGCTTGAGCTCAGGTTCTTCCCTTTCCTGGGATGCTTTCACCTCCTCCACTTCCAGGGCTGCATACTGGTTCTTCAATTCAATGGCTGGAGGAGTTGGATTGTTGATTCTGCAGGTTCTGGTGACTCATGTCCAACTCTCTTCATTCTGTAGCCTCCCATCTTCACCTCTTTCAGAGAGCTTGGATGTTTCAAGAAGCATCTCATCAATGTATTTCTCACTGTCTCAAATGCTACTCAGCCTCACCACCTCTTCTCTGAGCTCTTCCATTTGTTTCATGAGAGCTTCAGCTTGCAGGCATCTTGCACATGGAATCGGGCCTTCAACTAGCATTGGGCTGTTTAATGGGAGAAAGCCAACATGGATTTAGCTAAGGAAAGTCTTGTCTTATTGATCTGTGATATTTTTTAGAAAGTGTGAATAAACAGGTTGACAAAGGTGAGCTAGTTGGTATAGTGTATCTGGATTTTAAGAAAGCCTTTGAGAATGTCCCTCATGAGAGACTTGCTGAAATTAAAAAGTCATCGAATAGGAGGCAGTTTACTATTATGGTGAAGGAACTGGTTAAAAGATAGAAAGCAAAGAGTAGAGCTAAATGGCCAATTTTCTCAGTGGAGAAAAAAGAATAGTGAAGAACTCCAGGGATCTGTACTGGGTCTGCTGCTTTTTAACATCTTCATAAATGACCTGAAAATGGGAATAACGAGTGAGGTGATCAAATTTGCAAATGACACAAAATTATTCAAAGTTGTTAAAACCCAAGAGGACTGTGAAAAATTGCAAGAGGACCTTGATAAACTGGAAGACTGGATGTCCAAATGGCAGATGAGATTTAGGGGTATGTTTACTAAACTGCGGTAATTGTGAATAACTCATGTTATGTAACGTTAACGATCGTAAGTGCATCATAACGCGCGTTATGATGCGCTTACGGTCGTTAACGTTACATAACGCGCGTTAATCGTAGTTAACGATCGTAAACTCCCGCGGCGCAGTAAAACACCGCAGAAGGTGGAGAGAGGGCGGAGAGAAGAGGTCAATGGGCGGAGAGTGGGCGGGGAGAGGCTCCCCTCACACTAACGCGCTGAATTTCAGGGCTGAATTCCAACGCGAATGAAAACCTGCCGTTAAAGGCACATTACAGGGGAGAGAAACCATTTCAGTGTCAGCAATGTACAGCCCAGGCAGGGAAACCAAAAACATGTGATAAGTGTGATACATGTGCACAGAACAAAAGGGCACAGAAACACTGAAAATGACCCCAACAAACTGGAAAAAAACAATAACCAAGCTGGCCAATAGTGGTAGCAATGGGAAACATCAACCCCTCCCCCCCCCGAGTAAGCTCCATAGAACAGATATAAATCGTGGAAGGGTCTACACTCCGTCCCAATACAAGGTGAATGGGCCCACAGTGAAATAGCGCTGCTCAGAGTTTTCCCCACCATCGGACAGGGTTCCTATGGCATGCACAGGTCCCGCAACATCAGGGCGGGCATGTCGGAACGGCAACTGGACAGATGCCGGAGAAGGGGATACAGAGGGCCGCAGGCGGCACATGCTGTGGTGGAGCTGGGCCACAGTGCGGACTAGGGTGATGCCTAGGTGGCCCATACAAATGCTGAAACAGCGGAGCAGCCAGACAGCAACTGCTGAAGGTCCAACATGGGCACGAGTGGGTCTCCCAAAGTGTCACAGGGGATAGTACCCAACAGCTACCCCCAAGGGCACGGAACATTGGCAGGCGGGGCTGGGGGGAAGCGTGGACGTCTATGCAGGCACCCCTACCTCAGAACCCGCACCATAGGCAGCCGCCTACCTGAACACTGGATGGCCTGAGACTGCGCACCACCAGCTCCACCAGCAGAAGGGCATGTCAGCATGGTGGCTGAAGGATGCTGGTGGTGGAGGGGGCAGTGGCAGCTGCCCAGAGCAGACCGTGGCCTAGCCCTGTGTAGGTGGGTGCCATGCACTGCAACAGACAGGCCCTGTCTGACCAACAGTCATGGTATCACCAGGGAATGCACCATCTCTGTGATAATATGGTGGTGCAGTGCACAAAACCACTGTATTCAGAAGCAGAAGGTTACAGGTTCAAGTCCCAGCTGTGGTTTCCGCCAACCCAGTCCTCATATTTTACCCACTACTATAACGTGCTAATACAGACAGAACCTTTCTTGCAGATGATGTAAACATGCCCAAAACACCTACATTTTACCCTACAGAGCACAGACACCATAAACATGCACATTACCTAGAGCAGAGCCTCCCAAATACAGTCCTGGAGGGCCAAACACCATTCAGGTTCCATGCTGCCTCTGATAAAGATGCCTGTGCTGCATTTCTATGCGCCACCCCCATGGTATGCAGATGTATCTCATGCATATTCATGAGGGACAGCATGAAAACCCGATCAGTGTTTTGCACCGCAGGACTGGAGTTGGGAACCTCTGCCGTAAAGCAGCAGCCAACAGGGACAGACACACCCACACCCACAGGCCCCATTATCCAAAGCCTCCTGGAGAGGCAGGACTTTGGGCTCTGCGTGCATATCCCAATACTAGCACTTGCATACCTTAGTAATGCCACCCTAAGCCTGGGAATATGGTACACAGCTATCAAAAGGTTGCTATGATTACTGGCAGATAGCAATTCCTAGGTTAAGTAAAATTTTCGGAGTGAGCTGCATCATAGCAACCTTTCTGATGTCCATGGAGTGTGCTACAGGTCTTGTGTCTGACAGTGTTTACCAATCTGGGGGGTGACTTCCACAGTATTGCGTACCATAGCCATGCCTGCACTGTGCCCAGGACTGGTGTGGTGGCCTGGGCTGCCCAACACCTCTGTAGTTGCACAATGCTGGCATAGGTATGGGGAGTGTGTGTCTGTCTATCCAGTGTGTGGTGGCTGCCAACACCCTCCACAGCCCACACTGCTAGCACTGTTGCCAGTATTGGCCTGCCAATGTGCATAATGAGGAGCAAGGTACCGTGGGAATAGCCTGGATAGGGTGGCCTGGCCTGGCCCCATCTGAACAGGGCATAGGGCAATGGCTCGGACATTGTAGTGCTCGGTACCACCTGCACGGACAGGGTGGCCATAGCATGTCCTGCTGGGAGGTCACTCTCACCCTGACTGAGCAGTGACCATGGCATGGCTAGGTTCCCCCATAGTGCTATATAGCATTTCTCTCATGTGATATTTATGGGTTTTCTTTTGGGGCCCAATCACTGACTTATCTGCTTGGTGTGTATGCTGATATCCCCGTTCTGCATCTCCTCCAGGACTATGGACTAGCTGGCGGAGTGTCTGCAGCTAGTATGTGTCTTGCTGGAACACCTTGCAGGGTGCAGCGGCTGGAGGCCTGCTGCTGGAGAATGTCAGATAATAGTTGGGGGCAGCTGAGCATTTCCAGATCTGCCGTCTGTCTGCTATTGTGCTATGGATGTGTGCTGCTCTGCATTGCCTGCCCTGTAGGGTGTTTGATCCCTAGCAGGACTGGGGTGATGGTCCCCTCTACTGCCACCATTGCAGGGGGGGGGGTAGGAAGTGGATCTGCTGGCGGTAGATTCTGTCCCCTCCCCTGAGCCCCTGAGGGTGCGTTGGGTGGTGGTATGTAATCTCCCTGTGAGTCCCAGCACCCCCATTCACTTACATCATGTGACCATGGCACCCACACAGGGTGTGCACTTTTTTCTGGGTGCATCATAGTCCACAAGGGCTAGATGTGACATACAGATGAACATAGGCATATCCTAGGGGTGTTTGCAAGGACTACCTATCACACATTGGCACTGATGGGGATCTGCAGCATAGCCTATCTCAGCAGGGCCAGGTGCTGTGAGAATGGTGCTGGGCACCATACCTCTCCCTCAGGGTGAGCACAGGACCCGCACACTGTGACGGTCTGTAGCTACTCTGTGCCACTAACACACACCGTCGGTACCCCCTACCAGGCTGAGGTGCTGTGGGGTGCATAAACCATCTTGTGATCATCTGTAGACTGCTGATTTACATGTGCTGTGCATCCTGGGTACGGATGGGTTGACCCTATCCTGGTAACCACAGCAGAATGTGGGTGTGGTGCCATGCAGTCCTCCTGTAGCCAGCCAGGTGTTTGTTAGCAGCTCTAGCCCACTGGTTGTTTCACTGCCCATGGAGCCAGAGGTCATGGGTTCAAAACCCACAGTGGGGTTCATCAATAGGGCTGTCTTAGGCATTGTCTATTTTTATTGTCTATTAGTGCTGCCAGCAGAACCACCCTCAGGGTACTGTCACCTTAGGGTGACTCATAGGGCGCCCTATAGGGCGCCTTATACGGCACCCTATAAAGCGCCTTATATGGTGTCCTATGGGGGACATTATAGGGTGCCTTGGCAGACAGTACACTTTATAATGTGCCCTATGGGGTGCGTTATGGGGTGCCTTATGCGGCACCTTAGGTTATGCCACTGTGAGGGTGTGTTTGCTGGCAGCACAAATTAAAATACATGTCAAATGCCTCACCAATCAAAACTTAAATGTAAAGGGTGCTGTCTCAGCCAGTCTTATACATTAGGCCCATTGGGGAATCAAACCCATGACCCCTGTACCATCCGTCAGTGTTGTAACCATTGTGCTACAGCTCTGTTGCTGTGATTGTATGTCTGCGCGCCTTCTTAAGATTAACACGCGGTAACGTGCCCTGTAGCGCTTGTTCATTTATGGTGCCTTGTAACGCGCGTTCTCGGCAACGATGTACCGCCCATGTCCTTATTTGGGATTTCTGTCTCTAACGCGGCTCCTAACGCAAATCGCACTAACGCAGTTTAGTAAACATACCCCTTAATGTGGACAAGTGCAAAATTATGTACCTAGGAAAGAACAACCCAAACTACGGTTACATGATGCAAGGTTCCACATTAAGAACCATCATCCAGGAAAAAGATTTAGGCATCACCGTGGATAAAATGTTGAAACTCTCCACCCAGTGTGCAGCAGCAGTCAAAAAAACAAATAAAATGCTAGGAATCATAAGGAAAGGAATGGAGAATAAAACAAAGGATATTATATTGCCTCTGTATTGTTCCGTGGTATGACCGCACCTTGAATATTGTGTGCAATTGTGGTCAGCATATCTTAAAAAGAATATAGCAGAATTAGAAAGGGTACAGAGAAGAGCCACCAAAATGGTAAAGGGGATGGAAGTATATCCCTTTGAGGAAAGACTTTAAAAGTTAGCGTTCTTCAACTTGGAAAAAGATGGGAAATATGATAGAAGTCTATAAATTAATGAATGGAGTGGAATGGGCAAACATAGATCATTTGTTTATGCCATCAAAAAGTAGAAAGACTAGAGGACATGCAATGAAGCTACAATGTAATCATTTGAGACTAATAAGAGAAAATATTTTTTCACTGAATGCGTAATCAAACTCTGGAATTATTTACCGGAGGATGTAGTGAAAGCTGTTAATGTAGCTGGGTTTAAAATAGGTTTGGACAAGTTCCTGGAGGAAAGGGTCATAAACCATTATTAAAGAAGACCCAGGAAATACACTTCTTGCCCTGGGAACCCTGCCAGGTACTTGTGACTTAGATTGGCCACTGTTGGAAACAGGATACTGGGCTTGATGGACCTTGGTCTGACCCAGTATGACATATTTTATGTTCTTATGTTCTAACCAGACAGTGGCTGAATATCGTCACTGCCTGGTTTTCCCCAAGAGCTGCCCTTGCTCCACTCTGGGAATGCTCTGATGATAGCCGGCTAGCATCGGGGTGTCTAGCAGCAGCACCTGCAGATATTCAGCGCAATTAACACAGTTAGCAGGTCTGCTAACCGAGTTCATTTTGCTGAATATGGTGCCTATTATTTTTAGCAGTGAACAAAAAAAAGTTTTATTCCAGGGAAAAAAATCGTGCTTGTAGTGACACAGGCAAAAGTATAGACCAGTAAACTGCCTTAAAACCCTTTTGTAATCCTTGCACATCCACTTATTTATTTATTTAACAACTTTTATATACCGCGCTATTTGTTATCAGTGCGGTTTACATATAACAAAGATTGCACAGTCAGAGGACTGTTCTGTGCTTACATTGAACAGGAGTTTAAACTTGGAGCAACAGGGTAACTATAAACATATGTACAAAAACACAATTAGATTAGGTTGGGATATTCAGGAAGGGCTAAGGCAAGCTCAAAAATATTTGAGACAGGGTTATTTATGTAGAGCATGAAAGGTTTGTGGGCATTGGTGTGTGGGTGAGCAGAGGCAGGGTGGATGCTTGTGCAAAGTGAAGTAGAAAAATGTGGTGTTTGATTGCCTTACGGAACTGAAGAAGGTTTTTGATGGATCTAATTTCTGGTAGAAGTTCGTTCCAGCATTTTGGGGCGTAGAAGGCGAAGGTTCTTTTCTTGGTCATCTGGGTGCACTTGATGGACTCTTTAGGGATGATCAAGGTGTTGTCAGTTGCTGACCTTCTGATTCTGTTTTTCACTTAAACAAACAGAAGGAACTTCACCTCAACATTGCTCAAAAAATATCTTAAATAATTGAAGAGACGAAGTAAAGGAAAAAGACTTTCCTTAAAAATTGGCTTAGTTCTTACCAATATCTTCAAACACCTCTGACACAGTACTACGGGGCATGTTTACGAAAGTGCACTATCCAGTAGAGAAGGTTTAGTGCATAGTTTGGGCAGCGCACTAAAAAGTAACCTGGGCCCCTGTGCTAAAAATCCCATGCTACCTCCAAATTATATGCCATGGGGTGTCCTGAGGCAGAACAGAGGTGTTGACAGAAAATCATGGCTAGAGTGAGCGTTAGTAGTGCACATTAACCATGCTTGCTGCCCTTAGCATGGGTGCACTTAACACCACTTTAATGGATGGCCTTAAGTGCGCCCATGCGCCAGCTTGCACTGTGCTGCGTCTTGGGCCTGCACTAACTCTCCCCTGAGGTTAGCACAAGCCCGTCTCCTCCCCCCCACCCCTTACTGGTAACGCAGCCCATATGTGTATTACCAGCACGGGCTTTAGTAACATGCCCCTATGTTTCACTGATGCTTGGTTTCTTCAGGGAGGACTAAAACATATCAAAGTATCAAGTGAAAATCTAAAAAAATTACAAAATGTTGATTCAAAATCAAATTCCACAAGACTATGCATATATTGCAATTGCAGCGCAGCCAAAAACACTTATATACTCATAGTAATTTTTAAAATAAGATATGCGGCTGCAGCAATGTTCCAACTTTAGCGACATGGGTGCAATGAATGAACAGCATTGCTTTAAAACACCAAATGAGACAGGACATTTTCTTTATAAGCAATATGTATTTTGAATTCTGTTTTTTGTTGTTTCCAAATAATTAGTTAATATCCTACCAGTTTTATTAATCCAGTACAGTGCCTAGCCTTGGTCAGGTAGACTGCATTTCTGCCTTTTGACTCATGATAGGGGCTTCTGATTCTAGGTGTTTATCATTTGGAATTTTAGTAGCTTATTTTTGAGGCAATTAGCTGCTTTCCCATGGTCAGAAAAATAGGAATTCATCAGTGTATTTGTGTCACAAAAAGAAATTGTTGTGTGAGTTTTTAGGTGGATTCCATTCAAAGACCCAAAACACAATTTTCCAGCACAATCATTTTCTCCCAGTTCCAGCTCCCTTCTCCCAGTCTCAGTATCTGCTCCCCTTTTCCAATTCCCAGCAATAGCATCAGCCCCTTTTCCAAGCCCTATTATCAGCTCCCTTTCTAAACCACCCTTCTTCCAGCCCTAGTAACTGTATCAGCCCCCATTCTTCCAGGCTCCACGCCCCCACTTCCCAGTCCCACCCCAGCGTCAACCTTCCTTTGTCCCAGCTCCATCCCCCTACCTGGCACAGACTGGTGGGAGCTTGGGTCTTTACTCCCACTGCTTTGTGCTTTCATGCCCGCTCTCAAGACAGTTTAAAATGCAAGAACAGCAATCTCACAAAAACAGAACGTGTCTATTTACGTGTTTTAAACCCTATTGAGGGCTAAAGAAGCAGATGAGAGCAAAGATTCAAGCTCCTACTGGAGGAAAATAAGACTGCTGTGGCTGCAGCCCGCTCTGATGATTCCATAAAACCGTGACAGCAGTTACCAGATTACTGTATATCATCAGACGATATTTGAGGGTTTCCAAGTATAACCAGAAACCATAATTTCCCCATCAGAGGATATTATCAAGGTTTACAGTTATAACCAAAAATGGTAAGTTCTACTGATAATGCAGTTGTGCTGATGTTTCAGTTTTTGCAGCTGTTACTAGTTCTGTTAGTACCTATACATTTTCCAACATTTTAATCTGTAGATCAACTGTATTAGAAATGTATTCCTTTCTTTCTTTTTAAATGCTAAACAAATACTTCTGTTCTGTTTTTACTAAAGAAAATCCTGGAGAAGGGGACCACCTGTGATTGACAAATATACAAATGGGAACGGAGTAGATACCATACCATTCACTGAAGATGATGTATTTGAACAGCTTGAAAAACTGAAAGTGGACAAGCCCATGAGACCAGATGGGATATATCCCAGGATACTGAAATGCCATAGAGAGGTTCTTGCAGGGCCGTTAAAGGATATTTTTAATACATCCTTGGAGACAGGAGAAGTCCCACAAGACTGGAGAAGGGCTGATATGGTATCTCTTCACAAAAGTGGCAATAGGGAAGAAGTGATAAACTACAAGCCAGTAAGCCTTACCTCGGTGGCGGGAAAAGTAATGGAGGCACTCCTGAAAGAGCGAATAGTGGACTTCCTTGAAACCAACAGGTTGCATGATCCGAGGCAACATGGTTTTAACAAAGGACGATCTTGCCAAACAAATCTGATTGAGTTCTTTGACTGAGTGACTAGAGAACTAGATCTAGGGCATGCAGTGGATGTGATCTACCTAGATTATAGCAAACCCTTTGATACTGTTCCAAGGGAATTTTATGCGATAGGAGGCGAGAGGTTGGTGTGCACGGACCAGGAGAAGGACCATGGAGTGATTGTTTCTGAGAATCTCAAAATGTCAAAACAGTGTGACAAGGCAGTGGCAAAAGCCAGAAGGATGCTGGGTTGCATACAGAGAGGAATTACCAGCAGACAGGAGGAGGTACTAATGCCACTGTACTGGTCACTGGTGAGGCCTCACTTGGAATATTGTGTTCAGTTTTAGCAACCATACCTCACAAAGGATAAAAATAGACTGGAAATGGTTCAAAATAATTTGGAGCCTGTGTCAGAAGATGTATGAAAAGAGACTTGAAGACCTAAATATGTACACTCTAGAGGAGAGGAGTGTCAGGGGAGATATGATTCAGGCTTTTAAATACTTAAAGAGTATTAATGATTAAACAAACCTCTTCCAAAGACAGGGAAGCTGTAAAACTAGAGGGCATGACATGAATCTACATGGGGTAAACTGAAAGACAATGTCAAGAAATACTTTTTCATTGAAAGGGTGGTGGATGCTTGGAATGTCATCCCAATGGAAGTGGTGGGTGCAAATATAGTGACAGACACAGTAGATCCCTTTATAGCAGCAGGATAAAATCAAAATAAACATAACTATCTCTTATAGCTCAACAAATAGGGGTGACCTGCACGGAGTGACAGGTGCATCTACTCTTGCTGGTCAGACTAGATGGACCATACTGGTCTTTATCTGCCATCATATACTATGTTACTATGTTAAATGCAAAGAGGCACATTCTGTACTGTGCGTCCCAGCCTCTGTGCATCCGGTTGGAACTGGACGCACAGAGGTAGATGCGATTCTGATCCCATGGGACACGTCTAGCCCCTGCAGGATCAGACTCACATCTAGGCCTGTACATGCAGGCCAGGACCTATTCCCCTTTCTCCACAGCCCTACCCTGATCTAGCCTCCCATGACCAGGATCGGTCTGCGGGGAATCTCCTGCACCCCCTCACCATTTTGATTCCGGCCGGGCCTCCCATCCCCCGATGCCTAGGGGGATTTATTCCACCTCGGAGGATGGGAGGCCCGGCCGGAATCAAAATGGTGAGAGGGTGCAGGAGATTTCCAGCAGACCGATCCTGGTCATGGGAGGCTAGATCAGGGTAGGGCTGTGGGGAAAGGGGAATTGGGTCCTGGCCTGCATGTACCTCGGAGGTGGAATAAGTCTCCCATCCAGTCTGCCAGCCCCAGATGTACAGGGCCAACTTCAGAATTGGTCTTGTATGTCCAGGACCGCGGACCGCCCACTGTCTGCCCTAACTCTGCCTCCGCACTGCCCCTTCCCGCCCCTGTCTAAGCCTCCCCGTACAAGCTCCTTGTTCATACAGGGAAGCTTAGTCGGGAACGGCAAGGAGGGCAAATAGTGGGGATGTCCATTCCTGCTATCCGCCAGACAGAATAGACCCCAAAGTAGATAATAATTTCTCCTCTGAGACATGCTTTATGTGTTTCTAGTGCCTTGAGCCCACAGAATTTTTAGGGTCTATGAAAGAGAGAAGAAGTTTTAAAAGTAGAAAAAATAAGGAAAAAAGATGTGAGATAGAAATTAAATACAACTAAAACTTCAAAATTCCATTTTGAAAACTAAGTCCTAAATTTCTAGGCATTTCCTAAGAAAGTTTCTTCCTTCAACTTCTCTTTTCTGCAAAGTCTTTATGTTCAGAAAGTCCATATTTCAAAGTGAAAGTGATTAGAGTCTACATACACCAATATCGGGACTTGTATGCATCCCATAAGATGTTAAATTGATGTTTGCGTGAATCGGTAAGCTGAAAAAATTCCGACGTCGTGGTGCTTATTTTTTTTTTTTTAGGAACAACAGGTTTCTGAGTAAGGCCAAATGAAACCTTCACATTTCAGGGCATGTTTACTGTGCTGGCTGTTAACGTGGGCATGAGTGTGTGCTAAGGGCCCATGATAACAGCGTGCGCATGAAACAGACAGCATGGGGTTAATTCCATGCCATCTGCATAGTACATGATAGGGAGGGTAATGGACTTGGTAGAGGCAGGGCACAGATGTATCTGCACAGCATGTTTAGTGCTTGCATTCACCATGAATAGTTACATAGCGGGGGTGCAGTTAGCGCCACCACAATGGGTGGTGTTACCTGTAACTGCGATGATGCTGGAATGCGTTAGGGTCCAAATGAGTGCGGTATTTGCTGTGGCCATACTCTACATGATCCCAACAAGTGGCCCACGCATTATGTGTGTACTGCGCATTCACCTCGACCAAGAATGTGCGCTACCTGCAAAACCCTAGCGCAGCTTTGTAAACATATCCCTTTGTTTTCAGAATGAATAGATTTTAAATTTGATTCCCTCCTGCAATATATTGGAAAAACCCCTTAGAAACAAAAATATTGTGTATGCGGAAGTAGGAGTTATGAGGGGAAGATTAAAAAATAAAATCCCTTTCAGTTAGATGTAATAGACACCAGAGGTCCACCAAATTTATATCCTGAATCGTGTACTTGTGATTTAGTAATTTTATACCTGACTAAGGATTTCCTTTTAATAGCAGTATTTAATGAGAAGGTAAAAGTCAACCCAGTAATAAGTTGATGCTCATCTGCTAATGTGACCTGCTGTGTGATGATCTGTAAAAATTAAAAGCAATCAAAACTGGGGACATAAAGATTAACTAATATATATTTAACTATGTCTAATTTGATCAGTGTAATAACTGATCTGCCTCAGTATCAGCCCTTTGAAAGATTGCTTGGGACATCCAAGGATTTTGAAACTAAAATGGCCATCCCATTTTTCTTTTCTTAGCTGCTGTGAAATGACAGTATTGTATCCAGACCCTGCTTTAGTTTAGCTGATTCAGAAGCAGAAAGATGCATTTCCTGTAAAAACATAATCACAGGATTAAGCTGCTTTCTGTTCTTGACTCCTGTGTTCTGATTTGACTAGTTTTAATTGCTGTTTGTGTTTGTGCTTTTTGCCCTATCTTGATTTATCCCTAAATATTTATATACTCTGTCTTGCTTATTGTATTTTGTAATTTGTCTCGATTAGATTGTGAGCTCTGTTGAGCAGGGACTGTCTCTCCTACATGTCTGTACAGCACTTCGTACGTATTCAGCGCTATACAAATGCTAAATAGATAGATAGATAGATAGATAAGTAAGGGTACCTTTTCACTTTACTGGATGATTTTTTAATCCTTAACATTAAGGGGCATATTTACTAAGCCCCGTGCTGGTAACAAGTATGGGCTGTGTCCCCCTGTAATTACCCTGCTGTAGCACAGTAAACCTTTCGTGGATGCAACTAATGCTACTCACTGAGGTGATGTTAGTTGCACCTGAAACAGTTACTGTACAAGGGGCAGCCACACAGTCAATGGAGGACGTGCATGTACAGCAATCCTCTTGCCCCCGAAGCATGGCTGTGAGTGATCCAGGGCTCAGAAACACTGAAGTGCTACTCTGCCAACATGTGTGACAGCACTCACCACACCTCAGCAGAGGGAACAGGCAGCAATATATGGTCACCAACCACATTAACAGACCCTAATGCCAGTGGCCAGTGAAGGTTTGAAAAGGTCTACTGGAGGAGACGAATATCCCCAGCCCCCAAGTCCTAGGGAGTCAGAAAATGTTCAGTGCTCGCTCTGTCCGCAATAAAATTCAGATCATTGTAGACCATATACAACACATAGACACTGACTTAATGTGCATCACTGAAAGCTGGATCACAGACTCTGACAACGTCCTTCTCAACCAGCTGACTACATCCCAATATACACTGTTCAACTGCCCCAAATTAGAAAAAAAGAGGGGGGGAGGGGGAGTACTAATCCTTGCTAAAAAAACAGTTGAATTTCTCCTTGATCACTTCTCAATCATTACAAACAATAGACTACTTAACCATTTCCAACTCAGAGCATACTATATGCCTAACCTACAGAAAACCTACTACTAACATGGAAGATCTATCAGCTATTTTAGATGAGATGTGTACCCATTCTGTCTCAAAAAACACTTTATACTCATGGGGGACCTTAACCTCCCCACAACTACAATAAAACAAGCCAGCACATTCCTAAGTGCCATGGAATCCGTAACTCAGATTCAGATTGATTACCAACCCACTGCAAAGGATCCCTTCTTGACCTTATATTTGTACCCAATACTCTACATAAAGTAGATCTAAACGTACAAATCGACCCAGTATCATGGTCAGAGCATGCTATGATATCCCTAAGTATAACAACCAATTCTATCCAACCAAGTACTCTTCTACAACACCAGCACAGACATTGTTTCAAGGCATTTAGCTTACAACACTTCCTAGATGTATTGCCAAATTTTACGCTTTTCCTTCAACCCTGTCACTCACTAGCTCGCTGACTAGGCACAGATGCTTTAGCAAATACACTATGAGTTAACTCTGTCATTCACTAGCTCAAATATAATATGAGTTAACCCTGTCATCTAGCTCACAGACTAGGCACAGACACTGTAGCAAATACAATATGCTTTTATTAGATTGAGTCCTTTTAGAATAATAATTAAGCACAAAGTTAAGCATTAATACTTTACCGGATATTATAGCTCATCACTCCAGGTGGGGGACTGTTCAGCACTCACTCTCAGGAGGAAAATCCGGGAAAAAACTACAGAGACACGCCTGCCTCGTACATCAGTTGCAGTCCCGTCTTTTCCTTCTGAGAGTCCCCCTAAAGTACTTAACTAAGATCGTGCCTGCTGCATGATATTACGATTCATTGGTTAGCCTACAGCATGCTCAGATCAGGATTGGCTAGGGTTAAATTTGTGCTCGTGACCAGCAGCTGAAAAAGATGTCAGCTGCTGAGTCACTGTATGAGTCACTCATCCAGTCCTGTCCGGCCAAGGGAGACACCCCCCATGGTTTTAGAAGCAGCTCAAAGCTTCTACATTATAATTGATGAATTCTTATCCTGTCTACATTGGCTAGGCAAATGTTTCTATATTGGCCAAGAGAATTGTTCAAAGGCCAAGGGAAGAATTCTGTCTCCCTCTCTGGCCTTCTAGCACTCCCCAGGCTAGATGTGTAAAGATCTCTCACTAGACTGTAAATACAGCTTTGGTCTCTGAGCTAGCAAGTTGGCTCAGCATGATTCCTCACAGACAGAATGGCTCATGAGTTAGAATGGCTCATGAGTTCAATTTCTTGCAATTTCTTTGCAAAGTAAAGTACAATATCTTTGCTGATCCAAAAATCCAAATAATACATTCCACCCTTGGATCAACAAGGATATTGTACATAAGCAATGGCTGAATTGCCTTTGTAATTCATTTAGAAATACAGTAATAACAACTTGGGCTAAAACATAGTGGATAGCATTAAGGCAAACGCTGGAGGGGACAAGCCTCAGTGTAATTTGGGTGATATTTTCCCATCCCCCCCCCCCCCGGCATTACAATTGTCAAAGCCAAATGGCTTGTAGGCCTCAGCTATCTTTATCAGTTCCCCATGCAGTGGGGGATTCATTTAACCTGCACATTCAGAACTTTTTCCCACTGTACATTTGCCCCATAGACTTTAATAACTAAAATCTGGGGAACAGGTGACATAAGCAATTGGGCACATGATGTTCAGCAGGAAAAAAAAAATCTGAGATACTAAAATTACAGTTACTTTCCAAGGAAACAATAACAATACATAAGAAAAAAAAAATCATTCACAAAAGTCCACAAAAGTCCAATAGTCCTTTTCCTATTTTCAGATAATTTTCCTGCTTCTCAGCAGTTTTTCAGGACTCCATAGTGTTATTTTCACCTTTCTCTGAAGTTTAAGCTTGGCCTCTCTCAACAGTTGAACCTCTCGTTCTCGTAAGTGGACATCTTGGCCTTTCTTTCATTGTGACACATTGAAGCAGATAGGAACTCCCTCACACATTTCTGCGGTGTGTAGTTCGGATTTCTCGGGATGGTCTGCTCCATCTGGACTCTGGCCAATTTCCTCTGCTGGACTCTTTGGATTGCAATTGGTGACATGGCTCCAGGCCTCATTCAGAAGAGCAGCACCAATATTAAATGAAAAGACTAAAAATTCTAGATTAGATTTCACAATAAGACAAACTTAATTCCATCTATATTTACTAAGATCATATCCTACAAATAATAAATATTGCTTTTATAAACTTTCAGTGATCTACCAGTAACTATCTCGTATGGTGTCAATCTTATCTCGCAGTTTGATTAACTCCTTGTCTCTCTATCACTGGAAATTCATTTGCTTGTAGGAAATATTCCATTATGCCCTTGACTGACCTTTACATGTTTCAGATCAGACAAGCTGCACACACGTGTTCTGCAATTTTGACAAGTTTTAGAATTATACCCAATTGTGTGAGAATTTGTTATCAAATCATCCCCCTTTGCCTCTGCATGCCTGGCCAGGACATACAGAGGAAAAGTGAGGCAAAAAGCATCCGGAAGTACCACATGGCCAGTGTGGGTTTTCCAAAGCTCATCAGGGTGCAAGGTGCACCTAGCCTGTCTCCAAATATCTATTTCTTCCAATTGTTGAGTATGAGTTCCTGAATCGAAGCTTCTGGAGACGGCACAGTCAAATAAAGTGCTCATAATTTTTTGTTTACATATTCATTAGGCAAATACATCACTTCAAATTACCTTCATCAGTTTATTGTCTATCACAGTTTCTCCTTTAATATTCCACTTCATCCCTCATAACACAACACTTTTTCATCACCTGCATCATTCCACCAACTACTTACATAGGTCCTTTTCCTGTTTCTTTTATACCACACTAATGTATCCTTATTTGGCAAGGCTGCTAAGAATATCAAACAATTGTTAATAACTTAAATTTAGATTCTTCTCAATAAGATAACAGTATGAGTAAACAGTGTCCCTTTCCCATCAACTCAATTGGTCCAATGCTAAGTGGACATATACTCATTCTAAAATAGGCACAATCTGGGTAAAATCCTTACAATATCAGCATTCTATAACATCAACCCCAATAGAAAGAAATATGGCTCATCTCTCACGTATAACTAGAATCTGTCGTATACACTGTTCTCAGTGAGAGTGCTGTTAGACTGATTTTAAAATTGCAGTGTTCACAAGGATTTGTATAAGCTACTCATTAATTATGGTGTCAAAAAGAGATCCTTTTGAGGTGAGAGATCTAAGAGGGTACAAGGCATTGGTGGCTAGGCCTCATGACTATCCTCGGGTTCTTCTTTGCCTATTCCACCCTGCCTATTCATGTCTCTTCAGAGGCATAAATATGCAAGGTTCCGGTTCTTCAGGCCTTGTGTGTCCTCGAGGCGTCTTAGAGCAGTCAGAATTCTGGTAGCCCAGATCATCACACTGGAAGCAGCACATTTTCTTCTTGGATTACAAGGCAGCACATTTTCTTCTTGGATTGCAAGGCATTTGTGGCTTCACCTTTCTGCCTCTCTCTTTCTCTCTTATTCTTTTCTCAAACCTCTCCTGGATCATTGCTGACAAGCAAGATTTGGTTTTATCCAATCAACTCAAGTTCTCATTTTCTGGGAACTCAGTTCCATCTTTAATCTATATTTGCTCTATATGCTTGAGAACAGAGCAATTTCATATCAGCCTCTGTCTAAAATTTCATCAAACTTATTAATATTTTACTCATCTGGTAATTGCTGTGTGTGTACTGGACCTCTGCGTAATGTACTACTATAACAGGTGTATTTGGTAACATAAGTGCAAGTGTATAAACTAAAGAAGATTAATATCTCACAGTGCTGCAACATATATCTGTTTTCTCTGCAACATATATCTATTTTAACTGATATAAAAACTTTTTCGAACAAAGTACACTTTTTTCTCTGGATACTAACACGTAAAATTCAAATACAGGAAAACAGGTGAATTTATTCTAAAATCCAATATTGTAACAAATAAAAACTGTGATGTTACTATCTTCTCCCTCAGTCATCAGCAGTTCAGGAAACAGGCATTCTCAAATGACGTGAAACTTCGAAGAGGTGAAAATTGTTCTTGGTCACATTTAAATTAACTTGAAACTGGAGCTGTTTATGGTTAACTATGGGGTGCTTGCCACAATTTAAAAATCCTCTTTTAACTTTTAGGTTTGTTTGGTAGCATATACAGTCAAAGACAAAGAATAGATGCATAACATATTAATGATAAAGATTACCTTCTTATTTACTCAGGATTTAATGCCCCATTGTCCTGTCAGGATTCTCAACCTCTACTTTGGAGGTTAAAAAAAAGTTTCATGCCTTGTTTGTTTGATCTAGTCACTTCAGCATTCAGGGACTATAAAATCTACTGGAGTAGCCAGTAATGAAAGAAAAACAGTTTTTTACTACAAACATTTGAATACAGAACAAATCAAAGCTTACAAGTGCATTATACCTTTCTGATCAGAGTTTCTCTTAACCGGGGACCTTAAAAAACAAGTAACAATTAATACTAACTCTACAGGACAGGCATCACATTAGATATGCAGGCAACAAAAGCAACAGTTGCAAGCATGTAAGGAAAAACCAACACCCAGTTCTCACTTAATCCTGACCCACAGGAACACTTAATGCCAGCCTTAAATATTTACAATATTCACATTATTACACTATTTGCATTCTTCACTCTTTTCTTTTAATACATTATCTTTTCTCAAACCCCCACTCCTGGTACCAAATATCTTACTACATCAAAGGTTAACACCTTGTAATTAAGACATGCAGTTTATCCACAAACAAAGCAAGGATACTTATCCAAAAAAGCAAGCAACTCTCCCAGTCACACATGAGTGGTCAGAAAAGAAAATTAGAAAGCAATTAGAATAATAACTAAACACACTTAATTACAGAAGAATACCGGTAATACTTCACTAAAAGAATTATGAGATAGTGCAGCTATTTACAAAGAATATTTACTTCACCAAACTTGCATCATGCAGTACAGTAACATCAGCTGGGAGAACTCAGCGGAGTCTGCAGAAGTCTGGGATTCTTCATGCTTGCCCAAGCAGATCCACTCTCTCTCTGTCCTGAATTTTCTTCACCAGATTTCTCATCATACAGCCCCAAAAGCTGCAGAAGTCTGGGATTCTTCATGCTTGGCCAAGCAGATCTACGCTCTCTCTGCCCTGGATTTTCTCTATCCAGTGCTTGATTCCTATATGCTATTAACACCAACCAGGTCTGTCCTAGGGTCCCTGCTCCCTTGAGCTTATTATCCCAGGACTCTGCCAACCCATTATGTAATAATTTAGGCCATCCCACTCTCGTCGCCATTTATGTATTGCCAAATTTTACGCTTTTCCTTCAACCCTGTCACTCACTAGCTCACTGACTAGGCACCGATGCTTTAGCAAATACACTATGAGTTAACTCTGTCATTCACTAGCTCAAATATAATATGAGTTAACCCTGTCATCTAGCTCACAGACTAGGCACAGACACTGTAGCAAATACAATATGCTTTTATTAGATTGAGTCCTTTTAGAATAATAATTAAGCACAAAGTTAAGCATTAATACTTTACCGGATATTATAGCTCATCACTCCAGGTGGGGGACTGTTCAGCGCTCACTCTCAGGAGGAAAATCCGGGAAAAAAACTACAGAGACACGCCTGCCTCGTACATCAGTTGCAGTCCCGTCTTTTCCTTCTGAGAGTCCCCCTAAAGTACTTAACTAAGATCGTGCCTGCTGCATGATATTACGATTCATTGGTTAGCCTACAGCATGCTCAGATCAGGATTGGCTAGGGTTAAATTTGTGCTCGTGACCAGCAGCTGAAAAAGATGTCAGCTGCTGAGTCACTGTATGAGTCACTCATCCAGTCCTGTCCGGCCAAGGGAGACACCCCCCATGGTTTTAGAAGCAGCTCAAAGCTTCTACATTATAATTGATGAATTCTTATCCTGTCTACATTGGCTAGGCAAATGTTTCTATATTGGCCAAGAGAATTGTTCAAAGGCCAAGGGAAGAATTCTGTCTCCCTCTCTGGCCTTCTAGCACTCCCCAGGCTAGATGTGTAAAGATCTCTCACTAGACTGTAAATACTGCTTTGGTCTCTGAGCTAGCAAGTTGGCTCAGCATGATTCCTCACAGACAGAATGGCTCATGAGTTAGAATGGCTCATGAGTTCAATTTCTTGCAATTTCTTTGCAAAGTAAAGTACAATATCTTTGCTGATCCAAAAATCCAAATAATACACTAGATAAGGCCTCTTCCCTTCTAGACTCCGACATACCTGACCTAGACACATTTATCAGCTCATGGAACCAGATAATAAATGGTGCCACAATATTCAGTGAACAACAAACTACAAAACACTTTAAATCCACACACCCCCATGGTTCTCCAAAAATCTCGACCAGATTAGACTAGACTTCAGACGCTTAGAAAGAAAATGGAAAAGGTCACAAGATAATACTATCAAGACACAGCTTGTAACAAACAAAAAGAATATAGCAACCTATCTAACAAAACCCAAAAGGAATACATTACAAGCATACTTACAAAATCAATCAACCGCCCTAGAGAACTATTTTCGATTGTGTCCCAAATGACCTTATCCTAATTCAATAGACACAGCAAACACAAAAGTGCAAGTTGATCCTCAAGTTATGGCTGACTATCTCTACAACAAACAAAGCACATCAATGTTACAACACCATGAACCACTGCAGCAACAGAACGGCACAGCTAATAACTAAAAGAGAAATTCTAGATATCATCAACAATATCAATACCACAACTTTACCACTGGACCCCTGTACTGTAACATGGCTAAAATTCCTTTGCTCAGACCATTCTAAAGATAGTCCACACCTCCCTTTCGCAAGGATACCTACCTCCAGCTCTCAAACAAGCCTCAATACACCCTACTCTAAAAAATGCCTCATTAGACACAACACACCCCGGTTCATACAGATCAATTGCCAGCATCCCATTTTTGGCCAAAATAATCGAGACAGCCATACAATAGCAGCTTCAAGACCATGTTGATTCATATGCTCCACTGGACCGACAACAGCATGGCTTCCGCCCTCATCGTGGCATTGACACCCTTTTAATGGACCTCATCAACTGACTCATCATTGGCTTAGATAAGCCTTGACAGGGATTTGTGCTCTTCTTCTTTGATATCAGCGCAGTGTTTGACTCAGTATCACATCACATCATGCTAGATAGACTCAGCAGCATCAGTCTAACTGTCACTAAAATGGTTCACATCTTATCTCTCGCACAAAACCATGCAAGTAAAAGTCAGTACCACCAACTCAAGATACCTTTAAGTTAACACAAGGTATCCCTCAAGGATCAGCCCTATCTGGATTATTCTTCAACTTTTACATTCAACCCATCTGTAATCTACTAAGAAACTGGAACATGCACTTTCACCTCTATGCAGATGACATCATGTTCTATATGCCATTCAATACTACCAACCCAAATTTCACGATCATATCTGATGTCTTCACTGCTGTTACAATCCTCCTTGCAGACATTAACCTCACAGTAAACAAAAGCAAAACGGAAGCTCTACTTGTATTCAGAGATCAGGATTTTAAGCCACCAAACAAGATCATAACATGTAATGTGGAAATATCAATAAAAAAAGAAATCAAAATATCTAGATATAACCATTAACAGCAGCCTCAACATGTGTGCACACATCAGAAATACAGCAAAAACAGCATACTGGAAGTTGAAACTCCTCAAGCCCTTATGACACATATTACAGGACAATGATTTCAGATCTGTATTGCAAGCCATCATTGCACCTCACCTGGACTACTGAAACACTATCTATCAAGGTCTCCCAAAACATGCACTATAACTGTCACAGTTAGTACAAAATACTGCTGCTAGAATCCTAACAGTTAGTACAAATCAACAGCACATAACACCAATCCTGAAAAGTCTACACTGGCTTCCAATCTCACAATGGACAAAACACAAAGCCATCACTACCACATTCAAAATCCTTCATAACCTCTCAGCTCCCTGCCTCACTGACTGGATCACAAAAGCATCCACAACGAGACCAAGAAGAGCTGCAAACCAGAATCTCCTGATCATTCCCCCACTCAAGACCAAAACCACACAACAGACAAGTAACAAGTCATTCTTACTTTATTCCCCCACAATTTGGAACTCTTTACCTGAAACCATTAGAGCCGCACAGCCCACTAAAGATATGAAAAAACTACTCAAAGCACCCCTCTTCAGAGAATACTATAGACCTAATGACAATACCTAAGTATAAATGTAACATGCTATCCTGATCAGTGGACCAAATCAACCCTTCATACTTAGCCCTTTCTGTAATTCAAATGATTCTTCTCCTTAATAACATAGTAACATAATAAATGACGGCAGATAAAGACCAGTATGGTCCATCTAGTCTGCCCAGTAAGATGGCAAGAGTAGGTGCACCTGCCGCTCTGTGTAGGCCATCCCTCCCCATGTCTTTGTTTAGGGGTGAACCCACCGCTCCATGTAGGGCACCCCTGTTTGTTGAGAATTTAGATAGTTAAGTTTATTTTGATTTTATTCTGTTGCTGTAAAAGGATCCACTGTGTCTGTCCCATGCCATTTTGAATTCTGTCACTGTATTTGCCCCCACCACTTCCATCGGGAGGGCATTCCAAGCATCCACCACCCTTTCAGTGAAAAAAAAAAGGATATACTCATTTTTGCCCCATTGCTTTGGCCACTTTTAGTTTAGAAAGTCTTCTGATACTCAAGCCCTGCTTCACTTGTGTTCCTATTTGTGTGTGTGTGTATTTCCTTTTTTTTTTAAGTGCCATCAAGTCAGTGTTGACTCATAGAGAGAAATAGAGGACACCATTGCCTCCATCAACACCACCACTGCACCAAACGACCCCTGCCCCACGTTCTGGATAAAAGAACTACATTGCGAGCTCAGCCAATTCCTGAATAAACTCATGGATCAGTCATTTTCAACTGGATCATTCCCACAAAGACTGAAGCATACCTCCATCAGACCACTGCTGAAAAACAATAAACTGGACCCCCTTAAGGTAGAATCCTTTAGACCAATCTCGAGCATCCCACTGCTTGCCAAAATAATTGAAAAAGTAGTCCAACGCCAAATACAAAACTATATCGAGACTCACGCCCCCTTGGACTCATGTCAGCACGGTTTCAGGGAGGCACATGGCGTTGAAACCCTCCTCACCACTCTATTTAATACTATAATTTCCGGAATCTACAACATCTGACAAGGGTTTGCCCTGATCTTCATGGATATCGCAACGGCTTTCGACTCCGTAAGCCACGAGATACTCCTGGGGTGTCTCGAGGATAAGGGAATACAAGACTCAGCGCTAGGCTGGTGCAAATCATACCTCACCAACAGATGGCAGCACGTAAGAACTGGCACCACAACCTCGGAACCGTTCCCACAAAAACAGGGTGTACCACAAGGATCATTGCTATCAGCTCTAATGTTCAACATATACATGCAGCCCATCTGCACCCTGATCCGCTCATTCAACGTCAACTGCCTGGTCTACGCAGATGATGTTCTACTTTACATGCCGTTCTCAACAGACCAGCCAGACTTTTCCCCACTAACCAGCTGCTTTGACGCAGTAGCCGACTGGCTCCATACACAAAATCTCTGAATAAACCACAACAAGACAGACGTCCTCTTCATCACGAGGAACCAAGGTTTCACCCCCCCCCCCCCAGCTTCCTTAAAAGATAAGAACGCCGAACTGATAGTAAAACCCACAATATGCTACCTAGGTGTCACCTTAGACCAACGGCTGGACATGAAAACTCACATAAAAAACACAGTAAAGAAAATATACCACAAAGTAGGACACTACGATACCTATGGCCTCTAATGGACCCCGAAGACTTTCGAACAATCTATCAAGCCCTAGTAATCCCACACTTCCATTATGCCAACGCGATCCTATATGGGCTCTCGCAAGCATCACTGAACCCGCTTCAGCTGGCGATGAATACAGCCACCAGAATTCTATACGGAGCCACTAGAATGGACCACATCACACCAATCCTAAAGAAACTCCACTGGTTACCAGTCCATGGCAGACTATGCTTTAAGATCCTAGTATTGACCTTCAAGGCCATAAACAATCAACCCTCCACCTCCATCACTGAGCTAATCCACCCCACACTCCCTAACAGATCCAGAAGATCCACAGCTGTCAACACACTGATAATTCCAAAGGAAACAACAAAATGCACCCGCATGACATCTAATAGAGCTTTCATGCTCTATGCACCCAGATGCTGGAATGCCCTCCCCATGGCCATTCGAGCAATCACCGACCTGGCCCATTTAAGGAAGGCACTGAAACACCACTTATTCATACAGCATTACTCAGACGACAGCCCCACATGTAAGCTTGCAAATAGGCCCACCAATCACCAAGACCCCCTCACCAGCACACCTAACACACTAGAGGGCAGCTAGCCCCACCGCTGCAACCCCATGTAAATATCATTATGTACAGTACAGTTATTAATGTAAATAATTTGTAGAAAGTTACCCCAGTTCACTATCCAAGTTATATTTCCTGTTTATTGTAAATACAATGCATCCACGACAGCATTGTATAAGATTTTGTTGAATGTACACCGCACTGATATTGAATAGCGCAGTATAGAAGAGACGTTAAATAAATAGTGACCCAGCTACCTCTGGGTTTTCTTGGCAATGTATCACTGGAAGTAGATTGCCAGCCTTTTCTTCCGAGGCAATGGAGGGTAAAGTGACTTGTCCAAGGTCACAAGGAGTACCAGTGGGAGTGAAACCCTTGATCTTCCAGGTACTAGGCAGTTGCTCTAACCACTAGGCTACTCCTCCACTCCTTGTTCCTGATCTTCTGCTGAACTACTATTTTTATTCCCTTTCCCATAGTTAACCCCATATTTATCTCCAAGTTATTTCCCCCTGTTTATTGTAAAACAAATCTACTGAGATTATGTTATGTTGTTCTTTGTAAACCGCTTTGGACAAAGATGGTATAGAAAAACTGTTAAATAAATAAATAAATAAATAAAATATTCCCCAGGTGGGAAGAACACCCCATCCCCTAAGCAACATGCCAGGTCGGGGAATACTTGACAGAGAGCTACAACACAGCTAGCCCTCCTTCAGTAAGCAGGTTCCCTGAGCTGGAGGGTCAGGGTGAGGGGCCATGTGCACCCAGAAACAAAACTCATGGTACCAGCTCATCCTCTCAGGTGCACATACGAGTATGTACCAATACATGGACCAATCCAACGAAGGAAGCCCTGGGAAACTCGCAAGGGGTCACAAACACCAGTCCAGGGTGAGTAATCCAAAACAATTTTATTAGAGAATAGCATTAACCTGCTAGTCCAAAAGTAATACCTGATGCTTAACCTGACAGGGCCGTGTTTCAGCAAGACCTTCTTCAGGGGTTAAGACTACAAGTAAAATAACATCAAATAATTATTAAAATCATAATAATGAAGCTAAGAAAAATTAAAATAAATAACAAGAAAGCAGAAACAAATGAGCATGATACATAAAAACTAAGTATACAATGAAACCATTATATAGATCTGTGGAATGAATATCAATCACATAAAAACATAAAATAAAAAATAAAACATAATACTCATGTGAGGAGACACTATAAGGAAACAATATGGTTAAAAATGGCCATTAAGAACCAATATATAAAAAGCAAGTCAAAACACATCGTAAGGCTAAGAAACCTCCGCCACTATTAACTAAAGATGTATTCCGAACTCTTTGCCAAGCCATAATTACACCCACCTTGGACTACTGCAACATTATTTACCAAGGCCTTCCTAAGAACACCCTTCATCCATTACAGCTAGCCCATAACACTGCAGCACGAATAATCTCTGGAGCCCCACATCAAGCCCATATCACCCCCATACTAAAGCAATTACATTGGCTACCTATCATGGCGAGAATCACATACAAAGTCCTCACTTCAATATTCAAAATCTTACATAAAGAATCTGCCACCTGTCTTCAGACTCTATTTTTCACCCCTCATACTGACAGACTACGTAGAAACAGCACCCTCAACCTCCTCATGATCCCATCACAGAATATTAGGAGTAAACAAGCAACATGCAACAGAACAGTCACTCTATTTGCCCCCACACTGTGGAACTTCCAACCCCTGCCCCTTAAGAGGATACTCAGACTTAACCGAATTCCACAAGAAACTGAAAACGCACCTCTTCCAAGAAGAATACAACATTATCTTAACTCAAGACTCTCAACCGCCCAAGCCAGATATAGGCAGATCAACCCCTTACACACGTTAATATTTGGACCTACTACTACACCATGTGGAACTTCAGATTAACTTGACTGTAAATAAGTTATAGGCATTACTGTTATATTGTTGATTTTGCTGTTTAATTTCACTGTACAGCAGAGTGCCTCACGGCCCTGTTACCTTTGTTAGTTAATTGTAAACCACTTTAAATAGTAGAAAGGTGGAATAGAAGTAAGTTTAAATAAATAAAATAGCTAAAAAGGGGGGAAAGTATTTGATGTTATAACTGATACAAAATAATGAGCATGATAAGTCATACAATGTTGAATAAAATTACACATACATAAATAAAACATCCTAAAATATATAACTGAAAAATCATAAACAAATACGTTAAGCCTAAAAAACATAAATAGGACCACGTTACCCATGGGGTAAAACAATCAAGGAGACGTCAGCCATCGCTAACCTTGCAACAGCGATATTGAGCCGTGGCCTGGTTAGAGGCAAACGGGTAATGCCAGGTGCGGCAAAGGCTGGCCTAACTTTATCCGTGGAAGCTAACCGGGATGTGGCTCAATATCGTCACTGCTCGGTTAGTTTCCAGGTGCTGTGGCAACCCAGATATTCAATGCCGGTGGCCGAATATGGCCCCAGCATTTAATATCCAGGTTAGAATTGAGCGATGATGGCTAGACACTTTACAAGTGCTAATCGCTGCCGCTGAATATCTTCTCCCTCCTCCGCTCCACCACCCCCCCACTATCTTTAAAAGCATTTCATTCAAACTAGAAGTGATGCACATTTTAAATGCAGTTGTAACCTGTGCCATCTTTACATGATATCAGATGCTGAGAGCTTGTATTTGTACTTACTAACAAGATATTAATTAAAAGCTAATTTTGAAATCCATCCAGCTCTAGCATTTTCAAGTGATAAATTTGCTTTATTCCCTTCTTCAACTGACAATCTCCTTAATGAAAACCATTAAATACTGTCAACCCTTGATGATTTAATAAAACCATTGCTATTTAATGATATTATTAAGTCCATCAGGTTTCAATTGATAGATCCATTTATGTCCCCTTCTCACTAATTCCTCCTCCATGTTCTAATGTATTCAAAACTAAAAATAAAATTAACAGATTTTAAAACACATTTTATCTGGTTGATGATGTTATGAGATTCATCAAGAAGAGATTAGCTCTATTTTTTAAGTCTTTGAAGAATTTTCCTCCTAATTTTTAAGACAGAAAACAGTGAAACATGACGGCACATAAAGACCATACAGTTTATCCTGTCTGTCTGTCCTTCCATACCAATTAATAATCCCTACAGTCTCTTTTTATTTTTCCTTTAGAGATCTTCTGTGTTTCTCCGATGCTTTCCTGAATTCAGATACAGTGTTTGTCTCTACTACCTTCGCTGGGAGACTATTCCACAAATCTACCACTGTTTCTGTAAAGATATATTTCTGCAAATTACTCCTGAGTCTATCCCCTTTCATCTTCATCCTATGTCCCCTTGTTGCAGAGCTTGCTTTCAATTGAAAGAGGCTCTCCTATTGTGCATTTATGCTATAGAGGTATTTAAATTTGTCTGTCATATCTGTCCTCTCCCATCTTTCTTCCAAAGAATACATACTTGGAATGGAATTTATTCTGGCTGATAGTTTAACCTCTGAGGAAGCCTTTTTACAGGCGAAACAAAGATCTTTGTAGGGTAAAACTTTATTTGTTTTTTGGAACCATGATTGGGGTATTGAGCTCAAAGGTTTGAATTGCATTTGAACTCTGTATATGCAGTTTGTCTTTAGCTATGGTTGCTACTGATATACAAGCTCAGTGTTAGCAACTTTTTTTTTTTTTTTTAGTGCCATTGAGTCAGTGTTGACTCATAGCAACCCAGCTATCTCTGGGTTTTCTTAGCAATGTATCACCAGAAGTAGATTGCCAGCCTTTTCTTCCAAGGCAATGGAGGGTAAAGTGACTTGCCCCAAGTCACAAGGTGTGCCAGTGAGAATTGAACCCTTGAGCTTCTGGATACTGGGCAGTTGCTCTAACCACTAGGCTACTCCTCCACTTGTTGGCAGCCTTAGCTGCCTGATATAATCTAAGAGGATGTCGTGACAGAAGCTGGCTGTCTTCAGATAAGAAAACTGTTTAAGACAGTCGCATATAAGTTTGTGTGATTATGTTGACTTTGTCTGTTTCTTTTGCAGGTATTGTAGCACCGCTTAAGAGTCTCCTGTTAGAGCTCATTCTGATTATAATGTGAATTGGCTGTACTTGATTCGGATGGTGTTTTGAGCGGTGGGTATTGCTAAGATGCCTTATGGTACCCTCTGCTCTGTTAAGTTCAATAAATTGAATCAATTTTAGTAAAGATTACAATAGTGCATATTCTATAAAGAGGGGAGTTTTTTAAGCCAGTGATGTTGAGCTCATTGTTTCCCCTATGGCTTTGAGTAGCTATATAGAAGAGACGAGATATTATCCTGAGGTTTTTTCTCCTCAGTTTATTATTTAATTTTTTGAGTGTGTTGTTGCCCTTGAATTGGTTCTTTATATGAAGCGTTGGACCTATTAAGTTGGCCCTAATGAAGAATTAAGTTAGTATATTTTTATGTATGGTAGTTAAGGGTCTGAGAGTAGTTTGATAGTGTGTTCTATAAAAGTATGCATACTGTCCCCATATGCCTTATGATGAAGCTCACTGACCATTTTGGTAACCACCCTCTGCACCAAGTCCATCCTGTTTATATCTTTCTGAAGATGTGGTCTCCAGAATTGCACACAATACTCCAAATGGAGGGCAATTAAGATCTGGGAGCCTCTGGGCCTTCTGGAAGCCCAGAATCTGGATGGGCCGGAATTGCACCCGATTCTGATCCTGCAGGGGCTACACGTTCCTGCAGGATCAGAAGCGGGTCACCTGGCCTGGACGGGCCAGCCATACCCCGATTCTGGGCCCCCAGATGTCCAGCCACTTACCTGGCTAGCCCAGCCAGGCTCCTGCATGGAGCAGCAGTGCCATAGCATCCAGTTGCCATGGCACCATGCAGGAAAAGTGAACCCGGCAGATCCCGAAATGTACCTTTCCCCACTGCTTGAAACCCTGATTGGGCCTACCGTGGCCAGGGCTGGTCTGCGAGGAACCCCCTGAACTCTCTCATCTTGCTTTCCATGCCCAGCTGCTACATGTGCCTTCTCTAAGGTAGAATAAGTCCCCTGTATGTCGAGGATGAGGTGCTTGCCCAATGCCTGCCCTGCTCCACCTCCAGCCTCCCACCCATGAACAGAGCTCCCTTCACATCTCAGATCTATGTGTGTGGGGTTTCTACAACCTGAATGGGCACCCGGATCAGACATCCAGCCCTGATAAACACAGGTAGGAATCTACCCCATGGGGTCTCACCAAAGACTTATTCAGAGGCATTATCACCTCCTTCTTCCTGCTGGCCATTCCTCTCCCTATGCACTCAAGCATCCTTCTGGCTTTCGCCATTACTTTATCTATCTGTTTAGCCATCTTAAGATCATCAGAAACAATCACTCCTAGATCCTGCTCTTCTTTCATGGACAGAAAAACTTCACCCCCTATACTGTACCACTCCCTTGGATTTTTGCACTCCAAATGTTTTAGCATTAAATCTCAGCTGCCAAATTCTCAATCATTATTTTAACTTTGCTGGATCCCTCCTCATGTTATCAACACCTTCCTGAGTATCTACTCTATTGTAGATTCTGGTATCATCCACAAAGAGGCAAACCTTATCCCATAGCCCTTGCACAATAACACTTATAAAAATGTTATAAAGAATTAGACCAAGGACAGGTCCCCGTGGCCCACCACTGGTAATATCCTTTTTCTCAGAGTGAGCTCTAATCCAGTCAGTCACTTTAAGGTTCATCTCAAGGGCATTCAATTTATTTATAAGTCACCTGTGCGGAATAGTGACAAAGGCTTTGATGTTGTTATTAAGTGCCATTGAGTTAGTAGCTTATGGCGACACTCTGGATAGCTGTCCTAAATTGTATTCGGTCTTCAGCCAGGATGTCTTATTGCTGACAGAGTGGTGTCCATAGCTGCTGTTATTGTATCGATCCATCTTATTGCTCGCCTTCCTCTTGAGTGCTGAACTTAGAAACATAAAATAATGACGACAGAAAAAGACCACATGGCCTATCTAGTCTGTCCTTCCATATCAACAGCTACAACAGTCCCCTTTTTTCCTTTAGAGATCCTCTGTTTGTCCCATGCTTTTTTAAAATTCAGATACCGTCCTCATCTCTACCACCTCCATTGGGAGACTATTCCACGGATCCACCACTCTTTCCGTAAAGAAATATTTCCACATATCACTCCTGAATCTATCCTCTTTCACCCTCATCCCATGTCTCCTAAGAGCAGAACTTGCTTTCAATCGAAAGAGGCTCTCCCCCTATGTATTTATGCCATGGAGGAATTTAAACATCTCAATCATATCACCTCTGTTCCGCCTTTCCTCTACGGTGTACATATTAAGATCGTTAAGTCTGTCCTCATATACTTTATAATGAAGACCACTAACCGTTTTAGCAGCCACCCTCTGTACTGACTCCATCCTGTTTCTATCCTTTTGAAGGTGCGGTCTCCAGAATTGCACACAATACTCCAAATGAGGTCACACAAAAGACTTATACAGAGACACTATCGCCTCCTTTTTTCTACTAGCCATTCCTCTCCCTATGCACCCAAGCATCCTTCTAGCTTTTGCTGTCACCTTTTCTACCTGTTTAGCTACTTTAAGATCATTAGACACAACCACGCCGAGGTCCCGCTCTTCTTTAGTGGACAAAAGTACTTCACTCCCTATACTATATTGCTCCCTTGGGTTGCTGCAGCCCAAACGCATGACCTTGCATTTTTTTTAACTTTAAATCCCAGCTGCCAAATTCTAAACCATTCTTCAAGTTTAGCTAGATTCCTCCTCATGTTATCTGCACCTTCCTGGGTGTCTACTCTATTGCAGATTTTGGTATCATCCACAAAGAGGCAAACCTTACCCGACAGCCCTTCCGCTATATCACTAACAAAGATGTTAAAAAGAATCGGACCAAGGACAGATCCCTGGGGCACACCACTGGTAACTTCCTTCTCCTCAGAGTGAGCTCCATTTACCTGTATCCTTTGTCGCCTCCCACTCAACCAATTTCTAACCCAAGCAGTAACTTTAGGGTCCATCCCCAGGGTGCTCAGTTTGTTTATAAGTTGCCTGTGAGGAACAGTGTCAAACACTTTACTGAAATCTATATACACCAGATGTAGGGCTCTCCCTGGTCCAACTCCCTGGTCACCTAGTCAAAGAAATCAATCAGATTTGTCTGACAAGACCTGCCTCTGGTGAATCCATGCTGCCTCGGATCCTGTAATCTGCTGGACTCCAGAAACCTCTATATTTTCTCTTTCAGCAGCGTTTTGAATAATTTACTCACCACCGAAGTTAAACTAACCAGCCTGTAGTTTTCAACCACATCCTTACTTCCGCTTTTGTGTAAAGGGACCACATGAGCCTCTCTCCAGCCCTTTGTCACCACTCCTGACTCCAATGAGGCATTGAAAAAGTCAGTCAGTGGAGCTGCTAGAATGTCCCCAAGTTCCCTCATTATTCTAGGGTGTATCCCATCCGGTCCCATCACTTTGTCTACTTTAAGTTTAGCTAGTTTCTCACGGACACAGTCTTCTGAAAATTCTTCAAGATGCCCCTCGCTTCTGTTCCAGTTTGTGGGTGTTTTCTGAGATCCTGTTCCTGGTTCTTCATCTGTGAACACAGAACAGAAATATTTGTTAAGAAATTCTGCTTTATCCTCATCAGCTTCTGCATATTCCTCCCCTTCACCCTTGAGTCTGGCAATACCACTTTTGACCTTCCTTTTCTCACTAACATATCTGAAAAATGTCTTATCCCCCCATTTTATTGCATTGGCTATTTCCTCCTTTTTTTGAATCTTTGCTTTCTTGACTACTTTGCTAGCTTCTCTAACTTTCTCCAAATATAGATGCCTGTCTTCCTCTCTCTGTGATCTCTTGTATTTCATGAAGGCCTCCCTCTTTTTCTTCACCTTTTCAGCTACTTCTTTCAAAAACCATAGCGGTCTCCTTTTTCCTTTATTTACCATTTTAACAAAAAGGTTGGTTGCCCTTAAAATATCCCCTTTCAGTTTTGCCCACTGTTTTTCTACATCACCCAGCTGTTCCCACCCCGCTAACAACTCCCTGAGGTATTGGCCCATCTTGGCAAAGTTAGTTTTCCTAAAGTCTAAGACCCTTGCTTTTGAATGGGTTCTATCAGCCCTAGTCCTAATACTGAATCACACCATCTGGTGATCACTGGATGCAAAATGATCTCCCACTATAACATCAGAAACACTTTCACCATTGGTAATCACGAAGTCCAGCATGGCCCCTTCACCTGTGGGGTCTGTTACCAATTGCCTTAATAGTTCTCCCTGTAGAGAATCCAGGATCTCCTTACTTCTAGGAATGTACCAATTAACATCTGGCATATTGAAATCCCCTATCAATACCACTTCCCCATTCCTAGCAATGCTGCATATATCTTCAATTAACTCTCCATCCACCTTTTCCTCTTGTGAGGGAGGTCTGTATAACACTCCAATGCAAATAGATGTCTCTTTCCCTCTTTCTAGTTTAACCCACAGTGCCTCCTCTCTCCCTTTTAAGCTCTGTAATTCCAAAGCTTTAATATTATTTTTTACATATAGTACCACTCCTCCTCCTCCCCTTCTTCCTACCCTGTCCTTTCTGAATAAAGTATAGCCTGGTATAGTTACATCCCAGTCAAGGTTTTCTGTGAACCATGTTTCTGTAACTGCCACTAAATCCAAGTCAGCCACTCCCATTAAAGCTTCAACATCTGGGATCTTATTTCCCATGCTACGGGCATTTATACACACTGCTTTCCATGTTTCCCCTTTTCCCCATTTCCATAAAGGTATTTAATGTTTCACTTACCTGGGGCTTTCACTTACCTGGGAGCTTTCTAGCCAAGCATGATGTCTTTCTCTAATGATCTCTCTCTTCGCATGATGTGTCCAAAGTATGAAAGTTGAAGTCTTGTCTTCTGAGCTTCTAAAGAAAGCTTAGGTTTGATCTCCTCTAGTACTGACTGATTTGTTCTTTGGACAGTTCATGGTATATACAGGATTCTTTGCCAGCACCATAATTCACAGGCCCCTTCATGTTTTCATCTTGTCTGTCTTTTTAACTGTCCAGCTTTCGTATCCATAAGATGTTACTAAAAATACCATGGCTTGGACAAGTTGAATCTTTTTATGGAGGGAGACATCTCTGCTCTTGAGAATCTTGTCTAGGTCCTTCGTAGCCATTCTGCCAAAAGCAATACCTCATCAAATTTCTTGACTGCTTGGCGTTTCTTTATTGATCCAAGCATGTTAAAGTTTTCCTCTATTTCAGTTTCTTCTCCATCAACAATGAACTTATTGATTTTGCATTTTGCCATTTGTCAGGATCTTTGTCTTCTTTATGTTAACGTCCTACAAAAAAGCACTATACCACGGGAAGCAAGCAAGAAAACCAAGTCTATGCGTAGCAGATAAAAGAATTTTTATTAGGAGCAATCGTCACCTTGGGTTTGGCTAATTATACCCCAGGTGACGATTGCTCCTAATAAAAATTCTTTTATCTACCACGCATAGACTTGGTTTTCTTTATGTTAAGGTGCAAGCCTATTTTAAGACTATGGGCCTGATAGTCAGAAGCAGCAGCTAGTGCGAGTACAGCGCCTAGCTATGCTGCTGAAGATTTAACCTGGATATTTAATGCCAGGACCATATCTGGCTACCAGCATTGAATATCTGGGTTTGCTGCACATCCACACACAGCACAGAAGCTAACAGGGCAGCGGCGATATTCAGCCGCTGCCTGGTTAGCTTCAGCGGCAAAAGGTAGGACACCTTTTGCTACACCTAACTTTTGCTGCTGAGGGATAACCAGGCAGCGGCTGAATATCACCACTGGCTGGTTATCCCCCGGGTACCGCCTCTGGAACACCCCGATACTAACCGTGTAGCATCGGGGTGTATAGTGGCGATATCCGGGAATATTCAGCAGCACTAACCATGTGCAACTGCTTTGGAATATCGGGCTCCATGTTCCTTGATTTTAAGAAGCAAACGTTTCAAATTGTCTTCCTTTTCAGCCAGTATTGTGGTATCATCAGAATAGCGAAGGTTGGTAATAAATCTTCCACAAATCTTCACACCTCGGTTGTCTTCATACAGTCCTGCTTCTCTGATTTGTTCTGAATATAAAATAAATAGGTAGGAGGAAAGTATGTAGCCTTGTCGTACACCTTTGCTGATTTTAAACCATTCTGTTTCTCCTTGTTCTGTTCGAACTGTTGCTTCTTGATCAATGTAAAGGTTGTGCAGTTTAAATACACCACATCTAGGCTCTCCCTCAGTCCAACTCTCTGGACACCCAGTCAAAGAAATTAATGAGATTTGTCTGAGAAGACCTGCCTCTAGTAAAACCATTCTGTCTCGATCAGGCAATCTGTTGTATTCCAGAAACCTCACTATCCTCTGTTTTAGCAGCATTTCCATTATTTTACTCACCATAGAGGTTAGACTAACGGACCTGTTGTTCCCAACCTTATCCTTTTGTGTAAAGGAAACACATGTGCCCTTCTCCAGTCCTCAGAGACCAAGCCCAACTCTACAGAAGCAGTGAAAACGTCAGACGGTAGAGCCGCTAGAACCTTCCTAAGTTCCTTCAATACTCTTGGATGTATCCCTTCTAGCCCCATTGCTTTGTCTACTTTTAGTTTAGCTAGCTCCTTGTGAACATAATCTTCTGACAATCATTCAAGATCCACATCACTTTTGTACCTATTTGTCCGTGTTTTCTGAGGTCTTGCTCCTGGCCCTTCATCTATGAACACAGAACAGAAATATTTGTTAAGCAATTCTGCTTTATCCTAATCAGCTTCTACATATTCCTCCCCTTCACCCTTCAGTCTGATAATACCACTTTTATACTTCCTACTCTCATTAACACATCTGAAAAATGTTTTGTCTTCCCATTTTTCTGTGTTAGCTATATTTCTTCCATTTGTATCTTTGCTTTCCTAACTACTTTTCTAGAGTCTCTTAGCTTTCTGAATATTGATGCTTGTCTTCCTCTCTCTGTGATCTCTTGTATTTTCTGAAGGCCACCTTCTTTTTCTCAACTTTTCAGCTACTTCTTTCAAGAACCATAGTGGCCTCCTTTTCAATTTACATTTACTTACTTTCCTATATGTTAGAACGTGATGTGTATAAGAATATTGAAACTATAATTAGGTGATTTATTTTGATCTGGACCATATTTGATTCTCCATGTTCTCACAGATGTTATAGTTTTCAAACTTGCAGGCCATTATTGGCAGCAGAAGTCACACCATTACCCATATGATTTGTGTTCAAATGGGGCCAGCATCCTTAAAGGACTGCAGAGCTGGATCAGAAGATTAAATTGATAAAAAAAAACACCAACAATTCCAAAAGGTGGATATTGAGGTCAGCAAGAACTTGATAACAAAGACTTCTGAGTGATGATGCCAGCCCATAATTAAGCCATGCAATATCGCCAGTAGTCTTGCTAATGAAATCAGTTTTGAACAGTGTGAACTGCATCACCAGTAGAGCATATAGTGTACACATAATAGGGACCATAAAATAAATAATGTTCTCCAAACTGCATGAATACATGTAGGGCCTGATATTCAGTACTGGTGGGTAGGCACAAATACAGTGCTTAAGTGCCGGCGCTGAACTTTAAACCGGGATATTCAATGCTGGGGTCATATGTGACCCCGGCATTGAATATGTCAGGTCAGTGCATAGCCTCCACAGCCACAGAATCTAACCAGGTAGTGGCAGTATTGCACCCCTACCCAGTTAGCTCCTATGAGTAAAGCTGGGCCAGCTTTTGCTGCATCTAGCTTTACCTGCAGATCACTAACTGGGTAGTGATGCAATATCGCCACTGCCCGGTTAGCGACTATCACCACCCACGACACACACTGGAATGCCCACGGCACGCCCCAATGCTAAGCTGTTAGTATCGAGGCATATAGCGGCGTTAGTTGGGTATATTCAGTGGCACTAATCATATTAATGAGCAAGAGTAGTGATGACACAGTAGCTTTATTGATATTCCCCAACGCGTTTCGGCGGAACGCCTTCTTCAGGGGGTGGAACTACTTACAAACATATAATAAGAACATATATTAAATACATATCAAAAACAGTAAAAAGAATAAAAATCAATAAAAGAGATATGTTCAAGCTAAACGGGCATCATACTAAAAAGAATAAAAGCATAAGTACATCATATAACACTCAAAGCAATTAAATAAATAGATAAATGTATACCATGAAGGGACCATATATAATAATACATGCATCAACTGATGCAACTTGTGTATAATCTAAAATGAAGGTACCAATAAAAACCATGAACAGCAATGAAAAACAATGAAAAACAGTAGACGCAGGGCAGAAAAGTAAAGTTAAAATAATTGATAAAACTAAAACAGGAATCACTCAAAAGGACATTTATTTATTTATTTATTTGCTTTTCTTATATACCGCGCTATTAAGATCAGTGCGGTTTACATTACAACTGAACAATGCAACAATGTTTTTTACATAACACAATGTGCTTACATAGAACAAGGGTACAGTCATAACGGGAGAATAACGGAGGAAACTATTTACAAGATATATACACATAAAATTTACATAGAGTTAAATACAACTGATATTTGGTTATAGCTAGATCGGATGGGGGACAGGATACAGCCATAGGGAGAGGGCGGCTAACCGTTTTCGTGTTGGGTTAGTGCGTTGGGATAATTAGAGCAGGGGGTGGATGCCTGTGACTTATGTTTTTCAGGACTGGTTTCGGGATAGTAGATTTGAAATAGATGGTGTTTTATTTCTTTTCTGAATGTGGTGAGGCTTGGTATGGATCGAATCCAGGTGGGAAGTTCATTCCAGGTTGTCGGAGCATAAATCGAGAAAGCTCTATTAGTAGTTGTCTTTGTGCACCTTGTGGTAAATTTGGGTACTATTAACATGTTGAGTAGTGCAGGCCGTCTTATTCTATTTTCAGGAATATTGTTAATCATGTTGCTGATAGGTGTAGGAGACTGGTTGTTCAGTGCCTTGAAAGTCATGACTAGTACCTTGTATTGGATTCGGGCTTGTAGTGGTAGCCAGTGTAACTCTTTCATCACTGGTGTTATATGTTCCATTTTTGATACACCTGTTAAGACCCTAGCAGCTGAGTTCATGGCCAGCCGAAGCGGGTTGAGGGTTGCCTGTGGGAGACCATGAAGGATGATGTTTGCGAAATCAAGATGTGGGATTACTAGGGCCTGAAATATCGTTCGGTAGTCAGAGAAATCTAGCAGAGGGCGGAGGTGGCGGAGGGTTCGTATCTTGTGGTAAACTGATCTTGTAACGGCCTTTACATGGGTTGTCATGTCCAGACGCCGATCTAGAGTAATTCCTAGATATCGGATTGTGTCTCTTGTTTTGAGTTCAGCATTTTTAACTTGCAGGTAAGGAGGTGTAACGAACTTCTGGTTCCTAGTGACAAAGAGGACATCAGTCTTGTTATGATTGATCCTCAGGTTTTGAGTGAGGAGCCATTCAGCAACTGCATCAAAGCATCTGATGATAGGGGAGAAATCGGGCTGCTCAATAGTAAATGGAATGTATAGTAGTATGTCGTCAGCATACACCAGGCATTCTACATTTAGGGAGCGGATCAGAGAGCAGATAGGCTGCATATAAATGTTAAATAGTAAGGCAGACAGGGATGATCCCTGGGGTACTCCCTGCTTCTGTAAATTGTTCTGGCAATCGGTACTCACTACTAGGTGTCACGAAGAAATCTCTTTATGGTGAGATCTAAACGGCAACTGCCGTGAGTCCTGCAGTAGGAGAACCTTGTGGGCGTGAAAATGAAGAGAGCTACAAATCAATACAGCCATAAAATCAACATACATTTACTATCGAAGGAGCTGAACCATCTCAATGTAAAATTTGTTGTGTAACAAACAAATTCGGGAAGCCCGGTATGTTTCCATTCTAAGATATAGAGGATGCTGAATAAATGTCGAACTGGCACAGAATCGTCGGAGCAGTGTTTAAAACCATATATGTAAAGGGTAAAAAAGGGTCTTGTGTAAAACCAAGTAATTGTGAGACTCAGTCAAATAGTAACAGTAAAATAGTGATATTAAGACAGAGAGGCTCTCTTCCCGAAGAGTCAGGAGGGTACTGTAAAGGTTAGAGCTATACTAACTGAAACGGAATGAACTCTAAAGGTATTAACACGTTCTTCTAGCTGGATTTACAATGCCGTGACAACAGCATGACAAAATACTGACATCTAGGGAAAAAACAATTTATAAGACTTAAATATCAACTGTGTTTAGTGGTGAAATAGAAGTGTTAAACTTGGACAAATGACTTGCACTGCTAAAACGAGAAATCGGCTTGATTATATTTCCATGGAGAAAGCCAAGCATAAAAAACAGACATACACTCAATGAGATCGTAACGTTGCTCACAATTGCGATTTAGTTGTAAAGTGCTTACTTCTCCAAAACGGGCCATATGCCGAAGAGAGTGTTTGGAACTTAACCAAATTAAGAAAGCCCTCAAAAGGATTGTGGTGTTTAAAATCATATATGCAAAGCTGTATGGGGTAAAAAAGGGGCTTTTTGTAAAACCAAGTGATTTTGAGACTCAGTCAAATAGTGACAGTAAAATAATGATATTAAAACAGAGAGACTCTCTTTCCGAAGAGTCAGGAGGGTGCTGTAAAGGTTACAACTACACTTACTGAAACGGAATGAACTCTAAGGTGGTGACACGTTCTTCTAGCAGGATTTACAATGCCGTGGCACCAGCACGATAAAATACTGACATCTAGAGATGATGATGGTGGGGCTAGGAAAGGACTAGAAATGGGCTGATGGGATTAGAAATGGGCTGATGGGGGGCTGGGATTGGAAATGAGCTGATGGAGGGACTCGGATGGGGGAGCTAGGACTTGAAATGGGCTGATGGGGGTTAGGACTGGTAATGGGCTATGTGGGGCTAAGACTGAAAATGGGGTGATGGGGGGCTTAGGACTGGAAGTGGGCTGATGGGGGGCTTAGAACTGGTAATGGGTTATGGGGGGCTTAGGACTGGTAATGGGCTATGGGGGGCTAGGACTGGAAATGGGCTGAGTGGAAGGAGGGCTTGAACTGCAAAGCGCTGATGGGGACGGGGGCTTGGAATGGAAATTGGCTGAGTGGAAGGAAGGCTTGAACTACAAATAGCTGATGGAGAGGGCGGCTTGGAATGGAAATGGGCTGTGAGGGGAGGGAGCTAGGACTGGAAATGGGCTGAGTGAGGGGGGGCTAGGACAGGAAATGGGCTGATGGAGGGCTAGGATAGGACTGGAAATGGGCTGTTGGGGGGGGCTGGGATTGGAAATGAGCTGATGGAGGGACTCGGATGGGAGAGCTAGGACTGGAAATGGTGCTGATGGTGGGGCTAGGATAGGACTAGAAATGGGCTTAGGGGGGGCTGGGATTGGAAATGAGCTGATGGAGGGACTAGGATGGTGGAGCTGGGACTGGAAATGGGCTGATGTGGGGACTAGAAGGGAGCGGATGCTGGGTGGGGCTGGAACTAGAAGGGGACTGATGTTGGGGGAGGATTAGAATGGGATGGAGTTGGGAGAGTGAAATGGAGAGGGAAAAATATTTTGTGTGGGAGGGAAGACAAATCTACAATTGGCCGGATATTGGGAGAGTAAGTGTGGATTGAGGATGGCGGGGTAAAATTTGAGTGGATGAAATAGGAATGAGGAAAGAGCAAAAGGAGAGAGATTAGTATGTTAAAGCAGATGTAGAGAGAGAATGGAAAAAAACTAGAAGAGTGAAGAAAGGACAAATGGACAGCAGACGATGGAGAGTTAGCAGAAGACACAAAGAAACCAGAAGAAAGTGGCTGGAGCAATTGCAACTGAAAAAAAATGCACAAAAGGTAGAAAAATATCTCTTTATTGAATTTATTAACTGAAATATGCCAGCTCTGGGAAATGTGCATCATTAACGTCTGCGCTTTGTTTAGTACAAGAGGAAATTAATTTATAGTTTTATTTCTACAGTGTTGTTGGGCTTTTGGGGTTCCCAGTTTAATTATTGTCTTCCTGTTTCTACATTGTGATTTCTTGTTTGGTGACGGTCTATGTTCTGCACGTGTAACTGAGCTGAGGTATTCTGTTTATGTAATTCCTATTTGACATTGCCACTTGTTCTCTTTCCCCAGTAGGTCATGTATTGTTGTTCTCTGAAATGTATTGGTTTAATATTTATAGTGTTGCCTTTTGATAGGTAGGGTCTTGTGCTTTGTGAGTCCTGCTAGTGCTGTTATGATACGGCGGGTTTGCTATGGGTTCTAAATGGGCAGTGTTTGTAGTAGTTCCTAATGTGCCTGGCAGTTGGCACTGGATTATAGTAATGTAGAAATCTTTTAGTCTTCTTTATCCATACACTCATTAAGAGGCATGTTTACTAAAAGTTAGTGTATGGTACCATTATGCAAATATTTATGCAAATGAGGCCCTTATGCAAATGAGGCCCTGCACCGAGTCTCCGCACATGGCCCCACACCCCCCTTGGGCCACCCCTGGATGCATGGAATAGTCTCCCAGTGGATGTGGTGGACACAAGGACAGTATCTGAATTCAAAAAGCATGGGACAAACACAGAGGATCTCTAAAGGTAAAAAGGGGACTATTGTAGTTGATATGAAAGGGCAGACTAGATAGGCCATGTGGTCTTTTTCTGCCATCATGTTTCTATGTTTCTAAAATTAGGAAGATGTTTAACATAGCTGCTTTCCATTTTGAAACAAGTGTAAAGAAGAACAATAGGGAGTCCAGGAGGTTATGGATTTAAGGAAGCAAAGTTTAGAAATTCTCTAAAAATGTTTATATGAAAGACAGTTTTAGTCCTAGATACAGAATAGTCTCAGGTCAATTCACAGAGTAATAAAAAGTGACCAAAAATAATGAAATTACTCTATTAACAACAGCACCTATTAAAAGGAAACATATAATTGTGGGAGTAATTCAAAAATTTACAAACTTTAAAATAATGGCTCAGGGACGTCTCAGACCAACCGGCTTAAAACAGAGACACAAAAGTGTCTAAGAGCGCCGCAATAGCATCAAGGACTGTCCACCGGCCATAAAATTAACATTTTCAATACTCCCACAAAATGTGTCAAAAACAGTGCAAAATAGCAATAGTACTTCCTGTTCGGTAATCCAGTTTAGTCCTCCACAATCGGGTAGTGCCCCTCCTCCTGCAGCCGGGAGACTGGACCAATCAAATCTTCTGTAGTATATATACAGCCGGAGCTCCCAGAAGTCCCCAGTGTGTCCAGTCTCCCTGCAGCTGGAGGACCTCTGTGCCCCTGCTGGGCACGCTAAGTGACACTTGAAGGAGCAACACTAGTTAGTTAGTTAGTTCTTTTGGGGTTTATTTCTGGTCCTTTATGTTCTATTTCTTTTGCTAGGTAGCTGTATCTTTAAAAAAAAAAAAAAAAAGACACAGGGGACTTTCTGGAGGAAGCCAGACCTGCCTTGGGCTCCTGCCTTCCTGCCTGGGAATCTCTGAAGCCTGGGTTGAGCTCTCCCCAAGGCTGTTCGGGGAAGAGCCATACCGGCTGCAACATTGCCTGTCACTTGGAGAAGTGGGCTGAGTTCCTTGCTGTTCCCAGAGCTGGTAGGAATTTTCCTTGTTTTAATCTTTCAGCTCTCTGTTCTTTGCTTGGGCAGAGGCTCTGTCGGCTCCCCTGGCTTCCAAATTGCACTTTTTCCTGCTTTTTTTCGCTTGCCCTGTATTAGAGGGTCGTTTTCTTTCTTTTCCATATTATTTGGGTACCTTTGTATTTTCGCGCCGTTTTTTACCGCGGGTGAAAAAGTGCAGCGGCCATTTTGGATTTCTAAAGTGTGCTTTTTAAGGGCACTTTTTAACACTTGCGCACGGGTTCCCCTGGTGTTTTGGGGGTTTCTTTTGCTGGCGATTTTGCTCAGGGCACCCCTAGGATTCTGGGGAGTATTTTGTTTACTGTAAAAAAAAAAAAAAAAAAAAAGGGGGTTTAAATTTAATACTGTGCTGAATTGAATAAGGTTAGTCCCCTTGGTGTGGGCTTCCCTGTTCCTGTTGCCTTATTTTTCCCTGGGAGCAGGTGGCCTTGGCATGGCTGCCAAACCTCAGTGTGTAATTTGTGGCTCCCGCAGAGGTACAATGACTGACTCTGGAATCTGTAAGAGCTGTGCTGCAGTTTCTTCAGAGCTGGAGCTGCCTATTGAAATTAAGGAACAGCATGTGCCCGGGGACCCTTCTCTTTCGGGGGACAGTGTCCCTTCACCGAGCATCCTTCCTTCTGGTCTGGGCCCGGCGTCTAATACGTCGGCCCCTGAGCTCCAGCAGGCGGCTATGGTAGCGTCGCCTATAGACTTTTCCCCGGATTTTTTTGTTCTCATGCATCAGGCCTTCCGCCTAAGCCGGTCTGGTCATTTGCCGGAGGCTTGGCCCGCCTCTCTCCCCCCAGCATCCGCGGGGGGGGTTCAGCGGTCTTCCCAACCCGCTGTCAAGCGGCCCAGGTTGGGGGACCAGGATCAGGACGCCCTTTGCCTCCCGGATTCCGAGGCTGAGGGGGATCCGGATATTGAGGCGGAGGAGTTAGAAGACGGAGAGCTTCCAGATCCGGAAGATCAGGCTCGCATCATTCGGGTGTTTCGAAGGGACGAGCTGGTACCTTTGGTCATGGAGTCTCTCCAAGCACTTAACCTCTCTGCGGTGCGGCCGCTGGAGGAGGAGGGTCTCGAGGATCCTCTCATTCAGGCGGTCAGGGATGCCCAGGTAGTTTTTCCTGTGCACCGAGTAGTTGAGCAGATGATCCATGCGGAATGGGAGCAACCGGAATCCGCTTTGAAAGGGATTCGGACCATGAATCGTCTTTACCCCCTTGCCGACAAGGACAGGGACTTGTTTAAGTCTCCACGGGTGGATGCTGCCGTTTCGGCGGTGACTAAGAAAACCACCATCCCGGTTGAAGGGGCCGCGGCCCTGAGGGATGTTCAGGACAAAAAGGTTGATAATTTGTTGAAGCAAGCCTTCGAGACCAACGCCTTATCGTTACAAGCTTCTATATGTGGGGCGTGGGTAGCTCGAGCTTGTTTGCGATGGTCGCAGCACCTGCGCTCGGGGTCCGGTATGGACCAACAGGGGCTGTTGGACGTTACCCGCGTGGAGTCGGGATCGGCCTACTTGGCGGATCTGTGTTATGATTTAATACGCTCCCTAGCTAATAGCATGGCCTCCATGGTAGCGGCACGACGGTCCATCTGGTTGCGCAATTGGGCGGCCGACGGTTCTTCCAAGTCTCGCCTCAGTAAACTACCCTTTAAGGGCAGGTTGTTATTTGGTGAGGCTCTGGATAAGTTGGTGAAGGATCTCGGTGAGTCTAAGGGTGGTCGGCTTCCAGAGGATAAGCCTAAGCTTAATAGGTCGTCCACCTCAGCGCGCGGCCAGTTTCGGGATGCGCGCAGATTTCGTTCTTCCCGGCTGTGGACTTCGCAGCGCGGTCGTTTTGGAACCCGTCATCAAGGGTTTCGTGGTTTCAGAGGAGCGGGAAGAGGCTTCTCCGGAGCCGCCTCTTCCTCGGCCTCTTCCTTTAATCGCAAGCCACAATGAAACGAGGCGGGCTCTAGAGGAAGACCCGGTCATCGGGGGTCGTTTGCGCGACTTTCTTCCTTCTTGGGCCCAAATTACGTCAGATCAGTGGGTGCTGCAGATTATAGAAGAAGGTTATGCCCTAGAGTTTGCGCACCCACTTCCGGATTCGTTTGTTCTGTCTCCCGGCAAGGGAGCTCAAAAGGCGCGGGACATCCGCGTGACCCTGGATCGGCTTCTCTCTCTGGGGGCCGTGGTTCCGGTCCCGCCCTTGGAAAGAGGCGCAGGTCACTACTCCATCTATTTTGTGGTTCCCAAAAAGGGCGGTTCCCTTCGTCCGATCTTGGATCTCAAAGGCGTGAATCGCGCTCTCAGAGTACCGCACTTTCGCATGGAGACCCTGCGGTCAGTCATCGTAGTGATGCGTCAAGGGGAATTTTTGACATCCCTCGATCTTACAGAGGCCTATTTACACATTCCCATCCGGCCCTCCCATCAACGGTTTCTTCGCTTTGCGCTCCCGTGGGGCCATTTTCAATTCCGGGCCATGCCGTTCGGACTCGCCACGGCTCCCCGCACCTTCACAAAGGTAATGGTTGTAGTCGCGGCGGCGTTGCGCAAGGAGGGCATCCTGGTCCATCCTTATCTCGACGACTGGTTGATTCGAGCGAAGTCCAGTCGGGAGTGTGTGCAAGTCACGAGCAGGGTGGTGGATCTCCTTCGGTCCCTCGAATGGGTGGTGAACGAATGCAAGAGTTGTCTGTCTCCGTCACAGGATCTCGAGTATCTGGGAGTCCGCTTCGACACAGCAAGGGGCTTGGTGTGCCTTCCGGAGCGGCGCATGCTGGCGTTGCGGGCTCTGGTCCGTCTCTTCCGGGGGATGCCAGCTCCGTCGGCGTGGTGGTACCTGCGGCTCCTCGGCACGATGGCGGCGACCTTGGAGGTGGTGCCTTGGGCGCGCTTCCACATGCGTCCGCTGCAGAGTGCTCTTCTACGACGTTGGTCCAACCAGTTCGACTTGCTGAACAAGAGATTGCCTTGCCCAAAGACGGTTCGCCGATCCCTCCGGTGGTGGCTCTCCGCCGAGAACCTGTCGTGAGGGATTCCCTTGGAGCCTCCTCTGTGGGTTCCGTTCACGACGGATGCGAGCTTAACCGGCTGGGGGGCTCACTGCGAGTCCCGCTTTGCTCAGGGGGAATGGTCTCCCCTGGAGGCCTCTTGGTCGATCAACCGTCTCGAATTGCGGGCAGTCCGGCTAGCCCTGGTGGACCTGGAGCCCCTGGTTCTCGGACGGCCGGTGAGAGTCCTGTCGGACAATGCGTCCACTGTAGCTTACATCAATCGCCAAGGGGGTACCGGCAGCGTGGCCCTGGAGGCGGAAGCGGCGGCCTTGTTCAACTGGGTGCAAACTCGCCTTCCAGCAATCTCGGCGGCTCACATTGCGGGCGTAGACAATGTCCAGGCCGATTTTCTCAGCAGAGTGTGGGTGGACCCCGGAGAATGGGAGCTAAACCCACAGGTTTACGCACAAATCGTCCGGCGGTGGGGTCCACCCATCATGGATCTCATGGCGACCTTTCAATCAGCCAAGACAGGGCGCTTCTTCAGCAGGCGAAGGGAGCGCATGTCCGAGGGGCTCGACGCTCTCATTCAGCCGTGGCCAACGTCCGGTCTTCTTTATGTCTTTCCTCCGTGGGCTCTGATCGGCCGGGTCGTACAACGTATCGAGAGCCACCAGGGTCGCGTGTTACTGGTGGCCCCGGATTGGCCCCGGAGGCCCTGGTATGCCGATCTGGTCCGGTTGAGCGACGGCGTTCCTTGGCTCCTGCCCGCACTACCGGATCTTCTTCTTCAGGGTCCCTTGCGGATGCCCCAAGTGGATCGATTCTCGCTTACGGTTTGGCCATTGAGAGGGCTCGGCTGAAAAGGAAGGGCTACTCCCCCGCGGTGATTTCTACCCTTCTGCGGGCGAGGAAAACGTCCACTTCTCTTACTTACGTTCGGATTTGGAGGATTTTTGAAGACTGGTGCTCCCGGCAGGGAGTCCGGGCGGCGACGGTTTCCGTGCCCGTCGTTTTAAGTTTTCTTCAGGATGGTTTCGATAAGGGCCTTGCGGCTAGTTCCCTAAAAGTCCAGTTGGCGGCTATCTCGTGTTATCGCGGCAAGGTTTTGGGTCGTCTGCTCGGGGCTCATCCGGATGTACGCCGATTCCTTACGGCTGTTTTTCATTTGCGGCCCTCCCGCAGAGTTTTCGTTCCTCCTTGGGACTTGAATTTAGTTCTGAGGGCCCTGGTTCGTGAACCTTTTGAGCCCCTGCGCAGGGCGTCTCTGAAAGATCTCACGCTGAAGGCGGTTTTTCTTGTAGCCATCTGTTCGGCACGGCGCATTTCGGATCTGCAGGCATTGTCCTGTCGAGAGCCTTTCTTGTCCTTTTCCGCGGATCGGATTGTTCTCCGTCCGGTTCCTTCCTTTCTGCCAAAGGTGGTGTCTCCCTTTCACTTGAATCAGGCAGTGTTTCTTCCAGTGCTTTCTTCGCAATCTGTCGGATCAACGGACAAAGGTCTTCTCCGGCTCGATGTGGGTCGTACGCTCCATCGTTATTTAAAGGTTACCGAGCCTTTTCGGAAATCTGACCGGCTTTTCGTGCTCTTCGGGGGTGCGCGTAAAGGGGAAGCGGCGGCTAAGGCCTCCATTGCTAGATGGCTCAAAGAGGCGATCGCGTCCGCGTATCTGTTGCAACAGCGGTCTATTCCGGAGGGTCTGAGGGCTCATTCCACTAGGGCTCAGGCGACCTCTTGGGCGGAGCATAGCCTGGTTCCGCCGGCGGATATCTGTAGGGCGGCCACTTGGTCGTCTCTGCATGCTTTCAGTAGACACTATCGCTTAGATGTGTCAGCGGTTCGGGATTCCTGTTTTGGTTCGGCGGTTCTGCGCGCCGGATGGCAAGGTCCCGCCCGGTCTTAACTGCTCTGTTACATCCCGATGTTGGAGGACTAAACTGGATTACCGAACAGGAAATGGAAATTACACTAACCTGGTAATTGTAGTTCCTGGAGGGTCCAGTTTAGTCCTCCTTCCCTCCCGACTATCTGCTAATGTGGTGCGGCGCGCCTTTCCGAACGGTCGATATTAAGACGGTTCCTCTTGCCGTTCGGTCCCTCTGTGGCAGCCGCGTTTTTTGCAGAGGCTCTTCCCTGTCTCGGGGGTTCAGGCAGCTCCTGAACTTCTGGTGGGGAGCGGTGTTTTGATTCCTGAGGCGTCGGTGCCGGCGCAATGCAGTATTCTGACTTCCTCGTTTGGGGAGGGGGTTGGATATTCCTTGGGGGGGAACAAATTGTTCTTTAATTAGGTCATTTTGTATATTAATCTAATGTGTTGCTTCGTTGTTACTAGTACACTGGGGACTTCTGGGAGCTCCGGCTGTATATATACTACAGAAGATTTGATTGGTCCAGTCTCCCGGCTGCAGGAGGAGGGGCACTACCCGATTGTGGAGGACTAAACTGGACCCTCCAGGAACTACAATTACCAGGTTAGTGTAATTTCCATTTAATAACAGTACTTAACTTCAGATACCCCAACGCCAGTTATCTCAGCGCCATTCAATGCGTTTCACTCAATAAGACTGAGTTTCTTCAGGGGGATTTACAACTGGAAAAAACAAAAGTTAAGTAAAAAATATTAGAAAATCACTGCTATTGTAGCAGTGATTTTCTAATATTTTTTACTTAACTTTTGTTTTTTCCAGTTGTAAGGTCAGAGGACTGGAGCCAAGCGAGTTGGCTGCCCTGATGCCCACATCCACAACCCTGCTGGCTGATTCAAAGTCATTGTATGTCGCTTGGACCATGTATTTGGAGCCGTCCTTGCCATGGCCAACAAGAGCGCAGAAGGAGTCAAGGTGCTCCGAGGGGATGAGGGAACTGAACTCGGCCAGGTCCCACATGATGTCCTTGAGGAACATAGTAATGTACATCAGGTATTTTATTTATTTATGGATTTATTTAACATGTTTTCTATACTGCTGTATCTTCTAATCACAGCAGTTTACATGGAACAAATAAAACAATTAGAACTTTAAATGGAACACATAAATCTGGCCACCAGCATGGAACCCTGGAAGCATCTTCTTCCAATGGGGGCCAGGATCCTCACCTCCCTACCCAAGGGCACTGATGAATGATCAATTTTTTCAATGTGTTTATTTTACAGTGTTTTGCAGATGATACAAACACATATTAGAAGGCCCATATGTAAGTAAGGAGTTTGGTTTCTCATCGTTGTTTTTTGTGTCATTGTTTTCAAGCACATGCTGCTTTCTAGCATTATTACAAAACTATTTCTTGACATATCACACTTTACAACGGACTTTTTTCATTTTTAAAGATTTATTCTTAAAGGATCACAGATTGTTTGGCTAATGCGCACACGCCAGCTTTCCCCCCCCCCTCCCCCCTTTGTTTAATTCCTACAAAAATAATACTTAATATTATGTGTCATTTGCATCTTAGTTGCCCTTGGTGAACACATTTTACGATTTGCAGACTTCGCCGATCATACACGTGTGAGTTATCCAATTAGTTTTCCTTCTCTCTCCCCCCCCCTTTTTTTCCCTTTCCCCTTCCCCCCTCCTTTCCCCCCCCCTCTTCCCCCCCCTTCCCTCCTCCCCCTCTCCCCTCCCCCTCCCTTCCTCCCCCTTTTTCCCCTATCTCTCTCCTCCCTTCCCCTCCCTTCCTCCCCCTCCTCCCTCCCCTTCCCCTTCCTCCCCCTCCACCTCACCCCTCCTTCCTCCTTTTCCTCCCCCTCCCCCTCCCTCCCCCTCCCCCCTCTCCCTCTCTCCCTCTCCCCCCTCCCCCTCCCCCCTCCCTTCCTTCCTACTCCCTTTCCCCCTTCCCCTCCCTTCCCCTTTCTCCCCTCTCCCCCCCTCTCTCTCCCCTCCCTCCCCTCCCCCCTTCTTTCCCCCTTTCCTCCCCCCTCCCCCTCCCCCTCTCCTCCCCCCCTTCCTCCCCCTCCCCCCTTCCTTCCCCCTCCTTCCCCCTCCCCCTTCCTATAACAAGTTTACTAATTATATAAAATTACAAATTATATATATATATTTTTTTTTAAACATATATTTTAAACATATAAAATGTTTCATTTGTACATGAATTGTTTGTTTATCTCGATATTCCACCCTGCTTTTCTTTGTCATTTACAATGTAAGTGTTTTTATATCTTTAGACTTGTGAGTTATATGAATTTATTGAGCACATGTACACGAAATGGTTTTTTTATGTATATATTTATTATATTGGTCCATTATTATAAGGCAAACATGATTTTAAATATATTTATATGTTTTCTATGTTGTATGTCATTTAGCTGTGTGCCCCCTGAGTAAGGCTACGGCCGAAACGCGTAGGGGATAATAAATTTTGTTTTCACCCACCTACGACTCTTGCCCTTTGTTACCTTTCTATTCTGGTTTGATAACATGTTCTGCTCTCCTGGAGATAAGAGAATTAAACCTTGGTACTGTTTATTGTTTAGGTAAGTCAGATGTCTCTTTCAGTAGAATGCCGCGCCACTGTATCTTTGCTGATTGTGCACTGACCTCGTAATTAGGATGAAAATATAGCAGAGAAACTGAACAGTGTAAGAATATTTTGTCTAGCATTATGAAGATTGTTTAGTGTTTTGAGCCAAGGCTAGAGATACGTCTTAACCTTGCTATGTTTGGCCTCGCTTTGTTTTGCTTTTGTTAAGAATGCTTCTGATATGCCTTCCACTATCTTTGTGGCTAACTGACCTTGCAAGAATAGTGAAATATACTGTATACTTTAGTAAAAGTATTATGTTTAGTGTTATGTCTAGTTGTTGACCCGTGGCTAGTAAGACCCAAGCAGGGGGAGTGAGTCCTGGGCCCGGTCAGAGATGTCTATTGGATGAGAGTAAGTGGGCCACTGTGGCCAATGAGGAGTTTTGCCTGTATTAGACTGGAGAAGAAAAGTATATAAACTGTCATTTTTCTGAGCTCTGGGCTCAGACCATTTTGAATGCTACTGCAATCTGAGTCTGTGCACATTAAACCGGCTTGAATCTTTGCCTGACTCCAGGTATTATTTATTGCATGCTTATCAGCTACTACATATTTCTGGTGTGTTGGGCCGGGAATGTGCGAGTGGGGGATGGTATGCAAGTGAATATGCCCCGACATCTCGCCTCACAGGTTTGGTCTGGCTGGAGCTGAGTCTGACTGACCGCAGGAGGGTCTCTGGCGCCCCTGGTCCTTTTGTATCAGAGGAGACTCCTCCTTGCCTCCGCAGGTTGCTGTTTCTGGCCGGCCAACACCTCGAACCTGAGGGGAGTCCAGGATTCAACCCAAGGAGGGATTGGTTGCACAGCGCATTAGCTACCGGATCCGGTGAGTATTGATTTTTCTGGTTCTTAGTCAGATAGCTTTGGGAAAGTCTCGAGACACTTCTGGTACAGTAACAGGTAAAGGAAGTCTGATCAACTTCCACGGGCGATCCTAGTACCCCTGCAAGTAGTGCGCGGGGCGAAACCATCAGCCCTTTCGGTTTCAGTAATTCTGGTTTGTCAGTCAGCCCGGGAATTCGGAATTTGGAAAATGCTAGCATGTTTGTCTGTGTGAAGAGTGCTTGTGAAAAGGAGGAAGCGTTGGGAGTTTGTCTTTGTTATCTGTTGAAACCACGAGTTTCCCTTCTAGTATAAGGGTAGGATTATATTCCGTTGGGTAATTTGTGACACTTTACCGCATATGTAATAGTAAAAGTATAGTTAAGCAGACTGCGAACCCCTAGAGTCACTGTAAAATCACGAAGCTGTCTCTCTCTCATTCAGCTGTCTTGGAGCGCAGAGTGAAACTGACAAGAGACGTGTTTGTGCAGAGGAATGTTTTAACCCTATGAAGGCATGTTTTCAACGTTCTGCTGCTGGGCTAATGGGTGCTTATTTTAAGGAATTATACCTGTTTTTATTCAATATTTTGTAATAGTGATGTGCCTTCTGCTATGGTCATGTATTATATATCATTTAATAAGAATGTTTAGTCAGGATTGTGGATCTCGATAGTATTGTACTTAGCCTGGAAAGGGTTACATTCCTACTCGAATTCCTGTGCAGATCAAGTGAGCAGAAATCTTGTAGGGCTCAGGTTTCAATAGGAAAGGATGCTTGTATTTTCCTTTTGCCCTACGAAGCCGAGGTTACGAACACTGACAGGACTCTGCAGCATTTGAGCCAGCGGTACTAGATCGCAACTTGAAAGTGCTTTGAATCCTGAGTGAATGAGGGATTAATCTTATTGTTAATAAAATAAACTAGGAAGGAAAATGTGTATTTTAGATGTCCACCCACTTTATGGAAAAAGCATCCAGAATGAATGTCTTTTTGAATCTCTGCTTCCTAAAAACTGTAAAATTGAAAGAATTTATTTTGCAAAGCCAAGCTGATTACGGCTGGCAGTTAGTTTTTTTCCAAGTAATTTTATTCCAGTTATACGTAACAGCTATGTAGTCGTCATGTTATGAACTATAGTTCTTTCTGTTAGGATTTGTTATTATAACATGTTGCAGAAGTGTAGTTTTCTATTGTAAGGACTCTATCTAGATTGTTCCTCTGTCTGTTGACAAGCACATGTGGGGGCTACAGTCCACCGCTGACACTGCAGGCAGGGATTCGTTTTACTAGTTCAGAGTCACCCACAGTCAGCGCCCGAGAACATGGTGGAATCCAAATAGTGCAGGCAGCCCTCACTATATGCCCCATGAAATCCAGCAGCCCAGGAGAATTTGCGCCTGGAAAATGCAGTTTTTGTCAAGTCAGTCCCAGGGAGATATAAAACAGAACTTGCAGAAACGGGATGGATTTGCGGGCATGAATACAGCAGCATGATTAAGTTGTTCAGAATGTCTGTGAATTGTGGAGATAATGTGACAGAGAAAGTGAATGTAAGATGGAGAAGAGAGCAGTTCGTCTTGCTGATACTATAGTTGAATGATGTGGAGGAAGTTTTCCTAATCGAAGGAGCTGGATTGATAGTGCTGACTGTTCCCCGAGAAGAAGAGTAGCGGTTCTATAGTGCATCTCCAATCAGGCCAGCAAAGTTCCTGTATACTTACCAGCATTGCAGCCCCACCTGGAGTATGGGCAGAGAATAATCCACCTGGCCCAGCAAAGAATATAGCTCCTGTACTTGTTACCCTTAAGCCAGGAGCAGAACCAGTGCCTGTGCGTCAGTATCAACTCCCGAGACCAGCAATTGAAGGCATTCATCGCCATTTGAAGAAATTATTGCAGTATGGACTTCTCAGAGAATGCCAATCACCCTGGAACACCCCCCTTCTCCCAATCAAGAAGCCTGGGACAGGTGACTACCGCCCACTGCAGGATCTACGTCGAGTGAACAGTGCAGTTGAAACCATACATCCAGTAGTACCAAATCCTTACACCCTCCTAGGACTGATTCCAGCAGAAGCCACTCACTTTACTGTTTTGGACTTAAAAGATGCCTTTTTTTCTGTATACGCCTGACAGAGGCTAGTCAGTTTTTGTTTGCATTTGAATGGGAAAACCCTACCACAGGACGGCGAGGGCAACTTACTTGGACTCAATTACCACAAGGATTCAAGAACTCACCCACTATCTTCAGTGCAGCCCTCAGTCAAGATTTGTCAAGCTACTCTGTGATTCCGGGAAAAAGAATTTTGCTCCAATATGTAGCCACCAATAACAAATCTGATTGTATACAAGCTACAAGTGATCTCTTGCACCTTTTGAATGAAGCCGGATACAAGGTTTCCAGAGCCAAGGCGCAGCTGTGCCAGACAGAAGTGAAATATTTAGGGTTCCACCTGTCCAAAGGAACCCGGAAATTAGGACTTGAGCGAAAGGAAGCAGTATGCCGCATCCCAACCCCCACTACTAGGAAACAGGTGCGAGCTTTCTTGGAAGCTGCAGGCTACTGCCGCATATGGATACCAAATTTTGCGCTCATGGCAAAACCCTTGTACCAAGTCACACAAGTAATGGAACGATCTCCCCTGGAATGGGGCTCAGAACAAGATAAAGCATTGAAATCATTAAAAACAGCATTGATGTCATCCCCAGCCTTGGGCCTACCGGATGTGCAGAAACCATTTCGTCTATATGTCCATGAATCAAGTGACCTGTGGCCTACCTGTCAAAATAATTGGATCCTGTTGCCAAAGGCTGGCCACCTTGCCTGAGAGCTGTAGCAGCCACAGTCCTCTTAGTGAGCAAAGATGACAAGCTCACCTTAGGACAAAATCTTCAAGTCACTGTACCACACTCTGTTTTAACCCTGCTGGAGCATAAAGGAAGCCATTGGCTCACTAATGCCCGAATGTTAAAATATCAAAGTATGCTATGTGAGAATCCTAACTTGCAATTAAGTGTCAGCCAAACTCTAAACCCAGCCACCCTATTGCCCGTCGGTCCAGGCCCTCCTGACCATGATTGCTTGGAAGTAATGGACATTGTGTACTCAAGTTGTCCAAACTGCCCAGAGGTTTACCTGAAGTGGCCCCAGGTTCTTCCTATAGCCCTTCATAGGATATACTTAGCCCCTGCTAAGTCTTTAGGAGTTTCCCCTTTTGAGATTCTGAGATTCTGTAGCCTGTTTTATAGAGAGTAAAAGGAGATGTGTGACAGATAGGATCTGAAATTACTAGATAAGCACTATTGGTTTTAAGTTCTGTTTTGCAGGGTCTTCATGCGTGAGTATGAGACCAGCCCATCCAAGACCCTGCATCCTTTCAAGCCTGGAGCCGAGGTGTGGGTGACAGGGTAGAAGACGACACCGCTAGCGCCGTATTGGAAAGGGCCATATGTCATCTTGTTATCAACCCCAACAGCAGTTAAAGTGGCCGAGATCGACTCCTGGATCCACCAAAGTCGAGTGAAACCAGCCACAGTTCCTGAGAGTCGTCCCTGGACTTCGATCGCCAATCCTGCAGCACCATTGCGACTCATGCTGCGAAGAAAAGATCCGTCATCGTAAGAACTTTACCAACTTGCTCCTGGACGTCAAGGAAACAGACGTCCTCCAGTTTTGCATTCCAGCAGCCGCTTCTGAACTTGGTCGTGGACTTCCATAAATGATCCTGAGACTCCATTGCGCCTCACCCTATGACAACAGCCACGGAGCTAAGACTTATTGGTCCCTCGGAAACTGCACTATTTCAAGACTGTTTGTTTATCCGAAGGTAAGCCTCGCATCTGGAGAAAGCTGAAATCATCAGAAATAGACTGTGTTGTGTTAAGAAATTGAGTCTTCTACGAGACTGTGTTCAAATGCTCTGAAAAAAAAAAGAAAAAAAAAAAACTGTTTTGATCTCCTAAAAAGTGAACTGCTCTAAGGAGGCAATAATAGCCTGAGAGACTGTACTATGATATTTTAAGAACCTGAGACATCCCAGAGGACAGTGATACTTTGGAATCTACAGCCCTACTCCTGCCACAAAGCTGGTAGGTCTACGTACGGCAGAAGCTTGAGGACCTACAATCAACGCTACGTCTGCTACCTGTTGTGGATGCCGACAGTTCCACCAATTTTCCAGAGACTATGCCCCTTATGAATTCTTATTATTGCTTCGTTCTGGCGGCAGCCTTGGGGTGCTTTGAATTGACTCTTGCCCTACTTCCCTATGCAGCCTGCAAACCTAGTATTTGCACAACAGGGAATACCCGGACTTGTCTCAACCCCCCGCCAGAATCTTTCCTCTCCTGTTATGGGAACTGCGATGGAACAATGAGAACGGGCCTATTGCTATGATGTATTACAACTAGAAACTAGCTATATTTTATAGCTAAGTTTACTTTCTAGTTGTAATACAGAGTCTTTTTCAGTATTTGGTAATATTTACTCTGTGAAACACGGACCAATTTGCAAGTCTATTGCTATGATGAACAGAATATATGTCATTTGTTCCTCCTATGTCTCCTGCCCCTCCGCTTATACACTAGGCATGCTATATGATTTGACAAAGACACTTGTATCAAATGTATTTTTGATTGTGGCTATTTGCATATGTATCCCCTGTTTCCTGCTCTTATGCTTACGCATGCTGAACTCTATTATCGATAGTACTATTGACCGCAAGGCAGCGGCACATATATTAGTCTCATGGAATTATTACCCTATACCACACAGTGATCCCTCTACTATGGTCTGAAGTATTTTTGCTATTTGTGTGATTAGATTCTCACCCTTCCTCACTTGCGGGTGTGAATAATCAAAAGGAGGGAATGTGATAGGCGATGGCCTAGCATGTAGCAGAGCTAGGTCTGAAGCCCTTTTTCTCCTGCTTTAAAATGTTATTGCTGATTTTGGAAAATTTCAGAATGCTGTTAGCTGTTAGAAAGAAATACTGTTCTATTCTGGTTTGATAACATGTTCTGCTCTCCTGGAGATAAGAGAATTAAACCTTGGTACTGTTTATTGTTTAGGTAAGTCAGATGTCTCTTTCAGTAGAATGCCGCGCCACTGTATCTTTGCTGATTGTGCACTGACCTCGTAATTAGGATGAAAATATAGCAGAGAAACTGAACAGTGTAAGAATATTTTGTCTAGCATTATGAAGATTGTTTAGTGTTTTGAGCCAAGGCTAGAGATACGTCTTAACCTTGCTATGTTTGGCCTCGCTTTGTTTGCTTTTGTTAAGAATGCTTCTGATATGCCTTCCACTATCTTTGTGGCTAACTGACCTTGCAAGAATAGTGAAATATACTGTATACTTTAGTAAAAGTATTATGTTTAGTGTTATGTCTAGTTGCTGACCCGTGGCTAGTAAGACCCAAGCAGGGGGAGCGAGTCCTGGACCCGGTCAGAGATGTCTATTGGATGAGAGTAAGTGGGCCACTGTGGCCAATGAGGAGTTTTGCCTGTATTAGACTGGAGAAGAAAAGTATATAAACTGTCATTTTTCTGAGCTCTGGGCTCAGACCATTTTGAATGCTACTGCAATCTGAGTCTGTGCACATTAAACCGGCTTGAATCTTTGCCTGACTCTGGGTATTATTTATTGCATGCTTATCAGCTACTACACTAGTACATCAGGTCCAACCACCGGTTGATTATTGGCACTGTGAGGGGTTTTTCCCACATCGTCAGCAGCAGCCGCTGTAGGATTCAGTGCACAGGCACTGTGATGGCCTCCTTGGGAGCTGAAGGGTATTGGAGGATCTCCAACTCCTCTGCCCTTGGCTCATCTTTGGACTCCAAGGAGAAGGGTATGGCCTTGGCCATGTCCCTGACAAAGTCCTAGAAGGACTTGTCCTCCAGGGGTGACGTCTGCCACTCATACAGAGGGGAGGGGTCCAAGTGAATGTCCAGATACCCTCAATCAGACACTACCAACTCCTCTTCAATCTCCCATCCATTGGAGTCGGACTCCGAAGAAATCGAAGTAGCTCTGGGTCTCCTCTCGCTGCCATCCCCGGTCAAGCAGAGAGACCCGGTGTCGGTGAGGCCGATGGTGCACCTAGCACTTGTGCTGGTGTACCGGGGCATTGGATCCCGAGAGGGAGATGGCTGTGGGAACCAGTGTCGATTCCAACTGCCAGCCCAATACACCTGCTTCAGCAAGCAGGGCATGGGTTTTCGAAGATGAGCTGGATGGAGTGCGGTGATGATGCCATCAAGGGGCCAGCTTGCCACATGACCAGTATCGCCACAATGTGGGCCTTTAGGGCTCAAAGGCATTCCAGTACTACTGTCCCCAAAGCCATCGGGGCCAGGATTAAGACTTGGGACACCGACTCCAGCACCCTTGACGGGGACTCCACAATGGTAAGTTCATCGGGAGACATCTGACAGCCCTCCGAGATGCTGTGAATTGATTCCTCTTGCCAGGAAAGTTTGAAGGCTGCTCCAGGCTGTTGCTCTCGATGTCACCTGGGTCTTGGCCCAGTGCTCAAATGCCCCCTTCGACATAGACTTAGTCGATGACGGGTCCTTTCTCAGTTCTGATTGGAAGTCAATGGAGAGTCTCCTCTCGGTGGCACTGCGCCCCTCAGATCCACGTGCACTTGGGCATCCGTCGATGATGACCTCTCAGTGGAATTGCACAAGGTCATTAATACCGATACCATGATTGAGGACACTGAATACAACAGCCCAAAGAGGTACTCCTCTGTTTTTCCCGGCCCTTCAGGCCTTTCCTCATCATCTGCAGGCACAGATTGCATGAGACGGGCTGGTGGTTGGGTCCAAGACACTGCAGGCACCAATTATGCCTGTCAGTGACCAAAATGGTGCGTGCACACTTAGTGCATTTTATAAGCTGCTGGTTGGCTTGGACATGTCTGAGAACATGGCCATGGCAAGGTCAAACTGCTCAATTGTGCCAGCCACAGGAAAACTGTTAAGCAGAAAAAACTGAAAAATCAAAACCGAAATACAAATATTGGCTCTGGAGCTGATGCAACCGGTGACAGGCAGTAGGCTAAAGAAACAAACTAACACACAAGGGGTTAAAAAAAAACACTTTTTCCCCCAATGGCAGGAACATATCCTAGGGACTACACAGAAAAAGAAGACTGGAGATGATGGTGCCACAGCAGGTAGGAAGGCAGACGTGCATCCACGGTGGAACCTCCCAAAAGCTTCCAATGGAAGCTGGGGAGCGTTCCCGTGCAGGACTGCATCGGGGATCTCACCCATACGTGAGCACTTACTTTCTGCTTGTCCACAGAGAAAGAAAGGTAGTTAAGGAACAGGAATTCTAAGGGTGGGAAAGTGACACTGTGGTTTTCTTATGGTGTGTATGAGTTATTTCCTTTATTTATTTATTTACTTCTTGTTTTATTCATTCTTTTTCATGCATACAGGGATTAATTTGCTGCAAATGAAGAAAGTCAAAAGGTGAGGACCTATAAGATGTGTGATATGGAAAAGAAAAGAGCTTGAGGGACTTTGTCTTCTATTGCTATTGCCAGGGCCGGCCCGTCCATTGAGCAAGAATGTTTTTTGCACAGGGCCCCGCGTTTCAGGGGGCCCCGCGCAAAAAACATTCTTAAGCATCCCAAGTTAAAAAAACAAAAAAAAAAACAAACCGGCTGCTTCTGCCGCGGCAGCATCAAGAGCTCTGCCGCGGGGCCCCCCCCCTGCCCGGCAGAGCCTCCGTGCATCTTCAGCTCTTCACGTCCAAAACGCGGGCTTCTTTCAGAGCCGCGAGAGTTTCTTTTCTCGCGGCTCTCTTAATCCCGCGGGGCTGATGGGATTTCCCATCACCCTCGGCGGGATTAACAGAGCCGCGAGAAGAGAAACTCTCGCGGCTCTGAAAGAAGCCCGCGTTTTGGACGTGAAGTGCTGATGATGCACAGAGGCTCTGCCGGGCAGGGGGGGGCCCCGCGGCAGAGATCTTGATGCTGCCGCGGCAGAGGTCTTGAAGCTGCCGCGGCAGAAGCAGCCGGGTTGGGGTTTTTTTTAATTTTAATTTGGAATGATAGTAGGGGGGGGGGGGGTGGTTAGGACTGGTAATGGGCTATGGGAGGGGGGGAGGCTAAACTGGAAGTAGGCTGATGGGAGGGGGAGGCTAAACTGGAAGTGGGCTGATGGGGGGGGGGGGTGGTGAGGACTGGTAATGGGCCAGGGGGGTGGGGTGGTTAGGACTGGTAATGGGCCATGGGGGGGGGAGGCTAAGACTGGAAGTGGGCTGATGGGGGGGGGGTTAGGACTGGTAATGGGCTATGGGGGGGGCTAAGTGGGCTGATGGGGGGGTTAGGACTGGTAATGGGCTATGGGGGGGCTAAGTCGGCTGTTGGGGGGATTTGGACTGGTAATGGGCTATGGGGAGGGAGCTAAGGCTGGAAGTGGGGGGGTAGGACTGGAAATGGGCTGATGGGGGGGGGGTTAGGACTGGTAATTGACTATGGGGAGGGGGCTAAGGCTGGAAGTGGGGGGGGTAGGACTGGAAATGGGCTGATGGGGGGGTTAGGACTGGTAATGGGCTATGGGGGGGCTAAGACTGGAAGTGGGCTGATGGGGGGGTAGGACTGTTAATTGGCTATGGGGGGGGGCTAAGACTGGAAATAGGCTGATGGGGGGGCTAGGACTGGAAATAGGGTGATGGGGGGGTTAGGACTAAAAATGGGCAATGGGGGGCTAAGACAGGAAATCACCTGAATGGGGGGTAGGACTGGTAATTGGCTATGGGAGGGGGGCTAAGACTGGAAATAGGCTGATGGGGGGCTAGGACTGGAAATAGGGTGATGGGGGGTTAGGACGTAATGGGCTGATGGGGGGTTAGGACTAGTAATGGGCTATGAGGAGGCTAGGACTGGAAATGGGCTGAGTGGAAGGAGGGCTTGAACTGCAAATAGCTGATGGGGACGGGGGCTTGGAATGGAAATGGGTTGTGAGGGGGAGGGAGCTAGGACTGGAAATGGGTGAGGGGGGGGGCTAGGACAGGAAATGGGCTGATGAGCTAGAATAGGACTGGAAATTGGCTGTTGGGGGGTGCTAAGATTGGAAATGGGCTGTGGTGGGGGTTTGGATTGAAATGGACTCATGAAGGGGCTAGAACTGGAAGTAGGCTCATGGGGGGCTTGGATTGGAAATGGGCTGAGTGGAGGGGAGCTAGGATTTGACATGGGCTGATGGTGGGGCTAGGAAAGGACTAGAAATGGGCTCATGGGGGGCTGGGATTGGAAATGAGCTGATGGAGGGACTTGGATGGGACTGCAAATAGATGGGGGAGCTAGGACTGGAAATGGGCTTATGGGGGGCTAGGACTGGAAATGGGCTGATGCGGGGACTAGAAGGGAGCGGATGCTGGGTGGGACTGGAACTAGAATGGAGCTGATGTTGGGGGAGGATTAGAATGGGATGGAGCTGGGAGAGTGAAATGGAGAGGGAAAAAATATTTTGTGTGGGAGGGAAGACAAATCTACAATTGTCCGGATATTGGGAGAGTAAGTGGGGATTGAGGATGGAGGGGTAAAATTTGAGTGGATGAAATAGGAATGAGGAAAGAGCAAAAAGGAGAAAGATTAGTATGTTAAAGCAGATGTAGAGAGAGAATGGAAAAAAACTAGAAGAGAGAAGAAAAGACAAATGGACAGCAGACGATGAAGAATTAGCGGAAGACACGAAGAAGAAACCAGAAGAAAGTGGCTGGAGCAATTGCAGCTGAAAAAAAATGCACAAAAGGTAGAAAAATATCTCTTTATTTTGAATTTATTAATTGGAATATGTCAGCTCTGGGAAATGTGCATCATTAACGTCTGCGCTTTGTTTAGTACAAGAGCAAATTAATGTATAGTTTTATTTCTACAGTGTTGTACATTCCAAGTTTGGCTTTTGGGATTCCCAGTTTAATTATTGTCTTCCTGTTTCTAAATTGTGATTCCTTGTTTGGTGATGGTCTATGTTCTGCATGTGTAACTGAGCTGAGGTATTCTGTTTATGTAATTCCTATTTGACATTGCCACTTGTTCTCTTTCCCCAGTAGGTCATGTATTGTTGTTCTCTGAAATGTATTGGTTTAATATTTGCAGCGTTTCCTTTTGATAGTTAGGGTATGGTGTTTTATGAGTCCTGGTAGTGCTGTTAGGATACGGCGGGTTTGCTATGGGTTCTAAATGGGCAGTGTTTGTAGTAGTTCCTAATGTGCCTGGCGGTTGGTATTGGATTATAGTAATGTAGAAGTCTTTTAGTCTTTCTTTATTCATACACTCATTAAGAGGCATGTTTACTAAAAGTTCGTGTATGGTAACATTATGCAAATATTTATGCAAATGAGGCCCCTTATGCAAATGAGGCCCCGCACCGAGTCTCCGCACATGGCCCCGCACCCCCCTTGGGCCGCCCCTGGCTATTGCTATTCATTAACATCTGAACATAGACATGCATTTTGTTATATATGTTGAATAAAAACTTTTTGGTAGGAATTTATTATCTTGTCTGAAATATTAACATTCCAAGAATATTTAATGAAAAGAACGCACATATGGTAGTATTTATATACTGGAAGAAGTGCACCAAACTGCAGCGTTCTCATGAAAGAAATTTATGACTCTCAGATTTACCTCTCTATCCCAGAAATCTCTCCAAGACTGAATTTCAGCCTGCTTGTCTGACTTTGCTGCCTGAATATCCCGCCACTGTCTAAACCTTAAATTCACCTCCCTGCTTCCTCCCTTCTCTATTTCTCTGGACAACACTGTCATCCTCTGTGTCTCCTTGGCTCACAACCTTGGGGTCGTCTTTGACTCTTCTCTCACTTTCTCGGCACATATCCAACAGATAGATAAAACTTGTCATTTCTTTCTCTATAACATCAGCAAAATTCATTCCTTCCTTTCAGAACACACTACCAAGACTCGTATCCAATCTCTCATCACCTCCCCTCTAGACTAGTGCAACTTGTTCCTCACTGGTCTCCCATTGAATCATCTCTTTCCAAAATGCAGCTGCACGATTAATCTTCCACCAGTGTCACTACACTCATGCAACCCCTCTTCTCAGGTCACTTCATTGGCTCCCTATCCATTTCCACATACAGTTCAAACTTCTTCTTCTGATGTACAAATGCATTCATTCTGCAGCTCCTCACTACCTCTCCTTTCTTAGCTCCCCTCACATCCCTCCCCAACAGCTCTGCTCATCAAGCAAATCATTTTTATCAGTGCTCTTTTCTTCTACTGCCAACTCCAGACTCCACTCTTTCCACCTTGCTGCACTATATGCTTGGAAGAGACTACCTGAGTCAGTATGTCAGGCTCCATCTCTGGTCCTATTCAAATCCAGGCTAAAAACGAATCTCTTTGAAGTTGCTTTTGGATCCTAACCTCCTTATTCTCCTGTCTACACGCATGTGTATTTTACTAATTTCGCATAAAAATTCCCTAGTCCCCTTTTGTTCTGTCTGTCTTAGCAGATTGTAAGCTCTATGGGGAAGGCACTAACTTTTATGAGTATGTGCACAACACTATATACTGTATGCCTAGTAGCACTATATAAATGATAAGTGTTAATATTAGTAATAGTAAGATTAATCTTGGGAAAGAAAAATCCAAACATTCCAAATAAGAAACACCAATTAATATTGTTGCATGTAACGAATTCATAGCCGGGGGCAACAAACACAGGGATCCCTCCTTGGCTCTTGGTACCTATCTCTGGTCCTAGAAGCAAATGAGAAGAAATGAAAACAATACACACAGAATTATATCTTAACAATAACAAAGTTTTGCTAAAGCATTAGAAAGGAAGTTCCAGGCCCGCAAACCTGAGCAGTCTCCTATAACTCCCTATATTAAGTTGGCCGCAGCTCCTTTTATTAGGGAAAAAATGCCACATTGTACAATTTTGTCTTATCACTCCATGTCATGCTTTTTGCTTTACTTTCTGTTTATCTCTATCTACATGTTACAGATCATGCCAAGCACAAACATATTGCTCACACTTAGGGGGATGTTTACTAAAGTGCGGTAATCGTGATTAACGCGCGTAAAGTACGTTTAACGATCGTTAGCACGTCCAAATGCGCGTTCTGATGTGCTAACGATCGTTAAACGTACTTTACGCGCGTTAACCGCTGTTAACGATCGTAAACCTCCGCAGCGCGTTAAAACAGCGCAGAAGGTGGAGAGTGGGCGGAGAGAAGGGGTCAATGGCCAGAGAGTGGGCAGGGAGAGGCTCCCCTCATACTAACGCGCTGAATTTCTGAGCTCAATTCCAACGCGAATGAAAACCTGTCGTTAAAGGCATATTAAAGGGAAGAGAAACCATTTCCGTCAGCAATGTACAGCAAAACCGGGGAAACCTACAAAACGTGAGCAGTGTGATACATGTGCAAAGACCAAAGGTTCACATAAAACCTTAAGAATGACCACAAGAAACATTGTAAAAAGCACAATTCAGCTGGGCAACAGTGATAGCAATGGGCAACAATGAACAACACTCCATGGAAAGCACCAAAGAAAGAAATGATGTTTGGAAGGGTCTACGCTCCGTAGACCCTTTCAAAGATCATTTCATTGTGATGGAGCTTTCCTGGGAGTGGTGTGTAATGTTGCCCAATGATATCATTGTTGCCCAGCTTGGTTATGGGTGTTTGCCCCTTTTTTTGAGGTCTGTTTTGAGGTTTATGTGCACCTTTGTCTCCATACAAGGTAAATGAGCCCACAGTAAACCTGTGCAGAGCAGGGTTTCTGACTCGTAAGGCCGCTTTAACTAACTCCAGGGACTGCACCATCTCTGTGGCCACAGTGTGGTGCAACAGACACAGCCAGTGCCTGTAAGACCAGAGGGTCACAGGTTCAAATCCCAGCTGGGGCTCCTGCCAACCCAGTCCCCATATTTTTACCCACCACTAAACAGTGATAGTAAAGACACCACTTTATTGCAGAGAACATACGCATGGTTAATACGCCTATATTATACCACACCAAACACAGACATCAGAAACAGGCGCATTACCCAGAGCAGAGTCTCGCAATTGCAGTCCTGGAGGGTCCCACACCATTCAGGTTCCATGCTGCCTCTAATAAAGATGCCTGTGCTGCATATCTATGCACCACCCCCATGGTATGCAGATGTAGCTCATGCATATTTATGAGGGACAGCATGAAAACCCGAACAGGTTTGGAACACCAGGACTGGAGTTGGGGAACTCTGCCGTAAAGCAGCAGCCAACAGGGCCAGACACAACCACAGGCCCCATTGGCCAATGCCTCCTGGAGAAGCAGGACATTGGGCCCTGCCTGTATCTCCCAGTACTAGCAGTTGCATACCTTAGCAATGCCACCCTACACCTGGGTATATGGTACACAGCTATCAAACGTTTCCTGTGATAACTGGCAGATATCAATTCCTACATTAAGCACAGTTTGCTCAGTGAGCTCCACCATAACAATCATTCTGCTGTCTGTGGTGTGTGCTGCAGGTCTGGTCTCTGACAGTGTGTACCACCATGGGGAGTGACCCCCAACAGTCTTGCGTACAATATCCATGCCTGAACTGTGCCCAGGACTGGTGTGGTGGGTATGGCTGCTGAACACCTCTATAGTTGCACAATGCTGGCATAGGTGTGGGAGTGTCTGTCTGTCTGTCTATCCAGTGTGTGGTGGCTGCAAACACCTTCCACAGCCCACACTGCCAGCAATGTTGCCAGTATTGAGCTGCCAATGTGCATAATGAGGAGCAAGGTACCATGGGTATAGGCCGGACAGGGTGGCCTGGCCAGGGTGCATCTGCACAGGGCATAGGGCAGTGACAGGCACATTTTAGTGCCCGGCCACCACCTACACAGACAGGGTGACCTCAGTATGTCCTGCTGAGAGATCACTCTCACCCTGACTGTGCAATGACCACAGCATGGCTAGGCACCCCCATAGTGCTATATAGTATTTCTCTTGTGTGATAGATATGGGTTTCCTTTTGGGGCCCAGTCACTGATTTATCTGCTTGCTGTGTATGCTGACATCCCAGTTCTGGGTGCATGCATATCCACTGGGCACATGCATTATGGACTAACTAGCAGACTGTTTGCAGCTGGTATGTGTCTTGATGGAGTGGCTTGCAGGGTGCAGTGGCTGATGGCTTGCTGCAGGAGTATATCAGATAGTGGTGGGGTGCAGCTTACCATATCCAGGCCTGATGTCTGTCTGTGTACAGAGCTGTGGTGTCTGTTCCCCACCAGAACTGGGGTTGATGTTCCTCTCTACTGCCACCTTTGCAGGGAGGTAGAAGGTGGATCTATTGTTGGGAGACCCTGTTTGCCATGCTTGGGGGGGAGGGGGGGGTCCATGGGGGCTACACCTGACCGCAGGGTGTTTGTGCAGAAACTACCTATCTCGCACATTAACACTGCTTTGGAACTGTGCCATGGCCTCTTTCAGCCATGGATGGTGCTGTGGACCTGGTGCTGGGCACCTCACTGCACCCTCAGGGTGAGCACAGTACCAGCACAATGTGACGGTGTGTAGCTACTCTGTGCCAGTACAACACACGGTCAGTACCCCCTACCAGGCCGAGGTGCTGTGGGGGTGCACATGGTCACTTCCCCCTACCAGGCCGAGGTGCTGTGGGGGTGCATTCCCCATGGTGTGTATCTGTGGACAGCTGATTTGCATGTGCAGTGCATCATGGGTGTGACTGGCACGATCCAACCCTGGGAAGATCCAGCGCCTGCTCTCAGGCTCTGATAAACCATAGGCCATCACACGTACATCTATTAGCATAGTGCATAAGTGCAAGACACCCTAAATTGTCTGTACTATAAGGTGCCCAAGCTGGTAAAAACACACGTACCTATGCACGGGGCTACGCCCGTAACAACGCATGCAGCCACGCACGTACCAAGGTACATGGCTATGCGCACTGCGAGAGTGTGTTTCACTAACAACTACTGAACGTAAAGAAAAACATGCCTCCTCATTCCCTATGTAATGTACAGGGTGCTGCCTGGGACAGCATTCTGCGTTAGGCACACTGGGGACTTGAACCCGTGCTGCCTATAACAGCGATGAGTACACTAACCATTGTGCTACAGCTCTGTTTCAATTATTTGTGTCTGTACGCCTTCATATGCTTAACGCGCCACGGCGCCCTGTAACGCTCATTAGTTTTTGGAACGCGCGTTAGTCGTTACGATGTCCCGCCCATGTCCTTTTTTGGCTTTCCTTTCACTAACGCGGCTCCTAACACGATTTGCACTAACGCAGTTTAGTAAACATACCCCTTAATCAGGACAAGCTTCCTGCAAACAGAAGTTCCCTTTCTTGCAAGATGTAACCCTGTTTCTCTTATTTATAAACATCTCTTGTAACACTGACAGCACTTTTTAAGCTGCTTTTACTCACCAGATTTCCCCATGAGACCCAAGTACCCCTATAAGTCTCTTTCTACAAATATCAATTTAGAAGTGTTCTTTTATATATTTATATTTTAAATTTCAAAGATCTGCTTGATTGTGTATAAGCTCAGGTAAGAAGACACATTGTAGAAATGGTCTCAGAAGAAAAACAGGAAGAAATCATCATGAATACATTTATTCTGGATGGAACAAATAATGAACGCTTATGAAAACATGAACTGCAAGGATAGATACATCTGGAGGGCAAAAAACTATAACGCAGTGGGAAATGTCCACTAAGCCAGGCTAATGGTTAACCAAGGCTATCTGTACCCAGGTCCCATGTTATTCAATGGGATCTAGGAGCAGAAAGCTCAGATTAACCATTAACCCGGCTTAGTAGACATACCCCTGTAAGTCCCGAGGAAGCTTAATGCACAAGAAATGGTTAGGTTCTATGGAATTTGATCATCCAAAATGTGAAATTAAGGGGTATGTTTACTAAACTGCGGTAATGTGATTCGCGTTAGGATCCGTGGTAGAGGCAGAAATCCCAAATAAGGACATGGGCGGTACATCGTTACTGATAACGCACGTTATAAGGCGCCTTACATTAACGAGCATTACATGGCATGTTACCGCGCGTTAATTTTAAGAAGGTGCGCAGACATGTAAGCACAAAAACAGAGCTGTAGCACAATGGTTACTACACTGACTGATGGTGCAGGGGTCATGGGTTTGATTCCCCAGTGTGCCTAATGCATAAGGCTGGTTGAAACACCACCCTTTATGTTTAAGTAGTGATTGTTGAGGCATTTTACTTTTATTTTAATTAGTGCTGCCAGCAAACACACCCTCACGGTGGCGTAACCTAAGGTGCCGCATAAGGCACCCCATAATGCACTCCATAGGGCACATTATAAAGTGCACTGTCCACCAAGGCACCCTATAATGTCCCCTATAGGACATCTTATAAGGTGCCCTATAAGGCGCCTTATAGGGCGCCCTATAAGGTGCCTTATAGGGCGCCCTATAAGGTGCCTTATGGGACGCCTTATGAGGCACCTTAAGGTTACAGTACTCTGAGGGTGTTTTTGCTGGCAGCACTAATGTACATTAAAAATAGACAATGCCTCAGACAGCCCTATCAAATAACCCCACCATGGGTTTGAACCCATGACCTCTGGCTTCAGCGGCAGTGAAGTAACCAGTGGGCTATTGCTCTATAGCTGCTAACAAGCCCCTGGCTGGCAACAGGAGGACTGCACGGCACCACACAAACATGCTGCTGTGGTTACCAGGATAGGGTCAACCCACCCGTACCCAGGATGCACAGCACATGCAAATCAGCAGTCTACAGATGATCACAAGATGGGGTATGCACCCCACAGCACCGCAGCCTGGTAGGGGGTGCCAACGGTGTGTTAGTGGCACAGAGTAGCTACAGACCGTCACAGTGTGTGGCTCCTGTGCTCACCCTGAGGGTGAGGTGGGGTGCCCAGCACCATTTTCGTAGCAGCTGGCTTTGCTGAGATTGGCACTGATGGGGACCTGCAGCATAGCCTATGTGTGATAGGTAGTAACGAGTGGGCTACTGCTCTATAGCTGCTAACAAACCCCTGGCTGGCAACAGAAGGACTGCACGGCACCACACAAACATGCTGCTGTGGTTACCAGGATAGGGTCAACCCACCCGTACCCAGGATGCACAGCACATGCAAATCAGCAGTCTACAGATGATCACAAGATGGGGTATGCACCCCACAGCACCTCAGCCTGGTAGGGGGTGCCAACAGTGTGTGTTAGTGGCACAGAGTAGCTACAGACCGTCACAGTGTGTGGGTCCTGTGCTCACCCTGAGGGTGAGGTGGGGTGCCCAGCACCATTTTCGAAGCACCTGGCTTTGCTGAGATAGGCTATGCTGCAGGTCCCCATCAGTGTCAATGTGTGATAGGTAGTCCTTGCAAACACCCCTAGCATATGCCTGTGTCCATCTGTATTTCACATCTAGCCCTTGTGGACTATGATGCACCCAGAAAAGTGCATACCCTGTGTGGGTGCCATGGTCACATAATTTAAGTGAAAGGGGGTGTTTGGACTCACAGGCGGATTACATACTACCACCCAACCCACCCTCTGGGGCTTAGGGTGGGGGACCGGATCTCCCACCAACAGATCCACATTCTACCCCCCTACAATGGCAGCAGTAGAGGAGACCATCACCCCAGTCCTGCTGGTGGATCAGACACCCTACAGAACAGGCAATGCAGAGCTGTACACATCCATAAAGCAATAGCAGACAGACAATAGGCCTGGAAATGCACAGCTGCCCCCCACCACTATCTGACATTCTCCAGCAGCAAGCCTCCAGCCGCTGCACCCTGCAAGGTGTTCCAGCAAGACACATACTAGCTGCAGACAGTCTGCTAGCTAGTCCATAGTGCATGGTCCTGGAGGAGATGCATGTACCCAGAACTGGGATGTTAGCAAACACACCAAGCAGATAAGTCAGTGATTGGGCCCCAAAAGAGAACCCATAAATATCACATGAGAGAAATATTACATAGCACTATGGGGGAACCTAGGCATGCCGTGGTCACTGCTCAGTCAGGGTGAGAGTGACCTCCCAGCAGGACATGCTGTGGCCAACCTGTCCGTGCAGGTGGTGGCCTGCCACTACAATGTCCGAGCCATTGCCCTATGCTATGTACAGATGGATCCAGGCCAGGCCATCCTATCCTGGCTATTCCCACAGTACCTTGCTCCTCATTATGCACATTGGCAGGCCAATACTGGCAACAGTGCTAGCAGTGTGGGCTGTGGAGGGTGTTCGCAGCCACCACACACTGGATAGACCAGGGGTGGGCAAACCTGGTCCTGGAGGGCCGCAGACCAGTCAGGTTTTCGGGATATCCCTAATGAACATGCATGAGATATATATGCATTAGAGATATCCTGCCAACCTGACTGGTTTGTGGCCCTCCAGGGCTGGATCTGGAGACCCCTGCCTTACACCTCAGTCATTTAAGATTGTGAGTGGACAAGGTGCAGATGTCCAAGACATCAAAAAGGTTAGATAGAATTTGTCACAGTCCTCCTCACTTCTCACCACCACCAAAAAATTGTCTATTAGACAACTTTTTGGTGGTGGTGAGAATCGAGGAGGAATGTGACACATTCTATATACCCTTTCGATGTCTAGGACATCTGTACCTTGCCCACTCACGATCTTAAATGACAGAGGTGTAAGGCAGGGGTCTCCAAATCCAGCCCTGGAGGGCCACAAACCAGTCAGGTTGGCAGGATATCTCTAATGCATATATATCTCATGCATGTTCATTAGGGATATCCCGAAAACCTGACTGGTCTGCGGCCCTCCAGGACCGGAGGTGCCCACCCCTGGGATAGACAGACATACACTCCCACACCTATGCCACCATTGTGCAACTATAGAGGTGTTTGGCAGCCCTGGCCACCACACCAGTCCTGGGCAGAGTGCAGGCATGGCTATGGTAAGCAATACTGTTGGGGTCACTCCCCAGGGTGGTAAACACTGTCAGACACCAGACCTGAAGCACACTTCCCAGACATCAGAAAGGTTGCTATGATGCAGCTCAATCAGCAAATTGTGCTTAACTTAGGAATTGCTATCTGTCAGTAATCATAGCCACCTTTTGATAGCTGTGTACCGTATTCCCAGGTTTAGGGTGGCATTGCTAAGTATGCAAGTGCTAGTATTGGGAGATGCACGCAGGGCCCAATGTCCTGCCTCTCCAGGAGGCATTGGATAATGGAGCCTGTGGTGCGGGTGTGTCTGCCCCTGTTGGCTGCTGCTTTACGGCAGAGGTTCCCAACTCCAGTCCTGGTGTGCCAAACACTGTTCGGATTTTCATGCTGTCCCTCATGAATATGCATGAGATACATATGCATACCATGGGGGCGGCGCATAGAAATGCAGCACAGGCATCTTTATTAGAGGCAGCATGGAACCTGAATGGTATTTGGCCCTCCAGGACTGCATTTGGGAGACTCTGCTCTAGGTAATGCGCATGTTTATGGCGTCTGTGTTCTGTAGGGTAAAATGTAGGTGTTTTGGGCATGTTTACATCATCTGCAATAAAGATTCTGTCTGTATTAGCACGTTTTAGTACTGGGTAAAATATGGGGACTGGGTTGGCAGGAACCACAGCTGGGACTTGAACCTGTGACTTTCTGCTTCTGAATACACTGGTTTTGTGCACTGCAGCACCATGTTATCACAGAGTCAGTGCATTCCCTGGTGATACCATGACTGTTCGTCAGACAGGGCCTGTCTGTTGCAGTGCATGGCACCCACCTACACAGGGCTAGGCCATGGTCTGCTCTGGGCAGCTGCCACTGCCCCCTCCACCACCAGTAACCCTCTGCCACCATGCTGACATTCCCTTCTGCTGGTGGTGCTTGTGGAGCGCAGTCTCAGGCCATCCAGTGTGCGGGTAGGTGGCTGCCTATGGTGCGGGTTCTGGGGTAGGGGTGCCTGCATAGGTGTCCACGCTTCCCCCCAGCACCGCCTGCCAATGTTCCGTTGCCTTGGGGGTAGCTGCTGGGTACTATCCCCTGTGACACTGTGGGAAACACAGTCATGCCCATGTTGGGCCTTCAGCAGTTGCTGTCTGGCTGCTCTGCTGTTTCAGCATTCGTATGGGCCACCTAGGCATCACCCTAGTCCGCACTGTGGCCCAGCTGCACCACAGCATGTGCCGCCTGCGGCCCTCTGTATCCCCTTTTCCGGCATCTGTCCAGTTGCCGTTCCGACATGGCCGCCCTGCTGTTGCCGCACATGTGCCTGCCATAGGACACCTGTCCGATGGAGAGGAAAACCCTGCACAGCGCAATTTCACTGTGGGCTTATTCACCTTGTATAGGGACGGAGCATAGACCCTTCCACGATTTATATCTTTTTTTTGGAGCTTTCTCGGGGGGGGGGGGGGAGGTTTTGATGTTTCCCATTAATATCACTATTGGCCAGCTTGGTTATGTTTTTTTTCCAGTTTGTTGAGGTTATTTTCAATGTTTATGTGCCCTTTTGTTTTGCGCACATGTATCACACTTATCACTTTGTTTAGGTTTCCCTGCCTATGCTGTACATTGCAGACACTTAAATGGTTTCTCTCCCCTGAAATGTGCATTTAACGGCAGGTTTTCAATCGCGTTAGGATTCAGCTCTTCAGATCAGCGTGTTAGTGTGAAAGGAGCCTCTCTCCACCCACACTCCACCCATTGACCCCTTCTCTCCGCTCTCTCTCCACCTTCTGCGGTGTTTTACCGCGCCGCGCAACTTTACGATCGCTAAGTAACGTTAACGTGCGTTATGAGACGTTAACGCACGTTAACGTTACTTAACGATCATTAACGTTACATAATGCGCATTATGTAATGTTACCGCAGTTTAGTAAACATACCCCTAAATCTCTCAAAAAATTGCAAGCTCTCTCGGGATCCACTAAATAACATTTGCTGCACAAGAGTTGTATATGTGGTGAAGCATTATTATTCATAACTGTCCAGGCAAGGCTCCAAGGAGGAGAAGCAGAGAAGATGATTGAGCAGAGTCCAAAACCTCTGGTAATGTGCAGTATGTGCTAGGGAGTGAATCAGATAAGAGTCTGTACAGATGTTGTGGCAGAAATGAACGATAGTGCTCAAAGCTCAAGCCTAGTAGGCCTCTCATCTTCTGAAGACTGCATCAATTGCTCAGATTGCGCTGTAGCCAGTCCTTGCTCAGGGCTTGTACAGCCCTGATAAGGTGATGTGTGCACAACCTGGTGACATCCAAGGAGTATGAGGAACCAGGAACTGCATCCATGTCCTGCTCTTGAGTGTCCTGACCTCTTAGACCATTGCACATTAGGGAGGTTTTGTAACCACATTGTGCATCAACAGCCTGCATCTCCTACGATGCTTGTAGCACAATTTGGATTGTAAGCTGAACTGTGACATTGTTGAGAATATCTCTCATCCTCTTGTCTCGATAGCAGTGGAGTTTGGCCACTTGTTCATTATGAAAAGCAATGACCATTATTGTACAGAAGATGCAGGATTCAGGATCATAACCAGGTCCTAGACAAGTAAGGCAAACCAAATGGAGGTCTTCTTTATGGAGGCTTCAAGAACATTGCAGGCAAAGGTGGAAATCTGCCATGACACTGATAAAATTATTGCCAAAAAATACCAAAAACAATAAAGAAGAAGAAGAACTTTGATGGACAAAGAAAATAAAAGTTCAAAGAAAAATTAAATTGGGAGAACATTGTTGCATGTCCATTTGATTGAGTGTGAGAATCGTAACTGAGGAACTGAGGGGACTGCTGTGCTCAGGAAGCATCACGCATGCTGAGAATTTTTCACTAAAGTTCTGAGCTCTGGGAGAGCAGTTCCACCCCGCGCCATCAGATCACGTGAACCACTTGTGTACGTGACTCAATCCTGCTTGTCAATGGAAAAATACACATTACAGAGCCTAGAGTAACCAGGAAGTGAAGCTGGAACTTGACATCTTTCTTGAGCAAGCTGTGTGCAGTAAGTTGTAATAGCATGCTGATTGACGTTTCTTCAGCTGAAAAAGCTGAAAACAAAAGTCTTTGGCCTTTAATTTATGCTATTTGTAAAACTCCACCATCAAGGTTGCCTTATCGGCTAAGTTGAGAATCTTATGGCCCAATATTCAAAAGCACATATAATTTTAAAGGATTAGTTTATAACTAGTCACCTAGTTTTAGCCACTCAAAACAAGTGTATCTTAAGCCTGTTTTATAAAGAAAAGCAGGCCCCTACTTTCTTTATTAAATAGAGGCATAAATGGGCCAAAATACCCACTAAATCTAGGAATGAACATTTACACCAATAATATGGATGACCTAAAGACCCACACCTAGAATTTTATAGAATGAGCATAAATTATAGCATTTTATAATTTACATACAGTATATAGATTTGTACTCCGCCCACACTCTGCCCCTGTGCATGTGCCCAGTGAAAATATTCCACCATCAGCCTGGCACGCATATTTATAAAAGAGCAGCTGGCTAGAGTATGTGAGTAAAGGCTCATCCATGCAAGTATGCCATTGAAAATACATGACCTACATGCACTGATGGCACGCAACCTTACATGGCTCCTTATAAACGTACTTCCTTAGTGGCAGCCGCTAAGCATATAAGTAGAGTGCCACCTGACATCATCAGGATACTGCCTGGGTGGAGCATGGGCATTCCACCCAACTCTATGCATAACCGTCAATATTCAGCCACAGTCCAAATAACTAAGCAGTTTAATTTAGGTCAGAAAAAAGGCTGTCCTCAATTAAAATGCTTAGCTATATGGAGGGTAGCTGAATGTCATCGCTATATGTGCAGTTCAGTGCTCATATGTATATTCAGCACCTCTGAATACACGTGAATGATTTAAACATTGCAGCCAGCATTGTAAAAAAAACATTGACCACAGATTTTAAATATTGACGTCACTCCCCTTCTGCAGCATCACCACTGGCTTCCCGGTTAAATTTCGTTTACAGTTCAAATTTCTTACACTCGTCCATCGTACAATACATTCCGGCACTCCCCAATATCTATCTGATGCCATACTTCCACATTCAACCCATCATTCCCTCCGAGATATCCATGTTAATCGGTTACATCTACCATCTGCTTCACAGGCTTGATTAGTTTCCACCCGCTGTTCTGCCTTTTATTTCCTGGCCCCTGCCTTATGGAATTCTCTGTCCTCTGCCTTACAGCTGAAACCATTGTATACCAGATTCAAGACTCTACTGAAGGCACATTTTTTCAGCATTGACTATGATAAACCAGTTTCCTGAGATCCACCCCCCCCCCCACCACCACCACTTGTCTTTACCTAATTCCCCCTCCCTGCCTCCTGTCCTCTCTCCTATGTTTGATTGGTTTTATCTGTACTATTTATACCATTGGCGTTCTTTTCAAACTCTATTTTTTTTACTTTTTATGTAATTTATTGTATACCGCTCTGCTGTGCTTTATCGAAGAGCGGTTAATCAAACTAAATAAACCATGAACTATAATGATTACCTGCCTTGGTTAAGAAGTGTCTTTGAGATTTACTAACCTGTGGGTTTTCTCAGCTGCAATCCCCCAGAGATTGCTCCTTAAGTAGGCCCAGCTGCTCTAGTAGTCACTTTTCAGTTTTAAGTCCTTAATGGAATTCAGGAGCTCCATAATCCAAATGTTGCTGCAATGTGATCTGTTCTCTAAAGCCTCAAGTTTTTCCACCAAGGTTTCATTGCTGCATTCTAATTGATTACATCATGGCCTTGGTCCCAATTGGTTACATCATGGCCTTGGTCCCATTTTCTTGTGATATCTGCACCTCTGTTTCTTGATTTTAGTAGCATTAATGCTCAGCCACTCATTCAGTTCCTCCAAAAAGGACTGCATCTTGGAGAACCTGTTCGCCAAGGTATCTGTGATCAATTTGGTGACATCTTTGATATTTCCAGGGAGATTTCTTTTAGGATGGGTTTTCCAGCAACCAAAGACTCCAGCACCATTTTAGACTTTTCCCCGCTGATCTAGCAACAAATTGATTCATAAACCAAAGAAGGACAAAGAACTTTCCAAAATTAGTGCAAGAGTTGAGTATAATGGTTCCGAAATAAGAAGTTTAAGCTTTTGTAAGGGATTTGCAACAGAGCTGCACTGCATCAGAATTTATAATACCATAAGAGGCATGAACGAACTAACTGGCCTTCAGCTTCTCTAGGAATTTCTTCCTCTACTGCATCATGCTAACACTCACCTTTCATTAGACAGCTATTGACATTGAGTGACAACTGATCAGGGCTTGAGAATTATTTTAGCACCTCCTAGTAAAAACTCTCTGCCTTGCTCTCTTTTCACATTTGGCTGAATAAAGTGTTGTTGAGGTTTATAAGCAAAATCTTTTCCTTTTTTTTAAAAAACATTCTTTTCATCTATCATTGTCAGTTGCATCCACAGAAGATTAACTATAAACTACCAAGTCAATTGATCCATGCCTTGGCTTAAGATCTTGCCATTCCACATGAGCAAGTAGCTGGCAGGATAAAGGACTGCTGTCATGCGGAAAGCAAGAGCTCGTATATCTCTCTTGTGCACATTTTCTTTACTTTTAGGTGCAAGGACGTCAACAGCTTTTGTAGAGTGCCATCTGCCTGGTTTGTGACCTAGAGATGTTTTAAAACGTCTGCCAATTTTTCAGTAGTCAATTATTCGAGCCACTGGGGAACTATGAGTGAGCAACAAGGTATGACAAGGTACAGGTTATAACATTCGCATGCAACATAATGATAGCTACTGAATCTTAGGCTTTCAGCATTCTAGGAAATGTGATTACTATAGCACAGGTTAAAAATGGCATGATATACAGGCCAAAGGATTTTATTCTACTACTACTTTCTTTATTTAACAGGCTTTTTATACTGCTTTATCACTTCAGGCAAAGCAGTTTGCATTGTAACGTCAACTTGGTAATGTATGTTAAACAGGGGTATTGATAGCTTTGATTTTTCTGAGACAATAGAGAGTTAAGTGACTTGCCTAAGTCCATAAGAAGGGCTAGTGGGAATCAAACCCTGGTCTCCTGACTCCACAATCCACTGCTGTAACCATTAGGCTACTCTGCCACTTATCATATTATAAGCGCGCTACAACACTCTTATGCTCCTGTAGTAAGAAAAAGTTCCCAATTCGTTAATGGGCATTCAAATTATATGCACCATCCCTCTGGAACTCCCCCCCCCTCCCCTATCCGTGCCATCTCTGACCTTTCTACCTTCAGAAAACATCTAAAGATACATCTGTTTCAACTATACTATGAACAGGTAACCTAAATTACTGCATACCTCCAAACCCCTTCTGCCAAAAACCTCAAACCCTCTACGATGCTCATTATATTATTTAAAGACATTGTATATAGTTTCCCTGTTATGGCCCAAGTTATACCCACCTAAGTTATATACGGTTACTGCACTAAACCTGCTCTATTTATTCAGTTTGATTGCTAATAAGATTGCTCTATGTAAGTTAATATGTTAATATGTTATCTAACTTGTTCTATGTAAGTTCTGTTCTGTTCTCTGTAAATCACACCGAATGTGAAATAGCGCAGTATATAAAAACCAATAAATAAATAAAATCAGAGCTTACCATCTACTCAAGACGGACAACATAATAGCTCACGGCAAGGATATATCTAGGGGAATGGTATGGAAACTAAGCGGATTAGAATCCAAAAGCAGCCTCAAAGAGGAGAGTTTTCAGCCTTGATTTGAAAAGGGCCAAAGATGAAGCCGGACATACAGACTCAGGTAGTTTGTTCCAGGCATAAAGAGCAGCAAGGTGAAAGAATCAGAGTCTGGAGTTCACAGTAGAAGAGAAGGGCACAATTAGAAGCGATCTGCCAGAAGAACGGAACTCCCAAGGAGGAGTGTAGGGAGAGACAAGAGAGGAAAGGTAGTGAGGGGCAGCAGAATGAGTGCACTTATAGGTCAGTAGGAAAAGTTTGAGCTGGATATGAAAATGAACTCTCTGGAAATGTATAAAAATGTATGGGCCAATATTCGGTCATCACAGTCTGTATTTTTTTAACACCAGCTGTGATAGCTAAAGAAAAATCAGATATCCAATGCCAATATCTGGATAGAGGCTGTCACTGAATTCCTGAATAATGTGGTGACTAGTGCCATTATCCAGCTAGCAGAGATATCCAGGGAGGTAATTAATAAAGTGCATTACAGGAATAACACACAATCTTTGCCCTTCAGTGTGCAAAAAAGGGCAAACCCCTGCATAATTTTACCGTAATGCACAATTTTGTGCCACACTGTGCATTAAATACTAATAAGATGCAAGCCATCAAAGCTGCCATTATTTTTCCCCATCTAGAGCATTGGGCCCCTAACCTATGGCCCAGTTCTCCAGACCTCATTCTTAAAGGGGTCAGAGGTACAAAAAAAAAAAATAAGCAGTCCAGGAATTCCTTCCTCCAATTCTGGAAAACAATTTGGGGACCCCCCCAAAATACCCCCATTTGCCCTAATATGGCATGTTGACCCTTAGTGGAAGTACTGCGAGACTCCTGCTAGGGGTTGTGGGCATCATTTTGAACCGGTGACAGGCTGGACAAGAGTCTGGTCCCAGCAAACACCAAGATTCGTTCGAGGTAAGCCCAAGGAAACCTTTTTTTTGGGGGGGGGGTCGTGGTGGGAGGACTTTGATGGTGCCTTAGAGACAGGGTTATGTCTGGGGACAGGGATATTTTGGGGGGGGGGGGGGTGCCAGAAGCAGGGGGGCCCTTTAAGAATGTGGCCTAGAGCACTGTGTCACATGTTACTGGCCTGGTGCTCCCAGCCAGGAAATATTAGGCCAGCTTTGAACTGGCATTGTTTTTCCCTCAGAATAATGCAGCCTATGATGATCTCCATTAAGTATGATATTCCTTTACCGTGAGAGTAACTAACCTGCAGTACTGAGTTCCTGTTCGGTAATCCAGTTTAGTCCTCCAACATCGGGTAGTGCCCCTCCTCCTGCAGCCTGGAGACTGGACCAATCAAGTCTTCTGTAGTATATATGCAGACGGAGCTCCCAGAAGCCCCCAGTGTGTCCAGTCTCCTTGCAGCTTGCAGACTTCTGTGCACTTTCTGGGCACACTAAGTGACACTTGAAGGAGCAACACTAGTTAGTTAGTTCTTTTGGGGTTTTATTTTGGGTCCTTTATTTACCATTTCTTTGCTAGGTAGCTGTATCTTTAAAAAACAGGGGACATCCTGGAGGAAGCCAGACCTGCATTGGGCTCCTGCCTTCCTGCCTGGGAATATCTGAAACCTGGGTTGAGCTCTCCCCAAGACTGTTCGGGGAAGAGCCATACCTGCTACAGCATTGCCTGTCACTTGGAGAAGTTGGCTGAGTTCCTTGCTGTTCACTGAGCTGGTAGGAATTTTCCTTGCTTTATCTTTTCAGCTCTGTTGTTTTTTGCATTGTCAGAGGCTCTGTCGGCTCCCCTGGCTTCCGAATTGCACTTTTTCCTGATTTTTTTCGCTTGCCCTGTATTAGAGGGTCGTTTTCTTTCTTTTCCATATTATTTGGTTACCTTTGTATTTTCGCGCCTTTTTTTATTGTGGGTGGAAAGGTGCGGCGGCCATTTTGGATTTCTAAAGTGTGCTTTTTAAGGGCACTTTTTAACACTTGTGCACGGGTTCCCCTGGCATTTTTGGGGTTTCTTTTGCTGGCGATTTTGCTCAGGGCACCCCTAGGATTCTGGGGAGTATTTTGTTTTCTGTAAAAAAAAAAAAAAAAAAAAAAAAGTTTTAATTTTAAAGCTGTACTGATTTGAATATGGTTAGTCCCTTTGCTGTGGGCTTCCCTGTTCCTGTTTCCTTCTTTCCCCCTGGAAGCAGGTTGCCTTAGCATGGCTGCCAAACCTCAATGTGGGATTTGTGGGTCCCGCAGAGGTACAATGACTGACTCTGGCATCTGTAAGAGCTGTGCTGCAGTTTCTTCAGAACTAGAATGTCTTCTCCCTCTGCTGTTTGCAGCTCTGTGGTAACTCGATTGATTTTTCTTGATTTTTCAGCGATTTTAGGCATTTCTCTCATGCCTGCAACCCTCCCACCTTCTTCTTTGACTTTTTAAGTTAATTCCTTAGCTTTTGGGGGTTTTAATTCACTCTTTTGGTGTTTTATTTTTGCTGGTGGCCATTTTGAATAGCTAATGAGCCTCGGTTTTTGGCGGGAAGCCAGATTACTTCTCTGCTGGCTTCTAAAAGCTATATTGTTGTTTCAGTTTTTTTCTTCTTTCCACAACACTTGCTAGAGGTCAGTTGTGCAGAGGTTACTTTTTTCTCTGCCTCTGTATGAACATAATGGATAAAAAGTACAGAAGGCATGGATAGAGAACAGTATGCAATTCAGAGCCACAGTACAATGCTGAGTCACTGACGAAGGGTGCAGGGCTCATGGCTTCCATTCCCCACTGTGCCCAACAAAGAAGGCTGGCTGAGGCATTACCTATTATGGGGAATATTGTTAAATGCCTGTTCCGGCGGGACGCAGTTATTTCTTTTTAGTTCTCCCTGTGCCTTATTCAGGTTTAAGCTGCATAGGCTGTCAGAAGAAACACAGGGACCTCAGGCATCAGCTCTGCTCTTCCCCCCACATCTTGCTTCCCCTGAGGAACTTGGGAACTCCGGAGCTTGGCTTCGGGGGAGCTCTCCATTGGCTTTACGCTGCACTGAGTCTTTACCACGAGAGTTTGAATACCTCCAGGAAGTTCAGGTATCATTTTCTGTAAGAAAACTGTGCGTACTCTGTTTTTGTTTTTTCTTCCTTGCCTCAGCTGCTCTGGGATGCTTTCAGCTGTATCCGGACCGGCTGCCCCTGAGTTGGAAGTGCCTACTTTGACTTTTTAGTCCACAAACTGCAGCCGGGTTACTTTGTATGTCCTACTGATTATTGTACCTGTCTTATTCAATATACCATTTGGTTGAGGTTTTAAGTCAGTGTTTTGGATCCTGACTGTTTTGGGCTCGGCCTAATTAAGCATGCTCACTGTAATTTTCCTATGGCTGGATTGAGCTTCTACATCCCTCCCCAGAAACACCTTTCAGCCCCTACCATGGAGGTCTGAATGGCTGCGGAGGGATCCCACTCTAATTTCCCTACTTTCAGTCACTGTAATTGCCTTACCCTGACCTTGAAAGTTTCTCTATGCCAGCACAGTGAATGACTGACAGTTCCCTTCTCAGTTCTGCGAATACCTGACAGTTTTTCGGTGCCAGCGGCTGTTTTGTTTTTCTCTTCAGCGTTTCTTTTTAGAGGCAACAGCTCTAAACAGCAGTTTCCACACACTTAATCATGCTGTGGAGGCACGTGCAGTTTCAAAATCCTTTTCTTAAACAGTCTTGGGTTTCTCTGAGCCTTCCTTGCTTTTTGTTTTAAATGCAAAAAAAAATATAAATAAATAAATAAATAAATAAATGAAACCCCACACAAGAAGAGGTAAGGTGGTTTAAGTCTCTACAATGCTTTTTTCTATGGCTGTATTATATGTGAAATGTAATCAGCCGAAGGGTACATTAATAGCTTGCTTGTGTTACACCTGCACGCTGCATCCCGGAGGCTTTCCCCATACCCACTGCGTTGCTAGCTGGGTCCCCCAGCACCTTATCTCCCCCCTCCTCAGAGCCCCTGCTGCAGGATCTTCCACAGCCGCTGCAGACCACATTACACATTCCCATCCGGCCGTCTCATCAACGGTTTCTCCACTTCGCTCTTCCGTGGGGCCACTTCCAATTTCCGGCCATGCCGTTTGGTCTCGCCACGGCCCCCCGCACCTTCACAAACGTGATGGTAGTGGTCGCGGAGGCCTTGTGCACAGAGGGAATCCTGGTCCATCCGTATCTCGACGACTGGTGGATTCGGGCAAAGTCCAGTCGGGAGTGTGTGCACGTCACGAGCAGGGTGGTGGCTCTGCTGCGGTCCCTCGGCTGGGTGGTGAAAGAATGCAAGAGTTGTCTGTGCCCGACTCAGGATCTCGAGTATCTGGGAGTGAGCCTCGACACAGCACGGGGCTTGGTGTGCCTGCCGGAGCGCCGCATTCGGTCTCTTGTCTGACTCTTCAGGGGGATGCCCGCTCCGTCTGCATGGTGATAGCTACAGTTCCTCGGTACGATGGCAGCAACCTTGGAGGTGGTGCCCTGGGCGCGCTTCCACATGCGCCCGGCTGCAGAGTGCCCTGCTGCGCCGTTGGTCCAACCAATTCGACTCGTTGAACAGGAGATTGACTTGCCCAAGGGCGGCTCGCCGATCACTCCGGTGGTGGCTCTCCTCCGAGAACCTGGCGCGGGGGATTCCCTGGAGCCTCCACTTTGGGTTCCGTTCACAACGGATGCCAGCTTAACCGGCTGGGGGGCTCACTGCGAGACCCGCTTCGCTCAAGGGGAATGGTCTCCCCTGGAGACTTCTTGGTCGATCAACCTCCTCGAATGGCGGGCGGTGCGGCTAGCCCTCTTGGCCTCAAAGCCCTAGTTCTCGGACATTGCGACCACCGTAGCTTACATCAATCGCCAAGGGGGCATCGGCAGCATGGCCCTGGAATCAGAAGCGATGGCCTTGGTCAATTGGGTGCAGTCTCGTCTTCCGGCCATCTCGGCAGCGCCTATTGCAGGCGCAGACAATGTTCAGGCCGATTTTCTCTGCAGAGTGCGGGTGGACCCCGGAGAGTGGGAGCTAAACCCGCAAGTTTACGCGCAAATAGTTCGTCGGGGGGGGGCCGCCCTTCATGGATCTCATGGCGACATTTCAATCGGCCGAGACAGGACGCTTCTTCAGCAGGCAAAGGGAGCGTATGTCCGAGGGGCTCGACGCTCTCATTCAGCCGTGGCCAACGTCCGGCCTTCTTTATGTCTTTCCTCCGTGGGTTCTGATTGGCCGGGTCGTTCAGCGCATCGAGGGCCATCGGGGTCGAGTGTTACTGGTGGACCCGGACTGGCCTGGGTGGCCCTGGTATGCCGATCTGGTCCGGCTGAGCGACGGCATTCCTTGGCTCCTATCCACGCTGCCGAATCTTCTTTTTCAGGGACCCTTGCGGATGCCCCAAGTGGGTCAATTCTCGCATACGGTTTGGCCATGGAGAGGGCTCGGCTGAAAAAGAAGGGTTACTCCCCCCGCGGTGATTTCTACCCTACTGCGGGCGGGGAAAACGTCCACTTCTCTTACTTACGTTCGGATTTGGGGGATCCTTGAAGACTGGTGCTCCCAGCGTGGAGTCCGGGCGGCGACGGTTTCCGTTTCCGTCGTTTTAAGTTTCTTCAGGTTGCTTTTGATAAGGGCCTTGCGGCTAGTTCTCTGAAAGTCCGGTTGGCGGCTATCTCTTGTTATCGAGGCAAAGTTTTAGGCCGTCTCTACGGTTCTTATCCGGACGTACGTCGTTTTCTTACGACTGTTTTTCATTTGCGGCCCTCCCGCAGGATTTTCGTTCCTCCGGGGGACTTGAATCTAGTGATGCGGGCCCTGGTTCGTGAACCTTTTGAACCCCTGAGTAGGGCGTTTCTGAAAGATTTTACGCTGAAGACGGTTTTTCTTGTAGCCATCGGTTCGGCACGGCGTATTTCAGATCTACATGCGTTGTCCTGCCGAGAACCTTTTTTGTCTTTTTCCCCGGTCCCTTCCTTTTTGCCGAAGGTGGTTTCCCCTATTCATGTGAATCAGGCAGGGTTTCTTCCAGTTCTTTCTTCCCACTCTGTCGGGTCGGCGGACAAAGGTCTTCACCGTCTCGATGTGGGTCGTGCACCTCGTCGTTCTTTGAAGGCTACCGAATCTTTCGGAAGACTGACCGGTTATTCGTGCTCTTCGGTGGTGCACGTAAAGGGGAAGCGGCGGCTAAGGCCTCCGTTGCAAGATGGCTCAAGGAAGCGTTCGCGTCTGCGTATCTGTTGCAGCAGCGGTCTGTTCCGGAGGGGCTACTGGATCATTCCACTAGGGCTCGGGCTACCGCTTGGGCGGAGTATAGCCTAGTTCCGCCAGCAGATATCTGTAAGGCGGCCACCTGGTCGTCTCTGCATGCTTTCAGTACACACTATCGTTTAGATGTGTCAGCGGCTCGGGATTCCTCTTTTGTTCGGCGGTTCTGCGCGCCGGATGGCAAGGTCCCGCCCGGTCTTAACTGCTCTGTTACATCCCGATGTTGGAGGACTAAACTGGATTACCGAACAGGAAATGGAAATTACACTAACCTGGTAATTGTAGTTCCTGGAGGGTCCAGTTTAGTCCTCCTTCCCTCTCGACTATCTGTTATAAAAATGCGGCGCGCTTTCCGAACGGTGGATCATAAGACGGTTCCTCTTGCCGTTCGAACCTTTTTTGCAGCCGCGTTTTTGGCTATGGCTCTTCCTTTCTCAGGTGTTCAGTCAGCTCCTGAGATTTCTGATACGGAGCTGTATTTTGATTTCTGGGGCGTTGGTTCCAGTGCAATACAGTGTTCTGACTTCCTCGTTTGGAGAGAAAGTTGGATATTTTTGTGGGGGGGAAACAAATTGTTCTTTAATTATGTCATTTTCATTATGTCATTTTGTATATTAATCTAATGTGTTGCTTCGTTAAGTATGCTTTGTTACTAGTACACTGGGGGCTTCTGGGAGCTCCGTCTGCATATATACTACAGAAGACTTGATTGGTCCAGTCTCCAGGCTGCAGGAGGAGGGGCACTACCCGATGTTGGAGGACTAAACTGGACCCTCCAGGAACTACAATTACCAGGTTAGTGTAATTTCCATTTAACACAGATTAGTAACTAGCCCCTTCAGTCTGCTATCTGGATAGCTGTTTGCATTAAGTTAGGACAACCCTTTTACTGCCCTACATTTATGTGCTTAGCTATCCGGATAGCAGATTGAATATCGCTAGTATGGGGGGTAGGAGGTGGTTGCTGAGGGTAATGGTTGTCTAAACTAACTCCACCACTCCTCAGTTTTATTGTTTGATATGAATATATCTACAGTGCTCTTATGCAAGCTTTTGTTCCAGGCTAACTTTCTAAATGACTGTATTGCGTGTGGCAAATAAGTGTCCTTTGAAACTAAGATCTAATAGGATGACCTCAGGGACTATGCGTGCAGAGTGGCAAGATTGGCCTACAGGACCGTGGCAGAGCCCTTGGCTGAAATGAGTAGCTGAATAGTGACTGGTCCTAGACGCATCGCCAGACATGTGGATTTAAAAGCTTCCGGGAACGGAGGAATAGGCGGTAAGATGGTGCAACTGGAGATAACATGCTGTAGCATACTTGCTGTATTTACATCCTGACAGGAGATTCTCTTCTTTGTTCTGGTCGTCTCTGGGCCAGTCTAGTAGCTATCATGGGTGGACTTCCCATTGGCATCCCCAGCTCAAGTAGTGGGGAGAGCTGTTTTATTTATTTATTTATTTATTGGTTTTTATAAACCGCTTTGTCATGGTAATCAAAGCGGTTTACATATAGCATTTTAACTACCGTGCAAGTAAGTTTACAAGGAACAATTATAGAACAATTACAGGGAACAATTGTACAAATAACAGTTGTAGTTCAAAAGATATTTAACAATAACAAAGTAATACTGTTTTGCTGGAGAATGGATGGTTGGTGGGGTTAGAAGTCTGGGAGGGATTGGAGATGTTTGAGGAGAAGTTGGAGAGGGGTTGGTTTTGATTAAAATAGTCATGGATGGATACACAGCCATGGATGGATGCCCTTGAGTTTAGGACTGCAGATGGTTTTGGGGGTATGCTGGTCTGATTTGCTGATTTTCTTAGGCTGGGGGATATCTTTTGGGTGGGATGTGCCACATCGTATTTGGTAACATATGAGATTGGCGGGAATGAGGGTTCGCCTGAAAGAATTTTCAGCGCAAAAGCACACTCATAGTTTTGCTTTGAAATTATGGCAAAGTCCATTGGTAAAAAGCATCCACAGATTTTTTCACAAAATTCACCTCCTGTAGCTATTGTGCACGTATTTTTTGTATATTTATGTATTTATTTATTTATTTGTACATTTTTTTATACCGCTTCTTCCAGAGATCAGATGCGGTTTACAGGTAACAGAATGACAATAATAATGAGATATTATTATTTTTACAAAGAACATTTTTAGAACCTTATAAAGAACAATTTAGAACAATTCAGAACATTATTTTTACAATGAACATTCTTTTAGAACAATGTAACTAATGCATATACTAGTAAGACTGGGCTGAGAATTCAAAACAGTCTTATAAACTATTAACAAGCAAAAACTATTTATAAAAACTATTTATAAAAACTATATATAGTCGTTGAAACTTCAGGTAAGACGTGAGTGAGCTCATTATTTTTAATCACTGAGTTCCTCAAAACGTTTCAAAATTCTCACTATCTATGATTTTGGCTACCTCCTAGCACAAAGATCAACAGATGTTTTATATATGTACCTTGTATATGCGTTAGGACTTTTTTGTGCGTACAAATTGATGGTGCAGTACTTAATTATAGGCATACGCACATACAAGCTATTTGCGTGCACTTAAAATTTGTAGGCACCCAAATGAATTTAATATACGCTCACAAATGCACACCCTAAAAGATATCCCCTCTCAGTGGAAACAGAACATTGTTCAAGCAGAAGCATTTACTTCAGTTTTTTTTTTTAGTGAAATATTTTTATTATTATCACCAAATATACAGATCAGTTACATTTAAGAGAAAATCAGAAAAAGCCAAACATAGAACAATGCATCAAATAAGAAATAAACATGATATAATCCACATCATGGGAGCAAGACCAGATAAACAAAAGAAAACAATATCTAGTAATCAAAGCCATACAATGGCCCATAAATTGAAAGGGAGATAATAATCAATCTACATTACCCCCATCCTTGCCCCGTCTATCCGTCAAAAATTTCTCCAAATGCGCTACATCCATAAAAGTATAGGAAACGCCGTTATAATTAACGACACACTTACAAGGGAATCTTAAGAAAAACATGGCACCCAACGCAAGCACGCGAGGCTTCAAAGATAAAAATTGTCTCCGCCGCATTTGGGTGGCACGCGAAACATCGGGGAAAATATTGACAACATGCCCACAAAATTTAACAGCTTTAACCCTAAAGTATGCTTTAAGTATATGCTGCTTGGTCGCCACTGAAGAAAGGGAGACCAACAGGGTAGACCGTGAGGAAATAATTTCTAGGGAATCTTCAATAAAGGCGGTGAGGTTGGAGATAGATGGAGTTATCTCATCCAATTCGCCGTCTGCAATATTAACCTTTTTCAAGGATGAAGGGATATAGTAAATCTGAGAAACTTCAACCACATCAGAGATAGCTAATATTTCTTTGAGATATTTATCTAATAGAACCTTAGCAGAAAGCAATGGAGATTGAGGAAAATTTAAAAATCTTAAATTATTTATCCTCATAGAATTTTCCAGAGATTCCAACTTTGAATGTAAAAAAAAGGAATCCTTAATACCTGCTACACTAGCCGCATGAAGAGGAGCCACCTGGGATTCTATTTTAGAAATAGCCAAATCTGTAGAAGACACTCTTTCATCCAACTGCTGCAAAGCCGTTGCAGCATCTTGGGTAAAAGTGCATAGGGAATTAAATTTAGAAGATACTTTCAAATCTATACACTTTAATGCTCCCCATACATCCTTTAAGGTTACATCCGCTTCCGACGCTAACTCAGGAAACTCAACACAGGCCTCCGAAGTTAAACATTGAACTGGAGTCGGTAAGCACACCTTATCTTTCAATCCCCTATCCACCAAAGAAAAAGGTAATGCTGGGGCAGATAACCCCAAGGCAGGGCAGAGAGGGGGAAATCTCCCATCGGGGCTCAAAGAAACCCCATCGGGAGAGGACTGAGCCAAAGGGGATGGAAGGGCAACTAGGTGTTTATCTATGGGGCCGGCCGGTTTAGATCCACCGGCGTCGGACCCAGATATTTTCTTTCCCGCTTTAGCCTTCCTCTTCCCCATTACTAAGAAATAATTACAATAAGGCAACAATACTTACAAGATACAAACTGGGAAGCGACTACCAGGCAAGCGAGGAAGTACACCAATCCCTATACGCTGCATCTAAGGGCAGAGGCCCACTCTCAAAACGCCAAAATGGCGTCAAAGGGGCGTCTAAGGGGCAGAACCTGCCCCTTTAGACACGCCCCTTCAGGACACGCTCCGCGGTACACGCTCCACGGTCACTTGACAGTGAGAGAATTTAAAGGAGACAAAAAGACCCTGCAAGGGGAAGACTGTCCCGGGCGTGCCTGCCCGATCTCCAACCAGCAGCGTTGCCTCCACCAGGTCAGTCCAGTAGTCTCGGGACGCCGTCTCCACGTCCCAGCTCCCCTCACTCCACTCTCGATCTCACTCCAAAGAGGGGGATGTTCCAGGGGGCTTTTAAAGCTCCCTTCAGGGCCCCGCAAGGGGAAGACTGTCCCAGGCGTTCCTGCCCGATCTCCAACCAACAGCGTCGCCTCCACCAGGTCAGTCCAGTAGTCTCGGGACACTGTCTCCACGTCCCAGCTCCCCTCACTCCACTCTCGATCTCACTCCAAAGAGGGGGATGTTCCAGCGGACTTTTAAAGCTCCCTTCAGGGCCTCGCAAGGGGAAGACTGTCCCGGGCGTGCCTGCCCGATCTCCAACCAGCAGCGTTGCCTCCACCAGGTTAGTCCAGTAGTCTCGGGACGCCATCTCCACGTCCCAGCTCCCCTCACTCCACTCTCGATCTCACTCCAAAGAGGGGGATGTTCCAGCGGGTTTTTAAAGATCCCTTCAGGGCCCCACAAGGGGAAGACTGTCCCGGGCGTGCCTGCCCGATCTCCAACCAGCAGCGTCGCCTCCACCAGGTCAGTCCAGTAGTCTTGGGATGCCGTCTCCACGTCCCAGCTCCCCTCACTCCACTCTCGATCTCACTCCAAAGAGGGGGATGTTCCAGCGGGTTTTTAAAGCTCCCTTTAGGGCCCCGCAAGGGGAAGACTGTCCCGGGCATGCCTGCCCGATCTCCAACCAGCAGCGTCGCCTCCACCAGGTCAGTCCAATAGTCTCGGGACGCCGTCTCCACGTCCCAGCTCCCCTCACTCCACTCTCGATCTCACTCCAAAGAGGGGGATGTTCCAGCGGGCTATTAAAGCTCCCTTCAGGGCCCCGCAAGGGGAAGACTGTCCCGGGCGTGCCTGCCCGATCTCCAACCAGCAGCGTCGCCTCCACCAGGTCAGTCCAGTAGTCTCGGGACACCGTCTCCAAGTCCCAGCTCCCCTCACTCCACTCTCGATCTCACTCCAAAGAGGGGGATGTTCCAGCGGACTTTTAAAGCTCCCTTCAGGGCCCCGCAAGGGGAAGACTGTCCCGGGCGTGCCTGCCTGATCTCCAACCAGCAGAGTCGCCTCCACCAGGTCAGTCCAGTAGTCTCGGGACACCGTCTCCACGTCCCAGCTCCCCTCACTCCACTCTCGATCTCACTCCAAAGAGGGGGATGTTCCAGCGGACTTTTAAAGCTCCCTTCAGGGCCCCGCAAGGGGAAGACTGTCCCGGGCGTGCCTGCCCGATCTCCAACCAGCAGCGTCGCCTCCACCAGGTCAGTCCAGTAGTCTCGGGATGCCGTCTCCACGTCCCAGCTCCCCTCACTCCACTCTCGATCTCACTCCAAAGAGGGGGATGTTCCAGCGGGTTTTTAAAGCTCCCTTCAGGGCCCCGCAAGGGGAAGACTGTCCCGGGCATGCCTGCCCGATCTCCAACCAGCAGCGTCGCCTCCACCAGGTCAGTCCAGTAGTCTCGGGACGCCGTCTCCACGTCCCAGCTCCCCTCACTCCACTCTCGATCTCACTCCAAAGAGGGGGATGTTCCAGCGGGTTTTTAAAGCTCCCTTCAGGGCCCCGCAAGGGGAAGACTGTCCCGGGCATGCCTGCCCGATCTCCAACCAGCAGCGTCGCCTCCACCAGGTCAGTCCAGTAGTCTCGGGACGCCGTCTCCACGTCCCAGCTCCCCTCACTCCACTCTCGATCTCACTCCCTTTACTTCATTTTTAAAAAAGGGCAGCGTGCACATGTTCCATGGTGCAGGAAATTTACTCATTGCATGCAGAGCCTGCTAAATTGAACTGGCGCCATTACTAGTGGAACTATTTGAATACTTGAGGGCTAATCCTTCTTCTGAAGTGGAACTCATTGCTGTGGTGGTTATCCTTATATAAAAAAAAGATGATGAGGACAGATGACATTGCTGATGTTAACCCCTGCTAACCTATTTCTTTGATCAATGCAGATATGAAGATGCTGACTAAGATTTTGCAATTGAGGTTGGAAGCTTTTATGCATTGTTTGATTCATTCTGATAAAACTGACTTTAAGGGTAGATGTTCTACTGGTATGCATTTCCATATCATCCCTCCAGTCCAGTCCAGACACATGGGTTTACGCCCGCATACCAGCAGATGGAGATGGAGAACCACTGGTTTGATGACATCACCCTATAAGGGTCCTATCCCTAGGCTCCTCACATCAGTATTTCTCAGTCTCCAGCAGATGGTAGATGTTTAGGCTCCAGGCTCCTGGATGCCACTGGATGGATTGACTTTGAAAGAGAAGCTTTCAAATAGAACAGTGTAAAACAAATAGAGTTTTCAGCTTGAGGGGGAACTGCCAGCCTTGAGAAAGCCATACAGTGGAGGATCCCTATCCATGGCTTGGCTTAGCTGAGGGCCTGGGAAGGTGGGCCAAGGGTGTACATTCGGCAGGCTGGGTCCCTCACCCAGTTGTTTCTCACTCTCATGCCTCCTCCTGCTTTATGGGGAGGTTTGAGCCATTCCTGTCCCAGAGCTGCTATATTCAGTTGTGCTGTGGTTCCCGGCAGCTCAGATTTCTACTCTCTTTCCCCCGTGGTCTGATCATCTTTGTATACTCTTCTCTTTCACCCTTTCTCCCTCCCCACCTATACCTGTTTCTTCCTCTATTCCACCTGGCTTTAGCGATGTATTACCCCTGACACCCTCCATCAGTTCCCCTCTGGAGACACCTAACTTCTCCCAGAGTTTGCATCTCTTTCCATTGACACCCAGGTTCAGTCCTGGCATGCCTCCTTGACTTCTGCCCTAGTTCAAGTTGCTCCACTCTGCCCTTCCCCCACTTCACGCCCACCCAACCGGCACCCCTGGTACAACTCGACCCTCCTTCTCCACTGCTCGTACCTTCGGCGCGCCAAACGGCACTGGCATAAGCTCCCATCTCCCGACTATCTGTCTCTTTTCCGATATCATAATCATCAATATAAAACCCTGCTCCATCCTCAAACTCTACTCAGCAACTTTATTGTGTCCTCCGCTCTCTCTCAACCTCCCACAGCTCTTAATCCTTTGCTTGTCTCTCCACGGCACCAGCCTCCACCCTCCTTGCTTCCTACTTCTCCGATAAAGTCTCTTCATTGTGCAGTCAGTTTCCTACCTGTCCCCCTCCATTGTCCCCACCCCCACTATACTGCCTACCCCCTTCCCCTGCTTCCCCCTCATCCACTCCGTCCCCTTCTCACACTTGGTCCACTTTCCATCCCCTGTCACCATCAGAGTTGTCCAAGGCCTTGCCGTCCTCCCACAAGACCACTTGTTCCCTAGATCCCATCCCCTCCCACTGGCTCACAGAGCCCGCCCTTGCCCTTCTTCCATATATCCTCTGCATGTTCAACTCTAGTCTCTCTTCTGCTAGTTTCTCCTCCCTATAGAAGCATGCCCTGGTCCGACCTATTCTTACGAAACCTACTCTCAACCTCACTGTCCTGGCTCATTGGCACCCCGTCTCCAGTCTCCTCTTTCTCTCCAAGGTGTTAAAGAAACTTGTTTTCGCACAACTGTCCATGCATCTCGACTCCACTCGTGCTCTCCACCCTTGTCAATCCAGATTTAGGCCAGGTCATAGTACCAAAACTATTCTTCTCTCCCTTCTAAATGAGCTCTACACTGCTCACGAGTGCGGTGACATCACTTTGGCTATCTCCTTGGATCTTTCCACCGCTTTCAATCTGGTTTATCATCTCACTCTTCTCTCCAGGTTTCATGACTTCAGACTCAGGGGCATTGTTCTCTCTTGGTTTCGGTCTTTCCTCTCTGTACATTCTTTCTCTGTCCAAGCCGGTTCTGCGACTCTCCCACCTACCCCTCTTTCCTGCAGTGTCCCACAGGATTCGGTCCTAGCCCCCCTTCTCTTTAATATCTTTCTGGCCTCTCTTTTGCTCATCATTCAACAATCTGGCCTATCAGCTTACTTTTATACTGATGACATTATTTTACTTCAGCACACCAATCCTACAATGCCTGACCTCACCCCCATAAACTCCTGTCTACTCCAAGTGTCCTCTTGGCTATTGACAAACTTCCTCCATCTTAACACTGCTAATCTGCTACCATTTGGTTCACTTTAGGGTCCACTTGCTCCACCCTGGCCCCCTCATTTCCTAATCTTACCATTTCCCTTACCACTTCAATTCGTTACCTTGGTGTAACTCTGGATTCCTCCCTCTCTTTTCACGAGCACATCTCCACTCCTGTCCATTGTTCCTTTGCCTCTCTTCAGCAGATCCGTGCAGTGCACCCATTCCTCTCCCTCCCCTCACTCACGTCCCTAGTCACTTCTCGATTTGATTACTGCAGTGTTGCCCTGGTTAGCCTCCCCCTTTTTCAACTCCAGTACCCCATCTTCTCCAAACATGGCAGCTCAGATTCTTTCACACTCCACCCGTTCAGATCACATTTCTCCCCTACTTATCCGACTGCATTGGCTGCCATTTAAACACCACATTGATTATAAGATACTTACCCTTGTTCACAAAGCACTTCACACTGGCATTCCCAAATATCTCTCGGATCTTCTGCAATATCATACCCCGCATCGTCTCCTTAGGTCTATTCACTCTAATCACCTGATTCATCCCTCCTCCTTCCCGTGCCCACCTCAAACTCACCCATCACTCCGCTTTCTTTTTTCTGTGTCCTGCCCTTTGGAACTCCCTACCTGCCTCCCTCTGTTCAGAACCCTCCATTGTAAAATTCAAAGCCATGCTCAAGACCCGCCTTTTTTCACACAGCTTTCAATCTCCCGCTTATTACCACTAAGCTTCCCCACTGTTCCCTGCTCACTCACTTCAGTTTGTATTTTCCTCTCTCTACCTGTCTTCTCCTAGTACTTGCTAGTCTTTTCCACTTTCCTGTTGGCAATGGTGTTCCTTTCCTTTTCTCCTATGTAGCTGATTTTACATTATGTATACCACTCTGATGCTGTGCCTGAGCAGTATATCAAAAAATCCAATAAAGATAAAAATAAAGAACATGGACTGCAGATGCCATGTGGCCCAGCAGGTGGAGCATGGACCATGCTGACACTGTGTGGCGGTGTTGCACTTCGGTGGCCAGAGCCATGAGGTGACCTGCCCTGTCCAAGGGGAGAAAGGCCTTGGCCTGAAGTGTGTCCAATCATGCTCCTATGAATTCCAGGTCCTGTGTTGGGGTGAGGTTGGACTTAGAGTAGTTTATCACAAACCCCAAGTACTATATATGGTACAGGCCATGGCCTGTTGTACCTCGGTGGGCGTGTCTCCCTTTACAAGCCAGTTGTCCAAATACGGGAAAACGAAGGCCCCTTGGAGATGGAGGTAGACCACCACCACTGCTAGGTATTTGGTGAAGACTCTTGATGCAGAGGCTAGATTGAAGGATAGTACCCTCTACTGGTAGTGATTGCCCCCAGCCATGAATCTTAGGTACTGCCTGTGGCTGTGATGAATGAGGATGTGGGTATATGCATCCTTTAGGTCCAAGGAGCATAGCTAGTCTCTATGCTGGAGGTATAACAGCAATGTTCCAAAGGAGAGCATCTTGAATTTTTCCTGCACCAGGAACTTGTTCAAGTTTCGCAAGTCTAGGATAAGCCTTAGGCCCCCTGTTCTTTTTGGGACTAGAATGTACCGGGAGTAGAATTCCTTACTCTTGAGGTGATGGGGTACTGGTTCCATGGCTCTGTCTGTTAGAAGGCCTGCGAGTTCCTGCAGTAGCAGGGCCTGGTGCAGGGGAGTCCGAGAGGGCTCTCCCTGGGAAGAGAGGGAGGTGGCTGGTTCAAGTGAAGGAGTCTTCTGTGACTACTTGGAGTGCCCAGGAGTTGGTGATGATAGCAGGCCACCGATGGGCAAAATGTACCAGATGCCCCCCCCCCCCCCTGTTGATAGCTGCTCCATCAGAAGTGGAGAGGCTATGCTCAAAAACCAGGGCAGGGGCCGGGATCTGGGGCTTTGGCCCGCTCCCTTGCTCTGGTGACCCTGCAGTAGGATCTGGGGAGCTTGTGAGGTATTCAGTCTCGATATCCGCCATCTTCTTCTCCATCAGCTTGCCGAATAAGTTTTCACAGAGGGAGGGGACATCAAGAAGCTTCTCCTGAACCCACTGATCGAGGTCTGATGCCTGGAGGCAGGCTTTGTGCTGAGTGCCGATACCTGCAGTGGCTACCCTCGCATTTGATTCAAAGCCGCCGTAGGTGGCCCGAGACATGTACTTTGAGCACTCCCCAACGCACTTTGTGAGGGTTTGGAACCACTGGAGTTAATCCCCTCTGAAGCCCGCTGAGAAACCTGTGAATTCCTTTGTCAGGTCCCAAAGGTACATGCCCATATAAAGCTGGTAGACTTGGATTCAGCAAGCTAACATCGAGCCCTGGTAGTATTTGCGGCCAAGGGTGTCAAGGGCATGGGACTCCCTGCCCGGGTGCACAGAGGGGTGGATCTTCTGGCTTTTCTGCCAATGCATAGTCGACTCTACTACCATGGAAGTGTGTGTCACTTGCAATTTCAGAAGCCAGGGCCTCGATGGACTCATTACATGGTGTCCAGGCATCAGCTGATTACGGGTACCGACGCCAATGTCTCCAACATACGAAGGAGGAGCCACCCGAAGATGGCAAGGACGGGAACCATCAGGGCCTCCTTGGGTGGGGCCTGATATTGGAGGATTTTGAGTTCCTCCGTATGAGGGTCTTCCTCCGACTCCGTGTTGAAGGACAAAGCCTTCTGACATATCCTGAACAAACTTGAGGAATAATGTGTCCTTGAGCAGGAACAATGCCACAAAGTCGGAGGAGACAGGTCCAAAGGGAGGTTGCGGTGCTTCTGCGTCTCCAGAGATGCCTGGTTCTCGGACTCCCAGTCAGAATAGTCAGTAGAAGACTTGGCAGCCGACTGGGCCTGGGGTGCAGGACCTGGGTCGGGGACCTGGTGTCCCGCGATAGCTATGTGGCTGCAGCCATGATCGCTCGCTGGGGAGGATCTCACTCCCGAGGAGCAGGAGCAAGATCAAGACCCTCGCCGAGGATCGACTCGAGGCCTCAGGCTCATAATGATCAGCTCAGTAACTGCGGGAGTCCTCAATAACGAGGTCCCTGTGGTCTCGGCTGATGCACAGGTGGGGCCAGGCCTCGGGGCTTTCTGTGTGCTGAGGAAAGCAGTGAAACTGCACTCCAGTGCCATCATCCTGGTTTCCCACTCGGAAGGTTCAGCCTTCGATGTGGACACTGGGGTCACGGGGTTTGGCGTCATTGAGGAGAGGGAGTCCCTGTAAACCTTGGGGGTCCATATCCTGTCACTGGACGCCTCCACGTCAGTTCGGGGAACCTTTGCTGGCCACTCCCACTCTGACTCCTTGGGTTCTCTCCGTGGGCTGCGGGACCTGGCTCGGGACTTGCCTGGCATTTCTGAGTCCCAGGATGAGGTCCTCGAAGATTTCTTCTTCTTTTTGTATTCCTGTTCTGGGGAACCCTTGTCAGAGTGTCCGTGGTCCTGGTCAGAAACCGGGGGGTATTACGTGACTCTGAGGACCTGTGCGAGGCCTTTGAGGCTACTGGTGATACAGACGTAGAATCTGACTTGTGGGCGATATCGTCCTGCTTCTGCTGAAGATGCTGGATGGCCTTTGCGGACATCTTTTTACAGAGGATGGAGACCCCCGGATCATGGTCAGCTCCTAGACACCGGAGGCATTAATTGTATCGGTGAGTGACATGTTTTTTGCGTACCAATCACACTTCTTGAACCTGCTGGCCATTGGGGGAAAAAGTACCCTAGCAAGGTTGAAGACCCTCGAAGCGGCCAGCGGATAGAAAAAGGCGCGAATCACACTGGGGAAAAATCCTGGAAAAGTTCAGAGATGAGATGCTGGGGCAAGTGAGCTCGGAGATGGGAAAGGGACCGGTCACAACTGGAGAAAGAAAAAAGGTTTTTAACACAAAATTAATCAACTTTTCGGGGGAAATAAGACAGATGTCTGCTGGGCTCCATGGGAAAAAGGAGACTGAGCAAGATGGCATCCTTAGGCATGCATGCGTGGTGGCATCTCCCAAAGGCTTTCTTTGAAAGCTGGGGAGATGCTTCCACGAGGGCTCCATCGGTGCTGATGTCACAAATATGTGAGGATTGACTTCATGCTTGTTCTGGAGAAACCCATCTATCTGGACTAGACTCAAGGGACTCAAGGAAAGGCAATTAGCAGGTAAGGCCTAATTGAACCAAAGACTTAAATATTATTCAATTTGTTACGCAGGCTAAGCAGGGTAGAGTTGTCTTGGCTTTGGATGCCAACAAGGCCTTTGGTTGGTTAACTTGGCTGTTCTTGTTTGTAACTTTGGACAGATATGAGATTATGGGTGACTTTAAAGCCTGGATTAAGGCTTTGTATTATGGTCCTATAGCTCAGATCCTCCTTAATGGAAGACTGACCCCATCCTTCCCCATTTGGAACAAGGATGTCCTTTGTCACAATTTTTGTTTGAGAAGGTCAAAGTAGCTTGAGGGATATAGGGTCGAGGGTGTAATACATAAAGTGTCTTTATATGCTGATGATATTTTGTTGTATTTGAGGCAGGTGGATGTGTGAGGGCCTGTTAGGTACATTCTACGAGAGTTTGGGGAAATGTCTGGATATCAGATTAATTATAATAAATCAGAGGTATTCTTGATGGATCCACATATAAAATTATAATAGCGTTTAAGTTGGTTTAAGAAAGCAGGGAGGGGGTCACATACCTAGGTATTGCTGTTCTTTTGGATCTCTGTAATCTTTTTACGGCAAAATATATCCCTGTTACTACTAAGATTAAGAAAGATTTACAAAGCTGAATGGATCTCCCTGTTTCCAGGACTGGGGATATTCATCTGATTAAGATAAGTATTCTTCCTTGACTCCTTTATATGTTTCAACATGTTCCATGTAGGATCCCCTAATATAAATACACCTTGATTAATGGAATGTCATCCAGTTTTATGTAGCACAATAGGGTACTGTAGGTGGCTCTGGAGATTCTAAGGCACATTTTAGAAAAGGGGTGTAGGTTAAATTTGGAACGTCAAAGGCAGAAGGTCTGACATTTAGTGGGAGGGGCAACAGAGAAAGTGGTCATGTGTAAGTGCCTTGTAAAATCAGCCTGTCTCCACCCTGAAAGATGCATGTGTTCGCTACAAAAAGCGTAGTTACTCACCTGTAACAGGTGTTCTCTGGGAACAGCAGGAATCAGTCCTCACATATGAGTGACGTCGGCACCAATGGAGCCCGCGTGGAGCATTCCCCCAGTTTTCAAAGAAAGCATTTGGGAATGCTACCACACATGAGTGGTTCCCTTATCGTCCAAGGATGCCATCTTGCTCAGTCAGATGACAAAGCTAAGATGGCAGTCAAACAAAAACAGAAGGGAGGCAACTCCATGGGGAGGAGGGAGAGTTGTGAGGACTGATTCTTGCTGTTCCAGGAGAACACCTGTTACAAGTGAGCAGGGGCGGCCCAAGGAGGGTGCGGGGCCATGTGTGGAGACTCGGTGCGGGGCCTCCTTTGCATAAGGGGCCTCATTTGCATAAATATTTGCATAATGTCACCATATACTAACTTTTAGTAAACATGCCTCTTAATGAGTGTATGGATAAAGAATGATGCACATTTACCAGAGCTGACATATTCCAATTAATAAATTCAAAATAAAGAGATATTTTTCTACCTTTTGTGCATTTTTTTTCAGCTGTAATTGCTCCAGCCACTTTCTTCTGGTTTCTTCGTGTCTTCTGCTAACTCTCCATCGTCTGCTGTCCATTTGTACTGTCTTCTCTCTTCTAGTTTTTTTCCATTCTCTCTCTACATCTGCTTTAACATACTAATCTTTCTCCTTTTGCTCTTTCCTCATTCCTATTTCATCCACTCAAATTTTACCCCTCCATCCTCAATCCCCACTTACTCTCCCAATACCCGGCCAATTGTAGATTTTTTATCCCTCCCACACAAAATAATTTCCCCTCTCCATTTTACTTTCCCAGCCCCATCCCATTCTAATCCTCCCCCCAACATCAGCTCCATTCTAGTTCCAGCCTCACCCAGCATCCATTCCCTTCTAGTCCCTGCATCAGCCCATTTGCAGTCCCAGCCCCCCATCAGCCCATTTCCAGTCCTAGCAACCGTCCAACCCAATACCAGTCCTAGCCCCCCCATCAACCCACTTCAAGTCCTAACCCCCCATCACCCCATTTTCAGTTTAAGCCCCCCCTATAACCCATTACCAGTCCTAACCCCCCATCAGCCTACTTCCAGTCCTAACCACATCAACCCATTTCCAGTCAGCCCCCCATAGCCCATTGCATCCTAACCCCCCCAATCAGCCCACAGCCCATTACCAGTCCTAACCCCATCAGCCCACCTCCAGTCCTAACCCCCCCATCAGCCCATTTCCTGTCCTAGCCCCCCATAGCCCATTACCAGTCCTAACCCCATCAGCCCACCTCAAGTCCTAACCCCTCCCCATTAGCCCATTTCCTGTCCTAGCCCCCCCATAGCCCATTATCAGTCCTACCCCCCATAGCCCATTACCAGACAGCCCCTATCAGCCCACAGCCCATTACCAGTCTTAACCCCCCCATAGCCCATTACCAGTTCTAACCACCCCCAACAGCCCACAGCCCATTACCAGTCCTAACCCCATCAGCCCACCTCAAATCCTAACCCCTCCCCATCAGCCCAGTTCCTGTCCTAGCCACCCCATAGCCCATTATCAGTCCTAACCCCCCATAGCCCATTATCAGTTCTAACCCCCCCACAGCCCATTACCAGTCCTAACCCCATCAGCCCACCTCAAGTCCTAACCCCTCCCCATCAGCCCATTTCCTGTCCTAGCCCCCCCATAGCCCATTATCAGTCCTAACCCCCCCATAGCCCATTACCAGTCCTAACCCCCCATCAGCCCACAGCACATTACCAGTCCTAACCCCATCAGCCCACCTCCAGTGTTAACCCCCCCATCAGCCCATTTCCAGTCCTAGCCCCCCCATAGCCCATTACCAGTCCTAACCCCCCCAACAGCCCACAGCCCATTACCAGTCCTAACCCCATCAGCCCACCTCCAGTCTTAACCCCCCCATCCCATTTCCAGTCCTAGCCCCCCCATAGCCCATTACCAGTCCTAACCCCATCAGCCCAACTCAAGTCCTAACCCCTCCCCATCAGCCCATTTCCTGTCCTGGCCCCCCCATAGCCCATTATCAGTCCTAGCCCCCCCATAGCCCATTACCAGAGAGCCCCCATAAGCCCACTGCCCATTACCAGTCCTAAAACCCCACATAGCCCATTACCAGTCCTAACCCCATCAGCCCAACTCAAGTCCTAACCCCTCCCCATCAGCCCATTTCCTGTCCTAGCCCCCCCCATAGCCCATTATCAGTCCTATCCCCCCCACAGCCCATTACCAGTCCTAACCCCATCAGCCCACCTCCAGTGTTAACCCCATCAGCCCATTTCCAGTCCTAGCCCTCCCCATAGCCCATTACCAGTCCTATCCCCCCCAACAGCCCACAGCCCATTACCAGTCCTAACCCCATCAGCCCACCTCCAGTCTTAACCCCCCCCATCAGCCCATTTCCAGTCCTAGTCCCCCATAGCCCATTACCAGTCCTAACACCCCCCAACAGCCCACCTCAAGTCCTAACCACTCCCCCAAAGCCCCTTTCCTGTCCTTGCCCCCCATAGCCCATTACCAGTCCTAACCACCCCCCACAGCCCACAGCCCATTACCAGTCCTAACCCCATCAGCCCACCTCCAGTTTTAACCCCCCCAGCCCATTTTCAGTCCTAGCCCCCCCATAGCCCATTACCAGTCCTAACCCCATCAGCCCACCTCAAGTCCTAACCGATCACCATCTGGCCATTTTCTGTCCTAGCCCCCCATAGCCCATTATCAGTCCTAACCCCCCACCAACAGCCCACAGCCCATTACCAGTCCTAACCCCATCAGCCCACCTCAAGTTCTAACCCCTCCCCATCAGCCCATTTCCTGTCCTAGCCCCCCATAGCCCATTATCAGTCCTAACCCCCCCATAGCCCATTACCAGTCCTAACCCCCCATCAGCCCACAGCCCATTACCAGTCCTAACCCCATCAGCCCACCTCCAGTCTTAACCCCCCATCAGCCCATTTCAAGTCCTAGCCCCCCCATCGCCCATTATCAGTCCTAACCCCCCCCAACAGCCCACAGCCCATTACCAGTCCTAACCCCATTAGCCCACCTCCAGTCTTAACCCCCCCATCAGCCCATTTCCAGTCCTAGTCCCCCATAGCCCATTACCAGTCCTAACCCCCACAACAGCCCACCTCAAGTCCTAACCCTCCCCATCAGCCCATTTCCTGTCCTAGCTCCCCATAGCCCATTACCAGTCCTAACCCCCCAAACAGCCCACAGACCATTACCAGTCCTAACCCCATCAGCCCACCTCCAGTCTTAAACCCCCCAGCCCATTTCCAGTCCTAGCCCCCCCATAGCCCATTACCAGTCCTAACCCCATCAGCCCACCTCAAGTCCTAACCCCTCCCCATCAGCCCATTTCCTGTCCTAGCCCCCCATAGTCCATTATCAGTCCTACCCCCCCCCCATAGCCCATTACCAGATAGCCCCCATCAGCCCACAGCCCATTACCAGTCTTAACCCCCCCATAGCCCATTACCAGTTCTAACCCCCCAAACAGCCCACAGCCCATTACCAGTCCTAACCCCATCAGCCCACCTCAAGTCCTAACCCCTCCCCATCAGCCCATTTCCTGTCCAACCCCCCCCCATAGCCCATTACCAGTCCTAACCCCCCATCAGCCCACAGTCCATTACTAGTCCTAACCCCATCAGACCACCTCCAGTGGTAACCCCCCAGCAGCCCATTTCCAGTCTTAGTCCCCCATAGCCCATTACCAGTCCTAACCCCCAACAGCCCCCCTGCAGTCCTAACCCCTCCCCATCAGCCCATTTCCTGTCCTAGCCCCCCATAGCCCATTACCAGTCCTAACCCCCCCCAACAGCCCACAGCCCATTACCAGTCCTAAACCCATCAGCCCACCTCCAGTCTTAACCCCCCCCAGCCCATTTCCAGTCCTAGCCCCCCCATAGCCCATTACCAGTCCTAAACCCCCCCCCCCTATCAGCTCAAGTAAAATTAAAAAAAAAAAAAGCTGGCTGCTACCGCTGCTGCTGCCGCCGCGGCAGCAGCAGAATGGAGTGTCCCGCGGGGCCCCCTCTGCCCGGCTGAGTCCCTCCCTCCCTCCCTCTGCGACGGCTGAGCCCCTCTGTGCCGGCTTTCAGATTCGCGAAGGGAGAGTGTCTCCCTCGCATCTCTGTTAAGCCTGCAGGGGCAGATGGGAAATTTCCCATCAGCCCCTGCGGGCTTAACAGAGACGCGAGGGAGACACTCTCCCTTCGCGAATCTGAAAGCTGGCACAGAGGGGCTCAGCCGTCGCAGAGGGAGGGACTCAGCCGGGTAGAGGGGGCCCCGAGGGACACTCCATTCTGCCGCTGCCGCGGCAGCACCAGCAGCGGTAGCAGCCAGCTTTTTTTTTTAAATTTAATTTTGAAAAAAAGCTGAATGTTCTTTGCACGGGGCCCCCTGAAACGCGGGTCCCTGTGCAAAATACATTCTTGCTCAATGGACGGGCCGGCCCTGCAAGTGAGTAACTACACTTTCTCCAGGAACAAGGAGGAAGTCAGTTCTCACATATGGGGCTCCTTAGCTCCAGGCTACCGAGGACCAAACCACGACACTACCAATGAGTTGCAGAAGGTAAGTCCCTGATGAGAGACTTTGCAAGACCCTATTGTCCAGCAACACTATCACTCCGGTAGCCTGAACACAGAGAATCAGAGGGCAGGAGTTGCCTACTCTCTAAGAATATTATGCAGCACTGCCTGACCAAAGGCACTGTCCCTGCAGGATTCGCTTTCCAGGCAGCAGTGTGCTGTGAACGTGTGAATGGATGACCAAGTGACGGCACTGAAAATTTCTGTCACTGGCACAGTATGGAGGTGGGCCAGCGACGTGGCCATCGCCCTCAAGTGATGCGCTGTGATCCAGTGCTCCAGGGAAAGGCCCATCCGCTCATAGGTGAGGGCAAAGCAGTCCGCCACCCAAGAGGATAGGGTACGCTTGGTTACAGGGAGCCCAGTCTTCTGGGGTCATAGGACACAAAAAGCTGAGGTGCTTTGCAGTGGCCCTGGGTCCGCTGCAGATAGAAGGACAGGCCTGTTTACAGTCCAGTGTGTGGAATATGAGCTCCTCCCTGCCAGCATGAGGCTGCGGGTAGAAGGTGAGGAGGATGACCTCCTGGTTGAAGTGAAATGGGGATACCACCTTCGGGAGGAACTTAGGGAGAGTGTGGAACACTACCCTGTTCTTGAAAAACCTGGTGTATGGGGGGTCTGCTACCAGTGCTTGAGGCTCGCTGACTCTATGAGCTGAAGTCAGGGCCACCAAGAAGGCAACTTTATCTTTATCTTTATTTAAAATTTGATAAACCGCTTTTCGTCAAAAACATAAAGCGGTGTACAATAAAAGGTTGGCAATGCAAAGACAAGGAAAAGGAATGCCAAAATAAAATAGAAAAGTAAGGCATAAAAGCATAGACAAATACAATAGACAAAAACAAAACAAAACAAAAGGGCCAATATTTTAAAACATAAGGTTACTAAAATATAAGAGTACAAACAAGATAAAAGGCCCGTAGAGGGGAAGACAAAAACAAACTATGGGTAGACAAAGTGCACGACAAGACAAACATACGAACAAACAGGAACAACAAGTCAACTGAGAACATCAGGGAGGATCATCGGGAGAGAGGTGAAAGGCTTGCTGAAACAGATGGGTTTTGAGCAGTGTCTTGAATTGAGAATATGAAGGTTCCAAATGGAGAAACGGAGGTAATGCATTCCACAGTACTGGGCCTAGAAAGAAAAAAGCTGCATGACGGGTTTGCTCAAGATGTGCTTGTGACGGGGAAGGGAGGGACAGACGGTTAGCATGGAGAGAACGAAGCTGACGGTAGGGGGTGTGAAGAGAGATCTGATCTTCAAGATACAGGGGAGTATTGGTGTAAAGAGCACGATGAATCAGAATAAGGAACTTATAATGGAAACGAAAACCAAGAGGTAACCAGTGCAAGCGGAGAAGAATAGGAGTGATATGGTCAAAACGGTGTGAGAATGTGACGAGACGGGCAGCGGCATTTTGGATGCGCTGAAGACGTAGAAGCTGAGATTTTGGGAGGTTAGCAAGAAAAACATTACAATAGTCTAAGCGGCTTATGACTAAGGCCAATACAAGGGTGACTAAGGAAGAAAAGGGGAGTGGCAAGTGGCCAGTAGCTTGAAAAATGGCCTAGTCAGCTGGGAGAGCACCATTTTGAGGTCCCATTCTGCCGCTGTGGGGTGGACAGGGGGCTTGGAAAGTAGAAGGCCCCACAGGAACTGGGAAACTAGGGGCTGGCTGAATTAGGGCTTTCCCCCTACTGAGTGACGGTGAGTGGCTATGGTGCTCAGCTGCACCCAGACTGAGTCAGATTTCAGCCCTGCGTGCGACAGATGCACTAGGTACTGGAGTACCATGGCAGGAGAATGGGTTCTCCTTCCTGTCTGCACACCACAGGGCAAACCTGCGCCACTTAAAGACATAAGCCCTCCTTGTGGAGGGCTTCCTGGAGGCTAGCAGGACCTCCTCAACCTCTTGTAGGTTGAGCAAGGCCAAGGTTACCCTCTCAGCAGCCAGGCCGTTAGAGTCACTGACCCCACATTGGGGTGCAGAAGGGAACCCTCCTCCTGAATCAGGAAGTCCGGGGCTCGACCCTGGGGTACTGGGAGTGTCACCGCCAGCGAGAGCAGTAGTGGGAACCAGGGTTGCCTGGGCCACCTGGGGGCGATCAGTATCACCGATGCCCTCTCATTCTGAATTTTGAACAGTCTTGGTGACCAGGGGAGTAGGTGGGAATGCATACAGCAGTCCCTTGGACCATGAGATCAGGAACGCGATTGCCGCTACCCTCTTTGGGTGCAGCTGCCTGGAGCAGAAGTGAGCCAGTTGCGCGTTGTCTGGAGAGACAATGAGGTTCATCTTGGGCCAGCCCCAAAGGAGGAAGAGCATCTCTGCCACTGCAGGGTTGAGACGCCACCCGTGAGTGTGCAGAACTCTACCGAGTCTGTCTGCCAGGTAGTTGTCCTGGCCCGAGAGGTAGACTGCTTGCAGAGGCATGCCACTGCACACTGCAAAGCAGAGGAGGGCTACAGCCTCCTGGCAGAGGGAGTATGAGCCCGTGTCCCCCTGCTTGTTTATATAGAACATTGCAACCTGGTTGTCCGTCTGGACCAGCACAGGTCTGTTCCACAAGAAGGAGCAGAATACACGTAGGGTGAGGGATACCGCCCAGAGTTCCAGGAGGTTGATCTGTAGTAGAGACTCCTCCTTGGACCAGCAACCCTGAATGCGGTGAACTCTGCAGTGAGCTCCCCAGCCCTGGAGAGAGGCATCGGTCATCAGGGTATTCTGCGGTGGGAGAGTCTAGAAGGGCATTCCTTCCTGGAGGAGGCTCAGGTTCTGCCACCAGTCGAGGGATCTCGCCAGCTGGTGGGAGACCCTGACACCACCCTGGAGTCAGCCCGTGGCCTGGGTCCACTGAGGACGCAGGCACCACTGGGCTGTCCGTATGTGCAGATGGGCTAGGGGTGTGACATGGATCATAGAGGCCATGTGTCTCAGCAGGTGGAGGAGAAGGCGAGCCGGCACCGTTCTGTGGTGTTGGACTTCTCCTGCCAGTTGTTTGAGGCGCTCTGCCCTGTCCTGAGGGAGGAGGGTTCTGGCCTGCTCCGTGTCCAGCTGAGCACTAATGAACTCTAGGTCTTGCACTGGAGAGAGATGTGATTTGGGGTAGTTGATGATGAATCCCAGGTGCTGCAGGATGAGGATGGTATGTTCTGTATCCTGACTGGCCTCTGCAGCTTTGCCACCTCTGATGAGCCAGTCATCCAAGTAGGGGAAGACAAGCACCTTGTAGGCACAGATAGGCTGCTACCATTGCTAGGCACTTAGTGAACACTCTTGGTGAGGAGGCCAGGTTGAAAGGAAGTACTCTGTATTGGTAGTGGCCTCCCCCTCCATGAATCTCAGGTATTGCTGGTGAGATGGGTGGAGCAGGATGTGGGTGTAGGCATCCTTTAGATCCAAGGAGCAAAGCCAGTCTCCCTGGTGGAGGTAGGTCAGCATTGTCCCAAGGGAGAACATTTTGAACATCTGCCTCACCAGGAAATTGTTCAGGTCTCAGAGGTCCAGAATGGTTCTGAGACCTACGGTTCTTCTGGGGACAAGAAAGTATCTTGAGTAGAAGCCCTTGCTCCAGAGGAGTTGGGCAACAGTTCTAATGCCCTGTCCCTTAGTAGACCTGCTAGCTCTGAGAGCAAGAGGGCCTGGTGAAGGAGAGGTCACACTGGCTCTCCTGGAAAATGCTCTGGAATGGCAGCTGGAGGCGGAGGTGGGAACCCTCCTTCACCACCAGAGCGCCCACTGGTCCGAGGTGACTTTGGGCCACTTGTGGGTGAAGAGTGCCATGTGGCCCTCTGTAGGCTGGTGAGGGTCTCCCAGGAGGGAGGAGGCCCCACCCTGGGAGTCAAAAGCTCCCACCAGGTTGAGCCGGAGTTGATGTCTGCAGTTTGGGAGCCATTGGTTTCCTGAGTCCATGTCCCTGGCCTTTGGGCTGGAATCTCTGCTGCTGGGAAGGCTTGGTAGCGGTGACTCTGATGAAAATGGCCCTTCTTCCTCAAGAAAGTTGGCCTTTTCCCCGAGGTTTTCTTGTGGGGAAGGGTAGAGGTCTTCTTTGAGAGCCTCTGCCTGGTCACCACCTTGGTCTCAATCTCGGCTGCCTTATCGACCATAGGTTTCCCAAACAGGTTCTCCCAGGTGCAGGGGACATCCAGCAGCTTTTTCAGGACTGACTGCTCGAGGTATGAGATCTGCAGCGAGGCCTGGTGCTGAGCACCAATGCCTGCGGCTGCTGCCCATGCTGCCACCTCAAACCCATCATAGGCGGCCCGGGACAGAGCAGTCCTGGATGGTGGCCACTGAGATCTGGAACCATTGCAGGGATTCCCCGGTGAACCCTGCTGAGAAGCCTGTGAGCTCCTGAATGAGGCTCTTCAGATACATCCCTATGTAGAGCTCATAGGTTTGTATCCGGCAGCCCAGCATGGACCCCTGGAAACACTTGTGCCCTAGGGCATCGAGGGCTCTTGCCTCTCTACCCAGGGGTACAGAAGAATAAGTCTTCTGGCTCTTGAGCTTTTGCATCGAAGACTCCACCACCATGGAATTGTGGGGAAGTTGGGTCTTCTGGAAGCCTGGACTCCTCTTGACATGGTGGATGGCGTCGAGGCATTGGATGACTACTGGCACCGAGGCCGGGGTCTTTAGCATCCGTCGAAACAGCCATTCGAGGATGGGTTGCACCGGCACAGACAGAGTCTCCTTTGGCGGAGACATACTGGAGGATCTCCAGTTCTTCAGTACATGGGTCCTCCTCAGACTCGGTCGGAACCGAGAGGGCTTGGGCCATGTCCCGGGTGAAGTTGTAGAATGCCACATTCTCGGGTGGGGAATGGCATTGGAGTTCCGGGGGAGACGGCTCCGAGGGGATGTCTCAGTGTCGAGAGGTCTCGGGGGAGACCTCGACGTCGATCTCCCTGTCTGACTCCGAGGGCATTGAGGAGTCCGAGGCTCGGAGCTCCCAAGCTGTGAGGCCTCCATCAGGGAACTGGGATCCCTTGACTGGTCTCGAGTCAGACTTCTGGAAACTAGCTGGGGATGACCAGACACCTGAGCATCAGGACCGGGACTTCGATTGGTGCCGAGGACGAGCCCAAGGCTAATAGCGCTCGGGACCCAGCTCAGTGCCCAGGGATGTCATCGCAGTCGGGGGCCCGGTTGTCGGAGCTGATGATGCAGACAGACCTGACATCATCGCCTGCTGCATTGTCAGGATGGCAGAGATACTCTGTTCCAGGACTGCCATTCTTTCCTCAATGCCAGAAGGCTCCACAGATTTCAGCATGGGCATGAGGACTGTAGTCTTAGGGAGCCTTGCGTGGTCACTGCCAGCCAAGGACTCCTTCCTAGAGACCTTAGGGGGGCGCTGCTCAGAGTCACCCGAGTCCCGCTGCGGGATCTTACCGGTGGAACCTCGACTGGCTTTGAGGATTTTTTCTTTTTCTTGCCAGGGTCCGGCATCTTTCCAGAGGAACCGCTGCTGCGGGACTCCTAAGCTGCCCTGGCCTCATGCATCAGACAGCAGGAACATCTTCTCCTGCAACTCCAACTTTTTCTTGTTGGTCCAAGTGGTCATGGCCTGACACAGGTCGCAGGAGGTACTGTCGTGGTCTGGGCCAAGGCAGTGCAAGCAGCAGTCATGGGTGTCTGTGACAGACATAATTTGATTGCAACGATCACACTTTTAAAGCCACCAGGAGGCATGGTGAATCACACCAGGGTGGGGTCGATGACCCTGGGCAAAAAAAAGGTGTGAACGTCAGTCGAGGCAGACTGTGATGAAAAAAGAGAAAGGGAGCCGAGAACAGCGCTGTGGTCGGCGCCGGCTCGAGACAGAAAGAGGAACCGGTATGCAAACCGGGAAAAATTCAACTAAGGGTAATTTTTAAGGAGTTTTTCCAGGGAAATAGGACATGTGTCCAAAGGGCTCTGCGGAAAAAGGGGGACTGAGCAAGATGGCACCCTTGGGCGGGAAGGGGACCACACATGCGTGGTAGCATTCCCAAATGCTTTCTTTGAAAGCTGGGGAAATGCTCCACGCGGGCTCCGTCGGTGCTGACATTACCCATATGTGACTGACTTCCTGCTTGTTCCTGGAGAATAGGTAAAATGAGAATGTGCTGCGCAATGGATTGTATACGTGCAGGTTTTTGCCCAATTTCAAAAACTTGCATGTGTCGGATATGGACGTCTGCCATTCTGGGCACATACACATGTTGGGCAGCAGAATTTCAGAACATCCCGGCCTGTCATTTTGCAGTGGCACGGGAGCCAGGAAAATGCCTCTTTACGTACTGCCACTTTTTTGGATGGACCGAAAAATATCGAAGGAATAAGGGGGCATTTCCCTCTTCACTTTACAGTTGTCATTTAGCCAAAACAAGCATTTTTCAGTCCTGTTTGTGCCCTGAAGCAGGTATAGCCATAGACATCTTTGATGGTGAATTGAGACGTGCAGTGCTGGTCTGAAATAGTGGGCACATGTATCATTTTTGTCCCTCCCTGGTTATACCCCCAGAATGCCTCTATGGGATTTGGATGTGATCACACCAGGTATGTGTATTCGTGGCTTTCTAAAATGGCTCAGGGGACGTCCATGTGATTTCAGTGTCTGAATGGGCATTTTCAGACATTAAAATCATGAATTGGCCCCCTCTTCATTTACCCAAAACAAGGAATGGCATGGGGCTGCCTAATCTCAAGCTTTATTACTAGGCAACCAGAGTGGTTGGTTTGAGGGACTGATTTAAAAGTACAAACCCACCCTCCACAAATACGGGTATGTTTATGTTTATTAAAACTTTATATACCGCCCAATACAATTAGCATCTGGGCGGTTCACAATACATGAAAGCAATTAAAAAGAGAGAGGGCTGCGGAAAGAGAAACGGAAAAAGGAACGCCATAAAATCATGAGAAAAGAGACAGAAGCAGATAGCAGTCGGGGGATACAGAAGGCAGACATGAAGGGAGAGAGGGAACACATTGACAATACAGAAAGGCGCGGGAAGGAGGAATTAAGGAACTAACATGATTAATGCTATGGAGAAGAAGAGGACGGAGCTGGAAGGGGGAGGTTGAGGCAGACATGAAGGGAGAGAGGGAACACACTGACAATACAGAAAGGCGCAGAAAGGAGGAATTAAGGAACTAACATGATTAATGCTATGAAGGGGAAGAGGACGGAGCTGGAAGGGGGAGGTTGAAGGCAGAACAAAAACTGTGGGTTTTCAGCTTAGCTTTAAAGGATTGGTAGGAGGTTTCTAAACGTAAGGAGTGGGGAAGTGAATTCCAAAGCCTTGGACCGAGAAAAAAGAAAGCTGAAGACCGAGTTGATTCTAAGTGTGCTTGGGAGGGAGGGGGAAGAAACATACGGTTAGCGTGGATGGAACGTAAGGAACGGTGAGGGGTATGGAGGCGGACTTGATCTGCAAGATACAGGGGGATACCTGAGTGGATCACCCTGTGGACAAAGATAAGGACTTTAAACTGAACACGAAAAGAAACAGGAAGCCAGTGATAGTGTATTAACAAGGGGGTGACGTGATCGAACCATGAAGCGTGAGAGAGAACACGGATGGTAGTGTTTTGGACCCGTTGAAGATGACAAATATGTGATTGGGGAAGCCCAGCGAGACAGACATTACAATAGTCGAGACGAGACATGACAAGAGAGATAAGCAGGGTGGCCATAGAGGAAGGGGTAAGGAAAGGACGTACAGCACGAAGTTGTCTTAAAGTGAAGAAGGAACGCTGGACAACAGAAGAGATATGTTCTTTAAAGGAAAGGGAAGAATCAAGAGTTACACCCAAGTACCGCAAAGAGGAGACAGTGGGGATGGGTGAAGAGGAGAATATCGGAGAGAGGTTAGGAGGGGGATTACCGAAGGTGAACCAGATAGCCGAAGTTTTTGAGAGATTGATGTGCAGAAAGTTGGTCGAGAGCCAGGAGGCGACGGAAGAGAGACAGGTGTTGAAGGCGGTGATGTCAGGCGCAGCAGAGTTAGTGTGGAAGAGGAGAAAGATGTCATCAGCATAGAAATGAGCAGAGACACCGTGCTGGTGAATAAGAAGTGCAAGGGGAGCCAGAAACACATTGAAGAGAAGAGGAGCAAGAACAGAACCCTGGGGAACACCGCACGGAAGGGGAGTTGAGGGTGAAGACCCTGAGCCAGTGTGAACTGAGAAAGTGCGACTAGACAGAAAAGAGTGAAACCAGTGGAGAACCAGGCCGGAGAGGCCGGCATCCTGAAGACGAGATAGGAGAGTGCGATGATCAACCAAGTCAAAAGCGGCGGAAAGGTCTAGAGAAACAGCAAGGGAGAGTAAACCACAGTCGTGAACAATATGCAAATCGTTAAGAAGGGAAAGAAGAACAGATTCTGTGCTATGACCTGGGCGGAAACCTGATTGACGAGGGTGAAGAGTGAGAGAGGCCTCGAGGTGAGAAGAGAGCTGAGAGAAAACCAAATTTTCCAAGAGTTTAGAGAGGAAAGGAAGGTTAGAGATGGGGCGCCAGCTGGAGGGAGAGGAAGGGTCAAGGGAGCTGTTCTTAAGAATGGGACGGACAGAGGCGTGCTTCCAGGGAGAAGGAAAAGTACCAGAAGAGAGACTAGAGTTGAACAGTGAGAGAATAAAGGGAGACAGGGCAAGAGAGGGTTCCAGCAACCAAGAGGAAGGAATGGGGTCGGCGGGGCAAGAGGTTTTACGGGTGGATGAAAAGACCTTAGAAAGAGTAGCAGGAGTGATAGGCTCAAAGGTGGACCAGTGATGTGAGAGAGGGGGAAGGGTGGGGGAGGATGAAGGGAGAGGAATGGGAGAGGAATGGGAGAGGGGGGTGCTACTGAAGGGGGGGATAGAGGGGGAGGGCAAGAGGGAAAAGAAAGACGAAGAGACTGAACTTTGGAGACAAAGTAGGTAGCCAGGGAAGAGGGATCTGGAATAGAAGGGGAGGAAGGAGGGGCAGGGGAGGAATGAGGAGCAGAAAGAGAGCGGAGGATGGAATGTAGTTGGCGGGAGGAGTTTGAAGAGGTAGTGATAAGATTGGAAAAATAGTTCTGTTTGGCAGAGTGAAGAAGGGAACGATAGTGATGATGAGCGGAACGGAAAGAAGCTACAGTAGAGGGGTTTGGGCGTTTGCGCCATAAACGCTCAGCTCGACGAAGATACCTACGGTGGAGGAAGAGTCCAGAGTGAAACCAAGTGTGACGGGTAGAACGGTGGGGACGACGGGGGGATCGTAGAGGGGCAACAGTATCAAGGGCGGTAGAGAGGGTCGTGAACCAGGAGTTAGCCTGGGAATCAGGTGAGAGAAGAGGAAAATCTGGGGGGAACCGGGTGTCAGACACAGGGAACTGCTCGAGAGTATCAGGAGTAATACGGCGGGAGGGAGGGGAAGGAGATTTGGAAAAAGAAACCGGGGAAGAAGAAGGATAGGGAAGGGAAAAAAGGAGACAGGAATGGTCAGTCCATGGAAGGGTAAGGGGGAAAAGAGAAGAGGGGTACAACCCCAAACCTATCCACAACAGACTAATCAATATAATAACAAAACCTATCTCCCCCTCATCCACCACACTAATAACCCCACAGCACACAGAACTAAAATGCTACCTCATTAATGCAAGATCAAGAAGAAAAATGATACCCATCTTCCAAGCCCTACTTACAGACAACTCGCCAGACCTCATCTGTATCATGGAACCTTGGCTTACCTACACAGACACAGTATTAATTAACCAACTAAAAGCCCCAGGATACGCAATATATGCCACTCCCACAGATCAACAAGACGAGGAGGAGGAGTATTACTAATCATAAAAGAAAAACGAAAAGCCTCATTAATCAATGCCACCAACACAGAAAACATTGATATACTCAATATAAAAATCAAACGCTTCCACATCTGTCTAGTTTACAGACCCCCAGACCCAACACCTGACAACCTAGACATATTATAAGAACATAAGAACATAAGATATGCCATACTGGGTCAGACCAAGGTCCATCAAGCACAGTATCCTGTTTCCAACAGTGGCCAATCTAGGTCATACGTACCTAGCAGTTTCCCCAAAAGACACAGGTTCCACAATGCTTGTACTGGGTCAAGCATTGATATCCTGGGTCCCTTCTTAATAATGGCTTATGGACCTTTCTTCCAGGAACTTGTCCAAACCTTTTTTAAACCCAGCTACACTAACAGCCTTTACTACATCCTCCGGTAACAAATTCCAGAGTTTGATTACACGTTGAGTGAAAAAATATTTTCTTTTATTAGTCTTAAATAGTTTACCCTGTAGCTTCATTATAAGAACATAAGATATGCCATACATATTATCAGAACTAATATACTCCTCAATGGAAAACCCTCTGATCCTATTAGGAGACCTCAATCTGCCATCTCTATCACACAACCACATGTCACACTTCCTAACCTCCATCGGTGACTTTGATCACCACCAAATAATCACCACCCAAACCCACAATAAAGGCAACATACTGGACCTAGCATTTCTCCCATCGATCATCTTCAAAGACTACGACGTCAAAACACTAGAAATACAGCCTGTCCCCTGGTCCGACCACCACCTAATAAAATTCCAACTACCACTCCACACCACCACACAACCAAAACATACACATACCCTTCACTTGAGAAGATTCAAGAAATTTAACAAGGACGATTTCTTAGATCAAACCATCCCACACCTCATTCAAGATCCAACAGACCTTGACCAAGCCATAACCCGCTGGCACAACACGATTTCTAATGTAGTCACACTCCATGCACAACAATCCCAGCAAACAAAAAAACAAAATGCCCCATGGTTCAGACATGAAATAAAACAATTGAAAGCAAATTTACGCAAATGTGAATGCAAATGGCACCATACAAAATCCAAAACCCACCGATCACAATACCAGGACGCACTCCTACTCTACAAAGAGACAATCAACACAGCGAAGAAAGAGAACTACTCAAAACTACTATCCCACTCTCTGAACCGACCATGAGAATTATTTGAAATAGTTAAATCACTTACTGATAACACGGCCAACAAGACCTCTTCTGAAAGTGACATCACCCCACAAAAATTAGCGAATTTTTACAAAGAGAAGCTATCCAAACAAGACCTAACCAACTCAGACCTAAACATATCCTATCAAACACAAAACTCCTGATCAACATTCACCCCCCATCACTAAAGACATACTCAAGAACATCATATCCAAGATAAAAAACACCACCTCATACCTTGACCCTTATCCAGTTAATTGGATAAAAGCAACAAAACCAAAGCTCTCAATTTTTATCCTACCTATTTTTAATCTCTCCCTCCAACATGGTCATCTATCACACTCACTGAAACATGTCCTAATCCGCCCAATCCTAAAAAACAACACACTGGACAAAAATTCTACATCTTCCTACAGACCTATTTCAAGCCTTCCCTTCATGGCAAAACTAATAGAAAAAACAGTTCAAATACAACTCCAAGAACATATAGGGGCTTGTTTACAAAGCCGCGGTAGCGGTTTGCGATCGTAATCGCAGACGCGGCCCCATTGATTTCAATGGGGCCGCGGCTGCGATCGCGATCGCGAACCACTACCGCGGCTTTGTAAACAAGCCCCATAGACTCTGTGGCCCCACTAGACGAACACCAATATGGTTTTCGACCATTTCATGGAGTGGAGACACTCCTCACCATCCTATTTGACCAACTCATACGAAGAATTGACGACACTAAGAAAGCATTCCTACTCATCTTCCTTGACATCACCGCCGCCTTTGACAGCATAAACCACCACATCATGCTCCGCAGACTCCAACAAATAGGTATACAAGACACAGTCCTACAATGGTTCACCTCATACCTGTCCAACAGAACACAACAAGTAAGAATCGAACACCAAATGTCCAAACAATACAAACAGCAACAAGGTTTACCCCAAGGTTCAACCTTCGCTATGTTGATGATACCACATTACTGGCTGAAAGTGAAGAAGATCTGAAACATTTTCTTCTCACAATCAAAGAACATAGTCTCAAAATGGGCCTGCACCTTAATGTAAAGAAGACAAAGATCATGACAACTGGCAAAATCAACAGGTTCATCATTGAAGGAGAAGAAATTGAAATCGTGAACAACTTTAACCTACTTGGATCAACTATCAATAAAGAAGCAAAAAGCAGTCAAGAAATCCGATGACGCATTGCCCTTGGCAGAATGGCTATGAAAGACCTAGACAAGATTCTCAAGAGCAGAGATGTCTCTCTCCATACAAAGATTAGACTTGTTCTTAATTAATGGTGGGGGGGGGGGGGGGTGAAGCTCTGGATTCTTGTTACATACATAGCTTCAATTTTCGTGAGGTGGATCTTGAGGTTGTGGTTTCTGAGCTATTCTGTTACCTCTGCAAAGCATTTGGTAAGTTTTTGGATTGATGGGTTTTTGATATTTAATGGGAAATATAACATAATATCGTCTGTGTATAAGTGATAATTTATTTTGAATTTCTTAAAGATGGTGCAGATGGGTTGGATGTATATATTGAAGAGGACGGCTGATAGGGCAGATATTGTTGTTGTTAAGTGCTGTCGAGTCGGTGTTGACTCATGTCGACCCTCTGGATAGTTGTCCTAATTTGTGTTTGGTCTTCAGTCAGGCAACTATCCAGAGGGTTGCCATGTATGTAACAAGAAATCAGAGCTTCGCCCCCCACCCACCATCAATTAAGATATAAGACACAAATATAACAGTTAAAAACAAAATAAAATACCTTGGAGTTCTTATTGACCATACCCTCAACATGACATCCCATATAAAATACACATCAAAAAAGATCTTCTATAAACTCAAAATACTGAAACAACTTTGCCCACTACTCTACCTCAACGACTTCAAATCTGTAGTTCAAGCAATCATCACCCCCCATTTTGACTTTGCAAACACCACTCTACAGGGCATAACAAAACTAACCTTAAGACAACTCCAATTAGTGCAACACACTGCAGCCAGGTTAACGATAAACATCAGTCCAACAGAACACATAACCTCCATACTATACGATCTCCACTGATTCCCCAAACAAAGCTGCATAAACTACAAAATACTTGTCACTACCTTCAAATTAATCAATGACATCACCCCCTCACACCTCTCCACGCTCATTCAAAAAGAAACTAACTCCCGCTCTCAACGAAATTGCAAGAAAAACAGAATCTCTATACTACCAGACTTCAGGAAATCAACGAAGTCAACCAACAATAAAGCATTCTCCCATAATGCCCCCATCCTCTGGAATGTGCTCCCAGATCACATAAGAGAGATAAAAGATCTCAAAATGTTCTGAAAACAACTAAAACCCCACCTATTTACCCTCCATTTTGGAACCCAAACCAAAAATGACTGTTCAAACCCCCCCCCCCATCAACTCCACCCAGCTCACCACCCCACCACACACTAAATCACAAGGGAAATGTAAAACTGAAACCTGCCTATGTCATACCAAAACAAGCAAACAGAATACAGAAAACTACTCATAATTGTAAATAGTTCAATCTAGAGATGCTCAAAGAGACATATCAAGCACTCTTTATCATGCTACATGTTTTTGTAAATAAAGAAGAAAATGTTCCATGTAATTGTATATAGTTAAGAAAAAAAATGTTCTATGTAATTGAAAATTTACTTGTTCTGTAATATTCAAATTGTTGTTCAATGTAAACCGCTTTTGATCCACCGGAAAAATGTGGTATAAAAATTTACAATAAATAAATAAAATAACCTCGGTGCCCTTATGGGTGCAGCTTGAGAAGGACTACTTGGAAAGCATAGAACTACAAGTGCTGATGTCCCTTCCTTGCAAATCTCCCTCAGTAAGGAAAATACTTTAAAAAATAGCATTATAGCTCTGGTGTTGGGGGCAAGTTATTAATTTTCTTCATATGCGAGATAAGGAACTTACCCCATGGCTAAAAATCCAAAAATATCAATGTAACTTTTTCCTTGAGATGGATAATTGACAAATTATGAGGAGGGTCTTAAATAGTTCCCTTTGACAAGTAAAGAAGGAGTTTGGGGTTGGGTTATCACTTATATTTACAGATCTGATGGGCCCTTTTGAGAATTAAAGATAGAGGGTGGGTACCTCGGAATCCAAATTTTTTGGAATCTTTTCTCAGTGAGGAAAATGCAGGGGAAAGCAATTACAAGCTTCTATGGTTTTTTTTTTTTTGTGGATTTAAGTGAGGAGGCCAGAGACTAGTGAAACTGATGAGTGGATTAAGGATTCAAAAATCCCTGGATGAATCAGACTGAGATGTGAACTGGTGGGAGATGCATTCTCTCTCCATGTGCTGTAACAGGGTTACAATAATGGTGAGTATTCTTCATCATACTTACAGATGCCCCTTATACTTTTTGTGCTTTTTTATCTTCCTCATTATGTTGGTGGGATTGTGCACAACCTACTAGTCACTTGCATATGTGGTAGGAGTTCCGTATGTGGTAGGAGTGCCCTTTGGTCTAGGGGTTTTGGGAGAAGGGTCAATGGAAAATTCAGGATGCCTGTCAGTGTCAATTGACATAAGAAGCATAAGAAATGCCATAATGGGTCAGACCAAGGGTCCATCAAGCCCAGTATCTTGTTTCCAACTGTGCCTAATCCAGGTCACAAGTACCTGTTAGGTTCCCTACAAGGTACACAGATTCCATGCTGCTTGTCTAATGGGTAAGTAGTGGATTTCCCCGGTCTTCTTTAATAATGGTTTATGGACTTTTTCCTTCAGGAACTCGTCCAAATCTCTTTCTAATCCAGCTACACTAACAGCCAGGGCCGGCCCGTCCATTGAGCGAGAATGTTTTTTGCACAGGGCCCCGCGTTTCAGGGGGCCCCGCGCAAAAAACATTCTGATCTAAAAGTAAAATTAAAAAAAAAAAAAAAGCTGTCTGCTGCCGCTGCCGGGGCCGCCGCGGCAGAATTGAGTGTGCCGCGGGGCCCCCCCTGCCCAGCAGAGCCTGCCCTCCCCTGTATCACCTCTCTTTACAGCTGCAGTCAGTCACACGCGCCGGCTTTCAGAGCGCGAGGGGAGAGTTTCTCCCTCGCTGCTCTGTTAAGCCCGCGGGGGCTGATGGGAAGTTCCCATCAGCCCCCGCGGGCTTAACAGAGCCGCGAAAGGGAAACTAGTTCCTTCGCGCTCTGAAAGCCGGCGCGTGTGACTGACTGCAGCTGTAAAGAGAGGTGATACAGGGGAGGGCAGGTTCTGCTGGGCAGGATGGGCCCTGCGGCACACTCGATTCTGCTGCGGCGGCCCCGGCAGCGGCAGCAGACAGCTTTCTTTTTAAAAAATTTTCCCTAGGCTAGGCTGGGCTGGGCTGGGCTGGGCTGGGGGGGGGGGTTAGGAGTGGTGATGGGCTGGGGGGGTTAGGAGTGGTGATGTGCTATGGGGGGGGTGGGGGGGTAGGAGTGGGTATGTGCTATGGGATGGCTGTGGGGGGTTAGGAGTGGTGATGAGCTATGGGGGTGATGGGGGGGGGGGGGTTAGGAGTGGTGATGGGCTATGGGGGAGCTAAGTCTGTATATGGGCTGATGGGATTAGGACTGGAAGTGGGTTGATGGGGGGTTAGGACTGGTAATGGGCTATGGGGGGCTTAAACTAAAAAATTGGGTGATGGGGTATTAGGACTGGAAATGGGCTGTTGGGAATAGGACTGGGAGTGGGCTGATGGGGAGGTTAGGACTGGTAATGGGGTATGGGGGGGCTTAAACTGAAAATTGGGTGATGGGGGATTAGGACTGGAAATGGGCTGGTGGGATTAGGACTGGGAGTGGGCTATTGGGGGCTAGGACTGGTAATGGGTTGGAGGGTTGCTAGGACTGGAAATGGGCTGGGGGGATTAAGACTGGAGGTGGGCTGATGGGGTTAGGACTGGTAATGGGCTGTGGGCTGTTGGGGGGGGTTAGGACTGGTAATGGGCTATGGGGGGCTAGGACAGGAAATGGGCTGATGGGGAGGGGATAGGACTTGAGGTGGGCTGTTGGGTGGGGTTAGGACTGGAAAAGGTCTGATGGGGGTTTAAGACTGGAGGTGGGCTTATGGGGTTAGGACTGGGAATGGGCTGTGGGCTGTTGGGGGGTTAGGACTGGTAATGGGCTATGGGGGGGCTAGGACTGGTCATGGCCTGATGGGGGTTAACACTGGAGGAGGGCTGATGGGGTTAGGACTGGTAATGGGCTATGGGGGGGTTAGGACTGATAATGGGCCATGGGGGGGCTAGGACAGGAAATGGGCTGATGGGGAGGGGTTAGGACTTGAGGTGGGCTGATGTTGTTAGGACTGGTAATGGGCTGTGGGCTGTTGGGGGGGGTTAGAACTGGTAATGGGCTATGGGAGGGGGTTAAGACGTAATGGGCTGTTGGCTGATGGGGGCTGTCTGGTAATGGGCTATGGGGGGGGGTTAGGACTGATAATGGGCTATGGGGGGGCTAGGACAGGAAATGGGCTGATGGGGAGGGGTTAGGACTTGAGGTGGGCTGATGGGGTTAGGACTGGTAATGGGCTGTGGGCTGATGGGGGGGTTAGGACTAGCATTGGGCTATGGGGGGCTGACTGGAAATGGGTTGATGGGGGTTAGGACTGGAAGTGGGCTGATGGGGGGGGTTAGGACTGGTAATGGGTTATAGGGGGGGCTTAAACTGAAAATGGGGTGATGGGGGGTTAGGACTGGTAGTGGGTTGATGGGGGGGGGCTAGTACTGGTATTGGGTTGGGGGGTTGCTAGGACTGGAAATGGGCTGATGGGGGACTAGGACTGGAAATGGGCTGATGCAGGGACTAGAAGGGAATGGATGCTGGGTGAGGCTGGAACTAGAAGGGAGCTGATGTTGGGGGAGGATTAGAATGGGATGGGGCTGGGAGAGTAAAATGGAGAGGGGAAAAATATTTTGTGTGGGAGGGATAAAAAATCTACAATTGGCCGGGTATTGGGAGAGTAAGTGGGGATTGAGGATGGAGGGGTAAAATTTGAGTGGATGAAATAGGAATGAGGAAAGAGCAAAAGGAGAAAGATTAGTATGTTAAAGCAGATGTAGAGAGAGAATGGAAAAAAAACTAGAAGAGAGAAGAAAGGACAAATGGACAGCAGACGATGGAGAGTTAGCAGAAGACACGAAGAAACCAGAAGAAAGTGGCTGGAGCAATTGCAGCTGAAAAAAATGCACAAAAGGTAGAAAAATATCTCTTTATTTTGAATTTATTAATTGGAGTATGTCAGCTCTGGTAAATGTGCATCATTAACGTCTGCGCTTTGTTTAGTACAAGAGCAAATTAATGTATAGTTTTATTTCTACAGTGTTGTACATTCCAAGTTTGGCTTTTGGGATTCCCAGTTTAATTATTGTCTTCCTGTTTCTAAATTGTGATTCCTTGTTTGGTATTCTGTTTATGTAATTCCTATTTGACATTGCCACTTGTTCTCTTTCCCCAGTAGGTCATGTATTGTTGTTCTCTGAAATGTATTGGTTTAATATTTGCATGTTTCCTTTTGATAGGTAGGATATGGTGCTTTGTGAGTCCTGGTAGTGCTGTTAGGATACGGCGGGTTTGCTATGGGTTCTAAATGGGCAGTGTTTGCAGTAGTTCCTAATGTGTCTGGTGGTTGGCACTGGATTATAGTAATGTAGAAATCTTTTAGTCTTTCTTTATCCATACACTCATTAAGAGGCATGTTTACTAAAAGTTAGTATATGGTAACATTATGCAAATATTTATGCAAATGAGGCCCCTTATGCGAATGAGGCTCCGCATCGAGTCTCTGCACATGGCCCCGCACCCCCCTTGGGACGCCCCTGCTAACAGCTTTTACTATGTCCTCTGGTAATGAATTCCAAAGTTTGAATACACATTGACCTTGGGATCAGTGCTATACTTCTTGGAATATTGGAAGGATATTGATGTTTCTACCAATGACAAACTGTTAATTAGTCAACACATCCATGCTACCAGACATGTGGAAAGTGGTTGCTGATATCGGGGTTTGGTCAGGGGCAGCCCAAGGGGTTTGTGGGGCCATGTGGGGAGACTCGGTGCGGGGCCTTATTTGCATAAATATTTGCATAATGTTACCATACACTAACGTTTAGTAAACATGCCTCTTAATGAGTATATGGATAAAGAGTAGTTACTCACCTGTACTCTCACTTGGTTTGCAGCTTGTCGTGCTGTGAGGGCTTGCGTGCATCAGTGATGCTGAGAGCTAAACTATCGGTAGTTTAACTACTGGCAGGGTCTCCCAAGATGGTCAGGTCTCAGCTGAGGTGCCAGACCAAGACAAACCACCCATATGGGCAGCAGCAGAATGGGACAGTGTTGATGGCGGAGGATCACATTTTTGTGACAACGGCAACAACACCAAACTTAAACTGCGCGGAAGAAAGGCCCGGCAATCTACTTCTGTATCTTGCCATGAAAACCCAATGGATAGTTACAACAAAACAAATTGTGCTGTGGTGCTGGAAGATGAGACCCCCAGGTCAGAAGGCACTCAACTAGCTACTGGGGAAGAGCTGAAGACTTTTCAGAGTAAAGCCAGCATTTATGATGTGGTTGGATCAAAGCCCTCGGGAAGTCTGACTGCTGATGTAGCTGCGCATGAAATGAGAGTCAGAAGCTGTAAAGATGTCTTACACATTGGAACATGGAACGTACGAAGCATGAACCAAGGGAAGTTGGAGGTGGTCAAGAATGAAATGGAACGTGTACAACTTGATCTGTTGGGTGTCAGCGAACTGAAATGGACTGGCATGGGGCACTTTGCATCAGATGATCACATGGTCTACTATGCTGGAAATGAAAGACAAAGAAGAAATGGTGTTGCATTTATAATAAAGAAGAAACTTGCAAGAACTGTAATGAAATACAATGCAGTCAGCGAACGCTTAATCTCTTTTTGTCTACGAGGATTGCCTATCAACACAACTATAATTCAAGTATATGCCCCAACAACAGCTGCAGAAGAGAATGAAATTGGTGAGTTCTATGAACAAGTACAAGCTGAAATTGACAGAACATGCAAACAGGATATCCTGATAGTCATGGGTGACTGGAACGCAAAAGTTGGCAACAAAGAAGAAGGCAAAGTAGTTAGAAAATATGGACTTGGCAACAGAAATGAAGCTGGAGAAAGACTGATAGAATTCTGCAAGACCAATGATATATTCATCTCAAACACCTTCTTCCAGCAACACAAGCGGCGACTGTACACATGGACTTCACCGAATGGATTATATAAAAATCAAATTGACTACATATGTGGAAGTCAACGATGGAAAAGCTCTGTAACATCAACAAAGACAAAACCTGGAGCTGACTGTGGTACAGATCATCAACTACTAGTATGCAAACTCAAGCTAAAGTTGAAAAAGAGCAAACCACTAATGAATGCAGCAAAATATGACCTTGAGAATACACCACTGGAATTTAAAGACTGCCTGCAAAATCGATTTGCTGCTTTAGATACAAATGACAGAGCTCCGGAAGAGTTATGGAATGACATCAAGAAGGTTGTGTTGGAAGAAAGCAAGAAGTCTCTACAAAAGGTGAAAAAGCAAAAACGGTCAAAATGGATGACGGAAGAAACTCTGAAAATTGCCCAGAACCGCAGAGAAGCTAAAGCCAGAGGAGAAAGAAAGACAATCACAGAACTCAACAGAGATTTCCAACGTGCAGCAAGACAGGACAAGGAAAAGTACTACAATGACGCAAGGAAATAGAAGCAGAAACTATTAGAGGAAGAACAAGATCGGCTTTCCTAAAGCTACGAGAGTTAAAGAAAATGTTCCAGCCTCGAATTGGAATGTTACAAGATGCTCAAGGTTCTATGTTGAATGATGCTGAGAAGATCAAGAAAAGGTGGAAGGAATATACAGAGTTTTTATATGATAAAGATCAAGTTGACCAACAGCCGTTTCAACCTGTACCTTATGATCGGGAACCATTGGTGATGAAAGAAGAAGTTGAAGCAGCATTGAAAACCTTATCAAAGAACAAAGCACCAGGCATTGATAGCATTCCCATAGAAGTATTGCAGCAATCTGATGCAGCTGTTACCGTACTCACAAGACTCTGCCAAGAAATATGGAAGACAACATCATGGCCAACTGACTGGAAAAGATCTGTGTTTATACCAATATTAAAAAAGGTGATCCAACTGACTGTGGAAATTATCGCACAATCGCTCTGATCCCACATGCCAGCAAGATTCTACTGATGATTATTCAAAAGAGACTACAACCATACCTGGAACAAGAACTACCTGAAGTGCAAGCAGGGTTCAGGAAAGGGCGAGGAACGAGAAACATCATTGCGGATGTGAGATGGATCCTTGAAAAGACTAAAGAATACCAAAAGGATATCTATTTGTGCTTTATCGACTATAGCAAGGCTTTTGACTGTGTAAACCATGAGAAACTCTGGGCCACATTAAGAAGCATGGGTATACCAGAACACCTGATCGTTCTCTCTTGCGCAATCTGTACATTGATCAAGAAGCAACAGTTCGAACGGAACAAGGAGAAACAGAATGGTTTAAAATAAACAAAGGTGTAAGACAAGGCTGCATACTTTCCCCCTACCTGTTTAATTTATATGCAGAACAAATCATCAGAGAAGCAGGATTGTATGAAGACAACAGAGGTGTGAAGATTGGTGGAAGACTCATCAACAACCTTCGTTATGCTGATGATACCACATTACTGGCTGAAAGTGAAGATGATCTGAAACATTTGCTTCTCACAATCAAAGAACATAGTCTCAAAATGGGCCTGCACCTTAATGTAAAGAAGACAAAGATCATGACAACTGGCATAATCAACAGGTTCATCGTTGAAGGAGAAGAAATTGAAATTGTGAACAACTTTAACCTACTTGGATCAACTATCAATAAAGAAGCAACAAGCAGTCAAGATATCAGACGACGCATTGCTCTTGGCAGAATGGCTATGAAAGACCTAGATAAGATTCTCAAGAGCAGAGATGTCTCTCTCCATACAAAGATTCGACTTGTTCAAGCCATGGTATTTTCAATAACATCATATGGATGTGAAAGCTGGACAGTGAAAAAGATAGACAGGAAGAAAATTGATGCCTTTGAATTATGGTGCTGGCGGCGAATACTGTGTATACCATGGACTGCCCGAAGAACAAACCAGTCGGTACTAGAGGAGATCAAACCTAAGCTTTCTTTAGAAGCTCAGATGACAAGACTTCGACTTTCATACTTTGGACACATCATGCGAAGAGAGAGATCATTAGAGAAAGACATTATGCTTGGCAAGATAGAAAGTCAACGCAAAAGAGGAAGGCCAGCAATGAGATGGATCGATACAATAACAGCAGCTACGGGTACCAGTCTGTCAACAATGAGCCGCCTGACTGAAGACCGAACACAATTTAGAATAGCTATCCAGAGGGTCGCCATGAGTTGACTCCGACTCGACGGCACTTAACAACAACACTCACCTGTAACAGGTGTTCTCCAGGAGCAGCAGGAATCAGTCCTCACATATGGGGTGACATCGACGTTGATGGAGCCCCTGCAGGTGACATCGATGTCGATGGAGCCCCTGCAGAGCATTTCCCCAGCTTTCTATGAAAGCCTTTGGGAATAATGCACGCATGCGCGGTCCCCTTCCCGCCTAAAGGTGCCATCTTGCTCAGTCAAATGACATAGCTAAAAATCAGCACACAAAAAAATAAAATAAACTATGTACAACTGCAACTCCCAGGGGAGGAGGGAGGGCTGTGAGGACTGATTCCTGCTGCTCCTGGAGAACACCTGTTACAGGTGAGTAACTACTCTTTCTCCAGGACCAAGCAGGAAGTCAGTCCTCACATATGGGTGACTCCCAAGCTCTGGGCTACCAAGGAACCCAGGCTGAACAAGAGAACTCCCTCTAGTCCCAGCATCAAAGAAAGGCTTTTCACTGAAAGAACCTCCACCGGTAGCCCAACGGAGGGCTGGAGGGCAGGAATTGCCTAAACCTCAAAGACATTCCAGAGTACTGCCTGGCCAAAAGCACTCTCCCTACGGGACTCCCTCTCCAGGCAGTAATGAGCTGCAAAGGTCTGGCTTGAGGACCAAGTTGCAGCCCTGCAGATGTCTGCCAACGGTACAGAGCGGAGATGAGCTACTGAGGCAGCCATTGCCCTGACACGATGGGCCGTGACCCGACCCTGCAAGGGAAGGTCAGCCGCCCTGTAACCCCAGGTGATACAGTCAGCCACCCATATGGACAAGGTACGCTTGGACACAGCTAACCCCAAATTATTAGGGTCAAAAGAGATGAAGAGCTGAGTAGCCCTTCTATGTCCTTGTGTACGGTCAAGGGTATGCAGGACCGCTTCAGCCTGGCTTGCATGAGGCCTAGGGAAGAATGTTGGAAGAACCACCTCCTGGTTGAGGTGGAAAGAGGAGACAACTTTAGGGAGGAACTTTGGATGAGTCCTAAGGACTACCCTGTTCCTATAGAAGCGGGTGTAAGGCCTGTCACAGACTAGGGCCTGAAGCTCACTCACCCGTCTGGCCGAGGTTAAGGCTACTAGGAAGAGTGTCTTCCAGGAAAGGAAGCGGAGAGGACAAGTAGCCATCGGCTCAAAAGGTGGGTGAGTCAGTTGCTGCAAGACCACATTCAACTCCCACTCAGGGGCTGGAGGACGGACAGGGGGTTTGAGCAAGAGCAAACCTCTGAGAAACCGGGACACCAAGGGGTGAACCGATAGAGAGTGTCCTTCCACCAGTGAGTGGTGAGCTGCTAGAGCTGAGAGGTGGACCCGAACAGAATTGGACTTAAGGCCCTGATCGGATAAGTGCAGCAGGTACTGAAGCACCACTGGTATAGTACAGGAGAAAGGATCCTCTGTACGCCGCTGACACCACACAGAAAACCTCTTCCACTTCAGGGCATAGGTTTTTCTAGTGGACTGCTTCCTAGAGGCCAGGACGACCTCTTCAACTTCAGGAGGTAGGCCCCAAGGAGCCAAAACTACCCTTGTAGCTTCCAGGCCATCAAATTGAGAGATTTGAGATTGGGGTGCAGAAGAGACCCCTGGTCTTGAGAAAGAAGGTTGGGCTGCAACCCTAGAGGTAGTGGAGTGTCCACTGCCAGCTGAAGCAGAAGTGGGAACCAAGGCTGTCTCGGCCACCTGGGGGCTACCAGAAGGACCGAGGCCTGGTCCTTGAGAACCTTGAACAGGGTTCGGGCCACCAGAGGCGTGGGAGGAAACGCATATAGGAGGCCTTGGGACCAGGAAATCAGAAAAGCATTTGCTGCTAGTCTCAGAGATGCAGTTGCCTGGAGCAGAACTTGGGCAGCTGTCTGTTCAGGGGGCTGGCAAAGAGATCTATGGATGGAAGTCCCCATCTCAGGAAGATCTTCTGAACTACCAAGGGATGGAGCTGCCACTTGTGGGGCTGCAGAATTCTGCTCAACCTGTCTGCTAGGCAATTTTCCTGTCATCAAATGAAACAAATCCCTCCAGGCAATCTCAGGCTATGATCTTATCTAGATATGTACCACATAATTTAATTTAATGAAAGAACTGTGGTACATATCATTGACGAAATCTGCAGAATAGTGCCCATTTAGAGTCTGAGACCGGAAGTTCTTTCATTAAATTAAATTAAGTGGTACATATCTAGATAAGATCATAGCCTGAGATTGCCTGGAGGGATTTGTTTCATTTGAAGACATATTAATCTACCCTCTATAGACTGACCGAATAGTACAGGTAATTTTCCTGGCCAGGGAGATAAACCGCCTTGAGCAAAATGTTGTGCCTGAGCGCAAACAAGCAAAGGTCCTGCGCCTCCTGACAAAGGAGCCTGGACCCAGTGCCTCCCTGTTTGTTCACATAAAACATGGCTACCTGATTGTCTGTTTGCACTAAAACAGACTGGCGAGCCAGGGTTTGAGAGAAAGTCTTGAGGGCTAAGCGAATAGCCCGAAGCTCCAGTAGATTGATCTGCTGCTGGGCCTCCCAGGGAGACCACAGGCCCTGGGTGCACTTGCCCAGACAGTGTGCACCCCAGCCCTGTAGGGAGGCATCGTTGGTCAATACCACTGTGGACCCAGGTGGCTGAAAAGGCATCCCTTTTAGTAAGTTGGGGGGATGCAGCCACCAACGTAGGGAGTGCAAGAATGGTCTGGACACCCTTACTCTGTCGCTGAGGCTCCCTGTGGCCTGCGACCACTGACTCCTGAGACACCATTGCACAGGCCTCATATGAAGCCGGGCATTGGGAGTCACATGTACTGTCGAAGCCATGTGGCCGAGAAGCCTCAGGCAGAGCCTGGCGAAGACCAGTGACCTGCTGAGAAACTGGTTTGCCAAGGTCATCAGTCTTTGGGCCCTGCCTTCTGGCAAGAAAGCTTTCGCCTGCAGAGAGTCTAGGCTTGCCCCTATGAACTCTAAGTTTGGGAGGGGAGCAAAGTGGACTTTGCGAAGTTTATGACAAACCCCAGATGCTGGAATAGAGAAATCGTTTGGAGGGTGGCTTGCCTGGCCTCCTGGCACGTCTGACCCCTGATGAGCCAGTCGTCCAGATAGGGGAAGACAAAGATACCCTGATTTCTCAAGTAGGCCGCCACCACTTCTAGGCATTTGGTAAAGACTTTGGGGGCGGAGGTGAGGCCAAATGGCAGCACTCTGTACTGATAATGGTTTCCTCCCACAATGAATCTGTACTTTCTGTGGTCTGGATGAATGAGGATGTGAGTGTACGCATCCTTTAGATCTAAAGAGCATAGCCAATCTCCCTGCTGGAGGTAGGGCAGAAGTGTTCCAAGAGTAAGCATCTTGAACTTTTCCTTCTGGAAGAACTTGTTGAGATTTCTGAGGTCGAGAATAGGCCTGAGATCCCCTGTTCTCTTTGGTACTAGGAAGTACCTGGAGTAGAAACCGTGACCTTGTAGGTGGGGAGGCACAGGCTCCACCGCCTGGTCTCGTAACAGACCCTGGAGCTCCTGCAGGAGGAGGGCTGTATGGAGAGGAGGCCTTGGAGGCTCTCCTGGAAAATAGGGAGGAGGCAACTGATGAAAATGAAGCAGGTAGCCCTTGTGGACTATGCTTAAGACCCAGTTGTCCCCTGTAATGGGTGGCCACCGGTGGGCAAACAGGGCTAGGCGACCTCCTGTGCAGGGATGGGACAGCAGAGATGGAGAGGCTACGCTTTGGGAGTCAAAAACCCCCACCCTGCTGAGTGGGAGCAGGAGCCGGAGGCTTGGGGGCTTTCTGCCTACGGGGCCCATGTCCCTGCCCCTTGGCCTGCTGACCCTGTGGGGGAGCAGGGGAGGCCTGGTAAGGTGGGAACTGTTTGTAGGCAGATGCCTTCCTCGGGTAAAAGGACTTTTTACCAGAGCCCTTCTTCTTGTGTGAAGGGGCAGAAGTCTTTCGAGACAGCCTTGTCCTCGTGAGGTGCTCGGTCTCAAGCTCAGCAGCCTTCTCGGCCATGGGCTTGCCAAAAAGGTTCTCACCTCGGCAAGGGACATCGACCAACTTGTCCTGAACCCATGGCTCGAGGTCCAATGACTGCAGCCATGCCTGGCGTCGAGCCGTGATGCCGGCTGCCGCAACACGGACCGAGGCCTCGAAGCCATTGTAGGCCGCTCGGGACAAGAACTTACAGCATTCCCGGATCCCAGAAGACAAGGACTTGAACCTCTGCAAAGGTTCCCCGGAGAGACCAGCAGAGAACCTGGCAAGCTCCTTTGCCAGGTCCCGCAAGTACATGCCCATGTACAACTGGTAAGACTGGACACGGCAAGCAAGCATCGAGCCCTGGAAGCACTTTCTACCGAACGCATCCAGGTTCCGGGCCTCCCTGCCAGGGGGCACCGCGGAGTGCATCTTCTGACTTTTCAGACGATGCATGGCCGATTCCACCACCATGGAATGGTGCGGTAGCTGCGCCTTTTGAAACCCAGGGCTCTTAAAGAGTCGATAAATGGAATCGACCCGCTTGCTCAGAACTGGCACCGAGGCCGGTGCCTCCCACATCCGGAAGAGGAGCCGTTCCAGCATCGGAGGAACCGGCACAGTAAAGGCCTCCTTTGGAGGAGAGTCATACTGGAGGGCCTCGAGCTCTTCGGCTCGAGGCTCCTCCTCGGGATCCACCGGGATCGCCAAAACAGTGGCCATATCCTGCACGAACTCCGAGAACTGGGTATCCTCCGGAGGGGACCTACTCCGGGGCTCAGACTGCGGTGAGTCAGATGGGATGCACCGAGTCTTGAAGGTATCGGGGGACTCCTCATCCTCCGTCTCCCAGGTGGACTCATCCGAAGAGGAGTCAGGCTCCGACTGCGCGGGGCCCGGCAGCACCCGCCCCGACGCCGAAGGCACCGGCGTCGACGCCCTCAGTCCCGACCTGGAGGTCGAGGGTGACCGTGACCAAGGACGACCTCAAGCCTTCATGGTCTCGAGTATCGGCTCGGTCTCCGGGGTCAACTTCGACGTTGATGTCCCGGTGGTCGGGGCAGATACGCCAGCGAGGCTGGCCATCAGCACCCGCTGCTGATCCATGAAGGCAGACAGTCTGCACTCCAAGGCTGTCAGCCTGAGACCCAGCTCAGGAGACTCAGCAGCTACGGACTCGGGCCCCGGCGGCACCGGGCCCGACGTCGGCTCCCTGGGAGGAGAGTCCTCGAGGACAACAGGACTTACGTGTCCAGCAGACTCCGGCTCCACTCGAGGTGCTTTTGACGGCTTCTCCTGTTCCACGGGCCCGGGACGGCGGTCGGGGGTCCAAGACCTAGCCCTCGAGGAGCCAGGGACCTCCGACGACGATGCCCTCGCGAGCCGCTTCTTCCTCTTTTTCTCCCGCTCGGGGGACCCCCTCTCCAAGGAACCCCGACGATGCTCGGGGTCAGACTCCCGAGACGTCGAGGCCTCAGACGAGGTCCAGGCTTGGCCGGAGGCCGAATCGGAGAAAAGCCTTTCCTTTTGGTGCTGACTACTTCAAAGTGCCTTAGTGGACATTTTTCCACACGGTCCACAGATCTTAGGATCATGATCAGGACCGAGGCACCGAAGGCACCGAAGGCAGCAGTCGTGTGTGTCGGTGAGAGACATTAGTTTCTTACACCGATCACACTTCTTAAAACCACTGGAAGTCATCGGGAAAAAAAGAGTCCCCGCGAGGTCAAAGGACCGGCCTTCTAGGGAAAAGGAAAAAAGGGTGCGAACTCCAGCCACGAAGGGCAAAAACCAAAAAAATAAGATCAGGCTCGATACCGGTGTACCGAACCCAGCAAGAAGAGGAACCGGCGTCGAACCGGAGAAAAAAACGTGAAGAAATCGCAAGGAATTGACGAAAAAATTGAACTATTTTCCGGATGAACTAGGACACGCGTCCAATGGGCTCCACGGAAAAAGAGAAACTGAGCAAGATGGCACCTTTAGGCAGGAAGGGGACTGCGCATGCGTGCAGTATTCCCAAAGGCTTTCATAAAAAGCTGGGGAAATGCTCCGCAGGGGCTCCATCAACGTCGATGTCACCCGCAGGGGCTCCATCGACATCGATGTCACCCCATATGTGAGGACTGACTTCCTGCTTGGTCCTGGAGAAAGTAAGACTAAAAGATTTCTACATCACTATAATCTAGTTCCAACCGCCAGGCACATTAGGAACTACTACAAACACTGCCCATTTAGAACCCATAGCAAACCTGCCGTATCATAACAGCACTACCAGGACTCACAAAGCACCATACTCTACCAATCAAAAGGCAACACGGCAAATATTAAACCAATACATTTCAGAGAATAACAATACATGACCTACTGGGGAAAAAGAACAAGTGGCAATGTCAAATAGGAATTACATAAACAGAATAACTCAGCTCAGTCACACATGCAGAACATAGACCATCACCAAACAAGGAATCACAATTTAGATACAGGAAGACAATAATTAAACTGGGAACCCCAAAAGCCAAACTTGGAATGTACAACAACACTGTAGAAATAAAACTATACATTAATTTCCTTTTGTACTAAACAAACAGACGTTTATGATGCACATTTCCCAGAGCTGACATATTCCAGTTAATAAATTCAAAATAAAGAGATATTTTTCTACCTTTTGTGCATTTTTTTTTTTAGTTGCAATTGCTCCAGCCACTTTCTTCTGGTTTCTTCGTGTCTTCTGCTAACTCTCCATCGTCTGCAGTCCATTTGTTCTTTCTCCTCTCTTCTAGTTTTTTTCCATTCTCTCTCTACATCTGCTTTAACATACTAATCATTCTCCTTTTGCTCATTCCTCATTCCTATTTCATCCACTCAAATTTTACCCCTCCATCCTCAATCCCCACTTTCCCAATACCCAGCCAATTGTAGATTTTCCTTCCCTCCCACACAAAATATTTTCCCCTCTCCATTTCACTCTCCCAGCCCCATCCCATTCTAATCCTCCCCCAACATCAGCTCCCTTCTAGTTCCAGCCCACCCAGCATCCGCTCCCTTCTAGTCCCAGCATCAGCCCATTTCCAGTCCTAACCCCCCATCAGCCATTTCCAGTCCTATCCTAGCCCCACCATCAGCCCATTTCCAGTCCTAGCTCCCCCATCCATTTCCAGTCCTATCCGAGTCCCTCCATCAGCTCATTTCCAATTCCAGCCCCCATCAGCCCATTTCTAGTCCTTTCCTAGCCCCACCATCAGCCCATGTCAAATCCTAGCTCCCTCCACTCAGCCCATTTCCAATCCAAGCCCCCCATGAGACAACCTCCAGTTTTAGCCCCTCCATAAGTCCATTTCAATCCAAGCCCCCACCACAGCCCATTTCCAATCTTAGCACCCCCCAACAGCCCATTTCCAGTCCTATCCTAGCCCATCCATCAGCCCATTTCCTGTCCTATCTCCCCCCCCCCACTCAGCCCATTTCCAGTCCTAACTCCCTCCACTCACAGCCCATTTCCATTCCAAGCCCCCCTCCCCATCAGCTATTTGCAGTTCAAGCCCCCCTTCCACTCAGCCCATTTCAATTCCAAGCCCCCGTCCCCGTCCCCATCAGCTATTTGCATTTTAAGCCCCCCCTTCCACTCAGCCCATTTCCGGTCCTAGCAACCTCCCCATAGCCCATTACCAGTCCTAAGCCCATCAGCCCACTTCCAGTCCTAACCCCATCACCCCATTTTCAGTCTTAGCCCCCCCCCCATAGCCCATTACCGGTCCTAACCCCCCCATCAGCCCACTTCCAGTCTTAACCCCCCCATCAGCCCATTTCCAGTCTTAGCACCACCATAGCCCATTACCAGTCCTAACCCCCCATCAGTCCACCTCCAGTCCTAACCCCCCCATCAGTCCATTTCCAGTCCTAGCCCCCCATAGCCCATTACGTCCTAACCCCCCATCAGCCCACTTCCAGTCCGAACCCCCCATCACCCCATTTTCAGTCTTAGCCCCCCCCATAGCCCATTACCAGTCCTAACCCCCCATAGCCCATTACCAGTCCTAAGCCCCATCAGCCCACCTCAAGTCCTAACCCCCCATCAGCCCATTTCCAGTCTTAGACCCCCCCAGCCCATTACCTGTCCTAACCCCCAATCAGCCCACCTCCAGTCCTAACCCCCCCATCAGCCCAACTCCAGTCCTAACCCCCCCATCAGTCCATTTCCAGTCCTATCCCCCCAATAGCCCATTACCAGTCCTAACCCCCCATCAGTCCACTTCCAGTCCTAAACCCCCATCACCCCATATTCAGTCTTAGCCCCCCCATAGCCCATTACCAGTCCTAACCCCCCATCAGCCCACTTCCAGTCCTAACCTCCCCATCAGCCCATTTCCAGTCTTAGCCCCATAGCCCATTACCAGTCCACCCCCCCCCCCCCATCAGCCCATAGCCCATTACCAGTACTAACCCCCCTCCCCCCCATCAGCCCAGGGAAAATTAAAAAAAAAACTGGCTGGTACCACTGCCGCCGCCGCTGTGGCAGCGGCAGAATCAAGTGTCCCGCGTCCCCCCCCTCCTGTCCGGCAGAGCCCTCCCCAAGTCAGTCCCTTCGGTGCGGGCTTTTCAGAGCCACAGAGAGTTTCTCTCCCGCGGCTCTGTTAAGCCCACCGGGGCTGATGGGAAACAGGAAATGCCTATTTCCCATCAGCACCGGCAGGCTTAACAGAGCCACCAGAGAGAAACTCTCCCTTCGCAGCTCTGAAAGCCGTGTCGAGGGGAGTGACTCAGGGAGGGCTCTGCCGGGCAGGAGGGGGGAGGGGGGCGCGGGACACTTGATTCTGCTGCTGCCACGGTGGCAGCGGCAGCAGCCAGTTTTTTTTTTTAAATTTACCTTTTTAATGCAGAATGTTGTTTGTGCTGGGCCCTGTGCAAACAACATTCTTGCTCAATGGACGGGCCGGCCCTGGGTTTGGTAAGTACAGTTGTATGAGTTAGGTCTGGTAAAGAACATCACTTATTCACTTAAATTTAAAAGTAATCAGTATTCTAAAATTTGGGGCTGCTACTTGGTATGGAGGGGCAAAATGGTTGTAACACAAGTGTCTTCAACCTCTTTCAGTGACAATGAGGGTTATTTTACAAGGTTTATTTGTGCTTTGGAGATCTGAAGATGTGTACAACATGGATGCTAAAATCACGGACACACTGCCGGTTGCCATTCCACAAATGACGATCATAGACTACTACGCTGCAGGGACGTCCAAATAAGCACAGGGGTGTTGTGGAGATACTGTATGTCCAGGGAGTGGCAATGTACTTACACAGAAATGTCAGAGATGTTTTCAGGCACGAATAGACATCAGGAAAGTGCTTGTTTTCACCTTAAAATGTCCTGAGAGTGCTATTAAACATCTTGGTTCTGAAATGCTATCCTGGGGACACCTATATAGATGTTTAAAACATGTTCATATCCGGGCACTTCCACGTTTCCAAAATCGTGCCTGCTTGTTTTTCAAAAAGTCTGGCTTTGACATCCCAGATTGCACTTGGACATCCCATATAATTTCCTGGATTACGATTCTTACATGTATAATTGCCAGCCTTTATGTATGGAAGCTGTGAAATTTGGTATTTAGATGTGTAATGGCTTTCTTCATAGGTGAAGGAGATGTATTCTGTCACTCAGGTGGACAGGGTGCACTTACAGACCATGACCCAAGCCTGTTGTGGACAAAGGAGATGAAGAGCTGTGAGGAGCGGCAATGGGTTTTTGTCCGCTCGAGATAGAAGGCCAATGCCCTCTTACAATCAAAAGTGTGGAGAGCGGCCTCCACCTGATTCATAAGAGGTCGGGTACAAAAGGTAGGAATGACCATCTCCTAGTTCAGATGAAAGGGGGGACCATCCTAGGCAGGAACTAGGGGATGCGTGCGCAAGACCACCCTATTCCTGTGAAACCTGGTGTAAGGATCATGTGCCACCAATGCCTGCAGCTCACTAACCTTGCGGGCAGAGGTGAGCAACACCAGGAAAACCACTTTCCAAGAGAGGTATTTGAGGTGACACGAAGCCAGTGACTCGAAGGGGGAAGCCATAAGCTTAGCCAGAACCACATTCAGATCCCAGCCCATCGCCTAGGGATGAATGGGAGGCAACATGAGCAAGAGACCCCCGCATAAAGCAGCTCACGAGTGAATGGAAGGGCAGGGGTTGCCCATCCATAAAATGATGGTGCACTGCCAGAGCACTTGGTGCACCCTCACCGAGTTGAATTTCAAGCCCACTTGGGAAAGGTGCAGCAAGTACTGTAACACCTTTGGTACTGAAAAGGAGAAGGGGTTGATATTCAGATCCGTGCATCAGATGGAGAATCGATGCCATTTGAAGGCATATGCTCAGTTTGTGGAATCCTTGCGGGACACCAGGAGGACATCTTCAACCTCCCAGGGCAGATGAAATTGGCCAAGGGCTACCCTTTCAGCAGCCAGGCCATCAGGGCAAGGGACCTAAGGTTGGGGTGCAGGAGGGAGCCGTCCTCCTGCGATATCAAGTCCCGTGCATAGCCAAGGGCAATCAGCAGCGCCCAAGAGAGACGGAGCAGCAGGGGAAACTATGGCTGCTGGGCCCACCTGGGGGCTATGGGGATCACAGAGGCCTGATCCCGTTGAATCTTGAGAAGAGTCTTGGAGACCAGAGGGGTCGGAGGGTAAACCTAGCAGCCCCTTGCTCCATCACGAGAGGAATGAGTTTGCCAATTTATTTAATTTATTTGTTTATTTAAAAGGATTTATATCCTGCTTTATCCTTGAATCAAAGCGGTTTACACTGCAAACAAATCAATTTGGGTGGTGCGGGGGTGTTGGCATGCAGTGATGGTGAAGGTAGTGTACATGGGTGTGTGGGTAGGTACATCTTGATTGGAGTGCAATATTTACATGTTTGAGCTATCTACAGTGGGTTATATACAAGTAGTGGGGGGGGGGGGAGCTGTCGCAGGGCGGGGAGGGTATACTGCGTAAATATTAGAGTCACGTAAAGTCACCGTATTGCTCTGTGTAGAGAGTTGTTTTGAGTGATTTTCGGAAGTCCTTAATATCAATCATTGACCTTAAGCTGGCGGGGAGGGAGTTCCAAATGGGATATAGCTCTCTTTGAAGTGGTCTGCCTCATTTTGGTGAATTCTTTGGGGGTTGTGATGGTGTTCGTGGTACCTCTCCTTCTGGGTCTGAGGCTGGAGTCAAAGCTGAAGATTGCCTGCAGACTGTCCGTTGAGATGTCCTGTTTTATTCTGAAAAGATTCAGTATGTTTTTGTAGCGAATGCGAGACTCTATTGGAAGCCAGTGTAGGAGGTTCATAATGGGGGTGATGTGATTATGCCTTGTGGATCCGGTTATTATTCGCGCAGCTGTGTTCTGTGCCAACTGTAAGGGTCGGAGTGTGTGTTTTGGTAGGCCAAGGTAAATTTGGTTACAGTAGTCCAGGATCGGTGTGATGATGGCTTGGCAGACCGTTCTGAAATGTTCTTGGGAGAGGATTGGCTTGAGGCATCTGATGATTCTCATCTTGAAGTATACATTTTTGACGGTTCTGCTGATCTGGGACTGGAGGTTGAGCTCTCTGTTGAGGGTGATTCCGAGGTATGTTATCTCTGATTTTATGGGTATTGTGACCTTGTTGAGTTTGATGGTAGATGGGGGGTGTAGGTGGTGTTTCTGGTCATTAGTAGAGCTTCTGTTTTGTTGTAGTTTATTGTCAAATTGTTTAGTAGTAGCCATCTAGTCATTCGTTGTAGGCAGTCTGCTATTTTTGTGTAGTCTGGGTTGTCCAGGTTAATCGGTGTGTATATCATTATGTCATCTGCATAGATGGAATATCGTAAGTTGTGTTCCTTGATGATGTCGCAGATGGGCTGTATGTATAGATTAAATAGCAGTGCGGAGAGGGAGGATCCTTGCGGTACTCCCTGTTTGGCTGTGAATGGTCGGGAGGTGTTGGGGCTGCATTTGACTTGCAGCTGTCTGTTTGTGAGGTAGGAGGTGAACCAGTTTGAGGTGGTGCCATTTAGTCCTATTTGCTGGAGTCTTGATATGAGGATGTTGTGGTCTACTGTGTCGAAAGCTGATGAGATATCCAGGAAAATTATGATGATGCCTTTTTTTATGTTGTCAATCACTTTGAGAAGGTTGTCAAAGAGGTGTATCAGGAGAGTTTTGACACTGTGGTTTGGGCGGAACCCGTGTTGAGGTTGATCTAGTGGGGCATGGTTGTTGATGTGTTCCTGTAGCTGGTGTTGTACCGTCTTCTCGATGATCTTCGCCATTAGGGGGAGGCTAGATATAGGCCTGAAGGCAGCTGGGTTGTCTTTATTGATGTGCATTTTTTTGGGATGGGGTGGATAGTTGCAAGCTTTAGTGCATCCGGCATTGTCCCGAGGGTAAGGGAATTGTGCACTATGTTGTGGATACTTTTGATAAGTTTGTCCTTTGCTGATTTGATCCATGCACTGGGCATGGGTCAGTCGGGGTGGTGCTGGTGTTCAGCTTAGTGATTATTTGGGAGATCTGCTCCATTGACGGGATGCAGGGGCCGGCACTGATGCGGGGCCGGCATTGCTGGGACTGGTGAAGAGGTCGAGTGTAGGAGAGCCCCTTGTGAGGAACAGGTGGCATGCCACTCGAGACTTCAGCCTCCACTCATGGGGTTGAAGAACTCAATTGAGGTGATCCGTGAGGATATTCTTCTGTCCCAGAAGGTACACCGCCTGAAGGAGCACACTACTCTCCTGGGAGGTTCCGGAGGCAAATCACCTCCTCACACAACAGGTAAGACCCAATGCCTCCTTATTTGTTGAGATAAAACATCACTACTTGATTGTCCATCTGAACCAGAACTACCTGGTTCTATAAGTGGTGCTGGAATGCTTGCAGAGCATATGCAATGGCTGTGGGTTCAAGTTGATCTGATAGAGACTGTCACCCACCTACTTACCCCGCTAGGAGGCAGCCTAGGGGACTTTCAGTGGGGCCTCTTCTTTAATGTAGCTGGGGCTCTTTTAAGGCCCCCTGGGAATTATCTCCCACTAGCCGTTCTAAAGGTTGTAGTTGTGACGAGCAGCCAGGCTTTTTAGTAAGAGGTATTTTTATTATCCCTTTCCGGGTGGATTCTTGCACGTGAGAAATTAACAGAAACAGACCATGTTTTTCTGGTACAAATAAAAATACTACTGGAACCAAAAGCGCTTCATTTCAGCTTAACTCAAAATATAACAGCTACTAAATTTATACAGGTAGTTTTCAGAAATCCTTTTTCTTTAAAAGGTTATCTTCTTAGCACAGCTTAACATAAGGAAGACATCATTAGCCAGGGTCAAAGCACATTCCATTTGAGATACCTCTGTATTATCTTCAGCTAATTCAAAGTCCATTGCCTCGTAGCTTCCCTGGTTGCTACTCTCTGAACAGCTGTGTCTCCTTTCTTGGCTGTGCAAGCTTCCGTCTTCTGCAAGACTTCCCTTCCCCCCTTCACCAAGGTAGGATGGGAAGTTACCGTATTTCTCACAGTCTGCCCCTAGGGGACCCAACCTTCCTAGTTGTGTATAGGGAAAACTTATGCTTCTAAGGCCCTCTCTATTACAGGCTTTCAGCCAGTCCTCAGGGAGGATTTCTCTCGAGCTTTTACAGCATGGAAAGTCAGCGTTGATACTTCTAAAAGCAGGCTTCTTACTGCCTCTAGCCACTGGCTGGTTCTTAAACAGGTAAGTGTCCCTTCTAAACCCCTTACTGTTTTCTGGGTACCTGTTAGCAGAAGGACCGTCTCTCAAGGGTTTCTCTTTCCTGCTGGATTGAATTCCTCTGTGATTCTTTTCACTGGCCTCTTGCTCCGTGCTTCCTAGCACCCTGCAATTGCCCTTGGATATTCTTTCCTTAGGAACTTTATTCAAACTCCAATGAGAAGTATTCTCCTTTTCTGCCCCAGCTGTTGTAGTATCCTTGATGTCTCTCTCCTCTGAGAAATCCCAGTTAGCTCCTCTCTCTGAGAAATCCTGCTTAGTTCTGCTCTCTGGAAAATCTTGCTTAGTTCTGCTCTCTGGAAAATCTTGCTTAGTTCTGCTCTCTGAGAAATCCTGCTTAGTTCTGCTCTCTGAGAAATCCTGCTTAGTTCTGCCGGTAAGTGACTCTGTATGCATTTTAACTGCGTCACTACCTGCATTCTGTTGGCCTTGCCCTGCTCTCAGCTGCCTTTCATTAACTGATTGAGGATGAGGTAATCCTTTGCAGGAGCACGTTCTACCTCTGGTTACCTTTGTTTTCCATGGTTGCTTATAGCAACCCTGCAGCATGTGCTTGGATCTGTCAGCTTCAGATCTACCTAGCCCTGCCCTTTCTGTTTCCATAGGTAATTCCTGCTCTACCCCGTGACAAGACACTTCTCTGCCAACCAGATGCCCTGGGTGCGTAGACCGCCACAGTGGGCCCCCTAGTCCTGTTTTGAGGTGCCTGTTGTGAGGGTCACCTGAGGGGATGATGGGAAAGAGACTGAAAAGGCATCCCTGCCAGGAAGTGCCGTGATATCTACCACCAATCAACGGATATCACCAGTAATGGGGTCACCTAGACCTGGTCATGGAGGTGGCCCATTGCCTGTGCCCATTGGTTGCTGAGGGTCCACTAGGCCGGATGCATGCAGAGGAGGGCATCGGGCATGACATCCATGGTTGAGGCCATGTGTCCTAGAAGGCGCAACAATCATGCGGGCTGATGCTGTTGTGCGACCCTGTAGGTCATGCACCAGAGTTGCCATGTGCCAAGCATGAAAAGAAAGGCCTTGGCCTAGACCATGTCCAGGAGGGCCCCTATGAACACCAGGCACTGAGCAAGCTGCAGGTGGGACTTGGAATAGTTGACGACAAACCCCAAGTGCTCCAGGATGAGGATGGTGCGACGTCCCGCCTGATGGACCTCGACAGCAGAGCTGCCCCTTATGAGCCAGTCATCCAGGTAGGGGAACACGAACACTCCCTGGAGGGGTAGGTGAGTGATGACCACCACCAAACACTTTCTGAACACCTCCATTTTCAGTCCTAGCCCCCCTATCAACCATTTCTGGCCAAGCTGAAAACATACCTCTTCGATGGCACTTTTTGATCCTGATTTGCTTAGTCTCCTATGTGTTTCCATACCATTCCCCTAGATGCATCCTTGTCCTCAGCTTTTGTGCTGTCTGTCTTGACTAGATTGTAAGCTCCGATGAGTAGGAACCATCTCTTACATGTGTCTGTACAGCACTATGTACGCTTTGTAATGCTAGATAGTGCTAGGGAGGAGTCTGCTGTCTTGGTACATGTCGGTACCAATGACATAGGAAAATGTGGTATGGAGGTTCTGGAGGGTAAATTTAGGCTTTTAGGTAGGAAGTTGAAACCCAGAACTTCCAGGGTAGCGTTCTCTGAAATGCTTCCCATTCCACGCGCAGGACCCAAAAGGTAGGCAGAGCTCCGGAGTCTCAATGCGTGGATGAGACGATGGTGCAAGGATGAGGGGTTTGGATTTGTTAGGAACTGGGGAACATTCTGGGGAAAGGAGGGGCTCTTCCAAAGGGATGGGCTTCACCGTAACCGGGATGGAACCAGGCTGCTGGCATCAACCTTTAAAAAGGAGATAGAGCAGCTTTTAAACTAGATAACAGGGGAAAGCTGACAGTCACACAAGAGCGCATGGTTTGGAAGAATGTATCCTTGAAGGATACTACCAAAAGCAGAGAGGTTCCAAAAAAGAGTAAAGTAGCCCAAATGCCCTCGAGTATGGAGCAGACAGAGCGTAAAGATCCCAAATTACCCATGCCTACCAATAGCCAAATTAAAATGAATAAAATAAAGTTTCTAAAATGCTTGTATGCAAATGCTAGAAGTCTAAAAAATAAGATGGGAGAGTTAGAATATATAGCACTAAATGAGAGGTTAGATATGATTGGAATCTCAGAGACATGGTGGAAGGAGGATAACCAGTGGGACACTATGATACCTGGGTACAAACTATATCATAATGATAGAGCTGATAAAATTGGTGGAGGGGTTGCGCTCTATGTTAGAGAGGGCATTGAGTCAGACAGGATTAAAGTTTTACAGGAAACAAAATTTGCTGTAGAATCTCTATGGATTGAAATTCCATGTAAAAAGGGGATGACGATGGCAGTGGGGGTGTACTATCGAACGCCTGGCCAGAATGAACAAATGGATGATGAAATGCTCAAAGAAATCAAAGAAGCTAACAAAAGCTACAGCACAGTAATAATAATGGGTGATTTCAATTACCCCGGTATCGACTGGGTCAGTATCACGGCAGGACATGCTAAGGAGATAAAGTTCCTATATGAAATAAATAACTGCTTCTTGGAGAAGCTGGTTCATGAACCAACCAGAGGGGAAGCCATATTAGACCTAGTCCTTAGTGGAACACCAGATCTGGTGCAAGAGTTAAGGTTGTTGGGGCCACTTGGCAATAGTGATCATAGTATGATCGCATTTGATCTAATTAATGGAGAAGGGATGGTAAGGTAATCCACAGTACTACCTTTTAACTTTCGAAAGGGAGACTATGATAAAATGAGGAAAATAGCTAAGAAAAAACTAAAAGGAGCAGTTGCAAAGGTTAAAGACTTACATCAAGCTTGGGTGTTGCTGAAAAATACGATCTTGGAAGCCCAGACCAGTTGTATTCCACGCTTTAAGAAAAGTGGAAGGAAGTCCAAAAAAACTGCCAGCATGGTTTAAAGGTGAGGTCAGAGAGGCTGTTGTTGCCAAAAAAGCATCTTTCAGGAAATGGAAAAAAGAGCCAAACAAGGAAACCTGGAAACAGCACAAGCAGTGGTAAGTTAAATGTAAGGCATTGATAAGGCAGGCAAAGGGAGAATTTGAGAAGAAGCTTGCTGCGGAAGCAAAAATGCGTAATAAAGACTTTTTCAAGTACATTCGTAGCAAAAAACCTGTGAGAGAGTCAGTTGGTCCATTAGATGATAGAGGGGTTAAAGGGGCACTAAGAGGCAAAAAGGCGATAGTGGAGAGACTGAATGAATTCTTTGCTTTGGTCTTTACTGAGGAAGATGTAGGGATGTTACGCATCACTGAAGTGGTATTTAAAGTTGCGGAAGAATTGAAGGAAATATCGATATATCGGGAAGATGTATTACAACTATTAGATAAACTGAAGAGTAGCAAATCACCTGGGTCGGATGATATACATCCAAGGGTGTTGAAAGAACTGAAATATGAGATTGCAGACCTGCTATTAGTAATCTGTGAACTATTATTAAAATCATCTGTAATACCTGGAGATTGGAGGATGGCGAACGTAACACCAATTTTTTAAAAGGGTTCCAGGGGTGATCCGGGAAACTACAGACCGGTGAGCCTGACGTCGGTACCGGAAAAAATGGTAGAAACCATCATAAAGAACAATTTTGCTGATCATGTAGATAGTCATGGCTTAATGGGAGACAGCCAACATGGCTTTAGACAAGGAAGATCTTGTCTTACTAATCTGTTATGTTTTTTTTGAAGGTGTGAATAAACAGGTAGACAAAGGTGGGTCGGTTGATATAGTGTATTTGGACTTTCAGAAAGCCTTTGACAAGGTCCCTCATCAGAGACTTTTGACAAAACTAAAGAGTCATGGGATAGGAGGCAGTGTATTATTGTGGATCAGGAACTGGTTAAAAGACAGAAAGCAGAGGGTAGGGCTAAATGGCCAATTTTCCCAATGGAGAAAGGTGAATAGTGGTGTACCTCAAGTATCTGTGCTGGGTGCGCCGCTTTTTGACATATTCGTAAATGACCTGGAAAAGGGAATAATGAGTGAGGTTATCAAATTTGCAGATGACACAAAACTATTTAAAGTTGTTAAAACCCAAGAGGATTGTGGAAAATTGCAAGAGGATCTTGATAAATTGGAAGACTGGGCATCAAAATGGCAGATGAAATTTAATGTGGACAAGTGCAAAGTTATGCACCTAGGGAAGAACAACCCAACTATGGTTACACGATGCAAGGTTCCACATTAGGAAAAATATTTACGCGTCATTGTGGATAACATGTTAAAACCTTCGGCCCAGTGTGCAGCGGTGGCCAAGAGAGCAAATAGAATGCTAGGTATCATAAGGAAAGGAATGGAAAATAAAACGAAGGATATTATAATGCCTCTATATTGTTCCATGGTGAGACCGCACTTTGAATATTGTGTGCAATTCTGGTCGCCGTATCTTAAAAAGGATATAGCGTTATTAGAAAAGGTTCAGAGAAGAGCCACCAAAATGGTAAAGGGGATGGAAGGATACCCCTATGAAGAAAGGCTAAAAAGGTTTGGGCTCTTTAACCTGGAAAAGAGACGGCTGAGGGGAGATATGATAGAAGTCTATAAATTAATGAACGGAGTGGAATGGGTAAACGTAGATCGATTATTTATGTTATCAGAATATAGAAAGACTTGGGGACATGCAATGAAGCTACAGGTTAAACTATTTAAGACTAATAAAAGAAAATATTTTTTCACTCAACGTATAATCAAACTCTGGAATTTGTTACCGGAGGATGTAGTAAAGGCTGTCAGTGTAGCTGGGTTTAAAAAAGATTTAGACAAGTTCCTATCGGAAAGGTCCATAAACCATTATTAAGAAAGGACCCAGGACATCAATACTTGACCCAATACAAGCATTGTGGAACCTGTATCTTTTGGGGAAACTACTAGGTACTGTGGTACTGCAGAGCCTATGCAAACAGAAAAAAAGGTTTTAAATTCAGAAAAAAGATTCCAACACCAGATGCGACATTACGAGGAGCCAGATAGGGGGAGCAAGAGAGACCTTCCAAGGCCTAGAGAACCGCACCCCAGAGCTTGTGATGTGATGCCGGCCAACAGCCAATCCAGGAAAGGGGGAGTTCCTTTTAAGAAAGGCTGGGAAGTTGGAAATAAAAGAGGAAGAGGAGAGGAGAAGGAGAAGAAGGAGTCTTGGCAAAGAGACCCGAGAGGAAGGAGTTCCTGGCAAGGAGACACAGGGAGTCCGGTGCAGCAAGATACCAGGAGTTCTTGGCAGAGAGACACTGGGAGGAAAGGTACCAGGAGAGAAGCAGAAGTCAGAGGTTTATCTGATGAACCAGTACCAGCAGACTCAGGACCCTGTGGAGGTTACCAGAAGGGTGGGGAAGTCATTGCCATAGGAGGTAACACTCCTTATTCAAGGAGAAAGAGGTATGGGTGTGAAAGAGAGATAACTCCACCCGAAGGCCAGCTGGACAGTGGGAGGCCTGCTACTCGAGTAAGGCTGAATTGCAGCAGGACTAGGCCTCAAACCTCAGCTCACTGGGATAGGCCTGAAGAACAAGGTAATCCACATTTTTATACTTCTAATCGTTATAACCTGGTGACACAGGGAGCACAAGGAGCAAGGGTGTGCTCGCCTTATCAAGCTGTTTGTAAGACAAGACACAAGCTTTTACCAGATAAAAGACTGTTTAATACAAGGCACCAAGACAAAGGAAGGTATTCTCATAGCAAGCATTCGTATGACCGAGGCCCAAACCTAGGCCCAGAACATTGGAGGCTGATACAAGCTGTGTATGAAAAGCCCCAGCGTATTTCACCAGACTGCACTGATACAGAGTCACAGCTCTCAGACCCACAGCCCATGCAGGTGGAATTTATTGAGGACCCTTCTGAAGTGCCCATGGATTGTAGCTACTGTCAGGCAGGAAGCCTAGAATCCCTGCCTAGTGTATAAAGCAGGGCTCAGCAAGCAAAGACTGTGTGTTTTAAATGTATGAATTCCTGTGAAGATAACAGTGGATAAAGTAATCTGGTTATGTTTCTTTTCTACCTGAAGTAAGGTTTCTTTATGTTGACGTAGATTCCACTACCTGAACCATTGTGCATTAAGGGAAATAAAAAGCCTTTCTTTCCCTACCCTTGGACTTTGTGTTTACTTGAAGCTTTGGTACACGGAAGGCCACTGGGAACAGAGATACCCAGACCCCGCATACAAGAACCAAACTCAAACTAGAAAAATAACTCATGTCCACCTGACCTGCCTTAACCACCTTTGACCACTAGGGCGGCGGTGCGACAGTACGTATGACCTAGATTGGCCACTGTTGGAAACAGGATACTGGGCTTGATGGACCTTGGTCTGACCCAGTATGGCATATCTTATGATCTTATGTTCTTATGTTCTATACAAATGATCAATAGTAGTAGTAGCAGGAGAATAAGGGAATCAGGATCCAAATGCAGCCTCGAGGAGGTGGGTCTTTAGCCTGGATTTGAATAGGGCCAGAGAAGGAGCCTGGTCTACTAACTCAAGTAGTTTGTTCTAGCATATGAAGCAGCAAGATGGAATGAGTGGAGTCTGGAGTTGGCATAGAGAGAAGGGTACAGATAAAAGGGATCTGGCAGAGGAGCAGAGTTCCCAAAGAGGGGTGTAAGGAGTGATAAGAGAGGAAAGGTAGTGAGGAGCTGCAGAATGAATACACTTAAAAGTCAGTACGAGAAGTATGAATTGAATGTTGAAACAAATAAGGAGCCAGTGAAGTGACTTGAGAAGAGGGGTGAATGAGCATTGTGAGACTGGCGGAAAATTAGTCTTGCGGCTGAGTTTGGAAGAGACTGAAGGGGAGAGAGATCTGGGGTCTTAGTAGTGTGTTCAGAAAGGAATGGACAAACTTTACTGATGTTATAGAGGAAGAAACGGCTGTTTTAGCTATCTGTTAGATGTGTTCAGAGAAGGAGAGAGAAGAGTCAAAGATGATCCCAACGTTGCGAGTTCAGGAAACATAGAGAAGTAACACAAGAACATAGTATATGATGGTAGAAAAAGAACAGTATGGTCCATCTAGTCTGCCCAGCAAGATGACAAGAGTAGGTGCACATGCTGCTCCATGCAGGTCACCCCTCCACATGCCTTTGTTTAGGGGTATACCCACTGCTCTCTGCAAGTCACCCCTTTTTGTTGAGATATAAGATATAGTTATGTTTATTTTGATTTTGTCCTGTTGCTATAAAGGAATCCACTGTGTCTGTCCTATGCCATTTTGAATTGTCACTGTATTTGCCCCCACCACTTCCATCGGGAGGGCATAAACGTTTATACATAAGATGTGCTAGTTTATATACGCTCTTTTTTAAATGCCTGTTTGATCATTCATTTATTGATTTACCTTATCTCCCTGTTCATTTCTGCCTCTTAATTATAGTATGTTTTGAGTATTTATTCTTTTAATTGAATTAGTTTTTTAAATTATTTATTGATATATGTTTTATTTATGTTTTTCTTTATGCATATCTAACCACACAGAGTGTTTGACCCCTGAGGAAGTCTCTCGACGAAACACAGCTCATGTAGGGTCTTTGTGGTATTGGTATTCCTGTTTTTCTATTGTTAACCCATGTGGTCTTAATAAATATTTTTTGAGTATTTCGCCTCTTGGTGTGTCCTTGGACCTTTTGGCACGTGCTCTTGTGCTCTTCGTTGGTTATGCCCTCTGTTTATTTATTTATTAGCTTTTATATACTGCACTATTTAGTATCAGAGCAGTTTACAGTGAACATTAACAGACAAGCAACTTTACAGAGAACGAATAAAAACATCAGAACCGGTATCTTAACTTTAACAGGCAAAAATAGCAATTCTTGGTAACAAGGCAGGGCAGTAAATAACAAGTAAGTGGGTAAAACTAAACAAAGGGAAAGGGTGGAGGGAGAAGGGTGGTGGGGGAGGGGAAGAGGGGGAGGAAGGAGAACAAAGAGCAGCATCAAGTTCTTTGGTCGGTATTAAGAGAGTCCTTAAAGTATTATGTAGCTAGCATTATGGGAGACTTCATTATGTTATGTGGTCATAAGCCAGCTGGAAAAGATAGGTCTTTAAAGCCTTCCTGAAAGTAAAGAGGTCATTGATGATTCGGAATGAGGCAGGAAGAGCATTCCAAAGTGTTGGAGCGTATAAGGAAAAGGCTCGGTTTTGGCAGCTTTAGAGCAAGTCCTTATGATAGAAGGAGAGACCAGGGTATTTTTCATGTTAGATCTTCGTGTTCGATTGTCTGGGGTTAGTTGAACAATTGATGACAAGGAGGAAGCGGATAAATTGTAGATAATCTAGAATGTGAGAAGAAGAGCTTTATAAGTCAGACGGCTGGAAATTGGGAGCCAGTGTAGTTGCATCAGGATGGGTGAGATGTGCTCATACCTAGAGACACCCTGGAGTGATTGGGCAGCAGTATTCATGGCCAGTTGGAGTGGTTGGAGGATATATTTAGGGCTGCCATGAAGAATAATGTTTGCATATTTGAAATGCGGGAGGATGAGAGCTTGGAAGACTGCACGAAAATCTGAGGGGCCGAGTAGCAGGCGTAAGTGATGAAGGGTCCTTATCTTCTGACAGACAGCCTTGATAACATTATGTATGTGGGTAGACATGGACCACCAAAGAACAGCAAGCTGCCACGTGGGCAACCAGGAACCAGTCAAGAAACGTGGCAGGGAGTTCCAAAATTGCCTTTATTGTTCCACGGATCAAGTGTGCCTAAAACCCGACACAGGCCGTGTTTCGTTCACCACTTCCTCAGGGGTTAAGGGCTCACTAAAAAAATCCATAAGATTGTGTTCCCAGTTGGACCTGTTGTCGGCGATCCGTCAAATAAGATCTAAACCAATTGAGGGCAGAGTTCCGAATACCCTTCTGTTGTAGGCAGCCTAGGAGAAGGCTGTGGCTGATGGAGTCGAAGGCAGAGGCGATATCCAGAAAGATTAGGATGAATCCCTGCCTCTTCTTATCTATGCTGGAACAGAGCCTATTTAGGAGGGTTACAAAGAGAGTTTCCACTCCATGCTGAAGATGGAATCCATGCTGTTGTGGGTCAAGAGGGGCGTGGAGGTCGATGTGGTCTTGGACCTGTTTCTGGACAATCTTTTCTAAGATCTTAGTAAGGAAGGGTAGACCGGAGATTGGTCGGTATGAACTGATCTCAGATGGGTTTGATTTATTGTTTTTTAGCCGTGGTTTGATGGAGGCAGATTTAAGGGATACTGATAGAGAGCCTGTGGAAAAGGATAGGTAAACTATTCTAGAGATAGTTGAACTTAGGTTGGATCTTGCCTGCTTGATCCCGAAGGCAGGGCAAGGATCGGCCGGGGAGATAGAGGTGTTGATTGTGCTGATGATGTTTTCCACTTGTTCTGTCGAGTAAGGGTAGGAGTCACGAGTAGGTATAGGGGAAACACCAGGAAGGGGCGGTTCAGATAGGGACTCTTCATCATCGAGATTAACTGAGAGTGAGGTGATCAAATTTGCTTTACTCTGGAAGTGGGAGGCAAAATCGTCCAGGCTGGGGGTAATTGCTGGTAGATTCTGGGCAGCATCATTTGTAAGAGATCTAACAATACTGAAGAGCTCGCGAGGCTTGTTAAGTGAGCGCATAAGGGTGTTAGTATGGTATTCCCTTCTCTTGAGATAAACTGCTTTTCAATGTTCTTGAAGTTTAGATAGGTAAGCCACGTGGTCGATATCATGCTTGGAATGCCGCCAGTGTCGCTCCAACTTCCTGAGGAACAATAAGGAATCTTAGTACAGCTTCCCCATCTTTGGAAGAGAATTTTTTATTCATTTATACTCTTTAAGTATTTAAAGGTCTGAATCATATCTCCCCTGTCCCTCCTCTCCTCCAGGGAAAGGAAGAGTGCAGGAGGGAGGGTATTGAAGGGGAGGAATGGGAAACCCCCACAACATGCATACAATTCCCAGTGCCCCCCCCCCCCCCTTGATACACACATTTATTTATTTATTTATTTATTGAACAACTCTTTTATACCGCTCCTTCCAGCGATCAGGGGCGGTTTACATAGAACAATAACTTGAAGATACATAGAACATTGAATAGCATAATAACATAATTGGAACTAAAGGACTAATTAAGTATAACAAACTATATACATACTAGATGAATCTAGAACTATATACATCCCTGTATACTCTTAAGAAGAAGGTATAATGGTAACTGAATTTCTTGGCTATTTACAAGTGATACTCCTAATACCTCTGCTGACACAAAATACACACACAACCTTCTGTCACGCCCCCCAGTAGTTCCAATACTCAAATGGTCAATCGTATTGATTCTTGGACTCCTTCCGGAGTGGTAATCTTGATCAGTCAATCATCTAGATAGGGAAAAAAAAACACTTCTAGCATACGGAGGTACGCCGGAGGTACTATCTCATGGCATTTTGTGAACACGTGAGGCTCAGAGACTAGGCCAAAAGGCAACACACTCGGTACTGGAAGTGTTGCCCACCCAGGATGAATCCGAGATACTTCCTGTGAGTGGGATGTATCTGTATATAGGTATACACATCCTTCAGATCCAGGGAACATAGTCAATCTCCTTTTTGAAAGTAAGGAAGCAGGGTGCCTAGAGAAATCATTCTAAACTTTTCTCTTACCAAGTAGGTGTTCAGATCTCTTAGATCTAGGATGGGACAGTATCCCCCTGTTTTCTTGGGGATCAAGTAATACCTGGAATAAAATCCCCAACTTCTTTGCTCTGGTGGCATGAGCTTGATCACAAGATCTGACAAGAAGGCGGTGATTTCTTTCTGAAGCAAATCCTGATGCAGAGGGTCAAGGCTATGCACCCTCGGGGGGCAATTTGGTGGTAGTTCCAATAAATGTAGTTTGTAACTGCTTTTGATGATCTATAGAACCCATGAGTCTGAGGTTAGGAGGGGCCAACTTTGTGCAAAAAGAGTAAGCCTTCCCCTGATCTGAGGGTTTTCTACTGCGGTTATTGTAACAGTGGCTATGCTCCAAAGGAACCATTCAAAACTCCACCCCAGGTTTTGGCTGAGGAGCCAGCAGTGCCTTCTGAGGCTTCTCTTGACACTGTTATGGCAAGGGGCCTGCTTGGGTTGAGAGGTCTGTGGCCCAGGAAAGTACCTATGCCTACAAGGGTAATATGTCTTTTTCTGGTCTCCACTTTAGTGCCTCCTATGATAGGAGGCCTGCTCAGACGTGCACCTGGAGAGTCTGGTAAGAGTGACATGCTGCTTTTCAATATAGCTATTCTTCTCTTCGACCTGTTCACCAAAGAAATTCTTTCCACAGTACAGGACCTCCACCAGCTTGTTCTGTACTGATTGTTCAGGCCTGATGACTGAAGCCAAGTGAGTCTCTGGGTGCCAATACCTATGGCAGCATTTCTGGATGCCATTTCGAAGATATCATAGTCACTCGGACCATGAGTTTCGAGCAATTTTTGCCATGAGCCAATAGGGAACAATACTGATCCAATTTCTCTGGAGGAAGAAACTGGGTCTGATCAGCCAAGTCACACATGATGTTCTTCAAGAACATGCCCATGTAGAGCTAGTAAGAGGCCACGCAGGCTACAAGCATGGAACTCTGAAAACATCTTCTCCCTAAAGCGTCCAATGTCCGAGCCTCCCTCCCTGGAGGTGCCGAGGAATGAGTCTTGGTACTCTTGATTCTCTTTAGGGCAGATTTGACCACCAAGGAATGAAGAGGAAACTGATGCTTTTTGAACCAGGGAGCCTTCTGAACTCTGTACATGGAATTAAGCCTTCTATTAAGCAGAGACACAGAGAGGGAGTTCTCCCACATTCTCATCTGCACTCTCTGCAGGATGCAGTGCACAGGCATTGTCTGCCTTCTTAGAGGCCCAGGAATACTGCAGGTGAGGTCAGAGAGGCTGTTGTAGCCAAAAAGCATCTTTCAGGAAATGGAAAAGGTAGCCAAATGACAAAAAATGGAAACAACATAAGCACAGGCAAGTTAGATGCAAGGCATTGATAAGGCAAACAAAAAGAGAATTTGAGAAGAAGCTTGCTGTGGAAGCAAAAATGCATAATAAAGACTTTTTCAAGTAAATTCGTAGTAAAAAAAAAAAACCGTGAGAGTCAGTTGGACAATTACTAGATGACAGAGGGGTAAAAGGGGCACTAAGAGGGGACAAGGCCAGACTGAATGAATTCTTTGCTTCGTCTTTACTGAAGTAGATGTAGGGAATGTACCCATGACTGAAGTGGTATTTAAAGGTGATGCACTGGAAGAATTGAAAGAAATATCGATAAACCAGGAAGATATATTACAACTATTTGATAAACTGAACAGTAGCAAATCACCTGGACTGGACAAGGGTGTTGAAAGAACTGAAATATAAGATTTCAGACCTACTATTATTAATCTGTGAAGTATCATTAAAATCATCTGTAGTACCCGACGATTGGCGTTAAGTTGGCCATTCGCCAATTTTTAAAAAGGGTTCCAGGGCTGATCCGGGAAACTACAGGCCAGTGAGCCTGACATCAGTACCAGGCAAAATGGTAGAAACCATTATAAAGAACAAAATTACTGAACATGTAGATAGTCATGGTTTAATGGGAGAAAGCCAACATGGCCTTTACTCAAGGAAGGTCTTGTCTTACTAATTTGTTATATTTTTTGAAAGTGAGAATAAACAGGTAGACAAAGGTGAGACAGTGTATCTGGATTTTCAGAAAGCCTTTGTCAAGGTCTCTCATGAGAGACTCTTGACGAACTTAAAAAGTCATGGGAAAAGAGGCAATGTACTATTGTGGATCAGGAACTGGTTAAAAAATAGAAAGCAGAGGAAAGGGCTGAATGGCCAATTTTCCCAATGGAGAAAGGTGAATAGTGGAGTACCCCAGGGATCTGTGCTGGGTCCGCTGCTTTTTAACATATTCATAAATGACCTGGAAATGGGAATAATGAGTGAGGTAGTCAAATTTGCAGATGACACAAAATTATTCAAAGTTATTAAAACCCAAGAGGATTGTGAAAAATTGCAAGAGAACCTTGACAAATTGGAAGGCTGGACGTTCAAATGGCAGATGAAATTTAATGTGGACAAGTGCAAAGTTATGAACCTAGGAAAGAACATGGTTACACGATGCAAGGTACCACAAAACTGAAATTGGACAAGGCCATGGGACAGGATGGGCTACATCCCAGGATACTGAAAGAGCTCAGAGAGGTTCTTGCAGGGCTGTTAAAGGATGTTTTTAATAAATTCTTGGAGACAGAGTAGTTACTCACCTGTAACAGGTGTTCTCCAGGAGCAGCAGGAATCAGTCCTCACATATGGGTGACGTCGGCGCCGACGGAGCCCTCGCGGAGCAATTTTCCCCAGCTTTCAAAGAAAGCCTTTGGGAATTGCAGCGCGCATGCGCGGTCCTCTTCCCGCCCAAGGGTGCCATCTTGCTCAGTCTGATGACATAGCTAAAAGACAGCAAAAAAATTAGCAAAAACGAAATCATAGAACTGCAACTCCAAGGGGAGGAGGGAGGGTTGTGAGGACTGATTCCTGCTGCTCCTGGAGAACACCTGTTACAGGTGAGTAACTACTCTTTCTCCAGGACCAAGCAGGAAGTCAGTCCTCACATATGGGACTCCCAAGCTTAAGGCTACCGGAGACCCTAAGCACAAAAAAGGAGCTCCCACAAGCTCAGTAGCACAGAAGGAAGGAATCTTCTCTGAGTACGCCCCCAACCGGTAGCCCAACATCCGGGATGGAGGGCAGGAGTTGCCTATACCTCAAAGAGATTACGGAGGACTGCCTGTCCGAAAGCACTGTCCCTGCGGGACTCCCTCTCCAGGCAGTAATGGGCTGCAAAAGTCTGGCTTGAAGACCAAGTAGCGGCCCGGCAGATGTCTGCCAATGGAACAGAGCGGAGGTAAGCCACTGATGCAGCCTTCGCCCTAACACGATGAGCCGTGACTCGACTTTCCAACGAGAGGCCGGCTGCCTCATAAGCCCAAGCGATACAGTCAGCAATCCAGATGGACAGAGTACGCTTGGAGACAGGGAGCCCCAACTTATTGGGGTCATAAGACACGAAGAGCTGAACAGCCCTTCGGTGCTCCCGCGTACGGTCAAGGTAGAAGGTTAACGCCCTCCTACAGTCCAGGGTATGCAGGACCATTTCAGCTCGGCTGGAGTGTGGCCGGAGAAAGAAGGTCGGAAGTACCACCTCCTGGTTGATGTGAAAAGGGGAAACCACTTTAGGAAGAAACTTAGGGTGAGTCCGTAGGACTACCCTATTCTTGTAGAACCTAGTGTAAGGAGGATCAGAGACTAGGGCCTGAAGCTCACTAACACGTCTAGCAGAAGTGAGGGCTACCAAGAATAAGGTTTTCCAAGAAAGAAAACGAAGATGACAGGTAGCCATAGGTTCAAAAGGCAGACAGGTAATCCGCTGTAAAACCACATTCAGATCCCAGTCAGGGGCTGGTGGGCGCAAAGGTGGTTTAAGGAGAAGGAGGCCTCTGAGGAAACGAGCCACTAGAGGGTGGCTGGAAAGAGGCCTGCCATCCACCGGCATGTGATGCGCAGAAAGAGCACTGAGGTGGACCCTGACCGAGTTGGACTGAAGTCCAAGATCGGAGAGGCAAAGCAAGTACTGCAAGACCACTGATATCGAACAGGAGAAGGGATCTAGAGACTGCTGAGCACACCAGACGGAGAACCGACGCCACTTCAGAGCGTAGGACTTCCGGGTGGAGGGTCGCCTGGAGGCCAAGATGACTTCCTCCACATCTGGAGGCAGCAGAAGGGGAGCCAGGACTACCTTTTCAGCAGCCAGGCCATCAGATGAAGGGACCGGAGGTTGGGGTGTAGGAGTGTCCCGTGATCCTGGGTCAGGAAATCGGGCTGAAACCCCAGAGGGAGAGGAGTGTCCACCGCCAGCTGCATCAGAAGCGGGAACCAGGGCTGTCTCAGCCACCGGGGAGCCACGAGGATCATTGAGGCTTTGTCCCGGAGAACCTTGAAGAGCGTCCGAGACACCAGTGGCATGGGAGGAAAGGCATACAGAAGGCCTGTGGACCAGGAGAGAAGAAAAGCATCCGCCGCAACTCTGTGAGGATGCGGTTGTCGAGAGCAGAATCGGGGAAGTTGCCGGTTGAGAGGACTGGCAAAGAGATCCATGGTGGGTAGGCCCCATTTGAGAAAGATGCGCTGGAGCACTAACGGATCCAACCTCCACTCGTGTGGCTGGAGGATTCTGCTCAGTTTGTCTGCCAGGCAATTTTCTTGACCCGGGAGATAAACAGCTTTGAGGAGGATGCCGCGGCTGACGGCCCAAGAGCACAGCTTTTGTGTTTCCCGACAGAGAAGGAAGGAGCCTGTGCCCCCTTGTTTGTTCACGTAGAACATCGCAACTTGATTGTCCGTCTGGACCAGCACAGACTGGTGAGAAGTGAGGTGGGAGAATGCCCTCAGAGCTAGGCGGATAGCTCTGAGCTCCAGGAAGTTGATCTGCTGGGCCGACTCCCAAGGAGTCCAGAGGCCTTGAGTACATGTCCCTTGGCAATGTGCTCCCCAACCCAGGAGAGAAGCATCGGTCGTCAGGACCTGAGAAGGCGGAGGAGACTGAAAAGCCATTCCGAGCACTAGGTTTGGCAGATGAAGCCACCATTGCAGAGAAGAGACCAGCGGGTCGGAGATCTGTACGGAGTCCGCAAGGCTTCCAGTGGCCTGATGCCATTGTGTGCGAAGGCACCATTGAGCAGGCCGCATGTTCAGGCGGGCATTGGGGGTCACATGGACTGTGGAAGCAATATGGCCGAGCAGTCTCAGAAATTGCCTGGCAGAGACCAGGGAATTGCTGTGAAAGTGGCTGGCAAGATCCATGAGCCTGTTTGCCCTGTCGAGAGGCAGAAAGGCACGCGCCTGAAGCGTGTTTAATCTTGCGCCGATGAACTCGAGATCCTGAGAGGGGAGCAAAGTGGACTTTGCGAAGTTTATGACAAAGCCCAAGTGCTGGAGCAGAGCCACAGTGCGGTGCGTGGCGTGAGTAGCCTCTTGGGAAGACTGTGCTCTGATGAGCCAGTCGTCCAGGTATGGAAATACAAAGAGGCCTTGAAGTCTTAGATAAGCCGCCACCACTGCTAGACATGTGGTGAACACCCTTGGTGCGGAGGATAGGCCAAAGGGTAGTACTCTGTACTGGTAATGATTGCCCCCCACAACAAACCTGAGATATTGTCTGTGGCTGGGGTGGATGAGGATGTGAGTGTAGGCATCCTTTAGATCCAAGGAGCATAGCCAGTCTCCCTGCTGGAGGTAGGGCAGCAGGATTCCAAGGGTAAGCATCTTGAACTTTTCCTTTGCGAGGAACTTGTTGAGGTTCCACAAGTCCAGGATGGGTCTGAGGCCTCCTGTTCTTTTTGGTATCAGAAAGTACCTGGAGTAAAAGCCTTGACCTCTCAGGTGGTGGGGCACCGGTTCCACAGCCTGTTCCTGAAGTAGACTTGCTAACTCCTGAAGGAGTAAGTCCCTGTGCAGAGGGAGTCTGAGAGGCTCCCCTGGAAAGTAGGAGGGAGGTACCTGGTGGAAGTGCAGAAGATAGCCCTCTTGGACTATGTGAAGCACCCAGGTATCTGTAGTGATGTTGGACCACCTGTGGGCAAAGTGGACCAGCCGGCCTCCTGTGCTGAGAGAAACCAGCTGAGGAGGAGAGGCTATGCTGATGAAGTCAAAAACCCCCACCCTGCTGAGCAGGGGCCAGTGGTGCAGGCTTGGGGGCTTGCTGCCTACGGGACCCATTACCCCGTCCCTTGGCTTGTTTACTCTGTTGGGGAGCTGCCGAGGCCTGGTAAGGAGGGTAGTGATAGGCAGCCGCCTTCCTCGGGTAAAAGGGCTTTTTCCCCGAGCCCTTCTTTTTCTGAGAAGGGGCAGAGGTCTTCCTTGAGAGACGAGTCCTGGTGAGAGTCTCGGTCTCGATCTGTGCAGCCTTCTCATCCATGGGCTTGCCAAAGAGGTTTTCACCTCTGCAGGGGACATCAACCAACTTGTCCTGCACCCATGGCTCGAGGTCGGATGACTGAAGCCAAGCCTGTCGGCGGCCACCGATGCCGGCTGCGGCTACTCGAGCCGAGGTTTCAAATCCATCGTAGGCTGCTCGAGAGATAAACTTTGAGCACTCCCGAATACCAGTTGACAAGGCTTGGAACCTCTGCAAAGGTTCCTCGGAGAGACCAGCAGAGAACCCGGCTATTTCTTTAGCCAGGTCTCGGAGATACATGCCCAAATAGAGCTGGTAGGTCTGGACTCGACAAGCAAGCATAGAGCCCTGGAAACACTTCCTACCGAGGGCATCCAGGCTTCGAGCCTCCCGACCGGGAGGCACTGAGGAGTGCATTTTCTGACTCTTAAGTCTATGCATGGCCGATTCCACCACCATGGAATGGTGCGGTAGTTGTGCCTTTTGGAACCCGGGGCTCTTGCGGACTCGATAAATGGAATCGACCCGCTTGCTTAACACCGGCGACGACGCCGGGCTCTCCCACATGCGGAAGAGAAGTCGTTCCAGCATCGGAGGAACCGGTACAATAAAGGCCTCATTTGGGGGAGAGTCATATTGGAGGGCATCGAGCTCTTCGACTCGAGGCTCCTCCACGGGATCCGCGGGGAAGGCCAAGGCTTTGGCCATATCCCGCACGAAGTCCGAGAACCGGGTATCCTCCGGGGGGGACCGTCTCCGAGGTTCGGACTCGGGGGAGTCCGATGGGACACACCGAGTCCGAAAAGAACCAGGTGACTCTTCGTCCTCGGATTCCCAGGCTGACTCCTCGGAGGAGGAGTCGAGCGGCTCCGGTCGGGCGGGCATCGATGCCGTTCGCCCCGACGCCGAGGGAGTCGGCGTCGACGACCTCGGTCCCGAACGGGAGGCCGAAGGAGACCGCGACCGAGGATCGACTCGAGCCTCATGGATTCGAGGATCGGCTCGGTCTCCGGGGTCGACTTGGACGTCGACGTCCCGGTGGTCAGGGCAGAAGCACCGGCGAGGCCAGCGATCAATGCCCGCTGCTGGTCCATGAAGGCAGTCAGACTGCTCTCCAAGGCTGTCAACCTGAGTCCGAGCTCAGGAGACCCAGCAGCCCCCGACTCGGGCCCCGATGGCGTCGGGCCCGACGTCGGCTCCTTCGGAGGCGAGTCCACGAGGACAACAGTACTCACGTGAGCGGGCGAGTCCATCTCAAGACGAGGATGTTTGGAAGGCCTCTCCATCTCCGAGGACCCGGGGCGGGAATCGGGGCTATGTGACCTGGCCCTCGAGGAACCAGGAGCATCCACCGACCCCGCCCTCGCGGGTTTCTTCTTCCGATGATGTTCCCGGGTAGGAGACCCCCGTTCAGAGGAACTGCGACGATGCTCAGGACCAGAGTCCTGAGACGTCGAAGCCTCTGACGAGGTCCGAGCCCGGCCGGAGTCAGAGAAGATACATTCCCGCTGATGCTGCCGACTCCTCAACGCTTTTGAGGACATTTTGCCACACGGACCACAGATCATCGGGTCATGATCGGTTCCGAGGCAGCGGAGGCAGTAGTCGTGTGTGTCGGTAAGAGACATGAGCTTCTTACACCGATCACACTTCTTAAACCCGCTGGCAGCCATCGGGGGAAAAAGGGCCCCTGCGAGGTCAAACGACAGGGCTGCCAGTGAAAAAGAAAAAAAGGACAAAAAAAATGAAAAATATAGAACGGACTCGCAACCGGCGTCGCGGGTCCGGGCGCGAGAAAAAAGACAAATAAAATCAACTTTTCTAGCGGGGAATTACAAACAACGTCTGTAGGGCTCCGCGGAAAAAAGAAGACTGAGCAAGATGGCACCCTTGGGCGGGAAGAGGACCGCGCATGCGCGCTGCAATTCCCAAAGGCTTTCTTTGAAAGCTGGGGAAAATTGCTCCGCGAGGGCTCCATCGGCGCCGATGTCACCCATATGTGAGGACTGACTTCCTGCTTGGTCCTGGAGAAAGGAGAAGTTCCACAGGACTGGAGAAGGGCTGATGTGGTACCTCTTTACAAAAGTGGAATTAGGGAAGAAGTGACAAACTACAGGCCAGTAAGTCTTACCTCGGTAGCGGGAAAAGTAATGGAAGCGCTCCTGAAAGAGCGAATAGTGGACTTTCTCAAAACCAGCAGGTTGCATGATCAAAGGCGACATGGCTTTACCAAAGGATGATCTTACCAAACAAATCTGATTGAGTTCTTTGACTCAGTGACAGAGAACTAGATCAAGGGCATACGATGGATGTGATCTACCTAGATTTCAGCAAAGCTTCTGATACTGTTCCTCATAGGAGGCTTATCAATAAACTTAACAGCTTGGGGATGAGTCCCGATGTGGTGAACTGGATCAGAAATTGGTTGATTGACAGATCACAGAAGGTGATGGTAAACGGAACTCACTTGGATGAAAGGAAGGTTATTAGAAATGTGCCCCAGGGTTCGGTCCTAGAACTGGTACGGTTTAATGTATTTGTGAGTGATATTGCTGAAGAACTGAATAGAAAGGTCTGTCTTTTGTAGGTGACATGAAAATTTGCAACAGAGTGGACTTCCCAGAGGGAGTGGATAACATGAGGAAAGATCTACAAAAGCTGGAAAAAAGGTTTAATGCTTGGCAGTTAAGATTTAATGTGAAGAAGTGCAGTGTTATGCACTTGAGAAATATAAATCCAAGGGAACTGTATGCGATAGGGGGCGAGAGGTTGGTGTGCACAGACCAAGAGAAGGACCTTGGAGTGATTGTTTCTGAGGATCTCAAGGTGGTGAAACAGGACGGTGGCAAAAGCCAGAAGGATGCTGGGTTATAAACAGAGAGGTATTACCAGCAGAAAGGAAGAGGTACTAATGCCACTGTACAAGTCACTGGTGAGGCCTCACTTGGAATATTGTGTTCAGTTTTGGAAACCGCATCTCGTAAAGGCTATAAAAAGACTGGAAACGGTTCAGAGGAAGGCGACCAAAATGATTTGGAGCCTGCATCAGAAGATGTATGAGAAGAGACTTGAAAGCCTAAATATGTACACTCTGGAGGAGAGGGGAGATATGATTCAGACCTTTAAATACTTAGAGTATTAACGAACAAACAAACCTCTTCCAAAGAGGGTGAAGCTGTAAAACTAGAGGGCATAACATGAAGCTGTAAGGGAGTAAACTGAAAGGCATTGTCAGGAAATACTTTTTCACTCAAAGGGTGATGGATGCTTGGAATGTCCTTCTGATGGAAGTGGTAGGCAAATACAGTGACTGAATTCAAAGTGGCTTAGGAGAGACACAATGGATCCCTTTATAGCAATAGGATAACATCAAAATAAACATAACTCTCTTATATCTCAACAAATAGAGTTGATCTACACGGAGCGGTGGGTACACCCCTAAACAAAGGCATGGGGAGAGGTGACCTGCATGGAGCGCCAGGGGCACATACTCTTACCGCCTTGCTGGACAGACTAGATGGACCATACTGGTCTTTATTTGCTGTCATATACTATGGGAGGTGTTTACTAAACGGTGGTAGCAGATTCCGTGCGATATCGGAACTGCGGTGATCTACACAGAGCGGTGGGTACACCCCTAAACAAAGGCATGGGGAGAGGTGACCTGCATGGAGCGCCAGGGGCACATACTCTTACCGCCTTGCTGGACAGACTAGATGGACCATACTGGTCTTTATTTGCTGTCATATACTATGGGAGGTGTTTACTAAACGGTGGTAGCAGATTCCGTGCGATATCGGAACTGCGGTGATCTACACAGAGCGGTGGGTACACCACTAAACAAAGGCATGGGGAGAGGTGACCTGCATGGAGCGCCAGGGGCACATACTCTTACCGCCTTGCTGGACAGACTAGATGGACCATACTGGTCTTTATTTGCTGTCATATAATATGGGAGGTGTTTACTAAATGGTGGTAGCGAACTCCGTGCAATATCGGAGCTGCGGTCCCATTGATTTCAATGGGGCTGCAGCTCCAATACTGCACAGAGTCTGCTGCCGCCGTTTAGTAAACACCCCCCATGTTACTATGTAGGAACCACCACACAGGAAAAAGATTTAGGCGTCATCGTGGATAACACTTTGAAACCCTTAATCCAGTGTACAACGGAGGCCAACAAAGCAAATAAAATGCTAGGAATCATAAGAAAAAGAATGGAGAATAAGAAAAAGGATATTATAATGCCTCTATATTGTTCCATGGTGCAACCGCAGCTTAAATATTGTGTGTAATTCTGGTCGCCATATCTTAAAAAGAATATAGAGGAATTAGAAAAAGTACAGAGAAGAGCCACCAAAATGGTAAAGGGGATGGAAGGATACCTCTATGAGGAGAGGCTTAAAAGTTTAGGTTTTTTCAACCTGGAAAAGAGAGAGTTGAGGGGGAGATATGATAGAAGTCTATAAATTAGACTGCGCATGAAATGAGAGTCAGAAGCTGTAAAGATGTCTTACGCATTGGAACATGGAATGTACGAAGCATGAACCAAGGGAAGTTGGAGGTGGTCAAGAATGAAATGGAAAACGTACAACATGATCTGTTGGTATGTCAACGAACTGAAATGGACTGGCATCGGGCACTTTGCATCAGATGATCACATGGTCTACTATGCTGGAAATGAAAGACAAAGAAGAAATGGTGTTGCATTTATAATAAAGAAGAAACTTGCAAGAACTGTAATGAAATACAATGCAGTCAGTGAACGCTTAATCTCTATTCGTCTACGAGGAATGCCTATCAACACAACTATAATTCAAGTATATGCCCCAACAACAGCTGCAGAAGAGAATGAAATTGAATAGTTCTATGAACAAGTACAAGCTGAAATTGACAGAACATGCAAACAGGATATCCTGATAGTCATGGGTGACTGAAACGCAAAAGTTGGCAACAAAGAAGAAGGCAAAGTGGTTGGAAAATATGGACTTGGCAACAGAAATGAAGCTGGAGAAAGACTGATAGAATTCTGCAAGACCAACGATCTATTCATCTCAAACACCTTCTTCCATCAACACAAGCGGCGACTGTACACATGGACTTCACCCAATGGATTGTATAAAAATCAAATTGACTACATCTGTGGAAGTCAATGATGGAAAAGTTCTATAACATGTGATAAGGAAGCTTATCATAGTTCAGGAAGGAGCTATAATAGAGGTGAAGTGACTCTGAACAAGCAACCTGTCTGTTCTGGTAGAAATAATAAAACAGAATGTTTTCATAAAATACTACCAGTCCCAGAATGCACCAGGTTTCCAACAGCCATTAGAAGAGATGAAGTGGGGAAACGTGTGTTCAATCAGGAGGGCTATGAGGTAATCCCCAAGCACTCATCTCCAAGGGCAGGGCTTGATTCAGCACAGCTGCGCTGTGCTAGGGTGGAGCATTCATCTAAGCAGGATAAAAGAAAAGCTTATTCTACAGAGAATCATCAGAGGCATCTTGATCAGAAGCACCTGGATCATCCTGACCATCATCATCAGCAGAAGCCAGAGCTGACGGACAGAGAGAGCAAGAAACACTTTGGAAGAAAGAAGAGAAAAGCATTTGGGAGGTCTAAAGGAGTCCATAGCAGTATGTATACTGGGAGGCATTCCAGAGGCAAGCATACACCACTGGACTGGGGAAAGCCAGAGGAGTGGGGCTGCAGAGCCAGGAATCCCCGGACGGCACCTGTGAGGGAGACGGCTGCACTTGGAAGGGACCCTAAGACCAGTGCCAGAAGGTATGTGAAGAGAGATCCAGTGTCCAGGGATTTTGATTGGAAGGCTGGACATAAGAACTGGACTACATACTGGCCAGGATATTTAGAGAGGAACTCTAACAGCAATGGAAGCTCAGGTATGAACACTGATCTATGCCCTAGCTCTTCACTGGGAAGACAGCAGGGAAACAAGTATTGTCCTGAGAGTGTTCCATTGAGAAATTCCTCTGTGCCAATCCCTGATAGTGAACCTATGATAATTGAAGAAGGGGAGGATGGTGTAAATGGGGACTTTGAATACATGGATTGCTCTCTGTCTAAACTTCTGTGGTAATATGCTGTTACAAAATACAACAACCATCACAAAGAAATATAAACTTGTTCTTTGGTCTACTCAGAAAAGCTTCTGAGTAGGATTTGAGCCACGTAATAGAAAGTAAACCAGCCAAGAGGGTTTCAGCTGGTAATTGTTAGCAATTGAGCCTTGCCTAATTGCCTGTGAGCTCTGGAGGGACACTTCTGAGTGTGTGTGAAGATACAGGAAGATATCCCTGAAAAAGAACAGTTTTTTTTTATACTTTGTGGGTTTTGTTGGTTCTTTGAAGCACTGCTAAGAAGATATTAGCAGCAGCCTACAAAAAAGACCTTTCTGTTTCCATCAAGGTCTTTATGCTTTGATTTGATTGCTTAACAAGTTCAGCTGTTGTTTTTTCCTTATTTGTTTTCTAAGTATAATACTGAAAGCAAGTATTCCTTTTTATGTGCTACCAAGTATATCTGTGTTGGGAGAAATAACCCCATAAATAAAATATCTTCTTTGCTTTACATTCGAGCAAGCACAACTAATTTATTGTGAACGGCTGAGTCTGGTATGAATGGACTACATTTCCCACAATCCTTTGCGAGTCATATTAATATTTGCCTTTGCCAAGACTGTGGACATTCTCACCCAGCGCCCCCGTTTACAGATGGTGTAGTTTTTTTGGATTGCTTTTGCGCAAAGTATTTACATTGATTGGGGGTCTCCGGCCAGCAGGATTTGGTGGCATTGAGGGCCATAGTGGCAGCAGGCAGGATCAGTGGGCCGGACAGAGGCAGTGCGACTTACCAGGTTCGGCAGCAGCAGAAGGCGCTTCCAGGCAGCGAGTCAGAGTGGGTGGCAGCAGTGAGTGGCCCCTGTTTAAAGACGTTTTCTAGGTATACTGGGCAGGATAGCAGGAACAGATCAGCGGGACCTAATGTGAGAAGTTGAGGTTCATTGGGATAGGAAGCAGCACAAGGCAAGAAGCAGTTCCCAGAGGTTGAGCAGGGCCCTCTTTAAAAATGGGCCATAGCCTTGGGGCAGGATGCGGCACCGGAATCAGCGTGAGACTCCACGGGCTCAAGCAGGAGGGCCACGTTGGGGGAGAGTCATCGGGCTTTCAGCCCAAGCCGTGTGCCAGGCTAGTGTGCTAGTGATGGGGCAGGCTCAAACCAGATGGCGGAGACTTCAGTGGGGAGGGGGAGAGGGTAGGCATGATCGGAGAGCAACAGGAGAGGAGGTCTTAGCAGGCGAGGCCCCTGGGATAATGGATGGTGAATGAGGGGGGACTTGTTAATGGGTGAGGGGGAAGAGGACAGAATAGGCGTGGGAGAACGCCGGCAAGGGGAGTGATCAGGAAGAGGAATGCACTATCACTGAATGGGGGGTTGGTTCACGGGGCAGTGCCGTGGGAGCACATCTTGGCAGACAAGGAGGCTTAGGGGATGCACTTGGGAGTGTGGGGGGGAAGAACTACTGTGTGGGGTCCAGTGGGACCGGGGGTGCATGAGATGTGCATCAGGTGGGGGTCCTGGGTGAAAGGGGAGCTTGGAAGGGAAAGGAGCTTCGGGACATGGGGGGGACAGTTTTGTGGGGCAAGTGGGGGGAGTGGGCTACATTGGCCCTGGAGTGGACTGTCTCCATCATACCTGCTGGAGCTAGTGACTACCTTGCCTCCTAGCCAGGGATCGTGGATGCATGGGTGCCTGGTAAGCTGGAGTGATGGCTCCGGAGATTGGTTGCCATTTGGTGCCGTTGGACATGAGAGTAGTGCACATGGGAGTGCTACCTTCTGGGCTGCGGGGGTCTTTGTCTGTGAATTGGGGCAGTAGGTGTGATACGGCCAGTGATAGTGTTCCAAGTGTGATGCCTGATGGTCTGTATCTTTTACTTTCTACCCAGGTGGTGGCGGAGCTGATGACCAGAGCAGATTCTGAAGTGATGCCTTGCATGGAGGTGGAGGACTTCAGGGCACAGCAGCAACAAATGGGGACATCGGCACTGAAACATAGAAACATGATGACAGAAAAAGACCACATGGCCTATCTAGTCTGTCCTTCCATATCAACAACTACAACAGTCCACTTTTTACCTTTAGAGATCCTCTGTGTTGGTCCCATGCTTTTTTGAATTCAGTTACTGTCCTCATCTCTACCACCTCCACTGGGAGACTATTCCATGGATCCACTACTCTTTCCGTAAAGAAATATTTCCGCATATCACTCCTGAATCTATCTCCCTTCACCCTCATCCCATGTCCCCTTGTAGCAGAACTTGCTTTCAATTGAAAGAGGCTCTCTCCCTGAACATTTATGCCACGGAGGTATTTAAACATCTCAATCATATCACCTCTATCCCGCCTTTCCTCTAAGGTGTACATATTAAGATCCTTAAGTCTGTCCTCATATGCTTTATAATGAAGCCCACTAATCATTTTAGTAGCCACCCTCTGCACCGACTCCATCCTGTTCACATCCTTTTGAAGGTGCGGTCTCCAGAATTGCACACTATACTCCAAATGAGGTCGCACCAAAGACTTATACAGAGGCACTATCACCTCCTTTTTTCTGCTAGCCATTCCTCTCCGTATGCACCCAAGCATCCTTCTAGCTTTTGCCGTCACCTTTTCTACCTGTTTAGCTACTTTAAGATCATCAGACACAACCACGCCTAGGTCCCGCTCTTCTTTAGTGGACAAAAGTACTTCACCTCCTATACTGTATTGCTCCCTTGGATTGCTGCAGCCCAAATGCATGACCTTACATTTTTTAACATTAAATCCCAGCTGCCAAATTCTAGACCATTCTTCAAGCTTAGCTAGATCCCTCCTCATGTTATCTACACCTTCCTGGGTGTCTACCCTATTGCAGATTTTGGTATCATCTGCAAAGAGGCAAACCTTACCCGACAGCCTTCCGCTATATCACTAACAAAGATGTTAAAAAGAATCGGACCAAGGACAGATCCCTGGGGCACACCACTGATAACATCCTTCTCAGAGTGAGCTCTATTTACTTGTACTCTTTGTTGCCTCCCACCCAACCAATTTCTAACCCAAGCAGTAACTTTAGGGTCCATCGCTAGGGTGCTCAGTTTGTTTATAAGTCGCCTGTGAGGAACAGTGTCAAAGGCTTTACTGAAATCTAAATACACCACATCTAGAGCTCTCCCTCTGTCCAACTCCCTGGTCACCCAGTCAAAGAAATCAATCAGATTTGTCTGACAAGACCTGCCTCTGGTGAATCCATGCTGCCTCGGATCCTGTAATCTGCTGGACTCCAGAAACCTCACTATTTTCTCTTTCAGCAGCGTTTCCAATAATTTACTCACCACCGAAGTTAAACTAACCGGCCTGTAGTTTTCAACCACATCCTTACTTCCGCTTTTGTGTAAAGGCACCACATGAGCCTCTCTCCAGTCCTTTGGCACCACTCCCGACTCCAACGAGGCATTGAAAAGGTCAGTCAGTGGAGCTGCTAGAATGTCCCCAAGTTCCCTCAGTATTCTAGGGTGTATCCCATCCGGTCCCATCGCTTTGTCTACTTTAAGTGGAGCTAGTTTCTCACTAACACAGTCTTCTGAAAATTGTTCAAGATGTCCCTCGCTTCTGTTCCTATTTGTGGCTGTTTTCTGAGGTCCTGCTCCTGGTTCTTCATCTGTGAAGACAGAACAAAAATATTTGATAAGCAATTCCGCTTTATCCTTATCAGCTTCTACATATTCCCCCCCTGCACCCTTGAGTCTGACAATACCACTCTTGCCCTTCCTCTTCTCACTAATATATCTGAAAAATGTCTTATCCCCTGATTAGGTGTTAGCAGTTTCTAAACCTAAGGAGGTTACTAGAGTTCAGCAACCTATTGTGCTCAAGGAAAGGTCCCCTAAAGCACCAAAAAGAAAGTAACCTTGCTTTAAAAAATATACAAAAAACTAGAGCCCTGGTTAGGAAAGCCTCAACAAGGCAAGACACTGGAGCCTTTTATGCAGGCCTCAGCTGCACTCAAGAAATCAAGCCCACTAACTCTTGATTAGGTGTTAGCAGTTTCTAAACCTGAGGAGGTTATTAGAGTTCAGCAACCTATTGTGCTCAAGGAAAGGTCCCCTAAAGCACCAAAAAGAAAGTAACCTTGCTTTAGGAAATATACAGAAAATCCTTTTAAGAGCTCCCAGTCAGAGAGCTAGCAATGTAATATTATAAAAACAACCCCCCCCCCCCCCCGTCAAATCCTTACTGTTTGTTGATCTGTAGAGCCTGGTTAGGAAAGCCTCAACAGGGCAAGGCACTGGAGCCTTTTATGCAGGCCTCAGCTGCACTCAGGAAATCAAGCCCACTACCTCTTGATTAGGTGTTAGCAGTTTCTAAACCTGAGGAGGTTACTAGAGTTCAGCAACCTATTGTGCTCAAGGAAAGGTCCCCTAAAGCACCAAAAAGAAAGTAACCTTGCTTTAAAAATATACAAAAAATCCTTTTAAGAGCTCCCAGTCAGAGAGCTAGCAATGTAATATTATAAAAACAAACAAACAAACCCTCAAATCCTTACTGTTTGTTGATCTGTAGAGCCCTGGTTAGGAAAGCCTCAACAGGGCAAGGCACTGGAGCCTTTTATGCAGGCCTCAGCTGCACTCAGGAAATCAAGCCCACTAACTCTTGATTAGGTGTTAGCAGTTTCTAAACCTGAGGAGGTTACTAGAGTTCAGCAACCTATTGTGCTCAAGGAAAGGTCCCCTAAAGCACCAAAAAGAAAGTAACCTTGCTTTAAAAAATATACAAAAAACTAGAGCCCTGGTTAGGAAAGCCTCAACAGGGCAAGGCACTGGAGCCTTTTATGCAGGCCTCAGTTGCACTCAGGAAATCAAGCCCACTAACTCTTGATTAGGTGTTAGCAGTTTCTAAACCTGAGGAGGTTACTAGAGTTCAGCAACCTATTGTACTCAATGACAGGTCCCCTAAAGCACCAAAAAGAAAGTAACCTTGCTTTAAAAAATATACAAAAAACTAGAGCCCTGGTTAGGAAAGCCTCAACAGGGCAAGGCACTGGAGCCTTTTATGCAGGCCTCAGTTGCACTCAGGAAATCAAGCCCACTAACTCTTGATTAGGTGTTAGCAGTTTCTAAACCTGAGGAGGTTACTAGAGTTCAGCAACCTATTGTGCTCAATGACAGGTCCCCTAAAGCACCAAAAAGAAAGTAACCTTGCTTTAAAAAATATACAAAAAACTAGAGCCCTGGTTAGGAAAGCCTCAACAGGGCAAGGCACTGGAGCCTTTTATGCAGGCCTCAACTGCACTCAGGAAATCAAGCCCATTAACTCTTGATTAGGTGTTAGCAGTTTCTAAACCTGAGGAGGTTACTAGAGTTCAGCAACCTATTGTGCTCAAGGAAAGGTCCCCTAAAGCACCAAAAAGAAAGTAACCTTGCTTTAAAAAATATACAAAAAACCCTTTTAAGAGCTCCCAGTCAGAGAGCTAGCAATGTAATATAATAAAAACAAACAAACAAACCCTCAAATCCTTACTGTTTGTTGATCTGTAGAGCCCTGGTTAGGAAAGCCTCAACAGGGCAAGGCACTGGAGCCTTTTATGCAGGCCTCAGCTGCACTCAGGAAATCAAGCCCACTAACTCTTGATTAGGTGTTAGCAGTTTCTAAACCTGAGGAGGTTACTAGAGTTCAGCAACCTATTGTGCTCAAGGAAAGGTCCCCTAAAGCACCAACAAGAAAGTAACATCCAGCATCCTGTACAGTTCAGGTGGATGTCTTTGTCGACAGGTAAGCATACAGGCGGGGACCAGATTGCAGGGCTGGCAACAGGAGATGGAAGGAAGTCTAGAACCAAGCGCAAACATACGCACTAGTGTCGGCACGAATCAACTTCTTCATCCTCTACGTCATCGGGATCGTCTTCAGTAGCGTCTATGGAGGTGGCTAGGACCAAAAAAGGGGGAAGCATGCCTACTTTGGTTGCTTGCTCGGAACTATGGGAAGGGGTTCCACAGAAGCTACAGCACAAGATCAACAAGAGGAGGTATATAGATATTTTACGGCTACTTGAGGGTCGGAAGCATGCGGGGGAGAGCAGGAAGAAGCAGAAGGACAACAAGAAAGCTGGCAGGGTGTGGAAATTGTCCAAAAATATGCTTAATTGGACAAAGGCCTTTTTGAGACTGGCAAGTGTGTGGGGTCACTATTTTCCAGGGCAATACAGTTTGATGCTAGCATATGGTGATGCAATACTAGCAGCCTCTCAGGCTCACGAAGGATGGGCTTGGTTAAATTATGATGGGGATTTCAGGGATATGATAGAGGAGAATATACACTTGTCTTGGGGAACGAAGGATATTGACCTGTGGCTCACACAAATGTCAGCCAAATGAGGGTCAGTGAGCAGAGCGATGGCAGGGTCCAGGAGTTGACCCCTGGGGACACAGACAGGGAAACAATCCTTTCGGAACAAGGTGGGGAGCTTTGGGCCTCTCAGGGCCGGGACTGGGATCAGCAACTTGTGTTGGTGCTTCAATAAGTCATCCTGTCCTTTCCCAAACTGCAAGTTCCTGCATGCTTGTTCCTTATGAGGTGGCAGTCACACCGCAACCAAATGCAGCCAAAAAAGTGTAGCGGGGGCCCCGCCTCCTAAGTAGGGAGGCAGGGGTACAACTGACTCCAACTCCGTAAGGGTCGAGGCCTTGCAGCCCTGGCTTTTTCTTTATGGGGAGCAGGGAGCAGGGGGCAATTGCTGGAGGGATTTGAGCAGGGTGTTCTTATTCCTTTTTATGGAAGCATGTGGGACATGACGGCAAAGAATGCGGCGTCTATGCGGCACCTGGAGGAAGTAGTTTGGAAAAAAGTTGAGACTGAGTGTGCACTGGGCAGGATTGTGGGGCCCTTTGGAGAGTGCCCGTTATGGCCATTTATTATTTTCTAATTGGGGATGTGCTAGAAAGAAACCCAGAAAGTTTCGACTTATTCACAATTTATCAGTCCCGTCAGGTGACTCAGTGAATGGCCATATACCTCTAGAAGTTTGTACCATTTGGAATGCATCCTTTGATTCTTCTGTGTCCCTCGTGCGCCGTTATGGAACATGGGCACTCATGGCAAAGGTTGACATTGAATCCGCGTTTCGGCTTCTCCCTGTGCATTGATCAGCCTTCCCGTTATTGGGTTTCCAGTTCAAGGACAGGTATTATTTTGATAAGTGTATGCCGATGGGCTTCACCATCTCTTCTGCCTATTTTGAGTGCTTTAGCTGTTTCTTGCATTGGGTTCTGGTACAGGAGACGGGGTTGACCAGTGTGGTACATTATCTGGATGATTTCCTCTTTGTGGAACCGGCTAAGTCAGATTTGTGTGAAAGGCTATTAAAAACCTTTGTGGAGATGGCTAAGGAATTTGGCATGCCTCTGGTAGCAGAGAAGACTTTGGGTCCAGTTACGTGTCTCACCTTTGTGTGGATTGAGCTTGATTCGGTAGCCTTAGTAGCGCATCTGCCGAGTGATAAGGTGGATAGGTTACGAGGACTGATATCGGTGGTGGGATCGACTAACAGTCACGCTGCGGGATCTCCAGTCTTTAGTGGATTATCTCAATTTTGCATGTCGAGTCATCCCGATGGGGCACCCCTTCTCTAGGCGCTTGTCTTTGGCAATGGCTGGAGCAGCGAAGCCTCATCATCATATTCGAGTGTCTCCAAGTATGTGGGAAGACTTGTGGGTATGGGATGCCTTCTTAACAAACTATAATGGGTACATGGTTTTACAGCTGGCTGAAGTGTTCAATTCAGATCTGCAACTGTTCTCAGACGCAGTGAGTGGCCGGGGGATTTGGACTGTCATGCCAAAGGGCATGGGTGTGCAGAGGCCTGGCCAATAGACTGGCATGACTTGGGACTGACATGCAACGTCACCTTTTTAGAGCTTTTTTCTATCATAGTGGCTCTCGCGGTGTGGCCTGAGCATTTACGGAACCAGAGAGTAGTTTTCTGGTGTGACAACACAGCTGTAGTACAGACTATCAACCGAAAATCTCCCAAGTGTCTGCTTGTGGCAGTTCTGATGTGGTTATTTGTTCTCTACAGTTAAGACTCAATATGTCCGCTAAAGCTCGTCATGTTCCAGGTGTGCTGAATCGTATAGCTGATGCCTTGTCTCATTTTCACTGGTTCCAGTTCCATTTGCAGGCACCCAAAGCAGAGGTAATAGCCACAGCGGTCCCCGCTCATCTTTGGCAAATTGGGACCCAGATTTGATGGTGCTGTTGCAGTCCTCGGTGCTCCGGTGACTTGGATATCATACCTTCGAGGATATTGGGAGGTGGGTATCTTCATGACAGGTAAGGGCTGGTCAGGGGGTCAGGTTCCTGACCACTAGCTCAAATTATTTATTGTCCAGGCTAAGGCTGCGGGGTGGACCAAGGCGGCAGTTCAGTCAGTGTTGCCAGCCATCAGGACTTCTGATACATCTGGGAGGCAACGATCTTTCTGGATGGACTTGTAAACAACTCATTTGAGCTGCACAATGGGCTATTGCTGTCATATGTTCACTGTTGCCAGGTGTGATTATTGGATGGTCAGATATTGTTCCATGGTCTTCTTGCCAGCCACAACAGAGATTGTCCCAGGGTCTGGTGAAGGTTAATCACCAGATAGGATGGTGGGTCAAGCAGATTGGAGGATTCCAAGTGCAGCACCCATGGGCAGATGTCAGTTGTGCGGGTTTATACCACACGGATGGGGTTCACCTGTCGTCGGTACAGCAAGCTCTCCTATTGAATGACTGGCAGGAGGTCTTGGAAGTGGCTACGCAGCCGGGTCAGTTATGGTCGCTGCTTACCTCTTTTTTTTTTGGGGGGGGGGGGGGGGGCGACGCAAGGATAGTGGCACTACCTTGCACTGGTGGCGAAGTCCCAAGCCAACAGATGCTGTGTCAGTGGGGCCTAACGGCTGGCTTGAGGGAGTAAGCAAGCTTAGCTCCCAGAGGGGATGTGGTGGAGATCTCAGTGGGGATCTTTGCCCGGATTGGGGGAGGAGATTTGTCAGTCTTTGCTAATAATATGGTGAGGTTGGCAGTGGGGAGTGGGGGGAGAGAGGATGATGCACCACTTTGCTAATAATATGGCTGGTGGGGACATTGTCTGGTATGGTGTTATGGTTGGACTTTATATAAGGGAATGAGTTATGGTGGCTTGGGTTAGCTTGAGATATTGTTGTGCTAATAAAGCTGTAACCATGTTTGTTTACCAGTTATGGAGTGTTGTGTCATTTGTGGGTTGTAAATGGGGAGGAAAACGAATAAAGGGGAGGATGCAGGGGAAAAGTAGGGAGTGCCCAGAGAAGCTAGGTGTTCAGGCTACCCTGGTTACTGTGCTGCACATGTTGGGATGGTAAGTGGGTGGATTAGGGGTAGAGAGTGGCTGGGATAAGCGCCTTGAAGTCAGCATGCCCTGTGCTAACTGCAAGGCATGCCATTAGCGCAGATGCACTTACTGCCACTTCCATAGATAGAGGTAAGTGCACCCGTGCTACTTTTAGGCCACGTTAGAGAAGGGTGCACTGCTTTAAATGCGGGGAACAAGCTTTCCATGCCCCAGACAGTTAAGGCGGTAGTGCTGCACCTAATGTGCCATGGTTTTGAGCGTTCTAGACGTGTTAGGTTTTACATCATAGCTCTCTTTAGTAAAAGAGACTCATTACAACATGTCTCAAACATTTGAATCACTGAACACTATCTGAGGTATATAGTATCATAATACGCAGATAAAGTTTGCTGCAAATTAATGCAATATAGGACATTCAAAGATTTTGCTTCTCCATTTAAATAAGACAAAGTAAAATGTACGGTACATATTTTATATTTTAATAATACTTTAATAAACTATACACAAAACACCACTAAAAACCACAACATATTATATCTCTATAATATAGAAAAAACTGTATATGATTTTCCATTAACTTCAATTGAATTGTTGGAATTTCTCAAATATGGACTCAATAATATGTATACTAAGGCAGCAGATTTATTACTTTTATTGTAACAAAGTATTAGTTGTAAAACTGTAAAACAACAAAAACATTTTATTATGGCAAAACAGCATAGAACTCTGTTAAAAGAAAGATGAAAAAACAGTTCACTCATCAAAAAATCCTGTTCACTTACTTAAAGCAATAAAAAGTATCGAACAGAGGAGCAGAGATAGGACTGTGAGCCAAATTTACTGCCTGAATTATTCACTGATAAAAGAATCCTGGCATAGTGTGACTCAGTAATGAGAACTCCAAGGGCAGTTCAGGGGCAATCTCTCTGAACACAGATAAATCTTTTGTTTTTGGTTAAGCGATGGTAGCGGTATCTCATCCCAATGAGGGAAAACTCTGATTTATATTAATGTGCTTGAAGATCAGGTCATTAAAATGCAGTGCTCCAATACGGTAGAAAAGCAAATCTTCTATAAATTGCTATTGTTAATAAAAAAAATAGACATAAATAATAATGGGCTAGTTTTCATCAGTCTTGAGAGTTTTATTGTGTGCTTGTTTAGTTGTCTAGCAAAATACCAGCACATTCTGACTCCTGTTGTTCTGTGGATTTGAATAGTCAGGGACCCAACTGAACAGTTATTTCTAATCTAGTTTCAATGTGAATAATTTTCAATTAAAAATCTGTTTTGATTCTGTTTTTTGTTATTTTAAAATATGTATTTCCTTATTAAGAAAACAATGAATGCAAGGCATAGAATGCTTTAGGAAGGAGGAGGGAGCACCCAGGATAGAACTTAGCTATTTCTAGTGATCAAGAAGTAGGTACCTCTCTATGAGGCAGTTTTTAAGAAACTGTACCATATACATTTGCAAGCTGTCTGTATTTTTATTTAAATAAATCTTGGTATCTAGTACACTGTGATATGAAAATATAATCTGTCATGCATTTGCAGTTCAGCATGAAGGTTAATCCCAAACACTGGTGAAGGTCTGTACTTGACCATATTCACTAGTATTCAGCAAAGTGGAACTAAAATCGATATCGTTATTACAGTATTAACCTGCTTCAAGGCAGTCTCCATCCTAGCACTTACAGATCTTCATTTAGGTTGTGTTATTACAAGAGTTGGCTAATTTGTTCATATTTTAAGCTAATACACATGCATCTCATTCAGTATAAGGAAAAATAATATGAAGATTTGTTGGCTATGGTGTAATGTTCGAAAGATTAAATCTCCCCCTTTCCCCCAACTATTTGTCTAAATTTTGTCCCCACAAAATCAATGTGCACATAGATTTAGCAAAACAAAAAAGGCGCTGGTTTGGGGCTTGCCTGGAACTGTTTTTTCACATTTAGCCAGTTGAAATGCAATATTTTGGCACTAACCAGCTAAATCTGTGCAGTTACTGTCCACGCAAATGGCTATCCTGAACCTAGCCACACATTTTGTATGGTTATTTTTAAACAGATTTTGTTTTTAATTTCAAAAGCTTTTAAATCATCTGTCTACAATTCTGAGAGGTTTACAGTCGTACCATGTGGAGGGTAATTTTCTAAAGCTTTTTTTGTGTATATAGGTCTCTTATAAAATTATCCCTGGCATAAAAGTATGTAAAGAACACACATGTCCTTATGGGACCCAGGTGAAGGTGTTTTGAGGGGCAGAGGTTTGGGTGGAGTCATAATATATACTTTACACGTGAACATTTGCACCCACTCCCGAGCAGGCATACAGGTAGCAGCTTCATTTTAGGCATGATTTCTGCAGAATTTGTGCTAGTATTTTATTAAGGCACATAAGTGGCTATCTGTCTTTTTAAAATAGGTTCGGAATAGGCATCTTTTTGGCCTGCCTACATAATCGTCTTGTTATAAAATTATCCTCTAACTGGTTAACTCTGGCTGACTATATCTGGACAAAGTCAACTGGTTAAAGATACCCAATTAATTTGTTTTGCTGCCATCAAATATTGCCCTATAATGTAAACATTACCGACACTGGATTCTTTAGTACTAGCCTGAGATTGCTGAAATAATGTTACTATATTTAATAAAATGTGGAATACAATATTATTTTAAAATTCCTTATAGCAAGAGGGAACATTCACTGCAATCTAGTCTGAATAACAAACAAACCTTGGCAGTCATTGCATTTTTGTCATATGTGGGTTTTGCAAATTGAAGAACAGATGCAAAGGATCCAGAGAAAGTGCTCTGATCCTCCAAAATAAATTGTCCTGCATAGTAACTATTTAACCTTAAAGATATTTCTACTATGCCGTTCCTCACCTCTAGTGTACCTTTTTTTGTTGTTGCAACTCTGTAATCTTTCTCAACTACCTTTCACCTGCAGTCACTTGTTGAAGGTCTCTTTGTGCAATATGAAGAAAACAAAAATGTATAGCTTTGCTTTGCAGTTTTCTTCTTCACTTAAAGCAGTATGAAATGTTTTAGGTCATAGGAGTCATTACTTTTAAGGAATCTTAGCTTGTAGATAATACTCTGCATTGCCTTTGAATTACACAGGTACACTACCAAAAAACTGCCTCCAGTTTTGCAACTGATTCCTATAGATTTTGGGGTGCTGAATCCAGGAAAAATAGCCAAAATGTTCCATCACGTCACGTTTTCTTGCAAAATTAGATTTCTTACCCATATAAGGAATGTTCACATAATTTCTTTTTAGCCGACTGCAATTTATTTTCTTGGCCCAAAATAGAGGTTGTAATGGTTAACTAACTAGAAACACTCCCTCATGATATTTTAGAGTGTTTTGTATTCATTTTATACATTAACAGGACAATTGGGAGGCGGGGGGCTAAATCCAGTACTCGCGCTGGCGCATGTTCTTTCCTGTTCGCCTCGCCTCGTTCGCTCGCTCAAACACGGTGGTTGCGACATGAACGTTCCTGTCAAATTTCAGTTTCTTGCAAGTTCATTATTACCTTTTGTTTGCTCAGTCGTAATCCAGCTTTATTCCGAAGTGGTTCACTACAGTTGTAGTTTGCAGTGCTGTGTATTTGTGATGGCTCACAGAGCCAGAGGTTGCGTCAACTCTCCGGACAGTTTTTATTTTATTTGTGGGGAATATACCGTGAAAAAGCAGCAGAGGAACATTTCTGCATTTATTAAAAAAGTATATTTTGCCTATTTCGGTTTGAAGTTAGGCGATCAAGACAAACCGTGGGCTCCTCACAAAGTGTGCAAGACATGTGAGGAAGATCTACGCTTATGGATGAAAGGTGAAAAACAAGCATTTCGTTTCGGAATACCTATGATGTGGCGTGAACAAAGAGACCACAGCAGTGACTGCTATTTTTGCTCTTGCATTGTGAAGGGATACAACTTAAAAAATAAGAACGTAATAAGTTACCCCAACCTTCCCTCAGCAATTAGGCCTATGCCTCATAGCAACGAAGTACCTGTGCCTGAACCACCAAAATCTTTGGATCATATTTGTGTGGACGGTTCTGATCATGATGAGACTCATCAGATGGCTTTTCCCGATGAGTCCAGTACTTCCGAGTTTGAAACTGAACCAGATCCGAAACCTGAACTTTTCTCTCAAGCTGAATTGAATGATTTAGTCCGGGATTTAGGACTCCCAAAAGATGCTGCCCAACTGCTAGGTTCTCGGCTTAAACAGAAAAATCTATTGTCACCAGGAACAACTTTTTATTGGTACCGCAACCGCGAGACACAATTTTTGAAGTATTTCAGCAAAGAGGAAGATTTGGTATTTTGCAACGATATATACGGAGTGATGGAAAAGTTTAAACTCAAGTATGATCCTGCTGAATGGCGGCTGTTCATTGATTCGTCAAAAGACAGCATAAAAGGTGTTCTTCTTCATAATGGCAACACATTCGCTTCAGTTCCTATTGCTCACTCTGTTATTCTCCAAGAAAAATACGAGAATTTGGCCCTGATTCTTCAGAAGATTCGTTATGATGAGCATAAGTGGATGATTTGTGGAGACTTTAAAATTCTATCCATGCTATTAGGGCAGTAATCCGGTTTCACCAAATATCCCTGCTTCCTTTGCTTGTGGGATAGCCGGGCCCGCGACCTATACTGGGGGAAAAAAGACTGGCCAATTCGGGAGTATTTGAGACCCGGTGATAAAAATGTTCTTCATGAGAGCTTGGTACCTCGTGATAAAATTCTATTACCACCTCTCCACATTAAGTTGGGTCTCATTAAGCAATTCATCAAGTCCCTTCCAAAAGATGGTGAGTGCTTTCGGTACCTTTGCTCAAAGTTCCCCCGACTTTCTGAAGCAAAGCTAAAGGAAGGAGTGTTTGTTGGCCCTGATATAAGGAAACTCATTTCAGATGGAGCATTCGCTGAAACGATGTCTGAGAAGGAAAAAGAAGCCTGGGATTCCTTCAAGGATGTTGTTCTCAAATTCTTGGGGAACAGGCGGGATGAGAACTATAAGGATATTGTTGCCAGGATGCTCAATGCCTTCAAAGAACAAGGCTGTAACATGAGCCTGAAAGTCCATTTCTTGCACTCCCATGTGAACTACTTTCCCGAAAACTTGGGGGCGTACAGTGAAGAACAAGGTGAGAGGTTTCACCAGGACATCAAGGACGCAGAGAGAAGGTACCAAGGAAGATGGAACACCACTATGATGGCTGATTTCTGCTGGTTGCTGCTGCGGGAAACCCCAGATGAAAAATACGCCAAGCAGCGCACCAAGAGAAGCATTCGGGGGAAGAAGAAACGGGCCCACCAGGAGATTGATTGACCCAAGAATGACTTTAAAATCTAAACTGTGTTGACAAATATCGTGTTTTTACTAAACTTTGAAATAAAAATTTGCTAGTTATTACCACAGTGTCGGATCTCATTTATTAGAATTTTATTTTCACACCATCGGGTGTTTGTCTTCATGTATTGCAATGGTGCGGTTTGCGTTTTCTATTCTTACATACATACCTGTACAACATTTTTTGCACATTTCTTTGCTTTGCTTTGTGTCTAACCTCGCTCTTATATGCTCAATGTTTGTGCACATGTATGTGGCTGTTTTAAGTGCAGACAATTTTGCTACCATCACAGTGTGTTTTGTTGACATTACTCTATTCTTATGTGCTGCCTTGTTACAATTTTCTTTATTCTTATTTGAATAACTACTAAACAATTAGTATAAAGAATTCATCCAAGAAACTTTTATCTCGATCGCACTCAATCTGAAACGTTCACCTCAAACTGCTAACCCAATGTAGCAAAAAATCTGTACGTGATGGAGCAAATTGGTTACCAGATTTGGATTCAGCGCACCAAAAAACGTAAAAAACAATCGAAACATTAGAGGCAGTTTAAAAAAAAAATTTTTTAGTGTACCTGTGTTATCAGTGGGACATTTGAAATACCTTGCAAGAGACCCTCATAATTTTATAAATTGATATCTCTTGTATGCTCACATCATAAAATGATGTCTACATTTTCACCTATACAAAACAGGTCTCTTTAATTTTTACGTTTAAAGCAATGTCCTCAATTTAAAATTCAACTGCAGCTTATTCTGTACAATTATCTCATGCAGATATGCTCAGAATTCTCATATTCTAACAAGCTTCATGTGAGGTTACTCTAACACAGGGGTTTTTCACCCAGTCCTCAGCACACTCCGCCAGTCAGGTTTACAGGATAACCACAATGAATATGCATGATAGAGATTTGCATGCAGATGGAGGCAGTGTATGCAAATCTATTTCATGCATATTTGTTGCAGTTATCCTGAAAATATGACTGGCTTAGGTGTGTCCTGATGACTGGGTTGAGAATCACTGCTCTAACAGATATAAGAGTCTCTTATGGTATCATTACTATATTGTATGCTTAAACCAAACTAAACGCTTGTACTGATTAATATGAACTCAAAATTCTTAGAAATTGCATTTATGAAAAAGGCTATTTCTATGCCTCTATTTTTCAGCAAATCAGTTTATACTGAATATTCATATCTTCTGTTATTATAAATATCCTTAGAAAATCCTAAAACAAATGCATAGGGAGGGCAATTTTCGAAACCTTATTTAAAAACTGACCATCCTCCTTGCAGATAAAAAGTAAATGCATTGTTTTCCGATGCACCTATTTTTTTACCACATTAAAAGGAGGCATTCCCTGGAGTCTGGTTAGGATGGAGATTGTGTTTCAAAAGTATGTGCATTATTTTAGGCGATACCTGTAGAAAAAGGAGATGCAAATGTCTGCCAATGCATTTTTCTGGGCATGTACTTTCAGTTTGAAAATTGGTACAAAGTCCACAGATATTTTATTTATTTGGTTATTTATTTATCAAAATGTATATGCTGCTTTGCTATAATAATCAAAGCGGCCCACAGTAAAAGTCTGCAAATTGCCTCTTTTTGTATATAATAGTAGACATGGCACTTAATTCCCCCTCAGTAATAATTATTGCTTAAATACAATGAACAGGAATTTCACATATGCAACCAGGCACTTTGACTGGATTCCACTGTACTATCCTAATCTTATTAACTTATTTAGAAACGTGGAACAAAGGCTAACAGATAAAAGATGACATTAAAAGGATACTATACATAAAAAAGGCTGTCAGGAAAAGAAAACTCTTATCCATCTATAAAAATGGGTTTTTGGAACTTGGCAAAGCAGAAGAGGACAGTGGGTTATAACACTGAGATGCAGCCATCATGGGTATCTCTGTTCCCATGGATAAAGTTGCAAATGGAGCAGTCACTGGAGTGTTGAATTGTGGTAGCGCTGAATACATGCCACTGAAGCCAGGCATGCCAAACTGCATTGGTCCTGCAGATCTTAAACCAGCCTGAAAACTCCCAATTCTTAGGCTTGCTAGATTTGGTGCCAGGAAATATGGCCTGTATACAGTTGAAGCCACGGGCATAACTAGGAAAGAATACATGTTAATTGTAGGGTATAGGAATATCTACAGTCTCAATAAAACTTATCATATATATAGGCCAATATGTAAACTTAAACAAAGCAAAATACATGCTAATGACCTGTATATGGAATTACGATTGATGCAGCAAACTGCATTAAATTTTAGCACAGTAGTGCCAAGACTTTACTTCATCTCCAGAGATGAAGTTTTAAGGAGACAGCGGTATAAAAATCCGGTTAAATAAATACAAATAAATAAAATATTGATTTCAGTTTAAGTCATTGGGAAGTTAAAAAAAATAATCAGAAACCAAACATTGGAGTTCCCCAAATTGGAGAACCCTGAAGATAGGATACATATTCTCCGCCAAGTATTTTATCAAAAATCTATCAAAATGACTAAATGTATCCAATATGTGTGATTTTATAAAAATCATGCAAAAACATGACAATGGAATCATATTAACGTGGACGTAATGTGATCCTATTTCTTTATTCCACTCAATTGCAAACGTTCCGAGAAGCCCCCAAGCAAAATTTAGCTGAGGGCCCCCACTGTTGCCCCCTCCCCCACATGGAAAACTTACGTTAACTTGTTTGTCATGTTGCCTCCACTCCATACCTGGTAGCTATTACCTCTCAGGCCTAAGTCTCATGGTGGAGCATTATTGTAAGACTTCAGCCCGGGAGGTGACAGCCACCAGGCCTAGAGTAGAGGCAGTGTGGCAAACGAATTAAAGTAAGTTGCTGTGTTCAAGAGGGGCGTGCCACCATGTGTGCCCCCTTCCTGCCCATGCCCCCCCCTGCATTGAGGGGGCTACGTGAGTGAAATTCATGCCACTGATTCCACCAATTACTCTTGCAGTGGAGTTCTGTGCGAATTGAAGAGACTTGATTGACATCTCTGGCAAACCAATGTATTGTCGCCACGGCGCCCCTACTGGCGTAGTAACGTAAGGGCGTCCGGGGACATTTAATTTGTATCAGAGAGTGTTCAAGCTGAAGGACCAAAAGGATTGTGGTCCTTGTAGTGTAGAACTCCCTGGAACGAATAACTACGCCAAGTGTAGGGTAAATAAGGCTTTATTTCCCCAGTTAATGCTTTAGGTTCAATGGGACATCAACATAAAGTGGAGGTAATGCTTTCCTCAAACAATAAAGTTCCACCATGGACTAAACAGTTAAAGGTTGTAAGCTCTACCATTGACTGTTTAGCTGGGTTAGGAGATTTTCCAAAACAATATCAGAACAAAATGGTTATCAGCTTCACCATATGCAGACTTATATCTTCGCTATACAATTAGCATGGCAAGCAACTACTTCTTAAGCAAAAGTTACATTCCATGGGTTCGATGTGAGGCATGGGAACACTGGAGCTATAATCCAAGTCCATTGATTCTGGATCGCTACCCTCTTCAGGGTTAATACTATCTTCAGAGTCTCTTAATTCCTCACAGAAGTTCCCTGGCTTCTCATATAACTTTCTTAAAACACTTTTAGGAAGTGGCTTTAAATAGTTAGCTTTACTTCTTCTATGATATTGAGGTTTATCTACTTGCATAAGACATTCCTCATTTAGAGTTCCTTTTAGAATGAAAGGCTTTTCATACCTTAGCTTCCGAGGAGCGCCACGCCCAGGATTCAGCTTACAACGTAGCTTTTCCTGCTGACACCCTGTCTTGTGCACTGCTCCACAATCCAGGCTGCTAGGAAAACCAGACGTGGATTTCCCCTCTCTATCTTTCAAGGTAAGAGGATCAATGTAAAAGGAATCTCCTTTTCTTGTGCCTTTCTGGCTTGGCTTAAAGGACTTACTTGGAGTTGGAGAACTTCTTTCAACAGGCAGGCTGCTTCTCTGGGCTTTATCCCATGGAGTATACCTCTTTTGGCTCCTGCCACCTAGAGCTGGCCGCAGCTGGAAACTATCCTGTTCCAGGCTTCTCTCAGAGCTTGTGCTGCCGATCCTTCTGACCTTGTCCTTAGCACTTCCCCAGAACTGAGTCTTGCCTCTGTCTGTGTCCGTTCTTCTCCTTCCTTCTCTTTGCTGGTCCTTTTCCTGGTCTCCTTGCTGGACCCCCTGGTCTCCTTGCTGGACCCCCTGGTTCCTTTGCTGGACCCCCTGGTCTCTCTGTTGGACTCCTTCCTGGGCTCTCTGGGGCTGGTCTCTTTGCCGGACTCCCTCTCTGCTCATCTGATTTCCCTTATAAAGGGACTTCTGGCTTGCACGCTGTGAGTTTGAGGACAGGTGAAAGCACTTATCATTAAGGTGCTCAGTGCTTGAGCACGTTGCTTCAGGTACTGTGTAACTGTTCATGCGCCCTCTGGCTGAGCTACACTGGAACTGCGCTCTCTGCTTTTTCTGAGATCCATGCAAATCAGGAGTTTTTTTCAAGGCTGTTTCTTCCCTAGCTCCAGTCTCATGACAGTATATAATATTACAGTAATCTAGGTAAGAGCAAACCATCAATTGCACCCCACTTGAAAGATATCTGCTTCCAAAAACAGATGAAATCACTTTACTATACGCAGTTTGGAAAATACAGATCATAAAACCTTATTCATTCGTACAAAAGTTAGCTGAGAATCAAAATTAAGACCTAGATAGAATTTCTAGTTATAACTGTGATTATGTTTTGAAAAGATATGAATAATCTCAACTGTTATGTTCATCAAAAGAGGATTTTCTTTCAATTCCTTCATTAGTTGTAGCCCGCAAAATGCAGATGGGTACTCAAACATTCTCAGTATACACTCCTAAGCACTGTTCCCTCTAAGCTGTGCGCGTGTGCGCGCGCACACACCTCGCCGAGCGAGCGCACATACTTTACAACAGAGCGCACAAAAATTACGGTTCTGATTCTGATAGAAAACAACACAGACGTCTTAAAATTTTAAAGTTGTTATGTATTTACGATTTTCACAAGTTCTACAATATTTTCTAGTGCAATCAATGTGGTGTACGTACTGTATTCTGATGTGTAGTCAAATTTTAAAGTACATAACTCCAAGTGTCGTTATGTGGCGCACAAAAATTTAACCTTCCTTCAAAAGCTGCACAGCTGATATTTTATGCGCACACAGCCTACAGAAAATTAGAGGGAACATTGCTCCTAAGTATTGGAATTTGTTGCCTGCTGGTATTCAAAAGCACATTAAGGGGCTTGTTTACAAAGCTGCGGTAGCGGTTTCCGATCATTATCGGAGCCGCGGCCCCATGAAATCAATGGGGCTGCGGCTCCGATAGCGATCGGAAACCGCTACCGCAGCTTTGTAAACAAGCCCCTAAGTCTTATTTGTTTCAACAGGCTTTTAATATTTCTGATTAATCACAATACTGCATTTTAGTTTATGGAGCTAGTTTTATTAATCATATTTTGTATATTTTATGTATGTGATCATATAAACTGCTCAGAAGTGTAACCATGAGTGGGTATAAATTTAATAAATTAAATCAAAAGACACAAGGGGCCCGATATTGAGTTAGGCAGGCTATGTGCGCGGTTGTGCATAGCCTGCCCACCAACCCCCTTAACCCAGATTTTCACTTCCGCAGTAGTTAGCCCAGATGCCCCGGCAGCCACAGAGGCTACATGGGTAGCATAGCCTCTGTACCTTAAAGATAGGCGAGAAAAAAACCTCACCTATTTTTAAGACACAGAGGGCTACGCGGGTAGCATCAAAAACCGCCGCTACTTGTGTAGCCCTTTCCTCCGCCCCCACTCTGCCCCAGAACGCCCCTAACACGCCCTTGATGCTACCCATATAGCATCCAGGCACGTTAGGGACTGTCCAGGATTTTCGAAGGGCACTACCCGTGTAGGTGCCCTTCGAAAATCCCGGATAAGGCCTTAACACGGGTAACTAGGGAAGTTACCCGTGTAAAGACCTTTGAAAATTGGGCCCATGATCCTCTGATCCAAGGCTGCTCCAGGAGCCACAAGCCAGGGAGACTCTAGTCCAGAAAATAGTAGCCTGTGAGACATTGTCCTGGGACCCATGAGAAAGAATGTCCTGGGACTAGCAAGCACCTAATCCCCTCATACACATTCACTAACCAACCCTTCACCCACTCATCTACCTGTCTATCCAATAACTGATCTACTCCTGCAATCTCTCTCCTCCCTTATTCATCCCCCCATACATATGTTATCCAGGCAATGTCCTTCTTTAGCATCTACTTCTGCTGGCCATAATTTAAAAAATGGTGGATGTTCAGTCAAAATCAGTGACCTTGGGTGAACCACCTCCATGTTTAAAATGGTCCCTGTTCAGCTGAATCTCCACTATTGTTAAAATAACATCAGTTCAGCTGAAGTCAGTGACCTCAGTTGAACCACAGGCTGCCATTTTTAAAATGGTGGCTAGCAGGAGCATATATTGAAGGAGGAAGTTTTTTCTGGATAAGTATGTATGATGTGATCATTGGGGGTGGTGGGGAGGCTGTTGAGTGGGTACATAGTTAGGTAGCTAGATGAGGTTGGGGTTCTCTGCTCCTAGGGTATTTTTGTTCATGGGTCCCAGTGCATTTGGGATTCAAAAGCTTATGAAGTTAAATGAATGTAACTTTACTTCAATTTTGATGAACTTTTTTACTTCCATGTTGGTGCTCATGTTTTCCTTAAGTGTACTGTGCATATCATTAGTTTATTACAGTGGAAGTAAAGTAAACCATTAACATAAGTAAAAAAAAATTTGCATGTGGAGAGTAGTTCTGTAAGGCGCAACTAAATTTCTGCACATTTCTACACGTATAAATGACCACTTATATGTCAAATTTAGTTGGTCGCTGTTCTGAAGTACTCATCATGAACTGATGATGTGTACTTTCATTGTGGACAGACAGATTCAACTTTATAGAATAGCTGCCAATACTGCACATAAATACGCATGTACATCCAGCCACCATGTACAGAATTATCTCCTAAATAACTGACACAGATTTTTGATGTAGTATTATAAAATCAGCCTGTATATGAGGAAAAATTTATCTAATGCATGACATGGATATTAATTCTCAACTGTTAGATTTTAGTATTTATGCGCCCCATATTCAGCAGTATGGCTAGTGTGATTATAACGCCTATCCATCACCGCTGAACACTAAACCATATCCAGCCACCGGCATTGAATATCTGGGTCAGCCGCGGAAGCAGGAAGCTAACCAAGCAGCGGAGATATTCAGTCACTACCCAGGTAGTCTTGGCAGCAAAGGTTAGGCCAACGTTTGCTGCACCTAACTTTCCCTGCTGAGGAATAACCAGACAGTGGCTGAATATCGCTGCTGACAAGTTGGGAAACGCTACCGGAACGCCCCAATGCTAACTGATTAGCATCAGGGCATATAACAGCGGTACCCATGGATATTCAGTGGCACTAATCATGTTACTGCCACTAAATATCCCACTTACGGGCACTTACACAGTTTACAGGTCTGTAAACCATGTAAATGCCTTACAATATCTGACCCTATATTATTATGCTGACTCAATGACATACTTCTGTAACCCTTGCTAGGCTGGTAGCCCTTTAACACTTCTGGGTTCACTGTAGGATAACCTGGGGGCACAGATATCAAAGGTCAGACCCCCTAGACTTTTGGGGTTTTTTTGCTACAGGTTCCTGGGGCGGGACCAGCTCTAACTGCCCTTGCCAAGCCGCGATGCTGCTCCCCGCTGCCGCTGATTCCGTCATGGGGGGGGTCAGGCGGCAGTGCGGCAGCAGTAGTATTTTAAAAGTGGCGACTTTGTGTGGCTGCTATGTTGCCCGCGGCAGGCCATGTGCTTCAGCACACACGGCCTGAGGCTTCTGCCCCCCCCCTCCGACAGTAAGTTGCATCAGAGGGGGATGACGACAGAAAAAGACCATATGGCCTATCTAGTCTGTCCTTCCATATCAACAACTACAACAGTCCTCTTTTTTCCTTTAGAGAAGAACATGTGAGAATCGAACCGGCCCTCTGGGGTGTCCAAACACAGTGCATGAACAACAGATCATATGTGCCAAAGCACATGGCCTGCCGCAGTCAACAAAGTGGCAGCACAAAGCCACCCACCCGAGCCAGCTGCCCTAGGCAGCCACCTAGCTTGCCTAGTAGACAGGCCGACTCTGGGCCTATTGCACTCAGTCAGCATTCATTTTTCTTCTCAGAAGAACAAAGTTGAGTCCAGACTCAGGGATTTTGTTCTGAACCAAACAAAAGCTTTCGGAAATCACTCAAAGAAATTTCACTGTCACAAAGCACATGAAGTTTACAACTCTTCCCAACAATTAAAGTAAATAATCCAAACTCTGGGTTCTGCACACTGTCAGACGGCTGCCTGGGTGAGAATGTTCACAGTCTTGGCAAGTGCATATATCAATATGATTTGCAAGGGATTGTGGGAAATGCAGTCCATTCACACCAGACACAGCTGCTCACAATAATTAGTTGTGCTTGAGTGTAAAGCCAATAAGATATTTATTTATGTGGTTATTTTTCCCAACACAGATATGCTTGGTAGCACATAAAACAGGATACTTGCTTTCAGTGTTAAACTTAGAAAAACAAAATCAGGAAAACAACAGATGAACTTGTCAGGCAATCAAATGAAAAGAATAAAGACCTGGTTGGTAACAAACTGGTCTTTTCTGTAGGCTTTAGCTAATATTTTCTTAGCAGTGTTTCAAACAACAAGCAAAACCCACAAAGAAGGGAAAAACTGTTCTTTTCAGGTTAACTTCTTATATCTTCACACATAGATTCAGAAGTGATTCCCTCAGAGCTCACAAGCAATTAGGTAAGGCTCAATTGCTAGCAGTTACCCAGCTGAAACCCCTTAGCTGGCTTACTTTCTACTGCTTGGCTCAAATCCTATTCAGGAGCTTTTCTGAGTAGATTAAAGAACAAGTTTGTATTTCTTTGTGATGGTTGTTATACTTTGTAACAGTAAATTACCAAAGGAGTTTAGACAGAGAGCAATCCATGTATTCACAGCCTGTATCTATAACCGCTCCTTCCCCTTCTTCAACAATCATGGGTTCAATATCAGGGATTGGCACAGAGGAATTTCTCAATGGAGCACTTTCAGGAGAATACTTGTTTCCCTGCTGTCTTTCCAGGTTATAGCTAGGGCATAGATCAGTATTCATACCTGAGCTTCCATTGATGTTAGAGTTCCTCTCTAAATAGCCTGGCCAGTATGTAGTCCAGTTCTTATGTCCAGCCTTCCAATCCAGATCCCTGGACATTGGATCTCTCTTCACATACCTTCTGGCATGGGTCTTAGGGTCCTTTCCACGTGCAGCCGTCTCCCTCACAGGTACCGTCTGGAGATTCCTAGCCCTGCAGCACCACTCCTCTGGTTTTCCCCAGTCCAATGGTGTATGCTGGCCTTTTGAATGTCTCCCAGTATACATACTGCTCTGGACTCCTTTAGACCTCCCAAATGCTTTTCTCTTCTTTCTTCCAAAGGGTTTCTTGCCCTCTCTGTCCGTCCGCTCTGGCTTCTGCTTCTGATGATCCTCCAGATGATGAAGCTGTCCAAGATACTGAGGATCTCCAAGCTGAATCTGAGGATGATTCTCTGTAGAATACATTCTACCTTCATTCTGCCTTGATGAGTGCTCCACCCTAGTACAGCACAGCTGTGCTGAATCAGGCCCTGCCCTTTGAGATGAGTGCTTGGGGATTACCTCATAGCCCTCCTGATTGAACACATGTTTCCCAACTTCAGCTCCTCTAATGGCTGTTGGAAACCTGGTGCATTCTGGGACTGGTAGTCTTTTATAGAAAAATTCTGTTTTCTTATTTCTACCAGGACTGACAGGTTGCTTGTTCAGAGTCACTTCACCTTTACTATAGCTCCTTCCTGAGCTATGATAAGCTTCCTTATCACATACCCCCCTGCTTAAGTTATTACGGACTGGTGTAACTGGTGAAACTTCTTCTCTACAGTCCGTAATACGGGAAAGGGCATCCAAATTCTTGTGTAACTTCCCAGCACGATGTTCCACTTGAAAATCAAATGCCTGTAAGGCCATGTACCAGCGTGTCAACCTGGCATTGTGGTTCTTCATTTGCTGCAACCACTTAAGTGGGGCATGGTCTGTGACCAACTGGAACTTTCTCCCTGTAAGGTAAAACCTTAACGCCTCCACTGACCACTTAATAGCTAAACATTCTTTTTCTATTGTGGAATACTTTTGTTCAGCCGGTGACAACTTCCTGCTCAGGTACATCACAGGATGCTCCTCCCCTTCATGACACTGGGATAGAACCGCTCCTAGCCCTACATCCGATGCATCTGTTTGAACCAGAAAGGGTTTCCTGAAGTCCACCCCTTTCAGTACCGGTCCTGTACATAATTTTCCTTTTAGGACTGAAAATGCTTTTTCAGCTTCAGGTATCCACTTTAGCTAGTTTTGACAATTCTTCCGCAGCATAGCCGTGAAAATTGCACTTTTCTCTGCAAATTGCGGTATAAATCTGCGGTAGTATCCAATAAGTCCCAAGAAACTTCTTAGTTGTTTCTTTGTTGTTGGAGGGGGAAAATTCCTGATGCTATCTACCTTACTCATTAGAGGTTTAATTTTTCCTCGTCCCACTAGGTGACCCAGGTATTTTACCTCCCTATTTGCAAAGGCACACTTCTTCGGGTTTAAAGTGATTCCCACTTGCTTCATGGAGCACAAGACTGCCCTGATCCTCCTTAGATGCTCCGCCCAGGTGTTACTATGGATTATGACATCATCCATATATGCAAAAGCATAATTTTGGTGGGGTCGAAGTACCTGATCCACTAACCTTTGGCAGGTAGCCGCTGCTCCATGCAGTCCGAAAGGCATCCTCTTGAACTGGAAAAGGCCAACAGGGGTGCTGAACGCAGTCTTCGGCTTCGACTCCCTGGTTAGAGGGATTTGCCAATATCCTTTTGTCATATCAAGGGTGGTTAAGTATTGAGCCTGTCCCAGCTGGTCCAACAACTCTTCAATTCTTGGCATTGGATATGCATCAAAAACTGATATTGCGTTTACCTTCCGGGAGTCAATACAAAATCTTAAAGATCCATCAGGCTTCGGCACCAGGACTATGGGGCTATTCCAGGGACTCTTTGACTCCTCTATTACTCCCATGTCCAACATCTCCTGGACTTGTGCCACTACTTCCTGTCTCTTGGCTTCAGGCAAGCGGTATGGCCTTTGACGAACTAATTTCCCAGGTGGAGTTATTATTTCATGGGCAACCAAATGTGTCTCCCCAGGTATGGGTGTCAACACATCTGGGAATTCTTTAAGCAATTTCCTAATTTCTTCCTGTTGTACCACTGTCAGGTCCTCACCTATTTGGGGCTCTGATTTTTCTTTACGATCAGATACCTGGGGTCCCAAATCTTCCTCTTCATTCACCTCCCTCTCTCGGGCACAGGTGGCAGCTAGGCTTTTAACCCCTTTGACGTCAGTAGAACCAAAGCCTTTGGTTCCATGCTCAGAATTTTCCAGGGATGTGACCTCCTCCACAGGTGGAAACCCCAGTCTCTCACAGATCAATTGGGCAATTCTGTCTCCTGTCTTCACGTGATAATCATTCTGTCCAAAATTAAATAACAGAACTTTAATATTGCCCCTGTAATCGGGATCAATTACTCCCGCACCCACATCGATGAAATATTTAAGGGCTAATCCGGACCTTGGGGCTACTCTCCCATAGCATCCAATAGGTATTTCCACTTGGAGACCGGTGTCAACCAGGGCTCTCCCTTGGCTAGGTACAGTCACATTTTCTATACTGCACAGGTCAAACCCAGCAGCTTGAGGGGTTGCCCGCTTAGGAGCTTGGGCCTTCTCTGTGACCCTATGGTACTTTAAGACAAATGTCTGCTTAGGGATAGCTTGGTCTTCTGGACGCTTAACCATCTTTTTAGCTGGGGTCTGAGGACTTCCAAATAAAGGCCCGGGAGCTATTACCATTAATCCTTCTCCCTCCTTCTTTCCTAGTCCTTCCACTAGACCCTGCTTAAATCTTGGCCAGTCTCTTCCTAGAACCAAATCAAAGGGTAGCCTAGGCACCACTGCTAACAGGACTTCCTCTTGTTCCCCCAGGCACTTAACCTTTAGCCTATAGGTGGGATATGATGTTGCAGCACCATGAATGCATCTGATGTGAACTTGGCTTTCAGGGGTTCTAGGCACAAATCCTTCTTGGGCCTCTATCCTCTTCCAAAGCCTTTTTGACATCATACTCTGGTCTGCCCCAGAGTCTAACAAAGCATTTGTGGTAATTCCTTGCACATCAACCATCAAAAGAAATCCTTCTTTGGGCTGTTTTAAATCCACCCCCATTAAGCTAGTGTGTGTCTGGCATCTCTTTTCTAAATGTCCCCATTTTCCACACTTGAAACATTTTTTCCTACTCCACTGTGTCATCTGGTTTGGCACAGTACATTTATTTTCAGAAATATTTTAAGCAATTTCTTTTCTGATACAGCACAGCTTGCCTCAGCACCCATCTTCAGAGGGCCACCCATTCTATGGCAAGCCTGCGTGGCTTCCAAGAATCTCTCTGCTAGCATGGTTGCCTCTCCAAGATTTTGGCAATTTTGCTGTATAAGGAAAGTGTGCAAATCTTTAGGCACTGCAGACATAAATTGTTCAAGCATAATAATGTCTAATAACATTTCTACCGCCTATTGCTCAGGCTCCAACCATTTTACAGCTAATCCTCTGACTCTCTGACTCAGAGCCCTGGGTGTTTCACCCACTCTTAATGTAGTAGCTCTAAACATTCGCCTATACTCTGAAATAGACAACCCTAGACGATCTCTAATAGCAGCCTTTACATCCTTATAATTCAAAGCCTGGGCTGCTGGCATTGCTCTATAAGCTGCAAGCGCCTCTCCAGTTAATGAGGCTGCCAGCCTTACTTCCCACTGGGTCTCTGGCCATGCTAATGCTTGTGCCACTCTTTCAAAAGACTCTAAAAAATCATCAACACTATCATCTGGAGTTAGCTTCCCAAAACTAAATGCCCCAATTCCCTGATTGAGTCCCACACTGTCCACATGTGGTGTACCAGTATTTACTGCTGGTCTTGCATCCGATCCACTTTGGCTCTGCAGTTTAACTAGGGCTTGCACCAGATCAAGCACTGGCCTCTGCTGGTCCATTAAGGCTTTCATAGCAGTGTCCTGAGCTTGCTGCGATAGCTCCTGTTGCCTGCTAAACTGGGCTGCCATCCAATCAGCTAGTTCCCTTGGATCCATCTTGATCCCTGCAAGAAAACACACAAAAAAAAAAAACACAGTGCACCACCTTCCAAACAGGTGGGTTTTTTTCCACTCTTTTTTTTTTCAATTACCCCTGTGCCTTACTCCCATCCACCACTAGACATGCCCAGGTACTTGTTACCTTATGCCAGTGATGAATCCAGCTCTGCACAGGGTCATTTCTTCCTGGAACAGCTACCTGGAACAGCCACCTCTCCTCCAAAGTGCAGTTGAGGGAAAATCTTTTCTTTCAGCTTTTAAGCTTGAACTGTCTTTTCCTTCAGACTTGAGTTGTAATCCTTAGCAAGTAAATCCTTTTGCGCAAAAGCAATCCGAAAAACTACGCCATTTGTCAGACGGCTGCCTGGGTGAGAATGTTCACAGTCTTGGCAAGTGCATATATCAATATGATTTGCAAGGGATTGTGGGAAATGCAGTCCATTCACACCAGACACAGCTGCTCACAATAATTAGTTGTGCTTGAGTGTAAAGCCAATAAGATATTTATTTATGGGATTATTTCTCCCAACACAGATATGCTTGGTAGCACATAAAACAGGATACTTGCTTTCAGTGTTAAACTTAGAAAAGCAAAATCAGGAAAACAACAGATGAACTTGTCAGGCAATCAAATGAAAAGAATAAAGACCTGGTTGGTAACAAACTGGTCTTTTCTGTAGGCTTTAGCTAATATTTTCTTAGCAGTGTTTCAAACAACAAGCAAAACCCACAAAGAAGGGAAAAACTGTTCTTTTCAGGTTAACTTCTTATATCTTCACTCATAGATTCAGAAGTGATTCCCTCAGAGCTCACAAGCAATTAGGTAAGGCTCAATTGCTAGCAGTTACCCAGCTGAAACCCCTTAGCTGGCTTACTTTCTACTGCTTGGCTCAAATCCTATTCAGGAGCTTTTCTGAGTAGATTAAAGAACAAGTTTGTATTTCTTTGTGATGGTTGTTATACTTTGTAACAGTAAATTACCAAAGGAGTTTAGACAGAGAGCAATCCATGTATTCACAGCCTGTATCTATAACCGCTCCTTCCCCTTCTTCAACAATCATGGGTTCAATATCAGGGATTGGCACAGAGGAATTTCTCAATGGAGCACTTTCAGGAGAATACTTGTTTCCCTGCTGTCTTTCAAGGTACCTCCAGTAGAGACCACATCACCCCCATACTAACAGAGCTTCACTGGTTACCCCTACAAGCCAGGATAACTTACAAAGCACTTCTGCTATCCTTTAAAGCAATTAATCAAATAGCCCCACCTTCCCTCTCATCACTTATTATCAACACCCCCACGAACAGACTGAGAAGATCCGCAGCCGCCAATACCCTTGTCGTACCAAAGGAGTACACTAAATGTAACCAAACAACCAGAGACAGGGCCTTCACCTTATTCGCTCCAACTTGCTGGAATAATCTCCCTCCTCATATCCGATCAATAAAAGACCTCTCTCAATTTAGAAAGGCCCTCAAACACTACCTATTCTGTCATCACCTTTTAGGCCCTAACCCTACACCTCCTCCCCCCATCTCACAAATCACTCACACAGCCTCTGACATTCCAACAACATAATCATAACAGAACACGAACTAGACGCTCTGCACACCCAAATTTATGACCCAATTTAACTGTAAATTTCCAGAGGTAATATATCTTTCTGTATATAGCTTGTATATAGTTTACCATGTTGTCTCCAAGTTACTGACCCTGTTATAATGTAAGCAAAGGACCCTGTTATAATGTAAGCAAAGGACTGTTCTAATGCGAAATTTGTTATCTGTAAACCGCGCTGATACCAAAGAGCGCGGTATATAAAAACTGTAAAATAAATAAATAAATAAGGTTATAGCTAGGGCATAGATCAGTATTCATACCTGAGCTTCCATTGCTGTTAGAGTTCCTCTCTAAATAGCCTGGCCAGTATGTAGTCCAGTTCTTATGTCCAGCCTTCCAATCCAGATCCCTGGACACTGGATCTCTCTTCACATACCTTCTGGCACGGGTCTTAGGGTCCTTTCCACGTGCAGCCGTCTCCCTCACAGGTACCGTCTGGAGATTCCTAGCCCTGCAGCACCACTCCTCTGGTTTTCCCCAGTCCAATGGTGTATGCTGGCCTTTTGAATGTCTCCCAGTATACGTACTGCTCTGGACTCCTTTAGACCTCCCAAATGCTTTTCTCTTCTTTCTTCCAAAGGGTTTCTTGCCCTCTCTGTCCGTCTGCTCTGGCTTCTGCTTCTGATGATCCTCCAGATGATGAAGCTGTCCAAGATACTGAGGATCTCCAAGCTGAATCTGAGGATGATTCTCTGTAGAATAAATTCTACCTTTATTCTGCCTTGATGAGTGCTCCACCCTAGCACAGTGCAGCTGTGCTGAATCAGGCCCTGCCCTTTGAGATGAGTGCTTGGGGATTACCTCATAGCCCTCCTGATTGAACACACGTTTCCCCACTTCAGCTCCTCTAATGGCTGCTGGAAACCTGGTGCATTCTGGGACTGGTAGTCTTTTATGGAAAAATTTTGTTTTCTTATTTCTATCAGGACTGACAGGTTGCTTGTTCAGAGTCACTTCACCTTTACTATAGCTCCTTCCTGAGCTATGATAAGCTTCCTTATCACAACACTTATACTCTCCTTTTTTCAGCCAAAGTCCAGATGCTCCTTAATGAGAGCTCTTCAAACTTCTCCTTTCCTTGTAGAAAGCCACAAGAAGTCCTTTGTACACTGAATGAGTTGCAGGCATTGTTCCCCCTCATTGCCTGAGCACTCCTAAAGCCAGGATCTCTGGAATAAAGCAGCTCCCTGTAACTCCTCTCTTAACAAGAGCACTGTCTTGGGTATACTGTCCAGGACCTACCAAAATGACCCTGTGTGATGCTTTAGCAGCCTTATTCATCCCTCTCCAGCAGTCCAGGGATGGCTCTGATCTTCCCCCTCTCCTCCAGGTGCTTGACCCAGGTTGGGGCCAAAAGCACCATGCTGCAGTACCTTGGCTATGGGACCAAAAATCAAGAGTCAATTTGGGCTGGGTCTTTATATCCTTTGCATGTTCCCTTCACTTTTCCAACTCCTCTTTTTTTCCATCCTCAGACACAGATCCTATGTCTGATATATGTGCATATGTAGTTGGAAGCCATGTCCTTGGATATATAATTATTTGAGCTCTTGTACAGTGAGGGGTTGAAATGCAAGTGTACCAATAATGTTAACCATAACTGCCCCAGGATGCAAATGACATAAGACCAGGAAAGGGAAGGTTGCCCCACTAGTAGACCGGGTATTTGAGCAGTGCAGCACAGCACACCCTCCCAATTACTCTCACACTATCAGACATCCAGAGTTGGCCATATACCCACAACCAGACATTACTTGGTTTCACAGATCACCATTGCCAAGTGTATCACTGTGCAGCAGGTGATTTGTGGTACAATATGTTACCCATAGCATTCAGTCCCATGCAGAAACATTCCCTTCCATTCTAGAAATAGGATAAGGCACATAAGGATCAGAAAGCAGGGTAAAGTAGAGCTAAGGAGGTCCTAGAAAAATTAATATAGCAGGACCTTAGGGGTCTCTCTACACCTACAATAATGGTGTCTTGTAATGCTGCAATACGGTGTTCGTTTAGCGTAGTTACTCACCTGTAACAGGTGTTCTCCAGGGACAGCAGGAATCAGTCCTCACATATGGGTGACGTTGACAATGACTGAGCTTGCACGAAGCATTTCCCCAGCTTTCAAAAAAAACCTTTGGGAATGCCACTACGCATGCATGGTCCCTTTCCCGCCCAAGGTTGTCATCTTGATCAGTCAGATGACATAGCTCAGGCAAGGATAAAAAATACCAAGAAGAGTGGGCAACTCCAAAGGGAGGTGGGTGGTTGGGTTATGAGGACTGATTCGTGCTGTCCCTGGAGAACACCTGTTACAGGTGAGTAAATATGCTTTTTCCAGGAACAAGCAGCAAGTCAGTCCTCACATATGGGAATCCCTAGCTACAGTTTACTTAGGACCTGTAGAAAAACGCCACGGTGAGCCGTGAGCAGATACTGGTAACTGAAGACAGCCTGAGGGCCCCGGGTCCCCAGAAGACCAACTCCTGGTAGCCTCAGAAGAAGAGACAGAGGGCCGGAGTTGCCTAAACCGCGAACAGATTACGGAGTACAGCCTGGCCAAAGGCACTGTCCTAATAAGACTCCCTCTCCAGGCAGTAATGCGTCGCAAAGGTGTTAGCCGAGGACCAGGTTGCGGCTTGGCAGATGTCCGTCAATGCCACAAATGCCGTGCGCCGTAACTCGGCAGTCCAACTGTAGCCCAGCCTGAGCTTGCGCAAAGGCGATGCAATCCGCCACCCAGATGGAAAGGGTCTGTTTGGTGACCGCGAGCCCCAAACTGGCAGGGTCATAGGAGACGAAGAGTCGCTCAGACCTGCAGTGAGCCTGTGTACGCTGTAGGTAGCAGAAGACAGCCCTCCTACAGTCAAGGCTATGGAGGATCACCCGGTTGGCGTAGGGCTTTGGAAAGAAGGTTGGCAGCACTATCTCCAGGTTAAGTGGAAATACGAGACAACCTTCGGGAGAAACTTGTGGTGCGTTCAGAGAACTATCCAGTTCCCGTAGAATCTCGTGTAGGGTGTACCGGTCATCAGGGCCTGAAGTTCACTGACCCTCCGGGCCAAAGTGAGGGCCACCAGAAAAACCACCTTCCAGGAAAGGTGCCGAAGCGAGCAGGACACCATCGGCTTGAAGGGCGGCTGGGTTAGTCATGTGAGGATGACATTGAGATCCCACTCTGCCGGAGGTGGCCGGATGGGGGCTTGGAAAGAAGCAGTCCGCGCATAAAGCGGGAAACCAACGGTTGACCCGAGAGCGGTCTCCCCCGACTGGGTGGTGGTTGGCTGAGATTGCGCTCAGGTGGACCCTGACCGAATTGGACTGCAGGCCCGCCTGTGAGAGATGGAGTAGGTACTGCAGGACAAAGTGGGTGGGGCAAGAGAATAGGTAGGCCCATACCCCTGAGCACCACACTGAGAACCGACGCCATTTAAAGGCGTAAGCCCTCCTAGTTGAGTCCTTGCGTGAGGCCAGCAATATGTCCTCGATCTCCATTGGGAGATGAAGAGGAGCTAAAGCGACCCACACAGTCGCCAATCCGTGAGGGATAAGGATCTCAAGTTCGGGTGGAGTAGCAGACCCTCCTCCTGTTTCAACAAGCCCAGCATGCTGCTGAGGAGAATTGGAGGCTCCAATTTGAGGAGGAGAAGCAGTGGGAACCAGGGCTGCCAAGGCCACTGCGGGGCTATGAAAATCACTGAGGCTCCCTCCCGCTGTATCTTGAGGAGAGCTTGTGCTATGAGCAGAGTGGGGGGAAACGCATACAGGAGGCTGTGCGTCCACGACAGCAGGAAGGCATTGGAGGCTTCCCTGTTTGGGTGAGGTACTGGACTGCAGAACCGTGGGAGCTGTGAATTCACTGGGCTGGTGAAGAGGTCCAGGACCGGAGTCCCCCAATGCCGGAACAGCCACTGTGTCATCTGTGGGCAGAGGCGCCAATCATGTAGCTGGAGGATCTGGCTCAACCTGTCTGCCAGGACATTGTCCTGGCCTAGGAGATAGGTAGCCCAAAGGGCTATGCCTTGGTGAATTGCAAAGGACCATAGGACTACCGCCTCCAGGCAGAGGCTGTAAGAGCTGGTGGCCCCCTGCTTGTTCATATAGAACATTGCCACTCAGTTGTCCATCTGGACAAGCACCATCCAGTAGTGAACGTGGTGCCTGAGCTCCCGGAGGGTGAAGAGGACTGCCCGGAGTTCGAAAAGGTTGATTGGCTGACGTGACTCCTCCAGAGACCAAGTCCCCTGCATGCAGAGTTCGTTGCAGTGTGCTCCTGAACCCATGAGGGAGGCGTCCGTGGTCAAGACCACGTCATGCTGTGGAGCCTGAACGGCATGCCTCAAAGCAGATTCCGGGCATCCTGCCACCAGTCGAGGGACTCAGACAGCTGGGGAGTGACCAAGACGGCATCTTGGAGACGGCCCGTCACCTGAGTCCACTGAACTTGAAGGCACCACTGCGCCACCCGCATGTGCAGTCGGGCATCGGGGATGACATGGACCGTCGAGGCCATATGGCCGAGGAAATGGAGCATCGCTCAGGCCGATATTGTGTTGCAGTGCTGGACCGCGGATGCCAGAACGATGAGGCAGTCTGCCCTGTCCTGGGGAAGGAAGGCTATTGCCTGATGAGTGTCGAGGCATGCATCGATGAACTCCAGGGATTGGACTGGAGTGAGGTGAGACTTTGGGTAATTGACCACAAAGCCGAGATGCTCAAGGAGGTGGACGGTGCAGGCCATGGCCCACTGCGCCTCGTTGGCCGTCTCTCCGGTAATGAGCCAGTCATCTAGATAAGGGTAGACAAAGGTGCCCTGCAATTGAAGGTGGGCTGTGGCCACCATGAGGCATTTGAGGAACACTCACAGGGCAGACGCGAGGCCAAAATGAAGCACCCTGTATCGGTAGTGGTTCCCTTGCACTCTGAAGCGCAAGTATTTCCTGTGCTTGGGGTGGACAAGGATGTGAGTGTATGCATCCCGAAGGTCCAAGGAGCATAGCCAGTCGCCCTTCCAGAGGAAGAGCAACAAGGCGCCAAGGGAAAGCATTTTGAATTTCTCCCACACCAGATATTTGTTGAGATTTCTTAAATCGAGGATGGGTCGGAAACCGCCCATCTGCTTTGGCACAAGGAAGTAATCGGAGTAGAACCCGAGACCCTTGAGGTACGGTGGAACCACTTCCACCGCTCATTCCTCGAGGAGGGTGGCAAGCTCCTGTGCCAAGAAGGCCTGGTGTGCGGGAAGCCGAGGGGGCTCCGCGGGCAGAAGGGTGGAGGAAGCCGGTCCAAGTGAAGGAGGTAACCGTCCCGGGCAACCTGGAGAACCCAGGTATCCAAGATGACAGACTCCCACCGGGGAGTGAAGTAGACCAGGCACCTTCCCACTGGTAGCTGGGCCGGTGCTGGGGTCTGGTTCTTGGGTCCCTTGATCTTACGCAGGCCCTGGAGGCTGCTCTTGCTTTGTCTGCCCTGGGGTGGGGCTGATGCCGGAGGGTAAGGTGGGCAGCCCCGGTAGGGAAGACCCTTCCTCTGGAAGAACGGTTTCTTACCCTATTGCTTCTTCCGCGGGAGGGAGGAAGTCTTTTGGGATAAACGGGTGAGTAACATACTCCATCTCAATCTCTGCTGCTTTGTCTTCCATTGGTTTACCGAACAATTGGTCGCCCAGGCACGGTACATTGAGCAGTTATTCCTGGACCCATTGTTTGAGGTCCGAGTACTGAAGCCAGGCCTGCCGCGATACCAGCAGCCGCTACCTGAGTGGAGGACTCAAAGCTGTCATATGCAGTGCGAGAAAGGTGCTTTTTACAGTCCCCCATTGACTTCAGGAGGGACTGAAAGTGGTGGAGGTAATCGCCGTCAAGGCCCGCCTGGAAACCTCCGAGCTCCTCCGTGAGATCACGAAGGAACATGCCTATATATAGCTGGTAAGCCTGGATGTGACACGCCAGCATGGAGCCTTGGTAGGCCTTATGCCTGAGGGCGTTGAGGACGCGAGATTCCCTAAACAGCGGGACCGAAGAGTGAGTCTTGGGGCTCTTTTGCTTCCACATGGCAGACTCCACCACCATTGAGGTATGAGGAAGCTGGGCCTTCCAGAAGCCGGGCTCCCGTTGGACTCTTTACATGGTGTACAGGCGCTTGCTGACAATGGGGGTAGATGCAGGTGTCTCCCTCATGCGGAGGACAGGGTGGGCTAGGATGGGTGGAACTGGGACCATGAGGGATTCTCTCGGCAGAGCCTCGTATTGTAAAATATCAAATTCCTCCACACAGGGCTCCTCCTCGGATTACGTGGAGAGCGCTAGGGCTCAAGCCATAACCCGCACAAACTCCAGAAAGGAAGTATCCTCGGAGGAAACGGTCACTTCTGAACTGGTGGAGAAGAATCCGAGGGGAAGTTCCAAAGCTCCAATTCCCAGCCCGAAACCTCCGAGGAAGACTCGGAGCTAGGTTGCTCAAGCAAAGCCTGTGCGGCGTGCTGGGCTCTTGAGGCCAAAATCCACCTGGAGCCGGAGGCGCTAGCCCGGGAAGATCTCGCACCCGAAGACTGGGATGGAGATTGAGACCTCTGCTAGGATCCTTCACGGGGCCCCTGGCTCTCAGGGGTTGTCACAGCAGTGTGGGGAGCTATCATAGGCATCGCCCTCGAGGTCTCAGGGCACATGCCAGCAGGGCCTGGCACCAGCGCTTGCTGGGCTGCAAGGAAGGCAGAAACGCTGTGCTTCAATGGGAGCATTCAGTCCTCCCACTCGGGAGTGGGGCCTTGCGATGCCGATGCCAGGGTGACCGGGTCGGGAATTAAGGTGAGGGGGGCCTTGCCGGGACGACCCTCGGGAAACCAGGCGCCATCGCTGGAGACCTCCATATCTGTAAGAGGTACCTTTCATGGCCACTCCTTCTCCGACTCTTGAGACTGCCAAGGGGGGCTGAGGGACCGAACGCAAGAACGCTCACGCTTGTCCGGGGTCTCTGACAGGGTCTTCGAGGCCTTCTTCTTCTTCCGCTTCCTTTCAGGGGACTCAGAGGTGGAAGGTCGGTGGAGTGGGAAGCTACCGGAGATACCAGGGCTGTCTTGTGGAAAATATCATCGAGCTTCTGCTTACGGCTCTGGATGGCCTTGGAATGACATCTTTTAACAAAGGGAGCAGAGCTCCAGGTTGTGATCAGCTCCTAGGCACCTAAGACAACAGTCATAGGTGTCTGTGAGCAACATGTTTTTGGAGCATCTGTCACACCTTTTGAAACCGGAGGTCATGGGGGCAAAAAGAATCCCCGCAAGGTCGAAGGCCTTCGGCTTGGCCAGCGGTTGAAAAGGGCGTGAAACGCACTAGAGACAAACTCACAAAGAAAAAGAAAAAATGAAAAACAGCAGAGTCACTGGGGATGGCGGGAAGAGAACCAGGAAATCAGAATTAGAGAGACAATAATGAGACTTTTTCCGAGGTACAGGGACATGCGTCCGCAGGGCTCCATGGAAAAAGGGAGACTGATCAAGCTGGCACCAATGTTCCCTCTAATTTTTTGTAGGCTGTGTGCGCATAAAATATCAGCTGTGCAGCTTTTGAAGGAAGGTTAAATTTTTGTGCACCACATAACGACACTCGGAGTTATATACGTTAAAATTTGACTACACGTCAGAATACAGTATGTACACCACATTGATTTTAATCAAATTAAATGAAAATAGACGATTACTAAATGAAGCGGAAAGTTTCTAGTAATTACAATCACAACTTTTAAATTTTAAGACGTCTGTGTTGTTTTCTATCAGAATCAGAACCGTAATTTTTGTGTGCTCTGTTGTAAAGTATGTGCGCTCGCTCGGCGAGTTGTGTGCGCGCGCACACACGCACAGCTTAGAGGGAACAGTGGATGGCACTCTTGGACGGGAAGGGGACCATGCATGCGTGGTGGCATTCCCAAAGGCTTTCTTTGAAAGCTGGGGAAATGCTGCACGCGGGCTCTGTAGGGGTCGACATCACCCATATGTGAAGACTGACTTCCTGCTTGTTCCTGGAGAAAGAAGCTTACGCAGAATTAAAATGGAAACAATATGATGCCAGGTCATATACTCCATAGTAACTAACTGTACTAAAATATTGCTTGGATGAAGGCTCTAGATATTTAGGGCGGCATTTTTGAAAGGTATTTTACAAGGTTTACAGCCCAGTAAACTGTGTAAATGCCATAACCAGGGATTTTCAAAGGCAATTACCCGGGTAGTGCCTTCGAAAATCCCCTCCAAAGTCCCCTTTGCGCCCCGATGCTATCTGGTTAGCATCGGGGCGTGTTGGGGGTGTTGCGGGGCGGAGGCAAGCACTAACCGGGCAGCAGCAATTTTCCATGCTGCCCGGTTAGTGCTCTGCACCGAAAGATAGGCGAGCACTAACCGGGCAGCATGGAAAATCACTGCTGCCCTGTAATGCTCGGCAGCTTCCCAGCTGTGCAGCGAACCCTGAATATTCACTTCCATCGCCACGGAAGTGAATATCTGGGTTAAGGGATTGGCGAGCAGGGACATGAGGCTACGGCACTTACCTCTGCCCAATGCAAAATTGGGCCCTTAATCCTTATTGTTACTGTGTTATTCATATAGATAACTCAATCACTGAGATTAACTCAGATCTGAATGTTCCAGATATTCTGAACATAAATGTTTTAGAATCACATCAACAACAGACTTATAAGTACAGCATGATTAAGTAAAAATTGTTGGCTATGTTTACTTCTCCCTTCCTTTCTTTTTATGACTCATTGTTTTTATCCAACACAAAGAAGAGCAGAAGGCTCTCGCAGAGCAACCAGGAACACACAAGGTGAGAGATGTATGTTGGTCACAGATGTTTTTATTGGTAGACCCCAATGCATTTCGGCGTTGCCTTCATCAGGGGGTTTAAAACTCATAAAAAGAACATTAAAACAATAACAATCAGCATAAGTCAAAAATTGTATAAAACATAAAATCACAGCAAATAAATGTTAAAAAACATATAAAGGTTAATACACTGAAACCAAATACATCTAGCAAAAAGCATTGTGTGACAAACAGTGTGTAAAAGACGTAGGGCAGAGGATGAAACAAGCCTAGTGAGGTCAAGACAAAAAAAGGGGGGTTGCAAACACAATGGAAATTGTGCATAAATGAATTTATACTTACTAATGCAACCTGTGGTAGCCTTTAAAAGTGTATGACTCTCTTGTCTACAACCATCAAATGTAATAAATAAATAAATAAATAATAAGAACAGCAAAGAATAAAAATGACAATAAATGAATGGCCAGTGGGTAGTAAAAACATTGGATTAGTAAAATGGTAACACTCTTGGTTATAAAACTTTCCTTGCAGGTACAAGAATATGCTAATGGTTCTTTGAGTTTGTATGGCTGTCAGGATATGTTATTTTGTTTTGACTTGTGCTGCTTTTTACTGCCCCTCAGAAGTAGCCATTCTAGGTGACCGCCTAGTCCTGCCTAATAGTTCAGATAGTCACCTAGCTATATGTTCACATCATATCCAGCTGGTTAACCTGCTATGAAAATTCACCCCTGTTCTAATAAAGAGAGTAAACATACTTATTACTGACACTATGAAATGCATTTTCAAATACAGAAAGAAAATGGGCTTAACTGTAGCTGGATAAGACCAACACACACAACAAATTAATGCAGTAATATTATGAAATGTGGTGTTCTGTAATACTAAGCTTCAGGAGATGCTGAAAGCAAACAGTACTTTGACCATTATTTGTCCTAAGAACTGCGCTTTTGCATACACATTTGTACACATAAATGTGATATAAAATAATAAGCGTAACAGGTGATCTCTAGGAACAGCAGGAATCAGTCTTCACATATGGGTGAATGTTACTGATGGAGCCTGTGTGGGAACACTCCTCAGCCTCCAATAGGAAAGCGTTTGGGAGCACTCCACTGCACCTACATGCCTGCCTTCCTGCCTTCACAACTCCTCTCCTCAGTTGTGTTTATAGCTGAGAAGAAGAGTAAAATAAAATAACCCTACAACCCCTAGGAGAGGAGGCTGGGCTGTGAAGACTGATTCCTGCTGTTCCCAGAGATCACCTGTTACAGGTGAGTAACTACACTGTCTCCAGGAACAAGCAGGAATGCAGTCTTCACATATGAGACTCACTAGCTTCCAGGTACCAGACTGGTATCAAGGAGGGGTGGGGAAGCAGAGCAATCCCTGAGGTAACAAATCTGTAGCTGAAGAGTCTGGAAGAGTTGTGGTCCATTGGGCTCGATTCCAGGAGGTGATACTTCCCCAATGTTAGTCTGGTATCTTGCAGACGTCCGGGAAGGAGGGTAGAAGTTGAGTTTAAGTCCCAAAGAGATGCTGGAGTACAGCTTGGCCAAAGACAGTGTCCCAACGGGAGTCTCTGTCCAGATAGTAGTGTGCAGCAAAAGTATGAATGGAGGACCAAGTAGCTGCCCGGCAGATGTCTTCAATGAGTACTGAACAGAGATTGGATACGGAGGTTGCCATAACCCGCACATTATGAGCAGTGACATGACCCTCCAAAGAGAGTCCTTCTTGTGTATAAACAAAAGAAATGCAATTTGCAATCCAACTAGACCGAGGGGACTAGGATCAAAGGAAATGAATAATTAAGAGGATCTTCTGTGATCCTTAGTTCTATGCAAGTAGTAGGCCAGCGCTCGCATGCAGTCTAAATTGTGTAGCTCTGCTTCAGCCAAAGACGCATGTGGTTTAGGGAAGAAAATCGGGAGGATTACCGACTGTTTTAGATGGAAACAGGAAACCACCTTCAGGAGGAAGTGTGGATTGGTATGGAGAACTACCTTATCATAGTGGAACCGAGTATAGGGAGGATCCACCACTAGAGCTTGCAGTTCACTGATGCGGCAAGCTGAAGTGAGGGCAAGGAAGATGAACTTCTAAGATAGCAACTTCAGTGAAGTGGTGGTTAAAGGTATGAAAGGTGACTTTAGAAGTTGCGCCAGAACCACATTCAGATCCCAGGCCACCGGAGGTGGCTTAATGGGTGGCTTGGACAGCAGAAGACCCCACATGAAGCATTCTACTAAGGGATGTGAGAAGATGGGTTGTGCATCCACTGGTCTGTGAGAGGCCGCAATGGCACTAAGATGAACTCTCACTGAGTTAGTTTTAAGATCTGACAAGGAGACGTGGAGGAGATATTGTAGAAGTGACTCCACCAGGCAAGAAAAGGGGTTAATATCTTTTGGGGAGCACCATTTGAAGGGATAAGATCACCTGGTGGAATCCTTACGAAATGCAAGAAGGACATCCTTGACTGCTTTTGGTAGGTCGAGGTCGGCAAGCACTAGCCTTTCAGAAGCCATGCTGTCAGGTGTAGGGAATGAAGATTGGGATGGAGGAGCGGCCCGTGGTCCTGAGAAAAGAGGTCGGGCGCACATCCCAGGTTGAGTGGTTGAGTCTGCGCAAGGCGAAGAAGCAGAGGAAACCACGGGGGCTATGAGAATCATTGAGCCCAAGTCAACCTATAGCTTGAACAGCATTTTGGGTATCAAAGGGATGAGAGGGAATGCATAGAGTAGTCCCTGTCCCCACTGGAGAAGGAAAGCGTCCAGGGCCTGTCAGTGCAGTGACGGAACCCTGGAGCAGAATAGTGGAAGCTGTATGTTTTGTGGAGTAGCAAAAAGATATATGAGTGGGGTTCCCCACGTTTGGCAGATCTGAGCAGCCATCTCCTGATGCAACGTCCATTTGTACAGATGAAGGATACAGCTTAGCCTATCTGCTAGGACATAGAGTTTGCCGGGAGATACAACACTCTGAGATGAATGTGGTGAGAGATGGCAAAGGACCATAGGTGAATTGCAGGATCCCATTCCCCCCTGCTCATTCATGTAGAACATGGCATCCTGGTTGTCTGTCCTGACTAAAACAGGTTGCCCCAAAAGTTGGGATTGAAAAACTCGAAGAGCATTTGCCAGTGCCTGTAGTTCTAGCAGGTTGATCTGCAGGGCAGATTCCTGCTGTTCCCACAATCCCTGTGTGGTCAGGTCATTCATATACATTCCCCAACCCAGTTTGGAAGCATCTGTTATCAGGGTACATCGAGGTGGAGGTATCTGAAAAGGTGACCCGATAAGTAGGTTTTGTGAGCAACACCACTATTGAAGGGACTTGATCAGTTGAGGCAGGGGCGGCTCTATCATGAGGCGAAGTGAGGCGGCTGCCTCAGGCGGCGAAGTTTTAAAGGCGGCATTTTGCCCCCAAAACAGCCGCCTTAGTTCGCCTTCAAACGTTAAAAAAAAAAAAAATCCAAAGCTCAAATTTCTGCTGCTGCTGAGTCCGCTTCTCGGCAGCGGCAGACTCACCTCTCCTTCCTATAGCAGCCACGGCTCCTGCTTCTTGGAACCGCGGCTGTACTAGCGCGAGATCAGCCAACCACTGCGGAGTCTTCCCGTGCAGCAGCGTCCCGCCCCCAAAGGAAGGCTCCGCAGTGGCTGGCTGATCTCGTGCTAGTACAGCCGCGGTTCCAAGAAGCAGAAGCCGCGGCTGCTATAGAGGAGAGGTGAGTCTGCCGCTGCCGAGAAGCAGACTCGGCAGTGGCAGAAGTTTGAGCATTATTATTTTCCTGGGGGCCAAGGCCTGGAAAGGGGGAGGGGTCTAGGACTAGAAATGGGCTGATGGGGGGGAGAGGTTAGGACTGGATGGGGATTGTTTAGGACTGGTAATGGGCTATGGGGGTCTAGGACTGGAAATGGGCTGATGGGGGGGGTTAGGACTGGTAATGGTCTATGGGGGGTCTAGGACTGGAAATGGGATGATGGGGGGGTTAGGACTGGAAGTGGGCTGATGGGGGGTGTTTAGGACTGGTAATGGGCTGATGGGGGGGGTTAGGACTGGTAGTGGGATGTTGGGAGGTGTTTAGGACTGGTAATGGGCTATGGGGGGGTTAGAACTGGTAATGGGCAGATGGGAGGCTAGCACTGGAAATGAGCTAGGACTGGTAATGGGCTGATTGGGGGGCTAGGACTAGAATGGGCTGAAGGGGGATAGGACTGGAAATGGGCTAATTGGGGAGGTGAGGAGAGTGCTGCTGGCCCTAGAAGAAAACTAGGGCTAGGGTACAAATGGGCTGATGCGGGAGGATGGTAGAATAGGACTGGAAGGGAGAGGATAATGAGAGGGTGTGCCAGGGGAAGGAGGGGGCACGAAGGGAGCTGACACGGTGGAAGGAGGGGGCTGGAAAGGAGCTGACACCTGGGATGTACTGAAGGGGGACTGGAAGGGAGGTGACATTTGGGGATGGGAGTGGTAGGTGGTTGGGTAATGGGGAGGAGGCTGGAAGGGAGCTGACATACAAATGGCACTGGAAGGGGGATGTCCACCAAAAAACAGCAAACCGCCTCGTGGGCAACCAGAAACCAGTCAAGAGACGTGGCAGGAAGTTCTAAAATTGCCTTTATTATTCCACATATGGTTCCACGGATCAAGTGTGCCAAGCCGACACAGGCCGTGGAAAGGGGGCTGATACTGGGGAGGGTTACTGGAACTGGAAATAGGCTGATGGAAGGAAAGAAGAAAACAAAAGAAGAGATAAGAAAAGGCAGATGGACCATAGACCACAGAAAGAGAGCTAAGAGAAGACAGGAAAGCTGAAGCCTCAGATCGGGACCAGCATGATCAGAGAATAAAATGGTCAGACAACAAAGGTAGAAAAAATAATTTTATCTAATTTTAGTTATTGGACTTTATGCTATTTTTATATTTTACACAGTATTGGGGAACTGCATCTCTTATTTATCTGATATTGCACTGCATGTGGACTCTGGATTCTTGGGGTTTCAATTTAAATTTAGTCTACATATTTTTATTTTTACTTTAGATTGTGGTTACTTATTCTGTACTTGGTGAGGGTCGATGTTGCGAGTGTTTGACTGAGGTCAGGTGTTCTGTTAACATGGAGTTTGTACATAAAGATCTATACTGTACTGTAGTAATTTGACTTGTTCAGCTTTTCAAATGGGTATATGGATGTTCCAGGGCCCACTGTAGTATTTACAGTGATGCTTTTTTTGGATGGGCTCCTTATGTGAGTTTTGGAAGTTTGTGCTGATATGGTATGGTATGGTAGGTTTGCTCTTTGTTGTAGGGTTTTGTATTAGTTCACAATATGCCTGGTACTGGAAAATAGTGGTGGTTGTTGTTGTTGTTGTTGTTGTTAGTGAGATGATCAGAATCAGATTTTTTTTTTAAATATTGAGTTCTGTGGGTGAATGTCCTGGTTCTGCTCTGCACCTACTGTGGCTGCAGAATATATGTTAAAAAAGAAAAAGCAAGAACCATAATGCAGTTTATAACAACAAAATAAAAATGAGTTATAATTTAGTTTTATAAACTGTGCTGTTGGTTTTTGCTGTCTTTTAGTTCCTTGGTGTGCAAACGGGACCGTAACTAGCCCTGAGCAAGCAGTGCAGCCGCACAGGGCAGAAAGGTTTGGGGGGTGCATTTTGGCTGTCTGTTGTTGCCCTGCCGCTGCTGGCAAGACAATAGCAGGCAGACAAAATGCGCTCCCTAAGCCTTTTTTCAGCACTTTAAGCAGGTCTGGTCCCTCCCTTCTCCGATGCCATGTCAGAGTAGGGAGGGACAGATCTTCTTAAAGTGCCGGCGCCTTTCAGATTGGGCACATGCCCCCCTCCTCCTCCTCCGTCCAGTGCTGCCTGCTCTTTCCCTGCTGCCGGCACCTCCGTGAAAAGAACAGAGGGTGGCAGCAGCAGGGAAAGAGCAGGCAGCGCTGGACGGAGGTATGGGGGGGAGGGGGGCGTGTATCTGAGCTGCAAGTCGCACAGGGTGCGATTGCAGCTCGATATGGCCCTGTGTGCAAACATCTTGCATTTCCTCCATATAATCTAATCGGCTTTTTGGTTTGGTTCAGTCACTGATTGGATTTCTGAAAAAGCCCCGCCCCCTCTAAGGTGGGGGGGGGGGGCGCCTTTTCATACTTCACCTCAGGCAGCAGATTGCCTTGAGCCGCCCCTGAGTTGAGGAATGATGTGGATCTTGTTCCTGAGATGCCCCTTTGCTTGCATCCATTGAGAAGACAGAGTCCACGACATGTCCTAATAGTCATAGCATCTCTTGAGCTGTTACTCAACTTTGCTTCTGTCCCCTTTTGCCAGCTCGATGAGGGGGGCACAGCGATCCTGTGGGAGGAAAGCTCAGGCCTGTTGAGTGTCTAAGAGTGCTACGATAAACTCCAGTCATTGGGATGGAGCGAGGTGAGACTTTGGTAAGTTTATGACAAAGTCTAGGTGTTGGAGCACCATGATGGTGTGATGAATGGAGAGTCTTACCTCTTAAGGAGAGTCTCCCCTGATTAACCAATCTTCTAGGTAGGGAAAGACGAACACCCCCAGGGTGTGTAGGTAGTCAGCGACGACTGCCATGCATTTGGTGAAGACCCTTGAGGCAGAGGCTAGACCGAAAGGGAGAACCCAGTATTGATAATCGTTTCCTTGAAACATGAAGTACAGATACTGTCTGTGGAAAGGATGGATCAGTAAATGCATGTATGCCTCTAATAAGTCTACAGAACATAGCCAATTATGTCTCCGGAGCTTTGGTAGAAGAGTTCCCAGGGAAATCATTTTGAATTTTTCTTGAACCATGAACTCGTTTAGGTCTCTGAAATCCAAGATGGGTCTGAAGGCTCCTGTTTTCTTTGGAATGAGGAAATATGGAGACTTAGAAGCCCATCGCTTCCTTTCTACTTCACCCTGGGACAATAGGGTGGTCACCTCTTCTTTTAAGAGTGTGCTTTGAAGGGTTTGTGTGGGATAATTCCCTGTGAAGCTGTTTTGGGTAAGGTTTCAAAGTGAAACTGATAATCCCCTTTGGACAAGACTTGTTTCAGGTATATTCGGGAGAGGAGGAAAATCAGAGGTGGAATTGTAGGACTCAAAAGGGCTGGGATTGGATTTGTGGAAAGTGACATTGAAAAAGCGACAATGCTAAACAAATACTTCTGCTCTGTTTTCACTAGAGAAAATCCTGGAGAAGGACCACCTGTGATTGACAAATATACACATGGGAATAGAGTAGATACCACACCATTCACAAAAGATAATGTGTTAGAACAGCTTGCAAAACTGAAAGTGGACAAGTCTATGGGACCAGATGGGATACACCTCGGGATACTGAAAGAGCTCAGAGAAGTTCTTACAGGGCCTTTGAAGGATGTGTTTATTTATTTATTTAACGTACATTTGTATCCCGCTGCTTCCAGTGATCAGCAGCGGTTGCTATACATGGGAGAGTTGGCTAATAGATTGTTTAATAGATGTTTAATAGTTGTTTAATAGTTGTTTAATAGATCATTGGAGACAGGAGACGTTCTACAGGACTGGAGAAGGGCTGATGTAGTACCTCTCCACAAAAGTGGTAATAGGGAAGAAGTGACAAACTACAGGCCAGCAAGTCTTACCTCAGTGGCGGGAAAAGTAATGGAGGCGCTCCTGAAAGAGCGAATAGTGGCCTTCCTCAAAACCAACAGGTTGCATGATCCGAGGCAATATGGTTTTACCAAAGGATGATCTTGCCAAACAAATCTGATTGAGTTCTTTGACTGGGTGACCAGAGAACTAGATCAAGGGCATGCGATGGATGTGATCCACCTAGATTTCAGCAAAGCCTTCGATACTGTTCCTCATAGGAGGCTTATCAATAAACTCAACAGCTTGGGGATGGGTCCCAAGATGGTGAACTGGATCAGAAATTGGTTGACTGACAGATGACAAAAGGTGATGGTAAACAGAACTCACTTGGATGAAAGGAAGGTGATTAGCGGTGTGCCCCAGGGTTTGGTCTTGGGACCGGTACTGTTCAATACATTCGTGAGTGATATTGCCGAAGGGCTGAATGGAAATGTCTGTCTTTTTGCAGATGACACCAAAATTTGCAACAGAGTGGACTTCCCTGAGGGAGTGGGGAACATGAGAAAATATTTACAAAAGCTGGAAGAATGGTCTAATGCTTGGCAGTTGAGATTTAATGTGAAGAAGTACGGGGTCATGCACTTGGGAAGCAGAAATCCAAGGGAAATGTATGCGATAGGGAGCGAGAGATTGGTGTGCACGGACCAGAAGAAAGACCTTGGTGTGATTGTTTCTGATGATCACAAGGTGGCGAAACAGTGTGACAAGGTGGTGGCAAAAGCCAGAAAGATGCTGGGTTGCATACAGAGAGAAATTACCAGCAGAAAGGAAGAGGTACTAATGCCATTGTACAAGTCGCTGGTGAGGCCTCATTTGGAATATTGTGTTCAGTTTTGGAGACCGTATCTTGCAAAGGATATAACAAGGCTGGAAGTGGTTCAGAGGAAGGCGACCAAAATGATTTGGAGCCTGCGTCAGAAGACTTACGAGAAAAGACTTGAAGACCTAAATATGCACACTCTGGAGGAGAGGTGGGACAGTGGAGATATGATTCAGACCTTTAAATACTTAAAGAGTAACATGAAACTGCAAGGAGGTAAACTAAAAGGCAATGTCAGGAACTACTTTTTCACTGAAAGGGTGGTAGATGCTTGGAATGCCCTCCCGATGGAAGTTGTGGGGGCAAACACAGTAACAGAATTCAAAATGGCATGGGACAGATATAGTGGATCCCTTTATAGCAATAGGATAAAATCAAAATAAGCATAACTATTTCATATCTGAACAAATAGGGGTGACCTACACAGAGCGGTAGGTACACCCCTAAACAAAGGCATGGGGGGAGGTGACCTGCACGGAGTGGTGAGTGCACCTACTCTTGCCGCCTTGCTGGGCAGACTAGATGGATCATACTGGTCTTTATCTGCTGTCATATACTATGTTACTATGACAATCTGGATAGTTCACTGCTCTGATGTATGAGGTGCCACCTGTGGGCATAATGACAAAGTCTGCTTGCTATGTGGAGGGGCTGGGGACCCTCCAGGAGCAGATTGGCAATACTCTCTAGGAAGGAGTCAAAAATCAGGTGCAGGGTGCACCTGTGCAGTTGGTTGTGGCTTAGGAGCCATGGGCTTCTTGGGTTGGCGATTGCCCTGCTGCACCTGCTGAGAATGCTGAGGTTGACAGGCAGTAGAAGGCAGGTAAAAAGGATAGTATCTCTTCTTTTTAGAATAGAAAGATTTCTTGGGAAAAGCCTTCCTTTTGGATGGGTCAGCTGTTTTTGTGGAAAGGCATTTTAGGGTAAGATCATCTGTTTCAATCTTCCCTGCTTTTTCCTTCCAGCCCTTGCCAAAACAATTCTCTCCAGTACATGAGATATTTGCAGTTTATCCTGGACCCATTGCTCAAGTTCTGATGCCTGCAACAAGGCCATCCTGTGAGACCAACTACAGACTGCTGAATCTCTGCTTGTTGATTCAAAAGCATCAAAAGAGACCCTGGTCAGAAATTTAGAGGTATTTCGGCCTTGCTTGATGAATGTCTGGAACGCACTCTGCTTATCCTCAGGAAGCATGGGGGTAAAGGTTTCCAGATCCCTGATGACATCCTTCAGAAACATGTCCATGTTCAGCATGTAAAAGTTAAATCTGGAGGCCAACATGCATGCTTGGAAGCATCGACGCCTAAAGGCATCAAGTGTCCTCGAGTCTCTGCCAGGTTACATGGATGAATGGTTCTTAGAGCAATTTAGTTGTCGCATTGCCGATTCCACCATCATTGAGTGGTGGGGGAGCTGAGGTTTTAGAAGCCTGGGCACTCTGGTACTCAGTATATAGTATCAAATCTCTTGCTGATAGGCAGAACCGTGAGTGGAGCCTCCCACCTGCAGAGCATAAGATCCTGCAGGATGCAATGAACTGGTAAGGTAGCTGCCTCCTTGGACGTAGGAGGGTATTGTAATATTTCCAATTCTTCTGCCTTTGGTTCCTATTCTGAGGCTATGGTGATGGCGAGTCCTGCTGCCATATCACATATGAAGTCCTGAAAGGACTGGTGGGGACCGATGCCATTCCTGAGTCAGCAAAGGGTCTGAAGGGATGTCTGGAAGTTCTCGGGAATCGAGTGATCCCCCGTCAGATTCTGAAGAAATGAATTCAGAGTCTGGTAAGAAAGAGTAGTTATTCACCTGTAACAGGTGTTCTCCAGGAGCAGCAGGAATCAGTCCTCACATATGGGTGACGTTGGCGCCGACGGAGCCCCCGTGCGGAGCATTTCCCCAGCTTTCACGGAAAGCCTTTGGGAATGCAGCGCGCAAGCGTGGTCCCCTTCCCACCCAAGGGTGCCATCTTGCTCAGTCTGATGACATAGCTAAAAGACAGCAAAAAACCAAAATGAAGTATATGACTGCAACTCCAGGGGAGGAGAGAGGGTTGTGAGGACTGATTCCTGCTGCTCCTGGAGAACACCTGTTACGGGTGAGTAACTACTCTTTCTCCAGGACCAAGCAGGAAGTCAGTCCTCACATATGGGACTCCCCAGCTCTAGGCTACCGGGAACCCTAAGCTGAAAAAGTGGCTCCCTCTCAAGAGCCTCAGCATTTGTGAGAAGAATATCCTCTGAGAATGCCCTCGTACGGTAGCCCAACACAAGAGCCGAGGGTAGGAGTTGCCTAAACCTCAAAGAGATTACGGAGTACCACCTGTCCGAAAGCACTGTCCCTTCGGGACTCTCTCTCGAGGCAGTAGTGGGCTGCAAAAGTCTGGTTTGAAAACCAAGTAGCGGCCCGGCAGATGTCTGCCAACGGAACAGAGCGGAGATGAGCTACTGATGTGGCTTTCGCACTGACACGGTGGGCCGTGACTCGACTATGCAAGGGGAGGTCAGCTGCCTTGTACGCTCAGGCGATACAATCTGCTACCCAAGTGGACAATGTACGCTTGGAGACAGGTAACCCCAGTTTATTAGGGTCAAAGGAAATGAAGAGCTGAGTGGCTCTTCGATGCCCCCTCGTAAGTTCTATGTAAAAAGACAACGCCCTCTTACAGTCCAGGATTTGCAAGACTGTTTCAGTCCGGCTGGTATGTGACCTGGGAAAGAAGGTCGGAAGAACCACCTCCTGGTTGAGGTGGAAAGAGGTGAGGACTTTTGGAAGGAACTTGGGATGATAGAACCGTGTGTACGGTCTATCAGAAACCAGAGCTTGTAGTTCACTCACACGTCTGGCCGATGTAAGAGCTACCAGGAAGAGCGCTTTCCAAGAAAGGAAGTGCAAATGGCAAGTAGCCATTGGCTCAAATGGTGGGTGAGTAAGTTGCTGCAAGACCACGTTCAAATCCCATTCAGTCGCCGGTGGACGAACCGGAGGCTTGAGAAGAAGCAGATCTCTGAGGAAGCGGGACACCAAGGGGTGAACCAACAGAGACTGTCCCTCCACCAGTGAGTGGTGCGCTGATAGAGCACTGAGGTGGACCCGAACAGAGTTAGACTTAAGGCCTAGATCTGACAGGTGAAGTAGATACTGCAGTACTACTGGCACAAGGCAGGAGAAAGGATCTTCATTGCGCTGAGCACACCATATTGTGAACTTACGCCACTTGATGGCATAGGACTTTCTGGTGGACGGCCTCCTAGAGGCCAAAACCACCTCTTCAACCTCTTTAGGTAGAAGCAAGGGAGCTAGCACTATCCTTTCAGCAGCCAGGCCATCAGATTGAGGGACCTGAGATTGGGGTGCAGAAGGGAACTCTGATCTTGAGACAGGAGATCGTGTTGCAACCTCAGAGGGAAAGGAGTTTCCACCGCCTACTGTAGCAGACGTGGAAACCACGGTTGCCTTGGCCATCTGGGGGCTACCAGAATCACCGAGGCCTTGTCCCTGAGAATTCTGAACAGAGTTCGGGCCACCAGGGGCGTGGGAGGAAACGCATACAGGAGGTCCGTAGACCAAGAGATCAGAAAAGCATCTGCTGCCATTCTCAGGGGATGCGGCTGTCTGGAGCAAAACCTGGGCAGTTGACGGTTCAGTGGACTTGCAAAGAGATCGATGGATGGAAGTCCCCATCGTAGAAAGATCTGCTGGACCACCAATGGATTCAACTGCCATTCGTGGGGTTGGAGAATCCTGCTTAGCTTGTCTGCTAAGAAGTTCTCCTGACCAGGTAGATAAACTGCTTTGAGAAACATGCCTTGTTTGACTGCAAAGGAGCAAAGGGCCTGCGCCTCCTGACATAGGAGCCTGGACCCTGTGCCCCCTTGCTTGTTCACATAGAACATTACTACCTGATTGTCTGTCTGAACTAAGACAGACTGGTGAGAGAGGGCATGAGAAAAAGTCTGTAGAGCCAAGTGGATTGCTCTCAGCTCCAGAAGATTGATCTGCTGTGTGGCCTCCTGAGTAGACCAGAGGCCTTGAGTGCACATGCCTGGCAATGTGCACCCCAGCCCTTTAAGGAAGCATCGGTCGTCAGTACCCTTGTGTGTGCTGGGGCCTGAAAAGGTATCCCCTGAGAAGGTTTGGGAGATGTAGCCACCACTGCAAAGAGTCCAAAAGTGGTTTGGATACCTTTACTCTGTCTCGGAGGTCACCTGTGGCCTGCGCCCACTGAGCTCTGAGGCACCACTGAGCAGCCCGCATGTGCTGACGGGCATTTGGAGTCACATGTACCGTGGATGCCATGTGGCCCAGGAGCCACAGGAAGTGCCTGGCAGAGACCTGAGAATTGCTTTGGAACTGGTTGGCCAAGTCCATCAGTCTGTGGGCCCTGTCCTCAAGCAAGTAAGCTCTTGCCTGCAGGGCATCTAATCTTGCCCCTATAAACTCTATGTCCTGTGAGGAGAGCAAAGTGGACTTTGCGAAGTTTATGATGAAGCCCAGGTGCTGGAGAAGAGAGACAGTGCGAAGTGTGGCTTGTCTGGCCTCCTGTGGAGACTGACCCCTGATGAGCCAGTCGTCCAGGTATGGAAAGACAAAGATGCCCTGGTTTCTGAGATAGGCCGCCACCACCGCCAGGCATTTGGTGAAAACCATGGGGGCGGAGGTCAGGCCAAATGGAAGTACTCTGTACTGAAAATGATTTCCTCTCACTACAAATCTGAGATATTGTCTGTGGTCTGGATGAATGAGGATGTGAGTATAAGCATCCTTTAGGTCTAAGGAGCATAGCCAATCTCCCTGCTGGAGGTAGGGCAGCAGTATTCCAAGAGTAAACATATTGAACTTTTCCCTCTCTAGGAACTTGTTTAGATTTCGCAAGTCTAGGATGGGCCTGAGGCCTCCTGTTCTTTTTGGTACTAGAAAGTACCTGGAATAGAAGCCTCGCCCTATCAGGTGGTGAGGCACCGGTTCCACCGCCTGTTCCTGTAGAAGACTTGCCAACTCCTGAAGGAGGAGGTTCCTGTGCAGAAGGAGTCTTGGAGGCTCCCCTGGAAAATAGGAGGGGGTAACTGGATGAAGTGGAGCAAATAGCCCTTTTGGACTATGCTCAGTACCCAGGTATCCACTGTTATGGCTGACCACCTGTGGGCGTACAGTGTCAGCCGGCCTCCTGTGCTGAGAGGAGCCAGCTGAGGAGGAGATGCTATGCCGTGGGAGTCAAAACCCTGCTCCCTGCTGTGCAGGAGCCGGAGCTGGCGGCTTGGGGGTTTTCTGCCTACGGGGCCCATGTCCCTGCCCCTTGGCCTGCTGACCCTGTTGGGGAGCTGCAGAGGCCTGGAATTGAGGGTAGGATTTGTAGGCAGAGGCCTTCCTCAGGTAAAAGGGCTTTTTCCCCGAGCCCTTCTTCTTCTGAGAAGGGGCAGAAGTCTTCCTGGACAGCCTTGTCCTGGTGAGAGTCTCGGTCTCGATTTCTGCAGCCTTTTCAGCCATGGGTTTGCCAAAGAGCTTCTCACTCCGGCAAAGGACATCGACCAACTTGTCCTGGACCCATGGCTCGAGGTCCGATGACTATAGCCAGGTCTGATGGCGTGCACCGATGCCGGCCGCTGCTACTCAGGCCGAAGCCTCGAAGCCATCATAAGCTGCTCGAGATATAAACTTTGAACACTCTCGAATCCCCGATGACAAAGCCTTGAACCTCTGCAAAGGTTCCTCGGAGAGGCAAGCAGGGAACCCGGCAATCTCCTTTGCCAGGTCTCGGAGGTACATGCCCATGTACAGCTGGTAAGTCTGGACACAGCAAGCCAGCATAGAGCCCTGGAAACACTTTCTCCCGAGGGCATCCAGGTTCTGGGCCTCCCTGCCGGGGGGCACCGAGGAGTGCATCTTCTAACTCTTCAGACGATGCATGGCCGATTCCACAACCATGGAATGGTGCGGCAGCTGTGCCTTCTGGAACCCAGGGCTCTTACGGACTCGATAAATGGTAATTTTCTAAAAGGAATTCTTTGTATTAAAGCTAATTAATCTGTGAACCCACTATTTTTTGTTAAATCAGTCAGGGCCTAGTAGCAGCAGTTTAAGTTTAAATTTAAAACACAGAGGAGAACTTTCTGGTTACATTTCATACCCAGCAGAGAGCTTGTAGTTTAGATTTAATAGTCACTCAGGGCCTAGTAACAGCAAAGTACTTTTAGTTTAAATTTAAAACACAGAAGAGAGCTTTCTGGTTACATTTGGAACCCAGCAGAGAGCTTGCAGTTTACATTTAATGGTCACTCAGGGCCTAGCATCAGCAAAGTACTTTTAGCTTAAATTTAAAACGCAGAAGAGAGCTTTCTGGTTAAATTTAGAATCCAGCAGAGAGCTTGTAGTTTAAATTTCATAAGAAGTCAGAGCCTAGCAGCAGCTAGGAGCTATAATTTAAATCAAATCAGAATTTAGCTTAGCACAAAAGGCAAAACAGGGTCTGTACTCTTTGAGCAACAAATAAAGTCTTCTAGAAACCTTTACAAAGAGGCCTTCTACCTAGGGGGCAAGAGACCTGTGAAACCTTTTCAATAGGTGTTAACACCAGGTGGCAGATCAAAATGCCATTTTGAAAGACTCCTCCTATCCAAGCAAGGACTGTTAATTACCCAGGAAGTTGGTCACAGCTTACATCAGCAGCACAGGCATAAATAGCTCAACCAGAGCTCTGTGATCCTCTGTCTTGAAGGACTAGAAACAGGGACTGTTACTTCTGGAGAGAGATCTGCAACTGTGAGTATATACTTCTGGTAATTTTCTAAAAGGAATTCTTTCTATTAAAGCTAATTAATCTGTGAACCCACTATTTTTTGTTAAATCAGTCTGGGCCTAGTAGCAGCAGTTTAAGTTTAAATTTAAATCACAGAGGAGAACTTTCTGGTTACATTTCATACCTAGCAGAGACCTTGTAGTTTAGATTTAATAGTCACTCAGGGCCTAGTAACAGCAAAGTACTTTTAGTTTAAATTTAAAACACAGAAGAGAGCTTTCTGGTTACATTTGGAACCCAGCAGAGAGCTTGTAGTTTACATTTAATAGTCACTCAGGGCCTAGCATCAGCGAAGTACTTTTAGCTTAAATTTAAAACACAGAAGAGAGCTTTCTGGTTAAATTTAGAACCCAGCAGAGAGCTTGTAGTTTAAATTTCATAAGAAGTTAGAGCCTAGCAGCAGCTAGGAGCTATAATTTAAATCAAATCAGAATTTAGCTTACCTCAGCAGCACAAGACAGGGTACTGTGCAGCAGCCCTATTTTAATAAGTGTTATTTCCCTCTCTCCCTCCCCACACCCACCCACCCCTGGGATAATCGTAGCTTTATAGGTACTTACACATCTTAAAAAGCAGGAGGTGCTCTCAGGTGAAGCTCATTACCCAAATCAGTCATACACTAAGGACCTGAGATTAGTTAAGCTTCAGGTGAACAAGGTATATTACACATATTAGGTACAGTTTTATTAGTATAAATATCCCTAGCAACCCTTAGTAAGTAAAGAACTTAGATCTAAATACAAACTTAAAACTAAGATGCAGACAGCAGTCCAGCAGCGGGGGGCATGTAGATAGCTGGATGGCTGGTGGACGTGAGGATCGCCTGGTAACATGCCTGCCTGGTGCTTAGGTAGTGGACCTCACACGCCACCTAGATAAGGTCTTAGATAGTGCTGGGGAGGAGTCTGCTGTCTTGGTACATGTCGGTACCAATGACATAGGAAAATGTGGTAGGGAGGTTCTGGAGGCTAAATTTAGGCTTTTAGGTAGGAAGTTGAAATCCAGAACTTCCAGGGTAGCATTCTCCGAAATGCTTCCTGTTCCACGCGCAGGACCCAAAAGGCAGGCAGAGCTCCGGAGTCTCAATGCGTGGATGAGACAATGGTGCAGAGATGAGGGTTTTGGATTTGTTAGGAACTGGGGAAAGGAGGGGCTCTTCCGAAGGGATGGGCATCACCTTAACTGGGATGGAACCAGGCTGCTGGCATTAACCTTTAAAAAGGAGATAGAGCAGTTTTTAAACTAGATATTAGGGGAAAGCCGACAGTCGCCCAAGAGCGGATGGTTCGGAAGAATGTATCTTTGAAGGATACTACCAAAAGCAGAGAGGTTCCACAAAAGAGTAAACTAGCCCAAATGCCCTCAAGTATGGAGCAGACAGAGCTTAAAGATCCCAAATTACCCATGTCTAACAATAGCCAAATTAATATGAATAAAATACATTCTCTAAAATGCTTGTATGCAAATGCTAGAAGTCTAAAAAATAAGATGGGAGAGTTAGAATATATAGCACTAAATGAAAGGTTAGATATGATTGGAATATCAGAGACATGGTGGAAGGAGGACAACCAGTGGGACACTGTGATACCTGGGTACAAACTATATCGTAATGATAGAGCTGATCAAATTGGTGGAGGGGTTGCTCTCTATGTTAGAGAGGGCATTGAGTCAGAAAGGATTAAAGTTTTGCAGGAAACAAAATCTGCTGTAGAATCTATATGGATTGAAATTCCATGTAAAAGGGGGAAGGCAATGGCAGTGGGGGTGTACTATCGACCGCCTGGCCAGAATGACCAAATGGATGATGAAATGTTCAAAGAAATCAAGGAAGCTAACAAAAGTTACAGCGCAGTAATAAAAAAGGGTGATTTCAACTACCCCGGTATCGACTGGGTCAGTGTCACGTCAGGACATGCTAGGGAGATAAAGTTCCTAGATGAAATAAATAACTGCTTCTTGGAGCAGCTGATTCATGAACCGACCAAAGGGGAAGCCATATTAGACCTAGTCCTTAGTGGAACACCAGATCTAGTGCAAGAGATAAGGTTGTTGGGGCCACTTGGCAATAGTGATCATAGCATGATCGCCTTTGATTTAATTAGTGGAGGAGGGATAGTAAGGAAATCCACAGTACTACCTTTTAACTTTCGAAAGGGAGACTATGATAAAATGAGGAAAACAGTTAAGAAAAAACTAAAAGGATCAGTTGCAAAGGTTAAAGACGTACATCAGGCTTGGCTGTTGTTGAAAAATACTATCTTGGAAGCCCAGACCAGCTGTATTCCACGCTTTAAGAAAAGTGGAAGAAAGTCCAAAAATCTGCCAGCATGGTTTAAAGGTGAGGTCAGAGAGGCTGTTGTTGCCAAAAAAACATCTTTCAGGAAATGGAAAAAAGAGCCAAACGACGAAACCAGGAAACAGCACAAGCACTGGCAAGTCAAATGCAAGGCATTAATAAGGCAGGCAAAGGGAGAATTTGAGAAGAAGCTTGCTGCGGAAGCAAAAACGCGAAGTAAAGACCTTTTCAAGTACATTCATAGCAAAAAACCTGTGAAAGAGTCAGTTGGTCCATTAGATGATAAAGGGGTTAAAGGAGCACTAAGAGGCGACAGGGTGATAGCGGAGAGACTGAATGAATTCTTTGCTTCAGTCTTTACTGAGGAAGATGTAGGGATGTTACCCATGACTGAAGTGGTATTTAAAGGTGCGGAAGAATTGAAGGAAATATCGATACATCGGGAAGATGTATTACAACTATTAGATAAACTGAAGAGTAGCAAATCACCTGGGCCGGATGGTATACATCCAAGGGTGTTGAAAGAACTGAAATATGAGATAGCAGACCTGCTATTAGTAATCTGTGAACTATCATTAAAATCATCTCTAATACCTGAAGATTGGAGGATCGCCAAAATAACACCAGTTTTTAAAAAGGGTTCCAGGGGTGATCCGGGGAACTACAGACCGGTGAGCCTGACGTCAGTACCGGGAAAAATGGTAGAAACCATCATAAAGAATAAAATTACTCAGCATGTAGATAGTCATGACCTAATGGGAGACAGCCAACATGGCTTTAGACAAGGAAGATCTTGTCTTACTAATCTGTTATGTTTTTTTGAAGGAGTGAATAATCAGGTGGACAAAGGTGAGTCAGTTGATATTGTGTATCTGGACTTTCAGAAAGCCTTTGACAAGGTCCCTCATGAGAGACTTTTGGCAAAACTAAAGAGTCATGGGATAGGAGGCAGTGTACTATTGTGGATCAGGAACTGGTTAAAAGATAGAAAGCAGAGGGTAGGGCTAAATGGCCAATTTTCCCAATGCAGAAAGGTGAATAGTGGTGTACCCCAGGGATCTGTGATGGGTCCGCTGCTTTTTGACATTCATAAATGACCTGGAAAGTGGAATAACGAGTGAGGTTATCAAATTTGCAGATGACACAAAACTATTTAAAGTTGTTAAAACCCAAGAGGATTGTGGAAAATTGCAAGAGGATCTTGATAAATTGGAAGACTGGGCATCAAAATGGCAGATGAAATTTAATGTGGACAAGTGCAAGGTTATGCACCTAGGGAAGAACAACCCAAACTATGGTTACACGATGCAAGGTTCCACATTAGGAACCACCACCCAGGAAAAAGATTTAGGCGTCATTGTGGATACCATGTTAAAACCCTCGTCCCAGTGTGGAGCAGCGGCCAAGAGAGCAAATAGAATGCTAGGTATGATAAGGAAAGGAATGGAAAATAAAACAAAAGATATTATAATGCCTCTATATCGTTCCATGGTGAGACCGCACCTTGAATATTGTGTGCAATTCTGGTCGCCGTATCTTAAAAAGGATATAGCAATTTTAGAAAAGGTTCAGAGAAGAGCCACCAAAATGGTAAAGGGGATGGAAGGATACTCCTATGAAGAAAGGATAAAAAAGTTAGGGCTGTTTAACCTGGAAAAGAGACGGCTGAGGGGAGATATGATAGAAGTCTATAAATGAATGAACGGAGTGGAACGGGTAAACGTAGATGGATTGTTTACCTTATCAGAATATAGAAAGACTAGGGGACATTCAATGAATCTACAGGGTAAACTATTTAAGACTAATAAAAGAAAATATTTTTTCACTCAACGTGTAATCAAACTCTGGAATTTGTTACCGGAGGATGTAGTAAAGGCTGTTAGTGTAGCTGGGTTTAAAAAAGGTTTGCACAAGTTCCTGGAGGAAAGGTCCATAAACTATTATTAAGAAGGGACCCAGGATATCAATGCTTGAACCAATACAAGCATTGTGAACCTGTGTCCCTTGGGGAAACTGCTAAGTACTTATGACCTAGATTGGCCACTGTTGGAAACAGAATACTGGGCTTGATGGACCTTGGTCTGACCCAGTATGGCATATCTTATGTTCTTATGACCTATTTGCTGAGAACCGGCGACGAGGCCGGTGCCTCCCACATGTGGAAGAGCAGCCGTTCCAGCATCGGAGGAACCAGTACAGTAAAGGCCTCCTTCGGGGGAGAGTCATACTGGAGGGCCTCAAGCTCTTCGGCTCGAGGCTCCTCCTCGGGATCCGCGGGGAAGGCCAAGGCCTTGGCCATATCCCTCACGAAGTCCGAGAACCGGGTAGCCTCCGGGGGGGGGACCTTCTCCGAGGTTCGGACTCTGGTGAGTCCGATGGGACGCACTGGCTCCGAAAAGTGTCTGGGGACTCCTCGTCCTCCGTCTCCCACCCCGACCCCTCCGAGGAGGAATCGAGCGGCTCCGGTCGGGTGGGCACCGATGCCATCCACCCCGACGCCGAGGGTACCAGCGTCGACGACCTCGGCCCCGTACGGGAGGCCGAGGGAGACCTTGGCCGAGGATCGACTCGAGACCACATGGACACGAGGATCGGCTCGGCCTCCGGGGTCGACTTGGACGTCGAGGCGCCAGGGGTCGGGGCAGTTGCACCGGTCAGACCGGCGATCAGCACCCTCTGCTGTTCCATGAAGGCAGCCAAGCTGCTCTCCAAGGTTGTCAACCTGAGTCCGAGCTCAGGAGACTCAGCAGCCCCCGACTCGGCCCCCAATGGCGTCGGGGCCGACATCTGGTCCCCCGGAGGAGAGTCCTTGAGGACTACAGTACTCACGTGACTCAGGACCTCCGGCTCCACACAAGGCAATTTGGCAGGTCTCTCCAGCTCCAAGGACCCGGGACGGCGGTCGGGGCTATGCGACCTGGCCCTCGAGGGACCAAGAGCGTCCACTGACGCCACCCTCGCTGGTTTCTTCTTCCTTTTGTGTTCCCGTGAGGGAGACCCCCACTTAGAGGAGCCCAGACGATGCTCGGGGTCGGACTCCCGAGACGTCGAGGCCTCTGACAAAGTCCGGGCCCGGCCGGACGCGGAGTCAGAGAAGATCCTTTCCCGCTGATGTTGACGGCTCCTCAAAGCCTTTGAGGACATTTTGCCACACGGGCCACAGATCATCGGGTCATGATCGGGCCCGAGGCAATGGAGGCAGCAGCCGTGTGTGTCGGTGAGAGACATCAGTTTCTTACACCGATCACACTTCTTGAACCTGCTGGCAGCCATCGGAGGAAAAAGGGCCCCTGCAAGGTCAAAAGACCGGGCTGCCAGTGAAAAAGAAAAAAGAGCGCGAACACTAGTCTCGAAGGACAAAAACGGAAAAAACCAGCTCCGGGCTCGATACCAGTGTACCGTGCCCAGGAGGGAAGGGGAACCGGCAAAAAACAACGAATCGTCGAAGGAAAAATCAACTTTTAACCGGGTGACTAGGACACAAGTCCGTCGGGCTCTGCGGAAAAAAGAAGACTGAGAAAGATGGCACCCTTGGGTGGGAAGGGGACCGCGCATGCGCGCTACATTCCCAAAGGCTTTCTTTGAAAGCTGGGGAAATGCTCCGAACGAGGGCTCCGTCAGTGCCGACGTCACCCATATGTGAGGACTGACTTCCTGCTTGGTCCTGGAGAACAGGTTTTACTATATACTCTGGTAAGTAATCCCAGAGTTTGATTACATGCTGAGTAAAAAAATATTTTCTCCGATTAGCCTTAAATGTGCTACATTGTAGCTTCCATGCATGTCTCCTAGTGTTTCTACTTTTTGAAGAAGTAAACAACCCATCTATGTTTACCTGGTCCATTACATTTGTTATTTTATAGACCTCTATCATATCTCCTCAGCGGTCTCTTTTCCAAGTTGAAGAACCCTAACCTTTTAAGCCCTTCCTCATAGGGATATCCTTCCATCTCCTTTACCCTGGTGGCTCTTCTCTGTACCTTTTCCAATTCTGCTATATCCTTTTTCAGATATGGCGACCAGAATTACACACAATATTCAAGGTGCGGTCGCACCATGGAGCGATACAGAGGCATTATAATAGCCTTGGTTTTATTATCTATTCCTTTACTTATGATTCCTAGCATCCTATTTGCTTTCTTGCCATGGCCACAAACTGGGCAGAGGGTTTCATCCTTCTATTCACATGATACCCAGATCCTTTTCCTGAGCAGTGATTCCTAATGTGGCACCTTGCATCATGTAACTGTAGTTTGGGTTGTTCTTCCCTAAGTGCATAACTTTGCACTTGTCCACATTAGATTTCATCTGCCATTTGAATGCCCAGTCTCCCAGTTTTTCAAGGTCCTCTTGCAATTTCTTACAATCCTCTTGTGTTTTAACAACTTTGAATAATTTTGTGTCATCAGCAAATTTGATAACCTCATTTGTTATTCCCATTTCCAGGTCATTTATGAATATGTTAAATAGCAGCGGGCCCAGCACAGATCCCTGGGGTACTCCACTATTCACCTTTCTCCATTGAGAAAATGGTCTATTTAGCCTTACACTTTGTTTTCTGACTTTAAACCAGTTCCTAATACACAATAGTGCACTGCTCCTATCCCATGACTTTATAATTTCTGCAAGAGTCTCTCATGAGGGACCTTGTGAAAGGCATTCTGAAAATCCAGATACACTATATCAACCAGCTCACCATTATCTACTTGTTTATTCACACTTTTGAAAACATATAACAGATTACTGAGACAAGGCTTTACTTGGCTAAATTCATGTTGGTTTCCTGCCATAAAGCCATGACTATCCATACGTTCAGTAATTTTGTTCTTTATGATGTTTTCTACCATTTTGCCTGGTCAAGCTCACCAATCTGTAGTTGCCCAGATCACCCCTGGAACCTATTATAAAGGGACTAGAAGGGGGACCAGGGACTCATGGAGAAGGGTTCAGAAGTATAGATAGTGAAACAACCCTGGAATGTGCTAGCAGTATTACAAAGGATGTGTATGAATATGTGTGAGACAGTCAAGGTCATATCTTGCAGAAACAGCTAGACAGAAAGCTTATGTTTGCAGGATGCTTGTCATGATTTGAAGTGATCAACATGTTTGTATAAAGCTTGATCTGTAACAGCATGGCTTGACCTGTAACATATAGATGTAAATTAACAAACAGCAAAGCGAAGCATCATGCAAGATAAGGCACAATTGTACAATGTGGCAGTTTTTGTAAATAAAAGGAAGAGCTGCAGACTACAGAGGGAGGTAGTTATGGGTGAATGCTTAAGTTTTCAGCCCCATGACTGCCTCCCTAAATCTTTAGCAAAACTTGTTATTGTATAACTGTGTGATGTGTTTCTATTTCTTCTCACTTGCATCGGGGTCCAGAGTAAGGAGACAAGAGCTGAGGAAGGATCCCTGTGTTGTTGCCCTTGGTTAGGAGCTCTAACCCACAACAGAACCCTTTTAAAAAATTGACATTATATTGTCCACTCTCCAATCTTCAGGTACTATAGAGGATTTTAAAGATAGTTCACAGATTACTAAAAGTAGGTCTGCAATTTCATAGTTCAGTTCTTTCAGCACCCTCGGATGTATACCATCCAGTCCAGGTGATTTGCTACTCTTTAGTTTATCAAATAGCTGTATTAGATCTTCCCAATTTATTGAGATTTGTTTAAACTCCTCTGATATATAGCATAGTTACTCACCTGTAACAGGTGATCTCCGGGAACAGCAGGAATTTAATCTTCACATATGGATATCATCAGTACCGATGGAGCCTGCGGGGGAATGCTCCCCAGCATCCAATAGGAAAGCTTTTGGGAGCATCCCACAGCACCTGCATGCTGCCTTCCCACCTTTCCCAACTGTCCCTCTCCAGTTGAGTTTAAAGCTGAGACAAAGAGAGAGGGAAAGAAAGAGAGATATAACTCCTAGGGGAGGTGGGTGGGTTGTGAAGACTAAATTCCTGCTGTTCCCGGAGATCACCTGTTAGAGGTGAGTAACTATTTATTTTATTTTATTTATCTATTTTATACTGTGCTCTTTAGAATCAGTGCGGTTTACATGTATACTAACAGGTACTTTTTATTCCCTTGTCCCCGAAGGGCTGACAATCTAAGTGTACCTGAGGCAATGGAGGGTTAAGAAGTGGCTATGGTACTAGAGACCCCAATCCCTGTGGCCTGAAGTTGCTTGTCCCCATGCGGGAACTGAACCCCTGGCTCTCCGGCCTGAGGTAACCTGTCCCAACCACTGAGCCACTCCTCCCTCTATGCTATCTCCAGGAACAAGCAGGAATGTAGTCTTCACATATGGGGACTCCCTAGCTGCAGATGCCAGGGAGAAGGCCCCAGAAGTTGTGTGCCCTTGTGAAAGGGCTCCACGTCCCCTCATGGATCTCTGGCATCCTACCAGGGATGGTGGGTAGGAGTTGATTAAGGATGGAACAGGTGTTGAAGAACAGCCTGACCAAACAAGGCATCCTGGCTGGAGTCCTTGTCTAAGCAGTAATGGGCTGTGAAGGTATGAACCGAAGCACAAGTAGCTGCTCGGCAGATGTCGTCGATAGACACAGAGTGAAGATGAGCCATAGAGGCTGCCATGGCTCTCACATTATGAGCTGTGACATGGCCTTCAAGAGGAAGGTTCTTACTCTCACAGGCAAAAGATATACACTGTGCAATCCAACTGGACAGTGTTCTTTTGGAGACTGAAAGTCCCAAATGACTAGGATCAAAAGCAACAAAGAGTTGAGAGGACTTTCTATGTTGCTGTGTCCTTTGCAAGTAAAAGGCCAAAGCCCTTTTGCAGTCCAAAGTATGAAGATTCCTTTCTGCATTTGAGGCGTAAGGCCTTGGGAAGAACACAGGAAGGTAAACCACTTGGTTTAAATGAAAAGGTGACACCATATTTGGCATAAAGTGTGGATGAGTCCTAAGGACTACCTTATCATGATGGAACTTTGTATAAGGAGGATCAGTCACCAACGCTTGCAATTCACTGATGCGACGAGCTGATGTGATTGCAATAAGAAAGATGACCTTCCAGGAAAGAATTTCAAAGAGGTAGTAGCTAGTGGTTCAATAGGCGGCTTCATGAGCTGCCCAAGAACCAGATTTAAGTCCCATGCCACCGGTGGTGGCTTAATAGGAGGCTTAGTTAAAAGAAGGCCTCTCATAAATCTAGCTATGAGAGGATGAGAGGAAATAGGTTGTCCATTTAGAGGCTTGAAAGAAGCTGCAATAGCACTCAAATGAACTCTCACTGAATTGGACTTAAGCCCTGAATTAGACAAATGAAGGAGATACTCCAGTAATGATTCCAGAGGTATCGTAAGAGGGTTAAAACCCTTCTGCGAGCACCATAAGGTAAACCTTTTCCACTTGAAAGCATAAGAGCGTCTTGTGGAAGGCTTCCTGGAAGCATAAAGGATATCCTTTACCTGCTGAGAAATGTTAAGACTGTGAAGTTGTAGGCTTTCAGCAACCAGGCAATGAGATGCAGAGACTAGGGATTGGGATGCCACAGCATCCCATCCTCTTGAGAAAGGAGATTCAGAGCAGATCCTAACTCCAGAGGTGGAGCTTGAGAGAGATGCAGGAGCAGAGGGTACCACATTTGCCGTGGCCAATGTGGAGCTATGAGAATCATATCACCTCTGTCTCTCTGAAGCTTGAACAGGGTTTTGGGAATTAGGGGAATGGGTGGAAAGTCATACAGGAAGTCCTGGCCCCAATGGAGGAGGAAAGCATTTCTGGCCTGACAACCCTGAGCCGGAATTCTGGAACACAACCTGGGAAGTTTGGCATTCAGCGGACTTGGAAAGAGGTCTATGTCCGGAGTTCCCCAAATTTGGAAAATTTTGGCCACCTTCTGCATGGAGAGACCATTCGTGTGGAAGCAGAACTCGACTGAGTCTGTCTGCCCAAGAGTTTTGAATGCCTGGAAAATACACTGCAAGGAGATGTATCTGATGCTTTCTGGCGAGGGCCCATAGTCGCAAAGCTTCGTTGCAAAGTGACAGAGAGCCTGTTCCGCTCTGCTTGTTCACATAGAACATGGCTACTTGATTGTCCGGTTGAACTAGGACTGTCTTGTAGCTGAGCTGGGTGTGGAATACTCGAAGAGCAAGGAAGATTGCTCTGAGTTCCAGAAGATTGATGTGTAGATAGGTCTCCTGTGGAGTCCAGGTACCCTGGGTAGAGAGGCCTTGCAGGTGGGCTCCCCAGCCCGCCTGTGAGGCATCTATTGTTAGAGTGGCTTGGGGTGGGGGTGGCTAGAAAGGAGACCCCACCAAAAGGTTTTGGGGTGACTGCCACCATTGGAGGGACAAAATAAGGCGATCTGAGTTTGTTATTTTGTCTGACAGGCAACCTGATGCCTGAGTCCATTGAGTGGATAAAGTCCACTGGGCTGCCCTCATATGGAGGTGAGCATAAGGAACCACATGCACGGTGGATGTCATGTGGCTTAGCAATTGTAACATTTCCCGAGCAGTGAGGTGAGGTTTTAGCAATGCTTGGGAAGCTAACTGCACAATGCGAAGGCAGCGGGGCTGTGGAAGATAGGCCCTTGTCTGTCTGGTATCCAGCAGAGCTCCTATAAACTCTAGAGACTGAGTGGGAGCAAGGTTGGATTTTGGGAAGTTTATGACAAGTCCCAAATACTGAAGGATGCGCATTGTGCGAGAGAGGGAAATCTTGGCCTCTGGCTCTGAAGGGGCTTGAATGAGCCAGTCGTCTAAGTAAGGGAAGACGAATATTCCTAGGGTGCGAAGAAATGCTGCCACCACAGCCATACATTTTGTGAACACCCTTGGTGTCGAGGCCAGGCCAAAAGGAAGAACCCTGTATTGGTAGTGCTTCCCTTGAAATAGAAAGCAAAGGAACTTTCGATGAGTTGGATGGATGAGAACATGAGTGTACGCATCCTTGAGATCTAGAGAACAAAGCCAATCCTGACTCTGAAGGTATGGCAGCAGAGTTCCTAGAGAAATCATTTTGAACTTCTCTTTGAACAGGAATTTGTTCAATTCTCTGAGGTCTAAAATGGGTCTGTGTCCTCCTGTTTTCTTTGGAATAAGGAAATAGTGGGAGTAGAACCCTGTACCCTGTTGGAAAATGGGTACCTCTTCTATTGCCCCCTCGGCAAGAAGCAGAGTGACCTCTTGACCTAACTGGTCATTGAGAGAGGTCTGAGAATTGAACTGTCTTACCATTGTAGGAGGGGGCATGCTGAGGAAATGAAGCTTGTACCCCTCTCTTACAATGGACAGAGTCCAATTTTCTGCTGTTATCTCCCCCATCTGGGGGCAAAATGACATAACCTTCCTGGAATGGTGGAAGGCTCTGGGCCGTTCAGGGCCAGGAAGGCAAAGTTCTCTAGATAGGAGTCAAAGCCCCTGTGGAGGATGAGTCTGCTGAGCCGGTTGAGGCTTAGCAGCTTTTTTTTTCTTTGCCTAGGTTGTTGCTGCTGTCCCTTTTGGGCAGACTGACCAAAACGATGCCCCTGCTGGGTATAGGAGGGGTAACACTTCTTCTTACTGAAGAATGGTTTCTTGTAGGATTTTTCCCTTGCAGGATCAGCTGTAGATTTAGACAATCTATCCAAAGTGATATTGTCAGCATCTATCTCATTAGCTTTTTCCTGCCAATTCTTGCCAAAGAGATTCTCTCCTGTGCAAGGAATATTCCCTAGTTTATCCTGTATCCAAAGTTCCAAGTCAGATGACTGGAGCCAGGCCATTCTATGTGCACCTATGGCAATAGCAGAGGTTCTGCTTATGCACTCAAAGCAGTCAAAGGCTGCACGATTCACAAACTTGGAAACATCCTGAGCATGTTTGACAAGGGCAAGGTAATCCTGCCTCTTATCATCAGGAAGGAGAGGGCTCATAAGCTCTAAATCGCCCGTGACCTCCTTAAGGAACATTCCCATATATAATATATAGGAACTGATCCTAGCAGAAAGCATGGAAGCCTGGAAGGTTCGACGTCCAAAGGCATCAAGAGTCCTACACTCACGTCCTGGAGGATTAGATGCATGCCTTTTTGCACTCTTGATCCTTCTCATAGCTGATTCCACCACCATGGAATGGTGTGGTAGCTGAGTCTTCTGAAACCCAGGACAAGGAGGAACTTGATACATGGTGTCGAGCCTTCGAGAGTGAGGAGAAGTGGTTAGAGGTGTTTCCCACATCCTTAACATGAGATCATGCAAGATCTCGTGAATAGGTAAGGTAGCTGCCTCCTTGGGAGCTTTAGGGTATTGCAGGGTTTCCATTTTCTTTGCCCTAGGCTCTTTTTCAGGAGCCACTGTGATGGAAAGATCTCGAGCCACATTTCGGATAAAATCCTGAAAGGATATATCCTCTGGAGGAGACATCCTACGCTGAGGAGAAGAAGAATCCTCAGGAAGAAGCACTCTGGTATCGGCAGAGCTTTCAGAGTCTTCAGACTCATCTGAGGATTCAAAGTACCTCTGATCCGGGTGATCGTACAAGGCACGGTACCGGTACCGATCGAGGTCGGCATCGGAGGGGTCCAGTACCGACTTGTCAATACCGGGTAGATAAGCATGACTCGGACCCGGTAGAATACCTGCCGATGTCAATGCAGTCGATACCGGTACTGGAGTCGGTGCCGGTACCGGTGGAAATTGTCTGAAGCGGTTTCAAGGGCATCAAGGCCATGAGAAGAGCTGCCAGACTGCATTCAATAGCCAAGAATCTCTGGTCTATCGATGCTGCCGATGCTTGGGTATCAGTACCGGATGAAGCAGTCGGTACCCCAGAGCATGGCACCAGTAGTTCTGCCGAGGTTGAGGCCTCGAGAATATCCTGGAGCCCCATTAGTGCTTTGGAAGCCAAAGTCTCGCGCCGGGGCAATTTTGCCGGTACAAGTCCCTCAAGGGCAACGCCAGAGGCATCTCGATGCTTAGAAGGAGCTCTACCCTTTGAGGACCAGCTAGATTTATGTTTAGTTATCTGAGATCCATGGGAGGAAGACGAAGCCCTGGATGCCACAGAGGCTGCATCGGAGGGAAAAAGGGTGCTAAGTTTAGCAGCTCGGTTCTGTCGGCCCGTCTTCGACATCATCCCACAGGCAACAAACTCCGAAATAGAGTGGTCAGGACCTAAACATTTGAGGCACCACTCATGGGTGTCGGTGACGGAGATGGTACCACCACACTTGGAACACTTTTTAAAACCCAAAGCAGGTTTTTCCATTTTAAAGGAAAAGTTAGGCCTAGTGCCCAAAATGGCGTGTGGCACCTGAGGAGAAAATACCTGGAAAAGACTCCAGAAGAAAGCTTTTTTTTATTTTTTAAGAAAAAGGAAAGAAGAACCGGCGGTACTGGTGTAGCGTCGAAGGAAGGCAGACGCGACCATAAAAAAGAAGAATAAAAGGGATAATTTTCTGCGGAGACAGGATATGCGACCTGCCGGCCCCGCGGAAAACAAAGAACTGGAGAGGGACAGTAGGGAAAGGCGGGAAGGCAGCATGCAGGCGCTGTGGGATGCTCCCAAAAGCTTTCCTATTGGATGCTGGGGAGCGTTCCTGCGCAGGCTCCGTCGGTACCGACCATACCCATATGTGAAGACTACATTCCTGCTTGTTCCTGGAGATATGAATTTTAAATAACACTTCTGGCATGGGTATGTTTCTTACATCTTCTTTAGTAAAGACTGAAGCAAAGAATTTATTCAGTCTTTCTGCTATGGCCTTGTCCTCTCTTTGTACCCTGTCTACCTATCATCTAATGGTCCAACTGGCTCTCTCACAGGTGTTTTGTTACAAATGTACTTGAAAAAGTTTAATTATGTGCTTTTCCTTCCATAGTAATCTTCCATAGCAATCTTCTTTACAAATTCTCTCTTTGCCTGCCTTATCAATTTCTTGCATTTAACTTGTCTGTACTTAACGTTGTTTTCTGTTGTCATCATTTGGCTCTTTTTTCCATTTTCTAAAGGATTTTCTCATCTATAACAGCCTCTTTTCACCTTTAAGCCATGCTGGTTGTTGTTTGGCCTTCCTTCCACCTTTCTTAAAGTGTGGAATACATCAAGTCTGGGCTTTAAAAATAATATATTTAAATAACACCCAAGCCTGATGTAAACTCTTATGTTTTGCAGTTGCTCCTTTCAGTTTTTTCTTAAGCATTTTCCTCATTTTATCATAGTCACCGTTTGAAAGTTAAACACTAGCACAGTGGATCTCCTTGTTATCCTCCCTCCATTTATTAAATCATGATATAATCGCTAATATCAAGCGACCCCAACACCGTTACTTCTCGCACTAGATTCTGCGTTCCACTAAGTACTAGGTCTAAAATAGCTTCCCCTCATGTTGGTTCCTGAACCAGCTGCTCCATGAAGGAGTCATTTATTTCATCTAGAAACGTTATCTCCCTAGCATGGCCTAATGTAAAGTTGATCCAGTCAATATTGGGGTAATTGACATCTCCCAGTATTACTGTGTTGTAAACTTTGCAAACTTACCTAATTTCTTTTAGCATCTGTCTGTTCATTCTGGCCATGCAGCTGGTAGTACACCTCCACTGCTATTCCCTTTTCCTTTTCACATGGAATTTCTATCCATAAAGATTCTACAGTGTATTTTGTTTCCTGTGAAACCTTTATCCTGTTTGACTCAATGCCCTCTAACATATATCGTCACACCTCCACCTATGTGATCTACCCTACCATTGCGATATAGTTTGTAGCCTGGTATCACAGTGTCCCATTGGTTATCCTCCTTCCATAAGGTCTGAGATGCCAATTATATCTAATCTCCTGTACGATTTTGATATACTGTTGAATATTTATCTGATGAAGAAGATTATATTTTAGATAAGGAAGCTATATGTTTGGCTGATTTTAAATCTAGATCAGATGGGGTAACTGACCTGAGAAAATTATCTAAGAAAGATTCAAGGCAGACTTGAATAATATCTGATTTTAATCCGGTAAATCAGGGGATGGATAAGCAAGGTTCATCCACTGATGTCTTATCACAAGCATTTTCAAGGCTTGAGAAAGAGATTTAACTAAGTTTGAACTGCAACATAATGTTGTAGTGAAATTTAAATGCAAAAAGGTAGAATCTCAAAACGAGCAGATTATTATTTCATCCATTATAACTTTTGTCGGAAAGACTGTCAGGGGAGAACAGAAAACTCTCCCATATAACAGACTGTCCTTTTAATTTTTATTGCATAATAAAATTATAAATAAAATCATTTAGCTGATTGAAGAAGCACCAGTGGATCAGGTTTTGGGGTGTCCCACATACACACAACGTGCATCATGTATCAAGCTTGTATCTGTTGTTTAAAAGCTCAGATGTCCAGTGGCCCCATACTCACACTTCAATCCAATGCACTTACACAATATCAAAGCCTGCTCTGACTTAAAAAGGGGAAATAGCGTCTGATATCATATTGGGGTTGTTGCCCAAGGAATCTTCAAATGGATCAATCATCCCTGAGAAGATGATAGCTCATGATCAAATGTCAAACATAATTGTGGGGATGTTATTTCAGCACATTTTTATTTTTGCACTTTTTAAATTAATCATAAAAGACTCAGCCAATACAATTCTAGATTCAATCCGAATGAGGTAACAGTATGTAGCTTAAACATCCACCACTTTTCTACCCACTAGAGTTTTGATGTCTGGTCTCCTCTATGAAGGTCAAATGGAATGTAATTTGTAACCCGTAACTTAAATAATTTTAAGTTACCTACTGTTACCCCGTTCTCAGTTTGTTGCAAGTCACCGGACAGAATACCTTGGTATAAGCAGAAAGGCAAATGTGGTTATTTTAAACCTATGCCCACTTTTACTACAATTCACAACCTAAGGGATGTACAAAAAATAGCGAGAGGCAGTGTCTTTTTACTCGATGTAATTGCCATGTATATAGCTTGTGTGTTGAGGCACTTAGGAATATATGCTCTAATCCCTTGATTTTAATAGGGTTTTACAGATAATAGTTGTTTTAAGTTTCAAGCTTGAGGACTAAATGAATACTCATGGGCTTTGTTGGTAAAGTTCTTTACACTCATGCTCCTCGATCTCTCAGTGCAGTTAGAAATGGGTATATAATGAATGACTGATGTATTGGTTTGTTTTTATGGAGAAAGGAGTTTTACTCCGTATGACTCTACAACGGTTTGTCTATGATTTTCTTTGTTTGTATAATATCCATTTGATACACTTTTGGTTAAGTTTTTAATTATTTATTTAATTATGCATTGATTTATCCATTAAGGATAACTTTCTGTAGCTTTCCATTATTTTATCAGTTCATCTTTTAATGTTTCTTTTAATGTCTTTTAAGGATGGCTATGTTATATGTTTTACCAGATAGGTTTTTATGTGTCTGATATTTCTTATAGTTCATAATAATTTATGGCTATATTTATGTTCTTAGTGTGCCATAGAACCCCTGAATAAGGCATCGAAGAAACACGGCCGTGTCAGGTCTGGCTCTATTTATCCCGGATTTGTGAACTTATGAATAAAGTATGGCTTGGTAATACCACGCTCTGGAATGTTTTCCCCCACCACCTCAATTGGGAGGGCATTCCAAGCATCCACCACCCTTTCAGTGAAAAAGATTTCCTTGACGTTACTTTTAAGTTTACTTCTTTGCATCTTCTTTTTATGCATTCTAGTTTTGCAGCTTCTCCTTCTTTGAAAAAGGTTTGCTTGTTCATTTACAGTCTTTAAGTATTTTAAAAGGTCTGTATCATATCTCCCCTGTCCCTCATGACAGGCCATGCGCTTCAGCACCCGCGGCACACACTCATGGCCTGCCACTCCTGTCCCTCTCCGACGCATCCTGTCAGAGGGGGCAGGAGCTACAGGCCATGAGTTTGTGCACCTGTCCAGGGGCTTTAAGGCCCGCTGTGGGTGCCAAACCAGATGACCAACTGCAGACACCGGCACAATGCTGCCACTTTCAAAAATCCTGTAAGTGTCACAGTGCTGCCCCCCACCAAGGTGAAATAATGGATGGGGGGGGGGAGGCAGTGTGAGAAGGCAGCAGAAATCTTTGGGCCAGCCCTGTTCACCTTTTCCTCCATACATCCAACAGATAAGGAAAACCTGCCATTTCTTTCTCTAGAACATCAGCAAATTTTGTCTCTTCCTTTATAAACACACTACCAAGACCTTCATCCACTCTCCAGTTACCTACCGTTTAGACTATTGCAACCTGCTCCTCGCTGGTCTCCCCCTTAATCATCTCTCTCCTCTTCAATCCATTCAGAACTCAGCCACAAGGCTAATCTTCACCAGAATCACTGTGCTCACATAACCCATCTCAAGTCACTTCATTGGCTCCCTATCTGTTTCTGCATCCAGTTCAAACTTCTCATAATAACTTACAAGTGTATTCATTCTGATATCCCTCGTCTCCTATCTCTCCCTATACTCCTCTTTGGGAACTCTGCTCATCAGGCAAATCCCTTCTATCTGTGCTCCTCTTTCACTGCTAACTCTAGACTGCCTTCTTTCCATCTTGTTGCACCATATACCTGGAACAGATTACTTGAGTTAGTGTGTCAGGCTTCATCTCTGGTCCTATTCAAATCCAGGCTAAAAACTCACCTTTTCAAGGTTGCTTTTGGATCCTCACTCTTTATTCTTTTTATCTCCCATGTATGTCAAAACCATCTCTAGTACTCTCTCTGTAATGTTTCTGTCTTATATAGATTGTAAATTCTATTGATTAGGGACTGTCTCCCATGTATATATGTACAGCACTGTGTATGCCTTGTAATGATAAACAAATGATTTAGTAGTAGTAGGGATTGTCACAATTTCTGAGTGTATTTGCTGGCACATACAGTGCAAGCATTGTCTTCACAAAAAAACACATGCAATAAAAAGGGATTGATTACCATTAGTGATTACCATCAACATTTTGAAAGCCGTTGCAGCTGGAAAAGGAGCAGAGGAGGAGTTTTTCTGCTCCCTTTGACTGTAACAGTGGGGATCCACCCTGGCTAAGACCGGAGGGGATCGGGGGGGGGGGGGGGAGGAGGTCAAACACAGGTGTTTGGAGGGGGCTGTCTCTTTGGAGTTGGGAGTTCCATGGAGAGGTATCCTATCGGAAAAGGGGGAGGGGGGCATGTTCCAGAACTGGCCTTCCTTGAAAGTCCCTTCATGGAGGGGAAGAGTTTGCTGTTCAGAGGGAAGGGGTGCTGAATAGGCTCGGGGGGGGGGGGGGCTGATGTTGAGAGGGTGATTGGAGGGGAGTGAAGTACAGTGAGGGATGGATCAGATGGAGGATGATAAATTGAGGGAGATTAGAAGGGGGGGTCATTACACTAAGCATTTTTTTAATTGCTATGTTGGGCAGCTCCTGCACTACTGACTGCACTTAGTATCACCTCTTGAGATGGCTTTAGTTGTATATATACACAATGCACTATGATACTACTCAAATATAATTACTTATTATGTTCCAATTTCCATTTCTTCTCATTTTATCTCTGGTTTTATCACCCCCATTTTCCCCTTGATTCAAATTTTACATCTCTAGTCTCAATGACCCACAGCCAATTTGAAAAGCCTTGTCCTCGTCACTGATATACCGCACAATTTTCTAAGACAACAAATCCAATCCAGGTAAAAAAATAAAAACAATGTGGTAGCTACAAATGCCTGTAGGTAATAAAATGATAAGAGTAAGGGCACGGACAGGGTCCCAGCGCCCGCGTGTAACCGGGTGTCCGGCCCGGTGCGGGACCCTGCACGCGCCTGGTTTAGTGTATTGGAGGGGGGGGGGGGGTCGGGAGGCGCGTTCTGGGCAGGAAGGATGAGGCATCCTTTAAACTGATTGGATCCCCCACAGCAGCATGCGCGGGGGAGCCAATTGATTGCGGTGTGCATGTGCTCAGTGCTGCGGTAGCGCCTGAGCACATGTGAGGGAGCCCGCGTGAGGCTTTGGTAGCAAGGTCATTTGGCAGTGTTGGTGAGGGCCCTGGAGAGCGGAAGCTGTGGAGGAACCTGCGGATTGGAGGCGGGGCTGCAGAGGGCGGTGGCTGGGAGCAGCGCAGCGGTTCGAGCCAACAGATTGTTGGACGTGAGGGGGCCTGGACGCGGTGGTCGCGGTGGTGCACGTGGACCGGCAGTCGAAGGAGCAGGTGAATAGGGCTGCGGTGCGCAAGGGAATAGAAATTAAGCACACTGAATGATTTCAGGGTTCAGCAGTGAAGGGTAGGACAACGGCAAAGATTTTCAAAAATAATAAATAAATAAGGAACACAAAACTAGACTAAAGGATATTCAGGAGAGCAAATGAACTTTAATTACAAACAAAAAAAAAAAAGTAAAAGTAAAGGGGATAGAAAGGGATGCCAGCAGGGTGTGGATGCCGTGGCAGGGGGCAAGGGGCCAACAGAGCAGAGATGCGCAGGCCAGGTGGGGGTCCCAGGGGGTAGGGGGTGGATGGTTGAAGGAAAGGTGGCTGGTAGGGCCACGCAGAGAGCCCTGCCTCTCAGGAGGGAGGGGTGAGGGCCAGGCGGTCAGCTAGTTTGCGTGGCAGGCCCTTGGTGGTGGCAAGCAGGTCATGAGGGGGCCGCCAGGCTAGGGGTCAAGGAATTGGGAGCATGCCTAGGGTGGGGGGTTTACAGGAGGAAGCCGCAGCTCCATTAGTTGCAGAGAGGGGGCAGGATGGTTCCCAAGGGGTTTTTCTTGCCAACACGGAAGGGGGTTGGGGGGTCAGTGGGCAAGGGGCGAGGAACCCGGTGCACACTGGGATGGGTGAGAGAGGAGGTTTGGGGGCAGCGAAGGTCAATGGGTGGCCAGGGGTGGTGCAGGAGGTGTTCGCCCAGTGTGGTTTGGCATAGTGGGGACGCCGGGCTATGGTTCGGGAGGGCAGCAGTATGCATGAGATCAGTGGCTGGGGGGAGGACAAGGCACATCTGGTGCCGAGTGGGTGGGGGTGTGGCAACTGGCGTGGTCTGCGGGTTTGTCCCCCCCCTGCTTTTCCTTTTGTTTCTCCGCAGGTGCCGTTTATGGTATCCCCAGGACCTGCGCACAGAGCAGTTGGACAACGGCGGCTGACTATGGACGTCCAAAACACAGAGCCGCTCAGAGGCTGGGTGGCAGGAGCAGAGGCACAAGGTGTGACAGTGCAGCGGTTGAGCGAGGATACAGCACAGGAGATGATTCCACCGGCGGTGATGGATGTAGGGCCTGCAGCAGCGAGTGGTGATTTGCAAGTGGGCAGGGGGTGAGGGGAGCAGTGAGTGGGTTGTGCGTTCGGGAAAAGCGAGCAAGAAGAGGAAGCATACGTGCAGGCGGTGGCGGAGTTCTGAGTTGTCATCATCTTGGTCATCGGGTTCGTCGGGGTCATCCTCGGGGGACAAGGGTAGGGGGCTGAAGTCGCGAGATGGGGCTACGGCTGCGAATCAGGCGTCGGGCGGGACTCCGAATTTTATGACTTTATCCGAGTTATGGGAGGGGGTTCCGAGGAAGTTGAGATGAAAAATTCGCAAGCGGAGATATATAGACATTTTCCGTTTGCTTGAAGGTCGGAAGCAGTCAGGAAAGAGCAGGAAAAAGCAGAAGGAGGATGAAAAAGCTGGCAGGATTCGGAAGGTTTCTAGGACTGTCGTGAATTGGGTGCAGGCGTTTTTGCGGCTGGCTAGTGTGTGGAGGCAGCATTACCCGGGACAGCATGGGATGTTGCTGGCATATGCGGATTCGATCTTAGAAGCCTCACAGATCCATGAAGGGTGGTCGTGGCTTAATTACGATGAAAAGTTTAGGGATAAAATGGAGAAGAACAAGTCGTTAACCTGGGGCACGCAGGACATCAACTTGTGGCTCACCCAGATGTCGGTTAAGGTGGCGTCTGGGGGGGTTTGGGAAAGGGGGGGCAGCGTCCACTGCGGGGGCGAGTCATTCCTTTCGAGGTGGGGGAGTCGTGTCGCCTGTTAGACCGGTGTCGGGCGCGGGAGGGGATGTATGCTGGCGGTTCAACAAGTCCTCGTGTCCTTTCCCAGATTGCAAGTTCCGGCATGTGTGCTCGGCTTGTGAAGGTGGGCATTCCGCAGCCAAATGCCTTAAGAAAAGTACTGTGTTGCCCGCCTTGCCAGCCCTTAAGTAGGGGGGAGGTGTTTGACGTGGCCCCTGCGCCAATAAGTGTCGAGGTATTAAGGGAGTGGTTTCAGTGCTACCCGAAGCCGGGGGTTGGGAAAATGTTACTGTTGGGGTTTCAGTTTGGTTTTATTATACCGGTTCGGGGTGTGGTAGCGGTCGCGGCAGTGAGGAATTCTCTGTCTCTGCGGCGGTTTGCAGCGGTGGCCACAGAGAAGTTGGCGGTGAAGTTAGAGTTGGGAAGGGTCGCGGTTCCGTTTGCGCAGCCTCCCTTTCGGAATTTTGTGGTATCGCCTGTTGGAATCATACCAAAGAAGGAACCGGGAAAGTTTCGGATGATCCACAATCTGTTGTTTCCAGTTGGAGTGTCTGTGAATGATCACATACCGCGCAAGTGGTGTACTGTGCGCTATGCATCTTTCGATAGGGCAGCAGAGCTGGTCAGAAAAGCTGGGCCCGGTGCGCTGATAGCGAAGGTGGATATTGAGTCAGCATTTCATTTGTTGCCGGTGCACCCCACGTCCTTTCATTTGTTAGGTTTTCGTCTTGCCGACGGGTTTTATTTCAACAAGTGCATGCCGATGGGCTGTGCGGTGTCCTGCGCCTACTTCGAAAAATTCAGTACCTTCCTCCAGTGGTCGCTGACGCGGCGGGTGGGTAGGTCGGAGGTTGTGCATTATCTTGACGACTTTTTGTTTGTGGCGCATCGCAAACAACAGTGTGTAAAGAGCTCTTGGACGGTTTCGTGAGCCTAGCAGGTGAGTTGGGGGTGCCATTGGTGGGTGGTAAGACGGAGGGACCGCGTTGAAGGATAACCTTCTTGGGAGTCGAGCTAGATTCTGACCGAATGGTTGTGCGCTTGCCGATAGAGAAGGTGGTGAGGTTGTGGGTTTTGGTTGCTAATGTGTTGGCCTCCTCGAAGTTAACATTGAAAGAAATGCAGGCATTGATCGGATCCCTAAATTTTGCCTGTAAGGTGATTCCGATGGGTCGGGTATTTATACGTCACTTGGCGGCAGCGACGGCAGGGATGGGGAAGCCACACCACGACATACGTGTTTCCAGAGTTATACGGGAGGATTTGCAGGTTTGGGATGTCTTTTTGAAGGAATTTTATGGGACATCGGTCATAATGGAAGCACAGAGTTCAAGTGAGGATTTACAGCTGTACACGGATGCGGCCAGGGGTGTGGGGATGGAAATCTACTTCGGGGGGGGGGGGGCGTGGTGTGCCGATAAGTGGCCGGAGGAGTGGCATGAGGTAGGTTTGTCAAAGGATATAACTTTTTTGGAACTATTCCCGATGCTAGTGGTGTTGGAGTTGTGGCCAGATAGATTGCGGAACTGTAAGTTGGTGTGGTGGTGCGATAATGAAGCAGTCGTGAACGTCATTAATCATTACACTCCACGATGTCTACAGGTAGTGTCGCTCATGAGAAAGGTGGTACTCGGGTGCTTGCGTCTAAATGTGGTGTTGAAGGCATGACATATCCCAGGCCATACTAATGGAATTGCTGATGCTCTTTCCCATTTGCAGTTGGACCGGTTTCGGCAGTTGGCACCAGAGGCAGAACCGGATGGGCGTGTGGTCCCTTGGAGCTTGTGGAACGGTGGCCTGCTGAGATGAAGGAGCTGCTGCGGAGTTCGGTGGCTGAGAGGACCTGGGATGCTTATCGAAGAGGTTGTGAGATGGTGGTAGCATTTTTTGGGGGCGCTTGGGCGGACGGGGGCGGTGTCGGATCAACTGATCGGGCAGTAAATAGTTAGTGCTAGAGGTCAAGGGCTGTCCAGATCGGCAGTGAAGGGACATCTGGCCGGTTATGATTTTTTCGCGAGAGCGGTCAGCTGGGAGCCGCCTTGGGGAGGGTTCATGGTTCAGAGGCTACTGTGGGGGTGGGAGCGCTTGAGGCCAACTCCGTGGGATTGGCGGCAGATTATGCATGACTTACTCCTGAAGCTATGTAGGAAATTACCTAATGTCACGGAGTCGCGTTACGAGGCGATACTTTTTCGGGCGGTTTTTACTTTGGCTTTTTTTTTGGCACATTCAGGGTGGGGAAATTGGCGGCAAGCTCCATAAAATCGGGAGTAGGGAGTAGCTTGCTTCGCCGACACGTGTAGCTCGAGGGTGGGCAATTACGGGTACTCCTGGCTAAATCCAAAACAGATCAGCGGGGTAGGGGTCTCTGGGTGGTCTTGAACGCGATAGGGGGACCTACCTGCCCAGTAGCGGCGATGTGGGAGTACTTGCAAGTGTGTCCGGTGGCAGAGGGTGGGCTATCGGTGCATAGTGACGCTCGGGTGCTAACGCGGTTCCAGGTGTCGGTGGTGTTGTGGATGGTGCTGCGTCGCCTATGCGAGGACCCAAGTCAATTCTTGACACATTCTTTTCGCACTGGGGTGGCGACCAGTGCGGCAGAGGTGGGGCTTTCGGGTGGTCAGATACAAAGTATTGGCAGGTGGCGGTCCAAGGCATTTAAAGGATATGTGCGTTTATGAAGAAAGGGGCAAATGGGGGGGGGGGGGTGATATTGACTGTTTATTTCTTTTACAGATGGGGGACTTGGTGTGCGGGATTGTTGGATGATTGGGCACTCCTTCGTGTTCTGGGCTGGCCAGCGAGCGGCAGTGCGGCCAATCGGAATAAACCTGGGCTTCGATCCTGCGGTGGTGTCTGTTTCATAGCTGGGTGAGCGGGGTCTGCGGTGGATGCAGCTGCTGCCCTTGCTTCGACATCAGAGGCGCCTACTGAAACAGCTGGAGATTTTGTTGGTGCATCTGGGTGGTAATGAATTGACTTCTTGGACCTGAAAGCAGCTGATTAATGCAGCAAAGAGGTGGTGTTGATATGGTCAGATGTTATACCTAGACCGGTGTGCTGGGGTCAGCGGAGGTGGTCTAGAGGCCTAACAAAAATTAATCGGCAAATTGGGCGGTGGGTGTGTGAATTAGGGGGTTAACAGGTGCAGCATGCATGGGTAGAGGTTAATTGTTCTGGGTTGTATAGGAGTGATGGGGTTCATCTATCTCCGGTGGGAGCGGACTTATTGCTGAATGACTGGCAGGAAGCAGTGGAGAGGGTGGTGCAGGACAGCACACACTGGTTGCAGCTGGATATCTGGGGGAGCGGCACAGACGGCGCAACTGGTCTGTGCCAGTGGCGGGATCCCGGAGGCTTCCGGGGTCCGGAGCCTTAGGCCACTTGGGCGAGGGCGGGGTGCCCACGACCCGGATAAACCCTGGCAGACTTGTGCTACTGATACGGCAAAGTCAGAGAAGGGTGATAGGAACTTGGCCGGTGGCTTGACCACGGCAGGGGCAGAGGCGAGGTCATCTTGCTAATTGTATGTCTGGTGACGGATCGTTCCGCTGGGGTACGGTTGTTTTGATTATTGTTATGAGTGTTCAATTGTTTGATTATTAATAAAGCTGCAACCAGTTGCTTCCAAGAACAGTGTCTCTGGAGTTTGTGGGCGAGCCACGGGGGTGGGGGTGACACGGTATGGGGGGGTGGGAGCTGGGCAAAAAGGTGATGTGCGCATGTGATTAAGGGTATGCATCGGGTCCGGCTACCCAGTTAGAGTAAGGGCGCAGGCAAGGTCCCGGCACCCGTGGGTAACCGGGTGTCCGGCCCGGTGCAGGACCCTGCACGCGCCTGGTTTAGTGTATTGGAGGGGGGGGTCGGGAGGCGCATTCTGGGCAGGAAGGACGAGGCGTCCTTTAAACTGATTGGATCCCCCACGGGAGCATGTGCGGGGGAGCCAATTGATCGCGGCGTGCATATGCTCAGTGCTGCAGCAGCGCCTGAGCACATGTGAGGGAGCTGGCGTGAGGCTTCCCACCCTCCCACCCGTGGGGCTTGGCGGAGAGCTTGGTGGGATTTGGGGGTGTCGCAGCTTGGGGGGGGGCGGGATCCCGCAGGTTTCTGGGGTCCAGAGCCTTAGGCCACTTGGGGCGAGGGCGAGGTGCCCACGACCTGGATAAACCCTGGCAGACTTGTGCTACTGATACGGCAAAGTCGGAGAAGGGTGATAGGAACTTGGCCAGTGGCTTGACCACGGCAGGGGCGGAGGCGAGGTCACCTTGCTAATCGTATGGCTGGTGACGGATCGCTCCGCTGGGGTATGGTTGTTGTTGATTATTGTTATGAGTGTTCAATTGTTTGATTATTAATAAAGCTGCGACCAGTTGCTTCCAAGAACAGTGTCTCTGGAGTTTGTGGGCGAGCCATGGGGGTGGGGGTGACACGGTATGGGGGAGGGAGCTTGTCAAAAAGGTGATGTGCGCATGTGATTAAGGGTATACATCGGGTCCAGCTACCCGGTTACTGAGACATAACTGTACAAATAGAACTGAATGCAATATTAATGATTTGCATGCCACAGAAGCTCAATACTGTGATGATCACAAGAAAAGATATATGTATATATAACAGAAACGTTGCCCAGCAGCAGAAAACAATGACACTGCATTGGATATTGTGACAGTTGCAATGAGAAGTGAGATGTCAGCAATGCAGACGTCAGTTGAGCTTTACAAATCTACTTATCTATCTATAGCTATATATAAATAATATCATACTGTATGTTGGGTACATTTTTTAGTTATACACTAATTCAGAAAATTATGGATAAAAATCATGACCTACTGATTTTATCATCACTGGTCATTTGCAGTATCCTCATATTCTGTCCAAGAGCTTCTGAATTGCTTAAGTTGGAAGATGAGGCTGACGACATTTCTGTAATAAAGGTTAGGAGAAAGATCATCACTGAGGGCACTGCTATAAAAGTAGATGACTATTTTTATCAAGTAAGAATAGATGCAGATTCGGCTATTGAATAAATCTTAACTTTAGTGCAACCACTATCTTCTACAGCCAGTAAACCACCTGAAATTGTGACTGGAAAGAGTAGTTACTCACCTGTAACAGGTGTTCTCCAGGAGCAGCAGGAATCAGTCCTCACATATGGGTGACGTCGACGCCGACGCCGACGGAGCCCCCATGCGGAGCATTTCCCCAGCTTTCAAAGAAAGCCTTTGGGAATGCAGGCACGCATGCGCGGTCCCCTTCCCGCCCAATGGTGCCATCTTGCTCTGTCTGATGACATAGCTAAAAGACAGCACAAAAAAGAAAATGAACTATATACCACTGCAACTCCAAGGGGAGGAGGGAGGGTCATGAGGACTGATTCCTGCTGCTCCTGGAGAACACCTGTTACAGGTGAGTAACTACTCTTTCTCCAGGACCAAGCAGGAAGTCAGTCCTCACATATGGGTGACTCCCTAGCTCTGGGCTACCAGGAACCCAGGCTGAAAAATAGAGCTCCCTCTAGAGCCCCAGCAACAGTGAGAGAATCTTCTCTGAGACCACACCTGAACGGCAGCCCAACACCAGGGCCGGAGGGTAGGAGTTGCCTAAACCTCAAAGAGATTACGGAGTACCGCTTGCCCGAAAGCACTGTCCCTACGGGACTCCCTCTTGAGGCAGTAGTGGTCCGCAAAAGTCTGGCTTGAAGACCAAGTAGCGGCCCGGCAGATATCTCCCAACGGAACAGAACAGAAGTGAGCTACTGATGCGGCCTTCGCCCTGACCCGGTGGGCCGTGACTCGACCCTCTAGGGAGAGGCCGGCTACCCTGTACGCCCAGGCGATACAGTCTGCCACCCAGATGGACAACGTACGCTTAGTGACAGGCAACCCCAATTTATTAGGGTCAAAGGAAATGAAGAGCTGAGAAGCCCTTCTATGCCCCTGCGTACGTTCTAGGTAAAAGGACAGTGCCCTTCTACAATCCAGGGTATGCAAGACAGTTTCGGCCCTACTGGCGTGCGGCCTGGGAAAGAACGTCGGAAGGACCACCTCCTGGTTGAGGTGGAAGGAGGACACTACCTTTGGAAGGAACTTAGGATGAGTCCGCAAGACTACCCTGTTCCTATAGAACCTGGTATACGGCCTATCCAAGACCAGGGCCTGAAGCTCACTCAACCGCCTAGCCGAGGTGAGTGCCACAAGGAACAACACCTTCCAGGAGAGGAAACGTAAGTGGCAGGTTGCCATCGGCTCAAAAGGTGGGTGAGTCAGTTGCTGCAAGACCACATTGAGATCCCACTCAGTGGCCGGTGGATGAATAGGAGGCTTAAACAGAAGCAGGCCTCTGAGAAAGCGAGACACCAGAGGGTGGCCTGAGAGAGATTGTCCATCCACCGGCGAGTGGTGAGCTGAGAGGGCACTGAGGTGAACCCGGACAGAGTTGGACTGAAGTCCTAGGTTGGAAAGGTGGAGCAGGTATTGTACCACCACCTGGACTGAGCAGGAGAAGGGGTCCTCCTGCTGTTGAGAACATCAAGTAGAAAACCTAAGCCACTTCAGAGCATAGGCCTTCCTAGTGGAATGCTTCCTGGAGGCCAACACCACCTCTTCAACCTCCTTTGATAGGAGCAAGGGAGCAAGGACTAGCCTTTCAGCAGCCAGGCCATCAAATTGAGGGATTTGAGGTTGGGATGCAAGAGGGACCCCTGATCCTGAGTCAGAAGGTCGGGTTGCAGCCCCAGAGGAAGCGGGGTATCCACTACCAACTGCAGAAGAAGAGGGAACCACGGCTGCCTGGGCAACCTGGGGGCTATCAGGATCACCGTTGCTCGGTTCTGCTGGGTTTTGAATAGAGTCCAGGCCACCAGAGGTATGGGAGGAAACGCATACAGCAGGCCCTCTGACCAGAAGATCAGGAATGCATCTGGCGCTGTTCGCAAGGGATGCGGTTGCCTGGAACAGAACCTGGGTAGTTGCCTGTTCAGCGGACTGGCAAAAAGATCCATGGTTGGAAGTCCCCACTTCAGAAAGATCTGTTGAACTACCAGAGGATCCAACTGCCACTCGAGAGGCTGCAGGAGTCTGCTTAGCCTGTCTGCCAGGTAGTTTTCCTGGCCTGGGAGGTAGACCGCTCTGAGGGTCATGCCCTGATTGATAGCCCAGGAGCAGAGAGCTTGTGCTTCCAGGCACAGGAGTCTGGATCCTGTGACTCCCTGCTTGTTGACGTAGAACATAACCACCTGGTTGTCCGTCCGAACTAGGACAGACTGGTGAGAGAGGATCTGAGAGAAAGTCCGTAAGGCTAGTCGAATGGCTCTCAATTCCAACAGTTTGATCTGCTGGGCGGCCTCCCATGGAGACCACAGGCCTTGGGTGCAGGCCCCCTGGCAGTGTGCCCCCCAGCCCTGCAGGGAAGCATCGGTTGTCAGTACCTGAGTGGGTGTGGAGGCCTGAAAAGGAACTCCCCCGACCAGATTTGGGAGATGCCTCCACCAGCGTAAGGAGTCCACCAAGAGTTTGGACACCTTTATCCTGACAATTTCCCTGTGGCCTGTAGCCACTGTGCCCTGAGGCACCACTGAGCCGGCCTCATGTGCAGCCGGGCATTTGGGGTGACATGCACTGTGGAAGCCATGTGGCCTAAGAGCCGGAGGAAGTGTCTGGCCGAGACCAGAGAGTTCGCCCGAAACTGGCCGGCCAACTTTATCAGCCTGTGAGCTCTGTCCACAGGCAAATAGGCCTTTGCATGGATGGTATCCAATCTTGCCTCTATGAACTCCACGTCTTGTGAGGGGACTAAAGTGGACTTTGGGAAGTTTATAACGAACCCCAGGTGCTGAAGCAGGGATATGGTTCGGAAGGTGGCCTGCCTGGCCTCTTGTGGAGACTGGCCCCTGATAAGCCAGTCATCTAGGTAAGGGAACACAAATATCCCCTGGTTCCTGAGGTAGGCCGCAACCACCGCCAGGCATTTTGTAAAAACCCTGGGGGCGGAGGTGAGACCAAAGGGAAGCACTCTGTACAGGAAGTGTTTCCCTCCCACCACAAATCTGAGGAATTGTCTGTGACTTGGATGGATGAGGATGTGAGTATAAGCATCCTTCAGGTCTAAGGAGCATAGCCAATCTCCCTGCTGGAGGTAGGGCAGTAAGATTCCAAGGGTAAGCATCTTGAACTTTTCCCTCTCCAGAAACTTGTTCAGATTTCTCAGGTCCAGGATGGGTCTGAGGCCTCCTGTTCTTTTTGGTACCAGGAAGTACCTTGAGTAGAAGCCTTGCCCTTCCAGGTGGTGGGGCACCGGTTCCATGCCTGGTCCTGTAGCAGACCTTCCAACTCCTGAAGGAGTTTCTGTGCAGAGGGGGTCTTGGAGGCTCCCCTGGAAAGTAGGAGGGGGGTATCTGGGTGAAGTGGAGCAGATAGCCCTTCTGGATGATGCTTAACACCTAAGTATCCCCTGTGATGGCTGGCCACCTGTCTGCGTACAGGGTCAGCCGACCTCCTGTGCCCCGTCAAGGAGAAGAGGCTATGCCGGCATAGTCAAAAACCCCCTCCCTGCTGAGCAGGAGCTGGAGTAGGAGGCTTGGGAGCCTTCTGCCTACGGGGCCCATGACCCTGCCCCTTGGCCTGCTGGCCCTGTTGGGGAGCTGCAGAGGCCTGGTAGTGAGGGTAGGTTTTGTAGGCAGTGGTCTTCCTCGGGTAAAAGGTCTTTTTCCCCGAGCCCTTCTTCTTCTGAGAAGGGGCAGAGGTTTTCCTGGACAGCCTTGTCCGGGTAAGAGTCTCGGTCTCGAGTTCTGCAGCCTTTTTGGCCATGGGCTTGCCAAAGAGGTTTTCACCTCAGCAAGGGACATCGACCAACTTGTCCTGTACACATGGCTCGAGGTCCGAGGATTGTAGCCAGGCCTGGCGGCGTGCCCCGATGCCGGCCCCTGCTACTCGGGCCAAAGTCTCAAATCCATCATAGGCTGCTCGAGATATAAACTTCGAGCACTCTCGAATACCAGAAGACAAGGCCTTGAACCTCTGCAAAGGTTCCTCGGACAGACCAGCAGAGAACCTGGCAATCTCCTTTGCCAGGTTTCAAAGGTACATGCCCATGTACAGCTGGTAGGTCTGGACACGGCAAGCAAGCATAGAGCCCTGGAAGCACTTTCTACCGAGGGCATCCAGGTTCTGGGCTTCCCTGCCGGGAGGCACCGAGGAGTGCATCTTCTGACTCTTCAGGCGATGCATGGCCGATTCCACAACGATGGAGTGGTGCGGTAGCTGTGCCTTCTGAAACCCGGGGCTCTTGCGGACTCGATAGATAGAATTGACCCGCTTGCTTAGAACTGGCATTGAGTCCGGCGCCTCCCACATGCAGAAGAGCAACCGCTCCAGCATCGGAGGAACCAGGACAGTAAAGGCCTCCTTAGGAGGAGAGTCATACTGCAGAGCCTCCAGTTCCTCGGCTCAAGGCTCCTCCTCGGGGTCTGCAGGGAATGCCAATGCTTTGGCCATGTCCCTTACGAAATCCGAGAACCTGGTATCCTCCGGGGGGGACCTTGTCCGAGGCTCGGATCCCGGTGAGTCCGAAGGGATGCACCGAGCCCGGAAGGTGTCAGGGGACTCCTCCTCCTCCGTTTCCCATGCCGATTCCTCCGAGGAGGAATCGAGTGGCTCCGAGTGGACCGGCACTGACGCCATCCGCCCCAACACCGATGGGACAGGCGTCAACGACCTTGGTCCCGAACGGGAGGCCGAGGGTGACCTCGGCCGAGGATCGACTCGAGTTCGCATGGTCTTGAGGATCGGCTCGGCCTCCGGGGTCGACTTGGACCTCGATGTCCTGGTGGTCGGGGCAGATGCGCCGGTGAGACAGGCGATCAGCACCCGCTGCTGCTCCATGAAGGCAGACAATCTGCTCTCCAAGGCCATCAACCTGAGTCCGAGCTCAGGAGACCCAGCAGCCTCCGACTCGGGCCCCGACGGTGTCGGGCCTGACGTCGGCTCCCCCGGAGGAGAGTCCATGAGGACTACAGTACTCACGTGACTCGGGGCCTCCGACTCTACACGAGGATGCTTTGCAGGCCTCTCTGACTCCGAAGACCCGGGACGGCGATCGGGGCAATGCGACCTGCCCCCCAAGGAGCCAAGAGCGTCAACCGATGCCGCCCTCGCGGGTTTCTTCTTCCTTCGATGCTCCCTCGAGGGGGACTCCCTTTCAGAGGAGCCCTGACGATGCTCGGGGTCAGACTCCCGAGACGTTGAGGCCTCTGACGAAGTCCAGACCCATCCAGAGGCAGATTCGGAGAAGATCCTCTCACGCTGGCACTGACGACTCCGTAATGCCTTGGAAGACTTTTTCCCACAGGGGCTACAGACCATAGAATCATGGTCTGGCCCTAGGCACCAGAGGCAGCAGTCATGTGTATCGGTGAGAGACATGAGTTTCTTGCACCAATCACACTTCTTAAAGCCACTGGCAGCCATCGGGGGAAAAAGAGCCCCTGCAAGATCAAAAAATTGGGCTGCCAGGGAAAAGAAAAAAGGCGCGAACGCAGTCTCTAAGGACAAAAACCGAAAAGAGAGATCCGGGCTCGGCACCGGTGTACTGAGTCCAGGCGGGAAAGGAGCCTTTGGGAATACACCCATGCATGCGTGGTCCCCTTCCCGCCCAAAGGTGCCATCTTGCTCAGTCAGATGACATAGCTAAAAGACAGCACAAAAAACAAAATGAACTATATACAACTGCAACTCCCAGGGGAGGAGGGAGGGTTGTGAGGACTGATTCCTGCTGCTCCTGGAGAACACCTGTTACAAGTGAGTAACTACTCTTTCTCCAGGACCAAGCAGGAAGTCAGTCCTCACATATGGGTGACTCCCTAGCTCTGGGCTACCAGGAACCCAGGCTGAAAAATAGAGCTCCCTCTGTGAAGCCTCAGCATCAGAGAAAGAATTTTTACTGAGAAGAGATCCCACCGGTAGCCCAACAAGAGGGCTGGAGGGCAGGAGTTGCCTAAACCTCAAAGAGATTCCGAAGTACTGCCTGACCAAAAGCACTGTCCCTATGGGACTCCCTCTCCAGGCAGTAATGGGCTGCAAAAGTCTGGCTTGAGGACCAAGTTGCAGCCCTACAGATGTCTGCCAACGGTACAGAACGGAGATGAGCTACTGATGCAGCCATTGCCCGGACACGGTGGGCTGTGACTCGACCTTGCAAGGGAAGGTCTGCTGCCCTGTAAGCCCAGGTAATACAGTCCGCCACCCATATGGACAAGGTATGCTTGGAGACAGGCAACCCCAAGTTGTTTGGGTCAAAGGAGACGAAGAGCTGAGTAGCCCTTCGATGACCCTTAGTACGCTCAATGTAGAAAGACAAGGCCCTTTTACAGTCCAGGGTATGCAGGACTTCCTCAGCCCGGCTGGCATGGGGCCTAGGGAAGAATGTTGGAAGAACCACCCCCTGATTGAGGTGGAAAGAGGAGACTACCTTTGGGAGGAACTTAGGATGAGTCCTAAGAACTACCCTGTTCCTATAGAAACAAGTGTATGGCCTGTCACAGACCAGGGTTTGAAGTTCACTCACTCACCTGGCCGAGGTCAGTGCCACTAGGAAAAGAGCCTTCCAAGAAAGGAAGCGAAGAGGACACGTAGCCATCAGCTCAAAGGGAGGGCGAGTAAGCCGCTGCAAGACCACATTCAACTCCCATTCAGGGGCTGGCGGACGGAGAGGAGGCTTTAGCAAGAGCAAGCCTCTGAGGAAGCGGGACACCAAGGGGTGAACCGATAAAGAGTGCCCTTCCACCAGTGAGTGGTGGGCTGCCAGATCAGAAAGGTGTACCCGAACAGATTTGGACTTAAGACCCTGAGTAGACAAGTGGAACGGGTACTGCAGCACCACTGGCACAGGACAGGAGAAAGGGTTCTCCTGGCGTTGGTCACATCACAAGGAGAACCGTTTCCACTTCAGGGCATAGGTCTTTCTGGTGGATTGCTTCCTAGAGGCCAAGACCACCTCTTCAACTTCCTGAGGCAGGCCCCAGGGAGCCAGCACTACCCTTGCAGCCTCCAGGCCATCAAATTGAGAGTTTTGAGATTGGGGTGCAGAAGGGAACCCTGATCCTGAGAAAGAAGGTCGGGTTGCAACTCCAGAGGGAGTGGAGTGTCCATCTCCAGCTGTAACAGAAGCGGGAACCAGGGCTGCCTCGGCCATCTGGGGGCTACCAATATGACCGAGGCCCTGTCCCTTTGAATCTTGAACAAGGTGCGGGCCACCAGGGGCGTGGGAGGAAACGCATACAGGAGGCCCTGGGACCATGATATCAGGAAGGCATCCGCTGCCAATCTTGTGGGATGCGGCTGCCTGGAGCAGAACTGAGGCAGCTGCCGGTTCAGGGGACTGGCAAAGAGGTCTATGGATGGAAGTCCCCATTTCAGGAAAATATTCTGAACCACCAAAGGGTGTAGTTGCCATTCGTGAGGCTATAGAACCCTGCTCAATCTGTTTGCCAGGAACTTTTCGTGCCAGGAAGATAGACTGCCCTGAGCAGCATATTGTGTCGAAGTGCAAAAGAGCAGAGAGCCTGTGCCTCCTGACACAGGAGCCTGGACCCTGTGCCCCCTTGTTTGTTCACATAGAACATCGCCACCTGGTTGTCTGTCTGCACCAAGACGGACTGGTGGGCCAGGGTGTGAGAGAAGGCCTTGAGGGCTAAGCGTATCGCCCTGAGTTCCAGGAGATTGATTTGTTGCGTGGCCTCCCATGGAGACCACAGGCCCTGTGTGCACTTGTCCAGACAATGTGCACCCCAGCCCTGCAAGGAGGCATCGGTTGTGAGTACCACAGTGGAAACAGGTACCTGAAAAGGAATTCCCTGTAGAAGATTGGGGGGGGGGGGTGTAGCCACCACTGCAGGGAGTTCAGGAAGGGTTTGGACACCCTTACTTTGTCCCTTAGGCTCCCTGTAGCCTGCCTCCACTGATTCCTGAGACACCACTGTGCAGGCCTCATATTCAGGCGAGCATTGGGAGTCACATGTACTGTCGATGCCATGTGGCCCAGGAGCCTTAGACAGAGTCTGGCGGAAATCAGTGGGTTGTGTAGGAACTGGCCGGCCAAGTCCATCAGCCTTCCCGCTCTGTCTGCTGGCAAGTAAGCCTTTGCTTGCAGGGAGTCTAACCGTGCTCCTATGAACTCGAGGTTCTGGGAGGGGAGCAAAGTGGACTTTGTGAAGTTTATGACAAAGCCTAATCACTGAAGGAGAGAGACAGTGCGGAGGGTGGCATGTTTGGCCTCCTGGAGAGTCTGACCCCTGATGAGCCAGTCGTCCAGGTAGGGGAAGACAAAAATACCCTGGTTTCTCAAGTAGGCCGCCACCACGGCCAGGCACTTTGTGAAGACCCGTGGGGCAGAAGTTAGGCCAAAGGGCAGTACCCTGTACTGAAAGTGGTTTCCTCCCACCACGAACCTTAGGTATTTTCTGTGGTCTGGATGAATGAGAATGTGAGTGTACGCATCCTTCAGATCTAAGGGGGATGTTTACTAAAAACCGGAAATGTGCGCGCCGCAAAAGAGCGCACGGAAACGCGGCACTGAAACGCTAATAAACGCGTTTAAATGCCCCGCACACGTGCGTGTCACCCCCGCAAAGGTGCACGGCACACTAACGGGCCCCTTCAAGTGCGGGCCCGCAAATGTCCGATAGAGGCGTGGAACGGCTAAAGGAGGGCGGAGGAAGGCCCCGGAGGGGCGGAGGGACGGGGTCAATGGGTGGAGAGTGGGAGGGGAGAGGCTCCCCACACAGTATCGGGCCCGAATTTGCATGTAAAAACTACCGCGAGGGAAACACTCGCGGTAGAAAGCATTTAAAGGGAAGAGAAACCATTTCCGTCAGCAATGTACAGGAAAACCGGGGAAACCAGCAAAACGTGAGCAGTGTGATACATGTGCACAGCACAAAAGTGCAAATAAAAATAGAAAATGACCACAACAGAACTATTAAAAATAGTAATTCAGCTGGGGAACAGTTATAGTGATGGGAAAATACAGAAAACACACCTAGCAAAGCTCCAGAAAAAAGAAATGAATTTTGGAAGGGTTTACGGAGCGGAGACTCTTCCAAAAAACATTTTCTTTTGTGGAGCTTTCCTGGGAGTGTTTGCTATGGTTGCCCATTAATATCACTGTTGCCCAGCGTGGTGATATTTTGTCCCCCATTTCCCGTGGTCATTTCCGGGGTTTATGTGCACGTTTGTCACCAGACAGGGTGCATATGCCCACAGTAAATTTGCGTAGAGCAGGGTTCGTGACTCCATCCTGCCAGGCTTACTACCTCCAGGGGCTGCACTGTCTATGTGGCCATAGTGTGGTGCAGCGGACAGAGTCAGTACCTCGAGGGTCAGAGGTTCAAAGCCCAGCTGGGGCACCTGCCAGCCCAGTCCCTATATCTTACCCACCACTAAACACAGATAGCACAGACACCCCTGTATTGCAGGGGACATCAGCATGGGGAAAACACCCAAATTTTACCCAACAACACACACACACCACAACAATGGGCATTACCCACAGCCAAGTACCCCAAATGCAGTCCCGTACTGCCACATTCCAATCAGGTCACCTGCTTTTTATGGGAGAAGCTCATGCCAGCATGTTGGCGGACGAGTACATGTGGTGCAGGGGGCAGTGGCTGCTAGCGACAGAAGACAGAGGCATAGCCATGTGCAGGCTGGCACAGTCCACAGCAACAGACAGGCCCTGCCGGATCCACAGTCATGGACTATCCAGGGAATTCAGCCAAGCTGTGGCTACACGGTGGTGCAGTGCACACAGACAGTGCATGCAAGAACAGAAGGTCACAGGTTCAAAGACCAGCTGGGGCTACCAGCAATCCTGCCTACATATTTTCCCCACAAATAAACAGTGACAGTAAAGACACACCTTTCGTGACGAGGACATATGCAATGGTAATACGTCTATCTTTTATCCCACTGAGCACAGACACCATGAACAGGGGCAGAACCTACAGCAGAATCCCCCAAATGCAGTCCTGGTGGGCCACACCAGTCAGGTTCCATGCTGCCACTCATACAAATGCCTGTGCTGTATATCTATGCACCACCCCCATGGCATGTAGATGTAGCTCATGCATATTCATGAGGGACAGCAGGAAGACCCGAACAGTGTGATGCAAAACTGGACTGGAGTGGGGAAGCGCTGCCGTAAAGCAGCAGCCAACAGGGGCAGACACACCCACACCCACACCCACAGGCCCCATTGGCCAATGTCTCCTGTAGAGGCAGAACATTGGACCCTGCGTGCATCTCCCAATACCAGCACCTCCATACCTTAGCAATGTCACCCTACACCTGAGGTACACAGCTCTGAAACGTTTGCTAAGAGTACAGGCTGATAGATATCCCTACATTACGCACATACTGCTAGTTGACCCCATCCGAACAATCTGTTTGGTGTCTGCGGTGCGTGCTCCAGGCCTGGCCCCTGACGGTGTTCACCACCCTGGGGAGTGACCCCCAGCAGTACTGCGTACCATATCCATGCCTGTGCCGTGCCCAGGACCGGTGTGGTGGCCAAGGCTAATCACCCCCTCAATAGTAGCACAATGCTGGCATAGGTGTGGGAGTGTGTGTCTGTCTATACAGTGTGTGTTGGCTGCAAACACCTTCCCCAACCCACACTGCCAGCACTACTGCCAGTATTGGCCTGCCAATGTGCATAATGAGCAGCAAGGTACCATGGGTATAGGTCAGACATGGTGGGCTGGCCAGGATGCATCTGCACAGGGCATAGGGCACTGGCTGTGACATTGTAGTGCCAGGCCACCACCTACACAGACAGGGTGACCTCTGTATGTGCTGCTGGGGGAGCACTCTCACCCTGAGTGTGCAGTGATGACAGCATGGCTAGGCACCCCCATAGTGCTATATTGTGTTTCTCTCTTGTGATATATATGGGTTTCCTGTTGGGGACTCCTCACAGAACTCTCTGCTTGTGTGTGCTGCCACCCCAGTTTTGGGTGCATGCATTTCCATCAGGGCTAACCAGCAGACTGTTCACAGCTGGTATGTGTCTTGATGGAGTGCCTTGCAGGGTGTAGGTGAATATCAGATAGTGCTGGGGTGCATCTTTGGATATCCAGGCCTAAAGTCTGTCTGATATTGTGTTATGGATGTGGGTGTGGAGCTGCTTGGACTGCCCTGTAGGGTGTCTGTTCCCCAGTCCCCAGCAGGACTGGGGTTTGATGGTCCACTCTGCTGCCATGGGGGATGGGAGGAGAGGATGGGGATGGGGACATGTTGGTGGGGGGCCCTGTTTGCCACCCTCAGGGGGGGGGGGGTCCATGGGGGTTTCCACTAACTGAGACAGACAGACAGAGATATCCAACATGTTTCTGCAGCACCTTCCTATCTCACAGGTTAGTACTGTTTTGGAGCTCTGTCATGGCCTCATCCAGCCATGGCTGGTGTTGTGGACCTGGTCCTGGCCGCCACATCACACCCTCAGGGTGAGCACAGTACCCGCACAATGTGACGGTGTGTAGCTACTCTTTGCTGGTAGTCCACCCGCTCAGGACCCCCTACCAGGCCGAGGTGCTGTGTGGGTGCACATGGACAATTCCCCCTACCAGGCTGGGTAGCTGTTGGGGTGCATTCCCCATCTTGTGTGCATCTGTGGACAGCTGATTTGCATGTGCAGTGCATCATGGGTACGGGTGGCCTAACCCTATCCTGTCTACAACAGCAGACTGTCTGTGGGGTGACGTGCAGGCTCTCTGCAGCCAGCCAGGGGCTTGCTGTCAGCTATAGAGCTGTAGCCCAATGGTTATGTCACTCCCTGTACAGCCAGAGGTCATGGGTTCAAACCCACAGTGGGGCCCTTTGATAGGGCTGTCCACAGCTTTATTTTTATTTACTGTACATATGTCTATGCCGGCAAAACCACACACAGCTTACTATACCCATTAGGTGCCTCTGAGGGTGCTTTATAGGGCGCCCTATAGGCCACCTTATGGTTGCCATCCATATAGGGTGCACTATACATTATCCTGTGTCGCAACATACATGGTGCCCTATAGGGGACATTCTAGGAGTTCCTTGGTGGACAGTGCACTGTAACATGTGCCTTATGGGCATCCGTATGTTAACACACTGTGAGAGCGGGTTTACTAGTGGTGGGAAATAAAATATAAATGGAAGGCCTCCTACAGCACTCCTCACCATGATGCATACTGCCCCAGCCAGCCTTGTTCACTGAGCACTGTGAGGGGTTGAACCCCTGGCCCCTGCACCATTGGTCAGTGTCCTAACCATTGTGCTGTGGCTCTGTTCCTGTGTTTGTGCATCCGCGCGCAGCCTTGTAGCCATCAGCGCGCCATCTTGTGGCGCACTAAATTAACAGCGCGCCGCCTTATGCCGCACAACATGGAAATGCCCCTAAAATAATGCCTCAGCCAGCTGTTTTCAATGGGCACTGTGGGGAATTGAACCCATGATCCCTGCACGAGTGGTCAGTGTCTTAACCATTGTGCTATGGCTCTGTTCCTGTTATTTGCACATCAGCGCGCCACTTCTCCCTCCCACTATTGGACTGCCCCCTCACACATCAGCGCGCCGCCTTCTGCCCACCGGCTCGCCGCCTTCTGTTGCCCACATTTATCATCGCACCGCCTTCTGCCGCCCAAACTTACCAATGTGCCGCCATCTGCCGCCCACACTAAACAGTGCGCCGCCTCATGCCGTAATAAAAATAACAGTGCGCCGCCTTCTGCCGCCCAAAATTAATATGCCTCCTATGCACTTTTGCCCATAAATGTTGGTGCCTCAGCTGGTCTTTTTTGTTGAGCGCAATGGGGGTTTGAACCCCTGGCCCCTGCACCATTGGTCGGTGTCTTCACCGTTGTACTACTGCTCTGTTGTTTGGTTTTGCAGCAGCGCCCCACTTAGCCTTCCCACGCGCTAATGTGGGCCCCGCACATTAGCGCGACACACACACGTACGGTCCGGTTTTTTGCTTTTTTCTGCCTGGCCCGCCCACTCCTTATATGGCACCAGCACACTAACAGGGACCCGCACAGCAACGGAGTTTAGTAAACATACCCCTAAGGAGCATAGCCAATCTCCCTGCTGGAGGTAGGGCAGCAGTGTTCCAAGAGTAAGCATCTTGAACTTTTCCTTTTCCAAGAACTTGTTGAGATTCCTCAAGTCCAGAATGGGCCTGAGACCTCCAGTTCTCTTTGGTACAAGAAAGTACCTGGAGTAGAAGCCCTGACCCTGCAGGTGGGGAGGAACAGGCTCCACCGCCCTGTCTAGAAGAAGACTTCGCAGTTCCTGGATAAGGAGTTCTTGGTGCAAAGGAGGCCTTGGAGGCTCCCCTGGAAAGTAGGAGGGGGGCATCTGATGGAAATTGAGCAAGTAGCCCTTTTGGACTATGCTCAGTACCCAAGCATCTCCTGTGATGAGTGGCCACTGGTGGGCAAACAGGACCAACCGACCTCCTGTGCTGAGATGGGCCAGCAGAGGTGGAGAGGCTATGCAGTGGGAGTCAAAAACCCCCTCCCTGCTGAGTAGGAGCAGGAGCTGGAGGCTTGGGGGCCTTCTGCCTACGGGGCCCATGTCCCTGCCCCTTGGCCTGCTGACCCTGCTGGGGAGCTGGGGAGGCCTGATAATGAGGGAAAGGTTTGTAAGCAGATGCCTTCCTCGGGTAAAAGGCCTTTTTTCCCGAGCCCTTCTTTTTATGAGAAGGGACAGAGGTTTTCCTGGACAACCTTGTCCGTGTTAGAGTCTCTGTCTCGAGCTCAGCAGCCTTCTTGGCCATGGGCTTGCCGAAGAGGTTTTCACCTCGGCAAGGGACATCGACCAACTTGTCCTGTACCCATGGCTCGAGGTCCGATGACTGTAGCCATGCCTGGCATCGAGCACCGATGCCAGCCGCCGCTACACGGGCCGAAGCCTCGAAGCCATCATAGGCCGCCCGGAAGATGAACTTGGAACATTCCCGGATTCCCGAGGACAAGGACTGGAACCTCTGCAAAGGTTCCCCGGAGAGGCCAGCCGAGAACCTGGCTAGCTCCTTAGCCAGGTCCCGCAAGTACATGCCCATGTACAGCTGGTATGACTGGACACGGCAAGCAAGCATCGAGCCCTGGAAGCACTTCCTGCCGATGTCATCTAGGCTTCGGGCCTCCCTGCCGGGGGGGGGCATCGCAGAGTGCATCTTCTGGCTCTTCAGACGATGTATGGCCGATTCCACAACCATAGAATGGTGCGGCAGCTACGCCTTCTGAAACCCAGGGCTCTTCCGGACTCGATACATGGAATCGATCCGCTTGCTCAAAACTGGCACCGAGGCCGGTGCCTCCCACATTCGGAAGAGGAGCCGTTCCAGCATCGGAGGAACCGGCACAGTAAAGGCCTCCCTCGGGGGAGAGTCATACTGCAGGGCATCGAGCTTTTCGGCTCGAGACTCCTCCTCGGGATCCGCAGGAACATTCAAGGCCTCGGCCATGTCCCTCACGAACTCTGAGAACTGAGTGTCCTCCGGCGGGGACCTACTCCGGGGCTCAGACTGCGGTGAGTCCGAAGGGACACACCGAGTCTGAAAGGTATCGAGGGACTCCTCGTCCTCCGTCTCCCACGCAGACTCATCCGAGGATGAGTCGAGGGGCTCTGACTGTGCGGGCTCCGGCAACACCCGCCCCGATGCCGGGGCAATCGGCATCAACGCCCTCGGTCCCAAACAGGAGGTTGAGGGAGACCGTGACCGAGTCCGGACTCGGGCCTTCATGGCTTCGAGAACCGGCTCGGTCTCCGGGGTCGACTTAGACGTCGACGTCCTGGTGGTCGGGGCAGATGAACCAGTCAGGCTGGCCATCAGCACTCGCTGCTGATCCATGAAGGCAGACAGTCTGCACTCCAAAGCTGTCAGCCTGAGTCCAAGCTCAGGAGACTCAGCAGCCACCGACTCGGGCCCCGGTGGCGGCTCCCTGGGAGGAGAGTCCTCGAGGATAACAGGACTTACGTGCACAATGGACTCCGGCTCTACACGGGATACCTTGGTGGCTTCTCCAGCTCCAGGGGCCCGGGGCAGAGGTCAGGGGTTCTAGACCTGGCCCTCGAGGAACCAGGGGCCTCCTCCGATGCTGCCCTCACGAGCTTTCTCTTCCTCTTATGCTCCCGACCAGGGGACCCCCTATCAGAGGAATCCCGACAAAGCTCGGGGTCAGACTCCCGAGACGTCGAGGCCTCTGACAAGGTTCAGGTTCGACCGGAGGCAGAGTCAGAAAAAATTCTCTCCTTCTGATGCTGCCAGCTTCGAAGTGCCTTGGTGGACATTTTACCACACAGAACACAGACCTTAGGATCATGGTCTGGCCCGAGGCAATGCAGGCAGCAGTCTTGTGTGTCGGTAAGAGACATGAGCTTCTTACAACGATCACACTTCTTAAAACCACTGGAGGCCATCGGGGAAAAAAGGACCCCCGCGAGGTCAAAAGACCAGCCCTCCAGGGAAAAAGAAAAAGGGCGCGAACGTGTGCCACGAAGGGCAAACAACCGAAAAATAGAGATCGGGTCGATACCGGCGTACCAAACCCAGGCAGGAAAAGGAACCGGCGTCGAACCGGACACAAGAGAGGGAAAAAAATTGCAGACAAAAACCAACTTTTCCGGTTGACACGGACACACGTCCGTTGGGCTCCACGGAAAAAGAAAGACTGAGCAAGATGGCACCTTTGGGCGGGAAGGGGACCGCACATGCGTGGGTGTATTCCCAAAGGCTTTCTTAGAAAGCTGGGGAAATGCACCGCATGGGGGCTCCATCGACGTCGATGTCACCCATATGTGAGGACTGACTTCCTGCTTGGTCCTGGAGAATACTCTACCCATTCAAGCCATAATCCCAGGGATTCCAGGAATTGGGAAGGCTCCAAATGCTCTTCACCCAACTGATCACCCAGCCGAGGCTTTCTAGAAAGGACACGACTCGGGTCGATACCTGAGACCCCTCCAATGGAAAACAGGCCCAGATGAGCCAATCATCCAGATATGGGTGCCCACATATTCCTTGGCACCATAGTGCAGCAGCCACCACCACCATGACCTTGGAGAATATCGCCGGGGCAGTGGACAGATCGAATAGAAAGGTGGCAGACTGAAAATGTGAGCCAAGCATGGCAAAACACAGATATCTCTGTTGATTCTCCCGGATTGAGACATGAAAATAAGCTTCAGCCAAATCCAGATCATGAATCTCAGAGTTTCCATTCAGAAGTGCAGCATACTCAAATGAGTATTGACTCCCTTGAGGTTCAGAATTGGTCGGAAGGAACATCTTTCTTTGGCACCACAAAATAGATGGAATATCTGCCCTTTCCCTTTTCAACCAGGGGAACTGGCACCACTGCCTGCAGGCTCATCAACTTGTCTAATGAGACCCATATGGCGGCTCTTTTGTCTGCCGAACCACATGGGGAGATGACAAATGCCTCCAGGATCAGCTCTTTACATTCCAGGACATAGCCATCTTGACTGGTGTTTAGCACCCAGTGATCCTTGGTGATTCGGACCCACCCCGAAAGAAAAGGCGAAGCCTGCCCCCAACCGAAGGCATCAGGGAATGGGCCCTCAAACCTTCATTGTGCTGAACAGGAGGGACTCCCTCTGGAGAGGACAGACTCTCCAGGCCCACAAGCCCTTCAAAAGAACAGAGTATGGGTCTGAAATCCAGAAGAAGAGAAGAAAGGCTTTCCAGGACTATAACGACGGGAGTCCTGAGACCCCTGGAAGTCAATACAGCGTGCCCATGATGGATAGGTGGAGGCCGAGGAGGGGAACAGCCCTGTATGCTTCCCAGCACTTTCCGCCTATCTCCTGGAAGGTGATAAGGCTTGGCCTCACCCAAGTCCTTCACCAACCTTTCCAAATTGTCCCCCAAAAGAAGCTTCTCCTTGAAGGCCAGTTGATCTAGCTGGGCTTTGGAGGATGTATCCGCTGCCCAGTGGTGGAGCCAAATCCAGCACTTGAAAGACTACTAACAGGGACTGCTATTGCTGGAAAGAAATCTGCACTTGTAAGTATTTACCTTCTGGGAAATTGTCTAAATCTTGGGGAAAAGAACATTCTTTGGATTAAAGCTGATAAATCTATGTATTTTAGAATTCAGTGTTTTTGTTAAGTCAGTCAGAGCTTAGTACCACCAGAAAGCTGTCATTTAAATTTAAAGTCAGTTAGGGCTTAGTACCATCAGAGAGCTTTTCATTTAAATCAAATCTGAGTATAGCTTAGCATACAAGGTAGAATAAGGTAAATATACTTTGAGTAGAAAGAAAGAAATTGTTTCTAGAAACCTTTACAAAGAGGCTTTCCAATTAAGAGGCAAGAAACCTGTGAGATTGTTTTAAAGAGGTGTTAAGCCAAGTGACAGATCAAAGGGACAATTTGAGAGGTTCCCTCTATCACACCCAGGAAATTGTTAAGAGATTACATTAGAAGCACAGATCAGGGCACTGTATAGCAAGCCAGCAATTACTAAGTGTTCTTTCCATCCCCCCACCCTAATTTCCACCCACCCCAGGCATAATCTTAGCTTTATAGGCTCTTAAACGTATTATAGAGAAAAAGGTGGTAAAATTCATTTTTAGGTTCATCAGGAATAGATTAATTAAGGCCCTGAAATTAATTACTCTTGAAGTGAACAAAGTCCCTTAGATTTATTAGATATAGTTGTATTATTACAAGTATCCCTAACAACTTTAAGTAAGTAAACAACTTAAATAGCTACACAAAACCTTATGACTAAGATGCAGACAGCAGTCCAGCAGCAAGATGGGGGCTATCCAGTTTTTTTGCACTGAGTATCACATGTACAATTTTCTCCCAGTTGGTGAGAGGTCTTACATGTACTGCCACCCACCCACTACCTGGGCCTTGAGGGTTTCCAGGTTGGAGTGGCCTTTGGTGCCCTTCAGGGGTGAAGTACTACTATTTGACCCTAGGGATTCTGGGTAGTGTAGTCCTGAGCCCCCTGAAGGATTGAGATTGTAGTTGTAGCTCGAGCAGACAAAGGCAGGCAAAGAAAATTTATTTTTAAGAGGTTTATTTCCAATGCTTTGCAGTTCAGTGCAATCAGACGCAAAAGAAGATTATGGCACATTCAACAAAAGATGGGAAAACCAAAATATACAGGGTTTGCAATGCTGGGCTAGCTTTCCATTAGCTTATTCACCGTTCCTTCTTAGACTCACATTCAGGTAATCATGTGACTCTTCCATGAACTGAAACTAAAGTCTTCTTACAACAGCAAAGCTTCTCAGCTCCAGGAAATGATTCCACTTATTAAACTTTCATAAGCTTTTTCACCCTGGTAACAGGTAAGTTAATCTTCTATTATATTCTTTTCATATAATTTTAAAGCATTCAATTAAGATTCTTTTCAATAGTACAAGTAGAGCAATCCATGGCTAGATCTTGTTCTGTTGAAGGCAGGGAAATATCTAACGGCATCTCTTCTTCACAGCTATTGGCATGCTGTGTTAGATTAAAAGGAGAGACTGCCTTTTTCTCTAAGAATTCCCTAAACTCTGCCAGAAGTAATTCAGCCTGCTTCTGTCCTTTGCTAAGCTGATGTCTTTCTTCTGCTTCAGGTAAACGTTTATTTAAGATATCTAGCTCGTGGTAATTGGCTATGCTGTTTTTGTCAGCACAACAGTTCTCCGTGTGAGTAAAACCTCTCCCCCACTTATCCTTAAAAGTAAGTGCTGGGTTTTCCTTTAACAGTTCAACTTGCTCTGGAGAGTTTCTGCACAGACAATTAAAACTAGAAATGTCAGCTTTACCTTGGCTCAAGTCTTCCAAATAAGCCTCAGCATTTTTCCTTCTATTGGCTTTCAGGCTGTAAGCTCCAGCTGGCTTATTAGTGTCTCTTATGCTGCTCAAGTGTATATCAGGCTGAACAAATCTGCCATAGTTCTGTCTGTCGTTGTTCTGGCTTTTAAAGCTATTCTTCCAGCTTTCTTGCTTCCTAGTATCACAGTTGCTAGCTCCTTCAACCCCACTTTGTACCTTGTGCTGAGAGTGTCTCCAGGATAAATCTTTACCCCTCTGGTCACTGCTTCAAGGTCCTGCTTGGTTCTCAGGTAGCTCAGGCTGTAGTTCTAGGTCTCAGTGCTTCTGAGTCCTTCCTTCCATAGAAGTCTCTCAGTGCCTCTGAGTCTCCTAATAACTCCCTTCGTGACTCCAAACTGCTTCTCTGTGGATCCCTGCTTCTCTGTGGATCCCAGCTGTTCCTTGTCACATGCTTCTCCAACTGTTTCTGTTGCCACTTCGGTTTCCTTTCCTGTTCCAGATTCTGTTCCAGATCCTCTTCCAACTTCTGTTCCAGCTTCTTCTGTGTTCTAACTGCCTGCGTATTTAACAAACTCCTACTGTGTTGCAATGCCCGCCTCCTGCTTGGGCGTGCCCAATCAGTGACCTGACCTGTCTCCTCCCCTAAGGTGAGGTGTGGTTCCTGATCAGCTGCGTGTTTTTTTCCTTCTGAAGAGAAAATCGTGCTTTTCAGTGCAGTACCACTTTTCTCCAACAGATCTCCGTCTATCTGCATTGCTTCTTGAGAGGCTTCTACGTCACAGTACACTAGGTGCAAAGAGCTCTTTGTTCTCAGGAAGCGAGTCCAATCTCTGGATGCTAGAATAGCAGGCTTGGAGAAGCTAAGGTGAGGTATATAGACGAGACCTACAGGAATGTAGTACTGAAGCCCCATTTCCAGTTTGGCAGCCTCTCTCTTGCCATGGAGGAGAGAAGTCATGTGAAAGGAGAACATCACCTTGATGTGGCAGGAAGCAATCCTGTAGCTAGGAGCTGTCCTCCAGATGATGTAAAATCCCCTTGCACCAAGGAGGTTTCTCCAGGGACATGTGCCCATGAGGGAAGGGTTAGGATGGCCATTCTAGTTGGTGATTCAATCATTAACCATGTAGATAGCTAGGTGGCTGGTGGACATGAGGATCGCGTGGTAACATGCCTGTTTGGTGTGAAGGAAGTGGATCTCATGCACCACCTAAACAAGAGTTTAGATAGCGCTGGGGAGGAGCCTGCTGTCTTGGTACATGATGGTACCAATGACATAGGAAAGTGTGGGAGGGAGGTTCTAGGGCCAAATTTAGGCTTATAGGTAGGAAGTTGAAATCCAGAACTGCTAGGGTAGCATTCTCTGAAATGCTTCTCTTTCCAAGCGCAGGACCCAAAATCATTAATTTTGTTGATTGTACACCGCTCTGTTGTAACAAAGGTGCGATATATCAAGTGACTGAATAAACATAAATAAACATGAATAAAGGCAGCCAGAGCTCCAGATTCTCAATGGATGAGATGATAGTGCAAGGAAGAGCGTTTTGGATTTGTTAGGAACTGGGCAACATTCTGGGGAAGGGAGGGGCTTTTCTGAAAGGATGGGCTCCACCTTAACCAGAATGGAACCAGGCTGCTGGCATTAATCTTTAAAAAGGAGATAGAGCAGCTTTTAAACTAGATAATAGGGGAAAGCCCACAGTCGCCTAAGAGTGCATGGTTCGGAAGGATGTATCCTTGAAAAATACTATTAAAAGAAGGAAGTTAGGGCATCCCAACAAAGAAGTTCTAATAAAGATAAAAGCAACCCAGATGCCCTTAAATACAGAGCAGACAGAGCTGAAAGATTCCAAGTTACCCCATCAACTGATAACCAGATTAATATGAATAAAATATAACCTCTAAAATGCCTGCATGCAAATGCTAGAAGTTTAAAAAACTAAGATGGGTGAGTTAGTATATGTAGCATTAAATGAAAGGCTAGATATAATTGGCATCTCAGAGACCTGGTGAAAGGAGGACAACCAATGGGACACTGTGATACCTGCATACAAAATATATCGCAATGATAGGTGTCACCCAGCGTGGGACCCCACAGGTTAAGGCAGGGTACTACACTGAGGCCTTATCTTGAACTGGCCAGAAAAATGATATAGAAAGCCTTGCTATGCTCTCTGGGAGTTGTAGTTCTTATAGACCAGCCAAGAAATGAGTTGCGAACGCGTGGTAAGGCTCAAAGACAGGATTTTATTCCCCTTCCGGGAGGATTCTTTTTGTAATGAAAAACAAGGCAGATAAACCAACTTCGGGTACAAAAATAAAGAGACAAAATGTGAACAAAAACTGCTTCTTTTTTCCAGCTTCTTTACACCAAATGAAAAGGTATTTTAAACAGTCCTTTTTCCAACAAACATAAACCCTTTCTCTGTTACTTCCACAGTTAGAAAGTTTCACAGCTCCTTTAACATAGAGAGGAGATCTCGTCTGCAATTGTGAGCGTACAATCCATGTATTCAACAGTGGTTTGGTCCCCCTGCACTTCACACTGCATGTCCTCACTCTCTGTTGCAAACAGTCTCTCTTTCAAATAGCTAGACGTGTTATTTAGCAGTCTCTCCCTATCACAAAGAGACTTTATCTTTATCTTTATTAAACACTTTATATACCGCCCTTGTCGAAACATGAGGGCGGTTTACAATAAAATATAGATGCTAGCGTCAGAGAAGAAAGGAACTCCATCAAAATAAAGAGAAAGAAGGGCCAAAGGGGCCACCAAAGACAAAACAGTAAATCAAAACAATAATCAGACAAATCAGAAGTCAACAGAAGACAGACAAACGAAAGACTAACAATAATCAAACAATAATCAAACAAATCGGTAAGTCAACAGAAAACAGACAAACGAGAGACTATACAGGATGCCCAGGAGGGAGGTCAAATGCCTGTTGGAATAAATGGGTTTTTAGTAGTGTTTTGAAATTCTGGTAAGAGGGTCCTAACCGGAGGGAGGGTGGTAGTGAATTCCAAAGAGAGGGTCCCAGAAAAAAGAAAGCAGCGTGACGTGTCTGTTCTAGATGAGCTTGTGCAGGGGAAGGAAGAGATAAGCGATTAGCATGCAAGGTGCGAAGCTGTCGGTAGGGAGTATGAAGAGAGATCAAGTTTGCTAAATAATGAGGGTTGGAGGAATAAATGACTCTATGTGTTAATATGAGGAACTTATATCTGAACCGGAAACGCAGAGGAAGCCAGTGAAGGTGATATAAAAGAGGGGTGACATGATCGGATCTACGGACAGAAGTAACAAGTTGGGCAGCTGTATTTTGTAAAAGCTGTAAGCGTTGGAGCTGGTAGGCTGGGAGATTCGCGTAGACCACGTTGCAATAATCTAATCTTGACATGACCAAAGCAAGTACAAGAGTGATAAGTGAATCAGTGGGCAGAATAGAACGGACTGAGCAGAGCTGTCGCAATACAAAGAATGAACGACGGGAAAGATTGGAGATGTGTTCATGGAAAGACATTGAGGAGTCCAGGATTACTCCCAGATATCGGAATGAAGAGGTAAGTGGAACGGGAACAGAATTTATTTGAGGCGTGATGTTTGGACAAGAGGTACTCAACGAGACCCACATGGCTGTGGATTTGGATGGGTTCAAATGAAGAAAGTTGGAAGAAAGCCAGTTTGCAACATGGGTGAGACAAGTGTTAAGTGGGGAGATGTCAATATTGACCGGAGAGGTATGGAAGAGGAGGACTATATCATCCGCATAAATGTAGATGGAAACTGGGAACTGTTGGACTAAGAGGGGGAGGGGGCGAGGAAGATGTTAAAAAGTAGGGGAGATAAGACCGATCCCTGGGGTACCCCACAGGACAGGGGAGTAGATGGGGAGGATTGATGATTGGCACAGACAACAAAGGAACGGGCAGTAAGGAAAGAACGGAACCAGCTTAATACTGAACCCCTTAAACCAATGTCAAACAGGCGTGAGAGAAGGGTACGATGGTCAATTAAATCAAAGGCTGCTGACAGATCTAGTGAAACCAAGAGTGAGATATTTCCACGGTCATGCGCGACATGAAGCTCGTTTAGCAGGGCCAGGAGGACAGTCTCGGTACTGTGCCCTGCCCGAAAACCTGCTTGTCGAGAATGAAGAGAATTACCGTGTTTCCCCGAAAATAAGACCTACCCCGAAAATAAGCCCTAGCAAGTTTTTCAGTGATTTCTGTAATATAAGCCCTACCCTGAAACTAAGACCTAGTGCAGATCATCGACGGACGGACAGATTCGGTACCTGGGGGGGGGGGGTCCCCCCGCCAGGGAGGAGCTTTCCTCCTGCTCCACTCCCCGACGCGATCAGCTCTGCCGGTGCTGTGCTGCGCTGCGCTGCGGGCCTCTTCATTCCAAGGGGCTATATTTCCTTTTTTGCTGCTGATTGGCTTTGGTGGGAGGACCGGGGAGGAGCTTTCCTCCTGCTCCACTCCCCGACGTGATCAGCTCTGCCGGTGCTGTGCTGCGCTGCAGGCCTCTTCATTCCAAGGGGCTGTATTTCCTTTTTTGCTGCTGATTGCATCGGGGAGTGGAGCAAGAGGAAAGCTCCTCCCCGGTCCTCCCACCAAAGCCAATCAGCAGCAAAAAAGGAAATACAGCCCCTTGGAATGAAGAGGCCCGCAGCGCAGCACAGCACTGGCAGAGCTGATCGCGTCGGGGAGTGGAGCAGGAGGAAAGCTCCTCCCCGGTCCTCCCACCAAAGCCAATCAGCTGCCGGTGCTGTCTCTGCGCTGCGGGCCTCTTCCTTCTCTCCAAGGGGCTGTCGCTGCCCGCATCCACTGCTTCCCTGTGCGCTCTGTGGTAACACTTCACTGATTGGCTGACTGTCAGGAGATGGCAGCCAATCAGCAAGTGCTACCGGTATCAGTAAAAAAAATAAGCCCTACCCCGAAAATAAGCCCTAGTGCTATTTTTGGAGCAAAAATAAATATAAGACCCGGTCTTATTTTCGGGGAAACACGGTAGTAGCTTCAGCATGAGAGGATAACTGCAGAAAGACAAAATGTTCTAGCACCTTTGCTAAGAATGGAAGGTTAGAAACCGGACGCCAATGGGAAAGCACTGAGGGATCAAGAGAGGGCTGCTTCATGAGAGGATGAACTATGGCCGATTTCCATGGGGAGGGGAAATGGCCGGAGGATAGACTAGAGTTAAACATAGCAGTAATGAGAGGTATCAGCTGTAAAGAGGGTTCTATCAACCAGGCTGAAGGGATAGGATCTAATGAACAGGTGGTTTTCCGAGCCTTAGAGAGAGCCAAGAGTACTTCTGCAGTAGTAAGGGAGTGGAAGGTGGACCAAGTATGTGATAAGGCTCTATTTGGGATATCTGAGTCAACAGTGGACTCTTCGGGGAGAGATAATCTGTCGGGAGTCAGAGGGAGGGAGCAAGGCGGGGATAGGGGTAAGGGGGGGGGGAATACTGAAAGAGGAACGGAGGTTCTGTACCTTCTCGGAGAAGAAAGTAGCTAACGAAGAAGGGGCTGGAACAGCGACCTGGGGAGCAGAGGGTAATGTAATAGAAGAGAGCTGCCGCAGGATTAAGTGAAGTTGTCTGGACGAGTGAGCAGCACTAGAAATTTGTGAAGCATAAAAGGAGCGTTTGGCAATCTGGACTGCAGAGCGATAGTCCGAATACAGGGATTTAAATCGTGCCAAGGTTTCTGGCAAAGGACGCTTTTGCCAACGGCGTTCAGCTTGACGTAGCTGTGTACGTTGTAATCGCAAGCCCGGATGGAACCAGGGAGAGTGAAGCAAAAGGGACGACCTGCTAGAGGGGCACAGGGGTGCTAGGGTATCCAGGGAGTGGGAAAGAACAGAATTCCAGAGTTGCACTTGAGAATCAGAAGGTAATAAAGGGAAGACATCTGGGAATAAGGAGCAGGCCGGAGGAAAAGCAGCCAGAGTGGATGGGGTAATACGACGTCGCAGATGTGTCGAGGGCGGAGGAACTGAAGGCCCATCGATATCAGAAACTACCAGAGAAAGTGAGAGAGAGACGCAGTAATGGTCTGACCAGGGCACACTCAGAGAAACAGGTGAAGATAACATGGAGCAAGAACTAGAAGAAGTGAGAATTAAGAACTTCTTTTCTTCCTCTGTTAACGTCTGTGAAAAACAATTACCGTATTCACTAGAGTTCCTTTCTTGAGAGCCCTTCAAATGCTGCCAATCATATGGGAAGTTCCTGCATTCAATTCTCTTTCTATTAGAGGTAATAAGCTTACCTTCTGGCTCTCTCAGCTTAGAGTTCCTCGGCCCAGCTGAAGCTACCGGAGTGGAACAGGATGGCAATTCCTTACAGGTTTTCCCTTTTGGCTTTTCCCCAGGTACAAAACTGTCTTCAGGCCAGAAGACTTTATCCTTTCTGTCCCTGTAGCGTGGGTAATTGGCTTTTCCAGCCTGTCTCAGCCTGGCTTTAAAACTGCCTTCTCTGTTACCTTTTGTATAAGCATTACTGTGTTCAAAGGTGTCTGTGCACTGCCTTCTATGGCAGACTCCTGGGTTTTCTCTCTCAGCCTTGGAGCTAAACCTTTCGGTTCTCCCAGCCCTCTCAGTGGCTCCGCTCCAACCCAGACTTCCAGCAGAATGTCCTGGGCTCCTGGGGTTCTCTGCCTTTTCAGAGTTCCTTGCCTTCTCAGGAGTTTCTGCAGTTGCTGCTCTCTCTGCCTCTCTGCTAATTCCTGTAACTCCTGGGACTTCTCTGGCTTCCAGGATTTCTGTTGCTTCTGCTCTCTCGGCTCCGTCTAACCCGAACCTGAACTTGCACTCGCCCTTCCCTCTAACTCCAGGTGAGTGAGGTTTATCCACGTGTGTCTCAACCCCGCCTCCTTTCAGCTGCTCCTCATTCCCTAATGATTCCTGAGCTTTCCTGCAGCTTGGGCGTGTTCTCAGAGCTCGAGACCTGGTTTGTTTATGTTGCCTATAGCAACTCCCTGTCATGTGCTTGTCTGAAGTGTCAGTGTCAGATCCACTATCTGTATTTCTACTTATTTCCATGGGCTCTGCTAGATCCACTTCGTGACATAGGGTAGATCAAATTTATGGAGGGGTTGAGCTTATTTATTTATTTAATATTTTTTATATACCATTTTTCAGATTCTCAAAGGGGTTTACATAGAATGTCACTTTGTTTGCATAGAACGTTCATTAGTAACAGACAACAGAACAAATAACAATGACATCTCACAACATTTGTAACTTTTTACAGTTAGAGAGGGCATTGAGTCACACAGGATTAAAGTTTTGCAGGAAACAAAATACACTATAGAATCTCTATGAATAGAAATTCCATGTAAAAAGGGGAAAGCGATGGCAGTGGGGGTGTACTACTGACTGCCTGGCCAGAATGAACAAATGGATGATGAAATGCTAAAAGAAATCAGGAAAGCTAAAAAAAATTACAACACAGTAATTTTTCAGTAATAATGGGTGATTTCAATTACCACGGTATTGACTGGGTCAGTGTCACAGCAGGATATGCTAGGGAAATAAAGTTTCTAGATAAAATAAATGACTGCTTCTTGGAGAAGCTGGTTCACAAACCGACATGAGTGGAAGCTATTTTGGATCTAGTCCTTAGTGGAACACAGGATCTGGTGGAAGAGATAAGGGCCTTGAGGCCACTTGGCAAAAGTGATCATAGCATGATCACATTTGATTTAATAAATGAAGGAAGGATGGTAAGGAAATCCACAGTACTACCTTTTAACTTTCAAAAGGGAAACTATGATAAAATGAGGAAAATTGTTAAGAAAAAACTAAAAGGAGCAGCTGCAAAGGTTAAAGATTTACATCAAGCATGGGCATTGTTTAAAAATACTATCTTGGAAGCCCAGACCAGATGTATTCCATGGTTTAAGAAAAGTGGAAGGAAGGCCAAAAAACTGCCAGCATTGTTTAAAGGTGAGGTCAGAAATGCTGTTGTAGTTAAGGGAGAATCTTTCAGGAAATGGAAAAAAGCCAACAGATGAAACAACATAAGTACTGGCAAGTTAAATGGAAGGCATTGATAAGGCAGGCAAAGAAAGAATTTGAAAAAAAAGCTTGCTGTGGAAGCAAAAACTCATAATGAAATCTTTTTCAAGCACATTTGTAGCAAAAAGCCTGTGAGAGAGTCAGTTGGACCATTAGATGATAGAGGGATAAAAGGGGCCCTAAGTAAGGACAAGGCCATAGCAGAGTGACTGAATGTATTTTTTGCTTTGGTCTTTACTGAAGAAGATATAGGGAAGTTACCCACGCCTGAAATGGTATTTAAAGGTGATGTATCAGAAGAACTGAAAGAAATATTGATAAACTGGGAAGATGTATTACAACTATTTGATAAACTGAAGAGTAGCAAATCACCTGGATCGGATGGTATACGTCCTAAGGTGTTGAAAGAACTATATTATGAGATTGCAGACCTACCATTAATAATCTGTGAACTATCATTAAAATCATTTGTACTACCTGAAGATTGGAGAATGGCCAATGTAGCGCCAATTTTTAAAAAGGGTTCCAGGGATGATCCGGGAAACTACAGACCGGTGAGCATGATATCACTACAGGCAAAATGTTAAAAACCATTATAAAGAATACAATTAGAGGCCAATTCCGAGTGCTGAATGTTCGGACCATCAGGACATCCAGAAAATGAACGAGGCACATTTGTACTCAATTCCGCAACCGTGGGAGATATATGTTCCCGTGGTTGCAGAATCAGGGCACTTAGACAGCTCGGCATGCAGCCTATTCAGGGAAGGGAGATGTCTAGGGATTTACCTGGTCCGACACAGAAAAGAGCAGATCCGCTCTTGCTGATACAGCCAGGAACACACAAAAAGCAAGAGCGAGTGATGATCACAAGGTGCTTTATTGATATATCCCAACGCGTTTCGGCAAACGCCTTCCTCAGCGGAAATAAAACTTATGAAAAAACAGATAAAACATAGTTACTAGAAAATTAATAAAAAATTAAAACAACACATAAATGAACTTTAGATGAATAATATAATAAATAATACAATAAAACATCTAATAAACATCTAATGATGCAATAAAACATCTAATAAACAACACTTAAAAAAACAATATACATGTATATATGATATCGCTATAACATGGATAAATGTTACATAAAATTGGACAGACGCAGGGCAGTGTGAAGTCACCTTCAATTGTAAACATATTGATCAAAAAGGACTAACACGATTATATCCATTATATCCTACTTACAGTTATGCACCGTAGGTGGGTTGTATATGTGGAACAGTCACGTGCTTTATTCTTGCTGATGTAAAGCTAAAGAAGAATACACAAGCTAAACCACAGTCGTATACAATAAAATACATCCATGGTTCTAAAAGATATGTATATATTAGAATACAGGACTAAAAAATGCATTCTATCTATTTTAAAATCAATAAAGCTCAGGTCTAAAATATAATGTGAAAAGGCTTTTAAATCTAAAATACAAAGCTGTTACAATGTCATTCACTGCTCGTTATTATATTGCAAAAACGTGAGATGCCAGTCTAAGCCGCTCTAAACAAAACCCTTAGGAGGAGTCACATGAAAGCAGGAAGCCTCCATTCTCTCACAGCGAGAAGTCTTATACACAGAGAGCCCGATGAAAATATGAGCAGGCTTTTTTTTTTAAAAAAACGTTGCTTTGCCGCAGTGTATCATTGTAATGAGTTCATATTATCTTAAAAAAATGTTTTAAAAGAAAAAACAGTACTGATCTACAAAAGCTGGAAGACTGGTCTAATGCTTGGCAACTACGATTTAATGCGAAAAAGTGCAGTGTCATGCACTTGGGTAGCAGAAATCCAAGGGAAATGTACAAGATAGGGGGCGCGAGGTTGGTATGCACAGTTCAGGAGAAAGACCTTGGTATGATTATTTCTGATGATCTCAAGGTGGCAAAACAGTGCGACAAGGCAGTGGCAAAAGCCAGAAGGATGTTGGGCTGCATACAGAGAGGGATTACCAGCAGAAAAGAAGAGGTACTTATGCCACTGTATAAGTCACTGGTGAGGCCTCACTTGGAATACTGTGTTCAGTTTTGGAGACCATATCTTGCAAAAGATGTAAAAAGACTGGAAACTGTTCAGAGGAAAGTGACCAAAATGATTTGGAGCCTGCGTCAGAAGCCTTATGAGAAGAGACTTGAAGACCTAAATATGTACACTTTGGAGGAGAGGAGGGACAGGGGAGATATGATTCAGACCTTTAAATACTTAAAGAGAAATGATGAACAAACAAACCTCTTCCAAAGACGGGGAAGCTGTAAAACTAGAGGGCATAACATGAAGCTGCAAGGTGGTAAATTGAAAGGCAATATCAGGAAAACATTTTTCACTGAAAGGGTGGTGGATGCTTGGAATGCCCTCCCGAAGGAAGTGGTGGGGGCAAACACGGTGACGGAATTCAAAACAGCATGGGAGAAACACAGTGGATCCCTTTACAGCAATAGGATAAAAACAAAATAAACAGTACCATCTAACTTCTGAACCATATAACGTCTCAACAAATAGGGGTGTCCTACATGGAGTGGTGGGTTTACTCCTAAACAAAGGCATGGGGAGGGGTGGCCTGCACAGAGTGACAGGTGCACCTACTCTTGCCATCTTGCTGGGCAGACTAGATGGACCATGCTGGTCTTTATCTGCCATCATTTACTATGTTACTATGATCCTTCATCACCAGAGAAACTTAAAGGGACTGTGAACATATCACTCACTGCTCTCTACAGTATTACATAGATATAAAATACCCTTAGACATAAACTCCTAAAGGAACCTATATGGATATCAAGTAAAAAATGGACAGATTTGCTGTATGAAATTGTTGATATCCTCTATACTGCAATTGTTTTAGTGTCCAATCAATTTGCTGCCATTTTAAAACATTGCACACTCAATGTGTGCAACTATAATTGCAATAATAATAGGGTATACCTATTAGATAAACTTGTCTTAAAAAAGATATCTATTCTAGGGGCTGAGAAGACACACCAGACAAGAGACTAGTATTAAAAAGGTAATAGTTAAAAATGGTGTTGATGCTACTCCTTCTTAACACTATTTTTTGGCGCAGTTTTTAACGGTTTAAAAAGCCTCTTCATACTGTCATCGGGCTTTCTAATTTGTGCACAAGATTCTTCGCTGCGAGTGAAGAGAGTCTTTTCTGTTTCATCTTACTCCCTCCAAGGGTTTTGTTTAGAGGTTACCCAGACTGGAATCTCACGTTTTTGCAACATAATAACGAGGAGTGAGTGACAGTGTAACAGCTTTTTACTTTAAATTCAATTGCCTCTTCAAATTGTCTTTTGGTTTTTTTGATTGCACACAGGTATTCTCCGCTAAGAGAGCAGTGAGATTTTTTGTATTTAACTGATCCCTTAAAGGTCTTTGTTCAGAAGTTGTCTAGATGGGAGCCTTATATTTCTTGCAATATTGTAACACTGCAACAGTTTTCTTATTTTACTCATTTTCGGTGATGTAGGTTTAATGTTGTTTGAAATCCTTTTTAGGTACAAGATATCTTTTTTAAGACAAGATAAGTTTATCTAATAGGTATACCCTATTATTATTGCAATTATAGTTTGTGTGTTCCTAGGGATTTACCCGGCCAGCCCGCCTAATGCTCTGGCTGGTGTGCCATTGCCACGGTGTCCTCTTTCCATGGCACCCACATCTCCAACCAGAAGGAAATGAATCACCGGACTCCGAGCTGCCTTATCACCGTGCTACCTGACCTGTGCCGTGGGCCTCCATGGCTGGGATCTGGCAGCTGATGCTCTCCCGTGATGGCTCGAGGAGCTGTGGGGCTGCAATCTGCAATCAGCGGGATGCCCAGCACTTATTCCACCTTTGAGGTGAAATAAGCCTGGTGTCCAAGTGGCTGCCAGCAAACATATAGAAGCCAGACCTGAATGGCCTCTGTACATCTGGCCGCTATGGCCCATCCCTGCTCTGCCTCCATCCCACCCCTGTCCAGCATGCCACGCACAAACCCTCTATACGTGTGGGGAGCACTGGGATTAGAATAGCATCCCGTACCTGTTCGGAGGTTGAATGTCGCTATTCGGGCCTCAGAATCTACCCCTTACTGAACATGTAGATAGTCATGGTTTAATGGGAGAATACCAACATGGATTTAGCCAAGGAAAATCTTGTCTTACTAATCTGTCATATTTTTTTGAAGGTGTGAATAAAGAGGTAGACAAGGAGGGTCATTTTAAATGGTTTAGTCATGATTTAGACATTTGAAGACGTGCACGTGGACATCAAAATCATGCACATGTCTCCATAGCCATTCCAAAAATGATGTCCATAATCATCTCTGGTGCAGGGACATTCAAGTAGGCACAGGGATGTGGAGGAGGCGTGTCTTGGGAGTGGCAATGTACTTACATGTCCCTGTTCAATCTCAGAAACATTTGCAGGAACCTCAATGTTCATACCTGCTCCAGAAATGAATAGACATCAGGAAAGTGCTTGTTTTCACCATAAAACACCCTGAGAGTGTAGAGAAGATGGAGAATTAATTGACTAGCCTTAGATTACAAAGGCCCACACTGCAATTTGAAACCTCATCACTCTATTCATAAGCCATTACTCTAACCATCATGCTATTAGATGTCTTGGTTCTGAAATTCTATCCTGGGGACGTCTATATAGATGTTTGATATACGAGCATATCAGGCACGTCCACTTTTCCACAACTGTGTCTGAACTTGCACATGCCTTCCTTTTTTTCAGACGTTCTGGCTTTGACATCCCAGATTGCACTTGGACGTCCCATTGTGAAATGTGCCTCAAAGGTGAGCCGTCAATATAGTGTATCTGGATTTTTAGAAAGCCTTTGACAAGATCCTTCATGACAGATTCTTGGCAAAATTTAAAAGTCATGGTATAGGAAGCAGTATACTACTGTGGATCAGGACCTGGTTAAAAGCCCCCCCCCCCCCTACTTATCATCCCCTCATTACCATCCTCACTTCTCCCACCATCTTGTCATCTAACCTATTATCAGCTCTTGAGCTCCCTCTCATTCAGCCATCTCCTCTCTCTCTCTGAAACAACCTCACTCTTGTTACCGCCGTGCTGTCTCCTCTCTGCCCCACACTCTTCTGCTCCTTCTCCTTCTGTCATCAGGAGATATCAATCCCAACCCTGGTCCCCCCTAGACTTTAGTCACACTCCCAGGATAGATCCTCAAGCAACTGCTCAAATCTTATTCATAACCCTCTCCTTTCCTTCTCCTAACTCCCTTTCTCTTGTGCCTTGTGGAATGCACACTCCATCTCTAATAAGCTTGCCTTTAATCATGATTTCTTTTTCTCTGATGTTCTCCATCTTCTTGCTCTAATTGAGACCTGGCTCCTCCCAGAAGACTCAGCTTCAGTTGCTGCCTTCTGTGATGGTGGCTACCAGTTCTCCCACGCCCCTCATCCCACTCGCCGTGGTGGTCGTGTTGGGTTTCTACTCTCTCATTCTTGCCACTTTCAACCCCTCCTTCTGCCTCAGTCTCACTCCTTTCCCTCCTTTGAAGTCCACTCCATCCGCCTTTTTACTCGACTACCTCTCCGGATCGCTGTTATTTACTGACCCCCTGACAAGTCCACCTCTGTTTCTCGCTGACTTTGACTCATGGCTTTCCTTCTTTCTCGATTCATCTTCCCCCTCCCTTATTCTTGGTGATTTAACATTAATGTTGATAAATCCTCTGACCCTTATGCTTTAAAGCTCCTTTCCCTTACCTCCTCATTCAACCTCCAGCTTTGCTCTACTGCCACCTCATTCTGCTGCTTTTCACTACCTTTCCTCTCTCCCTACACCCCTCTTCGGGAACTCCACTCTCCTGGCTGATCACTTTTATCTGTGCCCTTCTCTTCTACTGCCAACTCCATTTGATCCTTTCACCATGCTGCTCCTTATGCTGGGAACAAACTATTTGAGTCTCTATGGCAAGCTTCATCGCTGGTCCTTTTCAAATCCAGGTTGAAAACTCACCTCTTCGAGGCCACTTTTGGATCCTGATCTGCCTAGTCTCCTATGTATCTCCTTACCATTCTCCTAGATGTATCCTTGTCAGCAGTTGTGCTGTCTGTCTTGATTAGATTGTAAGCTCCATCTCATACAAGTGTCTCTACAGAGCTGCATAAGCCTTGTAGTGCTATACAAATGATCAGTAGTAGTAGTAAAAGATAGAAAGCAGAGAGTAAGGCTAAATGGCCAATTTTTTCAGTGGAGGAAGGTGAATAGTGACATACCCCAGGGATCTGTGCTGAGCCGCTGCTTTTTAACATATTCATAAATGACCTAGAAATGTGAATAACGAGTGAGGTGATCAAATTTGAAGATGACATAAAATTATTCAAAGTTGTTAAAACACAAGAGGATTGTAAGAAATTGCAAGAGGACCTTGATAAACTGGAAGACTGAGCATCCAAATGACAGATGAAATTTAATGTGGACAAGTGCAAAGTTATGAACCTAGGAAATAACAACCCAAACTACGGTTACACGATGCAAGGCTCCACATTAGGAACCACCAACTAGGAAAAAGATTTAGGCATCATCATCGATAATACGTTAAAACCCTCTGCCCAGTGTGCAGCAGTGGTCAAGAAAGCAAACAGAATGCTAGGAATCATAAGGAAAGGAATGCAGAATAAAACTAAGGATATTATAATGCCTCTGTATCATTCCATGGTGCAGCTGCACCTTGAATATTGTGTGCAATTCTGGTTGCCATATCTTAAAAAGGATATAGTAGAATTAGGAAAGGTACAGAGAAGAGCCACCAAAATGGCAAAGGGGATGGAAGGATACCCCTATGAGGAAAGGCTTAAAAGGTTAGGGCTCTTCAACTTGGAAAAGAGATGGCTGAGGGGGAGATATAATAGAAGTCTATAAATTAATGAAAGGAGTAGAATGGGTAAACGTAGATTAGTTGTTTACTCATCAAAAAGTAGAAAGACTAGGGGATATGCAATGAAGCTGCAATGCAACCATTTAAGCGTAATAAGAGAAAACATTTTTTCACTAAACGCATTATCAAACTCTGAAATTTGTTACTGGAGGATGTAGTAAAAGATGTTAATGTAGCTGGATGTAAAAACGATTTGGAGAAGTTCCTGGAAGAAAGGTCCATATACTAATGTTAAAGAGGACCCGGGAAATCCACTGCTAACCTCTGAACAAGCATTATGTAACCTATGTATCTTTTTGGGAACCTGCCAGGTACTTGTGACCTGGATTGGCCACTGTTGGAAACAGGATACTGGGTTTGATGGACCCAGTGTGGCATTTCTTATGTTCTTATGCTGCATCACCGTCAACAAGGCAATATCTCTAGCCACCACGTGAGCTAGATCATATATGGCATCAGAAAGGAAGGCAGTAGACGACTCCAGAAGAGGGGTAGTATCATCCAGTGAGAGAGACTGAATACACTGGAGAAGAGCTCAAGATATCAGACTTGTATACATCGCCAGCTGAAGAATAGCAGCCGCTGTTGCAGAATGACTCCACAGCAGAGAGTCCACCTTTTGATCCAGAATATCCTTTAAGGCTAACTGCCTACCACAGGAATGGTGGCCCACTTCGCAACCACAATGACCTGCGCATCCACTTACACAAGGCATTCCTCCTCCGGGAGAGCATATATCCTCATACAAATCTTTAACTCCTCAGGCAGCGAATCGGGAAGGTTCCTTTCTGACCAGATTATGCTCGATAACTTCTAGAAACGGGAAGACTGTTGTTAAGAACATAAGATATGCCATATTGGGTCAGACAAAGGTCCATCAAGCCCAGTATCCTGTATCCAACAGTGGCCAATATAGGTCTTAAGTACCTAGCAGTTTCCCCAAAAGACACAGGTTCCAGAATGCTTGTATTGGGTCAAGCAGTGATATCCCGGGTCCCTTTTAATAATGGCTTATGGATCTTTCCTCCAGGAACTTGTCCAAACCTTCTTTAAACCCAGCTACACTAACAGCTTTTACTACATCCTCTGGTAACAAATTCAAGAGTTTGATTACATGTTGAGTGAAAAAATATGTTCTCTTATTAGTCTTAAATAGGTTACCCCGTAGCTTCATTGCATGTCCCCCTAGTCTTTCTATATTCTGATGATGTAAACAATCGATCTATGCTTACCCGTTGCACTCCATTCATTAATTTATAGACTTCTATCATAACTCCCCTCAGCCGTCTCTAACCTTTTTAGCCTCTTTTCATAGGGGTATCCTTCCATCCCCTTTACCATTTTGGTGGCTCTTCTCTGTACCTTTTCTAATAATGCTATATCTTTTTAAAGATACGGTGACCATGTTAATTTAATGACCATACCATGTATATAGTTCCCCCAGTTATCTCCATGTTTAGTCGACCCTGTTCATTGTAAAAACCACCGCACTGATTATAAGAGCGCAGTATATAAGAAATGAAAATAAATAAATAAATAATTGCACACAATATTCAAGGTGCAGTCGCACCATGGAATGATACAGAGGCATTGTTTTATTTTCCATTCCTTTCCTTATGATACCTAGCATTCTATTTGCTCTCTTGGCAGCCGCTGCACACTGGGCCGAGGGTTTTAACATGTTATCCACGATGACGCCTAAATCTTTTTCCTGGGTAGTGGTTCCTAATGTGGAACCTTGCATCGTGTAACCATAGTTTGGGTTGTTCTTTCCTAGGTGCATAACTTTGCACTTGTCCACATTAAATTTCATCTGCCATTTGGATGCCCAGTCTTCCAATTTATCAAGATCCTCTTGCAATTTTCCACAATCCTCATGGGTTTTAACAACTTTAAATAGTTTTGTGTCATCTGCAAATTTGATAAATTTGTTATTCCCATTTCCAGATCATTTATGAATATGTTAAAAAGCAGCGGACCCAGCACAGATCCCTGGGGTACACCACTATTCACCTTTCTCCATTGGGAAAATTGGCCATTTAGACCTATCCTCTGCTTTCTATCTTTTAACCAGTTCCTGATCCACAATAGTACACTGCCTCCTATCCCATAACTTTTTAGTTTTGCCAAAAGTCTCTGATGAGGGACCTTGTCAAAGGCTTTCTGAAAGTCGAGATACACTATATCAACCAACTCACCTTTGTCTACCTTTTTATTCACACCTTCAAAAAAACATAACAGATTAGTAAGACAAGATCTTCCTTGTCTAAAGCCATGTTGGTTGTCTCCCATTAAGCCATCGATGCAAATAATGTTGGGTACTGTGATTTTGCTATAGAAGCTTTTCATGTATTAAATTGAACTTTTGGCTAGTGAGGTCTCAGATACCATAGGCTGCCACTGTTTCATGAAGCTTCAGTGGACTGATGCCCAAAATACATCAATGACCTCTATCTGTTTCAAGAGTGACGTATATGGCTAAATGTTTAAGATAGAGGTCATTGATGTATTTTGGGCATCAGTCCACTGAAGCTTCATGAAACAGTGGCAGCCTATGGTATCTGAGACCTCACTAGCCAAAAGTTCAATTTAATACATGAAAAGCTTCTATAGCAAAATCACAGTACCCAACATTATTTGCATCGATTGATTCTGTGATAGATAACCACGTTAACACTTGTTAATTACACTACCAACTGGTTATTGGAAGATAATGGAAACATTTAGTTTTACTGAGGAATTCATCTCCTCAACGTGTAAAGAACCGACTCCTTTTGCCTTTTCCGAAGACCAGGGCAACATTGTCAATCATTTGAATTGGGATGATTTGCTAAGGTTACAAAAACGAAGGGTACGGACCGAACTACATAGGCTATCTCTTATTGAATATGTGCAGCGTCGTCATATTCCAAGAGGGCTACGTGTCTACAAGGAACCCAGAATGTTCACAACTAACACATCATTTGTGGATAAATGGAACCAAATCCTTAACAAATGCTCCATTGATTTGATGGTCCTCATCATTGAGACAACGAAGAAAGAAATGGAAGCTCTCACAGTGGAGATTGATGAATTGACCACCCAGTTAAAAACTACAAATTCTGTAGAATCAACAACTACTAAGTTTGAAAATATCACCTCGGAAGTTCAAATAGTGAAGGATGAAGTTATGAAAATTAAACTTAAAAAATTGCGTCGAGATTATGACGATTACACTAAGGGGTATGTTTATCCCTGGATGAACCTTAAACGCAAAGAAAGACCTCGGAGGAAACAGGTTAGTTTTGACACAACATCGGAAGACACTGATTCCGCGGATTCTGGAGGACGTTCACGTAAAGGTTTTTTAGACGAAACAGAAAAGGAGGACAAAAAGAAAAAGAAACTTCCTCCACGGGAAAAAACCCAATCCAGGGAACCATCCAAACGACGAAATCAGACCTAGTAATTAATATTTCAGGGATTACTTTATCACAAGAGCAACTGGCACTGTTGAATAAAGGGCTGTCGTTCGTCCCTGATCTCTATTTTGATGATTTTCAATTTCATATTGACATTGAACATCTTATTCGAAAATTACACCTTAAGATCCACTTTGGTTCTCAACTAGAAAGGGCAAATGAGCAACCTAATCCTAATCGCGTCCAGTTACCTTTTAAGTCGACGTGGTCCCCACCTGAACCTCTTCCCCCAGCATTGGTAGTATATCGTGATCTTTTATTCCATGATGCTCAGCAGTTTTTGAAGACGGGACGGTGTTTTCAATCTAAATTAACAGTAGAAGAGCGGAAGGCGCTGAAAGACTTGCAAACTAGAACAGACCTAGTTATTCGACGAGCGGATAAAGGAGGAGCCATAGTTGTTTTAAACAGAACTCAGTATCAGACCGAAGCAACTAGACAACTGTCTGATCAATTAACTTATTCGGTTCTACAGCAAAATCCGTCAATGACTCTACAAAAGCAAATTCGAGACCTCACCACTGAGGCTTTAACTATTCATCTTATCACTAAGAAAGAATGGCGGTTTCTCAACTCAACAACGTATACTTTGGCCAAATTCTATCTGGTCCCAAAAATTCATAAAGACTTGAACAACCCTCCTGGACGTCCCATCGTCTCCACTAGAGGCTCACTCTTAGAGCCCTTATCAATGTTCCTAGATTCATACTTAAGACCTTTGATGCCATCAATCCCAGCTTACTTAAAAGATACTACCCATTTTTTACAAATGTTGGTCGAACATACAAATCTGGCGTACTTGCAGGACATTATATTAGTCACTTTAGATGTCACATCACTATATACGGTTATTCCACAAGATAAAGCGTATGATGTCGTAATGCAAGCACTTCAGGATCGTGGGGATCTCTCCGAGTCTCAGTTAATTTTTCTGGCAGCGGTGACTAGATTAACACTTTTCCAGAATCATTTTTTATATGATAATGTTATTTATCATCAAATATCTGGCGTGGCAATGGGGGCAACGTGTGCCCCCTCCATTGCTAATCTTTACATGTCAAAATTTGAAAATGACTGGCTTGCACATTCTCCATTTACTAAATCTCTTAAAATTTGGCGGCGATATGTGGATGATATATTTGTTATATGGCAAGGAACAACACAAGCTCTATTGGAGTTTTTTCAATGGTTGAATATTCGTGACAATCAAATTAAGTTTTCCATCAATTACCATATGGAGCAGATAACTTTTTTGGACGTCTTGGTGAGTAAGACTCCGACTGGCTGGAACACTTCCACATATCGAAAAACAACAGATCGCAATACTTTGCTACATTATGAAAGTGCACATCCTTCTCAGTTAAAGAACAGCCTGCCGGTGTCACAATTTATCAGATACCGCAGAAACTGCACTGATGTACGCGAGTTCAAAAGACAATCTTCTACTTTACGCGTTAATTTTTTGCAAAGAGGATATCCCTCTAAAATAGTACACCAAGCATATACACGAGCAAAGTTTCTTAACCGAGATTTACTTATCAATCCCCCCACCACAAGAAACGTCATACCTCCGACACACGTCAACTTAATCACAGCATTTTCACCATATAGCTATGGTTTACAACGTAGTATAAAACGGCATGCCAATGTTTTACAAGGCATTCCAGAATTAGCAGCTTACACAGTGAGGTGTGTATGGCAGAGGCAAAAAAATTTCAAAGAACTACTTAGTCCAGCAGTTTTACGCCCCCTTTCAGTTTCCATTCCCTCTACCAGTGTAGGTCATACACGCTGTGGGACTTGTAACATCTGTTCGATCACTTTGGAATTACAGGATTTTCAATATCATAATACCATCGTTTACGAAGTAATACGAACTGTAAATCAGTACAAGTCATCTATGCACTTCGCTGCCCCTGTGATCTTCTTTATATTGGGAAAACTATCCGCTCCCTACACGTGAGAATCAACGAGCACAGAAGCAAGTTAAAATGCCAAAGACGGGAAGCCCCGATTGTTGATCACTGTTTAAATTCACAACATGCTTTTTCAGAACTACGGTGTTTTGTTATTGAACAAGTTCTCTTTCCAAATCGGGGGAAATCAATAGATCAGACGCTATTATATCGTGAACAACGCTGGATTCACAACCTTGATTCCATAACACCCCGAGGACTGAATTCCAGAATTGAATGGGAATTGTGCACATGAGGCCATCTTCTTTGATATACTCATTCACCCTTTGTGCATACCAAAATGGCAACACCTGCTCAAGCAATAGTAATTACGGAAGACTATTTCACTAGTCCGCATGCGTGGCGTTTTTGTAGCAAAGCATACCATTGACAAAGCTCTATTGAACCAGGCTGGAGCAGTAGGTAGGAGGATCGGTGAATTTCATTACAAATCGTTTTGAAGGAATGGTAATACCAGAAGCATGTAACTAAAGAACTTATTGTTATTTTTCTTTATAGTGATGATGTGAATGCTTTCCCCTGAAGAAACCAGTAGGAGAAACGCAGTATAGCGCATGGAATAGCGTCGGGAAATTCATCACAAAGCTAAGCTAAGCACTGGTTTATTTTTCAATATTAAGCAATATAATTGTTTAGATAAATATTGCAACAATTCACATCAAAAAAGCTGTTTCAAGAGTGACGTATATGGCTAAATGTTTAAGATAGAGGTCATTGATGTATTTTGGGCATCAGTCCACTGAAGCTTCATGAAACAGTGGCAGCCTATGGTATCTGAGACCTCACTAGCCAAAAGTTCAATTTAATACATGAAAAGCTTCTATAGCAAAATCACAGTACCCAACATTATTTGCATCGATTGATTCTGTGATAGATAACCACGTTAACACTTGTTAATCCCATTAAGCCATGACTATTGTGAGACTATACCCGCCTTAGGCGCCCATCTAGACATGGGGTATAGCCTGGGTTGTTAAAGGAATACTCTGTAGTCATGTCCAAAGTGTAAATTAAAGCTGGGCTTTATTCCCCTTCCCTTGAGGATTGCCTTCTGAATACATCAAACGAGGATAACACAAATAAACTGTTGCTTCACAGATAAATAAAAGTTTTTCCAAATGATACTAATGCTTCTTCTTGCTTCTTTTAACAAAGAGATTCTATCTCATCCAAAATGCATAAAGCACACTCCATCGGTTCTGGAATGACCTCTGGGTTTGAACTTTCCCACTGCATAACCTCAGGACCTGGTCCTGTATATGGGCACCACGTTTCTGTATTACTATTTTCAGAACCTTGCCCTCGGGAGACCTCAGCTTCTAGGAGAGGAGACTGCTTTGTGCAGTCAGAGACATAAGGAGCTGTGCTTGGGGTTTCTTTCCACCACCTATTCCAATAGGGGTTTTCTATCACCCTGTAAGCTTGGCTTTTTACAAAAGGACCCACTTCTTTCCCTCCATAGAAGACAGGGTACTTATCTTTCTTCTGGGTGAAGATTGTTTCCAGCCCTTCCTCCTCTAGCCAAGGCTTCTTCTCTGGGGTGCAAACTGCCTTTCTCCATGAGTACCAGACACTGGGCTTAGCTGAGCTGAAATCACTTCCTGGTTTCAGTGAGCTTTCCTGGGTGTGACTTTTGCTCTCTACCTGCTTGGCTGTTTTCCTCGGCACGAGGACCCCTCTGGCTTGGAAGTCTTTTGCATTGTTCTTCCCAGTACTCTCTGGTTCAACAGCCTGCTTCCATTCAGCCCTGTTTCTCCAAGACAGCGTGTCTCTCTGTGTTTGCTCCTGAGTCTCTATTCCCTTCTGAGACTGACTCCTCTGCCTGAACTCCCTGCTCTCCTTGATCTCCCTGATCCTCTTCTGTGGGTTTTCCCACCTGGTTTTATTTCCCTGCTTGTTGGACGTAGTACGTGACTCTTCCCTCAGGTGAGCCTGATTAGGACTCTGAATTTCTACTGCATCACTAATGCCATGAGGAAAGTTTGTTTCTCCATTCCTTGCTTCCCTGCAACCTGAATGTATCAACTGCACATGTGGCTGTGAGGTAAGCTCTTCTTTTACATTTCCCTTTATTATCCCAGGCTCCGTGCTGTCTACCTCATGACACTATCTATATGTTCAGTAATTTTGTTCTTTATGAAGGTTTCTACCATTTTTCCTGTTACTGATGTCAGGCTCATCGGTCTGTAGTTTTCCGGATAACCCATGAAACCCTTTTTAAAAATTGGCATTACATTGGCCATCCTCCAATCTTCAGGATTTTGAAACTCTCTGTAGGAGTGGATGGACCTGTGGAGCCAGAAGGACGCTGGGTTGCATACAGAGAGGAATTACCAGCAGAAAGGAAGAGGTACTAATGCCACTGTACAAGTCGCTGGTGAGGCCTCACTTGGAATATTGTGTTCATTTTTGGAGACCACCTCGGCAAGGGACATCGACCAACTTGTCCTGAACCCATGGCTCGGCTCCCTGGGAGGAGAGTCCTCGAGGACTATGGGGCTTACGTGTCCAGAAGACTCCGGCTCCATGCGAGGAACTTTAGCAGGCTTCTCGTGTTCCACGGGCCCGGGGCGACAGTCGGGGGTCTTAGACCTGGCCCTCGAGGAACCAGGGACCTCCGACGACGACTCCCTCCTAGCCCTTTTCCAGTCCAGGAAACCGCACTCATCAGTCCAACCATCTAACTGTAAATAGCTGACAGTCCTGTAAATAACTTCAATCCTGTACATAGTTATTAGAGCACGTGTTGTCGCTATAACAGCTCAGCGATACTCTGCTCAGATTGTATATAGTTACCACAGTTCCAAATCCAAGTTACAATACCCGTTCAATGTAAGAACAAAGCAGGTTCCTTCTGCTTTGTAGAAAAAATGTTATTTGTAAACTGCACTGATTTTAAAGAGCACGGTATAGAAAAGCTTTAAATAAATAAAATAAATAAGGAGAGGAATGGCCAGCAGAAAAACGAGGTGATAGTACCTCTGTATAAGTCTTTGGTGCAATCTCATTTGGTGAATTGTGTGCAATTCTGGTGACTAAACCTTTAAAAGGATATAAACAGGATGGAGTCGATGCAGAGGGAGGTTACCAGAATGGTCAGCGGTCTTTGTTATAAAGCATTTGGGGACATACTTAAAGATCTCAATATGTATACTTTAGAGGAAAGGAAGGATAGAGGCTATATGATAGAGACATTTAAATACCTCTGTGGCATAAATACACAGGAAAGCCTCTTTCAATTGAAAGGAAGCTCTGTAATGAGGGGACATATGATGAAGGTGAAAGGGGATAGACTCAGGGGTAATATACGGAAACATTTCTTTACGGAAGAGTGGTAGATGTGTGGAACAGTCTCCCAGTGGAGGTAGTAGAGATAAGGACAGTATCTGAATTCAAGAAAGGATGGGACAAACACACAAGATCTCTAAAGGAAAAAAGAGACTATAGTAGTTGATACAGAAAGGCAAAAGGCTATATGGTCTTTTTCTGCTGTCATCCTTCTATGTTTCTAAGTTTCACAATGTGATACTATAGAAAATAGAAATATTTTTGAGACAGTGATCTTATATAATAAATTTTGAGATAACTTGGAAGCCATTAAAAAGTTCTATGTAGACAATTCAAAGACTCGCTTTTTATAAAATAAGTTATATCACCAGAATGAGGCAAGGCTGTGTGAAACCTAAGTGACACTGCTAATATCTTTGTTCCTTTCTGTTTTGTACAACTGATATGAACTGCTGATTTATATCTCTCTAGCATGTGCATTTCCTGCAGATGTTTGAGGAAGGATGTGGGCTGAGAAGAAAAAGCAAAATCAAATTGAAATGAAAAGAAATACACACAAGTGCTGTGTTTAAACTCTGGTTTCATATATTAATACCAGTTATATAATTCATTTTATTTTACTAATATTTAGTGCAGGTGAAGATACTAAACTGAAGTGTTAGATGCTAAACATTTTTGTTTATAATATCCATGCAGAAGTTGAAGTTCAGGTAGGAACAGTGGGAGCTTCCTTCTCAAAGACATGCTTCACAATCCTACTCTGAGGGTACTCGGTATGCATGGGATTTCCCAGATGGCAAGGTCCCACAACTGTGTTCCGTTCCCATTTAGCCAAGCTAAGACTGGCAAGACAACAACTGCCAAAGAAGATCTGGGTGAACTACTACTGTCTTACAAGAAATCTAGTTTACTTACCCGGTCGTGTACTGTCCTTTCTCGCTCTACTTCAGATGCTTCTTCTGACCCTTTTCCTTTACACTGTGGTGTTCCACAAGGTTCACTATTGGCTCCCATACTATTCAATATCTTCCGGGCACCTCTTGCTCTTTTGATACAACAATCTGGAATCTCCGCCTTCTACTATGCCAATGACATTATTCTTTTGCACCACATTTCCTCCCTGCACCCAAATCTTTCCCCCCTAAACTCTTGTCTCTGAATGGTAGCTGAATGGCTGACTGCTAACTGTTTGCACTCAAATCTATCTAAGACACTCACCATTTGGTTTACTCATGATAGTCCGTCTCCTCAGGTAGCCCCATCCTTCTTTGGCTCACCCAACCCTTTGGTGACCTGCTTTCACTATCTAGGTATTCTTCTTGACTCTGATCTTTCCTTTCGGGATCACGTCTCTCATACTACAAGATCCTCCTTTTTTCTTCGTCAAATCTGTGCTATTGGACCCTTTTTAACACCACAGGCCCTCACTGCTCTTATGTTGTCCCTTGTTGTCTCGCGTCTTGACTTTTGTAACTCTGTTCTTGCCGGCATTCCCCAGTCCCAATTACACAGATTGCAGTGTATACAAAACACAGCTGCGCGCATCATCTCTCACCCTACACGTTGGGAACACGTCACCCCTCTCCTCACTAACCTTCACTGGCTCCCTGTGGATTTTCGCATTCGTTTTAAAATTCTTACATTGATTCACCAAGTCATATACACTCACACTGCTCAGTACTTGTCAGACCTCATTCAGTCACACACTCCCAGTCGTTCTCTCCGATCCATGCACATAAATCACCTCCATCTTCATTCTCCTTCCCGTGCCCACTTACAATCCACCCGCAATTCTGCTATTTTCTTTGCTGGACCTGCACTCTGAAATTCTCTGCCAACCTCACTTAGACTAGAACAAAACCTCAGCACGTTTAAAACCCATCTGAAAACCCATCTTTTCTCCACTGCCTTTGACCTTCCCGCTCCCCCTACGTAATCCTCTGTCTCCCTCTCTCTCAGTATTGTCTTTATTATATGTCTAGTATGCTTGATTGTACTATCTACTATCCTGTCAAATATTGTAACTTCTTTTCTTTTTCTCAGCTATTGTCTCTCTTTGTACTTATAACATTGTGAACCACCTTGATTTTCCCATGAAGGGTGGTATATCAAATGAAATAAACATAAACATAAACAGGGATTCTAAGTGGACAGCAGAGTAAGTCAGCCACACATATGGGGTGATGTCATCTCTGAGGTGCCAGGTCCCCCAGGATCCAACCAGCATGCCCGCAAGGCCTGGACGGAGGCTGACAGAAAGGGGGTTCCTGCCTGCTTTACAGGCCCCCTGGAACTATCCTTTGGAGGCAGTAAGATTGTATCTCGCCTAGAGCCTTTACTAGCTGCTCCAAATCAGCCCCAAACAGAAACTTCCTTTTAAAAGCCAGATGGGACAACCGAACTTTAGAAGAGGTGTCCACTGCCCAGTGTCGAAGCCAAATCCAACACTGCATCGCTGTCGCAGGGCACTGTCCCTGGCCAATAAGCAGACAAGGTCGTACATATCATCAGAAAGGAAGGCCGTACCGACTCCAAAAGAGGGACAGCATCATTTGGCAGAAGAGACTGAATCCACTGAAGCAGAGCTCGAGAAGTCAGGTTTGCATATGTCACAACTGAAGAATAGCAGCTGCTGCGGCGAACTAGTTCTTTAACAAGGAATCCACCTTGCGGTCCAGAGTATACTTTAAGGCCAATATACCTTCCACAGGAATGGTGATCCATCTGGTAACTGCCATGACCTGCACATCCACCTTGGATATCAAATCGCACAACACACTCCTTGTCTGGGAGAGTGTACATCTTCTTTTATACCCTTAACCCCTTAGGAGGAGAGTCAGGGGAGTCCCACTCCGATGGATCATGTCCTTGATCACCTCTGGGAATGGGAAGATAGTAGTGGATTTCTGACCCCCTTGCAGGAGAGGATGCACCTTTGGCTCCTGCTCCTTGTCTAGAAAATCTGCCAAACTCAAGGTGGATGAGACCCAGAAAATCAAAGCAGCCAATCCCTCCTTCCGGAACCAGCCTCTTCACAATCCTCCAAAGGTGAGAGTACTTCTTCATCCACAATAGAGCCCAGAACCGAGCCATGTGAATCCAAGTCATAGTCCAAATCTCATACAGATTCTAGTTGATCCCCATATACATAGAGCATCCTTTGCCGGTTATGCTTAGCCAAAGAGAATCAAACAGGGCTTCCATTCTCAGCCTGCCCCTCATGAGACTGCGCTCGGGGGAACCTAGAGGCTGCAGGGTCTGAATTTCCATGCCAGAAAGACCAGACCTATTGCAAAAAGGAAAAGAATTCCGGGGAAGACAATCCGGACTCTGGAAGCTCTCCTTGCAGAAATGACCCCCCTACACCAGGGGACATAGCTGCCACTGAGCTACTAGAGGAAGGGGGCATCCCACAGCATGGTCACTGGAAACCCTGGCCGGCTGGACATCCTTACCCATAGCGTCATCCACCACCTCCTGCCCTAAGACAGGCAAGACTGGACTAACTGTATCTCCTGGCTGGGAGAGGGGGAGCAAGCGCTCCAGGGATGACTCATAAGCTGCCATGCAAGAAAAGCAGAGCCGAGAAGCCGAAGATGACGTGCCTCATTTGCCATAAGCCAAACAATATTTCCTGGAAGAAGACATAGATAGTTAAGGCAAGTATCACAACAACGTGTGCTAAGGTCATGGCAGCTCGAAAGGTGCATGTTAACAGCGCTTATACAGCAATGTGTGTTATGAATGCTTAGGAAGGAACGCGTGTTGGAGCAGCTTGGTTGGAACGCACACAAAGACTGCATGACTACCAAGTGCACAATAGTAAAAGACACTACTAACACATGCAGAAAACAGTGGGGAAACCCACACACTGTGCAAATGGTCACCAGTGGTCCACCCCAAATTGCGCCCCAAATGAATGGAATCAAGAGCCCCCAACAAGGACAATGATGAGGTCAAGCCTTGGTACTCACCCCCTGAGAGTCCCAGGCAGAAATCCATGCCAGGTTCAGCTCAACTCCCCTGAAACTCTTTCTCTACTTTGCAGACACTCTGTTTAAGGTGACTGGCAGGCAGACTCCTCTGAGAGCCTTCTGAAATCTTCGGGAGAGAGTAAGGGAGGACAAAGGAGGAGGGAGGGGGCACTGAGGTTGTGTGAGGCTGCTGAACTCTTCCAGATCCTTCCAATTTTCTGGCTGCTCAATAGGCTCTTAACAGGATAAGAGTGTGGCGCTGAACTAATTTCCCCTCCTCCTAGGCTACCGAAAAGACCACAGTCTAGTGGAGTCTCCCACGTTGTGCTCAAGTGAGAGAGTCACCCTCAAGGTGGTCATTCACGAGACTTTAAATCAATCTTTTGCTCTCAATTATTCAGATTTTCTTCAGTGTAGAAATGCCATCCACCATCTGCTGGAGACAAAGAAATACTGAAGAGACCTCTGATGGATGAGGTGAATAGAGGCATGGGAGTGATGTCATTGAAACCTGGGCATTTCATTGGTTCTTTGTCTCTATCAATCTGCTGGTAGGGAAACACAACCCACTTGTCTGGACTGGTCTAGCAGGACGATATGGAAATGAATGTTCTACCATGTTGCCTATTATGGTATATAATTTGTATTCTGCTAACATTGTATCGTACTTCTGGTATACAAATGTTCTATCATGCTGTTTTAATGTGTATATTACTGACATTATATCATATTATCACTATTACTAAGCATAAAATATGTGCATAAAAATGTGTGTTAACTAAGTGAAAATTTATAAAATCACCCTTTTAAAGTGCAGAGTATGTTGTGTAAATACAAAACTTCTAATTTAATGCATTTTGCATTGTATTTTTTAGATAGTAGTATGTTAAAATGTACAAGAGTGTGAAGACATTACAAGGCATGCAGATCTGTCTCCTTCACCTTGTTCTCAAAGAGGTTTTCCCCAGTGCAAGGTACATCAGCACATTCTTTTTGAGCCTAGAAGTCATTATTGAAGAAGGTGGCATAAACCCTGGTTGAGGTATGAAAATTGTTATATGCTGATCTAACAAGGTGATCTCCTCTTCTCATAAAACTACTTGTCCCCTCGACCCTCTCCCATCCTTGTGGCTCCTTGATCCTTCGCTTCACCTTCTTCCGTATATCCTTAGCATGATCAACACTAGTCTTTCTTCCGGTAGCTTTCCCCACTCCTGGAAACATGCCATAGTTCGCCCTCTTCTGAAAAAAACCTCTCTTGAACCCAGTTTGCCTGCCAATTGGTGTCCGGTTTCAAATCTCCCTTTCCTTTCTAAGGTCCTAGAAAAACTGGTCTTTGCACAGCTTTCGGCACACCTTGACTCCACTCTTTACCTTCACCCCCGCCAATCCGGCTTTAGACCTGGCCATAGCACTGAAACTGTTCTCCTTGCCCTTCTCAGCGACCTTCACCGTTCTCACGACCATGGTGACCTGTCTATTGCCGTTTCCCTAGATCTCTCTGCTGCTTTCGACGTTATTGATCATCACACCCTTCTCACTCGTCTGTCTGACTCTGGCATTCACGGCACTGTACTACACTGGTTTCATTCTTTTCTCTCCCATCGCTCTTTCTCAGTTCACTCTGGCGCCTCTACTTCAGCTCCCTCTCCCTTGCACTGTGGTGTCCCACAGGGTTCTATACTCGCTCCTTTACTCTTTAATATTTTCCTTGCTCCCCTAGCCCTTCTCATTCAGCAATCCGGTATTTCCTTCTACTTTTATGCAGACGATATCCTCCTTGTCCATCATACCAGTTCCGCTTCCCCTGACCTTTCTGCCCTTAACACCTGTTTATCCTCTGTTGCCTCCTGGTTTTCTGAAAATTTCCTTTGTGTTAACCCTTCTAAATCCTCTGCCATTTGGTTTTCTTTCTCTTCTTCCCCGCCTAGCTTAGCCCCTGTGATGTCCTCTCTTCTCATTCCTGTTGTTTCTACCCTTCGCTATCTGGGTGTTACCTTGGATTCCTCTCTTTCCTTTCACCCTCACATTTCTTCCCTTGTCCGTACTTGCCACTTTCACCTGCGCCGTATTCGTTCTCTTCGCCCTTTTCTTTCCTCCCAATCCCTCACCACTCTAGTTCTCTCCCTTGTAACTTCCCGCTTAGATTACTGTAATTCTATCCTGTCTGGCCTCCCTTCTTGTCAACTCCGTCATCTTCAGCTTCTCCATAACACCGCTGCCTGCCTTCTTACCTTTTCTTCTCCTTCTGATCATATTACCCCTTGCCTCTTCTCCCTTCACTGGCTCCCCAACAAATTCCGGCTTATCTACAAGTATATCACTATCACTCACAGGGTTCTTCATACCAGCACTCCTCAATACCTCTCCGACCTTATCTTCCACCAGCCTGCCCCCCGTCTCCTTCGCTCATCTCATACCAATCGTCTATTCCTTCCTTCTCCGTCCCAGGTCCACCTTGAACTTACCCGCCATTCTGCTTTCTTTTTCCTGGCCCCTGCCCTCTGGAATTCCCTTCCTCACACCCTTCGCACTGAACCCTCTTTCCCCCATTTCAAAACTCTCCTCAAGACTCACCTTTTCTCTCAAGCGTTTGGCCTACCGGCCTCCCCCTGATATGCAGTCAGCATGCCAATCCATGTCCCTCATGTTACATTCAACTGCCACTCAACCCATGTCCCTCATGTCACATTCGTCTCCCACCCCCTGTCTTCCTTCCCTCCCCACGTTCCTGTGTTTAGCTCTGTAGACTCTATTCTGGTTTTCTCTCTTTCTCTCACTTGTTCTTTCCTGTTATCCAATGGCGTTCTTTTCTCTCTTTGTTTTTCTACAGCTGCCTTTTATTGTACACCGCCCTGATACTTCGGTCTTGGGCGGTATATCAAGCCTAAATAAATGAAATGAAATGAAATTATCACATTTCCATCAAAACGGAGATTCTTGAAATCAACTGGCTCATTTTGGATAAAGAGTCTGTGAACCTTTGTTAGACATAAAAAATCTGAACACAGTATGAACTAATGGTTGGAACAATATGATTTTCAAAACCCTGATGACCACATAACATATCTGGGTAAATTTATGCAGTTGTCTTTACATGGATATTCAGCCACGTTTAGCTGAATATCTGGATATCTAGTTAGATCTTCTTGCTCAAACTTTTAGCAAGTAGATTTAGGTATGCCATCTGTATGGCCTGGGTTACCTAGCTTCATTTAGCTGGTTAGTTCTAAACTTGAAAGCCTACCTTAAAAAACCTCTAAACTGACTTCTTTGTTACCTAACTAAATATATATAGCATGCAATTGTAACTTCATAAATTTAGCCAGTTAAAAAAGACACATTTTTAGAAGCATAGATTTAGCCAGCTAAAATTCAGTTTTACCCTGGTAAATCTTTTCAGTATCAGTCCCTATGGTGTAATGCCTTAGTCAAGCAGTTTTAGAATTTAAAGTTTAGATAGATTTTATGGTCAAATATGACCTCTTTTATTTATTGTTATTTATCCTAGCCTACCTACTCTGTCTCCATAAGAGATTTACCAAGGAATAATTACTAAGTGAGGACAAAGATCCAACCCTTGCATAAATGATGACCATTGTGCTGTTAAAGATACTGACCTAAACAAAACCAGCAGGTAGATTTAAGATTTAAAAACTCACAAGATAAAGCTCAGGAGAACGTGGACTGTCAATTTTAAATTGAACAAAAGCAACGAAAAGTTTGTTCTAACTACTCTTTCTGTTGCAACATATCCTTAACAGCATCCTGCACAGAGATATAATAATATACCAAGTATTATATCACAAAATTGCATCAATTTCTTCTTAGAATGCATTGCAATCATTTTTGTTTGAAATGGGAACTGAAACCATGGACATGGATTTTATTTATTTATTTACATTCTCTTATATACTGTGCTATTCTGCATCAGTGTGGTTTATATTGAACAAACTGAAATTACATTGAACAGGGCATTATAACTTGGAGATAACTATTTTACAGGGAACATGGGCTATGGAGGGTTAAGTGGCTTGCCCAAGACCACAAAGAGCACCTGTGGGACTAGAAACTCCAGTCCTTCCAGCCCAAGGTTGCTGTCCTCTAGTGGGATTTGAACCCCTGACCTTCTGGCCTGAAGTACCTTGCCCCAACCACTAGGCCACTCCTCCACTCCAATATTTTGTGCAAATATTGACAAAACCATCCCAAGACTGATCTGTGAGGCACTGAACTGATAACCCTTATGTCCCTGGTACAAATTCCATTTACCATTATCATCTCTTGCTCATCATTTGACCAGTTTTATTTTAATTTCTGTTTATGCTCAGAGTACTTATTAGCACAACATTTGAACAGAAATTAGGGGTACAGCCATGGTCGGCCCATACACTAGGTGGACTAGGCGGCAGCCTAGGGCAGCAGATCCTGGTGGGTGACCCGATTTCATTTTGAAAGCGATGGCCTAACTCAGTTTTGAAATCCCCTGCTTTCAAAATGGAGCCAGGCCACTGCTGCTCCTCCGAATCCATCTCATCTTTCTGCAGCAGAGGCCCAACTCCATTTTGAAACCGTGACAGCTCAAAACAGAGGCTGCCGCTGCTGCTGCCATCACCAAAAAATGAAAAGATGGATTTGGTGGGTGGTGGCAGCGGCAACAGCAAATAAAACATTGAAAATGAAGAAAAATTCCTATATCCTTAAAAATTCAGAAAATATTAGCCGCTACAAAGTCCCCTACATCAAGACTGAAACTCTATGGAAAATCCCTTACAGAAATAAGATAGAATTACAATCTCTAAATAGAAAAAGAGAAAAATAAAATTATAATAAATGGCTAGAGATTAAAGATAATTAATCATGGTCATTACACTGAATATCAAAAGTATGAAAGTAAATATGCAAAGTAAAATAAAGTCACTCACCTTTAGCAGGTATTCTTCATGGACAGCAGGATAGATCTTTACATATGGGTGACGTCAATGGACTGAGCAGCTTCCCAGTTCTTTCTGCATGACATTTTCTGCTTGCTACCACCATGTGGGCTGCCTTAATCTGATACTTAGCTAAGCAGAATGCAAATCTAAGAAAAGGTGGGAAGGTTTTGTGAGGACTTCTCTTGCTGTCCATGGAGAATATCTGCTACAAGTGAGTAACTTTGTTTTCAAGGGCAAGCGTGATAATGTCTTTACATATGGGAATCCCTAGCTATAGGCTTCCTCTAAAGAAAATAGAAATAAAATATAATGTTTTGCAACAAGCAAACATGAACAATGTTTCTTTTGGCAACAGGTACAGAGAAAAGTGACAAAAATGGAAAAGGGCATGGAAGGATATCCCTACAAGGGAAAGCTGCAAAGGTTAGGGCTTTTCAACTTGGAAAAGAGATGGCTCAGGGGAAATATTATAGAGGTCTATAAAATAATGAATCAAGTAGAACGGGTAACTGTAGATCGGTTGTTTAACCCTTCAAACAGTAGGAAGACTAGGGAACACGCAATGAAGCTATAATGTAACCCATTTAAGACTAATAAGAGAAAAAAATTTCACTCAACACGTAATCAAACTCTGGAATTCGTTATCAGAGGATGTGGTAAAAGCTGTTAGTGTAGCTGGGTTAAAAAAAGGTTTTGGCAAGTTCCTGGAGGAAAAGTCCATAAACCATTACTAAAGAGGACCAGTAAAATCCACTGCTTACCCCAGGATAAGCATCGTGGAATCTGTATACCTTTTTGGGAACCTGACAGGTACTTATGACCTGGATTGGTCACTGTTGGAAACAGGATATTGGGCTTGATGGACCCTTGGTCTGACCCAGTATGGCATAGTAACATAGTATGTGACAGCAGATAAAGACCAGCATGGTGCATCTAGTCTGCCCAGCAAGGTGGCAAGTGTATGTGTACCTGCCTCTCCATGCAGGTCATCCCCTCCCCATGCCTTTGTTTAGGGGTGTCTCACTGCTCCGTGCAGGTAACCCCTATTTGTGAGATATAAGAGATAGTTAAATTTATTTTGATTTTGTCCTGTTGCTATAAAGGGATCCACTGTGTCTGTCCCATATCATTTTGAATTCTGTCACTGTATTTGCTCCCACCACTTCCATTGGCAGGGCATTCCAAGTATCCACCACCCTTTCAGTGAAAAAGTATTTCCTGACGTTGCCTTTCTTAAGTTGTTGTTTTTTTTAGAGGCAGCCTGGAAAGAAAAATAACTAGGCCTGGAGGGATGGAATTGGATTTTAATCCCTGAATAGACTTTGGCGAGCGAACTGGCCAAACATAATACTGTTTCAGGAGTCCCTTTTCAGAGAGTAGTGGGGCACTGCAGATCTCCTCTAAAGAGACTGACCTACCTGGGTATAAGCTAAGGAGATGAATCTGCTAGCCAACTGGATAGAATGCATTTGTTGGCGGCAGGCCTTAGTTTGCTTAGGTCGAAAGAAGCAAAAGCTGGATGGACTTTCTAAGAGCTTTAATCTGCTCCAAATAGAAGGCCAAGGCTCTCTTGCAATCCAATGTGTGCAGTGTGCTTTTCCCTTTGTGAATATGAGATCTGGGGGAAATGTTAGAGGAACACTTGACTGGTTAAGGTGGAAGTCTGAACATAGGAAAGAACATAAGATGCATGCGAAGAACTTTAAAACTTTACTTAGGGAGGATGAGCTACTAGAGCTAGGGCTCACTTACTCTGCATGCTAAAGTTACCGCCATCAAAAATATCACCTTCCAGGTAGGGTTGCCAACTGGCCGGTTTTCAGCCGGCCTGGCCGGTTTTTCCATGGCCAGGCCGGCTGCCGGCGCAGAGGCAAAACCGGCCCTTGAAAAGCCGTTTTTTTTGCTCTGGCCGCAAGATCGGGAGCGGCCAGAGCAAAAAAAACCGGCTTTTCTCTCCCAACCCGGAGGGCTTCAGAGGGAGCCGGGGAAGCCCGCGCGAGGCCCCGGCTCCCTCTGAACAGCCGCCAGCGTGACGAGCCTTTACCTTCACGCTGGCGGCTGTTCCTGTGCAGCCGCGATTGGTGGGAACGGTCAAAGGCAATGCCCTTTAACCTTTCCCACCAATCGCGGCTTCACAGGAACAGCCGCCAGCGTGAAGGTAAGGCTCTTCACGCTGGCGGCTGTACAGAGGGAGCCAGGTCCTCGCTCGGGCTACCCCGGCTCCCACTAAAGACTCAGAAAGCCGCGGCGTTGGGGGGTAGGCCAAGGACTGCCTGGGATGTGATGGGGGGATGGGGCCTGGACTGGAAAAGTGCTAGTAGGGGGAATTTGACTGGAAATGGGTTGTGATGGGGGGGGGGGGGGGGGTGGGGGGGGGACCTGGACCGGAAAAGGGCTATGGGGGGGGGGGGGGACTTGGACTGGAAAGAAATGGGCTGAGATGGGAGGGGACCTGGACTGTAAAAGGGCTATGGGGGGGGGGACATGGACTGGAAATGGGTTTTGATGGGGAGGGGGAACTGGACTGGAAAAGCGCTAAGGGGGGGGGGGACCTGGACTGGAAATGGGTTGTGATGGGGAGGGGGACCTGGACTGGAAAAGGGCTATGGGGGGGGGGAACCAGGACTGGAAGAGGGCTATGGGGGGGGGGAACTTGGACTGGAAATTGGCTATGGCGGAGGGAGGGGGAACTTGGACTGGAAATAGGCTGTGATTAGGGGGACTTGGACTGGAAATGGGATGTGATGGGGGGGAGGTACATGTACTGGAAAAGGGGTATGGGGGGGCATGGGACTGGACAGAAATGGGCTGTGTTGGGGAGGGGGACCAGGACTGTAAAAGGGCTATGGGGGGGGGGGGGGGGACATGGACTGGAAATGGGTTGTTATGGGGAGGGGGACCTGGACTGGAAAAAGGGCTATGGGGGGGGGGGGGAACTTGGACTGGAAATGGGCTATGGTGGAGGGAGGGGGAACTTGGACTGGAAATAGGCTGTGATTAGGGGGGCTAGGACTGCAAATGGACTGTGATGGTGAGGGGGGGTAGGACTGCAAATGGGCTGTGATGGTGCGGGGGGACTCCGACTGCAAATGGGATGTGATGGGGGGGGGGGCCTAGGACTGGAAATAGGCTGTGATGGGGGACTTGGACTGGAAATGGGCTGTGATTGGGGGGGGGCTAGGAATGGAAATGGTCAGTTATTTGAGGGCTAGCAATGGAAAAGGGCTGATGAAGAGCTGGAATAGGACTGGAAATGGGCTGATGTGGGGCATGGGAGAATGGGATTAGAAGGGAGTGGATGCTGGGTGGGTCTAGAACTATAAGGGAACTGATTTTGGGGGAGGACTAGAATAGATGGGGAATGAGTGGAGAGGGGAAAAATATTTTGTGTGGAAGAAAAGTCTATGATGGGCTGGGTATTGGGAGAGTGAGGGGCTTGAGAATGGAAGGGTGAAATTTAAATGGATGATAAAGGAATAAGGAAAGAATTGGGGGAAAGAGCAAAAGGGAAACAATCAGTATGTTAAAGCAGAAATAGAGAGAGAATGGAAAACATCTAAAAGAGAAGAAAGGACAAATGGATAGCTCGCAGAAGACACGAAGAAACCAGACGAAAGTGACTGGAGCAATTGCAACTGAAAAATAAAACGCCCAAACAGAAGGTAGAAAAATACTTTTTATTTTGAATTTATTAGCTGGAATATGTTTGGTCTGGGAAGTGTGTATTGATAACATCTTTGCGTTTTTGTTTAGTGCAAGAGGAAATTACTTTATAGTTTTATTTCTCCAGTGTTGTACATTTCATGTTTGGATTTTGGGGTTCCCAGTTTAATTATTATCTGACCAAGGAAGTTAGCCTACACGTATCCTCGGTAATTTTTGTGGGTGGGGCTGGGGCGGGGCAGGGGTGGGACTAGGGGCGGAGAATGGGTGGAGCATGGCGAGCCACAGGTGTCAGGTTTTTCTCGGTGAAAAAGTTGGTAACCCTACTTCCAGGTCAGGTACTTCAGTTCACAGGGATCTAGTGGCTCGAAAGGAACTTTCATTAGCTGCATTAAGGCCACATTAAGATCCTGTAATGCTGTGGGAAGCTTGATGGAGACTTCGTAATAAGCAAGACCCTCATTAAAAAACAACTAATGGCTGTAAAGATACACAGTAGGCCTACCTTTTAAATAGCCTAATAATAAATTAAATAAATAATGTCTAGAGTAACGGGTAAGGAACAGGACAGCCAGGAGACAAATTCAAAGAGAGATGCTGTAGCATAAGGGCCTGAAAAACAGCATGCTAATTACAAGGTTAACAGTTCAAAACCCATAGGAGGTTGACCAATACTTACAAAATAAGCAGACATATCTCCTGAAGCAGACCATGGTGCAGTGGAACGTTGAACCAAGCCCCACAGCCCTGTTTTAGTATGCAAGTAGAGTAGTAGTCTAATGATTAAAGCAAGGATGGCCATCTCCAGTCCTGGTCCACAAAGAAACAGCGCTAGCCACTCAAACGAGCAGAAGCAAAAACAGGAAGCGGCAGATTCAACACCCAATAAATTTATTATAACCAAATAAGTGGCCTAAGCCCAACACAGTGTGTCCTGATAGCCCCTGAGGAAGTTGTATACGAAACACGGCCTGTGTTGGGCTTAGGCCACTTATTTGGTTATAATAAATTTATTGGGTGTTGAATCTGCCGCTTCCTGTTTTTGCTTCATCTCCAGTCCTGGTGCAGCACAATCTAGCCTGGTTTTCAGGATGTCCCTAATGAATATTCATGAGATAGCGTAGTTACTCACCTGTAACAGGAGTTCTCCAGGGACAGCAGCAATCAGTCCTCACATATGGGTTACGTCGGCACCGACGGAGCCCTCATGCGGAGCAAATCCCCAGCTTTCTAAGAAAGCCTTTGGGAATTGCATCATGCATGCGCAGTCCCCTTCCCGCCCAAGGGTGCCATCTTGCTCAGTCAAATGACATAGCTAAAAAGACAGCAAAAAGAACAAAATATAATAATAAGATTGCAACTACAAGGGGAGGAAGGAGGGTCGTGAGGACTGATTCCTGCTGTCCCTGGAGAACACCTGTTACAGGTGAGTAACTACGCTTTCTCCAGAAACAAGCAGGAAGTCAGTCCTCACATATGGGACTCCCCAGCTATAGGCTACCAAGGACCCACAGCTGAAAAATAGGCTCCCTCTACAAGAGCCGCAAACAGCCACAATAGGAATCTAACTGAAAGAGTAACACTCTGGTAGCCTGACACCAAATGGTCGGAGGGTAGGAGTTGCCTAGACCTCGAAAAGGTTACGGAGTACAGCCTGGCTGAAAGCATTGTCCTGTCGGGACTCCTTATCCAGGCAGTAATGGGTTGCAAAAGTCTGACCCGAAGACCAGGTGGCCGCCTGGCAGATGTCTGACAGCGGAACAGAGTGGAAATGAGCCACTGATGCCGCCACAGCCCTGACCCGGTGGGCTGTAACATGACCCTGCAATGGAATATTGGCCACCTATATGCCCAGGCAATACAGTCCATTACCCAGGTGGACGGTGGACGTTTGGAGACGGCCATCCCCAGCTTACTGGGGTTATAGGATACGAAGAGCTGTGAAGCTCTTCTATGGCCTTGCGTATGCTGAATGTAGAAGGCCAGCGCCCTCTTACAGTCCAGGGTATGCAGAACTGCCTCTGCCCGACTGGTATGCAGCCTGGGAAAGAAGGTAGGTAGTACTACCTCCTGGTTGAGGTGGAACGAAGAGACCACTTTTGGGAAGGAACTTGGGGTGTGTGCGGAGCACCACCCGGTTCTTATAGAACCTTGTATAAGGCCTATCGGACACCAGGGCCTGAAGCTCACTCACTCACCGAACCGACGTGAGTACCACCAAGAAAACTACCTTCCAAGAAAGGTAATGTAGATGGCAAGTTGCCATCGGCTCAAATGGTGCACGAGTAAGCTGCCCTAAGACCACATTCAGATCTCACTCGGTTGCCGGAGGGCGGACTGGGGTTTCAGCAGAAGTAGGCCTCTCAGGAACCTGGACACTAAAGGATGTGCAGAAAGAGGCTTTCCTTCCACTGGAAAGTGGTGTGCAGCCAAGGCACTGAGGTGGACTCTGACGGAGTTGGACTTAAGGCCCAAATCCGAAAGATGGAAAAGATACTGCTTTCTGCTCTTCACATCACACTCCAAACCTATGCCACTTAAAAGCATAGGTCCGCCTAGTTGATTGCCTCCTTGCGGCTAGCAGAACTTCTTCCACATTTTTGGGAAGGAGGAATGGTGCGAGAACTACCCTTTCAGCAGCCATGCCATCAGGTTGAGGGAGCTGAGGTTGGGGTGCAGTAGAGTGCCCCCCTCCTGAGACAGGAGGTTGGGATAGGATCCCAGAGGGATTGGGGCCTTCACCGCTAGTTGAAGTAGAAGTGGAAACCATGGTTGCCTCAGCCATCTGGGGGCTACCAGAATGACCAAGGCCTTGTCCTGGAGAATTTTGAAAAGGGTTTTGGCCACCAGAGGCGTCGGAGGAAACGCATACAGGAGGCCCACAGACCATGAGATGAGAAAGGCATCGGCAGCCACTCTGTTTCGATGTGGCTGCCTGGAGCAAAACCTGGACAACTGGTAGTTGTGCAGGCTCGCAAACAAATCCAGTGTTGGCTGTCCCCAGATCTGAATGAGCCATTGGGCCATACTCATATCCAGCTGCCACTCATGGGGCTGGAGAATCCTGCTGAGCCTTTTGGCTAAGTGGTTGTCCTGCCCTGGCAGATAAACTGCTTTCAGATGCACGCCGTGCCAGACTGCAAAGGAGCACAGGTCCATAGTTTCCTGGCACAGACTGTGGGACCCTGTGCCTCCCTGTTTGTTCACATAGAATATCGCTACTTGGCTGTCTGTTTGTATTAAGACAGGTTGATGAGCCAAAGTTTGGCAAAAAGCTCGTAGAGCTAGGCGAATGGCACGAAGTTCCAGGAGACTGATCTGCTGTGTGGTCTCGTGCAAAGACCACACCTCTTGAGTGCACAGTCCTTGGCAATGGGTTCCCCAGCCTAGCAAGGACGCATCTGTAACCAGCGCACGTCCTAGAAGAAGTCAAACACGCAACCGAGTCAGTACCCCAAATGAATACAAGCACACACGCAAGGACACAACAGACAGAGCTCTCTCCATGGCTGCTCCAACAATATGGAACAATCTACCGGACGATCTAAGGGCAACTCCAGACCTCAAAGACTTCAGAAAACAGCTGAAAACCATGCTGTTCATAGAGCACTATGGACACATCACATAACCTAAGAGAATGTATAACAGCACACCAAACCTCCTAACACTGTATGTATATAAAATGTGTTTTTAGCACCACTGTAAATAGCCCACCTTGTACATAGCTCAAGCAAATCAAGCACCCAACACAGCCCTCACACAACTAAGTTTCACCCTCACTGCATGTATAACACACCCACTTTACCTGATTGCTTGCTGTGATACCACCTTGATTATTAAGATAAGGCGGTTTAGAAATACTGTTAAATAAATAAATAAAAATCTGTAATCAGGATCCTCGTGAGATGAAGAGCTTGGAAGGCGACACCCGCCTCCAAGTGTTTTGGTTGAAGTCACCAGGCCAGTGACTGTACCAGTCTTTTGGACACCTTGACTCTGTCTCTGAGTCTGCCTGTGGCTTGTGTCCACTGGTCCCTGAGGCACCACTGAGCTGTTCTCATGTGGAGGCAAGCATTCGGTGTCACATGTACCGTGGAGGCCATGTGGCCAAGGAGGTGCAGGAAATGTCTTGCTGATATCTGAAACCTGCGACTCACTTGATGTGCCAGGGCCAGGAGTCTCTACGCCCTGTCTACTGGCAGGTAGGCCCTTGCCTGAATGGTATCTAGTCTGGCCCCAATGAACTCTAGTTGTTGAGTGGGGACTAGGGTGGACTTGGGATAATTGATTACAAACCCTAGATGTTGGAGCACCTGAATGGTGCAAGATGTGGCCTGTTGCCTCCCTAGCTGATGTGGCTCTGATGAGCCAATCATCTAGGTAGGGGAAGACAAACACTCCTTGTATTCTGAGGAAGGCGGCCATCACCACCAGGCACTTTGTGAACACCCTAGGGGCAGAGGCCAGGCCAAAGGGAAGCACTCTGTACTGATAGTAGTTTCCCCCTACCACAAAGCGTAGATATTGCTTGTGGTCTGGATGAATTAGGATGTGTGTATACGCATCCTTTAGGTCTAAGGAGCATAGCCAGTCTCCCTGGCGGAGGTAAGGCAGCAATATTCCAAGAGAAAACATTTTGAACTTCTCCCTCACCAGGAATTTGTTTAAGTTGCACAGATCGAAGATGGGTCTTAGGCCTCCTGTCCTTTTTGGTATCAGGAAGTATCTGGAATAGAAGCCCTTGCCCTGTAGATGGTGGGGTACTGGTTCTACTGCCTGATCCTCGAGAAGACCTGCTAACTCCATCAGAAGAAGGTCCCGGTGAAGGGGAGACCTGAAAGGCTCTCCTGGAAAGTAAGGAGGAGGCACCTGGGTCAGGTAAAGCAGATAGTCTTGATGGACTATCTGAAGAACACAAGTGTCTGTAGTGATGGCTGGCCACCTGTGGGCATACAGGGCAAGCCTTCCCCCTGTGCATTGCCTTTTTCCTATGGTGAGAGAGGCTATGCCTTGAGAGTCAAAAGCCACTACAAGGCTGGGCCGGAGCCGATGCCTGGGGTTTGGGGGCTTTCTGCTTCCTCTATCCTTTTCTTTTTTTTTTTTAAACCAAAATCTATAGTGGAGTCCGGATCTGCACAGGAGTTCATCACCATCTGCTGGAGACTGACAAATACTGGTGATAGTAAGTCTGTACAGGTCCTTATAAGGTGACATCATCAAAACCAATGGTTCTCAGTCTCCATCTGCTGGTGATAAGGCATAACCCATGCGTCTGGACTGGACTGGAAGGACGATGAGGAAGATATGAATTTGTAAACTGACGTCCATGTTGCAGCCTTACAAATTGTCCTCCTCGGAGGCTGAAAGGGGATAGATTCAGGAGTGATATGCGGAAATGTTTCTTTACGGAAAGAGTTGTGGATCCGTGGAATAGTCTCCCAATGGAGGTGGTAGAGATGAGGATGGTATCTGATTTCAAAAAAGCATGGGACAAACACAGAGGATCTCTAATGAAAAAAAGGGGACTGTTGTAGTTGTTGATATGGAAGGACAGACTAGATAGGCCATGTGGTCTTTTTCTGTCATCATTTTTCTATGTTTCTATGTTTCTAAGTGGGCAATTAACACAGCTGTAGCTCTGATACTATAAGCCCTGACAACTCTACCTGGACATAGTGAAGAAAATGCAGACTGCTAGCAAATTATATGGAGTATGTTTGGTAAATGCAGACTCCACCTATTAGGGTCAAAAGAATTAAAAAGCTGGGTGGACTTTCTAAGGATTTTAGTCCACTCCAAACAGAAGGCTAAGACTCTTTTGCAATTCCAAATATGCAAAATGCTTTCATCCCTATGGGCATGAGGCCAGGGAAAAAATGTTGGTAGTCTGATTAACTGATTAAGGTGGAATTTTGACACTAGCATGGAAAGGAACATTGCATGAGTGCAGAACTACTCTATTATAAAAAATCTTGGTATAGGATGGATCACTTATTAGAGCTTGGAGCTCACTAACTGCATGATGAACTTATTGCCATCAAAAATAAGACCTTCAAGGTCAGGTACTTCAGATCACAGGAATCTAGTGGCTTAAAAGGAGCTCTCACTAGCTAGCTTAGAAAATTGAAGTCACAAGACACCGCGGGTGACTTAATGAGAGGCTTCAATAGAAGTAAGCACTGCAAAAACAGACCACTAAAGGATGTACAGAGATGGGTTTGCCTTCTATAGTTGTGGTCAATATTATTGGCACCCTTGCATTTTAGGTATGTTGTGTACAATATCTTGAGAAATAATTGGAATTATTCTAACTGTATGTCATCATAATATTTTAATAGTATGTTCAAAGGTATACAGCAACAAAAAGATGTCTGTGCAAATTAGATGTAGTAATATCTGAGAAAAAAAACAAAACAAAATATGACCTGCACAGGATTAATGGCACCCTTTATGAATATTTGGTTGCACAACTCTTGGCAGTGACGACAGCCTCCAAATATTTCTTGTAACCATCTATAATTTTCGTACATCTGTCTGTTAGCAGTTTCTCCTACTCTTCAACTGTGATTTGTTCCAGCCTCATGAATGTTTTCAGGATTCCTTTTACCAATGGCAGATTTCAGCTCTTTCCAAAGGTTCTTGATTGGATTGAGACCAAAACTTATTGCTGGCCAGTTTAAAACAGTCCATTTGTTACTTTTTAACCATTCTTTTCTTTAGAATGTATTTTTTGAGTCATTTTCCTGCTGGAGGACCCATTACCTTCGACCCAGACCTAGCTATCTGACACTAGGTAGCACATTTTGCTCCACCAAAATACCTTGGTAGTCCTCTGACTTCATGATTCCTTTAATACATTCCAGGCCTCCAGTTCCTGAGGCAGCAAAACAGCCCCACAATGTTATGGAACCTCCACAATATTTAATTGTAGGAAAGATGTTTTTTTCCTTATAAGCTTTATTTCTTCATCTGTAAATGTATCACTGGTCTGCATTGCCAAAGAACTCAAATTTGGTTTCATCTGTCTACAGAACATTTTTCCAGAAGGATTGTGGTTCTCAAGGTGGGTTCGGGCAACGATCAGGCATGCCTTTTTATGTCTGCCTTTGAGCAGTGGAGTCCTCCTTTACCTTTGCCCATGAAGTCTTTCTTTCTTTAGTGTGTGGTGTAGGGTGCAGGTTGAAACCACCACTACAGATTGCTCCAGGTCAGCCATAAGCTCTTTGGATGTTGTACGTGGTATTTTTCCAATAGTTTGTACTAACCTTCGAAGACTTCTTGAATTAATTTTCCTCTTCCCACCATGTCATGAGAGGTTCTTGACAGTTCTATGAGCAGAAAACCTCTTAATTACATTGCAAACTTTAGATACAGGAATCCCAAGATCTTTGGAGATGACCTTGTATCCCTTTGAAGTTTGATGTTTGGTGATAAAAGCTTTTCTGACATTCTCAGGCAGCTCTCTTGTGTTCAGCATTTTGAAAATGGAATAGGGAGTGAATATGGCCATTTTAAACATTAGAGCCATCATCCATTAGTTGATTCAAGTCATGTGAGTAATGACAATTGATCACAGGTGCATCTAGATTTACTGCTGTGAGAATGTGGTTCTTCTGTTCAAAATGATTTGAATTGTTATACAGGTGCCAGTAATCATGTTCTTATGAATACCACCATGTCCTGCTTACAAAATGCTCCCTATTTAGTGGTATACTGTTTGTCGGACTATTTAATTCAAAGTCACTATCATCAGCTGCTCTTAGCGTATTAGTCCATTTTATTATATTTTGTGATCAAAGATACTTTTTTGAATTATATATATATTTAAAACCAAATTTACAGTGAATGGTCACAATTATAATTGCTATCATTAAGTCCAAAAACTCATTAATGCCGACCATGACTGTCACGTTTCGAATAGAATATCTTATTCTGCTTCAGGGCAACATGATTTATAATTCTCTCTCAATCACTTATCTGTGTGCAGAATGTCCATTGCTTTCCTTTACTGGCTTTCAAACATTGCACTCCACTATTCTTCCAACTTGAGCGATTCAGACTTCAAAAAAATGGCCACGGTGTTTTTTTTTTAAAAAGTCACATACTCCACCTCTTCAACTGGATTGGCCAATCATCTTAGAAGCACATATCAGCTTCCAGATCCCCCCACCCCCCAAAATGAGTGATTTACACCAAGGTATACCAGTCAACTTGCTGGTTTAAACCCTTAGGATTTATAGTGTCCAACATAAAAATCCATTATTGTTCTTTGTAATTCAATGTGGTTTCATGATTTCCCCCTCTCCTATGCTCCAGTACATGATCAATTATATCCCATTTTAAATCTTGAAAACAGTGATGATATGCCAAACAATGCTCAACTATTGGGGCTGATTTACTTTTTGTATGCAGACGCAAATTATGCTCCCTCAATCTCTGGATCATTGAACGTTTTGTACGGCCTATATATAATTTATTACAAGGGCTTATCATTTGTGCCTAGAGTGAAATTTTATTTATTTAATTTATTTATTATTTATTTAACTTTCTTCTATACCGCGCTCTTTAATATCAGTGTGGTTTACATAAAACATATTTTGTGCAGTGTAGGCGACCTACACTGGACGTACAGTAAACAGGGGATTATGTACAGGTTTTAAACAGGGTAAACTAAACAAAATCACTTTGAAATATGATATGGAACATCTCTAATATTTACATACTGGCACTGCTATTTACATACTGGGTCTGCTATGCTCATGGTGTCTATCGGGGGACAGTATTCCTACTTGTGGGCTGGGCTGCGTTCAGTATCTACAGGGTGGCTGCTTGGGGGGTGTCTGCCTGGTCCCACGGGTGTGGCTGACTGTGGAAGGTCATCAGTCAGGTTAGTGTAGTACTGAAGGAACAGGTGGTGCTTCAATGCCTTCCTAAACTGGGAGAGGTCACTAATGGCCCTAATGGCAGGAGGTAGGGCGTTCCAGCTAGCGGGTGCATAGAGCGCGAATGCACTGTTCCTGGTTGCTTGCAAGCATTTCGTGAGTGCCCTTTGGAATTTCAGGGAATTAATAGCAGCTGATCTCCTTGCTCTGTTAAGAGGGGTGGTCTGAATGAGATCTGTAAGTGAAGTGGAAGAGCATTTATTGATGGCTTTGTGGGTCAGCATCAGTACCTTGAATGAAATCCTACACTGGACTGGGAGCCAGTGCAGATTTTTCAGGATTGGGGTTATGTGTTCCCTCCTAGTTGCCCCGTGCAGGATTCTTGCGGCTGCGTTCATTGCTAGTTTCAAGGGATTCAGCGTGTTTTTTGGGAGACCGTGTAGTATGGCATTCGTGTAGTCAAAGTGCAGGATTACTAGTGCTTGCTAGACTGTTCGAAAGTCTTCCGGTTCTAGCAATTGTCTCATATGGCGAAGCATCCTTATTTTGTTGTATATTGCCTTGACCATGTTGCTTATTTGGGCCTTCATATTGAGCTGTTGATCCAGCGTAACCCTGAGGTACCGAATTGTGGGCTTGCTTAGGAGCTCCGCGTCCCGCACCTTCAGTGAAGTTGGAGGAATGAAAGTGGTATTCCTTGTGACGAAGAGGACTTCAGTTTTCTTTAAATTTATTCTTAGTTTCTGCTCATGTAGCCAATCAGTGACAGCATCGAAGCAGGCGGATAGAGGTGATAGGTCTGGTTGGTCTGTCAGGAAAGGCACGTAAAGTAGCACATCATCGGCGTATATTAGACAGTTGATGTTGAAAGAGCGGATGAGATTACATATAGGCTGCATATACACGTTGAAAAGTAGGGCCAACAGAGATGCACCCTATGGTACGCCTTTTTCTTGAAGGAAAGGTGATGAAGCGGAGGAACCGGTGTACACATGCTGCCATCGATCTGTTAAGTATGAAGCACACCATGCTAGTGCGTTGCCCTGGACGCCCTTCTCTCTGAGATGGGTGAGGAGTATTTCGTGGCAAACAGTGTCAAAGGCCGCTGCAATGTCTAGGAAAATCAGCGCAAACCCTTGTCTGATGTTGTCTATCCCAATAGTCAAAGTGTTGATTAATGTGGTCAGCAGCGTTTCAACCCCATGTGCTTCCCGGAAACCATGCTGGCAGGGGTCGACGGGTGCGCTGTCCTCAATATGTTGGTGGAGTTGCCGTTGTACGACCTTCTCAATGGTTTTTGCCATCAGTGGGATGCTTGAAATCGGCCTGTAGGAGTCCATCTTTGCTGGGTCCAGCTTGCTATTTTTTAGTAGCGGTCTAATAGCTGTTTGCTTCAGGCTATAAGGGAACGACCCAGTTGAGAATGAAAGCCCAATGAGTTTGGAGAGGAAAGGGCTAAGCTCCACCCGCAGTGATTTTATCCAGAATGCTGGACAAGGGTCGTTAGGTGCTGTGGTGGTATTTATGGTGGTGATAGTGTCTTGTATGCATTTTTCTGTAGGGGCAGAGAAAGCGGTGATGATATGCTTGAAGCCCTTTGAGGAATCCGTTGGGGTGGGTGGCTGAGTTGGTTGGGGAGGGGTATACGAGGAGGACGTGTTGGACTGGACTGTCTTGGCACGTAGGTAGTCCGCATACTCTTGAGGGTCAGGGAGGTTTAGATGTGTGGGAGATGGCTCCTTCGCTAAGGTTTTAATTAGGCTGAAGAGCTCATGTGGTTTGTTTAGGGATCGCTGTAATCTCTCTGCATGGAATTGTTTCATCCGTTTTGTGACTGCTGATCGATGACTTCCCAGGTGAGCATTGTATAATTTGAGACTCTCGGCTGATCTCGAGCGGCGCCAGTGTCTATTGAGCTTTCTGAGAATAAGGAGTGACATCCGGAGTTCAGGGGAGAGCCAAGGTGCATTCATTCTTCCGGTTGCCGATTTTTTAGTGAGGGATGGTTTGACTATTGCGTCCAGACTTGCATTCCATGTGGTGATCATGTCATCAAGGCATTGATCCGGGGGGTTTAGGAGCTGTTGAGCTCTGTCCATGATTTCCTCCTTGTTGAAAGGTAGGAAGCGTCTTGAGGATGGTTTGGTGGATTCACTTGAGGCCTGGGATCTATTTTTGCAGGGATGTGATGGTATCTGGAACTTTATTAGGCTGTGATCAGACCATGGTACTGGACTTATGGATAGATCCAGCTTGTTCATTGGGTCGATGATATCTTGTGGGGCGAATATCAGATCCAATTTGTTACCCTTCATGTGTGTAGGGGCGTTGACTAGTTGGGTATAACCTAACTCATTAAGGGCTTCAATGAAGGCCTCGGAGTGAGTGTCTTGAAGAGTTGGGAGGTTGAAGTCTCCCATCACCCAGTTAGATGCCCGAGGATTCTGGGGGTTTCCAGTGATGTCTATAACAGTGGATAAGTCCTCTGGGGAAGGGGATGGAGCCCTATAGAACAAACTAATATTGCTGTGTTTATTCGATATGGTGATTGAGTCCAGGTAGATAGTGCTGCTGGCTGCAGTTAACTGCAGTTTGCCTATTTGACACGAGAGTGGCCTTATATGACTTCTTTCGAAAGATGGTGATCAAACTATACTTATCTATCCATACGATCCTTTTGGACTCTTCTGTAGTACGAACTCCCTCTAGATGGGTTCCAACAGGACTGCTGGATTCATTGTTAGCGGCGTATTGCAGGAAGTGGATGCTTTGGAGCGATCATATCTCCCAATTAAATGTAATTTAACTCAAGATCAATATCAAGCATTGAGTATTTAGCAAACAATGATAAAATAGTAATACATCAGGCTGATAAAGGCAGGGCGGTGGTTCTACAGCCTTTCCTACACTATGATGCTGAAATTACACGTCAACTCAGTGATCTGAAATATTTTCATCTTCTTTTGGAGGATCCAAAAGAGATGATCATGGGTAAGGTTCAATCCGTGGTAAAATATGGTTAATTACAGGGTTATTTGACTACCCAAGAGTTGCATTTTTTATGCAATAAAATACCAACTACACCGTTCTTTTATACAGTACCGAAGTTACATTAAATCTCTACTCTCCTCTGGGCCGCCCCATTGTAGCTGGAAATAATTCAGTATTAGAGCCGCTTGTTTATTTTTTTTAGAAAGTTTGTTAAATCCTTTAGCGACTAAGGCAAAGTCGTATATAAAGGGTACTACCCAGATGCTGAATTATCTGACCACATTGGAAGATGTACAAGAGTAGGATTTGCTGGTCACATTTGATATTAATGCTTTGCATACTAATGTGGACCAGCAGGGAGCATTAGCAGTAATATCAGCTTTGGATTGGCAGAACAAAATTCTGGCTCGAATATCAAAACCATATATTCTTCAATTATTAGAGCTGGTGTTATGTGAGGACTATTTTTATTATCAAAATCATTATTATAATCAAATTTTCCGTATAGCAATGGGAGCGACAGTAACTCCCACAGTGGCAATGCTATATATTGCCACTTTTGAAGATCAGTATTTGTATTGTTCTCCCTGGATGCTTTTCATACGTATATGGAAGCGGTTTTTGGATGACATATTTTGTGTATGGAGTGGATCAATATCGGATGTTCAGGATTTTATAGTATGGCTAAATGGCCAAAAGTCGAATTTGCAGTTCACTTGTTCTCATGATGCCCATCAAATCCCTTTTTTGGATATTTTGATTAAAAAATCTGGGGCTACTTTATTGACTACTTTGTATGAGAAACCAGTGACTCAAAATAATTTGTTGTTTCATATAAAATAATTTGTTGTTTTATACTAGTCATCAACCGACTAGATTAAAACAAAGTTTCCCTATGAGCCAATTTTTACAACTTCGGCACATATGTTACAATAAGGAAGAAAATAGAATACAAACCCGAGACTATATACAACACTATTTCGATAGAGGATATCCCTCTTCAGTAATACAAAAAGCCTATAAGCAGTGATTGAATGCACAGAGAGAATATCTGCTTTTGCTGCGTCAACAATTGGAAGATGATAGATTGATGTGTGTATTGCCCTTTTCAGTTAAAGCCCTCATTGTAGCGTCTTTTTTGCATAAATACTGGAATATTTTGCAGGCATATGCATGCTTTCAAGATAATCCCATAGTGGCTTATTAATGTGACAAAAATGTTGCTAATTATGTATGTAGATCTACTACTTGGGTGGCTCAGGAGCAACAGGAGATGGATCAAAATGGGCATTTGGCTTGTGGTAGTTGTGAGTTCTGTAATAGTACTTTGGAGAGAGTCACTTGGGTACCTCCCGGATCTTGCAAACCTATCAAATTACATCGGAATACCTCCTCTAAGTCCACTTATGTTATATATGTGCTTCTGTGCCCTTGTAATAGATTACATATAAGTCATAAAAAATGTTCGATGTTCCAGAGATTGAGAGAGCATTGTTCGCGTCTGCAGCTCCCATAGTTGAGCATTGTTTAGCATATCATCACTCTTTTCAAGATTTAAAATGGGGTATAATTGAGGAGTGGAGGAGTAGCCTAGTAGTTAGAGCAACTGCCTAGTACCCAGAAAATTAAGGGGTATGTTTACTAAACTGTCTTAACGTGCGCTTTGTGATGTTATCGCGTGATAAGGTACCTTATCGCGCGATGATGGCGCTTTTTAAGGCGCACAGGTACCATATCATGCAATAACGCGCGCTGCGGCACAAACAAGCGCTGAAGGCGGGGAAAGGCTCCCGGAGGGCGGAGGAAGGCTCCCCAGGGGCGGAGAGAAGGGGTCAATGGGTGGAGAGTGGGAGGGGAGAGGCTCCCTGCACACCAACGCTGTGACGTTCGAGGCTCAAAACTAACGCCAGGCTCAAAACTAACCCTGGCGTTAGAGCTGATTTAAAGGGAAAAGAAACCATTTACGTCAGCAATGTACAGCAAAACCAGGGAAACCTACAAAAAAGTGATAAGTGTGATACATGTGCACGGAACAAAAGTACAAATAAACATTGAAAAGGACCCCAACAAAATATACAAAAAACATAACCAAGCTGGGCAATAGTGATAGTAATGGGAAACATAAAAAAAACACTCCCAAGAAAGCCCCCCAAAAAAGATATGAATTTTGGAAGGGTCTATGCTCCGTCCCCATACAGGGTGAATGATCCCACAGTGAAATAGCACTGATCAGGGTTTCCCTCTCCATTGGACAGGTTTCCTATGGCATGCACATGTTCCACAACAGCAGGGCGGGCATGTCGGAATGGGCAACTGGACAGATGCTGGGAAAGGGGATACAGAGGGCTGCAGGTGGCACATGCTGTGGTGCAGCTGGGGCACAGTGCGGACTAGGCAGATGCCTAGGTGGCACTTAGGAATGCTGAAACTGTACAGCAGCCAGACAGCAACTGATGAGGGCCCAACATGGGCACGAGAGTGTTTATCACAGTGTCACAGGGGATAGTACCCAACAGGTACCTCCAAGGGCACAGAACATTGGCAGGCGGTGTTGGGGGGAAGCGTGGACATCTATGCAGGCACCCCTACCCCAAAACACGCACCATAGGCAGCCGCCTACCTCCACACTGGATGGCTTGAGACTGCACACCACCAGCACCACCAACAGAAGGGCATGTCAGCATGGTGGCAGAGGGGTACTGGTGGTGGAGGGGGGCAGTGGCAGCTGCCCAGAGCAGACCATGGCCTATCCCTGTGTAGATGGGTGCCATGCACTGCAACAGACAGGCCCTGCCGGACAAACAGTCATGGTATCACCAGGGACTGCACTGTCTCTGTGGCAACACGGTGGTGTAGTGCACACAACCAGTGTGTTAGGAGGCAGAAGGTCACAGGTTCAAGTCCCAGCTATGGTGCCTGCCAACCCAGTCCCCATATTTTACCCACAACTACAACGTGCTAATACAGACAGAACCTTTATTGCAGATGACGTAAACATGCCCAAAACACCTACATTTTACCCTACAGAGCAAAGACACCATAAACAGGCGCATTACCTAGAGCAGAGTCTCCCAAATGCAGTCCTGGAGGGCCAAACACCATTCAGGTTCCATGCTGCCTCTAATAATGATGCCTGTGCTGCATATTGTCATGGCGCAAGGCAAATAGTACCGATGGAAACAGAAGAAAATGTGCAGAGCAGTTTTAAAAGAGGCAGCTCAAAGCACATGGCTAGGGGTTGCTATAAGCAACCAACCAAAACAATAGCACCGGGTGTAGGTAAACGCCCCAGAAAAGCATTACCTCATGGCTCATTAGAGGAGCAGGAACAGCTGCAGGGACTTGAGCTGATGAGGGACTCAAAGAATGACGCACTTAAAATAGAGTCAGTCTTGAGCAAGGAGAGAACCAGGAAGTACGGGAAAGGAAAGAGCAGAACACATGAGAACCAGCATACATACCTGAGTGCTTCAGACGGGGATTCCAGCAGCACCTCAGAGAAGTTTGCCCAAGAAGGAATACCCGAGGTTAGTGCCAGAGAGTTGGGCTGCACTGAACCAGAGTCCGGTTGGGGACGCAGAGGGACTCCTGTCAGCAAACGAAGAGAAGCTGTGAGAGGGACTTCCCACGAGAGCAGGTACCTGGGGAATAGAAGCTCTTATCCAAAGGAGATTCCTGGGCTCAAAGAAACACGTCCTGAGAAGGGAAGTGAAAGGCTTTCGAGGGAGAAAGACTGTTTTCAGTTTCCCAGCCACAAACGTTCGGGCAGAGGTCAGCCTGAAGAAAGGCCAATTCCCTGGAATAGAGGGGCACTTGATTTTACATACGCTGGTTCTGAGGTGTATGGCCCTATAGAGGGAAAATCCACATTGCATGGTAACTTTCCATTCCTCTCTAATAGTGAGGAGAAGAGAAGCCCTTACCAGAAAGAGGAGGGATTTCTAAATACCGGTGTGATTTACAGGCCCATAGAAGAGAATTGCAGGGAAGCTCATGAGGCCATGGACTGCGATTTCTGTGGGGAAAACTCAGAGGATTTCCAGATGGACTGTACTCTTGTGTTCGCAGATAATATGACCTCTTTCTGTTGAAGCGTGCAAGAAGTGTGCAAAAGGAAAATCTGTTTAAAGGAACAGATTTCAATCTATAGTACAAAGTTTGTTTTGCACCTTTTTGTTTTGCCTTAAAGCTGAAAAGAAGCATTTCATTTGTCATTTTGTAGTTCCCTTTTGTGTAATGCCAGAAGCATGGTTTAATTTCCTTTGTGATTCCTGACTGCAGAAGTTCTCCCGGGAAGGGAAATAAATACCTCTTTCTCAGCCTAGCTACTCGTCCACGACTACACTCTTTTTATTGAATAGCTAGTGGGACTTCAACTCCCAGGGGGCACTACTAGTCCCTGCTACTTTAGAAGAGGCCTCACTGAAACCCCAGGCCCTCTGCCTTCGGGGGTAAGTAAGTGGGTGACAATTGGCGTAGTTGGCAGGATTTTTGCACAAGGATTCAAAAGGACTGCACAAGGAACTACTGTCTGCTGGAGAAGACTGTGTTCCAGAGGGGGAGAGCCGTCTGAAGATTCCTGCTGCCAGGAGCTGGTACCAGACAAACTTTCTCACAAGCTGATCCCTATATGAAGGCTCAGGTAAAGGTACCTAGTCATAAGTGGGGAGGATAAAAGTGAGAAAGGGGGCGCTGGTGGGCAAAGAAAGAGGTGCTGGAAAGGAAAAAAAAAAAAAAAGGAAGTTGCGGTATCGCACTTGGGTTTTTGTTTTGTCTTTCTATCTCCGTAGGTACATCGAGGCTGAGGATGGAGCCACAAGATGTAGCACACTGGATGAAGACACAGTGGGACAAGCAGATGGAGCTCATTCGTTATCTCCAGGAGCAGACTACGCGGACCATACAGGAACAACAGAGGCCCTTGATGGAGACCATGGACGCGCTTTTGAAGAAGCCGCGAGACGCCACAGCAGACGTCCCCATGGTATTCCAGGGATCAGGACTGAGTTTGTATGGTGCTTTTTCTTTGGGACAACTACAGCCGCATGACAATTTAGATGACTATCTTGATGCTTTTGAGCGGATAGCTACAACTCTGAAATGGCCAGAGGAGCAGTGGGCAACCAGGTTCGCCCTTTCGCTCACAGGCGAGGCCCTTTCAGCTTATAAAGCTATGCCAGCTGAGTTAGCTTCTAGTTATATAGAAGTTAAAAAAGCAGTGAAAGATAGGTTGGGGCTCACACCTCTACATTACCACAGAATGTTCAGGGAGGCAGTAATTAAGCCTCAAGAGACCCCTAGAGCCCTGGCGCAGCGACTGAAAAGTTTAGCCAGAAAATGGTTGCTGGCAGAGGGAGGTACCCTGGAAACAGTCCTTGATAAAATTGTGCTAGAGCAATTTATGCAGGCTGTTCCCAGCGGTGTACAAACTTTTCTGACACTCCAGCACAGCCAAACCTCGGAGGAGGCAGCCACTCTTGCGGAGCGGTATTTCGCCGCACAGAGGACTGACACCTCAGGGCAAGGTATCTGGACGGCAGTTGCTAAGAGAGATAGTGGCAGAAAAGGAAAATGGGTATATGATAAACTGTACAAGCCAGAAATGTCTAATGTTAATGTCTCGGATGGTAATAATGTCTTATCTGTACCTAAAGGAAAATGTTTCAGTTGTGGGAAGAAAGGACATTTTCAGAGATCCTGCACAGAAAGAACAGTCCTGGTGACAGGGACAGAAGAGACAGATCAGGACGAATTCCTTATCCAGGTTCAAGTGGAAGGTATTCACACACTGGCTCTACTTGACTCGGGGGCTGACCAGAGCATGATTTCAAGGGAGCTCTGGGAAGCCATTGAGGGGTACCGCCAGTCGCCCCCGAGTCAAGCAGAAGGCCACGTACAGGTCAAGTGCGTGCACGGCACATTTGTCCCTTATCCATAAGAACATAAGACATGCCATACTGGGTCAGACCGAGGTCCATCAAGCCCAGTATCCTGTTTCCAACAGTGGCCAATCTAGGTCATACGTACCTAGCAATATCCCCAAAAGACACAGGTTCCACAATGCTTGTACTGGGTCAAGCATTGATATCCTGGGTCCCTTTTTAATAGTGGTTTATGGACCTTTCCTCCAGGAACTTGTCCAAACCTTTTTTAAACCCAGCTATACTAACAGCCCTTACTACATCCTCCGGTAACAGATTCCAGAGTTTGATTACACGTTGAGTGAAAAAATATTTTCTCTTATTTGTCTTAAATAGTTTACCCTGTAGCTTCATTACATGTCCCCTAGTCTTTCTATACTCTGATAGCGTAAATAATTGATCCACGTTTATCCGTTCCACTCCATTCATTAATTTATAGACCTCTATCATATCTTCCCTCAGCCGTCTCTTCTCCAGGCTAAAGAGCCCTAACCTTCTTAGCCTCTCTTCATAGGAGTAGCCTTCCATCCCCTTCACCAATTTGGTGGCTCTTCTCTGTACTTTTTCTAATAACGCTATGTCCTTTTTAAGATACGGTGACCAGAATTGCACACAATATTCAAGGTGCGGTCGTACCATGGAGCGATACAGAGGCATTATAATATCCTTTGTTTTATTCTCCATCCCTTTCCTTATGATACCTAGCATTCTATTTGCTTTCTTGGCCGCCGCTGCACACTGGGCGGAGGGTTTTAACATGTTATCCACGATGACTCCTAAATCTTTTTCCTGGGTGGTGGTTTCTAATGTGGAGCCTTGCATCGTGTAACTATAGTGTGGGTCGTTCTTTCCTAGGTGCATAACTTTGCACTTGTCCACATTAAATTTCATCTGCCATTTGGATGCCCAGTCTTCCAATTCATCCAGATCCTCCTGCAGTTTTCCACAATCCTCTTGGGTTTTAACAACTTTAAACAGTTTTGTGTCATCTGCAAATTTGATAACCTCACTAGTTATTCCCTTTTCCAGGTCATTTATGAATATGTCAAAAAGCAGCGGACCCAGTACAGATCCCTGGGGTACTCCACTATTCACCTTTTTACATTGGGAATATTGGCCATTTAGCCCTACCCTCTGCTTTCTATCTTTTAACCAGTTCCCGATCCACAATAGTACACTGTCTCCTATCCCATGACTTTTTAGCTTCGCCAAAAGACTCTGATGGGGGACTTTGTCAAAAGCTTTCTGAAAGTCCAGATACACTATATCAACCGACTCACCTTTGTCTACCTGTTTATGCACACCTTCAAAAAAACATATCAGATTAGTAAGACAAGATCTTCCTTGTCTAAATCCATGTTGGCTGTCTCCCATTAGGCCATGACTATCTACATGCTGTGTAATTTTGTTCTTTATGATGGTTTCTACCATTTTCCCTGCTACTGACGTCAGGCTCACCGGTCTGTAATTTCCTGGGTCACCCCTGGAACCCTTTTTAAAAATTGGTGTTACGTTGGCGACCCTCCAATCTTCAGGTATTACAGATGATTTTAATGAAAGTTCACAGATTACCAATAGCAGGTCTGCAATCTCATATTTCAGTTCTTTCAACACTCTGGGATGTATACCATCCGGTCCAGGTGATTTGCTACTATTCAGTTTATCAAATAGTTGTAATATATCTTCCCGGTGTAGCGATATTTCTCTCAATTCCTCTGCAGTATCACCTTTAAACACCACTTCAGTCTTGGGTAACATCCCTACATCTTCCTCAGTAAAGACCGAAGCAAAGAATTCATTCAGCCTCTCTGCTATAGCCTTGTTTCCTCTTACTGCCCCTTTTACCCCTCCATCATCTAATGGTCCAATTGACTCTCTCACAGGCCTTTTGCTACGAATGTACTTGAAAAAGTCTTTATTTCGTGTTTTTGCTTCTGTAGCAAGTTTCTTCTCAAATTCCCGCTTTGCCTGCCTTATCAATGCTTTGCATTTAACTTGCCAGTGCTTGTGCTCTTTCCAGTTTTCATCATTTGGCTCTTTTTTCCATTTCCTGAAGGTTGCTTTTTTGGCAGCAACAGCCTCTCTGACCTCACCTTTAAACCATGCTGGCAGTTTTTTGGACTTTCTTCCACTTTTCTTAATGCGTGGAATACAGCTGGTCTGGGCTTCGAGGATAGTATTTTTAAATAACACCCAAGCTTGCTGTAAGTCTTTAACCTTTGGAACGCTCCTTTTAGTTTTTTCCTAACTATATTCCTCATTCTATCATAGTCTCCCTTTTGAAAGTTAAAAGGTAGTACTGTGGATGCCTTTACTATCTGTCCTCCACTAATTAAATCAAACATGATCAAACTATGATCACTATTGCCAAGTGGTCCCAACACCCTTATTTCTTGCACCAGATCTGGCGTTCCACTAAGGACTAGGTCCAGTATGGCTTCCCCTCTGGTCGGTTCATGAACCAGCTGCTCCAAGAAGCAGTCATTTAATCCATCTAGAAACTTTATCTCTTTAGCTTGTCCTGCTGTGACACTGACCCAGTCGATACCGGGGTAATTGAAATCACCCATTATTACTACTGTGTTGTGACTTTTGTTAGCTTCCTTGATTTCTTTGAGCATTTCATCATCCATTTGTTCATTCTGGCCAGGTGGTCGATAGTATACTCCAACTGCCATCACCTTCCCCTTTATAAATGGAATTTCAATCCATAGAGATTCTACAGAAAATTTTGTTCCCTGCAAAACTTTAATCCTTTCTGACTCAATGCCCTCTCTAACATAGAGCGCAACCCCTCCACCAATTTGATCAGCTCTATCATTACGATATAGTGTGTATCCAGGTATCACAGTGTCCCACTGGTTATCCTCCTTCCACCATGTCTCTGAGAGTGCAATCATATCTAACCTCTCATTTAGTGCTATATATTCTAACTGTCCCATCTTATTGTTTAGACTTCTAGCATTGGCATACAAGCATTTTAGAGACTGTATTTTATTCATATTAATCTGGCTATTGGTAGGCAGGGGTAATTTGGAATCTTTATGCTCTGTCTGCTCCTTACTCAAGGGCATTTGGGCTACTATACTCCCTTTTGGAACCTCACTGCTTTTGGTAGTATCCTTCAAGGATACCTTTGTCTGAACCATGCACTCCTGGGTGACTGTCGGCTTTCCCCTATTTTCTAGTTTAAAAGCTTCTCTATCTCTTTTTTAAAGGTTAATGCCAGCAGTCTGGTCCCATCCTGATTAAGGTGAAGCCCATCCCTTCGGAAGAGCCCCCCCTTTCCCCAGAATGTTCCCCAGTTCCTAACAAATCCAAAACCCTCATCCTTGCACCATTGTCTCATCCACGCATTGAGACTCCGGAGCTCTGCCTGTCTTTTGGGTCCTGCACGTGGAACAGGAAGCATTTCGGAGAACGCTATCCCCTACACAATGTAACGGGTACAAGGGTTAGGCACCATCAGAGAGGTGAAGGTGGCCGTAGTACCAAAATTACCAGAAGAGGTTGTACTGGGGAAGGATTGGCCTCCCTTTTATGAACTACTGGGAAAAGACTTTGGTACCAAGTTAGGCTTAGTATCCACTCGCTCTCAAGCGGGACCCTCTGGGAGGGGAGAAGAGTCAGCAGAAAACACTGAGGAACCTGAAGGGGAGGAAAATTCCCAAAGGGAGGAGCCAGACGAGGAAGGGCTAGCTATTCTCCCTAAACATGAGGATTTAATACATCCCCCTGTTAAAGAAGGGAAAAAGGATACACCCAGGAAACGTAGGGAGAGATACTCTAGGACCCGGGGGAGGGCCGAGCTAGAAGGTGCTGTAGGGTTGCCCTGGGTACCGGCAGAGGTAGTCAAACAATTTCCATCATTCCCCATGGAGCAGAGAGCTGACCCAGCTCTTAAAAGGGCGTTCGAGTGGGCTGAGGAAACTAGACAGACCCTACCACGATTTTTCCTGGAAAATGATCTCTTATATAGAGAGTGTGTAAACCTCCACAATGATGCCATACGCAAGCAGCTAGTTGTACCCGTGACATTTAAAGCTAGTGTGTTAAGATTAGCCCATGACCACCCAGTGGGGTGTCACAAGGAGATCCAGGGGATGCTGGACCAAATCTTAGCCAGATTTTATTGGCCCGGGGTCTTTAAGGAGACACGGCAGTATTGCGAGGCATGCCCTAGCTGACAAAGAGTGACAGCTATAAGGCCTAAGGAAGTACCCATGGTGCCAACTCCCACTATAGTGGCTCCCATAAGCCGAATGGGAGTTGACATAATAGGACCTCTGGTGAAGACACCGAGGGGTTTTAAGTATATCTTGGTCATAGTTGACCATGCCACGCGGTTTCCTTGGGCCATCCCCTTGAGAAACACATCTGCGAGAGTACTGGCCTTAAAGCTAATCAAACTTTTCTGCGAGGTAGGTTTTCCCAGAGAAGTACTAACTGATCAGGGCAGTAACTTCCTATCTAAACATCTAGCTATGGTCTGGGAAGCCTTCGGCATCCGCCATATACGGACATCAGCATACCATCCACAGTCTAACGGGCTCGTGGAGCGTATGAATCAGTCTATTAAACAACTGCTACGCAGAGGTTTGAAGGCAGGGGAAATGACTGAATGGGATACGTTGCTCCCATTCACGCTATATGCATGCAGGGAGCGCATGCAGGCGTCCCTGGGGGCATCTCCCTATGAGTTGCTGTTCGGCCGCGCTCCAAGAGGAATCTTGGACATCCTACAGGAGCAATGGGTAGAGCCGAACATGCAAGAGATTGGGGTGCCCCAATTTCTGAAAGAGTTAAGACAACGCCTAGAGAGGACATCCAAGGCCTCTATAGAGAATCTACAGGCCAGCAAACGTAAGCAAAAACAGTATTACAATAAGGGCACTAGACCGAGGCAGCTAAGCATAGGGGACAAGGTACTTATCCAAGTATCCGATTCCGGACCGAAATTCGAGTCCAGGTGGAAGGGCTCTGGTACAGTGGTAGACAGGGTTGGCCCAGTGTCCTATCGGGTGGAAAACGAGAGGGGCCACCAACAGGTCTATCATGTAAATGTACTAAAGCTGTGGAAGGACAGGTCTGCCACTGCCAGCCTGGCTACTGTAGTACACCGATATAGGTCCCATACTGTAGTACGCCGAGGTAGGTCCCATAAGGAAATTCCGGGCTGTCAGGAAAAATCTGCAGCCCGTAATATTTTAAGGGGGGGGGGATCTGTCATGGCGCAAGGCAAATAGTACCGATGGAAACAGAAGAAAATGTGCAGAGCAGTTTTAAAATAGGCAGCTCAAAGCACATGGCTAGGGGTTGCTATAAGCAACCAACCAAAACAATAGCACCGGGTGTAGGTAAACGCCCCAGAAAAGCATTACCTCATGGCTCATTAGAAGAGCAGGAACAGCTGCAGGGACTTGAGCTGATGAGGGACTCAAAGAATGACGCACTTAAAATAGAGTCAGTCTTGAGCAAGGAGAGAACCAGGATGCACGGGAAGGAGAGAACCAGGAAGTACGGGAAAGGAAAGAGCAGAACACATGAGAACCAGCATACATACCTGAGTGCTTCAGACGGGGATTCCAGCAGCACCTCAGAGGAGTTTGCCCAAGAAGGAATACCCAAGGTTAGTGCCAGAGAGTTGGGCTGCACTGAACCAGAGTCCGGTTGGGGACGCAGAGGGACTCCTGTCAGCAAACGAAGAGAAGCTGTGAGAGGGACTTCCCACGAGAGCAGGTACCTGGGGAATAGAAGCTCTTATCCAAAGGAGATTCCTGGGCTCAAAGAAACACGTCCTGGGAAGGGAAGTGAAAGGCTTTCGAGGGAGAAAGACTGTTTTCAGTTTCCCAGCCACAAACGTTCGGGCAGAGGTCAGCCTGAAGAAAGGCCAATTCCCTGGAATAGAGGGGCACTTGATTTTACATACGCTGGTTCTGAGGTGTATGGCCCTCTAGAGAGAAAATCCACATTGCATGGTAACTTTCCATTCCTCTCTAATAGTGAGGAGAAGAGAAGCCCTTACCAGAAAGAGGAGGGATTTCTAAATACCGGTGTGAGTTACAGGCCCATAGAAGAAAATTGCAGGGAAGCTCATGAGGCTATGGACTGCGATTTCTGTGGGGAAAACTCAGAGGATTTCCAGATGGACTGTACTCTTGTGTTCGCAGATAATGTGACCTCTTTCTGTTGAAGCGTGCAAAAGGGAAATCTGTTTAAAGGAACAGATTTCAATCTATAGTACAAAGTTTGTTTTGCACCTTTTTGTTTTGCCTTAAAGCTGAAAAGAAGCATTTCATTTGTCATTTTGTAGTTCCCTTTTGTGTTATGCCAGAAGCATGGTTTAATTTCCTTTGTGATTCCTGACTGCAGAAGTTCTCCCGGGAAGGGAAATAAATACCTCTTTCTCAGCCTAGCTACTCGTCCACGACTACACTCTTTTTATTGAATAGCTAGTGGGACTTCAACTCCCAGGGGGCACTACTAGTCCCTGCTACTTTAGAAGAGGCCTCACTGAAACCCCAGGCCCTCTGCCTTCGGGGGTAAGTAGGTGGGTGACAATATCTATGCACCACCCCCATGGTATGCAGATGTATCTCATGCATATTCATGAGGGACAGCATGAAAACCCGAACAGTGTTTTGCACACCAGGAATGGAGTTGGGAACCTCTGCCGTAAAGCAGCAGCCAACGGGGCAGACACACCCACACCCACAGGCTCCATTAGCCAATGCCTCCTGGAGAGGCAGGACATTGGGCCCTGCGTGCATCTCCCAATACTAGCACTTGCATACCTTAGCAATGCCACCCTACACCTGGGAATACGGTACACAGCTATCAAACGTTTGCTATGATTACTGACAGATAGCAATTCCTACGTTAAGCACAGTTTGCTGATTGAGCTCCATCATAGCAACCTTTCTGATGTCTGTGGAATGTGCTTCAGGTCTGGTCTCTGACAGTGTTTACCACCCTGGGAAGTGACCCCCAACAGTATTGCGTACCATATCCATACCTGCACTGTGCCCAGGACTGGTGTGGTGGCCAGGGCTGCTAAACACCTCTATAGTAGCACAATGCTGGCATAGGTGTGGGAGTGTGTGTCTGTCTATCCAGTGTGTGGTGGCTGCAAACACCCTCCACAGCCCACACTGCCAGCACTGTTGCCAGTATTGGCCTGCCAGTGTGCATAATGAGGAGCAAGGTACCATGGGTATAGCCCGGACAGGGTGGCCTGGCCAGGATGCATCTGCACAGGGCATGGGGCACTGGCTGGGACATTGTAGTGCCAGGCCACCACCTGCACAGACAGGGTGGCCACAGCATGTTCCGCTGGGAGATCACTCTCACCATGACTGAGCAGTGACCACAGCATGGCTAGGCTCCCCCATAATGCTATATAGTATTTCTTTCATGTGATATTTATGGGTTCCCTTTTGGGGCCCAGTCACTGACTTATCTGCTTGGTGTGTATGCTGACATCCCAGTTCTGGGTGCACGCATTTCCACCAGGAACATGCACTATGGACTAGCTAGCAGACTGTCTGCAGCTGGTATGTGTTTTGATGGAACGATTTGCAGGGTGCAGCGGCTGAAAGCTTGCTGCAGGAGAATATCAGATAGTGGTGGGGGACAGCTCAGCATATCCAGGCCTAATGTCTGTCTGCTATTGCATTATGGATGTGTACAGAGCTGCATTGACTTCTGTGTAGGGTGTCTGTTCCCCAGCAGGACTGGGGTTGATGGTCCTCTCTACTGCCACCATTGCAGGGAGGTAGAATGTGGATCTGTTGGTGGGAGACCTGTTTACCCCCTCAGCCCTGGAGGAGGAGGAGGAGGGTGGCGGTACATAATCCTCCTAGGGGTCCATAGGGGCTAAACCTGACTGAGACATACAGATATATCCAAGGTGTGTCTGCAGAAACTACCTATCTCACACATTAGCACTGCTGGGGACCTGGTGCTGGGCACCCCACCTCACCCTCAGGTTGAGTGCAGTATCTGCACAATGTGACGGTGTGTAGCTACTCTGTGCCAGTACCACACACGGTCAGTTCCCCCTACCAGGCCGAGGTGTTGTGGGGTGCATACCCCATCTTGTGATCATCTGTAGACTGCTGATTTGCATGTGCAGTGCATCATGGATATGGGTGGGTTAACCCTATCCTGGTGACCACAGCAGACTGTTTGTGTGGTGACGTGCAGTCCTTCTGCAGCCAGCCAGAAGTTTGCTAGCAGCTATGGAGCTGTAGCCCACTGGTTATTTCACTACTTGTAGAGCCAGAGGTCATGGGTTCAAACCCACAGTAGGGGTTATTTGATAGGGCTGTCCAAAGCATTGTCTTTTTTTAATGTACATTAGTGCTGCCTGCAAAACACCCTCAGGGTACTGTAACCATAAGGTGCCTCAGAAGGCGCCCTATAAGGCGCCTTATAGGGCACCCTATAAAGCGCCTTCTGAGGCACCTTATGGTTACAGTCCGTATAAGGTGCCTTATAAGGTGTCCTATGGAGCGCCTTATCGGGTGCCCTATAGGGGGCATTATAGGGTGCCGTGGCAGACAGTGCACTTTATAATGTGCCCTTTGGGGTGCCTTATAGGGTGCCTTATGCGGCACCTTAGGTTACAGCACGTGAGGGTGTGTTTGCTGGCAGCAATAAATAAAATACAAAAAAAATGCCTCAGGAAACAATGCTTACATGTCACAGCTGATGCCTCAGCCAGCCTTACGCATTAGGTACCCTGGGGGATCGAACTCATGACCCCTGTATCATCAGTCAGTGTATTAACCATTGTGCTACACTTCTGTTTCGATGTTTGGATGTCTGTGCGCCTACTTAAGATTACCGTGCGGTAACGCGCTTAGCGGCGCTTCGCACGATCATGTGCGCAGCAGCGCGCATTATCGCGTGATACTCCCATTTTGCTGCTTTAAGACTGAAACGCCCACTCCTTTTATAGCAGCCTGCACACTATCGCCAGGCGCACATTAAGACGGTTTAGTAAACATACCCCTAAGTGTTCCCACTGGCACTCCTTGTGACCTTGGGCAAATCACTTTACCCTCCATTGCCTCAGAAGAAAAAGCCTGGCAATATACTTCCGGTGATACATTTCCAAGAAAACCCAGAGGCAGCTGGGTTGTTAGGAGTCAGCACTGACTTGACAGCACAAAAAAAAATGATCATGTACTGGAGGAAGGGGAAATTGTGAGGCCACACTGAATAACAAAGAACAATATTGGATTTTTACGTTGGACACTATGGGCCCGATACAGCCCAGTAAACCATGTAAATGCCTGACATGGTTAGTGCCATTGAATATCCCCATCTATGTTCCCTGCGCACCCTGATGCTATCCGGAGGCGTGTTGGGGGCGTTCCGGGATGGAACGGAGGCGGGGAATATGCGCTAATATTGCAACGCTACCCAATTAGTGATCTGTGGTTAAAACTAAGCCAGCTTTTGGCTCGCCTAGTTTTAGCCATGGATGCTAAATGGGTAGCAGTGCAATATCGCCACTACCCGGTTAATCTCTGCGGCGATTTTCTCTGGGCACCAAAACCAGATATTCAATGCTGTCACCATGGCACTGAATAGCCTGCCTAGTAGAATATTGAGACCTATAAATCCTAAGGGTTTAAACCAGCAAGCAGACTGGTATACCTTGGTGTAACTCACTCATTTTTAGAGGGATTTGGAAGCAACAACACATTGCAAATCATGAAATAGGCTGATATGTGATTCTAGAATGACTGGCCAATCTAGTTGAAGAGGTGCAACATGTGATTTTTTTAAAAAACACCGTGGCCATTTTTTTGAAGTCTGAATCACTCAAGTTGGAAGAATTGTTGTTGTTAAGTGCCATCGAGTCAGAGTCAACTCATGGCAACCCTCTGGATAGCTATCCTAAATTGTGTTCGGTCTTCAGTCAGGCGGCTCATTGTTGACAGATTGATACCCGTAGCTGCTGTTATTGTATCGATCCATCTCATTGCTGGCCTTCCTCTTTTGCATTGACCATCTATCTTGCCAAGCATAATGTCTTTCTCTAATGATCTCTCTCTTCGCATGATGTGTCCAAAGTATGAAAGTCGAAGTCTTGTCATCTGAGCTTCTAAAGAAAGCTTAGGTTTGATCTCCTCTAGTACCGACTGGTTTGTTCTTTGGGCAGTCCATGGTATACACAGTATTCGCCGACAGCACCATAATTCAAAGGCATCAATTTTCTTCCTATCTGTCTTTTTCACTGTCCAGCTTTCACATCCATATGATGTTATTGAAAATACCATGGCTTGAACAAGTTGAATCTTTGTATGGAGAGAGACATCTCTGCTCTTGAGAATCTTATCTAGTTCTTTCATAGCCATTCTGCCAAGAGCAATGCGTCATCTGATTTCTTGACTGCTTGTTGCTTCTTTATTGATAGTTGATCCAAGTAGATTAAAGTTGTTTACGATTTCAATTTCTTCTCCTTCAACGATGAAACTGTTGATTATGCCAGTTGTCATGATCTTTGTCTTCTTTACATTAAGGTGCAGGCCCATTTTGAGACTATGTTCTTTGATTGTGAGAAGCAAATGTTTCAGATCATCTTCACTTTCAGCCAGTAATGTGGTATCATTAGCATAGCGAAGGTTGTTGATGAGTCTTCCACCATTCTTCACACCTCTGTTGTCTTCATACAATCCTGCTTCTCTGATGATTTGTTCTGCATATAAATTAAACAGGTAGGGGGAAAGTATGCAGCGTTGTCTTACACCTTTGCTTATTTTAAACCATTCTGTTTCTCCTTGTTCCGTTCGAACTGTTGCTTCTTGATCAATGTACAGATTGCGCAAGAGAACGATCAGGTGTTCTGGTATACCCATGCTTCTTAATGTGGCCAGAGGTTCTCATGGTTTACACAGTCAAAAGCCTTGCTATAGTCGATAAAGCACAAATAGATATCCTTTTGGTATTCTTTAGTCTTTTCAAGGATCCATCTCACATCCGCAATGATGTCTCTCGTTCCTCGCCCTTTCCTGAACCCTGCTTGCACTTCAGGTAGTTCTTGTTCCAGGTATGGTTGTAGTCTCTTTTGAATAATCTTCAGTAGAATCTTGCTGGCATGTGGGATCAGAGCGATTGTGCGATAATTTCCACAGTCAGTTGGATCACCTTTCTTTAGTATTGGTATAAGCACAGATCTTTTCCAGTCAGTTGGCCATGATGTTGTCTTCCATATTTCTTGGCAGAGCCTTGTGAGTATGGTAACAGCTGCATCAGATTGCTGCAATACTTCTATGGGAATGCTATCAATGCCTGGTGCTTTGTTCTTTGATAAGGCTTTCAATGCTGCTTCAACTTCTTCTTTCATCACCAATGGTTCCCGATCATAAGGTACAGGTTGAAAGGGCTGTTGGTCCACTTGATCTTTATCATATAAAAACTCTGTATATTCCTTCCACCTTTTCTTGATCTTTTAATGTTTTAATGCCAGTAAAGGAAAGCTGTGGACATTCTATACACAGATAAGATTGAGAGAGAATCATAAATCATGTTCCCCTGAAGCAGAATAATCAAAAAGAAGGATTCTAAGAAATCCAGAAAGGCCCTAATCAAATATTCCAAAATCAAAAAACTCTCCAGTAGTTAAGGCTCCAACATTTTTCATGCTTTTCTCAGTGCCTGAAGCAGAATAAGGTATTCTATTCGAAACGTGACAGTCATGGTCAGCATTAATTAATTTTTGGACTTAATGATAGCAATTATAATTGTGATCATTCATCGCAAATTTGGTTTTAGAAACATAGAAACATGACCACAGAAAAAGACCACATGTCCTATCTAGTCTGAACTTCCATATCAACAACTACAACAGTCCCATTTTATCCTTTAGAGATCTTCTGTGTTTGTCCCATGCTTTTTTGAATTCAGTTACTGTCCTCATCTCTACCACCTACACTGGGAGACTATTCCACGGATCCACCACTCTTTCCGTAAAGAAATATTTCCGCAAATCACTCCTGAATCTATCCCCCTTCACCCTCATCCCATGTCCCCTCGTAGCAGAACTTGCTTTCAATTGAAAGAGGCTCTCCCCCTGAACATTTATGCCACAGAGATATTTAAACATCTCAATCATATCACCTCTATCCCGCCTTTCCTCTGAGGTGTACATATTAAGATCCTTAAGTCTGTCCTCATATGCTTTATAATGAAGACCACTAACCATTTTAGTAGCCACCCTCTGCACAGACTCCATCCTGTTCACATCCTTTTGAAGGTGCGGTCTCCAGAATTGCACACTATACTCCAAATGAGGTCGCATCAAAGACTTATACAGAGGCACTATGACCTCCTTTTTTTCTGCTAGCCATTTCTCTCCGTATGCACCCAAGCATCCTTCTAGCTTTTGCCATTGCCTTTTTTACCTGTTTAGCTACTTTAAGATCATCAGAAACAACCATGCCCAGGTCCCGCTCTTCCTTAGTGGACAAAAGTACTTCACCCCCTGTACTATATTGCTCTGTTGGATTGCTGCAGCCCAAATGCATGACCTTACATTTTTTAACATTAGCCCAGTGTGCTGGGCAAGGGTCATTTGGTGCTGTGGATGTGTTGATGGAGGCAATGGTGTCTTCTATCTCCTTGTTTGATATGGTTTTAAATTTGGATAGGGTGGCTGGTGGAGTTGGGTTGTGCTGAAGGATGCAGGATGTGCAGTTTGTGCTCTTGTAGCCAGGTAGCCCAGTGTACTGGGCAAGGGTCATTTGGTGCTGTGGATGTGTTGATGGAGGCAACTCTGACTACCTCCAATCAAAGATGATACTAACTGACAAGAGCACAAACTGCACATCCTGCATCCTTCAGCACAACCCAACTCCACCAGCCACCCTATCCAAATTTAAAACCATATCAAACAAGGAGATAGAAGACACCATTGCCTCCATCAACACATCCACAGCACCAAATGACCCTTGCCCAGCATACTGGATAAGAGAAATGCGACATGAACTAAGTCAGTTCATAGGAAAAATCCTCAACCAGTCACTCTCAACGGGATACTTTCCGCAAAAATTAAAAAACACATCCATCAGACCACTACTGAAAAATAATAAGTTGGACCCCTCAAAAGTAGAATCCTATAGACCGATATCAAGCATACCAATGCTTGCCAAAATAATTGAAAAGGTAGCACAACAACAAATCCAACATCACATTGACAAGGAAGCACCACTAGACCAATCCCAACACGGATTCAGGGAAGCTCATAGTGTGGAAACCCTCCTTACCACTCTCTTCAACACATTAATCTCAGGAATCGATAATGCTCGACAGGGCTTTATCCTCATATTCATGGATATTGCAGCTGCCTTTGATTCTGTGAGCCATCAGATACTTGTTGAGCGTCTTAAGGAAAAAGGAATAGAAGGCTCTGCCCTAAACTGGTGCAAATCTTATCTATCCAATAGATGGCAACATGTACGAACCTGTACCGCAACCTCTGAACCATTCATACAGAAACAAGGGGTACCCCAAAGATCTTCGCTCTCTGCACTGTTTCACATCTACATGCAGCCCATCTGCTCTCTAATACGTTCATTCAACGTCCACTGCCTAGCTTATGCAGACAATATCCTTCTATATATGCCATTTACAATTAAGCAGCCTGACTTCTCCCAATAACAAAATGTTTTGATACAATCGCGGATTGGTTACACACGCAAAACCTCCGGATCAATCACACCAAGACAGACGTCCTCTTCATCACGAAGAACCAAGACTTCATCCTCCCACCAACGTTAAAAGTCAAGAACATAAGAACATAAGATATGCCATACTGGGTCAGACCAAGGTCCATCAAGCCCAGTATTCTGTTTCCAACAGTGGCCAATCTAGGTCACATGTACCTAGCAGTTTCCCCAAGAGACACAAGTTCCACAATGCTTGTACTGGGTCAAGCATTGATATCTTCGGTCACTTCTTAATAATGGTTTATGGACCTTTCCTCCAGGAACTTGTCCAAACCTTTTTTAAACCCAGCTACACTAACAGCCTTTACTACATCCTCCGGTAACAAATTCCAGAGTTTGATTACACGTTGAGTGAAAAAATATTTTCTTTTATTAGTCTTAAATAGTTTACCCTGTAGCTTCATTGCATGTCCCCTAGTCTTTCTATATTCTGATAAGGTAAACAATCGATCTACATTTACCCGTTCCACTCCGTTCATTAATTTATAGACTTCTATCATATCTCCCCTCAGCCGTCTCTTTTCCAGGTTAAAGAGCCCTAACCTTTTTAGCCTTTCTTCATAGGAGTATCCTTCCATCCCCTTTACCATTTTGGTGGCTCTTCTCTGTACCTTTTCTAAAATCGCTATATCCTTTTTAAGATACGGCGACCAGAATTGCACACAATATTCAAGGTGCGGTCTCACCATGGAACGATATAGAGGCATTATAATATCTTTTGTTTTATTTTCCATTCCTTTCCTTATCATACCTAGCATTCTATTTGCTCTCTTGGCCGCCGCTGCACACTGGGCCAAGGGTTTTAACATGGTATCCACAATAATGCCTAAATCTTTTTCCTGGGTGGTGGTTCCTAATGTGGAACCTTGCATCGTGTAACCATAGTTTGGGTTGTTCTTCCCTAGGTGCATAACCTTGCACTTGTCCACATTAAATTTAATCTGCCATTTTGATGCCCAGTCTTCCAATTTATCAAGATCCTCTTGCAATTTTTCACAATCCTCTTGGGTTTTAACAACTTTAAATAGTTTTGTGTCATCTGCAAATTTGATAACCTCACTCGTTATTCCACTTTCCAGGTCATTTATGAATATGTCAAAAAGGAGCGGACCCAGCACAGATCCCTGGGGTACACCACTATTCACCTTTCTCCATTGGGACACAGAATTGACAACCAAATCCTCAATCCGCTACCTCGGGATCACTCTAGACCAGAGACTGGACATGAAAACACATATAAAAAACACGGTAAAAACAATATACCACAAAATACGGACTCTCCGTCATCTTCGATCACTATTGGACCCTAGCGACTTCCGAACAATTTACCAAGCATTGGTACTCCCACATTTCGACTACGCCAACATTATCTTATACGGGCTCCCAAAGGCAACACTACACCAACTCCAAATGGCAATGAACACTGCAGCAAGAGTACTAGTCGGGGTACCATGAACGAACCACATCACTCCAATTCTGATGAATCTGCACTGGCTGCCCATTCAGGCCAGACTTCTATACAAGATTCTAGTTACAACCTTCAAAGCCCTAAACAATCACCCTTCCTCATCCATTAAAGAGTTGATCCATTATACACACCCAAATAGAACCAAATGATCAGTAATGGTCAACACATTGATGATTCCTAAAGAAATGACCACCTGCACAATGACAACCTTTAACAGGGCTTTCTCGATCTGTGCTCCCTCAGCTTGCAATGCCCTTCCCACAGACATGCGTACAATTACTAGCCAATCCCAATTCCCGAAGGCCCTCAAGCATTACCTATTCCTGAGACACTACCCCGAATCCAACAACAGAATCCAAATAACATTAAACCACACTAAATATCCACATCATCCCAGCATAGAAAGGAATAGCCGGTTCAAGCTGGCCCATACTGAATAACATAGGGCCTCAACCCGATAGCTGTACAGCTGTACTGTAAATAATGTTGTAGATTTGTTACCCCCAGTTGAATCCAAGTTTTAACCCTTGTTCAATGTAAATACTCTGTGGCCCGTCCGCATAGTAATGTGTTTGTTTATTGTAAACTGCACTGATATGTAATAGCGCGGTATATAAGAGAAGTTAAATAAATTAATAAATAAATTAAATCCCAGCTGCCAGATTCTAGACCATCCTTCAAGCTTAGCTAGATCCCTCCTCATGTTATCTACACCTTCCTGGGTATCTACTCTATTGCAGATTTTGGTATCATCCGCAAAAAGGCAAACCTTACCCGACAGCCCTTCCGCTATATCACTAACAAAGATGTTAAAAAGAATTGGACCAAGGACAGATCCCTGGGGCACACCACTGGTAACATCCTTCTCCTCAGAGTGAGCCCCATTTACCCGTACTCTTTGTCGCCTCTCACCCAACCAATTTCTAACCCAAGCAGTAACTTTAAGGTCCATCCCTCGGGTGCTTAGTTTGTTTATAAGTCACGCCTGTGAGGAACAGTGTCAAAGGCTTTACTGAAATCTAAATACACCACATCTGAAGTCTGAATCACGGAGTGGAGGAATGGCCTAGTAGTTGGGGCAAGGTACTTCAGGCTGGAAGGTCAGGGGTTCAAACCCTCCTAGAGAACAGCAACCTTGGGCCAGAAGGACTGGGGTTTCTAGTCCCACAGGTGTTCCTTGTGGTCTTGGGCAAGCCGCTTTACCCTCTATAGCCCGTGTTCCCTGTAAAATAGTTATCTCCAAGTTATAATGCCCTGTTCAATGTAATTTCAGTTTGTTCAATGTAAACCACACTGATGCAGAATAGCGTGGTATGTAAGAGAATGCAAATAAATAAATAAATAAATCTAGGGCTCTCCCTCGGTCCAACTCCCTGGTCACCCAGTCAAAGAAATCAATCAGATTTGTCTGACAAGACCTGCCTCTGGTAAATCCATGCTGCCTCGGATCCTATAATCCGCTGGACTCCAGAAACCTCACTATTTTCTCTTTCAGCAGCATTTCCAATAATTTACTCACCACCGAAGTTAAACTAACCGGCCTGTAGTTTTCAACCATATCCTTACTTCCGCTTTTGTGTAAAGGCACCACATGAGCCTCTCTCCAGTCCTTTGGCACCACTCCCGACTCCAACGAGGCATTGAAAAGGTCAGTCAGTGGAGCTGCTAGAACGTCCCCAAGTTCCCTCAGTATTCTAGGGTGTATCCCATCCGGTCTCATCGCTTTGTCTACTTTAGGTTGAGCAAGTTTTTCACGAACACAGTCTTCTGAAAATTGTTCAAGATGTCCCTCGCTTCTGTGCCTGATTGTGCGTGTTTTCTGAGGTCCTACTCCTGGTACTTCATCTGTGAACACAGAACAGAAATATTTGTTAAGCAATTCCACTTTATCCTCATCAGCTTCTACATATTCCTCCCTTTCACCCTTGAGTCTGACAATACCACTATATATAATTCAAAATAAGTATCTTTGATCACAAAATATAATAAAATGGACTAATATGCTAAGAGCAGCTGATGATAACTGCTTTGAATTAAATAGTCCGACAAACACTATACCACTAAATAGGGAGCATTTTGTAAGCAGGATGTAGTGTTATTCATAAGTGATTTGATAATCCTGTAAGGATTCAAGTGTGAAGAATAACCATGTTCTGCCAATGTCCCAGGTTTTATACTATTTCCTTTTTTAATTGGTCTTGTTTTATTTGATTCTTTTATGTGTCCAATATGTGTGCATATATAGTCCAAAGCCATTTCACTGGCCACTTTTTTAGGAGATATTGAACATTAAGGGATTGAACTGCAAGGCTGCCAATAATGTTGATCACAATTGTACATGTAGGTGATAAGTGCCATTTGCACTAAGGTGAATGCTAATGGAGTTGGTTTTCAATCCTGACTGTGAAAGATGTAGAAGGTACTCAAGCAGAGTTTGTGAGGGACAGGAAAAAAAATCTAGGCCCTTACCATCATACCCCATTATTCTGGAGCAGAACTGAGGTGCATTCCCGTTGTGTGGGGTGGCGAAGAGATTGATCACAGGTGTGCCCCACATGCGAAATATCATCCAAGCCATGCCTAAGTCGGAATCATTTGTGAAGTTATAGTACACAACTCAGTTTGTCTGCCAAAATATTGTCCTTGCCTACCAGGTAGGTGGCCCTGAGAGTTATCCCATGAGGGATGGCCTAGTTCCACATCCTGACAGTTTCCTAACACAGAAGGTAGGATACTGTTCATCCCTCCTTGATGACATGATGCATCACAACTTGAATGTTGGTTTGCATACAATTATTTTCTTAGTCAAATAATCACTGAAAACTTTCAGAGCATTATAAACTACTCTTAATTCCAGAAAATGTATCTGATGAAGTTTCTCCTGGGGAGACCATAATCCTGGAATGTGAAAGTTATCTACATGGGTTCCCTGGATCAGTTTGGACTCGTCTGTCATAAGTGCAATTTGAAATGGAGAAATTTGGAAGGGGATGCCTTTTGCCAAACAGCGAAGTTACTCACCTTAACAGGTGTTCTCCAGGGACAGCAAGAATCAGTCCTCACATATGGGTGACATCGGCACCGATGGAGCCCACGTGGAGCATTTCCCCAGCTTTCAAAGAAAGCCTTTAGGAATGTCACCATGCATGCGTGGTCCCCTTTCCACCCAAGGGTGCCGTCTTCATCAGTCAGATGACATAGCTCAGGCAAGGTTAAAAAAATTACCAAAAAGAGAGGGCAACTCCAAGGGGAGGTGGGTGGGTTGTGAGGACTGATTCCTGCTGTCCCTGGAGAACAACTGTTACAGGTGAGTAATTACGCTTTCTCCAGGAACAAGCAGAAAGTCAGTTCTCACATATGGGAATCCCGAACTACAGGCTACCGAGGACCCATAGAAAAGGTGCCATGGCGAGCCATGAGCAGACACAGGTAACCAAAGACAGCCCGAGTACCCCGGGTCCCCGGAAGATCACACTCCCGGTAGCTGCAGAAGAAGGGTCGGAGGGCTGGAGCTGCCTAAACCTCAAACAGATTACGGAGTACGGCCTGGCCAAAGGCACTGTCTCAACAGGACTTCCTCTCCAGGCAGTAATGCGTCGCAATGGTGTTAGCTGAGGACCAGGTTGCGGCTTGGCAGATGTGCCACCAACGCTGCCCTCACATGAACACCGTGCACTGTGACTCGGTGGTCCAGCAGTAGCCCAGCCTGAGCCTGGGCGAAGGTGATGCAATTCGCCACCCAGACGGAGAGGGTCCGCTTGGTGACCACGAGCTGCAAATGGGCAGTGTCGTAGGAGACGAAGAGCCGCTCGGACCTGCAGTGGGCCTGCGTGCACTGCAGGTAGAAGGAGAGAGCCCTCCTACAGTCGAGGGTGTGGAGGATTGTCGATGCCCGGTTGGCATGGGGCTTTGGAAAGAAGGTCGGCAGCACTATCTCCTGATTGAGGTGGAAACTCGAGACAATCTTCGGGAGAAACTTAGGGTGCGTTCAGAGAACTACCCTGTTCCTGCAGAATCTCATGTAGGGAGCATCGGCCATCAGGGCCTGAAGCTCACTGACCCTCCGGGCCAAGGTGAGGGCCACCAGAAAAACCATCTTACAAGAAAGGTGCTGAAGCGAGCAGGACGCCATCGGCTCGAAGGGAGGCTGGGTTAGCTGCGTGAGGACGACATTGAGATCCCACTCTGCCAGAGTTGGTTGGATGGGGGGCCAGGAAAGAAGCAGTCTGCGCATGAAGCGAGAAACCAGAGGCTGGCCTGAGAGGGGTCTGCCCTCGACTGGGTGGTGGTTGGCTGAGATCGCGCTCAGGTGGATTCTGACTGAGTTGGACTTCAGTCCCGCCTGCGAGAGATGGAGTAGGTACTGCATGATCAAGCAGGTGGGGCAAAAGAACGGGTCGGCCTGTACCCCCAAGCCCCATACTGAAAACCAATGCCATTTAAAGGCATAAGCCCTCCTAGTCGAGTTCTTGCGCAATATGTGCTCAACCGGGAGATGAAGAGGGGCTAGTGCGACCCGCTCAGCTGCCAAGCCGTGAGGGATAGGGACCTCAGGTTCGGGTGAAGCAGGAGACCTTCCTCCTGTGTCAACAAGCCTGGTGTGCTGCTGAGGGGAACCGGAGGCTCTGATGAAAGGCGAAGCGGCAGCAGGAACCAGGGCTGCCGAGGCCACCATGGGGCCATGAAAATCACTGAGGCCATGTTCTGCTGTATCTTGAGGAGAGCTTGCGCTATGAGCAGGGTGCATCCACAACAGCAGGAAGGCATTGGAGGCCTCTCTGCTTGGGTGGGGAACTTGGCCGCAGATCCAAGGGAGCTGCGATTTCGTAGGGCTGGCAAAAAGGTCCAGGACCGGAGTCCCCCAGTGCCAGAATAGCTACTGCGCCATCTGAGGGCAGAGGCACCACTCGTGTGGCTGGAGGATCCGACTCAGTCTGTCCGCCAGAACGTTGTCCTGACCTGGGAGATAGGTGGCCCGAAGGACCATGTCTCTGGGCAGAGGCTGTAAGAGCCGGTGCCCCCCTGTTTGTTGATATAGAACATTGCCACCTGGTTGTCCATCTGGACAAGCACCGCCCGATGGTGAATGCGGTGCCTGAGCACCCAGAGGGCAAGAAGGACCGCCCGGAGCTCGAGGAAGTTGATCAGCAGTCGGGACTCCTTGAGGGACCACGTCCCCTGCGTATGGAGCTCACCGCAGTGTGCTCCCCAGCCCACTAGAGAGGCATCCATTGTCAAAACCACATCGTGCTGTGGAGCCTGGAACAGCATGCTTCGAAGCAGATTCCGGGTGTTCCGCCACCAGTCGAGGGACTGGGGCAGCTGGGGAGTGACTAAGATGGCGTCTCGGAGATGATCCATCGCCTAAGCGCACAGAGTATGAAGGCACCACTGCGCCGCTCGCATAAGCAGATGGCTGTCAGGGACAACGTGGACTGCCAAGGCCATATGGCCGAGAAGATGGAGCATCACCCGGGCAGAAACTGTGTTGAAGCGCTGAATCACAGAGGCCAGAGCCATGAGGCAGTCTGCCCTGTCCTAGGGAAGGAAGGCTGTCACCTGCTGAGTGTCGAGGCATGCACCGATGAACTCCATGGATTGAATCGGAGTGAGGTGGGACTTTGGGTAATTCACCACAAAGCCGAGGTGCTTGAGGAGATGGATGGTGCGGGCTACAGCCTGCCATGCTTCGTTGGCCATCTCCCCTATAATGAGCCAGTCATCTAGGTAAGGGTAGATGAAGGTGCCCTGTAACTGAAGGCGGGCTGTGGCTACCGCAAGGCACTTGGTGAACACTTGCGGAGCAGACGCGAGGCCGAAGGGAAGCACCCTGTATTGGTAGTGGTTCCCTTGTACTCTGAAGTGCAAGTATTTTCTGTATTTCAGGTGGACGAGGATGTGAGTGTACACATCCCAAAGGTCCAAGGAGCATAGCCAGTCACCCTGCTGGAGGAAGGGCAGCAAGGCGCCAAGGGAGAGCATTTTGAACTCTCCTGCACCAGGTATTGTTGAGATTTCCTAAATTGAGGATGGATCGGAACCCGCCTGTCCGCTTTGGCATGAGGAAGTAATGGGAGTAGAACCTGTGACCTCTGAGGTGCAGCGGGACTTCTTCCACTGCTCGCTTCTCGAGGAGGTTGGCACGCTCCTGCACCAAAAAGACCTGGTGCTTGGGGAGCCGAGGGGGCTCCACGGGGCAGAAGCATGGAGGAAGCCAGTCCAGATGAAGGAGGTAACCCTCCTGGATGACCTGGAGCACCCAGGTGTCTAAGGTGACAGACTCCCATCGGGGAGCAAAGTGGACTAGGAGTCCTCCCACCAGTAGCTGGGTCGCCGAAGGGTGAGCGGCTTTGCATCTGGCATCAAAAGCCCAGGACTGACTGGGCCGGTGCCTGGGTCTAGCTTTTGGGGCTCTTTGGCTTACGTAGACCTTGGTGGCCACTCTTGCTCTGTCCACCTTGGGGCAGAGCCGGCACCGGAGCGTAAGGTGGGTAGCCCCGATAGGGGAGATTCTTCCTCAGAAAGAAAGACTTTTTGTCCTGTTGCTTATTCCATGGGAGGGAAGAAGTCTTCCGGGAGAGACGGCTGCAGGTTATATACTCCATCTCTATCTCCACTGCTTTGTCCTCCATCGGTTTGTTCGCCCAGGCACGGTACATCGAGCAGCTTTCCCTGGACCTATTGTTCGAGGTCCGAGGACTGGAGCCAGGCCTGCCACCTGGCCCCATTACCCGCAGCTGCTACCTGAGTAGAGGATTCAAAGCTGTCGTATGCAGTGAGAGAAAGGTACTTTGAACACTCCCCCACTGATTTCAGGAGAGACTGGAAATGGTGGAGGCAAATTCTACTACCACTGAGGTATGGGGGAGCTGGACCTACTGGAAGCTGGGCCCATGCTGGACCCTGTAAATGGTGTCCAGGCACTTGCTGACAATGGGGATAGATGCCAGTGTCTCCCACATGTGGAGGAGCAGCTGGGTCAGAATGGGTGGGACTGGAACCATGAGGGATTCCCTCGGCGGGGCCTCATATTATAAAATATTGAGTTCCTCCACACGGGGCTCCTCCTCGGAATGTGTAGAGAGCGCCAGGGCTCGAGCCATGTCCCACACAAACTCCAGAAAGGAGGTATCCTCGGAAGGCGACCGCCAATCCTGAGCGGGTGGGGAAGGATCTGAGGGGAGGTCCCGATGAGCCTGGGATTCAGGGGAAGTATCCCTGTTGGACTCCCAGCCCGAAATCTCTGAGGGAGACTCGGAGCTAGGCTGCTCGAGCAGAATCCATGGAGCACACTGGGCTCTCGAGGCCAAAGCCTCTCTGGAGCCGGAGGCGCTGGCTTGGGAAGATCTTGCACCCGAGGACTGGGATGGAGATCGAGACCTCTGCCGAGATCCCTCACGAGGCCCCTAGCTCTTGGGGGTTGTCATGGCAGTCTGGGGAGCCAAGACAGTCGTCGCCCTCAAGGTCTCAGGGCACGTGCCAGGGGGGCCTGGCACCAGTGCCTGCTGGGCAGCAGGGAAGGCAGAAAAGCTTGGGTTCCAGTGCCAGCATTCGGGCCTCCCACTCTGGAGTGGGTCCCTGCGACGCCGACACCGGGTTAACTGGGTCAGGCGTCGAGGAGAAGAGGGGGTCCTCGCTGAGACAACCCTCAGGAGACCGGGTGCCATCGCCGAAGGCCTCCATATCTGTACAAGTTATCTTTCAGGGCCACTCCTTCTCCAACTCCAGGGACTGCCGAGGAGGGCTAAGGGACCAAGCGCGAGAATGCTCACGCTTGTCCGGAACCCCTGACAGGGTCCTTGAGGCCTTCTTCTTCTTCTGCTCCCTTTCAGGGGACCCTTGCTCAGAGTGGCGCCAGGGCCACGGAACAGCCACGCGGGAACTCAGAGGCGGAGGGGCGGTGGAGCGGGAAGCTACTGGGGACAGTCTCTGCTTACAGCTCTGGATGGCCTTGGAGGACAACTTTTTACAAAGGGAACAGAGCTCCAGGTTATGGTCCGCTCCCTGATACCTGCAACAACAGTCATGGGTGTCTGTGTTGGATATGTTTTTGAAACATCTGTCACACTTTTTGAACCCAGAGGCCATGTTTGCAAAAAGGATTCGGCCAGAGGTTGAAAAGGGTGTGAAACGCGCTGGAGGCAAACTCATGCAGAAAAAAGAGGAAAAGAAAAAAATAACAAAGTCCTGGGGTCCGCTGCCAAAGCAGAAGCACTGGGGAGAGCAGGAAGAGGACCGGGAAAACAGAATAGAAGACAATATGAAAAACCTTTTTCCGAGGTACAGGGACGTGCGTCCAAAGGGCTTTGCGGAAAAAGGGAGATTGATCAAGATGGCACCCTTGTTCGGGAAGGGGACCACGCATGTGTGGTGGCATTTCCAAAGGCTTTCTTTGAAAGCTACGGAAATACTCCGCGTGGGCTCGATCGGTGCCGACGTCACCCATATGTGAGGACTGACTTCCTGCCACTGTTCCCTCTAAGCTGTGCGCGTGTGCACGCGCACACACCTCGCCAAGCGAGCGCACATACTTTACAACAGAGCGCACAAAAATTACAGCTCTGATTCTGATAGAAAACAACACAGACGTCTTAAAATTTAAAAGTTATGATTGTAATTACTAGAAATTTCCCGCTTCATTTAGTAATCGTCTATTTTCATTTAATTTGATTAAAATCAATGTGGTGTACATACTGTATTCTGACGTGTAGTCAAATTTTAAAGTATATAACTCCGAGTGTCGTTATGTGGCGCACAAAAATTTAACCTTCCTTCAAAAGCTGCACACAGCTGATATTTTATGCGCACACAGCCTACAGAAAATTAGAGGGAACATTGCTTCCTGCTTGCTCCTGGAGAATGGATTGTATCGCCCATCAGCAGAGTCCAGGAGAGGACTGGTGACAAAGATAACGTCTCGGAATCTTTGAGTGTTCTCTTTGTGCTCAAAGTCCATTGAGCATTTCTCATTTGAGATGTGCTATGGGAGACATGTGTACCATAGAGGCCATGTGACCCAACATCCTTAACATGCTCTATGCCAATGCCTGCTGGCTCTTTTGAATTTCCTCCATCATAGATACCAGAGTGGTGATCCTTTCCTGTGAACAAAAGACTGAGTTGTGTCTAGCAGAGTTCCTATAAATTCTAATTTTGCTGACAGACTTAATTGAGATATGAGATAATTTAGATGAACTTTAGTAGCTTCAGTACATTGGTAATAGTGTGCATGGATCTTTTAAACTTGCTCCTGGGATATGTTCTTGATCAGCCAATCATCCAGACAGGGAAACATGTGTACTCGCAGTCTGCAAAGGTAAGCAGCTACTACAGCAAGATGTTTTGTGAATACCCAAAAAATGGATATAAAGCTAAAAGGCAGCACATGGTACTATTATGAATGTGAGACACTTCCAGTGCCTGGGATCTATCTCTACAGTATGTGATTGTAAGCATCCTTGAAATCTAGAGAGCATAACCACTCTCCTCTTTGGACATAGGGGATGGGAGTGCCCAAGGAAATCATCCTGAACATTTCTCAAACTAGATACTTGTTTAAAGTTCTTAGATCTCAGATGGGACATAATCCCCTTGACTTTTTTGCGATTTGAAATACATGGAGCCCGATTCAGGTAGGGGAATGTCCGGGCCGTCCAGACATCCCCGAGGAAGACGGGCCATTTAGGACTTGATTCTGGGCCATGGGAATAAAACGTTTCCACGGTGCACAGAATCTGCCCCGTGCATGGCCCAGCATGCCCATGCTGCCTGCAGGGACATCCTCCCTGCAGACACCCCTGACTCCCATGGCTTCATCCTGGATCAGGCAGCAGGGACACCCCCGCACCCAGCCCTGGTGGGGATCCCTGGGCCCGATTGCTGGGTTGGTGCGCTTATTCAACCTTCCATGTCCCCTTTGACTAGGCAGGACGTGCAGGGCAATGACCTGAATCGACCCTGTATGTCCTGCCGGGCTGGTCCACCCCCCTCTGCCCAGATCCTGCCCCCCGCCAACTCTCCCCATCCTGATGCTGAGGACATATGGGGAGAGCTGGAGGGGGAATCGGGCCTGGATAGCTTGCGGGGCTGCACATCCCAGAATCAGGCCCTTAAAGTAAAATTTATGCCTTTTTTCCCTTACTGAAATGGGTTTGACTTCATTGGTCTCTAAGAGAGAAGAGAGCTCCTTGGGAAGTATTTTTTGAAGTGAGAAGTTTGACCACGATTTTCTTGGTGAACAATTAGCTGGAACTTTGATTATTTTATTTATTTATTTTATCTAGATGCATCGTGGCTTCAATCCAACTGTCTTAAACTTAATCCTTCCAAGATGTATGCAATCTGGTTCATGGGCTCTTCCACACCTTCCTTGTTGCTCCTTCTCTTGGCGGTCTTGTCATACCCATTGTTCCAACACTGAAATATCTCGGAGTTACTCTTGACTCGTCCCTCTCTTTCCATACACACATTAACACAATTGTTCGGTGCTGCTTCCACACACTTCGTCAGATTTGCTCTGTCTGATCCTTTCTCTCATTTTCTTCTGTTACCACTCTACTTTTATCACTTGTCATCTCCAAACTTGACTATTGTAATATCACTTGTCTAGGTTTTCCCAATTATCAACTCAAATGTTTACAGTCTATACAGAATACCGCTATCCATTTACTTTATCATGCCACAAGATTTGACTACATTATCCCACTTCTCATTAAATCCCACTGGCTCCCTTTATGGTTACCGCACGCAATACAAACTACTTACTATCATCCACAGGACTCTCCACTCTGGAACACCAACCTATCTCTTTTTTCATCTTATTCCATACACCCCTGCTTGAGTCCGTACACGTGAATCGTCTGCACCTTACCTCCCTATCCCAGGCCCAGTTAGAAAGCATTCGTCATTCTACATTCTTTTTTCTAGGACTCGCCCTCTGGAATTCTCTGCCTAATGATATCTGTCTCAAGTCATCTTTTTCTGGATTCAAAGCAGCTTTAAAAACTCACTTATTTTTAAGGCATACAATCTTCCATCATAGTCCATTAGAATTCTGCACCCTCTCCCTCCGTGTCCCTCCTCTGTTTTTACCCTTTTTCCTATCCTATTAATATAATTTTAATGGCGATCCTTTTCCCATCAGCCTGCACATACAGGTCCCTGCCTGGCTAACTCAGTCAGGCTCCTGAATAGAGCCACGGTGCCATGGCATCCGGTTGCCATGGCACTGTGGCTCCATTCAAGAGCTGCGATCCCCAGCCGCCGACCACTTTCACCTTTCCCCACAGCCTGACCCCCCGATCTGGCCTTCCATGGCCAGAGTCGAGCTGTGGAGAATCTCCTGCACCCCCTCACCTTTTTGCTCCAGGCCGGGCCTCCCATCCCCTGACGTCTAGGGAGACTTATTCCATCTCCGAGGTGGAATAAGTCCCCCATCCAGTCTGCTGACCCCGGACGTACAGGGCTGTCTTCAGAATCTGCCTGCCCTAACTCTGCCTCTGCACCGCCCTCTCCAGCCCCTGTCTAAGCCTCCCCGTACAAACTCCTTGTTCATACAGGGAGACTTAGTCGGGGACGGCAAGGGGGACAAATAGACCTCAATAGGAATAACTGGGAAAAATAGGGGGGGCAGGGTTACGAGTAATCATTATAAGTGCATTGAAATAGCCACATCTTCACCTTCTTTTTTTTAATTTTTTATTGGAAGTTTCTGTTCTTATATCCAAGGGAAGTGAATTCCAAAGCACTGGAGCACAGTAGGAGAATCTTGACTATCTAATCCATTCATATCACAGTTTCCAATAGGAAGGGACAACTAAACGGTGTGCTTGAGAAAATCACAGATGTCTTGAAGGGTTGTATGGAACAAGAAGGAGAAAAAGATAAAATGGATATCTGCTATAGAAAGAGAGGTATGTTAGCATTACAATTTTGCATTTAATGTGAGTAAGACATAGAAGCCAGTATTCTTCCACTAATAATGGAGTGATATGATCAGATTGTTTTGGTAGTGAATTAATTAGACTAAGGTATTTTATATCAACTGAAGACATTGAGTCAAGTATTGCGGGAAACCTGCTAACAGCGCATTACAATAATCTAGGTGGTTCATAATGAGTGCATGAATTAGTATCCTGGAGGTTTCTTATCTACATGTAGGTAAGATTTGATTAATATGATCATTCTATATGTGAAGAATGATTGCTGAACAAGGGAAGAAATGTATGAAGCATTAGCAGTTCCTTCTTTAAGGAATTCTTCTTGAGGAATGTCATTAGATGCAGATATCTACTGAGCGCTTGCAATTGATGTAATAATACAGACATTTCACCTTCACCTTTTTTCTATGGAAGGTGAAAACCTTTATTCAGGAGAGGCAATGCTTCCTCAATGATTTTTAAATTCTGATTCAGATATTTCTTTAACTTTTATCTCAGACCAAATGCTAGCATTTGTGGCACGTTTAGAGCCCTCACAGTCAGTCTGTTCTCCAATAGCTCCAATATAAGGCTTGTATTTTATTGATACTAACCTTTAGAAACTTTATATTCTTCACATAGGAGGCAAGATGGCAGCGTGTTAGGACGCTCTGCTGCACTTTAGGATCCTGTTCTGACTGCTCTTCTGTGTGGCTGGGGTTTTCCTTGACATGCTGTCATGGAAACACAAATCTAAGAAGCTCATCTCGGTGACCTTGGAGCAGCCAGCGCAGTTGTTTTAGTGGTCCCTGGATGCCTTTGTTCTTCAAAGAGATGGCTGCTTTTCTTCAGCCGGTCTGGTTGGGACTGCCGTTCTGGACTGGAGCATCAAGAGGGTGTCTTTAAGCCCCGTGACCATGTTACACCAGTGAGACCTGGAAGCATCGGTGGAGGGGGAAAGAAGCAGTTCTGGTTAGCCTCGTTTCGGAGTCCCCAGTGCACGTCGAAAGAACCCCACTACTGCTTTGTCTCTGTGGGGAGGAGTGGATTCCTGTGCCAGAGAAACACCTGTTGGAGGCCTGGAGAAGAAGGAATTGATTCCCAGAGAACAGGCAAGAGATGCTTCGATTCCTGGTGCAGTAGAGAGACCTGCAGTGGTAACTTTAAACGTATTATGGGATGCCATCGCTGGACTGAACTCTTCTCTCACTTTGAATGCTGTTAAAGGAAGATTTTTTGGCTATTTCTTGGACTATGGTTGTCTTGGTTCGAGAGTAGACTCAACTGGGGGCACGGCTGAGCCTCTTGGAGGCTTGGTCTGCTGAACAGATGGACTTTAATGTTAATGTGGTTAAAGAGAAAATGTTGGTTGGCTCGGTAGCTGAAGAGGCTGGAAAATCAGAGTAGCGCAAGCACAGGTATACTAAAAAATTTTTTTTTTAAACTGCCTCTAATGTTTCGATTGATTTTTACGTTTTTTGGTGCGCTGAATCCAAATCTGGTAACCAATTTGCTCCATCACGTACAGATTTTTTGCTACATTGGGTTAGCAGTTTGAGGTGAACGTTTCAGATTGAGTGCGATCGAGATAAAAGTTTCTTGGATGAATTCTTTATACTAATTGTTTAGTAGTTATTCAAATAAGAATAAAGAAAATTGTAACAAGGCAGAACATAAGAATAGAGTAATGTCAACAAAACACACTGTGATGGTAGCAAAATTGTCTGCACTTAAAACAGCCACATACATGTGCACAAACATTGAGCATATAAGAGCGAGGTTAGACACAAAGCAAAGCAAAGAAATGTGCAAAAAATGTTGTACAGGTATGTATGTAAGAATAGAAAACGCAAACCGCACCATTGCAATACATGAAGACAAACACCCGATGGTGTGAAAATAAAATTCTAATAAATGAGATCCGACACTGTGGTAATAACTAGCAAATTTTTATTTCAAAGTTTAGTAAAAACATGATATTTGTCAACACAGTTTAGATTTTAAAGTCATTCTTGGGTCAATCAATCTCCTGGTGGGCCCGTTTCTTCTTCCCCCGAATGCTTCTCTTGGTGCGCTGCTTGGCGTATTTTTCATCTGGGGTTTCCCGCAGCAGCAGCCAGCAGAAATCAGCCATCATAGTGGTGTTCCATCTTCCTTGGTACCTTCTCTCTGCGTCCTTGATGTCCTGGTGAAACCTTTCACCTTGTTCTTCACTGTACGCCCCCAAGTTTTCGGGAAAGTAGTTCACATGGGAGTGCAAGAAATGGACTTTCAGGCTCATGTTACAGCCTTGTTCTTTGAAGGCATTGAGCATCCTGGCAACAATATCCTTATAGTTCTCATCACGCCTGTTCCCCAAGAATTTGAGAACAACATCCTTGAAGGAATCCCAGGCTTCTTTTTCCTTCTCAGACATCGTTTCAGTGAATGCTCCATCTGAAATGAGTTTCCTTATATCAGGGCCAACAAACACTCCTTCCTTTAGCTTTGCTTCAGAAAGTCGGGGGAACTTTGAGCAAAGGTACCGAAAGCACTCACCATCTTTTGGAAGGGACTTGATGAATTGCTTAATGAGACCCAACTTAATGTGGAGAGGTGGTAATAGAATTTTATCACGAGGTACCAAGCTCTCATGAAGAACATTTTTCTCACCGGGTCTCAAATACTCCCGAATTGGCCAGTCTTTTTTCCCCCAGTGTAGGTCGCGGGCCCGGCTATCCCACAAGCAAAGGAAGCAGGGATATTTGGTGAAACCGGATTGCTGCGCTAATAGCATGGATAGAATTTTAAAGTCTCCACAAATCATGCACTTATGCTCATCATAACGAATCTTCTGAAGAATCAGGGCCAAATTCTCGTATTTTTCTTGGAGAATAACAGAGTGAGCAATAGGAACTGAAGCGAATGTGTTGTCATTATGAAGAAGAACACCTTTTATGCTGTCTTTTGACGAATCAATGAACAGCCGCCATTCAGCAGGATCATACTTGAGTTTAAACTTTTCCATCACTCCGTATATATCGTTGCAAAATACCAAATCTTCCTCTTTGCTGAAATACTTCAAAAATTGTGTCTCGCGGTTGCGGTACCAATAAAAAGTTGTTCCTGGTGACAATAGATTTTTCTTTTTAAGCCGAGAACCTAGCAGTTGGGCAGCATCTTTTGGGAGTCCTAAATCCCGGACTAAATCATTCAATTCAGCTTGAGAGAAAAGTTCAGGTTTCGGATCTGGTTCAGTTTCAAACTCAGAAGTACTGGACTCATCGGGAAAAGCCATCTGATGAGTCTCATCATGATCAGAACCGTCCACACAAATATGATCCAAAGATTTTGGTGGTTCAGGCACAGGTACTTCGTTGCTATGAGGCATAGGCCTAATTGCTGAGGGAAGGTTGGGGTAACTTATTACGTTCTTATTTTTTAAGTTGTATCCCTTCACAATGCAAGAGCAAAAATAGCAGTCACTGCTGTGGTCTCTTTGTTCACGCCACATCATAGGTATTCCGAAACGAAATGCTTGTTTTTTACCTTTCATCCATAAGCGTAGATCTTCCTCACATGTCTTGCACACTTTGTGAGGAGCCCACGGTTTGTCTTGATCGCCTAACTTCAAACCGAAATAGGCGAAATATACTTTTTTAATAAATGCAGAAATGTTCCTCTGCCGCTTTTTCACGGTATATTCCCCACAAATAAAACAAAAACTGTCCGGAGAGTTGACGCAACCTCTGGCTCTGTGAGCCATCACAAATACACAGCACTGCAAACTACAACTGTAGTGAACCACTTCGGAATAAAGCTGGATTACGACTGAGCAAACAAAAGGTAATAATGAACTTGCAAGAAACTGAAATTTGACAGGAACGTTCATGTCGCAACCACCGTGTTTGAGCGAGCGAACGAGGCGAGGCGAACAGGAAAGAACATGCGCCAGCGCGAGTACTGGATTTAGCCCCCCGCCTCCCAATTGTCCTGTTAATGTATAAAATGAATACAAAACACTCTAAAATATCATGAGGGAGTGTTTCTAGTTAGTTAACCATTACAACCTCTATTTTGGGCCAAGAAAATAAACTGCAGTCGGCTAAAAAGAAATTATGTGAACATTCCTTATATGGGTAAGAAATCTAATTTTGCAAGAAAAACGTGACGTGATGGAACATTTTGGCTATTTTTCCTGGATTCAGCACCCCAAAATCTATAGGAATCAGTTGCAAAACTGGAGGCAGTTTTTTGGTAGTGTACCTGTGTAATTTGTGCTTTCTGAATTTTCCAAAGTCTCCAGTAACATAACATAGAAACATAGTATATGTTACTATGTTATGTTACTATGTTATGTTACTGGAAGCTCCACAGGACTGGAGAAGGGCTGATGTGGTACCTCTCTACAAAAGTGGCAATAAGGAAGAAGTGACAAACTACAGGCCAATTAAGTCTTACCTCAGTGGTGGGAAAAGTAAAGGAGACACTCCTGAAAGAGCGAATAGTGGACTTCCTCGAAACCAACACGTTGCATGATCCAAGGCAACATGGTTTTACCAAAGGATGATCTTGCCAAACAAATCTGATTGAGTTCTTTGACTGGGTGACCAGAGAACTAGATCAAGGGCATGCGATAGATGTGATCTACCTAGATTTCAGCAAAGCCTTTAATACTATTCCTCATAGGAGGCTTATCAATAAACTCAACAACTTGGGGATGGGTCCCAAGATGGTGAACTGGATCAGAAATTGGTTGACATAAGAACATAAGATATACCATACTGGGGGACAGGTCCTAGTTACAGGATCAGTTCCTGCCACACCAGGTTGATGCACTCTTGTCACGTGACCTTTCTCTTCCATGGCAACAGGGATGCTGCCAGACTGGAGGTGGGACTTCAGGACTATATCCCTGTAGGTCTCGTCTATGTACTTCTCTGTCTTTCTTATGTCTTCCAGTCTGCTACTTTAGCCTCTAGAGAATGGACTCGTTCCCTGAGAGCAAAGAGCTCCTTGCACCTAGTGCACACGTAAGTCCTCTCACCAATTGGGAGAAAATCATACATGTGACACTCAATTCAAAAGACTGGAAAGCCCCCATCTTGCTGCTGGACTGCTGTCTGCATCTTAGTTTTAAGTTTGTGTTTAGATCTTTACGTTATTTACTTACTAAGGTTTGCTGTGGATACTTATACTAATAAAAGTGTACCTAATATGTTTAATGTATCTTGTTCACCTGAAGCTTAATTAATCATAGGTCCTTAATGTATGACTGATTTGGATAAAGAGCTGCAGCTGAGAGCAGCTCCTTTCCTGACAGACAACAGCGAGTGCTGGTAAATGGAACCCACTTGGATGAAAGGAAGGTGATTAGCGGTGTGCCCCAGGATTCGGCCTTGGGACCGGTACTGTTCAATATATTCGTAAGTGATATTGCTGAAGGGCTGAATGGAAAAGTCTGTCTTTTTGCAGATGACACCAAAATTTGCAACAGAGTGGACTCCCCTCAGGGAGTGGAGAATATGAGGAAAGATCTACAAAAACTGGAAGAATGATCTAATGTTTGGTAGTTAAGATTTAATGAGAAGTGCAGTGTCATGCACTTGAGAATCAGAAATCCAAGGGAATTGTATGCAATAGGGTGGGGGGGGGGGGGGGAGAGATTGATGTGCACGGACCAGGAGAAAGACCTCGGTGTGATTGTTTCTGATGATCTCAAGGTGGCGAAACAGTGTGACAAGGCAGTGGCAAAAGCCAGAAAGATGCTGGGTTGCATACAGAGAGGAATTACAAGCAGAAAGGAAGAGGTACGAATGCCACTGTACAAGTCTCTGGTGAGGCCTCACTTGGAATACTGTGTTCAGTTTTGGAGACCATATCTCGTAAAGGATATAAAAAGACTAGAAATGGTTCAGAGGAAGGCAACCAAAATGATTTGGAGCCTGCGTCATACAACTTATGAGAAGAGACTTGAAGACCTAAATATGTACACTCTGGAAGAGAGGAGGGACAGGGGAGATATGATTCAGATCTTTAAATACTTAAAGAGTACTAATCGACAAACAAACCTCTTCCAAAGACAGGGAAGCTGTAAAACTAGAGGGCATAACATGAAGCTACAAGGGGTAAACTGAAAGGCAAAGTCAGGAAATACTTTTTCACTGAAAGGGTGGTGGATGCTTGGAATGCTTTTCCGATGGAAGTGGTGGGGGCAAACACAGTGACAGAATTCAAAATGGCTTGGGACAGACATAGTGAATCCCTTTACAGCAACAGGATAAAAGCAAAATAAGCATAATTATCTCTTCTATCTGAACAAATAGGGGTGACCTGCACGGAGCGGTGGGTACACCCCTAAACAAAGGCATGTGGAGAGGTGACCTGCACGGAGCAGCAAGTTCACCTACTCTTGATGCCTTGCTGGGCAGACTAGATGGACCATGCTGGTCTTTATCTGCCATGTTACTATGTGGGTGTGTCATATGAGCCCTTTAGTAGAGTGACAAGAAGTTCACTTTTTTTTCAGATGGATCATATCCCTCTTCAGTTAGTTTCTTTTTGTCTCATACACAGGCTTATTCATAAAAGGACTCTAAACTTTACTCGTGTGTTAACAGGCTTTTAACCTGTGCATGAGGAGGAAATGGCCTGATAATATGAATGCTAATGCTAGTGTTAATGTTAGAGCTTATAAAATAAACCAAAGGACACCTCCATGGGGAAGCACTTGCATCAATAACCTTGTAATAAGGATAATGAAAGAAAATTTTGAAACAATCCAGAAATATATGCAACTTTTAAAGTTTAAATGATCAGATACTTTGAAACTAAGAACAAGTGGGGAAAGCATGTGCTGAGTATGACTCATGGAATTTATTCCAAGCTCTGGACAGTGGCTTCTGTCTGTGTGCACACATATGCATCTGTGTTGTCTCTATGTAGGTCTCTAACCTGGACAGGAGTGAGAAGGGACAGTTTGAATGGAGCAGTACCAAAATGGTCTGTGGATTTGGAAGGAATAATATAATATAATAAAACCAAGTTTGATAACATATGTATCTAACCATTAGATGTCACTGTTAGATTTCAAAGAATGCATTGTACTTCCCACCCCCTCCATTGTTTCCCTTTTAGATTATTATTGGTATACTTTTCATGAGTCACTTTTATATTAGTATTGTCCTCTTTTGCTTACTCTGTTCTAACCTAAGGAAGGGAGTATCAGCTCCTGAATGGTAGTCAAGAAATATATTACGTTGGTCAAACAAAAAAGGTGAGAACCACACTACTTATTTCTTCCATCATAGCAGAAACATATTGCCTTGTTGTTTTCAACTACTTTCTTGACCTTCTTGCTTTGATAAGGATGACTCAGTTTTTATAATAATTCAGTTGCTGTCTGGAACACATCTATAGGTTGTATGATGTTTTTGTGAGAATGTTCTACACTTATGGCCCTGAAGAGATGGGTCTGCTCCCTGTGTTGAGAGAATTTACACCAGGCTTTCAGAAACTGGAAGAAAGAAAAGCTCTTTGCAAGCTGTGGAAACATCTGGCAGGGGGGCTGTAGAAATATACAGACAAAATCTGAACTGAAAACACAAGAAGGTAGATTAACTCATTTACTAGTCTCCTTTCTTTTTTTCTTCACACCTTCTCCTATATTTGTCTCTGACATTGATCATTCACTTTCATATTACATTTCACTTTTCTGTCTCTGTATTTATTTGTACCAAGATTTCATCCATCTTTTTCTCCTTATCTCACCCTCCAGTTCTCCCCATACCATCCCTTCACCTCCCCACCCTCCTCTTCCCTTCATCTCCCCCATCACCACCCTCTCTTGTCCTTTCCTCAACAGCTGTGTCCTTTGGGTTTTCTCAAATCATCCCCTTTTGATTCTCCTAAACCATCTCATCATTCTCTCAACCATTCCCTTTTTCTCTCACCCCACCTAGCTCCTCTCATCCCACCTAGCTTTCCCATTCCCTCTAGTTACCTTGTCATACTGTCCCATCACAATCTCTTTATTTCACCATCTTAATAACCTTATCACACCTTGCATCTTCCCTATCTGCAATCTTCTATTTCTCCCATCTTTCTGCCTTACCACTATTTTCTTTCCCAGTCTTCAGTCTTTCTCTTTTGACCTTTGTGTACTTATCAGTTTTCTAGTACTACCTCTCATCCTCTTCTTAGCACTAATATTCTCTCCTCTCACTTTCATCAGCCCCTTCCCCCTTCCACCTCTTATCCCATTCAATATCCACAGCTTTGTGTATTTTACATTCTCTTATATACTGTGCTATTCTGCATCAGTGCGGTTTACATTGAACAAACTGAAATTACATTGAACAGGGCATTAAAACTTGGAGATAACTATTTTACAGGGAACATGGGCTATGGAGGGTTAAGTGACTTGCCCAAGACCACAAGGAGCACCTGTGGGACTAGAAACCCCAGTCCTTCTGGCCCAAGGTTGCTGTCCTCTAGTGGGATTTGAACCCCTGAACTTCTGGCCTGAAGTACCTTGCCCCAACCACTAGGCCACTCCTCCACTCCACTTGTTATTCACTCATGCACCCTATCTTTTAGTAGTCTTGAAGAACTACTAAAAGGGACTGCTGCAGCTGGAAAGAAATCTGCAATTGTAAGTATTTACTTCTGGGAGATTATCTAAATCTTGGGGAAAAGGGAATTATTTTTGTTAAAGCTGATAAACCTGTGTACTTTAGAATCCAGGGTATTTGTTAACTTAGTCAGGGCTCAGTAACACCAGAGAGATTTTAATTTACATTTTGGGATGCTTTACAAGGGTGAGATAATCAGCTCTCTTATCATCAGGAGGAGCCATCAAATCTCTAGCCACCTCCCTAAGGAACATACCCATATAGGGGTATGTTTACTAAAGCACGGTAACATTACCGGCAATAAGTGCAGCATTAACATGAGTAATGCCATATAAGGAAGTGGGCGTACCGGCGTTAGGGTAGCAATGCTGTGTAACATGCATTAAAGGGCGCCTTGGCCAGTTTGCACACGAACACATCCTTTCGGAGACCCCATCACTCATCAACAAAACCACGCCGGACCTTGATGAACTAGTCTCTTACTGGAACTCCAGCTTGCTTGCCATCTCACAACACTCGAACCCTAAGAATACAGCAAGGTCAAAAAGAAGCGCCGCCCCATGGTTCTCCCCTGAGCTGCGATCTTCTCTTACGCAACTACGTAGACTTGAACGCCGATGGCGTCGATCGCGCTCAACTGAAGATCAGACCGCTTACCGAACCCACCTTGCAATACACCGAGAAACAATCACTACCAAAATGAGACAATATCACACTGACACCCTAAAGAGGTCTCTGAATAAACCACGTGACCTCTTCAACTTGGTCAAATCCCTCTCAAAGGAACCATCTCCCGAACAACACAGCGAGATTCACCCGCAAGAATTCGCTGATTACCTGCAATCCAAGATTGTGCAAACCAACAAAGTTTCAGCAGTCCCATATCAAGAATCAACGGGACTATCCCCACTGAACATATTTTCCACACCATCCACTAAATGTATCGAGGACACCATAGCATCTCTCAACACCTCCACTGCACAGACTGACCCATGTCCAGCTTTTTGGATCAAGGAGCTACGTGATGTGTTCAGCCCTGTCATCGCAAATATAATGAAGCTCTCCTTCACAACAGGATATTTTCCCACCTCACTCAAGCAGACTTCCATTAGGCCACTATTGAAAAACCCCAAACTTGACCCCCAAAGAGTTGACTCCTATCAGCCAATAGCCAGTATCCCCCTCTTGGACAAAATAATTGAGAAAGAGGCACAACGTCAAATTCAAGATCACATAGATGCCGCTGCTCCCTTAGACAGCTGCCAACATGGATTCAGAGAACATCATGGTGTCGAGACACTACTCACTGGTCTATTCAACGATATCATCACAGGAATTGACAACATCCGTCAAGGCTTTGTGCTCATCTTCCTAGACATCGCCGCGGCGTGAGTCACGAAATTCTCCTCGGAAGACTGAAAGAGAAGGGCGTCTGCGACAGTGCACTAGGATGGTGTAAGTCTTATTTGGACGGTAGATGGCAATATGTGAAGTCTGGATCAGAAGAGTCAATACATTTCCATCAAAAGCAAGAGGTACCTCAAGGCTCCTCGTTATCCTCCTTACTTTTCAATATTTACATGCAGCCCATCTGCAATATCATAAGATCATTCAATGTGAACTGCTTGATATATGCAGATGACATTCTCCTATACATGGCTTTTTAGGTCAAATTTCAGAGGGTTTTAATCAGAATTCAAGGGGGAAAGCCCTCCAGGATATATTGAGAACGTTGCTAAATGAAAGTCAGACTACATTATCTCTTACTGCTCATATATTTCTAATATCTAAACCCGTCTCCTTTGAACAGAGATAGAGCGTGAATGCAGGTCTCAGACTCACACTGGCAGTGCTTAAGAAAAATCAAAAGCAAAATGCCTTCTCGCATCAACGACCTTAAGCATTCACTGTGTAGTTCAAAAGATAATGTAAATTTTTTTGTCTTTTTTCGTTTAACACCCAAGAGTCTGACAGTTCGCATGCGCGGCGTTTTTTGCACATTGAATGAATTTGAGCCATGAATACTACAGCTGATTTGTGCGCGTCGTTCCACTGCATCTTGTGAGGTGGCGATTCAGTTCTCTTACAATATGTTCTAAAATATAATTGCGAGTATTGCATATGTAGTTCTATAATCTTTTTGTTGTTTTTGTAGATTATGCTGTCTAAGCAAAGTTCCCCCTGAGGAAGGCTTCGAAACGCATTCAGCGGTACCCACATGGTGGCGTCGGGGAGTTTTACCGCACAGCATTCAGATAAGCATCGTTTAAATTACTAAACAACAATTTTTCTAACCTATGGTTAATAATTTGAGAAATGTCTAATGAAAGATAAAACAAAAAAAGACGAAAAAATTTACATTATCTTTTGAACTACACAGTGAATGCTTAAGGTCGTTGATGCGAGAAGGCATTTTGCTTTTGATTTTTCTTAAGCACTGCCAGTGTGAGTCTGAGACCTGCATTCACGCTCTATCTCTGTTCAAAGGAGACGGGTTTAGATATTAGAAATATATGAGTAGTAAGAGATAATGTAGTCTGACTTTCATTTAGCAACGTTCTCAATATATCCTGGAGGGCTTTCCCCCTTGAATTCTGATTCTCCTATAAATGCCTTTCTCCACAACTCACATGGACCTGGCCCCACTCACAGATTGCTTCAATGCAGTTTCAACATGGTTCCAGACACAGAACCTACGCATTCAACATAAAAAAAACAGAGGTGCTATTCATCACCAGAGACTCCAACTTTACTCCCCCATCCCACGTCAGTGTCAAGGAAGCTGACTTGCAAACTAAAGATGCAATAAAATACCTGGGAGTTACTTTGGACCAACGTCTAGATATGAAACGCCACATAAGCAACATAGTCAAAGCCGTCTATTTCAAAATCCGTTCACTTAAGCACCTACGCTCCCTGTTGGACCCAGATGATTTCCGAACCATATATCAAGCGCTGATCCTGCCACATTTTGACTTTGCAAATGCCATCTTACAAGGTCTCCCCCAATCCACACTAACCCCCTTACAGTTGGCCATGAATGCCGCAGCTAGGGTCCTTTACGGAGCATCCAGAAACGACCATGTGACCCCCATTCTCAAACAGCTGCACTGGCTACCGATCCATGGGAGGATCACCTTCAAAACCCTTCTATTAGCATTCAAGGCAACCAAAGGTATTTCATCCTCCTCACTCACGCATCTTATCCACATTGTCCCCCCCAACAGATCCAGAAGAGCAACAGCTGTAAACTTGCTAACACCAAAGGCATTGACAAAGTCCAACACGACAACCACAAACAGGGCGTTTAGTTTTTATGTCCCCAAATGCTGGAATGCTCTACCCCCTGACATTAGGACCATTGCCAATCTATATCAGTTCAGGAAGGCTCTCAAACCCCACCTTTTCCTCCAATACTTCCCAGCTAGCAATTTAACCTAGATATCCCTCTCAAGAAATGACCCACTCTAGAAAGGCCCTTACATGCATTATCTGTTTTTTACCTATCATGGCAGTATAAATAGCTTATGTATATAGTTAACCCTGTTATCCAAGTTTGTATTCCTGTTCGATGTAAAACCTGACAGTTGTTATGGTCGTTATGTTATGATGTAAACCGCGCTGATACTAAATAGCGCGGTATATAAGAAACTGTAATAAATAAATAATAAATATTGCACGTTAAAGCTGAGAAACAAAACACATTACAACTCTGACAAGGTACCTTATAAGGTGCCCTAAAAGGCACCTCATGAGGCGCCTCAGGGTAAGGCAGCTTACAAGGTGCCGTAACCTAAGGTGCTGTATAAGATGCCCTAAGGATGTTAAGGTGACCCAAGATATGGTGCCCAAGGGCAGTAAGGTGCCCCAAGTTGACAAGCATGAAATATAAAGGCAAAAAATCTGATGTAACCCTAACACTGTACAGAGCACCAAGGAAAGGCAATGGACAAGCGATGGAAGGAAGAAGAGGTGGGAGCTGATGGACCTGCCAAATCTGCATGCAGCCAATGTGGCAGCCGGCAAAATGGACAAACATATTGGAGGCAGCTGTACCGATGCACGGGGTGTTGGCAATGTAAAGTGCGACAATGACAGTGGGTGGAAGAGGATGAGAATACGTGTCTGCCAGTGGAGGTAGAGGTGGCAAAATATGTGCAATGATAGGAGGACAGAGGAGTAGTAGTGCCATGCAGAGCAGACACAGGAGAGGCAAGCATGAAGAGCTGCAATGGAGAAAAGAATACCAGTGCAGGACATGGGGTAGCAGCCAGCACATGAAGACATGACACTACACAGCTGACAGACACAGATAGACGGACATAAGGATGGCTTGCAACTGTGATGAGGGTACTATGTGCTGGCAGCACAGATCTGCAGAGATATGACTGTCACAGGAATGAAAAGGACTTGCCTCGGACAGGCCTAATAAAATGAGACCACAGAGGGATTGAACCTATGACCTCTGCTTAGGATGCCATTGTATTAACCAGTGGGCTATACCTCTATGGCTTCTGTCTCAGCAATGGCTGGCTACAGAAAGACTGCAGGTCATTGCACAAATTGTCTGCTGTGTCCACCAGGATAGGTTAAACCCACCAGTACGCATGATGCAATGCACATGCAGAACAGCAGTCTACATCTGATCACCAGATGGGGTATGCAGCCCTCCAGCACATCAGCGTGGTAGGAGGAACTGACCATGTGTGATACTGGCACAGAGTAGCCACCCACCATGCCATTGTGCTGGTTCTGTGTTCACCCTGATAGTGAGGTGGGGCGGCCAGTACCAGGTCTGCAGTACCCGGGTTGTTTGAGATAAGCTTTGCTGCAGGATCCTATCATTGCCAGTGTGTGAGTGGTGTTCCTTGCAGCTACACCTAAAATAATTCTGTGTTCATCTGTATTCCCCAATCACAGTGGAGGAGTGGCCTAGTGGTTGGGGCAAGGTACTTCAGGCTGTAAGGTTGGGGGTTCAAATCCCACTAGAGAACAGCAACCTTGGGCCGGAAGGACTGGGGTTTCTAGTCCTACAGATGCTCTTTGTGGTTTTGGGCAAACCGCTTAATCCTCCATAGTCCATGTTCCCTGTAAAATAGTTATCTCCAAGTTATAATGCCCTATTCAATGTAATTTCAGTTTATTCAATGTAAACCGCACTGATGCAGAATAGTGCGGTATATAAGAGAATATAAATAATTAAATAAATAATAACCCTTGGGGACCAGGAGCCACCCAAGTTAAGCATATCCAGTGTGGTTGCCATGGTCAATTGTTATAAGAGCAGGGGGGTATCTGGACCCACATGCAGATTATGTAGCACCACCTACCAACCTGCCCTGTCTGGGTCAAGGTGGTGGACAGGATCTGCCCCCAACAGACCCACATTCTACATCTTTGCAATGGAGGGGTATGATGAAGGGCTGTGGGACCATCAACCCCAATCCTGCTGGCGAAAGGCCACCGTCCAGGGCAGTTGAGGCAGATCTGTACTTATCAAGGAAGGAAATCAAGGAAGCTAACAAATGTTACAGCGCAGTAATAATAATGGGTGATTTCAACTACCCCGGTATCAACTGGGTCAGTGTCCCTTCAGGACATGCTAGGGAGATAAAGTTCCTAGATGAAATAAATGAATGCTTCTTGGAGCAGCTGGTTCATGAACCAACCAGAGGGGAAGCCATATTAGAACTAATCCTTAGTGGAACACCAGATCTAGTGCAAGAGATAAAGTTGTTGGGGCCACTTGGCAATAGTGATCATAGCATGATTGTCTTTGATTTAATTAGTGGAGGAGGGATAGTAAGGAAATCCACAGTACTACCTTTTAACTTTCGAAAGGGAGACTATGATAAAATGAGAAACACAGTTAAGAAAAAACTAAAAGGAGCAGTTGCAAAGGTTAAAGACGTACATCAGGCTTGGCTGTTGTTGAAAAATACTATCTTGGAAGCCCAGACCAGCTGTATTCCACGCTTTAAGAAAAGTGGAAGGAAGGCCAAAAAACTGCCAGCATGGTTTAAAGGTGAGGTCAGAGAGGCTGTTGTTGCCAAAAAAGCATCTTTCAGGAAATGGAAAAAAGAGCCAAACGACGAAACCTGGAAACAGCACAAGCACTGGCAAGTCAAATGCAAGGCATTGAAAAGGCAGGCAAAGGGAGAATTTGAGAAGAAGGTTGCTGCGAAAGCAAAAACGCGAAGTAAAGACCTTTTCAAGTACATTCATAGCAAAAAACCTGTGAGAGAGTCAGTTGGTCCATTAGATGATAAAGGGGTTAAAGGAGCACTAAGAGGCGACAAGGCGATAGCGGAGAGACTAAATGAATTCTTTGCTTCGGTCTTTACTGAGGAAGATGTAGGGATGTTACCCATGACTGAAGTGGTATTTAAAGGTGCGGAAGAATTGAAGGAAATATCGATACATCGGGAAGATGTATTACAACGATTAGATAAGCTGAAGAGTAGCAAATCACCTGGGCTGGATGGTATACATCCAAGGGTGTTGAAAGAACTGAAATACGAGATTGCAGACCTGCTATTAGTAATCTGTGAACTATCATTAAAATCATCTCTAATACCTGAAGATTGGAGGATCGCCAATGTAACACCAATTTCTAAAAAGGGTTCCAGGGGTGATCCGGGAAACTACAGACCGGTGAGCCTGACATCAGTACCGGGAAAAATGGTAGAAACCATCATAAAGAATAAAATTACTCAGCATGCAGATAGTCATGACCTAATGGGAGACAGCCAACATGGCTTTAGACAAAGAAGATCTTGTCTTACTAATCTGTTATGTTTTTTTGAAGGAGTGAATAATCAGGTGGACAAAGGTGAGTCGGTTGATATTGTGTATCTGGACTTTCAGAAAGCCTTTGACAAGGTCCCTCATGAGAGACTATTGGCAAAACTAAAGAGTCATGGGATAGGAGGCAGTGTACTATTGTGGATCAGGAACTGGTTAAAAGAGAAAGCAGAGGGTAGGGCTAAATGGCCAATTTTCCCAATGGAGAAAGGTGAATAGTGGTGTACCCCAGGGATCTGTGCTGGGTCCGCTGCTTTTTGACATATTCATAAATGACCTGGAAAGTGGAATAACGAGTGAGGTTATCAAATTTGCAGATGACACAAAACTATTTAAAGTTGTTAAAACCAAAGAGGATTGTGAAAAATTGCAAGAGGATCTTGATAAATTGGAAGACTGGGCATCAAAATGGCAGATGAAATTTAATGTGGACAAATGCAAGGTTATGCACCTAGGGAAGAACAACCCAAACTATGGTTACACGATGCAAGGTTCCACATTAGGAACCACCACCCAGGAAAAAGATTTAGGCGTCATTGTGGATAACATGTTAAAACCCTCGGTCCAGTGTGCAGCGGCTGCCAAGAGAGCAAATAGAATGCTAGGTATGATAAGGAAAGGAATGGAAAATAAAACAAAAGATATTATAATGCCTCTATATCGTTCCATGGTGAGACCGCACCTTGAATATTGTGTGCAATTCTGGTCGCCGTATCTTAAAAAGGATATAGCGATTTTAGAAAAGGTTCAGAAAAGAGCCACCAAAATGGTAAAGGGGATGTAAGGATACTCCTATGAAGAAAGGCTAAAAAGGTTAGGGCTCTTTAACCTAGAAAAGAGATGGCTGAGGGGAGATATGATAGAAGTCTATAAATTAATGAACGGAGTGGAACGGGTAAACGTAGATCGATTGTTTACCTTATCAGAATATAGAAAGACTAGGGGACATGCAATGAAGCTACAGGGTAAACTATTTAAGACTAATAAAAGAAAATATTTTTTCACTCAACGTGTAATCAAACTCTGGAATTTGTTACCGGAGGATGTAGTAAAGGCTGTAAGTGTAGCTGGGTTTAAAAAAGGTTTGGACAAGTTCCTGGAGGAAAGGTCCATAAACCATTATTAAGAAGGGACCCAGGATATCAATGCTTGAACCAATACCAGCATTGTGGAACCTGTGTCCCTTGTGGAAACTGCTAGATCAGGGGTGGGCAAACCTGGTCCTGGAGGGCCGCAGACCAGTCAGGTTTTCGGGATATCCCTAATGAACATGCATGAGATATATATGCATTAGAGATATCCTGCCAACCTGACTGGTTTGTGGCCCTCCAGGGCTGGATCTGGAGACCCCTGCCTTACACCTCTGTCATTTAAGATTGTGAGTGGACAAGTTGCAGATGTCCAAGACATCAAAAAGGTTAGATAGAATTTGTCACAGTCCTCCTCACTTCTCACCACCACCAAAAAATTGTCTTATTAGACAACTTTTTGGTGGTGGTGAGAATCGAGGAGGAATGTGACACATTAACGCATTTGGTAACGTTAGCGCGCGTTAACGTTACATTTGGTAACGTTATTGCGCGTTAACCTAGCCACTGCTACGTTACCGAAGTCTAGTAAACATACCCCATAGAGTGTGTAGGAACTGATTCTGGCTGATAACATGGAGGCCTGAAAACAATGTCGACCAAAAGCATCGAGGGTTCTCGATTCCCTACCTGGAGAGTTCAAAGAATGTGTCTTAACACTTTTTATTTGACACATTGCCGATTCCACCATCATGGAATGGTGTGGTATAACTGCGTCTTTTGAAAGCCGGGACACTCCAGTACCCAGTACATTGTATCGAGTTGTTGAGTATGTTGAGAAATGGTTAGGGATGTCTCCCATATACGAAGCATAAGTTCACGAGGTATGCGATGAATAGGGAGAGTAGCAGCTTCCTTTGGGGCTTCAGGGTATTGAAGGATTTCAAGTTCCTCAGCCCTGGTTCTTTCTCCGAAGTCACCATTATGGATAGACCCCTAGCAACATCGTGAATAAAGTCTTGGAAGACATATCCTCTGGAGGGGACATGCGACGTTGTGGAGACGGAGATGGGTCTTCTGGGAGAGTTCTCATTTCCCAGGTATCAGCCAATTCGTCGTCTGACGAATCGGAGTCCGAAGACTCAAAGTATCGATGGGCAGGGTGTTCACACTCTGCACACACTCAATACCATTCAAAGTCAGTAGCTGAAGCTGGCGGTGCCAGTACCTCAGTACCGGAAACAGACTCGAGGGCTGGCATGGACGGCATCATGGTAAGCGGTAAAAAAGTCGATGCAGACTCTTGGTATTGTAGCCGGTACCGATGTCTGGGGAATTGACTGTAAAGGCTTTACCGATACGGAGGCCGCCAGTAAGGCTGCTAAGCTCTGCTTGATGGCCAGGATACGTTGATCCATGGAGGTTGCCGATGCTTGGGTTTCAGCACCATAATTGCAGGCCACAATCTCTGAGCATGGCACCAGGAGCTCTCCGGAAATGGAGGCCTCGGGAGCATCATGGGACCCCACTAAGGATTTGGAGGCAAGGTCCTCCCACCGGGGTTGTTTGATCGGTGTGTCCCCCTCCAGGGCAATGCCCAAGGCATCTCGATGCTTAGACAGAGATCTTCCCTTGGAGGGCCAGCCAGTCTTCGATGAAGACCTAGATTTCGATACCTGAGATCCTTGGGAGGAAAATGAAGCTCTCGATGAGGTCAATGCTAAAGACACTCTATCAGAGGCAAAGAGGGTGCCTAGTTTTGCAGCTTGATTCTGTAGCCTCTCTTTGTCATTTTCCTACAGAGAGGACATTCTGACGGTTGATGATCCGGTCCTAAACACTTAAGACACCAGTCATGAGTGTCCATGGCCAAAATTGTACTGCCACATTTGGAACACTTCTTAAAAGCACTGGATGTTTTTTCCATTTTGTCTGTGACAAAAGGGAGAGGCCTAAGCCTAAGATGGCATCAATTCGCCTGAAGGAAGAAAGTTTCCTTCCCTCACTGAAGATTTTTTTTTTTTTAAGGAAAAGAAAGAAAGAAAGAAAGCACCGACAGAGTCGGTACCAGCATCAACGGGAAGGCAGACGCGACCACAAAAAATAAGAAAAAAAACAAATTTTCTGAGGTGACAGGAGTTGATTCTTGTCAGCTCAGTGTAAAACAAAGAACTGAGGAGGGAGAGCTGGAAAGGCGTGAAGGCAGCTACGCAAGCACAGTGGGATGCTCCCAAAAGCTTTTGTATTGGACGTTGGGGAGCGTTCCCGCGCTGGCTCTGTCGGTACTGACGTTACCCATATGTGATGACTACATTCCTGCTTATTCCTAGAGATATGTTAGTAATGCTTCTACAGTGCAGGAGAAGGGGTCAATTGCCTTCTTCACGCACCAGATAGAAAATCAATGCCATCTGAATGTGTGGGAGTGGCATGTGGAGGCCTACCGAGAGCCTAGGAGTATATTCTCCACATCCACAGGCAGGTGAAGTTCCACGAGAACTACCCACTCAGCATCCATTCGGTGAGGGCTAGCAAGCAGACACTGGGATAAAGGAGAGTCCTGCCTTCCTGAGAGACCACATCTGGGACGCAGACCAGTTTGAGAGGCTGCTGCCATGAGAGTCTGAGCAAGAGGGGAAACAATGGCTGCCTGGGCCAGTGCGATGCAATGAGGATCATGGAGCCCTGGTCCACATGAGTTTGAAAAGGGTTTTGGCCACAAGTGGAATTGGTGGATATGCATAGAGGTGGCCCATGCTCCAGTCCAGTAGGAAGGCATCGGGGACCATTTGGTGATTGCCTGGAATCCTGCAGTAGAACTGCTCCACCTGGGCATTGTCTGGCATCATAGAGGTCCATACATGGAGTGCCCCACATGCAGAAGATGTGGCTTACAACCTCTTGTATGGCTGAAGGACCCAGCTGAAGTAGTCTGCCAGGATATTGAGCTCCTCAGGCAGCTATTTGGCTCTGAGGATCATGTCTTGGGAGATGGCGAACTTCCAGAGATGCACAACTTCCCAACACAGAAGGTATGAGCCCGTACCACCGAGCTTGTTGATGTTGAATACTGCTACCTGGTTGGCCATTTAAATAAGGACTATTTAGTAGGCCAACTGCACCTGGAATACTTAAATCCTACTGTTCAATGTAAATGTATACAGATGTGTACAATACTGTTAAGCTGTTACATGTAAACCGCCCTTGATCTATGGAAGGGGCGGTATAAAAGAAAATAGTTAAATAAATAAAATAAATAAATAAAAGTGTGTTCACAATGGCTTATAGTTCCAGAAAGTTTATCTGGTACAGGCTTTCCTGCGCTGTCCAGAGGCCCTGAATGTGCAGGCCATCAAGATGGGTGCCCCAGCCCAGCTTGGAGTCATCTGTGGTCAGTGTCCAGTGGTGTGGAGGGGACTGAAAGGGGAGGCCCCTGAAAAGGTTCTGTGTCTGTAACAAACAGGACAGGGATTCTTTGAGTGGTGGAGTAACTACCACCCTGTCCCTGAGACGTCCCATGATCTGACGCCACTGGGTGTACAAAGTCCACTGTGCTTTCCGCATCTGTAATTGAGACAGGGGGGTGACATGAACAGTGGAGGCTATGTGACCGAGTAGGCAAAGCATCTGACATGCCGTCATGCATGGACCGTGCCAGACTTCTTGTGCCACTGCAACGAGTCGCTGGGCCTGTTCTGAGGGCAAGAAAGCTTGAGCTAGGGTAGTATCTAGGAGAGTCCCAATGACCTCAAATCCTGAGAGGGCTGCAAGTGAGACTTTGGGTAGCTGATCACAAAGCCCAGATGTTCCAAGGCCTGAATGATGGGCATCACAGACTGGTGAACCTCATCCGGCATCATGCCCTTTATTAGCCAGTCATCCAGGCAGGGGAAGATGAACACCCCAAGGTTCAAAGGAAGGCAGCAATGACCACCAAGCATTTTGTGAAGACCCTTGAGGCAGAGGCTGGGTTAAAAGGCAGCACCCAATATTGATAGTGTCACCCGCTGAGCATGAAGCGGAGATACTGCTGATGAAGAGGATGGATAGGGATGTTGGCGTAAGCATCCTTGAAGTCCAAGGAGCACAGCAGCCAGCCTTTTCGCTGGAGGTAAGGTAACAACGTTCCTAGGGAGCCCATTTTGAACTTTTCATTCACCAGTAATCGGTTGAGGTTCCAAAGATCCAGTATGGGCCTGAAGTCGCCCATTTTCTTGGGAACCAGAAAGTAGCAGGCGTAGAATCCCTTCCTGGCCTGAGCTGGTGGGACCAGTTTGATGGCCAGATCGGCAAGGAGAGACTGGACCTCCTGTTGGAGGAGCTCTCGGAGGTGAGGATTCAGGGAGTACTCCCCTGGGAAGAACGAGGGAGGCAGTTGGTCAAAGTGCAACAGGTAACCGCTGTGGACGATTTTCAGTGCCCAGGAGTCTGTTGTTATGACGGGCCACCTGAGGGCATAATGGACCAATCATCCCCCCATCTGAGGAGGTATGGCTCTTGACACGGGAAGACAAGCCATACTCCTTAGGAAGGAGTCAAAAACCCCCATCTGGCTGTGGCTGTGGCACAGATTGGGGCTTCTGGAGTTTCTGGCGGCACTATTGGCACTGGTCCTGGGTCTTTTACTGGCCCTGCGGAGGGCTTTGATGTGGGGGGGTAACCCGTATAGTGTCGCCTCTTCTGTGGATAGTAGGCTATTTTCCCCACTGCCTTTTTCTTGGCAGGGTCAGCAGACTTCCTGGAGAGGCGGTTCATAGCTAACTGCTGCCTCTCCAGTTCACCAGCCTTCTCCATCGGTTTCCCAAAGAGGTTTTTGCCTCAGCAGGGGACATCAGCAAGCTTATCCTGCACCCACTGCCCGAGGTTGGATGATTGCAACCAAGCCAAACAATGGGTCCCAATTCCCACAGCAGCTATCCTGGCCACAGACTCAAAGGTGTCATAGGCCGTCCTGCTCATATATTTGGAGCAGTCCTTCCCTTGGTTAAGAGGCTGCAGAACCGGTCCAGCTGTTCTCCAGAGACCACAGCAGAGAACTCGATCAGGTCCCCCATAATGTCTTTTAGGTACATGGTCATGTAGATCTGGTAGGCAAGGATGTGGCCTACCAGCATGAAGCCCTGGTAACATCTGCATCTGACCCCATCCAGGGTACAGACCTCCCGCCCTGGGGGAACCAAGGAGTGGGTCTTGAAACTCTTGACTTGCCTCACAGCAGACTCCACCACCATCGAGTTGTGGGGGGAGCAGGGGCTTCTCAAACCCAGGGCTCTTTTGGACACGGTACATGGAGTCTAACTGGTGACTGAGGGGAGCACTGTGAGTGGGTTCTCTCACATCCTGAAGAGTTGCCGCTGAAGAATACATTGTACTGGTATAGTGATTGCCTCCTTTGGTGGTGAAGGGTACTGCAATATCTCCATTTCTTTCGACCTCAGTTCCTCCTTGGCCTTGAGGCTGAAAGGGAGGGCTTTCACCATGTCTCAGATGAACTCATGGAATGGAGACTTGTGGTGCTCGTAGGGCAGCAAGGGCTCAAACAGGATGTCCCAGTGCCAATCGGAGACTGGAGACTCTTCTGTCTCCCAGTCTTCAGACTCTGAGTCAGTCAGGAAATCAAATACTGATGCGCCTCTTCCCGATGCTGTTGGCACTTGGGAGCAGAAGATGGAGTCCGGGGCTCCTGCTGCTGATGCCGTGGGTCCTCAGACCCAGAGGCACTCACGGGAAAGATGACCATCGGCGCTGACAGTGAGTCAGAGTGCTGATCCAAGTCCTCTCCCCCGCATGGGAGGGCGTGGATCTTGAGAATGGGCTGCACCACCATCGGCACAGCTACTACAGGTTATGGGGCCGCTGCCAGCATTAGGGCACCTGAGGGCAATGGGGCCCTCGCAGCCTGAAACTCCAGGAATACAGCTAGACTTCTCTCCAAGGCCTGCATACACTCTGCCAAGAGCGCTGTCTCAGACACTGGTGGAGCTGGGGCAGCAGCCTCGGCCACCGATGCCAGCTCCCTCATCCGGGACTCCACAATGGTAACTGCTTTGAGAGACCACCGATGGCCCTCCAGGGCTGAGGGTGGTAACTACTCATGCCAGGACACCTTAGAAGGCTGCTCCTGGTTGTTGTCCTTGGTGTCACACCGAGGAGGGCTTCGATGCCATTGCCCATGGGGTTTCCCCTGGCTCTCAGCATCGCCGTTTGACGTTGATGGGGCAGAGGACCGGTCCTTCTGGGGGCCAGTCTCTTTGAAGGAGAACCTCCGGTCCAGGCTACTGTGGCCCCTCGGTTCCAAATGAGCTCGAGCACTGCATTGAAGTGAAGTCTCAGCAGACGCCCTCGAGGGCGTCGACCCCAATTGTCGATGCTGACTCCAATAACCCGAACAGTAATTCCCGTTGTGCCTCTGGATTATTGAGTCCCTTACGGGTCATCTACAGACACAATGTGCAGGTGGAGGGCTTAAGGTTGGGCTCGAAGCACTGAATGCACCAATTATGGTGGTCTGTCACCGAGATGGTGCAGGCACACTGGGTGCATTTTTTAAAGACACAGGTTGGCTTTGACATATTGGGGAAGATGGCTTCCGTCAAGTCAAAGGACAGCAAGGTTCCAGCGGACCAGAGAGACGCGTGAGAGAAGATTTCATGAGGCAAAAAAACCCCAACGAGGAAAAAATACTGAAAAATATGGTGCCAACTTGACACTGACACTCCCAGTAATGGGCAGGAAGACTAGTACTGTTAAAGGCACAGTGAAAAACCATGACAAAACAAGAAAACAACTGCGAGGGTTAAGTCACAATTTTCCAGGGGCAGATGGATGTCTGACAGGCTCCTTGGAAAAATTAAGATTAATGTAAGATGGCTTGAGCAGGAAGATGGGCACGCATGTGTGGTGAGCCTCCCAAAAGCTTCCTTTGGAAGCTGTGGAGTGCTCCTGCTAATACTCCATCGATGATGTCACCCCATACATGAGGACTTAATCCTGTTTGGTCTCGAAGATACAGCAATCCTTTTGGTAGCGGAACCACAAGGGGAGATAATGAAAAAGTTCCAAATGGGTTTTGAACACTCGAGCACATTATCCCTGTCAAATGATATTTAGAACCCACTGGTCCTCCATTATGTAGCCCATTCTTGGGAAAAGAGACTTAGATGTCCTCTCACCTGTGGCACCCAAGAATGGGCCTTTTGCCCGTCAACATGAGGGATGGGAAAACATAAAGGATTTATTGTCCAATTAAAAAATGTATGTCCTTCTTCTTACAGTGCATTGTGTCATACAACACCATCATTTAGTGGCCAAAAATATTAGTCCAGTTCTTCATGAATCATTGGCAATAGTTATTAAAACAGTTAATAAAATTAAATCTCACAGGAAGTACGACTGACTTTTTAGGAAGTTTTGTAGTGATAACGAAGAGCAGCACATTAAACTTATTTTGCACATGGAAGTTCAATAGCTTTCAAAAGGAAATTGCCTAGCAAGATTTGTAAGCCTATTTGATACAATAGTTAGTTTCTTGGAAAGTGAAAGGGAAGGTAGATTTGGCAGAGGAAATAAAGAACCACAAATGTGACTTCTACTTTTTGGCCTGGATTTTTTGAAAGCTCAATGAAGTTTCACTTCAAGGCAAATTAAATACGTTGTTAGACTGTAAACGTGTTCTGAAAGCTTTTACTGAAAAATTAGGAATTTTTCGAAACAGTTTATAGAAGAAGCACTTCAACAGCATGCCTGAGTTAACAGAAATAATTGAACATCTCTCAGATCAAGCTCTTAAAAATTACGTCGAATATTTATTGTTATTGAAAGAAGAACTGAATAGCCAATTTTCAGATTTATTTTCTTTTGAAGTCAAGCCATGGAAGCTGGATCCTTTTGACTGTGATATAGAAACTGTCAGTGAAAACATCCAAGAGGAACTTATTGAACTAAAATGCAATGAATGCAAATACAAATTTGAAAAAGCTGGAATGACTGCATTGTGACTGTCAATTACACCTAAACAACTCTATCCAAATATGTGGTCTGAAAGGCTAAAGTACTGTTGTGCTTTCCACCTTCATATCTAGTTGAATATGGCATTAGTGCAGTCAATAAAACATTGACAAATGAAATAAGAAGAACTAATAAATGCATGCGAGGAGACATAAGACTAAGGGGTATGTTTACTAAACTGTGTTAGTGCAATTCACGTTAGGAGCCGCGGTAGTGACAGAAACCCCAAATAAGGACATGGGCGGTACATCGTTACCACTAACGCGCATTCCAAAAACTAACGAGCGTTACAGGGTGCCGTGGCGCATTACTGCGCGTTAATTGTAAGAAGGCGTACAGACACAAAGCACAGAAACAGAGCTGTAGCACAATGGTTACTGTACTGACCGCTGTTACAGGCAGCATGGGTTCGAGTCCCCAGTGTGCCTAACGCAGAAGGCTGGCCCAGGCATCACCCTGTACATTACATAGGGAATGAGGAGGCATGTTTTTCTTTACGTGGAGTAGTGGTGTCAGAAACACACTCTCGGAGTGTGCCCAGCCACGTACGTTGGTGCGTGCAAGGCTGCGTGCGTGGCTGCGTGCGTTGGTACGGGCATAGCCCCGTGTGTTGTTGCGTGCGTACAATCGTGCGTGGGTACGTGTGTTTTTACCAGCGTGGGCACCTTATATTACAGACTCTTTAGGGTGTCTTGCACCTATGCATTATGCTAACAGATGTACGTGTGATGGCCTATGGTTTATCAGAGCCTGTGAGCAGCTGCTGGATTTTCCCAGGATTGGATTGTGCCAGTCACACCCATGATGCACTGCACATGCAAATCAGCTGTCCACAGATACACACCATGGGGAATGCACCCCAACAGCACCTCGGCCTGGTAGGGGGAAGTGACCATGTGCACCCCCACAGCACCTCGGCCTTGTAGGGTGTACTGACCGTGTGTTGTACTGGCACAGAGTAGCTACACACCGTCACATTGTGCGGGTACTGTGGTCACCCTGAGGGTGCAGTGAGGCGCCCAGCACCAGGTCCACAGCACCGTCCATGGCTGAAAGAGGCCATGGTGCAGGTCCAAAGCAGTGTTAATGTGTGAGATAGGCAGTTTCTGCAGACACACCTTGGATATCTCTGTCTGTTTCAGTCAGATGTAGCCCCCATGGACCCCCCCTTCCCCCACAGCCAAGGGTGACAAACAGGGTCTCCTAACAATAGATCCACATTCTATCTCCCTGCAAAGGTGGCAGTAGAGGGGAACATCAACCCCAGTCCCGCTAAGGAACAGACACCCCACAGGGCAGTCAATGCAGCTCTGTACACATCCATAACACAATAGCAGACAGACATTAGGCCTGGATATGCTCAGCTGCACCCCACCACTATCTGATATGCTCCTGCTGCAAGCCACTCCATCAAGACACATAGCAGCTACAAATAGCCTGCTAGTTAGTCCATAGTGCATGCACCCAGAACTGGGATGTCAGCATACACAGCAAGCAGATAAATCAGTGACTGGGCCCCAAAAGAAAACCCATATTTATCACATGAGAAAAATACTATATAGCACTATGGGGGTGCCTAGCCATGCTGTGGTCACTGCACAGTCAGGGTGAGAGTAATCTCTCACCAGGACATACTGAGGTCACCCTGTCTGTGTAGGTGGTGGCCGGGCACTAAAATGTCCCAGTCAGTGCCCTATGCCCTGTGCAGATGCACCCTGGTCAGGCCACCCTGTCCGGCCTATACCCATGGTACCTTGCTCCTCATTATGCACATTGGCAGCCCAATACTGGCAACATTGCTGGCAGTGTGGGCTGTGGAAGGTGTTTGCAGCCACCACACACTGGATAGACAGACAGCCACCCCCACACCTATGCCAGCATTGTGCTACTATAGAGGTGTTCAGCAGCCATACCCACCACACCAGTCCTGGGCACAGTACAGGCATGGATATGGTACGCAATACTGTTGGGGGTCACTCCCCAGGGTGGTAAACACTATCAGAGACCACACCTGCAGCACATACCGCAGACATCAGAATGATTGTTATGGTGGGGCTCAATGAGCAAAATGTGCTTAACGTAGGAATTGATATCTGCCAGTTATCATAGGAAACGTTTGATAGCTGTGTACCATATACCCAGGTGTAGGGTGGCATTGCTAAGGTATGCAACTGCTAGTATTGGGAGATACAGGCAGGGCCCAATGTCCTGCCTCTCCAGGAGGCATTGGCCAATGGGGCCTGTGGGTGTGTGTGTGGGTGTGTCTGCCCCTGTTGGCTGCTGCTTTACGGCAGAGTTTCCCAACTCCAGTCCTGGTGTTCCAAACACTGTTCGTGTTTTCATGCTGTCCCTCATAAATATGCATGAGCTACATCTGCATACCATGGGGGTGGTGCATAGATATGCAGCACAGGCATCTTTATTAGAGGCAGCATGGAACCTGAATGCTGTGGGGCCCTCCAGGACTGCATCTGCGGGACTCTGCTCTAGGTAATGCACCTGTTTATGGTGTCTGTGTTTGGTGTGGTAAAATATAGGCGTATTAACCATGCGTATGTTCTCTGCAATAAAGGAGTGTCTTTACTATCACTGTTTAGTGGTGGGTAAAACTATGGGGACTGGGTTGGCAGGAGCCCCAGCTGGGATTTGAACCTGTGACCCTCTGGTCTTACAGGCACTGGCTGTGTCCGTTGCACCACACTGTGGCCACAGAGACAGTGCAGTCCCTGGAGATAGGAAAACTGGCCTGACGAGTCAGAAACCCTGCTCTGCACAATTGTACTGTGGGCTCATTTACCTTGTATGGAGACAAAAGTCCACATAAACCTCAAAAAAGACCTCGGAAAAAGGGGCAAACACCCATAACCAAGCTGGGCAACAATGATAACATTGGGCAACCTTAAAAAACACTCCCAGGAAAGCTGCACTAAAATGAACTGAATTTTGAAAGGGTCTACGGAGCGTAGACCCTTCCAAACATCATTTCTTTTTTTTTGGAGCTTTCCTGGGAGTGTTTTTTATTGTTGCCCATTGCTATCACCGTTGCCCAGCTGAATTATAATTATATTATATATACACTGTTTCTTGTGGTCATTTTAACGTTTTATTTGAAATTTTGTTCTGTGCACATGTATCACACTGCTCACGTTTTGTAGGTTTCCCCGGTTTTGCTGTACATTGCTGACGGAAATGGTTTCTCTTTCCTTTAATATGCCTTTAACGACAGGTTTTCATTCGCGTTGGAATTGAGCTCAGAAATTCAGCGCGTTAGTGTAAGGGGAGCCTCTCCCCGCCCACTCTCCGCCCATTGACCCCTTCTCTCCGCCCACTCTCCACCTTCTGCGGTGTTTTAACGCGCCGCGGGGATTTACGATCGTTAACTGCGGTTAACGCGCGTAACGTACACTTAACAATCGTTCGCACATCAGAACGTGCGTTATGACGTGCGAACGATCGTTAAGTGTACGTTACGTGCGTTATTTACGATTACCGCAGTTTAGTAAACATACCCCTAAAACTCACAAATATCAAGCCAAACATTGAGAATCTAGCAGCAAAACATCAAGCATAAGGGTCACATTGAATAAACAACATAAGTAAAATGTCATTTCAGTTTCAATAAGAATTTGGGGGGTAGAGGGGTGATTGCTTTAAAAAATAACCAAAAGTGGGCAAAAGTGGGAAAAAAGGTTGAGAAACCCTGGTCTACACTACAGAACTCACTGGCTGTTGGTGGCATTAGTGTAGAATTCCAAAATGAAGTAGCAGAAGAAGTTGGTGGGCAGGACTCTGATCTAGCTACCATCTTCCCAGATGAAAGAGCTGTCTTATCATCAGAAAACGATATTAAGTCCTGCAAAAGGGAGAAAAGAAGGCAGATTATTTAATACATCCATATGCAGCATTAAACTTAACAGTCATGCTGCTTCAATTATACTGCTACTACTACTACTACTACTATTAATCATTTATATAGCACTACAAGATGTACGCAGTGCTGTACAAACATATAAAGAAGATAGTCTCTGCTCATAGAGCTTACAATCTAATCCAGACAGACAGAACAATACAAGAGAAACAATGGGGTTCAAATAGGGAAGGAGACACATGGAGAAGAAGGGATTAGGATCCAAATGCGGCTTCAAAGAGGTAAGCCTTTAACATTGATTTGAAGAAGCGGAAGGAAGAGATTTGAAATAAAGATAGAGGCAGTTTGTTCCGTGCATAAGGGGCAGCAGGGTGAAAAGATTGAAGTCTGGAGTTTGCAGAAGAAGAAAAGGGCACAGAGAGAAGAAAGCCAGAGGAGGAACAGAGTTCACAAGGAGGAGAGCGAGGAGAGAGGAAGGGTAATGAGGGGCAGTAGAGTGAATGCATTTATATGTTAGAAGGAGAAGTTTGAATTCGATACGGAAATGGAAGGGGAGCCAGTGAAGTAATTTTAGAAGGGTTATATGAGTGTATCAGTGCTGGTGGAAGATTAGCTACGCAGCAGAGCTCTGGATAGACTGAAGAGGATAGAGATGACATTGCAAGGAGGAGGTTTTATTTTTTTTTTCATTTTTTATTTATTGAATTTTTTGAAAAACATTAAAATATTGAAACATTGAATGAAGGAGATATGGTAATAAGGAAATAAGATTCCAAGGAATATACAATATTAACAAGAAATACAATACTTTACCCTAATCAGCCCACAATAATAGGAGGGAGGCAACAGAAATTAAATTACAAAGGTAAAGCAAGGAGGAGGTTTTAATAGTCAAGACGGGAGGTGACCAAAGAGTGGACAAGAGCCTTAGGGGTATGTTTACTAAACCTTCTTAATGTGCGCCCAGCGTTAGTGTGTGCAGGATGCCATATAAGGAGTGGGCGTTTCAGTTTAAAGTAGCAAAACGGGATTAGTGCGCAATAACGAGCGCTGCTGTGCACATTATCGGGCAAAGCGCCGCTAAGCGCGTTACCGTGCGGTAATCTTAAGTAAGCGCACAGACATCCAAACATAGAAATAGAAGTGTAGCACAATGGTTAATATACTGACTGATAATACAGGGGTCATGAGTTCAATCCCCCCGTGTGCCTAATGCATAAGGCTGGCTGAGGCATCAGCTTTGACATGTAAGTATTGTTTCCTGAGACATTTTATTTGTATTTTAATTATTGCTGCCAGCAAACACACCCTCACGTGCCGTAACCTAAAGTGCCGCATAAGGCACCCTATAAGGCACCCCATAGGGCACATTATAAAGTGCACTGTCCGCCACGGCACCCTATAATGTCCCCTATAGGGCATCCTATAAGGCGCTCCATAGGACACCTTATAAGGCACCTTATACGGACTGTAACCATAAGGTGCCTCAGAAGGCGCTTTATAGGGTGCCCTATAAGGCGCCTTATAGGGCGCCTTCTGAGGCACCTTATGGTTACAGTACCCTGAGGGTGTTTTGCTGGCAGCACTAATGTACATTAAAAAAAGACAATGCTTTGGACAGCCCTATCAAATAACCCCTACTGTGGGTTTGAACCCAAGACCTCTGGCTCCACAAGTAGTGAAGTAACCAGTGGGCTATAGCTCCATAGCTGCTAGCAAACCCCTGGCTGGCTGCAGAAGGACTGCACGTCACCACACAAACAGTCTGCTGTGGTCACCAGGATAGGGTTAACCCAGCCATACCCATGATGCAGTGCACATGCAAATCAGCAGTCTACAGATGATCACAAGATGGGATATGCACCCCCACAGCACCTCGGACTGGTAGGGGGAACTGACCATGTGTGGTACTGGCACAGAGTAGCTACACACCGTCACATTGTGCAGGTACGGCACTCACCCTGAGGGTGAGGTGGGGCGCCCAGCACCAGGTCCACAGCAGAGATAGGCCATGCTGTAGGTCCCCAGCAGTGTTAATGTGTGAGATAGGTAGTTTCTGCAGACACACCTTGGATATATCTGTATGTCTCAGCCAGGTTTAGCCCCTATGGACCCCTAGTAGGATTATGTACCACCACCCTCCTCCTCCTCCAGGGCTGAGGGTGGTAAACAGGGTCTCCCACCAACAGATCCACATTCTACCTCCCTGCAATGGTGGCAGTAGAGGGGACCATCAACCCCAGTCCTGCTGGGGAACAGACACCCTACAGGGCAATCAATGCAGCTCTGTACACATCCATAACACAATAGCAGACAGACATTAGGCCTGGATATGCTCAGCTGCACCCCACCACTATCTGATATTCTCTTGCAGCAAGCCTTCAGCCACTGCACGGCGTTCCATCAAGACACATACCAGCTGCAGACAGTCTGCTAGCTAGTCCATAGTGCATGTTCCTGGTGGAAATGCATGCACGCAGAATTGGGATGTCAGCATACACACCAAGCAGATAAGTCAGTGACTGGGCCCCAAAAGGGAACCCATAAATATTACATGAGAGAAATATAATATAGCACTATGGGGGAGCCTACCCATGCCATGGTCACTGCTCAGTCAGGGTGAGAGTGATCTCCCAGCAGAACATGCTGTGGCCACCCTGTCTGTGCATGTGGTGGCCGGTCACTACAATATCCCAGCCAGTGCCCTATGACCTGTGCAGATGCATCCTGGCCAGGCCACCCTGTCCGGGCTATACCTATGGTACCTTGCTCCTCATTATGCACATTGGCAGGCCAATACTGGCAACAGTGCTGGCAGTGTGGGCTGTGGAGGATGTTTGCAGCCACCACAGACTGGATAGACAGACACACACTCCCACACCTATGCCAGCATTGTGCTACTATAGAGGTGTTTAGCAGCCCTGGCCACCACACCAGTCCTGGGCACAGTGCAGGCATGGATATGGTATGCAATACTGTTGGGGGTCACTCCCCAGGGTGGTAACCACTGTCAGAGACCAGACCTGAAGCACACTCCACAGACATCAGAAAGGTTGCTATGATGGAGCTTAATCAGCAAACTGTGCTTAACGTAGGAATTGCTATCTGCCAGTAATCATAGCAAACTTTTGATAGCTGTGTACCGTATTCCCAGGTGCAGGGTGGCATTGCTAAGGTACGCAAGTGCTAGTATTGGGAGATGCACGCAGGGCCCAATGTCCTGCCTCTCCAGGAGGCATTGGCTAATGGAGCCTGTGGGTGTGGGTGTGTCTGCCCCTGTTGGTTGCTGCTTTACGGCAGAGGTTCCCAACTCTAGTCCTGGTGTGCCAAACACTGTTTGGGTTTTCATGCTGTCCCTCATGAATATGCATGAGATACATCTGCATACCATGGGGGTGGTGCATAGATATGCAGCACAGGCATCTTTATTAGAGGCAGCATGGAACCTGAATGGTGTTTGGCCCTCCAGGACTGCATTTGGGAGACTCTGCTCTAGGTAATGCACCTGTTTATGGTGTCTTTGCTCTGTAGGGTAAAATGTAGGTGTTTTGGGCATGTTTACGTCATCTGCAATAAAGGTTCTGTCTGTATTAGCACGTTGTAGTAGTGGGTAAAATATGGGGACTGGGTTGGCAGGCACCATAGCTGGGACTTGAACCTGTGACCTTCTGCCTCCAAACACACTGGTTGTGTGCACTGCACCACCGTGTTGCCATAGAGACAGTGCATTCCCTGGTGATACCATGACTGTTTGTCCGGCAGGGCCTGTCTGTTGCAGTGCATGGCACCCATCTACACAGGGCTAGGCCATGGTCTGCTCTGGGCAGCTGCCACTGCCCCCCTCCACCACCAGTACCCCTCTGCCACCATGCCGACATGCCCTTCTGCTGGTGGTGCTGGTGGTGTGCAGTCTCAAGCCATCCAGTGTGAAGGTAGGCTGCTGCCTATGGTGCGTGTTCTGGGGTAGGGGTGCCTGCATAGACGTCCACGCTTCCCCCCAACACCGCCTGCCAATGTTCTGTGCCCTTGGAGGTACCTGCTGGGTACTATCCCCTGTGACACTGTGATAAACACTCTCGTGCCCATGTTGGGCCCTCATCAGTTGCTGTCTGGCTTCTGTACAGTTTCAGCATTCCTAAGTGCCACCTAGGCATTTGCCTAGTCCGCACTCTGCCCCAGCTGCACCACAGCATGTGCCGCCTGCAGCCCTCTGTATCCCCTTTCCCAGCATCTGTCCAGTTGCCCATTCCAATATGCCCGCCCTGCTGTTGTGGAACATGTGCATGCCATAGGAAACTTGTCCAATGGAGAGGGAAACCCTGATCAGTGCTATTTCACTGTGGGATCATTCACCTTGTATGGGGACGGAGTGTAGACCCTTCCAAAATTCATATCTTTTTTGGGGGGCTTTCTTGGGAGTGTTTTTTGATGTTTCCCATTACTATCACTATTGCCCAGCTTGGTTATGTTTTTTGTATATTTTGTTGTGGTCCTTTTCAATGTTTATTTGTACTTTTGTTCCGTGCACATGTATCACACTTATCACTTTTTTATAGGTTTCTCTGGTTTTGCTGTACATTGCTGACAGAAATGGTTTCTTTTCCCTTTAACAGCTCTAACGCGAGGTTTTCACTTGCGTTAGTTTTGGCCTCGGATTTCACATCGTTAGTGTGCGGGGAGCCTCTCCCCTCCCACTCTCCACCCATTGACCACTTCTCTCCGCCCCTGGGGAGCCTTCCTCCGCTCTCCGGGAGCCTTTCCCCGCCTTCAGTGCTCGTTTGCGCTGCTGCACGCGTTAGCGCACGCTAAGGCACATTTGTGCCCCGTAAAGCGCCATTATCGCACGCTAAGGTTCCTTAGTGCGTGATAATTGCACAGCGCGCACGTTAAGAAGGTTTAGTAAACATACCCCTTAGTAGTGTGTTCAGAGAGGAAGGGACGAATTTTGTTAATGTTGTAGAGAAAGAAAGTGAGGTTACTTACCCTAACAGGGGTTCTCCGTGGACAGCAGTATGAGTCAGCCACGTGTAGGTGTGTCATCCCCTGGGACCGGAGTAGCTCTCCCGATAGCTCAGAGGAAATCAAATTTTGTTTGTTTTTTAAATTCCTCTGAGCTCCCTGCCTTCCCCTTCCTGTGTCCAGTCCTGACCCTTCCTGCCTCAGTGGGTTCCCAGCCGAGCAGGCTCGACCAAGAGGAGGAGGACGGGAAGGCGTGGCTGACTCATACTGCTGTCCACAGAGAACCCCCATAACGGTAAGTAACCTCACTTTCACCATGGACAAGTATTATGAGTCAGCCACATGTAGGTGACTCCCGAGCAAGGATGAGGTGGGGAGTCGGTTGACGTGTTGATATGAGTAGAGGTTCCCCACCATATTCGAGGGAGCTGTGGTAGGGAGAGCCTGCGAAAGGAGAGGCCATGAGCAGGATTCTGAAAGACTAGATATAGAGTCACGGAGGCTGTAACTGATCTGCTATTACCATGAAATTTAATAAAGACTATAAATGTATCACTTAAATTGAACACCAACTGTGGAACGAAAACACTGGAACAAAGCCTAAGGGGCAGCCATGGGGTCTGCTAGCAGCACGACAACCGATAATCAACGATAGTGCAAATCAACAATAGTGTAAGTCAAAAAAATTGTGCAAGTGGCAACAGTGCAAGTCAAACAGTGCAGGATAATAGTGCAAGTAAACTAGCCAACAGTGGCAACAGTGCAAGTCAGTGTGAGTCAGTAGCCATAACAACAGTGCAGGCCAATGGTAGTGGTGTGCATAGTCAACAACAGTAACGAGTCCTCAGGGGATGAGCTCAGAGGTAGCGATGGCCTCGGGGGGGGGGGGGGAGGGAGGGTAGGCTAGGACCACTGGCGCTAACTGGCTGCCGCTCCGCTTTGTGCAGGACTGCCTGTCCAAAGGATGTGGAGGCGTTCAGTGGGCAGTCAAGGCAGTAGCATTTGGAAGGGTCGGGACCGGACACAGGAAGGGGAAGGCAGGGAGCTCAGAAGAATTTAAAAAACAAACAAAGAATATGAATTTGTCTGAGCTATTGGGAGAGCTATTCTGGTCCCAGGGGATGATACACCTACGCATGGCTGACTCATAATGCTTGTCCATGTAGAATGGCACATTATCATACTTGGGAGATGTGACTGCAGACCTGAGAATAGTAAGACCCAGCTGATTTGCAAACATATGTGTGTAAATTTTCAAAGAAAGGGGGTTATTTTAGAAGCATTAGATGGCAGCGTTTGCATGCATAGATCTCCTGAATGTGCAAATAGTGCTTTTAGAAAGCCATTCTTTTCATGTGGAGAGCTGCACCACATCTACATTACAAGGAGATATGGTTAGGATGTTACACTCTATTTCCACCAGAGTTCTATAATCAGACACTCAAAAGCCAGAAACTGATTTGAGACACTACTCTTCGCTCAGCACTGAATAAGGTAGCCCCTGAGTGAACATATCAGGCTCATATGCATAAACATCATCTTTGATATCACTCTGGCCTCCACCTCCTTAAAACTCAACTATGCCAATTGGAGTGCCACAGGTGAAGACAACCCTCTGCCTATACCTTTACCTCATATCATGAAACTGCTAGGCAATATAAACTGGCACTTCATTTGGCAAAGAAAAATTATGTTTCTATATTGCTGCAAAAGCACCAAAAAGCATCCATTTTGTTCAGACTGATTAATCAACAGTGTGATACCCCTCTATTAGCAATTCATTCTCTCCTTACAGTTAGTTAACTAGCAGATGAATTTATATGGAAAATTAGGGAAATTCAGTCCTCTCTGCCTGTTCCAGCTCTATCACCAACTGCTGTAATCTGGGAATCTTCCACTTGAGCTTCCTTTATCTGCTACTAGTTCATTTACAGATTTCACTGTTCTCTCGTGCTTTGAATTATCTAAAGGGGTGAATGCTTTGAAGCTATCATCAACCCTTAGTGATCCATTGCTGGTTAATCTGTTAAAGCAACTGTCAGATAATTTCTGACCTATCTTCACTCAATGGTCACTTCACGTCGAACACACAGAGATTTTCCTCTCACATTGGATTAAAGACCCCATGCTGATGCGTCATTGGTTTCCAACTACTGTCCCATATCTAATCTCCCCGTTGTTGGTAAAGTTGTGGTAAAAATACAGTAGTTGCCAACCAGCTCACAACCTTCCTTGAAACCACAGAGTCTTTTGCATGTAAAACAAAGAGACTTCCATTCACAACATTCCATTGAAAGAGCCATCCTAGGTCCAACTACATCTTGATGGTAGTAAAGATGTTCTTCTCATTTCCTGGATTTGACTGCTGCTTTTGATTTATTCAATCATTCACTCCTTCAACATCTTACTGCCTTCTTTATTATGGGCCCTCCATTAGTTCAATTCTACCTATCTAATCGAACATTCTGTGTCCATTGTTCTCATACTACTTTGCCTCCTCTTAGCCTAGATTGCGGAGTCCTTCATGGTTCCATTGTAGGCCAAGTTCTCTTCAACATTTTCCTTGCATCATTGGCTTCATTAATTGACTCGCTTGGATTAGATGTTCTTCATGTATGTAAATGACATAAGATTTTATTTCCCCTCAATACTTACCTCCACTACTGTTTCAGAAGTTACCTTTAAACTGAATATGAATGCCAATTAAATTTCTACTAATGGTTTAAAACTGAATCTAAATAAATCTGAGGCAATCGTTCTCCAGGCGGTCTACTGCTACTATTCCTGACTCAGAGTAACTAAAACGTATGGGCAGGATTTACAGGTAGCATACTTTCAGCTACATTACATGCATATGGGCAGTGGTGGCACAAGGGTTTCTGCCACCCTAGGAAGACCCTCATTGCCACCGTCCCCCCTGAAAAGACTGTGCCTCTGTCTAGCCTGCCATGCTGCCTCCCCCTTCTTGTGCTGAAGCGGCGGTAGCTGAACTGATGCTTTAGCGCTACGTTGGGCCTTAAAGTGTCTGCATGTATGTGCACTCATGGCTTGCTGCTCCTGCTCTCCCCTCCGATGCAATGTTTTTGGAGGGTGGGCAGGAAAGCAGGCTGGAACTGCGCACATGTGTTCTGGTATTTTAAAGCCCACCATGGCACTGAAGCAGCATGCCGAGGGCTTAAGGGAGTGATGCCTAGTGTATGGGCTGGCCCTACCTATGGGTATGTTTAGATTAGGGGATAAAATTACATGCATACATGATATTTTCAATAGCACACATGCTTTTTCCCCCTCTTGTACACCTGCACAATCACCTTCTAGTACACTTGCACAAAAGAGCAGATGTAAACTACACAATGTAGCAGGCTGGGAGTGCTCCACAATGCTGTGGCCTCTAATCCATGCTTCTCTTTCAGCCTTTTCAGCTTTAAACCTGATCAGAATGGCTTAACACAATGGCTTTAAACAAAAAGCAGCTTTAGAATCTTCAGCAAAGGTCTTATGCATCATGATACCCTGGACCAGTAAGTAGGAATTACAGGTCTATAAAAGCATTTTTGGAAAATCAGACCCTGCATTTTGGGGGTAGGGGGTAGGGAGAAGGTAGGAGTGTTTATGGTTGTTAATTGCTAGGAATGGGCAATTGTTAGTGCACCTTAAAACATTTGGAGCCAATGATTTGGAGCCTGTGCCAGAAGACGTATGAGAAGGGACTTGAAGACCTAAATATGTACACTCTGGAGGAGAGTAGGGACAGAGGAGATAAAAACTTAATTAATGAACAAACAAACCTTTTTCAAAGATGGGGAAGCTGTAAAACTAGAGGGCATAACATGAAGCTGCAAGGGGGTAAACTGAAAGGCAATGTCAGGAAATACATTTTCACTGAAAGGGTGGTGGATGCTTGGAATGCCTTTCTGATGGAAGTGGTGGGGCAAATGCAGTGGCGGAATTCAAAATGGCATGGGACAGACACAGTGGATCCCTTTAGAGCAACAGGATAAAATCAAACTAAACTTACATATCTCTTATATCCCAACAAATAGGGGTGAGCTGCAAAGAGTGGCAGGTGCCCTAAACAAAGGCATGGGAAGGGGTGACCTGTACGGAATGGCAGGTGCACCTACTCTTGCCACCTTGCTGGGCAGACTAGATGGACCATGCTGGAAGAGAGCTTTCTGGTTAACTTTGGAACCCAGCAGAGAGCTTGTAGTTTAAATTTAATAGTCACTTTAAAACACAGAAGAGAGCGTTCTGGTTAAATTTAGAACCCAGCAGAGAGCATGTAGTTTAAATTTCATAGTAAGTCAGAGCCTAGCAGCAGCAAAGAGCTGTAATTTAAATCAAATCAGAATATAACTTAGCATAAAAGGCAAAACAGGGTCAGTACTCTTTGAGCAACAAATAAAGTCTTCTAGAGACCTTTACAAAGAGGCCTTCTACCTAGGGGGCAAGAGACCTGTGAAACGTTTTCAATAACCAGGTGGCAGGTCAAAAGGCCATTTTGAAAGACTCCTTCTATCCAAGCAAGGACTGTTAATCACCCAGGAAGTTGGTCACGGCTTACCTCAGCAGCACAGGCATAAATAGCTCAACTAGAGCTCTGTGATCCTCAGTCTTGAAGGACTAGAAAAAGGGACTGCTACTTCTGGAGAGAGATCTGCAATTGTGAGTATATACTTCTGGGAACTTTCTGAAAGGATTTCTTTGTATTAAAGCTAATTAATCTGTGAACCCAGTGTTTTTTGTTAAATCAGTCAGGGCCTAGTAGCAGCAGTTTAAGTTTAAATTTAAAACACAGAAGAGAGCTTTCTGGTTATATCTGGAACCCAGCAGAGAGCTTGTAGTTTAAATTTAATAGTCACTCAGGGCCTAGTATCAGCAAAGTACTTTTACTTTAAATTTAAAACACAGAAGAGAGCTTTCTGGTTAACTTTGGAACCCAGCAGAGAGCTTGTAGTTTAAATTTAATAGTCACTTTAAAACACAGAAGAGAGCTTTCTGGTTAAATTTAGAACCCAGCAGAGAGTTTGTAGTTTAAATTTCATAATAAGTCAGAGCCTAGCAGCAGCAAAGAGCTGTAATTTAAATCAAATCAGAATATAACTTAGCATAAAAGGCAAAACAGGGTCAGTACTCCTTGAGTATAAATGAAGTCCTCTAGAGACCTTTACAAAGAGGCCTTCTAACTAGGGGGCAAGAAACCTGTGAAACGTTTTCAGTAGTTGTGAACACCAGGTGGCGGGTCAAAAGGCCATTTTGAAAGACTCCTTCTATCCAAGCAAGGACTGTTAATCACCCAGAAAGTTGGTCACAGCTTATCTCAGCAACACAGGACAGGGTGCTCTGTAGCAGCCCTCTTTTAATAAGTGTTATTTCCCTCCCTCCCCAACACCCACCCACCCCTGGGATACTCGTAGCTTTATAGGTACTTACACATCTTAAAGGAAAGGAGGTGCTCTCAGGTGAAGCTCGTTATCCAAATCAGTCATACACTAAGGGCCTGAGATTAATTAATCTTCAGGTGAACATGGTATATAAAACATATTAGGTACAGTTTTATTAGTATATATATCCATAGCAACCCTTAGTAAGTAAAGAACTTAGATCTAAACACAAGCTAAAAACTAAGATGCAGACAGCAGTCCAGCAGCTAGATGGGGGCTTTCCAGTCTTTTGCATTGAGTGTCACATGTATGATTTTCTCCCAGTTGGTGAGAGGTCTTACGTGTGCACTAGATGCAAGGAGCTCTTTGCTCTCAGGGAACGAGTCCATTCTCTAGAGGCTAGAGTAGCAGACTTGGAAAACATAAGAAAGACAGGAGAGGTACATAGACGAGACCTACAGGGATATAGTCCTGAAGTCCCACCTCCAGTCTGGCAGCATCCCTGTTGCCATGGAGGAGAGAGGTCACGTGACAGGAGAGCATCACCCTGGTGTGGCAGGAAGTGATCCTGTAACTAGGACCTGTCCTCCAGGTGATGTAAAACCCTCTCGCATCGAGGAAGTTTCTCCAGGGCCATGTGCCCATGAGGGAAGGGTTAGGACAGCGGTTATAGTTGGTGATTCGATCATTAGGCATGTAGATAGCTGGGTGGCTGGTGGGCGTGAGGTTCTCCTGGTAACATGCCTACATGGTGCGAAGGTAGCAGACCTCATGCGCCACCTAGATAAGGTCTTAGATAGTGCTGGGGAGGAGTCTGCTGTCTTGGTACATGTCGGTACCAATGACATAGGAAAATGTGGTAGGGAGGTTCTGGAGGCTAAATTTAGGCTTTTAGGTAGGAAGTTGAAATCCAGAACTTCCAGGGTAGCATTCTCCGAAATGCTTCCTGTTCCAAGCACAGCACCCAAAAGGCAGGCAGAGCTCAGGAGTTTCAATGCGTGGATGAGACAATGGTGCAGAGATGAGGGTTTTGGAATTGTTAGGAACTGGGGAACATTCTGGGGAAAGGAGGGGCTCTTCCGAAGGGATGGGCTTCACCTTAACTTGGATGGAACCAGGCTGCTGGCATTAACCTTTAAAAAGGAGATAGAGCAGCTTTTAAACTAGATAATAGGGGAAAGCCGACAGTCGCCCAAGAGCGCATGGTTCAGAAGAATGTATCCTTGAAGGATACTACTAAAAGCAGAGAGGTTCCAAAAAAGAGTAAAGTAGCCCAAATCCCCTTGAGTATGGAGCAGGATGGTAAAGATTCCAAATTACCCATTTCTACCAATAGCCAGATTAATATGAATAAAATACAGTCTCTAAAATGCTTGTATGCAAATGCTAGAAGTCCAAAAAATAAGATGGGAGAGTTAGACTATATAGCACTAAATGAGAGGTTAGATATGATTGGAATATCAGAGACATGGTGGAAGGAGGACAACCAGTTAGACACTGTGATACCTGGATACAAACTATATTGTAATGATAGAGCTGATCAAAGTGGTGGAGGGGTTGCGCTCTATGTTAGAGAGGGCATTGAGTCTGAAAGGATTAAAGTTTTGCAGGAAACAAAATTTGCTGTAGAATCTCTATGGATTGAAATTCCATGTAAAAAGGGGAAGGCGATGGCAGTGGCGGTGTACTATTGACCGCCTGGCCAGAATGAACAAATGGATGAAGATATGCTCAAAGAAATCAGGAAAGCTAACAAAAATTACAACACAGTAATTTTTCAGTATTAATGGCTGATTTCAATTACCACGGTATTGACTGGGTCAGTGTCACAGCAGGACATGCTAGGGAGATAAAGTTCCTAGATGAAATAAATGACTGCTTCTTGGAGCAGCTGGTTCATGAACCGACCAGAGGGGAAGCCATATTAGACCTAGTCCTTAGTGGAACACCAGAACTTGTGCAAGAGATAAGGGTGTTGGGGCCACTTGGCAATAGTGATCATAGCATAATAGCATTTGATTTAATTAGTGGAGGAGGGATAGTAAGGAAATCCACAGTACTACCTTTTAACTTTTGAAAGGGAGATTATGATAAAATGATGAAAATAGTTAAGAAAAAACTAAAAGGAGCAGTTGCAAAGGTTAAAGACTTACAACAAGCTTGGGTGTTTTTGAAAACTACTATCTTGGAAGCCCAGACCAGCTGTATTCCACGCTTTAAGAAAAGTGGAAGGAAGTCCAAAAAACTGTCAGCATGGTTTAAAGGTGAGGTCAGAGAAGCTGTTGTTGCCAAAAAAGCATCTTTCAGGAAATGGAAAAAAGAGGCAAACAACGAAACCTGGAAACAGCACAAGCACTGGCAAGTAAAATGCAAGGCATTGATAAGGCAGGCAAAGGGAGAATTTGAAAAGAAGCTTGCTGCGGAAGCAAAAACGCGAAAAAAAGACTTTTACAAGTACATTCGTAGCAAAAAACCTGTGAGAGAGTCAGCTGATCCATTAGATGATAGAGGGGTTAAAGGGGCACTAAGAGGCTCAAGGCAATAGCGGAGAGACTGAATTAATTCTTTGCTTCAGTCTTTATTGAGGAAGATGTAGGGATGTTACTCATGACTGAAGTGGTATTTAAAGGTGCGGAAGAATTGAAGGAAATATCAGTACATCGGGAAGATGTATTACAACTATTAGATAAACTGAAGAGTAGCAAATCACCTGGGCCGGATGGCATACATACAAGGGTGTTGAAAGAACTGAAATATGAGATTGCAGACCTGCTATTAGTAATCTGTGAATTTTCATTAAAATCATCTGTAATACCTGAAGATTGGAGGATCGTCAATGTAACGCCAATTTTTAAAAAGGGTTCCAGGGGTGATCTGGGAAACTACAAACCGGTGAGCCTGACGTCAGTACCGGGAAAAATGGTAGAAACCATCATAAAGAACAAAATTACTCAGCATGTAGATAGTCATGGCCTAATGGGAGACAGCAAACATAGCTTTAGACAAGGAAGATCTCATCTTACTAATCTGTTATGTTTTTTTGAAGGTGTGAATAAACAGGTGGACAAAGGTGAGTCGGTTGATATAGTGTATCTGGACTTTCAGAAAGCCTTTGACAAGGTCCCTCATCAGAGACCTTTGGCAAAACTAAAGAGTCATGGGATAGGAGGCAGTGTACTATTGTGGATCAGGAACTGGTTAAAAGATAGAAAGCAGAGGGGAGGCCTAAATGGCCAATTTTCCCAATGGAGAAAGGTGAATAGTGGTGTACCCCAGGGATCTGTGCTAGGTCCGCTGCTTTTTGACATATTCATAAATGACCTGGAAAAGGGAATAGCGAGTGAGGTTATCAAATTTGCAGATGACACAAAACTATTTAAAGTTGTTGAAACCCAAGAGGATTGTGGAAAACTGCAAGAGGATCTTGATAAATTGGAAGACTGGGCATCAAAATGGCAGATGAAATTTAATGTGGACAAGTGCAAAGTTATGCACCTAGGGAAGAACAACCCAAACTATGGTTACACGATGCAAGGTTCCACATTAGGAACCACCACCCAGGAAAAAGATTTAAGCGTCATTGTGGATAACATGTTAAAACCCTTGGCCCAGTGTGCAGCAGCGGCCAAGAGAGCAAATAGAATGCTAGGTATCATAAGGAAAGGAATGGAAAATAAAACAAAAGATATTATAATGCCTCTATATCGTTCCATGGTGAGACCGCACCTTGAATATTGTGTGCAATTCTGGTCGCCGTATCTTAAAAAGGATATAGCGTTATTAGAAAAGGTTCAGAGAAGAGCCACCAAAATGGTAAAGGGGATGGAAGGATAGTCCTATGAAGAAAGGCTAAAAAGGTTAGGGCTCTTTAACCTGATAAAGAAATGGTTGAGGGGAGATATGATAGAAGTCTATAAATTAATGAACGGAGTGGAACGGGTAAACGTAGATCGATTGTTTACATTATCAGAATATAGAAAGACTAGGGGACATCCAATGAAGCTACAGGGTAAACTATTTAAGACTAATAAAAGCAAATATTTTTTCAATCAACGTGTACTCAAACTCTGGAATTTGTTACCGGAGGATGTAGTAAAGGCTGTTAGTGTAGCTGGGTTTAAAAAAGGTTTGGGCAAGTTCCTGGAGGAAAGGTCCATAAACCATTATTAAGAAGGGATCCAGGATATCAATGCTTGACCCAGTACAAGCATTGTGGAACCTGTGTCTTTTGGGGAAACTGCTAGGTATGTATGACCTACATTGGCCACTGCTGGAAACAGGATACTGGGCTTGATGGACCTTGGTCTGACCCAGTATGGCATATCTTATGTTCTTATGTTATGTTCTTATCTGCTGCATATACTATGTTACTATGTTATTATAGCTGGAATGGAGTCCTTTCCATCTATATAAACCCCTAGCACTTTGAGTTCAGCGTAGTTACTCACCTGTAACAGGTGTTCTCCGGGGACGCAGGAATCAGTCCTCACATATGGGTGACATTGGTGCCGATGGAGCCCAAGCGGAGCAAATCCACAGAGTTGCTACCACGCATGTGTGGTCCCCTTCCCGCCCAAAGGAGCCATCTTACTCAGTCAAATGACAGCTAAAGATGGCAAAAAAAAGACAAAACATTAAGATAGGAGGACTACAGTTCCAAGGGGAGGAGAGAGGGTTGTGAGGACTGATTCCTGCTGTCCCCGGAGAACACCTGTTACAGGTAGTAAAGCACAGTTACTTACCTGTAACAGGTGATCTCTGGGAACAGCAGGAATAAGTCTTCACATATGGGTACGTTGGTACCGACGGAGTCTGCGCGGGAACGCTTCCCAGCGTCCAATCAAGAGCTTTTGGAAGCATCCCAGCACGCCTGCGTGCTGCCTTCCCTTCTTTTCCCAACTGCCTCTCCTCAGTTAAGTTTTAAAGCTGAGACAAAGAGAGAGAGAGAGGAAAGGAAAGATAGATAGAGATACAACTCCTGGGGAGGTGGGAGGGTTGTGAAGACTTATTCCTGCTGTTCCCAGAGATCACCTGTTACAGGTAAGTAACTGTGCTATCTCCAGGAACAAGCAGGAACGAGTCTTCACATATGGGGACTCCCAAGCTGAGATGCCTGGAGTCCCAGCATGTCATAGGCTGGAACATGCTATCTCCCAGAACACCAGGCATCCTGAGGATGGAGGGTAGGAGTTGAAGAAAGAAGGATGCTGTGGAACAGCTAACCTAGCATAGGACTGCAGAGAAGGAGTCCATGTGTGGATGATGATGGTCATCAATAATATTGCAAAGGATATTGCTATATGGACCTCCCCTGACAGGATTTCACAGAAGTATGGAGGTTCATGGATCTACTGGGAACCTAGTAGAGAAACCTTGAAGAGGACCTCACTGTAAGTGGAGGTGATAATCCTGTAGGAAAAGCAATGGAGGTCAGAATCCTGAAAGGTAACAGGTAACCCCAGTAGGAAAACTGGGGTAGTCCAAAAACAGTGGGCCTTCAACGGAAGGCTTTATGACAAAAAACCTAGCTCTTTTGGAGGCAGAGTGAGACACTCTTAGGAGCAAAAAGAGAAAGGCTAATCGATTTGGACAAACAGGCACAGTCCTTGTGGGGAGAAAGGTGTGAGAACTCCTTGTATCCCAAAAAGAGAGGACAAATGCCTGAGGCGTTAAAGCCTGTGATCAACTGAAGATCCATAATGTCTCTCCTAACTGGGGTAAACTAGGAGAGATATTGGGCATGGAGAGCTTCAGAGGTACCTAAACCGTTAGGTTATGGTATAAAAATTGTTGAGTACCACAGGAGTGGTTGTGTGTGTAGAATCCCAAACCTGCTAGGTAGCATAGGTATGGGTAAAACCCCTCTGTCAGAATCATATAGCTATATGAGGATAGACAGTGAGATAGATAAGTATGTGGATACATATCTATCTATAATAAAATATCTCAATAGATACATATATATATAGATAGATAGATATATAGATAGACATATAAGAATATATCTATAGTGAGATATGGCAGGGCATAAAAAACACACAAAAAATAAATATGGATATGTAGGCTTACATATGGGTGTCTGCAATTAAACAGACAGAGATATGCCTACAGCACAGTGATCACATAGGATATGTGGGGAGGAAAGATTCATCTAATAACAAGGAGGTGGAACCTACTTGAGAAGACATATAGAGAATCTGTTCCTCCTGGTCATGATCTGCAAGAATGCTAGTTAGTGAAAAATAACCAGGACTGTTACGTGAAAAACAGAGGATAATATCCATGTGCAGCCAGCAAGTCCCGAGTCTTCCAGGACTCTAGCATGGTAAGTAGACAGAAGACGCCTAGAAATGAGATATCATGTTGACCTGCTGAAGGGCAAAGGTATCATGCGTTCTTACCATGAGGACGAGCATATCCCCGATTGGGAATACTATGGACCAAAGCAGGGAACTGGCAACTCCTTGAGCTTTCACGTAAGAGAAGGTCTATGTCCTTTATATCAAAAAAGGAGATAGTAAAAGAAGGGAGAACCTTCTAGTCATGGGAGACATGACTGAAAAGGCTTTTCTAACCAGCTAGGATAGCTGTTGGAGAAAACCCCCCATGCTCTCTAGCAAGGGCCCATAGTGGAAAGCTGCTCTGTAGATTGCAGAGAGCATGATGCAGGAGAATGAGGAGATAGAACTGGCTGCTAAAGAGCCAGTATCTCTGCCAACTATGCTGCCAAACCAAGGGAGATGGAGAGGGCAGAATAGAAGACAATCTAGAAAGCTTGTAGTGAGATGATCTCCAAGAGAGATGAAGCACTGACTTGGAGCCACTACTAAGACTAGACAGAATGTTAGTGGAGGACAATCTGGTTGTTTGTGGACAAGAACCAGTGGTCCAAACATTAAGGCTCCTGCATAGGCAGCTGCTAGTAAGACAGCAGAAAGAATCTTACTGTTCAAAAACAGAAAGAAGAGACAGAACAGGAGTAGGAAACTCTGGACATGTCTGATAAGCTGCCTCAAAGCAAGATTGAGCAGAGGAGGCAACTCAGAGAGGAAAACTCCGCACTGGACAGTGAGAAAAGTAGAGAGGCTGAAGAAAAAGCCTCCCAGTAAGTAATTCCCTCTTACAGGGGTAAAACTTGGTAAGAGGATGAAGAGAATGGAGCTGAAGAAGACTTACGAAGTAGGAAGTCTAGAGAAAGGAAAGATACATGCTGGCACAGGAACTATCATTTGATAGTGGTTAGACCTCTTTCCCTAACAGGAAAAAGAGGAGAAACCTGTGACCTATAGGCATGAATATCCTGACAGCTCATAGAAATATAGAAAAAATGGATATCTTTTGGAAAGGGATCCATGTGTAGGGGTTAGAATGAAGCGGTGGATTGCCTCCATTGAGAAGAAGCAACTGTAGATGCTAACCCCAAGAGACACAAGCATCTGATGATGATTGATCAGAAACCCTGCAGATGCTGGGTTTGCTGAGCCTGGTGAGAGGTTGGATTCTTCAGACCAGAACGATGCCTCCCCTGTTGGGGAACATTTGTATGATGGGCAAGCGATGAATAAAACCTTCTTCTCTTGTGGGAAGAAAGTTTGGTAGGCGATTTCCTACCTAGTGGGACAGAAGAAGGTGTAGAATAAACCTTAGGAACAGGTAAATCAGTGGATAACTGAGTAACCTGACGTAAAGACTCCTTGTTGAAAAGATTTTCTCCAGTGCAAGGAGTATGTCCCAGACGTTGTTGTGCCCATTTGTCCAAGTCTGAGCCAGGCTTTACATCGTGCTCCTATAGCAATAGCAGAGGTTCTGCTAACAGACTCAAAAGAGTCTAGGGAAGCACGAGAAAGAAACCAAGAAATATTCTGGATATGCCTAAGCAGTGAAGAATAGTCTTTACTCCTAGAATCTGGAAGGAAAGGAGTCAAAAGATGTAACTGCTTTGTGACCTCCTCAAGAGAAAGACTCATATAAAAAATATATGAGAGAATTCTTTCAGAAAGCATAGATGTCTGGAAGGTTTGACGTCCAAAGGCATCTAGTGTCTTAGACTCATGACCTGGCGGATAAGAAGAGTGCTTTTTCTTACTCTTTACCCGCCTCATTGCAGATTCCACTACTATGGAATGATGAGGAAGTTGAGTCTTTTGAAACCCTGGAGAGGGGGGCACCTGATATAAAAGATCAGTTGCCCTGGGAGGTGGGGGTAGCCTTAAAGGTGTTTCCCACATTCCTAGAAGGAGATCCTGCAAGGAATGATGCAAAGGAAGCATTATGTTGTCCTTTGCTTTGGCAGAAACAGAGCCCTGTGCAGGATCATGTCCTGGAATAGGAATGGCAAGAGATCTTGCTATATCCAGGAGGAAACTCTGAAAAGAGGGATCCCAAACAGGAATCTCCCCTGGACAGGGTAGATCTAAAGAACTAGCCTGAGCATCCACAGAGTTATCCAAATAGATAGGAATAGAAGATCCTGCAGAGTGTAGTGTGGAATGCTTAAAAGATGGTTGCTGGTACTGGCTGTCAGGAGCAGTCCCCATCCTTACCACATCATCCATGCCAGGTATCGACTCCAAGCTTGGTATAGAATGGAGTGATCCTGTTGAAAAAAGCATGGCAGGAATTGGCGATGATGCTACTTTGGGTACCGGTACCGATGTCGGAGTCGAACCCGACAAAGACATCGGAGCAGTCATCGGTGACAGTTCAATCGGTACCGAGGTAACCGAAAACCTCCGGCCGCTATCCTCGGTACCGAAGCACTACCATTAACCTATAGCCAAAATCTATTGGTACCCAGTCTTCTAGACTAGAGATCGATTCCAAACTCGGCATCGAGGGCAAAGAGCCTGATAAGCGAAGCATGGAAGGCACCGACCGTGAAGGTAATGAGGACATCGGTACCAACTTCGGTACCGTGTCTGATACCAGTGAAGGAAGGGCAACCAGTGGCAACTCAATCGGCGTCAGGGGAACCGAGAGTTGCGGATCCGAATCATTGGAACCCAGCCTTCGCTACCATCGAGAGCCGGAACCAAGGCGAGTCGGTACCCAGTCCTCCAGACTGGAGATCGATTCCAGACTCGGCATCGAAGGAAGCGAGGCTATCGATGCACATCTGGAGGGTACTGACGTCGGTTGGAGTATCGGTGTTGGTACCGATAATGGAAAGTCAATCTGGAGGGTATCCACCGGTCCCGAAGGTACCGAGGACGCCAGATGACGATCCCTGGTGAGGAGTGTTTCATCCAACACCAGTGCCGATGCCAGGGTATCGGTACTGCTCGAAGCGGATGCCACCACCGTACATGGCTTAGGTATGTTCTGTGGGGGGTGAACCCCAGGAACAACCTGAAACCCCTTATAGGCTTTGACGACCGAAGACTCCCACCGGGGATTTGAAGCCAGTGGGCCCTCGAGGGCAAGGCCGGAGCCGTCTACATGCTGCGCATGAGACCTACCACTCGAGGACTGGCTAGTCTTAACAGACTGTTTGTGGGTTACCTGATCCTGTGTGGACGAAGAAGGGGATGGTGCCCCGAAGTTGGAGGGCAACCGTGTATCGAGGGAGCCTCGATGTTGAAAACCTCTTCTTACCAAATTGTTGTCAGGACCCAAGCAGGTTAGACACCGACTTCGAGGGTCTAAAAATAAAGTTGTACCGCCATAGTCTGAACATTTCTTGGAGAAAGTGTCTGGCGGTTCCATGAAGGAAAAAGAAGAGGCCTAAAAGGCCTAAGAGACCATGGGACACTATGAAGAAAAAATATCCCGTGGAAAAGGAAAATTTTTCAAGAAAAGAAAACACCGGCGGTACCGGTGGCGTCAGGAAGACAGCCGCGACCACAAGAAAACTAAAAAATAAAAACAAGAATTTTCTGCGGTGACAGGAGGACGTCCTGCCGGCTCCGCGGAAAAACGAAAACTGAGGAGAGGTAGTTGGGAAAGGCGGGAAGGCAGCACGCAGGCGTGCTGGGATGCTTCCAAAAGCTCTTGATTGGACGCTGGGAAGCGTTCCCGCGCAGACTCCATCGGTACCGACGTACCCATATGTGAAGACTCATTCCTGCTTGTTCCTGGAGATCTACGCTTTCTCCAGGAACAAGCAGGAAGCCATTCCTCACATATGAGACTCCCCAGCTACAGGCTACCATTAACCTATAGCCATAAAAAAGCTCCCTCATCGAGAGCCACAAGTAGCCGCAATGAAAATCTCTGCGTCCAAGGAATTAGCACTCTGGTAGCCTGAACACAGAAGGGTCGGAGTGCAGGAGTTGCCTAGACCTCAAAAGGATTACACAGTACAGCCTGGCCAAAGGCACTGTCCCGTCAGGACTCCCTATCCAGGCACTAATGGGCTGCGAAGGTATGAATTGAAGACCAGGTGGCGGCCCGACAGATGTCTGCTAGAGGAACGGAGCGCAGATGAGCCACTGATGCTGCCATGGCCCTGACCTTGTGAGCCGTGACACAGCCCTCCAATGGAAGCTTCACTTCCTCAAAGGCCCGGGCAATACAGTCCGCCACCCACGTGGACAGCGTACTCTTTGTCACCGCTTGCCCCAGCTTACTGGGGTCGCAGGAAACGAAAAGCTGGGTTGCTTTCTGGTGGCCTTGAGTACGTTGAATGTAGAAGGATAAGGTCCTCTTACAGTCCAGCGTATGGAGGACCACCTCAGCCTGACCGGCATGCGGTCTGGGAAAGAAGGTAGGGAGGACCACCTCCTGATTGAGGTGGAATGAGGACACCACCTTCGGAAGGAACTTGGAGTGTGTGCGAAGCACCACCCTATTCTTGTAGAACCTGGTATAAGGCCTCTCCGCCACGAGGGCCTGAATCTCACTCACCTTTCAGGCAGAAGTGAGTGCGACAAGGAAAACCACCTTCCAGGAGAGATAGCGGAGATGACACGTAGACATCAGTTGGAAAGGCGGCAGGTGAGCCGCCCCAGCACTACATTGAGATCCCATTCGGTCGCCGGGGGGCAGACCGGGGGCTTAGACAGGAGTAGGCCTTTAAGGATCTGGAATACCTTTGGGTGAGCCAAGAGGGGCTTCCCATCCACCTGATGGTGGTTCGCCACTAGGGTACTGAGATGCACCCTGATGGAGTTGGACTTGAGCCCCGTGCTGGAGAGGTGGAGAAGATATTGCAACACTATAACCACCAGGCAAGAAAAGGGGTTGACCTCCCGTGCCGCACACCAAAGCGCAAACCTGCGCCACTTAAAGGCATAAGCCCGCCTGGTAAACATTCTGCGTGAAGCCAGCAGAACATCCTCCACATCCTTCAGCAGTAGGAGTGGAGCTAATGACACCCTCTCAGCAGCCACGCTGTCAGCGAAAGGGAGCTGGGATTGGGGTACAGGAGAGAGCCCCCCTCCTGGGAAAGGAGCTGCGGAGATGTCCCCAGGGGGATGGGGGTCTCCACCGCTAGCTGCAGGAGGAGTGGGAACTATGGTGGCCGAGGCCACCGTGGGGCTATCAGAATGACTGAAGCTCTGTCGCGAAGAATCTTGAACAGGGTCTTGGCGATCAGAGATTTTGTGGGAAATGCATACAGAAGACCCACTGACCATGAAGTTAGAAAAGCATTGGCGGCCACCCTGGCAGGGTGTGGTTGCCTGGAACAAAAGTGGGGTAACTGGTGGTTGTCCAGGCTGGCAAACAGGTCCATCACCTGTTCCCCCCCAGATCTGGAAAAACCCGCAGACCACTTCTGGGTCCAGCTGCCACTCGTGCAGCTGGAGCAGCCTGCTGAGTCTCTCGGCCAGCCAGTTGTCCTGGCCCTACAGGTACACTGCCCTGAGGAGAATGCCCTGTTGGACTGCGAATGAGCCAGGGCTTCCTAGCAGAGGGCACGGGACATGGCGACCTGGTTGTCCGTCTGGACCAGGACGGACCTGTGGCTCAGGGACCGCTGGAACGCTTTTAGGGTGAGATGAATTGCATGCAATTCCAACAGGTTGATCTGCTGGGTACTCTCGTCTGGGGACCAAATGCCCTGGGTGCAGTACCCCTGGCAGTGGGCTTCCCAGCCAAGCAGGGAGGCATCTGTGGTGAGGATCCTCGAGTGATGAGGGGCCTGAAAAGGCATCCCTGCTTGCAAGTGATGGGGCGAAAGCCACCAGGTCAGGGACTGCGCCAGGTGCCTGGTGATTTTGACTCTGTCCTGAAGATGCCCCATGGCCTGGGACCACTGGTGCCTGAGGCACCACTGCGCAGTTCGCATGTGGAGTCAGGCATCTGGCATGACGTGGACCATGGAGGCCATGTGCCTGAGGAGGCGCAGCAGGTATCTTGCTGGCACCAAGGGATGGCGCTGTATGTCTTTGGCCAGTGCCATGAGCCTGTCTATCCTGTCTGCAGATAGGAAGGCCTTGGAGTGAAGGGTATTGATCCTTGCCCCAATAAATTCCAGCTCTTGAGTTGGGTGAAGGCTGAACTTGGGATAGTTGATAACGAAACCCAAGTGCTGATGGACCTGGATAGTGCATGCCGTGGCCTGTTGTGCCTTGGGGCCCGTGGTGCTCCTGATGAGCCAGTCATCGAGATAGGGGAAGATAAAGATCCCCTGAAGCCTGAGAAAGGTGGCGACCACCACTAGGCAATTTGTGAATACCCTTGGGACCGAGCTGAGGCCGAAGGGAAGCACCCTGTATTGAAAATGATGGCCCCCCACCGCAAAGCGTAGGTATTGCCTGTGGTTTGGGTGAATTAGGATGTGTGTATAAGCATCCTTTAGTTCTAAGGAGCATCGCCAGTCTCCCTGATGGAGGTAGGCAGCAATGTTCCAAGGGAGAGCATCTTGAACTTCTCCCTCACAAGGAATCTGTTGAGGTTGCACAGGTCGAGGATGGGCCTTAGGTCCCCTGTCTTCTTTGGCATGAGGAAGTACCTGGAGTAGAACCCCTTGCCCTTGAGAGGGTGGGGCACCGGTTCCACCGCTCGGTCCTCGAGAAGACCTGCCAACTCCTTCAAAAGAAGGTCCCGGTGAAGGGGAGGCCGGAGGGGCTCTCCGGGGGAATAATGCGGAGGTACTTTGGCTAGGCGGAGGAGGTAACCCTCCTTGATCACCTGTAATGCCCATGCATCAGTGGTGATAGCTCCCCACCTGTGGGCGTACAGGGTGAGCCGACCGCCTGTGGGCTGCCAAGCCTCGGTTGGGAGAGAGGCCATGCTGCAGGAGTCAAAAGCTCCCCCCAGGCTAGGCTGTAGCTGAAGCCTGGAGCTTGGGAGCCTTCTGCTTACGTGGGCCATGCCCTTGTCCCTTGGCCTGCTGCCCGTGCTGGGGAGCTGGGGAGGCCTGATAAGGGGGGTAATTTCAGTAAGCAGTGGACTTCCTCAGGTAGAAGGGCTTTTTACACGAGCCCTTCTTTCAGGAAGGGGTAGAGGTCTTCTTAGAGAGCCTAGTCCTCGTCATGAACTCAGTCTCCAGTTCGGCGGCTTTGTTGGTCATGGGTTTGCCAAAGAGGTTCTCCCCTCAGCATGGGACATCGACCAACTTGTCTTGTACCCATTGCTCGAGGTCTCACAACTGTAGCTAGGCTTGGTGGTGTGCACCGATGCCCGCCATGGCTACTCTGGCCGCCGACTCGAACCCATCGTAGGCCGCCCGAGACATGAACTTGGAGCATTCACCGATGGCTCTGGATAGGCCCTTGAAGTGCTGCAAAGGCTCCTCAGAGAGACCAGCCGAGAACCTGGCGATCTCCTTCGCCAGGTCCCTCAGGTACATGCCCATGTACAGCTGGTAGGCCTGGATCCGACGATTCAGCATTGCGCCCTGGTAACATTTCCTGCCGAGGGCATCCAAGGTGTGGGCCTCCCTGCTGGGTGGCACTGAGGAGTGCGTCTTCTGACTTTTTAGTTGACGCATAGCCAATTCCACCACCATGAAATTGTGCAAATGTTGTGACTTTTGAAACCCAGGGCTCCAGCGGACCCAATATATCGAGTCCAGCCGCTTGCTGATCACTGGTTTCGATGCCGGTGTCTCCCACATACAGAGCATGAGGCATTCCAGGATAGGAGGGATGGGCACCATGAGGGTCTCCCGAGGGTGGGCCTCATATTGGAGAATCTCGAGTTCATCTGCTCGAGGATCCTCCTTGGGAAAGCCAAGGCCTTGGACATGTCTCGAAGTCCCAAAAACCCATGTCCTCCAGAAGGGACCTTTTCTGAGGTTCTGATACTGGGGAATCAGATGGGACATCTCGGTGAAGGCAAGTGTCCGGTGACTTCTTGTCTTCGGACTCCCAAGCGGAGGCCTCTGAGGATGACGGGTGGCATTCCTCAGGCCCCAAGGGGTCCAGCGCCATCCACTCCGATGCTCCCTGGCTTCCCGGCGATGACCTAGGTCCCGGGGAACGGGGACCGAGCGGGACCGCGGCCGAGGGTTTACTCGGTGGTCTGGGTGGAGGAACCGGATGTGCCGGATACTCGCACCCGCTGCTGCTTCAGGAAGGCAGTGATCCTGTGTTCCAAGGACACCATCCTGGACATCAGTTCCGGAGGCTCCACAGCATCCGGCTCGGGCACCGATGTACTCGGGCCTGAAACCGGTTCCCACAGAGGGGAATCCTCGACTAGGATAGGATGCACTTGCCAGGGCCGGTCCGCAGCCGAGTCCTTCCGGGGAAGCTTGGTTGGGCGCTCCTTCTCCGACGGCTCGGGCTGGCACTCGGGGCTCTGTGACCATTCTCGCGAGGGACCTGGCTGCTCTGAACCATCCAGAGATGCAGCCGTCATGGATTTTTTCCTTCTTTTCAGTTCCCTCGAGGGGGACCCCCTCTCTGAGGTCCCTTGATGACACTCGGGTTCGGAGCGCTCCTCCCGAGGCATGGAGACCTCAGACGAGGTCCTGGCTCTCGGAGGCATGGGGGAATCAGGAAAAAATTGTCCATACTGCTGCTGGCGGCTTCTCAAGGCCTTCGAGGACATCTTTTTACAGAGGCCACAGACTGCCAGGTCATGGTCCGGGCCATGGCACCGGAGGCAGCAATCGTGTGTATCAGTGAGGACATAATCTTCCCACACCTATCGCACTTCTTGAACCCACTGGTAGCCATAGGGGGAAAAAGGACCCCAGCAAGGTCGAAGACCCTTCGGGCTGTCAGCGAGGGAAAAACAAGAGCAAAGATGCCCAAAAGGAAAAATCAAGAAACAAGAGGGCTGACCCAATTCCGGGTTACCGGGGGCGGGTGGGAAAAGGTACCAGTGCTAAACTGGAAAGAAAAAAGAAAAAAACAGCCAAAAAGGCAAGAACAAAATTCAACTTTTTCCGGGACAGGGACAGACTATGTCTGATGGGCTCCGCGGAAAAAAGGAGACTGAGCAAGATGGCTCCTTTGGGCGGGAAGGGGACCACGCATGCATGGTAGCAACTCACAAAAGCTTTCTTTGAAAGCTGGGGATTTGCTCCGCGCGGGCTCCGTCGGCACCGATGTCACCCATATGTGAGGACTGACTTCCTGCTTTTTCCTGGAGAACCTCAGTAATTAGCCACAGCTGAGGTTGGTATTGCAGTTTCCTGCTAATCCAGGTTAAGAGCAATGTCTTTGCCTCTTGAAGCAAGCAGACATGTTTAACCAGAGTCCTTTTCTGAGAGCGGAGTTGTAAGAAAGGGCTCAGTATATATTTCCTGCTTTCCAGCACAAATGCAGAGCAATTAGCAGGCTGCCTTTTCTCCATCAGAATTACACTGCTTTCTCTGTGGCAACCATTTAACACAAACAGCAAGCCAATTAAGTAAAGCTTCAGCTTCTTTCTCTCCCAATAGGAGTACAAGCATTGCGGAACCTGTCTTTTGGGGAAACTGCTAGGTACGTACGACCTAGATTGGCCACTGTTGGAAACAGGATACTGGGCTTGATGGACCTTGGTCTGACCCAGTATGGCATATCTTATGTTCTTATGTTCTTTTTTTTTTTTTTTTTTTTGTTAAATGATATTATCAAATAATTTTTTTTTTAAATTTGAATTTTAATGTAGTTACAACCGTGTACAACAGCTAATACCAACAAACCAAGAACATTCAGTACATCGCTTGGTCACAAACACAAAGTATCCCCCCCAGACCCGTACCCACTACCTCCCCCCTACCCCCCCCCGGGCCCCATCTCTCCCCTTTCTCCCTCCCATCCCTCCTATTCGTTACACACCCTCCTCTCCTGATCAATCCATTGAATGTACCGTTCCCACACCCTTCCAAACTGCTGCTGATTTCCCCGCTTAAGGGCAGTCAATTTAGACATCAAATATATCTGGGACAGCATCCCCTGAAAATCCCTTAAGGTGGGTATCACTGCCGTTCTCCATTTCCTGGCCAGCAATATCCGTAAAGCCACACACCCCATATCCAAGAATGAGCCCTCCACCCTGCTAAGAAGTGGCACAGGCACCCCCAGCAATGCCGTTTCCGGGCGTGGGTCCAGCTGTTTCCCCAGAACCTCACCCAGAAACCCCCAGACAACTTGCCACAAACTAAACACCCCCCCCCCACATTCCCACCAAATGTGTAGGTAAGTGCCTCGTCCCCCACAGTTCCTCCAGCATAATTCAGAGACTTGGGAATGCATTCGATGCAATCTGACTGGCGTCAAATGCCAGCGATAAAGCAATTTATAGTTATTTTCTATCAAGTTCGTCGCCAGGAGGCCCTTATACCGGCTCTCATGGATACGACTCCAAGCTTCCTCTCCCCAGGGCCCCCCCAGCTCATCTTCCCAAGCCCTTTGATATCTCTCCTTCCCCTTATCCCGGATCATCAACCTATATAAGGTGGATAAGGCCCGTCTCCGCTGCCCCAACAACATGAACTTTTTCACCGCAGATAGCTCCAGATTAAGGTGGGGGATAAGTTGCTGCTGTATATAATGACGAATCTGGAGATACCCATAAACATCCGACCCTTCCAAATGATATTCCCTGGCCAGCGCCATAAAATCCCTCACCCGCCGTCCCTCCAGCAACTGACCCACTCTACTCAATCCTCTTATTGCCCAGGATCCAAACACCGAGGGCCCCATACCCGGCGGGAACTCGGGGTTCCCCCTAATGGGAAGTAAACGCGACACACCCCGTGTGTCCCCAGCCATAACCCCCTCCATTTATTCCAAGCCTGTAACGTCCTCACTACATATGGATTTCTCCCCGGGAACCGCTGATGACAACGTCGGGGCAGCCACACCCAATCAGCTAGCACTCCCTCATTCAATTCCGCCGCTTCCATACACACCCACTCCTTGGGGTTGTCAGCCATCCATTCCACCACCGCACACATTTGCGCCGCCTCCCAATAGTTCCAGAGATTTGGCACCGCTAGCCCCCCATTCTCCTTCCTACTCATCAAAATCCTGGCCGCGACTCTATTGCGCTTCCCCCCACCCATAAAGTCCAGAAACATCCATTGTATCCGTGCTATATAACTCCTGGACACCGCGATGGGTAAATTCGCAAAAAGGTAGAGCCACCTTGGCAAAATTACCATTTTCAAGGCCGCTAGCCTGCCCATCCAAGACAACCGCTTAAGCCTCCACCCTTCCAGTTCGGCGCGCATGGCCTTCTCTGCCCGCCCATAGTTATCCTTAAATAAGTCAAGCTCCCGCTCCGGCAAAAAAATCCCTAAATATTTTATACTATGCTTCGCCCAACGATATGGCAAGGAAGCCTGGATCCGCCCGCGTTCCTCCCCATCCACAGAAATGTTCAAAATTTCAGATTTAGTCTCATTAACCTTAAAACCCGAATGGGCTCCAAACTCCCGCAGGACACGTGTCAGCGCCGTCAATGACTCCCTAGGGTCGGTCAATATAAATAGCAAATCATCCTCAAAGAGAGAAAGCTTAAGTTCCAACTTCCCCCACGATATCCCCTTAATAGCAACACATTCCCGCACCCGTTGAGCCAACGGCTCCATAGATAAAACAAAAAGCAATGGGGATAAAGGACACCCCTGCCGCGTCCCCCGCCCGAGTTCAAAAGATTGGGAGTATTCCCCGTTGATGCGAATACGAGCCATCGGGTGCGCATATATAGCCCGAACCCATCGCAAGTAATCCCCAGTGATCCCCATACGCTCCAATACTTTAATCAGGAAGGGCCAGGAAACGCGATCGAAGGCTTTTTCAGCGTCGACGGTGAGGAGCACCATCGGTGTCCCCCCCGACCTGCCCTTCCATAAAGCATTAAGCACCTTGCGCATGTTATCCACGGTCTGACGTCCTGGAACAAACCCTGACTGATTCTCATGTACCAATGAGGGCAAAAAACGTTGCAACCTATTAGCTAGAATCTTGGTAAAAATCTTAAAGTCTGTCCCAAGGAGCGAAATAGGTCGATAAGACCCACACAGCGAGACATCCTTCCCCGCCTTAGGTAGCACAGTAATCCCCGCCGTCCGCATCTGTTCTGGGATAGGTTCCTCCTCCTTAAACGCATTAAATAACCGCGTCAGGGGGAACAGAGCTCTGCACTAAATACCTTATAAAACTATTTGTGAAACCATCCAGCCCTGGTGCTTTGTGCGCCGGGAGCCCCCGAATCACCTCGAGCACCTCCCGTTCCTCTATAGGCTGAGATAGAATCGCCGACTCTGAGTCGGTGAGACAGGGCAAGTTCACTTGCAAATACTGCTCCAGCTGCGGCTCTGTCTTGTGGACCTCTTCCGTATACAATTGATGATAGTAGTCCACAAAACACTTATGTATGGCCTCCACATCTCGCACTTCTGTCCCTTGGGCATCCCTAATCTTAGTAATAATGTTTCGACTCCTGTGCTGGTTCAACTGCTGGGCCAGCAATCTACTGGGCTTGTTACCATACTCAAAAAACTGTTGTTTCAGGAGATCCTGCGCAAATTTGATCTCCCCTAGCTCAATTTCATTAAGTTCTCTTTGAAGTTTCGCTAACTCCTGACCTAACCCCGCCCCCTCCCCCCCTGCATGATCCGCTCTTCAATACTCCTAATGCCAGCCCGGAGCTCCTCTTTCTGCCTATCCTTCACTTTTTTCAAATGGGCCCCCACTGAAATTAACTCTCCCCGCAGCACCGCTTTCAAACATTCCCACAACGTCCCTATCTTACACCCCTCCAAATCATTCAAAGCCAAGTATTGGGTGATTTTCCCGCGCATGAGCTGTTTGATATCCTCCCGTTCTAACAAAGATTCATTCAGCATCCACAATCTATGCTTCTTCCTTTCCTCGCCCAGACACACCTCCAGCCAAATAGGGGCATGGTCTGACCACGTACGGTCCCCCAACTCACACTCAGTCACCTTCGGGACCAACTCCTTGGAGACCCAAAACATGTCAATCCTAGAGAAGGATTGGTGGACCGGAGAGTAGAAAGTAAAAGCTTTTTCCCTCCCCCGTATTGCCCGCCACACATCCACTACCCTTAAGTTGGTTCCCAACTGTTTCATATGTTTCCTACCCTTAGGGTTGCCCCCCCCTCTCCCAAAGGAAATATCCAGACCCGGGTGCATTATTAAATTAAAATCCCCTCCCATAATAATGTGACCCGCTGCCACCCTTTCCAGCACCTCGTGGAGTCCAGCATAGAAACCCCCTTGCCCCACACTAGGCCCATAGACATTAACCAGAGTGTAGACCTGATCTTTAATCCGTAGTTTGACAATGAGGTATCTGCCCTCTTTGTCCCGGTGTACTTCACAGTCTGAGTATTCTATTGCTCCCCGCATTAAAATCCCCACACCCCCCTTTTTCAATGCCACTCTGTTAGAGGCAAACCATTTCTCCGAATAGGTGCGGTGCACCACCCTCCATTCATCGCATTTTTTCAGGTGCATCTCCTGTATGAAGCATATATCCCCCCGCAATCTATGCATCTCTTTAAACCAGGGGTCACCAACCTGCGGCCCGTGGGCCGAGGTCCCTTCGTGCGGCCCGCGAGGCTCTACCCCGGTTAACATTACGTGCGGCCCGCCAAGGATTCCCGTCATTGTATCTGCGGCCCGCGGATGACTGTGAAGTGACTTTGCAAAAGTGCACTTTGTACACAAAATATCTGCATTTAGGAACTTTTACAACGCGACCAATAGCCTATTTTTGAAAAGTACACAACTGCAGCATCTCCGCAATGCCACACACTGCACTTTTTTTCCACCAGCTGCACCAACCTATTTTAAGGACCTGCCTGCAGGTGGAGAGCTACCGAGAAAGCTCAACACCCAACTGCAAGGCAAAGAACTCCTCGTCTCAGACATGGTCGCCAAGGTCAAGGCCTTTCAAGTGAAGCTAATGCTGTGGGAAAAGCAGCTGCAAGCACGCAACTTCGCACACTTTGCGCAGCTCGCTGCACTGACGCCTTTGGCTGCTGCTGCTCGCCGTTACGCATCCACCATCCGTCATCTCAAGACGGAGTTTGAGGCTCGTTTCCAAGACTTCACCAAGCACTCGCAAGACTTTGCCCTCTTCAGTGCCCCATTCGAGATGAACCCCACCGACGTGCCCTCTGACCTTCAAATGGACTTGATCGAACTGCAGTGTGACGACGCACAGAAGTCGCGCTTCATGGCTATGGGCCCTGTCGCATTTTGGAAGACACAGGCGGCCACCCACCCGTCCATGGCCGCCAACGCACGCAAGGTCGCTGCTCTCTTTGGCTCAACCTACTGCTGCGAACAGCTGTTCAGCCGAATGAAACTGATAAAGTCATCCACGCGCTCGCAGCTCACCGACGACCACCTGCAAGCGTCCCTTCTCCTGTCAGTGTCATCTGTGAAGCCGGACTTTAACCGTTTGTCTGCTAGCATGAATCATCAGCCATCTCATTAAATTCAATAAAGGTGATCAGCCATTGTTTTCATAATTTTGCGTTTGTTGTTTTTTTTCACGGGGGCGGGGAGAATGGGGGTGCGGCCCGCGAGGCTCCCGGTAGTCGGCTGTGCGGCCCGCGGCCCTCTGGAGGTTGGTGGGTCCAGCTTTAAACAATCTCTGACGTTTAACTGGAGAATTTAACCCCCGTACATTCATGGATATAATCTTCACTTTTTCCATTTAACCTTTCTCCCTCGCACCTCCTGAGAACAGCCATACTGGAGCCCATCCAACCCACCCCCCCCCCCCATCTCCCACCCCCCTCCCCCCTCCCCACTGGTTGTCCAACTCCCCACTCCAACTCTTCAGTAGAGGCATGAGTCCCCACCCACCAGGAAGCTACCTTCCCCCACAATAAACCATGGGTCTAGACCACATTTATACACACATAGAGATAGGCCCAATACCAAGATACCCACTTCCCCCCCCCCCCTGTAAAGCCTCTCCCCCTTCATCCTCACCCGTCTACACCCACCTCCCAATACCCCACAAACAGCTCACCCACCATTAACCCACAGTAGCATATGACAGATAACCATGAAAGAACAAAAGAGCATCACAGAACCGCAGTTCATAAAGGTGTCCAGACCAGGCTCTTCCACACCCTCAACCGAGGCCAGATCCTCCAGACGCCTCACTCAGCCGTTGCCTCCGCAACCTACGGTCGCCTTGTGGGGCACGTCTCCACTCATGGCCCCGCACCGGTCCCCTGCGCTCAGGAACCACCTTTTGCTGGGACACCTCCGGCAACTCAGTCCATCCTGCCTCCTTCAGGGCCGCCAGAGCCTCTGACACCGTGCGCACAGCCGATGTCCTCCCCTCCACGCAGAACTGGAGGCCAAAGGGGAAGAGCCATCTGTATCTGAGGCCCTTGTCTCTCAACACCTTAGTGATGCCCGACATTTCCCGCCGCTTTTTCATGGTGATAGCGGACAAGTCAGTATATAGTTCCACCCGTTCGTTGTTCCATTTGAAATTTGAAAGTTTGCGGGCCGCCTCCACCACCACACTTTTAGTAGCATATTCATGAAACTTGACAATAATGTCGCGATGGTAACCATCCCGCTTAGGCCCCAGTGCCCGGTGGGCCCGATCTATCGACCAACACAGCTGTGAGCCATCCTAACCAGCCTCCTCCAAAATGCGCTTGCAAATGGCCACCACTAAATTGCCACAGTCCACTGCTTCCGCCGACTCCACCACTCCCCGCAGCCTAATATTCGCTCTGCGCGAGCGGTTCTCTAGGTCCTCCACTCGGGACCAAAGATCCTCCGTGTCCGCATCCATAGCCTCCATGCGCTCCTGCAGCTTAATAATGGCCGCATCCTGCGCCTCCACCTTCCCTTCCAGCTCTTCCACTCGCTGTCCCACCTCTCGTACCTCGGCCTTCAGGTCCTCCATCCAGATGTGAACGTCGGATTTAAAAGTGGCCAAGTCCTGCCGGAGGGTGCCAAACCAGCTCTTCAGCTCCCCTCGTAAGTTCTCCACCTCACTCTCCTGCTGCTGCCCATCGCGGGCCTTATCCCCATCTGCACCAGGCCCCGCACTCGCCGCGGCCATCTTGCTTTTGCCACTCGTGCTCCCGGCGGCGGCGGTCTTATAAGCAAAGCCTTTCAGGTCGGCTACACTTTTTCGCTGTGCCATTCGTGGCGGGCCTGTTCCCGGATGCCTTATCGTCCCTTTCTCCTGCCAACGTGCTGTTTGGGGGTATTTTGGGCGGTATTTCTCCCCTGCTTCCCCGGAGCTCCGCGTTCAAGCAGCCGCTCCGTTTGGTGACGTCATTTCCTCCATGTTCTTATGTTCTTATGAGAAGCTTTTAGTAGCTCTCAGTCAGAAGTTCATAAAGTTTTGTCAGAACAACTTTCTCCAACATTACAGTTCATAATCTTTCTTCCACTGGCCTGATTAGTCCCCTCTGTTTCTTATGGAACTTAAACTGGAACAAACAGCCCTTCCCTTTACAAAACAATGCTTAAATGATAGCCAGAATTACTGCGTCCCTCCCAGTGCTGTCTTAGCAAATTCAATCAGGCATTCATTATAACAGTCCCAAGTGACTCCTACCTTACTTTGGTGAAGTGAAGTACCATTGCTTCTGGCTCTTCCTCAAGTGGTAAAGACTGATCTGTCTAGACTGCCCCTTCTGCATGAGCTGTAGTTCTGACATTCCAGGCAGGTATGGACGCTACTCTATTTCCTTCTGCTGATCCTCCCAGGATGTCAGGTGTTCTCACCCCTCTGGTTCTGGGAGGTTTCTAATAATAGGGCAGGACAGCCCCTTGTCCCACCCCCAGCTTACCCGTGTTACTTCCCTACTCCTCCTCTTACTGTTTCTGAAAGATTTTTGGTCTGAAGGGGAGAATCATAAAGGGACAGAGGTATACAGTATTTTAGGCTATCCTCAGTATTTGTACCTGACCCAAGCAAGTCAATGGACTCTGTCACAATGGGTATTTTTAAGATGGTTTGTAGTCATTGAGGATAATACATTGAAATTTTCATCCCAGTAATTTACAACTGCCAAAAAAAGCAAATGAAAAGTTAGGGACTATTCAAATGTAATGAAGAATAAAACCGATAACACTATTATGCCTCTGTATAGGTCAGTGTATTAAGTATTGTGCAGTTGTGGCTACTTCATCTCAGAAAGTATATAAACCATTATGGCAACCACCCTAAAATTAGACATTCATATTTGCATTTGAACTGTTAGTGATTTCATAAGCACCTGTTAAGACACCACTTCAAAGCTATGCCATTACATGTACCTGTTAGATTATTCATTACTTTGCTCCACTATAATTTTCACTCACTGTTATCTGATTAATTCCTCTGCTAATAAATTTCCCTATCTGATCAACTCAGTGTCTTTTAAGACTTTTATTTATCTGTATCTTATTCTATTTTATTTATTCTACTTTATTTCTTTTATATTACCTTTATTCCCTTAATACCTATTATCCCTGTCCTTCTAACTTTATTTGCCCTCTCTGCGATTTCTTATGGCTCCACATAATTCTTCGCTCCTTTTTCTGATACTCCCTAACCTTCTGTCCTCACTCCACCAACTTAATACCCCCCTCTTTCTTGCCCTCTCTCCACCCTTTCTATTTCTTCCCCCCATCTTATCCTCCACCCTTTCCTCAGCTCTTGAGCTTCACCTTCTCCTTCCTCTCATTCATCCCTCTCTTTCCTCTCTAAAACAACCTCATCCCCGTTTCCAACGTGCTGTCTCCTTTCTCCCTCGCACGCTTCTTCTCTTTCTCTTTCTGTCCTCTAATGACATTAATCCCAACTCTGGTCCCCCTTCACTTCTCTCTCACTCCCATATTTGTTCCTCTCTCCACTGCCCTAATCTCATCCACATCCCTCTCCTTTCCCCCTCCCCTTCTCATGTGCTTTATGAAATGCTCATTCCATTTCTAATAAATTTCCCTTTACCCATGATCTCTTTATCTCTCACACTTTCCATCTTCTCACTCTTACTGAAACCTGGCTCCTCCCTGATGACACTTTTTAATCCCCTACCTCTCTGGATCGCTGTCATCTATAGACCCCCTGACAAGTCCACTTATACCTTCCTCACTGATTTTGACTCTTGGCACTCCTTATTCCTGGTTTCTTCTTCCCCTCCCTTATTCTTGGTGACTTTAATTTTCATATTGATAACCCCCTGATCATCCAGGTCTGCGCCTACAGCATTCACAGCTTCGTCAAGCTGAGCAGTTGTGGCTCAAGCATCCATCCTCAGATACTCTAGAACGTTTCAAACAGTTGTACTCTTGTTATTGTTCATCAGTTCAATCCGCCAAACGTTCCTATTACACCTCCAAAATCTCAGAGGCTGCCAACTCCTCCAGAAAGCTTTATTTTATCCTTCCCAAGCTTTCTTCTACCACCGCAAGCTCTTCTTCACTGACTATAGCACCAGCTCCGCCACTACTTGCTACCTTCTTCTATGAGAAGATTCATAACCTTCACTCGTCCTTCTCTAGCCTTCTGCCTCCGCCTTTGTTGCTTTCCCGCCCACTACTCTCTTCCTCGCCCCCTGCTACAGCGGTATCCTCCCATGACACCTCCTTGTTCATTTCAGTGGTCTCGCCTTCCTCTCCTCTGAACCAGGCATTGGCTCATACCTGGTCTTCGTTTCACTCCATCACTGCCACTGAATTACTTAAGACACTCTCTGGTTCTAGGAAGATTACTTGCTCTCTGGACCCCATTCCCTCTGACTGGATATCTGAGCCCTCTGTTCAGTTGCTGCCTACAATTCTCACTATTCTGAACTCCAGTTTATCTGTAGATTTATTCCCTACCCCTTGAAAGTCCGCCATTGTTCGCCCACTTCTCAAACAGCCCTCACTTGATCCATCTGTCTTGTCACACTGGTGACCAGTCTCAAATCTTCCCTTCCTGGCTAAAATATTGGAATGACTCATGTTTTAGCAAATGGCATCCCATGTTGAAGCCACTAACACACTGCATCCGCGACAGTCTGGATTCCACTCAGGCCATAGTACGGAGATGGTATTGCTTGCCCTCCTAAACGAATTGCACACTGCACGTAACCATGGGGATGTTACCTTGGTGGTGTCCTTGGACCTATCCTTGGCATTTGACTTAGTAGATCACTGGACCTTGCTTTCTCGTCTTCATGTTTCTGGTCTTCGGGGCACTGTACTACATTGGTTCTGCTCTTTCCTCACGTCTCACACTTTTTCCATTCATTCCAATGGTCAGTCCTCCCCTTCATTTCCTCTAATATGCGGTGTCCCTCAAGGCTCCATTCTTTCTCCCTTGCTCTTTAACATCTTTCTTGCTCCTCTCCCTCTTCTAATCCAACAGTACCCGATCTCCACTTATCTTTATGCAGATGACATTGTCCTTCTCTTTCACACTTCACCTATAGATGTGGATATCACACCATTTAATGACTGTCTCACCACGTTGCTTCCTGGCTTTCTTCTAACTTCCTCCATTTGAATCCCGCCAACTCTTCTGCCATTTGGGTATCTTTGAGTACTCCCTGTCCCACCATTGCTCCTCAACTTGCTTCTGTTGCTATCCCCCTAGTTTCTTCCTTCCGTTATTTGGGTGTAACATTGGATTCTTCCCTCTCTTTTCACGAACACGTATCTATCCTTACTCGTCGCTCTTTTTATGTCCTTAGGCAAATTAGGGCAGTTCGTTCTCTGCTGCCTCCGGCCTCGCTTATCACCCTACTGCTGGCCCTGTTATAAGCAGATTAGATTATTGTAATGTGGCATTAACTAACCTACCACTCTATCAAATTCAGTGCTTGCAACTATTACAAAACACGGCAGCGTGACTCATTACCCATGTCACTCCTCTTTTACTCCATCTCCATTGGTTGCCTCTCCAATATAGATGCCAGTACAAATTCTTAATTCTGACCCATAGAGCAATCCATACCTCGACCCCGCTGTATCTTGCTAATCTCATCTCACTGCATACTCCACACCAGCAGCTTCGCTCCCTTCATGCAAATCGGCTTTCCCTCCCATCCCCTTCCTGGGCCCATTTGGAACAGACCCGCCGTGCCACTTTTTACTTTCTCAGCCTTGCACTCTGGAACACTTTACCATCCTCACTCCGTTTAGAACCATCCTATTAGAAATTCAAGACATTGCTTAAAAACCACCTATTCCAACAGGCATTTGAGCTCCCAACTGATAACACCCCTTAAGTATTTTCCTCTTGTACCTTCTATCTCTGTCTGACTTATACTGTTCCTCTATCTCTTTCCTATTATACAATGACATTATTTTCCTCTTTCCTGCAGCATTTTTTGCTTTTATTGTAAACCGCCCTAATGTCTTGATGTGGGCGGTATATCAAGTGTACTAATAAAGATAAAGAATGCGTCCAAGCACCTTTCCCTTATCTCCTCTTTCAACCTCCAGCTTGCTTTTCTGCTCCCACTCATCAACTTGGTCACTGCCTTGACTTCATTTTCTACTCTAATTGTTTACCTTCTAATTTCCATACTTCCTCTCTTCCCTTATCTGATCATTACCTGCTGTTTCCCTCTTCATTACAACACCCCCCCCCCCCCCCAATCTCGCCCAATCTCCTCCTATCTTTTTAGGAATCTTCATGCTATCAATCCACTGACTCTATCCACTATTGTCTCATCTCTTTTCTCTTCCACTTTGTCCTTTAAGTATGTTAATGAAGCTATAGCTTCCTATAATACTGCTTTCTCCTCTACTCTGGATACCCTTGCTCTGCCCATTCCATGTCACTTGACGCGCATCTCACCTCAGCCCTGGTTGTCTTCAACTATCCACTACCTACATTCCTGTGCCCGCTCAGTTGGGTGCATTTGGCTCAAATCCCGCTCTCTCTCAGACTTTTTCACTTCAAATTCATGCTTTCTTCTTTCCAGTCTGCCATTGCACTCGCTAAGCAAAACTACTTTCTCCATCTGTCTTGCCTCTAACCCTTGCCGTCTCTTTTATACTCTCAATTCTCTTCTTAAGGCACCTCCACCTCCAATCCCTCCTTCTCTCTCTGCCCAAACCCAGGAAGACTATTTCCATGACAAAGTGCATAAGATTACTCTTCAATTCCCTACTAAATCTTCTTCACTCCCTCTTCCCCCCTCACCATTACCAACGTTTACCCTTAAGCTCTATAACCCTTTCATCCTTTTCTAAAATCTTTGTTGAGGAAACCTCTCTTCTTCTTTCCTCCTCTAAACTCACTACCTGTTCTTCAGATCCTACCCATCTCCTCAATTCCATCATCCCTTTCATTTCACATATTCTCAACCTTTCACTTTCCATTGCAACTTTCTCTGTAGCCTTCAAGCATGCTGTAATCACTCCTCTCCTCAAAAAACCCTTACCTGACCCTACTTGTCCTTCTAATTATTGACCCATCTGTCTTCTCCCATTCATTTCCAAAATTCTTGAATGTGCAGTTCTCCGACGTTGTCTTGAATTTGTCTCCTCTCAAGCCCTCCTTGATCCACTTCAATCTGGTTTTCGTCCATTTCATTCTACTGAAACGGCTGTTGCTTGCCAAGTCCAATGGCCTTTACTTAACTCTCATTCTTCCCGATCTCTCTGCTGCTTTTGATACTGTTGACCACCTCCTCCTCCTTGACACGTTATTCTCTCTTGGTTTTAGAGGCCCAGTGCTGTCTTGGTTCTCTTCTTACCTAGCCAATCGCTATTTCAGTGTTCTGAAGGTTCCTCCTCTACTGCCATCCCTCTCTCAGTTGGTGTACCTCAAGGGTCTGTTCTGAGCCCTCTCCTTTTCTCTCTCTATACCCAGTTCCTTAGGAATGGAGGAGCAGCCTAGTGGTTAGAACACTGGCTTGGTAGCCAAACAACCAGGGTTCAATTCCCACTAGCACTCCTTGTGGCCTTGGGCAAGTCACTTAACCCTCTATTGCCTCAGAAGAAAGGCCTGGCAATCTACTTCCAGTGACATTGCCAAGAAAGCCCAGGAGCTTCTGGGTCACCAGGAGTCAGGACTGACTTGAAGGCACACATTACATTTTTACCCAGTCCCTTGGTACCCTCATCTTTTCCCATGACTTTCAGTATCATTTTTATCCTGATGACTCTCAAATCTATCTACATCTGACATCTCTCCTTTGCTCCAAAGTCGTATCTCTACTTGCTTATCTGACATTGCCACCTGGATGTCTCACTGCCACATAAAATTGAATATGATTAACACTGAACTTCTTATATTTCCCCCTAAACCCTCCTCCCCCTTCCTCCTTTCTCTCACTGTTGACAACACTCTTCATCTTCCTATTTCCTTGGCCCACAACCTTGAGATCATCTTTGACTCCTCCCTTTCCTTCTCCACAGATATTCAACATATAGCTAAAACCTGTTGTTTCTCCATGGACAAGCATTATAAGTCAGTCACGCGTAGGTGTGTCATCCCCTGGGAAAGGAGTAGCTCTCCCAATAGGTCAGAGGAATTCAAATTCTTTGTTTGTTTGTTAAATTCCTCTGAGCTCCCTGCCTTCCCCTTCCTGTGTCCGGTCCCGGCCCTTCCTGCCTCAGTTTTTTCCATCTGCCATACTGGACAAAAAGACGGAAACCAACGCTCTCCCTCTAAACCACAAATTAATTTTATATATTCTATAAAGAAATTTGAAGAGGAAGGCTTCCTGCAGGAGATGGGGCAAACTAGAAAATACAGCCGCTATAAATGGAAAATTAGCTGCAAACCTGCTCAAGACTGCTGCCAGAAGGGCCTGAACTCGCAAGTGCTCAGCAGTAAAGGAGGAACACACAAGGGGAGCCGGCTCATAGCTGCATTCGCAGACAATCTGACAGTCTGAACCAGCCCATCGCTCAGTCAGGGAATAGATAGAGCCCCCTGCGATCTCCCCCACATGCTCCATGCTCCCGGAGGTAAGCCATGCCCCGCCCATACCTTCTAGCTTGCATGTCTCTGGCTTCAGAACCTCCTCCGATGTCCCCAATGCTGCTGCGATGCTGCAGTCAACTCCGGAGCTCCCTCTCCTCCAGAAAACTCCTGCCCATGCGACTGCTTCTCCCTCACAGGCCTCTGCACACCACTGGCACCACCGCAACAACGGGGGCTCCTCCCCTGCACATCGCTGACACCGCCGCAGCTCCAGTCACTCCCGTAGCAGCCACAGAACCTCCGACTCGTGCCACCACCGCGGGAGCAACCCCCATTGTTGCAGCAGGTCCTTTCGATCCTCTGAACACCCCTCCTCCAAGTGCCATCGCTCTTGGAGCCCTCGGCAACATCAGCACCACAGGTAAAACAGACCTTTTGCTTCCCCCTCTGGCCAGGAGATACCATCGCAGTTCCTCAAACCTGCAGTGTCGAGCACAGTTCACCTGCGCCACCTGCAGGCCACTACCGGGTCTCCTCCAGCTCCAACCCCAGATCTGGCCATCAACAACTGTGAACCCAGAGCCGCCATATAGCACCCAGAATTGATGCAGCTGTGGGGCAGATTCATGGCGCAGCAACTCCTGGGACCCCAGGACCCTGCACTCCAGTCCACTAGACCCCTCCCTCTTCAGCCGACCAGAGAATTCCAATTCCCCACCCTCTCCTCTCCCACCCAGAGGATTCACACTCGGGGGAGGAGGGCGAGATCCTGGACTCTGCCTGGGAATCTGATGATGAGGCACCCCCTCCACCCTCTCCAAGCCCTCTTCTGGATGCACCCACACTTCCCACCACACTGACCCCCGCACCAGAAGACCTGGCATACCCTAAATTTCTATAAAAGGTCGCAGTGCCCCTGGGGCTATCTCCGGTAGACAACCCTGACCCTAGCAATGAGGTTCCGGGGATCCTCAAATGCCTGGAGCCCAACAGGGCCATAGTGACAGTCCCCATGCATCAAGTGCTCCTGGAATGCAGGGAGCGCCTCTGGCAGTCCTCCGCATCCACCCCGGTGACCACCAAGTGATTTGACCTGAAATACCAGGTCCAACCCATTCCCAGCTTTGACAAACCACAGCTGCCTCACCAGTCCATTGTGGTCGAATCTGCTCTGAAGCACAACAAAACTTCACACTCTCAGGCCAAAGCACCTCCGGGAAAAGATCCGCACACCTTGGATGGGGCTGGAAAAAGGGTCTACCAGGGTGCCATGCTCAAGCGCAGATGGTGATGTACCATGACACCCTCCTCACCAAGGCCAGGGATGCTCTAGCCGCATTAACCCCAGAAGCTCAAGACACTCTAGAGTCCATCCTCCAAGACCTCTGGGACTGCAGGAAGCACCTCATCAGATCATCCTTTGATGCCTTTGAAAGTGCCTCTAGAACTGCGGGAACAGCAATTGCTGCCAGGCAGGTAGCATGGCTAAGAGCATCTGATCTCTGCGAGGACACTCATGAGCGCATAACGAACGCTGCCTGCACAGGGGACAGCCTCTTCAGCAGCAAGGTCAAGGAGACAGTGGACGGTCTAAAAGAAGACTGCACAACACTGCAGACCCTGTCCAACGAAGGGCTCACCCGCCAGTGACCCCAAAAAAGAAACAACTCGCAGAAACAGTTCTACCCAATACGAAAATACAACTCTTTCCACAGTCACAACAATGGCTATCAAAAAAGGAGAAATTAGGTCTTACCTGCTAATTGTCTTTCCATGAGTCCTCTCCGGGCCAGTCCAGGGTAAGGTAGGGTTGTCAATCCCATCCAGCAGCTGAGGACTGAAACACTCCATGTTTTGCTGACAGCCTTAACCACTCCCCCTGGTGACAGCAATCCAGTCGCCCTCTGACAAAGCAGCATCTCCACCGCCGTCGGAATGACATCTCCTGAGAAAGAAACTAAAGGCAACTGGGCACAAAAAACTGAACAGATAAAACTATATTATCCGGTGAAACTCCAGCTATAGAAAGACATATGACATAAACAGTTGTCGTAAATGCTTTTCTTTTCTTTTTTTCTTTTTCTAAAAGGCAAGATATCCAGGTAATTCCAAATTTTTTTTTTTTTTAACTGCAGTTTATATTTCTTGTTTCTGCACAGTGAAAAAAACTACTATCGAAGGATGAGCAGGAAGCCCCCATGCCTCTGGTCCACTGAACCAAAAAGAAACGTGCACCGAGGGAGGGCCCTGGACTGGCCCGGAGAGGACTCATGGAAAGACAATTAGCAGGTAAGACCTAATTTCTCCTTCCATATCGCCTCTCCGGGCCAGTCCAGGGTAAGGTAGGGCAGTACCAAAGCAGTACCTAAAAATGGGAGGGACCCGCTAACCCCGCCACAATGGCGGCGGCTCCCACATTGGCATCTTGACTGGCGAGAACATCCAAACGATAGTGCTTCGAAAAAGTATGCAGAGAGGACCTAGTAGCGGCTCTACAGATATCCACCGGAGGTATCAGCGCAAACTCGGCCCAAGACACAGCCTGCGCCCGAGTAGAGTGAGCCTTGAGACCTACCAGAGGTTGCCTACCCGCGGACTCATACGCGGACGCTATGGCCTGAGTGACCCACTGCGCTATAGAAGCTTTCGCCGCTGCCGCCCCTTTACGCGGCCCCGCAAACACCACAAACAAACGATCAGACTTCCGGAAAGGCGCCGTAGCTGCCAGGTACTTCCTCAACACCCGTTCCAAATCCAACCTCCGAAGCGACCGGTCCATCGGAGAGCCGGATGTATCTCTAAAGACGGGCAAGACGACGGACTGGTTCACATGAAACGAGGAAACCACCTTAGGCAAAAAAGAAGGCACCGGTCGCAAAACCACCTTCTGAGGCAAGAACTGAAGGTAAGGCTCCCGGCACGATAGCGCCTGCAAGTCCGCAATACACCTCGCCGAAGTCAGGGCAACCAGAAAAGCCGTCTTCCAAGAAAGTTCCCGCAAACTCTCCCCCGAACGCGACTCGAAGGGAGCCCTTGTCAAGGCCTCCAAAACCAAATTCAAATCCTAAGGAGGCACCACGGAGCGCCGCGGAGGGCGAATGAGCTTGACTGCCCGAAGAAAACGCCGAACATCTACATGCTGTGAAAGCCGCTTGTTCTGAACCGTACCTTGGAAACAGGATAAAGCCGCCAGCTGCACCTTAAGGGTGCTCAGAGCCAACCCGTGCTCAAGACCATCCTGCAGAAACGCCAAGAGCTGAGGTAAGGACGCCAAAGAAGACCTAATCTGACGTTGGCCACACCAAGACTCAAAGATCTTCCATACCCGAGCCTACGCCCTGGAGGTCGACGACCGGCGAGCCTGCAATAAGGTGGCAACCACCGAATCCGAATAGCCTTTCCGCTTCAACCTGCCCTGTTCAAGAGCCAAGCCGTAAGCGAGAAGCGATCCACCTGCGGCATCAGCACCGGCCCCTGACTCAACAAGTTGACACGATCGGGAAGCCTCCACGGCGGAGCTACGAGCAGACGAACTAGATCCGCATACCAAGGCCGACGCGGCCAATCCGGAGCAATGAGTATCACTGACCCCCTGTGCCCGGCAATGCGCTGAATGACCCGACCGAGCATGGGCCATGGAGGAAATACGTAAAGGAGCGCGTTCGACGGCCAAGGTTGAACTAGGGCATCCAACCCCTCTGACATAGGCTCTCTGCGTCTGCTGAAAAAACGCGACACTTTGGTATTGGAGCACGTCGACATCAAATCCATCACCGGTTGTCCCCATCGCAATGTAAGGTCGTGGAACACTGCAGCGTTCAGCTCCCATTCTCCGGGATCCAACGAATGTCGACTGAGATAATCGGCCTGCACATTTTCCTTGCCTGCCACATACGCCGCGGAGAAAGCCAGCAAATGGACCTCCGCCCATGCCATCAACCGCTGACTCTCCTCCAGTAAGCACACACTGCCTGTACCCCCTTGGCGATTCACATACGACACCGCTACTTGGTTGTCGGAGAACACGCGGATCGCCGCGCCCATGACCACTGGCTGGAAGTGGAGCAGGGCCAGCCGCACAGCTCTGAGCTCCAACCGATTGATGGACCAAGAGCGTTCCTCCGCGGACCAAACCCCCTGCGCCACGTGAGACTGACAGTGCGCTCCCCAGCCGGAGAGGCTGGCATCCGTGGTCACCAGAATCCACTGCGGGTCCCGCAAGGGCATCCCCGCTTGCAGATGGCTGGCCTCCAGCCACCAATTGAGACTGTGGCGAACCGCCGCCGGACAGACCAACGTCTGAGACAGAGGGTGAAGCTGTGGCGACCACCTGGAGAGCAACGCCTGTTGCAGAGGCCACATGTGCGCCCTGGCCCAGGGAACGAAATCCAGGGCTGCCGCCATGGACCTGAGGAGCTGCAAGTAGAGCCACGCTGACGGAGCCGGCCGACCCAGGAACGATCGCACCTGTTCCACCAGCTTCACTACCCTGCCCTCGGGCAGGAACACCAACCCGCGAGCCGTATCGAAAAACGCTCCTAGATACGTGAGCTGCCGAACCGGACTCAACTGACTCTTCGCACAGTTGATAACCCAGCCGAGCTGTTCCAACATTTGCACCACGCGCGCCGTCGCCACGACCGCATCCGTGAGGGAATCTGCCCTGATTAACCAGTCGTCGAGATACGGGTGTACACGGATGCCTTCTTTCCGCAATGCCGCCGCCACCACCACCATGACCTTGGTGAACGTGCACGGAGCCGTCGCTAAGCCGAAAGGCAACGCCCGGAATTGAAAGTGACCCATCGGCACCACAAATCTGAGAAAACGTTGGTGAGCCTCCCGAATCGGGATGTGCAGATAAGCCTCCGTGAGATCGATAGCCGACAAGAATTCTCCCGGGCGAACCGCCCGAATAACCGATCTCAACGTTTCCATTCGAAAATGCGGGACTCGCAATGCCCGATTCACTTGCTTGAGATCGAGAATGGGCCGAAAGGACCCTTCCTTTTTGGGAACCACAAAATAAATGGAGTATCGACCTAACCCGCACTGGTCTAGTGGCACCGGAACCATGGCCTGGAGATCCAGCAAGCGTTGCAAGATTGCTGCCACGGCATGCAACTTGAGCCCCTGACCACAGGGCGAAACGAGAAAAGCCTCGGGCAACGAGCACGTGAAATCCAGCGCGTACCCCTCTCGAATGATCTCGAGAACCCACCGGTCGGAGGTGATAGCGGCCCAAGCCGGGAGAAACTCCGCTAAGCGGCCTCCCACTGGAATCTCCGGCTGGACCCGCCGACTGTCATTGTGGCTTTTTGACGGCAGACTGCGGGGAATTGAAATAGCCTCTACCGAAACCTCGAGCTCCTCAAAAGGACTGCCCACGAGACCCAAAACGGCCCCTGTGGTAAGGAGAAAAGCGAGCCCCCCGGAACCTGCGAGAATCCCTGCCTGGCGTCCACGGAAAAGTAGCCCCTCGAGCTACCCTCGGACGATCCTCAGGAATCGCCGAGATCCTTAACGATCTTTTCCAAGGCCTCACCAAATAGAAGCTTCCCCTTATAAGGAAGCTTACTGAGGCACGATTTAGACGAGACGTCAGCCGCCCAATTCCTCAACCAAAGAAACCGCCGGGCCGCAATGAGAGACGCCATGGATTTTGCGGCTATCCGGACCAAATCATAGAAGGCATCCGCTTGGTAAGCCGCTGCTGATTCCAATTTGGCCCATTCCGTGAAAGAGCCCTCTCCGGGCTCCGCCGCACATTCTCCCTGAAGCCAGCGTATAGAAGCTCTTGAAACATAAGCTCCACAAATGGAAGCCTGAAGGGACAAAGCACAGGCATCAAAGGCCTGCTTCAAGAGAACTTCTAGCTTCCGGTCCTGGAGATCCTTAAGCGCCGCTCCACCTTCCACCGGTATGGCGGTCTTTTTAGTCACTGCTGACACCAAAGCATCCACTTTTGGCATTTTCAATAAGTCCCTCTCGTCCTGCGGAACAGGATAGAGACGCCCTAAGGCTCGACTACCCCGTAGCGTAGCCTCCGGGCACTCCCACTCCGACTCAATCATCTGTTTTATGACACGATGAACCGGAAAACAGCGCTGCTCTGCTTTAAAGCCCTGCAGCAACGGATCCTCTAATGGCTCCTGAGACACCAAGGGCATTGCAAGGTTGAGAGCCGCCAAAGATTGTGAGATAAGGGCCCCCAACTCCTTCTTGTGAAAGACCCTAAACACATTAGGATCTTCGCCGGGCGCTATCTCACCCTCCTCCAGCTCACCCTGCCAGGGATCCAAGCCAGTCTCGGACAGGAGTTCTCCGTCTTCCAATCCCTGCGGCTGCATATCCAGCAGATCCGCAGCTACTGACACCGACTCAGCCTTCAGGACCCCGTGGGAAGACCCTTCCCCCGGATCCAGGACCCCCAATCCGGGGAGAAGTGGTTTTGCAGGAGCCAGGGTGGGAGCAGAATCAACAGCCTGAGTAGATTTCAACAAGTAAGCCTTATGCATGGCCAGAATAAATTCTGGTGAAAATAAGGAAGAAGCAGCAGCCTGAGTGTCAGGCAGCTTCTGAGCAAGTTTACTTTGAGAACCAGCGTCCTTATTAGATTTAGAACGTCTTTTGCCCGACTTACTGTGTCCCGCGGGAGAAACGGACGGCTCAGACAACATGGCCGCCGTTCCCACCTTTTCTGCAGAGGGTAAGGCCTGTTTCGCGTCCGCTCCCGGCGACTCTTCCATGGCCCGAGAGCAGGGATAGCAAAAAGAAAGAAATAAAGAAAGAAATAAAGACGTCTGAAAAAAAAAAAGTAGAAATAAAATAAAACCGCCGCGGCAGAGCACTGCCGCGAAGACACAGACCCCCGTACAGACTCTAGCACCCACCTGACAGAATTAGACAGAAAACAACGGCATTCAGCTACCCGCTGCTAGCGGAGCCAAGGCACGTTCAGACAGAGCGAAGCAGGGCACTGGGGCTCCCAGGACCAGACCTCCGACAGCGCAGAGTCCCAAAAGAAAGCAGGCTCTGCCTTCAGACCCCGACTTTAAGCGGGTGCCATGGAACTCTGCGATAAATATCACACTAAATATGCACAGGGAGTACACCAGGCAATATAGCAGCCAGGAAGCTCTGCTAGAGCTCAGCTTACTAGAAATCCAAGCTTAAAAATAATAAAATTCCAAAATCACCAGGGAGCTCGTCAGCGAGACAGCCTATTCAGCTGCTGAGGACTGAAAGACTGGATTGCTGTCACCAGGGGGAGTGGTTAAGGCTGTCAGCAAAACATGGAGTGTTTCAGTCCTCAGCTGCTGGATGGGATTGACAACCCTACCTTACCCTGGACAGGCCCGGAGAGGCGATATGGAAACCAGTGTTGCCAAAGCTACACAAACAAGTCATGGCAAAGAGATAGAAAGCAGCAGAAACCTCAGTCCTCCTCCGCCTCCAAGGCTAACCCAGGATTTTGACCATCCGAGCACAAAGGCTACTGCAGTGGGGGGCAGGCTGACCCATTTCGCGAAGGCCTGGGCGGACATATCAATCGACCGCTGGGTGCTTGAGGTCATCCACAGGGGACTTCGCATTCACTTCCAAAAGCATCCACCCTCAGCGCCACCCAGGAGGGTGACACCTTCCGCTCCTGCTCACAGAGACTCAGCATCTCCTACTACTAGAGGCCATAGAAGCGGTCTGCGGTAGTGCCGGTGGCATGCAGAGGCCTGCGAGGGAGAAGCAGTCACATGGGCAGGAGTTTTCTGGAGGAGAGGGAGCTCTGGATTTGACTGCAGCATCGCGGCAGCACTGGGGACGTCGGAGGAGGTTCTTAAGCTGGAGGCATGCAGGCTGGAAGGTACAGGAGGGGCATGGTTTACCTCCGGAAGTGTGGAGCATGCAGGGGAGATCGCAGAGGGCTCGATCTGTTCCCCAACTGAACGATGGGCCGATTCAGACCTCCGATTGTCTGCGGGTGCAGCGATGAGCCGGCTCCCCTTGTGTGATCCTTTTTTACTGTTGAGCACGTGTGAATTCAAGCACTTGTGGCAGCAGTCTTGGGCAGCGTTGCGGCTGATTTTCTGCTTACAGCTGCTGCATTTTCTAGTTTGCCCCATCTACTGCAGGAAGTCTTCCTCTTCGAATTTCTTTATAGAATATATAAAATTAATTTGTGGTTTAGAGGGAGAGCTTTGGTATCCATCTGTCCACTACGGCGGATGAAAACAACTGAGGCAGGAAGGGTCGGGACCAGACACAGGAAGGGGAAGGCAGGGAGCTCAGAGGAATTTAAAAAACAAAGAAAGAATTTGAATTCCTCTGAGCTATTGGGAGAGCTACTCCGGTCCCAGGGGATGACACATCTATGCGTGGCTGACTCATACTTCTGTCCACAGAGAACCCCCATTACGGTAAGTAACCTCACTGACTTGACATAAAGATAGAGGCAGTTTGTTCCATGCATAAGAAGCAGCAAGGTGAAAAGATTGAAGTCTGGAGTTTGCAGAAGAAGAAAAGGGCATAGAGAGAAGAAAGCCAGAGGAGGAACGGAGTTCACAAGGAGGGGTGTAGGGAGAGAGGAGAGAGGAAGGGTAATGAGGGGCAGTAGAGTGAATGCATTTATATGTTATAAAGAGAAGTTTGAATTGGATATGGAAACGGAAGGGGAGCCAGTGAAGTGATTTTAGAAGAGGAGCTATATGAGTGTATTGGTGCTGGTGGAAGATTAGCCACGTATCCAGAGCTCTGGATAGATTGAAGAGGAGAGAGATGGCATTGCAAGGAGGAGGATGCAACAGTCAAAACGTGAGGTGACCAAAGAGTGGACAAGATCCTAGTAGTGTGTTCAGAGAGGAAATTTTGTTAATGTTGTAGAGAAAGAAACAACAGGTTTTAACTATATTTTGAATATATGTGGAGAAGGAAAGGGAGGAGTCAAAGATGATCCCAAGGTGAGCTGCAAAACAATGATTTTTAGGAAAAAAATATGGAGACCACTTCTTAAAGCAGTAAAATAGTTCTTCCCTGTGGAAATCAGAACAAAAACTGGAATGAAGGAATTGCACTGCAGAGATTAATGAGATGGAGCAGGAAGAGTTAGTTTCACTTTTGAAAGATGAGCCTGATTAATTATACTCCCCAACACATCATAGACAGAAAACCATGGAACAGCTTAATAGAAGACCTTGCAATGAGTGGAGGAGTGGCCTAGTGGTTGGGACAAGGTGCTTTGGGCCAGAAGGTCAGTGGTTCAAATCCCACTAGAGGACAGCAACCTTGGGCTGGAAGGACTGGGGTTTCTAGTCTCACAGGTGCTCCTTGTGGTCTTGGGCAAGCCACTTAACCCTCCATAGCCCATGTTCCCTGTAAAATAGTTATCTCCAAGTTATAATGTCCTGTTCAATGTAATTTCAGTTTGTTCAATGTAAACCACACTGATGCAGAATAGCACCGTATATAAGAGAATAAAATAAATAAATGACTCAGGACCCCACCCAAAAAAATAAACTTAATTCAATATAAAAATGAATTATAAAGTAGAAAAAAACAAATGTTCCTATGTTTTATGAATTATAAAAAGGAAAAACTACTACTAAAGCACAAAAAGATTCTACTGATCCTACAAATATGCACTTATTGTACATTAGTCAACTGTTTGCATTCACAATTTTGAAATATTTCATTAAAAAATAGCCTACCCCATGGTTTGTACAGAAAGTTGGAACAATAACCTGCACAGAAAGTTTACTGAAGAAGAAAGAATAGGTTTTATTGCATTGCCCCAGTGCTTTCCATTGTAATAGTTTACCTGAATACATGCCTCTTTTCTGTTATCTTCAGGTGTCTGTGCTCGAACTACTCTCATCCCTTCTGTTAGAGGTATGCTTTGCTCCCATTCTGATGTCAGTGGCTTTGGAGAATTTGCCCCTAAGTAGTTAAAAGGATAGTATCACATTCTGGTTTGTAGTTTTGACCAGGCAGTTTTCTCCTGCTCTTTTGGACTTCCAGTTCAGTCAGAACCAGGACTGGAATCTGGCGCCAAGCTTCTGCATTTCTAAATACACGTGGATAAAGATGAATCAGTCAGTACAGTGTATCTAGATTTTAAAGAGGCATTTGACAAAGTCCATTAGTTATACAAGTTTAAATCTCATCACAATTTGTAGTGTTTGCTCTTTTTCTTTTTTGTAAGAATCTCAACACTATAATTTTGTTCTAAAATTTGACATGAGAGATTCTTGAGGAAATTAGAATTGTAGTTGCCATGTTAGTCCATTTGGATATGTGGAAATAAGGATCAACAAAAAGTTGTACGCAATACCTTTTATTGGACTAAGTTAATAGGGGTTATTTTAGAAGCCTTATTCACAGTTTCTTTGTAGAAAATCCAGCATTTATACATAGAAATGGCATCTACATGCAAATGACGATTTTATAGAGGGCTAAATTTACATTGAAATTGAATTTACATTGAAATTAAATTTACATTGAAATTTACATTGAAATTGAAGAGTTCTATGAACAAGTACAAGCTGAAATTGACAGAACATGCAAACAGGATATCCTGATAGTCATGGGTGACTGGAACGCAAAAGTTGGCAACAAAGAAGAAGGCAAAGTAGTTGGAAAATATGGACTTGGCAACAGAAATGAAGCTGGAGAAAGATTGATAGAATTCTGCAAGACCAATGATCTATTCATCTCAAACACCTTCTTCCAGCAACACAAGCGACGACTGTACACATGGACTTCACCCAATGGATTGTATAAAAATCAAATTGACTACATCTGTGGAAGTCAACGATGGAAAAGCTCTGTAACATCAACAAAGACAAAACCTGGAGCTGACTGTGGTACAGATCATCAACTACTAGTATGCAAACTCAAGCTAAAGTTGAAAAAGAGCAAACCACTCATGAATGCACCAAAATATGACCTTGAGAATATACCACTGGAATTTAAAGACTGCCTGCAAAATCGATTTGCTGCTTTAGATACAAATGACAGAGCTCCGGAAGAGTTATGGAATGACATCAAGAAGGTTGTGCTGGAAGAAAGCGAGAAGTCTCTACAAAAGGTGAAAAAGCAAAAACGGCCAAAATGGATGACGGAAGAAACTCTGAAAATTGCCCAGAAACGCAGAGAAGCTAAAGCCAAAGGAGAAAGAAAGACAATCGCAGAACTCAACAGAGATTTCCAACGTGCAGCAAGACAGGACAAGGAAAAGTACTACAATGACACTTGCAAGGAAATAGAAGCAGAAACTATTAGAGGAAGAACAAGATCGGCTTTCCTAAAGCTGCGAGAGTTAAAGAAAAAGTTCCAGCCCCGAATTGGAATGTTACAAGATGCTCAAGGTTCTATGTTGAATGATGCTGAGAAGATCAAGAAAAGGTGGAAGGAATATACAGAGTTTTATATGATAAAGATCAAGTGGACCAACAGCCGTTTCAACCTATACCTTATGATCAGGAACCATTGGTGATGAAAGAAGAAGTTGAAGCAGCATTGAAAGCCTTATCAAAGAACAAAGCACCAGGCATTGATAGCATTCCCATAGAAGTATTGCAGCAATCTGATGCAGCTGTTACCGTACTTACAAGGCTCTGCCAAGAAATATGGAAGACAACATCATGGCCAACTGACTGGAAAAGATCTGTGTTTATACCAATACTAAAGAAAGGTGATCCAACTGACTGTGGAAATTATCGCACAATCGCTCTGATCCCACATGCCAGCAAGATTCTACTGAAGATTATTCAAAAGAGACTACAGCCATACCTAGAACAAGAACTACCTGAAGTGCAAGCAGGGTTCAGGAAAGGGCAAGGAACGAGAGACATCATTGCGGATGTGAGATGGATCCTTGAAAAGACTAAAGAATACCAAAAGGATATCTATTTGTGCTTTATCGACTATAGCAAGGCTTTTGACTCTGTAAACCATGAGAAACTCTGGGCCACATTAAGAAGCATGGGTATACCAGAACACCTGATCGTTCTCTTGCGTAATCTGTACATTGATCAAGAAGCAACAGTTCGAACGGAACAAGGAGAAACAGAATGGTTTAAAATAAGCAAAGGTGTAAGACAAGGCTGCATACTTTCCCCCTACCTGTTTAATTTATATGCAGAACAAATCATCAGAGAAGCAGGACTGTATGAAGACAACAGAGGTGTGAAGATTGGTGGAAGACTCATCAACAACCTTCGCTATGCTGATGATACCACATTACTGGCTGAAAGCGAAGATGATCTGAAACATTTGCTTCTCACAATCAAAGAACATAGGGGCTTGTTTACAAAGCCGCGGTAGTGGTTCGCGATCGCGATCGCAGCCGCGGCCCCATTGAGATCAATGGGGCCGCGGCTCCGATTACGATCGCAAACCGCTACCGCGGCTTTGTAAACAAGCCCCATAGTCTCAAAATGGGCCTGCACCTTAATGTAAAGAAGACAAAGATCATGACAACTGGCATAATCAACAGGTTCATCGTTGAAGGAGAAGAAATTGAAATTGTGAACAACTTTAACCTACTTGGATCAACTATCAATAAAGAAGCAACAAGCAGTCAAGAAATCAGACGACGCATTGCTCTTGACAGAATGGCTATGAAAGACCTAGATAAGATTCTCAAGAGCAGAGATGTGTCTCTCCATACAAAGATTCGACTTGTTCAAGCCATGGTATTTTCAATAACATCATATGGATGTGAAAGCTGGACAGTGAAAAAGACAGACAGGAAGAAAATTGATGCCTTTGAATTATGGTGCTGGCGGCGAATACTCTGTATACCATGGACTGCCCGAAGAACAAACCAGTCGGTATTAGAGGAGATCAAACCTAAGCTTTCTTTAGAAGCTCAGATGACAAGACTTCGACTTTCGTACTTCGGACACATCATGCAAAGAGAGAGATCATTAGAGAAAGACATCATGCTTGGCAAGATAGAAGGTCAACGCAAAAGAGGAAGGTCAGCAATGAGATGGATCGCTACAATAACAGCAGCTACGGGTACCAGTCTGTCGTCAATGAGCCGCCTGACTGAAGACCGAACACAATTTAGGATAGCTATCCAGAGGGTCGCCATGAGTCGACTCCGACTCGACGGCACTTAACAACAACAAATTTACATGTGGATGTCCATAATATGTAGAAATTGAAAGGAGGTGTGTTGGGGACATGGTTAGGGTGTAGCCTGGATGAGTCAAAAATCTACATGTATATTCCCCATTTTATGTAAGGAATGCCCATGAATGACCAAAATTGTCCATATTGGGATTCACAGTTGCTTCCTGGCACGTATAGGTTTTAAAAAGTGCTTGTTTCAGCCAGCCCCCTGCAAATTGAACTGAATTAAAAATAGCAGCCTCTGTAACTAATTGGCAGCATTTAAACATATAGGTTTGCAAAATACCAACTTACATGTGTATGTAAAATACAAAATCTTACACGATTTTGTCCCATGTTCTTCTATTTGGGATCCTGTTTGGAGTTTACTCTTTACAAGTTTTTATTTCAGGTTGGGTGATTAGCAGAAGATTAGGACTGGGGGAGCAGAAAAAAATATTTTAGGAATTCATCCTCCAAAAATAGGGGTTCAAGATCGTTTTTATAATTTTCCGTATCTTTTTAATTCTGGATTATGTTACTGCAAGTGATACCTATTCCATGGTTTTTATTTTCTTGTATTTTAGTAGGTTTTCTTTAGGTGCTTTGAGAGAGGATGCAATTTTCTTGTAGATGAATATGGGGTAATAGCCCTTTTGTTTAAAGGAATCTGTTAGAGCTTTAAGGTGTTTATTCATGACTTGTGGATCAGAGCAAACATGGTGGTGTCTTGAGGCATGGCTGTATATAATGGATATTTTTATGTGTAGAGGATAAAAACGAGTTATGAAAATAGTTGCAACTGTCATTTTGTTTCCTGTATATTGATGTTTGTAAGTGACCTCTGCAGATTGAGACTGAAGTGTCTAAAAAGTTACTACGTTCCATGGCATAGTCCATTTTGAATCTGAGTGTGGGATGAGATAAACAGAAGGAGCTCTTTAAGATTCTCTTCTTCTTCTTCAATCTAAATTGTGAAGATATCATCCACATACTGCTAATATCTGAAAGGTTTCTTGTGGTAACCATTCAGGAATGTCTCTTCCAATTCTGACATAAAGGTTGGCATATCTTCAACATTTCTACATGCAGGTTTGCTGCTGCAGAAGGAGTCTGAACTGAAACTGCCACTATATCCTTGGGAGCACCATAACTTTCACCAAACCAAACACATTTGATCTTGTTTCAGCTTCATGCTATAGTGGGGAAGGTACTTTTGCCATCTTTTTGCACCAATCTGGGGCATGAGATACCCTCATATAGTAATGTGTTTCTTGTAAGGGGTGGAAATGAGTCTGAAAGAATATCCGTTGTCAAGACATCTCTTTCAGGAGAGGTGTGATCAGCCTAAGATTGTAGATCTGCATAATTCTCCAGAATAGTCTGGGAATGGAGAAAATGGAAGCAAGGAATGGTCCTCTTGCAACTCAGAATCTGATAAAGGTAACTACTGGATCCTGAGAAGATTGTGCTTCTCTTTCTGCTGGAGTAATTTAGGTGGATTGAGAACCTGGAGCACAGTTTGGGAGGGATCATTGTAAGTGATTCCTGGAATATATTTGCAGTAGTCTTTTACAGAGTAATTGAATGTTCATTTTTAATGCAACAAAACCAAAGAGAAGGCTCATCCACCATAGTAATCAAGGTTAATGGCTTTTTATTTGAAAATTGAACATGCGGGGCTCCTTCTCCAGAGTCACAGTGTCAATGATGCAGCAAACATAGCATTCTGCATAGGCAACAAGGATGAATAAGACATCTGCACTCAATCTATTCTAGAGAAGTCCCTGCACCGAGTTGTTAATGGAAAAAATGCATGGATAGCATCAATATGTCTGTAAGATTGTGCAAAAACTAGCACAGGAACTTGGTCTCTCTTGGTATGACAGATCTGCTCAATTGCTGCTCCCTTCGGGCAAAAACAATCCTGGTTCATGACTTTATCGAACAGGAATCTTTGGATGCTTTATTTCTCCTGGAGACATGGCTCAAGGAGGGGGAAGAACCCTTCCTGGCACGATGCCTACCCCCGGACTATGCTGCTCTCTCCATCTCGCGTTTCGGGCGGACAGGTGGCAGAGTTGCGATTGCCTATTGCTCCTTGGCCCCAGTAACTCAAATATTCTCCCCTTCTCTCTGATATCCAGAGTCTCTTCTCCTGCGGCTGAATTCACTCCCAGCTCTTCATTTCTTGGTGATTTACTCTCCCCCCTCTCTCCCCCCCCCCCTGCTTTGGGAATCTCTTCTCTCCTCCATTTCCAACCTCTCTTTGCAATTCCCTCAGTTGGTTCTACTTGAGGATTTTTTTTTCCATTTTAATTTTTATTAACCATTTCCATGTGCATTACAAACCAGTTTGTTCTCAACATTATACAATTTACATAGTCATTACATCATGTATCCTGTTTATGCCCCAGCTTATTTCCCCCATTCTTTGTATCCCTCCTTATACCTTCCCCCCTCCCCCCTCCTCCCTCCCTTCACCCCTCCCCACCTGCGCTATACATTCATACCTTCCTCCTCCTCTCATCTGGCCACTCATACTCATCGCCTCTCTTTTCACCCTTTCACCATTAACTCATCCCGCCAATATATATCTCCAAGGATCTGAACTAAATTTCATCCATTCCGCAATCCTTCTTTCTCCCCTTCTCTCCAGCCTTCCACGATTCCAACCATTTCCACACTCTCTTCCATTTATCCACTCTCTTCCCCCCCTTCTCATCTCCGTCAATCTATGCATCAAGCTGGCCTCAGCCACTCTTCTGAGAAAGCCTGCCAGCTTAGGTAGGTCCAAACCCACCCAATGCTGAGCTATCTCGCATCTTGCTGCGACTATACAGTGATGCAAGACCCCCACCTTCTCTCTTTGGGATATTCTCCTCTAATTGATGCAGTAAGCAGGCCTCTGACTTTCTTTGCAATCTATATCCAGTCATTTCAAAAATCATTTCTATAATCGTTGCCCAATATGCTTGAATCTTCTCACATTTCCACCACATATGTAACCAATCTCCTCGCTCTTGGCACCCCCTCCAACATTGATCATTGTGTCCCACTCCAGCTCTTTTTTTACGTACTGGTGTCCAGTACCAACTATATAGCATTTTATAAGCATTTTTTTCACTTGTGTGGCTATGGATATACTGGCCACTGTCTGTAGTATCTTATCCCACACCTCTTCATTCCAGCTTACCCCCAGATCCTCCTCCCATTTTATCATAAACCCCAGTTTACTTCCCCCTTCCTCCATCAATCCTTTGTAAATTCTGGACAAAGCTCCTTTTTGGCCAATATGGCCTGAGCAGAGTGCCTCAAACCACCCTCTATGTTCCCATAAATCCTTCCACACCTTCCGTTGCCTCAAAAAATGGCTCAATTGTAAATATGCATAATAATCGCTATCTCCCAGCCGGTACAGGTCCCTGATGCCCTCAAACTCCAGCATGCCCTCCTTGCTCACTATTTGAGAAATCTGTGTAAGCCCCGCCTTTGCCCATCTGCGCAAAACAGTTACCCCTGGTCCCTGACCCCTATCAAAACATGCCTCCAGTGTCATTCCCTTATGTATTCTTTATCTTGTACTAATTGTTTTCTATTCTGTCTCCATACCCTCAAACTGTGGGCTATTATGGGGTATTGGTGTTTATTTTCAGCGCTATTACCACCCCTCCAAACCATTCTGTCCAATCTCCCCCCACTTACCGAGTCTTCTTCCATTTGAACCCACTGTTTCTGAGTCCCGCTGTGCTACTCGTATATCGTTTTCAGTTGAGCAGCCTCATAATATTTTCTTAAATTAGGTACCCCTAACCCTCCCTCTCCCTTGGCTCTTTGCATTACTGCCATAGCTACTCTTGGCCATCTATTCGACCATATGAATCGATTAACAAGTCTTTGTAGTTGTTTTAACTTTTTAAGCGGTACCGGTATTGGTAGCGTCTGGAACAGGAACAAGAATCTTGGCAGTAACATCATCTTTATTGTCGTTATGCATCCAAGCCATGAGAGGTATCCCCTCCCCCACCCATCCAACAAGCTCTCTACCTGCCCAAATAGTTTTGGATAATTTAGCTTGTATAGGGCATCTATCCTATTACTAATTTGAATCCCTAAATATCTAATTTTTTCTCTAGCCCATCTGAATGGGTATTTCTTCTGCAGTATGCCCTGCGCATCTCCATTTAATGATAAGTTTAATATTTCCGATTTTGTCCAATTAATAGTGAAACCCGAAAGCCTTCCATATTCTTCCATTTCCCACATTAGTATTGGTATAGAGAACCGAGGTCTAGCTACACTCAATATTATGTCATCCGCAAACAGGGATATTTTATATTCTCTCCGCCCTACTCTTATTCCCTTAACATTGGCCCTCTCTCTCACCCTCTCCGTAAACGGTTCCAAAGATATAGCAAAAGGTAGGGGTGATGGGGGCAGCCCTATCTCGTTCCTCTCCCTTGCCCAAAAAAATTGAGAGTAGGCCCCATTAACCCTAACACATGCCTTCGGATTGTGGTATAGCACTTTTACCCAACTTAAAAATTCTTCCCCCAATGCCATTCTTTCCATTACCTGGAAAAGAAATGGCCATGACACCTGGTCAAAGGCCTTCTCCACATCCAGTGACAACAGCAAGGCCTCCTCCTTACTTTGTTCAGTGGATCAAATCATATTTAAGATCTTTCTAATATTATCCGCTACCTGTCTACCGGGAATAAATCCCGCTTGATCCAAATTTATCAGCTTCCCTATCTTTTTGATTAAATGCGTAGCGAGTATTTTTGCTAGTAATTTGGCATCTATATTGATCATTGAGATAGGTCGATATGAAGAGCACTCTTGTGGATCTTTTCCCTCTTTATGTATTACGGTTATTCCCGCCCATCCCATAGTATCCGCTAATCTACCTCCCTCCCGTGGGAGATTAAATAATCTCACCAAGGGTTTAGTTAATATCTCTCCAAAACTACTATAAAACCTTGCTGTGAGCCCATCTAACCCCGGAGCCTTATCTATTTTCAGCTGTTTTATAGCCCGTTGTACCGCCTCTGCTGTTATAGCCTTGTTTAATTCTTTCTGTTCCCCGTCTTCTAATTTCGGTAACTGACTTGAATCAAGATAACTCTGTACTCTCTCCCTCTGTGGAGGATCCTGTGCTTTATATAACCCCTGATAGTATCATCTAAAGACCTCCCTAATCTCCCCGTCCTTATATACCCGTTCCCCGTCCGGATTACGAATTTTCATTACATAAGAACGCAATTTCCTCTGCTTCAGTTTCTGAGCCATATATTGCTCCGCCTTATTACTTCCCTCAAAGAATTCCTGTCACAACAACTGCATATGATATCTTATCTTTGCTGCCTGTAAGTCATTTAACTGTGCTCTTACTGCCAGCACCTGGCCTCTGTATTCTCCTTGCTTCCCTTGCGCATCTAGTTCTTCCAATTCCAGCAATCTTGCTCTCAGTTCCCTCTCTGTTCCCTCCCGTTTTCGCGCCCCCCCATTTAATTAAAATTCCTTGCACTACTGCCTTATATCCATCCCACACCCCTCCACAAGTTACCTCCCCATTATCATTCCAATGGAAGTATTCCCTCGTTTCCCTCTCGATGTCCGCTCTTACCCTTCCATCTTCTAATAGAGATTCATTAAGTCTACAAAACTGTAAGCCCTTCCCCTCTCCCTCTGTTGTCAATCTGACTTCCACTAGCACATGATCTGACCAAATAATCAAATCCATATCCGCCCCCTTAATCCTACCCCCCATCTCTTTCGATACCCAGATAGCATCTATTCTGGAATATGATCCATGTACCGGTGAAAAATAAGAAAATTGTCTCTTCCCCAGGTGGTGGAATCTCCAGGCATCAATCAAGCAATGGTGCGCTACAAAATTGTGGTAGCGCTTCCTATTCACCCTCTTACCCTCCCTTTTCCCTGAGGCATCTCTCACTAGATGCCATGTTAAGTTGAAATCTCCTCCACAAATGAGGTGACCCTCCCCCAATTTCCCCACCTCTTCATTCAGCTTTGTCCAGAATTCACTTTGCACCCCTGTTGGTGCATATACATTTTCTATGCAATACCACTCATTTCCCACTTTTATCCGCAATAACACATATCTCCCGTCTTTCTAACCACATTTTGCAATTGCATCTTTAATTTAGCATCAATCAATATGGCCACCCCCCCTTTTTTCTTTTCCACTGTGTTGGATGCGTGTATACATACTCCATATCCTCTGGGTTTAACTAGATATTCTGTTGCTCTGGTCAAATGTGTTTCCTGTATAAGCACTAGCTCCGCCCTTTGGCGTGTGATTTCTTTATACAATTTTTGTCGTTTAAATGGTGAATTAAGACCTTTTACATTTAGCGATACTATTTTTAACTCACCTTTATACTTTGTATCCCCCCCTGCTCTCTGTGTCCTTACCCCTGCCCCCTTCCCCTCCCCTCCCTCCCCCCTCCCACCCTACCTCCCTTCCCCCTCCCACCCTTCCTCCATTCCCTCTTCCCTCCCTGCCTCCCTTCCCCGTCCCCCGTCTCCTCGAAGGAAAGGCATCTTCCATTAATGGTGACTATCAATCAGACCACAGCCTGCCTCTGCCCCTCTATCCCAGCTTCCCCCTCATTCCTTATTCCTTCATCTCCCGCCTGGTCCTCCCCTCCCAGCTTCTCCACCCCCTAGTGGCTCCTCCTCCCCTTCTCCCCCTACGACCCCATGATTGCCTATCCCCCCTTCACCCCGGTCCTCCCTCTACTCTAACCCCCAACTTCCCTTCCCAAGATAACAGTGTTGCAAAACATTTTCATAGACAGATCCTTACTCCCCCCTCCCATTCTTCCCTCTCTCCTCCAACACTTCACCCACTCCTTCCCCTAGCCCTTAATTCCCCCCCCTAACCACCCCGCTATTTTTCTCAGACACAACCCCTTACACAGCAGTCATCAATATTCTTCAATACAGTCCCTGCACAGTTTCTTTTCTAACATATCTTGCCGTTGTTCTCAGCTTCAACCATTGCTCTTCTCCGTCGCTTTCCCTCCATGTCTTCCTTTAGTCAATCTGGCCAACCTCCTGCCATCAGCTGATGCTCTATGCCATCTCATGCTGTCCACCCTCAATGTAGACACCGTGTTGGGTTTTGTTCTGCCTGTACCTCCTGCCCCTTCCGGAAGATTGGATGGTCCCAAATCCTTAAGTGCTCGCCATGCTTCCTCGCTTGTCTTCATTCACCATGACATCCCCTTCACCGTTATCAGGAGACCGAACGGATACAGCCACTTATATTGCAAGTCTTCCCTCCTCAAATATGCTGTCACCTCCTTCAGCTCTCTCCAGCATTGTAACGCGCCCAGAGATAAGTCCTGAAACAATTCCAACTCATGCTCTTCCCATTTGAATTGCTTTAATTTTCGAGCAGCTTTCAACAATCGTTCTTTAGTTTTAAAAGAATTCAAGCCTACCACAATGTCTCTTGGTCGATTGTCTCTTGCCAGCCCCAATCCTCTGTGAGCCCGCTCAATTTACAGTGGTACCCCCTCCCCGCCTTCTTCTATAGCTGCGGCTTGTAACAGAGATCCAAATACTTTTATTATAACTTCATCACAATTCTTATATTTAGGGTCCTCTGGGAGCCCTCACACTCTTATATTACATCGTCTAGACCGGTCTTCCAAGTCCTCCGCCTTCACCTTCAGCTCCTCTTGCACTTGTTGTAATTTCTTCCATCCTTTCTGGAGGTCTGCTATTACTTCCCCATGTTGTTCCGACTGATTTTCTGTTTCTTCTACCCGAGCTCCCAATTCCGCTATATCTTGTCTTAAGGCTTGCATTGTCTCTTTAATTTCATTTTTTACACCGCTAATTTCAACTTTAAGTTCCTCTTTCAGTTCTGTTAGCCACTGCTTAATCATATCTGTTACTCCTGGGCCCCAAGCCCCCTCTATCTCCTTCTCCTGCTCAATCGCACGCTCTGCCACCATGTTAGCCTCTTTTTCCTCCTCTTTCCCTCCTCTTGAGGGAACATAGGATGATCTGAATTCCGCCAATTTTTTCTTTGCTGACAGTCCTCCTTTTGATTTATCCATCTGCTCTCTTTGTTTCTCTGAGTGAGCTTTAAATGACTCTGGATTGCGCAGTGACTTTCCCCTTGCAGCTTGGGTCTCTTCCTGACTATCTTTCTGCTCCCTTTTTTAGTTCAGCTACTTTTGCTGTATTCAATCAATAACTCAGTTTGTTTCTGAGCAATGTATGGAGTCCCACCTTATTTAATTAATCTTGGGTTTCTATGCTATACAGGGCTTCCTTGTGGATCGTTTTGCCTTGCTGCACTGTGTTTTGCTATGTTGTACTCTGAGCCACAGAGACGTTCCACTCTCTCCATACCTGTTCTGTGCTTTCCTCCTCTACTTCGTTGCACAAAAATCGCCTCCTTTTCTCTGCCTCTGCTTCTTTTTGATAAAATTCGCTTGCTGCAGCATCGTCACTCCTCTACTTGGGGATTTTAACGTTCACTTCGATTTGCCTGTCTCTTCAAGAGACATCTCATTTGTCTCACTCCTACATTATCTCTCATTGGTACAGCATGTCAACTTCCCTACCCATGCTGCTGGCCACACCCTAGATCTGGTCATCACACCGTTAAACTACCCAGTCCAACTCTTATCGTTTGCCCACAAGCCACTTCCCTGGTCAGATCACTCTTGCCTTACTTTCTCTCTACAGTTCATGCGGCCTAGCTCTGCCCCCATTTGGCCTCTTCCCAGCACCTCCTCCCTTCCAATTTGGTTTTCCCGCCGTATCAATTCCGTAGCATTACAGAACTTTCCCACTGCGCACCAGCTCCTTCCCTCTGACTTTTCATCCCTTTCTCCTACATCTTAGGTTGCCGCCTGGAATTCAGAACTCTCCCGTGCTCTGGACCAGGTTGCACCACTGCAACCCTGTTACCCACACCGCTCTGCTCGCCACCCCTGATTCCATGCAGGACTTCGGCTACAGTGCTCACATTTACGTAGAGCAGAACATCTCTGGAGGAAAGCTCAATCACCAGCAACTTACCAACATTTTAGATCCTGTCATCTGCAGTACCGCTCCAGTATCCACCAAGCTAAGCGTACTTTTTACTCAGAGTCAATTTCCTCTGCTCCCAATAGACCTCACCATTTATTTTCTACTCTCCAGACTCTCTCACGTCTGCAGTCTCACCCCCGCCCGGTGTTGCTGCTTCTGCTCTGGCTCCCAGCTCCACCCAGTTGGCCTCCTTCTTCTCTACTAAAATCCATGACTTACGATTATCTCTTCTCTCTTGGCCCCAGGCCCTATCATCCCCCCCCCCCCCCGTCTCACCGCCCCCGTCCTCTCTGTTGTCCCACTTCTGGGCTACCTTCCATTCCCTTACATCCTCTAAACTTCTTAAACTTATCTCTATGACTCATAAAACCACCTGCCCGCTAGATCCTATACCTTCCATCTGGCTATCTGAGCCTTCACTTGATCTGCTTTTACCACTGCTCACCATCATTAATTCCAGCCTCACCTCTGGGTCCTTTCCCCATCTATGGAAGCACACTTTGGTCTGCCCTCTCTTGAAGAACCCCTCCCTAGACTCTTCTATTGCAGCGAACTATCGCCCTGTCTCTAATTTGCCATTCTCTTCAAAACTTCTGGAAAAAGCTGTCTTCTCTCACCATCTCGATTCAACTCACTTCCTCTACCGCTGTCAGTCTGGCTTTCAGCCGGGCCACAGCGTAGATTCCATTATCACTGCCGTTCTGAACGAAATACATTCCTCGCACGACTGTGGTGATATCTCGGTGGCGGTGTCTCTAGATCTCTCTGCTGCCTTTGACCTGGTGTATCACTCTCTTCTTCTCTCTAGGTTGCGGGATGTGGGTCTTCGGGACACTGTCTATCATTGGTTTCACTCTTTCCTGTATTCCAGATCCTTTGCTGTCACCTCTGGCTCCTCTACCACAGATCATTTCCCTCTTGTTTGTGGTGTCCCGCAGGGCTCAGTGCTGGCTCCTCTATTATTTAACATATTCTTAGCCCCTTTGTTAATTCAGCAATCAGGCATTTCGGCATATTACTATATCGATGATATTTTCCTCTTGCACCACACCTCTTCCTCTCATCCGGACATCACCCCTCTCAATGACTGTCTATCTTTGGTCTCAGCATGGCTCTTTAGAAACTGTCTCATTCTCAATATCTCCTAAACCGCCTCTATTTGGTTCCCTCACAGTTCTACTTGCCCATCGCTCGCTCCTTCTTTCTCAGGTTTTCCAATTTCACTGGTGTCTAAGCTCCGTTATTTGGGTGTTCTTCTCGATAGTGCTCTCTCATTTAACGACCACATCTCTCAGGTCTCCCGGTGTTCCTTCTTCTACCTTCAGCGTATTCGCGCTATCAGACCATTTCTCTCCTCACAGGCCTTGATCACTCTTCTCTCGTTGGTTATCACTAGGTTAGATTTCTGCAACTCCATACTTGCTGGTATCCCTCAATATCAACACCGCCGGTTACAATTACTACAGAACACTGCAGCCCGGATGGCATCCCATGCCTCTTCTTGGGATCATATTACTCCAATTCTGCAACACCTTCACTGGCTGCCGTTAGATTTCCCGATACAATTTAAGATCCTCACTTTGGTGCACCGTGCTATCTATTCTCATAGTCCTCAGTACTTGGCCGTTCTGCTAAAATTTCATACACATTCCCGCAGTCTCCGCTCTGTCCACGTCAACCGCCTATACCTCCCTTCCCATTCACAGGTGCACCTCCAGTCAACCAGACAGTCAGCTTTTTTCTACATTGGTCCCTCCCTGTGGAACTCTCTGCCCACCGCCCTACGACTGGAAGAGTCTTACCCCAAGTTCCACTCTCTTCTAAAAACCCACCTCTTTTCCTCTGCCTTTAACCTTCCTCCCTGACTTTCCCATTCCCGATTTCCTACCTCTGCTGAGTTTCATATCTGACGTTTTCTTCACTCTCCTTTATATTAATTGTAATTTCTTTTCTTTTTCACTATGTATTTTATTGTGTTGTAAACCGCCCCGATGTAACGGGGGGGGGGGGGGTGGTATATCAAATGCCTGAATAAACATAAACATGATGGTGAAAGTTCTTAGGTACAGAAGAAACAATGCAAGAGGCAGCAAGTTTCTTTTGCTTCAGAGAAGCACCATGATTGAGATTTCCTGCACTGAGGGAATGGAGCTCCTTGGAACTATGCACTTCAGAGTGTTGCTCCTATTCAGAATGGAGGCCCAGCACAGAGAAACTATGCGTTGTTGGTTGCAATGCCATATTAGAGACCAGCATATGCTCCAGAGAGGAAGGGTACTATCTTTTTTAATGACATGATTCTTTAGATGTGAGCAACATTCATGGATGAGGATCTATGGGACCACTGCTCAGCATCTTAATGTTCATAGAGCTGGAAAAGGCAATGTTTCCTGGCCATCATGGACATACTTCCACATTCCTAGCAGTTTTCTTGCTGATGAGTGGGCCACAGGCAGAAGATACAGATTGCATAGGCATTGTTTTTCAATGTTCTGCTTTCACAGGTAGGGCAGATACAGAAAGCATAGTTACTCACCTGTAACAGGTGATCTCCAGGAACAGCAGGAATCAGAGTGGGGGGAAATGCATACAGAAGGCCGGAGGCCCAGTTCAGGAGGAACGCATCCAGAGCTTCTCTGCTCAGGTGCGGCATCAGCCTGCAAAAGTGGGGAAGCTGAGCGTTTGCCGGGCTGGCAAACAGGTCCATGGATAGAGTCACCCAGAGGCAAAATAGGCGGAGAGCCACCGCTGGACTCAGGCACCAATCATGCGGGCAGAGAAGCCTGCTGAGTCTGTCCGCGAGGACATTGTCCTGGCCCAGGAGGTAGACAGCCCTTAGGGTCATGCCCTGATGCACTGCGAAGGAGCAGAGGAGGACTGCCTCCTGGAAGAGGAGGCGGGAGCCCATTCCCCCTTCCTTGTTTATGTAGAACATCGCGACCTTGTTGTCGGTTTGCATGAGCACTGACTTGCCCCACGAGTGGTGCTCAAAGACCTTCAAGGCCAACCAGACTGCTCGAAGTTCAAGCAGGTTGATCTGCTGCCGCGATTCCTCAAGTAACCACCATCCCTGGGTATGGAGGTTGTCGCAGTGGGCTTCCCAGCCCGACAGCGAGGTATCCGTCATCAGGATGAGCTCGTGTTGCAAAGCCTGGAAGGGCATGCCCCGAAGTAAGCATCGAAGATTCTACCACCAATCCAGGGAACATGATGTGGAGTGGAGGAGTGGCCTAGTGGTTGGGGCAAGGTACCTCATGCCGGAAGGTCGAGGGTTCAAATCCCACTAGAGGACAGCAACCTTGGGCCGGAAGGACTGGGGTTTCTAGTCCCACAGATGCTCCTTGTGGTCTTGGGCAAGCCACTTAACCCTCCATAGCCCATGTTCCCTGTAAAATAGTTATCTCCAAGTTATAATGCCCTGTTCAATGTAATTTCAGTTTGTTCAATGTAAACCGCACTGATGCAGAATAGCAAGGTATATAAGAGAATATAAATAAAATAAATAAATAAATGATAGGCTGCGTGAGACTAAGACGGAGTCCGGGAGCTGGCCCGAGGCTTGGGACCATTGTGCTCTGAGACACCATTGAGCCACTCACATATGCATGCGAGTGTGGGGAACGACATGCACAGTCGAGGCCATGTGCCCCAGGAGGTGCAGCATGGTCCGCGCCAAGACGTTGGTTCGGCTTTGAGTCCCGGCAGCCAGAGCGCAGAGGCAGTCAACACTTGTTCGGGGGAGGAAGGCAGTTGCCCGTTCCATGTCAAGCTGTGCTCCGATGAACTCCAGTGCCTGAACCGGTTCGAGGTGGGCCTTGAAGTAGTTGATCAGGAAACTGAGGCGCTCGAGGAGGATGACCGTGCGTGACGCCAAGAGCCGCACCTCCCCGGGTGATGCGTTTGTGTTGAGCTAATTGTCTAGGTAGGGATAGACGGTTATTCCCTGCAGTCAGAGGTGGGCTGCAGCTGCTGACAGGCATTTGGTGAAGACTCACAGGGCAGACGCGAACCCGAAGGGGAGCACCCTGTACTAGTAGTGCTCCCCTGCACCCTGAAATGCAGGAACTTCCTGTGCTTGGGGTGGACAGGGATATGGGTGTACGCATCTCTGAGATCTAAGGAACATAGCCAATCACCCTGCTGAAGGAAGGGCAGTAGGACACCAAGCAAAAGCATGCTGAACTTCTCTCTCACCAGAAACTTGTTCAGGTTCCTGTGGTCGAGGATGGGGCACAGGTCCCCTGTCCTCTTCGGTACAAGGAAGTAACGGGAGTAGAACCCCCGACCCTGGAGATGTGGCGGGACCCTTTTGACCGCCCGTTGTCCGAGGAGGTTGTCCAATTTTAGCTTTAAGCAAGTCTGGTGTGAGGGAAGCTGAGTAGGCTCCACTGGGGAGAAGGGAGGGGGAAGTCTGTCCAGATGGAGATGGTAACCGTCCCAGAGGACCTGGAGGACCCAGGTGTCCGATGTGATGGCCTCCCACTTGAATGCAAAAAGGGACAGGCGACCTTCTACCGGTGGGAGCGCCGCTGGGGGATGAGAGGCTATGCACATGGCGTCAAAACCCTGGAGCTGGTTGAGGTGGCGCCGGTGGTTGGGCCTTGGTCCCCTTAGGCTTACAGTGGCCCTGAGCTCTGCCCTTGCCTTTGCCACTGGGCATCGGTGCTGGGGCGAGCGGATAGGGTGGGTATCTTCGGTAAGGAAGACCCTTCCTCTGAAAGAAGGGCTTCTTACTGTGCTGTTTCTTCCGAGGAAGCAACGAGGTTTTCCAAGAGAGGCGGGTACATGTTATGAACGCCATCTCAATTTCGTCTGCCTTGTCCTTCATGGGCTTACCGAACAGTTGTTCGCTAAGGCAGGGAACATCCAAGAGTTTCTCCTGGACCCACTGTTCCAGGTCTGAGGACTGGAGCTTTGCTTGACGCCAGGCTCTGATGCCAGCTGCTTCCACCTGAGCGGAAGACTCAAACTCGTCATACGCAGCATGAGAGAGGTATTTTGAGTGGTCCGCGACCGATCTCAGAAGGGTTTGGAATCTGAGGAGGTGGTCACCTTCGAGGACTGCTGCGAAACCGCCGCGCTCTTTGGCGAGATAGCGAAGGAACATACCCATATACATTTGGTATGACTGGATGCAGCATGCTAGCATGGATCCCTGGTAGGCCTTACACCCGAGGGCGTCAAGGGCACGCGTTTCCTTGCAGGGTGGAACTGAAGAATGCGACTTCAGGCTCTTCTGTTTCCGCATCGCAGATTCCACTATCATGGAGGTATGAGGAAGCTGGGCCTTTCAAAAGCTAGGCCCACGCTGGGCTCTGTACATGGCATCAAGTCTTTTACTGATGATAGCGACCGAGGTGGGTGCTTCCCACATACGGAGGAACAACTGGGTCAGGATGGACGGCACAGGGACCATGAGAGACTCCCTTGGAGGAGACTCATATTGCAAGATGTCCAGTCCTCCGCCCTTGGCTCTTCCTCAGTCTGCGTGGGCAGATTGAGGGCCCAAGCCATATCCCACATGAATACCAAAAAAGAGGTATCCTCAGGGGATGACCGCTTTTGTGAGGCAGGCGGGGATGGGTCCGAAGGAAGGTCCTGATGTGCGTGGATTTTGAGGGACGTGTCCCAATCCGATTCCCAGTCAAAAATATCCGAGTCGGGCTGATCCACATGTCCGGTGGCTGAGGCCTGCTTGGAGCCGGCGGCTGACTCTGAATGACCTCACCCCTGAGGAATGGGATGGCAAGCAAGACCAGTGCCGAGGACCGTCATGAGGGCCATGGCTCTCGGGGGTTTCCAAGGCAGTTCTTGGGACCAAAGTTGAGGGACCCTCGGTCTTGAGGCGCAAGCCAGCCGTGCTGGGCAAGAGCGCCTGATGGGCAGCTAAGAAGGCAGAAACACTGCACTCTAGTGTCAGCATTCAGGACTCCCACTCAGAAGTGGGTCCCTGGGATGCCGTCGCCGGGGTTATTAGGTCTGGTGTGGAGGAGGAGAGGGGTCCTCACCAGAACAACCCTCCAGAGACTGGGCGCCATCGCCGGAGGCCTCCATTTCTGTACGAGGTACCTTTCGGGGCCGCTCCTTGTCCGACTCTTGGGAGCACCGGGGAGGGCTAAGGGAATGAGTGCAAGACCACTCACGCTTATCCGGATCCCCCGACAGCATCTTCAAGGTTTTCTTCTTCTTACGCCGGTTCCACCTTGGGCAAACCCTGGTCAGAGTGATGCGAAATCACTGTGGGGGACCCCACAAGTGGTGGATCGGAGGAGCGGGATACCACGGGGACTCCAGTGCTGACCTACGGAAAATGTCATCTGATTTCTGCTTACGTCTTTGAAGGGCCTTAGTGGACATTTTCTTGCAAAGCAAGCAGAGCTCCGGGTTATGGTCAGCCCCCAGGCACCGCAGACAACAGTCGTGGGTGTCTGTGAGCGACATGTTTTTGGAGCATCTGTCACATTTTTGAAGCCGGTGGCCATGGGGCAAAAAGAGCCCCTGCGAGGTCGAAAACCCTCGAGGTCAGCGGGCAGAAAAAGGGCACGAAAAGGGCGTGAAAAGGGCCCAAAAAAACTAGAAAGGGAAAAATAAGGATCCCCTGGCCCACAGCCGAAGTGGGGGCTCCGGGGAGGATGGGAGAGGACCGGTGCAACAAGAAAAAAGGCCAAAGGGCCGAGAAGAAAAAAACTTTTTCAGAGGGAAGAGGACGTGCATCCGAAGGGCTCCGTGGAAAAAGGGAGACTGAGCAAGATGGCACCCTTGGGCAGAAAGAGGACCATGCATGTGTGGCAGCAATCCCAAAGGTTTTCTTTGAAAGCTGGGGAATTGCTCCATGCGGGTTCCGTCGGTGCCTACATCACCCATAAGTGAGGAGTGACTTCCTGCTTGTTCCTGGAGAACAAGCAGGAATGAAGTCTTCACATATGGGACTCCTTAGCTCCAGGCTACCAGAAGGCGAGAAGCATAGCCCATTATAAATGGGGAAAAAACACTGAAGAACAACATGGAAAGTCCAGTGGATCTAGGAGACTCTGCATTCTCAGCACACCCCTATCGAGACGGCAGTGGCGGTAGCCTGGATGGACAGAAGGTGGGAGGGAAGGAGGTATAGCTAAGTCCCAAAGAGGTGTCAGAGCCAAAATCACTGTCCTTATGAGAGTCCTTGTCCAGACAGTAATGGGTTGCAAAGGTATGAATGGAAAACCATGTGGCAGTATGGTAGATCTCCAATATGGAAACAGAGTGTAACTGGGCTACAGATGTGGCCAGGACGCGGACATTGTGAGCGGTTCCATGAACCTCTAATGTCGGACCCGTCTGAGCGTATGCAAAGGATATGCAGTCTGCTATCCAAAGGAAAAGAATGCATTTAGTCACAGGAAGATCAAGTGACTAGGGTTAAAAGAAATGAATAATTGTGGGATTTTCGGTGTATCTTGGTTCTGTCAAGGTAATATGCCAACGCTCATTTGCAATCTAGGGTATGAAGCACCACTTCAGTCCAGATGCACGTGGCTTGGGGAAAAAGGTTGGAAGAATTATCGACTGGTTGAAATGGAAGGGAGATACAACCTTTGGAAGAAAACATGGATGCGTTCTGAGGACCACCCTGTCATGATGAAAATGTGTATAGGGCGCATGTTCAACAAACACCTGCAGTTCACTGATCCAGCAAGCCAAGGTGAGCGCAACTTGGAAGGAGACCTTCCAAGTAAGGAAGGAGGTAGTGCCTAGAGGCTCGAATAGAAGTTTGAGCAATTGAGCAAGAACTACACTGAGGTCCCAGGCGAAAGGTGGGAGCTGAATCGATGGTTTAGTCAATAGGAGACCACGCATGAAGTGGGCTACCAACGGATGGGAGGAAATGGGTTTTCCATCAATCCTCTGATGAGAAGCCGAGATGGCACTGAGGTGGACACGAATGGAACTAGTTTTGAAACCCATAGAAGAGAGGTGGAGGAGGTACATTAGAAGACTGTCCACCAGACAACTGAAGGGGTTGAGAGTGTGTTGAGCACACCACACTGTGAACAGACACCATTTAAAGGCACACATGTCCATTACTGCAGCCGGTAAATTGAGGTTTGAAAGGATTACCCTGTCAGCAGCCAAGCCATCAGGAGGAGCACCCAGATACAGGAATGGAGGAATGTCCCCTAATCCTGTGAGATCAGATGAAGAGGCTGATGCTGAGCTAGACGAGGAAGCAGGGGAAACCACGGCTGTTGGGGCCAGAATGAGGCTACCGGGTTCGTAGTGCCTCTGTTGGCTTGCAACTTGAATGGCGTCTTAGCTTTTGTGGAATAGGCGATAAGCATATAACAGACTCATTCCCCACTGAAGGAGAAAAGCATCCAGGACCTGACATTGTGGAGGCGGCACCCTGGAGCAAAACAGAGGGACCTGTGCATTGAGTGGCATGGCAAAGAGGTCAATATGTGGGATTCCTCAGAGCTGGAAGATGTGAGTGACTGCTCTCTGATGAAGAGTCCAATCATGAGGTCGTAGGACCCGACTGAGACTGTCCATGAGAACATTCTGATCGCCCGACAGGTAAATGGCTTGGAGAAGCATTCCATGAGCCAGGGCAAAGGTCCATAGGAGGATCGCTTTCTCGCAGAGGAGGAGGGAGCCCATGCCTCCCTGTTTGTTGAAATAAAACATGGCAACCTGGTTGTCCATCTGAAGCAGGATTGATTGATGTGACACCTGCTGGCGAAACACCCAAAGGGCAATGGTTATCGCCCTCAGCTCCAGGAAGCTGATCTGATGGGAGGCTTCTTGTTGAGGCCATAGGCCCTGCAAGTCCAAGCCATCCAGAAGAGCTCCCCAGCTGTGTTTGGACGCATCGGTATTGAGGGTCCATTGAGGTGGAGGCATCTGAAAAGGTAACCCTACGAGTAGGTTTTGAGGAGAGAGCCACCACTGAAGGGAGTCCACCAGAAGTGGGGTGATTACCTCTCTGTCTCGTAGACGGCCCTTCACCTGTTTCCATTGTGAGGAGAAGATCCACTGTGCTTGGCGCATGTGGAGACGAGCAAAGGGGATGACATGGACATGGACATGGAGGCCATGTGACCGAGGAGACGAAACATTCCTCGCACCATGGTGTGACCACTGCACTAAATGATTACATTCAGAGTTAAATCTATTGACCTTTTGTAAAGGTCTAAAAACTTTTCTCTTTCCTTAGTTTTTAGTCTCTTTAGTGGGATAAGGATGCAGTGGCAGTGAGGCAGATATGAGGCAAGTGGATGGGATATGAGGTTGAATGGGATGTTTTTAGAGATTTCAAATTTGAATTTGTACTTGATTGTTGTTATTTTATTGATGTCTATACTCCGCCTAGAATGCTTGATGGTTGGGATAGATTTCTTACTTAGGAAGTCATTGTTTCGTTTTTTGCCAAACAAAACATTGTTATTGAGTCAGAAATTGAACTTCTTGGCCACATTGTTGCCTCAGGTACGCATGTAGATTTGTGAACCCTTCAGGAATGAGGGCATATTTACAGTACCTGATTGTTAACTGCCTAGAATTTGTTCGCAGATGGGCGGTATATAAATGCCTTTATAGAATAGAATAGAATAATGCCTGCCAGCTCTGTGAGGCATTTGAAATGGTCCTCGGGCAGGAAAGCTTGAGCCTGAGTCGTGTCAAGAAGGGCACCTATGAATTCCAGTTTCTGAGTGGGAGAAAGGTATGACTGGAAAGTGTATGACAAAACCGAGTTGTTCGAGCACTGTGATGGTGCGTGGAATGGACAGATGTACCATCTGTGGCGAGATGCCTAAGTAAGAGAAAACGAAGATTGCCTAGGGTGTGGAGCTAGGTCGTGACTACCGCTAGACATTTTGTGAAAACCCATGGTGCAGATGCCAGCCCAAAGGGCAGGACTCAGTATTGGTAATGTCTGCCATCGAACATGAAGCAAAGATACTACCTGTGAGACGGATGGATGAGGATGTGCGTGTACGCATCCTTCAGATCCAGAAAACAGAGCCAATCGTTCCTCTTAAGGTAGGACCGTAGGGCTCCTATAGAAATCATCTTGAACTTCTCTTGCACTAGGAACTTGTTTAGGTTCCAGAGATCTAGGACGGGATGAAATCCTTCTGATTTTTGGGGGAATAAGGAAGTACTGGGAGTAAAACCTTAATCTTTCTTGTGCGCAGGGAACTAGTTCTTTAGCACCCTCTCAGAGAAGGATGGTGACTTCCTGTCACAACAGATCCTGATGGAGAGAGTCTAGAGGATACTCCCCTAGAAAGAAGGGATGAGGTAACTGGGTGAAGTGGAGCAGGTAGCCCTTGAGGATGACCTGTAGAGCCCAGGGTTTTGATGTTATGAGGAGCCACCTATGGACAAAATGGACCAGCCTGCCCGCAATGTGAGATGGCTGGGGTTCCTTCATGGGAAGAGTGGCAATATTCTCTAGGAAGCCATCAAAAGCTAGCCCCAGGCTGGGGCTTTGGAGTGGGTTGTGGCTTAGAAGGTTTAGGCTTCTTGGGTTGGCAAGGAGCTTGGTGAGCATGTAAGCCGGATAAGAGGGATAATACTTCTTCTTCTTAGGATAGAAATGTTTCTTTACAGAGGCCTTCTTCCTGGATGGCCTTCTTCCTTCTTCTTTACAGGAGAGACACTTCATGGTAAAGTCATCTGTCTCAATTTCACCAGCTTTTTCCCTCCAGCCCTTAATAAAGAGGTTTTCACCACTACAAGGAATGTCGGCTAGCTTGTCTTGGACTAATTGTTCCCGGTCAGAACACTGCAACCAAGCCTGCTTTCTGGCTCCAGTGCCCACCGCTGCAGTTCTGCTGGTGGACTCAAAAGACTCAAAAGCTGCTCTAGTGATTAATTTAGAACATTCTTGCCCATACTTAAACTAAGGCCCAGTAGACCTCTTGTTTCTCTGAAGGGATTACAGCAGAGAGCTCACCAAGATCCTTTACAATGTCATTGAGGAATATGTCCATATAAAGCATATAGGAATTAATGCGAGAAGCCAACGTCCATGCCTGGAAGCATTGGCGGCCAAAAGCATCGAGGGTACGTGATTCCCTCCCAGAAGGAACCAAAGAGTGATTCTTAGTACTCTTGAACTGGTGCATGGCTGACTTGACCACCATAGAAAGGTAAGGAAGTTGTGGTTTCTGGAAGCCCAGGGAATCAGGAACCCTGTACATGGTGTCCCGTCTCCTACTGACCAAGCGAACCAAGAGAGAAGTCTCCCACATCTGAAACATGAGGTCCTGTAAAATACGATGGACCGGAAGAGTGGCAGCATCCTTAGGCGTCAAGAGATATTGAAGTATCTCCAGTTCCTCGGTTCTCAGTTCATTCTTGGTACGCACAGAGATCAAGAGAGCCCTGGCCATGTCGTGGATAAAGTCCTGGAAGGACATGTCTTCCGGCAGTGACTGACGGCACTCATGAGGTGGTGAAGGGTCTGACGGCACATCACAGTGCGTCTGTGAAACAGGGACTCGGCATCCGATACCTAGGCATTGAAATGGAATCAGAAAGGAAGTCAAAATAGCGGCGGTCACTGTTGCACCTCCGCCGCTGATCCGATGTCAATGGACGATCCTGAGGCCGATGTCTGGAGACATCGGAACCATAGACACTCAATGCCTGTTTCTCCTGTAACCGATGGGATTCAGCCAGTTCCAGGCTTGGCATGCACCCTGAGGGTCCCGATGACAGCAGTTCCAGGCCTGAGTTGCCGAGAGCTTTGAAATGCCCGATTCCAGGCCCAGTATCGAAACTGGGCTCCCAAGGGCCTCGAGGTCACTGGCATGTATGCCACAGGAGCGCAGCCAAACTCCCCTCAAAAGTGTTTCTGAAGTTATAGTAGGAGATCATTTTGCATCCAGTGATCACCAGATGGTGTGGTTCAGTATTAGGACTAGGGTTGTTAGAATCCATTCAAAAGTGAGGGTCTTAGACTTTAGTAAAACTAACTTTGCCAAGGTGGGCCAATACCTCAGGGAGTCGTTAGCGGGATGGGAACAGCTGGGGGATGTAGAAAAACAGTGGGCAAAACAGAGAGGGGTTTATTTTAAGGGCAACCAACCTTTTTGTTAAAATGGTAAATAAAGGTAAAAGGAAAAAGAGACCGCTATGGCTTTCGAAAAAACTAGCTGAAAAGGTGAAGAAAAAGAGGGAGGCCTTCATGAAATACAAGAGATCACAGAGAGAGGAAGACAGGCATCTATATTTGGAAAAGCTTAGAGAAGCTAGCAAAGTAGTCAGGAAAGCAAAGATTCAAAAAGAGGAGGAAATAGCCAATGCAATAAAATGGGGGGAGGGGGGGATAAGACATTTTTCAGATATGTGAGAAGAGGAAGGGCAAAAGTGGTATTGTCAGACTCAAGGGTGAAGGGGAGGAATATGTAGAAGCTGATGAAGATAAAGCGGAATTGCTAAACAAATATTTCTGTTCTGTATTCACAGATGAAGAATCAGGAACAGGACCTCAGAAAACACCCACAAAAAGGAACAGAAGCGAGGGGCATCTTGAACAATTTTCAGAAGACTGTGTTCATGAGAAACTAGCTCAACTTAAAGTAGACAAAGCGATGGGACCGGATGGGATACACCCTAGAATACTGAGAGAACTTAGGGTCATTCTAGCAGCTCCACTGACTGACCTTTTCAATGCCTCGCTGGAGTTGAGAGTGGTGCCAAAGGACTGGAGAGATGCTTATGTGGTGCCTTTACACAAAAACGGAAGTAAGGATGTGGTTGAAAACTACAGGCTGGTTAGTCTAACTTCGGCAGTGAGTAAATTATTGGAAACGCTGCTGAAAAAGAAAATAGTGAGGTTTCTGGAGTCCAGCGGATTACAGGATCCGAGGCAGCATGGATTCACCAGAGGCAGGTCTTGTCAGACAAATCTGGGTGACCAGGGAGTTGGACAGAGGGAGAGCCCTAAATGTGGTGTATTTAGATTTCAGTAAAGCCTTTGACACCGTTCCTCACAGGCAACTTATAAACAAACTGAGCACCCTAGGGATGGACCCTAAAGGTACTGATTGGGTTAGAAATTGGTTGAGTGGGAGGCAGCAAAGAGTACAGGTAAATGGAGCTCACTCTGAGAAGGAAGTTACCAGTGGTGTGCCCCAGGGATCTGTCCTTGGTCTGATTCTTTTTAACATCTTTGTTAGTGATATAGCGGAAGGGCTGTCGGGTAAGGTTTGCCTCTTTGCAGATGATACTAAAATCTGCAATAGAGTAGATACCCAGGAAGGTGTAGATAACATGAGGAGGGATTTATCTAATCTTGAAGGATGGTCTAGAATTTGGCAGATGGGATTTAATGTTAAAAAATATAAGGTCATGCATTTGGGCTGCAGCAATCCAAGGGAGCAATATAGTATAGGGGATAAAGTACTTGTGTCCACTAAAGAAGAGCGGGACCTAGGCGTGGTTGTGTCTGATGATCTTAAAGTAGCTAAACAGGTAGAAAAGGCAACAGCAAAAGCTAGAAGGATGCTTGGATGCATAAGGAGAGGAAGGGCTAGCAGAAAAAAGGAGAGGTGAAAGGGGATAGATTCAGGAGTGATATGCGGAAATATTTCTTTTTGGAAATAGTGGTGGATCTGTGGAATAGCCTCCCAGTGGAGGTGGTAGAGATAAGGACAGTATCTGAATTCAAAAAAGCATGGGACAAACACAGAGGATCTCTAAAGGTAAAAAGGGGACTGTTGTAGTTGTCGATATGGAAGGACAGACTAGATAGACCATGTGGTCTTTTTATGTCATCATTTTTCTATATTTCTACGCTGCTCGAGAGAGATAGAGGAAGTCTGGATGGACTCCAGTGTAAGACTCTGGACCACCATTTCAGACAATGGCACTGGAGGCTCTCCCGAGGTCGAAGCCTGGATAACACTCCAGAGCCCCTCTTGTGCTCTGGAAGTGGTTTCTTCCCACTGGGACTGTTTAGCAAACTGCTCTCCACTGTCAGGGTCAGAATCCTGCCAAGGCGAGCTACGGTGTCGATGTCTGAGGAAAGAATCCCAGAAATCGGCATCGGTCCTTGACGTCAAAGGCTGAGATACTGATTCGGCTTCAGTGACTGGCTGTTTCTTACCACGGCCTTTCGATTCCCAGAGAGTGCGAAAACCACGCAAAGACATCGAAGAAGAGTGTGCTGAGGCAGATCCAAAAAGACTCTTGTGTTGCTTTTCTTGTTTTTTTATTTATTTACATTCTCTTATATACCGCACTATTCTGCATCAGTGTGGTTTACATTGAACAAACTGAAATTACATTGAACAGGGCATTATAACTTGGAGATAACTATTTTACAGGGAACATGGGCTATGGAGGGTTAAGTGGCTTGCCCAAGACCACAAGGAGCACCTGTGGGACTAGAAACCTCAGTCCTTCTGGCCCAAGGTTGCTGTCCTCTAGTGGGATTTGAACACCTGACCTTCTGGCCTGACGTACCTTGCCCCAACCACTAGGCCACTCCTCCGCTCCAAACCCTTTTAACCCTTTCCTTGTCATTTGCTGTCACGGTGTACAAGAGTCCAGGTTATGGTCAGGCCCGAAGCACTGTAGGCACCAATTGTGCTTGGCGGTGGCTGAAATAGTGCGGTTACATTTAGTACACTTTTTAAAACCACTGGCTGGCTTCTCTAGGAAACACAGTCTTTGCCAAGTCAAAAGACTCATTGGCGGCCTGGACTGACAAAAAAAACCTGCGGGAACCGCGAGATAAAAAGAGAAAAAGAAAAGTAAGGGAAGTGTCCAAAAATGCACCGACATTGACTAACAATGGTACCGAAAAAGATGGGAAGGCAAAAAAAGAAAAAAGAAGCCCCCCGAAGGGTATGGTAGAAAATGTTTTAACTGTGGTAACAGGACAAGTGTCCGTATGGCTCTGTGGAAAAACTAAACTGAGGACAATCACTGGGAAGGTGGGAAGGCATACACGCATGCACAGAGGGATGCTCCCAAATGCTTCCTATTGGATGCTGGGGAGTGTTCCCACGCAGGCTCCATTGGGGGATGTCACCCATATGTGAAGATTGCATTCCTGCTTGGTCTTGGAGATCCTAGGTTTACTCTATTCCATGAGACTCTGTGCTGAGGAAAAACAAAACTAAAGAACCTAATACTGTAACTAATTTTTCCTTTAGGAAACAGCTAATGAAAATAAATGAAACTAGAAGAACTTTTTTGTTCTATTCATTAAGAACAGTAGAAAAAACAAAATTGAGGAGGTTAAGGGAATTGTCGCACAGGGGAAGGCCCACACAAACTCAGAACATATCACTAGTTCTGAGTTCTGAGACAGCTGTTCCATCCTGGCCCTGTCAGATGATGCGGTTGATTCAGTCCTACTCACAGACAGAGAATAAGCTCTCTATAAACTGGGCTCCGATTGGAAAGAACCCTAAAGACTAAAGTCAGGCTCTTAGAACACTATACTTATGCTTATGCATTGGAACTAGAAATTGGTGCCCTCTTCTACATTCCCTGTTATTTCTTAAAGGCTTTAATTTAATAATGCAATTGGAAAAATTGTTGTTCTCTTCAGTCCCCAATGCACTTGCCTCCTGTTTCCTGTCTTAGAAACCTAGAAACATGATGGCAGATAAAAACTATATGGTCTATCCAGTCTGGCCTTCCATATCAACTACTATAGTCCCTTTTATTCCTTTAGAGATCTTCTGTGCTTGTCCCATGCTTTCTTGAATTCAGATACTGTCCTCATCTCTACCTCCTCCACTGGGAGATTATTCATACATCTATCACTCTTTCCATAAAGAAATATTTCCGTATATTACTTCTGAGTCTATCCCCTTTCACCTTCATCCTATGCCCTCTCATTGCAGAACTCTCCTTCAGTCGAAAGATGCTTTCCCCCTGTGCATTTTGCATCATGAAGGTATTTAAATATCTCATTCATATCGCTCTTCCCTTGCCTTTCCTCCAAAGTATACACATTGAGATCTTTAAGTGTGCCTCCATATGCCTTATGATGAAATCCACTGACAAATTTAGTAGCCACCCTCTGCACAGACTCCATCCTGTTTACATCATTTCGAAGGTATGGTCTCCAGAATTGCACACAATACTCCAAATGAGGTCTCACCAAAGATTTATACAGAGGCACTATCACTTTTTCCTCCTGCTGGTCAATCCTCTCCCTATGCGCCCAAGCATCCTTCTGTTTTTCGCTGTCACCTTTTCTAGCTGTTTAGCCACTTTAAGATTATCAGAAACAATCATGCCTTGCAGGGCTGTACTAAGGGCTGTGCAAGGGGTGTGGCCGCACAAGGCGCAAGCACAGAAGGGAGGCACTGGTATCATCACTGGGCTTCCAGAAAGCTCAAAAAGAGTGAGTTACTGAATGTGGCTGGGTAGAGGGAGGGCATCAAGTTCATTAGTCACACAGGGCGCATTTGTAGCTTGGTACGGTCCTGATGCCTAGGTCTCGCTCTTCTTCAGTGGACAGAAATACTTCATCTCCTATACTGTACCACTCACGTGGATTTTTTAGTGTTAAATCTCAGCTGACAAATTCTCGATCATTCTTCAAGCTTCACTAGATCCCTCATGGTATCTACTCTTTCCTGGGTGTCTATTCTATTGCAGATTTTGGTATTATCTGCCATGAGGCAAACTTTATCCAATAGCGCATCCACCATATCACTAACAAAATGTTCAAAAGAACTGGACCAAGGACAGATCCCTGCGGCAAACCACTGGTAACATCTTTCTCCTCAGAGAGAGTTCCATTTAACTGTACCCTTTGTTGCCTCCCACTCAACCATTTTCTAACCCAGTCAATTACATTAGTGTCCATCCCTAGGATGCTCAATTTATTTATAAGTTACCTGTGCAAAACAGTATCAAAGTCTTTACTGAAATCTAAGTACACCACATATAGGGCTCTGCCTCAGTCCAATTCACTGGTCGCCCAGTCAAAGAAGTTAATTAGATTTTGTTTGACAAGAACTTCCTCTAGTAAAATCATGCTGCCTCAGATCCTGCAATCCATTGGACTCCAGAAATCTCACTATCCTCTGTTTAAGTAGTCTTTCCATTAAGTTACTCACCACAGAGGTCAGACCAACCAGCCTGTGGTTTCCAATCTCATCCTTAGTTCCGCTTTTGTGTAAAGGGACCACACGCACCCTTCTCCAGTTCTCTGGGACTACTCCCACCACTAAAGAAGCATTGAAAAGGTCAGACAATGGAGCCTCTAGAACTTCCCCAAGTTTCTTCAATACTCTTAGATGTATCCCATCTAGCCCCATCACTTTGTCTACTTTTAGTTTAGCTATCTCTTCATGAACACAGTCTTCTGAAAGTAGTTCAAAATCCCACTCATTTCTGTTCCTACTTGTGGGTATTTTCTGAGGTCCTGCTCCTGGCCCTTCATCTGTGAACACAGAAGAAAAATATTTGTTAAGCAATTCCACTTTATCCTCATCAGCTTTTACATATTCTTCCACCCTTCAGACTGACAATGCCACTTTTGCACTTTCTTCTCTCACTAACACATCTGAAAAATGTTTTGTCCCCCATTTTACTGCATAGACTATTTTTTATTCCATTTGTATCTTTGCTTTCCTGACTCCTTTCCTAGCTTCTCAGAGCTTTTCCAAATATCGATGCTTGTCTTCCTCTTTCTTTGATCTCTTGTATTTTATGAAGGCCCCCTCTTTTTCTTCAGTGTTTCAGCTACTTCTTTTGAGAACAATAGTGGCCTCCTTTTCCTTTTATATTTATTTTCTTAACAACAAGGTTTTTACCCCTAAAATATTCTCTTCCAGTTTCACCCACTGTTTTCTACATGTTACAGCTGTTCCTATCACACTAATGACTCTTTGAGGTATTGTCCCATCTTGGCAAAGTTAGTTGTTCTGAAGCCTAGGACCCTCACTTTTGAATGAACTTGCACCCACTGTAACATCAAAAATATTCTCCCCATTGGTAAGAACCAGGCCCAGTATGGCCCCCTTACATGTAGGTCCTGTTACCGATTGCTGGACTAGTTCTCCTGTAGAGAATCCAGGATCTCCTTACCTCTAGATGACACAGCAGCAGGGATGTGTCAATCTATATCTGACATATTGAAATCACATAAGAACATAATATAAGAACATAAGAAATGCCATAATGGGTCGTTCCAAGATCCATCAAGCCCAGTATCCTGTTTCCAAGTGTGACCAATCCAGGTCACAAGTACCTGGCAGGTTACCAAAGGCCACAGGTTCCATAATGCTTGTCCTATGGTAAGCAGTGGATTCCCCGGGTCTTCTTTAATAATGGTTTATGGACCTTTCCTCCAGGAACTTGTCAAAAACGTTTTTAAACACAGCTACACTATCAGCTGCATTTCTCCTTTCATAGCAATACTGTGAAAGCCTTTAATGAAATCTCTGTCCAATTCTTCTGCCTGTGAAGGAGGTTTGTATATCACACCAATGCAGATGGACGCTTCATTTCCTCTTTCTAGTTTAACCCAGATTGCCTTCTCCTTCCCTCAGAAGCCCTGTAATTCTGCAGCTTTAATATTATTTTTTGCATATAGTGCTACTCCTTGTCCCCTCCTTCCTACTCTGTCCTTCCTGAATAAATTATATGCTGGTATAATTACATCCCAGTCATGGTTCTCCATATCTCCGTAACTGCTATTAAATCCAAGTCAAACTCTTCTATTAAAACCTCAACATCTGGTATCTTACTTCCCATACTATGGACATTAATGTACACAGCTTTCCAGATGTTGCCCCTTTTACCCATTTCCATAAGATATTTAATGTTACACTTACCTGAGGGCTTTCTTCATCCATCCCCAACAAATCTAGTTTAATGCCTTCTTCAGTAGGTTAACCAGTCTGTTAAGGAAGACACTTTGACCCTTTTTGGATAGGTGAACACCATCTCTGTTCAGCAGCCCTTGGAAAATCATCCCATGGTCTAGGAAACCAAAATGCTCATGATGACACCATCCATGCAGCCATGCATTCATCTACAGGATTTTTTTTATTTATTTATTTACAGTCTCTTATATACCGCACTATTCAGCATCAGCGCGGTTTACATGGAACAAAATGCTCAGTACAGTTAACATGTATGAGTTTACATATAACAGGGAACAAAAACTTGGATAACAGGGGTAAACTATTTACAAAACTTATTTCATGGAGTCATGATCAAGGATGTTGCATAGAAAACAATTCACTTCATAGGTTTGAGTATCCACATGGTGCGATGATTGTGATACTATAGATTTGACTAAGAATGGTATCAGGGGTGTCCTGAAGCTCTAGGGGAAGCAGTTGGGCTCTATGAGGTACTTGTTGAAGAGGTGGGTTTTGAGGGCTTTCCTAAACTGTGGTAGGTTCTTAATAGCCCGGATATCATGGGGTAGTACATTCCAGTATCTTGGGGCACTGAGACTGAAGGCTCTGTTGGCTGTCGATTTGGTGCAAACCGTAAGTGCCTTCGGGACTTTTAGGGAGTTTATAGCCGTGGATCTTCTTATTCTATTTGGGGATGTGGAATGGATGAGGGAGGTTAAGGATGCAGGTGAGAGATTGTGAACAGCTTTAAAAGTGATTATCAAGGTCTTGAAAACAATTCTTGCATGAATGGGTAGCCAATGTAGCTGTATCAGCAGAGGCGTCACGTGGTCGCTCCTGGAGGCTCTGTGGAGGACTCTTGCTGCCGCATTCATGGCTAGCTGCAGCGGGTTTAACGTAGATTGGGGAAGACCTTGTAATATGGCATTGGCATAGTCAAAATGAGGAATGACCAACACCTGGAAAATTGTCCGAAAATCAGTTGGTTCAAGGATGGAACGTAGATGCCTAAGTGAACGGATCTTGTAGTAGACTGATCTGACTACATTTCCTATGTGGGCTTTCATATCCAGGCGTTGATCTAAGGTAACTCCCAGGTATCGTATTGAGGATTTAGATTGCAGCTCAGCTTCTTTTACTTTGAGATATTGCGGTGGGGTAAAGTTGGGGTTCCTCATAATGAAGAGTACTTCTGTTTTCTTATGTTGTATTCTGAGGTTTTGAGAGAGAAGCCAGTCAGATATTGCATTGAAACAACTCGTCAGTGGGGAGAGGTCCAGATGCTCAGTAGAGAAGGGTATGTAGAGCAGGACATCGTCTGCGTATAACATGCAGTCAACATTGAAGGACCGGATGATATTGCAAATTGGCTGCATGTAAATATTGAACAAGAGCGCCGAGAGGGAGGATCCTTGTGGGACTCCTTGACTTTGGTGGAAAGGTTCAGAATTTATCCCTCCAGAGCGAACATGTTGCCATCTTTCGGACAGGTAGGATCTGCACCATTCGAGCGCTCGTCCATTAATGCCTTTGTCAATCAGTCGTCCTAGTAGAAGCTCGTGATTTACTGAATCAAAAGCTGCAGTGATGTCCAGAAAGATGAGAGCAAATCCTTGACGGATGTCGTCAATGCCTGTGATTATCTTGCAGAATAGAGTGGTAAGGAGGGTTTCCACGCCATGGCATTCCCTAAAACCATGTTGGCATGGGTCTAGTGGTGCAGCGAAGTCAATGTGCTCCTGCAGTTGATGTTGAGCTACCTTTTCAATGATCTTCGCAAGTAATGGAATGCTGGATATGGGTCTGTAGGATTCCACCTGTTGGGGATCGAGCTTGCAGTTTTTTAGCAGAGGTCTAATAGAGGTGTGTTTCAGGGTTGAAGGGAAAGAGCCGGTTGAGAAGGAGAGGTTAATTAACCATGAAGTCTCTCTTGATATGCTCGGAGGGATACCTAGCAGTATCATTTGTGCTGATAATGATGAGCAGCATTGGATAACAGTCAGCAGGCTTGATGAATATCAACAAACTCTCCATAACATCTTAAATTTTGGTCCCTGGCAGACAACACACTCCCAGGATATCAAGTCTTGTTGGCAGATGGATGCCTCAGTATCCTTCAGAAGAGAGTCACCAATCATCGTAACCCTTTGCTTCCTTGTGGTCATTGATTCTGCAACTTTGAGATGCTTGAGCTCTGGTTCACCCTATTCCTGGGATGTTTTTGCCTCCTCAACTCCCAAGGCTGCATATCAGTTCTTCAGTTTGAGGGATTGTAGAGTTGGATTGTTGATTCTGCAGGCTCTGATGATCCGTCTCCAATTCTCTTTTTTCTGTAGCATCCCATCTTCACTTCTGTCAGAGAGCTTGGATGCTTCCAGAAGTATCTCATCAATGTACATGTATGTTTAGTTTTACATTTTGAATTTGTTTTTAATTGTAAGGTGACATTTTACTTACCAGGTAATGTCCTTTCCATGAGTCCTGCTAAGGAAGTCCAGATAAGTGGGGTGTGTCTGCCCTAACAGCAGAGGTGGAGACAGAGAAAAATCTTATGACTTCATCCTGCAACCATATCTACGGCAACTAGGAGCATACTACCCCAGTATTCGTACTCAAGCCATGGTCAAGACCTCTGACTGCACACAGCCTCATTAAGAGTAACAAGCACCAACAGTCCAAGGAATGTAACTATATATAGAACTCTCTTTGGAAGAAATTCTGCCAAGAGGAATATAGCCCACAGGGCCAAACTGTAAAAGATAGCAGATCATGGCAGATCCTAGCAGATCATAGGGGTGGGTTCTGGATTGGCCTAGCAAGACTCAAAGCAAGGATAGTACCTGGTAAGTAAAATGTCACCTTCATATAGTCCTGCTAGACCAAACCAGACAAGTGGGACAGAGTGATAAGAAGACATGGCAGACTTCAAGATCTCTGTACCAAAGGCCGTGAACATCCAAGCAGTAATGCTTGACAAAAGTGGAAAGCAATGACCACGCTGCCATCTGAAAAATGTCTATGGGAGTGACTGAGCTACTCTTTGCCCAGGAAGAAGCCTCAGCTTGTGTGGAATATACTTGCAAACCTTCTGAAACCAGTTGATTCCATAACAGATAGGTCTCAGCCTATCACCTCCTTTAACTTGCGGCCCAAGGTAAACTTTATGATCGCTTCACCTTTACGCAGGCCTGCAGAAAGGACGAAAAGCCTGTCCAACTTTTGAAAGAAACATAGAAACATAGAAACATGATGACAGAAAAAGACCACAAGGCCCATCCAGTCTGTCCTTCCATAACAACAACTACAACAGTCCACTTTTTACCTTTAGAGATCCTCTGTGTTGGTCCCATGCTTTTTTGAACTCAGTCACTGTCCTCATCTCTACCACCTCCACTGGGAGACTATTCCACGGATCCACTACTCTTTCCGTAAAGAAATATTTCCGCATATCACTCCTGAATCTATCTCCCTTCACCCTCATCCCATGTCCCCTCGTAGCAGAACTTGCTTTCAATTGAAAGAGGCTCTCTCCCTGAACATTTATGCCACGGAGGTATTTAAACATCTCAATCATATCACCTTTATCCCGCCTTTCCTCTAAGGTGTACATATTAAGATCCTTAAGTCTGTCCTCATATGCTTTATAATGAAGCCCATTAATCATTTTAGTAGCAACCCTCTGCACCGACTCCATCCTGTTCACATCCTTTTGAAGGTGCGGTCTCCAGAATTGCACACCATACTCCAAATGAGGTCGCACCAAAGACTTATACAGAGGCATTATCACCTCCTTTTTTCTGCTAGCCATTCCTCTCCGTATGCACCCAAGCATCCTTCTAGCTTTTGCCGTCGCCTTTTCTACCTGTTTAGCTACTTTAAGATCATCAGACACAACCACGCCTAGGTCCCGCTCTTCTTTAGTGGACAAAAGTACTTCACCTCCTATACTGTATTGCTCCCTTGGATTGCTGCAGCCCAAATGCATGACCTTACATTTTTTAACATTAAATCCCAGCTGCCAAATTCTAGACCATTCTTCAAGCTTAGCTAGATCCCTCCTCATGTTATCTACACCTTCCTGGGTGTCTACTCTATTACAGATTTTGGTATCATCCGCAAAGAGGCAAACCTTACCCGACAGCCCTTCCGCTATATCACTAACAAAGATGTTAAAAAGAATCGGACCAAGGACAGATCCCTGGGGCACACCACTGGTAACATCCTTCTCCTCAGAGTGAGCTCCATTTACTTGTACTCTTTGTCGCCTCCCACCCAACCAATTTCTAACCCAAGCAGTAACTTTAGGGTCCATCCCTAGGGTGCTCAGTTTGTTTATAAATCGCCTGTGAGGAACAGTGTCAAAGGCTTTACTGAAATCTAAATACACCACATCTAGAGCTCTCCCTTGGTCCAACTCCCTGGTCACCCAGTCAAAGAAATCGATCAGATTTGTCTGACAAGACCTGCCTCTGGTGAATCCATGCTGCCTCGGATCCTGTAATCCGCCGGACTCCAGAAACCTCACTATTTTCTCTTTCAGCAGCGTTTCCAATAATTTACTCACCACTGAAGTTAAACTAACCGGCCTGTAGTTTTCAACCACATCCTTACTTCCGCTTTTGTGTAAAGGCACCACATGAGCCTCTCTCCAGTCCTTTGGCACCACTCCCGACTCCAACGAGGCATTGAAAAGGTCAGTCAGTGGAGCTGCTAGAACGTCCCCAAGTTCCCTCAGTATTCTAGGGTGTATCCCATCCGGTCCCATCGCTTTGTCTACTTTAAGTTGAGCTAGTTTCTCACGAACACAGTCTTCTGAAAATTGTTCAAGATGTCCCTCGCTTCTGTTCTTATTTGTGGGTGTTTTCTGAGGTCCTGCTCCTGGTTCTTCATCTGTGAACACAGAACAAAAATATTTGTTAAGCAATTCCGCTTTATCCTTATCAGCTTCTACATATTCCCCCCCTGCATCCTTGAGTCTGACAATACCACTTTTGCCCTTCCTCTTCTCACTAATATATCTGAAAAATGTCTTATCCCCACATTTTATTGCATTGGCTATTTCCTCCTCCTTTTGAATCTTTGCCTTCTTGACTACTTTGCTAGCTTCTCTAAGTTTTTCCAAATACAGATGCCTGTCTTCCTCTCTCTGTGATCTCTTGTATTTCATGAAGGCCTCCTTCTTTTTCTTCACTTTTTCAGCTACTTCCTTCGAAAACCATAGCGGTCTCCTGTTCCTTTTGCCTTTATTTACCATTTTAACAAAAAGGTTGGTTGCCTTTAAAATACCCCCTTTCAGCTTTGCCCACTGTTTTTCTACATCCCCCAGCTGTTCCCATCCCACTAACGACTCCCTGAGGTATTGGCCCATCTTCGCAAAGTTAGTCTTCCTAAAGTCTAAGATCTTCACCTTGGAATGGATTCTAACAGCCCTAGTCCTAATACTGAACCACACCATCTGGTGATCACTGGATGCAAAATGATCTCCCACTACAACATCAGAAACACTTTCACCATTGGTAAGCACCAAGTCCAGTATGGCCCCTTCACGTGTGGGGTCTGTTACCAATTGCCTGAATAGTTCTCCCTGTAGAGAATCCAGGATCTCCTTACTTCTAGATGATACTGCAACAGGAATGTGCCAATCAACATCTGGCATATTGAAATCTCCTAGCAGTAGCACTTCCCCTTTCCTAGCAATGCTGCGTATGTCTTCAATTAACTCTCTGTCCACCTCTTCCTCTTGTGAGGGAGGTCTGTATATCACACCAATGCAAATAGATTTCTCTTTCCCTCTTTCTAGTTTAACCCACAATGCCTCCTCTCTCCCTTTTAAGCTCTGTAATTCCAAAGCTTTAATAGTAGTTTTTACATATAGTGCCACTCCTCCTCCCTTCTTCCTACCCTGTCCTTTCTGAATAAAGTATAGCCAGGTATAGTTACATCCCAGTCATGGTTTTCTGTGAACCATGTTTCTGTAACTGCCACTAAATCCAAGTCAGCAACTCCCACCAAAGCTTCAACTTCAGGGATCTTATTACCCTTCAGTACCCTTCAGGTACTGAAGAAGTACTCTCCTAAAGTCTACCAGGTGAAGATCTTTATGCTTCCTCTGGCACTGTTCCCTTGGAAATGAAGGCAAACAGACCAACTGATTGATGGGGAATGACAACACCACTTTCAGCAAGAAGGAAGGCATGGGCTGTAAATACATGGCCTCTTCTGAAAATGACAGATAGGGATTTCGGTATGACAAAGCCTGCAACTCCAAGATATGTCTCGCCAAGCAGACTGCATCCAAAAAGACAGTCTGAAGGGACAAATCCTTAAGTGTAGCCCTCCTAATCGGCTCAAATGGCTCAGCCATCAAGGCTCAAAGAACTAAACTGAGATCCTAAGAAGGAACAACAGGGAAGGACACAAATGTTTACATAACTCCCCGCAGAAAGCAGGCCACATCCAAGTGTGAAGACACTGAGTGCCCTGCCACCAAGACAAGGTTACCACCTGAACCCTCAGCGAACTGAGGATGAGGCACTTGTCAAATCCATCCTGGAGGAAGGAGAGCAGAGCCGGTAAGCCTGAAGCACTAGGGTTGACTTGATGCTCATGACACCAGTGCTCTAAAAGACACCAAACATGCACATAGGCGAGACAAGTAGAGCCTCTTTTCATCTACAGAAGTGTGCATACTCCAGTAAAAGAAAAGCCCTTATGTGCTAAACCTCACTTCTTAAGAGCTAAGACGTAAGTGAGAAGGGAACCAGGTCATCTAACAGGATCAGCCCCTGCCTCAAGAGCTCCCAGAGCAACAGGAGGCATGGGGGGGGGGGGCGGGGTCCCTGCTGAAGGCACATCAGATCCCTCATTGACTAATCTAGCACCATCAGAACTACTGGACCCTGATGGTGCTCTACACAATGAAGCACTCGCCATATGAGACGCCACAGAGAAAACACATATAGCAGAACCTGCCTTGGCTAAGGCTGAAATAGGGCATTCATGCCGTCGGAGCCTGCCTCTTTGCTGCAGCTGAAGAACTGTTGCACCCTGGTATTGGCCCGGGTCACTATCAGATCCATCTTGAGGCAACCCCACATATTCAGTATCTTCAAAAAAGTCATTCGCAAGTCTCCGGGATCGAGGGAATACCGACTGACAGAGTTCACTTCCACATTGTCCACTACCACAATATGCTGCACTAAGAGGGCCAAGAGATTTTGCTCCACTTAGAAGAACAGGAGGGTCATTTCCTGGGCAACCCTGGAACTCTTCATGCCCCCTTGCCTGTTGACATAGGCCACCACCATGGCATTGTCAGGAGAAGATTTAAACTACTTTTCCTCGGACTAAGCTCCGAAGATGCAAGACAGTCAAGCAAATGGCCCTCACTTCCTGCTGGTTGGTGGGCCCAAACTGCCTCTCACTTGTTCCAGCAACCTTAGGGTGTCTGCCCTCGCAATGGGCTTCCCAGCTGAACAGACTGGCATCCATTGTTAGAAGAAGCCACTAGTGATCATTCATGAGAAGGCTCTTTAGCAGATGACCAGGCTGCTCCCACCATCACAATCTGGCCGCCACCAATGGAGACGAGGAAGTCTGATCTCGAAGTCCTGAGAACAAGGAGACCAGTGGATGGCAAGAATCTTTGCAGTGGTCTCAAGTGTGCTTATGCCTAGGGGATCATCTCGATCATCGCTGCCATTCACACCTTGAGAGCCTGCTACTTTCGAAAAGACATCAGCTGAGACAGCAACTTCTCCACTCTTTTCTCAGGCAGGAAGTGATGTTGAACCATGCCCCAAAAAACTCTAGCAACTGTGTAGGCTCCAGGTAGCTCTTGTCATAGTTGATCACCCAGCCCAGACTTTCCAGAAAGCGTAATTGCTTACCTGTAATGGGGGTTCTCTGTAGACAGCAGGGGTATGCAGCCATACTCTGAAAATGAAGCCCTGACCGAGCCTGAGTTGCCAGGATCTCCCATAGCTCAGAGAAGGTTTTGTACATGCATGCCTGCTTTCCACCTGTTTGCCTCCAGAGTTGTCAATTCATAACATAGCAGAGAATGGCTCCGTGAAGTCCTGGGCAGTTTCTCCAAATGGGTTGGTTATATGCATTAACACACACCACTGCACTAAGGAAAAGCAAAATGAACGCTAACCAAAAAGGAGTCCTTAGAATGATCCAAACCTACTACAAAGGTTTTTGTTTAAAAAAGGGGAGTGTATTGAGAGGGTTATATGTAATAACACAGGTCTGCGACTAAAAAGCTGTTTGATTATTTTCATCTAATTTCCATGTATTTTGGTGTGCTGAAAACAAATAAAATATTGAAAAAACTCCTAGACGTCATGATTTGCCACAACATGCAAAATTGTCTTCGAATTTATCAAATATTTTCAAATTACTATTAATTAATTCAAATTATTATTAATTCACATAAGTGCATTTAAGATATAAAATGACAAAAAAAAAACCTTAAAGGGGTTGTCCGAGTTATGTAAAAAAAAAAATACAGCACTGTAAATCTGATGGTCAGCAATATATACATAAGCTAAGCAAGTTTTAAGTCCGTGCTTCTAATGGTAGAAGGGGTTAATCTTTCCTGAAGAATCCAGGGGGAGGGAGACACAGGGCAGATAGCAGCAGCTCCGGTCAGTGCAGGGGGGCATAGCCAGCACTGTGACGTCTCATGTACAGACACAGAGCTGCTCTCTCCTGCATGCCACACTTGTGCACATATCATCATCAGGTTCTTGGTTGTAGGCTGTTCACACTTTTTCATCGCAATTCGTGTTAGCTCGTCATTCTTCAACCGTTATGTTATGGCTCCGCGAAAGTGTATTAATTCGCCAGATAGTTTCTGTTTCATCTGTGGTGAATATACAGTGTTGAAGCAACAGCAGAATATTACAGACTGTGAAAAAAGTATACTTTGCATACTTTGGACTAAAAATTGGAGATCAAGATAAAGTCTGGGCGCCTCATAAAGTGTGCAAACGGTGTGTTGAGGACCTCCGAAACTGGTTCAAGGGTAAGAAAAAATCTTTCCGCTATAAGATTACTATGGTATGGCGAGAGCAAAAGAACCATAGTGATGACTGTTACTTTTGTTCATGCTTTGTGAAAGGGTTTAATTCCAAATGGAAGCATTCCATTTCATACCCCAATCTTCACTCGGCAATTCGTCCCATCCCCCATGGCACAGATATACCAGTACCCAAGCCCCCTGCTACCTTGGAAGAGATACCTAGCTCCGATGAAGGTGAAGTCATACCTGAACCAGATGACGAATCAAGTTCTGACTTTGAAGATGATACAAGACCAAAACTGTTTTCTCAGGAGGAGATGAATGATTTGGTAAGAGACTTGAATCTTCCCAAAGATGCCGCTGAGTTACTCGGATCAAGGCTGAAAAGCAGGAATTTATTGTTGCCAGGATTGTCATCTTCATAGTTCAGACATCGTGAAAAGGAGTTCGTTCCTTACTTCGCCCAGGAAGACAAGTTGGTTTATTACATCGATGTCGAAGGTCTGATGGGTCAATTTAAAATCCAATATGATTCAGAGCAATGGCGTCTTTTTATAGATTCTTCAAAAAGAAGTCTCAAAGCAGTTTTACTCCACAACGGTTTTTACGCTTCCACACCTGTAGGTCATTCCGTACACTTGAAGGAAACCTATGAGAACTTGGAATTGGTTCTTTGTAAACTTAAATATGAAGACCATGGTTGGCAAGTGTGTGGGTACTTGAAGGTCTTGTGCATGCTGCTCGGGCAACAAGCTGGGTATACCAAATATCCTTGTTTTCTGTGTCTATGGGACAGTCGAGACCGACAAAATCACTGGACCAAGAAGAGTTGGCAGCCGAGGGTGCTAACAGTCGGTGAAAAAAATGTCCTCCGAGAAACCTTGGCACCTTCCCATAAAGTTCTTCTACCACCTCTCCACATAAAATTGGGATTGATGAAGCAATTTGTAAAATCACTTCCAAGAGATGGAGAATGCTTCAAATACTTGGTCACCAAGTTTCCAGGCCTGTCGGAAGCAAAATTGAAGGAAGGTGTGTTCGTCGGACCAGACATTAGAAGGCTTATAGTTGATCAAGAGTTTGTCAATACCATGACGGATCCTCAAAAAGAAGGGTGGATTGCATTTAAAGAAGTCGTACAGAAATTTTTAGGCAATAACAAAGATCCTCACTACAAAAAGATCATCGGACGAATGCTGAAAGAATTTCAAGCTTTAGGTTGCCTGATGAGTTTGAAAGTGCATTTCCTCCAGTCCCACCTTGACTACTTTCCTGAAAATTTGGGAGCTGTGAGTGAGGAACAAGGTGAACGATTCCACCAAGACATTAAAGAGATGGAAAGGAGATACCAGGGAAAATGGAGCATTACAATGATGGCAGACTACTGTTGGATGCTTCAGAGAGACATTCCAGATGCTACTCATAAGCGTAAATGTACCAAGAGGAGCCTCACAAGGAAGAAGAATCGAGTTTAGTGTGTGTAGGTGAGTTCATTTCAGTTCAAAAAAGTATTTTCATGAAAATATTGTAATAAAACTTTAATTTTATAAGTCTATTTCCATTTATTTTGAGGTATTGCCTTATTTAACATAGTTACCTAAATTGTCAGGAAACGTGATGTCCTATGACAAAATGGAGGTCATTTTCGGATTCAGTGCACCAAAAAACATAAGGATTACATGGAATAACCAAAACAGCTCTCGAAAAAAAATGTTTTTATAATTAGAATTTGTAGTAGGTTTGGGTCATTCTACGGACTCCTTTTTGGTTAGTGTGCATTTTGGTTATATGCATACCCTGACAGTCATGAACCTCACTTCTAAGCCACGGCCGCAGTGTGATTGGCCAAGAAGCAGCAATGCTCGCTGTGCTGTATGCAGTCTGTGCCATTGGGACTTGTCTATGCATATTCTGAAGTTTGGGTTTCTTTCTTTTTTTACATAGAAACCTGATGGCAGAAAAAGACCACGTGGCCTATCTAGTCTGCCCTTCCATATCAACCACTGCAACAGTCCCCTTTTTTCCTTTAGAGATTGTCTGTGTTTGTCCCATGCTTTTTTAAATTCAGATACTGTCCTCATCTCTACCACTTCCACTGGGAGACTATTCCATGCATCTACCACTCTTTCCATACAGATATATTTTCGCATATTACTCATGAGTCTATCCCCTTTCACCCTTATCCTATGTCCCCTTGTAGCAGAGCTTGCTTTCAATCGAAAAAGGCTCTCCTCTTGTGCATTTATGCCAAGGAGGTATTTAAATGTCTCAATCATATTACCTCTATCCCGCCTTTCCTCTAAGGTGTACATATTAAGATCCTTAAGTCTGTCCTCATATGCTTTATAACAAAGACCACTAACCATTTTAGTAGCCACCCTCTGCATGACTCTAACCTGTTTATATCCTTCTGAAGATGTGGTCTCTAGAATTGCACACAATACTCCAAATGAGGTCGCAACAACAGCTTATACAGAGGCACTATCACCTCCTTTCTTCTGCTGGCCATTCCTCTCCCTATGCACCAAAGCATCTTTCTAGCTTTCATCATCGCCTTTTCTACCTGTTTAGCTACTTTAAGATCATCAGAAACAATCGCGCCTAGGTCCCACTCTTCTTTTGTGGACAGAAGTACTTCACCCCCTATACCATATCACTCCCTTGGATTGCTGCAGCCCAAATGCATGACCTTGCATTTTTTAACATTAAATCACAGCTGCCAAATTCTAGACATTCTTCAAGCTTAGCTAGATCCTTCCTCATGTTATCTACACCTTCCTAGGTGTCTACTCTATTGCAGATTTTGGTATCATCCATAAAGAGGCAAACCTTACCCGACAGCCCTTGCACAATATCACTAACAAAGATGTTAAAAAGAATTGGACCAAGGACAGATCCCTGAGGCACACCACTGGTAACATCCTTCTCCTCAGAGTGAGCTCCATTTACCTGTACCCTTTGTCATGTACCACTCAACCAATTTCTAACCCTATCAGTACCTTTAGGGTCCATCCCTAGGGTGCTCAGTTTGTTTATAAGTCACATGTGCGGCTTTACCGAAGGCTTTACTGAAATCTAAAATATACCACATCTAGGGCTCTCCCTCGGTCCAACTCCCTGGTCACCCAGTCAAAGAAATCAATCATATTTGTCTGAAAAGACCTACCTCTGGTGAATCCATGCTGCCTCAGATCCTGTAATCCGCTGGACTCCAGAAACCTCACTATTTTCTCTTTCAGCAGCGTTTCCAATAATTTATTTACCACCGAGGTTAAAGTAACCAGTCTCTAGTTTTCAACCACATCCTTGCTTCCACTTTTGTGTAAAGGGACCACATGTGCCTCTCTCCACTCCTCTGGCACCACGCCTGACTCCAAAGAGGTATTGAAAAGGTCAGTCAGTGGAGCTGCTAGAATGTTCCTATGTTTCCTCAATATTCTCGGGTGTATCCGATCCACAATCATCGCTTTGTCTACTTTAAGTTTAGCTAGTTCCTCACGAACACAGTCTTCTGAAAATCGTTCAAGATGCCCCTCACTTCTGTTCCTGTTTGTGGGTGTTTTCTGAGGTCCTGCTCCTGATTCTTCGTCTGTGAACTCTTTACTCATCATCACGCACAGAGCCCTTCATTCTGGCACCCCCCAGTACTTGGCAGATATCATTCATCTTCAACCCTCCCCACGCCTTCTTCGTTCAGTGCACGGTAACCGCCTCTTCCTCCCCTCCCCTTCCCAGGCTCATCTGGAACTCACTCGTCATTCCGCTTTCTTCTTTCTTGGCCCTGCTGTGTGGAATTCGCTACCTCTTTCTCTCCGTCTTGAACTGTCCCACCCCCGCTTTAGAGCTCTTCTCAAAACCCATCTTTTCTGTCAAGCCTTTGATCTCTCCCCTCCTGCCGGTGACACTCTGCCCCCCAGCCGCGCCCCGCATTCTTCATAGCACCCCTTCAGACTCCTTACTCACCCCTTCCCTTGTGTTTCTCCCGTCTACCGTCATCCTTTCCACTTTTGGACCACCTTTGTTTTCTATCTTTTATCTGTCCCTCTCTGTCCTGTTATTATTGGCGTTCTTTTCTGACTTTGTTTTTTTCTGTAGCCATTGCCTTTTTGTATTGTACACCACCCTGACGCCTCGGCTTGGGCAGTTTATCAAATCCTGCGAATAAAGATAAAGATAAAGAACATAAATATTTGTTAAACTATTCTGCTTTATCCTTATCATCTTCTACATATTCCTCCCCTTCACTCTTGAGTCTGACAATACCACTTTTGCCCTTCCTCTTCTCACTAAAATATCTGAAAAATGTCTTATCCCCCCATTTTATTGCATTGGCTGTTTCCTTCTCTTTTGAATCTTTGTTTTCCTGACTACTTTTTTTTTTTTTCCGCGCTATTCAATATCAGTGCAGTTTACAATAAACAAAGAACTACACATTTCATAGGGTACTCTGTGTTTACAATGAACAGGTGTTAAAACTTGGATAACATAGGGTAACTATATACAATCGTGCAACAGAGTTGGGTCTGCCACATTGATCTAGCCCTGGGTGTCTTGTGTGGTATACGTGGTTGGGGCTATATCATCATTATCTACCGGGTAGTAAAGGAGAAAAAGGTGGTGTTTCAAGGCCTTCCTAAACTGGAATAGGTCGGGGATTGCACGGATGTTGGGAGGTAGGGCATTCTAGCATCTGGGCGCACTTTGCTAGCTTCTCTAAGTTTTTCCAAATATAGATGTCTGTCTTCCTGATCTCTTGTACTTCATGAAGGCCTCCCTCTTTTTCTTCACCTTTTCAGCTAGTTTTTTGAAAACTATAGCTGTCTCCTTTTCCATTTACATTTATTTACAATTTTAACAAAAAGATTGGTTGCCCTTAAAATATCCCTTTTCAGTTTTGCCCACTGTTTTTCTACATCCCCCAGCTATTCCAATCCTGCTAACGACTCCTTGAGGTATTGGCCCATCTCGGCAAAAATTAGTTTTTCTAAAGTCTAAGACCCTCACTTTTGAATGGATTTTATCAGCCCTAGTCCTAATACTGAACCACACCATCTGGTGATCACTGGTTGTGAGATGATCTCCCACTATAACATGCGTTGTGTGGGTATGCTGGGAGGGTGAGTTTGGCTGCATACCCCTGCTGTCTATGGAGAAACCCCCAGTACAGGTAAGCAACTACGCTTTCTCTGGAGACAAGCAGGGGAATGCAGGCACACTCTGAAGGTGAGTCCAGAGCTGAGGGCTGCCTGTTGAAGCTCCTTTCTTCTTTCTCTTTTTTGGTCTGAAGCGCAACCAATGCAAATGGAGGGAGGAGGAGAACGATTAAGTTGTGAAGAGATTTCAGAGGACTGTTTAGCCAAAGCAAAGTCTTGTGCTGAGGAGCGGTCCTGATTGTAATGTTTTGTGACAGTATAGATGGACATCCAAGTGGCTGCCCTGCAGATGTCCTGTGAGCAGACAGATGCCAAGTTGGCTATAGTTGCAGCAGTGGTTCTGAGGCTGTGGGGCCAATGTGTCCCGGAGGTGGTAGAATGGCTTGCTCATAACAGAAGACAATACAGTCAGCTATTCAAGATGAGATGGTCTGCTTGGAAACCGGTTTTCTTGAGTTATTGAGATTGAAGGTTAGGAAAAGCTGAGAGGACTTGTGGTGTAATGCAGAGAGCTCTCCTGCACTCCAAAGTGTGAAGTGTTTCCTGCATCAGAAAGAACACAGGAAGGACACGAGGTCGATTAAGGTGGAAGTCCAAGATGACTTTGGGAGGAACTTGGGATGGGTTCTGCAAATGATCTTGTCATGAAGAAACTGCATGTAAGGAGGATAGTGTATGAGAGCCTGAAATTCCCCAGTCCTCCTGGCGAAAGTAATGGCTATGGAATACTATTTTCCAAGTGAGGTGCTTCATGAAAGCAGATGCCAGGGGTTCAAAAGTGTCCTCATAAGCTCAGAGAGTACCATGTTGAGATCCCATGCTGCTACGAGAGGCCAAAATGGGTGGTTTGATGCTCAGGAGTCCTTTCATGAATCTGGTCATGACAGGATACATGGAAATGGGCTGCCCTTTGATGGGAGCATGGGAAACTGCAATTGCAGACAAGTAGTAGTGAATGGAATTGGTCTGTAGGCTGGAATTCGACAGGTGCAGGAGTTAAGAGAGCACATGTCCCAGAGAACAGTTGACCGAATCCTGATTATTGGACACTGCCCAGCTGGAAAAATGTGACCACTTGCAGGTTTGTGTGTTGCAGGTTTCCATGATGCACAGATAACGGCAAGGATATCCTTAGGCATGGAGTCATTTAGTGTCAGGTTCCCTGAAGTCTCCATGCGGTGAGGGAGAGAATCTTGAGACTGGGATGCAACAAGAGCCCCTGATTCTGAGTGAGTAGGCCTGCTTGAGTTCCTAATGGAATAGAGAGCCCTTGTAAGAAGGTCAGGAGATGCAGAAACCAGATTTGATGAGGCCATTTTGGTGCTTTAAGGATGACAGAGGATCAATCTGTCCTGCCTGATCTTGAGCAGGACACGTGTGATGAGTGGAAAGGGTGGGAAGGCACAGAGAAGCCCATACAACCAATCCATGGCAAAAACATCATGCATCCAGTGATGCTGACTGGGCTTGAGAGAGAAGAAAACAGGACATTTGACATTCTTGGCAGAGGCAATGATGGCCTGAAGGTTCATTAGGTTGAGGGACCACTCGTGCCAGTCCATGTTGACGACTTAGTGTGTCAGCTAGCTGATTTAGTGATCCTGGTAGGTAAGTCATGTTAGGGTCATCTCAAGGGAGACAGCGAAGGCGCAAAGGTGCATTGCTTTGTGACTAAGTTGAAGTGAACCTGCACCTCCTTGCTTATTGATGCAAAACATGGAGACTTGATGGCTCGTATGAGGATGATATTGCACCGAACCCAGCAAAAAAAAAAACGGTGAGGGCATAGTACACGGCCTGTAGCTCCAATACATTGATGTGTAGCAATCTTTTGTGAAACAGCCATTTCCCTGTGATGAAAACTTTTGCAGATGTGCTCCCTAACCCTGTGTAGAAGCGTCAATCGTCAGAGTAAGGTGATGAGGCGCCACCTGGAAGGGACAGCCTTTGGCAAGGTTTGATGGTGCTGTCCATCAGAGAAGGCTGTTTTGGAGGGCTGCCCAATATTTGCCCCCATAGGAATCATGCAGCGTAGAGACTGGGAGCAATGAATCATTTGAGTTTGAGATGCCACTATAAGGGAAGCATATTACAGGTATACCCAGTTTGTTGCCCGAGCAGCATGCACAAGACCTTCAAGTCCCCACACACTTGCCAACCATGGTCTTCATATTTAAGTTTATGAAGAACCAATTGCAAATTCTCGTAGGTTTCCTTCAAGTGTACGGAATGACCTACAGGTATGGAAGTGTAAAAACCATTGTGGAGTAATTAATTAATTTATTATTATTATTTTATTTTATTTACATTTTTATACCATGATTTCCTACAGATCAATTGCGGTTTACAATGAAAAAACAATGACTTGTACAGAAAGTACGAATTCAGATTACATGGAACAGTATCAACTATGTACAATAACAATTAAAAACGAGATACATTAACTATATACATAGAGATCTTGTCTTTGTGTTGTTGAAGTGTTCTGCTAGGGGATCGTTAATTGGGTGTGTGGAACGTCTAGGTTGTGTTCAGAAGTTATGTTATAGAGCCAAAGTGTTGTGAGAATAGGTATGTTTTAAGTTTTTTTCGGAAGGAGGAAAGGTCTTTTGTGGCTCTTAAGCTGTCCGGGAGTTTGTTCCAAAGGGTGGGAGCGCAGTGGGAAAACGCTCTGATGTTTGTGATTTTTTTTAGCCTTTATACTGTTATAAGTTTGTTTTTATTGCAGTCCCATTAGTTACGGGAGTTCTTTCCACCAGAGATGAGAGAGGATAGGTAAGATGGTGAAATGTCATTGGTTAGTTTGAAGGTGGTTACGATTATTTTGTGCTGGGTACGGCATTGTATCGGGAGCCAGTGTAAATTGGATAGGATTGGTGTGATGTGGTCAATTGGGTTGGCGTTTGTTGTTATTCTGGCAGCAATGTGTTGTGCAATTTGTAGTGGTCATATTGTTTGTTTAGGCAGACCTTGGAGTAAAGAGTTGTCATAGTCGAAGTGAGGGGTGGCAATTGCATTAAGTACAGATTTGAAATCACGGGTGGAGGACTGGGTGGAATTGTTTTAGTAGTCTCAGCTTATAGTAAATTTTTCTTGTTGTATTTTTTATGAATGTGGCCATGTTCAGTGTGCGATCTAGGTTTCGCCAAGGTATTTTATCTCTTCTTTGACAGTTATAGTTGTGTCATGAATTTTAATGGATGGAGGAGGTGAGAAGTTTTGGTTTCATGTTATATAGAGGGCCTCGGTTTTACTGAAGTTAATCTTAAGATTGTGGAATGAAAGCCAGTTGAGTAGTTCAGTGAAGCAGTCAGTGATTTGTTGGATTGGGGGTTTATTAATTTTGAATGGGAGATATATCATTATATCGTCCGCATATATGTGGTATAGTATATTGAATTTTTTTAATATGGAACAGATGGGCTGAAGGTAAATGTTAAATAACAGTGCGGTGAGCGCTGAGCCCTGCGGGAGACCTTGGTCTTGGTTATAGGTTTTGGAGGTGGTATTGCCTTTTTTTAACTTGTTGGGTTCTTTCTGACAGGTATGAGTTGAACCATTGTAATACTGTGTTATTGATGCCTATATGTTGTAGTCTGGATAACATGATGTGATGGTTTACACTATCAAAGGCTGCAGAGATGTCTAGGAATAGGAGGAGAAACATGCTTTCAGTGTTGTCAATGCCGCGTAGAATATAGTCGAAGAGGACAGTTAGGGGTGTCTCAACGCCATGGTATGGCCTGAAGCCATATTGTTGATCATCCAGGGGGGCATGGGAGTCTATGTGGTCTTGGAGTTGGATTAGAATTGCTTTCTCAATTAGTTTGGTCAGTAGTGGGAGGCTGGAGATTGGTCTGTCTGATGAGAGGTTGTTTTTGTCCATTGTACTGTTCTAAAGAATTGGGCGTATTATTGCATGTTTAAGGGCAGGGGTCATATAACCAAGTTGTTGGAAGGTGTTGATGATGGGAAGAATAAGTGGCGTGAATTCAGTTTTTGTTGCCTTTATCCAGCTTACTGGACAGTTGTCAAGGTGTGAAGTAGTTGTGTTTACTTTTGTGATGAATTTCTCCAGTACATCCATGGATGTCATGGAGAATGTAGACCATGTATGATTTACTGTAAGTGGTTGGAGATTTGGGATATATTGTGTAGGGATTTGTTGAGATACTTTGTCTTTATAGAAATTGGCAAGCATTTGGGAGTCTATGGAAGTGTCTGTTGTTTCATTGTTTGCGTTGTTGTTAGTTAGGGATTTAATAATTTGGAAGAGTTCTCTTGGACAGTTGATGGACTTTGATAGAATGTTAGAGTAGTGTTCTTTCTTTAATTTATTTATTGTATCTCGGTAATGTTTTAGATTGGCCATGTATAGTGCTTGATGTGTTGTGGATTTGGAGTGGCACCATCTGCGCTCTGCTTTGCGTAGATCTTTTCTGAGTTGCTTTAGTTCAGGCTTAAACCATGTTGTTGTGTTTTTTTGTGGTAGGAGGAGAATGTACCTGTAGGATGGCAGCTTTAGATATTGTGTCATTCCATTTTGTCATTGTTTCATCCAGGTTGGCAGAAGGTGTGGATAGGTGTTGGGTTGTTTGTTTTAAGAAGGTTTCTCTGTCAAAGTTCTTGAATTTGTAGAGTTGTGTGGAGTTTATTTGCTGTGAGATTGCTGTCTGCTGAGTGGGAATTTGAAATTTTATGAGGTGGTGGTCGGGCCAGGGTACTGGTGTTACCTCAAGGGAGTTAGGATCATAGTTACTATGGATTATGTTAGGTAGGAATACTAAGTCTAGCGTGTTACCTTTGCTGTGGGTTTCCGTGTCAGTTATTTGGTGAAAATTCATGTTATGGGTGGAGGATAGAAAGGCTGTTGTTTGGTTGTGGGATAGTGACTCTAGGTTGAGGTCACCTAGAAGTATTAGAGGCTGTTTGTTAGTGGATGAGCATAGCATTTCAGTTAGAATTTTGAGGTTGTCCGCTGGTACGTCAGGTGATCTGTAAGTTAGACAGATGTGGCTGTGCTAGAAGGACAACATGAATGCAAGCAGCCATGTGCCCCAGGAGTTGCAGGAGCATGTAGGCTGACACTGTCTGGCGTGTGGCTAGGCTGCTGCTGAGGTGGTACAAGGCCTGGGCCCTTTCCTTGAGAAAGAAGACTTTGGCCTGAAGGGTGTCTATGTGCACTCCTATAAAGTTCAGCTGTTGCTGAGGTCTGGGTTCAGACTTCTGCTTGTTCAACATGAAGCTCAAGGTGTGTAGGATGGCGGAAATTGCCTGAACGGTTTATTGCCACCTCCTGTGATGTGCCTGAGATGAGCCAGTCGTCGAGATAGGGGCAGTTGCAGTGTCCCTGGTGCCTCAGATGGGCGGCTACTACCACTAAGCACTTTGTGAAGATGAAGGGTGTGGAAGAAAGGCTAAAGGGAAGGACCTTGTATTGATAGTGATTGTCCAAGAATTTGAATCAAAGATACTTCCAATGATGAGGATGAATGAGAACATGAGTGTAGGCGTCCTTCAGATCCAGAGAGACTAGCCAATCCTTGCAACTCAGTCAGGGGAAGATGGTGTTTAAGGAGTGCATTTTGAATTTTTCCCTCCTTATAAAGAGGTTGAGATGATGCAGGTCAAGGATTAGTGGAAGGCCCTCTGATTTCTTGGGGATCAGGAAAAATCTTGAGTAGAAACCCCGATAGATCACGTCGGGAGGAACTGGCTCAATGGCATTGCTGAGCAGCAATTGATTCACTTCTTGAGCTAGCTGGTGTATGTTATGTCCCGGAAGCTGGCTGATTCTGGGAGCAGGTTGATTGAGCGGGTGCATGGAGAAATTGATTTTGTAACCCACTTGGATGATGGTGAGGACCCAGAGGTCTGTGGTGATGGATTACCAGGCCTCCCTGAAGTGTCGGATGCAGCCACCTACCGGAAGGTAGACAAAAACTAGGGGTTTGCGAATGTCGGGTTGAGGAAGTGGTTAAGTCTTCTTTTCCTGCTGTCAAGGACACTGACTGTAGGGTTGATTTTGGAGGCGTTGCTAAGGCTACCTGGAGTAGGGCTGGTATTGGTGACATGGAAAAAACTGTTGAAAATATTGGCAATGGTAGGGTTGTTGATATTGAGGGAGCATTGGCCGATGAGTTGAAGATGTTGACGCCACCAGTTGAGCTGTCAGTTCCCAGATAGTGGAAGAGAGACCCTTCACCTCAGATATGGCCTGTTGTACCTTGGAACTAAAGAGACTGTTGCCTTGACAGGGGCGTCTGATAGGTGGTCACAAAGGTCCTCCCTGAGTCTGGAAACTCGGGCCAGGCTGTCACCTGACTGAGATGGCTGTGGCTGCGGAGCATGCTACCGAATCATAGATGTCATAGGTGGTGCAGATGATGTGGTAAAGGGATTGATGAAGGTCCGTCGCCAACTGAGCTGGGTCATCTGTGGCAGGGTATTGGAGGAGATCATGACGGTAGTGGAGCATCTGTAGCTGGTGAGCTAGAGTCCGCATGGCTAAAGTACTGCTCTGATAGGATTTTTGGTCAATGGCATCTAGAGTTCACTGCTTCTAACAAGGAGATGTTTGAGACAGGGCTTGTTGCTCTTGGATTATTTTAGAACTGCTTCTGATACCACTGACTGGTGATGAAGTTCCTGGTGTTCAAAGCTAGGGACTGGTAGAACCTTGTACTTCAAGTCTAGTCACCGAGTTGTAGCATGCTCGAGGTTGGTGTTTTCCAGATGGAGGCTTGTAGATCTTGGAGAATCTGGGGGACCAGTATATCTACGACCTCTAGATTTTTCTCTGTCTCCACCTCTGCTGGTAGGGGGACACAACTCACTTGTCTGGACAGGCCTAGCAAGAAAATATGGAATTTGTTTTGTTATTATGTTTTAATTTCACTATTATGTATTAGGTTGTCAGATGGCCAGTTGGCAGGATTTGTAAACTACCATGTTAACAAACTTTTTGTGTTAATGGTGATATAGCAATATACACATAAAAAATAAGAAGTCAGTACAAAGTTCTCAATATTGGAATGATGTTATCCCAAAGTTTTGCTTTCATATTTAGCCTACCTGCATTACTCTGGATCTGTACTTTATTAGGTTTGTCTCTGTTAAGCTTATATATACAGTAATACTGTATAAGCATTAGTTGATTTTTCTAAGAACTCTGGGCCCGATATTGAATTAGGGCGGCTAGGTGCAAGTACAGCGCCGCATACGTCCTGAAGCTACAGAGCTAACCGGGTAGCGGCAATATTGCTACGCAGTTAGCATTGGGGCATGTAGGGGAGAAGATTGGGAATATTCAGCGGCACTAACTATGTTAGTGTCGTTGAATATCCCACTGAGCGGCATTTACATGGTTTATACCATGTAAATGCCTTTCGAAAATCGGGCCCTATAATTATAGATACAATTTGAGGTAATTTTATAACAGGTTGCTTGTGTGTGAAAGCCACATAATTGCCTATTTTCAGCCTATTTATAGGCACATAGGCACCTTTATGTCTTTATAAAATACTAGCACAAATCCAGCAGAAACAGTAACTTGATGGAAGCCATGGACAGTTATGCCTTCTCGGGAGCAGGTGTAAATATTAGTATGTAAAATGTGTGAGTAAATCGCAACTCTGCTGTTGGTCCACCCAAAATCTTCCCTGAACATGCCTACTCTAAAGTTGCATACACGTAAGTGCACTTATACACAACGTGAGGCCTTTTGTGTGCATATATTGGCATATATGTGAAAAATCCTTTATAAAATCACCTCCTATAACAATAAGAAATTAGATTATTTATGTGGATCTCATCTCTGCCTAACAAACAGGGCCGGCCTTAGGCATCAGCGGGAATGTTGCCCACACACAACCCTGCGCTGCTGGAGGCCCTGCACCGCGCCAACTGAAGGGTAAGTCTTTGGTTGTGTCAGTGTGAGGTAGTTACCACCCTAATGCAAATATAATATTTTTGGCTAAATTGTTAGAAGTGGTTGTGACAGAATAGTTGCAAAGCTAAGGGGTATGTTTACTAAACCCCGTTGCTGTGCGGGTCCCCGTTAGTGTGCGTGTGCCATATAAGGAGTGGGCGGGTCAGGCAGAAAAAGATGAAAAAAAACGACCGTACGTGTGCGCGTCGCGCACCTGTGCGGGGCTCACATTAGCGCGTGGGAAGGCTAAGCGGGACGCTGCTGGGCACATAGAGGAACAGAGCCGTAGCACAATGGTGAAGACACTAACCAATGGTACAGGGTCCACGGGTTCAATCCCCCAGTGTGCACAAACCCAAAAGGCTGGCTGAGGCATGAATAGTAATGGTTAACACATTATTTTGGGAGGCACACTAATTTAGGGCGTCTGTAGGCGTTGCGCTGTAACGTTTGGGCGGCAGCAGCAACGTATTTTGTGTCTCATTATGCGTTGCATGGCCATATCTGGTGTGCATTAGGCGATGCGCTGTAAATGTTGTGCGGCAGGAGGCCGCGCGCTGTTTATCTTGTGCGGTTCTGGCAGCAGTAGGCGTCGCGCTGTTAATTGTGGACGGCAGAAGGCTGTGCACAAATGTCCATCCACAGGAACAGAGCCGTAGCACAATGGTGAAGACACTAACCAATGGCACAGGGTCCACGGGTTCAATACCCCATTGTGCACAAGGAAAAAGGCTGATTGAGCCATGAACCCTAATGGATAAAGGTGCAACAGGAGGTATATGAATTTAGTGCAGTGCACTGTTATTTTGGGTGGCGCACAGTTATTTTTAGCAGCATAAGGCGGCGTGCTGATGTCCACGCACAGGAAAAGAGCCACAGCACAATGGTGAAGACACGGATCAATAGTGCAGGGAGCAGGTCCCCAATCCCCCACAGTGGTCTGGCTCAGTGAGGCATTACGTTAGGGGTCTCAGAACGAATGGTCAGCATAACGCGGTTTGCTGATGGTCATGAGGTGGGGCTGTAATGTTTTTGGAGGCACAGTAATAGTGGATGGCAGAAGTGGTGCGGTGATGGGCATGCACAGGAACAGAGACACAGCACAATGGTTAAAACACTGACCAATGGTGTGGGGTTTAGGGGCTCAATCCCCCACAGTACCCAGTGAAGACAGCTGGCTGAGGCAGTATGTATTATAGTGGGGAGTGCTGTATGAGTGTTTTTAATTTTATTTTGTTGTCACTACTAGCAAACGCACTCTCACAGCGTGTTAACATACGGCGGCCCATGGGCCACATGTTACAGTGCACTATCTGCCACGGCACCCTAGAATGTCCCCTATAGGGCACCATATATGTTGCGACACAGGATAATGTACAGTGCACCCTATTTTGATGGCAACCATAAGGTGTCCTATAAGGCGCCCTATTAAGCACCCTCAGAGGCACCTTATGGGTACAGTACACCGAGGGTGTTTTTTCTTCCATAAAAATATGTACATTAGAAAATGGGTGATGCTCTGGACAACCCAATCACATAACCCTGCTGTGGGTTTGAACCCATGACCTCTGGTTGCACATGCAGTGACGTAACCATTGGGCTACAGCTCTGTAGCTGTATGCAAGCCCCTGGCTGGCTGCAGAGAGCCTGCATGTCACCTCACAGACAGTCTGCTGTTGTGAACAGGATAGGGTTAGGCCACCCCTACCCATGATGCACTGCACATGCAAATCACCTGTCCACAGATGCACACAAGATGGGGTATGCAACCCAACAGCTCCCGGCCTGGTATGGGGATGTGGCCGTGTGCACCCACACATCACCTCTGCCTGGTAGGGTGTACTGAGTGGGTGTTGTACTGGCACAGAGTACCTACACACCGTCACATTGTGCGGGTACTGTGCTCACCCTGAGGGTGCGATGGGGCACCCAGGACTAGGTCCACACCACCCTCCATGGTGGAATGAGGCCATGCCAGAGCTCCAAAGCAATCTTATTCTGTGAGATAGGTTGTTTCTGCAGAAGCACGTTGGATATCTCTGTCGGTCTGAGTCAGGGGAACCCCTCATGGACACCCACGTGGACTATATACCACCATTTCTCCCCTTCGCCCCCAGTTTGAATGACAGGGTCTGCTATCAACATGCTACCTCCCTGCAGTAGAGTGGACCATCAACCCCAGTCCTGCTGGGCAGTCCCGCCAGCTCTGAACACATCCCTGACACAATATCTGACAGACATTAGGCCTGGATATGCTAATTTATGCAAACACACCTTTGATATCTCTTACCGTCTGGGTCAAGGGAACCCCTCATGGACACCTAGGTGGGCTATGTACCACCATTTCTCCCCCCTCCAGATTGGAAAACAAGGTCTCCTATCAACATGCTACCTCCCTGCAATGGTGGCAGTGGAGTGGACCATCAACCCCAGTCCTGCTAGTGATGAGACACCCTACAGGGCAGTCACTGCAGCTCTATACACATCCATTACACAATATCTGACAGACATTGGGCCTGGATATGCTAAGTTGCACCCCACCACTATCTGATATTCTCCTGCAGCAAGCCATCAGCTGCTGCACTCTGCAAGGCGCTCCATCAGGATACAGACCAGCTGAACACAGTCTGCTAGTTAATCCTGTTGGAAATGCATGCACCCAGAACTGGGATGACAGTGCACACCAGCAGATAAGTCAGTGACTGGGCCCCCAAAACAAGACCCACATATATATCACATGACAGACATACTATGTAGCACTATGGGGGTGCCTAGCCATGCTGTCGTCACTGCACAGTCAGGGTGGAGTGCAACCCCAGCAGCACATAGAGAGGCCACCCTGTATGTGTAGGTGGTGGCCAGCCACTACAATGTCCCAGCCAGTGCCCTCTGCCCTGTGCAGATGCATCCTGGCCAGCCCACCCTGTCTGAGCTATACCCATGGTACCTTGCTGCTCATTATGCACATTGGCATGACAATACTGGCAACAGTGCTGGCAGTGTGGGCTGTGGAAGGTGTTTGCAGCTAACACACACTTTATAGTCAGACACACACTCCCACACATATGCCAGCATTGTGCTACTATGGAGGCGTTGTCAGCATTGGCCACCACACCAGTCCTGCGCACAGTACAGGCATGGATATGGTACGCAATACTGTTGGGAGTCACTCCCCAGGGTGGTAAACACTGTCAGGGCCCAGACCTGAGGCACCCACTGCAGACAACATGAAGATTGTCATGAGGGAGCTCAAAGAGCAGACTGTGCGTAACGTAGGGATATCTATCTGCCAGTACTCATAGCATGCATTTGAGAGCTGTGTACCGTATACCCAGGTGTAGGGTGACATTGCTACAGTATGCACATGCTAGTATTGGGAGCTGCACGCAGGGCCCAATGTCGTGCCTCTCCAGGGGGCATTGACCAATGGGGCCTGTGGGTATGGGTGTGGGTGTGTCTGCCCCTGTTGGCTGTTGCTTTATGGCAGAGTTTCCCAAATCAAGTCCAGGGTTGCAAGACACTGTTCGGGTTTCCCTGCTGTCACTCATGAATATGCATGAGCTACATCTACATGCCATGGGGGTGGTGCAGAGAGATACAGCACAGGCATTTGTGTGAGTGGCAGCATTGAAGCTTAATGGTGTGTCGTCCTCCAGGACTGCATTTGTGGGACTCTGCTCTAGGTAATGCCCCTGGTCATGGTATCTGTGCTCAGTGGGGTGAGAAATAGGCGTGTGACCAATGCGTATATCACCAGCAATAAAGGATTGTCTGTACTCTCACGGTTTAGTTGTGGGGAAAATAGATGGACAGGATTGGCAGGGCTTTGAACCTGTGACCTTCTGTTCTTGCACACACTGTCTGTGTGCAGTGCACCACTGTGTTGTCACAGATGTGCTGGATTCCCTGGGACGTCCATGACTGTACATCCAACAGGGCCTATCTGTTTTAGTGGACGGTGCCAGCCTGCACATGGCTAGGCCACTGTCCTCTGTGGATAGCAGGCACTTCCCCCTCCACCACCTGTACCCTTCCACCAACATGCTGGCATGTGCTTATCTTGGGAAAGCATATGACCTGATTGCGTTGTGGCACTCCGGGACTGCATTTGGGGGACTGGGCTGTAGGTAATGCACATTGTTATGGTGTTTGTGCGGTGTAGGGCAATATATGGGTGTTTTCACCATGCTTATGTTCCCTGCAATACAGGGGTGTCTGTGCTATCTTTGTTTAGTGGTGGATAAAATATGGGAATGGGCTGGCAGGACCCCCAGCTGGGATTTGATCCTCTGGCTTATGGTCCTAGAGGTACTGGCTCTGTCCGCTGCACCACACTGTGGCCACAGAGACAGTGCAGTCCCTGGGGATAGTTAGCCTTGCAGGATGGAGTTGCACAACCTGCTCTTCACATTTTTACTGTGCGCTCATTCACCCTGTCTGGTGACAAACGTTCAAATGAACCCCGGAAATGACCACGTGAACAGGGGGTTGGAATATAACCGAACTGGGCAACAGGGATATTGATAAGCAACCATATGACACCACTCCCAGGGAAACTCCATAAACAGGAGATGTGTTTTTGGATAGGTCTCCACTCCTTGGACACTTCCAATATTAATTTCTTTTTTTTTGGAGCTTTCCTGGGTGTGTTTGTTTGTTTTGCTCTTTACTATAGCTGTTCCCCAGCTGACTTACTATTTTAAATATTTTTGTGGTGGTCCTTTTCTATTTTTAATTTCACTTTTGTGCTGTGCACATATATCACACTGCTGACGTTTTTTAGGTTTCCCCGGTTTTCCTGTACATTGCTGACGGAAATGGTTTCTCTTTCCTTTAAATGCCCTCTACCACGAGTGTTTCACTCGCGCTATTTTTTTCATGGAAATTCGAGCCCGATACTGTGCGGGGAGCCACTCCCCTCCCACTCTCCACCCATTGACCCCGTCCCTCCGCCCCTCCGGTGCCTTCCTCCGCCCTCCTTTGGCCGTTCCACGCCTCTATCGGACATTTGCGGGCCCGCACTTGTACGGGGCCCGTTAGTGTGCCGCGCACCTTTGCGGGGGTGACACGCACGTGTGCGGGGCGTTTAAACGCGTTTATTCGCGTTTCAGTGCCGCGTTTCCGTGCGCTATTTTGCGGCGCGCACATTTGCGGATTTTAGTAAACATCCCCCTAAGTGTCTATGAATAAGATCTTGGACCATTTACAGTCAGGATTCAGTAAGTCCCATAATACAGAGACCATCCTGGTGTCGTTGCTGGAATATTTTAATCTGTGGCTAAATAAAGGAACAAACAGATTGGTTCTACAGCTGGATCTGTAAGCTGCCTTCAACTTCATGAATCCTATGTTACTTTTCAAGAAATTATTTTCCTTGGGGTTGAGGGGTCATGTGTTGTGATGCATAATTAAGCTCTGGAATTCATTGCCAGAGAGTGTGGTAAAAGCAATTAGTATAGTTTTTGTTTAAAAGGGTTTGGACAAGTTCCTGTAAGAAAAGTCTATAAAAGATTATTATGGTAGACTTGGAAAGACACTACTTATCCCTTGGAGTAAGCAGGATGGACTCTTATTACTTTAAGGAATCCTGACAAATACTTCTGATCTGGACTGGCCACCGTTGGGCTTGATGGAACTTTGTCCTGACCCAGTAAGGTGATTTCTTATGTTCATATGGTTTGAAGCTTTTTTTAACAAACAAGAATAATTGGATAGTACTTAATAGTGACTCATCAGAGCACTAGGTTACCATTTTGGGAGTTTCCTAGGGCTCCTCTCTATCCTCATTGCTTTTTAATGTTTTTGTTCACGGCTGAAGGCCCTTGATCCAACAGCAGCGTATGAAACATTTGTGGTATGTGCAAAACGTTAAGCTATTTCTTCCTAATGCACATACACTGGCTGGAGCTACTACTGAGTTAACTACATCTGTCTAGTATTGAAAAATGTATGTCAGAGGGGTTTTTTTTCCATTTAAATTTTTATTAAGTCTTTCAATAGATAGTACAATCAACTTCTGAACTCAACAATTTACATTTACTGCCACAGTAATACATTCAACCTTTCTTTTATCCCCATCTCACTATTACAACATTCGATAGCACCTTAACTTCCACCTTCCCCCACCCCTCGCTCTCATTCCCCCTTTGTTAATACATGCTTCCCTGTCCCCCCATAGATCTCTCAGTTACATTTCTAATATTCCCCAGTATCCAACATTTGGCTGAAACTCACCACTACATGCTAGCAATAATCATTTTTTCCATTCAACATATTTATAAAACTTATACCATGCATTATACAATCTTAGTCATAACCCACCATACCACATTTTAGACAGACTGTCAGCCATCATAACTATGTTACCTTTACCTTAATTGTATTAGCACATAGCTATTTTCTATTCTGCACCCCCCCCCCCCCGCAGATGTCCCCTTTAATCAAACTCCCTTTTTATCTCACAACTACTCTTCCGTATGTATCACTTATGTATATATTTACATACATTCACCAATTAACCCAATATCAGTGCCTTTGGACTCTGACCAACGTGCCCCGCCCCCCCTTCTGCTTTCCATTTCCCCAACCATTTCCAGACACCCTTCCATTGTTCCATATACTTTTCCTCTTTCCCATGTCTCATCCCTGTCAATCGATGCATCAAACACAGATCCTCTATTCTTCTAATAAAACCTGCTCTCTGAGGAATCCCCAATCCCAGCCAGTGTTGTGCTATCTCATTTTGCGCTGCTTCAATACAGTGATTCAGCACCCCCTTCTCCCTTTCTGGAATATCTTCCCCCAGTTGATGTAGAAGACAGACCTCCGGTAGTTTTTCTAGTTTATGCCCCGTCATTTGATAAATTAACAGTATTACCTCGTCCCAAAAACCTTGAATTTGCCCACACTTCCACCACATGTGTAATGTATCCCCTCTCTCCTGACAACCCCTCCAATACCTATCGGTTTTCCCTAACCCCACTTTTTGTTGACGTATCGGTGTCCAGTACCACCGATATAGTACTTTATAGGCATTTTCTTTAATTTGTGTAGCAATAAATATTCCTGCTATTGTATTTATTACTTTATCCCATCTCTCTTCCGTCCATTGTACCTCTAAGTCTACCTCCCATTTCCTCATGAACTCCAATTTGCCCTCTATTAAAACTTTATAGATCTTAGACAGGGCACCTTTCTGACCTAGGTTCCCTGAACATAGCACCTCAAACCACCCTCTTGTTACTCCACAAATCCCTCCAAACATTCTGCTGCCGCACAAAATGACCTATCTGGATATAACTATAATAGTCCATACTAGATAATCCATATAAGTCCTTGATTCCCTTAAAGTCCTGTACTCCCTCCTTTACCACTATCTGGGAGAGATGCGTAAGTCCCCGCTGCCCCCATCTCCTCAATATAGTCACCCCTGGCCCCTCTCAAAACAAGCCTCTAATGTCATCCCTTGTATATATTTTTTATCTTGTACTAAGACTTTCCTATTTTGTTTCCAGATTTATTTATTTTTTATTTTATTGCTTTTATATACCGCGCTCTTTAAAATCAGTGCGGTTTACAGATAACATTTTTATGCATATCAGGATGTCTGTTATGCACTTGCAGTGAACGGGAGATACAACTTGGATTTCGAACTGGGGGAACTATCTACAGTATCTACAAACTATGTACAATATAAATATGAGTTGTCTGTGGCTTATCGTTGTTTAGCTGGGTGTAAGGCGGCTAATGTTGGGCTGTGAGTAGTGCAGGAGAAAGAGGTGGTGTTTTAGTGCTTTTCTGAATTGGGCAATATCCGTAATTGCTCGAATGGTGGTTGGGAGCGCGTTCCAGCAGATGGGAGCATAAAACTTATAGGCTCTGTTCTTCGTTGCTTGGGTGCATTTAGTTATTTCGTTGGGGGTCTGAAGGGTATTGAAGGTGAATGACCTCCTCGCTCTGTTTGCTGGGGTAGGGTGGAGCAGATCCGTTAGGGAGGAGGAGGATATGTTATTGATGGCCTTATAAGTCATCAGGACTACTTTATATGTGGTCCGACAGTAGATTGGTAGCCAGTGCAAGACCTTGTGGTCTCCTCTGGAGGCTCCGTGTAGGAAGCATGCCGCGGTATTCATTGCTAGTTGTAACAGGTTTAATGTGTTTTTGGGTAGACCATGAAGAATCGCATTGGCGTAGTCAAAGTGGGGGATCACCAGGGCCTGAAAGACTGTTCTGAAGTCGTCTGGTTGCAACAGGGGTCGGAGATGTCTCAATGTTCGTATTTTATGGTGAATTTGCCTGATGATGTTGCTGATGTGTGTTTTAAATTCGAGCTGCTGGTCTAGTGTGACACTGAGGTAGCGGATAGTGGGTCTACTTGTGAGCTCAGCGTCTCTTGTCTTTAATATCGGTGGTGGGGAGAAAGATTGATTTCTTGTAATGAAGAGTACGTCAGTCTTGCTGAAGTTTAACTTGAGGCTCTGTGCGTGGAACCAGTCCGTTACAGCCTCAAAGCATTTTACTAGTGGGGAGAAATCCGGATTGTCAATCGAGAATGGGGTGAAGAGTAGTACATCATTGGCATAGATCAAACATGAGACGTTGAAGGAGCGGATTACTTCACATATGGGTTGCATGTATATGTTGAATAAAAGGGCAGAGAGTGAGGAGCCTTGAGGTACACCATGTTTTTGTTGGAAAGGTTCAGAGGTTGTCGATCCTGTATGAACCTGCTGCCATTTGTCCGTTAGATAGGATTTGCACCAACTCAGTGCTGAGCCGCTGATTCCCTTATCTTGAAGCCGTATCAGGAGTTGATCATGGTTTACGGAGTCAAACGCGGCGGCGATGTCCAGGAAAATTAATGCAAATCCTTGTTTGATGTTGTCGATTCCTGTGATCAGTGTGTTGATTAGTGTGGTAAGGAGAGTTTCCACGCCATGTAATTCTCGAAAGCCATGTTGGGATGGGTCTAGGGGAGCCGTGGAATTGATGTGGTCCTGTATTTGGCGTTGGACGACCTTCTCGATTAACTTTGCTAGCAGCGGGATGCTCGATATTGGTCGGTATGATTCCACCTTCTGGGGATTTAGTTTGGTGTTCTTCAGAAGGGGCCGGATTGATGTGTGCTTGAGGCATGATGGGAATAGACCTGTGGAGAAGGATAAGTCCATGATCTTGACTAATATAGGGCTGATTTCCTTACGTAGTGCTCTTATCCAGAATGCTGGACAAGGGTCATTTGGAGCAGTGGTGGCATTGACGATAGTGATGATGTCCTCAATTTCTGTAGCTGATGGTGTCGTGATAGTGGTGAGTGGCTTAAGTTGTGCTAGGTTGTTGCTGGGGCTGGACAGCGTGGCTTTGCTGACATTATTGGTTTTGGCCAGTAAGTAGTCTGCTTAGTCCTGAGGGTGATTCATGGTCAGTTGGGGGGGCGAGGGTTCCTTCGTTAAGGTTTTCACTATATTGAAAAGCTCGTGGGGTTTGTTCAGGGCACAGCTTAGGAGTTTGGAGTGATGCTCTCTCATTGTCACTGATATTGATTCTCAATGTTTCTTAAGGTGGGAGGTGTAGGCTGTCTGGTCTGTTGGGGACCGTGTACGTCGCCATTTTCTTTCTAGTTTCCTCAGCAGAAGTAGTGAGGTTCTTAGTTCGGTGGTGTACCAGTGTGCATGTTTTCTGCTTCTTGGACGCTTATCTAGGGCATATGGTTTGGTTCGGGCAGGTTTGCGTGCAAAGGAGCTCAGGCCGTTGTTCCATGAGGCCATCATCTCTTCGAGGTTTGGTGGTGCAGATATGATGTTAGGAAGGACCTCCTTGATGATTGTCTCTTTGTCAAAGACTCTGAAGCGTCCTGTGGGTGTTGCTGGTTTTTCAGTTAATTTCTTTATTCGTTCACTATCCTGCTGAAGAGGTATTTGGAACTGGATCAGATTGTGATCGGACCATGGGACGGGTGAGATAACTACGTCATGATTGTAGTTCGAGTTCTTTTCTGGTTGAGGGTTAAAGATGAGGTCTAGTATGTTCCTTTTTCAATGGGTAGGGGCATCAACTATTTGTTCGTATTACCTAGGTTGTTGAATGCTTCAAGGAAGGCATTGGAGTGACTGTCCTGTAGGGGTGGTAGGTTAAAGTCTCCCAGTAACCAGTTCGGCTTACGTGTGTTTTTGGGGTTGGAATCTAGGTCAATTATAGTTGCGAGGTCTTCAGGGGACGCAGTTGGGGATCTGTAGATAAGGTTAATGGTACTATGGTTGTTGGATATGGTGATTACATCAAGGTGAGCTGAGCTGTTAGAGCTGATCATTTGATACTGGAGATCCGCTTTTGCCAGGATGAGAGTAGCGCCTCCTCTGCGATCCGTTCTGTGGCAAGAGTGTATTGAGAAGTCAGGGGGGATGAGTTGATTGATGAGTACTGAATCTGAGATAGTGAGCCAGATGTTCAATGTATGCACTACAAATGGATTCATAGCGTTCCTGGTTCGTACTGTACTGCCCCTCAACACCAACTTTTCCAATCCCACTCCCCTTACTGAGGCTTCCTCCATCTGCACCCAATGCTTCCCTTTTTCTCTATGCCAGTCATATAGCGTTTTCAGTTGCGCTGCGAGATAATATTTGCTAAAATTAGGAACCCCCAATCCTCCCTCTTCCCTTGCTCTGTGCAATATGGACATGGCTACCCTGGGTCTCTTATTTTGCCATATAAATCGAGTGACGCTTCTTTGTAATTGCTTCAGATTTTGACGTGGTACAATTATTGGCAATGCTTGAAAGAGAAACAGAAATCGGGGCAGTAACATCATCTTTACTGTGGCTAGTCGCCCAAACCAGGATATGTACCCCTTCCCCCATCCCACCAGTAAACTTTCTATTTGCCCGAATAGCTTTTTATAGTTTAAATTATACAATACCTCTAGTTTAGGGCTTATGTGGATCCCCAGGCACCTGATCTTCCCCTTAGCCCATCTAAATGGGTACTTTACGCTTAATCGCGCCTGCTCTTCCTCTGATAATGACAGATTCAAAATTTCAGATTTTGTCCAATTTATCATGAAGCCCGACAGCCTCCCATATTCTTCTAGTTCCCACATGAGTATTGGTATCGAGCATCTCGGTCTAGTCACACTCATGATAATATCATCCGCAAACAAGGATATTCGATAGTCCACATTTCCTACCACTACTCCCGTCAGATCTTCCCTTTCTCTCACTCTCTCAGCGAATGGCTCCAGTGATATTGCAAATAATAGGGGTGATAGTGGACATCCCTGCCATGTCCCTCGCCCCTGTTCAAAGAAGCCCGAGTAGGCTCCATTGACCCTGACACATGCTTCCAGATTCTGATATAATGCTTCCACCCACCCCTTGAACTCGCTTCCCATCCCCATTCTGTCCATTACCTGAAATGGAAAGGCCCAGGACACCTGAACAAACGCTTTTTCCGCATCGAATGATATTAGCAGTGCCTCTTTTTTATATTGCCCCACCGACCAAATAATATTCAAAATTTTCCTAATATTGTCCGCCACCTGCCTCCCCGGAATAAAGCCTGCTTGATCTTGATGGATCAACTTCCCAATTACCTTATTTAAACGAGTTGCCAAAATTTTAGCTAATAATTTGGCATCTAGGTTAAACAATGAAATTGGTCTCTATGACAAGCATTCGTGCTGATCCATACCTTCTTTATGTATTATTGTGATTCCCGTCCATCCCATGGAAGCCGCTAACACTCCCCCCTCCTGTGGAAAATTAAAGAGCCTCAACAGTGGAGCATTTAAAATCTCACTAAATTTCCTGTAAAACCGCGCTGTTAGCCCATCCAAACCCGGAGCCTTGTCGATCTTTAACTGTTTTATAGCTTGCCGGACCTCCTCAGCTTTAATAGCCGTATTTAACTGTGCCTGCTCCTCTTCCATCAAGGTCGGTAGCTTTATAGAGTCCAAGTAACTCTGTATTCGTGCAGAATCTGGAGCTGCTCGGGCCGCGTACAGCTCCTGATAGTATCTTTTAAATGCCTCTCGAATATCCCCATCTTTATTAACTAAATTCCCTGCCCTGTCCCGAATTTTCAATACTTGTGACCTTAATTTCCGCTGTTTCAACCTCTGCGCCATATACCTCCCTGCTTTATTTCCCCCCTCAAAGAAGCCCTGTTTCAGGAGCTGCATACGATATCATATTATGTGTCACCGCCTCCCTTGCCCAGGTGGTTGCCTAAGGCTTGGGAACGGGCAGTCAATATATTTATTTGTTCTAAGTGCCTATTTCTTGTAGTTGTGTAATAATCCAGCCGAGATGGTAATTATAGGCACACAGGATTTTTATTATTTTCAGCCAAAGGAACTTTAAAGATTCCAATTATCAGGATAAGGTAAGGATATTTTCCAACAGCATCAAACAAAGGCAAACTCGCTTCTCTTCAGCTTTGGCACTTAAAATGAAAACACAGTATTTCCTCATACTATAACCAAACACAGCACTGAAACTCCGGTGCAAAAAGAATTAGAAAAAAAACCCATCTTCTTTCATAGCTTTAAAACAAACAGAAGTTGTTACATTTCCAAGCAGGCAAACTTCTGTTACATCTTGGTTTTTCTTTCCTTTCACCAAGTAATTCCTTCAGCTTGTTGTATCTCAGGCTTTCCACTTTCTAGCATACAAATGCTCACACACTCAGCTACGGCTTAAAACTTCAGGAACCTTATTTGCATATTTCCCAGCCATGCTCTCTTGAAGGATCAGCTGCCAGGTTTAAAACTTCTGCAAATGTTCTGGCCTTTCTCAATGCCTAGAGGCTACCGAACATTCCATTTCCTCATCAGAATTCTCCTCTATTAAACCAGGCATCTCTATTTCCATACTCTCCAGGTCAGAGTCTGCTTGAGAGGCACAGGATTCAGACTCAAAACTATCTGGCTTTAATCCCTTCAGGATTTCTAAGACTTTAGTCAAGGCAGTGTCCTTCCTTCTCTGAGGAATATAGCAGTATAGCAGTTAGAAAGTCTCTTAGCTTTTAAGGAGTTAATAGAAGGCTTTAGGCTGCTCACCTTCTCTTTTGGAATTGAGCACTTAACAGGCTTTACTGCTGAAGGCTCATGCTCCATGCATACTTCGGGGGAAGGGCTTCTGCTGCCAACATGGCTGACCAACTCCCCTGGGTAAGCTTTCCTTCTAGAAGTATATCTCCTGTCTCCCTTACAGGGCTCTGGGTTAGCTCCAAATCCTCTGGCTGGCTCTGCCCTTCTCCCAGAGGTTTCCAATGAAGCTCCCTTGACTCCCTGGGTACCTTCTTTGCGTGGTTCTCCAGAGCTTCTAGGACCTCCTCCCCTCCTGGGACGTTCTGACCTGTTCCAAGCTGCACTGGAACTAGAACTAGGAATCCTCATCAAGCATTTCCCTTCACGGTTCTCAGACCTCTCTCTGAGTTCAGGCTTCCCTCTGAGTTCAGACTCCTCTCTCTCCTCCTCTGCTGCTTCTTCTCCCCTAAGTTCACTCTCTGGCAGTTTATATGAGTGCTTTCCCCTTCGGCTTCCTGGCCCCACCCCCAGCTGTCCCTCGTGAGCAGAGTTGGTAACCATGGAGCTGGGGTGTGTCTCCTTGCTACCTGCTTTCTGTGGAGAGTTTTTTTCTAGTTCAGAAGTTTTAACCCTTAAACTTCAGGTTCTTTTCCTACTATCTGGGGAAAATGCCTGTTTTTTCCTTCTTTCTCTATTCTCTCTGCTTTCTGCGCCATCACATATGTCAGCCTGCGAAGCATTTAATTGCGCTCGAGCAGCCAGTACTTGGCCTCTATAGGTATCTCTTCCATCTTGCACATCTAGCGCTTCAAGCTCCATTAATCTTTCACGCAATTCCCTTTCCCTCTCCTCCCGCTCCCTCTTTTTTGTGCTCCCCATTTTATAAATACTCCCCTCACTACTACCTTGTAACAATCCCAGATCCCCCCCAGGCCACCTCACCATTATCATTCCATCTAAAATATTCCACTGTCTCTCTCTCTATCTCCATCCGAACCCTCTCATCCTCCAATAAAGATTCATTCAACCTCCAAAATTGGGTTCCTCCTCCCTCCCCCTCCATTTTCAGTCTGACCTCCACCAACGCATGATCTGACCATGTTATAGGATCCATTTCTGCCCCATTTACCCTGCCCGCCAGCTCCTTTGTTACCCATATTGCATCTATCCAGGAATAAGTACCATGTACTGGGGAAAAGTATGAAAACTGCCTCTTCTGGGGATGCTGAAATCGCCATACATCCAGCAAGCAATGTGTTTGACAAAATTTTGATATTTACACCTATCCACTCACTTACTCTCTCTTTTCGCTGTTGCATCTCTTTCTGGGTTCCACAACAAATTGAAATCCCCCCGCAAATGAGTTTGCCGACCCCTAACTGTCCCACCGCAGCTTCTAGTTTTGTCCAAAATTCCCTTTGCCCCCCTGTCGGTGCATATACATTCATTATACAGTACCATTCATTACCGACTTTTATACGTAGCAGTATAAACCTCCCCTCTTTATCCCTAATTATCTTCTGTACCTCCACCTTAAGTTTAGATGATAGAAAGACCGCCACCCCACCCTTCTTTTTCTCCACTGTGTTTGATGCATAGAAACAAAATCCATATCCCCGCAGTTGGAATACATGTTCTGTTATCCTTGTTACATGTGTCTCTTGTAAAAGCACAATTGACGCTCTTTGGCATCTTACCTCTTTATACAGCTTCTGCTGCTTCACTGGTGAATTAAGCCCTGTGACATTCAATGTTACAATTTTTAACTCACCTTAAATCTTGTTCTACTCTCCCCCCCCCCTTTTCCCTTAGCTCTTAATCCCCTTCTGCCTCTCCTCCCTTCCCCCTCCCCACCTCCTCTCCCCTCCCCATCACCCCATCCCCTCTCTTTCCTCCCTTCCTCTCCCTTCCTCTCCCTGCACCCCTCCCTCCCAACCCCCCCTTCCTCCCTACCCCTCTCCCCCTTCCCTGCCTCCACAAGGGAGACTTGACTTCCATTAGTAGTGACTACCTCCCAGACCATCGTCTGCTTCTTTCTCACTATTCCTCCTCCCCCCTCATCCATGACCCCCTCCTCTCCTTCCCTACCCTCCCTACCCACTGTCTAGTCCTCCTCCAACAGTCCCCCCTTTCCCCCCCTACGCCCTGATTACCATATCCCTCCTTCTCCTTACCCCCCTCTTACCTACCCCCCTTCCCCTACCCCCATGTGATGTGATGCAAGGTATACATCTACTCCCACCCTCCTCTCTCTCCCTTCCCCTCCCCACCTCTTCTACCCTTCACCCTCCCCTCCCCTTCCTCCTACAGACATGTGTACATTTAAATCACTGAACAATATCCCGCATGGTGTTAACCGTTGATACTTCTTTTATCAAGCTGCTCAGTGTCTTCCGACTCATCCGATATCCTCCTCTGCCATTTTCTCTCCCTGGTTTCCCTTAGTCAACCTCGCTAGCCATCTTCCGCAGTTTGGGGCTCTTTGCCATCTCGGGCCACTCGCTCTGACCCCAGCACTTGCAAGCGTCGGTGTGCTGTCTTGTCCCCCCTGCCCTCCTGGGATGCTAGTCAGTCCCAATTCTCAAAGGACTCTCCAGGCTTCCTCGCTGGTCTTCACCTCCCTCGTCATACCGTTCACAGTTATAAGAAGGCCGAAGGGATACAGCCCCTCCTTCCTCAAATAGGCTGTCACCTCCATCTCTCTGCGACGCTGCAATGTACCCAGGGACAGGTCCTGAAAGAGCTTCACTTTGTGTCCTTCCCACTAGAACTGTCCCCTTTTCTGGGCTGCCTTCAGCAGATTTTCTTTGGTTCAGAAAGGGTGCAAACATACTACAATGTCTCTTGGTCGGTTTTCACGGATGGGCCCCAGCCCCCTATGAGCTCTCTCAATTTGAAGGGCCTCCTGCCCCCATTCTCTTCCATGGCCGCCTCTTTTAGCAATGCTCCAAATACTTTCTTAATTACTTCTTCGCAATTTTGAAATTGGGGACCCTCTGGTAGTCCTCTCACTCTTAAATTACTTCTCTGTGAGCGATCCTCTAGATCCTCTGCCTTCTCCTTCATTTCTTCCTGAGCGTGCTTTAACTCCGTCCATCCTTTTTGCAGCTCCTCTATTGCCCCCCCCCCCCCTGCTGTTCCAACTGGGTTTCTGCTATTCCACCCGGGCTCCCAAGTTTAGTATATCCTGCTTCAGGGATTCCAATGACTCTTAATTCAGTTGTGACCCCATTAATTTCCACTTTAAGATTTTCTTTTAACTCATTTAGCCATTGCTTGATCATATCTGCAACCCCCAAATTCCAGGGACACTCAGCCTCCTCCACTTGCACAGGGTTCGATTCTGATGTCTGTTTCCCTTCCTTCTCTCCTCTCACTGGGGTATAAGATGACCAAAATTCCGCCAGCTTTTTCTTTGCAGCCACACCACTTTTAGATTTGTCCATCCTCCACCCCAGGAGCTCTGTACAGCTACTGTCTTCTGAGGGCACCGCTGGTTCTTTCCCTTTGCCCTCCTACTGATCCGTCAGACTTGCTTGTTGTTTAATTTTGCCCCTTTAGTCTCCTGCTGCCAACCTTACTGTGAAGTTGTTCTAGGGTTGAGCAATTAAGGCCCGCAAATGTTTTCTGTGTTCTCCTCGCTCCCCCTGACTTGCTTGAATGTGCTTCTCCCTTTCCAGAATTCTTTTCATTCTATTTTCCCCACACTGGCACTACTTCACTTGCCCCTTCTTCCAGCGCCGTGGTATTCTTCAGTGCCCAGTCCTCTGCGCCTCTTCACCACGTGCTCCGGGCCCTTCTCCACTTAACTGCACTCTCTCTTTTCTCCAACGGCCGTCTGTCCCGCTCCCACAACCGCTCACTCACCAGCTTTGGGGCACCCCATCTCTACTGCTGTAATGCCTCTCTGTTGCTCTTTCACACTGCAGCAACTCGGCCTCCACTCTGAACCTTCCAGATTTCCTGGTGCTCACTCTGCATCCGCCGCTCTCCAATCAGCTGCCTTCAGCCATCTCCCGATGCGGACCGCTCAGCCGGCACACTTCTGCTTCACCCACCAATGCTCAGGTACCTCGGTTATTCTCTCCCTGGCTCTACTCCCGATCTGCTCGCCTCTCTCCAATCGGCCCGCTGTCGCCGTGGCCTATCTTTTCGCCGCTCATCACTGCCACATGGCTCTTCTCTTCTCTCTGGTAATCTGCTCACCTTGACTGCGCTCTCCACTGCCGCTGCACGCTCCGGCTCTTATGCGGTGACTTTAGGGATTACCTAACTCACTTCCCCTGCATCCTACCACCACTCCACTGCTTCTTAGGGGTGCTTTTTTTCACTTTTAAGCAGACTTTGGTGGCGGAGCTCGGCTAGAACACCGCCATTCAGTCTGGTGACGTCACCGGAAGTCATGTCAGAGTATTTTTAAAAAATGGACTTGGATAAAATTACTGTTTTATGAGTAGGACGAACCCTGATGCTATTCATTCTGAAACATTCTGTTTGGGAAGTACTAATCTGTGTATTCAGTCCAAGACTGAGAGTTTGGGCATATTAATAGATTCAGAGTTGGGGCCACTTGGCAATAGTGGTCATAACATGATCACATTTGATTTAGTAAATGGAGGGAGGACACCAAGGCAATCCACAAAAACAACATTTAACTTTCAAAAGGCAGACTATAATTTTATTTATTTTATTTTTTATTTATTTTAACATCTCTTATATACCGCACTATTGTCATCAGCGCGGTTTACATGAAACTAAACATATACATACAGAGTAACTGTAGTGCATTTTACAAGTAACAGGGATTTAGAAACTTGGGATTACAGGTAAACTATATCAACTATATAACTACAATAAACTATATGCATTATTCACAGTTGAAATTGTCTTGGTTTGGATATGGAGGGACTATTTCCCTTGTGTAAGATTAAACTGGAAAATAGCTTAAGAATAGGTGGTGTTTGAGACTTTTCCTGAATTGTGTTAGGCTGGTTATAGCTCTCAATTCTGGTGGGAGGCCATTTTCAAACTCCCCCGATTCGGGGTAGAGCACCTCACCGCTCCAGCCAGCTGCCCTGCTCAGTTACTCCAGCCCAATCGGGGCTGTGGGAGAGGAGCAGCAGCTCTTCAAAGCAGCCTGAGACCGGCGGGAAAATCACCATTTTCAAACTCCCCCGATTCGGGGTAGAGCACCTCACCGCTCCAGCCAGCTGCCCTGCTCAGTTACTCCAGCCCAATCGGGGCTGTGGGAGGGGACCAGCAGCTCTTCAAAGCAGCCTGAGACCGGCGGGAAAATCACCATTTTCAAACTCCCCCGATTCGGGGTAGAGCACCTCACCGCTCCAGCCAGCTGCCCTGCTCAGTTACTCCAGCCCAATCGTGGCTGTGGGAGGGGAGCAGCAGCTCTTCAAAGCAGCCTGAGACCGGCGGGAAAATCACCATTTTCAAACTCCCCCGATTCGGGGTAGAGCACCTCACCGCTCCAGCCAGCTGCCCTGCTCAGTTACTCCAGCCCAATCGGGGCTGTGGGAGGGGAGCAGCAGCTCTTCAAAGCAGCCTGAGACCGGTGGGAAAATCACCATTTTCAAACTCCCCCGATTCGGGGTAGAGCACCTCACCGCTCCAGCCAGCTGCCCTGCTCAGTTACTACAGCCCAATCGGGGCTGTGGGAGGGGAGCAGCAGCTCTTTAAAAAGCAATCCGCCTCTAGACAGGCCCGTGCCTGTCGGGCCCGCGCCTGAGGGCCTCGCCAGAGGGCCCTTTGGCGTGGCCCTTAGGCGAGGATCGCCAAAAAGTAACTATCCGCAGAGTATTCCATCAAGCACCGTAAGCTATCAGCCAGCCCCCCTGCTCTACACTGCTCCTAACCACTAAAGGGGCCGAACAGTAAACCACGTGATCTGACTCCTAGACCGACTGCACCAACTCAATCAGAACCGCTCACTGAAAACTCAAATAAGTACCTTAAAATTCAAGCAGCTGGAGCTCTCCTAAGGTTGAGCTCGCTTCCACCTTCAACCGGGCTATCCCTTGATCACAGCAAGTATACTACACCTAAATGAACTGTCTATAACTGGACTTCTTGCATATTCGTTCATATATACTGTTGTCAGTAACATTAATTGCAAGCACTGTTCCTAGTAGCTATATATACTGTTGTCAGTAATCAATAATTGCAAGTACCACTACCAGTAGCTATATATACTGTTGTCAGTAATCAATAATTGCAAGTACCACTACCAGTAGCTATATATACTGTTGTCAGTAATCATTACTTGCAAGTACTGCTACCAGTAACCATATATACTGCTCTTTTCACCACTTATATGGTCATTTCACTGGCCACCTACTAAAGTTACAGTCGCCAGTTGCTATATATACTGTCGTCAGTAGTGTTTCTAATACCTTCCCTAAGCCAACACTCTATCTTACTATCTCAACCCTCTTATCCAGTTCTACCAGCATTAGCCATTAAAGCCCCTGGTCAATACCGCCACTACTTAGCCAATATCATAACTCTTACACTGCAATTACCCTCCCAGTACCCTCAGCAGCCCCTACCATTTGCTGCTAGCAACTCTACCTTTTCCCTTAACACACAATGTCTCCTTTAAAGATGCATACATTGGTAACCCTCACCATTACCTATCTCCTCACTGCACTAACTGGTCACTCAAACGCCTTTAACGGCAACCAAAACTCTATACCAATTTTAAGGAATAACTGGAAGAGATGGTCAAACAAGACTCAAACATACCCAACAAACCCTACACATACTCACCACCCACATTTACTCCAAATTGCCCTTCAGCTTACCAAAAAACCTCAACCTAAACAACAACACCAACGACCACTGCAATGCGCCCTCATCAATATTAGATCCATCCGCACAAAATGGCCTTTGATATCTGATCTCATAACAACGCATGACCTTGACATTTTGATGATCACAGAAACCTGGCTATCCGACTGTGATAATGTCATTCTCAACCAGATGCTACCCCCAGGCTTCTCAATCTACACGTGTCACAGGAACAAACAAAGAGGAGGTGGAGTACTCATCATCTCTAAAAACCTGCTACAATTTCAGATGGACAACAGTATTAGCACAACACACCTAAATATACTAAACATATCAAACAACGAACATTCAATCAACCTAGTCTATAGAGCTCCAACAACTTCAGCTGATGATCTGCCAACGATAGTTGACCGGGCCTGCAACACGGAAAAACCACGATTATCTAATTGGATATTAGGAGATTTCAACCTCCCCTCCCTACACGACAAGCAAATTGCAGCATTTATAGAAGCGTTTGACAACCTTGGATACAACCAGATAGTCAAAGAACCCACTCATACTATGGGAAATACACTCGACCTGATATTCGTGCCACAAGCTGCCACAGAAACTGACCACAATTATGCTCTTTCCATAACTCCAGTACCATGGTCTGACCACAACCTCATCTTATTCCAAATTCCCAACTCCTCCAATACCAATAACTCCAAATCCACTCTTGCCAAACCAACAACTAGGAGGTTCCGCCCCTTTGACAGAGAGGAGGTACTTAAGAATATTCTCCCAACACTACACACCTCTAAACCTGATCTGGATAACCTAATCAACACCTGGGACCATACTCTCAGAGCCAACTCTCAACCATCAAACAAAGCAAGAAAGCCCAACCATCGGACACATGCAGCCTGGTATTCTAACGAGCTAAGAACATCCTTCCTCCATCTTCGTAGACTCGAAAAACGCTGGAGACGATCCCGCACCACCGAAGCCTACACAGCCTACTGCATGTACCTAAATGAGCATCGCCAGGAAATAGCAGATCGAAGGAAACAATTCCATACTAATCTCCTAAAGCAATCAGTAAACAAACATCATGATCTCTTCAATATTGTAAAGACAATGGCAAAGGAACCAACCCCCCAACACACTCAAACAATACACCCTCAAGATTATGCAAACTACTTAAAATCAAAAATGACGAAAACAACCAACATCTGCACTACTGGACCAACAAGTATAGACAAGCTATCACAGTCAGCCACATTAACCAAGTTTAATACGATATCAACCAAAGAAATTGAAAACACTATCGCATCAATAAACGCTACCACCGCAGCAAATGATCCATGTCCAGCAGCCTGGATAAAAGATCTTAGATGTGAAGTAAGCTTCTTCATACACAATATTCTCAAACAATCTTTTTCAACAGGAACCTTTCCTCAGTGCCTTAAACAAACCTCCATTAGACCATTACTGACGAACAACAAATTAGACCCCCAAAAAGTAGAATCCTACAGGCCAATATCCAGCATCCCACTGTTAGCTAAAATAATTGAAAAAGTGGTACAACGTCAAATACAACAGCACATAGATACTGAAGCTCCACTCGACCCTGCACAACATGGCTTTAGAGAAGCTCACGGAGTGGAGACCCTCCTCATCACTCTATTCAATACATTAATCACAGGAATAGATAATATCCAACAAGGATTCGTCCTTATATTCATGGACATCTCAGCTGCGTTCGACTCAGTAAGCCACCAAATACTTATCGATCGCCTTAATGAAAAAGGAATACTTGGCTCCGCACTTGACTGGTGCATATCCTACCTAACTAACCGTTGGCAACAAGTAAGAATTGAAGAAAGAACATCAGACCCATTTCTGCAAGATCAAGGTGTACCCCAAGGATCCTCTCTTTCAGCATTAATGTTTAACATATACATGCAACCTATCTGTGACCTCATCCGTTACTTTAATGTTACCTGTATAGCCTATGCAGACGACATTCTCCTATACATGCCATTCTCCATCAACCATCCTGATTTTATACCATTGATAAAATGCTTTGAATCAGTAGAAGACTGGCTCCTCTCACAGAACCTAAGAATCAACCATAGCAAGACCGATGTTATGTTTATCACAAAGAACCAAAACTTCACACCTCCTACTACCTTAAAGATAAAGGACAAGGAATTGACAGTAAAACCTACGATACGATACCTAGGTATCACCCTTGACCAGTGTCTCAATATGAAAACCCACATAAAAAACATAACGAGACTAATATATCACAAAATACGTACACTACGCCACTTACGACCTCTACTGGAACCCACAGACTTCAGAACCATCTATCAAGCCTTGGTGATGCCTCACCTCGATTTTGCAAATGCAATTCTACATGGTCTCCCTCAAGCAACTTTAAATCCTCTCCAACTGGCGATGAACACCGCTGCCAGAGTACTTGAAGGAATATCAAAGACAGACCACATAACTCCAATCCTGAAAAAACTCCACTGGTTACCGACCAACGCAAGAATCCACTACAAGATTATAATCACTACTTTCAAAGCCTTAAACAATCAAGCACCCTCAACGGTCGCCAACCTTCTACACACGCAGACCCTCAACTGCTATAAATACATTAATAGTCCCCCAAACAAACAGTCAGATACACTAAGGAAACATCTAAAAGAGCCTTCAGCATTCACACCCCAATAGCATGGAATGCCCTCCCACCAGAATTGAGAGCTATAACCAGCCTAACACAATTCAGGAAAATGGTTAAATAAAAAATAAAAGGAGGCAGCAGCAAAAGTTAAAGGTTTACATCAAGTATGGGCATTGTTTAAAAATACCATCTTAGAAGCCCAGATGAGATGTATTCCATGCTATAAGAAAGGTGGAAGGAAGGCCAAACTACTGTCAGCATGGTTTAAAGGCGAGGTCAAAGAGGCTGATGTAGCCAAAAAAACAACTTTCAGAAAATGGAAAATGAAGCCAAATGGTGATATCAGAAAACAGCATAAGCACTGGCAAGTTAGATGCAAGGCATTGATAAGGCAGCCACAGCCACAGCTCTCCCAGCTGCAAGGCATTGATAAGGCAGCTCTGCCACAGCTATCCCAGGTGGAACCGAGCTTGCTGGAGCCGGAAGCCGACGTCCCCAGCATGCTCTGTCCCATCGGGGCAGCCTGGCACATTTTAAAAGAAGCGCCATCAGGCGCTGAAGCCGACTGCAGCCTCCCTGTCCCTTCGGCCCAGGCACAGCTCTCCCAGGCGGGACCGAGCTTGCCGGAGCCGGAAGCCGACGTCCCCAGCATGCTCTGCCCAATCGGGGCAGCCCGGCACATTTTAAAAGAAGTGCCATCAGGTGCACCTGCGCCTGAGGGCCTCGCCAAGGGGCCCTTTGGCGTGGCCCTTAGGCGGGGTCCTGGGACAAGGACGCCCCACCCCGAACAAAAGCCCCAGGCCTGAGCACGACCAAAAGTCACAACCCAGATCAGCCCAAGAGAATCCCGATCATCAACGATGCAGTCAGAACCCCAACGAAACAAGACGCCTTCAACAAAGTAAGTGGTCTGAGGCATACCAGCTGACTATGTTACCCACCACTTGAACCGTGATAGATAGCTCCTGCCCACACTGGTGCAAACTAGCCTTGGTTTATCTACCTGCGTTAGTGCATCCTGTGCCTTTGAGACTTGCCTGTGCCAGTGCATCCAGTGCCTGTGATATTTGCCTGCGTTAGTGCATCCTGTGCCTGTGTTATTTGCTGTGCTAGTGCATCCTGTGCCTGTGTTATTAGCCTGTGCTAGTGCATCCTATGCCTATGATATTTGCTGTTTCTAGTGCATCCTGTGCCTGTGATATTTGCCTGCACTAGTATTTCTGTGCCTGTGGTAATTGCCTGCGCGTATGCACGCAGTGTCTGTGATATTGGCCCGTGTTAGTCACGCTGTGCTGGTGATTCTGCCCACGCTACTACTGCCTGCACCTAAGGCACTGACCAGCCGGTGCCTGTGGCCTGTACCCGTAGTACCTGCATACCTGTGATAGTATAATCTGCTTGCCTGATTCACCTGCCAACCCACTGGAGTCCCCTGACCGCAGCAACAGGGCGAATACCTAATATGACGCCCTACCCTACGGCCCTACTTTGCTGTTACCTCCTCCCTGGATGGCTCAGCAACACAACGGCCTATTCTCCTACCCCCAACCACATACCAATCCTACAGAGCCATTGGAGGAGATGGTCAAGCGCTCCCCATCAGAACGAAAAAAAAGACGATATGCGCACACAACACCCTCACTTACTACACATCGCACTGCAACATGCCAAAAAAGCCAAACAAGAGAAATACCCCCACCTCCAAAATCTGAAATGTGCCCTCATAAATGCACACTCAATACGTAAGAAATGGACAGTCATCTCAGACTTGATATCCCTCTACGACCTCGACATACTCTTGGTCACAGACATGGCTATCTAGCGACGATACGGTCCTCCTCCACCAACTCATACCCACCAATTTTTCCATCCACACATGCCATAGAGACGGTCGAAGAGGAGGTGGATTGCTGGTCCTCTCAAAAGAGGATGTCCAATTCAAGCTAATCAATGCCACCAGCACAATGCAACTTAAGAACATAAGAACATAAGATATGCCATACTGGGTCAGACCAAGGTCCATCAAGCCCAGGATCCTGTTTCCAACAGTGGACAATCTAGGTCATACGTACCTAGCAGTTTCCCCAAAAGACACAGGTTCCGGAATGCTTGTACTGGGTCAAGCATTGATATCCTGGGTCCCTTCTTAATAATGGTTTATGGACCTTTCCTCCAGGAACTTGTCCAAACCTTTTTTAAACCCAGCTACACTAACAGCCTTTACTACATCCTCCGGTAACAAATTCCAGAGTTTGATTACACGTTGAGTGAAGAAATATTTTCTTTTATTAGCTTTAAATAGTTTACCCAGTAGCTTCATTGCATGTCCCCTAGTCTTTCTATATTCTGATAATGTAAACAATCGATCTATTTTTACCCGTTCCACTCCGTTCATTAATTTATAGACTTCTATCATATCTCCCCTCAGCCATCTCTTTTCCAGGTTAAAGAGCCCTAACCTTTTTAGCCTTTCTTCATAGGAGTATCCTTCCATCCCCTTTAACATTTTGGTGGCTCTTCTCTGAACCTTTTCTAAGAACGCTATATCCTTTTTAAGATACGGCGACCAGAATTGCACACAATATTCAAGGTGCGGTCTCACCATGGAACGATATAGAGGGATTATAATATCTTTTGTTTTATTTTCCATTCCTTTCCTTATGATACCTTGCATTCTATTTGCTCTCTTGGCCGCCGCTGCACACTGGGCCGAGAGTTTTAACATGCTCTCCACAATGACGCCTAAATCTTTTTCCTGGGTGGTGGTTCCTAATGTGGAACCTTGCATCGTGTAACCATAGTTTGGGTTGTTCTTCCCTAGGTGCATAACTTTGCACTTGTCCACATTAAATTTCATCTGCCATTTTGATGCCCAGTCTTCCAATTTATCAAGATCCTCTTGCAATTTTCCACAATCCTCTTGGGTTTTAACAACTTTAAATAATTTTGTGTCATTTGCAAATTTGATAACCTCACTCGTTATTCCACTTTCCAGGTCATTTATGAATATGTCAAAAAGCAGCAGACCCAGCACAGATCTCTGGGGTACACCACTATTCACTTTTCTCCATTGGGAAAATTGGCCATTTAGCCCAACCCTCTGCTTTCTATCTTTTAACCAGTTCTTGATCCACAGTAGTACACTGCCTCCTATCCCATGACTCTTTAGTTTTGCCAAAAGTCTCTGATGAGGGACCTTGTCAAAGGCTTTCTGAAAGTCCAGATACACTATATCAACCGACTCACCTTTGTCCACCTGTTTATTCACACTTTCAAAAAAACATAATAGATTAGTAAGACAAGATCTTCCTTGTCTAAAACCATGTTGGCTGTCTCCCATTAGGCCATGACTATCTACATGCTGAGTAATTTTATTCTTTATGATGGTTTCTATCATTTTTCCCGGTACTGACGTGAGGCTCACCGGTCTGTAGTTTCCCGGATCACCCCTGGAACCCTTTTTAAAAATTGGCGTTACATTGGCGATCCTCCATTCTTCAGGTATTACAGATGATTTTAATGAAAATTCACAGATTACTAATAGCAGGTCTGCAATCTCATATTTCAGTTCTTTCAACACCTTTGGATGTATACCATCTGGCCCTGGTGATTTGCTACACTTCAGTTTATCTAATAGTTGTAATACATCTTCCTGATGTATCGATATTTCCTTCAATTCTTCCGCACCTTTAAATACCACTTCAATCATTGGTAACATCCCTACATCCTCCTCAGCATTAGTGCCCCTTTAACTCCTCTATCATCTAATGGACCAACTGACTCTCTCACAGGTTTTTTGCTACGAATGTACTTGAAAAAAATCGTTATTTCGCGTTTTTGCTTCTGCAGCAAGCTTCTTCTGAAATTCTCCCTTTGCCTGCTTTATCAATGCCTTGCATTTGACTTGCCAGTGTTTGTGCTGTTTCTAGGTTTCGTCATTTGGCTCTTTTTTCCATTTCCTGAAAGATGCTTTTTTGGCAAAAACAGCCTCTCTGACCTCCCCTTTAAAGCATGCTGGCAGTTTTTTGGACTTCCTTCCACTTTTCTTAAAGCATGGAATACAGCTGGTCTGGGCTTCCAAGATAGTATTTTTCAACAACACCCAAGCTTGATGTAAGCCTTTAACCTTTGCAATTGCTCCTTTTAGTTTTTTCTTAACAATTTTCCTCATTTTATCATAGTCTCCCTTTCGAAAGTTAAAAGGTAGTACTGTGGATTTCCTTACTATCCCTCCTCCGCTAATTAAATCAAAGGTGATCATGCTATGATCACTATTGCCAAGTGGCCCCAACACCCTTATCTCTTGCACTAGATCTGGTGTTCCACTAAGGACTAGGTCTAATATGACTTCCCCTCTGGTCAGTTCATGAACCAGCTGCTCCAAGAAGCAGTCATTTATGTCATCTAGGAACTTTATCTCCCTAGCATGTCCTGCCGTGACACTGACCCAGTCGATACCGGGGTAATTGAAATCACCCATTATTATTACTGTGCTATAACTTTTGTTAGCTTCCTTGATTTCTTTGAGCATTTCATCATCCATTGGTTCATTCTGGCCAGGCGGTCGATAGTACACCCCCACTGCCATCGCCTTCCCCTTTTTACATGGAATTTCAATCCATAGAGATTCTACAGCAAATTTTGTTTCCTGCAAAACTTTAATCCTTTCTGACACAATGCCCTCTCTAGCATAGAGCGCAACCCCTCCACCAATTTAATCAGCTCTATCATTATGATATAGTTTGTATCCAGGTATCACAGTGTCCCACTGGTTGTCCTCCTTCCACCATGTCTCTGATATCCCAATCATATCTAACCTCTCATTTAGTGCTATATATTCTAACTCTCCCATCTTATTTTTTAGACTTCTAGCACTTGCATACAAGCATTTTAGAGACTGTATTTTATTCATATTAGTTTGGCTGTTGGTAGACATGGGTAATTTGGGATCTTTAAGCTCTGTCTGCTCCATACTCGAGGGCATTTGGGCTACTTTACTCTTTTTTGGAACCTCTCTGCTTTTGGTAGTATCCTTCAAGGATACATTCTTCCGAACCATCCGCTCTTGGGCGACTGTCGACTTTCCCCTATTATCTAGTTTAAAAGCTGCTCTATCTCCTTTTTAAAGGTTAATGCCAGCAGCCTGGTTCCATCCCGGTTAAGGTGAAGCACATCCCTTTGTAAGAGCCTCTCCTTTCCCCAGAATGTTCCCCAGTTCCTAACAAATCCAAAACCCTCATCTCTGCACCATTGTCTCATCCACGCATTAAGACTCCGGAGCTCTGCCTGCCTTTTGGGTCCTGCACGTGGAACGGGAAGCATTTCGGAGAACGCTACCCTGGAAGTTCTGGATGTCAACTTCCTACCTAAAAGCCTAAATTTAGCCTCCAGAACCTCCCTACCACATTTTCCTATGTCATTGGAACCGACATGTACCAAGACAGCAGACTCCTCCCCAGCACTATCTAAGACCTTATCTAGGTGGCGCGTGAGGTCCACTACCTTCGCACCAGGCAGGCATGTTACCAGGCGATCCTCACGTCCACCAGCCACCCAGCTATCTACATGCCTAATGATCGAATCACCAACTATAACAGCTGCCATAACCCTTCCCTCATGGGCACATGGCCCTGGAGAAACTTCCTCGGTGCGAGAGGGTTTTTCATCACCTGGAGGACATGTCCTAGTTACAGGATCACTTCCTGCCACACCAGGGTGATGCTCTCCTGTCACGTGACCTCTCTCCTCCATGGCAACAGGGATGCTGCCAGACTGGAGGTGGGACTTCAGGACTATATCCCTGTAGGTCTCGTCTATGTACCTCTCTGTCTTTCTTATGTTTTCCAAGTCTGCTACTCTAGCCTCTAGAGAACGGACTTGTTCCCTGAGAGCAAAGAGCTCCTTGCACCTAGTGCACACGTAAGATCTCTCACCAACTGGGAGAAAATCATACATGTGACACTCAATGCAAAAGACTGGAAAGCCCCCATCTCGCTGTTGGACTGCTGTCTGCATCTTTAGTTTTAAGTTTTTGTTTAGATCTTTAAGTTCTTTACTTCCTAAGGGTTGCTATGGATATTTATACTAATAAAACTGTACCTAATACATTTAATATACCTTGTTCACCTGAAGTTTAATTAATCTCAGGTCCTTAGTGTATGACTGATTTGGGTAACGAGCTACACCTGAGAACACCCCCTGTCTTTTAAGATGTGTAAGTACCTATAAAGCTATGATTATCCCAGGGGTGGGTGGGTGTGGGGAGGGAGGGAGGGAAATAACACTTATTAAAAGAGGGCTGCTACACAGTACCCTGTCCTGTGCTTGACACAATCACCATAGCCAACAAGCAGTGTTCCATCAATCTACTGTACAGAGCCCCATCAGCTTTCTCTGATGATCTCTTAGCAATAATTGACCTTGTATGCAACGCCATGAACCCTCGCACCTCAAGCTGGCTTCTAGGCGATTTCAACCTGCCAGCCCTGCAAGGCACTCAAGCCTCCACTTTCCTCGAGGCAATCAACAAATTAGGCTACAAGCAAATAGTCAACGAACCTACCCCACATGAAAGGAAACAACTTGGACCTGATATTCGCCCCACTGGCAGCCATTGACCTAACCCACAACCCCATACTGTCCGTTATCACAGTCTCCTGGTCAGACCACAAATTAATCAGATTCCAAATACCCATGCAGAACAACTGCCACATAAGCTCCAGAGGTCTAGCCGGTACCCCCAGAGCACCTCTGCGAAGATTCCGACCCTTCGACAAAGAAGCTATCTTGAGTAAAACCCTCCCGCTCCTCTCCCCGACAGCGCAGGATCTTGATGAATTGATCTCAAGTTGGGATAATAGCCTCAGCTCCATTGCTCAACTTCCACCCTCAGACAAACCCCCAAGGAAACGAGCTGCCTCACCCTGGTACTCCACGGAACTACGAACGTCACTCCTCCGCCTAAGGAAGATAGAAAGATGCTGGCATCGGTCACGCTCCACAGCTGACCTGATGGTGTATAACCTGCACCTGACGAAGCACGGTGAAGCAGTGACAGAAAAGATGAGGCAATTCCACACTGACACCCTGAAATGATCACTAAACAAACCGCATGACCTGTTCAATCTTGTCAGTAACTTAACAAAAGAACCATCCCCTATCCAACAAAGCGAGATCCAACCCCAGGAATTCGCTGATTACTTGCAATCAAAGTTATGCCCGACCAGTAAGTCCACAACGACCACCACCGCACATGAGTCACCCTATCCTACACCACTGACCACCTTCTCCACCCCCTCGAAGAAAGGCAGCGAAGACACCATCACTGCTATCAACACCACCACCGCACAAACTGACCCCTGTCCTGCCTTCTGGATAAAGTCGCTATGCAGCGAATTAGGCCGTTCATAGCCAGAATCATGGAACTGTCATTCTCAACAGGATCATTCCCACGAAGCCTCAAACACACATCTATCAGACCTCTGCTCAAAAACAACAAACTAGATCCCCAGAAGGTCGACTCATACAGGCCTATATCAAGCATACCACTACTCGCCAAGATAATTGAAAAAGAAGTCCAATGCCAAATACAGGGTCACATCGACACCGCTGCTCCGCTGGACCCCTGCCAACATGGATTCAGGGATTCACACGGTGTTGAAACACTCCTCACCACCCTCTTCAATAACATAATCACTGGAGTCAACAACATCCGCCAGGGGTTTGCCCTCATCTTTATGGATATAGCTGCTGCATTCGACTCAGTAAGCCACGAGCTCCTCCTGGTACAACTTAAGGAGAAGGGTATTCATGACGCAGCCCTAAGCTGGTGCGAATCATACCTATCTGACAGATGGCAGCACGTAAGATCCGGTGCTTCAACATCAGAACCTTTCCACCAGTGGCAGGGTGTACCGCAGAGATCCTCCCTCTCTGCCCTGATGTTCAACATATACATGCAGCCCATCTGCACCCTCATCTGATCTTTCAACGTCAACTTCCTGATATATGCCGACGATGTACTGCTCTACATGCCATTCACAACCGACCAGCCGGACCTCTCCCCACTGACAAGCTGCTTTGACGCCGTATCAAACTGGCTCCAAATACAAAACCTTCGAATACAGCACAAGAAGACAGAAGTCCTCTTCATCATGAGGAACCAAAGTTTCACCCCTCCAACCTCCTTAAAGGTCAAAGAAGCAGAACTAACTACCAAATCCACAATCCGTTACCTAGGAGTCACTCTAGACCAACGCCTGGACATGAAGGCCCACATAAGCAACACAGTAAGAGCAGTTTACCACAAGATCCGGACACTCAGGCACCTATGCTCCCTGCTGGAGCCTGACGACTTCCGGATGATCTTCCAAGCACTGGTGATCCCGCATTTCGACTACGCGAATGCAATCCTATAAGGGCTCCCACAATCCACTCTTAATCTACTCCAGCTAGCAATGAACACTGCGGCCATGAGTTCTCTACGGTGCTTCCAGAAAGGATCACATGACACCCATCCTGAGACATCTCCACTGGCTCCCCATCCATGGCAGACTCTTGTTTAAATCCCTACTTTTGACCTTCAAGGCCATCAACAGGCTCTCCTCCACCTCCCTCGTGGAGCTTATCCAGCCTACGCCCTCCAACAGATTTATTTATTTATTTTATTGTTTTTATATCCCACACTCTTAAAAATCAGCGCGGTTCACAGATAACAGTTTTGTGCAGAACAGGCTCACTATTAAGCACTTACATTGAATTGGAGGTTAAACTTGCGTTTCAACTGGGGGAACTATGTACATCTATTTACAGGTATCTACAATATAGACATGAGTTGACTATAACTTATGATTTCCTTGCTGGGTGTGTGATGGATGAGGTTGAGTTTCTGGTTGAGAGTAGTGCAAGAGAAAGAGGTGGTGTTTTAGTGCTTCAAGATCAAGAAGGTCCGCAGCAATCAACACACTGATAATCCCGAAGGAAACAACACAATGCATGCAGGCAATGACAAACAGGGCTTTTAGTTTCTACGTGCCCAGATGCTGGAATGCCCTTCCATCTAACAAACGGGCAATCTCCGACCTGGCCCAATTTAGAAAGGCATTAAAACATCACCTCTTTCTCAAACACTACTCAGATGACAGCGCACATACTGCCACCCCCCTCCATCAGGCCCACCACACAAACACACACATCACACAATAAGGCATACACACCCCCGGGAGCCAGCATCAAACACGTTTACCTGTAAATAGCACCAAGTATATATCCCTACCATGGTTGATGACGCATACCTCTAAATAGGAGCTTGCATATACCCACACCCTGTAACAATATTTATACTCTGTAAATAGTTACCCCAGCAATGTCCAAGTTTATGCTACCTTGTTCTCTGTAAATACAGTGCAGCTGCCACGCTGTATAAATCCTTTGTTGTATGTAAACCGCACTGATACTAAATAGCACGGTATAGAAGAGATGTTAAATAAATAAATAAATTTGAAAAGAAGCTTTCTGTGGAAGCAAAAAAGCAGAATAAACATTTTTTCAAGTACTTTCGTAGCAAAAAAAAAAATGTGAGAGAGTCAGTTGGACCATTAAATGATAGAGGGGTAAAAGGGGGGCTAAGGCCATAGTGGAGAGACAGCGTAGTTACTCACCTGTAACAGGTGATCGCCGGGAACAGAAGGAATTAAGTCTTCACATATGGGTATCGTCGGTACCGATGGAGCCTGCGCGGGAACGTTCCTTAGCGTCTAATATGAAAGCTTTTGGCAGCATCCCACAGCCCCTGCGTGCTGCCTTCCCGCCTTTCCAACTTTCCTTCGTCGGTTTAGTTTATAGCCGAGACAAAAGGAGAGAAGGAGAGAAAGAGAGAGAGAGAGAGAGAGAGGTGGGTGGGTTGTGAAGACTTAATTCCTGCTGTTCCCGGAGATCACCTGTTACAGGTGAGTAACTACGCTATCTCCAGGAACAAGCAGGAATGTAGTCTTCACATATGGGGACTCCCCAACTGAGAGATGCCAGGAGGATGACCCTAGCAAGCTGCGAATCTCTGGTGAGATGGGTCATTCTTCCTCCCAAGGATCTCTGGCATCGAAAACCCGGGGACGGTGGGTAGGAGTTGTACTAAGTCTGAAAGAGATGCTGTAGAACAGCCTGTCCAAACGAGGCATCCTGACGGGAGTCCTTGTCTAAACAATAATGGGCTATAAAGGTGTGTACTGAAGCCCATGTGGCTGCTCTACAGATGTCATCAATGGACACAGAATGAAGATTAGCCATGGAGGTTGCTATTGCTCTCACATTGTGAGCTGTGACGTGGCCTTCGAGAAAAAGTCCCTTACTCTCGTATGCAAAGGATATACAATTCGCAATCCATCTAGAGAGAGTTCTTTTAGCAACTGGAATTCCCAAATGACTAGAATCAAAAGCAACAAAAAGCTGAGAAGATCTGTGTTGCTTAGTTCTTTGAAGGTAAAAAGCTAAGGCTCTTTTACAATCCAAGGCATGAAGGTTCCTTTCTGCACTAGAGGCATGAGGCCTAGGAAAGAATATAGGAAGGCAAACCGATTGGTTTAAATGAAAAGGTGAAACCATCTTTGGCATGAAGTGAGGATGAGTCCTAAGAACTACCCTATCATGGTGAAATCTTGTATAAGGAGGATCAGCCACTAAGGCCTGCAACTCACTGATGCGTCTTGCAGAAGTGAGAGCAACTAGGAAGATGACTTTCCAGGAAAGAAACTTCAGGTCCGTAGTGGCTAAGGGCTCAAAGGGCAGTTTGATAAGCTGCCCGAGAACAAGATTGAGATCCAATGTCACTGGTGGCGGCTTAATGAGAAGTTTTGTTAAGAGTAGACCTCTCATAAATCTTGCTACAAGTGGATGAGAGGAAATAGGTTGTCCATCCAAAGGCTTGCAAAAAGCTCCAATGGCACTAAGATGGACCCTTACTGAATTGGTTTTAAGACCAGAATTTGATAAATGGAGGAGATACTTCAGTAGCGATTCCAGAGGCACCGAAAGGGGGTGAAGCCCCCATTAAGAACACCATACAGAGAACCTTTTCCACTTGAAGGCATATGATCACCTTGTGGAGGGTTTTCTGGAGGCCACCAGGATATAATCTGGAAGCTCTAGGCTTTCAGCAACCAGGCCCTGAGATGTAGGGCCTGGGGATTCGGGTGCAATAGCGTCCCATTCTCCTGGGAAAGAAGATCTGGAGCGTATCCCAACACTAGTGGCGTGACTTGAGAGAGACATAGAAGCAGAGGATACCACATTGCCGTGGCCAACGTGGAGCTATGAGAATCATACGTCCTCTGTCTCTCTGAAGCTTGAATAGTGTTTTGGGAATGAGGGGAATGGGTGGGAAGGCATAGAGAAAGTCCTGCCCCCAGTGGAGGAGGAAAGCATCTCTTGCCTGACAGTTTTGAGCCGGAATTCTGGAACAGAACCGGGGAAGTTTGGCATTTTGTGGACTTGCAAAGAGGTCTATATCTGGGGTTCCCCAGATTCGAAACACTCGAGCAATCTGGTTTGAGTGAAGAGACCATTCATGTGGCAGCAGTATTCGACTGAGTTTGTCTGCCCAAAGGTTTTGAATGCCTGGAAGATATACCACTAGGAGGTGGATTTGAAGCTCTCTGGCGAGGGCCCACAATTGCAAAGCTTCATTGCATAATGACAGAGAGCCCGTTCCGCCCTGCTTGTTCACATAGAACATAGCTGCTTGATTGTCGGTTTGAACCAGAACTGTCTTGTAGCTGAGCTGGGCCTGGAATATTCAAAGAGCATGGTAGATGGCTCTGAGTTCTAGGAGGTTTATGTGAAGGCAAGCCTCCTGTGGGGTCCAGAGACCCTGAGTAGAGAGATCGTGCAAGTGAGCTCCCCAACCCAACTTGGACTCATCCATTGCTAGAGTGACCTGGAAAAGAGGCTGCTGAAAAGGAGAGCCTACTAGAAGGTTTTCCAGAGATTGCCACCATTGAAGGGACGAAATGAGACTTGTGGAGTTTCTGATTTTGTCCGACAGGCGACCTGAGGCCTGTGTCCGCTGAGAGGAGAGGGTCCACTGGGCTGCTCGCATGTGAAGGCGAGCATAGGGAACTACATGGACAGTGGATGCCATATGCCCCAGAAGCTGAAGCATTTCCTGAGCAGTCAGGAAGAATTTCATAGCTGCTTGGGATGCTAGCTGCAGTATATGAAGACAGCGATGCTGTGGTAGGAAAGTCCTTGACTGTCTGGTATCTAGACAAGCCCCTATGAACTCCAGGGACTGAGAAGGGGTGAGCTGAGATTTTAGGAGGTTTATGACCAGTCCCAAGTAGCGAAGAATTTGCATCGTGTGAGAAAGAGCAAAATTGGCTTCTGGAGCTGTTGGTGCCCGAATGAGCCAGTCGTCTAGTAGGGGAAGACGAATATTCCCAGAGTTCTCAGGAATGCTGCTGTTACTATCATTTTGTGAAGACTTGGGGCAGAAGCCAGCCTGAAGGGAAGAATCCTGTATTGGAAGTGTCTTCCCTGGAAAAGGAATCAAAGGAATTTCCTGTGATCTGTATGATGAGAATATGAGTATATGCATCCTTTAGATCTAGAGAACATAGCCAATCCTGGCTCTGAAGGTATGGCAAGAGTGTTCCAAGGGAAATCATTTTGAATTTTTCTCGGAACAGATATTTGTTTAATTCTCTGAGGTCCAGAATAGGCCTGTGTCCCCCTGTTTTCTTGGGAATGAGAAAATAGGGGGAGTAAAACCCCACACCCTGTTGGGGTATGGGTACTTCTTCTATTGCTCCTTGAGCAAGATGTGATGTGACCTCCTGACCCAAGAGATTGGTGACAGGAATCTGAGGATTGAGCTGCTTTATGATTATAGGAGGGGGCAGGCTGTGGAAGTGGAGTCTGTACCCCTCTCGTACAATGGACAAAATCCAGTTTTCTGATGTTATTTGTTGCCATCTGCTGGCAAAATGGCATAACCTTCCTGGAATGGCGAGGGGTTCTGGACATTTCAGGGGCAGAAAGACTAAGTTCTCTAGGAAGGAGTCAAAGCCCCTGAGGAGGCTGAACTTGTGGAGCCGATTGAGTTCTTGGAACTTGTGGCTTCCTCTGCTGTCTGTTCTGTTGTTGCCCCTTTTGGGGAACATGAACTGGACAGTGAGTATGATGGGTATAGGATGGGTAAAACTTCTTTTTCTTACTGAAAAGGGTTTTTTTGGCTGACTTTTTCTTTGCTGGGTTGGCTGTAGACTTAGTCTATTCAAGGTAGTATTTTCAGATTCAAGCTGATTTGCCTTGTCCTGCCAATCCTTGCCAAAGAGATTTTCTCCTGTGCAAGGAATATTTCCCAGTTTCTCTTGTACCGATTGTTCTAAGTCTGATGCCTGGAGCCAGGCAATACGATGTGCACCAATTGAAATAGCAGAAGTTCTGCTAATATATTCAAAGCAATCGAAGGATGCACGGTTCACAAATTTAGAGACATCCTGGGCATGTTTGACCAGAGTAAGAAAATCCCCTCTTTTGTTCTCAGGAAGAAAAGGGCTCATAAGCTGTACGGGGCTTGTTTACAAAGCTGCGGTAGCAGTTTCCGATCGTTATGGAAACCGCTACCGCGGCTTTGTAAACAAGCCCCTTAGTCTCCTGTAACTTCCTTGAGGAACACTCCCATAATGATCGGAAACCGCTACCGCAGCTTTGTAAACAAGCCCCTTAGTCTCCTGTAACTTCCTTGAGGAACACTCCCATATAGAGAATGTAAGAGCTGATCCTGGCTGCCAACATGGAGGATAGGAAGCATCGACGCTCAAAGGCATCGAGAGTCCTCGACTCCCAGCCCGGAGGATTAGAGGAATGCATCTTAGCACTCTTAATCCTACGTATTGCCGATTCCACTACCATTGAATGGTGTGGTAACTGAGTCTTTTGAAAATCAGGACAGCTTGGAAGTCGGTACATAGTATCAAGTTGTCGGGAGTGTGGAGACACCGCTAAAGGGGTTTCCTACATTCTGAGCATAACATCCTGCAAGATCCTATGAATGGGCAGGGTATCTGCCTCTTTAGGAGCTTTAGGGTGTATTGAAGAATTTCCAATTCTTCTGCGATGGGTTCTTTCTCTGGCGTCACCGTGATTGCAAGACCTCGAGCTACATCACGTATGAAATCCTGGAAGGACATGTCTAATGGAGGAGACATTCTGCGTTGAGGAGACGGAGATGGATCCTCCGGAAGGTTTGCTCTGGTACCGGCAGAGACATCAGAATCATCGTAATCGTAAGATTCGAAATATCTCGGTGACCGGTGTTTGTGCAACGCTCGGTACCGGTACCGCTTGAAGTCGGTATCGGGGTGTCTCGGTACCGGCCCTTTGATGTCAGAGATAGACTCGAGGCTCGGCATGGGCAGAAGCATGCCTGCCGAGGCAGGTGTACTCGGTACTGGCACCGATGTCAGTACCGATACCTGTGGAACCGTCTATAGAGGTCTTAGTGGTACCGAAGCTGCTAAGAGAGCCGCTAGACTGCATTCAATAGCGAGGAATCTCCGATGCCTGGGTGTTGGTACCGGTGGAAGCGGCTACGACCCCAGAGCATGGCACCAGTAGTTCTGTAGAGGTTGAAGCCTCTGGAACATTCTGGAGTCCCGTTAATGCTTTGGAGACCGATGTCTCCCGCCGGGACTGTTTTGCAGGTGAACTTTCTTCGAGGGCAACACCAATGGCATCTCAATGCTTGGAAGGAGATCTACCCTTTGAGGACCGGCCAGTCTTAAAAGACTTAGGTTTAGTTACCTGAGATCCATGGGAGGAAGATGAAGCCCTGGAAGCCGTCGATGCAATGGACATTGTGTCAGCGGCAAAAAGGGTACCGAGTTTTGCAGCTCTATTCTGCAGGCCCCTTTTGGTCATCTTTCTGCAGGAGAGACACTCCGATAGAGAATGGTCAGGACCTAAACATTTAAGACACCATTCATGGGTGTCAGTGACGGATATGGTACCGCCACATTTAGAACAGTTTTTAAAACCACTAGCTGGTTTTTCCATGTCTGAGGAAAAATGGGCCTAGTGCCCAAAATGGCACCTAACCCCGAGAGGGGAAAGAAAGGCTCCTAAAGAAAAGAATTTAGAAGCTAGTTTGTTTGGGTTTTTTAAAAGAAAGAAAAGAGAACTGGCGGTACCGGTAGGCGTCGAGTGAAGGCAGACACAACTACAAAAAACCAAAATAAGAAGAATAGTTTTTCTGCGGTGACAGGGATACGTCCTGTCGGCTCCACGGAAAACGAACAACTGACGAAGGAGAGTTGGAAAGGCGGGAAGGCAGCACGCAGGCGCTGTGGAATGCTCCCAAAAGCTTTCCTATTGGACACTGTGGAGTGTTCCCACGCAGGCTTTGTAGGTACCGACAATACCCATATTTGAAGACTACATTCCTGCCTGTTCCTGGAGATCAGGTATTCTCTGGGGATAGCAGGAATCAGTCCTCACATATGAGTGATGTCGGTGCACTGGGGGAGCCTGGAAGGGCTGGCCGGCTCTGAGGTTGAGGGGTTCCTGCCACCAAGCGAGGGATGTCGCCAGGGATGGCGTGACCAGGATGTGGTCCTCTAGATGGCTGGAAGCTTGTGTCCACTGGGCGGAGGCAGGCAAACAGAGTGACATGGTCAGTGGAAATCATGTGCCCCAAGAGGCGGAACATCTATCTGGGCGTCACCATTGAGCTGCCTTATATGGCTTGGGCCAGGGTGGATAGGCACTATGCATGATCAAGAGGCAGAAAGGCCCTTGCTTGAGTGGAATCCAGTAAGGCACCGATGAAGTGCTGGGTGGGACATAGGTGAGGCTTCGGGAAGTTCACCACAAAGCCCAGGTGCTGGAGTAGTCCTACGGTGCGCTGCGCTGCATTGCATACTTCCACATGCATGCTGGCTCGTATGAGCCAGTCGTCCAGGTAGGGTAAGATGAACACCCCCCGGATTCTGAGGCGAGCAGCCATGACTGCCAAGCATTTGGTGAATACCCTGGGAGCCAAGGCGAGGCCAAAACGGAGTACCCGACGACGAATCAGAGGAACTGATGGTGCCTTGGATGGATCAGGATGTAGGTTTGGGTGTCTTTGCATAGACAATATCCCTGCAGGAGATAAGGCAGCAAGATTCCAAGGGATAAAATTTTGAACTTTTCCTTGACCAGGAAGCGGTTGAGGTCCCATAGATCCAGCATGGGCCGGAAGCACCCAGTCTTCTTGGGGACAAGGAAGTAGTGGGAGTAGAATCCCCTGCCTAGGAGAGATTTGGGAACGGGCTCTACCGCTTGATCCCCGAGCAAAACCTCAAGCTCCTTTTGCAGAAGCTCCTATGCAAGGAGTCCATAGATAATTCCCCAGGGAAGAAGAGAGGAGGCAGCTGGGTAAAGTGGAGGCGATAACTGTCCCTGACAACCTGTAACACCCAGGCGTCCATGGTGATGCTTGGCCACTGGTGTGCAAAGTGGACCAGCCATCCTCCCATGAACCTTGGGCCTCATACCTCCTGGGAGAGGGAAGTTATGTCAAGGATTCAAAAGTTCCCCCCAGGCTGCAGCTGGGGTATTGTTTGGGCTTTGTGGGCTTTTGGCTTACGGGGGCTATGCCCCTAGCCCTTGGCCTGCTGCCCCTGTGGGGGAGCATGATAGACCTGAAACTTGGGAAAGTTTCCGTAAGCCTCCTTGGTCTTCAGGTGAAAGGGCTTTCTTCCCGAAGTCTTCCTATGGGAAGGTTCAGACACTTTCTTGAATAGCCTGGTTCTGGTCATGAATTCCTTCTCCAGCTCATCCGCCTTCTCTGTCATGGGCTTGCCAAAGAGATTCTCCCCCTGGCCAGGGACATTGGCTAACTTGTACTGAATCCACTGCTCCATGTCGGAGGACTGTAGCCAGGCAAGGCTTCAGGAACTAATGCCCACTGCAGCTACCGGAGCCACCGACTCAAAGCCGTTGAAGGTTGCCCGAGTTTGAAACTTGAAGCACTCCTTGACCGATTACACCAGGGTTCTGAAGTGCTCAAGAGGTTCGCCTGCTAACCCAGCTGAGAACCCAGTGAGCTCCTTCACCAGGTCTCTGAGGTATATGCCCATGTACAGCTGGTATACCTGGATCTGGGCTGTGAGCATGGAGCTCTGGAAACCATCTCCAACCATCTCTCCCTCCTGGGAGGCACCGAGGAGTGTGTCTTCTGGCTCTTAATGCGACGTATATCTGACTCCACAACCATGGAGTTATGTGGCAATTGTGTTTTCAGGAAGCCAGGGCTCCAGCCAACTCGATACTGCGAATTGAGTTGACTGTTCATAACTGGCACCATCACCGGGGTCTCCCACTTCCTGAACAGCAGCCGTTCAAGGATGGGGGCATGGGCACCGTCAGTGCCTCCCGAGGAGGCGCCTTGTATTGGAGGATCTCGAGATCCTCAGTACGCAGTTCGTCCTCCGGCACCGCCACGAAGGCAAGTGCCTGGTTCATCTCCCAGACAAACTCCAGGAAAGCTAGGTTCTCTGGAGGTGACCACTGCTGATGGTGTGGTGAAGATGGGTCAGAAGGGATGTCCCAATGGAGGATGGTGTCGGGAGACTCCTCATCTGTTTCCCAGGCCGACTCGGAGCTGGAGGAGTTGACTAGTGCTCAGTGGTCATCAGACCAACTCGACGTTGACATCGACGACACCAGAAGTCATGGCTCCAGTGTGGCCACGCCTGATGTGCTGGTCCTTGACTCAGAAGCTGACGGAGTCAATACCGAGCAGGCCAGTCTCTCAAGAATGGGAGGGGCATCCTATGGTAAGGTCCTAGATGAGGATGGTCCTGTCACAGGCGCCAACGACCCTAAGTGACCTGGAATTTGTTTTATTTATTTAACAGCTTTTATATACCGTCTTTCCATAATCCAAGACGGTTTACAAGAAACAAAACATAGCAGTGTAACACAGCTGCTTTACATGGAACAGTAAATTTTGAACAAGGAACTGCGTAGTTTAAACCATGAATTATTTACATATATACATGTTGAGAGGCAGGGATAAGGAGAAGTGGGTGGAGGGGGAATGGGGGAGATAAAGGGGGAGGGGTAAGTAGTGGTAGCAGAGTGGTTGGGAGTCTTAAGAGGGCAGAGAGAAGTGTTCTTGGAAGAGGAAGGTTTTGAGTTTCTTTCGGAATTCAGAGTGATCCAGATAAGTACGAAGTTCGGATGGAAGGGCATTCCATAAGGAGGGGGCAGAAAGGGAGAAGGCCCTATTACAGGTGGATTGCTTGCTTTTTTTCTTTGCTGCTGGTATGTTTAGGATGTTGACAGTATTAGGTCGACGTGATCTGGTGTTCTTGGTTTTGGATAGGAGTGAGGATAAGCAGGGGGCTGATTCGTTGTGGATAATTTTGTTTATGAGTGTGATGGTTTTAAATTTTATTCTAGACAGTATGGGGAGCCAATTGAGGTCATAGAGGATTGGGGTGATGCGGGACCATCTGGAGTTATTTGTGATTAAGCGTGCTATTGTGTTCTGTGCCATTTGAAAGGAGCGGATACTGTGCTTAGGGAGACCTTGGTAGATGAGGTTACAGTAGTCAAGGGTAGGGGTGGTAAGTGCTTGGCAGATAGTGCGGAAGGAGTCTAGTGGAGAAATTGGGCCCTGCTGAGCCTCAATGAAGGCTGTGAAGCTGCACTCCATAGCTAGCATCCTGGCCTTGATGCCCAATGGTTCTGCCGAGGCGGGAGCTGTTTCCGACGATGCCAAGCCCCGTGTCAGGTCCCTGGCAGGGGAGTCCCTAATGGTAATGGTGTCAGGGGAACTGATGCGATCCACTGACTTCGTCGATGATGCCTCCCTCTGGGGTTGCTTGGAGGGGTGCTCCTGGTCCTCATCACCAGTGTCGAGTTGAGGGCTCTGCGCCCAGATCCTGGAGGTCTCACCCCCCAGGCCAGGGTCAAACCTTGACTCTGGCTTCGATGATGTCTTGGATGCTCAGGGAAGGTCCTCTGAGGATGCACACCAGCCACGCTCGTTCAAGTAGTTTTGAAGCAAAGGGGAGGAGAGAGATAGGTCGATAACTGGAAGGACAGGTAGGGTTTAATAAAGGCTTTTTGAGGAGAGGTGTAACTAGAATATGTTTGAAAGCCACAGGAACAGTTGCAATGGAAAGCAATAGAATAAGGACATGACACATAGAAGGAATAACAGCGGAAGAGACAGAACTTAGTTCCTTCACCAGGTCTCTTAGGTACATGCCCATGTACATCTGGTATGCCTGGATCCGACAATTCAGCATAGAACCCTGGAAGCACTTCCTGCCGAGAGCATCCAAGTTGCGGACCTCCCTGCCAGGAGGCACCAAGGAGTGCGTCTTCTGGCTCTTCAGCCTGCACATGACCGATTCCACAACCATGGAGTTGTGAGGCAGTTGTGACTTTTGAAACCCAGGGCTCCGGCGGACTTGGTACATCGAATTGAGATGCTTGCTAATCACCGACGCTGATGCCGGTGTCTCCCACATGCGGAGCAGTAGCCGTTCCAGGATCGGAGGCATGGGTACAGTAAGGACCTCCTGAGGGGGGGCCTCATACTAGAGGATCTCGAGCTCGTCAGCTCGAGGATCCTCCTCGGACTCCGTGGGGAATGCCAAAGCCTTGGACGTGTCCCACACAAAGTCCAAGAACCTCATGTCCTCCCGAAGGGACATTCTCTGAGGCTCGGATACCGAGGAATTCAAAGGGACATCCCTATGTCGGTAGGTATCCAGGGACTCCTCGTCCTTGGTTTCCCATGCTGATGCTTCCGAGGAGGAATTGAGGGGTTCATCAGGTCTCGAGGGTCCCGGCACAGACTGCCCCGATGCCGGTAGGCTCGGCAGTGATGACCTCGATCCCGAACGGGAGGCCGAGTGAGACCTCGGCTGAGGATCAACTGAGGTCCCGGTGGTTGGGGTGGAGGAACCGGACAGGATGGCTATCAGCACCTGCTGCTGCTCCATGAAGGCAGTGAAACTGCGCTCCAAGGCCACCATTCTGAACTCAAGTCCAGAAGGCTCCACAGCCATCGGCTCGGGCCCCGACGCCGGTTCCCCCAGAGGGGAGTCCTCGACGAGGACAGTTGGTACTTGCCTCGGCTGATCTGTCTCCCGATGAGGAACCTTTGCTGGGTGCTCCTTCTCCGAAGATCTGGGACAGTGCTCAGGGCTCCGCGACAGGCCCCGGGAGGAGCCGAGACGCTCGGAACCATCCAGAGACACCGCCTTTAAGGATTTCTTCTTCCTCTTGTGATCCCTTGAGGGGGACCCCCTTTCCGAGGAACCTCAATGCTGCTCGGGCTCGGAATGTTTCCCCCGAGATGTGGAGACCTCAGATGAGGTCCGGGCTCTCGGAAGCACAGGGGACTCAGAAAAAAATCCTATCATGCTGCTGCTGGCGGCTCTTCGGGGCTTTGGAAGACATTTTCCTACACGGACCACAGACCGTTAGGTCGTGGCCAGGCCCGAGGCACCGGGTTCAGCAGTCTTGCGTATCGGTGAGGGACATAAGTTTCATGTACCGATTGCATTTTTTAAACCCGCTGGTAGCCATCGGAGGAAAAAGGGCCCCTGTAAGGTCAAAGACCCGGGCTGCCAGTGAAAAGAAAAAGGCGTGAACGCCGCAAGTCAAAACTGACAAAAAACGAAAAAGAGAGACGGACTCGATACCGGCGTACCGAGCCAAAGGTTTGAAGAGGTACTGGCGTCGACCAGTCGAAGGAAATAAGAAAATATCAACTTTTTTTCGGGGACACTGTGGACTACGTCTGAAGGGCTCTGCAGAAAAAAGTAGACTGAGCAAGATGGCACCCTTGGGCGGGAAGGGGACCGCGCATGCATGATGGCAATTCCCAAAGGCTTTCTCTGAAAGCTGGGGATTTACTGCACACGAGGGCTCCGTCAGCGCCGACATCACCCATATGTGAGGACTGACTTCCTGCTTGTTCCCGGAGAATAGACATGTCTCATATTTGGACAAGCACATTGTTGCCAACATAGTCCAAAGTCTGTCGAGTGTATCATGGGTTTTTGTTCATTCCACCTTGCTGCTCCATATGCCTGGAACAAACTACCTGAGTCAGTATGTCAAGCTCCTTCTTTAGCCCTTCTCTTCGAGGCTGCTTTTGGATCCTGATGTCCCTCACTTTCTTGTTCACCACTTGTGCATATCTTACCATACTCTGGTTCCCAGTTTTGTGATGTTCTTCATTTTGACTATGATTATAGTAAGGACTGTCTCTTACATCTATATGTATAGTGCTGTGTACACCTTGTAGCTGTATACAAATGATAAATAGTAGTAGTAGGGTCACTGGCCTCCTCTTATCGGAGTGACTAGATGAACTCCAAACCCAATCTTTCAGCAAAAAATTATCTGAGGAGTTGCCACATGTCACTATCCTGGCGAAGAAGGAAAATCTAGCGAAATACAACTGGATGATGTGTCGAGATAAACTTAAAGAAGCATGGAAAAGGTCAGATCGTGGAGCTTCATGCACTTCCCTAAATTCCTTCAATATCTTTGGATGAATCCCTTCCAGTCCCATTGCTTTTGTCTAATTTTAGTTTAGCTAGCTCATCATGAACACAGTCTTCTGAAAATCGTTCAAGGTCTACCTCACTTCCATTCCTATTTCTGTTTGTTTTCTGAAGTCCCATTCCCAGCCCTACATCTGTGAACATACAACAGAAATATTTATTTTATTATTTATTTATTTACATTCTCTTATATACCGCGCTATTCAGCATCAGTGCGGTTTACATTGAACAAACTGAAATTACATTGAACAGGGCATTATAACTTGGAGATAACTATTTTACAGGGAACATGGGCTATGGAGGGTTAAGTGGCTTGCCCAAGACCACGAGGAGCACCTGTGGGACTAGAAACCCCAGTCCTTCCGGCCCAAGGTTGCTGTCCTCTAGTGGGATTGTTAAGCAATTCAGATTTATCCTCATCCGCCTCTACATATTCCTCCCTTCACCCTTGACTGACAAAGTCAAATTTCTCTTGCTAGTAACATACCTAAAAAAAGTCCTGTTCCTATATTTTTACTGTTTTGTCTACTTTTTCTTCCTTTAGTATTTTTGCTTACCTCACTACTTTAACAGCTTCTCCAGTTATTGCTGTTTATCTTCCTCTTTCTGTAAACTCTTATGGTTTATGAAAGCTAACCTCTTTTTCCTTACCTTTTCAGCTACTTTTTTTGAAAACCACAACAATTTCCTTTTCTTTTACTTTTATTTACTTTCTTTAAAAAAAGGTTTGTTGCCCTTAAATATTCTTCTTTCAGTTTTGCTCACCGTTATTCTACTTCCCCCAGACGTTCCCATCTATCCAACAACTCCTTGATGTATTCCCCCATCTTGACAAAGTAAAGTCTGGGACCTGTGGTGTTGAATAAACCATCTCCTATTACTGAAACACACCATCCAGTGAATACTGGATGTCAGATGGTCACACACTACAACATCAGGAACACTCTCCCCAATTGTAAGCAACAAGTCCAGTATCCCTTACTTCCATGTGGGTTCTATTATCAGTTGCTGGAGCAGCTATCCCTGTAGAAAATCAAGGATCTCCCTATTTCCAGATGAAACCACAGCTAGGATATCACTATCAACATCTGGCAAATTGAAATCTCCTACTAACACTTCACTTTCATAATAATGACTTCAATTAAATCTCTATCTATTTTGTCTGGCTGGGAGGGAAGTCTGTATTTAACTACAGTGTAAATAGATTTTCCATTCCCTTTTTTCCAGACTAACCCTTCCCCTGTAAGCCTGGCACATAGCGCCACCCCTCCCTTTCTTCTTACTTTGACTAGATTATAGCCTGGTAAACTGCATCCCAGTCATTGTTTTCTGGGACCATGTCTCCATGACTCAACTATATTCGTTAACCTCTTCCATTACACAGTTCTCTAGATGCTGCCCTTTATTACTTTTTCAATACTATTGTTTAATGTTTCACTTACCTAAGGGCTTTTACCTACCTGGAGGCTTTGTTCACCCATTCCCAATGATCCTTCTTTAAGGCCCACCTCAGTAGGTTACCCAATCTGTTGTAGAAGACACGTCTCACCTTCTTCAATAGATGGACACCATCTCTGCTCAGCAGCCGTTGGAAAATCATGCCTTTGTCCAGGATGCCAAAATTCTTTGATGGCACCATCCACACAGCCATGCATGCATCTCCATAATGTAAGCCTCTCTGCCTTGGCCCTGACCCTTGACAGAGGATTAAAGAGAACACCACCTATGAACCTAACTGCTTCACCTTCTCTCCCATAGCCACAAAGTCACTTTTTATATGCTCAGGTGGGAACCTAGCAGTATTATTTGTGCCAACATAGATGAGTAGCAAAAGATAATAGTCAGTAGACTTGAGGAATCTTGGCAAACTCTCCATAACATCTTGAATCTTGACACCAGACAGACAGCACACCTCCCTTGATATCATGTCTGGAAGACAGATGGATGCCTCTATACTCCTCAAAAGAGAATTGCCAATCACCACTACCCTTTGCTTCCTAGTGGTTGCTAATCCTACATTAGGAATTTTGAGCTCTGGTACCTCCTGTTTCTCTTCCACTTCCAGGGCTGCATGCTGGTTCCTCATTCTAGGGAATGTGGGGTGGGGGGTGTCTATTCTTCAGACTCCCATGATCTGTGTTCAGTTGTCATCCTTTCATATAGTATCATCTTCCCTTCTGCTGGAGATATGAGATGCCTCTAGAAGCATTTCATTAATGTACCTCTCATTGTTGCAGTACTTCTTATCCTTGTCACCTCTTCTCTCAGCTCACCCACTTATTTTCTGAGGGATTAAACCTGCCAATATCTTGCACAAGGAACCAGTTCCACTCCCTTCATCTGGCTCTCTATCTAGACAGATACAGAAATGGTAATGGAGGTAACAGCTTTGGCACCATGATCTTTCCCAGCCATACTTCTGCTGTTGGAGCTTTGGTATCTGTTGGAAAAAATGAGAAAAAAAGACCTACTAACATCCCTATCCTGTTCTCAGCTATCCTGTCAGTAAAAACTAGACTTTTATAAAGTGAAAATTAATATCTCTGTTCAGATTCTCTGTGTGAGGTCCTACTTGTTTGCTCACCTAAGGAAACTAAGAGGGAAAAAGAAATGACTGACTTGCAAAAACATGGAGTAGCAATAATAAAAATAATTTCTGAGATGATAACTGACATGCACAGTTAAGCTAAAACCTTTAGTTGTAGAAAAGCTAGGTGAGAGCTTTCCCATGTGGGCTCCGCCCAGAGCTTTACCCAGTTGTAAGAACATTCCATACTGTTTGTCCTCTGAGAATAGCTTATGTCATGCATATTCACTGTGAATATTCTAAAAATCCTGCTTACTGTGAGGTTAATAGGATGGACTTGGGATCAAGTGAATTATACTATTGCTATCAGCCATTGTATGGGCATGATTTTTAAACCGCCTTTCAACGGGTCAAAACGGTTTACAATAAACAATTCAAAACTGATTTACAGAGATTGATTAACTATATACAGTTGTAAGGAATGCATAACAACGAACAGTTGAACGTGTCTTACAAGGCCGTTTAACTATGCACAATGGATTTTGAGCTCTTTGCTATGTATAGGTTGATTACAACCAAATGGTTGGGGAAGGGAGTGTGGGTTCAAAATGAGGATAGTAGAGTTGTAGGTTGGTTATGTTACATCAGGGAGTGCTCATTGAAAAAAATGAAGTTACTTGCCTGTAGTAGGTGGTCTGACTCTGTGGACAGCAGGATAAGTCCTCACACATGGGTGATATCACCCACAGAGCCTGAGCACAGGAGAAGCTTCCCAGCTATCTTCCAGAACCTTATGGAAGTATTCCATTACATGTGTACCATTTTCTGCCTACTGCCATTGTGCGGGACTGCCTCAGTCTCAAATACTAGCTGAATGTAGAATACAACTCCAAGGGGAAATGGGAAATCCCCACGGGCAGATGGAGTCTTTTCCACAATCATGGCAGCCTTCCTCTCCTGCCCATGGGGATCTGATCTCCCACAGGCAGATAGGAGTCTCCTGCAATTACAGCCATTCCCTTCTCTTCTGCCTATGGAAGACAGGATCCCCGTGGGCAGAACAGGAGGAGAAGCCTCAGGGGCTAGGAGGCAGAGTTAGGGCAGAGCTGGGTGCAGAGTCAAGTCAGAGCTTGGCCTCCCCCCAGTCCTAGAGACGTTCTGCAGCCCCTGTCTGTAAGACTTTTCTCCCAAAAGACTCCAAGATCTGAGCCTCTCTCCCTGGGAGCACTTGGAACTTTTGACTCTTTTGAGAGCAGATTCGGCTATTATCGAGTGTTGACAGGCTGAAGAGAGAGGGGTGTCTCCAAGATCTTTATCTGAACATCCTTTAGGATTCTATGAACCGGCACTATCACAACTTCCTTAGAGGGATCCTGGAATTGGAGGATGTCCCATGCTTCGGTCCTTAGCTCTTTCTTCATCTCCAACTTAGATGGAATGAACTTAGCCATTTCCCTGACAAAATCGATTAACCGCAGCTCCTCTGGAGGTGATCGTCTTCTCTCATTAGGAGAGGGGTCTGAGAATAAGCCTCCCAGTCATACTCTAACTCCCAGGAGTGTTCTAAATGTGACCCAGAATAATACTCAAACAAGGTATATGTCACTGCCTGGCTCAACCTCTGCCCTTCTGGGGTCCGAATCTGTGGCCAGAATGTCAATGCACCGATGGTCTCAAATGTCTCAGTGAATGGTCACCCTGAGTGCACTGGAGATAGAAATCAGCCAGGCAATCCCCAGAGTCAAAACCCTTTGTTGCCTCAATGATGATGAGTCTCCTGCAAGCAAAGCAAGGATTGACTCAATGTCTCAATGCATCGGCACCAATGCAATCAAAGCAGCTACAAAGAAAGCCTCCTTCCTCTCCTCTAAACATGAGATTCTTATTGAGGGCTGCCATCAACAAAGATGGTGGTGCAATAGTAGGGATTGTCACCATCTCCTGAGTTCAATGAGAAGAATAACAGCTGATCCTGGACTCTAGAAAGCTGGTGGGGCTCTTCCAGTACTCTGTGCATATCAGATCTCCCGACACCTTCATGCTCACAGCATCGCGCTCCAATGAGCTGCCTTCACCAATGAACGGCAGCCTCTGTTTGATGTTTGACATCGCAGGTCCTCATTGTAAATGAAGTCAAGTATGAATTATTCCTCTTTTTCCTGATGGACTCAATCAATGCTCAGTACTGAGTGGGATCGGTATCCTTTTGATGTCAATGTATCCCCAGTGGTACCGTGGAGACCGATGTCGATAGACTGAAATTCTCTGCTCTCAAAATTCTTTTGTGCTGTTTTACATGACCCTTGAGACCTCTTTGTCATCTGTAAATGCAAACGACAACAAGAGGATTCAATGTTAGGGCCCAAACATTGCAAGCAGCAGTTATGAATATCAATTCTGGATATGGTCTTACCACACCTGGCGCAACCTTAAAACCCACTGGATTGTTTTTATGACATATTGTCCAGAAAGATATTTGCCACAAAATCAAGTGACTCCACCATGAAAAATTTAACCCCGCTGCGGTGCCTGAGGTATAAATGTAGCCTATAGTGGTGACACTACAAAAATAAAGGAAACTTCCTACCAGCCAAAAAACTCTAGGTAGAGGCACTCACTACCAGGGAAGAAAAAAGAAGCATCAACATTGGCAGGGAAAAATAACAGCAAAATCCAGCTTTACCTCTACATGGTGGTGGCAGGTGGGAACAGGGGCGGCTCAAGGCATATGCTGCCTGAGGCGAAGAATGAGATGGCGCCCCCCCCACCTTAAAGGGGGCGGGGCTTTTTCAGAAATCCAATCAGAGACTGAACCAAATCAAAAAGCAGATTAGATTATATGGAGGAAAGGCAAGATGTTTGCACACAGGGCCGGATCGAGCTGCCATCGCGCCCTGTGTGACTTGCAGCTCGGGCGCACGCCCCCCTCTCTCCCCCATACCTCCGTCCAGTGCTGCCTGCTCTTTCCCTGCTGCTGCCCTCTGTTTTTTTCACGGTAGCGCTGGCAGCAGGGAAAAAGCAGGCAGCGCTGGACGGAGGTATGGGGAGGAGGAGGGGGGTATGCGCCCGATCTGAAAGGCGCTGGCATTTTAAGCAGATCTGTCCCTCCCTGCTCTGACATCGCATCGGAGGAGGGAGGGTCCAGACCTGATTAAAGTGCTGCGAAAAGGCTTGGGGGCACATTTTGGCTGCCTGCTATTGTCCTGCCAGTGACGGCAGGGCAACAGCAGACAGCCGAAATGCGCCCCCCCAAGCCTTTGCGCCCTGTACGGCTGCACTGCTTGCACAGGGCTAGGTATGGTCCTGTTTGCAAAGACAGAAAGAACCAACGGCACAGTTTATAAAACTAAATTATAACTCATTTTTATTTTGTTGTTATAAACTGCGTTATGGCACTTGCTTTTTCTTTTTCAACATATATTTTGCATCCACAGTAGGTGCAGAGCAGAACCAGGACATTCACCCACAGAACTCAATATTAAAAAAAAAAATCTGATTCTGATCATCTCACTAACAACAACCACCACTATTCTCCAGTACCAGGCATATTGTGAACTAATAAAAAACCCTACAACAAAGAGCAAACCTACCATACCATATCAGCACAAACTTCCAAAAGTCATATAAGGAGCCCATCCAAAAAAAGTGTCACTGTAAATACTACAGTGGGCCCTGGAACATCCATACACCTATTTGAAAACCTGAACAAGTCAAATTACTACAGTACAGTATAGATCTTTATGTACAAACGCCATGTTAACAGAACACCTGACCTCAGTCACACACTCACAACATCGACCCTCACCAAGTATAAAAGAAGTAACCACAATCTAAAGTAAAAATAAAAATATGAAGACAAAATTTAAACTGAAACACCAAGAAGCCAGAGTCCATATGCAGTCAACATCAGATAAAGAGATGCAGTTCCCCAATACTGTGTAAAATAAAAAAACAGCACAAAGTCGAATCACTAAAATTAAATAAAATTATTTTTTCTACCTTAGTTGTTGACCATTTTATTCTCTGATCATGCTGATCCCGATCTGAGGCTTCTGCTTTCCCGTCTTCTCTTAGCTCTCTTTCTGTGGTCTATGGTCCATGGTCCATCTGCCATTTCTTATCTCTTCTTTTGTTTTCTTCACTTCCTTCCATCACCCCATTTCCAGTTCCAGTAACCCTCCCCAGTATCATCCCCCTTTCCAGTCCTCCCCTCCCAGTACTTTCCAATGTCAACCACCTTGCATTCCCACGACTGCCACTGGTGTCCATTCCCTTCCAGTCCCCCTCCTTCCCCACTGTCCAGCCCCTTCTAGTCCAAATACCATCCCAGGTATCAGCTCAGATCCACTCTCAATGCCACCCCCGTCAGCTACCTTCCATCCTCCTACCCCCTCCTGTTTCCCATCAGCGCCACGGGCTCAGCTTTAACAGAGCCGTGCGAAAGGGAAACATTCTCTCTTCGCATGGCTCTGCAGAGCTGAGCTGGCGCAGAGGGGAAATGGGCACGGCTCTCCGGGGAAGCGGCAGCACGACTGCGGGGCACTTCATTCTGCTGCTGCCGCCGCTGCAGCAGTAGCTACTTCTTTAGCCCGAGGGGTTATTTTTTTATTTTTATTTTGAAGGCCGAGTGAGGCCTACTTTTTGGGGGCAATTTTGCCGCCCCCAAAAAGTTGCCGTCTGAGGCTACTGCCTCACTCTGCATCATTATAGAGCCGCTCCTGGGTGGGAAGTAGCAAGTATGCATGGTAGAGTGCCTCCAAAAGATTCTGGAAGGTAGCTGAGAAGCTGCTCCCGTGCTTGGGCTCCATACTTGTCTATGGGAATCTCTAAAAATATTATTCAGGACACAAATAAATTTAAGACACTTATATTAAAAAGAGACTTTGCTCTACAGCAATAGAGCGTCACAGAACACCTTCCTCCAGAGATACTTACTCTCACAGTGAGCAATAGGAAGATCTTCTCTAGTGTTGATGCTGGACAGCGGCAAGAATTGATCATTACTGGCAGATATTTGGTTGACATTAACAGTCTGCAACATTCGCTGTCTAGTCCTTCGTGCTGTTTTACGCTCACGATTCAATAGGGCATCATCCATGAGTAATACAAGGACTTGTCTGGATTTTTCACGAACATGAAAACCTGCTCAAGAGAAAGGATATGCTGGGATTCTTAATGTTTTACATAGACCTGGCTGGTAACCAAACAAGTTTTTAAATACATTCACAAAGTGGGCAATTCTATGTAGTTTGCATTGTTGCAATGTATACATTTACTTTTGCATAGCTTCCCTTTGAAAATTTCCTACAAGATATGTGCCTACATATGCACCTGTTATTTCTGCAGATCACAAAATACTTTGGACACATAACATAATCCACAGCACGCAGTAGATTCAACCGCCTACTAGATAATCATAGCATATGGACCACATGCACACAATATAAGAATGAAATGTAAATAGTTTGTACAACATAATATAATCTTACCCTCCACCTGCTCCCCCCCCCCCCACCATTGACCCACATGTTGTTATGTATGATCAGAAGTTATACTGTGAACCACTTTTATTGAAGGACAAGGTGGTATACAATCTGATTAAATAAATAAATCCAGGTAACTAATATGCATATATTTGAACATCAAAATGTACACCCCTCCCCGTCCACAATAAAGATCCCTTTTTTTAATCAGAGTAAAGCAAAGTTGCTTACCCGTAACATGTGTTTTCCAAGGACAGCAGGATGTTAGTTCTCACTGATGAGTGACATCACTGATGGAGCCCAATATAGTAAAGAGTAACTAGCTCTTGATGTTTGCAGGGCTTCTTGCACTGGTCTTGTCAAGTGTAGCTGCTTCAGTTCTATGTCAAGCTAACAGTAGCTGGAATGTCAGAAAAGCGAACTCCTAAGGGACGCAGGAGGGTATTATAAGGACATTTCCTGCTGTCTTCAGAGAAAGCACAGTTACTTACCTGTAACAGGTGATCTCTGGGAACAGCAGGAATAAGTCTTCACATATGGGTATCGTCGGTACCGACGGAGCCTGCGCGGGAACGCTCCCCAGCGTCCAAAAGGAAAGCTTTTGGGAGCATCCCACAGCGCCTGCGTGCTGCCTTCCTGCCTTTCCTAACCGCCTCTCTCCAGTTCGAGTTTTAAAGCTGAGACAAAAGAGAGAGAGGAAAGGAAAGATAGATAGAGAGATACAACTCCTAGGGGAGGTGGGTGGGTTGTGAAGACTTATTCCTGCTGTTCCCAGAGATCACCTGTTACAGGTAAGTAACTGTGCTATCTCCAGGAACAAGCAGGAATGAGTCTTCACATATGGGGACTCCCCAGCTAGAGATGCCTGGGAGATCACCCAGATTGTGAGTCCCTGGGAAGGGCTCCACCTGCACCCATGAATCTCAGGCATCCAGTCAGGGATGGAGGGTAGGAGTTGATTAGGTATGGAACAGGTGTTTAAGAACAGCCTGACCAAACAAGGCATCCCGGCGGGAGTCCTTGTCCAAGCAATAATGGGCTGTGAAGGTGTGAACCGATGCCCAGGTGGCTGCTCGACAGATCTGGTCGATGGACACAGAGTTAAGATGAGCCATAGAGGCTGCCATGGCCCTCACATTGTGAGCTGTGACATGGCCCTCCAGAGAAAGATTCTTGCTCTGGTAGGCGAAGGAAATACACTGAGCAATCCAATTAGACAGAGTTCTCTTGGAGACTGGAAGTCCTAAATGAGAAGGATCAAAAGCAACAAAAAGTTGAGAGGACTTTCTATGTTGCTGTGTCCTTTGTAAGTAGAAAGCAAGTGCTCTTTTACAATCCAGGGTATGAAGATTCCTCTCTGCACTTGATGCATGAGGTCCTGGAAAAAAGACAGGTAAATACACCTCCTGGTTCAGATGAAAAGGCGAGACCACTTTAGGCATAAAGTGTGGATTAGTTCTGAGGACTACCTTGTCATGATGGAACCTTGTATAAGGAGGATTAGCCACTAAAGCTTGCAACTCACTGATACGGCGAGCTGAGGTGACTGCAATGAGAAAAATAACCTTCCAGGAAAGGAATTTCAAGGAGGTAGTGGCTAAGGGTTCAAAGGGTGGCTTCATAAGCTGGCCAAGAACCAGATTCAAGTCCCATGCCACTGGAGGTGGTCTAATTGGAGGTTTAGTCAAAAGAAGGCCTCTCATGAATCTTGCTATAAGAGGATGAGAGGAAATAGGTTGTCCATTGAGAGGTTTAAGGGATGCTGCAATAGCACTCAAATGGACTCTGATTGAATTTGTTTTAAGGCCTGCATGGGATAAATGCAGCAAATAGTCTAGTAAAGAATTCAAAGGTATTGCAAGAGGGTTGAGACCCTTCTCTACACACCAAATGGAAAACCTTTTTCATTTAAAAGCATATGAACGTCTGGTGGAAGGCTTTCTGGAAGCATGAAGGATATCCTTCACCTGCTGAGAAAGGTGTAAATCTTGAAGGTCTAGGCCTTCAGCAACCAGGCCCTGAGATGAAGAGACTGAGGATTTGGGTGCCACAAGGTTCCCTACTCCTGGGAGAGGAGATCTGGAGCAGACCCCAGGTCTAGGGAGGGAGCTTGAGAGAGATGCAGAAGTAGAGGGTACCACACTTGGCGTGGCCAAAGTGGTGCTATGAGGATCATAGACCCCTTGTCTCTCTGAAGCTTGAACAGAGTTTTGGGGATGAGGGGAATAGGTGGAAAGGCATAGAGGAAGTCTTGCCCCCAATGAAGGAGGAAGGCATCCCTGGCCTGAACTCCCTGACATGGAATCCTGGAACAGAACCGGGGAAGTTTGGCATTCCACAGACTTGCAAACAGGTCTATGTCTGGGGTACCCCAAATCCGAAAAATCCTGGCTATCTGGTCCCCATGGAGGGACCAATCGTGCGGAAGCAGAACTCGACTGAGTCTGTCTGCCCAAGAGTTTTGAACCCCTGGAAGATACACTGCCATGAGATGGATTTGATGCTCTCTGGCAAAGGCCCACAATCTCAGAGCTTCGTTGCAAAGCGACAGAGAGCCAGTCCCTCCCTGCTTGTTCAAGTAGAACATGGCTACCTGGTTGTCCGTGTGGATGAGGACTGTCTTGTAGCTGAGCAGGGTGTGGAGGACTCTGAGAGCCAGAAAGATTGCTCTGAGCTCTAAGAGGTTGATATGAAGAGATGTCTCCTGTGGAGACCAGATGCCCTGGGTCGAGAGATCTCGTAGATGAGCCCCCCAACCCTTTGGAGAGGCATCTGTTGTGAGGGTTGCTTGGGGTAACACCTGTTGAAAGGGGGACCCCAGCAACAGATTCTGAGTGGACTTCCACCAGTGGAGGGACCAAAATAGGCGACTGGAGGTTGCTATTTTGTCTGACAGGCAACCTGATGCCTGGGTCCATTGGGTGGATAGGGTCCACTGAGCTGCTCTCATGTGAAGGCGAGCATAGGGAACCACATGCACCGTGGATGCCATGTGGCCTAAAAGTTGCAACATCTCTCGAGCAGTTTAAATGGGATTTTAACTGAATCTGGGAGGCTAACTGCACCAAGCGTAGGCAACGGGCCTGGGGAAGATAGGCCCTTGCAGTTGTGGTATCCAGTAAGGCCCCTATGAACTCTAGAGACTGAGTAGGGGTAAGATGGGATTTTGGAATGTTGATTACCAGTCCCAGATACTGAAGAACACGCCTTGTGCAGGCCAGGGAAGTCTGGGCCTCTGACTGGGATGGAGCTCGGATGAGCCAGTCATCCAGATATGGGAATACGAATATTCCTAGAGTGCGAAGGAATGCAGCTACTACTGCCATGCATTTCGTGAACACTCTTGGAGCAGAGGCCAGACCGAAAGGAAGCACTTTGTATTGGTAGTGCTTTCCTTGGTAAAGGAACCAAAGGAATCTTCTGTGTGTTGGATGGATGAGAACATGGGTGTATGCATCCTTGAGATCTAGAGAACAAAGCCAGTCTTAACTCTGGAGGTACGGAAGGAGAGTTCCGAAAGAAGTCATCTTGAATTTCTCCTTGCATAGAAACTTGTTCAATTCTCTGAGATCTAATATGGGTCTGTAGCCCCCTGTTTTCTTTGGAATGAGAAAATAGGGGGAGTAGAACCCTGAGCCCTGTTGAAGAAGGGGTACTTCTTCTATTGCCCCTTGGGCAAGAAGGGTAACAATCTCTTGACCTAGAAGGTTGAGGAGAGATGTTGGAGAATTGAACTGTTTCACCATGGTGTGAGGAGGAAGGTTTAAGAAATGAAGTTTGTACCCTTCCCTTATGATGGAGAGGGTCCACTGCTCTGCTGTGATTTGTTCCCATCTGGGAGCAAAGTGAGCTAACCTTCCTGGGATGGTGAGAGGCTCTGGATTTTCTAATGCCAGAAAGGCTAAGTTCTCTAGTGGAAAGTCAAAGGCCCTGAGGAGGCTGAGGCTGTTGGGCCGTAGCAGTCCTCGCAGCCTGGGTTTTGGCCTGTTTTGGTTGTTGCTGTCTCTTTGTAGCAAAACGACCTTGAGAAGAGGCCTGACCATAAGAAGAAAATTTCCCTTTCTTTGGGAAAGATCCCTTTTTGAACAACCTCTTTTTAAAAGGAGCAGTAGTAGACTTTGAAAGTCTATCTAAAGCAGAATTTTCAGCATCCATCTGGTTGGCCTTTGCTTGCCAATCTTTGCCAAACAGGTTTTCGCCTGTACAGGGAAGGTTACCTAGACCATCCTGTACCCAGGATTCCAAATCAGAGGCTTGCAACCAAACAACTCTGCGTGCACCTATGGCAATAGCCGAGGCTCTACTGGCCCCCTCAAAAGAGTCAAAGGCTGCACGGTTCGAAAACTTGGATACATCCTGTGCATGTTTAAGCCAGGTGATATATTCTTCTCTCTTATCTTCTGACATAAAAGGAGATAAGGTTTGCAGATGATCTGTAACTTCTTTCAGAAACATCCCCATATAGAGACTGTAGGAGTTGATTCTGGCTACAAGCATACTGGCCTGGAAGATTTTCCTGCCAAAGGCATCTAGGGTTCTGCATTCTCTTCCTGGAGGAGCAGAGGAGTGCCTTTTTGTACTCTTGATCTTTTAAATAGCAGACTCTACCACAATGGAGTGGTGAGGAAGCTGAGTCTTATGAAAACCAGGACAAGGAGGAACACGATACATGGTGTCCAACCTTCTGGAATGAGGGGAGGTGGAAAGAGGAGTCTCCCATATGCCTAACATGTGATCATAAAGAATCTCATGTATTGGTAAGGTGGCTAGCTCTTTAGGAGTCTTAGGATATTGAAGGATATCTAATTTTTTGGCTCTAGGTTCAGTTTCAGAGGTCACTGAAATGGACAGGCCTTTGGCCACCTCCCTAATGAAGTCCTGAAAAGACAAATCTTCAGGAGGAGACATTCTCCTTTTTGGAGAAGAGGGTTCCTGAGGAAGGATCCCCGATGCTTCAATTGAGGCCTCTGAAGAATCAGAGTCTTCAGAGGAATCAAAGTATCGACTGTCTGGATGCTCTCGCAGAGCCCGATACGAGTACCGGGAGGTATCGACATCGGGAGTAATCGGTACCGTGTCGGTACTGATGGGCATCACTGGATAGCGTACCGCTGTCATCGATGCTGATGTCGATGCAAGCGGTACTGGTATCGGAACCGGAATCGGATCCTGTACCGGAATCGGTATGGGTACCGACAACGGGGTTTGTTGCGGTACCGTAGGTGTCGCAGCTTGTATGAATGCTGTGATGGCACGCTGCATGGTCAGGATATTCTGATCCATTGACGCCACCAATGTCTGGATGTCGGTACCGGTGGAGACCACCGGTAACCCAGAACATTGTAACAGGTGATCGGTCGAGGCCGAGCCATCGATGTCAACCTGTGACCCCATAGGTAGTGCTTTGGAAGCCGGAGCCTCCTGCCGGGGTAATTTTGCTGGTGTGGGTACCTCAAGAGTAAGCCCGGGGGCATCTCGATACTTGGAGTGAGATGAACTCTTTGAGGACCGGCCAGACTTAAGTTTGGTTACCTGAGATCCATGGGATGAAGAAAAAGCCCTGGAAGACGTCGATGCCACAGAAGCTGCATCGGAGGGAAACAGGACACTGAGCTTGGCTGCACGATTCTGTAACCCTCTTTTAGACATCATGGAACAGGACTAACAATCCGCAATGGAGTGGTCAGGACCTAAACATTTTAGACACCAGTCATGGGTGTCGGTGACAGAAATAGTGCTACTGCACTTTGTGCACTTTTTAAACCCGGAGGCGGGTTTTTCCATGAGGAAAAATATATCTGTAGGCCTAAGGCCCCAGAAGAAAAAATGCACTGAAGAGAGTAAAAGGGTTTTTTTTTTTTTTTAAGAAAGAAAAAAGACCGGTGTACCGGTCCGGAATCGAGAAGGCAGACACGCGACTAAATAAAAATAAAAGAAAGTAAGAAATTCTTCAGCGGTGACAGAAAACACGACCTGCTGGCTCCGCGGAAAAGAAGAACTGGAGAGACGCGGTTAGGAAAGGCGGGAAGGCAGCGCGCAGGCGCTGTGGGATGCTCCCAAAAGCTTTCCTTTTGGACGCTGGGGAGCGTTCCAGCGCAGGCTCCGTCGGTACCGACGATACCCATATGTGAAGACTCATTCCTGCTTGTTCCTGGAGATAACCTGTTACAGGTAAGCAACTTACCCAACTAACTGAATAAGTCTTGCTGGGAGGGATATTTAGTGGCACCATCCAGAATGAATATTCCCACTGACCAGGGGTGGCTCTATAATGAGGATGAGTGAGGCGGTGGCCTCAGGAGGCAACCTTTTGGCGGTGACAAAAATTACCCCCAAAAAGACAGCCTCACTTGACCTTCAGAAAAAAAACCAAAAACCGATCACAGAAGCTGCTGCCGCTGCAGCAACAGAATGAAGCGCCCCGTGGCCCCCCCCCCTCCTCCCCAGAAGAGCCCTGCCTTCTATTTCCCCCACCGCCGGCTCAGCTTTGCAGAGCCATGAATGGAGAGTGTTTCCCTTTCCCGCGGCTCTGTTAAAGTTGAGCCTGTTTCAAATTAGCGCCAGCGGGCTCAACTTTAACAGAGCCACGGGAAAGGGAAACACTCTCCCTTCGCGGCTCTAAAAAACTGAGCCAGCACAGGGGGTAATAGAAGACAGGGCTCTTTCGGGCAGGTGGGAGGCCATGGGGCACTTCATTCTGTTGATGCTGCTGCGGCAGCAGCTTCTGTGATCGGTTTGTTTGTTTTTTTAAATTTCCCTTCAGGATGTCGGGCTGGGCTGGGGGGAGGGGTTAGCACTAGAAATCGTAATGGGTTGATGGGGGGAGGACTAGGACTGGAAATGGGCTGATGGGGGGGTAGAACTGGAAATGGGCTGATGGGGTGTTAGAACTGGAAATAGGCTGATCGGGAGGGGGGCTAGGACTGGTAATGGGCTAACAGGAGGGTTAGAACTGGAAATGGGCTGATGGGGGGTTAAGAATGGAAACAGGCTGATCAGGAGTGGGGCTAGGAAGGGTAATGGGTTGATTGGTGGGGTTAGGCCTGGAAATGGGCTGATTAGGGGGGCTAGGACAGGAAATGGGCTGATAGAGGGGCTAGGATTGGAAATGGACTTATTGGGGGGTTAGGACTGGTAATGGGCTGATTGGGGGGGCTAGGACTGGAGTGGGCTGATAAGGGGGATAGGACTGGAAATGGGCTAATGAGGGAGAGGAGGATAGTGCTGCTGGCCCTGGAAGAAAACTAGGTGCTAGGACTACAAATTGGCTGGTGCTGGGGGGATGGGAGAATAGGACTGGAAGGGAGCAGATACTGAGAGGGTCTGCCAGTGGAAGGAGGGGTCAGGAATGGAGCTGACACGGGGGGAGGAGGGGCTTTAAAGGAGCTGATATGGTGGGAGAAGGAGGAGCCTGGAATGGAGCTGACACCTGGGATGTACTGAAGAGGGACTGGAAGGGAGCTGACACTTGGGGATGGGAGTGGTAGGTGGTTGGGTAATGGGGAGGAGGCTGGAAGGGAGCTGACATGTGCGAATGTCACTGGAAGGGGGATGGACAGAGGGTAGGGTGACTGGAAGAGAGCTGACTGGGGGGGGGGGGTGGCACTGAAAGTGGATGTCAGCTGATACCCGGGATGGTATTTGGACTAGAAGGGGCTGGACAGTGGGGAAGTATGGGGACTGGAAGGGAATGGACACCAGTGGCAGTTGTGGGAATGCAAGGTGGTTGACATTGGAGGGTACTGGGAGGGGAGGACTGGAAAGGGGGTCGATACTGGGGAGGGTTACTGGAACTGGAAATGGGCTGATGGAAGGAAGTGAAGAAAACAAAAGAGATAAGAAATGGCAGATGGACCATAGACAACAGAAAGAAAGCTAAGAGAAGACAGGAAAGCAGAAGCCTCAGATCGGGATCAGCATGATCAGAGAATAAAGTGGTCAGACAACAAAGGTAGAAAAATAATTTAATTTTAGTGATTGGACTTTATTTTATTTATTTATTTCACATTCTTATATACCGCCTTATCTGGTAATCAAGGCGGTTTACAATAACAGAACAAGGTACATTAAATAATTAACTATTGTCACAGCCCCTCCTAGTGGCAGCGTGCAGAAAGGAGAGGGCGGACACTTAGGGGTATGTTTACTAAAGTGCGGTAAACGTAAATAACGCGTGTTGTACGACGTTAACGAGTGTAAGTGCAGTATAACGCGCGTAATCACGCGCCGAGCGTTAACGTCATACTACGCGCATTAACCATAGTTAACGATCGTAAATCCCCGCGGTGCGGTAAAACAACGCAGAAGGTGGAGAGAGGGCGGAGAGAAGGGGTCAATGGGCGGAGAGTGGGTGGGGAGAGGCTCCCCTCACACTAACGCACTGAATTTCAGAGCTCATTTCCAAAGCGAATGAAAACCTGCCGTTAAAGGCATATTAAAGGGGAGAGAAACCATTTAGGTGTCAGCCTTATGCCGCCCACTATTACACTGGTTCATAAAGTAATGCTTCAGCCAGCTGTCTTCATTGGGCACTGTGGGGGATTGAACCACTGATCCCTGCACCATTGGTAGGTGTCTTCACCATTGTGCTGTGGCTCTGCTCTTCTGCTTGCACATCAGCGCGCTGCTTATGCCTCCCGTGCAGCTTTCTCATGCGCTAATGTGCAGGGCGCACATGGGCGCCGCGCACCTTAGCGCATATTTAAATCCCGGTTTTTCTTTTTCAGATAGAAACGCCCACTCCTTATATGGCACCCGCACACTAGCGCGGCCCGCACATTAGCGGGTTTTAGTAAACATGCCCCTAAGAGTAGCATCTTTCTATTTTTACGCACCGATTATAGTATAGAGTACTCTTTCTACGTCCGAACAATGCAGCACGCTATCAATCATAAGCTTTTGGGTAGCCGGTTATTTTTTTCAATCTTTACATATGCATACATAAGAACCTTTGTATAATTCACAACTAGAGATAGCACTCATCTGTTCAGGCATTTTGGGCGATCTAATGAATCACGATAGGACTGTATGCATTATATACTATGTTCCCTGTAAAATAGTTATCTCCAAGTTATAATGCCCTGTGCAATGTAATTTCAGTTTGTTCAATGTAAACCGCACTGATGCAGAATAGCGCGGTATATAAGAGAATGTGAATAAATAAATAAATAAATATATCACCCCCCATTTTGATTACGCGAACTCCATACTACATGGCCTCCCAAAGAACACTATAAACCCTCTGCAACTGGCCATGAACTCAGCTGCTAGAATTCTACTTGGAGCACATAGGAGGGACCATATAACCCCCATCCTAAAAAACCTTCATTGGCTCCCAATCCAAAGTAGGATTACTTTTAAAGTATTGACGATTACCCACAAAGCCATTAACAAATGTTCCTCTTCTTCACTAACTGACCTCATCCAGCCTACTCCCCCTAACAGGGCAAGAAGATCAGCAGCTATCAACACCTTGATACTCCCAAGGCAGATCACGAAATGCTCACAAACAGCCAGGAGCAGAGCATTTGCGCTGTATGCACCCACGTGCTGGAACGCCCTCCCTCCTGCCATAAGGGCTATCAAGGACCTCTTCCAATTTAGGAAAGCAGTCAAACATCATCTTTTCCTGCAGCACTACGCGGACCAAGATCACATTCCACCCCTTGACACGCCCAGAAGTATATATAGACAAAACCCAAGCAACAACCATTCAGGATCGAATCCGAACACACCAGACCCTGTTCCACCTGACAAATAGCACTTCCCTCATTCGAACCATCTACAATTCTCAGATAAGCCAACATGTAAATAGTTAGCTACTCCTCAACATAAGTTATGTGTAAATACGCTGTTAAAATACGCTGTTAAAACTGTACATTTCTGTTATATTGTAAGTTTAAAATGTTTCATTTCTGTTATACTGTAAGTTCAGTGTATATTGTCTTCACTGAACAGTTATCGTTATATGTAAACCGCGCTGATGCTGAATAGTGAGGTATATAAGAAAAATAAATAAATAAATAAATATATCCTTTGCCGTGGCAGGCATATTAAATAGGGTGAATTTGGTTCTTTATGTTTCTGAAAATAGTGGTTGTTGATCTAATGGCTTTGTTTAAAAGAACCACTACTTGTCCAGATTCCGTTTTTTAGGGGGTTTCCTTTTAGTATTGATATTAGTTTTTCCTAAACATTGCAATAGCCCCGTTTGAGTTTTTATGGTAGATTGATTAGGTTTCAACAGGTGAAACACTTTTTTTAAATATATTTTTTTAAATAAGTTTTTGGATTTACCATTATTCTGTTCATTAAGTTTTCATTTTTTTTTTTTTATATTGAATCCACAGTGAAAGAAGCATATTTGTCTTCCAGTGACAATTCTGTTTCATTGGTGAATGTCATTCACGGTCCTAAGGTAACAATTTTGTTTCACTCCTGCTCCCAGATGCAAAAGGCCTGTGAGAGAGTCAGTTGGGCCATTAGATGATAGAGGGGTAAAAGGGGCAGTAAGAGGAGACAAGGCTATAGCAGAGAGACTGAATGAATTCTTTGCTTCGGTCTTTACTGAGGAAGATGTAGGGATGTTACCCAAGACTGAAGTGGTATTTAAAGGTGATACTGCAGAGGAATTGAGAGAAATATCGCTACACCGGGAAGATATATTACAACTATTTGATAAACTGATTAGTAGCAAATCACCTGGACCGGATGGTATACATCCAAGAGTGTTGAAAGAACTGAAATATGAGATTGCGGACCTGCTATTGGTAATCTGTGAACTTTCATTAAAATCATCTGTAATACCTGAAGATTGGAGGGTCGCCAACGTAACACCAATCTTTAAAAAGGGTTCCAGGGGTGACCCGGGAAATTACAGACCGGTGAGTCTGACGTCAGTACCGGGGAAAATGGTAGAAACCATCATAAAGAACAAAATTACACAGCATGTAGATAGTCATGGCCTAATGGGAGACAGCCAACATGGCTTTAGACAAGGAAGATCTTGTCTTACTAATCTGATATGTTTTTTTGAAGGTGTGCATAAACAGGTAGACAAAGGTGAGTCGGTTAATATAGTGTATCTGGACTTTCAGAAAGCTTTTGATAAGGTCCCTCATCAGAGACTTTTGGCGAAACTAAAGAGTCATGGGATAGGAGGCAGTGTACTATTGTGGATCAGGAACTGGTTAAAAGATAGAAAGCAGAGGGTAGGGCTAAATGGCCAATATTCCCAATGGAAAAAGGTGAATAGTGGAGTACCCCAGGGATCTGTACTGGGTCCGCTACTTTTTGACATATTCATAAATGACCTGGAAAAGGGAATAACGAGTGAGGTTATCAAATTTGCAGATGATACAAAACTGTTTAAAGTTGTTAAAACCCAAGAGGATTGTGGAAAACTGCAGGAGGATTTGGATAAATTGGAAGACTGGGCATCCAAATGGCAGATGAAATTTAATGTGGACAAGTGCAAAGTTATGCACCTAGGAAAGAACAACCCACATTATAGTTACACAGTGCAAGGTTCCACATTGGGAACCACCACCCAGGAAAAAGATTTAGGAGTCATCGTGGATAACATGTTAAAACCCTCTGCCCAGTGTGCAGCGGCAGCCAGGAAAGCAAATAGAATGCTAGGTATCATAAAGAAAGGGATGGAAAATAAAACAAAGGATATTATAATGCCTCTGTATCGTTCCATGGTACGACCGCACCTTGAATATTGTGTGCAGTTCTGGTCACCGTATCTTAAAAAGGACATATTATTAGAAAAAGTACAGAGAAGAGCCACCAAAATGGTGAAGGGGATGGAAGGCTACTCCTATGAAGAGAGGCTACAAAGGTTGGGGCTCTTCAACCTGGAAAAGAGACGGCTGAGGGGAGATATGATAGAGGTCTATAAATTAATGAATGGAGTGGAGCAGGTAAACGTGGATCAATTGTTTACACTATCAGAATATAGAAAGACTAGGGGACATGCAATGAAGCTACAGGGTAAACTATTTAAGACAAATAAGAGAAAATATTTTTTCACTCAATGTGTAATCAAACTCTGGAATTTGTTACCGGAGGATGTAGTAAGGGCTGTTAGTGTAGCTGGGTTTAAAAAGGTTTGGACAAGTTCCTGGAGGAAAGGTCCATAAACCACTATTAAAAAGGGACCCAGGATAATCAATGCTTGACCCAGTACAAGCATTGTGGAACCTGTGTCTTTTGGGGATATTGCTAGGTACGTATGATCTAGATTGGCCACTGTTGGAAACAGGATACTGGGCTTGATGGACCTCGGTCTGACCCAGTATGGCATATCTTATGTTCTTATTATCTTTTGGACGATTTTATCTTTCTTTTGAACTCTGATCCTCAGTCTCTCTTGTTTTTCTCCTTTTTAATACTATGTATTATTTTTGTACTTTTCAGTTTTTATTCCTGTTTATGGTATTGCTTTTTATGACATGTTGTTTATTAATTTATTGCTCTTTTACACACATTTACCATCGGTTGCATGTGCATGTTGCTAGTTCTTTTTATCAATTTTACATGTACTAAGTTCACTCCTTTGGAGGGAGCTTTGTTTTAATATATTTATGCTTTTTACATATTTATGCTTTTATATGTTTCTGCATGATATATATATAATATAAGTTATTTATTTTGTTTATGGATATTAGGTTTGCATGTCCTTTTATACATACATTTTATTCATGCTTATGTTTTTTACTTACGTAACATGTTTTTTTCTATATTTGTATTTTATTATTTATAATGTGTTTTAGTGTAAGGCGAGCCTACCCCTGAAGAAGAATCTTCCTCATATTTATGGATCAATAAAGATTTTTATACCTGCCTATGTTTCTGTACTGTTGCTGTTGCCTACGTGGCAGTTTGCTGCTTTTGTCTTGGATACTACTAAATTCGCCATAGGTCACTCCGAAAACGGGCCAGCAATTCTCCCAAGTTTATCTCCCCCACTAACTTATCCCGCACACTGTGTGAAAGATGCTTCAAAGAAGAGGAATTCCGGGCCTTTGCAACCACAACAATCCCGTGTACCGGTATAACAAAACTGAACTTAAACCCCAACTCTGGTACCTCCCTATCCCTCCTCTTCGGGCAATGTCGCAACCAAGGCCGTAATGCACTAATCATATCGGCGTAGGTGCCAAGCCCCATACGTCCATGTTACCTGGGAACTGGCAATGATATCGCGGAGGCCCCTCTTTTAACACATTTGATTGCCGAGTGACCCCCGCTACAGATGGAGCAGACATGGTGGAATTTATAGTCCGGAAATGGACAAGAGTATTTGTTGAAGCTCCAACAAATGTCCCCCGCTCCACTTCCCCCACCTTCTGCTGTGTCGTGCCTCCCCCTGCGCGAAAGGAATGACTTAAACCCCCCACGCTCACTGCCCCCCCCCCCCATGCCCACTTGCTCCCCTCGATCCTACCTTAACGGACATCTGCGTCAGCCATAAATTAATATCCTGCCTACCCCAAGACAACATTTTGTTTTCTTCCTTCTTGCACCGAAAAGTTTCCTCGTAGTTCAACCATGCCCACCCAGTCAGAGCCGCCTCCAAAATTGAATCTGCATACGCCAGTAACATCCCATAATGCTCCGGTGAGTGATGACCCCAGACACTGGCCAACCACAAAAAGGCTGTCATCCAATTGATCACATTACGCAAGACCTTCTTAATCCGGCCCGCCTTCTCATACTCCTTCCTCTTCTTCTTGCTCTCGCCCGACCGCCTCCTACCCTCTAACAAGCGGACAATATCTATATATTGCCGCTTCCGAATCTTATGGCGCAGATTCCGCGTAACTCCTTACCACAACTCCACGAAAGACACTAATGTAGGAGCCACACCTCCTCCTGTAGTCCCTGGATCCACACTGCCGCCTACCACTTGCTCCGTGCCCTCGGCTCCAGATGACGAGTCATATGAGGAGGAAGAGGATGACTCTGACCCGTGAAGCCGTCTACGGGAATGCTTCCTTTTCTTATTTGCCTTGCACCCTGCCCCCCCGTGGACTAATTCACCTGTGCCACCCCGTTCCCCTGCTGCCCCTGCAACTCACCTGCTGCCACCGCCTCTGGAAATGCACCACACTCGGAAAGGATGGGAGCTCACGGACCTCCCCTTCTGGCCGCTACTGCCCTGCATCCTCCGCATTGGTATCCTCCACCCTCCAACCATGCTTGCATATGCTCCCATCTCCTTATCCGCCGCTCCCCTCTGTCCTCCTACTCAAAGACTTGCAGGTTGTGGACTCATCGCAGGACCTTGTGGAGGCATAAAAGAAAAAACAGGGCGGGGAACTGATGGAGGCCAAGAGGGTTGCCAAGCCCCCAACCACTCAGCCGTGGATGGACTCTGCTCCCCCATGCCCAGCCAGTGTTCCCATGTTGCCGGGATCTCTGCCTGACTAAAGCCCCCATGCCCCTTGTCCAACCCACGGGGAAGGTAAGACCTGGATATCCATAACTAGTGGCCTGACGCATCATCCGCGCTACAACCCCTGGCGCCCCACTTGGCATTTCAGTAGGCCCCTCTAAAACCTCACTGAACAGATCACCAGGTCACACCATTAAACCACTTCCATGAGACACCCCCCGCCCCCTGGCCCTACAACCCCATGGTCTAGACCCACTCCTACCCGGCTTAGGGGTAGCTAATGCTTCCCCTTGCCCTTTTTTAGACCGCCTAGCACCTGCAGAGCCCCCTACCAGTAACCTCCCTGCCAGCCTGACCCTTCTCTCCTAACAAATTAGCCCCAACTGCACTATTTCCCCCCCCCCCCCCGCACTGTCCCCTCGCTTTCTCAACTCGACAGGGAGAGATGTGGCCCGCTGATCAGCAGCCCGACCCACCCTGCCCTGCCCTCTAGACCGGCACTGTCTGCCTCTGCGAGACGGCATCCTGCAAGCTTGTGCACAATCTGCAATTTTAAACCTGTCTTCCTGGATTTTCTGGTCAGTGAAACCAGAAGAGTGCCCGACCATTTCTCAGGCAATGGAATGCCACGTGACCCCCCCCCCCCAATACCTCAAATAATGCTACCAGCATTTTTTATTATTTTTATATATAGCCCCTCAGTCCACCAGTCTCTCCAACATTAACACTTGCCTTTGCTCTTGGCCACATGTTCGCAGCTGGCGCACTCCACTCCAGCATTTTCGCTGCCTGAAAGAAGGCCTGCCTTACAGCTCACCGCCGATATCCACCGTCAACCTGTCTTCCCAGCACTTATCCAGGAGCCTCCCGCTGCTAATCGCACCATTTTGAAGCCCAGGCCTTTTTCTCCAATTTCAATCCGTTCATGTAAGTCAGCACCTCTAGGAATCCCCGTCCTCTCTGGCAGCTGCCCCAAGCCGTCTTCTGCTCGTCTCCTCCTACCTCCGCGCCCCCCTCCTCACCCATTGGCCCTGCGCTCCCGCTCATCCAGTGGAGCCAATGAATTTAAACAATGCTCTCTCGCCGTGCTCTTTCCCGTTGTCGACGCCGCCCGGCCATGTGCAGGGTCCCTGCACCGAGCCGTCACCCAGTTACGATCGACCATGGGGACCCTACCCCACGGCCTTGCAATTTCTGAGACTTCAGCGCCTTTGTACTACAGAACAAGACTTTGAAAAACATGCACACACCATGTATAATAGGTTTTCCTCACGGGGATACCCTAAGGACTGTGTCAAAAAAGCCTATAATAGGGCTAGAAACACAGATAGAGCTACCCTTTTGAAAACAAAAGATCCACCTAATGACAGCAGGTTAGTTTGCGCCCTTACTTTTTCGGATCTGTCTAGTGACATTGTGAAAATTCTTAAAAAAGAATGGTACCTACTTTCTTCGCTGCCTGCATTCAAGTCAAAACAGCTCACTGTTGCCTTTAAGAGGAATACGAATCTAGCTCACTTTCTTGTACCCTCAGCATTGTCAAAACCTAGTATTGTCCCTAAAATTAAAGGGCATTACCAATATGGTAACTGCACTGTCTGTTCTAACACAATGGTCACCTAAACTTCCTTTACTCATAATGGAAGAAGTTTTTATTTATATCATTATTCAAACTGCAACACACCAAATGTGATCCATATTGTTCGATGTCCCTGTGGACTACTATATGTGCGTAAAACGAAGCGTCCTGTAAAAAAATAAATTATTGAACACAAAAGCTGTATTTCACGTCATGTTCAGGAAAAAACGCTTGTGGCCCATTGGGTTCAAAAAATACATCAAGTTTCAGATTTACAATTCTTTGTTATAAAAGCAGTTACGCCACATTGGCGAGGAGGGGACACAGACCAAGTCCTCTTAAGAATAGAACAACGATTTATTTTTGAACTACAGACTCTAGCTCCAGCTGGACTTAATTCGGAAGTGGTTCTTTCCATCTTTTTATAAGAATTTGTTATTCTGTTTTTTAGTTATTTTTATTTTTTACCTTTATTATTTATTTACTCATTCTATTTTGTATTTCATTGTTTAAGATAAGTCTGGTTTACCACATATATATTTTTTCCCCTCCCGTGGTTCTAGCTATGTTAAGACAACTGCACTTTTAGAACTACCCCTTTTTTTACCATACCGCTTTGCCCCCAGGTCTATCCCTTCCAGTCTGCTCTAGAGTTGCACTGTGCTTTGGCTACTGATCAGTATCCCTCTATGGATTCTTTTAATTGTATGTTTTTAACCTTTTACTACTATGGTTGGATTGCTGTGTACTTTTGTCCTATTTTCAAATATCCATTGATTTTTTATCACAGCACTGGTTTTGTACAGCACTTGGTTTTTGCCATTTCTTAACTCAGTGAATGTTTTATCAATCCCATGAATGAAATCCACTTTGTTTGATTTTACTTTGAAGAATGTATCCTTTTGATTTTATAATTCATTGAATGCTCTTAGCACTACGATCCGTTTCATCGGCTTTCCCCGCTATGTTAATCGGCAATTGACACAGAGCATGCGTATATAACGCCTTATAAATGTACCCGGATGTTGGCGGGCTCAGTGTAAAAGAACAAAACAGTTCCACTGTTTACTGCTACCAGATGCTGAACATTGGCTTACACTCCAGAAATACAGGTAATCTTTCAAAATATGCCCTTTTTCTTGATTTTCAGTTTATTGATTGTTTTTTTGAAATGTTTGATCCAACCGCTTACATTCGGACCTGACTTGCACACATGGCTCAGACTACTCGAATGTAAGCATATTTTCAGCAGAACAACCTTAGTGTCCTTGCCCTAGTACGGTATATTTTATTTTCTTGAGATACTTAAGAATCAGTCTTTTTACTGAACCTTGTTCTTCTTAGTCATCCTTGCACTTACTGTACGTTCGTCTTTTTCTAAATCCCTCTATGGACTCTTTTAATTGTATGTTTTTAACCTTTTATTACTATGTTTGGATTGCTGTGTACTTTTGTCCTGTTTTTAAATATTCATTGATTTTTCATCACAGCACTGGTTTTATAGAGCGCTTGGTTTTTTTTGCCATTTTTTAATTCAGTGATTGTTTTATTAATCCCATGAATGAAATTTGCTTTGTTCGATTTTACTTTGAAGAATGTATCCTTTTGATTTTATAATTCATTGAATGCTCCTAGCAATACAATCCGTTTTGCCGGTTTTCCCCTCTATGTTAATCAGCAATTGACACGCCTTATAAATGTACCCGGATGTTGGCGAGCTCAGCGTAAAAGAACAAAACAGTTCTACTTTGTACTGCTACCAGACGCTGAACATTGGCTTACACTCCATAAATACAGGTATTCTTTCAACTATGCCCCCCTTTTTTGGTTTCAGTTCATTGATCGATTTTTAAATGTTTGATTCAACCGCTTATATCTATCCGGACCTGACTTGCATACATGGTTCAGACCACTCGTTTGTATGTAAGCATATTTTTAACAGAACAACCTTAGTGTCCTTGCCCTAGTATGGTATATTTTATTCTCTTGAGATACTTAAGACTCAGTCTTTCTGCTGGACCTTGTTCTTCTTGGTCCCCTTGCACTTTCTGTACAGTCCTTTTTAAACTGTACATTCCTCTTTTTAATAACACTAAAAACGTATCTCAGTGACATCATGAACAATGTATTGACTGTACTATTGTAATATGCTTCTTAAAAAAGTTTAATGATTGATTTTTAGTGGTTTGATTATTCGATCTTGTACACCAACCTGTACTTTGATTGTTTTCTCAGTGCTTTAATTGCCAGGTTTTAGAATGACTTTTTAATATATAGAATAGAACAGGCATGTCCAATAGGTAGATCGCGATCTACCTGTAGATCGCGGAGGGGTCAGAGGTAGATCGCCAGCCCCACTTGGCTCCATCTCTCCAGCAGCTCGCCCCGTCGCTAGGAGAGAACTCGTGCCTGCAGGTCGTCTGCCGAGGCTTGCCGCCGCTGCTGATCCTTTGCCTGTCTTTTTCTCTGCCTGCAGGAATCTTGCCTGCGGGTGTATTGTGGGCGCTTGTTTTTTCATGCCAATAGTTTGTGGGTACCCCAGGGGGCTGCCGCCTTCGCCCCCTGATGAGATGCCACAGGCCCGGCATCATACCTGGTCTCCTGCATCAGAATCACCCATTCCTGCCCCTGCCCCAACACCCTTTAGAAGTGTGTTATATACCGGGCGATATCCATTTGCCCGGGCTTTACCTGAATACACTTAACGTATTAGTTGTGTCGTGTGCTGGTCGTTGGTCGCTTTATAGTTCGCTTTCATTAAACGTTTTCGGGCAGACACAACAAAGTGTTAAGAATTTGGTGATTTTGGCGGGCTTTTCCAATTTTGTTCTAACTTGTCTATGCGTTGCCTTCGAATTGGTTCAAACCACTGTGACATTTGCTTGCCTCTGCAATTTTATTTTGCCTAGCCTTTGCATTGATTCTACACTGCAATTTTATTTCGGCTTGCCTTTGCGTTGATTCTACACTGTGTGCAGATTTATTAAATCGCGTGTGGTGGTATTTGAACTTGTTTGGCGGTATTTGATTTTATCTGGTTTGCTGGACAGGTGATTGAATTTTTTTGATGATTCTTTTTGGTGGTATTTGATTATTGGTGCCAGTATGATGAGTTCTTATTTTTACTCTTAGAACTGCATGTGTGGTTTTGGCAACCCCCAGTCCTTGTATTGCACATCATCCAGACGTCTTCAGTTCCTGTTGATCTTTAATACTTTGGGACAGTGACAGTTTTGGACCAGATTCAGCCAGTGTTTATACTAACTTAGCAGATTTGGCCTTCTTACATCCAGCCACCCCAGTATAAAGAAGATGAGTGTTCCAAAGAAGAGCAAAGCCTACCACTTTCATGATGAATGGGAAATGGACTACTTCTTCATCATGGTGAAAGACAAGTGTTGTTGTCTAATTTGTAATGCCCCAGTATCCTTGCCCAAAAAGGGTAATCTGTAACGTCATTATAAGGCTCTGCATAGCAATAAGTTTGATGCTGATTTTCCACCCAAAAGTGAAATTCATAAACTGAAGCTCAAAGAACTTAAATCGAAATTGGATACTCAGCAACAGTTGATGGTGAAGCCAAGGTCACATTCGGTCAATGCAACCATAGCATCCTTCAAGGTCAGCAACCTGATCGCAAAGAAATGTAAACCTTTCACTGAAGGGGAATTTGTAAAAGATTGTTTTCTTGAAGCAGCTGACAATCTTTTTGAAGGATTTAAAAATAAGAAAGAGATTATAGCTGCTATTCAAGATGTACAATTGTCAAGAAACACCGTCGTGTGGTGAATAGAAAAGATGCGTGGAGACACAACTGAACAATTGTTGGAGGATGTTTCAAATTTTGTTGCTTTCTCACTCAAACTGGATGAATCTACAGACAGAAGAGACATAGCCCAGTTACTAGTCTTTATCCAGATGGTTTTTGAAGACTTCAGTGTTAAAGAAGAACTACTTGGAATGATTTCTTTAAAAGGGAGAACTACTGGTCAGGAAATATTCAGTTCTTTCCATTCTTTTGTGACAAAGTGTAATCTTCCATTGCATAGACTTGTTTCCATCACTACTGATGGAGCAAGAGCAATGACAGGTGAGGTTAACGGTTTCATAGCCCTCTGTAGACATCATGAAGACTTCCCAGATTTCCTTTCTTACCACTGCATCATTCACCAGCAAGTTTTGGCAACCAAGAGACTCAATACAAAGACTGTCATGGACATCACTTTCAAAATTGTAAATTCAGTTCGTGGAAGATCACTTCAAAGATGGCTTTTCAATCTTACTCTTGATGAAGGGATAGTGGAAATCATTTTGCACACAGATGTAAGGTGGCTAAGTAGGCACAAATTTCTGCAAAGATTTTGTGATTTGCTGAATGAAATAAGAAGGTTTTTTGAAGGAGAGGGGAGATGACCAAGCAGAGTTGGAAGATGAGGAGTGGTTATGTGATCTGGCATTTCTCGCTGACTTTACAGGCGAACTAAGTGATATGAACCTTGAACTACAAGGTAAAAACAAATGCATTGGCGAGATGATGGGTACACTTTCATCCTACAAGAACAAATTTGAGCTAATGATGACTGACCTTGCAAACAACACTTTTGATCATTTTCCTAATACGCAGGACCATCTGGAACAATATCCAAATTTTGTTTTTCAGAACGAGAAGTATGTGTTATCCTGGAATTTGAAAATAGATTCTGTGACTTCCAAAAAATTGGAACAGTTGTGGAGTACTTGTCATACCCATTCAAAGTAGATGTGGACATTAAAGAAACTGCAGCTGCTATCAGTAAAAATTACTCATTGAACAAGCCATCTCTTGAAAACGAAATAGACGACCGAAAAAGACCACATGGCCTATCTAGTCTGTCCTTCCATATCAACAACTACCCTTTAAGAAAAGGGAAAATGGAAAAAAAAACAGAATGCCATTAAGCAATAACGTTTTGTCTGCAATGGGCCTTTTTTTTGTTGTTTTTGATGAAAGGCAACTTGAAAAAGAAGGATAAAGAGCTATAGGAAGGTTGGAGTTGGATTCTATGAGCCTGTGATGGGGTCTATAGAATATTACCCGCCCATCTCCAAAAGAATTATCAACAGTCCCCTTTAGGAGAGTCTGCAGCCCAGAGTTCAGGGCTGGGAGGGCATGTCTCACAGGGGAAGGCTAAGAACTCAGCAGGCTGCAGGAGGGGGAGAGGCCCATGGAGCCAGAAGTCCTTCCAAGGAAAGCCGTGAAAAGGAGTTCTGAGGTATGAACTTTGGGGTTGGAGGAAGGGCCAGGAGAATCAGCTTTGTGGAGATTTAACAAGCTTCTCATCCATCTCCACTGGCTTCCCCTCAAGTACCGCATACAGTTCAAACTTCTCACACTGGTACACAAGACCTTACACTCTGGTACTGCCCTCTGCCTCTCTGATCTTTTTCACCTCCACTCTTCGCACTGCATCCTCTGCTCCATATGTGCTAACCGCCTTCACCTTCCTTCTGCCTCTCATGCCTGGCTAGACTCCACTCAAAACTCTGCATTCTTTGTCTTCAGCCCTGTCCTATGAAAAACCCTCCCTACTGATCTCCGGCTAGAAGCATCTTTCCCCCAGTTCAAAAGCAAACTGAAAACATACCTGTTCCAACTGGCCTACGCACCTCACTCCCCAGTATGTTAATTCTTCTTTCCTTTCTTTGCTCCTCCTCTGTGCCCTTTATCCTTTTGTCCCATGTATGACTGTGTCAACTTTCCTCTATAAAAATTGGTGTTCCTTTCTGATTTTCCCTTTCTGATATTTATGTGATTGTAAACCTCCGTTACTATTGTTAAGGCACAGTATATCAAGTTTAATAAAGCATAAATCATAGTAAAAATTAGCTTTTGTTTTCCTTGAACTGCTATCTGGTCTGGTTTTTACAGAAAACCCCTTCCCACTTCATGTCACGCTTACCACAGAACCCAATATTCAAAAACTTTATGCTCCTAAACTGGCCTCTTTGAAAACTTACTAGGGCTGAGTGCCTAATAATTTTCTTCAAATTTCACTAAACTCCTAAAATTAAGAGCAGAAAAAAGTGGGTAGCAACAGAGACGTATTTAGGGCAGGGACAAGAGGTTAGGAGCTTAGCATTGATTTTCAGCACTAGGCACATAAATCTAAGCAAATGAATGGCAGGCCTAAATTTAGGATCCTAAATTTTAAGGGCCCAATATTGAGCTAGGTTCATTTTCAACCTCTAACCCACTGACCTCTAACCTGGATATTCAATGTTGCGGTGATGGCATTGAATATCTGGGGAACACTTCACACACTGGAAGCCACCAAAGCTAGCCAGGCAGCAGCAATATTGCATGCTGCCCAGTTAGCTCCTGTGCCTTAAAGATAGGTGAGGGTTTTCCTCATCTATCTTTACAGTGCAGATCGCTAACCAGGCAGCATGCAATATGCTGCTGCCTGGTTATCGCTTGTTGCCGCCTCCGCTTCGCCCCCAACAGGGAAGTTAGAAGGGGATATTCAATGGCACTAACCATGTAAGTGCCATTGAATATCCTGATTTATTTACATTCTCTTATATACTGTGCTATTCTGCATCAGTGTGGTTTACATTGAACAAACTGAAATTACATTGAACAGGGCATTATAACTTGGAGATAACTATTTTACAGGGAACATGGGCTATGGAGGGTTAAGTGGCTTGCCCAAGACCACAAGGAGCACCTGTGGGACTAGAAACCACAGTTCTTCTGGCCCAAGGTTGCTGTCCTCTAGTGGGATTTGAACCCCTGACCTTCTGACCTGAAGTACCTTGCCCCAACCACTAGGCCACTCCTCCCCTAAGGCATTTACAAGGTTTACTGGGCTGTAAACTGTGTAAATGCCTTTCAAAAATCAGGCCCTAAACTCCTATATTAGGATGGGGAGCATATTCAAATGGACTAATGCGGTGAGAAGACCTGTGAACAAGATATTCAGTGGTACATAATCATTTTGTCACTGAATATCCCCTCCTAAACCTTCGCCGCACCACAATGCTAACCATGCAGCACTGGGGCATTCCAGGGCAGATGCTGACGTTAACCAGCTAGCGGCAATATTAAACTGCTGGCAGATTAACTTAAACCAGCTAAAGATAGAAACTTAAATGGCTTTCCTAACTTTAAACAGTTTAGCTAACCGGGCAGCAGCAATATTCAGCTATTGCCCTGGTTAGCTAAAACACAAACCAGACACACCGGATATTCACTGTCAGTGGCTGGATATAAACCCAGCATTGAATATCCAGTCTTCATTTAAAGGAGTGACATCCAGCTGCTTTAAGGTGCTGGCTGCCATCACTGAATATTGGCCCTGATGAATTTTCAGCTGAAGACTTGGGCTCCTAAATATAGCTGAAAATAGGGCAGCGTGCCGCCTTTTTAAAATGGAGATTTGGATGTGCCCAAGTCTTGCACGATTTTCCAGTATCGCTGGCACATCCATATCACATTTAAATCATTCTAAAATAGCTCTCATAGGTACCTACAGGTATGTGTCTTTATAAAATGGGTACATTCTTTCCCTCCTAACCTAGGTGACCTATTATAAAATTACTCCATTAAGCTGATGAGCTGCAGTTAGGGAAGATAGCATTATACCCTGGAATATGTTTGCTTAAATGTCCAGCAGTCTGGGGTCTTTACCAGGTGGTGTATTAAATAATTCCCTGCATTTGCTTGCCTTCTTTATTGCTGACTCGACTGCTATTGAGGAATAGCAAAGTTAGACTTTATTTATTTATTTAACCAGTTTTCTATACCGCCTTATCCTTCAATCAAAGCGGTTTACATTATGTAATCATTACAAACAGGTACTGGATACATTCCCTTCTCCCCAAAGGGCTCACAAGCTATGTGTACCTGAGGCAACGGAGGGTTAAGTGGCTTGCCCAATGCCACAAGGAGTGCCTATAGGACTAGAAACCCCAGTCCCTCCGGCCTGAGGTACCTGTCCTAACCACTAGGCCACCTCTCCCTTATTAAAACTTAATGCTTGTGGAGGGTAATTTTTAAGAGCTCACCTATGTGTGAAGGCCAGATAGGCGCCTATTTTTAGCCAGTTTTATATAGACGCATAATCATTAGCCTGTAAAGTATATACATAAAGCACAACTCTGCTTGCCCAAACTCCACTCCAGACTAGGGTTGCCAACTTTTTCACCGAGAAAAACCCGACACCTGTGGCTCGCCATGCTCCACCCATTCTCCTCCCCCAGTCCCGCCCCTGCCCCACCCCCAGCCCCACCAACAAAAATTACTGAGGATTCACTCACACCCCCCCTCAGTGCTGGTTCACTCACCCCCCCTCCCCTCAGTGCTGGTTCACTCACTCGCCCCCCCCCCCCTGCTGGTTCACTCACACCACCCCTCCCCTCCCCTCCCTGCTGGTTCACTCACTCACCCCCCCCCCCTTGCTGGTTCACTCACACCATCACCCCCCCTCCCCTGCTTGTTTAATCACACCAACCCAGCTCCGTTGATTGTTCATTCCTACCCACCTCTCATGATGATTCACTCACACCCCCCCCCCCTTCCACTGCTGATTCACTCACCCACCCCCCTGTCACTCACTCACCCCCTCCTGCTGGGTCACTCACACCAAACCCCCCCTCCCTCCCTCCCTCCTGCTGGTTTAATCATACCATCACACCCCCCCTTGCTGGTTCACTCACACCCCTGCCCTGCCCTGCCCAAGCCGCTGCTTCTGCTTTGTACAGAGCAGCGGCTGCAATACACTTACTTTGAAAAGTAAAGAAACTGTGTGAGAAGCCCTCCGGTCAACGCAGAGCCCGAGGATGTGATGTCCTGGGGGCGGGCTCCACACGGGCTGTCTTTCCTTTTCAAATTAACTTTAGCTGCAATAAAGTTAATTTGAAAGGAAAGACAGCCTGTGAGGAACCCGCCCCATGACATCACTTCCTCGGGCTCTGCCATGACCGGAGGGCTCCTCATACAGTTTCTTTACTTTTCAAAGTAAGTGTAGTGCAGCCGCTGCTCTGTACAAAGCAGAAGCAGCGGCTGCACTATTATGGGGAATCGCGTTCGCATTCGCGCCGCGGACTTCGGGAGGAAAGCCGGTTTTTTGCTCTGGCCGCTCCCGATCTTGCGGCAAGAGCAAAAAACCGGCTTTTCAACGGCCGGTTTGACATCTGTGCCGGCAGCCGGCCTGGCCATGGAAAAACCGGCCAGGCCGGCTGAAAACCGGCCGGTTGGCAACCCTACTCCAGACCACATCTTCACATGGGTTGTGTAAAAATATGTGCTTTATCACTGTGCATACACTGTGGTCAACATTATTGGCACTCTCACATTTTAGGTGTATTGTATACAATATCTTGAGAAATAATTGGAAATATTCCAACTGTAAGTCATCATAATATTTTAATAGTATGTTCAAAGATATACAAGAAAAAAAGATGTCCATGCAACTTAAACTTAGTAATTTCTGCAGCCAGCTCCCCGACCCACCTGAGAGCAACCAGCGATCACTAACAACGAGGGAGGTAAGATTGACCTTTAATTGTGCCTCTCCACCTTCTGTATCTCTCCGCTGTACAGGGATTCTCCCCTGCTGCATGTGCCTGCCTAGTTCTTCCCAAGAAACAACTCTACCGGCAGCAAGAAATCTGCCTTAAAAGCCAGCACGCTACAGACACGCCTGTGCCTGAGGGCCTCGCCAGAGGGCCCTTTGATGTGGATCTTAGGCGGGGAACGAAGGTGGGGGGATGAATCTACAACCACCAAGACCGAAACCACAAACAGTCTTCCAAGACCTACCATACCCTCGCTACCAGATGAAATTCATAAGCTGAAGTACAATGATTGCAATTACTAAGAAGCCATACAAAAGCCTATCTAATCTCCACACACCACCACGCACATGTGCCAGATTTTCCTGAACTGTTGATCATCTGCATTAATGTACAGCAAACGTATTTCATCACCACCTATCAAGCTAGCATTGTGACATAATGTGTGCATAATCTCCCATGACCACTCAGCTATTTCTCTCCTCCGAACTACTGCAAACAGCTTAATTACCTCCAACACATAATATTGCCTAGCAACCATCTGTACTGAGTAAATTTAAGCCCGACTACTCAAGCAAAATCACCCACCTGACCCACAAAACTAACATCCTCACACTCAAAATTAACAATTATACTAAACCCCTTAAAGCAACACATAAATATACAAATACAAACAACCCCCAAAAAATAACCTGCAGTATAATCTACATCCTCCTCTTAGCACACCAAATAATAAGCACCCTCTCACTTCTTTGGATACATCCGCTAGTCCCATCCCAATTATACACACCACACACAGGAACAACCTCTACCCCTTACCATTTGCAGTAACATTTACACATGGTACACACCCAAGACAAAAAGCATAGTTACTCACCTGTAACAGGTGTTCTCCGGGGATAGCAGGAATCACTCCTCACATATGGGTGACGTCAGCGCCGATGGAGCCCGTGTGGAGAAAATCCCCAGCTGTCAAAGAAAGCCTTTGGGATTGCTACCACACATGCGTGGTCCCCTTCCCATCCAACAGTGCCATCTTGCTCAGTCAAATGACAAGCTAAAAAGACAGCAAAAATAAATGAAGATGGTATGACTGCAACTCCAAGGGGAGGAGGAAGGGTTGTGAGGACTGATTTTTGCTGTCCCCGGAGAACACCTGTTACAGGTGAGTAACTACGCTTTCTCCGGAAACAAGCAGGAAGTCAGTCCTCACATATGGGATTCCCCAGCTACAGGCTGCCATGTACCCATAGCCAAAAAAGACTCCCTCGTGGAGAGCCACAAGTAGCAGCAATGAAATCCATATAACGGACCAACAGGACCTCTGCGTCCAAAGGAACTAGCACTCTGGTAGCCTGAACATAGAAGGGTTGAAGGGTAGGAGTTGCCTAGACCCCAAAAAGGTTACGGAGTACGGCCTGGATGAAGGCACTGTCCCTTCGGGACTCCCTATCCAGACAGTAATGAAATGCAAAGGTATGGACTGAAAACCAGGTGGCGGCCCGGCAAATGTTTGCCAGCAGGACCGAACGCAGGTTGGCCACTGAAGTCGTCATAGCCCTGACCCGGTGCGCCGTGACCTGGCTTTCCAATGGAAGCCTCGCCTCTTCATAAGCCCGGGCAATACAGTCCGCCACACATGTGGACAGCGTACGCTTGGACACCGCCTCCCCTAGTTTACTGGGGTCGTAGGAAATGAAAAGCTGAGAGAAAAATTTTGTCATGCTGCTGCTGGTGGCTCCTCAAGGCCTTGAAAGACATTTTCTTACACAGGCCACAGCCTGCCGGGTCATGGTCCGGGCCAAGGCACCGGAGGCAGCAGTCATGCGTGTCGGTTAGGGACGTAATCTTACCACACCGATCACACTTTTTAAACCCGCTGGTAGCCATCAGGGGAAAAAGAACCCCAGCAAGGTTGAAGACCCTTCGGGCTGCCAGCAAAGAAAAAATGTGCGAAGGCGCCCAAAAGAAAAAGAAAACTTATGTAAAAAAGGAATTAACCCGATACCGAGGCACCGAGGTTGGGGCAGGAAAGGTACCAGCGCAAGACCGGAGACAAGCAAAATGCTTGAAAAAAAATCAACTTTTTCCGGGACAAAAACAGGACAAAAATCAACTTTTTCCGGGACAAAAATCAACTTTTTCCGGGACAAGGAGGTGCCCACAGAGCTTAAGATATCATCCATAAGACCCATACTAAAGAACAGGACACGCAACAGAAATGAACCTAGCTCTTACAGACCAATAGCAAGTATCCCCTTTGTCGCTAAAATCATTGAAAAAAAACATCCAAATCCAACTCCAAGATCAAGTTGACAGCAATGCTCCCTTGGATGATCAACAATTTGGTTTTCGACCATTTCATGGAGCCAAAACCCTGTTGATAGCCTTACTCGACCATCTTATCCGAGGCATAGACGACCCTAAATGTGCATTCTTACTTGTCTTTACAGACATTGCCTCAGCATTCGATAATATTAACATGATACCCTCATTACTAGACTAGTACAAATCGGGCTAGGCGGAACAGTCTTACAATGGTTTAAGTCCTATATCTCGAACTGCAAATTGTGTATACAAGTAGGCAACGAACCCCCGGTTACCTTCCCACAAGATCAAGGAATTCCTCAAGGGTCTGCCCTCTCAGCCCTTTTATTTAACCTTTATCTACAACCAATCACCAATATATTCAAAAAATTCAACATCGGGTATTATATCTATGCGAACGACATTATGTTGTCTCTCCCCATAGACACCAACAACTCCACCTTTAACACTTATCCGACTGCATTAGTGAAACTGAATCTTGGTTAAATACCAATAACCTCAACATCAACTTCAAAAATATGGAAGCCATGTAAATCACAAAGAATCAAAACCACGCCCTCCCTCAAAATATCACCCTGAGCTCCACTGTCCTCCCAATCAAGAAAGAGATTAAATACCTCGGTATAACCCTCAATCAAACCCTCAGCATACTCCCCCTTTTGAAACAAACAGCGAAACATTCTACAAGTTAAAGACCATTCAGCACATAAGACCATTCCTAGAAGTAAATGATTACAGATCAGTACTTCAAACAATTGTCACACCCCATTTTGACTACTTTAACAGCATGTTACTGGGTCTATCCGCCAAAAACCTGCACATTTTCCAAAGAGCACAAAACATCACAGCAAGAATCATTTGCAAAGCCCCACTGTCCGACCACATCACACCCATCCTCCATTGGCTCCCAATACTGAGTCTAATAAAGTTCAAAATACTCATGACAACCTTCAAACTAATCAACAATATAGCGCCATCCCTCCTCTCAACACTCATTCATACCCCCTCATATACAAGAACTAGAAGAGAAAATGCACTACACTCTCTTGAAATCCCCAATGCAATTCGGAAAACAATGCAGATCACGAGCTCCAGGGCCTTCACATTCACTGCCCCCACTCTCTGGAACTCCCTACCACTATCTATCTGCTCAATTAAGGACCTCCAGATGTTCAGAAAATCGCTCAAAACATACCTCTTCACTGCACACTACGGAGCACAAAACACAACATAAAACACCACCCCAAACTCACAGGCAAATTAACCACATACACAATGGTGACCCACAGACACCTAACCTCATTCAGAGATTAACCCACATATTCTGCCCCAAATAACACCTGTCGATAACCTGCTTGTACATAGTTACTATTATGTTAAGTTTTCATACTGTTCAAAATTACTATGTAAAAAGTTCTCAAACTGTTTTATGTAACATGTTGGTTATTTGTAAACCGCCCCTGATCTCTGGAAGGGGCAGTATAGAAAAGTGTAACAAATAAATAAATAATTTCTGAGAGAAAAAAAACTAAATATGACCTGGACAGGATTAATTACACCCTTCACTAAAATTTGATTGCACAACCCTTGGCAGTGATGACAGCCTCCAAACATTTCTAGTAACATTTATAAGTTTCGTACATCTGTCTGCTGGTAGTTTCTCCCACTCTTCAACTGCAATTTGTTCCAGCTCATGAATGTTTCCAGGATTCCTTTCACCCAGGGCCGGCCCGTCCATTGAGGGAGAAAGCGTAGTTACTCACCTGTAACGGGTGATCTCCGGGAACAGCAGGAATTAAGTCTTCACATATGGGTATCATCGGTACCGACGGAGCCTGCGCGGGAACGCTCCCCAGCGTCCAAAAGGAAAGCTTTTGGGAGCATCCCACAGCACATGCGTGCTGCCTTCCCACCTCACTGCCTCTCTCAGTTCAGTTGAGTTTAAAGCTGAGCCAAGGAGAGAGACAGAGAGAGAGATAGAGAGAGAGAGAGAGACAACTCCTAGGGGAGGTGGGTGGGTTGTGAGACTTAATTCCTGCTGTTCCCGGAGATCAGGTGAGTGACTACGCTATCTCCAGCAACAAGCAGGAATGTAATCTTCACATATGGGGACTCCCCAGCTGAAAGATGCCAGAGGAATGACCCCAGCAAGCTGTGAACCCGTGTGAACAGGGTCATACTTCCTCCCATGGATCCCTGGAATCCTACCGGGATGGAGGGTAGGAGTTGCATTAAGTCTGAAAGAGATGCTGTAGGACAGCCTGGCCAAACGAGGCATCCCGACGGGAGTCCTTGTCCAGACAGTAGTGGGCTGTGAAGGCATGTACTGAAGCCCAAGTAGCCGCTCTACAGATATCATCTATAGACACAGAGTGGAGATTAGCAACCGAGGCTGCCATTGCTCTGACATTATGAGCTGTAACATGGCCCTCGAGGGAAAGACCTTTACTATCATAAGTGAAGGATATGCAGTTTGCAATCCACTTAGATAGGGTTCGTTTGGAAACTGGAAGTCCCAAATGACTAGAATCAAAGCAACAAAGAGTTGAGAAGACTTCCTATGTTGTTCAGTTCTTTGAAGGTAAAAGGCTACGGTATGAAGGTTCCGTTCTGCACTGGAGGCATGTGGCCTAGGGAAGAATACAGGAAGGTAAACCGACTGGTTTAAATGAAAAGACATAACGACCTTTGGCATAAAGTGTGGATGAGTCCTGAGGACTATTTTATCATGGTGGAACCTTGTATAAGGAAGGTCAGCCACTAAAGCTTGCACTTCACTAATGCATCTAGCAGAAGTTATTGCAATTAGGAAAATGACCTTCCAGGAAAGGAATTTTAAAGTTGTAGTGGCTAAAGGTTCAAAAGGCGGCTTCATAAGCTGCCCAAGAACCAGATTCAGGTCCCATGCCACCGGTGGCGGCTTTATGGGGGGCTTTGTCAATAGTAGACCTCTCATGAATCTTGACACAAGTGAATGAGAAGAGATTGGTTGTCCATCTTGGGGCTTGTGAAAAGCCGCAATAGCACTGAGATGGACTCGCACTGAATTTGTCTTAAGACCGTAATTTGAAAGATGGAGGAGATACTCCAGAAGCGACTCCATGGGCACGGAAAGGGGGGTTAAGCTCCTTTTTTGAACACCATATAGAAAACTTTTTCCATTTGAAAGCGTAGGAACCCCTTGTGGAAGGTTTTCACAAAGCTTGAAGGATATCATTCACTTGCTGAGAGAGGTGGATATCTAAAGGTTCTATGCCTTCAGCAGCCAGGCCCAGAGGTGCAGGGACTGAGGATTGGGATGCAGAAGCTTCCCGTTCTCCTGGGAAAGGAGATCTGGAGCATATCCCAACTCTAGAGGAGTTGCTTGAGAGAGACACAGAAGCAGAGAGTACCATGATTGCCTTGGCCAATGTGGAGCTATGAGAATCATATAACCCCTGTCTATCTGAAGCTTGAAAAGAGTTTTGGGAATTAGGGAAAAGGGTGAGAAGGCATAGAGGAAGTCCTGACTCCAATGGAGCTGGAAAGCATCGTTTGCTAGACAGTATTAAGCTGGAATTCTGGAACAGAACCAGGGAAGTTTGGCATTCTGTGGACTTGCAAAGAGGTCTATATCTGGTGTTCCCCAGGTTTGGAACACTCAAGCCCGTTGGTCTGACTGGAGAGACCACTCGTGTGGCAGCAGTATTCGACTGAGCTTGTCTGCCCACAAGTTTTGAATGCCTGGAAGGTATACTGCTAGAAGGTGAATTTGGAGCTCTCTGGCGAGGGCCCATAGTCGCAAAGCTTCGTTGCATAGCGACAGAGAGCCCGTTCCACCTTGTTTGTTTATGTAGTTAGCTCCTCATTTCCTCTCTCCTACGCCCTCCTGCGTTGTCAATGTGTTCCTTCTCTCCCTTCATATTAGCCTTCTGTGTCCGCCAACTGTTATCTGCTTCTATCTCCTTTCCTTAAGATTTTATGGCGTTCCTTTTCTACTTTTCTTTTCGCAGCTCTCTTTCTTTTAATGATTTTATGTATTGTGAACCGCCCAGATGCTAATCGTATTGGGCGGTATATAAAGTTTTAATAAACATAAACATAAACACATAAAACATGGCAATCTGATTGTCGGTTTGGACCAGAATTGCCTTTTGACTGAGCTGGGCCTGAAATGCTATCATAGCATTGTAAATGGCTCTTAGCTCTAAGAGGTTTATTTGAAGAGAGGCTTCTTGTGGGGTCCAGAGACCCTGAGTGGAAAGATCGTGCAAGTGGGTTCCCCAACCCAGCTTGGACGCATCTGTTGTCAGGGTGATCTGTGGCAGTGGTTGCTGGAAGGGGGAACCTACCAAGAGGTTTTCGAGGGACTGCCACCACTGAAGGGACAAAACGAAATATGTCGAATTCTTGATTTTGTCCGTTAAGCGACCTGTGGCTTGTGTCCACTGCGAAGAGAGGGTCCACTGAGCCGCTCGCATGTGTAGGCGGGCATAAGGGACCACATGTACAGTGAATACCATATGCCCCAGCAGTTGAAGCATTTCTTGGACAGTTAGGAGGGTTTTCTTTACTTCTTGGGAAGCCAATTCTATTATTCGTAGACAGTGTGGCTGTGGCAGGAATGCCTTTGATTGCTGCGTGTCTAAGCAAGCCCCTATGAACTCTAGGGATTGAGAAGGGGTGAGGTGAGACTTTGGGTGGTTGACTACCAGACCCAAATATTGGATAATTCTCATGGCACGAGAAACAGCTCGTTCTGTTTCTGGAGCTGTTGGTGCTCTGATGAGCCAATCGTCTAAGTAGGGGAAGATGAAAATCCCCAGAGTTCTCAGGAATGCTGCTACTACAGCCATGCATTTTGTGAAGACTCTTGGGGCAGAGGCCAGCCCGAATGGAAGGACTCTGTATTGGAAGTGGTTTCCTTGAAAGAGAAATTGAAGGTACTTCCTGTGATTTACATGGATGAGGATATGTGTGTACGCATCTCTTAGATCTAGAGAACATAATCAATCCTGATTCTGAAGGTATGGTAAAAGTGTTCCGAGGGAGATCATCTTGAACTTTTCTCAGAACAGAAATTTGTTCAATTCTCTGAGGTCCAGGAATTGTTTTATGATTGTAGGCGGGGGCATGCTGAGAAAGTGAAGTTTGTACCCCTTTCCTACAATGGACAGAGTCCAGTTTTCTGATGTTATTTGTTGCCATCTTTTGGCAAAATGGCATAATCTGCCTGGAATGGTCAAGGGTTCTGGACCCTTCAGAGGCAAAATGGTTAAGTTCTCTAGGTAGAAGTCGAAGCCCCTGCGGAGGCTGTACTTGCTGAGCTGGTTGAGCCCTTTGAGCTTGCGGCTTTCTTTTTTGTCTAGGTTGCTGCCCTTTCTGGGGAGCATGAACTGGACAGTGAATTGGATGGGAATAAGAGTGGTAAGATATTTTTCTTTTTGTTAAAGAAAAACTTATTGCCTGTTTTTTTCTTTGATGGGTTGGCTGTAGACTTTGATAGTCTATTCAAGATGGTATTGTCAGATTCAATCTGATTAGCCTTGGTCTGCCAATCCTTCCCAAATAAGTTCTCACCTGTGCAATTAATGTTTCCTAACTTCTGTTGCACCCACTCCACTAAATCTGATGCTTGGAGCCAGGCAATGCGCCGTGCTATGATAGCAATAGCAGAGGTTCTGCTAATAGCGTCAAAGCAGTCAAAAGTTGCACGGTTCACAAATTTGGAGATATTTTGAGCGTGCTTGAGCAGAGTGAGGTACTGACCCCATTTATCTTCAGGAAGATGAGGGCTCAGGCGTTCCATATCCACTGTAACCTCCTCAAGAAACATTCCCATATGAAGGGAATATGAGCTAATCCTAGCTGCTAGCATGGAGGATTGAAAGCATCGACGCCCAAAGGCATCGAATGTCCTCGATTCACGGTCTGGCGGGTTGGAAGAATGTGTTTTAGCACTCTTTATTCTGCGCATGGCTAATTCCACTACCATGGAATGGTGTGGTAACTGAGTCTTCTGAAACCCTGGAGAAGGTGGGACTCGATACATGGTATCGAGGCATCGAGCATGCGGTGACACCATTAAGGGAGTTTCCCACATTCTGAACATAAGATCTTGAAGGATCTGATGAATGGGCAGCATTGCTGCCTCTTTGAGAGCCATAGGGTATTGCAGAATTCTTAGTTCTTCTGCCCTAGGTTCCTTCTCAGGAGTAACCATGATTGAAAGCCCTTTAGCTACATCACGTATGAAATCCTGAAAAGACATGTCTTCTGGAGGAGACATTCTGCACTCAGGAGAAGGATATGGATCCTTCAACAGAACTGCTCTTGTATCGGTAGAGTCATCGGAATTGGAAGACTCATCGGAGCTTTGCATCGATCATGCTGGTACCAATGAATATCGGTACCGTGGCGTTTCGGTTCCAACCCCTCGATGCCGGAGAAACTCTCGAGGCTCGGCATGGGAGGAAGCCGTCCCACTTGAGTGGGTGCCACTGGAGCTGGTACTGGTGTCAGTACTGAGCTCATTTGAACCGTCTCTAGTGGTTTTAGCAGTACCGAGGCAGCTAAAAGGGACGCTAGACTGAGTTCAATAGCAAGGATTCTCTTATCCATTGCTAATGCCAATGCCTGGTCAGTACCGGTGGAAGCAGTTACAACCCCAGAACATGGCAACAGACGTTCTGCAGAGGTGGAGGCCTCTGGAACATTCTGAGACCCCGTTTGTGCTTTGGAGACCGAAGACTCCCGCCGGGGCAATTTTGCCGGTGTTCTTTCCTCGAGGGTAGTGCCAGTGACATCTCAATGCTTTGCAGGAGATCTACCCTTCAAGGACCGGCTAGTCTTTACAGACTTTTGTTTAGTTACCTGAGATCCATGAGAGGAAGATGAAGCCATGGAGGACGTTGATGCAACTGACATCATATCAACTGTGAAAAGAGAACCGGCTTTTGAAGCTCTGTTCTGCAGGCCCCTTTTGGTCATCTTTCTACAGGAGAGACACTCCGCTGGACAATGTTCAGGACCTAAACATTTGAGACACCATTCGTGGGTGTCGGTGACAGAAAAAGTACCGCCACAGTTTGAACATTTTTTTAAAACCACTAGTTGGCTTCTCCATGTCTGGAGATTTTTGGGCCTAGTGCCCAAAATGGTGCCTAACCCCAGGAGGGGTGAGGCACTGAAGAAAAGAAGTTTCCTTTTTTTTTTTTTAGAAGAAGAAAATAAGAAAAGAGAACCGGCGGTACCGGTAGACGTCGAATGAAGGCAGACGCGACCACAAAAAACAAGAAAGAAGATAACGTTTTCTGCGGTGACAGGAGAGACATCCTGTTGGCTCTGCGGAAAACGAAGAACTGAAGTGAGAGACAGTGAGGCGGGAAGGCAGCACACATGCGCTGTGGGATGCTCCCAAAAGCTTTACTTTTGGATGCTGGGGAACGTTCCTGTGCAGGCTCCGTCGGTACCGACGATACCCATAAGTGAAGACTACATTCCTGCTTGTTCCTGGAGATTGTTTTTTGCATAGGGCCCCGCGTTTCAGGGGGCCCCACGCAAAGAACATTCTGCATTAAAAGTAAATTTTAAAATAAAAAAAAAATCTGTCTGCTGCTGCTGCTGCCACGGCAGCAGCAGAATCGAGTGTCCCGCGCCCCCCCCCCCCCCTGCCTGGCAGAGCCCTCCCTCTCTGCAGCTCCCTCTCCATGCCGGCTTTCAGAGCCGCGAAGGGAGAGTTTCTCCCTCGTGGCTCTGTTAAGCCCGCTGGGGCTGATGGGAAACAGGCATTTCCTGTTTTCCTTCAGCTCCGGCAGGCTTAACAGAGCCGCGAAAGGGAAACTCTCACTTCGCGGCTCCTAAAGCCGGCGCAGAGAGGGACTGATGCAGGGAGGGAGGGCTCTGCTGGGCAGGTGGGGGGCCGCGGGACATTTGATTCTGCTGCTGCCACGGCGGCAGCAGCCAGTTTTTTTTTATTTTAAATTTTCCCTGGGCTGATGGGGGGGAGGGGGTTAGGACTGGTAATGGGCTGTGGGCTGATGGGGTTGTTAGGACGGGTAATGGGCTATGGGGGGGGGGGCTAAGACTGAAAATGGGGTGATGGGGGGTTAAGACTGGTAATGGGCTATGGGGGGGCTAGGACTGGAAATGGGCTGATGGGGTTAGGACTGGTAATGGGCTGTGGGCTGATGGGGGGGTTTGGACTGGTAATGGGCTATGGTGGGGCTAAGTCTGGAAATGGGGTGATGGGGGGTTAGGACTTGAGGTGGGCTGATGGGGTTAGGACTGGTAATGGGCTGTGGGCTGATGGGGGGTTAGGACTGGTAATGGGCTATGGGGGAGCTAAGATGAAATGGGCTGATGGGGTTAAGACTGGAAGTGGGCTGAGTGGAAGGGGAGGCTTGAACTGCAAATAGCTGATGGGGACGGGGGCTTGGAATGGAAGTGGGCTTAGTGGAAGGGGGCTTGAACTGCAAATACCTGATGGGGAGAGGGGCTTGGAATGGAAATGGGCTGAGTGGAAGGGGGAGCTTGAACTGCAAATAGCTGATGGGGAGGGGGGCTTGGAATAGAAATGGGCTGTGAGGGGAGGGAGCTAGGACTGGAAATGGGCTGAGTGGGGGGGAGCTAAGACAGGAAATGGGCTGTTGGAGGTGCTAGGATAGGACTGGAAATGGACTGTTGGGGGGAGCTAAGATTGGAAATGGGCTGTGGTGGGGGCTTGGATTGAAATGGACTCATGGAGGGGCTAGAACCTGAAGTAGGCTCATGGGGGGCTTGGATTGGAAATGGGCTGAGTGGAGGGGAGCTAGGATTTTACATGGGCTGATGGTGGGGCTAGGAAAGGACTAGAAATGGGCTGATGGGGGGCTGGGATTGGAAATGAGCTGATGGAAGGACTCGGATAGGACTGGAAATGGATGGGGGGAGCTAGGACTGGAAATGGGTTGATGCGGGGACTAGAAGGGAGCGGATGCTGGGTGGGGCTGGAACTAGAAGGGAGCTGATGTTGGGGGAGGATTAGAATGGGATGGGGCTGGGAGAGTGAAATGGAGAGGGGAACAATATTTTGTGTGGGAGGGAAGAAAAATCTACAATTGGCCGGGTATTGGGAGGGTAAGTGGGGATTGAGGATGGAGGGATAAAATTTGAGTGGATGAAATAGGAATGAGGAAAGAGCAAAAAGGAGAAAGATTAGTATGTTAAAGCAGATGTAGAGAGAAAATGGAAAAAAACTAGAAGAGAGAAGAAAGGACAAATGGACAGCAGACGATGGAGAGTTAGCAGAAGACACAAAGAAACCAGAAGAAAGTGGCTGGAGCAATTGCAACTGAAAATAATGCACAAAAGGTAGAAAGATATCTCTTTATTTTGAATTTATTAACTGGAATATGCAGCTCTGGGAAATGTGCATCATTAATGTCTGCTCTTTGTTTAGTACAAGAGGAAATTAATTGATGGTTTTATTTCTAGTGTTGTTTTACATTCCAAGTTTGGCTTTTGCGGTTCCCAGTTTAATTATTGTCTTCCTGTTTCTAAATTGTGATTCCTTGTTTGGTGATGGTCTATGTTCTGCATGTGTAATTGAGCTGAGGTATTCTGTTTATGTAATTCCTATTTGGCATTGCCCTTGTTCTCTTTCCCCAGTAGGTCATATATTGTTATTCTCTGAAATGTATTGGTTTAATATTTGCAGTGTTGCCTTTTGATAGGTAGGGTCTGGTGCTTTGTGAGTCCTGGTAGTGCTGTTACGATACGGCAGGTTTGCTATGGGTTCTAAATGGGCAGTGTTTGTAGTAGTTCCTAATGTGCCTGGGGGTTGGCACAGGATTATAGTAATGTAGAAATCTTTTAGTCTTTCTTTATCCATACACTCATTAAGAGGCATATTTACTAAAAGTTAGTGTATGGTAACATTATTCAAATATTTTTGCAAATGAGGCCCGGCACCGAGTCTCCGCACATGGCCCCGCACCCCCCTTGGGCCGCCCCTGCTTTCACCAGTAGCAGATTTCAGCTCTTTCCAAAAGTTCTCAATTGGAATGAGATCAGGACTCATTGCTGGTCATTTTAATTAAAACAGTCCATTTGTTCCTTTTTAACTATTCTTTTGTTCTTTTGGATGTATGTTTTGGGTCATTTTCCTGCTGGAGGACCAATTACTTTCAACCCAGACCCAGATGTCTGACACTAGGTAGCACATTTCACTCCAAAATACCTTGGTAGTCCTCTGACTTCATGAGTCCTTTAATACGTTTCAGGCCTCCAATTCCTGAAGCAGCAAAACAGCCCCACAACATTATGGAACCTCCACTATATTTAACTGCAGGAAAGGTGTTTTTACCTTATAAGCTTCATTTCTTTGTTTGTATCACTGGTCTGCATTGCCAAAGAGCTCAAGTTTGGTTTCATCTGTCCACAGGACATTTTCCCAGAAGGACTGTGGCTTCTCAAGGTGGGTTTGGGCAAAGATTAGGCCTGCCTTTTTATGTCTGTCTTTGAGCAGTGGGGTCCTTCTTGGCCTTTGTCCATGAAGTCTTTCTTTGTTTAGTGTGCGGCGCATGGTGTGGTTTGAAACCACCACTCCAGATTGCTCCAGGTCAGCCTTAAGCTCTTTGGATGTTATATGTGATGTTTTTTCCAACAGTTCGCACTAACCTTCAAAGACTTCTTGGATTAATTTTCCTCTTCCCACCATATCCTAGGAAGTTCTTGAAAGTTCCATGAGCAGAAAACGTCTTTTTTTAAACTCTATTTTATTCCAACAAAGAGGAATATATGACCACAACATAACACACATCAAAACCAAATAAAGAATGGCTCTAATACATTAAAATACAGATCAAAATACAAAGTAATGAATTAAAGTTATATGGTGGTGGCGGCCCCCCTTCACATATTCACAGACAAAGTACTCACCATCCAGTCCTTTAGATCAACATCTTGCCGCCATGTGACCTCCACCCTCCCTCCAGGCCGCCAAGCCCAATCCCCCGCCATCCCTACTATCTCAACAAACTCTGTTTCCCTGTGGTGAATCACAATCATGCTTCCTTTTGCATGTTTGGTGATGAACGCGAATCCTGGGGCATGAACCTCAGACATCAGTCTCTCCCTCCCTCCCCACTCTCCCCTTGTTGTACCCATAATGTCCACACTTTTTCCAGCACCAACCTTTCCCCTGCAAATCATAGGTAGACTTGTCAAACTTCATGGCCTCTCCCACCTTAACCCACCAGTCCTCCACCAAGGGAGCTGCTGGTAGCTCCCATTTCCAAGCCAGTACAACCTGAGCCATTAACAGCAGTTTACCCATAGCACCCCACCTGCCCAGTATTCAAAGTTACCCTTCTCAACCCGAGTAAAAACTCCAGAGAGTCAGGTTGAATACTGTCACCCACTGCTCCTCCCACCTCCTGTGCTACTCACCCCCAGTACTGTCACAGGGCATTCCCACCACATGTGATAAAAGGAACCTATACCCCCACAGCCCCGTAAAGACTCCCCCTTCTCCTTCCTACCCACTTTAAATAACTGCTGTGAGGTCATATAAGTGTGATGCAATATTTGGAGCTGTGTTTGGCTCCAGGATGTCACCAACGTCCATCTATGGGCTACTACATACATCCTACCCCATTCCCCCTCCGATATCTCCTTCCCGAACCATTGGTGCCAACTCTGGATATGCGAAGGAGGGGTACTACAGCTATCCTCCAGGAGGCATCTATATATCCGAGACAATAAGCTCTTTGAATGTCCCCCTTTAAACAAAACCTCCTCCAACCAATTGGTCCTATGCTTTAGTTGAGCCCCTATTCCTTGCCACATGAGAAAGAAGCAGAGTTGAAAATACCGATAGAAAGGGACCCTCCTCTCGATCACCTCCTCCAGATCCTCCTGCACCATATACTGCATCCTACTGCTCCAAGAACCGGGTAATCCCCACACTCTTTAAATCATGCAACAACGGGGTAAATTCTAGCCCCGAGAAAGGCTGATAATTCCATATACAAGCCCACTTAGAGAGGAGTGAGGGAAACAAAGTCTTCCTTCCGCAGCACTGTCCCTGTCGTATTAAAGGCCCAAGAAAAAGAGTTCCTTCTGCTCCCCCCATCCACTTCCTTGTACCGATCTTTAGGGCTTAGTGCCTCAAATATCAACCTAGGGAAGGCCGAATATCTTTCTAGATCCACCCACAGCACCCTTCCAGGTGATCATGATGATAGGTTTTAAACGCACATAATATCGCTGCCCTATAATATAAGAATAATCTCTGGAATTTTACTCTCCCTGCTCCTTTCCCCTTGAAAGGCGATATACCCCAATTCAAGCCCTCTTCCCCTCCCCCCAAAAAACCTTAATAGCCTATTCTCCCATTTCTTTAGAAAGGACCCAGGGACTACTATGAGTAATTGAGTAAACAGAAATGTAAATTTTGGAATGATTTTCATTTGCAGTGCTGCAATTCTCCCCATCCATTTCAAATGTAACTCCACCCACCATTGGAGATCAGCCTCCAATTTAGCCCCCAATGGGGAATATTTAATAGAGATCATTTAGGTCCCGTCCAATGTACACCACAATTTTTTGCTCTGCCCACTGAAAGGGAAAGTCTGAGAACTCTCCCCAAGATAACCTGCCCAAATTCAGCGCCTCCATCTTGCTGAGGTTGACTTTAAAGCTAGATATTGCTGAGAACTGCTGAATTTCCACCAGCAGCTGCGGAAGAGAATCCTGCAACCTAGACGTGAAAATAAGAGTGTCATCTATATAAAACAGGATCTTATGAGCTACTCATCCAGCACAGCTAGGATGTATCCCTTGATTCTCTCTGACCTTTGCAGCAAAGACCTCTAATACCATTGCAAAAAGCATCTGGGAGAGGGGTCATCCCTGCCTTGTACCCTATTGCAGCAAAAAATCTCTGACCGCTCCCCGTTTACAAGGACCCTTGGCATTGGAACCTGAAACAGAGTCTTAATCACTTCAGTGAAACCTTCTCCCAAATTAAATTTGTTAAGCATCTTGAAGAGAAACCCCCACTCAACGCAGTCAAAGGTCTTTTCCGCGTCAAGTGCCACACAGAGTGCTGGGATATTGTGCCCCTGAATAATTTGTAACAGGTTCACCGCCCTTCTGACCTTATCAGAAATTGCCCGCCTTGCAACAAATCCAGTTTGGTCTGGGTGGATCAGTTTGGGTAACAACCCCTCCAACTGCTTAGCAAACAGCTTAGCATCGCAGTTGATAAGTGCTATCGGGCGGTAGCTGCTACACTGGTTCTGGGGTTTACCCTCCTTATGTAGGACTATAAAATTAACCTGAGCCAATGACTCAGGAAGAGGTTCACCTCATAGAGCCTTTGAGAATATTCTCGCTAGCAAAGGAGAGAGTTCATCTCCCAGAGCTTGGTAAAACTCAGCAAGATAGCCATTCCCACCTGCTGCCTTCCCTCTAGGCAATGCTCGAATCACCTCCAACACTTCCTGTACACTAATTGGCCATCCTAGTTGGGCTGCCTCTGCCTCCTCTAGGCGAGAGAGGGTAAGCAGATCCAGGTACACCGCCATGTCTGGGGCTTGGGCAGAACATTTAGACACATACAATTGCTCATAAAAGGCCCAAAACTCCTCACATATCCCACTAGTGGCACATATGCGTTCCCCCCTCCCCCTCGCAATTTCCACCACCAACCGTGAGGGTCTATGTTTCTTAAAATTGCCAGGCCAACAACTTACTTGCTGTATTGTTCCTCTCCATATGATTACATTTCATCAAATGTAGGAGATATGTAATTCGTTCCATCTTCAGGGCATGAAGCTGAGCCCAGGTCACGGTAAGTTGCTGTAATACTACCTGTCCCCCAGTCCAGCAGTGCTCCTTTTGCAGCTCCTCCCACATGAAGCAACAGCTCTGATGTTTTTCGCTCCTTTTCCCTCTTGATTTATGAGGTTTGTTGAATCAGAAGACCCCCATCCCAGAGCGACCCCTTTGATACCTCCCCATTGTCACTGAGCTGCACATATTGTTCCCATTCATACCTCAGGCTCTCTATCACCCCTTTCTTGTTGGCCCGCCACTTCCCGGCTCCCAAAAGCCCTCCACCATCCCATGATCAGACAGCTCTAGAGGTCAAATCTCCAGCACTGTAAATCTCGCCATCCATCCTCGAGTATGCATCAGCTCGAGGCAAATAACATGTATATTCTCTATTGATCACATTACGCTCCCTCCAGAGGTCCACCAAATCCTATTATTTCAAACATTCCCTTAATTCCCTCTCTTCCCATTTATGCAGTTTCCCCACATAATTAGACCTGTCCGTAGCCCCAGGACACAATTCATATCCCTTGTAACCACCCAAACCCCCTTGGCTACTTTTGCAAATCCCCAACCCACTTCTGAAAAAAGGAGCCCTTCAACCCATTCAGAGCGTACAAACTGAGAAGGGAGATCTCATATTGCTCCACCATGCCCATGACCCTACCTCCCTCCCTTGACTATCACCCCAATCTCATATACCACCAAGGGGACCCGTTTACATACTAAAATTGCAACCTCTCATTTCTTGGAGTTGAAAGCTGAACAAAAAAGTTGATCATGCCCCCTTGCCTGTAGCTTCTTATGCTCGGTTTCTGTCAAATGGCTCTCCTGTAACGGGACTATATCAACCCGGGAGTGCAGTAGGAGGTCAAGCACTCGCTGCAGTTTACAGAGGTGATTAATGCCCCCAATGTTTAAAGAAACTATTTTAACCCCACCATTGGTGCTACAATCCATCTGGTATCTACCCCCCCATCCATGCCGTTTACAGGGTGATTATGGCCCCAATGTTTAAAGAAGCTATTTTAACTCCCCCCCCCCATTTGTGCTATGATCCATCTGATATCTACCCCCCTTCCATGCAAATATTCCACGTATACCATCCCCATTCATCCATTCCAACATACACCACTGAGCATCACATTCAACAACAGTAACCCAACAAAACATCCTGCTCCTCATCATCTCCATAAACCCATCCTTCCAATATTCTCCTCCCTTTTTCATTGGGACTTCTGCACTCCATACACCTTTCACCCAGCATCCCCTTCCCCCCTCACCCCCAGCACAGCATTTCAGACTGTGTCCTCCCAACACTCAAGGAGCCTTCCCCATGCCCCCCACCCCCTTGCACCGTGATCTCCCGATTGCCTGTCAGTTCCCAACCAACCCCCACCCCTGCCCCTTATAGAGAAGGGATCAGGCCTCAGGCTTACAGGCAAATGAGTCATAACAGTCCTGATCCAGGAGGGGGGATCCCCTCTAGAAATCGTTCATCCACTGGAACATACATCCTTGTTCCAGGCTTTGGCAGCACTTCTCAGCTTTCCCCTGATGTTTCTTCGACCGTCACACTGCTCCCATCAGCCATGCTCTACTTTCTGGCAGCTGCCACGTCTCCCACCAGTTGATCGGTACCTGCAGAGTGCTTGCGAGGTCCCTGATCGGCCGTTACTGCCTGAGCATCTCCCTGGTTATCCTGCTCTGCAACTATCAGACTATTGCCACCCCCTACCGGCGAAGTCTTTCTGCTCCAGGGGGATTTGGCAGTCTGCTTGGTGGGAAGGGTAGTTATGAATTTGTGCACAGCCTTGGGAGAGTTGAAAAAATGTCTTACTCCATTGCCCACAAATGTCAGTTGAGCTGGGTACCACATTGCAGCCTTGATCCTCTTGCTCACTAGTCGCAGGTCTGGAAAAACCATAATCTTCCAAGTCTTATTAAGTACATGCCCAGTCTTCCGAGCCTCCTGGATAACAAACTCCCGGTCAGGAAATCATAAGAAATTCACTATGAAGGCCCTTGGTCTGACATTGGCCTCAAGTTGTGGTCGGAGCACCCAGTGGGCTCTCTCCAGTTCATACTCCACCAGGGAGAGGGGGCCCAGGAAACAGGCTCCTGAATGAATTTGGAGGGCTCTGTGCCTTCTTCCCCCTCCAGGACTCCAAATATTCACACGTTAGATCGGTGATCTCTATTTTCTTCGTCTTCTAGCTTTTCTTGCAGCCATACCAATTGCCGCTTCATACTGGTCACATCCGCCGAGATCATCTTTTGAGTATCCTCTGCCTTCCTGATCCTACCCTCAGCCTGCTTGATCTGCTCTCCCAGGGCTATAAATTTCTCTTCAATTTTGATAAGAACCTTATTCACTATCTCCGTCTTGGAGGTTCGAATCTCTTGCAGGACCATAAATAACATCGCACTCCCTTACGCATTGCTATCCTCCAGCTCACTGGTGATCAATGAACTGGGAGATGGTGGCTGCGATGTGCCCCCCAGGCGCCTTCCCGGATGTCTTAGGTTTGGCCGCATACAGCTCTCTAATTGTCTTCATCGTTTTCAGCTTAACCGATTTCAGCATTTCTTTGGGACAAATGTTCTCTTATAGTTTTGGGGTGCAGAGGCTAGTACTGCTGTGCAGGGTTAGTGGAGAGGGATTCACCACATGTCCTCTCACACTGCCATTCAAACTGGAAGTCAAGAAGAAAACTTCTTAATAACATTGCAAACTGTAGACACAGGAATCCCAAGGTCTTTGGAGATGGCCTTGTACCCCTTTGAAGTTTGATGTTTGGTGATAATGGCTTTTCTGATGGACTCAGGTAGCTCTCATCTTCACCATTGTGAAAATGAGAGTGAATGTGGCCATTTTAAACATTAGAGCCATCATTCATGGTTGATTCAAGTCATGTGAGTACTGACAATTGATCACAGGTGTGTCTAATTTTACTGCTTTCTTTCTCCTATCCCATAGTATACCTTTATTTTCCCGGGGGAGATTTTCAATTTTCCCTTGGTTTGTGGTGAGGGTTAATTCCCTTTTAAATATCATAAAAAGGAGTGCTGTGCTTCAAGAAAGAAAATTCTTTCATGGCACAAGCTCCAACAAAAGTTTTGTATTAACAAGTTAAGATAGTAATTAAGGGCACATGTTTTATCCTTTAGGTAGTAAGTAATAATCATGTCCTGGCAATGTCCCAGTTTTTATACTATTTCCTTTTTCAATTGGTCTTGCTTTATTTATTTTGTGTCAAATATGTGTGCATATATAATCCAAAGCCATTTCACTGGCCACTTTTTTTAGGAGATTAGGACATTAAAAACTTGATTCACGTAGGGGCATGTTCGGGCTGTCCAGACAGCCCCGAACAAGATAAGCCTGTTTGTACTTGATTCTGGATTGCGGGAACAAAACATTCCTGTGGTACACGGAAATGGGCCCAAGGACAGCACAGCATGCTTCTGCCTGCCTATGGGGATGTCTTCCCCGCAGGCTCTCCCCTCTTCCCCACCGCCAACCCACAGCTGGCCAATCTGGGCCTGGATCGGGTGGCGGGCACCCCTTCACACCTGGGCCCAATTGCTGTGTCAGTGCTGCTTATTCCACTTTCAAGTTGGAATAAGCAGCACTTCCCCTTTGACCCGGCAGGACGTACAGGGCCGTGACCTGAATCGGCCCTGTATATCCTGCCGGGCTGGCCTGCCCCCGCTCCACCCAGATCCCAACCCTCCTGCTCCCCGCCGGCTCTCCCTGTCCTGCTGTCAGGACGTATGGGGAGAGCCGGAGGGGGAATCAGGTCTGGGCAGCTTTCGGGGCTGCACGTCCTAACAGGATCGGGCCTTAAGTAGTTGAATTGCAAGTGTGCCAATAATCTTGACTAGAACTTATTTTTACATGCTTGACCCCTGGGATAAGTATGTGCATAAAAAGACTTTTACCTGCAAAAAATCCTTTATAAAATTTCCTTCTAAATTCATCTTTTTAGATACAAGCTGCTTTTGCTACTATGAATAGTACTTTCCAAATGAGATTCTTTAGGGATCAAGACTCTCAGTTCAAAGGGTGGCTTCATGAAATTAGAGAGCACAGTGTTTAGATCCCATGGAATTGGAGGATCTTGAATTGAAGGTTTGGTATATAAAAGGCATCTCATGAATTTGGAGATAAGTGGACACTCGGAAACCAGAATCCAATCTATCAGATAAATGATAGGCAGAGATGGTACTGAGGTACATTATTACAGAGAATGTCTGAAGGCTACACTGATAGAGGTGGTACATTTAGTGAACATTAAACAAAATTAAAGAATCAGATCCATTCTATGGTCAGTGCATTCCATGCAAGGTGATTCAGAGACCTTCATCATGAAGAGCAGAGAAGTAGTTTGGTGTTCTCACTGCTGGCAAGGAATTCTAGCTGAATAGTTCCCCGGCACTGGCTGGCAAGGAATTCTAGCTGAATAGTTCCTTAGCACTGGAAATGGACTATAATATCTAAGGATCCATGGATGAGCCTGAAGGACTCTGCTAAGTTTGTCATCAGATGGTCCTGCTTCCTAGTTATGTAGGTGACTTGCAAAGAACATATGACTGACTAATATAAAATCAAACACATATGCTGCCTGTCATTCTAGTTGCATGGACCCTGCTCCTCTTTGCATGTAGATATAAAATATGGCCCCCTAATCCGTTTGACCCTCACTTGGTTTGCAGCTTGTCATGCTGTGAGGACTTGTGTGCATCAGTAATGCTGAGGGCTAAGCTATCAGTAGTTTAACTACTGGCAGGGTATCCCAAGATGGACAGGTCTCAGCTGAGGTGCCAGACCAAGACAAACCACTCTTCTGGGCAGCAGCAGAATGGGACAGTGTTGGCGGCAGAGGATCACATTTCTGTGACAACGGCAACAACACTAAACTTAAACTGTGGGGAAAAAAGGCCTGGCAATCTACTTCCGTATCTTGCCATGAAAACCCAATGGATAGTCACAACAAAACAAATTGCACTATAGTGCTAGAAGATGAGACCCCCCCCCAGGTCGGAAGGCACTCCACTGGCTATTGGCGAGGAGCTGAAGACTTTTCAGAGTAAAGCCAGCATTTATGATGTGGTTGGATCAAAGACCTCGGGTCATCTGACTGCTGATGTAGCTGCGCATGAAATGAGAGTCCAAAGCTGCAAAGATATCTTACATATTGGGATATGGAATGTAAGAAGCATGAACTAAGGGAAGTTGGAAGTGGTCAAGAATGAAATGGAACGTGTACAACTTGATCTGTTGGGTGTCAGCGAACTGAAATGGACTGGCATCGGGCACTTTGCATCAGATGATCACATGGTCTACTATGCTGGAAATGAAAGACAAAGAAGAAATGGTGTTGCTTTTATAATTATGAAGAAACTTGCAAGAACTGTAATGAATTACATTGCAGTCAATGAACGCTTAATCTCTATTCGTCTACGAGGAATGCCTATCAACACAACTATAATTCAAATATATGCCCCAACAACAGCTGCAGAAGAGGATGAAATTGAGTTCTATGAACAGGTAGAAGCTGAAATTGACAGAACATGCAAACAGGATATCATGATAGTCATGGGTGACTGGAATGCAAAAGATGGCAACAAAGAAGGAAAAATGGTTGGAAAATATGGACTTGGCAATAAAAATGAAGCTGGAGAGAATTCCGCAAGACCAACGATCTATTCATCTCAAACACCTTCTTCCAGCAACACAAGTAGCGATTGTACACAGGGACTTCAGCCAATGGATTGTACAAAAATCAAATTGACTACATCTGTGGAAGTCAACAATGGAAAAGCTCTATAACATCAACAAAGACAAAACCTGGAGCTGACTGTGGTACCGATCACCAGCTACTAGTATGCAAACTCAAGCTAAAGTTGAAAAAGAGCAAGCTGCTCATGAATGCAGCAAAATATGACCTTGAGAATATACCACTGGAATTTAAAGACTGCCTGCAAAATCAATTTGCTGCTTTAGATACAAATGACAGAGCTCCAGAAGAGTTATGGAATGACATCAACAAGGTTGTGTTGGAAGAAAATGAGAAATCTCTACAAAAGGTGAAAAGCAAAAGCGGCCAAAATGGATGATGGAAGAAACTCTGAAAATGGCCCAGAAACGCAGAGAAGCTAAAGCCAGAGGAGAAAGAGAGGCAATCGCAGAACTCAACAGAGATGTCCAACATGTAGCAAGACAGGACAAGGAAAAGTACTACAATGATGCAAGCAAGGAAATAGAATCAGAAACTATTAGAGGAAGAACAAAATCGGCTTTCCTAAAGCTATGAGAGCTAAAGAAAAAATTCCAGCCTCGAATTGGAAGGTTACAAGATGCTCAAGGATCTATGTTGAATGATGCTGGGAAGATCAAGAAAAGTGGCAAGAATATACAGAGTTTTTATATGATAAAGATCAAGTGGACCAACAGCCGTTTCAACCTGTACCTTATGATCCGGAACCATTGGTGATGAAAGAAGTCAAAGCAGCATTGAAAGCTTTATCAAAGAACAAGCACCAGGCATTGATGGCATCCCATAAAACAGCGATTTATATATGAATTACAGACAGTACAAGAGATTGATTTTTCAGGTTTTTTGTAGAGATTTTATGTAAGTTGTGTCTCTGGTTTTCCCTCCCCCTTCCCCTTCCTCCTTCCCTTCCCCCCTTTCCTCCCTACCCCCTTCCTTCCCCTTCCCTCACTTTCCCCCTCCCCCTCCTTCCCTTCTCCCTTCTCCCCCTCCTCTTCTCCCCCCTTTCCCCCCCCCCTTTTTCCCTCCTCCCCCTTCTCCTTCCCCTCTTCCCCATTCCCCCTCCCTCTCCCCTCCCCTTCTGCCTTTTCCCTTCTTCCCCCTCCCCCCTTTCTCCCCTTCTCCTCCCTCCCCTCCCCCTCCATCCCCCCTCTCCCCTCTCTCCACCCTCCCCTCCGTCCCCCTTCCCCTCCTCCCCCTTCCTCCCCCCTTCCCTTCCGCCTTTCTCCTCCCCCCCCCCTTCAAAGCATGGTGTGTGTTAGATTATCAGTGAGTTTCAAAACCTACTACGTAAGACGTTTCATCTATTTTCTCTGATACAATTGTTTTTGGTTACTGTGGTGGTTTTGGTGGTATCGGCCATCTCATCATGCATTTAGATATTTTATTATCTCCCGCAGCCCCTCCTTTTTATATATTTTTTTATAATTAATACACTGTTTTTTAATTATTAGAATGACTTTTCCACCCTCAGCGGCCGTCAGAAGTGTTTTTCAGCCATCGGAGTCTACAGATTCTTCTTAGTCATTCGACGTTGAAATTTAGATCCATACGCTGATGCGGTAAGACTGTCATTTTTATAAGTCACATATACCTCCAACAACTGCGTATGCAAGATGGTTTACTCAGTTCACCTGGTACAATTCTTTGTTTACTATGGTTGTCATGGCACTATCGCTATCGCTATGGTCTACATGTTTTCAGATACAAGTTTACTGTTTATTTTATCCATTACACAACTTGCACATCATATTTTCCCATAGCCTCTCCTTTTATATTCAATATATATATATATATATTTTAGCCAATTTTCATTTGCTAGAATGCTTCGACCTTTGACCCTGAACGGCGGGAAAAAGTGTTTTTAAGCCGTCGGAGAATGCGGATCGTTCCCTTCTAGTCATTTAACTCCAGAAGTTTATGTCAGTACGCTGATGCGGTAAGGTTTCTTCACACTCGATGGTTTTTTGGCCAGAACAGTAGTATCCCGTTTATTCATGACACAAATGCAGTTTTTATTTGTTTTTTTTACTTGATGAAGTAAGGTTTCTTTAGATTTTAGCAATCTCCGGGGCACAGCAATAGAGCCTTCTTGACTTTATGCACAAATGTAGTTTTCAGATTTTAACTTGACAGGTTTATTTATTATTTTTTTAAGACTCCCCCTCTGCCTTGACACATTCAATATTTTACAGTAGCTAACATGACATAAAGTTTGATTTTCACATTTTTGAACACACACTTTGGTTTTTAGTTCATATCCTTATGGTCTCATTTTTATTTTGCAAATTGTTTTCAGTTTATTATAATGCTTTTACTTTCATTTCACGACGGCGCAAACGTGGTCCTAGAGCAATAGGAATTAGCTGCTATCATTTGCCTAAAAAGTATCTTTGAGAAGTTATTGCGGTATCTTGAGGTGTTTTAAAGGTCCAAACAGGTTTATAATCCATTTGACCAAGTTTTTATTGTTATTTTCCTTTTTATTTGTCCTTTTAGCAAGATCTTTACAATGGCAGGCTTCTATAAGGTATTTGCATGATTTCAAGTATGTCCCCTCATTTGTCCTCCTCATCTCTTTGTTTTTTTGTGCTGCCATCTGAGGCATTTTTATGTGCTGCCTTCTGAGGCAATTTTATTTTCCATAGCCTCTCTGGCACTACTTTGTAATCTGTGTCTACACATGTTATTCTGCATTATATGGACTCGTTTTATTTATGTTATATAGGCAGTTTTTATTTTGTTGTTTTGCCTCTTTCATTTATGATTGATTTAACTATATGTTTTATTATAATAATTATTGTTTGTTTTTATATTATTGTATACTTATAATATGTGATATTATGCATTCTTATTGTTTTTACTGTATTTTTTCAAGGTTTGTTTACTTAATTTGACCCCCTGAAGAAGGCCTCACCGGCCGAAATGCATAGAGGTTTAATAAAAGGGGTTTTTATAACCTGAATTCCACCAGTCTTTGTACCAGCTCCTTTGGTCTCTCTATATCGCTGCAGGTACTCGGTTTGCTCTCTTTTGGTTTATCCCATAGAAGTATTACAGCAATCTGTCTAAAGCAATCTAAAGCTCTGTCTTTAAGGACTAGAAAAAGGGACTGTTACTTCTGGAGAGAGATCTGCAACTGTGAGTATATACTTCTGGTAATTTTCTAAAAGGAATTCTTTTTATTAAAGCTAATTAATCTGTGAACCCACTATTTTTTGTTAAATCAGTCAGGACCTAGTAGCAGCAGTTTAAGTTTAAATTTAAAACACAGAGGAGAACTTTCTGGTTACATTTCATACCCAGCAGAGAGCTTGTAGTTTAGATTTAATAGTCACTCAGGGCCTAGTAACAGCAAAGTACTTTTAGTTTATCTTTATCTTTATCTTTATTTGACAAATTTGATATACCGCCTCTTACAAAAGTATAAGGCGGTTTACAATACAAACAATCTTGGCTGCAGAGAGAGAATGATAGAAAAGAACGCCATCTGGGGGACAGGAAAGTGGACAGAGAAAAAGAGCAGCAAGGATAGTGTGAGCCCCGCCCCTGTGCCAGATAGCTTGACCAGCAGGAGGCGCTGCACCTTAACCTTGAGGTTGTATAAGAATTTGTAGTTGAGCCGTTGGTTAAAGATCACAGATTTTTATTTGGGTTCTCAGAGACTCACAACAGGTAATGTCCACAGGAAAACAAAAGTAGGGATACTCCTCCCAAAGAAAATATATGCAAACTTTGCCAGGTCAAAAATAAAGTCTTTTAAACAAGCTTTTCTTCTTAGCTCTTACAAAAGGTATTTTCCCTCTTAACAGTTATTCACATACAGTGCAACAATCACATTCCATGTCAGTGACTGAAGGATCTGAATCCCCTTTGAAAGAGTCAATTTCCATGCTCTCTGGAGGACTCTCAGGTAGTGGTTCTGGACTCTTAACTGGAATGGTATTAGTCCCATACATTAACAGTTTCTTCAGTCTTGGCCACCTAATAGGTTTCTCCCCTTTAAGTAAAAGCTCATGGGGTTTCAAAAGCCGTGGTTTAAAAGTTCCTTTCCTTTCATGTAAATGTCTACAGGTAATCTCCTCCTCATCTGAAGAACTATCCCTGTGTTCAGTTTTGGGCCTAGGCTTTCTCCTGGTTTGATGCTTAACTTGCACAGTTTTACATACAGGCCTTCTATAAATAAAACCCTCTTCTGAGCTGTAATCAGAGGACAGGTCAGACCTCCTTCGGGCTCTATAAAAAGTTCTGGCTTTGGAAGCTTCCCTAGCAGAGCAATGCCTGCATCTAGGTTCCAGCAAGGGTTTTTCCTGGGTAAAAGTTCTGCCTTCTTGTGGCTTCTTTAAGCTTCTTTCAAATACAGGGTTTAGCTTGCCCACTAACCTGCATTGTGGTTTCACTGCACTAGCAGTGTATCTCTGGGCCTCGCAACAGCAGCTGCCTGGCCTGTGAGTATTTCTTCCTGGAGAGCAGCAGTATTTCCCTTTCTCCTGGGGAGCGAATCTGGCTTCAGGTCTTCCCTTCCTCTCAGCATAGAGCCTGGGAGCCTTGTTCCAGTCAGGTTCAGAATCCTCGTGCTGGTAAAACAGGTGATTCTCTTCCTCTGCTCTCCTCTCTCTCTCCCTTCTCCTTTTCGTTTCTGTCTGCCCTCCTTTACAAGCAGCTACGTGACAAGGAAACTCCCTTGCAGGCTCCTCCCCCGAGCACCTGCTTCTCTGATTCCTATCTGGTGTGTAACGTGGGAATGACTCAACACTAGTTTTGGCCCACTGACTATCAACCCTGGGGTTTTTCTGCTGTGAACTTCTAACCCTGGGTTTTCTCTGACAAGTGTTTTCTAATGTGCCCATCCCCCCAGCCAAGGTAAAACCTTCAATGTTTCCTGCTTTTCTAGGTGGCACTACTCTCTCCTTGCCACAATAGTGAAAAGTAAGCTGTAGAAAACAGCATGATAGACGAGACAGGACGTAACATATGAGCTAACAGAAACAAATAACAGACAGGGTAACAGAGACAAGTAATGAAACAGATTGCAACTAACATAACAAACGGACAAACTATACAACAGGTAGACAATAGACCATACAGGGGAGCATCGGAGCGGGGAAAACAACAAGGAGGCTGACTCAGGGGGCCAGGGACGCGAACCAGGTAGGTGCAAAGATGTTATAGCCCCTTAATAAGTTGCGAGTGGGTAAGTGTGCTCGACCGGGTGGTGGTGAATGGAGGGAGAGGAAGGTCAAAGGCTTGGCAAAAAAGGTAAGTTTTAAGCATAGCCTTGAAATGAGGGAAGGATAACTCGGTACGGATAGCATGTGGGAGGGAGTTCCATAAAGCGGGGCTAGCGAAGAAAAAGGCGGTGTGACGAGTGGATTCGAGGTGAGCCTGAGTTGGGGAAGGGAGAAAAAGGCGGTTGCCGTGGACAGAGCGTAACAAGCGGGGGGGTAGGTTGAAGAAAAATAAGGTCAGCTAGGTACTGGGGAGTGTTGGTATAAAGAACTTTGTGGGTAATAATAAGAAGTTTGTAAACATAGCGTGCTTTGACGGGAAGCCAGTGAAGAGAGCTTTCTGGTTACATTTGGAACCCAGCAGAGAGCTTGTAATTTACATTTAATAGTCACTCAGGGCCTAGCATCAGCAAAGTACTTTTAGCTTAAATTTAAAACACAGAAGAGAGCTTTCTGGTTAAATTTAGAACCCAGCAGAGAGCTTGTAGTTTAAATTTCATAAGAAGTTAGAGCCTAGCAGCAGCTAGGAGCTATAATTTAAATCAAATCAGAATTTAGCTTACCTCAGCAGCACAAGACAGGGTACTGTGTAGCAGCCCTCTTTTAATAAGTGGACTTTCAGAAAGCCTTTGACAAGGTCCCTCATGAGTGACGTTTGGCAAAATTAAAGAGTCATGGGATAGGAGGCAGTGTACTAGTGTGGATCAGGAACTGGTTAAAAGATAGAAAGCAGAGGGTAGGGCTAAATGGCCAATTTTCCCAATGGAGAAAGGTGAATAGTGGTGTACCCCAGGGATCTGTGCTGGGTCCGCTGCTTTTTGACATATTCATAAATGACCTGGAAAGTGGAATAACGAGTGAGGTTATCAAATTTGCAGATGACACAAAACTATTTAGAGTTGTTAAAACCCAAGAGGATTGTGGAAAATTGCAAGAGGATCTTGATAAATTGGAAGACTGGGCATCAAAATGGCAGATGAAATTTAATGTGGACAAGTGCAAAGTTATGCACCTAGGGAAGAACAACCCAAACTATGGTTACACGATGCAAGGTTCCACATTAGGAACCACCACCCAGGAAAAAGATTTAGGCGTCATTGTGGATACCATGTTAAAACCCTCGGCCCAGTGTGCAGCAGCAGCCAAGAGAGCAAATAGAATGCTAGGTATGATAAGGAAAGGAATGGAAAATAAAACAAAAGATATTATAATGCCTCTATATCGTTCCATGGTGAGACCGCACCTTGAATATTGTGTGCAATTCTGGTCGCCGTATCTTAAAAAGGATATAGCGATTTTAGAAAAGGTTCAGAGAACAGCCACCAAAATGGTAAAGGGGATGGAAGGATACTCCTATGAAGAAAGGCTAAAAAAGTTAGGGCTCTTTAACCTGGAAAAGAGACGGCTGAGGGGAGATATGATAGAAGTCTATAAATTAATGAACGGAGTGGAACGGGTAAACGTAGATTGTTTACCTTATCAGAATATAGAAAGACTAGGGGACATGCAATGAAGCTACAGGGTAAACTATTTAAGACTAATAAAAGAAAATATTTTTTCACTCAACGTGTAATCAAACTCTGGAATTTGTTACCGGAGGATGTAGTAAAGGCTGTTAGTGTAGCTGGGTTTAAAAAAGGTTTGGACAAGTTCCTGGAGGAAAGGTCCATAAACCATTATTAAGAAGGGACCCAGGATATCAATGCTTGAACCAATACAAGCATTGTGGAACCTGTGTCCCTTGGGGAAACTGCTAGGTACTTATGACCTAGATTGGCCACTGTTGGAAACAGAATACTGGGCTTGATGGACCTTGGTCTGACCCAGTATGGCATACCTTATGTTATCTGATGCAGCTGTTACCATACTTACAAGGCTCTGCCAGGAAATTTGGAAGACAACATCATGGCCAACTGACTGGAAAAGATCTGTGTTTATACCAATACTAAAGAAAGGTGATCCAACTGACTGTGGAAATTATCACACAATCGCTCTGATCCCACATGCCAGCAAGATTCTACTGAAGATTATTCAACAGAGACTACAACCATACCTGGAACAAGAACTACCTCAAGTGCAAGCGGGGTTCAGGAAAGGGTGAGGAGTGAGAGACATCATCGCAGATGTGAGATGGATCCTTGAAAAGACTAAAGAATACCAAAAGGATATCTATTTGTGCTTTATTGACTACAGTAAGGCTTTTGACTGTATAAACCATGAGATACTCTGGGCCACATAAAGAAGCATGGATATACAGAAACACCTGATCATTCTCTTGCACAATCTGTACATTGATCAAGGAGCAACAGTTTGAACGGAACGAGAAGAAAACAGAATGGTTTAAAATCAGCAAAGGTGTACAAGGCTGCATACTTTCCCCCTACTTGTTTAATTTATATGCAGAACAAATCATCAGAGAAGCAGGATTGTATGAAAATAACACAGGTGTGAAGATTGGTGGAAGACTCATCAACAACCTTTGCTATGCTGATGATACCATATTACTGGCTGAGAGTAAAGATGATCTGAAACATTTGCTTCTCAAGATCAAGGAACATAGTCTTAAAATGGGCCTGCACCTTAATGTAAAGAAGACAAATATCATGACAACTGGCAAAATCAATAAGTTCATCATTGATGGAGAAGAAATTGAAATTGCGGTCAACTTTAACATACTTGGATCAACTATCAATAAAGAAGCAACAAGCAGTCAAGAAATCCGACAACGCATTGCACTTGGCAGAATGGCTATGAAGGACCTAGACAAGATTATTAAGAGCAGAGATGTCTCTCTCCATACAACGATTCGACTCGTTCAAGCCATGGTATTTTCAGTAACTTCATATGGATGCAAAAGTTGGACAGTGAAAAAGGTAGAAAGGAAGAAAATTGATGCCTTTGAATTATGGTGCTGGCGGCGAATACTGCATATGCCATGGACTGCCCGAAGAATAAACCAGTCAGTATTAGAGGAGATCAAACCTAAGCTTTCTTTAGAAGCTCAGATGACAAGACTTCAACTTTCATACTCTGGACACATCATGCGAAGAGAGAGATCATTAGAGAAAGACATCATGCTTGGCAGGGTAGAAGGTCAGCGCAAAAGAGGAAGGCCAGCAATGAGATGGATCGATACAATAACAGCAGCTATGGGTGCCAGTCTGTCAACAATGAGCCGCCTGACTGAAGACCGAACACAATTTAGGAGAACTATCCAGAGGGTCGCCACGAGTCGACACCGACTCGATTGCACTTAACAACAACAAATCCATTTGAATCAGTAGTGGCTGACCACAAAGACAGGCATATCTTCAAAGTGAGACAAAGATTGCTCTCTGCTCCAAATAACTGACATAAAAAAGCCTTTCAGCTTTTGACCAGATTCCATGGGTATGGCATAAGCCATGATGGGCTCCGACCTACTGTTTGAAGCATCTGTGGTGAACATATAGTAATGATGTTTGGACTCAAAGGGGAATCCCTTGATGAGGTTATCCTCTGTGATCCATCACTGAAAAATGGACTGTGGTTAAACTGAAGGGAAGATCTTACACAAAGACTGAGAAGTCTTATTCCACTGGATCTTTCTCATTTTGAAATGGGCAAGAGGGACTTCATGTACTGTGGAAGCCATGTGTTACATTATTTCTAAGTAGGTCCTGGCTGTGTCACAAAAGGGCCATTGGACCTTTTGAAAAGACTGGACAAGGCACTACAGCCTACCTAGTGAGAGGAATGTTTTCCCTTGATTTGTATCCAGAAGTGCTCCAATGAAGGCAATCCTTAGCGTGAACCAGTGGCTTGATTTCTCAAAATTTGAGGAACACCAAGGACTGAAGAAGAGCTTCAAAGTAATAGCCAGCGCCAGAGATGGAGCTGCTAGAAGCCAGTCATCAAGATACCAAACAACCAGCAGACTTTTCCTGTGCAAGGGAGCTGCCCTGACCACTGACATGTCACTAAGCACCTATTTTAAGGTAGCCAAACCACATCTATGTTTTAAGGAAAAGTAGATACTTATTTTTCTTTATAAAATACTAGCATAAGTGGCAGAAAACGTACCTTAATTTAAATCACGATCACTTACACCAGCTCTAGAACTGGTATACATTTATAAAGAATGTACATAAATTATAAGAATTTATAATTTATGTGCATACTTGTGCATTCCACCCAAACTCCACCCATGTGCATGCCCATAGTAAAAATATGTGCAATCAGATCTACACATATACTTAAAAGAGCACCCAGTGTAAAAGAGGCCACAAATGCACATAAATGACCACAATACTGAGATTATATGCATTGCTGGCCCCTACAATTAGGTGGCTTCTTATTAAATTACCCCCTTACGGGGTCATTCTAGAACAGGAATAGGCCTTGGACATGTGGTGTAGATGTTTTTCTAGCAAATACATCTATGACCGTATTCTGAAACACCCATGGCCCTGCATGTACATGGTGCTATCATGAGACTCTCAGAATATGGGCGGGAGGGGGAAGATCGAGGACGCAGTCATCAGCGGAGACGTGCAGTGCGTATTCACGAAAGGCCCATGTACATTCTGCATGTTTCCCGCAGACATCCACATTATACCAATGGAAACATGGAATAATGCTCGTGGCACGTTTTTCATTTAGATGTGTCCGTGGGCTGGATGGGGAAGTTATGGAATCGCGCTCTTAGAGAACAAATTAGGAGTTGAATAAGACCGAAAGGCTAGTTTGCAAAATGAACTGAAGATATTGTCTGTAGCTGGAGTAAACTGGCATGAGTATATGCATCCTTGAGATTTAACAAACACAGTCGGTCCTCTTTGATTCAATTTATTTATTTATGTATTCACATTTCTAACTCGCCCTATCGAATATCCGCATAGAGCGGTGTACAATCAAATCACATAAAAACAATACAAACCAAACAAATAATCCACTAAAACAACCCCGTCCCATCACCGAAGGCCCTCAAGAACAACAATGTTTTCAATGCCTTCCAGAAAGAAGCAAGGTCAGCATAAAAGCACAAATCTCGTGGCAAAGCGTTTCACAACACCAGGGCCTGAACCGAAAAGACTAGGAATCATGAGGAAAGGAATAGAAAATAAAACCAATGGTATTATAATGCTTTTATATTGCTCCATTGTTTGACCGCACCTTGAATATTCTGTGCAATTCTGGTCGATGTATCTTAAAAAGGATATAGCAGAAATGGAAAAGATACAGAGACGAGTGACTAAAATGGTTAAGGAGATGGAAAGATACCCCTATGAGGAAAGACTTAAAAGGCTAGGGCTCTTCAACTTGAAAAAGAGACGGCTGAGAGGAGATATGATAGAGGTCTATAAAATAATTAATGGAATGGAATGGGTAAACATAGATCGGTTGTTCACTCCTTCAAAAAGTAGAAAGACTAGGGGACACACAATGAAACTACAATGTGGCAAACTTAAGACTAATTCGAGAAAATATTTTTTTACTCACCATGTAAACAAACTCTGGAATTTGTTACTGGAGGATGTCATAAAAGCTGTTAGTGTAGCTGGGTTCAAAAGAGGTTTGGACGAGTTCCTGGAGGAGAGGTCCATAACCCATTATTAAAAAGGACTGGGGAAATCCACTTTTTACCCCTGGGACAAGAAAATAGAATGTGTATACAGTACATAGCAAAAGTATTCATCCCCTCTGTGTTTGTCCTGTTTTGTCTCATTACAACCTGGAATTTAAATGGAGTTCTGGGAGTTAGCACAATGTGATATACACAACATGCTTACGACTTTGAAGGTGCAAAATATCCTTTATTGTGACACAAACAATAATTAAGACAATAAAAACCTGAAAGCAGAAGTGTGCATATGTTTTCATCCCCCAAAGGCAATGCATTGTAGAGCCACCTTTTTCTGCAATTACAGCTGCAAGCCTCTTGGGGTATGTCTCAATTAGCTTAGCACATCTAGCCACTGGGATTTTCTCCCATTCCTTAAGGCAAACCTGCTCCAACTCCTTCAAGTTAGATGGATTGCGTTGGTGTACAGCAATCTTCAACTAATGCACAGATTCTCAATTACATTGAGGTTTGGGCTTTGACTAGGCCATTCCAAGACATATAAATGTTTCCCTTTAAACCAGCTTTAGCAGTATGTTTATGGTCAATGTTGTGCTGGAAGGTGAACCTTTGTCCCAGTCTCAAATTTCTGTCCCTGCCAATGAAAAACATCCCCACAGCATGATGCTACCACTACCATGTTTCACTGTGGGAATGATATTCTCGGAGTGATGGGAAATTTTTGGTTTGCACCATACATGGCATTTCCCATGATGACCAAAATGTTCAATTTTTGTCTCATCTGACCATAGAACCTTCTTCCATGTGTTTGGGGGTCCGCCACATGCTGTTGTGCAAACTCCAAAGATGTTTTCTTATTTCTTTCTGTAAGCAATGCCTTTTTTTCTGGCCTCTCTTCTATAAAGCCCCACTCTGTGGAGTGTATGGCTTAAAGTGGTCCTATGGACAGATACTTCCATCTCCACTATGGATCTTTGCAGATTCTTCAGTGTTATCATTGGTGTCTTTGTTGCATCTCTGATTAATGCCCTCCTTGCCCAGTTTGTGAGTTTTTGTGGGCGGCCTTCTCTTGTCAGGGTTGTAGTGGTGCCATATTCTTTCTATTTTGTTATGATGGATTTAATGGTGTCCTGTGGAATATTCAGAATGTAGGATATTTTTTTATAATGCAACCCTAATCTATACTTCTCCACAACTTTGTCTCTGACCTGTTTGGAGTGCTCCATGGTCTTCATGTTGCTTGCTTAGTGGTGTTGCAGTCAGGGGCTTTTCAGAACAGGTATATTTATACAGGCATCATGTAACAGATCATGTGACACTGATTGCACACAGGTGGACCCTAATCAGCTAATTATGTGACATCAGAGGCTAATTGGTTGTACCAGATCTTATTTAGGGGTTTCTTAGCAAAAGGGATGAATACTTATGCATTCACAACTTTTCAATTTTTACTTTTTTTTTTATATATATACAAGGTATTTTATTGTCATTTTGTGGCAGGCTATGGCCTAGCATGGCCTGCTACTATGAAAGGCCTGTAAGTTAGGCCCGGATCCTAACTTCCATTATAGCTAGAAAAGAACCAGAAATCTGTGAAAAATGAGAAAACTGTTTTAAACTGCTTAATAAGAAGTTTTTATGAATTCATAAGTCTTTCATTATTCTCTTGTGTGTGAAAGAAAAGAAATGTTTCAATACATGCATTCCTGGAGCTAGGGATAACCTTGCAGTAGAGAAGTAACAAAATCAAGAACTGCACCATTGTTAGAGCAATCCTAAGGGAGGGGGCTGGTTGCTAGGCTCCAGAGCGATTTCTAATTGGACAGGTGCAGGGAATGTAAAACCAATGAGAAGTTTGCATGTATCGAGTTGGAACCAATAGAAAGTTCTCATGTATCAAACAGAAAAAGAGGTATAAATGGTTATGTCTCTGTAGAAACGTTTGCTCAGTTCCTTTTGAAGCTTTGACTGACTGGGCCTGTGCACAATAAACTGGCTTGGACCCTGTCAATTGACTCCTGGATTTATTCATTGATTGCACTTTGCTACAGCAATTTCACTTCACCAATTTGGGCTATATTGTTAGGTCCATTACCTAATATCCAAATGAACCTCCATTTTCATTCCAGGTTATACGTAATGTGAGAAAACAGGACAGAAACCAAGAGGGATGAATACTTTCGCAAGGCACTGTACCTTTGAGAACCCAACAGGTACCTTTGACTTGGAATGGCCACTGTTGGAAACAGGATACTGGGTTTGATGGACCCTTGGTCTGCCCCAGTATGGCATATCTTAAGCGCTTTCAAGTGTTGTTGCTGTTCATACCTGTGATATGCCAATGCAGGCTGCACTTTAGTTTGAGAAATCTCAGCTGAGATTCACACTTTCTCTGAAGAGGCATTGCATTCTCCTTTCTCCACAAGTGGACCTTTCAAGCCACTGCATGATGGGATGGGATACAACGTCAAAGAAAGAGGATCTGCTTGATGGCACAGGGCCAGTCAACTTCTATCCCAAGGATTTCTTCTTGATCTTCAGGAGTCATTTTTCTGTTTCAGTGTTCCCAGATCATAAAAGGTAAAATTAGACCTTACCTGCTAATTGTTTTTCCTTGAATTAATCCAGTTCAGTCTAGTATGTGTGGGTTATCAACCTCCATCATCATCTGGGAACTGAGCATATCAGATTTCTGATGTCTTCATACATGAGCTCCCTCCATAGGTTCCAGAGATCAGTATCTTATTGACAAAGCAGACTCCAAGAGAGCATAGTAAGGTTAAAAATAGGCAATTTTCCTGGGAAAGAAACCCCGAGGACAAACACTAAGCCCCCCAAAACTCATGTTGCAGAAGAAAATTTCTAGTACTATTTACAAAAGGCAAAAGCCAGAGCCATACTTGCCGAAAAGTAATGAAATGCTCCAGAGGACTCCCCAGTGTATAGAGATGTTTTTCTTAAGGAAGGTCTTCCGGGACTGCAGATTTTATTTATTTAGTTTATTTATTTAGCTGTATTTATATCCCGCTTTTCACTGGGTCAAAGCGGTCCATTGGGGGATACATTTAACACAAAGGGATATGAGACACATACGCTAATACTTACAGGGAACATGGACAATGGAGGGTTAAGTGGCTTGCCCAAGACAAGGAGTGCCTATAGGACTAGAAATCCCAGTCCCTCCGGCCTGAGATTGCTGTCCCCAGGTGGGATTTGAACCCCTGGCCCTAAGTACCTTGTCCTAACCACTAGACCACTCCTCTCCACAGATGGATTCATTCAGTACTCCTAGGATTCAAAATACAGAATATCGTTCACACAGGGAGGGTCCTGGACTGGACTAGATGGACTAAGGAAAGACAATTAGCAGGTGAGGTCTAATTCTGCCTTCCTTATCATCCTTCCAGTCCAGTCCAGTACGTGTGGGATGTACAAGAGAAGTAACTAATCATGAGAGGGAGCAGCGAGTCTGGCCTGGAGTACTGAAGCCCCAAAACTTGCAACATTCGAGGCTTGTACATCCAGACAATAATGGCATGTAAAGTTATGCAAGGACGACCAAGTAACCACCCTGCAAATATCAGTCGGTGGAATTAGCCCATATTCTGTCCAGGAGGCCGACTGAGATCTCGTCAAATGTACCTTCAGAGCAGTCAGGACAGGCCGACTCTGTAGCACATAGGCAGAGGCGATTGCCTCCTTAACCCACTGGGCAATGGAAGCCTTGGAAGCCACTTCACCCTTGTGCAGCCCCACAAATAAAATAAAGAGATGATCGGATTTACAGAAGGACTCCGTTCTCTTAAGATACCAACACAAGATCCTGCGTAGGTCAAGACAGTGCGGCTGACATTCTCATCAGTATTCTGCAATCCAGAAAAAAACAGAAGGATCACAGCTTGATTGAGATGAAAACGCTACACTACCTTCAATAAAAAGGACAGAACCAGTCTCAGCACCACTTTCTCGTTACAGAATACTAGAAAAGGCTCCCTATAAGATAAAGCCTGAAGCTCTGCAATTCAATACACCAAAGAGATTGCCACCAAGAACATCATCTTCTAGGTAAGATCCTTCAAGAAAGCTCTAGAGAGAGGCTCAAAGAGGGATTGAATAAGAGCCAACAGCACCAGGCTGAGGTCCCAGGGAGGAATAATAACCTACAAAGGCAGCCATACTTGCTTCACTGCCCTGAGAAACCACCCTTAGGAGTGAGCTGACAGCGAGAAACCCTGTACTCGCCCATGGTAACACCAGATAGCCCACCCCTCTGTCTAGCCCAGCCTGTAAGAAGGCCAGAACATCTGGGAGCGAGGACAAAAAGGGCTGGAGTCCACTGTCCTCACACCAACTCTCAAACACTCTCTACACTCTGATATAAGCCAAGGACTTGGAACACTTACAGGCTTTCAAGAGAATAGCTATCACTGCCACCGAATAGCCCTTCCACCTCAGCTGTGCCCTTTCAAGAGCCAGGCTGTAAGCAAGAACCAATCCACTTGAGGCATCAGGACCGGCCCTTGCGAGAGCAGATTGATTCTGTTTGGGAGCTGCCACGGACTAGCTATCAACAGCCTATGGAGGTCAGCATACCACGGCCTAAAGGGACAGTCCAGAGTGATGAGAACCACCCTTCCAGGGTGGGATTCGATGCACTAAAGGAGATGTCCTACTAGGGGACATGGAGGAAATACATATAGAATCCCTTCCATCAGCCACCTATGCGCCAGAGCATGGGCTCCTGACAGCTGCTGAAGAACCTGCTTGCCTTGGCAATGGAGGTGGAGGCCATGAGATCCATGACCGGCAACCCCCACCAGCAGGTGATCTCGTGAAACACTAATATATTTAGTTCCCATTCTCCCGGATCTAGCCGATGCCGACTGAGAAAATCCACCTGAACATTTGTCTTGCCAGCCATGTGAGCTGCCAAAAGAGCTTTGAGGTTCTCTTCTGCCCACAGCAATAGAGGACAAAACTCTTCCACCAACGTCACACTGCCTGTGCCCCCCTGACGACTGATATATGCTGCTGTCATCGCTTTGTCTGAGCAGACCCTTACCACTCTCCATTGAACCAGAGGGAGGAAGAATTGTAGGGATTGATGGACCATGATCTCTCTTCCTGGGACCAGAGTTCTTGTTTCACCTGTGACTCACAGTGCATTCCCCCTGCAATGTGCTCTGGCCACAGCCACCGAGAAGACTCTGCCTGGCGTCTAGAGAGCAGACCATCTTCTTTGAAAATGGGTGAAGCTGCAGAAATCAACAAGACAGCAAAGCCTGCTGAAGAGGATGCATGTGAGTCGAGCCCAAGACACTAGCTCCAAAGCTGCTGCCATGAAGTCCAGGAGCTGAAGATAGTACCATGCCGAATGCACCATCATGCCCAGAAGGACTGTACCTGAGCTTGACTCTTCTGTGCCCATTCACCCAGGAGGAAGACAAACCCCGTCTTGATGTTCAAACGGGCTATCAGATAGATTAGATCCTGCATGGATCGATCTTTCTCCTAGCCAAATTGACCACCCAGCTGAGACTTCGGAGGAGCTCCATCACCTGCTCGGTAGCGGAATTGCTCTCCTCTTTGGATTTTGCTCTGATCAACCAATCATCGAGATATGGCTGAAGCAACATGCCCTCATGTCTCAGAGCAGCCACCATGACCACTATGATCTTGAGGAAGGTTTGCGGTGCCATGGCCGAGCCAAATGATAGTGCCCAGAATTGATAATGTCCCATTGGCACTGCGAACCGCAGATACTGCTGATGGTCTGGTCGAATTGGGATGTGAAGATATGCTTCCATGAGATCCAGCACCAAGAGGAACTCTCCTTTCCTGACCACCACTATAACTGAATGCAAGGTTACATAAGAACATAAGATATGCCATACCGGGTCAGACCAAGGGTCCATCAAACCCAGTATCCTGTTTCCAACAGTAGCCAATCCAGGTCACAAGTACCTGTCAGGCTCCCAAAAGGTATCCAGAATCCATGTTGCTTGTCCAATGGTAAGCAGTCGATTTCCCCAGTCCTTTTTAATAGCGGTTTATGGACCTTTCCTCCAGGAACTTGTTCAAACCTCTTTTAAATCCAGCTACACTAACAGCTTTTACTTCATCCTCCAAAGGTTTCCATGCTTGATGTCTAAGATGGGACTGAAGTTACCCTCTTTCTTGGGGACCACAAAATAAATGGAGTTTTGACCCGATCCCCTTTGGTCATACAGAACTGGTACTACAGCCCGGAGGTCCAGCAATCACTATTAACATATCCTGGACCTCCCGCTGTTTTGAAAGAGTCTTGCAAGGTGACTGCATGAAGGCTTCTGAGAGAGGATGAGCCAATTCCAAAGTGTACCCCTTTTTGGTCACTTCTGAGACTAAGGCATCCACCTTAGGCATCTTAAGCAGATATGTTTCCTCCTGAGGAATAGGGTATAGATGGTTAATGGTCCAACGCCCTCTAAGGCTGGCCTCCGGCACCTCCAATTCTGCTTCTATCATTTTCTTGATGACTCTGTGTACTAGAAAAGTAATTTGTGAGGACTTAAATCCCTGCAGAAGTGGATCCTCTAGGGGCTCCTCTGTTACTGCAGGAGCCGGAATAATGTTAAGTGCAGCCAGTGAGTGCGCAGTCAGCTCAGCTAGCTCCTCGTGAAAAACTCTGACCACCTTAGGATCCTCCCCTTGCGGGATCTCCCCTTCCTCCAGCTCAGTAGCCACTGTCTCCCCCCAGAGGTCCGCTGCCCCCCTCCAAAGTGAGTGTAGAGAGTGAGGTGAATCCTGGTCCAACTAGGGATCATCCTTAAGCTGTTTCTTTTTAGCTGGAGGAACCTCTGTAACAAGAGAGGTCTCCTGCAAGGTGTTAGGCAAATTTTCTGACCAAGAAACCTTGGAAACCTGTGCCTCAAGAGATCTCTTAAGTAAAAAGGCTTCGTGCAAAGCTAAAATAAACTCCAGGGAAAAACTTTCTTCAGCTTGTCCAGGAACAGTAGTCTGAGCTGCCTCTGGTGCTGAAACTTGATGTTTCTGCCTTTTCTGGCGTTTCTTTGCTTGCTGAGGTGAAATGGCTGCTGGAAAGAAAATGGCTGCAGTTCCCACAAAAACCACAGCAGCCCCTGACTGAGAGAAATCCAGAACTGACAACATGTCCCCGATGTTAACAAACCCTTGGGCAAATCTTCCCTGCCTAACACATCCTCTGCAAAACCCTTCGGCAAACTAACCGCGGCTCCCCCTACACACAGCACAGCAGGAGAGATCCTGTAACATGCGGGAGAAAAAATCTCACTGGAACAAAAACCTGACAGCCTGAAGGAGAGATAAACAGACAAGTACTTACTGCCCAAGGTGCTCTGAACGGCAAGGCACACTCCGCACAGCACTAAAAACTGCCGTTTGTTTTGCTGATGAGAAAATTAAAATATTGTGGGGTTTGCAACTTTGGTTTCATTTTAGATTTAAAGGCAGAGTAGCATATAAAAACAAAAACTGAACTGAAGGGAAGGGAAGGGAAGAAATTAGGAAAGTCAGCAGAGCCCCCTTGGTGGAAGGCTGGACTGTCCATCTGGGGGGGAAAGGGACCTGGACTACCAGGCATTTGACCCGTGGGCTGCTCATGATCCACTCAAGGCTCCCGGTGCTGAAGAGGAAGACCCTGCCAGCTGCCAGCTCCGATCAGTAAAGCATACTGTAGTTACTCACCTGTAGCTGATGATCTCCGGGAACAGCAGGAATTTAGTCCTCACATATGGATGACATTGGGTACCAATGGAGCCCACGTGGGAAGCTTCCCAGCTACCAATAGGAAAGCCTTTGGGAGCAGTCCACTGCACCTGTGCTGCTGTCTTCCTGCTCTTCTAACTGACTTTCCTCAGTTGAGTGTATAGATGACGAGAAAGGAGAGTAGAAAGAAGGAGAGAACCCTACAACTCCTCGGGGAGGTGGGAGGCTTGTGAGGACTACATTCCTGCTGTTCCCAGAGGTCACTTGCTACAGGTGAGTATCTACACTATCTCCAGGAACAAGCAAGAATGTAGTCCTCATGTTTGGGACTTCCTAACTCCCAGATCTCGTGGGGGTTGGAGTTTGGATAGGTTTGTTGACCTCAACATCCCCAGCACGGAGATCTGGATTGAAGCGGGCGGGGGATAGGAGTTGTGTTATATTCCAAAGAGATGCTGAAGGACCGCTTGGCCGAAGGCCACATCCCGGCAGGAGTCTTTGTCCAAGCAGTAGTGGGCTGCGAAGTTATGGATGGAGGACGATGTAGCAGCTCGGCAGATTTCAGCTATCAGTACTGTGCGTAGGTTCACCACCGAGGAGGACATTGCTAGAACGTTGTGTGCAGTGACGTGTCCAGTGAGGGATAAGCCTGCATTGTTATAGCAGAAAGATATGCAGTTCGCTATCCATGTCGATAGGGTGCGTTTAGAAACTGGAAGTCCCAGATGAGCTTGGTCAAAGGAGACCAAAAGTTGAGATGACTTCCTTATGGCCTCTGTTCTTTGTATGCAGAAAGCCAGAGCTCTTTTACAGTCCAGAGTATGCAGAGTGGCTTCCGCCCAGGAGGCGTATGGTCTGGGAAAGAATACTGGAAGGATGACTAATTGATTAATGTGGAAGACAAACCACTTTCGGGTGGAAGTGAAGGTGTGTTCATAGAATCACCTTGTCATGGTAGAAACCTGTGTAGGGGGCTTGAGCAACTAAGGCCTGCAGCTCACTGACTCGTCTGGCTGAAGTTAAGGCTATGAGGAAGAGTACCTTCCAAGAAAGGTAGTGTAGTGGAGCAGTGGCTAATGGTTCAAAGGGTGGTTTGAGCAGTTGAGCTAAAACGACATTGAGATCCCATACCACTGGGGGTGGGCGGATGGGCAGTTTGGTAAGCAGGAGACCTCTCATGAACCGTGCAACTAAGGGGTCGGAGGAGATGAGTTTATCATTCACCGGGTCATGGTAAGCTGAGATTGCACTTAGGTGGACTCCTATCAAGGATGATTTGAGGCCTTGAGAAGAGAGGTGCCAGAGGTAGTAAAGCAGTTTCATCACAGATATCTGAAAAGGATTGTACGTATTTTGTGAATACCATGCGCCGTACTTTTGACTTCGTTGGAGAGAGGAAGATGACGCAATGATAGGCTTTCAGAGTCCATGCTGTTAGGCAAAGGGATCGGAGGATGGGATGAAGAAGTGTTCCGTCGTTCCCAGAGAGGAAACCCAGTGAGGATCCCAGCAGGATTGGTTGAGTTTGAGAGTGTTTAAGGAGGAGGGGGAACCAGGGTTGAGAGGCCCAGAAAGGGGCTATGAAAATCATGTATCCCCTGTCCTCTCGTAGTTTGAGAAGTGTTTTCAGGATCAGGGGCATTGGCAGAAATGCATAGAGAAGGAATCATGAAGGCGTCGTTGGACAGACTGAGGTTTGTTGGCAGCTTCGAGCAAAAACATGGAAGTATGACACTGCGCTGAGTAGCAAATAGGTCTATCCACAGAGTTCCCCAGGTTTTGAACAGATGGTTGGCCACCATCTGGTCTAGAGTCCATTTGTGAAGGTGGAACAGTCTGCTGAGTTTGTAGATTGCTCTGAGCAGCATGTGATGCTGAATGGCCTGGTCCCAGATCTGGCACGCCTCCATACAGAGGGGAAGAGAGCGCGTACCCCCTTGTTTGTTGATATAGAGCATGGCCACTTGATTGTCTGTTCTTAGGAGGACAGAACTGATGGCAAGAAGATGCTTGAAGACTTGGAGAGCCCTTGACACAGCTCAAAGTTCCAAGAGGTTTATCTGTTGTGTGGACTCGAGGAGAGTTCAGTGGACTTGCGTGGAGAGAGCATCCAAGAGAGCTCCCCAGCCGAGTTTGGACGCATCCGTTGTTAGGGTATACTGAGGACGGGGAGGGGGCGGAATGGAGATACTTTGAGGAGATTTTTGGGGGTTGTCCACCATTGTAGTGATTGTGCCATGTGTGGTGAGATACAGACCTTCGGTAGCTTGTGTCCACTGGGTTGACAGAGTCTACTGTGTTTGGCGCATGTGCAGCCTGGCATTTGGAGCTATGTGTACCATGGAGGCCATGTGGCCCAGCAGCTATAGGAAGGATCGTGCTGGAGCCGACTGATGTTGCCGCATGGTTTCTGCTAATAGTATGAGTCTCTGCATACGGTCTTGTGGGAGAAAGGCCTTGCACTGTGTCCAGGACGACTCATTTGAACTCCAGTCTTTGTGTTGGAACCAGCTGTGATTTTGAAAAGTTGATCACAAAGCCTAGGGACTGTAGGAGGTTTATGGTTTTGTGTTGTGCAGAGGAGAGCTCCCCAGGAGAGTCTGCCTTTATGAGCCAATCATCTAAGTAAGGGAAGATGTAGATGCAGCTGATCCAAAGATCAGCCGCCATGATGGCCATGCACTTTGTGAAGACTCTTGGCGCTGAGGCGAGGCTGAAGGGGAGCACCCTGTATTGATAATGTCTCTCCTGGCATATGAATCGTAGATACTGCCAGTGAGAAGGATGGATGAGAATGTGAGTGTAGGCCTCTTTGAGGTCTAAGGAGCAAAGCTAGTCGTTTTGCTGCAGGTGAGGAAGGAGGGTCCCCAAGGAGATCATCTTGAATTTTTCTTTTACGAGGAACTTGTTGAGATCTCGGAGGTCTAGGATAGGCCTGAGGGCTCCTGATTTCTTTGGAATGAGGAAGTAGGGAGAGCAGAATCCCCTGCGATGTTCTTGTAGGGGGACCGGTTCGATGGCTCCTTGAGAGAGGAGTGAGGCGACCTCTTGATTTAAAAGGGCGTTGAGAGAGTTTTTGGACAGGGCTTATCCTCTGAAGCAATGAGGAGGAAGTTCTCTGAAATTAAGACAGTATTCCTTATGGATGATGGACAGTGTCCATTTTTCTGAAGTTATACTCCTCCATTGAGACATGAACCTTGAGACCCTTCCTGGAATGGTATGGATGGGACTGGCCATGCTCCCCATGTATGAGTCAAAAGGATGGTGCTGAGGCCGCTGGTTGAGGTTGAGATGTTTGCTTGGTCAACTGTGGCTTTTTGGCTTGCTTAGCTCCCTGTTGTCTTTTTGTGGAGGGTAGGCTGGTTGGGAGTAGGTTAGGTAGTATCTCCTCTTTTTTGGATAGAAAGCCTTTTTTGACTGAGCCTTCTTTTTGGAGAGATACAAAGTTTTCTTGACAACTGCTTGAGGGTGGTGTCATCGGTTTCAAGTTCTCCCGCTTTTTCCCTCCAATTCTTTCCAAAGAGGTTTTCACCTGTACAGGGGATATTGGCCAACTTGTGCTGCACCCACTGTTCTAAGTTGGATGCCTGGAGCCAAACCAACCGTCTCACCTCTATGGCTATGGAGGAAGTTCTACTATTCACTTCGAAGGCATCGAAAGCTGCTCTGTTGATGAACTTAGAGACGTTTTGACTGTGGGTGAGGGCTGCCTGAAAGGCAGGGCGCTTCTCTTTAGGAAGGAATGGCAGGAAGCCCTCCCAGTCTTTGTTCAACTCTTTAAGGAATATCCTCACATACAAGGAATGACCTGCTGCCATGTATTTTATAAATTCTTGGAAATACATATCTTCTGGTGGGGATTTACTTCTGGTACTGGCCTGTGGCATTGAAGGTTCTGAGATGACATCTCTGAGGTCATTCGAGTCCATGGATCTATGGTCGGAGTTGGAGGATCATGGAGAGTATTGCCGGTATTTAGAGCAGTGATGCAAGTCGATGTCCTCCGATTCTGCACAGTGCATGGAAGAAGATGGATCCACCGGAGGCAGTGGTGCAGACATTGGCATTGATGGAGGCCCCAGCATTGATGAAGGTATTGGTCCGAGCATCAGAGAAGGCATCAGCATCGATGAGGGCACTGGCATCGGTGATGGTACCAGCATTGGGGAAGATAGCGGCATCACAGATGGAATTGACACTGGGGTCGATGGCGCATCGACATCGGCACCGAGCCGGCTTGCGTTCCTAATGTCATTGACGATGCAGTCTGCAATGCCATTGGGACTGATGGTGTTAGGTACACTGAGGCGGCTAGCAGAGTTGCTAGGGTGCATTCCAGAGTCAGCATGCATTGATTCAATGACGTGTCCGGTGCCTGGTCATTGGATGGAGCGGGGTCAGTCGCCACCGGACCTAGGCATGGCGTCGCAGGCTCTGTGGAGGTGGGCGCTCCAAGTACCTCTTGACTTCCTACTGAGGCTTTGGAGGAGTCCTCCCGCCGGGGATGCCTTGACCTATAAATGATAATTACACTTACCTGGTAATTGTAGTTCCTTGAGTGACGACAGTTCAGTCCTCCACCTCTGGGTTGTGCACCTCCTCCTGCAGCTTGGAGACTGGGCATGTCAAAATTGTGACCTCACTGGATATAGCCTGCTGGTCTCTCCCATCAGCCCCAGTGAACTATTGACAAAGCAGACTCAAAAGAACAGCAAATAAGTAGCTATTATATCAACCGTAACATTATCTTAACTAAAACCGTGAATATGTATACCTAAGGTTCTCCCAGGCAGACCTTTCTTACACCCTTCCCCACTACACACAGAATCAGCAAGCAGAAAGAGTGAAAATGATCAATTTCAAATACAGACATACCTGTAGTCTTCCCGTTCTTCCAACCCGACCATCCACTGCCAACGATAGCACTCCGGGTGGGAATGAGGACTGAACTGTCGTCACTCAAGGAACTACAATTACCAGGTAAATGTAATTATCATTTCCTTATCATTCCTCCAGTTCAGTCCTCCACCTCTGGGATGTAACAGAGCAGTAATAATTGGGAGGGAGCTTTCCAGCCGGCTCATAACACTGCCGACCCAAAGTAGGCATCATTCGCCGCTGCCACATTCGCTGCTACTGAAAGTATGAAGGGAAGAACAGGTGGCCGCCCTACAAATTTACCGCGGTGGAACCAAATTGTGTTCCGCCCAGGATTACGCTTGCACTCTGGGGGAATGAGCTCGTAGGCCCAACGGCACCGACCGACTTCGTAGCAAATAAGCTGATGCAATGGCCTCCCTAATCCATCTGGCAAAGGAAGCCTTCGCCGCCACTTCCCCTTTGCGGATACCTCCGAACAACAGAAATAGCTGGTCCGACTTACAAAATACCTCCGAAGCCTTCAGATATTGCCGCAACACCCGCATCACATCCAAACGGCGTAAACTGCGGTCCAAGTCGCTTCCCCCCAGCGACCCTAGCACCAGCAAAGACACCAGCTGATTCAGGTGGAAAGGAGATACCACCTTATGCAAAAAGGAGGGAACGGGTCGCAGCACAACTTTCTCCCTGGAACAGGATAAAAACGGCTCCCTACCAGATAACGCTTGCAATTCTGAGATGCGTCTAGCCGAACCAATAGCAACCAAAAAATACAGTCTTCAACATCAGATCCTTAACCGAAGCCCAGAGCAACGGCTCAAAGGGCGCTTTGGCTACCGCTCCTAACAGCAAATTGAGATCCCAAGGCGAAACCATCACTCTACGCTAGGGCCGCCGACTGGCTATTGCTTTGAGAAAACGCAACACATCCGCATGGGCGCCGAGAGCAACGTCCCGAATTTTGCCGCAATAACACTAAAGAGGTGCCAGCTGAACTCATAAAGAACTAGCTGCAAGACCCTTACCAAACCTGTCCTGCAGAAAGCTCAAGATCAAAGGAAAGGAGACCATAGCCACCCGGACTTGCCGCCTCGAGCACCAGTTCTCAAATATACGCCAGACACGAACATAAGTTAGAGACGTGGACTGTTGACGCGCTCCAAGCAAAGTCGCAATGACTGCCGCCGAATAACCTTTTTTTTTGTTTTTTTTAAATATACACATGGAGGCCTGGTTAACAGAATGAAACCCAGCTTTCCTATCCTTGAAAGCCCAGAAAGTCTATAGACAGATCGCAGCTATACATGATTGGAACAATCTCTGTTTAATGACCCATGATATCTGTATGCAAGGCAGAGGAGAAGACGACGACGTCTGTCTCACCTAGCCCGGACCAAAGAATAAACTACCGACCTAAGATCCTGCATAGACAAATAACTGCAATAAAGCCGATGGAGACCACGCCATGTAGGCCTCACCATCACTGAAAAATGTGAGTCAAAGACGATTCACTATCAGATACAAAGCCCAGAGTATGTTCAGGGCTCTTCAACCTATTGTTTCTCCAAATAGGGAAGACTAGACTCTCGTCTACCTTGAGACCAGAGTGCCTCCGAATTGGACTGCTGGCAGAATGAAAGAGATGCAAATTATTAGCTCATATGAGAAGCCCTGAAGCGCAACAAATATCTAGAGCCTATAACTGTCGCGCAAGCTCCAAAAAGACAGAGGAAGGGAGTAGAGGGAAAACCAGTCAACCATACCTTTATTTATTTTAGCCAGTTTTTATACCGCCTTATCCTTCACTCAAAGCAGTGGCCAATGGAGGGCTAAGTGACTTGCCCAAAACCACCAGGAATGCCTAGAGGACTATAAACCCCCCTGTCCTCCGGCCCGAGATCTCTGTCCCCCAAGTGGGCCATGCACCCTTGGCCCTCTGTACCGAGGTACCCTGTCCTACCACGAGGACCACAATACCCCTACACGTATCCAATGGCACTTCATTGCCCAGAGAGAAAATTAAAAGTTTCAATAGGACAAAAAGAAATTTGTTATTAATATCTTGACCCAAGGCAACCTGCATACCCACAAGGAAAATGTGCTGTTGTCCAGGCAAGCCCATCCGCCTAGAACCGAGCAGGCCCCGGCCTCATTGGTAAGGGCACTACCATACCAAAACAACAAGTTGACCAACATGTCAGTGTCTGGGAGAGGGGAAATAAAGGCAAACCCCTGGACAGGCCACCGCGCCGCAGCCCTAGGGCACACCACACCCCGGCTATAGAGCCCTTAAACAGAACAGATAAAGGCAATAAAAGAAAGGAAAGAATTAACTAAACAAAAAGTCCTTAATAGTCTATATAATATACATAATGCAATAAAATGAGCACCAAAGCCATCAAATAAATGGTTGAGTAATCTTTTTTTTTTTCAACTCGAAATAAAATACGATATTAAAGTATGAAATTGAAAATATACTGTATGAAATCAAATCTTGTTTTGTCCGCTTATCACCCTGAACGCGGCCTGCCGATTGACGATGCTGCCACGAGGCCGTGGACCGTGGGAAAGGCTCCGGACCCGTTCGTCTCTGTTTCCCACTCAAAACGCTCTCCGCCGCTTCAGTCGCACAGCCGGGAAACTGCGCCGCCGGCACGGCAGCCATCTTGTGATTGCGGCCCCCCCAGCCTCCTTCCGAGCTGGGACCGAATCGTCGCCCTGCAAACCGCTACACTGCTCGATCCCATAGCGAGCAGCGTTCGCGGTGAGGGCCGGGTACGGAAAGACTTCAGTTCCCACCACTGCTCCAAGTAATCTGGAGCCGTGCGTGAGCCGCTCACTCTGTCCTCTGTCGGGCTCCCCTCCGAATCGTCCGGGAGGGGAGAGACGAATCATGCCATACCAAAAAGACAGCCTCGGGAAATCAAGGGAGCACCAGCTCGAGCCCGGAAGCTGTAAGATCATTACACTCCAATGGACAGAGAAGCTAGGTGGGAGGTGGCTATTTTAAGGAGACATTACCTCAGATAAACTAAATTAAACTAAATTAAATAAAAGTAAATTAACCCAAGTTAGACTAGATTAGTAAAGGAAATTATGAAAGTATCAAATAGAATAAACTAGAATGAATTAAAATTAAAGTAATTAACTCAAAGAAATAAAAATTACTAAAACCCTTAACACCAGGGATTAAACTTTGCCAAGTTAAATTAGAACTAAAATAAATAAAATCCTGACTAGCTGTTCCTCATCTGCTTCTCAAGTGAGCCCAGTACCCAGGCTCACTACGTCCTCCTGCTGCATGGAGACTGGACACACTGGGGCTGATGGGAGAAACCAGCAGGCTATATCCAGTGATGTCACAATTTTGACATGCCCAGTCTCCAAGCTGCAGGAGGAGGTGCACAACCCAGAGGTGGAGGACTGAACTGGAGGAACGATAAGGAACTGGAATCGGACGATGTCCAGGATGATTCCCGGTGAGCGCAGGAATGCTCCCGGGACCTCTCTCTTGACTGCTCCCTCAATGTCTTTAACCCACCAGAGTGGTCCTTCGTCTTCTTGCCCTGGTCCTTCTGAGTCTCCAAGGGCTTCTGGGGCAGCAACTTCTCCTTGGGAGTATGGGAAGGAGAGGATCCTTTCTCATCATGTCTGGAGTCTTTCGAATGCTTGGAGCCAGAGGAAGCCCTCGAGGAGGTGGAGGCCAAGGAGAGGGTGTCTGCTGGGAAGAAAACTTCAAACTTCTTGGCTTGATTCCCAAGGCTTCATTTTGTCATCTGCTTGCAGAGTACGCACTCTGTGGGGACATGAGCGGGGCCGGGGCATTTGAGGCACTAGTCATGTTTGTCGGTTATCAATATTGTGCTGGAGCACTTCGTACATTTTTTAAAACCACTGGCTGTTTTTTCCATGTTGCCTGAGAGGGTAGGCCGGGTGAGGGCCTCAGAGGAAAAGGAAAGCTCGGAGAAAAGGTTCCAAGGGAAAGCTTTTTTTAATTTTATTTTATCAAGATAGAAGTAGTAAGATTAGAAATAGAAAGATTAGTGATAAAATAATGAGAAGTATGAGGTATTGATGATACAGGTGAAGGCAACAGTTCTTCAGCAGGTACAGGAGAGATCCTGTCAGCTCCAAGAAAAAAAGAGAACCGAGGAGAGTCAGTTAGAAGAGCGGGAAGGCAGCAGTGCAGGTGCAGTGGACTGCTCCCAAAGACTTTCCTATTGGTAGCTGGAGAGCTTCCCGCGTGGGCTCCGTCGGTACCTGATGTCACCCATGTGTGAGGACTACATTCCTGCTTGTTCCTGGAGATATGGTTTCTTAGAGGAAATTGCTCAGCCTGTAAGTTGCTGATAGCTGCTCAACTTCTGATCTGCCGCCTCCTTTTCTTTTCTCTCTTATTTATTTACATTCTTTTATATACCGCGCTATTCTGCATCAGTGCGGTTTACATTGAACAAACTGAAATTACATTGAACAGGGCATTATAACTTGGAGATAACTATTTTAAAGGGAACATGCTTGCTTTTCTATTTCTCTTTCCTTTTTTTTAAGCACCTGAATAAATCCTTCTAGTGGAGTTCAGCCACAAGGAAGCTCTCCAAGTTGCTGGGAACTGAGATACCAGTCTCTGGAGCCTATAGAGGGAGCTCTTGTATGATGACATCAGAAATCTGACATGCTCAGTTCCCAGCTGCTGGTGGAGGCTGATAACCCACACGTACTGGATTGGACTGGAGGGGCCATAAGGAAAGCTGCCATTTTCTGGCCATTGAGGACTTTCTACCATACTTACAGCAGTTTTCCCACTGGATGAGTAGGCCCCAAATATAATTCATGGGCATCAATATTAGCTAGTTTCCTTGCATAGGTAGGAAAGTGCAAGACAGCTGGTTTGGCATGTGCCATGGTCTTACATTGTGAAAGCTATTCCAACTAAAAAACAATTTTGGAACTAAAAGAAGAAAATAACCTAAGAAAACAATGAAAACAGTATTGGTAAGACAAAAAGAGAAGACTCCTCACCACTTTTCTGGGAGAGCTTTGTTTTCATGCCCTTTTATTACATTTGGTTAAAAACATAACCGAGGAGACTTGAGGGGACTGCTGCAGGTGGGAAAGGCCACATATCTCAAAATATTACATTAGTTCTAAGCTCTGAGAGGACTGTTCCATTCTGATGCCTGATTCAATCCTGCTTTTGGACTTCCCTTGGTTCATACTTCGTATGTTCAATGTCCCAATATGTAAGACATCTTTGCAGCTTCTGACTCTCATTTGATGCATAGCTACATCAGCAGTCAGACGTCCCAAATTATTTGATTTAACCACATCATAAATGCTAGCTTTACTCTGAAAAGTCTTCAGCTCATCCCCAGTAGCCAGTTCAGTGCCTTCCAACCTGGGGGTCTCATCTTCCAGCACTATAATGCAATCAATAAAGAAAGGACAAGCAGTCAAGAAATCCGATGACACATTGCTCTTGGCAGAATGGTTATGAAGGACCTAGACAAGATTTTGAAGAGCAGAGATTCTCTCTTCATACAAAGATTTGACTTGTCCAAGCCATGGTATTTTCAATAACATCATATGGATGCGAAAATTGGACAGTAAAAAAGATAGACAGGAAGAAAATTGATGCCTTTGAATTATGGAGCTGGAGAAGAATATTGTGTATACCATGTATTGCCCAAAGAACAAACTAGTCAGTACTAGAGGAGATCAAACCTAAGTTTTCTTAGGAGATGACAAGACTTTGACTTTCATATTTTAGACACATCATGTGAAGAAAGAGATCATTAGAGAAAGACATCATGCTCGGCAAGGTCGAAGGTCAACGCAAAAGAGAAAGCCAGCAATGAGATGGATCGATACAATAACAACAGCTATGGATGAGACTCTATCAATAATGAGCCGCCTGACTGAGGATCAAACACAGTTTAGGACAACTATCCAGAGGGTCGCCACGCGCCATGAGTCAACACTGACTTGACGACACTTAACAACAACAACCTAAGAAATAAAAGCATTCTGCCTGAACAATATTTTAATTTATTTTTATAATTTATTTTTAAATTGTTGGCAGTGCTTTTATTCTCTCATTGAAATATTTTTTGTCCCTCTCTTCCATTTTTCTTTTCTCTCTGTTTAAAGTATAATAGATTTCTGAAAAACTAAATAGCAATTTCATTCATTCATCAGGAATAAGATGTTTATAGAATGCTATGATCTTCCTATTTGCTTATCAGGGTTCAAATTATATAAATAAAAACCTCCATACTCTATGTAAATCACCACAATTACTATCAAGAGTTCATAATTTTCTTAGCAACTTTCAGAAAAATTAATGTTATCTATGTTAAACTGAGATAATGCAAATTTACAGCTATCTGGCCAAATCTTTAAAGTATGTAGCAAATTCCTTATACTATACAAATCAGACAAGGCAGGAAAGCATGCAGAGCATGGCTCATTAATCAGATAATATTACCAGTAGCGTGCTATATACTGAACAAAGGGAAAAAAGAATCAAAGATCAGAACACAGTTATTCTTACTCCTGGGGGAATTCTGTGCCAAATAATTAAAGTTTTGCGCAGGTATTTTAAAATTCTGCAAAATTCTGCATGCTTTATTGTAATTTTTTTGTATTGAATTTCCCCATCAGAATGCTTGACTCCTCCCTGCTCTAAGCATGACTCCTCCAACTATCGCTATCCTCAGGCTCAATCATCCCAGCTTTCTCTATCTCCTACTTAGCTTGAATCTCTTCATATGCCTGATCTCCCTCCCTTTTAGCAGATTCAACTCCAAGCTGTCTCTATGCCCCCTAGTTCTTTTCCTCCTACCCCCAAGCTTTCTTTCTCTCTCTGCTCCCCTGTTCTGTCTCTCTACTGGCCAGCAAACCCCCCTAGCTCTCTCTATTCTCCCCATTTCTCTCTGCCTCCCACTCTCATTTCTTTCTCAAGACCCCCAAATTCTCTCTCCCTTCCTCTGCTCCCACACTCCTGCCCCCCTTCTCTGTTAACTCCTAGCAAAGTCCCAGTTCTTTGCCCCCAAGTTCTCTCTCCCTCCCCAGGAATACCACCACTAAGTACCCCCTCCAGCTTTCTCTCCCCCTCTCCCACACCAGAAAGCACAGTTACTTACCTGTAACAGGTGATCTCTGGGAACAGCAGGAATTAGTCCTCACATATGGGTACGTCGGTACCGACGGAGCCTGCGCGGGAAAGCTCCCCAGCTTCCCAGAAGGAAGCTTTTGGGGCCTCCCACTGCACATGCGCACTGCCTTCCCGCCTTCCTGACCAGCTCTCCTCAGTTCGAGTTTATAGCTGAGACAATAGAGAGAGGAAAGGAAGATAGATAGAGGATACAACTCCTAGGGGAGGTGGGTGGGTTGTGAGGACTAATTCCTGCTGTTCCCAGAGATCCCCTGTTACAGGTAAGTAACTGTGCTATCTCCAGGAACAAGCAGGAATAAGTCCTCACATATGGGGACTCCCTAGCTAAGATGCCTGGGAGATCCCGTTCCAAGGGTTCGCCATCTTCGTATGGATCTCAGGCATCCATCCTGGGAAGGTGGGCAGGAGTTGTTCAAGTATGGAACAGGTGTTTGAGGACAGCCTGACCAAACAAGGCATCCCGGCGGGAGTCCTTGTCCAAACAGTAATGGGCTGTGAAGGTATGAACCGAGGCCCATGTGGCAGCTCGACAGATCTGATCCATGGATACAGAGTGAAGATGAGCCACAGAAGTGGCCATGGCTCTCACATTGTGAGCTGTGACATGGCCTTCCAGAGAAATATTTTTACTCTGGTAAGCAAAGGAAATACACTGAGCAATCCAATTGGAAAGTGTACGTTTGGAGACTGGGAAGTCCCAAATGAGAAGGATCAAAAGCCACGAAAAGCTGGGAAGACTTTCGATGTGGCTGAGTCCTGTTGAGGTAAAAGGCAAGAGCTCTTTTACAATCTAAAGTATGAAGATTCCTCTCTGCACTGGATGCATGAGGAGCTGGAAAAAAGACAGGTAGATATACCTCTTGATTAAGATGAAAAGGCGAGACCACTTTGGGCATAAAGTGGGGATTCGTCCTAAGGACCACCTTATCATGATGAATCCTGGTATAAGGTGGATGAGCCACTAAGGCCTGTAGTTCACTGATACGGCGAGCCGAAGTGACTGCAAAAAGGAAAAGGACCTTCCAGGAAAGAAATTTCAAGGAGGTAGAAACCAACGGTTCAAAAGGTGGCTTCATAAGCTGACCCAGAACTAGGTTCAAGTCCCATGCTACCGGAGGAGGTCGGATGGGAGGCTTAGTTAGAGTCAGGCCTCTCATGAACCTTGCAACAAGTGGATGAGAGGAGACAGGTTGTCCATTTATAGGTTTTAAGGATGCTGCAATAGCACTCAAATGGACTCTTACTGAATTCGTCTTAAGGCCTGCATTAGAAAGATGCAGGAGGTAGTCTAGTAGAGAATTCAAAGGAAGTGCTAGAGGGTCAAGACCCTGTTGAGCACACCAAATGGAAAAGCGTTTCCATTTGAAAGCATAGGAACACCTCGTGGAGGGTTTCCTAGAGGCATGAAGGATATCTTTCACTGGTTGAGAAAGATTGAAGTCATGAAGGCTTAGGCCTTCAGTAACCAAGCTCTGAGGTGTAGGGACTTGGGGTTTGGGTGCCACAAAGTCCCCTCCTCCTGAGACAGAAGGTCTGGCGCAGCTCCCAGGTCCAGAGGGGGCCCCTGAGAGAGATGCAGAAGTAGAGGGAACCACACTTGGCGTGGCCAGCGTGGAGCTATGAGGATCATCGATCCGTGATCTCTCTGGAGTTTGAACAGAGTCTTGGGAATCAAAGGAATGGGTGGAAAGGCATATAGGAATTCCTGACCCCAATGCAGGAGAAAGGCGTCGTTGGCCTGAGCTCCCAGACACGGATTCCTGGAACAGAACCGGGGAAGTTTGGCATTCCACGGACTTGCAAAGAGGTCTATGTCCGGGGTTCCCCATTCCTGAAAGATTCTGCGTATCTGGTCCATATGTAGGGACCATTTGTGTGGAAGTAGAACTCGACTGAGTCTGTCTGCCCGAGAGTTTTGAACCCCTGGAAGATAGACTGCCAGAAGATGAATTTGATGCTCTCTGGCGAAGGCCCATAATCTGAGAGCTTCGTTGCAAAGCGACAGAGAGCCTGTCCCTCCTTGTTTGTTTATGTAGAACATGGCCACCTGATTGTCTGTCTGGACTAGGACGGTCAGGTTGACTAGGAGGGTATGGAAGACTTTGAGGGCAAAGAAGATTGCTCGCAGTTCCAGGAGGTTGATGTGAAGGGTGGTCTCTTGTGGAGACCAAGTACCCTGAGTGGAGAGGTGTTGAAGATGGGCTCCCCACCCTGTTTGGGAGGCATCTGTTGTGAGGGTTGCTTGGGGCAACAAGGGTTGGAAGGGGGTCCCCAACAACAGATTCTTGGTGGACATCCACCATTGGAGGGACCAAAACAGATGCTTTGAGATGAGTATTTGGTCGGAGAGCGCTCCTGATGCCTGAGTCCACTGGGTGGCCAAGGTCCATTTAGCTGCTCTCATATGAAGACGAGCGTAGGGCACCACGTGTACCGTGGAGGCCATGTGGCCCAGAAGTCGCAGCATTTCTCTGGCTGTCAAGTGACTGCTGGACTGAGCTTGGGAGGCCAAGCACACCAGACGTTGGCCCCGGACTTGAGGTAGGTAGGCCCTTGCAGTGGTGGTGTCCAACTGGGCCCCTATGAATTCCAGAGACTGAGTAGGGGTAAGTTGAGACTTGGGAAGGTTTACCACCAGTCCCAGATACTGCAGAAGGTGCCTTGTGCGGTCCAGGGAAATCTGGGCCTCTGACTGAGATGGAGCTCGGATGAGCCAGTCGTCCAGATATGGGAATACAAAAATTCCCAGACCTCTTAGAAATGCGGCAACAACTGCCATGCATTTGGTGAACACTCTTGGAGCAGAGGCTAGACCGAAGGGAAGTACTCTGTACTGGAAATGTTTTCCCTGAAACAGAAATCTTAGATATTTTCTGTGGGATGGGTGGATGAGTATATGTGTGTACGCATCCTTGAGATCTAGAGAACAAAGCCAATCCTGACTCTGAAGGTATGGAAGGAGAATGCCTAGAGAAAGCATTTTGAATTTCTCCTTGTACAGAAATTTGTTCAATTCTCTCAGATCTAGGATAGGTCTGAATCCCCCTGTCTTCTTTGTTATGAGAAAATAAGGGGAGTAGAATCATGTCCCTTGTTGAAGAAGAGGAACCTCTTCTATTGCCCCTTGGGCAAGGAGAGAAGAGACTTCCTGATCCAACAGGCCCAGGAGAGATGGGGGAGAATTGAAGTGCCTCACCATGGTATATGGAGGAAGGTTGGAAAAATGAAGTTTGTAGCCCTCTCTGATGATAGAGAGGGTCCAGTGCTCTGATGTAATTTGCCCCCATCTGGGAGCAAAGTGAGCTAACCTTCCGGGAATGGTGAGGGGCTCTGGTTGTTCTAGAGCCAGAAAGGTTAAGTTCTCTAGGGGCAAGTCAAAACCCCTGAGGGGGTTGAGCCTGCTGAGGAGTGGCAGACGCTGCAGGCTTTGACCTTGCCTGTTTAGGTTGCTGACGTTTAGCAGCAAAGCGAGGCTGAGAAGATTGTTGGCCAGTATTTGTGGAAAATCTGGCCTTCTTGTAGTAAGGCCTCTTGAAAGACTTTTTATTGGCAGGAGTAGAGGTAGACTTAGAAAGTCTATCTAATGTAGCATTTTCTGCGTCCATTTGAGTGGCTTTAATTTGCCAGTCCTTACCAAATAAGTTCTCACCTGAACAGGGCAGATTCCGTAAGCCATCCAGGACCCAGGGTTCTAGGTCAGAGGCCTGGAGCCAAGCAAGTCGTCGGGCTGCAATTGCAATGCCCGAAGCTCTACCGGCACCCTCAAAGGAATCAAAAGCTGCTCTGTTGGAGAACTTAGAAACATCTAGAAGCTGTTTCACCAGAGAAATGAACTCCTCCTTTCTATCCTCAGGGATAAAGGAGGCAAAATGCCGTACCTTTAGGGCAAGTTCCCTGAGAAACATGCCCATATACAGACTGTAAGAATTAATCCTGGCTATAAGCATCCTAGCCTGGAAAATTTTCCTGCCAAAAGAGTCTAGGGTCTTACATTCTCGCCCTGGAGGGGTAGAAGAGTGCCTTTTGGTGCTCTTAATCTTTTTCAGCGCAGACTTCACCACAATGGAATGGTGAGGCAGCTGAGTCTTTTGAAACCCAGGAGAAGGAGGGACCCGGTACATGGTGTCCAACCTACGAGAGTAAGGAGACAACGTTAGAGGAGCCTCCCATAAGTCCATCAAGTGTTCTTGAAGGATTTCATGGATAGGCAGGGTGACTGCCTCTTTAGGAACCTTAGGGTATCCTAAAATATCCAATTTCTTTGACCTAGGTTCTTTTTCAGAGGATGTGGTAATAGAAAGTCCTTTAGCTAGCTCTATAATGAAGTCTTGAAAGGACAAATCCTCTGGTGGAGACATTCTCCTCTTTGGGGAAGAAGGGTCTTCATGAAGAACTAGAGACAGCTCATCAGAGTCCTCAGAGGAGTCAAAATCCTCAGAAGAATCAGAGTATTCTCTATTTGCTTCCAACGCACGATACGCATACCGATCAGTATCGACATCGGGCGTACCGGGTATGGGATCGGTATCGGGTGAAAACCCAGATCCGGCATGCGGAACCGATCTGCGTTTGGAAGTCGATGGTCTCGGTTCCGGTATGGGAGACGATACCGGAACCGGTACCGCTGAACGCGGTACCGAGGGCGTCGCAGCATTAATAAAAGCCAGCATGGCCTGCTGCATGGTCTGAACAGTATTGCTCATAGACGCCACTGCTGCCTGGATGTCGGTACCGGTATGGGCCGGTACCCCAGAGCAGTCTAACAGGTGATCAGTCGAGGCCGTGCCATCGATGTCAACCTGTAACCCCATAGACGGTGCTTTGGAAGCCAGATCTTCCCGCCGGGGTTGTTTGGCTGGGGCATGGTCCTCAGATTCAAAAGTGAGAGCCTCTCGATGCTTTGAAGGAGATTTGCTCTTTGAGGACCTGCCCGAAGAAGGTTTGGTTACCTGAGATCCATCCGGAGAGGAAGACCTGGATGACTGTGATGCTGGATTATCTGAAGCAAACAGCACATGGAATTTGTTGGCCCGGTTCTGCAAACCACGTTTAGACATCTGGGAGCAGGATGGGCAGTCCGGAATGGAGTGGTCAGGTCCCAAACATTTAAGACACCATTCATGGGTGTCTGTGACAGAAATAACAGAACTACACTTGGTACACTTCTTGAAACCAGGGGCTGGTTTCTCCATGAGGAGAATTTGTGTAGGCCTGAGGCCTAACCGAAGTCACCAAGTTGTGCAAAGATAAAGTTTTTGGGTTTTTTTTTTAAAAGAAAAGAAAAGAGAGACCGGCGGTACCGGTTTCGGTATGGGGAAGGCAGGTACGCGGTCTAAAGAAACAAACTAAAACAATAATTTCTTCAGCGGTGACAGGAACACGACCTGCTGGCTCCGCGGAAAAAAAGAAACTGAGGAGAGCTGGTCAGGAAGGCGGGAAGGCAGCGCGCATGTGCAGTGGGAGGCCCCAAAAGCTTCCTTCTGGGAAGCTGGGGAGCTTTCCCGCGCAGGCTCCGTCGGTACCGACGTACCCATATGTGAGGACTTATTCCTGCTTGTTCCTGGAGATAAACCCTCACCTTGTTGTCTCCCACCTCTGCAGTTCCCATTCTGCGGCCCACACCTGCTGTGTTTGGCAGTGAACGGCGAAGAAGAGAGCAGTTGTTCATTGGGTCACATCCTCCTCTGTAGCCCTGGGCCTGATTGCTAATTTGAACTACATGGGACACTGTACAGCCATGCAGTTCAAATAAGCAGTCTGATGCTAATCAGCAAAGGAGGAGGAGGCAGCACCATATGAGCAGCATCTTTCCTTCTGCCATATGCCGCTGGAGCAAAATAGGAACAGTTGTTGCAAGGGTGAAACGAACAAGGTAAAGGGGTTTTTTTGGTGTGAGTGAGAGGAGAGGAGGCAAATCATGCCAGTTTCTGCTGTCCATGCTGAATCCTTTTTTCTGTGCAGAATTCTGCATGGGAGAAGAATTCTGCACAAATTCTACATTGCTCAGTACCCCCTGGAGTATATTATATCCTGAATTGACTTCCCATTTTACAGTTTCCTTTATGTGCTTAGTATAAATGTTCACAGACAAAACACTTTCAGTTTGTTTTTGGAATTTCCAGAAGTATTCCTAATTTTTGTGTGTTTTTTGGTTCACTTCACATATTCAGGTTAATAAAAAGGTTTTAGTGCATAGTAGAATCTTTTGATGCATGCACATCAGTTGTATACACTTGAATTGTAACTTAATTCATGCTAAATTGATTTTGTGTGCACTAATTGTTTTATAGTGTGTTAACGAACTGAATGCACACTAACAAATGCACATGCTTACTGTTTAGACTATTCAGCTTTCACTGCGAAGATATTATTCTTGGCTTCAATAATTTCCTGTTTTCCTCACAGTTTTCCATATGTAGACTAAATATTCCAAAGGCCCACAAAGCAGTATAGTTATATCCAAAGTTTCACTTTCATCAGTTGGTGTAGGTGCAAAATCTGTACCACCTGAGCCTCATTCCTATCCCTTATCAGCCCAAGGTAGTCTGCTAATTATCAAGTCTTACCTCTAATGAAAACAATCTTGATTAACCTATAAGTTTACCTTGGTCCCTTCCAGCCTCATCAACATATTGAAATTCTTTTAATGTCTGAATGTTAAAGAGACCTTCCCGACATTGGTGTATGACTTTTTCCGACCCATTCTTGATAATATAATCCAGCAAAGTCAGAGACTTGTAGACATGGCGCCACTTCTTCCCTTGATCATTCAGTCTTTTCCAAAGTACACTCATAATTTCGGATAGAGAGGTTGCATGGTATGTTAGGTCAGCAATCTCTAACATTAAGGAGCTAGAAGGACCCCAGGGGTCATTTGATGTTGCTTCCCTGACTTTTATCACTGCTACTGAATAATTTTTCAGAAAGTTTTTCAAACTCCTCCGGAATGACATTGCTTCTAGAACTTACGATGAATGAAACAGATTTATCGTCCACTGTGCCTCTATTTTATGATTCCTCATCTCAAATGGCTTCCATGTTTCTGGAAATAAAAGTGCAAAGTACGGTATGTCATTATACACTAGCAAATTTGCAGTTATTTTATGGTGATTAAAACATGGTATGGGGGTCCTTGGCTCATTATAATTAAAGCTGGTATAATTATAAATGCCTATATTTCTCACATACACATGTAAATGATAATATTTATAAACGATGCACGTACTAGCATGCTCTGCCCACATCCACCCCAACTCCATGTGCATGTCCACTGGAAAAGTACATGTCTTGATGGCAAAGCATGTACTTTTACACTGGTTGGTATTTTATGAGGTCATTTAAACGTGTATGTAGCCACATACATGCAGGAATGGCTTTAAAAAATTATCTCCCTTATGTTTGTATGCCGTTGCACAATTTTATAAAAGTCCTTTTCTGTGTGTACAACAGGTATTATACACAAAAAGCGTAGTTACTCACCTGTAACAGGTGATCTCCGGGAACAGCAGGAATTTAGTCTTCACATATGGGTATCGTCGGTACCGACAGAGCCTGTGCGGGAACGCTCCCCAGTGTCCAATAGGAACGCTTTTGGGAGCATCCCTCAGCACATACGCGCTGCCTTCCCATCTTTCCAACTGTCCCTCTTCAGTTCTTCGTTTTCTGCAGAGCTGACAGGATCTATTCCCTGTCACCGCAGAAAATTCTATCTTTAAATTTCTTTTCTTGTGGTCGCATTTGCCTACCGCACGACGCTTACTGGTACCACCGTTTCTTTTCTTTCTTGTAAAAAAAAAAAATAATAATAATAATAACTTAGGGGTATGTTTACTAAACCGGGCTAACGGCTAACCCGGGCTATCTGCCACTAGGTCCTATATTATTCAATGGGACCTAGTTGCAGATAGCCCGGGTTAACCGTTAGCCCGGTTTAGTAAACATACCTCTTAGACTTAGACTGTTTCTCTTCAGGAACTTTTCTCTTTGGTGCCAGGCGCCATTTTGGGCACTAGGCCCCATATTCCTAAAACATGGAAAAGCCAACTAGTGGTTTTAAAAAATGTACTAAGTGTGGTGGTACCATCTCCATCACTGACACCCATGATTGGTGTCTTAAATGTTTAGGACATGAACATTCCCCAACTGAATGTCTCTCCTGTATGGGGATGACTAAAAGAGGAAGGCAGAACCGGGCTGCAAAGCTTGGTACTCTTTTCTTCGGATGCCAGATCCATTGCATCGACATCGTCAAGGGCCTCTTCCTCCCATGGATCTCGGGTGACTAAACATAAAAGCCGGTCCTCAAAGGCTAGCTCGCCTGCTAAGCATCGAGAGGCCATTGGCGTTGCCCTTGAGGGAACCACACCGGCAAAACAGCCCCAGCGGGAGGCTTCGGCTTCCAAAGCATCGATGGGGCTTCAGGATGTTCTCAAGGCCTCAACCTCGCAAGAACTACCTGTGCCATGCTCAGGGGTTCCGGCAGCTTTTATCGGTACAGACACCCAGGCATCTGCAGTGTCGATAGACCAGAGGTTCCTTGCTATCGAGCGCAGAATCGCAACTCTTCTTTCAGCTGCCGTACCAGTGGTCCATCGGGCACCGGTACCGACATCGATGCCGGTACCGACACTGATGATACCGGTACCGACGGTACCTGCCCCGGTGGGAACTCTTCCCATGCCATCTCTGGCTGGACTTGACAGATCGGTATCGGGTCAGCTCGGTACCGACTTCGATCGGTACTGGGACCGTGCCTTGCAGGAGCATCGGGGTCAGGAATACTTCGATTCCTCCGATTCCGAAGACTCTGACAATTCTGCTGGCATTAGAAGATTTCTTCCAGAAGATCCCTCTTCCCCCAGCGCAGAACGTCACCTCCAGAAGACATCTCCTTTCAGGATTTTATACATGATATGGCCAAAGGTCTTTCAATCACAGTAGCTCCTGAACAGGAACCCAGAGCAAAGGAGATGGAAATTCTCCAATATCCTAAAGCTCCTAAGGAGGCAGCCACTCTGCCTATCCATGAGATTCTGCGTAACGTGATGCTCAGAATGTGGGAGACACCTCTGACTACTTCTCCTCACTCTAGGAGACTTGATACTATGTATCGAGTTCCGCCATGTCCTGGATTTCAGAAAACTCAGCTGCCACACCATTCAATGGTAGTGCAGTCAGCCATGCGTAGAATGAAAAGTGCAAAGAGGCATGTATCCAATCCTCCAGGTTGTGAATGCAGGACTCTGGATGCTTTTGGGCACCGCACTTTTCAAGCTTCCATGCTTTCAGCTAGGATCAGTTCATATATTCTATATATGGGAATGTTCCTTAAGGAAGTCACAGGAGACTTGGAACTTATGAGCCCATTTCTCCCAGATGACAAGAGACAAGATTTTCTTGCTCTAGTTAAGCATTCTCAAGATGTCTCCAAGTTTGTAAATCGTGCAGCCTTTGACTGTTTCGAATGCATCAGCAGAATCTCTGCTATTGCCATTGGTGCATGACGGTTTGCCTGGCTGCAGGCATCAGACTTGGGGACTTGGGTACAGGACAAATTAGGCAACATTCCTTGCACGGGGGAGAATCTCTTCGGCAGGAAAAGGCTAATGAGTTAGAGGCTGACAATAATACTCTAGATAGATTGTCAAAATCTACAGCCACTTCAGCCAAAAGGAAGCCTTATAAAAAACCCTCTTTTAGCAAAAAGAGGAAATTTTATCCTTCCTATACCCAGCAGAGTCAGACTCAGGGTCAGGTTGCCCAAAAAGGACAAACTAGACAGCAAAAGAAGCCAAAAGGCCCGAGAGCCCAACCAGTTCTCCAGGTTCAGCCCCCTCAAGGGCTTTGACTCCTTCCTAGAGAGCTTTGCCTTCCTGCCTCTGAGGGGTCCCCAACCCCCCAATATCCCAGGCAGGTTATGCCATTTTGCCAACAGATGGCATCAGATAACAGCAGAAGATTGGACTTTGTCCATTGTAGGAGAAGGGTACAAGCTTCATTTTCACAGCATGCCCCCTCCTATAATTCTAAAGCAATTCAATTCTCAAACAGACAATCTGTTAGATCATGAGGTCTCCACACTTCTTGCCCAAGGGGCAATAGAGGAAGTGCCCATTCTTCAACGGGGTGCAGGGTTCTACTCCCCATATTTTCTTATTCCAATGAAAACAGGGAGACACAGACCCATTTTGGACCTCAGAGAATTGAACAAATACCTATTTCGAGAGAAGTTCAAAATGATTTCTCTAGGAACTCTTCTGCCATACCTTCAAAGCCAGGATTGGCTTTGCTCTCTAGACTTAAAGGATGCATACACTCACATTCTCATCCATCCAGATCACAGGAAATTCTTACGATTCCTTTTCAGGGGAAGACATTTCCAGTACAGGGTTCTTCCTTTTCGTCTGGCTTCAGCACCAAGGGTATTCACGAAATGCATGGCAGTAGTAGCCGCATTTCTACGAACCCCGGGGATATTTGTCTTCCCTTACTTAGACGACTGGCTCATTTGAGCCCCTACAGTTGTAGAGGCCAGCACTGCACTGTCCCGTACAATGCGAATTCTCCAATACTTGGGATTGGTAATAAACTTCCCAAAATCCCAACTTGTTCCTTCCCAATGCCTGGAATTCATAGGAGCCTGTCTAGATACCAGACAAGCAAAGGCCCGGTGTCTTCACATAATACAACTAGCTTCTCAACACGCAGGCAAATCCTCCCTCACTGATCGAGAGCTACTACAATTACTAGGACATATGGCTTCCACAGTTCATGTAGTCCTATATGCTCGCCTCCACATGAGAGCAGCTCAGTGGACCTTATCCACACAGTGGACACAGGCCACAGGTCATTTGTCGGACAAAATAATAACCTCTCAATGACTAGTTTTGTCCCTCCAATGGTGGCAGTCACTAGAAAACCTGACAGTGGGGTCTCCTTTTCATCAACCCTCTTTTCAGGCCACCCTAACAACAGATGCGTCACAGGTGGGTTGGGGAGCACACCTGAATCATCTCTCTACCCAGGGAACCTGGACTCCACAGGAGACCGGTTTACACATAAACCTCCTGGAATTAAGAGCAATCTATTTAGCTCTTTGAGTATTCCACGCCCAGTTCAGCTACAAGACAGTCCTAGTCCAGACGGACAATCAAGTAGCCATGTTCTATGTGAACAAGCAGGGCGGAACAGGTTCTCTGTTGTTATGCAACAAAGCTTTGCGACTGTGGGCCCTCGCCAGAGAGTATCAAATTCACCTTCTAGTGGTATATCTTCCAGGCATTCAAAACCTTTGGGCAGACAAACTCAGTCGAGTACTGTTGCCTCACGAGTAGTCCCTCCACCTAGATCAGGTGGCAAAGATATTTCATCTCTGGGGCACCCCAGACATAGACCTCTTTGCAAGTCCCTTTAATGCCAAACTTCCCCAGTACTGTTCCAGGATTCCAGCTCACAATTGTCAGGCAAGGGATGCCTTCCTCCTTCACTGGGGTCAGGACTTCCTTTATGCCTTCCCACCCATTCCCCTCATCCCCAAAATACTCTTCAAGCTTCAGAGAGACAGGGGTCGCATGATCCTCATAGCACCACGATGGCCACGCCAAACGTGGTATTCCCTGCTTCTACATCTCTCTCAAGCAGCACCTCTGGAGTTAGGGCATTCTCCAGATCTCCTTTCCCAGGAGAACGGGATGCTATGGCACCAGAATCCCCAGTCCCTGCACCTCATGTCCTAGTTGGTGAAGGCTTAGACCTCCAGGATCTCAACCTGTCCGAACAGGTAAAAGATATCCTTCAGGCTTCTAGGAAACTTTCCACAAGAAGATCTTATGCCTTCAAGTGGAAATGCTTTATTGTATGGTGCTCCAAGAAGGGATTAAACCCCCTTGTCATACCCTTAGAATCGATACTAGAGTATCTCTTTCACTTATCGAATTCTGGTCTAAAGACAAATTCGGTAAGAGTCTATCTTAGTGCAATTGCAGCTTCTTATAAGCCTCTAAATGGACAACCAATTTCCTCTCATCCACTCATATCAAGATTTATGAGAGGCCTTTTATTAACTAAACCTCCCATCAAGCCACCACCGGTGGCATGGGATCTAAATCTAGTTCTCGGCCAGCTCATTAAGCTGCCTTTTGAACCTTTGGCCACTACAGCCCTTACGTTTTTGACCTGGAAGGTCATCTTCCTAAATGCAGTCACCTCTGCCCGTCGCATTAATGAATTGCAAGCTTTAGTGGCTGATCCTCCTTATACTAGGTTTCATCATGATAAGGTTGTTCTTAGAACTCACCCACACTTTCTGCCAAAGGTGGTTTCGCCTTTTCATTTAAAGCAATCAATTTATCGTCCTGTATTTTTTCCGAGGCCTCACGCCTCTAATGCGACGATACCCATATGTGAAGACTACATTCCTGCTTGTTCCTGGAGATAAATCTTTATAAAATTACCTCTATAGAGTCAGAGGGATTCTGTTTTCTGCGGTATTTGAGTTGGTTATAGTCATTTGTCTGAGTCTTCTATGGATATTGATTGGGACGTTAAGCAGAATTCCACTTATATGTCTATGATGATATAATTCATGGCATAGCATGAATGGAGTTCATTTTGTGTATTACTGATTGAATTCAAGCTGTTCTTGAATCAATAAAGATACACATGGTGTTAAAAACTATAAATTTTAAAAAAAACCAGCAAATCTGAGTTAAGTTCCAAAAGGCAATCTGGTCCAGTGAAATGTTCAGACTGCTGAATCAGAGACCTTTCATTGTGATGGCAGGGTTAGATAGGAGTCTTATGAAACCTGGGAAAACCATCACATAGCGGTGAATAAAAGCATTTGGCCACATTCGAAATGGAGGAGGGTGCCAAAACAAAAGGCTAATTTTTGTTCACCAGAAATGCTCATTCTCTGATCACAGCCTCATGGAGTCTCAAATGCTGCTCATGTAATATATGTCACAAGTTGTCAGAGGAATGCTTAGAGAACTTTACAGAAAAACCTCTCAGCAAATACAGAAAAAAACTTAAATGACACCAGAACAGCAGCTACCTAGATTAAAAGTTAGCAAAGAAAGAAAGAACTCCCAAAAAGGAAGGAAGGGGAGCGGTGATCAATAAAGAAAAGCAAATTTGTTTGTTAAATTTACCATGTTTATCATTACATATTTTTCCCCAAGATTTTGCCAGTCACCTAGTCTTGTGTTGGAGAAGGTATACCCAATAGGGCTCTAACCTGCTTAACAGCTTGACAAGTATATACGAGCAGCCGTTTTAGTAAAGATACAATGCAAGCCACTGCCTAGGCTGGACATTCATGTCCGTTAACTCTGTATTGGCTCTTTTATATTAGGTGGATACAATTCTTTTCTCTAAAATTTGAAAAATTTGTTACACATTTAATCCAAGTGGCCAAGAATCCAATTGTATTCTCCTGGAAAAGCATATGGCTACTGCTATTGATTATTTACACAGTGCTACAAGATGTATCACAGATTTAAGTTTTAAAAAAGCTAAATAACTTACACTGCTATACTAGACTGGCTCACCTACTCCTTGAAAGGAATTCTGGACAGATATAACTCAACATATAAACCATACTGGATTCAATAATGAAAAATGGTGTTAACATGCTGCAAGGATAGATCATAGAACCTTAATGTTTCCTATATGACACATTAGCTACGCTCATAGGTTTGTTAAATCAACATCTATATGGCAAACTTTACTGCAAACAACTATATATTGTACTTCACTAAATGAATGTTTTACTAAGGGGCCCTGTTACTAAAGTGCGACAAGGTTCTGTATTTCCCACACATTTAGAGCAAAAATAAACACGAGGTACGTGCAATGTCTTCACGCTAACCATCGGAGGTGGGACCAGCATGTTCTCAGCAGTTACTGCAGAGACATGTCCTGTAATGCATACTGAACCCATGCAGAGTTATCGCAGGTGCACTTACCACCACCCATCCCACTCTCCTCCCCTAATCCACCCAGTCCCTACCCCATCATGCAATGTGCAGTTAACATGGAAATTAACACATGGTAACAGTTAACAAGGACCCACGCTTACAGTTACTGTGTGCTAAAACACACATTAACCGCACAGCGCACTTTAGTAAAAGAACGCCTATGAGCCTGGACACCCACAGCAAAAGAAAAAGCATAGTTACTCACCTGTAACAGGTGTTCTCCAGGGACAGCAGGAATCAGTCCTCACATATGGGTGACGTCGGCACCGACGGAGCCCTCGCGGAAGCATCCCCTCTGCTTTCAAAGAAAGCCTTTTGGAGATGCCACCATGCATGCGTGGTCCCCTTCCTGCCCAAGGGTGCCATCTTGCTCAGTCAGATGACATAGCTAAAAGACGGCAAAAATTAAAGATGGTAAAAGAGCAACTCCAAGGGGAGGAGGGAGGGTTATGAGGACTGATTCCTGCTGTCCCTGGAGAACACCTGTTACAGGTGAGAACTACGCTTTCTCTGGGAACAAGCATGAAGTCAGTCCTCACATATGGGACTCCCCAGCTACAGGCTACCGAAAGCCCATAGGAAAAACAGGGGCTCCTTCATGGGGAGCCACAAGCAGCTGCAAATGAGTCAGTGTCCACAGACCACAGAAGGACCCCTGTGTCCGGTGAAAACCAGCACTCCGGTAGCCTAAACACAGAAGGGTCGCAGGGTAGGAGTTGCCTAAACCCCAAAAAGGTTACGGAGCACAGCCTGGCTGAAGGCACTGTCCCGTTGGGACTCTATTTCCAGGCAGTAATGGGCTGCAAAGGTATAGACTGAAGACCAGGTGGCGGCCCGGCAAATGTCCACCATTGGGACAGAGCGCAAGTTTCCCACTGAAACTGCCATGGCCCTGACATGGTGCGCCGTGACGCGGCCTTCCAGCGAGAGCCTCACCTGCTCATAAGCGAGGGCAATACAGTCCGCCATCCATGTGGACAGCGTATGCTTGGTTATCGCCTCCCCCAGCCTACTGGGGTCGTAGGACATGAAAAGCTGAGAAGCTTTGCGGTGGCCCTAAGTGCATTGGATATAGAAGGACAAAGCCCTCTTACAGTCCAGAGTGTAAAGGACCATCTCCTCCCGGCTGCAGTGAGGTCTTCGAAAAAAGGTAGGGAGCTCCACTTCCTGGTTAAGATGGAAGGGCGATGCTACCTTCGGCAGGAATTTGGGGTGTGTGCAAAGCATCACTCTGTTCTTGTAGAACCCGGTATAAGGCGTCTCCGCCACAAGAGCATGAAGCTCACTAACTCTGTGAGTGGAGGTAAGCGTGACAGGAAGACCACCTTCCAAAAGAGGTAGTGAAAGTGGCAGATAGCCAGAGGTTCGAAGGGTGGGCTAATGAACTGCCCCAACACTATGTTAAGTTCCCATTTGGTTGCCGGAGGGCGAACCGGGGGTTTTGACAAGAGCAGGCCCCAAAGAAAATGGGTCACCGAGGTGTGGACCGAGAGGGGCTTGTCATCCACTGGATGGTGGTGCGCCGCCAGGGCACTCATACGGAGTTAGACTTGAACCCGTATTGAGAGAGATGGAGAAGGCACTGTAACACCAGTGTCACCGGGCAGGAGAAGAGTTTAGCCGACTGTTCGGTGCACCAAACCAAGAACCTGAGCCATTTGAGGGTGCAAGTCTTTCTAGTAGAGGCCTTGCGAGAGGCCAGCAGAATGTCTTCCACTTCAACTGGGAGGTTGAAGGGGGCCAGTCACCCTCTCAGCAGCCACACTGTCAGTGACAGGGACCCCAGTTGGGGTGCAGGAGAGCCCCTTTCTGGGACAGGAGTCCCGGGGCAGACCCTAAGGGGATGGAGGTCTCCACCGTCAGCTGTAGGAACAGTGGGAACCATGGTTTCTTGGGCTACCGAGGAGCTATCAGGATGAGTGAAGCCCTGTCATGGAGGGTCCTGAACAAGGTCTTGGCAATCAGCGGCATAGGAAGGAAGGCATACATGAGGCCCTCCGACCATGAAACAAGAAACGCATCCACTGCCACCTTGGAAGGGTGGGCCTGCCGGTAACAGAAGCAGGGCAACTGAAAGAGGTCCAGACTGGTGAACAGGTCCATCACAGGTTCCCCCCAGACCCAGAAAAGCCGACTGGCTACCCTGTGGTCCAGCTGCCACTCGTGCCGCTGGAGAACTCTGTTTAGCCTGTTGGCCAGCAGGTTGTCCTGGCCTGGCAGGTACACTGCCCGCAGGAGGATACCCTGTTGGATTGCAAACAAGCAGGGGACCAATGCCTCCTGACAAAGGATACGATACCCCATGCCCCCCTATTTGTTCGCATAGAACATCGCCACTTGGTTGTCTGTCTGGACCAGCACTGGCTGCTGACACAGGTGGTGACAGAAGACCCTCAGGGCTAAGCGTATGGCTCGGAGCTCCAGGAGGTTGATCTGCTGGGTGCTCTCATCTGGTGACCAATTGCCCTGAGTGCGGAGATCTCCACAGTGGGCTCCCCAGCCAAGCAGGGAGGCATCCGTGGTGAGGACGCTTGAGGGGCTTGGGGCCTGAAAAGACATGCCCACCTTGAGATGCTGGGGAGACCGCTATTAGTAATCTGTGTACTATCATTAAAATCATCTGTAATACCTGAAGATTGGAGGATCACCAATGTAACGCCAATTTTTAAAAAGGGTTCCAGGGGTGATCCGGGAAACTACAGACCAGTGAGCCTGACATCAGTACCGGGAAAAATGGTAGAAACCATCATAAAGAACAAAATTACTCAAAATGTAGATAGTCATGGCTTAATGGGTGACAGCCAACATGGCCTTAGATAAGGAAAATCTTGTCTTACTAATCTGTTATGTTTTTTTGAAGGTGTGAATAAACAGGTAGACAAAGGTGAGTTGTTTTGCAAGAGACTGCCTAATTAAATGTTCAAATATTTAAATAAAAACAAACAGTTTAATTTTCAGCAGTGTGGCCAGTGGGGGTCATGCTGTGCTGGCCATCCACCCCCTGTACGGGGTAGACCCTATTCTGATCCCACAGGGGCTAGACAAGTCCACAGGATCAGAATAGGGTCTACCACACGTTCTCCACCTACCCAGCTAACTCAACCTGGCTCCTGAATGGAGCCGCAGTGACATGGCATCCCGTCGCCATTCAGGAGCCGTGATCACCGGCCGACAAACAGATCTGTGTTTTCCCGCATCCCAACCCCCAATCAGGCCTTCCAAGGCTAGGGTCGGGCCGTGGGGAACTCCCTGTGCCCCCTCACCTGCTCCTCCAGGTCCCATGCCATGATCCCCTGCTCACCAGGGGGACTTATTCCACCTTCAAGATGGAATACACCTCCCATCTACATTGAAGGCCCTGGATGTACAGGACCAACCTCTGAATCAGCCCTGTATGTCTGGGGTCAGTCGCCGCCTACTGCCCGCCCTCGCTCCTCCTCCAGCCCACCCCCTCCCACCTACGAACAGAGTTCCCCGCTTAAACCAGCAATACGTGTGGGGAACTCTGTCCCTGGAATCACAATCCGTGCATTTAGCGGGTCTGGATGTCAAGATTGGACGTCCAGATCTGCTAAACGCAGTTCGGAATGACCCTGAATGTATAATTTTAAAGTTAAAGAATATGGGGGCTATTTTAAAAGCCCTTTCCATGCTTTGGACATCTGAAAATGGGTGTGCAGATATTCAATTCACAAGGGTATCCCTACAGCCATTTTAGAAACCATGTATATGGACATCCCTAGTATGAGGCCATCCAAGTAGAATGGTAGTGTGCCATAGCATGGCCTGGGCAGAGCAGCGAAGATGCACATTGTGGTGCAATTCCAGAATGACACAAGCACATCTGACCCTGGTTGTTGAGGCGTCCATGCCTATACCTGCTCCTAACCACGAATGAGGAACAAAAAGCTGCTCATTTCATGGCAGCAACGCTACCAGGAAGAAATCACAAGGTGCTACCATCATCACTGTCAATATTTCCTGGGCAAAGAAACCTGCAAGTAAATATAAATCCCAAATAGATTACTAACCCGCCTCTGCATATCTCAGTGTCTGAAATGTCACTGAACATGGACGCCCCCTTCTGGAAAACACCAGCCGCGATGTTCAAGAAGCCATTTCTGCAGCTGTCCATTTGGGGACGTCCAAGTTTCTAGAATCAGGCCAAAATGTAAATGTCCCTGTGGTTTTTTCAAAGACTGGTGGATTTTCAGGTATTGATAACCCTTCTTTTATTGACCCCAATGCATACAAGAATACACTAAGTCCACTTCAACTGGCGATGAATGCAGCGGCCCGCATCTTGTCCGGAGCTTCAAAGAGAGATCATATAACACCGATCCTAATGGATTTACACTGCCTCCCGATAAGCTGCAGAATATTATATAAAACTCTCCTCATCACTTTCAAGGCCATTAATAAAATATCTCCTACATCGATCTGAAATCTCCTCACCCATGCACCAAACAATAGATCCAGGAGACTAATAGCCAAAAACACACTAGTTACTCCTAGTAATTCCACAAAATGGACGCAACTAACTACTAACAGAGCTTTTGTGTCTTATGCTCCCAAATGCTGGAACAAACTCCCCCCCAGCATCAGATCAATCAGGGACATCATTCAATTTAGAAAGGCCATTAAGCACTATTTATTCACTTTGCACTTCAACCTACCATACCTACCTTAGCATTGCCTTCCGCCTGACCACCCTTAACTGCCTCTCACATAGCTATAACCCAGAACAGAGGTAATAAAACTGCGGAAAGTGCTGCTTTTCTGTAAATATCAGGCCATGATGTTACCTGTTTAATTGTATATAGTTTTCCCCTGTTCATACCCAGTTTATATTCCCTGTTATCTGTAAACCTATGTCAGTTTTATCCTGTCTAGGTAATTTGTTGTTTAATGTAAACCGCACTGATGATGAATAGTGCGGTATATAAAAACTGTTAAATAAATAAAATAAATTTCAGCCACCGGCCTTCTTCAAGGGGATATGGGAAACAAAAACCTCAAAAAATAAAACAATGTAAAAATGAAAACATATCATAATATGCAAATAACACCATATAAACAAATAAAATACATATATATATATACTATTATAAAAATAAAACCAAGGGTAAAACGCAATCAAATAAAGAATAATAAAATTGCACACAACAATAGATTACATTAAAAAGTATGTGAATACATTAAAAAATGTGTGGATACATTAAAAAAATGTGTAAGGCTGACAAATACTGGTGTCCATGTAACCTATAAGTTTGTAGTTAAAAAACTAACAAGGACACATTGTATATAAATTATATCTCAGTGTAAAAACTTTACAACATCAAAATGCATCATAGATATAACATAACTCATAAACATATAGAATGTATATAAATGTGTACTATATAAACTATATATTATATATTACAGATAGACAAAACAGCATAACATAATATCATAAGTGATAAATGTGTGATGAGGAGGATACAAATAAATAAATCATAAAAATACCTTTAAAATCCTGACTGGTGTAAAAGACAATTTTTTCACTTAAAATCCTTAATGCATAGGGCAATTTGTCACTAAAAAGAACCAAAGCATAAAAAACATTAGTAAGGTAAGAGGGGTACCACTGAGAGAGAGAGAATGGATCTAAAAACTAAGAAATAAAAAATAATAAAATAAATAATGATAATAAATAAATAATAAAACCCAAATAGAATAAATAATAAAAGACCCTGTGAGGGGACATAAAATTTGTTTCTCAAGGACATGCAGGAAGCCTTACCTAATTGTAACAAATAAGAGGACACTGATAAATCAAGCGTTTGTGTTGAAAAGTGGAAAGCTTTGTTATGAACACTGATAAGTCAAGCATTTATGTTGAAAAGTGGAGAGCTGTGTTGTAGACACTGATAAGTCAAGCGTTTGTGTTGAAAAGTGGAGAGCTGTGTTGTGGACAATCTTATAAAAGTGTATATGTGTTAAAAAACAAATATCAATAGTCACCCCTGTAGGGACACAGTCGATGCAGGCTCTTATTGAAAACATTGTATCTTTGAAAAATGTGTCGTCAAAACTGAGAAACTCTGATTGTTAGTGAACATTCTAGCATGGCACATAACCCATAGTCAATAAAAATGAAAAAAAAAAACAATTAATAGTATAAAAGCTTGTAAAAAATGGATAAAAAAGACCCTTTTAAAAAAGGAGGGAAGAAACGGAACACGTCCCCTTTGTGCTACATAGCGAAGTTCATCGTCTACGAGCGAGAGCTACCGTTGAAAAGTAGATAAAAGATTGCAAGAGTAAAAATCTTCTTTCAACGATATACTATGTCAAAAAAGTGTATAGACAATCTTGTTAAATGTGTATGTGTGTTAAAGAAACTACCAACGAGAGCTGCCCCTGTGGGGACATAGTTATGCAGGCACTTTATTAAAGAATGTGTATCGTGGGCTCGTTCTAGTTCAAAAAGTATAGGACTTGCATGGATGATACATTAAAGTCTTGAACTGTTGTAGAATATATTCTTTGTTTTAAAAAATATATTGTAGCAGAGGAAGGAGTTTTTTAAAAAGCAACACTATTTATCCGAACTCAGAGATCCTTAACAAAAGTAACATTTAAGCAGGATTTACAAACCATGTTAAATTAAAAAACATTCAATAAAGTTATATAGAAATAGTGCGGAAATTGACTCACCGCTATGTGCTATAAAGCGTCCATAAACGAGAGAGTCTGTGCACTGGTTGCTATCATTAAAGGCAATTTCCCGCCATGCAGAGGTGAAAGGGAATGTCACAGGCAAACCATATAGAACATGAATATATGGAAAGATTAGATGTACTTTTTGTTTAGAAATTATATTGTAGCAGAGGAAGAAATCTTTGAAAACAACGCTGTTTATCCGTCCAACCAAGCTAAGAAATCCTTAAGCAAAAAGTGACACTTTAGCAGGATTTACAGACCATAAAGAGTAGTTACTCACCTGTAACAGGTGTTCTCCAGGAGCAGCAGGAATCAGTCCTCACATATGGGTGACGTCGGCGCCGACGGAGCCCCCATGCGGAGCATTTCCCCAGCTTTCAAAGAAAGCCTTTGGGAATGCAGCGTGCATGGGCGGTCCCCTTCCCACCCAAGGGTGCCATCTTGCTCAGTCTGATGACATAGCTAAAAGACAGCAAAAATAACAAAATAAATCATATGACTGCAACTCCAAGGGAAGGAGGGAGGGTTGTGAGGACTGATTCCTGCTGCTCCTGGAGAACACCTGTTACAGGTGAGTAACTACTCTTTCTCCAGGACCAAGCAGGAAGTCAGTCCTCACATATGGGACTCCCCAGCTTAAGGCTACCGGAGACCCAAAGCTGAAAAATGAGCTCCTTCTAGAGCCTCAGCATGCAAGAAAAGGATCTTCTCTGATAACGCCCCCGAACGGTAGCCCAACACCAGGGCCGGAGGGTAGGAGTTGCCTAAACCCCAAAGAGATTATGGAGTACCGCCTGCCCTAAAGCTCTGTCCCTGCGGGACTCCCTCTCAAGGCAGTAGTGGGCCGCAAAAGTCTGGCTTGAAGACCAAGTAGCGGCCCGGCAGATGTCTGCGAACGGATCAGAGCGGAGATGAGCCACTGACGCAGCCTTCGCCCTGACACGGTGAGCCATAACTCAACTCTGCAACGAGAGGCCGGCTGCCCTGTAAGCCCAGGTGATACAGTCGGCTACCCATATGGACAAAGTACGCTTGGAGACAGCCAACCCCAACTTATTGGGGTCAAAAGAGACGAAGAGCTGAACAGCCCTCCAGTGCTCCCGCGTACGGTCAAGGTAGAAGGACAATGCCCTCCTACAGTCCAGGGTATGCAAGACCATCTCAGCCCAGCTGGCATGCGGCCTGGGAAAGAAAGTCGGAAGAACCACCTCCTGATTGAGGTGGAAGGAGGAGACAACCTTAGGAAGGAACTTAGGGTGAGTCCGTAAGACTACTCTGTTCCTATAGAACCTAGTGTAAGGTGCATCTGATACTAGGGCCTGAAGCTCACTCACTCGCCTTGCTGAGGTAAGGGCTACCAGAAACAATGCTTTCCAGGAGAGAAAATGGAGAGGGCAAGTAGTCATAGGTTCAAATGGTGGGCAAGTAAGCCGTTGCAAGATCACATTTAAATCCCATTCAGGGGCAGGTGGACGCACTGGAGGCTTAAGCAAAAGCAGGCCTCTGAGGAAGCGAGCCACCAAAGGATGGCTTTAGAGAGACTGACCCTCCACTGGGGAGTGGTGCGCTGAAAGAGCACTAAGATGAACTCTCACAGAATTTGACTTAAGGCCTAGGTTGGACAGGTGAAGTAAATATTGCAGTACCACTGGTACTAGGCATGAGAAAGGATTCTCGTTGTGTTGAGTACACCAGGTAGAGAATCTACGCCACTTAAGGACATAAGACTTTCGGGTGGACTGCCTCCTAGAGGCCAAGACCACGTCCTCCACTTCCCTAGGCAAGAGTAAGGGCGCTAGAACTACCCTTTCAGCAGCCAGGCCATCAAATTGAGGGACTGGAGATTGGGGTGTATGAGAGATCCCTGCTCCTGAGACAGGAGATCGGGTTGCATCCCCAGAGGAAGAGGAGTGTCCACCGCTAGTTGCAAAAGAAGTGGGAACCAGGGTTGCCTTGGCCACCTGGGGGCCACAAGAATCAGCGAGGCCTTGTCCCTGATCACCTTGAATAGTGTCTTGGACACTAGAGGTGTGGGAGGAAACGCATATAGAAGGCCTGTAGACCATGGAATGAGAAACGCATCCGCTGCAACTCTGAGAGGATGCAGTTGCCTGGAGCAGAACCTTGGAAGTTGACGGTTCAGAGGACTGGCAAAGAGATCTATGGTTGGAAGACCCCATTTCAGGAAGATCTGTTGAACCACTAGAGGATTCAACTGCCACTCGTGCGGCTGCAGGATCCTGCTCAATCTGTCTGCCAGGTAATTCTCCTGACCTGGGAGATAGACCGCTTTGAGAAGAATGCTGTGACTGACTGCCCAGGAGCACAGTTTCTGCGCTTCCTGACATAGAAGGTGGGACCCTGTGCCCCCTTGTTTGTTCACATAGAACATAGCAACTTGATTGTCCGTCTGAACCAAGACGGACTGGTGAGAGATGAGATGGGAGAACGTTTTCAGGGCTAAGCGGATAGCTCTCAGTTCTAAGAGATTGATCTGCTGTGCGGCCTCCCAAGGAGACCACAGGCCTTGAGTACATGCTCTTTGGCAATGTGTACCCCAAACTTGAAGAGAAGCATCGGTTGTCAGCACTTGAAAGTGTGGAGGTGCTTGAAAAGGCACCCCTTGCACCAGATTCGGAAGATGAAGCCACCACTGCAGAGAAGACTCTAGTAGGTTGGACACCTTCACTTTGTCCGTGAGGCGTCCTGTGGCTTGGTGCCACTGAGTCCTGAGGCCCCATTGAGCTGGCCTCATGTGTAAACGGGCATTTGGAGTTACATGGACCGTGGATGCCATGTGGCCTAAAAGCCTCAGGGATTGTCTGGCGGAGACCAGAGAATTGCTGTGGAACGGCCTGGCTAGAGCCATCAATCTGTGGGCCCTGTCCACTGGAAGAAAGGCCTTTGCCTGGAAGGTGTCCAGCCTTGCACCTATGAACTCCATGTTCTATGAGGGGTGCAAAGTGGACTTTGCGAAGTTTATAACAAACCCCAGGTTTTGAAGCAGAGCGACAGTACGAAGGGTGGCTTGATGGGCCTCTTGCACTGATTGACCCCTGATGAGCCAATCGTCCAGGCATGGGAAGACAAAGAGGCCTTGAACCCTGAGGTAGGCCGCCACCACTACCAGGCACTTGGTGAATACCCTGGGGGCGGATGTAAGGCCAAAAGGCAGTACTCTGTACTGATAGTGGTGTCCCCCCATTATAAATCTGAAATATTGTCTGTGGTCTGGATGAATGAGGATGTGAGTATAAGCATCCTTTAGATCTAAGGAGCATAGCCAATCTCCTTGCTGGAGGTAGGGCAGCAGGATTCCAAGGGTAAGCATCTTGAACTTTTCCCTCTCCAGGAACTTGTTCAGATTCCACAAGTCTAGGATGGGCCTGAGGCCTCCTGTTCTTTTTGGTACGAGGAAGTACCTGGAATAGAAGCCTTGACCTCTCAGGTGGTGGGGCACCAGTTCCACTGCCTGTTCCTTTGCAAGACTTGCTAACTCCTGCAGGAGTAAGTCCCTGTGCAGAGGAAATCTTGGAGGCTCCCCTGGAAAATAGGAGGGGGGTACCTGGTGGAAGTGGAGGAGATAGCCCTTCTGGACTATACTGAGAACCCAGGTATCCCTTGTGACAGCTGACCACCTGTGGGCGTACAGGGCCAGCCGGCCTCCAGTGCTGATAGGGGCCAGCTGAGGAGGAAAGGCTATGCCACTGGAGTCAAAACCCCGCTCCCTGCTGTACAGGAGCCGGAGCTGGTGGCTTGGGGGTTTTCTGCCTACGGGGCCCATGTCCCTGCCCCTTGGCCTGCTGACCCTTTTGGGGAGCTACAGAGGCCTGAAAATGAGGGTATTGTTTATAGGCAGATGACTTCCTCGGGTAAAAGGTCTTTTTCCACCGAGCCCTTTTTTTTCTGAGAAGGGGCAGAGGTTTTTCTGGACAGCCTTGTCCGGGTAAGAGTCTCGGTCTCGAGTTCTGCAGCCTTGTCAGCCATGGGCTTGCCAAAGAGGTTTTCACCGTGGCAGGGGACATGGACCAACTCGTCTTGCACCCATGGCTCGAGGTCCGATGACTGTAGCCAGGCCTGACGGCGTGCACCGATGCCGGCCGCGGCTACCTGGGCCAAAGCCTCGAAGCCATCATAGGCTGCTCGAGAGATAAACTTCGAGCACTCACGAATACCCGATGACAGAGCATTGAACCTCTGCAAAAGTTCCTCGGAGAGACCAGCAGAGAACCCGGCAATCTCCTTTGCCAGGTCTCCAAGGTACATGCCCATGTACAGCTGGTAGGTCTGGACACAGCAAGCAAGCATAGAGCTCTGGAAGCACTTCTTACCGAGGGCATCCAGGTTCTGGGACTCCCGGCCAGGAGGCACCAAGGAGTGCATCTTCTGACTCTTCAGACGATGCATGGCTGATTCCACAACCATGGAGTGGTGCGGTAATTGTGCCTTTTAGAACCCGGGGCTCTTGCGGACTCGATAGATGGAATCGACCCGCTTGCTCAAAACCGGCGTCGAGGTCGGCGCCTCCCACATGCGGAAGAGCAGCCGTTCCAGCATCGGAAGAACCGGTACAGTAAAGGCCTCCTTTGGGGGAGAGTCATACTGCAGGGCCTTGAGCTCTTGGGCTCGAGGCTCCTCCACGGGATCCGCGGGGAAAGCCAAGGCCTTGGCCATATCCCGCACGAAGTCCGAGAACCGGGTATCCTCCGGTGGGGACCGTCTCCGAGGCTCGGACTCCAGTGAGTCCGATGGGACATACCGAGTCCGAAAGGTGTTAGGTGACTCCTCATCCTCCGTTTCCCAGCCGGACTCCTCGGAAGAGGAATCAAGCGGCTCCGGTCGGGCAGGCACCAACGCCATCCTTCCCGATGCCGAGGGTACCGGCATCGGCGACCTCGGTCCAAAACGGGAGGCCAAGGGGGACCTTGGCCGAGGATCGACTCGAGCGTGCATGGACTCGAGGATCGGCTTGGCCTCCGGGGTCAACTTGGATGTCGATGTCCCGGTGGTCGGGGCAGATGCACCGGTGAGACCGGCGATCAGTGCCCGCTGCTGTTCCATGAAGGCAGCCAAGCTGCTCTCCAAGGCCGTCAACCTGAGTCCGAGCTCAGGAGACTCAGCAGCCCCCGACTCGGGCCCCGATGGTGTCGGGTCCGACGTTGGCTCCCCTGGAGGAGAGTCCACGAGGACTACAGTACTCACATGACCCGGGGACTCCATCTCCACACGAGGTTGTTTTGCAGTCCTCTCCGACTCCGAAGACCCGGGACGGCGCTCGGGGCTATGCGACTTGGCCCTCAAGGAGCCAAGTGCGTCCACCAACGCCGTCCTCGCGGGGTTTTTTTTCCTGCGATGCTCCCGCGAGGGAGACCCCCTCTCAGAGGAACCTCGGCGCTGCTCGGGGCCGGAGTCCCGAGACGTCGAGGCCTCTGACGAAGTCCGGGCCCGTCCTGACGCGGAGTCAGAGAAGATTCTTTCCTTTTGGTGCTGCCGACTCCTCAACACCTTCGAGGACATTTTCCCAAACGGACCACAGATCATCGGGTCATGATCGGGTCCGAGGCACTGGAGGCAGCAGTCATGTGTGCCGGTGAGAGACATAAGCTTCTTACACCGATCACACTTTTTAAACCCGCTGGCAGCCATCGGGGGAAAAAGGGCCCCTGCGAGGTCAAAACACAGGGCTGCCAGTGAAAAAAGAAAAAATGGCGCAAACGTTAGTCACTAAGGACAAAAAACGAAAAAAGAAGACCGGGCTCGATACCGATGTATCGGGCCCAGGCGGGAAAGGGAACCGGCATCGAACCGAAGAAACGGGTCAAACACAGAACAAAATCCACTTTTTCCTCGGGTGAAAACGAAACACGTCCGTCGGGCTCCGCGGAAAAAAGAAGACTTAGCAAGATGGCACCCTTGGGCAGGAAGGGGACCGCGCATGCGTGCTGCATTCCCAAAGGCTTTCTTTGAAAGCTGGGGAAATGCTCCGCACGGGGGCTCCGTCGGCGCCGACGTCACCCATATGTGAGGACTGACTTCCTGCTTGGTCCTGGAGAATGATTAGAGAACATTCAACAAAATTATATCGAAGTAGTGTGGAAATGATAAAAAACATTTATGAAGAACATTTTCGGGACTTAACCGCTATATACAATGTGGAAGACTTCATTGTCCATGAACGAGAAAATATGTGCACTGGTTGCTATCATTATAAGGGCAATTTCCCGCCGTGCAGAGGTGAAATTGCCCTTATAATGATATCTCAGGTAACCATATAAAACAGGAATGTATGGAAAAATAATATACGATATATTCTTTGTTTAGAAATTATATTGTAGCAGAGGAAGGAATCTTTGAAAATAACGCTATTTCTCCGTCCAACCAAACTAAGAAATACTTAGGCAAAAAGTGACACTTTAGCAGGATTTACACACCATAATGATTAAAGAACATCCAATCAAATTATATCGAAATAGTGTGGAAATGAATAAAAACACTGTGAAAAAGATTTACCGGGACTTACCGTTATATACTATGTGGCAAACTTCGTCGCCCCTAAATGAGAGAGTCTATGCACTGGCTGCTATCATTATATGGGAAATTTCCCGCCGTGCAGAGGTGAAAGGTTATATCACGTGACAACCATATGAATATTGTGGTACAGAAAGCATGCCTGAGCAGATGGAATGGCAAAATAGCGAGCACTGCACCTTTAAAAGCCAGAGCAAGCCAGGTTTCCATGACAGCAGGAAGCTTTCAGAGAGAATGCAGCTCAGTCAGATTTATGACATAAGAGCTGGAAGCAGCCCTAACGAGGTGCACCTGGATAGTCAGAAGGGCGTTCCTGAACAAGGAAGCCATTTTAAACCAGCTTCAGGGCTAGTCTTGCAGAACAGCACGCAGTACCAGAACAGCCGACAGGATTGTCAGCAGAGAAGGAAACTGGACAGACAAGAAGGCAGGGAAAAGCCTTTACAAGTGTCTAAACCACTTCAACAAGGAAGGCAGCAACTGAGGAAGTCTTGGAACCCAGCTCCAGGCAAGAGGGATTCTGGTGGGTCCAATCCCAGTTACCTTAAAGCTAAGTCAACGCCGTCGTGGGAGCTACCTGAAGACAGGGACAAGCATTTTACCTGTGGAAGGGAAGAGAGCTCCAAGAACAGACCGGGCAGTGATAGCAGACAAGGTACGTTGGATTTTCTGCCTAATCAGAGTCTTGTTGAAGACATTGTAAAACAACTAAAAGCCAGTGCTAACAAGTGCCACGATAGCAAGGCTGTAAAACCACCTAGCAGAAACACTTGGAATAAATGGTTTAATGCAGATGTAGAAACCATAAAGAGAAGCTTACGTACTAACCAAACTCCTGAGCTAGAGGACGTCACGGCTAGTAGAGGAGGGAATCTTCTAGAGCAGCTGCAAAAGGCTATTCCAGAATGCCAGCCTAGAAGTTCTCCTAGGCAGAGCTGTGAGAATGAAAGCGAGGACATGATCATTGACGCAGCAGATGTTCCTGAGTCCTCTGGTTCTTTTGAGATGGACTGTTCTATGTGTAATAGAGTGGACATGAACTTATGTTAAACTAGCTTTGGTAAGAAGAATTACAAAGTTGTTTGGAAGTTTTGTGCTGCTGTGAAGAAACAGTTTTTCCACTTTTATTTGATGCTTTTCATTTGCTCCTGTTTTTCTGTTTATTCTGGAAAAGAATTATATTGCTTTGCTTATTTGCCTGAGAACCTCTGGGAGGGGAAAAACCCAACAATAATAATAAATTTATCTGTTCCAAAAGACCCTTGTGCCACAACACATTTTTGTGAGAGTGAACCCAAAAACTACATATCCCAGCAACCCTTGCTGCTAGATAGTATAAAGGACACTCAGAAGCAAAACAGCGGTCACCCCTACTATAAAGCCTTCGGCCAGTAGCAGGGGAGCGTGACAGATTGGCATAGTTGGCAGGATCAAGGCAAAGGCGCATGCGCAGAAGAATTAAAGGGCCAGAAATAGTTTTGAAAAATAAAGTTTTGGAAAAAAAAAATTTTTGGGAGAAAAAGAATCTTCAAGCAAGACTGCTTCTACAGAAGAAGAAGACGTGTCTGATACTGGAGAAACCACCGCATACACAAAGGCTTGATGCACCATAAGTATCAGGTAATTTGTACATACCAGAGTTACCTGGGGATACTTCGTTTGGTATCAGCGCAGCAAGTGGGGGAAAGGTAGAAGAACCTCCTATCTGGTGATACCGCACTTGGTGGTTGTGTCTTGTGTTTTGTCTTTCCAGCATGACAATGGAAGTTAAAGAAGTCTTGACGTGGATGTCAGCCCAGTTTGAGCGCCAATGCGAGCTAGCCACGGAGGCTCTAGTAAACGCTACAGCACGCATGGAAGCGCAGCAGCGGCCGCTCATACAGATGCTGAAGGCATGGATCCAATCCACGAAGAAGGAGCCCGAGCCTGCTTCATCTTCAACAGGTTTTGAACACTTAAGCCAAGCTCATGCTTCGGGACTCTGGTCTAAAGAGGCATGGAACTTTGGGAAGTTGTCTCAGTCTGATAATCTGGACGATTATTTAGAGACTTTTGAGCGAATTGCTTACCTGATGCATTGGCCAAAAGACCAATGGGCAGTCAGGCTGGCAATGTGTCTCACAGGAGAAGCATTAACTGCTTATCAAACTGTACCACCTAATTTGTCAAATAACTACGATGAAGTTAAAAAAGCGATTAAGGATAGAGTTGGTCTTACGTCTTCTGCATACCATCATTTGTTTAGAGATGCTAAACTTATGATTGGTGAGACCCTAGAGCCCTACCCTATCGCTTAAAAGCTTTGCTTAACAAGTGGTTAGAGCCTGAAGGCAAAGGTATTGAAACAATATTGGATACCATATTGTTAGAACAGTATATGAACGCTGTCCCTGAAAATGTCCGAACTTTTCTATCCTTGCAAGGTTGTAAAGACTCACAGGAAGCGATCATGCTCACTGAGCGGTTCCTGGAAGCCGAGAGGAATGCTCAGGGTAAAAGCATGACTTCTGCGAGACCAACCGAGGCAAGCTCAGAAAAGAAGGAAAATACTATAAAAGTAACTGCATTGTGTTTACCTGAATGTAAAGCCAGGTATGCTAAGAGAGTATGCTTTAAATGTGGCAGTAGTGACCATTTACAGCGTAGCTGCAGAGCGAAGGTAGCGCTGGTGACCACTAGCCCAGGACAGGTTAAGGAGGGATTCCTCATAGCCGTGACAGTCCAAGGGGTAAGTGCCAATGCCCTATTAGACTCTGGTTCCGATCACAGTATGCTTTCACACGGCCTCTGGAAAAGGATAGAAGCCCAGGGTAAAGCCATACCTGATCTGCCCAGTGGCTCTGTAAAAATTCGCTGTGTGCACGGCGCGTCCTCCTCCTACCCTATATACAAACTCCTTGTGAAAGGATGCGGAATAGGAAAGGAGATTCCGCTGGCCATTGTTCCTCACCTGCCACAGGAATTAGTACTAGGCCGGGATTGGCCGCAGTTTCAGAGAAGCATTCAGCAGGCTCTGCAGAAAAAGGAAAGCCTGGTAGCTGCAAGCAATCTGCCAGAAGTACTAAGTAAGAACACACGACAAATGATGGCGGTTCCAAATCCTCTATTTGGGAAGATGCAAAAGCCTTCGCGACCATTGCCAGAGGAAAAGGAAGCCAAAAAGCCTGTGTTTGTTTTGAAGTATTGCCGCATGAGTCCAGACGCGCACCCACCTAAGAGAGCGTCACCCCAGGCCGCTGGATTCGATTTATACAGCGCGGAAGAGGCGACTGTGCCAAAACATGGCAAGGCTTTGATAAACACGGCCCTGCAGTTGGAGTTGCCGCCTGGGTGTTACGGGCGCATCGCCCCGCGTTCCGGACTGGCCGTAAAATATGCGATTGATGTGGGAGCCGGCGTCGTGGACCCGGACTACCAAGGAGCCGTGAAGATCCTACTTTTCAACTTCGGGTCTGAAGACTTCAAAGTCCACACAGGTGATCGTATAGCACAACTAATATGTGAGAGGGTCGGGTTTCCACCTCTTGAAGAAGTACATGTGGTTTCCAGTACAGCCAGAGGAGCCCAAGGATTCGGGTCCACAGGTAGAGCTGACCTCCAGGGATTGGCGGCTGTAGTAGAGGAGCCGTCAGAAGAGGACTTGGGCCCCCAATTAAGTGACTGCCAGAAGGCCCCGGAGCTAAGGATGGGGGAAGGGTTATCCTGGACCCAAAGGAAACAGCTGGAACAATTGGTGCAGAGTTTTCCCGACGTCCTAACGCCTCTTCCTGGGTATACTCAGCTTGTTGCCCACAAGATCGTGACTCCCCCAGGAGAGGTAGTATGTCAGCGCCCATACCGGTTGCCGGAGGCTCGGCGGCAGGAGGTCATCAACCAAGTGTGGGAAATGTTGGACCTCGACATAATTGAGGAGTCTAAGAGCCCATGGAGCAGCCCGATAGTCCTAGTCCCTAAGCCTGACGGGACACTTCGATTTTGCATCGACTTTCGGAAGGTCAATGCCATATCAAAATTCGATGCGTACCCGATGCCACGCATCGAAGAGCTCCTGGACCGCTTGGGAAGAGCCACGTACTTGACAACGTTGGACATGACCAAAGGTTATTGGCAGGTGCCATTAACTAGAGACTCCTGACCAAAGACGGCATTCAGCACTCCGGTAGGCCTCTACCAGTTTAAACGTATGCCTTTCGGCCTACACGGAGCAGCGGCTACATGCCAGAGACTGGTAGATGTGGTGCTCAGACCACATCAGGCAAATGCAACAGTCTATATGGATGACGTTATAGTCCACAGTACGGGTTGGGAAGATCATCTGTCAAGGCTAAGAGCGGTGTTGCAGGCTATGCGAGAGGCAGGCCTGACATTAAACCCCAACAAGTGCATGTTCGCAAGCCCAGAAGTAAAATACTTGGGACATCGTGTTGGACATGGCACCCTTAAACCCTTGATAGACAAGGTGGAAAGCGTGAAGACGGTCCCCCAGCCCACCAATAAGAAGCAACTTAGAAGCTTCTTGGGGTTAGTGGGCTACTATAGGCGCTTTCTGTCTAGATTTGCGGAGAAAAGCGCCCCATTATCAGATATGTTAAAGAAGAGCCAGCCCAATCAACTACGTTGGACACCAGAGGCACTCAAGGCGATGGAATGTCTAAAGGCCGAACTCTGCGCTGCCACAGTGTTGAAAGGGGTCGAGTTTGACCTTCCGTTTATATTGCAAACGGATGCCTCAGACACCGGACTAGGGGCTGTCCTCACCCAAAATCACAATGGCATAGAGCACCCGGTGCTATTCTTGAGTAGAAAGCTATCGCCCGCCGAGAGGAACTACTCTACAATAGAGCGGGAGTGCCTCGCTATCAAGTGGGCCATTGAGTCATTAAAATTCTATCTAGCAGGTAGGAAGTTTCTCCTCATGACAGATCACGCCCCGTTAAAGAGGCTGGGGCAAATGAAGGACAGTAACCCCAGGCTAACACGCTGGTATATGGCGTTGCAAGCGTTCGATTTTAACATTGAACACAGAGAAGGACGTTTACACCAGAACGCGGACGCATTATCTCGGATTCCATGCTGTGATGATAAGATCGACCCAGTCTGGAATATCTTAAGGGGGGGAATATGTGGTACCGAAAGCATGCCTGAGCAGATGGAATGGCAAAATAGCGAGCACTGCACCTTTAAAAGCCAGAGCAAGCCAGGTTTCCATGACAGCAGGAAGCTTTCAGAGAGAATGCAGCTCAGTCAGATCATGATGTAAGAGCTGGAAGCAGCCCTAACGAGGTGCACCTGGATAGTCAGAAGGGCGTGCCTGAACAAGGAAGCCGTTTTAAACCAGCTTCAGGGCTAGTCTTGCAGAACAGCACGCAGTACCAGAACAGCCGACAGGATTGTCAGCAGAGAAGGAAACTGGACAGACAAGAAGGCAGGGAAAAGCCTTTACAAGTGTCTAAACCACTTCAACAAGGAAGGCAGCAACTGAGGAAGTCTTGGAACCCAGCTCCAGGCAAGAGGGATTCTGGTGGGTCCAATCCCAGTTACCTTAAAGCTAAGTCAACGCCGTCGTGGGAGCTACCTGAAGACAGGGACAAGCATTTTACCTGTGGAAGAGAAGAGAGCTCCAAGCACAGACCGGGCAGTGATAGCAGACAAGGTACGTTGGATTTTCTGCCTAATCAGAGTCTTGTTGAAGACATTGTAAAACAACTAAAAGCCAGTGCTAACAAGTGCCACGATAGCACGGCTGTAAAACCACCTAGCAGAAACACTTGGAATAAATGGTTTAATGCAGATGTAGAAACCATAAAGAGAAGCTTACGTACTAACCAAACTCCTGAGCTAGAGAACGTCACGGCTAGTAGAGGAGGGAATCTTCTAGAGCAGCTGCAAAAGGCTATTCCAGAATGCCAGCCTAGAAGTTCTCCTAGGCAGAGCTGTGAGAATGAAAGCGAGGACATGATCATTGACGCAGCAGATGTTCCTGAGTCCTCTGGTTCTTTTGAGATGGACTGTTCTATGTGTAATAGAGTGGACATGAACTTATGTTAAACTAGCTTTGGTAAGAAGAATTACAAAGTTGTTTGGAAGTTTTGTGCTGCCGTGAAGAAACAGTTTTTCCACTTTTATTTGATGCTTTTCATTTGCTCCTGTTTTTCTGTTTATTCTGGAAAAGAATTATATTGCTTTGCTTATTTGCCTGAGAACCTCTGGGAGGGGAAAAACCCAACAATAATAAATTTATCTGTTCCAAAAGACCCTTGTGCCACAACACATTTTTGTGAGAGTGAAACCAAAAACTACATATCCCAGCAACCCTTGCTGCTAGATAGTATAAAGGACACCCAGAAGCAAAACAGCGGTCACCCCTACTATAAAGCCTTCAGCCAATAGCAGGGGAGCGTGACAATATATGGAAAGGTTCTTCATTGTATTATAATATAGACATATGTATTGGAAAACATTGGAATGAATATTATAAAAAGTGAAATGAATATCATGTGGCATGTGAGAGTAAGAGAGGGAAGAAGGAAAAGAGAAGGAGGGGAATAGAAGGAGGGGGAAGAGGGGGAGGGGGAAAGGAAGGGAGGGGGAAGAAAGGGAGAGGGGGAGAAGGGGGGAGGGAAGGGGGAGGGGAGAGAGGGGAAGGGAAGGGGAGAAAGGGAGGGGAGGGGAAGGGAAGGAGGAGGGAGAGAGGGGGAGGGGGAGGGAGGGGAGGGGGAATTAGCGGGGAAGAAGGGGGGAAAGGAGAGAGGGGGAAAGGAGGAGAGAGGGGGAAAAGAGGGGGAAGGGGAAAGGGAAGGGGAAGGGAAAAGACAGGAAAAGGGGAAGGGAGGGAGGGGAGGGAAAGGGGGAAGGGGAAAGAGAAAAAAGGGGGGAACTGAAAAAATTTCCAAAAATCCCCAACCTGATGTTACCTATATGAAGAGGAATAATGTATGCTCATAAAAAGACAGAAAGATCAACATCTTGATTGAGACCTAGGGGATCTAACGTTCTTAGCTCGTATATAAAGCGTTGTTCCATCTGAAGTAAAAGCTTATCTATATTGCTTCCACGCCAATTAGAATGAAACACCCTCAATACCAAAAAACGAAGGTCAGATACTTTGTGATGTGCTTGAATCCAATGTAAGACTAAGGGTTTGTCCACAACATTTCTTCGAAGACAACTCTTATGCTCACTGATCCTCAATTTAATGCTTCTCTTGGTTTTACCAATATAACATAAGTTACATGGACACATTATCAAATAAATGACCTGTGCAGTATCACAGTTAGAAAAATCATTGAGGTATATTTTTCGTAAGGAAGTGGGATGTGTAAATATGCCTTTTGTGACGAAGGCATTATCGCAAACACTGAATTTCCCATACTTAAAATGGCCACATGCTTTAGGAACAAAATGAGGCCTACTTAGGGCAGAAGGTACCAAAATATCCCTGAGATTTGAGTTCCTTTTGTAGGCTATTAAAAGCTTATTATCTTTAATAAAAGGGACCGAATTCAGAATATGCCATGTTTCACATATTATTCGGGCAATGTCTTTTGAGTATTCTGAAAATGTTAGTGAGCAGACAAAGCACAGTTACTTACCTGTAACAGGTGATCTCTGGGAACAGCAGGAATTAGTCCTCACATATGGGAAGGAAAGCTTTTGGGGCCTCCCACTGCGCATGCGCACTGCCTTCCCGCCTTCCTGACCAACTCTCCTCAGTTCGAGTTTAAAGCTGAGACAATAGAGAGAGGGAAGGAAAGAGAGAGATAGATACAACTCCTAGGGGAGGCGGGTGGGTTGTGAGGACTAATTCCTGCTGTTCCCAGAGATCACCTGTTACAGGTAAGTAACTGTGCTATCTCCAGGAACAAGCAGGAATAAGTCCTCACATATGGGGACTCCCTAGCTAAGATGCCTGGGAGATTCCCCTGAAGGGTATGAGACCCTGAAAGGTTCCTCATCTTCCTATGGATCTCAGGCATCCATTCAGGGAAGGTGGGCTGGAGTTGTTCAAGAATGGAACAGGTGTCTGAGGACAGCCTGACCAAACAAGGCATCCCGGCGGGAGTCCTTGTCCAAACAGTAATGGGCTGTAAAGGTATGAACCGAGGCCCAGGTGGTTGCTCGACAGATCTGGTCAATGGACACAGAGTTTAAATGAGCCATAGAGGTGGCCATGGCCCTCACGTTGTGAGCGGTGACATGGCCCTCCAGAGAAAGGTTCTTACTCTGGTAAGCAAAAGAGATACACTGAGCAATCCAATTGGAGAGTGTTCTTTTGGAGAATGGAAGTCTGAAATGAGAAGGATCAAAAGCAACAAAAAGCTGAGAAGACTTTTGATGTTGCTGTGTCCTGTGGAGGTAAAAGGTAAGAGCTCTTTTACAGTCTAGAGTATGAAGGTTCCTCTCTGCACTGGATGCATGAGGAGCTGGAAAAAAGACAGGTAAATATACTTCTTGATTAAGATGAAAAGGGGAGACCACTTTAGGCATAAAGTGGGGATTGGTCCTAAGGACCACCTTATCATGATGGAACCTTGTATAAGGTGGATTAGCCACTAGAGCTTGCAGTTCACTGATACGGCAAGCTGAGGTGACTGCAATAAGAAAAATAACCTTCCAGGAAAGAAATTTCAAGGAGGTAGTGGCTAAGGGTTCAAAAGGTGGCTTCATAAGCTGACCAAGAACCAAGTTTAAGTCCCATGCTACCGGAGGAGGTCGAATGGGAGGTTTAGTTAAGGTTAGGCCTCTCATGAATCTTGCAATAAGAGGATGAGAGGAAGCAGGTTGTCCATTGATGGGCTTAAGTGATGCCGCAATAGCATTCAAATGGACTCTTACTGAATTCGTTTTGAGTCCTGCATTGGAGAGATGCAGGAGATATTCCAAAAGAGAATTCAATGGGAGTGCTAGAGGGTTAAGACCCTTTTGAGCACACCAAATGGAAAACCTTTTCCATTTAAAAGCGTAAGAACGCCTAGTGGAAGGTTTCCTAGAGGCATGTAGGATATCCTTCACTTGCTGCGAAAGATTGAAGTGGTGAAGGTCTAGGCCTTCAGTAACCAAGCTCTGAGGTGAAGGGACTTGGGGTTGGGTGCCACAAAGTCCCCTCCTCCTGAGACAGAAGGTCTGGAGCCACTCCCAAGTCCAGGGAGGGGGCTTGGGAGAGATGCAGAAGTAGAGGGTACCACACTTGGTGTGGCCAGCGTGGAGCTATGAGGATCATGGACCCTTGATGCCTTTGAAGTTTGAACAGAGTCTTGGGAATCAAAGGAATGGGAGGAAAGGCATACAGGAAGCCCTGACCCCAATGCAGGAGGAAGGCATCCTTGGCCTGAACTCCCTGACACGGAATTCTGGAACAGAACCGGGGAAGTTTGGCATTCCACGGACTTGCAAAGAGGTCTATGTCCGGGGTTCCCCATTTCTGGAAGATTCTGAGTACCTGATCCATGTGGAGGGACCATTTGTGTGGAAGCAGAACTCGACTGAGTCTGTCTGCCCAAGAGTTTTGGATTCCTGGAAGATATACTGCCAGGAGATGGATTTGATGCTCTCTGGCGAAGGCCCATAATCTTAGAGCTTCGTTGCAAAGCGACAGAGAGCCAGTCCCTCCTTGTTTGTTTATGTAAAACATGGCTACTTGATTGTCCGTGTGAATGAGGACTGTCATGTTGCTGAGGAGGGTATGAAAAACTTTGAGAGCCAGAAAGATTGCTCGAAGTTCCCAGTGGTTGATATGAAGGGTGGTCTCCTGTGGAGACCAAGTGCCCTGAGTGGAGAGATCTTGGAGATGAACCCCCAACCTGCTTGGGAGGCATCTGTTGTGAGGGTTGCTTGGGGCAACAATGGTTGAAAGGGGGCCCCCAACAACAGATTTTGAGTGGATATCCACCATTGGAGAGACCAAAAGAGACGATTGGAGTTTGCTATTTGGTCTGAGAGAGCTCCTTATGCTTGAGTCCACTGGGTGGATAAAGTCCATTGAGCTGCTCTCATATGTAGGCGAGCATAAGGCACCACATGCACTGTGGAGGCCATGTGGCCTAATAGTTGTAGCATCTCTTTGGCAGTCAAGTGGCTTCTGGACTGAGTTTGAGAGGCTAAGTGCACTAGACGTTGGCAACGGGCCTGAGGTAGATAGGCCTTTGCAGTGGTGGTATCCAACCAGGCCCCTATGAACTCCAGGGATTGCGTAGGGGTGAGTTGAGACTTTGGCAGATTGATCACAAGTCCCAGATACTGCAGGATGCGTCTGGTGCCATCCAGGGAAGTCTGAGCCTCGGACTGAGATGGAGCTCGGATGAGCCAGTCGTCCAGGTATGGGAAGACAAAAATTCCCAGGGCGCGTAGAAATGCAGCTACTATTGCCATGCATTTGGTAAATACCCTTGGAGCAGAGGCTAGACCGAAGGGAAGTACTCTGTACTGGAAATGTTTTCCCTGGAACAGAAACCGTAGGAATTTTCTGTGGGATGGATGGATGAGTATATGTGTGTACGCATCCTTGAGATCTAGAGAACAAAGCCAATCCTGACTCTGTAGGTATGGAAGGAGAGTACCTAGAGAAAGCATCTTGAATTTCTCCCTGTATAGAAATTTGTTCAATTCTCTGAGATCCAGAATGGGTCTGTACCCCCCTGTTTTCTTGGGAATGAGAAAATAAGGGGAGTAAAAACCTGATCCCTGTTGAGGAAGAGGAACCTCTTCTATTGCCTTTTGTGCGAGAAGAGTGGTCACCTCCTGACTCAACAGGTCTAGGAGAGATGGGGGAGAATTGAAATTTCTCACCATGGTATGGGGAGGAAGGTTGGAGAAATGTAGTTTGTAGCCCTCTCTGATGATAGAGAGGGTCCATTGTTCTGATGTGATTTGCTCCCATCTGGGAGCAAAATGAGTTAACCTTCCTGGAATGGTGAGAGGTTCTGGTTTTAGAGCCAGAAAGGTTAAGTTCTCTAGATTTAAGTCAAAAACCCTGAGGGGGTTGGGACTGTTGGGCTGTAGCAGCCCCTGCAGGTTTTGCCCTGGCCTGTTTAGGCTGCTGATGCTTAGGAGCAAAGCGAGCTGCAGAAGATTGTTGGCCAGTATTTGTGGCAAATCTGGCCTTCTTGTAGAAAGGCTTTTTGAAAGATTTTTTCTTGACAGGGGTAGAGGTAGACTTAGAAAGTCTATCTAATGCAGCATTTTCTGCATCCATTTGAGTGGCTTTGATTTGCCACTCCTTACCAAACAGATTCTCACCTGTACAGGGCAAATTTCCCAACCCATCTTGGACCCAGGGTTCTAGGTCAGAGGCCTGGAGCCAAGCAATTCTGCGAGCCGCAATGGCAATACCTGAGGCTCTGCTAGCACCCTCAAAGGAGTCAAAGGCTGCTCTGTTGGAGAACTTTGAAATATCTTGGGTATGCTTTAGCAAAAGAAGGAACTCCTCCTTTCTATCCTCTGGGATAAAGGGGAGAAAATGGCGTATCTTTAATGCAATCTCCTTCAGAAACATGCCCATATAGAGGCTGTATGAGTTGATTCTGGCAATAAGCATACTTGCTTGGAAGATTTTTCTTCCAAAAGCATCCAGAGTCCTACATACTCTTCCTGGGGGAGTAGAAGAGTGTCTTTTAGTACTCTTTATCCTTTTCATAGCTGACTGCACCACGATGGAGTGGTGAGGGAGCTGAGTTTTATGAAACCTAGGAGAAGGGGGGACACGATACATGGTGTCCAGACGACGAGAATGTGGAGATAGGGTGAGAGGAGTCTCCCATAAGTCCATCATGTGTTCTTGAAGAATTTCATGGATGGGCAAGGTGACTGCCTCTTTGGGAACCTTAGAGTATCCTAAAATGTCTAACTTTTTTGCTCTAGGTTCTTTTTCAGAGGATACAGAAATAGAAAGACCTTTAGCTATTTCAATGATGAAGTCTTGAAAGGATAAATCCTCTGGAGGAGACATTCTCCTTTTTGGAGAAGAGGGCTCCTCAGGTAGAGTAAGGGATACTTCAGCAGAGTCATCTGATGAATCAGAATCATCAGAAGACTCAAAGTATCGTCTGTTTGCTTCCAGGGATTGATAAGCGTATCGACCGGTATCGACATCGGGGGTACCCGGAACCAGATCGGTATCGGGAAAAACCCCGGAACCGGGAACCGGAATCGGTATCCTGGTCGATGTGGATGGCCTGGGTACCGGTATCGGTTGTGGTACCGGAACCGGAGTCGGTACCGCAGGGTGCGGTACCGAGGGCGTCACAGCCTTAATGAAAGCGAAAATGGCCTGCTGCATGGATTGAACTGTTTGATCCATGGACGCCGCGACTGTCTGGATGTCGGTACCGGATGAATGAGCCGGTACCCCAGAACAGTCTAACAGGTGATCGGTCGAGGCCGTGCCATCGATGTCAACCTGTAACCCCATAGGAGGAGCTTTGGAAGCCGGAGCTTCCTGCCGGGGTTGTTTGGCTGGGGCAGGGTCCTCAGGGTCAAGCCCAGGGGTATCTCGATACTTAGAGGGAGATTTGCCCTTTGAGGACCTGCCAGAGGAATGTTTGGTTACCTGAGATCCATCAGGAGAGGAAGACCTGGAAGATGTCGATGCTGGAGTTATCTGTAGAAAACAGCATGTGAAACTTGGCTGCCCGGTTCTGTAAGCCACGTTTAGACATCAAAGAACAGGATGGGCAATCCGGAATGGAATGGTCAGGCCGCAAACATTTAAGACACCATTCATGGGTGTCTGTGACTGAAATAGTACCGCTGCACTTGGTGCATTTTTTAAACCCAGAAGCTTGTTTCTCCATGAGGGAGAATTTGTGAAGGCCTAAAGGCCTCACAGAACAAACACACCAAGTGAGGAAAAAAGAAGGGTTTTTTTTTTTGGTTTTTTTTTTAGAAATAAAGGAAAAAAGACCGGCGGTACCGGTCTGGAATCGGGGAAGGCAGACACGTGGCCAAAGAAATAAATTAAAATAACTTCTTCAGCGGTGACAGGAACACGACCTGCTGGCTCCGCGGAAAAAGAAGAACTGAGGAGAGTTGGTCAGGAAGGCGGGAAGGCAGCGCGAATGCGCAGTGGGAGGCCCCAAAAGCTTTCCTTCTGGGAAGCTGGGGAGCTTTCCCGCGCAGGCTCCGTCGGTACCGACGTACCCCATATGTGAGGACTTATTCCTGCTTGTTCCTGGAGATTATGATTTGTTTTTTTTTGGGGGGGGGAGGGGGGATTTTGTAGAAGGAGGGCCCTATCTGAGGACCGAGCCTGTTGAAGCGCTTTTTGAATACAGATAGAGGGATATCCACGGTCAGAAAACCACTTACTCATATCTTTTGCATTTTGCTCAAAATCTGTAACTGTGGTGCATAGTCTCCGTACTCTTAAAAATTGACTAGTGGGAAAATTTTCTTTCAGTGTCCTATTGTGAAAACTACTGTAATGTAACAAGGAGTTATGGTCGCTAGGCTTTCTATATATCGTAGTAGTGAAACCCTGGGGTGTGTTCTTAATTAAGATATCTAGATAAGCAATCTGATCAGAACTGCATGTGGATTCGAATTGCAAGTGAGAATCTAAAGAATTGAGCCATGATAGAAAATCAAGCAGTCGTGTGTGAGTGCCCTTCCAAATAAAAAAAAAATATCATCTATGTATCGCTTCCATATACAGATTTGCGTTTGGTACGGATGTCTAGTTAAATAGGTTTTCTCAAAATGTGACACATAGTTTGGCCACTTATCAGTGTCTTTTACACCTCCCTCCCCCCAGTCACTCCTGAGCCTGCCTCCCTGGCAACTTACTTCTCCTCTAAAGTCCTCTCCCTCCACCTCTCATTCCCTTGCTGCCCTCCCCCACTTTCTCCTCCCCCACCAGTCCCAGATCATATCCCTCCTTCCTCTTCCCCTCCCCCTCTCTCATCGATGGTCCTCCTTTGAACCCATCTCTGCCTCCACCCTCTCCAAGACCTTTAACTCCGTTCGGAAAACCTTCTGCTCTTCTGATCCCATTCCCTCCCACTGGCTCTTAGATCCCTCTCTAGCTCTCTCCCCCCACATTCTCTCTATCTTTAATTCTAGTCTCTCCACAGGTGTCTTCCCCTCTTCCTGGAAACACGCTATCATTTGCCCCATTCTGAAAAAGGGCTCACTAGATCACTCTTCCACCTCTAGCTGGCGCCCTATTTCTAATCTCCTTTTCCTCTCCAAGCTTTTAGAAAAACTTGTTTTCACTCAATTGTCATCACACCTTGAAGTTTCTCTCACCCTTCACCCTCGACAATCAGGTTTCCGCCCCGGTCACAGCACAGAATCTGTTCTTCTTTCTCTTCTAAACGAACTACACTCCGCTCACGATCATGGCCTTGTCACTCTCGCTGTCTCTCTGGATCTCTCTGCCGCATTCGACCTCGTTGATCATCGCACTCTCCTTTCACGCCTCCAAGATGCCGGCATCACCGGCACAGTTCTTCATTGGTTTCACTCCTTCCTCTCTGGCCGTTCTTTTTCAGTTTCCACCGGTTCTCTCTCTTCACCCTCCACTCCCCTTCCCTGCGGTGTCCCCCAGGGCTCTGTCCTTGCTCCCCTCCTCTTTAATGTCTTTTTGGCTCCTCTCGCACTATTAGTCCAACAACACGGTGTCTCCGCATATTATTACGCTGACGATATCTTTCTTCTTTATCACACTAACTCTGTCTCCCCCGATATTACCCCCTTCAACAATTGCCTCTCCTAAGTAGCATCCTGGCTTTCCTCCAACTTCTTGCATATCAATCTCTCCAAAACCTCAGCCATCTGGTTCACTGCCGGTAGCCCTGCCCCTTCCCTCATTCCACTGCTCTCTTCCGTTCCAATCCCCATCGTCACCTCTCTACGCTACCTTGGTGTGACCCTCGACTCCTCCCTATCGTTCAAAGCACATATTTCATCTGTAATTCAGCGCTGCTTTCTCACCCTAAGACAACTCCGATCTGTACGCCCTTTCCTCTCTTTCTCCGCTATGTCCACCCTCCTTATCTCCCTAGTTGTCTCCCGCCTCGATTATTGTAACGTCTCCTTAGCTGGTCTCCCCCAATCCCAACTTCAACATCTGCAACGAGTCCACAACACTGCTGCCCGTATCCTCACTTGCTTTTCCCGTTTCAACCATATCACCCCTCTTCTCATTCGCCTGCACTGGCTTCCGATTCCCTTCCGTATTCAGTACAAATTTCCTCTTTTCGTTCACAGGTCTATTCATACTGGCACTCCCCTTTACCTTGCCGACCTGATCCACCTCCACACTCCCTACCGTTCCCTCCGCACCATCCACATGAACTGCATAGCCTTACCCTCCCCATCCCAGGCCCACCCGTTCCTCTGCCTTTTACTTCCTTGGTCCCCGCCTATGGAACTCGCTCCCCATAGACCTCCGCTTGGAACTCTCATTTAAAACATTTAAGGCAAATCTAAAAACCCCTCTCTTCTGTCTAGCTTTTGGCCTCTTCCCCCCCCCCCACCCCCGCGCCCCTTTTCACCACCCCCATGATGTTGTTTTCCCTTGTTTCTGTTACTATAATCTAGCCTCGACCTTTTACTCTTCTCTCTTCTTTCCTATCACACTATGGCGTTCCTTTCCTAATTTTCTAAGCAGCCTTTTGTATTTTGTAAACCGCTCAGACGCTATTGTGATGGGAGGTCTATTAAGTTCCCAATAAACATAAACATAAAAGTATTTTTACGATTTATTTATTTGTGTCCTCCTCATCACACATTTATCACTTTTTATGATTTTATGTTATGCTGTTTTGTCTATTGATTATCTGTAATATATAATATATAGTTTATATAGTGCACATTTATATACATTCTATATGTTTACGAGTTATGTTATATCTATGATGTATTTTGATGTTGTAATGTTTTTACACTGAGATATAATTTATATACAATGTGTCCTTGTTAGTTTTTTGAACTACAAACTTATAGGTTACATGGACACCAGTATTTGTCAGCCTTACACATTTTTTAATGTATTCACTTATTTTTAATGTATTCACATACTTTTTAATGTAATCTATTGATGTGTACAATTTTATTATTTTTTGATTGTGTTTTACCCTTGGTTTTATTTTTATAATAGTATTTATATATTTTGTTTATATGGTGTTATTTGCATATTATGATATGTTTTCATTTTTACATTGTTTTATTTTTTGAGGTTTTTGTTTCCCATATCCCCCTGAAGAAGGCCGGTGGCCGAAATGCGTTGGGGTCAATAAAATAAGGGTTATCAATACCTGAAAATCTGCCAGTCTTTGGTACCAGCTCTGTTTTGTCACTACTTTGTCTCTGCAGGTACTCTGTGCTCTGTTTTGTTTTGTTCCTGTGGTTTTCTCAGACATTTTGCTCTGGATATCCCAGATTGCATTTGGACACCCTTTCTCAATACTACTTCGCAAGTTTAAAGTTATATGCCTTCTCCATGTGACAAAATGTATAAGTGCCACTGCTCAAAATTTCTTATCCATTTAAAGTTATACCTGATGTTTACCAATAGACAATTAAATACACATGGTACCATTTTTTTAATTTATTTAAACATTCTTTTATACTGCATTATAATGCCACAGTCAGTGTTTTTTAAAACACTGGCTGAAGCATTTAAATAATTTTGGATATTCGGTACAGTATACGGATAGTGACTGGCACTGAATATTTGGATTCAATGCTGACTGCCTGGCGCTATCCAGTTAGCAGCAATTTTCAGCCTGTTATCCAGACAGCTATCCACATAGCACAAAGGACAGCTTTTTTGTTCTCCTAAATTATGCAAATAGTTATTCGGATAGTGGTGCTGAAAATTGCCGCTATCTGGATGTTTGGCTCTGACTCAGCACCTGAACCGCCCTAGCACAATCTGGATAGTGCCAAGGTGGTCTGTGGTGGTATTCAGTGGCATTATCCTCATTGTGCCACTGAATATCATGGTCAATGAGGCTTATCCATTTAACAGGTGCTGCTATCCAGAGAAGCCCGCCTGAATATCGGGCCAACAATTAATAAATCTAGCAATGGAATTTCACTGCTGAATGTATGTTTTTTCCCACTTTTGCTCAACCCAAAACATGGATAAGTTTAGAACAGCCTTTTTATTTTTATCTGAATTGCTATATAGATAGTGAACTGAATATAAACATAGAAACATGACGATAGAAAAAGACCACATGGCCTATCTAGTCTGCCCTTCCATATCAACTACAGTAGTCCTCTTTTTTTCCTTTAGAGATCGTCTGTGTTTGTCCCATGCTTTCTTGAATTCAGACATTGTCCTCATCTGTACTACTTCCACTGGAAAACTATTCCATGCATCAACTACTCTTTCCATAAAGAAATATTTCTGCATATTACTCCTGAGTCTAACCCCTTTCACTCTCATAATATGTCCCCTTGTAGCCGAGCTTGCCTTCAATCAAAAGAGGCTCTCCTCTTGTGCATTTATTCTATGGAGGTATTTAAACATTTATTTATTTATTTATATATTTATAGTCTCTTCTATACCGCGCTATTCAGCATCAGTGCGGTTTACAATGAACAATGATTTACACATTTCCGATGGTACTTTGTGTTTACAGTTGAACAGGTAATACAACTTGGATAACAGGGGTAACTATTTACAATTTACAACATTATCGCGATCTCCTTTTTGGTTTCAGTCATGGGGGTTTTGGGTGGCTTGTGCGGTTGGTGCTGTGTCTGCGTTGGTTACTGGGTAATACAGGAGGAAGAGGTGGTGCTTCAAGGCCTTTCTGAACTGGAATAAGTCTGGGATCGCTCGGATGCCGTGAGGGAGGCTGTTCCAGCACTTTGGTGCACAGAATTGGTAGGCCCTGCCTGCTGTTGCCTCTCAGTCATATCTACTCTATCCCACCTTTCCTCTAATAGATACATATTAAGATCTTTAAGTCTGTCCTCATATGCTTTATGATGAAGACTAACCATTTTATGTTCAAATCTTTTTATTAATTTCACACACCTTACTAAATTTCACACACATTATATATCATCTAACTGACCATATACCAAAATTTTCTAAACAGCAACACTGCCTTATAACATCAACCAATTCAACTTCAATGATCAATTGTGCAAGAAGCATATCACATTGCAGCAGACATCTCACTCTAACATTATATCCAATGGCTATCCCCCTACTTACTCCAAAAGCTATTCCCTCAGTCCCTCACCCCACCCCCCACCTCCCTCCCCCAATCCCCCCTTCCTATATCCATTTCCTTCCCCTTACTTATTACATCATTTCACTGCACCTCTAGGTGTTAGTGACCCTATTTTACCTTCTTATACATTTAACAGCACACTTCGTTCCTGTGGGGTCAGGGTGTTCAAAACTGGCATCCATAGTTCTGTAAAGGCATCCCACTGCTTCCCCCCCCCCCCAAGCTGTTTTGCAGTTAGCCTTTCCATCTGCATTAAATCTAAAAAAGCCACCTCCCAGTGTTCCACCCCTGGGGGAACCCCCTCCAGCCAACAACCCAACAGCACCTTTTTTACCACAAGGAAACCATGCTCCATAAGGAACCTTTGCTGCGGCTCTACCCAGTGCCAGGTCACCTCCCAACTATGGAAGATGCAAATTTCTAACCTTTGGGGGACCTGCCTCGCCAGCATCCCAGCTATCCTGGAGCAGACCTGTGACCACAATAACTGCACCTTGGGACATTTCCAAAATTTGTGTAGCAGCGTACCCTCCTCCAACCTACACCACCTACAGTTATCATCATTCTGTAACCCCACCTTGAACGCCAACCTATCAGTTATGTAGGCTCTCCATAAGAATTTGCATTGCATTTCCTGCAAATAGACCCATTTCACCCCAAGGGGAATCTTTGTAAAAGCAGACTGCAAGCGTTCCAGAGTGAGCCCCTCCACATCATCTGCCATCCACCTCTCCAGCAGGCGAGACAGGTAACGCTGATTGCCTATAGGGCGTACAATGCATCTGCCTTCCTCTGTAGCAACCTCCCTACCCATCAGTTCCACAAATACGTCCTTCGGGCCACAAGAGTCGACCAGAGTGGGAGCCCTTTTCTTTACTTCATCTATGTAGTGTCTTGCCTGCAAGTAGCGGTAGAACTCATGTTTATGCAGGCCATATTTCAAGTTGCGATTTTGAAAGCTATCAATACCCACTCCTCCCTCTCTGCACATATCTTCAACACACACTAAACCTTTCTGAGCCCACCCTGTAAAGATCCCGGACACAAAACCTGGTTGGAACTCTGGGTTTCCCACTAATGGAAGCAACTGAGAACAATTCCAATCCCACCCATATCGCGTACATAAGGCGCGCCATTCTGCTCTCAGCGCCCCCATATAAGTCCCACCATGCAGGGACACTGGGAGGTTGTGGCTCCAGGTATGCAAGATGTACAAGCAGTGGTAAGGGGCATACATCCAGTTTAGTTGACGCATTGGGGCACAGCCCGCCTCCACCATCCATAGCCCTCCAAGGTGTCTCACCATATAACGAAGGTTATAGTTACGCACAGATGGAAGCTCTAAGCCTCCTTCTTCTCGTCTTCTCATTAGGGCTCTCAGAGGGATACACACATGTTTTCCCCTCCATAAAAAGTAACCCAGGTGTCATTCAAAGCGCTTCCAGTCCTTATCTAATACCCAAATGGGAAGCATGCAGAGCACGTAGAGCCATCTTGGAAGCTCCACCATTGTGAACAATGCTATTCGGCCTCTCAGAGATAAAGGCAAGGTGACCCACTTGTGAAAAGTTGTCCGAGCTCTCTCCAACATTCCCGGTATATTATACTTATAGAGATGCTCCGGGGCATCTGGCAGCTGAATACCCAAGTATCGAATCGAGCTAGATGCCCAGGTCAGAGGGAAAGCACCCACCCACTGTTTCCTCACTCGTCCTCCCACATCCAGTGCCATTGACTTAACAACATTGATTTTAAGCCCAGAGAAGTCACCAAAATAGGCAATCAACTAGAGTGCCGCGCCAACGAAGCTTGCGGGTTTTTTAAGCAAAGAAGCATATCGTCAGCAAAAGCACTTAGCTTCATCTCCTCCTCCTTACCCATGCGCACTCCCACCACCTGTGCATCACTTTGAATAGCATGGAGAAGGGGCTCCAACAAGAGAACAAACAGGAGGGGGGACATGGGGCATCCCTGTCTCGTACCTCTTCTCAGTGTAAAAGGGTCAGAGAAAACCCCATTCACCCCACCCTTGCCTGCGGGGCGGCATATAAGATCTGACCCACTGTAGAAAGGCAACAACAAACGCAAAGCCTTGCAGGGCGTCCCACGCTACGCTATTGCCACGCTACTCTATTGCCACGCTACTCTATCAAACGCTTTTTCAGCATCCAAAATAACTAACAACAATGGAGTCTCCTCCGTCATACAACATTCCATCCCCATGATCAATTTCGCAACGTTCCTAGTAGCATCTCACCCTAGTAGCATCTCAATACAAGTATTGTGGAACCTGTGTCTTTTGGGGAAACTGCTAGGTATGTATGACCTAGATTGGCCACTGTTGGAAACAGGATACTGGGCTTGATGGACCTTGGTCTGATCCAGTATGGCATATCTTATGTTCTTATGTTCTTATGCCCTCGCACAAAACCCACCTGCCATGGGTCAATTAGTGCGGGTAAGAGGGGGTTCAGCCTACCCGCCAAGATTGAGGCCAGAATTTTTATGTCAAAGTTTATTAATGATATAGGCCTATAAGAGGCTGGGTCTTGCAAGTCCTTCCCCTCTTTCAGTATTACCGTAATATCTGCACACCTCATATCTCTGGGGAAGGATCCCTCCTGAAATACGGTTGCATACATTGCCAGCAAACTGGGAGTAATTTTGAGCTCAAGTATCTTATAGTACTCAGACCCGAATCCATCTGGGCCAGGGGGCTTTATGAGGCTTACCCGCCCGAATGGCCTTCTGTATCTCCCCTCCCGAGATGGGGGCATTCAACACCCTTAGGTCTTCCTCTCTTAATTTTGGGAGACCCAGCGCATCTAGGAACCCCCGGCCTTTCTCATACTCCCTTTCCTCCTCTGTGTACAGTTTAGCATAAAAATACCAAAATATGGCAGCTATCTGATGTGGCTGATGGTGCAGAGTTCCTTCCTCACTCCGTAAAACCTGAACACTCTAACCACTCTGGCCAACAGTCTCCCAGATCTATTACCCAATTTGTAGAATTGATGCTTATAATACTGCAAAGTCATACAGGCTCTCCGCTGAAGGAGCTCATTAAGTGAAACCTAGAACACTCTTGTTGGATATCGCTATCCCTAGTTCTGCTCTGTCATCTCTGCAACGCACGTAGGGTGCATTCCATTACTAGCAAGCTGCGATCTAGGTGTTTACGCCTTTGAATAACATAAGTTATGATGGCCCCCCTCATTACTGCCTTACTGGCTTCCCAGAACAAAAGCGGTGAGCACTCAGGGGTATCATTGAACGCTGTGTACTCTTCCCACTGTTTCCCGAGGTATGCCCTAAAATCTTTATCCTCCCACAGGTAAGTGGGAAAGCGCCATCCGGTCTTGACAGGGCCCCAGCTGTCCCAATTCACCCAAACCATCCCGTGGTCTGAAACTACAACTGGCTTGATCTCTGCCTGAGAAACTTGTGCAAATCCTCCTTCACTCACCAAAACGTAGTCAATGCACGACCAGGTCAGATGGGCTCTAGATTGGTGGATATATTCCCATGACCCAGGGTGCAATGCACGCCACACATCAACCAAGGCCCCCATTCTACACAGATATCCAATCCCTTTTTTGGACCAGGCCCCTTGTTTGCTCCCTCCTGTTTTATCTAGTTTCGGATCGTGCGGGCAGTTAAAGTCTCCTGCCATAATCAGCTTTTTCCCCTCTGCTTTCCTGATAAACTTCAGCAGGCCCATAAAAATCCCATGGTCATATACATTTGGGGCATATACGTTACCAATCCAGCGCTCCTCTGTATATAATTTTGTTTGCAAAAAGACAAATCTTCCATTCGGGTCAATGTCACATTTACTCACTTCAAACGGCAGGCCTTTCTTTACCAGCACCACCACCCCTGCCTTCCTAGTCCCCGAGGATGCCCCATATGTTTTCGCCACCCACTCTCTAGCTAGCTTCTCATGCTCCACTGCACTAAAGTGAGTCTCCTGCAGTAGCGCAATCTGCGCACCTTTCCTCTTGAGCGCCTGGAGTACTTTAGCACGTTTAATTGGTGATCCAATCACCCCCTAATTCCAGGATACAGTCTTCATGTTATGTGTCATATCTAATCATTAGTATCATTATTTATATCAATCCACTCTTTGTGCTCAGGGGACCGCCTAGCCCCGGCCCCAAATGAGCGCTCCAATATCCCTGGGGTGCCCTTCATCCTACTTTGCATTCTCTCTTGTCCCGACTGTCCCCCTCCTCCCCCTACTGTGCCTTCCCTCTCCCTATGTGCCCACCCTCCCCCTCCCCCCCTCCCAGCCACCCCCTCTCTCTCCTGCCTCCCATCCCACCACAACACACACACCACACACATCAATCCCCACCCCTCAACTAGCCCACTCATCCCCCCCCCAGTTTCCCCCTTGCCCCAACCCCTCTCCCCCAATCCCAATCCCCCTCCCCCTCCCAGTAATCCAGCTAGCCATAACTAAATCCCCTAAGGGACAGATCACAGTCCACACTTTCGGGCCGCCCCCTTCACAGCAATGTGAGGGAAAAAGGGATAGGGCCCTTGTAACTACCATATTAAGTCTCTCTCAAATATGTCCATCTGGTGGATACTAGTTTCCAAGATCCATCACTTCTTCAGAGTATTCCACCGAGCATCTTCTCTGCTTTTCATAGCGGGTATTACCTGTCCGAACCAAGCGCTAGCTCTCTGAGTTCTTATCCTGCATCTTCTCCTGATGCAGAGTGGCAATGAACTTCTGCGCTGCCGCGGCTTGCTCAGACATATGCGCTGTTCCCTTATGGAATACCCTTAAGGTGGCTGGATAACTCAAAGTAAAACGTATGCCACTTTTTGCCAGCTCTGTACATAGCGGCAAGAATGCTTTCCTCTTTGCAGCTAACACCGCCGAATAGTCCTGGAACATGAGTATAGTTTTATTGTCCAGTTTTAAGGTACGCTGGTTTCTATAGGCCTGCAGGAGCGCTGCTTTATGTTGAAAATTCAATATCCACGCTAACACCGGTCTTGGCCTCTCTTTGCCCTCCATTCTCTGGCCCAGCCTGTGCGCTCTTTCCACTCTGATTTTCCCTTGCAAGTCCCCTAGGCCCAGTTCTTTTGGCAGCCATACCTCAAACAGGTTGGATAGCTGCTGCTCTGTCCACGCCTCCGGTACTCCCACCAGGCGTAAATTATTCCTTCTGGACCGGTTCTCGAGATCAACCACTTTTCTAAGCAGGGCCTCAATTTGTTTTTGATGCTTCTGGTTATCCCACTCTAGCCGCAGCTCACTATCCTCCAGCGTTGATACTCTTTGTTCAACCTCTTCCACTCTTGTGAGTTAGTTCGATAAAGGTCTCTCCCATCTCCTCCAACTTTTTCAACAGCGTATCGAACTTAGGTTCCAGCAGCTTTACTACTTCATGCGCTAATTCCCCAGGGCCCGAATCCACACTCTCCTTCCCCGGCGAGTCCGGCAGGTCACAGGCTCGTGGCACGGCCACCATTTTGGACTCACGAGGTCTATGTGGTTTTTCTCTTTTTGCCACTGACCGCATGCCGCTTTTCCATTCTCCAGCTTTCCAGTCACCATACTAAGCCCCCTTGTACCTTTGCCTCCACTCCCCCTCACTCTGGAAAACTTTCCATTCGAATTATAAGCAAGTTCAGGTATGCGGCTCGGGAGCGCGACAAGGAAGCATCCTCACCCGCTCATGTGCTCACGTGATCTCTCCGAAGACTAACCATTTTAGTAGCCACCCTCTGCACCGCTTCCATCCTGTTTATATCCTTTTGAAGGTGCGGTCTCCAGAATTGCACACAATACTCCAAATGATGTTGCACCAGAGATTTATACAGAGGCATTATCACCTCCTATTTTCTTCTAGTCATTCCTCTCCCTATGCACCCAAGCCATCCTTCTGGCTTTCACCATCGATTTTCCACTTGAAGATCATCAGAAACAATCATGCCCAGGTTTCACTCTTCTTTATTGGACAGAAGTACTTCGCTTCCTACACTGTACCTCTCCCTTGGAGTTTTGCAGCCCAAATGCATGACCCTGCATATTTTAGCATTAAATCTCAGCTGACAAATCTAGACCATAGGTGTCAAACTCTGGCCCGCGGGCCAAATTTGGCCCGTAGTGTAATTATATTTGGCCCGCGAGGCTATACCAAATGACTACTAGAGCTAGCCCGCCGGTATTATACAGCGCATTCATTCATCGCTAATACTACAAATCCCATAATGCCTTGCTGTTGTTTTGGCGCGTCAATCAGGACAGGTCCCAGAAACGCCCTCTCCTGTGTGACAGAAGTCATAGCAATCTCAAGCTACAACTGTCACTGTGGAACCCCTTCCCAAAAATGGCAAAAAGAAAGGCAGACAACAGGAACTTTCTGGACAGGTGGGAGACAGAATATTTGTTTACATATGTAAAAGACAGACCTGTTTGTCTGATTTGTGGAGTCAACGTGGCTATAACTAAGGAGTATAACATTCGACGACACTATGAAACAAAACACCATGGCAAGTACAAGGACCTGGACATGACTCAAAGGAGCCAGAAAGTGGAGGAGATGAAAAGAAGTTTGGTTTCACAACAGAATATGTTCAAAAAAGCCACATCACAAAGTGAGGCTGCTGTAAAGGCTAGTTATATTGTGGCAGCAGAGATCGCAAAATCAGCCCGGCCCTTTAATGAGGGAGAGTTTGTGAAAAAGTGCATGTTGAAAGTTTGTGACATCGTGTGCCCAGAGAAAAAGCAAGCCTTTTCAAACGTGAGCCTGAGCAGAAACACAGTAGCTGATCGCACATGTGATCTTGCCACCAATCTGTATGACCAGCTTTTGGAAAAGGGAAAAGATTTCGTTGCATTCTCCCTTGCTGTGGATGAGAGCAGCGACGCATCTGATACTGCTCAGCTGTCAGTCTTCATCCGTGGAGTGGACTCAAATATGTGTGTTACGGAGGAGCTATTGGGATTCAAATCAATGCATGGCACAACCACAGGAAAGGAAATTTTTGAGGAGGTTTCCAAATGCGTAACTGAAATAAAGCTGCCGTGGGATAAACTCGTGGGATTAACGACAGATGGTGCGCCAGCGATGTGCGGTAAAACAAGTGGACTGGTGGGCAGGGTCCGGGAGAAGATGCAGGAAGAGAACTGTGCAGGTGAACTAACTGTTTATCACTGCATCATACATCAGGAATCATTGTGTGGCAAAGCCCTAAAGATGGAACATGTTATGACCACAGTAACACAAGTAGTTAACTTTATAAGAGCCAAAGGTCTGAATCACCGCCAGTTTAAGTCTTTTCTGGAGGAGTGTGGTTCGGAATACGCAGACGTGCCATATCACACAGAGGTGAGATGGTTAAGCCGAGGAAAAGTACTGAATAGATGTTTTGAGCTGCATGAGGAAATATGTCAGTTTCTGGAAAGCAAAGGGAAGGACACAGCAGAGCTTCGGGAGAAAAAGTTTCTGTGTGAGCTGGCCTTTCTGTGTGACATCTCGAGCCATCTCGATGCGCTGAACCTGCAGCTTCAGGGGCGGGGACGCATCATCACAGACATGTACGCTGCAGTGAGGGCTTTTAAAACTAAACTGTGCCTGTGGGAGAATCAGATGCTGCAAGGAAACCTTGGCCATTTTCCCTGCTGCCAAACCATGAAAACGCAGTTCTTTACCAACTTGTTCCCATGCGCACAGTTTGCTGAAAAACTCAGTGTACTCGGCGCTGAGTTTAGCCGGCGATTTGCCGACTTTGATGTCCAGAAATGTAGGTTTGAACTGCTCAGTAATCCCTTTGCGGTTAATGTGGAAAACGCACCAACCAACCTCCAAATGGAGCTAATTGAACTCCAGTGTAATGACACGCTGAAGTCAAAGTATGATGCTGTGGGCGCCGCCCAGTTTCCACAGTTCATCCCTGACACAATGCCTCAGCTCCGCACCCAAGCTGCTCAGATGCTCTCCATGTTCGGCAGCACTTATCTATGTGAGCAACTTTTCTCCTCGATGAAGATGACCAAAACATCTCACAGGAGACGTCTGACTGATGAACACCTTCGCTCGATACTGAGGATTTCCTCAGCTCAAAGCCTGAGCCCAGACATTGATGAACTATCATCCAAGAAGAGATGCCAGGTATCTGGCTTGGGCACATCAGATTAGATCAGTGTGCAGCAAACTGAGAAATAATTAACGTTTCCTTTATGCACTTTTTCTTGCTACTGCAAGACATGGGCTTGAATGGTTGATTAATTTTATTATTGTTATTTTATTTTAAAAATTATTATTTATTATTATTTAAATCTTATTTAATAAATGAATGTCATTGATGTTTTTTTTATTTGAAATTGTTTTTTGCATATCTGAACTATTAAGTTATAAATTGTATAGTAATAAGTGTTGCTTCATATTCAATGTTAAAGCAAATCTTGTTTGGGTCCATATTAAAAGGTTCATTTGTTCAATGCTGGCCCGCGACTTTGTTCAAGTTTTACATTTTGGCCCACTGTGTATTTGAGTTTGACACCCCTGCTCTAGACCATTCTTCAGGCTTAGCTAGATCCCTCCTCATGTTATCCATTCCTTCCCAGGTGTCTGCTCTATTTCAGATTTTGGTATCATCCGCAACCTTACCTAACACCCTTCCACAATACCATTGATAAAGATGTTAAAAAGAATTGGACCAAGGACAGATCCCTGTGGCACACCACTGGTAACATCTTTCTCCTCAGTGAGCTCTATTTACCTATACACTTTGTTGCCTACCACTCTACTAATTTCTAACCCAATCAGTCACTTTAGGGTCCATCCCTAGGGTACTCAATTTGTTTATGTCACCTGTGCAGAACGGTGTCAAAGGCTTTACTGAAATCTAAGTACATCACATTTACAACTCTGCATCGGTCCAACTCCCTGGTCACCCAGTGAAAGAAATCAATCAGATTTGTCTGACAAGACCTGCCTCTGGTAAACCCATGCTGCCTCAGATCCTGCCATCCACTGGACTCCAGAAACTTTACTATTCTCTGTTTTAGCAGAGGTTCCAATCATTTACTCACCACAGAGGTTAGAATAACCGGCCTGAAGTTTTCAACCTCATCCTTCTGCTTTTGTATAAAGGGACTACATGTACTTTTCTCCAGTCCTCTGGCACCACTCCCAACTCTAAAGAAGCATTGAAAAGGTCAGTCAGTGGAGCTGCTAGAACATCCCCAAATTCCTTCAATATTCTCAGATGTATCCCATCCAATCTCATTGCTTTGTCTCACGACACAGTCTTCTGAAAATCGTTCAAGATCCCCTTCACTTCTGTTTCTATTTGTGGGTGTTTTCTGAGGTCCTGCTCCTGGCCTTCATCTGTGAACACAGAACAAAAATATTTGTTAAGCAATTCACTTCATCTTCATCAACTTCTACATATCCCTCCCCTTCACCCTTAAGTCTGACAATACCACTTTTGCACTTACTCCTCTCACTAACATATCTGAAAAATGTCTTATCTCCCCATTTTATTACATTGGCTATATCTTCTTCTTTTTGTATCTTTGCTTTCCTGACTACTTTGCTAGCTTTTCTAAATTTTTCCAAATATAGATGCTTGTCTTCTTCTTTCTGTGATCTCTTGTATTTTATGAAGGCCACCCTCTTTTTCTTCACCTTTTCAGCTACTCCTTTTGAGAAACATAGTGGCCTCCTCTTCCTCTTACATTTATTTACTTTTATAACAAAAAGATCTGTTGCCCTTAAAATATCCCCTTTCAGTTTTGCCCATTGCTCTTCTATATCTCCCAGCTGTTCTAATCCCGCTAATGACTCTTTGAGGTATTGTCCCATCTCGGCAAAGTTAGTTTTCCTAAAGTCTAAGACCCATCGCCATTATGCATGCGGAGGTGACATTTTACTTACCAGATAACATCCTTTCCTGGAGTCCTGCTAGACCAATCCAGACAAGTGGGTTGTGTTCTCCTACCAGCAGATGTACAGACAGAGAAAACATTAGAAACGTTCTGTGACATTATCACTGCTACAACTGTTGATGCAGTTAGGGTCACACTTCAGTATTTGTATCCAAGCACATGCTGGAACCCCTGACCGCACACAACCTCAAACTATCTAAAACTATGTACAGGATAGTCTTCAGACAGAAGGTCTATCAGGAGGGTTATAAGCCCACAGGGCCAAACTTCAGAGCAAAATAGCAGAACACAAAGGCAGGTCCTGGACTGGTCTAGCAGGACTTCAAGAAAGGACATTATCTGGTAAGTAAAACATCACCTTCCAGTTTGTCCTGCTAAACCAGTCCAGACAAGTCAGAAATGCCAAAGTTATGACTCCACTGGGCAGAAAGAAGACATGGCAGCCTTCAAAATCTCTGCATCGAAGGATGTGTCTGCCCTAACGTAAACATCCAAGTACTAATGCTTGACAAAAGTGGAAAGGGGTGACCACGGTGCTGTACTGCAAATGCCAATAGGAATGACAGAACTATGCTCCACCCAGAAAGAACCCTGTGCTTGGGTGGAATGTGCTTGCAATCCCTCTGGGATTGCAACAAATAAGCCAAAGTTACCGCCTCTTTTATCCAGCAACCCAGGGCAGCCTTAGTGGCCATTTCACCCTTACAAGTTCCTGCAAAGAGTACAAAGAGCTTTTATGACTTCTGGAAGGAAATGGTGACCTTTAGGTACCTAAGGATCACCCTTCTGACACTGACCAGGCAAAAGTCTCTATCCTTCCCCTGGCACCGTTCTGTAGAAAAAGAAGGAATGCAAACCACCTAATTAACATGAAAGGCAGACCCACCACCTTGGGCAAAAAGGAAGAGCCTCCTCTAAGAAAGACAGATACAGGTCTCTAAAAGAGAGAGCCTGCAACTCTGAAATGTGACACTCTGAATAGATCATCATGAGAATGTAAATAAATCATCAAAAAGATGGATTTGAGGGACAAATCCTTAAGTGTGGCCTGTTTCAAGGGCTCATAAGGTTCAGTCATTATTGCCTGAACAGCTAGCTTCAAATCCCAAGAGGGAACAGCTAGGGAAAATGCAAATGCCTCACCTCCCAAAGGAAGTGGACAAGATCCGGGTACAAAACCATGGAGTGACCTGCCACTGGCTGCCAAAAAACATGACAAGGCTGCAATCTGAACCCTCAAGGATTGAAGGGCAGCCCCTAATCAAGGCAGCCTGAAGGAAAGTGAGCAAAGAGGATAAATCAGCCATCCTGGGAGCCATGTGACTCTCATGACACTAGTACGCAGACAGCAGACGCACATGTACATGAGGCAGGTAGTACCATTCTTTGCCTTCAAGTTTCACACGTTATTCTCTTGTTAAAATGATTTAACCTGTTATCAACTATGTTCCCTGTAAATTTATACACGTTCTTGCTCCCTGTAAACCACTGTGACTGGTAGATACAGCAGTATAGAAATGTTGCTAAATAAATAAATAAGAGCATGGAAACCACGGCCAAGGACTAGCCTCTGACATGATAGGCGTCGCCTCTCAAAGGCCAAGCCATAAGCGAGACGTTAGTCAGGTCATCCAAGAGGATGACCCAATAGCCTCCATCCTTGCAGAAGACGCAAGAGCAGCCCTCTCAGGAGCTGCATCAGATTCACAAACCAGGGCCTCTATGGCCAATCTGGTGCCACCAAAATCACTAGGCCTGGATGGCACTCTATGTGGCAAAGCACACGCTTTATAGGAGGCCACAGAGGAAACTCGTACAACAGCAGCATCCACAGCCAAGGCTGGACCAGGGCATCTATACCCTTGGAACTGACCTCCTTGGGGCGATTGAAGAATCTGTGCCTCTTGGCATTGATCAGATCCATCCAGGGAAGACTCCACCTGTCCAGAATCCTTTGGAATGCTGACAGAGGTAACTCCCACTTCCTGGAATTGAGAGAGTGGCAACTGAGATAATCCACCTCTATATTGTCAATGCCCACAATGTGTTGTACCGAGAGGGCCAGGAAGTTTCATTCTGCCCATGGAAACAAGAGGGCCATCTCCAGAAGCACTCTGGCACTATTTGTACCCCCATACCTGATGGCATATGCTACCACCATGGCACCGTATGAGAAGATCAGGATCGCTCGGCCCCAGACCAAGGGATGAAAACTCAAGAGGGCCAAGCAAATGGCCCATGCCTTGAGGCAGTTGATAGGCCTTGTCAATTCCCAACTGCGCTAACTTCGGGAGCAGTTTGCCCTTTGCAATGAGTGTCCCAGACAGACAGACTGGCATCCTTCAACAGGAGGAACCCTTCTTTAGTTACCGAGTTGAAACTGGCCGCCATCAATAGAGGGAGGGGAAGCCTGATCTCGAAGCCCTGTGAGTAGGGTGGCCAACAGGGAAGTAAGGGCCTCTGAAGCGGCCTCATATAAGCCCACACCCAGGGACTAACATTATCATCACAGCCATCAAACCCAAGAGCTGGAGGTAGTCCCAGATCTTGGAAGCTCGCTGCCTTCGGAAGGCTGCCAGTTGAAACAACACCTTTGTCCCTCTCTATGCTGTATGAAGATCCTGCTTTCATGAGTGTTGAACAGAGCCCCAAGATACTCCAATGACTGAGAGGGCCCGAGGTGACTCTTGTTGAGAATGATCACCTAACCAAGGCTCTGTAGAAACTGCAAAGCTCTGGCCGACACCGGGACTGCTTTCAACTGTGACTTGGCCCGAATATGCCAGTTGTTGAGATAAGGGTACAGACATGTTCCCTTGTGCCACAGGGCTGCAGCTGTGACCACTATGATCTTGGAGAATGTCCTCAAGGAGGTGGAAAGGCTGAAGGTGAGAGCAGAGAACTGAAGTGGTAGTCAAGCATGGCAAAGCACAGAAAACACTGTTGATCCTCCCGAATGGGAATGTGGAAGTAAGCTTCTACTAGATCCAGTGATGTGAGAAACTCCCCATACCAAACCACCTGGATAACCAACCTCAGCATCTGCATGCCGGAGCAAGACACCTTCAGGTATGCATTGACACCCTTCAAATCAAGAATCGGCCTGAAGAATCTGTCCTTCTTTGACATCACAAAGTAGAGGGAATATTGACCCTTGCCTCTTTGCGAAGGAGGTACAGGCACAATGGCCTGGAGATGGAGCAGTCTTTCCAGGGTAACTTGGATGGCAGCCTTTTTTGATCTGGAACCACATGCAGAGATACGAAGGTATCTGAAATGAGTCATCTACACTCTAGAACATAACCATGCTGAATGATATTTTATTTATTTATTTTACAAGTTTTTATACCGCTTTATCTTTTCAGTCAAAGCGGTTTACATTGTAACTTAAACTTGGTAATGTACATTAAACAAGGACATTGATAACTTGGAGTTTTCTGAGGCAATGAAGGGTTAACACCCAATGACTGGCAGTCATCCGGGCTCACTCCTAGTGAAAGAGGTGGAAATGGCCACGTGCTGGAGAGAGCCTAGAATGGATCCAAATCCTGTCATTGTGCAGGATGGGAGGAGTTGCTTCTGGAAGAGGAAGGATCATAGGGTCAGCAGGCCCTGCGAAAGTAGTGAATCTGGGCTCAAGAGCTGGGAGAGATAAAGCGTAGTTACTCACCAGTAACAGGTGATCTCCGGGAACAGCAGTGATTTAGTCTTCACATATGGGTATCGTCGGTACCGACGGAGCCTGCGCGGGAACGCTCCCCAGCATCCAATAGGAACGCTTTTGGGAGCATCCCTCAGCACATGCACGCTGCCTTCCCACCTTTCCAACTGTCCCTCTTCAGTTAAGTTTGTATCTGATTGAAAGGATAGAGGGAGAGAGGAAAGAGACAGAGAGATAGAGAGAACAACTCCTATGGAGGTGGGTGGGTTGTGAAGACTAAATTCCTGCTGTTCCCGGGAAGATCACCAGTTACAGGTGAGTAACTACGCTATCTCCAGGAACAAGCAGGAATGTAGTCTTCACATATGGGGACTCCCTAGCTGAAGATGCCGGGGAGATGGCCCCAGGAAGCTGCCACCTATAGTGAGGTGGGCCATGCTTCCTCCCATTGGTCTCTGGCATCCCACCAGGGTAGGTGGGTAGGCGTTGAATTAAGTCTGAAAGAGATGTTGAAGAACAGCCTGGCCAAAGAAGGCATCCCGATGGGAGGCTTTATCTAGGCAGTAGTGGGCTGCGAAGGTGTGCACCGAAGCCCAGGTGGCTGCTCGACAGATGTCATCGATAGACACAGAGTGAAGGTTAGCCATAGAGAACTTCAGACCAGTAACTGTGCTGTCCTGTCCGTCTCTATGTTCATCCCAAAATCATCAATGTTGAGCCCCCGGTGATGGCCCCCCCTCCCCTTTTATGTGTCCCACGGCTTTGACCCTGTGAAAAGCGGGATATAAATACAGTTAAATAAATAAATAAATAAAATAAATAGAGGCTGCCATGGCTCTCACATTCTGCGCTGTGACATGGCCTTGGAGAGGAAGACTCTTACTCTCATAAACAAAGGATATGCATTGTGCAATCCATTTAGATAGAGTTCTTTTGGAGACTGGAAGTCCCAAGTGACTAGAATCAAAAGCAATAAAAAGTTGAGAAGACTTTCTGTGTTGCTGTGTTCTTTGCAAGTAAAAAGCCAAGGCTCTTTTACAGTCCAAAGTATGAAGGTTCCTTTCTGCCTTAGAGGCACGAGGCCTCGGAAAGAATACACGAAGGTAAATCGATTGATTTAAATGAAAAGGCGAAAGCACATTTGGCATAAAATGTGGATGAGTTCTGAGAACAACCTTATCATGGTGAAACCTTGTATAAGGAGGATCAGCCACTAAAGCTTGCAATTCACTAATGCGACGTGCGGAGGTCATTGCAATCAGGAAGATGACATTCCAGGATAAAAACTTTAGAGCTGTAGTGGCTAGAGGTTCAAAGGGCGGTTTCATGAGCTGTCCCAGAACTAGATTTAAATCCCATGACACCGGTGGTAACCTGATGGGAGGCTTTGTTAATAGAAGACCCCTCATGAATCTCGTTATGAGTGGATGAGAAGAAATTGGCTGTCCATTTAGAGGCTTATAGGAAACTGCAATTGCACTAAGATGGACTCTTACTGAATTGGTCTTTAGACCAGAATTTGATAAATGAAGTAGGTACTCTAGTACCGATTCCAAAGGTATCACAAGGGGGTTTAAGCCCTTTTGAGAACACCACATAGTAAAACTTTACCACTTAAAGGCATAAGAACGTCTTGTGGAAGGTTTTCTAGAAGCTTGAAGGATATCCTTTACCTGTTGGGAAAGGTTAAGATCCTGTAGGTCTAGGCTATCAGCAACCAGGCCCTGAGATGCAGGGACTGGGGATTCGGGTGCAAAAGCATCCTGTTCTCTTGGGAGAGAAGGTCTGGAGCACAGCCTAACTCCAGAGGTGCAGCTTGAGAGAGATGGAGGAGCAGGGGATACCAAGTTTGTCATGGCCACCGTGGCGCTATGAGGATCATATGACCTCTGTCTCTCTGAAGCTTGAAGAGTGTTTTGGGGATGAGGGGAATGGGTGGGAAGGCATAGAGGAAGTCCTGACCTCAGTGAAGGAGTAAGGCGTCCCTTGCCTGGCAATTCTGAGCCGGAATTCTGGAACAGAACCGGGGAAGTTTGGCATTCAGTGGACTTGCAAAGAGGTCTATGTCTGGAATCCCCCAGATCTGAAATATCTTTGTCACTTGGTCTAGGTGGAGAGACCATTCGTGAGGCAGCAGTACTCGGCTGAGTTTGTCTGCCCAAAGGTTTTGAATGCCTGGAAGATATACCACGAGAAGATGAATTTGATGCTCTCTGGCGAGGGCCAATACTTGTAAAGCTTCGTTGCATAACGACAGAGAGCCTGTAAAGGATATACTTCAAGCTTCTAGAAAACCTTCCACAAGACGTTCTTACGCCTTTAAGTGATAATGAGATTCATGAGGGGTCTTCTATTAACAAAGCCTCCCATCAGGCCACCACCGGTGTCATGGGATTTAAATCTAGTTCTGGGACAGCTCATGAAACTGCCCTTTGAACCTCTAGCCAGTACAGCTCTAAAGTTTTTATCCTGGAAGGTCATCTTCCTGATTGCAATCACCTCCGCACGTCGCATTTGTGAATTGCAAGCTTTTTCATTTAAATCAATTGATTTACCTTCCTGTATTCTTTCCAAGGCCTCATGCCTCTAAGGCAGAAAGGAGCCTTCATACTTTAGACTGTAAAAGAGCCTTGGCTTTTTACTTACAAAGAACACAGCAACATAGAAAGTCTTCTCTTTTTATTGCTTTTGATTCTAGTCATTTGGGACTTCCAGTCTCCAAAAGAACTCTATCTAAATGGATTGCACAATGCATATCCTTTGTTTATGAGAGTAAGAGTCTTCCTCTCCAAGGCCATGTCACAGCACAGAATGTGAGAGCCATGGCAGCCTCTATGGCTAACCTTCACTCTGTGTCTATCAATGACATCTGTCGAGCAGCCACCTGGGCTTCGGTGCACACCTTCACAGCCCACTACTCCTAGATAAAGCCTTCCATCGGGATGCCTTCTTTGGCCAGGCTGTTCTTCAACATCTCTTTCAGACTTAATTCAACTCCTACCCATCAACCCTGGTGGGATGCCAGAGATCCATGGGAGGAAGAATGGCCCACCTCACTATAGGTGGCAGCTTCCTGGGGCCATCTCCCCGGCATCTTCAGCTAGGGAGTCCCCATATGTGAAGACTACATTCCTGCTTGTTCCTGGAGATAGCGTAGTTACTCACCTGTAACAGGTGATCTCCGGAAACAGCAGGAATTTAGTCTTCACAACCCACCCACCTCCCCTAGGAGTTGTTCTCTCTATCTCTCTGTCTCTTTCCTCTCTCCCTCTATCCTTTCAATCAGCTACAAACTTAACTGAAGAGGGACAGTTGGAAAGGCGGGAAGTCAGCGCACATGTGCTGAGGGATGCTCCCAAAAGCGTTCCTATTGGACGCTGGGGAGTGTTCCCACGCAGGCTCTGTCGGTACCGACGATACCCATATGTGAAGACTAAATTCCTGCTCTTCCCAGAGATCACCTGTTACAGGTGAGTAACTACGCTTTCCTGCTTGTTTCTGGAGATAGGATGACTTCCCTGGATTGTACTATCGGGACTCTAAAAGTCCTGGTCCGAGGATGAGGAAAGTGGGAAGACATTGATGAATAAGACATAACTACCCATTTCCCAGACCCTCTGGGCTTATCCTCTGGAAGACATTGAGGTTTGTATTCACCTAACTCCTTAACCAGCCTTTCAAAGCCTTCCCCAATCAAGAGCTTTCCTTTGAAAGCAAACTTAGATAACCGAGATTTGAAGGCTATGTCTGCCACCCAATGGCATAGCCAAGCCACCGTTGCATCACATTCATGACCACAATGTCCTTGGCCACTAGACTGACCAGGTCTTACATACTGTCCGCTAGAAATGCTGCTGCCAATTCCAAAAGGGCCAAAGTGACACCCTTAAGGAATGATTATAGCCAGTGAAGAAGGGTACAAGCCATCAGACCTCCACAAATCACTGCCTGGAGGATATGAGAGAAGGCCAAGAACCTGGTTTTAAGAAGTGCCTCATTTTATGATCCAATTGGTCTTTGAGAGCAGCTCCACCCTCTACCAGAACAATAGTACACTTGGTAACAGTGGCAACATGTGCATCCACCTTAGAAAAATGCGGCCATTTATCCAAATTTTCTGGGGGAAGGGCATAAAGCTTGTTCATAACCCTGACGTTCTTCAAAGGGGAATCTGGCATGTCCCATTCTGTGAGGATCATACTCTTAAGAACCTCTGGGAAAGGAAAGGCCTTAGAATGCCTACAAATGCCCTGCAAAATGGTGCGTTCTAGCGACTTCTCCTCCATGACAGAGACAAGAGACAGCTATAAGGAAGATGATACTTGAGAGATCAGAGCTGTCAACTCATTCCAGAACAGGCGGATGATAAGGGAATCCTCTTGTTCCTCTTCAAACAGAAAGATCTCACCCTCCTTAGAGCTGGACTCCTCTTTCAAGTTACAGAACCTGAACTGGGGTCTGAGAACCAAGGAAATGCTTCAAGTCTCCTGAACCCACTTACTGATGACAAAATTGCAAGGATGAGTGAAGGCTGAGTTCAGACCACTTTTCACCATGAGTTCCTCCTCTGGCTGCATGGAAGATGTCAGGAAGATTGGGAAGCCTCCCGAACTGAGCTGCATTGCTAAAAAGATCAGGCTTACTGGAGAAAGGAGAAGAATTCCAGAGAACACGGTCCATGGCCTGAAGGTTCCCTTTTTCTTCTTGCGTCCATGCTGGAGGGGATCAGTATTGTTTCTACAAGCCCAATTTGAGGAAGAGGAAGAAGCAAAGGGGATCGACCCTGGCTGTGAGAGGAGAAGTCCAAGGGCAGGGTGCTATCCTTTTCAATGCTTGCCCTGAAATTATCCATTTCAAGGGCATCTGCAGAAAGGTGCCTTTCCCAGTAGGCCCCGAGGGATCCACTCCCGAAGGATCTCAAATGTTCTCCATATAATGCCTACAGACTGCTTCTTGGAGCAGCTGGTTCATGAACCGACAACAGGAGAAGCTATTTTGGACCTAGTCCTTAGTGGACACAAGATCTGGTGCGAGAAATAAGGGTGTTGGGGCCACTTGGCAATAGTGATCATAGCACAATCGCATTTGATTTAATAAATGGAGGAAGGATGGCAAGGAAATCCACAGTACCACCTTTTAACTTGAAAAAGGGAGATTATGATAAAATGAGGAAAATAGTTAAGAAAAAAATAAAAGGAGCAGCTGCAAAAGTTAAAGATTTACATCAAGCATGGGAATTGTTTAAAAATACTATCTTGAAAGCCCAGACTAGCTATATTCCATGATTTAAGAAAAGTGGAAGGAAGGTCATAAAACTGCCAGCATGGTTTAAAGGGGAGGTCAGAGAGGCTGTTGTAGCCCAAAAAGCTTCTTTCAGGAAATAGAAAAAGGAGCCAAATGATGAAAACTGGAAACAACATAAACACTGGCAAGTAAGATGCAAGGCACTGAAAAGTCCAATTTTCTGCTCTTATTTGGTGCCATCTGTCGGCAAAATGATACAACCTGCCTGGAATGTTTAGGGGTTCTGGACTCTTCAGAGGCAGGAAGGCCAAGCTCTCTAGGAAGGAGTCAAAGTCCTTGAGGGGGCTGAGCCTGTGGAGCTTATTGAGCTCTCGGGCCTTTTGGCTTCTTTTGTTGTCTGGATTGTTGTTGTTGTCCCTTTTGGGAAACTTGACCCTGACCTTGACCTTACCTTGAAGGAAAAGGCAGGCAAAGAGAGAATTTGAAAGGAAGCTTGCCATGGAAGCAAAAACACATAATAAAAACTTTTTCAAGTACATTCATAGCAAAAAACTTGTAAGAGATCATTAGACCATTGGACCATTAGAGGATTGAAAGGTAAAGGGGGAACTATGAGGGGACAAGGCCATAGTGGAGAGACTGAATGAATTCTTTGCTTTGGTCTTTACTGAAGAAGATATAGGAAAGTTACTCATGCCTGAAATGGTATTTAAAGGTGATGGATCAGAAGAATTACAAGAAATATTGATAAACCGGGAAGATGTATTATAATTATTTAATAAACTGAAGAATAGCAAATCACCTGAACTGGATGGTATAAAACCAAGGGTGTTGAAAGAACTGAAATATGAAATTGCAGACCTACTATTAGTAATCTGTGAACTAGCATTAAAATCATCTGTAGTGGTGGAAGTGACGTCAGCTTGGCTAATGACAGCCTAGGTGCTTAGCTCCCGTACCCACCGCAAACAAAAGCCCTCCCGACGGTGAGTGGAGATGCCATAGTGGAAAAATTCTTGGAGGAAACATGGTCAGAAAGTATCATGGAGGATGGCGGCAAAAAATAAATGTCTGGAAGGCCATGATAAGCCGAGGGTGCCCTAAAGTCTAAAAGGCCAGACGAGCACATGTGCGGCCTCCCCTGTGAGTGTTACTTTGGCGGGATCTGATGCTGACAATGGCAGCAACAAAGAGCAGGCAGTGGACTTTGGACAGAGCAGGTTTTGCTGAAACATGAGTTCCGTTGCCGTTTTGAGGATATGGCAGCAGAGTTCTGGACCATGCGCGATGATATCTCAGCCAAAGTTGCGGACATACACGCTGATATCCATGAACTGGGTGGGCGCTTGGAGGAAGCAGAGACTAAGTTGGAAGAGCAGGTGGAGAATCTGATGGAATTACAATGCGCAGTGGATCGCCATAAGGTGCAGGTGATGGAACTGACATATAAGCTTGACGACTTAGAAAACAGAAGCCAAAGAAATAATGTCCACATACGAGGGGTGTCTGAGGGCCTGGGACCTGAGAATGTGAAGGCACAGGTCTGTGATAGTTGCAAGGCCTTAATGACCATAATGGGGCGGTACGTGTGGAGAGCTGGATATAGAATGGGCACACCGGGCACTGGGCAAACCCCCGGGCAACAAGCCAAGGGACCTTGTTGTGTGTTTTCTTCACTACCAGGATGCTGAGTTGGTGCTGCGGCAGGGGTGGGCACTTAAACACCTACATTACCAGGGAGTGGATATCACCTTTAATTAAGATCTTTCTGCTTATACTTTGGTGTGGTGGTGCGAAATGAAGCCTGTAATTGAGATGCTGCTTAAGGAGTAAGTCCGCTATGCTTGGTCATTCCCCTTCAGAATGAATTTTACATTGGCTGGCAAGAGGATCAATGCAAAGGATGTCACGGAAGCCTGGCAAGCATTACAAATGGCAGGACTGATGAACTATGACTCTCTGCCGGGCCCGCAGACCACACAACCAGCCCAGCCTAAATGGACCAAAGTTTGCAGGAATCGTAAGTGAGCGTGGAAAGGTCTGGAACACTTAGCATTAGTGTATTGAGAGGACTGTTGGTAACCATGCGAACATTTGATGAGGGTGTTATCACTGTCTGCTTATTGCTGAGGCTGTATGTAAGTTGAGAACTCGCACTTATAGCATAGTCTCTTATAGGTGTGTGAGCCTGGTGGGGGACGTTTGAGTGCTTAACACCTGACTTGTTAGTCTGTTAACTGTTTGGGCAATTCACTGTTAGTCTGGGTAATTGGGTAATAGCTGGTGGGGGAGGGGTAATGGATCTGTGGATTGGGGAGAGATGATATGGTGTAAAAATGGAGAGAATAGTGATACTCAAAAAGGAGGGAGGGTGGCACCTGGGTTAGCCTAGTGGGGTGAGATGGGCTATTTCCTCAAGCCTCACCAGTGGGTGGGCGATCTGAATGAGATGTTTAAATACCTCCGTGGCATAAATGAATGAGAGGTGGGAGGGGGACGGGGGAGGGTTGTGGGTGCTTTGTAGGAGGGGAGGGTGGAGGGAAAGGGTAGGGGGGAGAGGATGTTTGGACAGAGCGGTTTGATACATAGTATGTGTACGCTGATGCTAGCGAGGTGAGACTTTGTGTATGGGTGTGTGTCTGTACTGTTGCTCAGGCGTCTGGCTCTACCTCATAGGGGAAGAGAGGACATTGAGGTTAAGTGCTGAGGGTCATCTCATTTAATGTCAAGGGGCTGAATAAGTGATCCCTTCTGTTTAAAGAACTGCATCACTTGGAGGGTGATATGATCCTTTTGCAGGAGACTCACCTTCGGCTGGGGTTAAGAAGGGGCAAACCAAGGAGCAATACAGGGTGGCTCAAAAAAAGTGAGAACATCTCGTAGCATATAAGTTATTTAAAAATTCAAAAAAACAGATGTAAATGATTGACAAATTTTCAAAAAAAAAAGATGGCGATCGGAAATTGTCAAAATAAAGACGTTATATAGCTAAAAAAGGTAAATAAGTAAACTATTTAAGCTTTTAATTTACAAGATGTTCTCACTTTTTTTGGACCACCCTGTATACTACGTAAACTGAACAAGAAAACCAAGTCTAGACATGGTAAATAAAAAGGTTTTATTAGAACAATCGTCACCAAGAGTGTATCCTCATAGGGGAATAAAACAGTTGAACCCAACACAGGCTGTGTTTCAGCTTCGCCTTCTTCAGGGGTTCAATGGCAAACTGATACCACTTGTGAGATCTTACCAATCTGTTCCAAAAACCATTGCTAATGTAGACTCCCCCAAAGTGGGACAGATGAACTTTTTTAAGGATCTTCGAGCCAATCTCCCTGCGTTTGCCACGGGTAAGCTGTTCTTAGGTGGGGATTGTAATGGGTGCATGAGCCCACGGGTGGATTCTACTAGGCAGGGCATTTCGCGTTTGGGGGGTAATAGGGCCCTGATAAGAGTTTTGAAGGATTTAGATCTGTGGGATATAAGGAGGGATACACATCCTGGGCAATGCGGATATACATTTTTCTCCCCAGTACACCAGGTCCATACTCACATTGATTACTTGCTATTTGATCAGCGACTGATGGAGCAGATATGAGGGGCAGAGATGGGCCCAGTCACTTGGTCCGACCATGCGCCTTGTTGGGTGGATTTTGTAGCCAAAATCTGGGGAAATCCACGAGTCAGTAGGCTTCACATAGTAGCTTTCTGATGCATTTGGAAGCAGTTCAAAAACATGAGGTTTTTATATGGGAATACTTTGAGATCCATGCCAACTCAGAGGTGGTGGTACCTATAGTGTGGGGGGCTTAAAAAGCTATGGCTCGGGGGTGATTGATTACCAGTGTGGCGTATGTAGACGCCGCCATGATAAAGATCTCCAGACTTTGGGGGCTGAGGCGCTGCAATTACAGGTGCAACATGCGTGGACAGGGTCCTGACAGGTGTGGAAGAGATGGATGGCTGTGATCGCTCAACAGGACTTAGAGTTCCAGAGGTGTCACCTCAGACAAAAACACTATGAACAGGGGAATAAAATGGGGAAGCTCCTGGCCCTGTATTTGTGTATGCAGCAGGCTGCTCGTACAGTTCGAGAGCTTTGTGACAATAAAGGTCATATTTGTGTCACGCCAACAAAAATTAGGGAAGTCTTTGTGGAATACCTGGAACGGCTTTATCAGGAGGAGCCCATTGAGGTGGCGCTTGTAACGAATTATTTAGGCGAGGTGACACTGGGGTCTTTGACTGAGGAAGACCAGGAATGCTTGGATGCCTCCATAACAGGGCACGAAGAGGAGTTAGCTATAGGGCTGTTACCTGCTGGGAAGGCTTCCAGGAGTGATGGCTTCCTGTCGGACTATTATAAACATTTTGCTCCTCGCCTAGCCCCAATTTTGGCAGAGGTCTACAACGCTGTCCAGAGTGGGGGGACTTGCCCCAAATGCAAATGGAGGCGATAATTGCCTTAATTCATAAACCTGGGAAGCCCCCAGAGGAGGCGTCTTCTTATAAGCTGATTTATCTTTTAAATGTAAAAATTTTGGCTAAAGTTTTAGTGGGCCGGCTGGGGGTGCTTCTTCCCCGCCTGATGCATGGTGATCAGGTAGGATTTGTGACTGGCCGACAGGCTGCTGATGGCATGCATAAAGCTGAGCCCAGGCTGAGCTTTAACAGAGCCGCGTGGTTAAGGGAAACACCATTAGCACCACGCGGGCTCTGCTTTAACGGAGCCACGCAATTAAGGGAAACACTGTCCCTTCACCGCGGCTCTGCAATACGGAGCCGGCGAAGAGGGGAAACCAACAGGCTCTTCGGGGGGGGGGGGGCGGGCAGCCACGGGGCTCCTCATTCTGCCTCTGCCACCGCTGAAGCGGCAGTGGCAGTTGCTTCTTATGCCGGAGGTAAGAAAATGGGCTGATTGGGGGGTTAAGAGTGGACTGGTAGTGGGCTATGGGGGGCGGTTAGAACTGGAAATGGGCTGATGGGGGGGGTTAAACTGGAAATGGGCTAATGGGGGGTTAGGACTGGTAATGGGCTATGGGGGGGTTAAAACTGGAAATGGGCTAATGGGGGGTTAGGACTGGTAATGGGCTATGGGGGGGTTAGAACTGGAAATGGGCTGATGGGGGGTTAGTACTGGAAATGGGCTGATCAGGAGAGGGAGCTAGGACTGGTAATGTGCTATGGGGGGTTAGAACTGGAAATGGACTGATCAGGAGGGGGGCTAGGACTGGTAATGGGCTATCGGGGGGGGGTTAGAACTGGAAATGGACTGATGGGGTTTAGAACTTGAAATGGGCTGATGGGGGGTTAGGACTGGTAATGGGCTATGGGGGAGACTAGGACAGGAAATAGGCTGATTGGGTGCTAGGACTGAAATGGACTTATTGGAGGGTTACAACTGGTAATGGGCTGATTGGGGGGCTAGGACTGGGGTGGGATGATAAAGGGAATAGGACTAGAAATGGGCTGGGACAGGAAATGGGCTAATAGGTGAGGGGAGGAGAGTGCTGCTGGCACTGGAAGAAAACTAGGGGCTAGGGCTACAAATGGGCTGATGCGGGGGGATGGTAGAATAGGAATGGAAGGGAGCGGATACTGAGAGGGTCTGCCAGGGGAAGGATGGGGCAGGAAGGGAAGGAGGGGGCTGGAAAGGAGCTGACATCTGGGATGTACCGAAGGGGAACTGGAAGGGAGCTGATACTTGGGGATGGGAGTGGTAGGTGGCTGAGTAATAGGGAGGAGGCTGGAAGGGAGCTGACTGGGGGTGGCACTGAGAGTGGACCTGAGCTGATACCTGGGATGGTATTTGGACTAGAAGGGGCTGGACAGTAGGAAAGGAGGGAGACTGGAAGGGAATGGACACCAGTGGCAGTTGTGGGAATGCAAGATGGTTGACATTGGAAGGTACTGGGAGGGGAGGACTGGAAAGGGGACTGATACTGGGGAGGGTTACTGGAACTGGAAATGGGTTAATGGAAGGAAGTGAAGAAAACAAAAGAAGAGATAAGAAATGGCAGATGGACCATGGATCATAGACCACAGAAAGAGAGCTAAGAGAAGACAGGAAAGCAGAAGCTTCAGATCGGGACCAGCATGATCAGAGAATAAAATGGTCAGACAACAAAGGTAGAAAAAATAATTTTATTTAATTTTGTTGATTGGACTTTGTGCTATTTTTATATTTTACACAGCATTGGGGAACTGCATCTCTTATTTATCTGATGTTGCACTGCATGTGGACTCTGGCTTCTTGGGGTTTCAGTTTAAATTTTGTCTACATATTTTTATTTTTACTTTAGATTGTGGTTACTTATTCTGTACTTGGTGAGGGTCGATGTTGTGCGAGTGTGAATGAGGTCAAGTGTTCTGTTAACATGGAGTTTGTATATAAAGATCTATACTATACTGTAGTAATTTAACTTGTTCAGCTTTTCAAATAAGTGTATGGATGTTCCAGGGCCCACTGTAGTATTTACAGTGCCGCTTTTTTTTGATGGGCTCCTTATGTGAGTTTTGGAAGTTTGTGTTGATATGGTATGGTATGGTAGGTTTGCTCTTTGTTGAAGGGTTTTTTATTAGTTCACAATATGCCTGGTACTGGAGAATATTGGTTGTTGTTGTTGTTAGTGAGATGATCAGAATCAGATTTTTTTTTTAAATATTGAGTTCTGAGGGTGAATGTCCTGATTCTGCTCTGCACCTACTGTGGATGCAAAATATATGTTGAAAAAGAAAAAGCGAGAACCATAACGCAGTTTATAACAAAATAACAATGGGTTATAATTTAGTTTTATAAACTGTGCTATTGATTCTTGCTGTCTTTTAGTTCCTTGGTGTGCAAACAGGACCGTACCTAGCCCTGTGCAAGCAGTGCAGCCGCACAGGGTGCAAAGGCTTGAGGGGCGCATTTCGGCTCTCTGCTGTTGCCCTGCCACCGCTGACAGGACAATAGTAGGCAGTTAAAATGCGCCCCCAAGCCTTTCCGCAGCACTTTAAGCAGGTCTGGTCCCTCCCTCCTCCGACACGATGTCAGAGCAGGGAGGGACAGATCTGCTTAGAATGCTGGCACATTTCAGATCAGGCGCATGCTCCCCCTCCTCCCTATACCTCCATCCAGCGCTGCCTGCTCTTTCCCTGCTGCCGGCACCGCCATGAAAAAAACAGAGGGCGTCAGTAGCAGGGAAAGAGCAGGCAGCGCTTGACGGAGGTATGGGGGCGAGTGGGGGTGTGCATCCGAGCTGCAAGTCGCACAGGGCACGATTGCAGCTTGATACGGCCCTGTGTGCAGACATCTTGCATTTCCTCCATATAATCTAATCGGCTTTTTGGTTTGGTTCAGTCTCTGATTGGATTTCTGAAAAAAGCCCCGCCCCCTCTAAGGTAGTGGGGAGGGGGGGGCGCCATCTCATTCTTCGCCTCAGGCAGCAGACTGCCTTGAGCCGCCCCTGTCAGTACCATCTTTATGCTGATGACTCCCAGATCTACTTCTCTACATCTGAAATTTCTCTGGTAATCCAGACCCAGATCCCTGCCTGCCTTTTTGACATTTCTGCTTGGATGTCTCTCCGCTGCTTGAACATGGCCAAAACTGAGCTTCTTATTTTTCCCCCTAAAACCTCCTCTCCCCTTCCTCCTTTCTTAGTCTCTGTGGATAACTCTCTTCTCCTCCCTGTTTCCTCAGCTCACAATCTTGGGGTCATCTTTGACTCCTCTCTCTCCTTCCCCACACATATCCAACTGATAGCTAAGACCTGCCGTTTCTTTCTCTATAACATCAATCAAATCTGCCCATTCCTTTCTGAACACACTGCTAAGACACTTATCCACTCCTTAATCACCTTCCGTCTTGACTACTGTAACCTCCTCCCTGCTGGCCTCCCACTGAATCATCTCTCTCCCCTTTAATCTGTTCAACACTCTGCTGCATGGCTAATCTTCCACCATCCTCGTCATGCTCATATTACCCCTCTTCTCTAGTCACTTCATTGGCTCCCTATCCATTTCTGCATCCAGTTCAAACTTCTCTTGCTAACCTATAAGTGTATTCTCTCTGCAGCTCCTCACTACCTTTCCTCTCTTATACCTCCCTACACCCCTCCCTGGAAACTCTGCTCTTCTGGCAAATTGCTTCTATCTGTGCCCTTCTCTTCTATTGCTAACTCCAGACTTTGCTCCTTTCACCTTGATGCTCCTTATGCCTGAAACAAACTACCTGAGTCTGTACATCAGGCCACTTTTGCAATCTGGCCAACAGCGGAATATTGCTGCTACCCAGATTGAAAAATTGCAGTCCAGCCAACCTGGATTCAATGCCAGTGTCCAGATATGACCCCAGTATTGAATATACGGGTTCACTTTAAAGCAACTACAACTAGTCATTGTAAGAGTAGTTACTCACCTGTAACAGGTGCTCTCCAGGAGCAGCAGGAATCAGTCCTCACATATGGGTGTCATCGGCGCCGATGAAGCCCCAGCGGAGCATTTCCCCAGCTTTCCATGAAAGCCTTTGGGAATGCAGGCATGCATGCGCGGTTCCCTTCCCGCCTAAAGGTGCCATCTGACATAGCTAAGAACAGCACACAAAAATGAAAAATAAACTATGTACAACTGCAACTCCAAAGGGAGGAGGGAGGGTTGTGAGGACTGATTCCTGCTGCTCCTGGAGAACACCTGTTACAGGTGAGAAAACTACTCTTTCTCCAGGAACAAGCAGGAAGTCAGTCCTCACATATGGGTGACTCCCCAGCTCTGGGCTACCGAGGAACCCAGGCTGAACAAGAGTACTCCCTCTAGTCTCAGCAGCAAAGAAAGGCTTTTCAAGGACACAACCTCCACCGGTAGCCCAACAGAGGGCAGGAGTTGCCTAAACCTCAAAGAGATTCCGGAGTACTGCTTGGCCAAAAGCACTGTCCCTACGGGACTCCCTCTCCAGACAGTAATGGGCCGCAAAAGTCTGGCTTGAAGACCAAGTTGCAGCACTGCAGATGTCTACCAAGGCCACAGAGCGGAGATGAGCCACTGAGGCAGCCATTGCCCTGACACGATGGGCCATGACCTGACCCTGCAAAGGAAGGTCAGCCGTCTTGTAAGCCCAGGTGATACAGTCAGCCACCCAGATGGACAAGGTACGCTTGGACACAGCCAAACCCAACTTATTAGGGTCAAAGGATACGAAGAGCTGAGTAACCCTTCTATGCCCCTGCGTACGGTCAAGGTAGAAGGATAAGGCCCTCCTACAGTCCAGGGTATGCAGGACTGCTTCAGCCTGGCTTGCATGAGGCCTAGGGAAGAATGTTGGAAGAAACACCTCCTGGTTGAGGTGGAAAGAGGAGACAACCTTTGGAAGGAACTTTGGATGAGTCCTGAGGACCACCCTATTCCTATAAATCCTGGTGTAAGGCCTATCACAGACCAGGGCCTGAAGCTCACTCACTCGCCTAGCCGAAGTAAGGGCTATCAGGAAGAGTGTCTTCCAGGAGAGGAAGCGTAGTGGGCAAGTAGCCATCGGCTCAAAAGGTGGGCGAGTCAGTTGCTGCAAGACCACATTCAACTCCCACTCAGGGGCAGGAGGACGGATTGGAGGCTTGAGTAAAAGCAAGCCCCTGAGAAAGCGGGACACCAAGGGGTGAGCCGACAGAGAATGTCCCTCCACCAGTGAGTGGTGAGCTGCTAGAGCTGAGAGGTGGACCCGAACAGAATTGGACTTAAGCCCCTGATTTGATAAGTGTAGTAAGTACTGAAGCACTACTGGCACAGTACAGGAGAAAGGATCCTCAGTACGTAGCTGACACCACACAGAAAACCTTTTCCATTTGAGAGCATAGGTTTTCCTGGTGTTTATGTTTATTAAAACTTGTTATACCGCTCAATACCATAGGCATCTGAGCGGTTTACAATAGATAAAATCAGGCAAGTTAATTAAAACAAGCACTCGGCTGTAGAAAAGGAAAAGGAATAAGAACGCCATAAATTGTGAGAAAAAGGTGAGGAGAGAAAGAAAAGAAAAGCTGAGAACAGAGTGGTAGTTTAAGTCATGAGAGAGCATACAAGCATACTATCAAGGAAGAGAGGGAAAGGGGAGCAGACATTCATGAGACACATGGAGGAAAGGAGGGGGCGGGTAGGCTAGGGCGGAGGCACAACCGCAAGGCAGAAAAGGTGAGTTTTGAGCTGGGTTTTAAATGAGGGGTATGAGTCTTCAGCACGGAGGGAGGGGGGGAGCGAGTTCCAGAGACTTGGAGCCAGGAAGTAGAAAGCAGAGGAACGGGTTTGTTCTAGACGAGCATGTGCGGGGGAGGGGAGGACCATGCGATTTATGTGTATGGAACGGAGGAGACGGTGAGAGGTACGAAATTGGATCTGATTCGCCAGGTAGAGGGGAGTGCCAGTATGGATAACTTTGAATGCAAGGATTAGGAGTTTATACCGAATGCGGAAGGAGATAGGTAACCAGTGGTGCTGGTAGAGAAGGGGAGTAACGTGATTGAAACGTGATGCATGGGTCAACAAGCGGATGGCGGCATTTTGGACACGCTGGAGACGGGACAATTGGGACTGGGCTAGGCCGGCAAAAGAGACATTACAATAATCGAGACGAGACAGCACAAGGGTAAGCAGGAGAGTGGTGAGGGCAGAAGTAGAGAGAAAGGGGCGGACTGCCCTGAGTTGGCGAAGAGAAAAAAAGGAGCGCTGTACAATCAAGGAGATATGGTCTTTGAAAGTAAGGTTGGAGTCAAGAATAACGCCTAAGTAGCGGAGTGATGAGACTAGGGGGATAGGCTGGGAAGATAGAGAAGGAGCACAGGTAGGGGAAGGGCTGCCAAAGGTGAACCAGATTGCATAAGATTTTGCTGGATTAATATGCAGGAAATTAGAAGAAAACCAGGAAACCACAGCAGTGAGACAGAGGTTAAGAGGGGTGATATCAGGAGAGAACGGGTCAGTGTGGTGGAGAAGAATGATGTCATCTGCGTAATAATATGCAGAGATGCTGAACTGTTGGACTAGAAGGGCAAGAGGGGCTAAGAAAATATTGAAGAGGAGTGGGGCAAGAACGGACCCTTGGGGAACACCACAGGAAAGAGGAGTAGGGGCAGAGGAGGAAGAGGCAGAGATGACAGAGAAAGAACGACAGGATAGGAAGGAGTGAAACCAACGAAGAACCATACCAGATAGACCGGCTTCCTGAAGACGGAAGAGTAGGGTGTGATGATCCACTAAATCAAAAGCCGCAGATAGATCGAGAGAAACAGCCAAGATGATGAGACCGCGATCATGAGCAGTGTGAAGATCGTTGAGGAGAGAGAGAAGAACAGATTCAGTACTATGGCCAGGGCGGAAACCTGATTGACGGGGGTGAAGAGTGAGAGAAAGTTCAAGATGGGAGGAAAGATGAGAGAAGACCATTTTTTCGAGGAGTTTTGAGAGAAAGGATAGATTAGAGACGGGGCGCCAGTTAGAGAGGACAGAGGGATCAGAAGAGTGAGATTTCAGGATGGGGCGGACTATTGCATGCTTCCAGGTAGAGGGAAAAGAACCAGAGGATAGACTTGTGTTAAAGAGAGAGAGGAGGAATGGGGATAGGGCTAGAGAAGGTTCTAGGAGCCATTGAGAGGGGATAGGGTCAATTGGGCATGTTGTTTTGCGAACAGTAGAGAAGGTTTTATTCAGAACTGCAGGTGTAATGGGGTCAAAAGAGGACCAGGAGTGTGACAGTGCAGGAAGTAGGGATGGCGAGGAAAGGGGGGGGGAAGGGGGAAGGGGGGACTCAGAGGGGGGGGAAAGAGGTGGGGACTCAGAGGGGGGGGGAAAGAGGTGGAGGACATTGGTGAAAAGCTTGGCGGAGAGTATTAACTTTGGAAACAAAGAAAGAAGCGAGGGAGGATGAGTCCGGGGAAGCAGAGATTATGGCGGGAGAGGGGGTAGACGCAGAATGTGAGGCTGTGAGAGAGCGAAGAACTGAGTATAGTTGACGGGACGAGTTTGAGGAAGAAGAAATGAGGTCAGCGTAATAATTACGTTTTGCGGTGTGGAGAAGAGTGCGATAATGACGGTGGCAGGTGTGGAAGTCAGCAAGTGTAACAGGAGATGGATGCTTCCGCCAAAAGCGTTCTGCACGGCGAAGGTGCTTACGGTGTAAAATTAGGCCATGGTGGAACCAAGGGTAGTGTGCAAGACGGCGGCGGGAGTGAAAGGGGCGTAGGGGAGCGGCAAGATCCAGAGTGGTGGAGAGTGATGAGTGCAGTTTGTGTACCTGGATGTCGAGAGGGAGAGTGTCAAAATCTATAGGAAGTAATGCAGCTGGGGAGGGAAGTTGAGAGAGGGTATTGGCAGTAATTCGGCGAGAGAACGTAGAGGAGGAGTTGGTACTAGAGCTTGAGGAGGAGAGGGTGGGTTAAAACAGCAAGGTCAAAGAAGAGACACATGTGGTCGGTCCAGGGAAGAGAGGAGGAGGAGAGGGATAGGGGTAGGAGAGGGAGAGAACCCGGAGCAATGAGGAGATCGAGAGTGTGACCAGCAGTATGAGTGGGGAAGGAGACAAATTGACGGAGGGAATGGTCGGACAAGAAAGTGAGAAAGGAAAGGTCTCTTGCTGAGGAGGGGGCGTCGACGTGGACATTAAAATCACCCAGGATGAGGAGACGAGAATAGCGGAGGGAAGTTTCAGAAATGGTAGTCAAGAGAGAGTCCCAGGAGGGAGAGGAAAGAGAAGGAGGGGCGTAAATTAGAAGGAAATAGTAAGGACAAGAGGCGGAATCCAGTCGCACAAGAAGGGACTCAGGGTAGAAAGGAGAGACCAAGGGAGGAAGTTCAGATAGTGACGCAGAGGAGCGATAGATAGCTGCGATACCGCCGCCACTTCTTCCTCGGCGGGAGGTGGACAGAAAAGACACCGGTTGAGAAAGGGCTCATCGCCCTCCTTCAGCCAGGTTTCAGTCAGAAAGAAAATGTCCAGATTATGTAGTACAATAAAGTCTTGAATCAGTGATGTTTTGGTCCAAAGTGAGCGACAGTTTAAGAGGGCTAAATGTAAGAGTGGGCAGAGGGGCGTAGAGGAGGGGAGGGACCGTGGAGAGGAGGAGACACAGTGGGTTAGGTTAAGGGGCTGTCGGGCAAGATGGCCGGGAAGGTTAGCAGCAATGTTCCCTCTAATTTTCTGTAGGCTGTGTGCGCATAAAATATCAGCTGTGTGCAGCTTTTGAAGGAAGGTTAAATTTTTGTGCGCCACATAATGACACTCGGAGTTATATACTTTAAAATTTCACTACACGTCAGAATACAGTATGTACACCACATTGATTTTAATCAAATTAAATGAAAATAGACAATTATTAAATGAAGTGGGAAATTTCTAGTAATTACAATCATAACTTTTAAATTTTAAGACGTCTGTGTTGTTTTCTATCAGAATCAGAGCCATAGTTTTTGTGCGCTCTGTTGTAAAGTATGTGCGCTCGCTCGGCGAGGTGTGTGCGCGCGCACACGCGCACAGCTTAGAGGGAACAGTGGTTAGCAGAGGGTGAGGCAGGACGCCAGCCCCAAAGCACCGGGATGGTAGACATAGTGAGGGGAAGGAGGAGCAACAGTAGGAGACCTAGCTTTGCAACGGGCAGAACAGTAGAGAGAACTGTTTTTGAAGGCAGGTATGAGGAGAGTGGGAGAAGGGAGTTTAGAAGTGGGGGCAAAGGAGAGAGTATGTGTGAGCGCGAAATTAGAGGGGTCCAGGCCCTAGCTCCGTTGCCCCGGAACTCGCCCCAAGGAGCGCGCACAAGGTGGGTTTTAAAGGTGGGAGAACCCAGCGTCACTTCCAGTGGGCGGAGACTGTGCCCGAGTACCTTGGAGAACACAAGGGGTGGATACCTGAGCTGGTTTGAGAGCGCAGGCTACAGGAACGGACAGCAGGCAGGTAAATAGCACACGTTCAGGCAGAGAACAAGCAGACAGGCAAACAGCAGGAGGAGAGCACAGCGAACAGCAGCCAGCAGCCGCACCGGTGTGGGTTTTAAAGGCGGGAGAACCCAGCGTCACTTCCGGTGGGTGGAGACTGTGCCCGAGTACCTTGGAGAACACAAGGGGTGGATACCTGAGCTGGTTTGAGAGCGCAGGCTACGGGAACGGACAGCAGGCAGGTAAATAGCACACGTTCAGGCAGAGAACAAGCAGACAGGCAAACAGCAGGAGGAGAGCACAGCGAACAGCAGCCAGCAGCCGCACCGGTGTGGGTTTTAAAGGCGGGAGAACCCAGCGTCACTTCCGGTGGGCGGAGACTGTGCCCGAGTACCTTGGAGAACACAAGGGGTGGATACCTGAGCTGGTTTGAGAGCGCAGGCTACGGGAACGGACAGCAGGCAGGTAAATAGCACACGTTCAGGCAGAGAACAAGCAGACAGGCAAACAGCAGGAGGAGAGCACAGCGAACAGCAGCCAGCAGCCAGCAGCCGCACCGGTGTGGGTTTTAAAGGCGGGAGAACCCAGCGTCACTTCCGGTGGGCGGAGACTGTGCCCGAGTACCTTGGAGAACACAAGGGGTGGATACCTGAGCTGGTTTGAGAGCGCAGGCTACGGGAACGGACAGCAGGCAGGTAAATAGCACACGTTCAGGCAGAGAACAAGCAGACAGGCAAACAGCAGGAGGAGAGCACAGCGAACAGCAGCCAGCAGCCGCACCGGTGTGGGTTTTAAAGGCGGGAGAACCCAGCGTCACTTCCGGTGGGCGGAGACTGTGCCCGAGTACCTTGGAGAACACAAGGAGTGGATACCTGAGCTGGTTTGAGAGCGCAGGCTACGGGAACGGACAGCAGGCAGGTAAATAGCACACGTTCAGGCAGAGAACAAGCAGACAGGCAAACAGCAGGAGGAGAGCACAGCAGCCAGCAACCGCACCGGTGTGGGTTTTAAAGGCGGGAGAACCCAGCGTCACTTCCGGTGGGCGGAGACTGTCCCCGAGTACCTTGGAGAACACAAGGGGTGGATACCTGAGCTGGTTTGAGAGCGCAGGCTACGGGAACGGACAGCAGGCAGGTAAATAGCACACGTTCAGGCAGAGAACAAGCAGACAGGCAAACAGCAGGAGGAGAGCACAGCGAACTATTTCCTAGAGGCTAGGACAACCTCCTCAACTTCCTGAGGTAGGCCTCAGGGAGCCAAAACTACCCTTGCAGCCTCCAGGCCATCAAATTGAGAGCTTTGAGATTGGGGTGCAGAAGGGTACCCTGCTCCTGCGAGAGAAGGTCGGGTTGCAACCCCAGAGGCAGTGGGGGATCCACCGCCAGCTGAAGCAGAAGTGGAAACCAAGGCTGTCTCGGCCACCTGGGAGCTACCAGCAGGACCGAGGCCTTGTCCTGAAGAACTCTGAAGAGAGTTCGGGCCACCAAGGGCATGGGAGGAAACGCATACAGGAGGCCCTGAGACCATGAAATCAGAAAAGCATCTGCTGCTATTCTCAGAGGATGCAGTTGTCTGGAGCAGAACTTTGGCAGTTGCTTGTTCAGCGGACTCTCAAAGACATAACCTCAGGCACTGATCTGCTTCATAATAGTAACTAAAATTAAGCATTGTAATTGAAAACTTTAAGATAAGCAAAAGAATTTTACCATCTCATTACGGAATGTTAAGTTGCCTGTCATTTGAATTTCAACTAAATACACAAACAAAATATACAGGTCGTTGATGCAAACAGTAGCACACATCCCTTTTGACATAGTCTGCGGGAGTGAGCTCACTTGAAGTCTGAGACCTGTTTTCAATTACAATGCTTAATTTTAGTTACTATTATGAAGCAGATCAGTGCCTGAGGTTATGTCTTTGAGAGTTTTTTCTAATTTCAATACATAATTGTACTCTCTATAACTCGACCATTTTTTGAGTGTTCAGCGGACTGGCAAAGAGATCTCCAAAGGGAGACCCCATTTTAGGAAGATCCTCTGAACTACTGAAGGATGCAGCTGCCACTCGTGGGGCTGCAGAATCCTGCTTAACCTGTCGGCCAGGTAGTTTTCCTGGCCTGGAAGGTACACAGCCTTGAGGAGCATGTTGTGCTTGAGAGCAAATGAACAAAGGTCCTGAGCCTCTTGACAAAGGATTTGAGACCCAGTCCCGCCCTGTTTGTTCACATAAAACATGGCTACTTGGTTGTCCGTCTGAACCAGGACAGATTGATGAGCCAGGGTAGGAGAGAAAGTTTTGAGTGCTAAACGAATAGCTCTGAGCTCAGGAGATTGATCTGCTGTGCAGCTTCCCAAGGAGACCATAGGCCCTGGGTGCACTTGCCTAGACAATGAGCTCCACAGCCCTGCAGGGAGGCATCGGTGGTCAGCACCACCGTGTACCCAGGGATCTGAAAGGGCACCCCCTTGAGTAGATTGGGTGGGTGCAGCCACCAGTTGAGGGAGTTCAGAAATGGTTTGGACACCCTTATCCTGTCTCTGAGGCTGCCTGTGGCCTGTGACCACTGAGTCCGAAGGCACCACTGTGCAGGCCGCATATGGAGCCTGGCATTGGGGGTCACATGTACTGTCGAAGCCATGTGGCCTAGAAGCCGCAGGCAGAGTCTGGCGGAGACCAGTGACCTGCTGAGAAACTGGTTTGCTAAGTGTATCAGTCTTTGGGCTCTGTCTTCTGGCAAGAAAGCCTTTGCCAGCAGAGAGTCCAGCCTTGCCCCTATGAACTCCAAGTTCTGGGAGGGGAGCAAAGTGGACTTTGAGAAGTTTATGACAAACCCTAGACTTTGAAGAAAAGCAATAGTTCTGAGGGTGGCCTGTCTGGCCTCCTGGTATGTCTGACCCCTGATGAGCCAGTCGTCCAGACAGGGGAAACAAAGATTCCCTGATTTCTCAGGTAGGCCGCCACCACTGCCAGGCATTTGGTAAAGACTCTGGGAGCGGATGTGAGGCCAAAAGGCAGCACTCTGTACTGATAATGGTTTCCTCCCACAAGGAACCTGAGATACTTTCTGTGGTCTGGATGAATGAGGATGTGAGTGTACGCATGCTTTAGATCAGGGGTCTCAAACTCAAATTGCTTTGAGGGCCAAATGAGGACTTGTAAAATAACCCGGGGGCCGCATGAGATGTGGGACCTCATTTGCATAAGGGACATCATTTGCATAAATATTTGCATAATTTTACCATACCCTAACTTTTAGTAAACATGCCTCTTAATGAGTGCATGAATAAAGAAAGACTAAAAGATTTCTACATTACTATAATCCAGTGCCAACCGCCAGGCACATTAGGAACTACTACAAACAAACACTGCCCATTTAGAACCCATAGCAAACTCGCCATATCCTAACAGCACTACCAGGACTCACAAAGCACCATACCCTACCTATCAAAAGGCAACGCTGCAAATATTAAATCAATATATTTCAGAGAATAACAATACATGACCTACTGGGGACAGAGAACAAGTAGCAATGTCAAATAGGAATTACATAAACAGAATACCTCAGCTCAGTTACACATGCAGAATACACCATCACCAAACAAGGAATCAAAATTTAGAAACAAGACAATTAAACTGGGACCCCCCAAAAGCCAAACTTGGAATGTACAACAACACTGTAGAAATAAAACTATAAATTAATTTCCTCTTGTACTAAACAAAGCGCAGACGTTATTGATGCACATTTCCCAGAACTGACATATTCCAGTTAATAAATTCAAAATAAAGATATTTTTCTACCTTTTGTGCATTTTTTTTCAGTTGCAATTGTTCCAGCCATTTTCTTCTGGTTTCTTCGTGCCTTCTGCTAACTCTCCATCGTCTGCTGTCCATTTGTCCTTTCTTCTCTCTTCTAGCTTTTTCCATTCTCCCTCTACATCTGCTTTAACATATTAATCTTTCTCCTTTTGCTCTTTCCTCATTCCTATTTCATCCACTCAAATTTTACCCCTCCATCCTCAATCCCCACTTACTCTCCCAACACCTGGCCAATTGTAGATTTGTCTTCCCTCCCACACAAAATATTTTTCCCCTCTCCATTTCACTCTCCCAGCTCCATCCCATTCTAATCCTCCCCCAACATCAGCTCCCTTCTAGTTCCAGTCCCACACAGCACCCCCTCCCTTCTAGTCACTGCATCAGCCCATTTTCAGTCCTAGCCCCCCATCAGCCCATTTCCAGTGCTAGCTCCCTCCCCTCACAGCCCATTTCCATTCCAATCCCCCCTCCCCATCAGCCATTTGCAGTTCAAGCCCCCCTTCCACTCAGCCCATTTCCAGTCCTAGCAGACCCCCCAGCCCATTATCAGTCCTAGCCCCCCCATAGCCCATTACCAGTCCTAACCCCCCATAGCCCACTTCCAGTCTTACCCCTCATAGCCCATTACCAGTCCTAACCCCCCCCATCACCCCATTTTCAGTGTTACCCCCATCACCCCATTTTCAGTTAACCCTCACATAGGCCATTTCCTCTCCTAACCCCCCCCTCACCCCATTTTCAGGGTTACCCCCATCACCCCATTTTCAGTTACCCCTCATAGGCCATTACCAGTCCTTGCCGCCCCCCCCCCATAGCCCATTACCTGTCCTAAACCCCCTCCCACCATCAGCCAAGGTAGATTTTAAAAAAATGTATATTTGCTGCTGCTGCCGCAGTATTAAGCATCCCGCGGGCCCCTCTGCCTGACAGAGTCCTCTCCTCCCTGCAGCATCAGCTCCAAAAGCGGCGGCTTTCAGAGCCGCGAAGAGAGAGTTTCTCTCTCGTGCGGTTCTGAAGACTCTCTCGCTGCTCTTCAGAACCGCGAGAGAAACTCTCTCTCTTTGCGGCTCTGAAAGCCGCCGCTTTTGGAGCTGATGCTGCAGGGAGGAGAGGACTCTGTCAGGCAGAGGGGCCCGCGGGACGCTTAATACTGCGGCGGCGGCAAGTTTGGATTTTTTTTTTTTTTACACGCCGGTAAGTGCTTCGCAGGCCGCACAAGATGCGTGTTTGAGACCCCTGCTTTAGATCTAAGGAGCATAGCCAATCTCCCTGCTGGAGGTAGGGCAGAAGTGTTCCAAGAGTAAGCATCTTGAACCTCTCTTTCTCGAGGAACTTGTTGAGGTTCCTGAGGTCCAGAATGGGTCGAAGGCCACCGGTTATTTTGGGCACCAGGAAATACCTGGAGTAGAATCCGTGACCCTGCAAGTGGGGAGGCACAGGCTCCACCGCCCTGTCCACCAACAGACCTTGAAGCTCTTGAAGAAGAAGGTCTGTGTGCAGGGGAGGCCTTGGAGGCTCCCCTGGAAAGTAAGGAGGAGGCAGTTGGTGAAAATGCAGTGCATAGCCCTTGTGGACTATGTCCAACACCCAACTGTCCCCAGTGATGAGGGGCCACTGGTGGGCAAAGAGGGTGAGGCGACCTCCTGTGCAGGGTTGGGAGAACAGGGATGGAGAGGCTATGCTCAAGGAGTCACAAAACCCCACCATGCTGAGTGGGAACAGGGGCCGGAGGCTTGGGGGTCCTCTGCCTACGGGGCCCATTACCCTGCCCCTTGGCTTGCTGACCCTGGGGTGCAGCTTGGGCAGCCTGATACTGAGGGTACTGTTTGTAGGCAGTGCCCTTCCTCAGGTAACAGGGCTTTTTACCCAAGCCCTTCTTTTTATGAGAAGGGGCAGAGGTCTTCTTAGACAGCCTTGTCCGTGTAAGGTGCTCATTTTCGAGCTGGGCGGCCTTCTCGGTCATGGGCTTGCCAAAAAGGTTCTCACCTCGGCAAGGGGCATCGACCAACTTGTGCTGAACCCATGGCTCGAGGTCCGATGACTGCAGCCATGCCTGGCGTCGAGATGCGATGCCAGCTGCCGCAACTCGGGCCGAAGCCTCGAAGCCATCGTAGGCGGCACGGGACATGAACTTCGAGCAGTCCCGAATCCCCGAGGACAAGGACTTGAATCTCTGCAAGGATTCCCCGGAGAGTCCAGCAGAGAACCTGGCCAACTCCTTGGCCAGGTCTCGCAAGTACATGCCCATGTACAGCTGGTAAGACTGGACACGGGCAAGCAAGCATCGAGCCCTGGAAGCACTTTCTACCGATGCCATCGAGGTTCCGGGCCTCCCTGCTGGGGGGCACTGCAGAGTGCATCTTCTGGCTCTTCAGACGATGCATGGCCGATTCCACAACCATGGAATGGTGTGGTAGCTGTGCCTTCTGAAAAACAGGGCTTTTCCTGAGTCGATAGATCGAGTCGACTCGCTTGCTTAGAACCGGCGCCGAGGCCGGTGCCTCCCACATCCGGAAGAGGAGCCGTTCCAGCATTGGAGGAACCGGGACAGTGAAGGCCTCCTTCGGAGGAGAGTCGTACTGTAGGGCCTCGAGCTCCGCGGCTCGAGGCTCTTCCTCGGGGCCCACCGGAATAGCCAAGGCAGTGGCCATATCCCGGACAAACTCCGAGAACCTAGTGTCCTCCGGAGGGGATCTACTCCGGGGCTCAGACTGCGGTGAGTCCGACGGGACACACCGAGTCTTAAAGGTATCGGGGGACTCCTCATCCTCCGTCTCCCAGGCGGACTCGTCCGATGAGGAGTCAGGGTCCGATCCCACGAGGCCCTGGAGCACCCGCCCCGACACCGGAGGCACCGGCGTCGACGCCCTCGGTCCCGAGCGGGAGGTCGAGGGAGACCGCGACCGAGGTCGACTTCGAGCCACGAGGGACTCGAGTATCGGCTCGGTCTCCGGGGTCGACTTCGAAGTCAATGTCCCGGTGGTCAGGGCAGATGCGCCAGACAGGCTGGCCATCAGTGCCCGCTGCTGCTCCATGAAGGCAGACAATCTGCTCTTCAAGGCTGTCATCCTGAGACTCAGCTCGGGAGACGCAGCAGCCGCCGACTCGGGCCCCGGCGGCGGCTCTCTGGGAGGAGAGTCCACGAGGACTACGGGGCTTACGTGTCCAGCAGACTCCGGCTCCACGCGAGGAACTTTGGCAGGCTTCTCTTGGTCAACGGGCCCGGGGCGATGGTCAGGGGTCTTAGACCTGGCCCTCGAGGGGCCAGGGACCTCCTCCTCCGACACCCTCGTGAGCCGCTTCTTCCTCTTGTGTTCCCGGTCAGGGACCCCCTGTCCAAGGAGCTTCGACGGCGCTTGGGATTGGAATCCCGAGATGTCGAGGCCTCAGACGAGGGCTGGGCCCGGCCGGAGGCTGAGTCCGAGAAAAGCCTTTCTTTTTGCTGCTGGCGACTTCGGAGTGCCTTGGAAGACATCTTCCCACATGGCCCACACGACTTAGGGTCGTGATCAGGGCCGAGGCACCGAAGGCAGCAGTCGTGTGTGTCGGTGAGAGACATTAATTTCTTACACCGCTCATACTTCTTAAAACCACTGGAAGCCATCGGGGAAAAAAGAGTCCCCGCGAGGTCAAAGGACCAGCCTTCCAGGGAAAAATGAAAAAAGGGCGCGAACGCCAGCCATGAAGGGCAAAAACCGAAAAAGAAGAATCGGGCTCGATACCGGCATACCGAACCCGGCGGGAGGGGAACCGGCGTCGAACCGGTGAGAAAAAATAGCGAATATCGCAGAAAAAATCAGCTTTTATCCGGGAGGACAGGACACACGTCCGGTGGGCTTCTCGGAAAAAAAGAGACTGAGGTAAGATGGCACCTTTAGGCGGGAAGGGAACCGCGCATGCGTGCTTGCATTCCCAAAGGCTTTCATGGAAAGCTGGGGAAATGCTCCGCTGGGGCTTCATCGGCGCCAATGACACCCATATGTGAGGACTGACTTCCTGCTTGGTCCTGGAGAAACTGTGTTAGCCACCGCGGTTGAATATTCCCCCATAGCATGTAGGGAATTCCTCCATTCAAACTGCCTCTCCTGTTCTCATCTCTTCCCAAACCCAAAGTATCCCCACCCCCAAAAAATGCCCCCTCAATTGTTCCATGACCCCACACACTGCCCCACCCACAAAAATATTCCCTCTCAATTGCCCTACCAACTCATCAATGCCTCGTCCCTGAAAACATTTCCTCACATAACTGTCTCACTACCCTGCAAGTTGTCCCACCCCCAAAAACTACACCCCCACAATGACCACAAACTACCCCATACAACAAGACAACCTCTCACAACTGCCTCACTACCCTACAAAGTGCCCCACCCTGCAAACTACCTTCCAGCGACTACTCCACCACCCCACAAATTACTCTTTCCACTTAAAACACTCACTAGTAACTGTCCTGCTGTTGTTGTTAAGTGCCGTCGAGTCTAAGTCGACTCATGGCGACCCTCTGGATAGCTATCCTAAATTGTGTTCGGTCTTCAGTCAGGCGGCTCATTGTTGACAGACTGGTACCCGTAGCTGCTGTTATTGTATCGAGCCATCTCATTGCTGGCCTTCCTCTTTTGCGTTGACCTTCTATCTTGCCAAGCATGATGTCTTTCTCTAATGATCTCTCTCTTCGCATGATGTGTCCAAAGTATGAAAGTCGAAGTCTTGTCATCTGAGCTTCTAAAGAAAGCTTAGGTTTGATCTCCTCTAGTACCGACTGGTTTGTTTTTCGGGCAGTCCATGGTATACACAGTATTCGCCGCCAGCACCATAATTCAAAGGCATCAATTTTCTTCCTGTCTGTCTTTTTCACTGTCCAGCTTTCACATCCATATGATGTTATTGAAAATACCATGGCTTGAACAAGTCGAATATTTGTATGGAGAGAGACATCTCTGCTCTTGAGAATCTTATCTAGGTCTTTCATAGCCATTCTGCCAAGAGCAATGCGTCGTTTGATTTCTTGACTGCTTGTTGCTTCTTTATTGATAGTTAATCCAAGTAGGTTAAAGTTGTTCACAATTTCAATTTCTTCTCCTTCAACGATGAACCTGTTGATTATGCCAGTTGTCATGATCTTAGTCTTCTTTACATTAAGGTGCAGGCCCATTTTGAGACTATGTTCTTTGATTGTGAGAAGCAAATGTTTCAGATCATCTTCACTTTCAGCCACTAATGTAGTATCATCAGCATAGCGAAGGTTGTTGATGAGTCTTCCACCAATCTTCACACCTCTGTTGTCTTCATACAATCCTGCTTCTCTGATGATTTGTTCTGCATATAAATTAAACAGGTAGAGGGAAAGTATGCAGCCTTGTCTTACACCTTTGCTTATTTTAAACCATTCTGTTTCTCCTTGTTCCGTTCGAACTGTTGCTTCTTGATCAATGTACAGATTGCGCAAGAGAACGATCAGGTGTTCTGGTATACCCATGCTTCTTAATGTGGCCCAGAGTTTCTCATGGTTTACACAGTCAAAAGCCCTCCACCCTGTAAACTGCCCCACCTCCAAAAACTTCCACTGTGTAACTGTCCCACCATCTAGCCAAGCATTCCTTGCCCAAGCCCACCACCATTCAAACTATCCCGCCTTCCAAAAAAAAAATCCCTCACAACAGTCCCACTGAACCTCCCACACAACTGCCCCACCCCCAAAAACTTCTCACAACTGCCTACCACCCTGCAAACAGCATAGTTACTCACTTCTAACAGTTGATCTCCGGGAACAGCAGGAATTTAGTCTTCACATAGGGTGACATCGGGTACTGACAGAGTCCGGGTGGGAAGCTCCCCAGCTACCAATAGGAAAGCCTTTGGGAGCACTTTGGCTGCACCTGTGCTGCTGGCTTCCCGCTTTCCCAACTCCCTCTCCTCAGTTGTGTTTGTAGCTGAAGAAAAGGTGTGGAAAAACCCCCAAAAACTAAAAAATAACCCTACAGCTCCAAGGGGAGGAGTGCGGGTTGTGAAGACTAAATTCTTGCTGTTCCCGGAGATCACTGATACCGGTGAGTAACTATGCTATCTCCAGGAACAAGCAGAATATAGTCTTCACATATGGGACTCCTTTGCTCCCAGATCTCTGAAGAGTTGGACTGGGTCAGAAAGTCAGACAAGGTCATTTGAACCTAGACTTCCCTGCCGAGATATGGCAAGAAGTGCGCAGGGGGTAGTAGGAATCAGTCCTCACAAATGGGTGATGTCAGCACCGACGGAGGCCTCGTGGAAGCATTCCCCAGCTTTCAAAGAAAGCCTTTGGGAGATGCTACCATGCATGCATGGTCCCCTTCCCACCCAAGGGTGCCATCTTCCTCAGTCAGATGACATAGCTAAAAGGCGGCAAAAATAAAAGATGGTAAAGAAGCAACTCCAAGGGGAGGAGGGAGGGGTGTGAGGACTGATTTCTGCTGTCCCAGAACACCTGTTACAGGTGTGTAACTATGCTTTTATTTATTTATTTACATTCTCTTATATACCATGCTATTCTGCATCAGTGCAGTTTACATTGAACAAACTGAAATTACATTGAACAGGGCATTATAACTTGGAGATAACTATTTTACAGGGAACATGGGCTATGGAGGGTTAAGTGGCTTGCCCAAGACCACAAGGAGCACCTGTGGGACTAGAAACCCCAGTCCTTCTGGCCCAAGGTTGCTGTCCTCTAGTGGGATTTGAACCCCTGACCTTCTGGCCTGAAGTACCTTGCCCCAACCACTAGGCCACTCCTCCACTCCCACTTTCTCTGGGAACAAGCAGGAAGTCAGTCCTCACATATGGGACTCCCCAGCTACAGGCTACCAAAAGCCCATAGCAAAAAAACACAGTCTCCCTCAATGGGAGCCACGAGCAGAAGCAATTGAGTCCATAGCTACAGACTACAGTAGGACCCCTGTGTCCGGTGAAAACCAGCACTCCGGTAGCCTAAACACAGAAGGGCTCTGCGGAAAAAAGAAGACTGAGCAAGATGGCACCCTTGGGCAGGAAGGAGATCACGCATGCGTGGTAGCATCTCCCAAAGGCTTTCTTTGAAAGTTGGGGGGTTGCTTCCTCGAGGGCTCCATCGGTGCCGATGTCACCCATATGTGAAGTAAGTGAAAAGTCTTTTAAGTGTTTTTAATGGTAGTAGTTTGGTATGGGGATGCTATAAAGTTGTTGCTTGTGTTTGTATTATAGAACACGGAATCGGTGGTTTAGATCAGATCTCCTGAAGAAACTGCGGCAGTGAAACGCCTCAGTGGTGCCCGGGAAGAGCGTTGAGATCGAAACTTTTTATTGAATGGGGTTCCTGAAGAGTGCTAAGTGTTTTCATTTATTTGAAGACTTCTTTGAAGATAGTGAAACTTTGTTTTGATATTCAGCACCTAGCAACTCCAGTTAAGAGCAAGAATATTTGGATTCTCGTGTAGGATATGAGTCAATGATATGGTGTAAAAAGGTCATTGATGCTAATAGGCATAGTAAGAAAAGACTTTTGTCTAAGCAACGTGCCGTTGAAAGTCTGAGACCTATCTGTCATTGACTATATACCTTGAATGGTTTGTTTAAATAACTATTAGCTCCATGATTTCTATGAACTTGATATAATTGAACGTATTTGCATTATTTTTGATTATTAACGTTCACGAAGTGACCCTTTTTTCACCTATATGTGAGGACTGACTTCCTGCTTATTCCCGGAGAATCCAGATGCGCTCCCCAACCCTGCTTGGAGGCATCCATCGTCAGTGTATGCTGAGGTAATGGTGTCCAAAATGTGACCCTACCAGAAGATTATTGGGGTATACCACCACAGGAGAGATAGTGTAGTTACTCACCTGTAACAGGTGTTCTCCGGGAACAGCAGTCCTCACATATGGGTGACATCGACGCCGATGGAGCCCGCGTGGAGCAAATCCCCAGCTTTCAAAGAAAGCCTTTGGGAATTGCTACCACACATGTGTGGTCCCCTTCCCGACCAATGGTGCCATCTTGCTCAGTCAAATGACATAGCTAAAAAGACGGCAAAAACAAATGAAAATAATTGGACTGCAACTCCAAGGGGAGGAGGGAGGGTTGTGAGGACTGATTTCTGCTGTCTCCGGAGAACACCTGTTACAGGTGAGTAACTACACTTTCTCCGGGAACAAGCAGAAAGTCAGTCCTCACATATGGGACTCCCCAGCTACAGACTACCCTGAACCTATAGCCAAAAAAGGCTCCCTCATCGAGAGCCGCAAGCAGCCACAATGAAAACCCTAACCAGGGAAGTAGCACTCCGGTAGCCTGAACACAGAAGGGTCAGAGGGTAGGAGTTGCCTAGACCCTGAAAGGATTACAGAGTACAGCCTGGCCGAAGACACTGTCCTGTCAGAACTCCCTATCCAGGCAGTAATGAGCTACGAAGGTATGAACCGAAGACCAGGTGGCGGTCCAGCAGATGTCTGCCAGAGGAACAGAGCACAGGTGAGCCGCTGATGCTGCCATGGCCCTGACCCTATCAGCCATAACAGGCCTTCCAATAGAAGCCTTGCTTCCTCATAAGCCTGAGTGATACAGTCCGCCATCCAGGTGGACAGCGTACGCTTGGCCACCGCCTCCCCCAGCTTACTGTGGTCATAGGAAACAAAAAGCTGAGAGGCTTTCCGGTGACCTTGAGTACGCTGAATGTAGAAGAACAAAGCCCTCTTACAGTCCAGGGTATGGAGGACCGCCTCTGCCCGACTGGCATGCAGCCTGGAGAAGAAGGTAGGAAGAACCACCTCCTGATTGAGGTAGAACAAGGAGACCACTTTCGGATGGAACTTGGGGTGCGTGTGAAGCACCACCCTATTCTTGTAGAGCCTGGTATAAGGCCTCTCCGCCTCGAGGACCTAGAGCTCACTCACCCTCCGGGCAGAAGTGAGCGTAACCAAGAAAACCACCTTCCAAGAGAGATAACGGAGGTGGCACGTGGCCAACGGCTCGAAAGGCGGCTGGGTGAGCTGCCCCAACACTGCATTAAGATCCCATTCAGTCGCTGGGGGGGGGGGCGGACTGGGGGCTTCGATAGGAGTAGACCCTTTAGAAACCTGGACACCACTGGGTGAACTGAGAGGGGCTTCCCAGCCACGGGATAGTGGTTCGCCGCTAGGTCACTAAGATGTACTCTGGCGGAGTTGGATTTAAGCCCTGTCTTGGAGAGGTGGAGAAGGTATTGCAATACCACAACCACCGGACAAGAGAAGGGGTCTACCCCTTGCCCAGTGCACCAAAGCACAAATCTGCACCACTTAAAGGCATACGCCCATCTGGTAGACGGTCTGCGCGAAGCCAGTAAGACCTCCTCTACATCCTTCGGAAGGAGGAGAGGGGCGAGAGTCACCCTCTCAGCAGCCACGCCATCAGCAAAAGGGAGCTGAGGCTGGGATGCAAAAGAGAACCCACCTCCTGGGAAAGGAGCCGTGGAGACGATCTCAAGGGAATGGGGGTCTCCACCGCTAGCTGCAGGAGAAGCGGGAGCCACGGTTGCCTGGGCCACTGTGGGGCGATCAGGATGACTGAGGCTCTGTCGTGAAGGATTTTGAACAGAGTCTTGGTGATCAGAGGCGTCGGGGGGAAAAGCATACAGAAGACCCACCGACCATGAGAGTAAAAAAGCGTCGGCTGCCACCCTGGCTGGGTGTGGCTGCCTTGAGCAGAAACGGGGTAACTGGTGATTGTCCGGCTTGCAAACAGGTCCATCACCGGTTCCCCCAGGTCTAGAAAAGCTTGCTGGCTACCATCCGGTCCAGCTGCCACTCGTGTGGCTGGAGCATTCTGCTGCGTCTGTCGGCCAGCCAGTTGTCCTGGCCCGGAAGGTATACTGCCCTAAGGAGAACTCCCTGCCTGACTGCATAAGAGCACAGATCTAGGGCTTCCTGACAAAGGGTACGGGACCCCGTGCCCCCTGTTTGTTTACATAGAACATGGCAACTTGGTTGTCCATTTGCACCAGAACAGTTCTATGGCCCAGGCACTGCCTGAAAGCCTTCAGTGCGAGACGGATTGCACGCAACTCCAACAGGTTGATCTGTTGCGCACTCTCATCCGGGGACCAAATCCCCTGTGTGTGGTACCCTTGGCAAAGGGCTCCCCAGCCAAGCAGGGAGGCATATGTGGTGAGGACCCTCGAGTGGTGAGGGGCCTGGAAGGGCATCCCCGCCTCCAGGTGATGGGGCGAGAGCCACCAGGTCAGGGACTGTACCAGGCACCTGGTCACTCTGACCCTATCCTGGAGATGTCCAATGGCCTGGGACCACTGGTCTCTGAGGCACCACTACGCAGTTTGTACGTGGAGGCGGGCATCTGGAGTGACATGGACCGTGGAGGCCATGTGCCTGAAGAGGCGCAGCAGATGCCTTGCTGACACTGAGGAATGGTGTTGTATGTCCTCGGCTAGGGCCATAAGTCTGCTTGCCCTGTCTGCAGGCAGGAAGGCCTTCGACTGAAGGGTGTTGATCCTTGCCCCAATGAATTCCAGCTCTTGTGCCGGGCAAAGTAGTTGATAACAAAACCCAGGTGCTGCAGGACCTGGGTGGTGCGAGTTATGGCCTGCTGCACCTCTGGGGCTGAGTTGCCTCTGACGAGCCAGTTGTCGAGATAAGGGAAGACAAAGATCCCCTGAAGCCTGAGGAAGGCGGCGACCACTGCCAGGCACTTTGTGAATACCCTGGGGGCCAAGGCAAGGCCAAAGGGGAGCACTCTGTATTGGTAATCATTGCCCCCTATGGTGGATTAGGATGTGTGTGTAAGCATCCTTTAAGTCCAAGGAGCACAGCCTGTCTCCCTGGCAGAGGTAAGGCAGCAATATGCCAAGGGAGAGCATATTGAACTTCTCCCTCACCAGGAATTTGTTGAGGTTGCGCAGGTCGAGGATGGGTCTTAGGCCCCCCTGTCCTCTTTGGCATGAGGAAGTACCTGGAGTAGAACCCCTTGCCCTTGAGGTGTTGGGGCACCAGTTCCACTCCCTGATCCTCGAGAAGACCTGCCAACTCCTTCAGAAGAAGGTCCCGGTGAAGGGGAGACCTGATAGGTTCTCCTGGGAAGTAGTGTGGAGGCACTTGGGCTAGATGGAGGAGGTATCCCTCCCTGACCACTTGTAATACCCATGAATCGGTGGTGATGGTTCCCCACTGTGGGCATACAAAGCGAGCTGGCCTCCTGTGGGCTGCCCAGCTCCAGCTGGGAGAGGGGCCATGCTGCAGGAGTCAAAACCCCCCACCAGGCTGGGCCGGAGCCAGAGCCTGGGGTTTGGGGGCCTTCAGCTTACGCGGGCCATGCCCCTGTCCCTTGGCCTGCTGCCCCTGTTGGGGAGCTGGGGAGGCATGATAAGGGGGGTAATTTTGGTAAGCAGTGGACTTCCTAGGATAAAAGGGCTTTTTACCCGAGCCCTTCTTACGAGAAGCAGCAGAGGTCTTCTTAGAGAGCCGTGTCCTCGTCATGAACTCGGCCTCCAGCTCTGCGGCCTTGTCGGTCATGGGCTTTCTGAAGAGGTTCTCCCTTTCCAATGGGACATCGACCAACTTGTCCTGAACCCATTGCTCGAGGTCGGACGACTGCAGCCAAGCTTGGCAGCATGCGCCAATGCCCGCCGCGGCTACCCGTGACGCCGACTCAAACCTGTCATAGGCCGCCCGAGACATGAACTTGGAGCATTAATGGATGGCTTTGGAGAGGCCCTTGAAGCACTGCAAAGGCTCCTCAGAGACCAGCCGAGAACCCGGTGATTTCCTTCGTCAGGTCTTTCAGGTACATGCCCATGTACAGCTGGTATGCCTGGATCTGACAATTCAGCATTGCGCCCTGGAAACACTTCCTGCCGAGGGCATCCAAGGTGCGGGCCTCCCAACCAGGGGGCACCAAGGAGTGCGTCTTCTGACTCTTCAGTCGACGCATGGCTGACTCCACAACCATGGAGTTGTGTGGCAGTTGTGATTTTTGGAACCCAGGGCTCCGGCAGACTCAATACATCAAGTCGAGCCGCTTGCTGATTACTGGAGTCGTCACTGGCGTTTCCCACATGCAGAGCATAAGTCATTCCAGCATGGGAGGAATGGGCAGCATGAGGGCTTCTCGAGGGGGAGCCTTGTACTGGAGGATCTCAAGCTCGTTGGCTCGAGGATCCTCCTCGGACTCCGTTGGGAAAGCCAAGGCCTTGGACATATCCAGAACGAAGTCCAAAAAAAACATATCCTCTGGTGGGGACCTTCTCTGAGGTTCAGATACCGGGGAATCAGAGGGAACATCTTGATGATGCCGAGTGTCCGGGGACTTTTCGTCCTCGGTCTCCCAAGCGGGGGCCTCTGAGGAAGACTCGTGGGGCTCCTCGGGCATCGAAGGTCCCGGCGCCATCTGCCCCGACGCCTGCAGGCTTGGCAGTGACGACCTCGGTCCTGACGAGTGGGAGGCCGTGTGCGACCTTGGCCGAGGATCGACTCGAGCCCGGAAGGTCTCGAGGATCGGCTCCTCCTCTGAGGTCAACTTCGACATCGAGATCCTGGTGGTCAGGGCGGAGGAACCGGACGTACCGGACATCAGCACCCGCTGCTGTTCCATGAAGGCAGTAAAACTGCGCTCCAAGGCCGCCATCCTGGACACCAGTCCCAGAGGCTCCACAGCCTCCGCTTGGGCACCGACATGCTCGGGCCCGAAGCCGGTTCCCCCGGAGGGGCGTCCTTGACTCGGACAATGCCCAGGGCAGGCGCTCGGGGCTCCGCGACTGGCCCCGAGAAGAGCCAGGCTGCTCGGAACTGTCCAGAGACACTGCCTTCAAGGTCTCATCTGTTCCCTCGAGGGAGATCCCCTCTGCGAGGAACCCTGATGACACTCAGATTCGGAATGCTCCTCCTGAGTCGTTGAGGCCTCAGACAAGGTTCTGGCTCTCGAAGGCATGGGGGAGTCGGGAAAAATCTTATGCTGCTGCAGGCAGCTCCTCAAGGCCTTTGAGGACATCTTTTTACACAGACCACAGACCGCCGGGTGGTAGTCCAGGCTGAGGCACCGGAGGCAGCAGTCATGCATATTGGTGAGGGACATAATTTTCCCGCACCGATTGCACTTTTTGAACCCGCTGGTAGCCATCGGGGAAAAAGGACCCCAGCCAGGTCGAAGATCCTTCGGGCTGTCAGCAAGGGAAAAATAGGCGCGAAAACGCCCTAAGAAAGAAAAATCAAAACTAGAGGAACCAACCCAATACCGAGATACCGAGGCCAGAGGCGGGAAGGGTACCGGTGTCAAACCGGTGAAAGTTAAAAGACACAAAAAAAATCTACTTTTCCTGAGACACTACAGACTATGTCTGATGGGCTCCATGGAAAAAAGGAGACTAAGCAAAAAGGCACCCTTAGGCGGGAAGGGGACCACACATGCATGGTAGCAATTCCCAAAAGGCTTTCTTTGAAAGCTGGGGATTTGCTCTGTGTGGGCTCCATCGGCGTCGACGTCACCCATATGTGAGGACTGACTTCCTGCTTATTCCAGGAGAATCGGCCATAGGTGGTGTTATCTGGATGACATCCCGGAGACTTTCTGTGGACTGGGTCCACTGGGTTGAGAGAGTCCATTGAGAATGACGCATGTGAAGTCTCGAATAAGGGACTACATGTACTGTGGAGGCCATGTATCTCAGGAGGGATAGACAGCATTGAGCTGTAGCTGTCTATTGCTGACGCATGTGGATGGCTAGTTGCACCAACCTGTTCATGCGGTCCACAGGGAGAAAGGCCCTGGACTGTGTTGTGTCCAGAATGGTTTCTATGAATCCCAACCTTTGAGTTGGAGTGAGTTGGGACTTTGAGAAGTTTATCACAAAACCTGGGTACTGCAGAAGTGCAAGAGGTTTTTGTTGAGATGAGCAGAGTTCTCCAGGACAGTCTGACTTTATGAGCCAGTCATCTAAGTGAGGGAAGACAAAGACTTTGTTGCTCCAAAAATGAGCTGCTACAATGGCCATGCACTTTGTGAAGACCCTTGGTGCAGATGCCAGGACCCTCTGTTGGTAATGGGTACCCTGACAGGTGAAGTAAAGATACTATCTGTGATCTGGATATATCAAGATGTGAGTGTAGGCCTCTTTGAGGTTTAGGGAACAAAGCCAGTCTTGTTCCTGTAGGTAGGGAAGAAGGGTTCCCAAAGAGATCATTTTGAATTTCTCTTTGACAAGGAATTTGTTTAGCTCTCTGAGGTAGAGAATGGGCCTGTGGCCTCCTGACTTCTTTGGAATGAGGAAGTAGGAGAAGTAGAAGCCTTTGAACAGTTGGTTTGTTGGAATTGGTTTTACAGCTCCTTGGGAAAAGAGAATGTTTATCCCTTGTTTTAGTAGTGCATCTAGGGGAGGTTTGGAATGAAGCTCTCCCTTGAAGTGGTGAGGAAGAATCGGAAGTTTAGTTGGTAACCTTTCTGGATTATGTTAGAGTCCACTGCTCTGTGGTGATGAAATGCAAGTGCTGAGCAAAGTGAGAGAGTCTTCCTGGGGTGGTGGTGGGTATGTGAAGGAGAAGGCTGGCTGTACTCCTTATGAAGGAGTGAAAAACTAGGTGTAGCAGCAGTTGGCTGAGTGGCTGGTTGTGGCTTGATTAGCCTGGTTTAGGGCCCTGTTGTTTTTGAGGGGCTTGATAGGCTAATTGGGAGTATGAAGGATAAAATGTCCTCTTTTTAGAGTAGAAAGACTTCTTGTTAGGTGCTTTCTTTTTAGAAGGATGAGAAGTCTTTCTGGAGAGCCTCTAAAGTGTTGTGTCATCTGTTTCTAGCTCTCCTGCCTTCTCCCGCCAAATCTTCCCAAATAGGTTTTCACCAGTGCAGGGAATGTTACTCAGCTTGTCTTGGACCCATTGTTTCAAGTCATAGGCTTAGAGCCAAGCCAGATGCCTTGCACCTATGGCAATAGAAGAAGCCCTGCTTGATTTATTTATTTAACAAGTTTTATATACCGCTTTATCATTTTAATCAAAGCGGTTTACATTGAAACGTAAACTTGGATTACATTAAACAGGGACATTGATAACTTGGATTTTTCTAAGGCAATGGAGGGTTAAGTGACTTGTCCAAGGGCACAAGGAGTGCTACTGGGAATAGAACGCTGGTCTCTGGGTTCCCAAGCCAGTGTTCCTAACCATTAGGCTACTCCTCCACTCTTTTGATGACTCAAAGGCATCAAAAGCAGCTCTATTCACGAATTTAGAGACATTTTGGCTGTGAGCCAAGACAGCCTGGAACGCTGGACACTTCTCCTCTGGAAGAAAAATGGAGAAATCCTTCCCAGTCTTTATTAACCCTTTGAAGGCCTACTTTAAAATTTTAATCCACATTCTGCAGCCGGGTTAATTTTTGCATATTTCAGGAAAACTGTACCCATCTTATTCAATATGTTCTAATAGTGATTTTCCTTCTGCTATGGTCATGTATTATATACCATTTGATAGGAATATTTAGTCAGAATTTTGGATCCCAAGAGTTTTGGGCTCGGCCTGGAAAGGGTTAAGCTCCTTTAAGAACATTCCCATGTAAAGGATGTATGAATTTATCCTGCTGGATAGCATCGATGCTTGGACGGAGCGACGGGCAAAGGAATCAAGATTTCTCGATTCCCTGGCCAGGGGGATGGCTGCATGATTTTTACCACTTTTTATACGGCGCATTGCCAATTCCACTACCATAGAGTGGTATGGAAGTTGTAGCTTTTGGAAGCCGGGGCATTCAGGCACTCTATACATGGTGTCCAACCAATGACTTATGGGAGAAACTGTTAGAGGGGTCTCCCACATCTGGAGCATCAGATTATGTAGGATCCGGTGTACCGGGAGGACTGCAGCCTCTTTTGGGGCTGTGGGGTACTGGAAGATCGCCAGTTCCTCCACTCTTGGTTCTGGTTCCGATGCTGCTGGGATGGAAAGACCAGCCGCTATGTCTCAGATAAACTCCTGAAATACATATCTTCAGGAGGGGATTTACAGCAAGTACTAATTGGCAATGGCAAGGGCTCTGAGACGATGTTTTGGAGATCATCATAATCGAGGGATCGATGATCAGAATCGGAGATGTCTGGATCCAATGCCGGAGAGTATCGCTACTGCCGATGGCCACATGAGCGGCGGTGATGCTCCTCGATGTCCTCAGGGGCTAATCGCTGTGCATACCAGGGGTGTTCTGTGATCGATGTCGACACCGGGCCCTGTGCCGATACCTCCGTGCTCAGTGCTCGATGCATTGATGCCAAAGGCAAGACCGATATTGCCTATTGCACCGGAGTGAATGGAGTCATCGAGGTTGATGCTCCTGGTCCTTTCCAAAAACAGCATATGCTGATCCAGGGTGGTAGCCTGCATTTGGTCCAATGAAAGAACGGGGCTGGGCGCCACCATACCAGAGCAGGCAGTGGCAGCTCTCCGGAGGCTGAGGCCTCGGGTGCCTCCTGAATCCCCATCAAGGCTTTGGAGGACAGATCCTCTTGCTGGGGATGCCTGGACCAATGACCAGATTCAGAAGAAGTCCTGGACAATTGCCGGTGAGTTGAACGGGACCTTTCTCTGGATTCCCGAGACTTTCCCGAGGAGTTCTTGGACTTTTCTCTCAGTTCCTTCAGTTTCTCAGAGGAATCTCGGGTTTTTGACTTATCTTTTGGAAGCTTAGAAGGAGACGTGTTTTTTTGGTCTTCTTCTCTGAGTGCCTCGATTCCTTGGAGTGCTTCGTACCATGGGAGCAGGACAATGCTCTGGATGAAATAGAGGCCAATGACAATGAGTCTGAAGGGAAGAGTTCCCCAAACATTTTGGCCCGGTTCCCTAGGCCCCTCTTCATTATCTGCTTGCAGAGGGAGCAGTCTTGGGGAATATGGTCAAGACCAAGGCACTTCAGACACCAGTCGTGTTTGTTGGTAACCAAGATGGTGCTGGAGCACTTGGTGCATTTTTTGAAATCACTGGAGAGTTTCTCCATCTTAAGATGATGGGCAAGGCCCAAGGGGCACGGGGCCCTGAGGAAAAAATAAAGTTTCTCTTATTTTAGAAAAAGAAAAAAATAGGTAAAGGGATGAAGGGAGTAGTATCGAGTGATACGGCTGCGGTTAGGCAGAGCGATTAAGGAAACGTTATTAGAAGTTCTTTCCTGCAGTGACAGGATAGTGACCTGTTGGCTCCATGGAAAAAGGAGAGGGAGTTGGGAGAGCGGGAAAGCAGCAGCGCAGGTGCAGTGGAGTTCTCCGAAAGGCTTTCCTATTGGTAGCTGGGGAGCTTCCTGCGTGGGCTCCGTCGGTACCCGATGTCACCCATATGTGAAGACTATATTCCTGCTTGTTCCTGGAGATCAGGTATTCTTCAGGGACAGCAGAAATCAGTCCTCACATATGGGTGACGTCAGCACCAATGCAGCTCATGAGGAGCATTTCCCAAGCTTTCAAAGAAAGCCTTTGGGACATGCTACTATGCATGCATGGTCCCCTTCCCACCCAAGGGTGCCATCTTTCTCAGTCAGATGACATAGCTAGGATGGCAGTAAAAAACTAAAACAAGGTAGGGAGGCAACTCCCAGGGGAGGAGGGGGGTTTGTGAGGACTGATTCCTGCTGTCCCTGGAGAACATCTGTTACAGATGAGTAACTACGCTAGCTCCAGGAACAAGCAGAAAGGCAGTCCTCACATATGGGACACCCTAGCTCCAGGCTGCCGAGGACCAAACCAAGACAGCACCAACGGCGACCAATCGGGTAGCCATGAGTTGCAGAAGGTGAGCCCCCACTGAGAGACTCTGCAAAACCCTAGCATCAAGCGACACTATCACTCTGGTAGCCTGCCCACAGAAAGGTTGGAAGGAAGGAGTTTCCTATACCCCAAGAATATTACAGAGTACTGGCTGGCCAAAGGCACTGTCCCTGCAGGACTCACTCTCCAGGCAGTAGTGAGCTGCGATTGTATGAACTGAAGACCATATGGCGGCCTTGCAGATCTCTGACACTGGCACTGAGCAGAGGTTGGCCACAGACGTGGCCATTGCCCTCACGTGATGCGCTGTGATTGGGTGCTCAAGGGAGAGGCCAGCTTGCTCTAAGCAAGGGCAATACAGTCTGCCACCCAAGTGGACAGAGTTCACTGAGTCACTGGGAGCCCCAGTCTGCTGGGGTCATAAGACACGATAAGCTGAGGAGCTTTGTGATGGGCCTGGGTCCGCTGTAAGTAGAAGGACAGGGCCCATTTTCAATCCAGTGTATGAAGAACTAGTTCCTCCCTGCCAGCATGAGACAGCGGAAAGAAGGTGGGGAGGACCACCTCTTGGTTGAAGTGGAAAGGGGACACCACCTTCGGGAGGAATTTGGGATGTGTGTGGAGCACTACCCTGTTCTTGTAGAACCTTGTATATGGTGGATCTGCCACCAGGGCCTGGAGTTCACTCACTCTTAAAGCAGACATAAGGGCCACCAGAAAGGACACTTTCCAAGACAGGTACCGCAGGTGGCAAGTGGCCGGGGGCTCGAACGGTGGTTTGGTGAGCTGGGAGAGCACCATGTTGAGGTCCCACTCTAACACTGAAGGGCGGAGAGAGGGCTTGGAAAACAGGAAAAGAACCTCCGACGCCTGGTCAGCATGAGGTCTTGGGAAGAAGGTTGGCAAGACTATCTCCTGGTTGAGATGGAAATCCGTGACAACTTTAGGCAGGAATTTGGGGTGGGTACAGAGGACCACCCTATTCCTATAGAACCTGGTGTAGGGAGCATCAGCCATGAGAGCCTGGAGCTCACTGACTCGGCGGGCCGAGGTCAACGCCACCAGGAATGCCACCTTCCAGAACAGATGCCGAAGCGAGCATGTCGCCATCGGCTCAAAGGGTGGATGTGTCAGCTGCATGAGCACCACATTTAGATCCCATTCTGCTGGGGAAAGCCAGATGAGTGGCTTAGATAGCAAAAGACCGCGCATAAAGTGGGAGACCAACGGCACTCAAGTGTACCCTGACGGAGTTCGACTTCAGACCTACCCTCAAGAGATGGAGGAGGTACTGAAGGACCCAGTAAATGGGCACCAGGCCGAGAAGCGCCGCCACTTGAAGGCGTAGGCTCGTCTAGTGGAGTCCTTCCTCGACGCTAGGAGGACCTCCTCGACTTCCTCCGGGAGAGCCAGCAAAGCTAGGGAGACCCGTTCAGCTGACAGGCTGTGAGGGATAAGGAGGCTAGGTTCAGGTGCTGCACCCGTCTCCCCTCCTGTGTTAGCAGCCCCCGGGGCAGAGCCCAGGGGAACAGGAGGCTCTGTCAACAGACGGAGCAGAAGCAGGAACCAGGACTGCCGAGGCCACGAGGGGGCTATGAGGATCATCGATGCCCAGTCCCGCTGAGCCTTGAGGAGGGTCCTCACAATGAGAGGAATGGGAGGGAATGTATAGAGCAGGCTGGAGGACCAGCTCAGAAGAAACGCATCAGGACTCTCCCTGCTCGGGTTCGTTACCGGCCCGCAAAAGCGGGGGAGCTGCATGTTTTGGGGACTGACGAAGAGGTCGATCGCCGGTGTCCCCCATCAAAGAAACAGTCAGCCCATCATTCCTGGATCCAGCCGCCACTCATGAGGGCAAAGGATCCTGCTGAGCCTGTCCGCTAGAACATTCTCCTGGCCCAGGAGGTAGGCCGTCCTGAGGGACATCATCCAACGGACAGCGAAGGAGTAGAGGCGGACTACTTCCTGGCAGAGGGAGCGCGATCCAGTACCCCCCTTCTTGTTGACGTAGAACATCGTCATGCGGTTGTCGGTCTGCACAAGTACCTACCATCCCACGAGGTGGTCCTCAAAGGCCCTCAGGGCCCACTGAATTGCCCAGAGTTCGAGCAAGTTTATCTGCTGCTGAGACTCCTCGAGCAACCACTGCCCCTGCGTGCACAACGACCCGCAGTGGGCTCCCCACCCTAGCAGGGAAGCATCTGTTGTCAGCACCACGTCGTGCTGAGGGACCTGAAAGAGCAACCCCCAGAGGAGGTTTCAGGGGTTTTTCCACCAGCCCGGGGACAAACAAAGGTCGAGAAGGACCCTGACAGGGTCCCTGAGGTGACTAATGGACAGGCTCCACTGGGCGCTGAGGCACCACTGAGCTGTCCGCATGTGCAGGCGGGCATGGGGAACCACATGGCCATGTGGCCCAGGAAGTATAGCATAGTTTGAGCTGTGACTCGAGGGTGCTCTGGACCCGAGCCGCCATGGCTCGGAGGCGGTCAGTATGATCCGGAGGCAAGAATGAGGTCGCCCGCTGAGTATCATGGCTTGCCCCGATGAACTCTAAGACCTGCACCGGCTCGAGGTGGGACTTTGGGTAGTTGACCAAGAACCCCAGGCCTTCCAACAGAAGGATGGTGCGCGACGATGCCAGCCGGGCTTCCCAGACCGAGGATCCCGTAACGAGCCAGTTGTTAAGGTTAGGAAAGACCGGTACACCCTGATGCCTAAGATAGTTGGTGACCGTGGAGAGGCATTTCATGAAGACCCGTGGGGCGGACGCGAGATCAAAGGGGAGCACCCTGTACTGGAAGTGCTCTCCCCGCATCCTGAAGTGCAGGTACTGCCTGTGCTAGGGGTGGATTAAAATGTGGGCATAAGCGTCTTTTAGATCCAAGGAGCATAGTCAGTCGCTCTGCTGGAGGAAGGGCAGCAGGACGCCAAGTAATAGCATCTTGAACTTCTCCCGTACCAAGAATTTGTTTAGCTTTCGGAGGTCAAGGATGAGCTGCAGACCCCTGTCTTCTTCGTGACGAGGAAGTACAGGGAATAGAAGCCCCGACATCGAAGGTGCAGAGGGACTTTCTCGACCGCCCAGTGGGCGAGGAGAGAAACTAGTTCCTGCTGTAGGAAAACCTGGTGTGCAGGGAGTCGAGGAGGCTCTGCCGGGGAGAAGGGAGGGGGAAGCCTGTTGAAGAGATGGCGATAGCCGTCTCGGACGACCTAGAGGACCCAGGTGTCCGAGGTGATGGAAGCCCACAGAGGGGTGAAAGAAGACAGATGTCCTCCCACTGGCTGCTGAGTCACTGGAGGGCGAGAGGCTATGCCAATGGCATCAAAACCTCTGTGCGGGTTGTGGTTGGGCCGGGGCTTGGTCTTTGGGCTCTTTCAGCTTGGGATGCCCTGGCCCGACTTACCCTGCGCCTGAGTGGTCTGCATGGGGGTGGTCGGGTACGATGGGTAGCCACGGTACTGAAGGCCCTTCCTCAGAAAGAAAGGCTTTTTGGCCTGTTGCTTTTTCCGGGGAGGGTGGAGGTCTTGCGCGAGAGACGGGTTCTGGTGACGAACTCCATCTCTACCTCCGCGGCTTTATCTTCCATTGGCTTGCCGAAGAGCTGCTCGCCAAGGCAGGGGACGTCCAGGAGCTTTTCCTGTACCCACTACTCTAAATCTGATGATTGGAACCATGTCTGGCAGCGAGCCCCAATGCCTGTGGCTGCCACCCGAGCCGATGACTGAAATCCATCGTAGGTGGCTCGGGAGAGGTATTTTGAGCAGTCTGCGACAGATTTTAACAGAACCTAGCGAGAGGCTCGCCCTCGAGGCCGCGGAGAAACCTCCGAGCTCCTTGGCCAAGTTGCGCAAGAACATGCCCATGTATAGTTGGTAGGCTTGAATGCTACAAGACAGCATGGAGCCTTGGTAAGCCTTGCGGCCCAGAGTGTCAAGGGCTCTTGACTCCCAGCCCAGGGGGACCGACAAGTGCAATTTTGGGCTTTTCTGTTTCCTCACAACCAACTCCACCACCATGGAGGTGTGGGGGAGTTGGGTCTTTCGGAACCCAGGGCCACGTTATACCTTGTACATAGTGTTGAGGTGCTTACTCACGATGGGGACCGAGGTGGGTGCCTCCCACATGTGGAGCAGCAGCCGGGACAGGATGGGAAGGACTGGAACAGTGAGAGACTCCCTAGGCGGGGACTCGTACTGAGTGGCCAGGTAAAGAGCCTGTGCCATATCCCAGATGAACGGGTCCAACAAGGGGCACGACACCATGTACCAGAACAGTCCAACAAAATGACGTGGATGGCAAAGGAGGACGTATAATACCTTTATTAACCAACATCAGCCAAAGGCCCAACACAGGCCGTGTTTCGGATTACCCTTCTTCAGGGGCTAAATGGCTAAAACAACACATAAAAATAGAACAAAGATAATTAATTAAAAACAATTAAAACTTAATGCAAATTGGCATAACCGGTGGACACAATGAATGTATAAATAATAAAATATATATTTTTTACGGTAAACTTATATATAAAAAATGAGAACAAATAAGTACGGCTAACATGAAAAAACAGGAGTAAAACAGAACCTAAATGTCACATCAAAACACAGTTAAAGTGAATAAAACATGTTGTTTATAATGTATAAATTTTTTTTTATAATATATAAAAAAATATAAAAAATAAATTAATAGATAATAATAAATTAATACAACATTAAAATCAATAAGTAAGTGAATGCATGCGAAGGAACATATAAATAACACATACCTGAGTGAAAAGTGTGTAACTTGATCAATAAAGAACTAAAGCAATTTATATCTTCACGGATATGCTGAACAAAAACAAACATTATAATGATGAACCTGCCTTAAATAAACAACAACTTGATATCAACATAACAAATGGCCATCTATAATAAACTTGGAACTCAATAAAAAAATTTTTTGTATATGAATATTAATAATGAAACAATTTTATGCCTTCATAGATGTACTGAACAGACTTTACTCAAGCAAAGAACATAAAAAATGGCGGTCTATAATAGACTTGAAACTCAATAAAAATTTTTATGTTTACATATAAATGTTTATAAATAAATAAATGAATTATTAAAATAATAAATAAACATAAAATGTGTAACAATAAAGAAGTAATGACATGTGACTAAAAATAAATTAAGTTTTAAAATAAATTTTAAATTAAATTAAATTATTAAAATAAATTTTTAGAGAGATGAAGAAAACTTGTGTCGACATTTTGGTAAATAAAACTGTTACCTGATTTGGAATAATCTTCCTATCGGGGACCGACAAGTGCAATTTCGGGCTCTTCTGTTTCCTCACAGCCAACTCCACCACCATGGAGGTGTGGGGGAGTTGGGTCTTTCGGAACCCAGGGCCACGTTATACCTTGTACATAGTGTCGAGGTGCTTACTCACGATGGGGACCGAGGCGGGTGCCTCCCACATGTGGAGCAGCAGCCGGGACAGGATGGGAAGGACTGGAACAGTGAGAGACTCCCTAGGCGGGGACTCGTACTGAGTGGCCAGGTTAAGAGCCCGTGCCATATCCCAGATGAACACCAGGAAGGAGGTGTCCTCAGGTGGCGAGCGCCACTGGAAAGCGGGTGGGGAGGGGTCCAACGGAAGGTCGTAGCGAGTATGGGTTTCCGGGGAGGTGTCCCCATCAGACTCCCAGTCTGAGAACTTGGTGGAGGAGTCCGAGCCGGACAGGTCGCCTTGTCCAGCGGCCGAGGCCCTGGAAGACCTCACCCCCAAAGAACGGGAAGTCTAGAGAGACCGACATCGAGGACCCTCATGAGGCCCATGGCTCTCGGAGGTTTCCGGTGTCCCACGTGAGGGACCCGCGGTCTCTGGGCGCAAGTCAGCAAAGCTGGCTATGAGCGCCTGCTGGGAAGTGATGAACACAGAAACGCTGCATTCCAGCGCCAGCATGTGGGACTCCCACATGGGCGTGGGGCCCTGTGATTCCTACTCCGGGGTCACCAGGTTGGGTGTTGAGAAGGAGAGGGGGTCCTCACTGGGATGGCCCTCAGGAGACCAGGCTCTTCCGCCGGAGGCCTCTGTATCTGTACAGAGTACCTTGCAGGGCTGCTCCTTGTCCGACTCTCGGGAACGCCGAAGAGGGCTAAGCGACTGAGCGCAGGAACGCTCGCCCTTGTCGGGAGCCCCCAACAGCGACTTTGAGGCCTTCTTCTTGCGCCACTCCACTTCAGGGGATCCCTGATCGGAGTGCTGCCGAGAGCGCGTGGTTGAGGTGGGGGACCCCAATGAGGAAGAGATGACTGAGGGTGCCACCGGGGATTCCGAGGCGGCCTTTCTGAAAATGTCTTCGGACTTCTGCTTACGACTGAGCAGGGCTTTAGAGGACATTTTCTTACAGAGCGAACAGAACTCCGAATCATGATCAGCTCCAAGACACCGCAGACAACAGTTCTGGGTGTCCGTAAGCAACATGTTCTTAGAGCATCTATCACATTTTTTGAATCTGGTGGCCATGTGGCAAAAATGGCCCCCGTGAGGTCGAAGACTCACGTGGCCAGTGGTTAGGCAAAGAAAATGGCGTGAAGCCCGTTGGCAAAAAAGGTCAAGAAAACCGTCCCCTAAGAGCTCTAAAAAGGCAGAGCAGGGGAAGGATGGGTAGAGGACCAATGCAACCGGAAAATAGAAGGCCTCCAAAAACTAAAGACTTTTTCCGAGGGATGGGGACATGCATCCGAAGGGCTCCGTGGAAAAAGGGAGACTGAGTAAGATGTCACCCTTGAGCAGGAAGAGGACCACGCATGCGTGGCAGCAATCCCAAAGGCTTTCTTTGAAAGCTGGGGAATTGCTCCATGCGGGTTCCGTCGGTGCCGACATCACCCATAAGTAAGGACTGACTTCCTGCTTGTTCCTGGGAAAATAGGATTTTCTCATTGAGGCCATCCTGGAGGCCAAAGGACATTGGCTACACCAGCTGGCAGGCTGTGCTCAGATAACATTAGCCTCTCAACATTGAAGCTGTGAGGGCCAAGGATTTGATGTTGGGATGTAACATCATTCTATTCTCCTGCGATATCAAATCCAGTGCATGGCCTAACCGAAGTAATTCCTGACTGGAGAGTTGTAGCAGGAGAGAACATCAAGGTTATCTGGGCCAGTAGGGAGCAATGAGAATCATCAAGCCTCTGTCTGTTTTGAACTTCAGGAGGGTCTTCGCAATGAGAGGAAATGGAGGGTACACATGCAGAAGACCCTCCCCCCAATGTAGGAGGAAAGCATCAGAGACTAGTCTGCTGTGCAACCTTACTCTGGAGCAGAACTGATCCACCTGGGTATTCTAAAGAGTCACAAAAAGATCTATCGAGGAGATGCTCCACTCCCGAAAGATGCGAGTTGCAACCTCCCTATCCAGTGTCCATTTGTATGGTTGGAGGACTTGACTCAGTCTGTCCGCCAGAGTGTTTCGCTCGCCTAGTAGGTATGTAGCTCTGATCCATCCCATGCGCAATGGAAAATTTCCACACTGTTTCCCAACACAGGAGATATGAACTTGTTCCTCCCTGATTGTTGATGTAGAACATTGCTACTTGATTATCGGTTTCAATCAGGACAATTTGATTGGCCAACCGATCTTTGATAGCCTTTAGAGCATTTGCTATGGCTCTTAATTTCAAGAAGTTGATCTGAATTAGACTTTCGCAGAAAGACCAATCTCTGTGAGTGTAAAACCAATCGAGATGAGTTCCTCAACCCAATTTGGATTCATCTGTCATCAATATTATTTATGGTGGAGCAATTTGGAAGGGGAGACCTTTGAGCAAATTGTGATGAATTGTCCACCATTGCAACAACTGAATGAGTGGATTGGTGACATACTGGCGATCCTTGAGATGTCCTGTGGCCTGGGTCCACTGAGTTCTCAAAGTTTACTGAGCCTGTCTCATTTGGACAGGTACCATAGAAGTCATATGACCTAATATAGTTAACATCCTGAGAGTTGTTATCTGCTGACTCAGTTTAGTCTATCACACTATTGCTGTCAATCTGTGAAGTCTATCGTGTGGGAGGAAAGTTCTCATTTGAGTTATGTCTAGCAGGGTTCCTATGAATTCCAATTGTTTGGAGATTGAAGGTGGGATTTCAGGTAATTTATGATGAATCCTAATAGTTCCAGCATCCGAATGATCAACCGTGTTGATTCTTGAACTCCTTCCTGAGTGGTACCCTTGATCAGCCAATCTTCCAAATAGGAGAAGACAAACACTCCCATTGTCTAAAAGTAAGCTGCTACTACCACAAGGCATTTCGTAAAGATGCAAGGTGCTGACATTAGGCCAAAAGGCAAAACTCAGTACTGGAAGCGGTGTCCCCCCAGAACAAATCTGAGATACTTTCTGTGAGTGGGATGTATCTGTAAGTGGGTATATGCATCCTTCAGATCTAGGGAGCATAGCCAATCTTCTTTTTGAAGATAAGGGCATATGGTGCCTCTCCAACAGGCAAGCTATGCTTCTCGAGGATTGGCTAGATGGTTGCCAATATCGATGCAAAAGATAATGAGGCAAAGACATGCTTCATGGCAAACAGCATTGTGATGTATTCCTCGAGAGCCTTCAGAAGGTAGTTCTTCATGGCTGCCATCTCCAAAGGCTGTGGGGCTTCAGCAACATCGGCCAATGTTCCCAGAATCTAAGAGTGAGAATTGGCGGTGTGGTCTCGGCATGCAGTAGGCCAGCGCTGTCCCTGTGATGCTTTGGAGGATGAGTTCTCCTCTCTTTGGGACAGCTTAGAGGGATGCTCTTGCAAACTCTTTGCTCTCAGTGCCATGCCTCAAGGGGCTTCGACGTCAATGCACCGGAGTCTCCACTCGATGCTCGGCGTGATCACCCTTTGGCATCAATGAAGATGAAGCTGAATCTTTTTTCATCTTTGGGTAGACATCAATTGATGGCTGGTGTTCCAGGAAACTACGGCTGCTCAGCTCCGAGTGGGCTTGAGATCTCCTCAATGTTGATGCACCGCCAGCATTCGATGCAGCCTTCAATGCCATTGAGACCAGTGCGGCCAATGCCGATGCATTGGACTTATGAGCGTCAAAAATTGATTTGCACTTTTTATCTCGACCTTTCAGTCTTCTTTTTTGTCATCAGTAAGCACAAATTTCAAGAAGAGGGCTGATGATTAGGTCCCAGGCACTGAAGACAGCAGTTATGAGTATCCATTGTGGAGATGGCCCTAGAGCAGCTGGAACACTTTTTAAACCCTCTGGCAAAGTTTTGGGACATACCGACCAGAAAAACAGCTACAGAGAAATCAAACGACTTGATTTTGAAAAAGTAAAAGAATTAACTTGCGGCTGGAACACTGACACCTAAGGGGGGCAGTGGTGCCACAGAAAAGAAAGGAAAGATTAAACGGTTGAAAATCTGACTAGGGAAATTAAAAGGGAATAAAAAGACATGATGTGCAGGCAGGTAGATGCCTGAAAAAACAGCCGAAAGGCAGGAAGAGCCCCCAAGAGGGATAGAAAATTACCAACATGAGCACAATGAAACGTGTCCATTGGGTTCTGCAGAAAAATGAATACTGGGGTAAAATGGCATAGTGGCGGCAGGCAGGAAGATGACACACATGCGCAGAGGAAGCTCCCAAAAGCTTTGGTTAGTAGTTGGTGAGTACTCCTGCGTGGGCTCCATCGAATGACATCACCCATACATGAGGACTTATTCTCTGCTTGTCCATGGAGAATATAAAATTCTATTATTTACGCACATTCTTGAAAAATTTATGCACAGGCATTTAAACCATCACTATGGCTGTTGCAAATATCGCACCTTAACTTAATCAATAGAAAAATCCACCTAACAATTTGGAGGAGGGAGTTGAGAACAACAAAGCACTAGAAACCTTCTCCAAGCATTCAAAGACATATATTTATCCAAATCTTAAAGGACCTCAAATAAATAGTTTTCCGGCAATATAGCCCAAAACGTTGCAGGCAATTGGGCGAGCACCAGCACAATATTATAACATCATTGGTCCATTAGACTGGAATTATACCAACAATGTACAAATCATCTTAGAAAAAGGGCCAAAAATGATCACCCAACAAACGGCAAATTACAGCACAGAGTATTTAAATCTTATCTTATAACGCAATATTGCGTTTCGATGATCACATTACTCATCTGCATCAGGGAATAATTACTGCATTCAAGCCTCTCTTGCCACAGTCCATTCAAACTTACTTCCACCTTAACTTAAGGCATGATTTCTGCAACTTAGGATACTTGTTTTTATAATATAAGCTTAAAATAGGCTCCTTAGAAAACATTTTTACTTGACACCTGTTATAATATTACCCTCATAATGAGGAAAGGAAAGTGTACATATGGTGCTGTAGAAAGAAAAGTCATTGCATAGATTAGAGCACAAATGGTGAAAACAAGCACACCAAGATCATAAAAATAATTATTTGGAAGCACACTTACAGAGCAGAGAATATTACTGGAGGGTGGAAAGAAGTAGTGTTATGCCAGAAAAATTCTCCTCCATGGGAATTTTTTCAGTGGTACAAAATCTTTTACATGTTCCTCAGGGAGACTTAGGGACATGTTTATTAAGGCTAATGTGCATTACTGAATATTAACATGCGCTGAATGCCACTGCATCCATAGAAATAAATGGGCTGAGGCCAGGGCCAACGTCATCCACTATGCAAACTAGGTGGTCACCTAGGGTGGCAGACTCTGATGGGCAGGCGTGGCGGGCCTTAAAGCGTCCGCACATATGTGCACAGTCACAGCCTGCCACTCCTGCCCCTCTAACAGGATGTTGCATCAGAGGGGGCAGGAGTGGCAAGCCGTGAGTGCACACATGGACTTTAAGGCCTGCTGTGGTGCCGCCGCTTCAAAGAAGTGACCACCGTGCTGTCCACCTCCTCCTGACAAAAGGGTAGATGCCGGGGACAGTGCAGTGTGATGTAGCACAGCAGCAGCATAATGGACTGGGCGACTTGAGGGGGGTGCCGGCACAGACCCCTTGGGCTGGCCCTGGCTGCGCCAGCACTTAGCTCGCATTAATGCTCATTAATGCATGCTAACCTTTAATAAACATGCCCTTTAATGAAGGACTTATCACCATAAATTTTTGCAGAGTTCCTTGTTAGTAAAATTCATAGGATTCCTATTCCTCTACCCATACAGAGATGACTGTAGTAGTAAATGAGACAATGGAACTGATTAGTCAAGAAAGAGCACTTTTGAGCAGATAAATACTAATTTAATTTTTAAAATTCAACAGATGCCCTCTTCATAATGTGTTCTTGACATCTGTTCAACATTACTAAAACTCATGTATAATGTACTCTGTCATTTCCACTGGAATTTAGTGAATCTCTTAGTGAAAATATAGTTTATCTTGCCTTGTCACATATGGGTATTTAACTACTGCTGAAAAAACCTTTAATGGACCCCTTAGATGAGTCATGTTGGACCTGTTTCAAATTTGTCATATCTGAGTAAGTTAATGTAACCAATTGTCCATATCCTAATGCTATGGTTTTTGGATGATCATGTTATTTTTAGTCCTTACAAGTCTGATTTTCTTCCGAGAATAGTCCAAAAACATTACTTTTGTCAGTTCTTGACCCAGTACTGTAAGCATAAGGCAAATATGATACAGTTATTCATTCAATCCTCCTTAAGAGGTTAAGGTGACATTTTACTTACTAGATATTGTCCTTTCCTTGAGTCCTGCCAGACCAGTTTAGACAAGTGGGTTGTGTTCCTCTACCAGCACGTTGGTGGAGACAAAGAACCAATGAAAAGCCCAGGTTTCAGTGACATCACTTCCATGCCTCTATATGCCTCACTCACCAGAGGTCTCTTCAGTATCCATCCAAAAGCATATGGGAGAACATGACAGGTCTCACACAACCTCAATGTGGGCAACAATGAGCAATCAAACAGTAGAGAAAGCATAGTTACTCACCTGTAACAGGTGATCTCCGGGAACAGCAGGAATTTAGTCTTCACATATGGGTATCGTCGGTACCGACGGAGCCTGCGCGGGAACGCTCCCCAGTGTCCAATTAGAAAGCTTTTGGGAGCATCCCACAGCGCCTGCGTGCTGCCTTCCCGCCTTTCCCAACTGTCTCTCTCCAGTTGAGTTTAAAGCTGAGACAAAGAGAGAGAGAGAGGGAGAGATAAAAAGAGAGATAGAGAGATACAACTCCTAGGGGAGGTGGGTGGGTTGTGAAGACTAAATTCCTGCTGTTCCCGGAGATCACCTGTTACAGGTGAGTAACTATGCTATCTCCAGGAACAAGCAGGAATGTAGTCTTCACATATGGGGACTCCCTAGCTACAGATGCCAGGGAGAAACTCCAAAAGTTGTGTACCCTTTTGAAAGGGCTCCACGTCCCTCCATGGATCTCTGGCATCCTACCAGTGATGGTGGGTAGGAGTTGATTAAGTATGGAACAGGTGTTGAAGAACAGCCTGACCAAATAAGGCATCCCGGCGGGCGTCCTTGTCCAAGCAGTAATGGGCTATGAAGGTATGAACCGAGGCCCAGGTAGCTGCTCGACAGATGTCGTCAATAGACACAGAGTGAAGATGAGCCATAGAGGCTGCCATGGCTCTCACATTGTGTACTGTGACATGGCCTTCAAGAGGAAGGTTCTTACTCTGATAGGCAAAAGATATACACTGTGCAATCCAGTTGGACAGTGTCCTTTTGGAGACTGGAAGTCCTAAATGACTAGGATCAAAAGCAACAAAGAGTTGAGAGGACTTTCTGTGTTGCTGCGTCCTTTGCAAGTAAAAGGCCAAAGCTCCTTTACAGTCCAAAGTATGAAGATTCCTTTCTGCATTAGAGGCATGAGGCCTTGGGAAAAAAACAGGAACGTAAACTGCTTGGTTTAAATGAAAAGGTGAAACCACCTTTGGCATAAAGTGAGGATGAGTCCTAAGGACTACCTTATCATGATGGAACCTTGTATAAGGAGGATCAGCCACCGATGCTTGCAATTCACTGATGCGACGTGCTGATGTGATTGCAATAAGAAAAATAACCTTCCAGTAAAGGAATTTCAAAGGTGTAGTAGCTAATGGTTCAAAAGGCGGCTTCATGAGCTGGCCAAGAACCAGATTTAAATCCCATGCCACCAGTGGTGGCTTAACAGGAGGCTTAGTTAGAAGAAGGCCTCTCATAAATCTCGCTATGATAGGATGAGAGGAAATAGGTTGCCCATTTAAAGGCTTGAGAGAAGCTGCAATAGCGCTCAAATGAACTCTCACTGAATTGGTCTTAAGCCCTGCATTAGACAAATGAAGGAGATATTCCAGTAATGATTCCAGAGGTATTGCAAGAGGGTTAAGACCCTTCTGTGAACACCATATGGTAAACCTTTTCCACTTGAAAGCATACGAGCGTCTTGTGGATGGTTTCCTGGAAGCATAAAGGATATCCTTTACTTGCTGAGAAAGTTTAAGACCATGAAGTTCTAGGCCAGCGATGGCGAACCTATGGCACGCGTGCCAGCTGTGGCACGCGAAGGCCTTGCAGCTGGCACGCGGGAAGGTCCGTAATTAAGTAAAATTGAAAAAAAAAAAACCCTGTCTGCTGCCGCTGACGGGGCCGCCGCGGCAGAATCGAGCGTGCTGCGGGGCCCCCCTGTACCCGGCAGAGCCTGCCCTCCCCGTAGCAGCTCTCTCTTTGGAGCTGCAGTCAGACGCGCCGGCTTGCAGAGCGCGAAGGGAAGAGTTTCCCTTTCGCGACTCTGTTAAGCCCGCGGGGGCTGATGGGAACTTCCCATCAGCCCCCGCGGGCTTAACAGAGCAGCGAGGGAGAAACTCTTCCCTCGCGCTCTGCAAGCCGGCGCGTCTGACTGCAGCTCCACAGAGAGCGCTGCTACGGGGAGGGCGGCTCTGCCGGGTACAGGGGGGCCCCGCGGCACGCTCGATTCTGCCGCGGCGGCCCCGACAGCGGCAGCAGACAGGTTTTTTTTTTTTTTTTCAATTTTCCCTGGGGTGGGCTGGGCTGGGGGGGGGTTAGGAGTGGTGATGGGCTGGGCTGGGCGGGGGGGGTTAGGAGTGTTGATGGGCTGGGCTGGGCTGGGCTGGGGGGGTTAGGAGTGGTGATGGGCTGGAGGGGGGGTTAGGAGTGGTGATGGGCTGGGCTGGGCTGGGCTGGGGGGGGATATGAGTGGTGATGGGCTGGGCTGGGCTGGGGGGGGTTAGGAGGAGTGATGTGCTGGGCTGGGCTGGGGGGTGTTAGGAGTAGTGATGGGCTGGGCTGGGGGGGTTTAGGAGTGGTGATGGGCACTGGGCTGGGGGGGTTAGGAGTGGTGATGGACACTGGGCTGGCTGGGGGGGGTTAGGAGTGGTGATGGGCACTGGGCTGGCTGGGGGGTTAGGAGTGGTGATGGGCGCGGGGGGGGTTAGGAGTGGTGATGGGCGCTGGGGGGGGTTAGGAGTGGTGATGGGCGCTGGGGGGGCTTAAACTAAAAATTGGGTGATGGGGGATTAGGACTGGAAATGGGCTGGTGGGATTAGGACTGGAAGTGGGTTGATGGGGGGTTAGGACTGGTAATGGGCTATGGGAGGGCTTAAACTAAAAATTGAGTGATGGGGGATTAGGACTGGGAGTGGGCTGATGGGGAGGTTAGGACTGGTAATGGGCTATGGGGGGGCTTAAACTGAAAATTGGGTGATGGGGGATTAGGACTGGAAATGGGCTGGTGGGATTAGGACTGGGAGTGGGCTATGGGGGGCTAGGACTGGTAATGGGTTGGGGGGGTTGCTAGGACTGGAAATGGGCTGAGTGGAAGGGGGCTTGAACTGCAAATAGCTGTTGGGGATGGGGCTTGGAATGGAAATGGGCTGAGGGGAAGTGGGGGGCTTGAACTGCAAATAGCTGATGGGGACGGGGCTTGGAATGGAAATGGGCTGAGGGGAAGTGGGGGGCTTGAACTGCAAATAGCTAATGGGGAGGGGGACTTGGAATGGAAAAGGGCTGAGTGGAAGGGGGCTTGAACTGCAAATAACTGATGGGAAGGGGGGCTTGGAATGGGCTCTTAGGGGACGGAGCTAGGACAGGAACTGGGCTGATGGATGGGCTAGGATAGAACTGAGAATTGGGTGTTGGGGGGAGCTAAGATTGGAAATGGGCTGTGGTGGGGGCTTGGATTGAAATGGACTCATGGAGGGGCTAGAACTGGAAGTAGGCTCATGGGGGGCTTGGATTAGAAATGGGCTGAGTGGAGGGGAGCTAGGATTTAACATGGGCTGATGGTGGGGCTAGGAAAGGACTAGAAATGGGCTGATGGGAGTCTGGTATTGGAAATGAGCTGATGAAGGGACTCGGATAGGACTGGAAATGGATGGGGGAGCTAGGACTGGAAATGGACTGATGAGGGGACTAGAAGGGAGCGGATACTGGGTGGGGCTGGAACTAAAAGGGAGCTGATGTTGGGGGAGATTAGAAGGGGATGGGGCTGGGAGAATGAAATGGAGAGGGGAAAAATATTTTGTGTGGGAGGGAAGAAAAATGTACAATTGGCCGGGTATTGGGAGACTAAGTGGGGATTGAGGATGGAGGGGTAAAATTTGAGTGGATGAAATAGGAATGAGGAAAGAGCAAAAGGAGAAAGATTATTATGTTAAAGCAGATGTAGAGAGAGAATCAAATTGATTCTCTGACAATACAAAGATTCCAACCTTTACAAATGATGTTACATAGTTCAGGCAACTTTATAAAGAGTTTTTAGATACTAAAATCTTGTTGTTAAGGTTTAATTGACGTGCTGGCACTTTGAGGAAATTCTTTGGTTTTGTGCGGCAGTTTGGGCACTCGGGCTCAAAAAGGTTAGCCATCACTGCCCTAGACTCTGCATCGCCCTTCGACGATGATTGAGATGGCGTCTGTTCCTTCTGAGGACACTCCTCTTCAACAGAGAGCCTCCGTTCCAGAGCCCTGTGACCTCACAGCTCTGAAAGAGCCCAGTCAACACGCGAGGCTGAGTTCTCGGTGGTGCCCTTCGAGGGCATCGATTCTGGGGTCGACACCAATGTCTTGGAGCTTAACAATGCTTCCCGCTACTTTTCATGGTTCTTTAGCCACTTGCTTATCATCTGCAAGCAGAGAGCGCATGTAGAGGGCTCGTGGTTGGCCCAAGGTATTGAAGGCACCAGTTATGGCAGTCTATGATGAAAATGGTCCGTCCACATCTGGTACACTTCTTAAAGCCACTGGTTGGGCTGGACTTGTCGGAAGTCAGCTTCCACCAAGTCAAAAGACTCCAATGCCTCAACCAGGAGGGTGTGAGAAAAACCTGTACACCAGAAAAAGAAAATAGAGACCCAAAGTAAAATACAGCACTGAGGCAGCAACGATACTTAAAAGTACAGGAAGGTGAAAAAAAATGTGAATCAAGAGAAAAAAGGGTACCGAGTGGCAAAAACTACTGACAGAGCAAACAGTTTTGCTCCAGGATACAGACGAATGTCAGGAGGACTTCATGGGAAAAAAAGAAGATTGAGGTAAGATGGCTCCATTCAGGTGGGAAGGTGATCATGCACGCATGCTGGATCTCCCAAAGGCCTTCTGTGAAAGCTGGGGAGAGTTCCTGCGCAAGGTCTTGTCCAGTGATGTCACCCATATGTGAGGACTGACTTCCTGCTTGGTCTTTGAGAAAGTAGCATATCAGTAGTGGGTGATAGGGGGTGGAGCTAGGAGCAAAGCTGGGGGTATTCGGCTGTCCTTGTCTGGATTCCATGCTTCTTACTCCTAGGGATAAGCAGTGGTTTTCCCCAGGTCTGTCTCATTAACAGATATTTTCTCCAGGAACTGCTATAATTCAACTAGCATGCATCCAAAGTCCCAGGCTGGCCTTGACCATCACCTGAAGGACTGAGGACAGGCGGCCCCTCAAAGGAGCAGAGGAGTGGAGGAGTAGCCTAATTGTTAGAGCACTCACTTGAGAATCAAGAGACCAGCGTTCAATTCCCACCAGCACTCCTTGTGGCCTTGGGCAAGTCACTTAACCCTCTGTTGCCCCCAAAAAATCCAAGTTATCAATGTTTAAGTTACAATGTAAACTGCTTTGACTGAAGGATAAAGTGGTATAAAAGACATGTTAAATAAAATAAAGATCCCAAAATTGAACAGGAGCATGCAGCAGAAACACTGAGAAACACCCTAACCAACTGCATCTTGGGAGGGGCTGACAGCATCCATTGGGGGAAATTATAGGCTTCCAAGATCCCCTGCAGGCAATCTGAGCCCAAAAGACACTCCACCAGGACTGCTCCTACTACAGTGGAGGTCCAACAGGATTTCCTTTCTCTATAGGGCAGTTCCAGGCTTTACATAGGGCATTAGAAGGTCCTTTGACTTCTTCCAGGTGTCTCTATGGACAAGTTTCTCTGCTGATAGAGAAAGCAACTCTTAAAGGGAATTGCCTCGCCATAGAATGGGTCCTCATTGGAATAAAGCCAGCACTCATGACCCTTACCACCACCACCATGGTGTTGGGAGAGACTCTGCACCTGCAGTACCTAGAAGCAACCACTCAGGATGCTGTGAGCCCCCTAGCCTCTGGAAGGAGACTGGGCTAAAGGTGAAATTAGGTCTTACCTGCTAATTGACTTTTCTTGAATACCTCCAGTCCAGTCCCGACATATGGGTAGTCATGCCTCACCAGCAGCTTGGAGACTGAGTAGCCAAATGTTGATGACTTCATCATACATAGTCAGCAGACACCACCTACCAGCTTCAGTATCCTATTGTCAAAGCAGAATCCCAGAGCAAAGATTTAAGAAAAACACAGCTATTTGCATGAAAGTGTCACATGAAAAAGAAAGTGTCTCCCCAGAAAGAGAAAATAACCTTACCAATCAACTTGTGATCTCTATCCTGGAGGATCAAAGACTCTTACTCAAATGCATCTTGTCAATGTCCTTTCCCTCAGCTGCTAGGGAAGACTGCAGAACCCTCAAAGGAGTCCCACCATGCCACTGGCTTTATTTTTTTTATTTAACAGGTTTTATATACCACTTTATCATTTCAGTCAAAGCGGTTTACTTTGAAACTTAAATTTGGTAATGTACATTAAACAGGGACATTGATAACTTGGATTTTTCTGAGGCAATGGAGGGTTAAGTGACTTGCCCAAGGCCACAAGGAGTGCTAGTGGGAATAAAACCCTGGTCTCTGGGTTCCCAAGCCAGTGTTCTTAACCATTAGGCTACTCTTCCACTCCACTCTTCTGAAATCGCACAGATCCAGCCCCCAAGATAAACAGATGACCACCTTCAGGACTGGGATCATACTTACGCAGTGCACCTAATGTATTAGGGAGGGTCTGGGACTGGACTGGAGGTATTCAAGGAAAACCAATTAGCAGGTAAGACCTAATTTCACCTTCCTTATCATAACTCCAGTCCACTCCTGACATGTGGGATGTACCAGAGCAGTACTAACCTTGAGAGGGACCTGCGAGACCGGCCTAAAGCACCAGAGACCCAAACCGAGCATCTCCTGCTGCCTGTACATCTAGATGGTAATGCTTGACAAAGGTATGCAGAGATGACCAAGTCTCTGTCCGACAAATGTCCAATGGCTACACCAGGCTAGCTTCTGCCCAGGATGACGCCTGAGCCCTGGTGGAATGGGCCCGCAATCCTTTTGACACCCTTCTTCACCGTAAGAGATAGGCCAAGGAAATTAGTTTCTTTCACCCACCTGGCAATCGATGCCTTTGAAGCTGCTTCGCCTCTACATGGTCCACCAAACAGGACAAACAAGCGGTCCGACTTACGAAAAGGCTCTGTCTGCTTCAAAAAGCATTTAAGCACCCGGTGCACATCCAGGAGGTGTACCTGTCGATCCACCGTTGGCCCTCTGACCCCCAAAAACACAAGGAGAGAAACCGGTTGATTCAGGTGAAAGGTTGAGACCACTTTTAGGGAGACAGGAAGGAACAGGTCTCAACACTACCTTTCCCTGGTTTATTTTATTTAACAGGTTTTTATACCACTTTATCATTTCAGTCAAAGCGGTTTACATTGTAACTTAAACTTGGTAATGTACATTAAACAGGGACATTAATAACTTGGATTTTTCTGAGGTGATAGAGGGTTAAGTGACTTACCCAAGGCCACAAGGAGTTCTAGTGGGAATTGAAGCTTGGTTACCAAGCCAGTGGTCTAACCTTTAGGCCATGCCTCCACCAGTAAGGAAAGGCTCCCGACATGATAGAGCTTGCAATTCTGAAATTTGTCTAGCCAAACATATGGCCACCAGGAAAACATTTTCAAAGTCAAGTCCTTCAAGTGGAAGAGTTCAACTGCTCAAAGCATGCTTTTGTCAGAACCGAAAGCACCAGATTGAGATCCCATGAGGGGACAATCGACCTAACAGGCAGAGACACCTGCTTCACCACCAGCAAAAAATGAGGGACATCTGGATGAGCAGCTAGGGAAACCCCCTGAACCCTACTACGGTAGCAGGTAAGGGCCACCACCCATACTCACAGAGAACTGCACTCTAGGACCATTTCCAAACCTTGCAAAAACACCAGAATGGACGCAGCCAGGAGCCTACAGTCATGGTCCGCACACCAGGCTTCAAAGACTCGCCACACACGCTAACAAGGTAGAACGCCTCTGTGTCTTTAATAATGTCATGATTTACTGCTGGTGAATAGCCATATTTTCTCAACCTAGCCCTCTCAAGAGCCAGGCCATAAGCGAGAATTGATCCATCTGAGGCATGAGAACTGGACCCTGTGAGAGCAGGTGGACGAGCTGGAAGTCGCCATGGCTGATCAGCTGCGAACCAGACAAGATCTACGTACCACGGATTCCATGGCCAGTCTGGTGCCACCAAGACTACTAGTCCTTGATGTGCTTTGATCCTTTGCACCAAGTGGCCTATTAGAACTCATGGTAGAAACACATAAAGCAGCCCCTCCGCAAGCCAGTGCTGCACCAACGCGTCGAGCCCTTCCGACATGCGCTCCCTTCTTCAACTTAGAAGCGTGTTGCCTTCACTGACTCGAAGGTGGCCATGAGGTCCATGATTGGCTGAGCCCAACGCTGCACCAACTGCGCAAAGTTCTCCCCACTGAGCGTCCACTCAGCCATCAAGTTTTCTTTTCCAGCCACATGAGCCACTAACAGTACCTGCAAGTTGTCCCTGCCCAGCTCAATAGTGGTCCTATCTCACTTTTTAGTTGTATGTTGCTTGTGTCCCCCTGACAATTGATGTAAGCTATTATGGTAGCATTGTCCAAAAACACTCAATGCCTTTCCCCGAAGGAAGTCTTGAAACTCCTGAAGGGCCAAGAACACTGCCCTCATCTCGAACCGGTTGATGAGCCATGCCCTCTAGTCCTCTGTCCAGCAACCCTGTGCTATCTGAGTCTCGCAGTGAGCTACCCAGCCTGTGAGACTGATATCTGTTGTCAACAGAATCCACTTTGGTGCCTCCAGGGGCATGCCCACCAACAGCTTGTCTGATCTGATCCACCATCGCAGAGCTACCCTGGTGGATCTCGGGCAGGGCAACAGCCAAGAGAATGGTTGATGCTGTGCCAACCATCTCCGCAACAGCACCCTTTGTAATGGTCTCATGTGAGCCCTGGCCCACAGTACCAACTCTATCAATGCTGCCATTGATCCCAACACTTGAAGATAATGGCATGCCATGTCACTCTTCATCTTGAGAAACTGTCGTAATTGTCTTCACATTGTGTGCATCCTGTTGATGGGCAGAGAGACCAAGCTGCATCTCATCAGGAACCATGCGCCCAGATACACCAAATCTTGTGACGGCTGAAGACATCTCTTCGCAAAACTGATGACCCAGCCAAGCCACTGCAGACAGGCTATAACCTTCCCTGTTGCCTGCTTGCTCTCTTCCTTGGACTTTGCCCTTATGAGCCAATCGTCCAGATAGGGGTGCACCAATATTCCTTCCTAGCGAAGAGCTGCCGCAACCACCACCATGACCTTGGTGAAGGTGCGCAGAGCAGTTGCAAGCCCAAACAGCATCGCCCGAAACTGAAAATGTCCCATGTGCACTGCAAATCTGAGAAACTGCTGATGCTTGGCCCGAATGGGAATGTGTAGGCAAGCCTCCCTGAGATCCAGAGAGGTTAGAAACTCCCCTTGCCTGACGGCAACAATCACCAATCAAAGCGTCTCCATGCAAAAACTGGGGACTCTGAGGCATCGATTTATAGGCTTGAGATCAAGAATGGGCCTGAAAGAACCCTCCTTTTTGGGGACCACGAAATACATGGAATATCAACAACATCCTAACTAGTCTCATAATACCTTTACTACTACATTCAATTCCAGGAGGCTCTGCAGGGTGTCTGATGGCCTGGAGTTGAACCGACAGAGAATGTCCCTCCACCAGTGAGTGGTGAGCTGCTAGAGCTGAGAGGTGGACCCGAACAGAATTTAACTTAAGTCCCTGTTTGGATAAGTGCAGCAGGTACTGAAGCACTACTGGTACAGTACAGGAGAAAGGATCCTCTGTACGTAGCTGACACCACACAGAAAACCTTTTCCATTTCAGGGCATAGGTTTTCCTAGTGTACTGCTTCCTAGAGGCTAGGACGACCTCCTCAACTTCCTGAGGTAGGCCCCAGGGAGCCAAAACTACCCTTGCGGCCTCCATGCCATCAAATTGAGAGCTCTGGGATTTGGGTGCAGAAGGGACCCCTGATCCTGAGAGAGGAGGTCGGGCTGCAATCCCAGAGGCAGTGGGGGGATCCACTGCCAGCTGAAGCAGAAGTGGAAACCAAGGCTGCCTCGGCCATCGGGGAGCTACCAGCAGGATCGAGGCCTTGTCCTGAAGAATTTTGAACAGGGTTTGGGCCACCAGGGGCATGGGAGGAAACGCATACAGGAGGCCCTGGGACCAGGAAATCGTAAAAGCATCTGCTGCCAGACGCAGAGGATGCGGTTGCCTGGAGCAGAACCACGATGATAACACAAGTGGGTATGTTTACCCCTGGATGAACTTAAAACGTAAAAATACGAAAAAACTATCACGAAAACAAGTGTCATTTGAATTAACCTCAGATGAAATGAGTTCTGCGGATTCCAATACTTCGAAAGATGGATTTTCACGACGACGACGAGGACACACGGAAAAAGAAAAAGAAAACAGGTGGAAAGGTACGACAGTCCGAATGGAACATAACCCATCGGCATTAATGTATCCCTTAGTAAGTAAGGACGAAGGGTTGGTGATTAATATATCAGGTAAACCTCTCACGGAGGATCAGTTGACAGTGTTAAATCGGGGTTTGTCCTATGTACCGACTACCATTTTTGATTCTTTTCAGTTTCGTATTGATTTGGAGAGTTTAATACGTAAACTGAATTTGAAGATATATTTTGCTTCACAACCAGAATCTGAGACAGAGGAATCACCAGAGACAAATAAGCGTCGTATACCACTACCTTTTAAATCCACTTGGTCCCCGCCTGGAGCATTGCACCCGGCGCTGTCAATTTTTAAAGAATTGATATTGAGAGATGTGGAAATTCTAGAACGAACTCAAAAATGCTCCTCTAATGCGTTACCAATAAAGGAGTGTGTCGCCTTACGAGAATTGATGAATAGGTTAGATATTGTCATAAGGCGGGCGGATAAGGGAGGAGCAATAGTTATTATGAGTAGGGAATATTACACTCAAGAAGCTATGCGACAGTTATCTGATACAACAGCTTATTTAAGACTGCAGAATGACCCCACTAAGGAGCTCAAAGATGAAATATTAAAGGTCACAGCTCAAGCTTTGGAAGATAGACTAATTACCTATAAAGAATGGAAATTTCTCACTGTAGAATATCCCACAATAGCGTGCTTCTATTTGGTTCCCAAAATACATAAGAGCATTATGCAGCCTCCGGGTAGGCCGATCGTGTCAACTAAGGGGTCTCTTTTGGAGCCCTTATCTATTTTTATAGATTCTTACTTACGCCCTTTGCTAGGGGATATCCCTTCATATATTAGGGACACTTCCCATTTTTTGCAACTTTTGGATAGCAATCAACAATGAGCAACAACTCCAGATATAATTTTGGTGACTCTGGATGTAGCAGCCCTTTATACGAGTATTCCCCAGTTTCAAGCATTGGAAACAGTGGCACGAGCCTTACAAAGTAGGGGGGATTTGTCAGAGAATCAGATACAATTTCTTCTGCATTTGGCAAGATTGACGATTCGCCATAATTATTTCAAATTTGAAGATATGATTTTCCAACAAATTTCGGGGGTAGCGATGGGGGCAACGTGTGCCCCCTCCATAGCCAATCTTTTTATGGGGGATTTCGAGCGCCAGAAGGTTTTTTATTCAGAAAATACAGGATAAATATCAAGTTTTGGCATCGTTTTATAGACGATATTTTCATGTTATGGTTAGGCTCTATGGAGTCCTTGTGCGTTTTTGTGAGCTGGTTGAATGCTCAAGATAAAAACTTCCAATTCACCCATGTAGCGCATATGACAGAAATTGTCTTCTTGGATGTTGTAGTCAAAAAAGGAACCACTAATTGGATAACATCAGTATTTAGGAAGACAATAGACCGTAATACACTGCTCCATTTCCACAGTGCACACCCTTTACAATTAAAGGAAGGGTTGCCCTTTTCACAATTTCTTCATTACCATAGGAACTGTTCAGAGGTTCACGACTACAAGAGTAAAGCTTCCGTTTTAGCAAAGAATTTTATGGAGAGAGGATATCCTCCTCGAATCATAAAAAGAGCATATCATCGGGCGTTATTTAATGATCGGTCAACACTACTTGAGACGCCTACTAAAGTCAGGAAGAAAAATGACATAGAGGTGGTGAATTTGATAACACAATATTCACCATTCAGTTTTAAAATGAAGATTATCTCGAAGCATATGAATGTCCTTAGCGCAGTATCTGGATTGACGAATAGAACAATACGTTGCGTCTGGCGCAGGAATAAGAACTTGAAAGAAAAACTAAGTCCAGCTAAATTACGGCCCAAGTCCACAGAACTAACAGAGGTAATAAGACATGGACATTCTAAATGTGGTCATTGTTCCATTTGCAATGTCACGAGTGAAAGAGAGCGATTTACCTGTCATAGTAAAGAGTATGTTTTGAGAACCACCACCACTTGTGACACTAAGAATGTTGTCTATGCGATTACTTGCCCTTGTGACCTGTTCTAGATAGGGAAAACGATTAGATCTTTCAAAACCAGAATGTTGGAACATAAAAGTAGGCTAAAACATGAGGTGATAACAGCGCCCTTAGTTCAACATTGCCTAGCCTGTAAACATAACTTTGAAGACTTGCGATGCTTTTGTATTGAACAAGTCACAATGTCTATGTATGGCAAGTCTCTAGAACAAACATTACTTTACCGGGAACAACGGTGGATTTTTAATCTTTAAACAGTTATACCTAATGGCTTAAATATAGCAATAGAGTGGGGAGCCTGTTGAATGAAGTGGATGATCCAATAAGCGACTTGAGCAGATAATGAGAGCTAGTAGCCTGCTACCGAGTGTTAAGATCCTCCCTAGGGAGGAACTATAAGAATGGCTAACACGATCAGTCTGCACATGCGCGGCGTTTTTTGGAGAGAAGAACGGCAACTGTCCTCTAAGAGAAATGAAGGAGAAAATAGTTTAAGAAATATGTTGGCAGCATGCTTCAGCTAAAGTGGGGTAGGATTTTAAATAAGATACATTAGCTACAATTAGATGGAAAATGTTGTTTTATGTCTTATATCGGATGAGTTTTTATACAAATTTTTTTGGTTTACTCTATAGTGAATGGCTTGGCTGATTAGAGAATGTTCCCCTGAAGAACCTCAGGATTTTTGAGAGAAACGCAGCCATGGCGTCATATGTGAGGCGTTGGGAAACAACTTGGGAAATGACCTATAGTAACAACAGTTTTGAGAATGATATAATCTTGTGAGAGATACAATATTTAAAGAATCATCACTATAGAAGATAAGTGTGAAACACTATTGGGTGAGGGAAACTGCTAAAAATAAGCCGGAAAGTGTGTCATTGATGCCAATAGGCGCCGCAAGATACTCAAATATCTCTGTAGAGGCTGCCGACAAGTCTGAGACCACTTCCGTGCAAACTAGAAGATAGCAGAGAGTTCCCCATTTTCTGTTGACATATTTGTTTTCAGTGGAGTAATTTTATATTATTTATATTTATATTTATTTCAATATTACTCTTATACACTAGACCGGTACTTTTTGGAGCAGAACCTTGGCAGTTGTCTGTTCGATGGACAAGCAAACAGATCTATAGTTGGAAGTCCCCATTTCGGGAAAATCTTCTGAACCACTAATGGATGGAGCTGCCATTCGTGGGGCTGCAGAATCCTGCTTAACCTGTCTGCCAGGTAGTTTTCCTGGCCAGGTAGATACACAGCCTTGAGGAGCATGTAGTGCCTGAGAGCAAACAAGCAAAGGTCCTGCGCCTCCTGACAAAGGAGCCTGGACCCAGTTCTGCCCTGCTTGTTCACATAAAACATGGCTACTTGGTTGTCTGTTTGAATTTCTCTCAAACACTGACGAGCCAGTGTTTGAGAGAAAGTATTGAGGGCTAAACGAATAGCCCTGCATTCCAATAGATTGATCTGCTGTGTGGCCTCCCAGGGAGACCACAGGCCCTGGGTGCAATTGCCCAGACAATGAGCTCCCCAGCCTTGCAGGGAGGCATCCGTGGTCAACACCATTGTGAACCCAGGAATCTGAAAAGGCACCCCTTGCAGCAGATTGGGTGGGTGCAGCCACCAGCGGAGAGAGTTCAGAAATGGTCTGGACACCCTTACTCTGTCTCTGAGGCTGCCTGTGGCCTGTGTCCACTGAGTCCTGAGGCACCACTGTGCAGGCCTCATACGGAGCTGGGCATTGGGGGTCACATGTACTGTCGAAGCCATGTGGCCAAGAAGCCTCAGGCAGAGCCTGGCGGAGACCAGTGACCTGCTGAGAAACTGGTTTGCCAAGTTTATCAATCTGTGGGCTCTGTCTTCTGGTAAGAATGCCTTTGCCAGAAGAGAGTCCAGCCTTGCCCCTATGAACTCCAAGTTCTGGGAGGGGAGCAAAGTGGACTTTGCAAAGTTTATGACAAACCCCAGGTGTTGAAGAAGAGCAATAGTTCGTAGGGTGGCTTGTCTGGCCTCCTGGCACATCTGAACCCTGATGAGTCAGTCGTCCAGATAGGGGAAGACAAAGATACCCTGATTTCTCAGGTAGGCCGCCACCACTGCCAGGCATTTAGTAAAGACCCTGGGAGCGGAGGTGAGGCCAAAAGGCAGTACTCTGTACTGATAATGGTTTCCTCCCACTATGAACCTGAGGTACTTTCTGTGGTCTGGATGAATGAGGATGTGCGTGTACGCATCCTTTAAATCTAAGGAGCATAGCCAATCTCCCTGCTGGAGGTAGGGCAGAAGTGTTCCAAGAGTAAGCATCTTGAATTTTTCTTTCTCTAGGAACTTGTTGAGATTTCTGAGGTTGAGAATAGGCCGGAGGCCACCGGTCTTTTTGGTACGAGAAAGTACCTGGAGTAGAACCCTTGACCTTGGAGGTGGGGAGGCACAAGACCTTGGAGCTCCTGAAGGAGAAGATATGTGTGCAGGGGAGGCCTTGGAGGCTCCCCTGGAAAGTATGGAGGAGGTAGCTGTTGGAAGTGTAGCATGTAGCCCTTGTGGACAATGCTTAACACCCAACTGTCTCCAGTGATGAGTGGCCACCTGTGGGCAAACAGGATAAGTCGACCTCCTGTGCAGGGTTGGGAGAGCAGGGACGGAGAGGCTATGCCTAAGGAGTCAAAAACCCCCACCCTGCTGAGTGGGGGCAGGGGCCGGAGGCTTGGGGGTCCTCTGCCTACGGGGCCCATTCCCTTGCCCCTTGGCCTGCTGACCCTGTGGGGGAGCTTGGGAGGCCTGGAACTGTGGGTACTGTTTGTAGGCAGGTCCCTTCCTCGGGTAAAAGGGCTTTTTACCCGAGCCCTTCTTCTTGTGAGAAGGGGCAGAAGTCTTTCTAGAGAGCCTTGTCCTCGTGAGGTGCTCGGTTTCGAGCTGTGCGGCCTTCTCGGTCATGGGCTTGCCAAAAAGGTTCTCACCTCGGCAAGGGACATCGACCAACTTGTCCTGAACCCATGGCTCGAGGTCCGATGACTGCAACCACGCCTGGCGTCGAGCCGCGATGTCGGCTGCCGCAACACAGGCCGAAGCCTCGAAGCCATCGTAGGCAGCGCGGGACATAAACTTGGAGCATTCCCGTATCCCCGAAGACAAGGACTTAAACCTCTGCAAGGGTTCCCCGGAGAGACCAGCAGAGAACCCGGCCAGCTCCTTGGCCAGGTCCCGCAAGTACATGCCCATGTACAGCTGGTAAGACTGGACACGGCAAGCAAGCATTGAGCCCTGGAAGCACTTTCTACCATAGCCATCCAGGTTCCGGGCCTCCCTGCCAGGGGGCACCGCGGAGTGCATCTTCTGACTTTTCAGACGATGCATGGCCGATTCCACCACCATTGAATGGTGTGGTAGCTGCGCCTTTTGAAACCCAGGACTCTTTCAGAGTCGATAAATGGAATCGACTCGCTTGCTTAGAACCGGCGCCGAGGCCGGGGCCTCCCACATCCGGAAGAGGAGTCGTTCCAGCATCGGAGGAACCAGAACAGTAAAGGCCTCCTTCGGAGGAGAGTCATACTGAAAGGCCTCGAGCTCCTCAGCTCGAGGCTCCTCCCCGGGATCCGCAGGGATAGCCAACGCCGTGGCCATATCCCGAACGAACTCTGAAAACCAGGTATCCTCCGGGAGGGATCTACTCTGGGACTCGGACTGCGGTGAGTCCGACGGGACGCACCAAGTCCGGAAGGTGTTGGGGGACTCCTCATCCTCCGTCTCCCAGGCGGACTCGTCCGATGAGGAATCGGGGTCCGACCTCGCGGGGCCTATGAGCACCCGCCCCGATGCACTCGGTCCCGAACAGGAGGTCGAGGGTGACCGCGACTGAGGTCGACCTCAAGCCTTCATGGTCTCGAGTATCGGCTCGGTCTCCGGGGTCGACTTCGACATCGATGTCCCAGTGGTCGGGGCAGATGCGCCAGACAGGCTGGCCATCAGCGCCCGCTGCTGTTCCATGAAGGCAGACAATCTGCACTCCAAGGCTGTCAGCCTGAGACCCAGCTCAGGAGACTCAGCAGCCACCGACTCGGGCCCCGGCAGCACCGGGTCCGACGTCGGATCTGTGGGAGGAGAGTCCACGAGGACTACAGGACTTACGTGTCCAGCAGACTCCGGCTCCACACGAGGTACTTTTGGCGGCTTCTCCTGTTCCACAGGCCCGGGACGGCGATCGGGAGTCCGAGACCTAGCTCTCGAGGAGCCAGGGACCTCCTCCGACGACGCCCTCAAGCCGCTTCGTCCTCTTTCGTTCCCGGTCGGGGGACCCCTGTCCGAGGAGCCCCTACGGTGCTCGGGATCAGATTCCCGAGATGTCGAGGCCTCAGATGAGGTCTGGGCCTGGCCGGAGGCCGAGTCGGAGAAAAGCCTTTCCTTTTGGTGTTGACAACTTCGAAGCGCCTTAGTGGACATTTTACCACATGGTCCACAGGTCTCAGGATTATGGTCCGGACCAAGGCACCGAAGACAGCAGTCATGTGTGTCGGTGAGAGACATTAGTTTCTTACACCGATCACACTTCTTGAAACCATTGGAAACCATCGGGGAAAAAAAGAGTTCCCGCGAGGTCAAAGGACCGGCCTTCCAGGGAAAAAGAAAAAAGGGCGCAAACGCCAGCCACGAAGGGCAAAAACCGAAAAAAGAAGATCTGTGGGCTCTGTCCACAGGCAGAAAAGCCTTCGCCTGAAGAGTGTCCAGTCGTGCTCCTATGAATTCCAAGTTCTGGGGCGGGAGCAAAGTGGACTTTGCGACGTTTATGACAAACCCCAAGTGCTGAAGCAGAGCCACAGTGCGAAGGGTGGCCTGACTGGACTCCTGGGAAGACTGGCCCCTTATGAGCCAGTCGTCCAGGTATGGGAACACAAAAAGACCTTGAAGCCTCAGGTAGGCCGCCACCACCGCCAGGCACTTGGTGAACACCTGGGGGCGGAGGTTAGGCCAAAGGGTAGTACTCTGTACTGGTAGTGGTTTCCTCCCACAACAAATCTGAGATATTGTCTGTAGTCTGGATGAATAAGGATGTGAGTATAAGCATCCTTTAGATCCAAGGAGCATAGCCAATCTCCCTGCTGGAGGTAGGGCAGCAGGATTCCAAGGGTAAGCATCTTGAACTTTTCCCTCTCCAGAAACTTGTTGAGGTTGCGCAAGTCTAGGATGGGTCTGAGGCCTCCTGTTCTTTTTGGTACCAGAAAGTACCTGGAATAAAAGCTGAGAACTCTCAGGTGGTGGGGCACCGGTTCCACAGCCTGTTCCTTTAGCAGACTTGCTAAGTCCTGAAGGAGTAGGTCCCTGTGCAGAGGGGGTCTTGGAGGCTCCCCTGGAAAATAGGAGGGAGGTACCTGGTGAAAATGGAGAAGATAGCCTTTTTGGACTATATGGAGCACCCAGGTATCTGAGGTGATGGCTGACCACCTGTGGGCAAAGTGGGCCAGCCGGCCTCCTGTGCTGAGATGAGCCAGCTGAGGAGAAGAGGCTACGCTTTCTGAGTCAAAAACCCCCACCCTGCTGAGCAGGGGCCGGTGTTGGTGGCTTGGGGGCCTTCTGCCTACGGGGCCCATGACCCTGCCCCTTGGCCTGATGACCCTGTTGGGGAGCTGCAGAGGCCTGATAATGAGGGTGTTGTTTATAGGCAGATGACTTCCTCGGGTAAAAGGTCTTTTTTCCCGAGCCCTTCTTTTTCTGATAAGGGGCAGACGTTTTCCTGGACAGCCTAGTCCTGGTGAGAGTCTCTGTCTCGAGTTCAGCAGCCTTTTCAGCCATGGGTTTGCCGAAAAGGTTTTCACCCCGGCAGGGGACATCGACCAACTTGTCCTGAACCCATGGCTCGAGGTCGGATGACTGTAGTCAAGCCTGTCGGTGGGCACCGATGCCGGCCCCGGCTACTCGGGCCGAAGACTCGAAGCCATCGTAGGCTGCTCGAGAGATAAACTTCGAGCACTCTCGAATACCAGTGGACAAGGCCTGGAACCTCTGCAAAGGTTCCTCGGAGAGACCAGCAGAGAACCCGGCAATCTCCTTTGCCAGGTCCCGGAGGTACATGCCCATATAGAGCTGGTATGTCTGGACACGGCAAGCAAGCATAGAGCCCTGGAAGCACTTCTTACCGAGGGCATCCAGGTTCTGGGCCTCCCTGCCAGGAGGCACCGAGGAGTGCATCTTCTGACTTTTCAGTCGATGCATGGCCGATTCCACAACCATGGAGTGGTGCGGTAATTGTGCCTTTTGGAACCTGGGGCTCTTGCGGACTCGATAGATAGAATCGACCCGCTTGCTTAACACCGGCGTCGAGGCCGGGGTCTCCCACATGCGGAAGAGCAGCCGCTCCAGCATTGGAGAAACCGGAACAGTAAAGGCCTCCTTCGGGGGAGAGTCATACTGGAGGGCCTCGAGCTCCTCAGCTCGAGGCTCCTCCTCGGGATCCGCGGGGAATGCCAAAGCCTTGGCCATATCCCGCACGAAGTCCGAGAACCGGGTATCCTCCGGTGGGGATCGTCTCCGAGGTTCGGACTCCGGTGAGTCCGACGGGACACACCAAGTCCGAAAGGTGTCGGGTGACTCTTCGTCCTCCGTCTCTCAGCCCGACTCCTCAGAGGAGGAATCGAGCGGCTCCGGTCGGGCGGGCACCGATGCCATCTGCCCCGACGCCAAGGGTACCGGCGTCGACGACCTCGGTCCCGAACGGGAGGCTGAGGGAGACCGTGGCCGAGGATCGACTCAAGCCCACATGGACTCGAGGATCGGCTCGGCCTCCGGGGTCGACTTGGACGTCGATGTCCCGGTGGTCGGGGCAGATGCACCGGTGAGACCGGCAATCAATGCCCGCTGCTGTTCCATGAAGGCAGCGAGGCTGCTCTCCAAGGCCGTCAACCTGAGTCCGAGCTCAGGAGACCCAGCAGCCCCCGACTTGGGCCCCAACGGCGGCTCCCCTGGAGGAGAGTCCACGAGGACTACAGCACTCACATGTCCAGGAGACTCCATCTCGAGACAAGGTTGTTTGGCAGGCCTCTCCGACTCCGAAGACCCGGGACGGCTATCGTGGCTATGCGACCTGGCCCTTGAAGAACCAGGAGCATCCACCGACGTCACCCTCACGGGTTTTTTCTTCCTGTGCTGCTCCCGCGAAGGAGACCCCTGCTCAGAGGAACCCCGACGCTGCTCGGGGCCGGAGTCCCGAGACGTCGAGGTCTCTGTCGAGGTCCGGGCCCGTCCGGACGTGGAGTCAGAGAAGATTCTATCCTTTTGGTGCTGCTGACTCCTCAACGCCTTCGAGGACATTTTGCCACATGGATCACAGATCATCGGGTCATGATCGGGTCCGAGGCAGCGAAGGCAGCAGTCATGTGTGTCGGTAAGAGACATAAGTTTCTTACACCGATCACACTTCTTAAACCCGCTGGCAGCCATCGGGGGAAAAAGGGCCCCTGCGAGGTCAAAAGACAGGGCTGCCAGTGAAAAGAGAAAAAATGGCGCGAATGCTAGTCACGAAGGACAAAAACCCAAAAATAGAGAATGGGCTCCATACCGGCGTATCGGGCCCAGGTGGGAAAAGGATCCGGTGAAGAAGAAGAAGAACAAAAAACAGGGAAATCAACTTTTTCCTCGGCGAAAAATGAACTACGTCCGTCGGGCTCCGTGGAAAAAAGAAGACTGAGCAAGATGGCACCCTTGGGCGGGAAGGGGACCGCGCAAGCGCGCTGCAATTCCCAAAGGCTTTCTTTGAAAGTTGGGGAAATGCTCCGCATGGGGGCTCCGTCGACGCCAACGTCACCCATATGTGAGGACTGACTTCCTGCTTGGTCCTGGAGAAACTCTAGTATCGATTCTAAGGGTATGACCAGGGGGTTTAATCTTTCTTGGAGCACCATATAGTAAAACGATTCCACTTGAAGGCATAAGATCTTCTTGTGGAAAGTTTCCTAGAAGCCTGAAGGATATCTTTTACCTGCTGGGACAGGTTGAAATCCTGGAGGTCTAAGCCTTCAACAACCAGGCCGTGAGGTGCAGGGACTGGGGATTCGGGTGCCATAGCGTCCCTTTCTCCTGGGTAAGGAGATCTGGAGCATGCCCTAACTCCAGAGGTGCCGCCTGAGAAAGATGCAGAAGCAGGGACTACCACGTTTGGCGTGGCCACCGTGGTGCTATGAGAATCATGCGACCCCTATCTCTCTGAAGCTTGAAGAGTGTCTTGGGGATGAGGGGAATGGGTGGGAAGGCATAAAGGAAGTCCTGACCCCAGTGAAGGAGGAAGGCATCCCTTGCCTGACAGTTGTGCGCCAGAATCCTGGAACAGAACCGGGGAAGTTTTGCATTCATTGGACTTGCAAAGAGGTCTATGTCTGGAGTGCCCCAGAGATGAAATATCTTTGCCACCTGGTCTAGGTGGAGTGACCACTCGTGAGGTAGCAGTACTCGACTGAGTTTGTCTGCCCAAAGGTTTTGAATGCCTGGAAGATATACCACTAGAAGGTGAATTTGATGCTCTCTGGCGAGGGCCCATAGTCGTAAAGCTTCGTTGCATAACGACAGAGAACCTGTCCCGCCCTGCTTGTTCACATAGAACATGGCTACCTGATTGTCCATCTGGACTAGGACTGTCTTGTAGCTGAGCTGGGTGTGGAACACTCGAAGAGCTAAATAAATTGCTCTTAATTCCAGGAGGTTTATGTGTAAACCAACCTCCTGTGGAGTCCAGGTGCCCTGGGTAGAGAGATGATTCAGGTGTGCTCCCCAACCCACCTGTGACGCATCTGTTGTTAGGGTGGCCTGAAAGAGGGGTTGATGGAAAGGAGACCCTACTGTCAGATTTTCTAGTGATTGCCACCATTGGAGGGACAAAATTAGTCGTTGAGAGATTATTTTTTCCGACAAATGACCCGTGGCCTGTGTCCACTGTGTGGATAGGTTCCACTGAGCTGCTCGCATGTGGAGGCGAGCATTTGGGCCTACATGAACTGTGGATGCCATGTGTCCCAGTAACTGCAGTAGCTCCCGAGCAGTGAGGGAGGATTTGCCTGCTGCTTGGGAAGCTAGCTGCATTATGCGAAGACACCGGGCTTGTGGAAGGAAAGTCCTTGTCTGATATCCAGGTATGAATTCTAGGCATTGGGAAGGAACTAGTTGAGATTTCTGGAAGTTTATTACCAATCCCAAGTATTGGAGGATTTGCATTGTACGAGACAGTGCAGTGCTGGCCTCTGCCACTGTGGAGGCTCGGATGAGCCAGTCGTCTAAGTAAGGGAAGACGAAAATCCCCAGGGTTCGTAGAAATGCAGCTACTACTGCCATGCATTTTGTGAATACCCTTGATGCTGAAGCCAGACCAAAAGGAAGAACCCTGTACAGGAAATGTCTTCCCCTGAAAAGGAAACATAAAAATTTCCTGTGATCTGGATGGATAAGAATGTGAGTGTATAGATCCTTTAAGTCTAGAGAGCAAAGCCAGTCCTGGCTTTGAAGGTATGGCAGAAGAGTTCCCAGAGAAATCATTTTGAATTTCTCTCGAAACACATATTTGTTCAATTCTCTGAGGTCTAGAATGGGTCTGTGTCCTCCTGTTTTCTTTGGAATAAGAAAATAGGGGAGTAGAACCCTGCACCCTGTTGAAGAATGGGTACTTCCTCTATTGCCCCTTGGGCAAGGAGTGTGGAGACCTCGTGATCTAGCAGATTGTCTGCAGAGGTTTGTGAATTGAACTGCTTTAGAATTGTAGGAGGGGGTAAGCTGCAAAAATGAAGTTTGTACCCCTCCCCTACAATGGACAAAGTCCAATCTTCTGCTGTTATCTGATGCCATCTGTTGACAAAGTGGCATAACCTGCCGGGAATATTGGGGGGTTGAGGACCCCTCAGAGGCAGGAAGGCAAAGCTCTCTAGGAAGGAGTCAAAGCCCTTGAGGGGGCTGAACCTGGAGAGCTGGCTGGGCTCTCGGGCCTTTTGGTTTCTTTTGCTGTCTAGTTTGTCCCTTTTGGGCAACCTGACTTGGGGTCTGAGTCTGCTGGGTATAGGAAGGATAAAACTTCCTCTTTTTGCTAAAAGAGGGTTTTTTATAAGGCTTCCTTTTGGCTGGAGTGGCTGTAGACTTTGACAATCTATCTAAGGTAGAATTGTCAGCATCTAACTCGTTAGCCTTCTCCTGACAGTTCTTGCCGAAGAGATTCTCTCCCATGCAAGGAATGTTGCCTAACTTGTCCTGTACCCAAGTCTCCAAGTCTGATGCCTGTAGCCAGGCAATCCGTCGTGCGCCAATGGCAATAGCAGAAGTTCTGCTGATGCATTTGAAGCAGTCAAAGGCTGCACGATTGACAAACTTGGAGACATCCTGAGCATGCTTAACTAGAGTAAGAAAGTCTTGTCTCTTATCATCTGGGAGATATGGGCTCATAAGTACCAAGTCTCCTGTGATTTCTTTGAGGAACATTCGCATATATAAGATATATGAACTGATCCTAGCTGAAAGCATGGAAGCTTGAAAAGTCTGCGTCCAAAAGCATCCAGAGTCCTGCATTCACGACCTGGAGGATTGGATGCATGTCTTTTTGCACTTTTCATCCTACGCATAGCTGACTCCACTACCATTGAATGGTGTGGCAGCTGAGTTTTCTGAAATCCAGGACATGGTGGGACTCGATACATAGTATCAAGTCTCCTAGAGTGAGGAGAAGTAGTCAGAGGTGTCTCCCACATTCTGAGCATCAAGCTATGCAGAATTTCATGGATAGGCAGAGTAGCTGCCTCCTTAGGAGCTTTAGGATATTGGAGGATTTCCAATTCCTTTGCTCTGGGTTCCTCTTCAGGAGCTACTGTGATTGAAAGACCTTTGGCCATATCACGGATGAAATCCTGAAATGACATGTCCTCTGGAGGTGACATTCTGCGTTGGGGAGAAGAGGGATCTTCTAGGAGAAACCCTCTAGTGCCAGCAGAATTGTCAGAGTCTTGGAATCGGAGGAATCGAAGTATTCCTGACCCCGATGCTCCTGCAAAGCACGATACCGGTACCGATCGAAGTCGGTACCGAGGTGACCCGGTACCACTTTATCCACTCCAGCCGGAGGTGGAATGGGAAGAGTTACCATCGGGACCAGTACCGTTGGTACCGGCATCGTCGGTGTCGGTACCGGTGTCTGTATCGGTGTCGATGTCAGCACCGGTGCCCTTGGGACCACCGGTACCGCAGCTGATAGAAGAGCTGCGATACTGCGTTCGATAGCAAGAAACCTCTGGTCTATCGACGCTGCCGATGCCTGGGTGTCAGTACCGGTAAGAATGGTCGGAACCCCTGAGCATGGCACAGGTAGTTCTTGTGAGGCTGAGGCCTTGAGAACATCCTGATGCCCCATCGATGCTTTGGAAGCCGAAGCCTCCCACCAGGGCTGTTTTGCCGGTGTGGTTCCCTCAAGGGCAATGCCAATGGCCTCTCGATGCTTAGCAGGAGAGCTAACCTTTGAGGACCGGCTTTTGTGTTTAGTTACCTGAGATCCATGGGAGGAAGAAGAGGCCCTTGATGATGTCGATGCAATGGATCTGGCATCTAAAGAACAGAGGGTACCGAGCTTTGCGGCCGGTTCTATCTTCCTCTTCTGGTCATCACCATGCAGGAGAGACATTCAGTTGGAGAATGATCAGGTCCTAAACATTTTAGACACCCATCATGGGTGTCGGTGATGGAAATGGTACCGCCACACTTAGTACATTTTTTAAAACCACAGTTGGCTTTTCCATGATTTTGGAAAAATGGGGCCTAATGCCCAAAATGGCGCCTAGCACCAAAACAGGAAAGTTTCTGAAAAGAAACAGTCTAATAAGTCTAAGGGGGGTTTTTTTTATGAAAAGAAAAGAAAAGGCGGTACCGGTAGGCGTCGTGCGGTAGGCAAACGCGACCACAAGAAAGAATTTTAAAGACGGAATTTTCTGCGGTGACGGGGAATAGGTCCTGTTGGCTCTGCGGAAAATGAAGAACTGAAGAGGGACAGTTGGAAAGGCGGGAAGGCAGCGCACATGTGCTGAGGGATGCTCCCAAAAGCATTCCTATTGGACGCTGGGGAGCGTTCCCACGCAGGCTCCGTCGGTACCAACGATACCCATATGTGAGGACTACATTCCTGCTTGTTCCTGGAGACAATACTATTACAATAGTCCAGATGAGGATTCACTAGCGCTTGAACTATTGTGCGAAAGTCATGTGGGTCTAGGATTGGTCTCAGGTATTGAATAGTTTTTAGTTTATAAGAGTATTGTTCTGGCAGTAAGTTTGATATGCGATACCATGTTAAAAGCCCTGTCAATAATGACCCCTAAGTATTTGACTTCTTGTTTGACAGGCAAGATTAAGTTGTGTAATTTGAATGCTAGGGGGGTGTACTTTTGGTTTCTTGTGGCTATTAATATTTGGGGGGTTTTTAAGTTGATTTGTAAGTTGTTTTTGTTGAGCCAGGATTCAGCTTCATATATGCAGTCAGTAACATTGGTTAACTGTGGATTTTTTATGTCAACCAGGGAATAGACCATTATATTGTCTGCATATATGTGGAAATTGACTTTGTATTTGGTGAATATATCGCATATCGGTTGCAGGTATAAATTAAATAAGAGAGCAGATAAGGCTGAACCCTAGGATATTCCTTGTTCTTGGGGGAAGATGGTGGAGGTGTCCTGGTAATTCTTACATATTGGGAGTGATTGGAGATACAGTATAGGATTGGAACCACTTTAGTGCCATTCCTGCAATGCCTATGTGAGCCAATCTTGACAGCAGTACAGCGTGGTCAACATTGTCAAATGCTGATGAGACGTCTAGGAACACCATGATGTAAGCTTGGTTGTGGTTGTCTAGACCGCATATGAGAGTGTCAAATAGTTCTATGAGGAGGGTTTCCACTCCGTGATAGTTAATTTGTATGATATTGCTGCTTAGTTTTGTCTGTGGCTTTATGGTAGTCCTTGTAGCAGATTTAGGTAGTTGTTGCGGTCTTCCTTGAGTGTTCCTCACCATTTTCTCTCAAACTTTCGGAATTGGGTTTTCAGCCGTTGTAGGTCTTGGGTATACCATGGGGTTTTTTGGAGATTTTTGGTTGTTTTGGGTAAGCTTGTTGGCATCTCAGCTGCTGCTCTTATGGTGTGGTTCCAGATGTTTATGAGCGTAGTTGGGTCTTCTGAGTCTATCTCTAGGCTTGGTAGGATGTCATCCAGGAAGGAATTTTTGACTTGTTTGAATCTGCGGTGGGGCTGGTGGGGTGGGGTATTGGGTGGTTAAGGGGAAGGGAGAAGGAAATTAGCATGTGGTCTGACCAGGGCACCTTGTGTGTTTGTATTGTGTGCGGAGGTTGGGAGTGGGTTGGGTAGGTAGGGGTGAACATCATGTCAAGGTTGTTACCTCTTTTATGTGTGGGGGTGATTATGTTTTGTGTGAAACCCAAGTCAGCCATGGCTGTAATGAATGTTTCTGCTTGTTTCCATTGCAGTGAAGGGAGGTTGAAGTCCCCTAGGACAAGGAGATCTTTGTTGGCTTCTGTATTTCCCAGAGTTTTTTCTAGTATACTGGAGAGGTCAGATGGTGTGTTAGGGGACCTGTAGATGAGAAGAAGGGTTAGTTTATTATTTGATGGTGATGGTATCTATTTCCTCCGAGCTCTCTGTTGTGAGGAGTCAAAAGTGAAGGTATGATTTGGTTATGAACAGGACTCCTCTGGTTTTATGATGACTTCATGGGCAGTTGAAGATGGAGCCCTCTGGCCTGAGTAGGTTGAGGAGTGCATTGTTGGTGTCAGTGGTCCAGCTTTCTGTTACGCAGAGGATGTCTAATTTGTAGTCTGTGGATAGGTCTCTGATGGTGGGGATTTTGTTCCTGATGGATCTCGCATTTATGAGTTCACATGTGAGCGTTTTGAGCAGGGGATTTGATGGTTGTAATGAGACGGTGAGGGTGGTTGGTTGTTCGAATCAGTATTTTATGTTTTGTAGAGGCATTGTTTGGTGTTGGTTCTGGTGAGTATTAGGTAGTGATGGGGTGTGGTGATAGGGAGAAGGAGGGGGTGAGGATGGTGTAGTGGGTAGTGGTTAGGATGAGAAGGATACATAGGGTTACAGTTATATATATATATATATATATATTGCTTGCATGATTGGTAGTTCCGGTAGTCCGTACGTCCTCAGAAGTTGAGGTCTACTTGGGGACCAAGGCTTTCTTGTGGGTGTATTTGGGATTGTCTCCATCATCAGGTGGTAGACTTAGTCTGCAGCTGAGAGTGGAGTGTCGGGGCAGTGGGCTGAGTTTACCGGCCAGCTGGTTCTGCTGCTCCGATGCTCTTCCTACATTTAGAGCATAATGACATAAAAAAGACCACATGGCCTATCTAGTATGCCCTTCTATGTCAACTACAATAGTCTCCTTTTTTTCCTTTAGAAATTATTTGTGTTTGCCCCATGCTTTCTTGAATTCAGATACTGTCCTCATCTCTACTATCTCCACTGGCAGACTATTTCACACATCAACCACTCTTTCCATAAAGAAATATTTCCGCATATTACTCCTGAGTCTATCCACTTTCACTCTCATCCTTTGCCCCCTCGTGGCAGAGCTTGCTTTCAATCCAAAGAGGTTCTCCTCTTGTGCATTTATGTCACTGAAGTATTTAAACATCTCTATCATATCTCCTCTATCCCACTTTTCCTCTAACATATACATATATAAGTCTGTCCATATGTTTTATAACAAAGACCATTTTAATAACCATACTCTGCACCGACTCCATCCTGTTTATATCCTTTTGAAGGTGTGGCCTCCAGAACTGCACACAATACTCCAAATGACGTCACATCAGAGACTTATACAGAGGCACTATCAACTCCTTTTTTATGCTGGCCATTCCTCCCCTATGCACCCAAGCATCCTTCTGGCTTTCGCCGTTGCCTTTTCTACCTGTTTAGACAATTTAAGATCATCAGAAACAATCATTTTTATTTATTTATTTATTACAGTTTCTTATATACCGCGCTATTTAGAATCAGCGCGGTTTACATCATAACAAAATGACCATTACGACAAACTGTCAGGTTTTACATTGAACAGGAGTACAAACTTGGATAACTGGGTTAACTATATACATAATCTATCTACACTGCAGTGTGCGGGCATTTCTAGATTGGGTTATTTCTTGGAGGGGATATCTGGTTCAGTTGCTGTCTGGGAAATATTGGCGGAAATATGCCCAGGTCCCGCTCTTCTTTCGTGGACAGAAGTACTTCACCCCCTTACACTGTACTGCTCTCTTGGATTTTTGCATCCCCTTTGCATAGCCCTGCATTTTTTAGTATTAAATCTCAGCTGCCAAATTCTCGACCATTCTTCAAGCTTAACTAGATCCCTCCTCATATTATCTGCTTCTTCTGGGTGTTTACTCTATTGCAGATTTTGGTATCATCCACAAAGAGGCAAACCTTATCCGACAGCCCTTCCATAATATCACTATCAAAGATGAGGGTAAAGGTCAGGGCAGAGAAGCTCACATCCTAGAGATGAATGCAAGGGTACGTGGATGGTGTCAATGAGTGTCTTGTTTTCCTAGACCATGGGATAATTTTCCAAGGGTTGCAGAGCAGAGATGGTGTCTTTCTATTCAAGAAGGGTCAAAATGTCTTCTGCAGCAGAGTGGCTAACCTACAGAAGAGGGCTTTAAACTAGATTTATTGGGGATGGGTGAAGAAAGCCCCCAGGTAAGTAAAAACCCTCAGGTAAGTAAAATATTAAATACCTCTGGAGAAATGAAAAACGGAGCAACATTTGGAAAGAGGCATATCTCATAGCATGTAAAATAAGATTCTGGATCTTGAGGCTTTGATGGAAGAGGATGATTTGAATTTAGTAATGGTCATGGAGACATGCTTCATAGAAAACAAAGACTGGGATGTAATTATACTAGGCTATAATTTATTCAGGAAGGGCAGAATAGGAAGAAAGAGAGGAGAAGTGGCACTATATGTAAAAATTAATATAACAACTGCAGGCTTACAAGAGAAGGAGACACTGTGTGTTACACTGGAAATGGGGAATGAAGCATCCATTTGCATTGGTGTGATATACAGACCTCCTTCACGGGCAGAAGAAGTGGACAGAAATTTAATTGAAGACATTTGTAGTACTGTTATGAAAGGAGAAGTCCTACTGATAGATTATTTCAATATGATGGATGTTGATTGGGACATTCCTGCTGCAGTGCTGTCTAGAAGTAAAGAGATCCTGGATTCTCTACAGGGAGAACTATTTCGGCAACTGGTAACAAGCCCACATGGTATGGGGCCATACAGGGCCTAGTGCTTAAGAATGGGGAAAGTGTTTCTGATGTTATAGTGGGTGATCATCTCTCATCTAGTGATCACTGGATAGTTTGATTCATTATTAGTGTATACTGAAGTTTATCGTTCAATGCAAACAACTTCAAAACTCTTCCAATCATGAGGTGAACTGCATCCCTAGTTCAGACCACACTATATGTAGCAATGGGCGCACTAAGGTCTCAGACTTAAGACGGCACAAATTGCAGACTGATGTCTTGTCTTATAGTGCTTTATAGCATCAACGACCTTTTAGTGTTCCAAACTGTTGCTACTTTTTATTTCAAAACACGGTTCTAATGGAGATCGCTAAGTGTTCAATCTTGTACATCTACCTCTTGTAACAACATGATTATAAATCATTCAGTGCCACTTAGCTGTCTTCCAACTCCGAGCTTCCTCTATGTCTTAGTTAACGATCTCAATGCGCTCCCTGGGCACCACTGAGGCGTTTCACAGCTGCAGTTTCATCAGGAGATCATTGCTAACCAGCAACAGCGTGTAAAATCTTATGCTGCCCGCATCTCCAAAATATATAATCCTTCTTGAAAGCAGAGCCCGCGGCGTCTATGAGAAGCTCGGTAGCCACTGACATTGACAGGAAGGTTTGAAGTAAGGGGGCGGACTGTTGGGCAATGTTCCCTCTAATTTTCTGTAGGCTGTGTGCGCATAAAATATCAGCTGTGTGCAGCTTTTGAAAGAAGGTTACATTTTTGTGCGCCACATAACGACACTCGGAGTTATATACTTTAAAATTTGACTACACGTCAGAATACAGTATGTACACCACATTGATTTTAATCAAATTAAATGAAAATAGACGATTACTAAATGAAGCGGGAAATTTCTAGTAATTACAATCATAACTTTTAAATTTTAAGACGTCTGTGTTTTCTATCAGAATCAGAGCTTTAATTTGTGTGCGCTCTGTTGTAAAGTATGTGCGCTCGCTCGGCGAGGTGTATGCGCGTGCACACGCGCACAGCTTAGAGGGAACAGTGCTGTTGGGTGGGGGAATTGGGCAGGTGGTAAGAAGGGAAAATGTTGGCCCATGTTTGGGAGGAGGATGGAGAAAAAAGATGCTGGGCTGTACCATTTTGAGGTAGGGGAGAAAGAGAGGAAAGCAAGGTTACTTACCTGTAATGGGGGTTGTCTGTGGCAGCAGGATAAGTCAGCCACACCAGGTGACGTCATCCAATGGCGCCAATTGGACAGAATTGCTCTCCCAGAGCTCAGAGGCAAAGCCTTTCTGAGCATATACCAAGGTGCCTCTGAACCCTGGCCTAGTTTGTTACCAGCCAGGACCCACAGGTAGGAATTCACTGAAACAGGGTGTCCAGGGATAACAGAGTATTTATTCGCAATAAAAGGCAGATTATAATAGGCAACGATTCGTAGCAGTTAATTGGTGCATACCGTGAACTGGTGGGTCGTGAGCATACAGTAAGGATTGTGAAGCATACAGCAAGTAACTTAACGACACAACTGTCCATCAACAGACGGTAGTGAGGTATACAACAAGCACTGTAACAGTGTAACATTTGCTAGTGAGGCATGTCATAACAATGGGAAGAGGCATACAACAATAGGCAGTGACCAAGAATCTCAGGTGGTGGCTGTTAAGATGTTAAGATGCTGTGGTCCATGTGCAGTCCCGGGGATGGTTGTTCCTCTGGGGTAGCCCAGCTAGAATGGCGCAGCCAAAGGAGCCATCCGAGAATGCGAGCTGGTCGAGGCAGTAGTGTTGCTTGAACCTGTTCATGCTGGATCAGGTTGCCGCTTTGCAGATGTCCTTTATTGAGATTGCATTAAGATTCACCAGTGTGGCTGCCAAGGTTATAAGTTGGTGTGACCAGATGGGCCCAGGAGGCTGGGTCCCTGCCTGGGTGAAGCAGAAGGTGATGCAGGCAGAGAGCCACTGGGAGAGAGTCCTTTTTGTTATCAGGTGCCCAGGCCTGTTGGGGTAGAAGGAGACAAAGAGCTGGGCACCAGATCTGGGGGGGGGGGGGTGGTCCTTTCGAGGTAGATGTGCAGGGCGCGTATGAGGTCGAGGGTGTGCAGGCATTATGTCTCTGGGGTGTTATGGGGTTTGGGGTAGAAGGTGGGCAGCTCGATGGTCTGGTTGAAGTGGAAGGGTGAGATCATCTTGGGCAGGAACCTGGGATAAGTCAGGAGCGAGGGGTGGTCTGGGAGAAGTAGGGTGTAAGGTTGATGTGCAACTAGCACCTAGCAACTAGCACCTGCAACTTGCTCACTCATCTGACCAAGGTGATAGGTGTTGATGAGGCCACCGTCGTTGACAGGGAGATGATGGTGTTTGCTCACTGGACGGGCAGGAAGGCACGTGCTTGCGACGTCCTGATCTTCGCGCTGATGAATTCCAGTTGCTGGGTTAGTCACAGTTGAGATTTGTTGTAGTTTATTAGTAAGCAAAGCAATGAGAGTAACGAGGTAGTGCGGAGGGTTGCCTCGTATGCCTCCTGCCTCAAGGGGGCAGAGATCAACCAACAGTCATCCAGGTAGGGGAAGAAGATCCAAGATTTGCACAGGTGGGCTGCAGTCACTGCAATGCACTTGGTGAAAACCCTCAGGGCGGAGGAGAGACCGAAGGGAAGGACCCTATACTGGAAGAGATCCTCCATGGCATGGAAGCGCAGGTATTCCCTGTGGATGGGGTGGACGGGCACATGTGTGTAAGTAAGCATCCTGGAGGTCCAGCAAGGTCAACCAGTCGTCGCACTGCAGTAGTGGGAGGATGGATTTGAGTGAGCGCATGGGGAATTTCTTCCTGCGGACGAACTTGTTGAGGCAGCATAAATCCAGGATGGGCTGGACACCACCAGACTTCTTGGGAATGAGAAAATACCTGGAATAGAGCCCATGGTTGGTCTGATGTGGGGGAACTTGTTTGATGGCTCTCGCTGCTAGGAGTGACTCGAGGTCCGCCTTCATAGTAGAAACTAAACAGGGAGAGGTCCAGCTGGTGGGTGCGGATTTCTGGTGTGGTATAGTGAAGAACCTGAGGTGGTATGCCCCGTTGATGTCCAGGACTCATTTATCAGTGGTGATGCTCCGCCGGGCTTCCTTGAAGACAGAGATGCCCTCCCCCCACAGGCAGGGTTGCGATTCCCGAAGCATCAAAAGAAGGGAGTGTTTTTGCCGGATGAGGAGGTGGACTGCTTCTGCTGGTGGCGCTCCCTCTGGTGTGGCTTGTGTTGGTATGGCTGCTGTTTGGGATGGTGGGGCTGCCACTTGTGGTAGGAATTGTATCGGCGCAGGGCCGAGTAAGACTTGCAGGAGTACACAGAGTGGGATTTCCTGTGTTGTGGCCCCCGTTCCAGTCCGTCCATGGTCAGGGTCTGTAGAGTGGTGCAGCGGTCTTTTAGGTCATTGACCATGGCTTGGACCTTGTCCCCAAACAGGTTGTCCCCTGCACAGGGGGCATCGGCCATTCTCTCATGACCAGTGCATATGGTGTCTCAGAGTCTCTCACCACATAGAGGACTGCCCCCACTGTGCCAGAATGTCTCCCAAGGTGCCTGGTGTCCTTGCAGAGGCCCGAGGCTCAGAGCCAGGACATGTGCCTCAAGGCGATGGCCCTGGCGGAAGTGCAGTGTCGAAGGTATCAAAAGCAGCGCAGATTAGATGTTTCCCACATTCTGAAAGGTCAGTCAGGATGGGGGTGAGGGCTGGCCTTGATTCAGGTAGAAGGCTCTCAGTGGTTGTCTTGAGGCTGTCAAGCAACATGTCCAGGTAGAGAATGTGTTGAAATTGGTGTGTGGTGATCTTGGCATTAAGCATTGTGGCATGTTAGGTCTTCTTACTGAAGTCTTCTAGGACTTTGTTCCTTTTCAGGAGGTGTGTTGGAAAGAGAGCGTGTCCCCTTCGCCTTCTTGAGAGCCGACTGTACAATGATGGAGTTGTGTATTAGCTGCGTCTTCTCGAACTCCGATGTAAGCTGCACCTCATATTTGCCGTCGAGCTGCTTGGAGGAGCTGGGTCTGGATGCTGGCGTCTGCCAGATCTTGAGTATGTTGTCCAGTAGGAGCTTGTTGACAGGTGGAACCACCAGGGATCTGGGAGCATGGAGGTACTTGAAGAGGCCCGATACTTTGTTTCTGGGGTCCAGTTCATGGGACGACAGTTTCTGGAGGAACTTGAGGTATGTGAGGTCCTCCAGTGGGGATGATGGCTGTGGCAGTGACGTATGTGCCTCCCAGCAATGGTCAGTGGAGTCTGAGGGGGGACTTTGCTCCCCCTGGGGTCCTGAGCGGCCAATTTTCACCCTCTCACTTCCGGGCACAGGTCCTGGAGAGAACCCTGCCAGGGAGGTGGATCTCCACATGAAGGAGTTCCTGGGGGGTTGCGGTGTGTCTGTGCCTGTGCTGCCTTGTCTGTCCTATGCCAGCTGGGCCGTGCGCTGTTGAGGAGGTGGATCAGGAGATCTACCATGGCTGTAAGTGCCAGTGGTTGGACCAGAATGGGCGTCACCATGCTGGTGTCGCAGGCAGCCATGTTGAATTGCTTTCACAGTGTTGGTGGCAGTGTAGTGAACTTTGTGGCATTGGTGCTTCCGGGGAGGGCTCCCTGAGGTGTTCGGGCTGCTGGAGGCGACCCACTGACAGTATCGGCTATGTCCACGTCTGTGTCTCTCCCTGCTGTCATCGCTGGTGCTGCTGTAACTACAGGAGCGATGCCAGCTGCGTCTGTGCCTGGTCACGGCTTTATTTCTTCTCCTCTGTGCCACTGAACTTGCTGGGGGGGGGGGGGGCGCGAAGAAGCAGTGTTGGTGTCGTGGGAGCAGTCTATGTGCTGTGCCGAGTCTTCCTGCTCAGCGCGATGGCATCGCTGACTTCCTCGACGCTGTGCAAAGGTACCGGGGAAAGGGGAGGGATGGTTGTGGTGATCTTTTGGATTCAAGATGGCCTCACCACCTTGGAATAAACCAGCATGCTTATAAAAACATAAGATATGCCAAACTGTGTCAGACCAAGGTCCATCAAGCCCAGTATCCTGTTTCCAACAGTGGCCAATCTAGGTCATACGTACCTAGCAGTTTCCCCAAAAGACACAGGTTCCACAATGCTTGTACTGGGTCAAGCATTGATATCCTGGGTCCCTTCTTAATAATGGTTTATGGACCTTTCCTCCAGGAACGTGTCCAAACCTTTTTTAAACCCAGCTACACTAACAACCTTTACTACATCCTCCGGTAACAAATTCCAGAGGTTGATTACAAATTGAGTGAAAAAATATTTTTTATTTTTTAGTCTTAAATAGTTTACCCTGTAGCTTCATTGCATGTCCCCTAGTCTTTCTATATTCTGATAACGTAAACAATCGATCTACGTTTACCCATTCCACACCGTTCATTAATTTATAGACTTCTATCATATCTCCCCTCAGCCATCTCTTTTCCAGGTTAAAGAGCTCTAACCTTTTTAGCCTTTCGTCATAGGAGTATCCTTCATCCCCATTACCATTTTGATGGCTCTTCTCTGAACCTTTTCTAATATTCTTTTTAAGATACGACGACCAGAATTGCACACAATATTCAAGGTGCGGTCTCACCATGGAACGATATAGAGGCATTATAATATCTTTTGTTTTATTTTCCATTCCTTTCCTTATGATACCTAGCATTCTATTTGCTCTCTTGGCCACTGCTGCACACTGGGCTGAGGGTTTTAACATGTTATTCACAATGATGCCTAAATCTTTTTCCTGGGTGGTGGTTCCTAATGTGGAACCTTGCATCGTGCAACCATAGTTTGGGTTGTTCTTCCCTAGGTGCATAACTTTGCACTTGTCCACATTAAATTTCATCTGCCATTTTGATGCCCAGTCTTCCAATTTATCAAGATCCTCTTACAATTTTCCACAATCCTCTTGGGTTTTAACAACTTTAAATTAGTTTTGTGCCATCTGCAAATTTGATAACCTCACTCGTTATTCCCTTTTAAAGGTCATTTATGAATATGTCAAAAAGCAGCGGACCCAGCACAGATCCCTGGGGTACACCACTATTCACTTTTCTCCATTGGGAAAATTGGCCATTTAGCCCTTCCCTCTGCTTTCTATCTTTTAACCAGTTCCTAATCCACAATAGTACACTGCCTCCTATCCCATGACTCTTTAGTTTTGCCAAAAGTCTCTGATGAGGGACCTTGTCAAAGGCTTTCTGAAAGTCCAGATACACTATATCAACCGACACACCTTTGTCCACCTGTTTATTCACACCTTCATAAAAACAAAACAGATTAGTAAAACAAGATCTTCCTTGTCTAAAGCCATGTTGGCTGTCTCCCATTAGGCCATGACTATCTACATGCTGAGTAATTTTGTTCTTTATGATGGTTTCTACCATTTTTCCTGGTACTGACGTCAGGCTCATCGGTCTGTAGTTTCCCGGATCACCCCTGGAACCCTTTTTAAAAATTGGCGTTACACTGGCGATCCTCCAATCTTCCGGTATTACAGATGATTTTAATGAAAATTCACAGATTACTAATTGCAAGTCTGCAATCTCATATTTCAGTTCTTTCAACATCCTTGGATGTATACCATCCAGCCCAGGTGATTTGCTACTCTTCAGTTTATCTAATAGTTGTAATACATCTTCCCGATGTATCGATATTTCCTTCAATTCTTCCGCACCTTTAAATACCACTTCAGTCATGGGTAACATCCCTACATCTTCCTCAGTAAAGTCCGAAGCAAAGAAAGAGTAGTTACTCACCTGTAACAGGTGTTCCCCAGCAGCAGCAGGAATCAGTCCTCACATATGGGTGAAGTCGGCGTCGACGGAGCCCCCATGCGGAGCATTTCCCCAGCTTTCAAAGAAAGCCTTTTGGAATGCAGGCACGCATGCGCGGTCCCCTTCGTGCCCAAAGGTGCCATCTTGCTCAGTCTGATGACATAGCTAAAAGACAGCACGAAAAAGAAATGAACTATATACAACTGCAACTCCAAGGGGAGGAGGGAGGGTCGTGAGGACTGATTCCTGCTGCTCCTGGAGAATACCTGTTACAGGTAAGTAGCTGTGCTTTACTCACCTTTAACAGGTGATCTCTGGGAACAGCAGGAATAAGTCTTCACATATGGGTTTCGTCGGTACCGACGGAGCCTGCGCGGGAACGCTCCCCAGCGTCCAATCAGAAAGCCTTTGGGAGCATCCCACAGTGCCTGCGTGCTGCCTTCCCGCCTTTCCTAACTGTCTCTCCTCAGTTGAGTTTTAGAGCTGAGACAAAGAGAGAGAGAGAGAGAGAGAGGGAAAGGAAAGAGAGACAGAGAAAGACAACTCCTAGGGGAGGTGGGTGGGTTGTGAAGACTTATTCCTGCTGATCCCAGAGATCACCTGTTACAGGTAAGTAACTGTGCTATCTCCAGGAACAAGCAGGAATGAGTCTTCACATATGGGGACTCCCTAGCTTTAGATGCCAGGGAGAGATCCCAGAGGTTGTGTGTCCCTGGGACAGGGCTGCACTTCCCCACATGGATCTCTGGCATCCCCTGAGGGATGGTGGGTAGGAGTTGATTTAAGTATGGAACAGGTGTTTAAGAACAGCCTGACCAAACGAGGTATCCCGGCGGGAGTCCTTTTCCAAGCAGTAATGGGCTATGAAGGTATGAACCGAGGCCCAAGTGGCTGCTCGACAGATGTCGTCAATAGACACAGAGTTCAGATGAGCCATTGAGGCTGCCATGGCCCTCACATTGTGAGCTGTGACATGGCCCTCCAGAGAAAGGTTCTTGTTCTGATAGGCGAAAGAAATACACTGGGCAATCCAGTTAGATAGTGTTCTCTTGGAGACTGGTAGTCCCAAATGAGAAGGATCAAAGGCAACAAAGAGTTGAGAAGACTTTCTATGTTGCTGTGTCCTTTGTAAGTAAAAAGCCAGAGCTCTTTTACAGTCCAGGGTATGAAGATTCCTCTCTGCACTTGATGCATGAGGTCCTGGAAAAAAGACAGGTAGGTAGACCTCTTGGTTGAGGTGAAAAGGCAAGACCACCTTAGGCATAAAGTGTGGATTAGCCCTAAGGACCACCTTGTCATGATGGAACCTTGTATAAGGTGGATTAGCTACGAGTGCTTGCAATTCACTAATACGACATGCTGATGTGATTGCAATGAGAAAGATAACCTTCCAAGAAAGGTATTTCAAGGAGGTGGTAGCCAAAGGCTCAAAAGGCGGCTTCATGAGCTGACCAAGAGCCAAGTTTAAGTCCCATGCCACCGGGGGTGGTCTAATGGGAGGCTTTGTTAAAAGGAGGCCTCTCATGAATCTCGCTACAAGAGGATGAGAGGAAATAGGTTGTCCATTTAGAGGCTTAAGGGAAGCTGCAATAGCACTCAAATGGACCCTTACTGAATGTGTCTTAAGGCCTGCATTAGACCGATGGAGGAGATACTCCAGCAAAGATTCCAGAGGTATGGCAAGGGGGTTAAGACCCTTCCCAGAACACCAGATAGTAAATCTCTTCCACTTGAAAGCATAAGAACGTCTAGTGGAAGGTTTTCTGGAAGCATAAAGAACATCTTTCACTTGTTGAGAAAGATGAAAATCCTGGAGATCTAGGTCTTCAGCAACCAAGCCCTGAGATGCAGAGACTGGGGATTGGGATGCCACAACTTTCCATCCTCTTGAGAGAGGAGGTCTGGAGCAGACCCTAACTCCAGGGAGCGAGCTTGAGAGAGATGTAGAAGCAGAGGGTACCACACTTGCCGTGGCCAATGTGGAGCTATGAGGATCATGTGACCTCTGTCTCTCTGAAGCTTGAACAGCGTTTTGGGAATTAGGGGAATGTGTGGAAAGGCATAGAGGAAGTCTTGACCCCAGTGAAGGAGGAAAGCATCCCTTGCCTGAGCTCCCTGAGCCAGAGTTCTGGAACAGAACTGGGGAAGTATGGCATTCCACGGACTTGCAAAGAGGTCTATGTCCGGGGTTCCCCAAATTTGAAAAATTTTGGACACCTGGTCCATATGTAGGGACCACTCGTGTGGAAGCAGAACTCGACTGAGCCTGTCTTCCCAAGAGTTTTGAACGCCTGGAAGATAAACTGCCAGAAGATGAATCTGATGCTCTCTGGCGAGGGCCCTTAGTCGCAAAGCTTCGTTGTAAAGCGACAGCGAGCCTGTTCCTCCCTGCTTGTTCACATAGAACATGGCTACCTGATTGTCCGTGTGGATAAGAACTGTCTTGTGGCTGAGCAGGGTGTGGAAAACCCGCAGAGCAAGGAAGATTGCTCTGAGTTCCAAGAGAATGATATGTAGACAAGTCTCCTGTGGGGACCAGATGCCCTGGGTGGAGAGGTCTTGCAGATGAGCTCCCCACCCCATTGGAGAAGCATCTGTTGTAAGAGTTGCTTGGGGTAGAGACTGCTGAAAGGGGGACCCCAGCAACAGGTTTTGAGGGGACGTCCACCACTGGAGGGACAAAATGAGGCGACTTGTGTTTGCTATTTTGTCTGACAGGCAGCCTAATGCCTGGGTCCATTGGGTGGATAAAGTCCACTGAGCTGCTCTCATGTGAAGGCGAGCATATGGTACCACATGTACGGTGGATGCCATGTGGCCTAGCAACTGTAACATCTCTCGAGCAGTTAGTAGGGGCTTCAACTCTGCTTGAGAAGCTAACTGCACCAAGCGAAGGCAACGGGCCTGGGGAAGATAGGTCCTTGCCCTTGTGGTATCCAGCAACGCCCCTATAAACTCCAGGGACTGAGTAGGGATCAAATTGGATTTTGGGATGTTTATTACCAGCCCTAAATACTGAAGGATACGCATTGTGCAGGTTAGAGAATTCTTGGCCTCTGATTGCGTGGGAGCTCGAATGAGCCAGTCGTCCAGGTAAGGGAAGACGAATATTCCCAGGGTGCGCAGAAAAGCAGCTACCACTGCCATGCATTTCGTGAACACCCTTGGTGCAGAGGCCAGACCAAAAGGGAGCACTCTGTATTGATAGTACTTCTCTTGAAAAAGGAACCAAAGGAACCTTCTGTGAGTTGGATGGATGAAAACATGAGTGTACGCATCCTTGAGATCTAGAGAACAAAGCCAATCCTGACTCTGAAGGTATGGCAGCAGAGTTCCCAGAGAAACCATCTTGAATTTTTCCTTGACTAGGAAACTGTTCAACTTTCTGAGATCTAAGATAGGTCTGAAGCCCCCTGTTTTCTTTGGAATAAGAAAAAAGGGGGAGTAGAACCCTGTGCCCTGTTGTTGAAAAGGCACTTCCTCTATTGCCCCCTGGGCGAGAAGAGTGGCTACCTCCTGCCCCAACAGGTTGAGGAGGGAGGTTGGAGAATTGAACTGGTGCACTCTTGTGAGAGGGGGCAAGCTTGAAAAATGAAGTTTGTACCCCTCTCTTATAATGGAGAGTGTCCAATGCTCTGCTGTAATTTGCCCCCACCTGGGAGCAAAGTGACATAACCTTCCTGGAATGGTGGAGGGCTCTGGTCCTTCTAGAGCCAGGAAGGCTAAGTTCTCTAGCGGAAAGTCAAAGGCCCTGAGGGGGCTGAGGTTGCTGGGCTGGAGCAGGCCTAGCAGCCTTTGCTTTGCTCTGTTTGGAGGATTGCTGACGTTTGGTAGGGAACTGAGCTGCAGAAGATCCCCGCTGACCATAAGCAGGATAGAATCTTCCCTTTTTAGAAAAAGGTGTTTTCTTGAATAACCTTTTCTTAGCAGGAGCAGCTGTGGATTTGGATAGTCTATCCAAAGCAGAATTTTCAGCATCCATCTGATTGGCTTTTGCTTGCCAATCCTTACCAAACAGGTTCTCACCTGTACAAGGGATATTTCCAAATTCATCTTGAACCCAGATCTCCAAATCAGATGCTTGAAGCCAAGCAATCCTACGTGCACCTACGGCAATAGCTGAGGCTCTGCTTATGCATTCAAAGGAGTCGAAAGCTGCATGGTTGGAGAATTTGGAGATATCTTGGGCATGTTTGAGCCTAGTGAGAAAATCCTGCCTTTTATCTTCAGACATAAAAGGACTTAAAGTCTGCAAATGGTCAGTGACTTCTTTTAAGAACATTCCCATGTAGAGACTATAAGAATTAATTCTCGCAGCAAGCATGGAAGCTTGGAAGACTCTTCTTCCAAAAGCATCCAGGGTTCTACATTCACGTCCTGGAGGATTAGAGGCATGTCTTTTGGCACTTCTAATCTTTCTCATTGCAGAATCAACCACAATAGAGTGGTGAGGAAGCTGAGTTTTATGGAAACCAGGACAAGGAGGGACACGATACATGGTATCCAACCTGCGAGAATGAGGAGAGGTGGTTAGAGGTGCTTCCCACATCCTCAACATGAGATCATACAGAATCTCATGAATAGGCAAGGTAGCTGCCTCCTTAGGAGTTTTAGAATATTGTAAAATATCTAACTCCTTGGCTCTGGGCTCTGTCTCAGGGGCCACTGTGATAGAGAGGCCCCGAGCCACCTCCCTGATAAAGTCTTGAAAAGACAAGTCCTCTGGAGGAGACATTCTTCGTTTAGGAGAGGACTCCTCCTGTGGAAGAAGCATCACTGCATCGACCGACTCTTCAGAATCCTCAGAGTCCTCAGAGGAATCGAAGTATCGTCTGTCCAGATGCTCTTGCAAAGCCCGATACCCGTACCGACCGGGATCGGGAATAACCGGTACCGGGGTATCGGTACCGGAGGGCTTCAGAGGACAGAGTACTGGCATAGCGGACACTGATGCTGATGTCTGCCACCGGTACCGGGATCGGTACCGATGGCGATGCTAGAGCCGGTACCGCCGGAATAGTCTGTTGCGGTACCATGGGCGTCGATGCCACAAGGAAAGCCGCCAGACTGCGTTCTATGGACAGAATCCTCTGATCCATCGACGCAGCCAATGCTTGGAAGTCGGTACCGGTGGAAGCCACCGGTACCCCAGAGCATGGCACCAGGAGATCTGTCGAGGCCACGCCATCGAGATCATCCTGGAACCCCGATGATGATGCTTTAGAGGCCGAAGCCTCCCGCAGGGGTAGTTTTGCCGGTGCAGAATCCTGGAGGGCAACGCCAGAGGCATCTCGATGCTTAGAAGGAGATCTACCCTTCGAGGACCGGCTGGATTTATGTTCAGTTACCTGAGATCCATGTGAGGAAGAAGAAGCCCTGGAAGACGTCGATGCCACCGAAGCCGCATCAGAGGGAAACAGGGTACTGAGCTTGGCAGCTCGGTTCTGCCGACCTCTTTTAGACATCATAGAACAGGACATACAATCTGTTATGGAATGGTCAGGACCTAAACATTTTAGACACCAGTCATGGGTGTCGGTGATGAAAATGGTACCGCCACATTTTGTGCACTTCTTAAAACCTGAGGCAGGCTTTTCCATATTTAAGGAAAAAAGGTTTTGGGCCTAAGGCCCAAAACGCAAGTACAACTGAAGAAAAAGAACAGAAAAAGGTGTTTTGTTTTGTTTTTTTACAAGAAGAAAAGAACAAAGACCGGCGGTACCGGTACAGCGTCGAAGAAGGCAGATGCAACACAAAAGAAATAAAGAAAATATAAGGAAATTCTTCTGCAATGACAGGAACATGACCTGCTGGCTCCGCGGAAAAAGAAGAACTGAGGAGAGACAGTTGGGAAAGGCGGGAAGGCAGCACGCAGGTGCTGTGGGATGCTCCCAAAGGCTTTCTGATTGGACGCTGGGGAGCGTTCCCGCGCAGGCTCCGTCGGTACCGACGAAACCCATATGTGAAGACTCATTCCTGCTTGTTCCTGGAGATCTTCTCTTTCTCCAGGACCAAGCAGGAAGTCAGTCCTCACATATGGGTGACTCCCTAGCTCTGGGCTACCAGGAAACCAAGCTGAAAAATAGAGCTCCCTCTAGAGCCTCAGCAACAGTGAGAGAATCTTCTCCGAGACCACACCTGAATGGTAGCCCAACACCAGGGCCGGAGGGTAGGAGTTGCCTAAACCTCAAAGAGATTACGGAGTACCGCTTGCCCGAAAGCACTGTCCCTACGGGACTCCCTCTCGAGGCAGTAGTGATCCGCAAAAGTCTGGCTTGAAGCCCAAGTAGCGGCCCAACAGATGTCTGCCAACGGAACAGAATGGAAGTGAGTTACTGATGAGGCCTTCGCCCTGACCCGGTGGGCCGTGACTCGACCCTCCAGGGAGAGGCCAGCTGCCCTGTACGCCCAGGCGATACAGTCTGCCACCCAGATGGACAACGTACGCTTAGTGACAGGCAACCCCAATTTATTAGGGTCAAAGGAAATGAAGAGCTGAGAAGACCTTCTATGCCCCTGCGTACATTCTAGGTAAAAGGACAGCGCCCTTCTACAATCCAGGGTATGCAAGACAGTTTCGGCCCTACTGGCGTGCGGCCTGGCAAAGAATGTCGGAAGTACCACCTCCTGGTTGAGGTGGAAGGAGGACACTACCTTTGGAAGGAACTTAGGATGAGTCCGCAAGACTACCCTGTTCCTATAGAACCTGGTATATGGCCTATCCAAGACCAGGGCCTGAAGCTCACTCACCCGCCTAGCCGAGGTGAGTGCCACAAGGAACAACACCTTCCAGGAGAGGAAACGTAAGTAGCAGGTTGCCATCGGCTCAAAAGGTGGGCGAGTCAGTTGCTGCAAGACCACATTGAGATCCCACTCAGTGGCCGGTGGACGAATAGGAGGCTTAAGCAGAAGCAGGCCTCGGAGAAAGCGAGACACCAGAGGGTGGCCTGAGAGAGATTGTCCATCCACCGGCGAGTGGTGAGCTGAGAGGGCACTGAGGTGAACCCGGACAGAGTTGGACTGAAGTCCTAGGTTGGAAAGGTGGAGCAGGTATTGTAGCACCACCTGGACCGAGCAGGAGAAGGGAGCCTCCTGCTGTTGAGAACACCAAGTAGAAAACCTATGCCACTTCAGAGCACAGACCTTCCTAGTGGAATACTTCCTGGAGGCCAACACCACCTCTTCAACCTCCTTTGATAGGAGCAAGGGAGCAAGGACTACCCTTTCAGCAGCCAGGCCATCAAATTGAGGGATTCGAGGTTGGGATACAAGAGGGACCCCTGATCCTGAGTCAGAAGGTCGGGTTGCAGCCTCAGAGGAAGTGGAGTATCCACTGCCAACTGCAGAAGAAGAGGGAACCACGGCTGCCTGGGCCACCTGGGGGCTATCAGGATCACCGTGGCCCGGTCCTGCTGGATTTTGAATAGAGTCTGGGCAACCAGAGGTGTGGGAGGAAACGCATACAGCAGGCCTTCTGACCAGGGGATCAGGAATGCATCTGCCGCTGTTCTCAAGGGATGCGGTTGCCTGGAACAGAACCTGGGTAGTTGCCTGTTCAGCGGACTGGCAAAAAGATCCATGGTTGGAAGTCCCCACTTCAGAAAGATCTGTTGAACTACCCGAGAATCCAATCGCCATTCGTGAGGCTACAGGAGTCTGCTTAGCCTTCCGCCAGGTAGTTTTCCTGGCCTGGGAGGTAGACCGCCCTGAGGGTCATGCCCTGATTGATAGCCCAGGAGCAGAGAGCTTGTGCTTCCAGGCACTGGAGTCGGGATCCTGTGCCTCCCTGCTTGTTGACGTAGAACATAGCCACCTGGTTGTCCATCTGAACTAGGACAGACTGGTGAGAGAGGACTCGAGAGAAAGTCTGTAAGGCTAGTCGAATGGCTCTCAATTCCAACAGTTTGATCTGCTGGGCGGCCTCCCATGGAGACCACAGGCCTTGGGTGCAGGCCCCCTGGCAGTGTGCCCCCCAGCCCTGCAGGGAAGCATCGGTTGTCAGTACCTGAGTGGGTGTGGAGGCCTGAAAAGGAACTCCCCCGACCAGATTTGGGAGATGCCTCCACCAGCGTAAGGAGTCCACCAAGAGTTTGGACACCTTTATCCTGTCTGACAACTTCCCTGTGGCCTGTACCCACTGTGCCCTGAGGCACCACTGAACCGGCCTCATGTGCAGACGGGCATTTGGGGTGACATGCACTGTGGAAGCCATGTGACCTAAGAGCCGGAGGAAGTGTCTGGCAGAGACCAGAGAGTTCATCTGAAACTGGCCGGCCAACTTCATCAGTCTGTGAGCTCTGTCCACAGGCAAATAGGCCTTTGCATGGATGGTATCCAATCTTGCCCCTATGAACTCCACGTCCTGTGAGGGGACTAAAGTGGCCTTGGGAAGTTTATAACGAACCCCAGGTGCTGAAGCAGGGATATGGTTCGGAAAGTGGCCTGCCGGGCCTCTTGTGGAGACTGGCCCCTGATAAGCCAGTCATCCAGATAAGGGAACACAAAGATCCCCTGGTTCCTGAGGTAGGCCGCAACAACCGCCAGGCATTTTGTAAAACCCCTGGGGGCGGAGGTGAAGCCAAAGGGAAGCACTCTGTACTGGAAGTGTTTCCCTCCCACCACAAATCTGAGGAATTGTCTGTGACTTGGATGGATGAGGATGTGAGTATAAGCATCCTTTAGGTCTAAGGAGCATAGCCAATCTCCCTGCTGGAGGTAGGTCAGTAAGATTCCAAGGGTAAGCATCTTGAACTTTTCCCTCTCCAGAAACTTGTTCAGATTTCTCAGGTCCAGGATGGGTCTGAGGCCCCCTGTTCTTTTTGGTACCAGGAAGTACCTTGAGTAGAAGCCTTGCCCTTCCAGGTGGTGGGGCACCGGTTCCACCGCCTGGTCCTGTAGCAGTCCTTCCAACTCCTGAAGGAGGGGGTCTTGGAGGCTCCCCTGGAAAGTAGGAGGGGGGTATCTGGGTGAAGTGGAGCAGATAGCCCTTCTGGATGATGCTTAACACCCAAGTATCCCCTGTGATGGCTGGCCACCTGTCTGCATACAGGGTCAGCCGACCTCCTGTGCCCTGTAGAGGAGGAGAGGCTATGCCGGCATAGTCAAAAAACCCCTCCCTGCTGAGCAGGAGCCAGAGTAGGAGGCTTGGCAGTCTTCTGCTTACGGAGCCCATGACCCTGCCCCTTGGCCTGCTGGCCCTGTTGGGGAGCTGCAGAGGCCTGGTAGTGAGGGTAGGTTTTGTAGGCAGTCTTGGGTAAAAGGCAGTCTTCCTCGGGTAAAAGGCCTTTTTCCCCGAGCCCTTCTTCTTCTGAGAAGGGGCAGAGGTTTTCCTGGACAGCCTTGTCCGGGAAGAGTCTTGGTCTCGAGTTGTGCAGCCTTTTCAGCCATGGGCTTGCCAAAGAGGTTTTCACCTCAGCAAGGGACATTGACCAACTTGTCCTGTACCCATGGCTCGAGGTCTGAGGATTGTAGCCAGGCCTGGCGACCTGAACCGATGCCGGCCCCTGCTACTCGGGCCGAAGCCTCAAATCCATCGTAGGCTGCTCGAGATATAAACTTCGAGCACTCTCGAATACCAGAAGACAAGGCCTTGAACCTCTGCAAAGGTTCCTCGGACAGACTAGCAGAGAACCCGGCAATCTCCTTTGCCAGGTCTCGAAGGTACATGCCCATGTACGGCTGGTAGGTCTGGACACGGCAAGCAAGCATAGAGCCCTGGAAGCACTTTCTACCAAGGGCATCCAGGTTCCGGGCTTCCCTGTCGGGAGGCACGAGAAGTGCATCTTCTGACTCTTCAGGCGATGCATGGCCGATTCCACAACCATGGAGTGGTGTGTTAGTTGTGCCTTTTGAAACCCGGGGCTCTTGCGGACTCGATAGATGGAATCGACCCACTTGCTTAGAACCGGCATCAAGGCCGGCGCCTCCCACATGCGGAAGAGCAACTGCTCCAGCATCGGAGGAACCGGGACAGTAAAGGCCTCCTTGGGAGGAGAGTCATACTGCAGAGCCTCGAGCTCCTTGGCTCGAGGCTCCTCCTCGGGGTCCGCCAATGCTTGGCCATGTCCCTTATGAAATCCGAGAACCTGGTATCTTCCGGGGGGGGGATCTTGTCCAAGGCTTGGATCCTGGTGCGTCCAAAGGGACGCACCCAGTCTGGAAGGTGTCAGGGGACTCCTCCTCCTCCGTTTCCCACGCCGATTCCTCCGAGGAGGAATCGAGCGGCTCCGAGTGGGAGGGCACCGACGCCATCTGCCCCGACGCCGAGGGTACCGGCGTCGACAACCTCAGTCCTGAACGGGAGGCCGAGGGTGACCTCGGCCGAGGATTGACACGAGTTCACATGGTCTCGAGGATAGGCTCGGCCTCCGGGGTCGACTTGGACGTTGAGGTCCCGGTGGTCAGGGCAGATGCGCCGGTGAGACCGGCGATCAGCACCCGCTGCTGCTCCATGAAGGCAAACAATCTGCTCTCCAAGGCCGTCAAACTGAGTCCGAGCTCAGGAGACCCAGCAGCCTCCGACTCGGGCCTAAACGGCGTCGGGCCCGACGTCGGCTCCCCCGGAGGAGAGTCCATGAGGACTACAGTACTCACGTGATTCGGTGCCTCCGACTCTACACGAGGATGCTTTGCAGGCCTCTCCGACTCCGAAGACCCGGGACGGCAATCGGGGCTATGCGACCTGGCCCCTGAGGAGCCAAGAGCATCCACCGATGCCGTCCTCGCGGGTTTCTTCTTCCTTCGATGCTCCCTCGAGGGGGACTCCCTTTCAGAGGAGCCCCAACGATGCTCAGGGTCAGACTCCTGAGACGTCGAGGCCTCTGACGAAGTCCGGACCCGTCCAGAGGCAGATTCGGAGAAGATCCTCTCACGCTGGTGCTGACGGCTCCGTAATGCCTCGGAAGACATTTTGCCACAGGGTCTAGAGACCGTAGAATCATGGTCTTCCCTAGGCACCGGAGACAGCAGTCATGTGTGTCGGTGAGAGACATGAGCTTCTTACACCGATCACACTTCTTAAAGCCACTGGCAGCCATCGGGGGAAAAAGGGCCCCTGCAAGATCAAAAAATTGGGCTGCCATGGAAAAGAAAAAAGGCGCGAACGCAGTCTCTAAGGACAAAAACCGAAAAGAGAGATCCGGGCTCGGCACCGGTGTACCGAGTCCAGGCGGAAAGGAACCGACGTCGAACCGAAGAAAAAACTCGACCCAACGCAGAAAATTCAACTTTTTTCACGGTGACAAGGACAAGCATCCATAGGGCTCCGCGGAAAAAAGAAGACTGAGCAAGATGGCACCTTTGGGCGGGAAGGGGACCGCGCATGCATGCCTGCATTCCCAAAGGCTTTCTTTGAAAGCTGGGGAAATGCTCCGCATGGGGGCTCTATCAACACCGACGTCACCCATATGTGAGGACTGACTTCCTGCTTGGGCCTGGAGAATTCATTCAGTCTCTCCGCTATCGCCTTGTCGCCTCTTAGTGCCCCTTTAACCCCTCTATCATCTAATGGACCAACTGACTCTCTCTCACAGGTTTTTTGCTACAAATGTACTTGAAAAAGTCTTTATTTCGCGTTTTTGCTTCCACAGCAAGCTTCTTCTCAAATTCTCCCTTTGCCTGCCTTATCAATGCCTTGCATTTGACTTGCCAGTGCTTGTGCTATTTCCAGGTTTCATCGTTTGGCTCTTTTTTCCATTTCCTGAAAGATCCTTTTCTGGCAACAACAGCCTCTCTGACCTCACCTTTAAACCATGCTGGCAGTTTTTTGGACTTCCTTCCACTTTTCTTAAAGCGTGGAATACAACTGGTCTGGGCTTCCAAGATAGTATTTTTCAACAACACCCAAGCTTGATATAAGTCTTTAACCTTTGCAACTGCTCCTGTTAGTTTTTTCTTAACTATTTTCCTGATTTTATCATAGTCTCCCTTTCAAAAGTTAAAAGGTAGTACTGTGGATTTCCTTACTATCCCTCCTCCACTAATTAAATCAAAGGCGATCATGCTATGATCACTATTGCCAAGTGGCCCCAACACCCTTATCTCTTGCACTAGATCTGGTGTTCCACTAAGGAGTAGGTCTAATATGGCTTCCCCTCTGGTCAGTTCATGAACCAGCTGTTCCAAGAAGCAGTCATTTATTTCATCTAGGAACTTTATCTCCCTAGCATGTCCTGCTGTGACACTGACCCAATCGATATCGGGGTAATTGAAATCACCCATTGTTATTACTGTGCTGTAACTTTTGTTAGCTTCCTTGATTTCTTTGAGTATTTCATCATCCATTTGTTCATTCTGGCCAGGAGGTCAATAGTACACCCCCACTGCCATCGCCTTCCCCTTTTTACACAGAATTTCAATCCATAGAGATTCTACAGCAATTGTTTTTTTCCTGCAAAACTTTAATCCTTTCTGACTCAATGCCCTCTCTAACATAGAGTGCAACCCCTCCACCAATTTGATCAGCGCTATCATTACGATATAGTTTGTACCCAGGTATCACAGTGTCCCACTGGTTGTCCTCCTTCCACCATGTCTCTGATATTCCAATCATATCTAACCTCTCATTTCATGCTATATATTCTAACTCTCCCATCTTATTTTTTAGACTTCTAGCATTTGCATACAAGCATTTTAGAGACTGTATTTTATTCATATTAATCTGGCTATTGGTAGACATGGTTAATTTGGGATCTTTAAGCTCTGTCTGCTCCATACTCGAGGGCATTTGGGCTTCTTTGCTCTTTTTTGGAACCTCTCTGCTTTTGGTAGTATCCTTCAAGGATACATTCTTCCAAACCATGCGCTCTTGGGCGACTGTCGGCTTTCCCCTATTATCTAGTTTAAAAGCTGCTCTATCTCCTTTTTAAAGGTTAATGCCAGCAGCCTGGTTCCATCCCAGTTAAGGTGAAGCCCATCCCTTCGGAAGAGCCCCTCCTTTCCACAAAATGTTCCCCAGTTCCTAACAAATCCAAAACCCTTATCTCTGCACCATTGTCTCATCCACATATTGAGACTCCAGAGCTCTGCCTGCCTTTTGTGTCCTGCGCATGGAACAGGAAGCATTTTGGAGAACGCTACCCTGGAAGTTCTGGATTTCAACTTCATACCTAAAAGCTTAAATTTAGCCTCCAGATCCTCCCTACCACATTTTCCTATGTTATTGGTATCGACATGTACCAAGACAGCAGACTCCTCCTCAGCTCTATATAAGACCTTATCTAGGTGGCGCGTGAGGTCCGCTACCTTCGCACCAGGCAGGCATGTTACCAGGCGATCCTCACATTCACCAGCCACCCAGCTATCTACATGCCTAATGATTGAATCACCAACTATAACGGCTGTCTTAACCCTTCCCTCATGGGCACATGGTCATGGAGAAACTTCCTCGATGCGAGAAGGTTTTACATCACCTGGAGGACAGGTCCTAGTTACAGGATCACTTCCTGCCACACCAGGGTGATGCTCTCCTGTCACGTGACCTCTCTTCTCCATGGCAACAGGGATGCTGCCAGACTGCAGGTGGGACTTCAGGACTGTATCCCTGTAGGTCTCGTCTATGTACCTCTGTCTTTCTTATGTCTTCCAAGTCTGCTACTCTAGCCTCTAGATAACAGACTCATTCCCTGAGAGCAAAGAGCTCCTTGCACCTAGTGCACACGTATGACCTCTCACCAACTGGGAGAAAATCATACATGTGACACTCAATACAAAAGACTGGAAAGCCCCCATCTCGCTGCTGGACTGCTGTCTGCATATTAGTTTTAAGCTTGTGTTTAGATCTTTAAGTTCTTTACTTACTAAGGGTTGCTATGGATATTTATACTAATAAAACTGTACCTAATACATTTAAATATACCTTGTACACCTGAAGCTTAATTAATCTCAGGTCCTTAGTGTATGACTGAATTGGATAACGAGCTTCACCTGAGAGCACCTCCTTTCCTTTAAGATGTCTAAGTACCTAAAAAGCTACAAGTATCCCAGGGGTGGGTGGGTGTTGGGGAGGGAGGGAGGCTGTTCAGGATGTTGGGATTTGCCCTTGGGGATGCTGGAGCCATTGTGATCATTTGGCTGGGGATGGAAGCCTGTTGTGCCGCGATCGCTGGTGTACTGTCATTCTTGTTGCCCACGGGGGCCTTGCTCTCCTCGGCCATGTGGTCATCTCTGTGGTGATGAAAGGTTGTCAGGGAGGGGGTGAGGTTGCAGGAGGACACTGCTTCTCAGTCACTGTTGTAGAAGAGGTAAGAAAACCCTGCAGCATGTGGCTGCGGGACTGACACACCCTGGGAGACATCCTGGCACTGGGGGGGGGGGGGGGGAGTCCACCATGTGGTGAGAGGCTCTGAGACATCGTACGCACTGGTCATGCTGGTATGTGGTGTTCATCTTCTTCCTGCATTTAGGGCATTTCTTGAAGCCAGGTTTGGATAATTTGTTATTCTTCTGTGATGATTTGATTTATTTTCTTTCTGGTTCTTTTCTTTTTCCATTGGTAAGGTTGGAGAGCTAAGAGAGATCCGTCCCTGTGGCAAGTTGGAAGAAACAGAACTGGGCTGATAGGAAGGGGCCAGAGGGCGGGGGCACCTTGGTATATGCCCAGAAAGGCTTTGCCTTTCTGAGCTCTGAGAGAACAATTCTGTCCAATCGATGCCATCAGATGATGGCACCAGGTGTGGCTGACGCATCCTGCTTTTCCAAGGAGAAAGATGCTGAATCATGTAAACAGGAAGTGTAAGTCAGAGGGAGAGAAAGCTCTAAGAAAAGCAACAGCACGCAGCATCGGAGGCATTTGGTAAGTGCTGCACTGCTGTTTTAAAATCATTGCTGTCACTGAAGATCCCAGAGAGGGGCGGAAGGGATGGAAATGAGGGTGGGGATGGGAGCAGGGGGGCCAGCAGGTATTAGGTTCACATAGGGTGCCTCATATCTTCGCACCAGTTCTGCGTGGAAAGCAAATGAGAAATATGCATGTTAAAACGCATACTAACCTAGGTCCCCTTATAAAATTACCCTCCACATGAAAACAGTTTGAGCACAAAATAGCTAAAATATGTTCAGGTTTTTATCCAATTCTATTTATGGTCTTGGATGGCATTTGGTTTTTATGAAGATGAAACACTACCACGGTGATTGCGATTTACTGTTCCTGTTTTGGATGAAAGCATGAGTAAATAAAAACAGACCCTCATGATATCAGGCCAGCTGTCACAGTTTTTATTTTGGTTGTCAACCAGGGCGAATTTTCTTGCTAGATATGTAATGTTTTATCTCACTAATTTGCTGTGTGTTGTAATTTTTCAGATTTGTCTTGTTTCCCTTCTTAAAGGGCTAATTTTTCTTTCTTAAAGGGCTAAGCTATGCCAAAATATTACATTTTACCACAGCAATCTTTACCATGCAAGTCATTAACCTGTGGTTTCTTAGGTTAGTTGCTATAGTGGGTGTAGAGGACCACACAGTAAAGACCATGAGATGGTGTTTATGACATCACACTATAAGTAGCTATTTCTCAAGGATCCAGCTGTGTGGTGGAGCATCCTCATTCTGAGAGGAGTACATTTCTCATTCTGGGTCTATCTTTCATGGAGAAAGAGAATTCTGATTTCCAGCAGTGAACAAAGATCTATACAGGGATCAGGTATCTATTCAAAGAAACTCACCTGTACGGAAAGACGATGAAGAGGAAGAAGAGATGCCCATCCAGTGCTCTCATTTAGGAGTCCAGAGAAGAAATAAGCAAAGAAAAGAGATTTAAACATTTTGAGACATATTGATCCTTGGGGAGTGTGGCAGCCCAGCACCATTCTAAAGGGAGCCTAAATTCCATACACTTGGCAACAGTCATCATAGCATGATCGCGTTTGATTTAATAAATGGAGGAGGGAGGGTAAGGAAATCCATAGTACTACCTTTTAACTTTCAAAAGAGAGTATATGTTAAATGAGGAAAATAGTTAAGAAAAGACTAAAAGGAGCAGTGCAAAGGTTAAAGATTTACATCAAGCTTGGGTGTTGTTTAAAAATATTATCTTGAAAGCCCAGACCAGTTGTATTCCACGCTTTAAGAAAAGTGGAAGGAAGTCCAAAAAACTGCCAGTATGGTATAAAGGTGAGATCAGAGAGGCTATTGTTGCCACGAAATGGAAAAAGGAGCCAAATGACGAAAACTGGAAACAACACAAGCACTGACAAGTTAGATGCAAGGCAGTGATAAGGCAGGCAAAGAGAATTTGAGAAGAAGCTTGCTGTGGAAGCAAAAACGCATAATAAAGACTTTTTCAAGTACATTCATAGCAAAAAAACCTGTGAGTCAGTTGGACCATTAGATGATAGAGGGGTAAAAAGGGCACTAAGAGGGGACAAGGCCATAGCGGCGAGACTGAATGAATTCTTTGCTTCGGTCTTTACTGAGGAAGATGAAGGAATGTTACCCATGACTGAAATGGTATTTAAAGGAGATGCTGCGGAAGAATTGAAAGAAATATTGATACATAGGAAAGATGTATTACAACTATTTGATAAACTGAAGAATAGCAAATCACCTGAACCAGATGGTATACATCCAAAACAATGAAGCTACAGGATAAGCTATTTAAGACTAATAAGAGAAAATATTTTTTCACTCAACATGTAATCAAACTCTGGAATATGCTACCGGAGGATTAGTAAAAGCTGTTAGTGTAACCGGGTTTAAAAAAGGTTTGGGCAAGTTCCTGGAGGAAAGGTCCATAAACCATTATTAAAGTGGACCCAGAATATCCATTGGTTGACCCAAAACAAGCATTGTGGAACCTGTGTCTTTGGGGAAACTGCTAGGTACTTGTGACCTAGATTGGCCACTGTTGGAAACGGGATACTGGGCTTGATGGACCTTGGTCTGACCCAATATGGCATATCTTATGTCCTTATGTTTTTAAGGTATAGCATAGTTACTCACCTGTAACAGGTGTTCTCTGGGAACAGCAGGAATCAGTCCTCACATATGGGAAACGTCGGCATCAAGCCCATATGGAGCATTTCCCAAGCTTTCAAAGAAAGCCTTTGGGAATGCTGTCACGCATGTGTGGTTCCCTTCCTGCCCAAGGGTGCCATCTTGTTCAGTCAGATGACATAGCTTAGGCGAAAAGATAAAAACAGGTAGATGAGGCAACTCTCAGGGGAGGAGGGAGGGCTGTGAGGACTGATTCCTGCTGTTCCTGGAGAACACCTGTTACAGGTGAGTAACTACGCTTTCTCCTGGAACAAGCAGGAAGTCATTCCTCACATATGGGCCCCCATAGTTCCAGGCTGCCGGGACCCAGATCACAACAGCATCAACGGTGACCACCAGGGGAGGCCACCAGTTGCAGAAGACGAGTCTCTATCCAGAGACTCTGCAACGCCCAGCTATCCTCGTCGCTATTAGTTTGGTAGCTTGACCATCGACGGGCTGGAGGGCAGGAATTGCCTATACACCGTGTATGCTATGGATTACCACCTGGCCGAAGGCACTGTCCCTGCGGGACCCACTCTCTAGGCAGTAATGTGCTGCAAAGATATGCACTAAAGACCATGTTGGGTCTTGCAAATTTCCGTCACCGGTATTGAGCGCAGGTTGGCCACAGACATAGCCATGGCCCTGACGTGATGAGCAGTGATCCAGTACTCCAGGGAAAGACCAGCCTGCTCATAAGCGAAGGCAATGCAGTCCACCACCCAAGAGGACAGAGTCCTTTTGGATACCAGCAGCCCCATCTTACTGGGGTCGAGCGAGACAAAGAGTTAGGGTGCTTTGTGATGGTCCTTAGTCCTGTGAAAATAGAAGGACAGGGCCCTCTTGCAATCCAAGGTATGTAAGACCAACTCTACCTTGCCCGCGTGAGGCTGTGGAAAGAAGGTAGGGAGAACCATCTCCTGGTTGAGATAGAAAGCAGACACCACCTTAGGAAGGAACTTGGGATGCGTGTGCAGCACCACTCTTCGTGTAGAACCGGATGTAGGGAGGATCTGCCACCAGGGCCTGCAGCTTGCTCACCCTGCGGGCAGAGGTCACAGCCACCAAGAAGGCCACTTTCCAGGAGAGGTACCTCAGGTGGTCATAGGCTCAAAAGGCGGTCTGGTGAGCTGGGACAGCACCACATTGAGGTCCTATTCCGCAGCCAGAGGGTGAAGAGGGGCCTAGACAATAGAAGGCCCCTGAGGAATCTGGAAATCAGGGGCAGGATCGAGAGGGCCTTTCCCTCTACAGGGTGGTGGTTCGTAGCGCTGAGATGCACCCTGACTGAATTAGATTTCAAGCCTGAGTGCGATAGATGCAAAAGGAACTGCAACCCGAGTTGTACCTGGCAGGAGAAAGGATTCACTTTCCTGTCTGCGCACCAGACAGAGAAACCCCTCCACTTGAAGGCATAAGTCTTTCTAGTGGAGGGCTTCCTGGAAGTCAGGAGAACCTCCTTGACCTCCCTGGTGAGGTGGAAAGGAGCCAATGCTACCCTTTCAGCAGCCACACTGTCAGCACTAGGGCCCTCATGTTAGGGTGCAGAGGGAGCCCTCCTCCTGCAAGAGGAGGCCCGGGGCCTGGTCCAGGGGTACCGGGGGTGTCGGTGACAGAGAAAACAGCAGGGGGAATCAGGGCTGCCTGAGTCATCTGGGGGACACCAGGATCACTGAGGCGTGCTCACTCTGGATTTTGAACAGACACTTGCCACCCTCCCACGGTGTGGTTGAGAGGAGCAGAACCAAGGAAGCTGTGCATTGTCCGGAGAGGCAAACAGATCCAGGCAAGGCCTGCCCTAGAGTCGGAAGAGCCTGTGCACAGTGACTGCCATGGGGCATCCCCATTGTTTGCATGTGCACTCCCAGAGACAGGCCTGTGCCAGGTGCTCATTTCTAACCTACTGTTCTGCCCATCCCCTCTCTCTCCTCCCTGGAGCTCGACCTCCCACTAGCTACTCACCTCTGTAGGTGGAGCAGTATCCTCCTCCAGATGGCGATGGCCAAATGCAGGTTGTGTACAACTGTGTACAAAATAGCAGCGTTTAACTGGGAGAGCAAGCCAAACACATGTGCACAAGAAGTCGGGTGCAAGTTCGGCATGCTCTCCTATAGAAATGAGCACCGCATGTCTAACTTGTATAGGGAGCCCCAACAGTATTTTGATGGCATCAGAAGCTTTCTCCAATGTCTGGATCATCTGAGGAAAATGTCAAACTCCCCTCAAATGATCCAGGCATTGTGGAAAGCCTGCAATGCCATCAAAATACTATCAGGGGCCAGTGCCCCCAACAAAGCAAATTCCTGGTGGCCCAGCAGCCCTAAAGCTCAACCCCTTGCCAAATTAAAAATAAACATGGTGATCCAGCGGTCCCAAAACCCCCACCTGCCAAAGTAAAAATAATCTCTGGTGCTCCAGTGGCCACAATCCCTCCACCCACCCAAGTGAAAACAATCCCTGGTGGCCCAGCGACCCCGAACCCCCACCCCTGCCCAACCAAAAATAATCCTGGTGGTCCGGCAGCCCCGAACCCCCCACCCACTACTTTTAGAAAAGAGTGAAAGCGCTGCCTATGCACGCCCCCCTTGCCCCGCCATCTTGAAAAATGGCGGCGCCTGGCTCACATTGTGCATACCTTATATGGCAGTCCGACCTCGCCTGGTGCATCCCAGGATGCACCATGCAGAGCCAGGTGCCGCCATTTTTCAAGATGGTAGCAGAGGAGCATGGGCAGCACTCTTGCTCATTTCTGAAGATACTGGGAGAGGGTGGAGGAGGTTCATGGCCACTGGCCATCTGTTATTTTTAGTTGGGTGGGGATGGGGGATTTGGTGCTGCTGGGCCACCAGGTTTATTTTTATTTGGGTGGGGAGTGGGTGATTCAGAGCCGCTGGGTCACCAGGTTTATTTTTAATTGGGAGTGGTAGAGGGTTCGGGGCCGCTGGGCCACCAGGGATTTGCTTTCATCGGGGAAAGCACCTGCCATCAAAATACTGTCGAGGGCATGCATTAGATGTTTAAACTACCTCAAGTCCAGGCGTAGAGATATTGGCGCTAAGGCTAGTTGCGAAATCTCTGCGTGTTTCTCTGCATTGGGCGCAGCCAATATTTGCATACCATTTCATTATGTGCTGCTCATTTGCCTGTAATTTAAATACATTTAAATACTCTTGGCGTTAATTGTGCGCTAGGTTTTCCTTTGTGCATGTCTGTCTCTTTTCTGTATTTATTGTGAATGCCACTTTTAAGCACACTTAATGCTATCTGTGCTTAAAGGCCGCACTAGTTTTCTGCATCAGCCTATAAGTGAAGGTGTCCCAAGAAAATTTGTGTAGAGACCTCTAGAGGGTCTAACAATTATAGGAACGGGTTTTTCAGTTTCCTACCTTTTGGCTGGCTAAACCATCATACCATCACATACTTTTTGTGCTGTGTCTAGTTAAGCCATTGATGCAAATATAGCACTATATGAATGGACGTAAGTCTAGATTTAAAGTGCAGTATAAGTCTGAGACCTTGTTGAAGAGTTGTCATCGAAGAGAGTAAATAGCTCTTCTTCACCATATTGTTTTGATTGAACGTATCTTTTGGAACTGAGAGGTTGATATACACGTTCAGAAAGAGACCGTGAAATCTTGTAGTTAAGCCAGGGCACCACTATTAATTATGGACCCAATATTCCAACCCTTAGGCAGTGGTAAGGTGGCGAAAAAGCAATGATACCCGTGTAAGTGGCGCATATCTGGGTATCCAGCACCTGCAGTTAGCTGCTGATGGATGAATATTTGCGAGGTGCACATGGCGTTAACTGGATATCTGCAGGGGCGTAATGGGGCAACATACGGGGTTAGCAAAGATATTCAGTAATGCACGGCGCTGAGCCAAACTCCAAAAACCATGTATCTTTAGACCAGGTTTTTGAGTGAATTTGACCTGATGATATGGCAATACGCATTGTGCGGAGCATCGGCAAAAATGGATATTAGTTGTAACCTTGGACAGGAACCGCCTGTGCAATGTGAGGCCTGCACATACTGCAATGGAGATGGAGACACCACAGATGTGCTAGGGGACAGAGGTGGCAGCACAATGTGCAGCAGCAACAGCAGCCATTGACCTAGCATGTCCATGGATATATAGACCAAGGGTAATGTACCTGCAACTGTTGGAAGAGGAGGTGTACTAATGCTACCAGCTGGACAATCACACCATAACACAGCTGTGTGGGATGTTGTGCAGGGAGCTGGAGTCAGCCACTGCTCGAAGCCATGTGCTGCCAGTGGTTCTGAAGGTGACCACTGCACTGGGTTTCCTGGCCAACAGGAAGCTTCCAGCATGTGGTAGGTGCCACCATTGGCATCACCCAGTCTGTCACATGCCACTGTATTGATGCTTTCACCACTGCCCTGATGAGAAGAATGCAAACCTACATCACCTTCCATCCGCGCCTGAGCAAGGACAGGAGATGATGCAGGCATTTTATGATATAGCTGACTTTCCATATGCCATTGGTATCATTGACTGCACATGTCGCAGTCTGGCCTGGGACAAGCAGCAACCACAGGACACCTTTGAGATACATAGTTGCTTGGTGAGTGGACACAGCTGTGAGCAAATGTGATAGAAATGTGAGTCATGCAATTATGTGGGGAGGCACCCTAGAATGGGAGACAGTAGAGTGGGCACTAGATATCTGATACACCCTAACACAGGTGGATAGTCAGAAGGGAGAATTGAAAGGCCAGGATGAGAGACTGCACATTAGTGATGCAGTCACAGGATAACACATCTGAACAGTAGCAGGAGACCTCAATGGAGAATAGCAGGCCAGAGGTGGTAAGACTTCAGAATGCACTGAAGTAGTGCATCTTCAGAGACACTGCATGAGTCTGAACAGCAGCCAAGCAATGATATGCTGCACAGGGCTCTTCAGGAAATGTCACCAGAATGCACTGCCTAATGTAACAGTCACGTGACAGGGAGTGTAAATATGTCCACCACACACCCACCCCTCCAGCCTCAACAAACCTGGCCCAGTTGCTATACTAATTTGTGTCTGTCCCCTGCTCCCACAGGTGACCGTGGATACCCTCTCCGACCATGGCTACTGACACCTGTGTGCCACCCACATACCTCGCAAGAGGAGAAATACAACCAGGAACACCAGAGGACCAGGGCAGTGGTGCAATAGGCAATTGAGGTAATTAAAAAACGCTTCAGATGCCTAGACTCCAGTGGGGGTGAGCTACTATTCAGTCCTGAATGTGGGTGCAGGATATTTACAGCCTGCTGCATCCTACATAACCTTGCTGTGCTGCGCGGCATCCCCATCCCTGAGGGTGAAGTGATAGAGGGGACAAAGGCTGCAGAAGAGGAAAGGACACAGAGGGGGAACCAACAGCAGATGGCACTAGCACTTGCCACAGGAAACTCATCCATGAAACTTTCTAGAGTAAGTGCTGTCAAATTTATTACAGTGCTGTCAAACAAACATTACATAAATGGTGCTCTCTTACCACCCCCACCACCCAGCTCATGATCAGGCCCTGCCCATATCCTCACCCGGGCAATGCATCACAATGGCACAGTCTTGGGGAAATTCTCACCTTGTCCTCACCCGCCCCTATGATGGAGCCAGTTTCATGCGCCTTGTCACCCTCTGATGCTGCTGTAGGGGGCCCCTTTTGAAGGACAGCTGCATCCCGCCCCTTGCAAGAGGCCAACAACTGGTGACAGGTATTTGACATGGAGACCATGTAGGCTGCCATCTTCCTGAGGAGCTGGACCTGTACCTTCCTGTGCCTCTGCTCTATCATGTAGTGGTCCAGTAGCATCTGATTGAGTTGCACGCCATCCACCAGGAGCTGCAGGCAAGCAGAGTGGATAACCTCTGCACTCCAGCAAACGCGACCCCTCCTGGAGCATTTATTGGTCCACCTCATCTGATCCAATATCTCCCAGGTCCTCCTGGATGGGGAAGGCCAGTTCACCAGCTGCAGGCAATGCAGGGTCAGATTCCTCAGTCCTGTTGGTCATTTTGCACTGCTGTACTCTGGTGTAAATGGGGATTGTCTGAGGTTCCTGTGTTGCACCTGCAAGAGTGCTGGAGCCGTCTCTCCCTGATTGGACGCCATCTGCTTGAACCTCTGCAGGCTGCAAAGGTCCTGGCTCTGGCTGGTCTGCAGCAGAGCAAGAGTGATACAGGTCAAGCCTTCGCACTAGCCAGTGGAACAGGGCAGGGAAGGCACTGAGTGAGCACCAGCCCTGATAAGAGCGGGGTCAGTGGCCCCAGTGCAGCTCCCTGCCACTGTAGCTGTATCCCCACACCAGATAGGTGTAAGAGGTACAGTTACAGTGTGTTACAAGCAGTGGAGAAGTGGCATACATCACCAGTATGTAAAGCAGATCTGCATAAAATGCATGTCTGTCTAGGTTTTGCATGTGGCCTGCAGAAAGCTACAAAGGGAGGATGTGCATATCTGGCAACATAGCCCCTGCCTTCTACAGATTCCCACAGCACATGCCCAATGCAGCATCCAGCCACCGACCAGCTACACATTAAGGAGCATGATACAAGGGTGAAGAGTTATATGACAGTTTGCTTACCTGAATGTACAGTACATGTGCCCAGGGCACATTGAGTAGACACAGTAAAGTATCCTGTTTCCAACAGTGGCCAATCTAGGTCACAAATACCTAGCAGTTTTCCCAAAAGACACAGGTTCCACAATGCTAGTATTAGGGCAAGCAGTGGATATTCTGAGTCCACTTTAATAATGGTTTATGGATTTTTCCTCCAGGAACTTGTCCTCCAGGAATCTTTTTTAACCCGGCTACACTAACAGCCTTTACTACATCCTCCGGTAGCAAATTCCAGAGTTTGATTACACGTTGAGTGAAAAAATATTTTCTCTTATTAGTCTTAAATAGGTTACCCTGTAGCTTCATTGCATGCCCCCTAGTCTTTATATATTTTGATGCATAAACAATCAATCTATGTTTACCAGTTCCACTCCATTCCTTAATTTATAGGATAGTTGGTACAATAACAGTAACGACACCGCCACAATATGCAAAAGCTGGAACTGTCCCCACAACAGGCCTGTCCACACAAAGAATGGAGAAATGGTAATATTTCTTGTGCATATTTGATTCCCCAGCTCATGGTTTTGCTTTTGTATACCAATTCCCCTGGGTGATCTTGAACCTATGAGCCATGCATTTGCAGGACATACTCCAACAGGGGGAGATCTTGCGTCCCCTTGTATGAAGTCTGCAGCTGCATACTGTTCTAGGATGGGGCCTCCAAGAATCCTGGGATGGCAGAAAAGTGCATTTTGAACTGTGTAACATGCCAGGGTAGTGACCTAACACATGCTGCTGTCCACAGTGAGGGTGGACAGTGAGGGTACAGCAACCCCTCCCATCTCAGGACCATTCTTGCCAGGGCCTCGGCCTCTGCGATGCTAAAGTTGCTTGCTCTCCTTGCCACCATGCTTCTGTTGTATATCTGCCCAACCAGAAGGGGCTCCTGCTGATGCAGTATGCATCTTTGCAATATCATAACTGATTATGAGCTCTATTTATATAGTGGGAGCCACTGGTACAACCAGCTATCTGTTGGCAGCACATTTTCTATAGTATGTGGTTACCGTACCACTACCCGGGTATGACAGGATATTGACCTTGCCTGCCATTCGATCACTACATGATTAAGGGCTTCCCTCTGTGCCCTGCACTTCTTATTTGTGCATTTTGCATTTACCTCCACTTTGCGCCGGTATGTCAAATATCAGTGCTTGCTCCCTGTTCACATATCTGGACATTTTCCATCCATGCCCATGTGTCCGGCAGCTAACTCACTATTCGTGCCCTTTTCTGTGCGTGTTTCTTTAATTGGTTTTTGGCTCCTTCTGCACCTCTTGCAATATCGGGCCCTACATTCATTAAATAACCAGAGAAAGAGAGGGTAGTGGCTGATCCAAGAAGAGAAAAGGAAAATTCAGAGGACAACCCCAGAGGTTGCACCAAGGAGGGTCAGAGTAGTGTGGGAAAGAAGTGGCCCTATCTGCATTCAGAAGCTGCAAGAAATTTTGACTGGTATAAAGAGGAAAGTGAATTCCCAGTTACTCTGGAAAATCCCAGATGAAAGAGGAGTTTCTCCACCCCAGAGTAAAGGTTAGGGGAAAAAGGTGAATTGACACTGACTTTTACTATTTTATATTTTGCATATTTATAAACTTTCCACTTGTTTCACTATTTAAAAATGTTTATTAAACTTTAAGGGTTCAGAACAAAACCTGGACTGTGACTTTCTAGAACTGGAAGGTGCCAGAGTGAATTACAATGGCCAACAGCCTCTCAGTTGTAGCTGGTTTCCTCCCATGGATGGTAAACCTAATCAGGACAGTGCTGCCTTCCCTGAGGTATGTAGCCTGGGTCTTCCTACTGAGAATCCTTACCCGGGAAAGACCACAGACCACAGGGACCTAAATCTGTAAACAAGGATCAGAAACCCTTATTCTGCCTGTAACAAAAACTGTTAGCAGTGTCGTCTTGGACTATTTGAATCATATGCCTTGGGCCTTAAAGGGGGATCTATGCCATAGTTTTCAAGTGCCCAGTGGAACTTAGCCAAGCTAATGAGTGTGCCCCAGTCTGTAGAGGTATGTCTGGACGAGGGAACTACTTAAAATAAATAATAATTTTGTGTCTAATTTGATTGGATTCTAGGTCTTACTCCCTTAATAACCCAAGGGAATTACTCTGATTGTTTTATTGCAAAGGGAGCTTTAGGCAAGAGAAAGCATGAGCATTGAAAACATTTTTTTTTTATTTAACAAAGAACATAATTAGCCATTCATCAAGTAAATATGCTTACACATCAATAAGCCTGACTGAAAATGTATTGGTGCAATTAAGGTTTGTCAAGGATGTAGTCAAGAAGCCATATGAAACAGCAGGGGGGAGAATCTTTATTAGGATGGCATGTATCAAACTAAACAGTACTTGCTCATCAAACCTTAAAAGCAGAAAATGTTTCTCTCTCTTGCTACTTTCCTGAAGTAACAGTTATAATGTATGTCAAAGAAGCTATTGAAATTTCAGTCATAATGTGAGGCAGTGGGGTGGGATTACTAAAATATGACTGCTACAGCATTTCCATGACATCTGTGATTCTGCTCTTTCACTCTTCAAATGCAATCCTAATACAGTTGTAGACTGGCAATAAGGCTGGGCACCTATATGCTAATTCATCCCACCAGAAGTCTTCTTGATACAATCTGAGAGTGGGGTGTGACTAGATGGAGCCATGCCCAGGGGCATGCAAAGGAACCCCTAGATTCTGTGTTGAGTTTTTGTCCTAATGGAGTAAAGGAAAGCAAAGCAGCTGACCTACCGCATGCTGGAGCCCACAACAATTCAGGACCCTATGCATGAAAAACGTGTGGCATGATTGTAATGACTGGAATCTTCTGCTGTTGGAGGAAATCTAATTCAGCCTTCTATTGAGCCAAGTACAACCAACACAGTACCTAGCCCTGTGCGAGCGGTGCAGCCACACGGGGCGCAAAAGATTAGGGGCCCATTTGGGATTTCCAGCCTCAGCTCCCCTCCCCACGCTGAGGTGATAGTGCCTCTGTATAGCATAGTTACTCACATGTAACAGGTGATCTCCGGGAACAGCAGGAATTTAGTCTTCACATATGGGTATTGTCGGTACCGACGGAGCCTGCGCAGGAACGCTCCCCAGCATCCAATAGGAAAGCTTTTGGGAGCATCCCACAGCGCCTGCGTGTGCCTTCCTGCCTTTCCCAACTGTCCCTCTCCAGTTGAGTTTAAAGCTGAGACAAAGAGAGAGAGAGAGGGAGAGAGATACAACTCCTAGGGGAGGTGGGTGGTTTGTGAAGACTAAATTCCTGCTGTTCCCGGAGATCATCTGTTACAGGTGAGTAACTATGCTACCTCCAGGAACAAGCAGGAATGTAGTCTTCACATATGGGGACTCCCTAGCTTTAGATGCCAGGGAGAGACCCCAGAAGTTGTGTGTCCCTGTGAAAGGGCTCCACTTCTCCCCATGGATCTCTGGCATCCAACCAGGGATGGCGGGTAGGAGTTGATTAGGTATGGAACAGGTGTTGGAGAACAGTCTGACCAAACAAGGCATTCCGGCGGGAGTCCTTGTCCAAGCAGTAATGGGCTGTGAAGATATGAACGGAGGCCCAAGTGGCTGCTCGACAGATGTCGTCGATAGACACAGAGTGCAGATGAGCCATTGAAGCTGCCATGGCTCTCACATTGTGAGCTGTGACATGGCCCTCCAGAGGAAGGTTCTTACTCTGATAGGCAAAGGAAATACACTATGCAATCCAGTTGGACAGTGTTCTCTTGGAGACTGGAAGTCCCAAATGAGAAGGATCAAAAGCAACAAAGAGTTGAGAGGACTTTCTATGTTGCTGTGTTCTTTGTAAGTAAAAAGCTAAAGCTCTTTTACAGTCCAAAGTATGAAGATTCCTTTCTGCATTTGATGCATGAGGCCTTGGAAAAAACACAGGCAGGTAAACCGCTTGGTTAAGATGAAAAGGCGAGACCACCTTTGGCATAAAGTGTGGATGAGTCCTAAGGACTACCTTGTAATGATGCAACCTTGTATAAGGTGGATCAGCCACTCGTGCCTGCAACGCACTGATACGACGTGCTGATGTGACTGCAATGAGAAAAATCACTTTCCAAGAAAGGAATTTCAAAGAGGTAGTAGCTAAGGGTTCAAAAGGTGGCTTCATGAGCTGGCCAAGAACCAGATTTAAGTCCCATACTACGGGTGGTGGCTTAATGGGAGGCTTAGTTAGAAGAAGGCCTCTCATAAATCTTGCTATGAGAGGATGGGAGGAAATAGATTATCCATTTAAAGGCTTGAAAGAAGCCGCAATAGCACTTAAATGAACTCTTACTGAGTTAGTCTTAAGTCCTGCATTGGATAAATGAAGGAGATAATCTAGTAATGATTCCAGAGGTATCGCAAGGGGGTTAAGACCCCTCTGTGAGCACCATATGGTAAACCTTTTCCACTTGAAAGCATAAGAGCGTCTTCTGTAAGGTTTTCTAGAAGCATAAAGGATATCCTTTACTTGCTGAGGAAAGTTAAGATCTTGAAGATCTAGGCCTTCAGCAACCAAGCCCTGAGATGCACAGACTGGGGATTGGGATGCCATAACATTCCGTCCTCCTGAGACAGGAGATCTGGAGCAGAGCCTAACTCCAGAGAGGGAGCTTGAGAAAGATGTAGAAGCAGAGGGTACCACACTTGCCGTGGCCAATGTGGAGCTATGAGAATCATACGGCCTCTGTCTCTCTGAAGCTTGAACATGGTTTTGGGAATCAGGGGAATGGGTGGAAAGGCATACAGGAAGTCTTGACCCCAATGAAGGAGGAAAGCATCCTTGGCCTGAGAGCCCTGAGTCGGAATTCTGGAACAGAACCGGGGAAGTATGGCATTCAACGGACTTGCAAAGAGGTCTATGTCCGGGGTTCCCCAAATTTGAAAAATCTTGGCCACCTGGTCTGCATGTAGAGACCATTCGTGTGGAAGCAGAACTCGACTGAGTCTTGTCTGCCCAAGAGTTTCGGATACCTGGAAGATACACTGCCAGGAGATGAATCTGATGCTCTCTGGCGAGGGCCCTTAGTCGCAAAGCTTCGTTGCAAAGCGACAGAGAGCCTGTTCCTCCCTGCTTGTTCACGTAGAACATGGCTACTTCATTGTCCGTATGGATGAGGACTGTCTTGTAGCTGAGCAGGGTGTGGAACACTTGCAGAGCAAGGAAGATTGCTCTGAGCTCCAAGAGATTGATGTGTAGATGAGTCTCCTGTGGAGTCCAAGTGCCTTGGGTGGAGAGGTCTTGCAGATGAGCTCCCCAACCCACTGGAGAAGCATCTGTTGTGAGAGTTGCCTGGGGTAAGGGCTGTTGAAATGGGGACCCCAGCAACAGATTTTGAGTGGAGTGCCACCATTGGAGGGACAAAATAAGGCGATTTGTGTTTGCTATTTTGTCTGACAGGCACCCTGATGCCTGGGTCCATTGAGTGGATAAAGTCCACTGGGCTGCTCTCATGTGGAGGTGAGCATAGGGAACCACATGCACGGTAGATGCCATGTGGCCTAGTAGTTGTAACATATCTCGAGCAGTGAGGTGAGGCTTTAGCACTGCTTGAGAAGCTAACTGCACCATGTGGAGGCAACGGGCCTGGGGGAGATAGGCCCTTGCTTTTCTGGTATCCAGCAAAGCTCCTATGAACTCTAGAGACTGAGTGGGAGTTAGACTGGATTTTGGTATGTTTATGACCAGCCCCAAATACTGAAGGATACGCATTGTGCAAGATAGAGAAGTCCTGGCCTCTGACTCTGATGGGGCTGGAATGAGCCAGTCGTCTAAGTAGGGGAAGACGAATATTCCTAGAGTGCGAAGAAATGCTGCTACCACAGCCATGCATTTCGTGAACACTCTTGGTGCTGAGGCCAGGCCAAAATGAAGCACCCTGTATTGGTAGTGCTTTCCTTGGAAAAGGAACCGAAGGAACTTTCTGTGGGTTGGATGGATGAGAACATGAGTGTACGCATCCTTGAGATCTAGAGAACAAAGCCAATCCTGACTCTGAAGGTATGGCAGCAAAGTTCCCATAGAAATCATCTTGAATTTCTCTTTGAAAAGGAATTTGTTCAATTCTCTGAGGTCTAGAATAGGCCTGTGTCCCCCTGTTTTCTTTGGGATAAGGAAATAGGGTACAGGGTTTTACTCCCCCTGTTAGGGAATGGGTACTTCTTCTATTGCCCCCTTTGGCAAGAAGCATAGTGACCTCTTGATCTAACAGGTTGATGAGAGAGGTCTGAGAATTGAACTGTCTAACCACTGTGGGAGGGGGAATGCAAACAAAATGTAGCTTGTACCCCTCTTTTATAATGGAGAGAGTGCAATGTTCTGCTGTTATCTGCCCCCATCTGGGGCAAAGTGACACAACCTTCCTGGAATGGTGGAAGGCTCTGGTCCATTGAGGGCCAGGAAGGCTAAGTTCTCTAGATGAAAGTCAAAGGCCTTGTGGAGGCTGAGACTGCTGAGACGGTTGAGGCTTAGCAGTCTTTGCTTTCCTTTGTTTAGATGGTTGCTGACTCTTTTGGGCAGGCTGACCTGCCGAACGTCCCTGCTGGGAATAAGAGGGGTAAAACCTCTTCTTTTTTGAGAAGAATGGTTTCTTGAAAGATTTCTTCCTTGCAGGATCAGCTGTGTCCTTGGATAACCTATCCAAGGTGGAGTTGTCAGCATCCAACTCATTGGCTTTCTCTTGCCAATTTTTGCCGAATAGATTCTCACCTGTACAAGGGATATTGCCCAGTTTGTCCTGTACCCAGAGCTCCAAATTGGATGCATGGAGCCAGGCAATTCTACGTGCACCTATGGCAATGGCAGAGGTTCTGCTTATGCACTTGAAACAGTCAAAAGCTGCACGATTGGTTAAACATGCCCAGGATGTTTCTAAATTTGTCAATGTGAGAAAATCCTGCCTCTTATCTTCAGGAAGAAGAGGGCTCAAAACCTCTAAATCTCCTGTGATTTCTTTAAGGAACATTCCCATATATAAAATATAAGAACTGATCCTGGCAGAAAGCATGGAAGCCTGGAAAGTACGACGTCCAAAGGCATCCAATGTTCTACACTCACGTCCTGGAGGATTAGAGGCATGTCTCTTTGTACTTCTGATCCTTCTCATAGCTCATTCCACTACAATAGAGTGGTGAGGAAGCTGAGTCTTCTGGAAACCAGGACAAGGAGGGACTCGATACATGGTATCCAGTCTATGAGAGTGAGGAGAGGTGGTAAGAGGTGTTTCCCACATTCTTAGCATGAGATAGAGTAGTTACTCACCTGTAGTTACTCACCTGAGCAACAGGAATCAGTCCTCACATATGGGTGACATCGACGTCGATGGAGCCCTTGCGGAGCATTTCCCCAGCTTTCTATGAAAGCCTTTGGGAATACTGCACGCATGCGCGGTCCCCTTCCCGCCTAAAGGTGCCATCTTGCTCAGTCTGATGACATAGCTAAAAAACAGCACATAAAAATGTAAAAATAAACTATGTACAACTGCAACTCCCAGGGGAGGAGGGAGGGTTGTGAGGACTGATTCCTGCTGCTCCTGGAGAACACCTGTTACAGGTGAGTAACTACTCTTTCTCCAGGACCAAGCAGGAAGTCAGTCCTCACATATGGGTGACTCCCTAGCTCTGGGCTACCAGGAACCCAGGCTGAACAAGAGAACTCCCTCTAGACCCAGCAGCAAAGAAAGGCTTTTCACTGAAAGAACCTCCACTGGTAGCCCAACGGAGGGCTGGAGGGCAGGAGTTGCCTAAACCTCAAAGAGATTCCGGAGTACTGCCTGGCCAAAAGCACTGTCCCTACGGTACTCCCTCTCCAGACAGTAATGGGCCACAAAAGTCTGGCTTGAGGACCAAGTTGCAGCCCTGCAGATGTCTGCCAACGGTACAGAGCGGAGATGAGCTACTGAGGCAGCCATTGCCCTGACACGGTGGGCCGTGACCCGACCCTGCAAGGGAAGGTCAGCTGCCCTGTAAGCCCAGATGATACAGTCAGCCACCCAGATGGACAAGGTACGCTTGGACACAGCTAACCCCAAATTATTAGGGTCAAAAGATATGAAGAGCTGAGTAGCCCTTCTATGCCCCTGCGTACGGTCAAGGTAGAAGGATAAGGCCCTTCTACAGTCCAGGTTGTGCAGGACCGCTTCAGCCTGGCTTGCATGAGGCCTAGGGAAGAATGTTGGAAGAAACACCTCCTGGTTGAGGTGGAAAGAGGAGACAACCTTTGGGAGGAACTTTGGATGAGTCCTGAGGACTACCCTGTTCCTATAGAAGCGAGTGTAAGGCCTGTCACAGACCAGGGCCTGAAGCTCACTCACTCGCCTGGCCGAGGTTAGGGCTACCAGGAAGAGTGCCTTCCAGGACAGGAAGCGGAGAGGACAAGTAGCCATCAGCTCAAAAGGTGGGCGAGTCAGTTGCTGCAAGACCACATTCAACTCCCACTCAGGGGCTGGAGGACGGACAGGAGGCTTGAGCAAGAGCAAACCTCTGAGGAACCAGGACACCAAGGGGTGACCAGACAGAGAGTGTCCGTCCACCAGTGAGTGGTGAGCTGCTAGAGCTGAGAGGTGGACCCGAACAGAATTGGATTTAAGTCCCTGATTGGATAAGTGCAGCAGGTACTGAAGCACCACTGGTACAGCACAGGAGAAAGGATCTTCTGTACGCAGCTGACACCACACAGAAAACCTTTTCCATTTCAGGGCATAGGTTTTTCTAGTGGACTGCTTCCGAGAGGCCAGGACGATCTCCTCAACTTCCTGAGGTAGGCCCCAGGGAGCCAAAACTACCCTTGCAGCCTCCAGGCCATCAAATTGAGAGATTTGAGATTGGGGTGCAGAAGAGAACCTTGATCCTGAGAGAGAAGGTCGGGCTGCAACCCCAGAGGCAGTGGGGTGTCCACTGCCAGTTGAAGCAGAAGTGGGAACCAAGGCTGCCTCGGCCATCTGGGAGCGACCAGAAGGACCAAGACCTTGTCCTGTAGAATCTTGAACAGGGTTCAGGCCACCAGAGGTGTGGGAGGAAACGCATACAGGAGGCCCTGGGACCAGGAAATTAGAAAAGCATCTGCTGCTAGCCGCAGAGGATGCGGTTGCCTGGGGCAGAACCTGGGCAGCTGTTTGTTCAGGGGACTGGCAAACAGATCTATGGATGGAAGTCCCCATTTTCAGGAAAATCTTCTGAACCACTAAGAGACGGAGCTGCCATTCATGGGGCTGCAGAATCCTGCTCAACCTGTCTGCCAGGTAATTTTCCTGGCCAGGAAGATAAACAGCCTTGAGAAACAAGGCACCATCGCAGGGAGTTCAGGAATGGTCTGGACACCCTTACTCTGTCTCTGAGGCTCCCTGTGGCCTGTGTCCACTGAGTTCTGAGGCACCACTGTGCAGGCCTCATGTGGAGCCGGGCATTGGGAGTCACATGTACTGTTGAAGCCATGTGGCCGAGAAGCCTCAGGCAGAGTCTGGCGGAGACCAGGGACCTGCTGAGAAACTGGTTTGCCAAGCTTATCAGTCTTTGGGCTCTGTCCTCTGGCAAGAAAGCCTTTGCCTGTAGAGAGTCTAACCTTGCCCCTATGAACTCCAAGTTTTGGGAGCGGAGCAAAGTGGACTTTGCAAAGTTTATGACAAACCCCAGGTGTTGAAGTAGAGAAATAGTGCGGAGGGTAGCTTGCCGGGCCTTCTGGCACGTCTGACCCCTGATGAGCCAGTCGTCCAGATAGGGGAAGACAAAGATACCCTGATTCCTTAAATAGGCCGTCACCACTGCCAGGCATTTGGTAAAGACCCTTGGAGCGGAGGTGAGGCCGAAAGGCAGCACTCTGTACTGATAATGGTTTCCTCCCACAATGAACCTGAGGTACTTTCTGTGGTCTGGATGAATGAGGACGTGAGTGTACGCATCCTTTAGATCTAAAGAGCATAGCCAATCTCCCTGCTGGAGGTAGGACGAAGTGTTCCAAGAGTAAGCATCTTGAACTTCTCCTTCTCTAGGAACCTGTTGAGATTTCTGAGGTCGAGAATAGGCCTGAGGCCTCCGGTCCTCTTTGGTACGAGGAAGTACCTGGAGTAGAAACCATGACCTTGTAGGTGGGGAGGCACAGGCTCCACCGCCTTGTCTCGCAACAGACCCTGAAGCTCCTGCAGGAGGAGGTCTGTGTGGAGAGGAGGCCTTGGAGGCTCTCCTGGGAAGTAAGGAGGAGGCAACTGATGAAAATGAAGCAGGTAGCCCTTGTGGACTATGCTTAAGACCCAATTGTCTCCTGTAATGGGTGGCCACCTGTGGGCAAACAGGGCTAGTCAACCTCCTGTGCAGGGATGGGACAGCAGAGACGGAGAGGCTATGCCTTGGGAGTCAAAAGCCCCCACCCTGCTGAGTGGGAGCAGGAGCCAGAGGCTTGGGGGCCTTCTGCCTACGGGGCCCATGTCCCTGCCCCTTGGCCTGCTGACCCTGTGGGGGAGCTGGGGAGGCCTGGTAAGGTGGGAACTGTTTGTAGGCAGTTACCTTCCTCGGGTAAAAGGACTTCTTACCCGAGCCCTTCTTTTTATGAGAAGGGGCAGAAGTCTTTCTAGACAGCCTTGTCCTTGTGAGGTGCTCGGTCTCGATCTGTGCAGCCTTCTCGGCCATGGGCTTGCCAAAAAGGTTTTCACCTCGGCAAGGGACATCGAACAACTTGTCTTGCACCCATGGCTCGAGGTTCGATGACTGCAGCCATGCCTGGCGTCGAGCCGCGATGCCAGCTGCCGCAACACGGGCCGAGACCTCAAAGCCATCGTAGGCTGCTCGGGACATGAACTTAGAGCATTCCCGGATCCCCGAAGACAAGGACTTGAACCTCTGCAAAGGTTCCCCGGAGAGACCAGCAGAGAACCCGGCAAGTTCCTTTGCCAGGTCCCGCAAGTACATGCCCATGTACAGCTGGTAGGACTGGACACGGCAAGCAAGCATCGAGCCCTGGAAGCACTTTCTACCAAACGCATCCAGGTTCCGGGCCTCCCGGCTAGGGGGCACCGCGGAGTGCATCTTCTGGCTCTTCAGACGATGCATGGCCAATTCCACCACCATGGAATGGTGTGGTAGCTGCGCCTTCTGAAAACCAGGGCTCTTACGGAGTCGATAAATGGAATCGACCCGCTTGCTCAAAACCGGCACCGAGGCTGGTGCCTCCCACATCCGGAAAAGGAGCTGTTCCAGCATCGGAGAAACCGGCACAGTAAAGGCCTCCTTCGGAGGAGAGTCATACTGGAGGGCCTCGAGCTCTTCGGCTCGAGGCTCTTCCTCGGGGTCCGCGGGGATTGCCAACGCTGTGGCCATATCTCGAACGAACTCTGAGAACCGGGTATCCTCCAGAGGGGATCTACTCCGGGGCTCGGACTGCGGTGAGTCCGATGGGATGCACCGAGTCCTGAAGGTATTGGGGGACTCCTCGTCCTCCCTCTCCCAGGCGGACTCGTCCGAAGAGGAGTCGGGCTCCGACCGCGTGGGGCCCAGCAGCACCCGCCCCGATGCCGAAGGCACCGGCGTCGACGCCCCTCAGTCCCGACCGGGAGGTCGAGGGTGACCGCGACCGAGGTCGACCTCGAGCCTTCATGGTCTTGAGTATCGGCTCGGTCTCCGGGGTCGACTTCGACGTCAATGTCCCGGTGGTCGGGGCAGATGCGCCAGCAAGGCTGGCCATCAGCACCCACTGCTGATCCATGAAGGCAGACAGTCTGCACTCCAAGGCTGTCAGCCTGAGTCCAAGCTCAGGAGACTCAGCAGCCACCGACTCGGGCACCAGCAGCACCGGGCCCAACGTCGGTTCCCTGGGAGGAGAGTCCTCGAGGACAACAGGACTTACGTGTCCAGCAGACTCCGGCTCCACACGAGGCATTTTGGACGGCTTCTCCTGTTCCAAGGGCCCAGGACGGCGGTCGTGGGTCCGAGACCTAGCCCTCGAGGAGCCAGGGATCTCCTCCGACGCCACCCTCGCGAGCCGCTTTTTCCTTTTTTGCTCCCGATCGGGGGAACCCCTGTCCGAGGAACCCCGACGATGCTCGGGGTCAGACTCCCGAGACGTCGAGGCCTCAGACGAGGTCTGGGCCCGGCCGGAGGCCGAATCAGAAAAAAGCCTTTCCTTTTGATGCTGTCGACTTTGCAGTGCCTTAGTGGACATTTTTCCACAGGGCCCACAGATCTTAGGATCATGATTGGGACCAAGGCACCGAAGGCAGCAGTTGTGTGTGTCGGTGAGAGACATCAGTTTCTTGCACCGATCACACTTTTTGAAACCACTGGAAGCCATTGGGAAAATAAGAGCCCCCGCAAGGTCAAAGGACCGGCCTTCCAGGGAAAAGAAAAAAGGGCGCGAACGCCAGCCACTAAGGGCAAAAAACGAAAAAAGAAAGATGGGCTCGATACCGGTGTACCGAACCCGGCGGGAAGGGGAACCGGCATCGAACTGGACAAAAACCGCGATGAAATCGTAAGAAAATCGCAAGAAAAATCTAACTTTTCTCCGGGTGACTAGAACAAACGTCCGACGGGCTCCTCGGAAAAAGAAAGACTGAGCAAGATGGCACCTTTAGGCGGGAAGGGGACCGCGCATGCGTGCAGTATTCCCAAAGGCTTTCATAGAAAGCTGGGGAAATGCTCCGCAAGGGCTCCATCGACGTCGATGTCACCCATATGTGAGGACTGACTTCCTGCTTGGTCCTGGAGAACATGTAAGATCTCATGGATAGGCAGAGTAGCTGCCTCCTTAGGAGCCTTGGGATATTGTAGAATCTCCAACTCCTTTGCCCTGGGCTCTGTTTCGGGAGCCACAGTAATGGAAAGACCTAAGCCACCTCCCTGATAAAATCCTGAAAGGAGATCTCTTCTGGAGGAGACATCCTACATTTAGGAGAGGAAAGCTCCTCCGGGAGAAGTATTCCGGTACCGACAGAGTTGTCAGAATCCTCAGACTCCTCCAAGGATTCAAAGTACCTTCTGTCCGGATGCTCCTGTAGAGCACGATACCCGTACCGACCGAAGTCAGTACCGGGGGGAATCGGTACCGGAAGACATAGCCGGCAAAGCAGACATAAATGTCGATGCCGATGCTGTCGGTACCGGTACCGATACCGGTGCCGGAGTCGATGCCGGTACCGGTTGAAGTGTCTGACGCAGTTCCGAGGGTGTCGATGCCGCAAGGAGAGCCACCAGACTGCATTCAATAGTCAGGAACCTCTTGTCTATCGATGCTGCCGATGCCTGGGTGATGGTACCGGAGAAAGCAGCCGGTAACCCAGAGCATGGCACCAGTAGTTCTGCCGAGGTTGAGGCCTCGAGAACATCCTGGAGCCCCAATAATGCTTTGGAAGCCGAAGCCTCCCGCCGGTACAGAACCCTCAAGGGCAACGCCATAGGCATCTCGATGCTTAGAAGGAGATCTACCCTTTGAGGACCAGCCAGACTTATGTTTAGTTACCTGAGATCCATGGGAGGAAGACGAAGCCCTGGAAGACGTCAATGCCACAGAAGCTGCATTGGAGGGAAAAAGGGTGCTGAGCTTAGCAGCTCGGTTTTGTCGACCCCTCTTGGACATCATGGCACAAGCCATACACTCCGAGATGGAGTGGTCAGGACCTAAACATTTAAGGCACCACTCATGAGTGTCGGTGACGGAGATGGTACCGCCACGCTTGGTGCACTTTTTGAAACCCGAAGAGGGTTTTTCCATGGTAGAGGAAATTTTGGGCCTAAGGCCCAAAATGGCGCGTGCACCTGGAAAAGAAAAGTTTGGAAAAAAATACTATATATATATTTTTTTTTTTAAGAAAGAAAGTAAGAAAGAACCGACGGTACCGGTATAGCGTCGAAGAAGGCAGACGCAACCACAAAGAAGAGGAGAATAAGGAAACGTTTTCTGCGGTGACAGGAACAACGACCTGCTGGCTCCGCGGAAAACGAAGAACTGGAGAGAGGCAGTTGGGAAAGGCGGGAAGGCAGCACGCAGGCACTGTGGGATGCTCCCAAAAGCTTTCTAATTGGACGCTGGGGAGCGTTACCACGCAGGCTCCGTCGCTACCGACGATGCCCATATGTGAAGACTACATTCCTGCTTGTTCCTGGAGATCTATACTATCTCCAGGAACAAGCAGGAATGTAGTCTTCATAATATGGGGACTCCCTAGCTGCAGATGCCAGGGAGAAGATCCTAGAAGTTGTGTGCCCTTGTGAAAGGGCTCCACGTCTCCCATGGATCTCTGGCATTCTACCAGGGATGGTGGGTAGGAGCTAATTAAGTATGGAACAGGTGTTGAAGAACAACCTGACCAAGCAAGGCATCCCGGCGGGAGTCCTTGTCTAAGCAGTAATGGGCTCTGAAGGTATGAACTGAAGCCCAAGTAGCTGCTCGGCAGATGTCGTCGATAGACACAGAGTGAAGATGAGCCATAGAGGCTGCCATGGCTCTCACATTGTGAGCTGTGACATGGCCTTCCAGAGGAAGGTTTTTACTCTCATAGGCAAAAGATATACACTGTGCAATCCAGTTGGACAGTGTTCTTTTGGAGACTGGGAGTCCCAAATGACTAGGATCAAAAGCAACAAAGAGTTGAGAGGACTTCCTATTTTGCTTTGTCCTTTGTAAGTAAAAGGCCAGAGCCCTTTTACAATCCAAAGTATGAAGATTCCTTTCTGCATTTGAGGCATGAGGCTTTGGGAAGAATACAGGAAGGTAAACCGCTTGGTTTAAATGAAAAGGTGACACCACCTTTGGCATAAAATGTGGATGAGTCCTAAGGACTACCTTATTGTGATGGAACCTTGTATAAGGAGGATGAGCCACCAATGCTTGCAATGTGCTGATGTGATTGCAATAAGAAAGATGACCTTCCAGGAAAGGAATTTCAAAGAGGTAGTGGCTAATGGTTCAAAAGGCAGTTTCATAAGCTGCCCAAGAACCAAATTTAAGTCCCATGCCACCGGTGGTTGCTTAATGGGAGGCTTAGTTAAAAGAAGACCTCTCATAAATCTCGCTATGACAGGATGAGAGGAAATAGGTTGCCCATTTAGAGGCCTGAAAGAAGCTGCAATGGCACTCAAATGAACTCTCACTGAATTGGTCTTAAGCCCTGCATTAGACAAATGAAGGAGATACTCCAGTAATGATTCCAGAGGTATCGCAAGAGGGTTAAGACCCTTCTGCGAGCACCATATGGTAAACCTTTTCCACTTGAAAGCATAAGAGCGTCTTGAGGAAAGCTTCCTGGATGCATAAAGGATATCCTTTACCTGTTGAGAAAGGTTAAGACCGTGAAGTTCTAGGCTTTCAGCAACCAGGCCCTGAGATGCAGAGACTGGGGATTGGGATGCCACAGCATCCCATCCTCCTGAGAAAGGAGATTTGGAGCAGATCCTAACTCCAGAGGCGGAGCTTGAGAGAGATGTAGGAGCAGAGGATACCACATTGCCGTGGCCAATGTGGAGCTATGAGAATCATATGACCTCTATCTCTCTGAAGCTTGAACAGGGTTTTGGGAATTAGGGGAATGGGTGGAAAAGCATACAGGAAGTCCTGGCCCCAATGGAGAAGGAAAGCATCCCTGGCCTGACAACCCTGAGCCTGAATTCTGGAACAGAACCGGGGAAGTTTGGCATTCAGCGGACTTGCGAAGATGTCTATGTCCGAGGTTCCCCAAATTTGGAAACGTTTGGCCACCTGGTTCACATGGAGAGACCATTCATGTGGAAGCAGAACTCGACTGAGTCTGTCTGCCCAAGAGTTTTGAATGCCTGGAAAATAAACAGCAAGGAGATGAATCTGATGCTCTCTGGTGAGGGCCCATAGTCGCAAAGCTTTGTTGCATAGCGACAGAGAGCCTGTTCTGCCCTGCTTGTTCACATAGAACATGGCTACTTGATTGTCCGTTTGAACTAGGACTGTCTTGTAGCTGAGCTGGATGTTGAATACTCGAAGAGCAAGGAAGATTGCTCCTGAGTTCCAGGAGATTGATGTGTAGTGTCCCCCGCAGCCCCCTCTGGTGGCGGCGTAGTGTTTCCACCGAAGAGCTGGGGAGCGCACAAGATTAGGGGTATTGGGGTTGGCCAGGTGCGAGGGTCAAAGGTAGCGGTCCTTTGTGCCGACCTCGTTACCAACTTCCCAAAAGAGTGACTTCACACCAAAGTGGAGGGAAAAAGAAAAGGGCTTTATTTCTCCTTTACGCAAAAATGGTTCAAAACATACGGCTTTGGAAAGCCACAGGATTGTATCAGTCTTTACATCAGGTTCAACGCATACAAAAACGGTCAAAGTAACAACTGTTAACTTCACAGTATCTTAAAGTAAGATGAAACCTGCATTCACTTTATGCATTCATTGAACTCCCAAACAGGCTATAGCTTCACTGCTGTACAATATGTACATTCCATTGGTTCCTCAGCCTCCTCACCCCCAGATTCCACTGGCATCCATTCCATATCAGATAGCTCTGAGTCTGAAGCTTCGGTAGGGCTGAGTTCTGGCTTTTTAAAAACATGCCATACAGTTTTCCAGTGTTTGTTTGTTAGCTTAGGGTGTCGGCTTCTGGCTACAGGATGGAACAATGGCTGTTCATCCGCTATAGTTTTAAAAGCACTCTTGTCCCAACATTTAATACTGGCAGTTTTCTTCTTAAGGAAATTATCTGTTAATCTTTGCTTATAAGTAATCATTGTTATACAGATAAACTTCTTTCCTCTGGCTTTCTTCTGTGCTAGGCCTAAGCAAACAATCACAAGAAATGGCTGCTTTACCTTTGAGCTTTCTTCTGTCTTTTCCAGGGAAGGCTTGAGGCCTAGTCGGGTTATCCTCCAACTCTTGCTGGCCCAAGTATTCCCACAGTGTCTCTCTTTCCTTAGTGTGTGGAGAAACCCCTCTGAGCCAAGGCTGCAGCTGTTGCCATCGGCCTTTGCTTCCACTCTTGTGGCTGTTGTCTGGTGGCCGCGCCCTTGCAGCTTCTCCGTGCTCACCAGGCCTCTGAGTTCTCCACTTTTCTCTCCAGTTACTTCTATAGATATCTCTCTGAGTACCTTTCTCTCCTTGGATATCTTTTCCAGCTGGATATCTTTCTCCTGGATATCTTTTCACTGGAGGCCTTTCCTCCACGTCATTCCTCGCATGTCTTTCTCTCAGGCTGTGTCTTAGCCCTTCTCCCTGAATAGGGTTCTCTCTCAAGCTGGATGTTGGAACATCTCTCTCCTTGAGTGCTCTCTGGGCTTGTCTTTCCTTGACTGCCCCTTCTTCAACTGCTCTCCTTGATTCAGGACTGCCTCTCCTTAAATCGGAACTGACTGGGCCTAAGTCCTGCCCATAGAGGCGTGATTCTTCTGAATCTATGCTGGCTCTCCTGCTCCCTCTATGTGGACCTTCAGGATATTGCATCTTAAACCTGTTTTTTTCTACATTTAAAACTTTTTTTCCTTCTGCAAGAGGGTCCGCTGCATCACAGTAGATAGGCCTCCTGTGGTGTCCAGGTACCCTGGGTAGAGAGGCCTTGCAGGTGGGCTCCCCAACCCACCTGTGAAGCATCTGTTGTCAAAGTGGCTTGGGGTGGGGGTTGCTGAAAAGGAGACCCCACCAAATGTTTCTGGGGTGACTGCCACCATTGGAGGGACAAAATAAGGCGATCTGAGTTTGCTATTTTGTCTGACAGGCAACCTGACGCCTGAGCCCACTGAGTGGATAAAGTCCACTGGGCTACCCTCATATGGAGGCAAGCATAAGGAACCACATGCACGGTGGATGCCATGTGGCCTAGCAACTGTAACATTTCTCGAACAGTGAGGTGAGGTTTTAACACTGCTTGGGAATCCAACTGCACAATGCGAAGGCAGCGGGCCTGTGGAAGGTAGGCCCTTGTCTGTCTGGTATCCAGCAGAGCTCCTATAAACTCTAGAGACTGAATGGGAGCAAGGCTGGATTTTGGGAAGTTTATGACAAGTCCCAAATACTGAAGGATGCGCATTGTGCGAGAGAGAGCAACTCTGGCCTCTGGCTCTTAAGGGGCTCGAATGAGCCAGTTGTCTAATTAAAGGAAGACAAATATTCCTAGGGTGCGAAGAAATGCTGCCACCACAGCCATGCATTTTGTGAACACCCTTGGTGCCGAGGCCAGGCCAAAAGGAAGAACCCTGTATTGGTAGTGCTTCCCTTGAAATAGGAAGCGAAGGAACTTTCGATGAGTTGGATGGATGAGAACATGAGTGTACACATCCTTGAGATCTAGAGAACAAAGCCAATCCTGACTCTGAAGGTATGGCAGCAGAGTTCCTAGAGAAATCATTTTGAACTTCTCTTTGAACAGGAATTTGTTCAATTCTCAGAGGTCTAAAATGGGTCTGTGTCCTCCTGTTTTCTTTGGAATAAGGAAATAGGGGGAGTAGAACCCTGTACCCTGTTGTAGAATGGGTACCTCTTCTATTGCCCTTTGGGAAAGAAGCACAGTGACCTCTTGACCTAACTGGTTGGTGAGAGAGGTCTGAGAATTGAACTGTCTTACCATTGTAGGAGGGGGCATGCTGAGGAAATGAAGCATGTACCCCTCTCTTACAATAGACAAAGTCCAATTTTCTGCTGTTATCTGACCCCATCTGGGGGCAAAATGACATAACCTTCCTGGAATGGTGGAGGGCTCTGGACCGTTCAGGGCCAGGAAGGCAAAGTTCTCTAGATAGGAGTCAAAGTCCCTGTGGAGGCTGAGTCTGCTGAGCCGGTTGAGGCTTAGCAGCTTTTGTTTTTCTTTGCCTAGGTTGTTGCTGCTGTCCTTTTTGGGTAGACTGACCCAAACAATGTCCCTGTTGGGTATAGGAGGGATAAAACTTCTTCTTCTTACTGAAGAATGGTTTCTTGTAGGATTTTTTCCTTGCAGGATCAGCTGTAGATTTAGACAATCTATCCAAAGTGATATTGTCAGCATCTATCTCATTAGCTTTTTCCTGCCAATTCTTGCCAAAGAGATTCTCTCCTGTGCAAGGAATATTTCCTAGTTTATCCTGTACCCAAAATAAGCATGACTGGAGCCAGGCAATCCTACGTGCACCTATGGCAATAGCAGAGGTTCTGCTTATGCACTCAAAGCAGTCAAAGGCTGCACGATTGACAAACTTGGAAACATCCTGAGCATGTTTGACAAGGGCGAGGTAATCCTGCCTCTTATCATCAGGAAGGAGAGGGCTCAAAAGCTCTAAGTCTCCTGTGATCTCCTTAAGGAACATTCCCATATATAAAATATAGGAACTGATCCTAGCAGAAAGCATGGAAGCCTGGAAGGTTTGACGTCCAAAGGCATCAAGAGTCCTACACTCACGTCCTGGAGGTTTAGATGCATGCCTTCTTGCACTCTTGATCCTTCTCAAAGCTGATTCTGCCACCATGGAATGGTGTGGTAGCTGAGTCTTCTGAAACCCAGGACAAGGAGAAACTCAATACATGGTGTCGAGTCTTTGAGAGTGAGGAGATGTGGTTAGAGGTGTTTCCCACATGCAAGATCTCATGAATAGGTAAGGTAGCTGCAGGGTATTGTAGGATTTCTAATTGCTTTCCCCTAGGCTCTTTATCAGGAGCCACTGTGATGGAAAGACCTCGAGCCATATCTCGGATAAAATCCTGAAAGGACATATCCTCTGGTGGAGACATCCTACGCTGAGGAGAAGAAGAATCTTCAGGAAGAAGTACTCTGGTATCGGCAGAGCTTTCAGAGTCTTCAGACTCAGTCGAGAATTCAAAGTACCTCCGATCCGGGTGATCGGGCAAGGCACGGTACCGGTACCGACTTGTCGATACCGGATGGATAAGCATGACTCAGTCCCGGTAGAATACCTGCCGATGTCGATGCAGTCGATTCCGGTACCGGAGTCGGTGCCGGTACCGGTTGAATTGTCTGAAGCAGTTTCAAGGGCATCAAGGCTGTGAGAAGAGCCGCCAGACTGCGTTCAATAGCCAAGAATCTCTGGTCTATTGACGCTGCCGATGCTTGGGTATCGGTACCGGATGAAGCAGCCGGTACCCCAGAGCATGGCACCAGTAGTTCTGCCGAGGTTGAGGCCTCGAGAACATCCTGGAGCCCTGTTAATGCTTTGGAAGCTGAAGCCGGGGCAGTTTAGTCGGTGAAAGTCCCTCAAGGGCAACACCAGAGGCATCTCACTGCTTAGAGGGAGATCTACCCTTTAGGGCCAGCTAGATTTATGTTTAGCTACCTGAGATCCATGGGAGAAAGACGAAGCCCTGGAAGACCTCGATGCCACAGAGGCTGCATTGGAGGGAAAAAAGGTGCTAAGTTTAGCAGCTCGGTTCTACCGGCCCCTCTTCAACATCATCCCACAGGCAACACACTCCGAAATAGAGTGGTCAGGACCTAAACATTTGAGGCACCACTCATGGGTCGGTGACGGAAATGGTACCGCCACACCTGGAACACTTTTTAAAACCTGAAGCGAATTTTTCCACTTTAAAGGAAAAGTTGGGCCTAGTGCCCAAAATGGCGCGTGGCACCTGAGGAGAAAAAAACCTGGAACAGACTCCAGAAGAAAAGTTTTTTTTGTTTTTTAGAAAAAAGAAAAGAACCGGTGGTACCGGTATAGCGTCGAGGGAAGGCAGACGCGACCACAAAAAAGAAGTATAAGAAGGGAATTTTCTGCGGCAACAGGATGTGCGACCTGTCAGCTACGCGGAAAATGAAGAATTGGAGAGGGACAGTTGGGAAAGGTGGGAAGGCAGCACGCAGGCGCTGTGGGATGCTCCCAAAAGCTTTCCTATTGGACGCTGGGGAGCGTTCCCGCGCAGGCTCCGTCGGTACCGACGACACCCATATGTGAAGACTACATTCCTGCTTGTTCCTGGAGATAAGTCTTCGGTGTGACCTCATTTGGAGTATTATGTGCAATTCTGGAGACTGCACCTTCAAAAGGCTATAATCAGGCTGGAGTCCATACAGAGGGTGGCTACTAAAATGGTTAGTGGTCTTCATTATAAAGCATATGAGGACAGACTTAAGGATCTTAATATTTACACCTTAGAGGAAAGGTGGGATAGAGGTGATATGATTGAGACATTTAAATACCTCCGTGGCATAAATGCATAAGAGGAGAGCCTCTTTCGATTGAAAGCAAGCTCTGCTAAGAGGGGACATGGGATGAGGGTGAAAGGGGATAGATTCAGGAGTGATATGCGGAAATAATTCTTTACGGAAAGAGTGGTGTATCCATGGAATAGTCTTCCAGTGAAGATGGTAGAGATGAGGACAGTATCTGAATTCAAGGAAGTATGGGACAAACACAGAGGATCTCTAAAGGAAAAAAGGGGAATGTTGTAGTGGTTGATATGGAAGGACAGACTAGACTGGCCATGTGGTCTTTTTCTGTTGTCGTGTTTCTATGTAAACAGTAAAGAACTATGTACAGGAAAGCATCAACAGAAGACTGTCAGTAGAAAATCAACCTGCAGAGCCTGAAATATAAACCATAGCGAACCCAAAGGTACCACCGCAGAAAAACAGAGCAGACACAGTTCCAGGGGCAAGCCCTGGACTGGTCTAGCAGGACTCAAGGAAAGGATATTATCTGTTAAGTAAAATGTCACCTTCCATATCATCCTGCTAGAGCAGTCCAGAAAGGAACTCAAAGTGGGGTACTGGGATACTGGAAAAAGGGTCAGAAATATGGAAAGTGATAATTTTGCTGACAGTCTCACAGGGTATGTGTAATACAAGCCAAGGTCATATTTTGCAGATGTTTGTGAGAGCTAGACAAAATGTTTTTGCCTGCAGGATTTTTCCATGATTCGAAGCGGTCAACAAGTAGTTTTTATCTTGACCTGTAACATGTAGATATAGATTAACAAAAAGAAAAGCAAAAGCATGACACAGAATGATAAGACAAAATTGTACAATATGGCAGTTTCTTCCTAATAAAAGAAAGTGCTGTGGCCAAGCTAAAGGAGGGGTTACAGGAGACTGCTCAGGCTTGCAGGCCTGTGGATTCCTCCTTAAAGCTTTAAGCAGACTGTTATGGTATAATTCTATTTGTTTTGTTTTCAGTTCATTTTTTCTCACTTGTTTCAAAAAATCTGAGAAAGGAGACCAAGGGTCAAGGCCCCAGCCAGGCAGTCAGGAACAGATTATACGCAACAATTGGTGTCCATGAATTATTGGATACTTTTTTTCTCCGAGTTGGAGGCAAGTCAGAAGAGCTGTGAGTATGATGGGTCATTTGAATGAATGGCAAGAAAAGGCGCGGGCTTTAAGAGAGGCAGTCCATCTTATTCTATGTGTGTTAAACATAGTAGCAACCCTGTAGCACAATGGCATTCAATGACTAGTGGTAATGGGGCATTACAATTTCCCTAAGGAGGGACTTTTTCAGAGGAGCTTCCATATTTGAAATATAAATGGAAGTCAGTGATTTAAGGGGACTGTACACTAGTCCTGAGTGGGTTATCCTTACATGGTGGGAGACAATGCCATGTGAAAAGTCTCAAGAAAAACATAAGTTGTTTGTATTAGAAGAGAAAGTGTATAATGATTCATTTCTTTGCTTTCCTACGTGCTTTTGAAAGAATAACATTTTCTGGTTATAAAAGATTTACACAGCCTGGCTTTAACTTGGTAATGAGCTGTTGTGTTTTCATATGTTAAAAACATAGAAACATGACAGCAGAAAAAGACCACATGGCCTATTTAGTTTGCCCTTCCATATCAACCACTACAATAGTCCCCCTTTTCCTTTAGAGATCATCTCTGTTTGTCCCATGCTTTTTTAAATTTAGATACTGCCCTCATCTCTACCACCTCCACTGGGAGACTACTCCAGGCATCTACCATTCTTTCTGTAAATCTATCCCATTTCACCCTCATCCCATGTCCCCTTGTAGCAGAGACTGCCTTCAATCGAAAGAGGCTCGCCTCCTGTGCATTTATGCCACTGAGGTATTTAAATCTCAATCATATCTCCTCTATCCTGCCTTTCCTCTAAACTATGCATATTAAGGTGCTTAAGTCTGTCCTCATATGCTTTGTAAAAAGATCACTAACCACTTTAGTAGCCACCCTCTGCACCGACTCCAATCCTTTTCAAGGTGCAGTCTCCAGAATTGCACACAGTACTCCAAATGAGGTCGCACCAGACTTATATAGAGGCACTATCACCTCCTTTCTTCTGCTGGCCATTCCTCTCCCTTTGCACCCAAGCATCTTTATAGCTTTCACTGTCACCTTTTCTACCTGTTTAGCTACTTTGAGATCGTCAAACACAATCATGCCTAGGTCCCGTTCTTTCTTTCATGGTCAGAAGTATGTCACCCCTATACTGTGCCGCTCCCTTGGATTGTTGCAGCCCAAATGCATGACTCTACATTTTTCAGCATTAAATCTCAGCTGCCAAATTCTAGACCATTCTTCAAGCTTAGCTAGATCCCTCCTCATGTTATCTACACCTTCCTGGGTATCCACTCTGTTGCAAATTTTGGTATCGTCCGCAAAGAGAGCGTAGTTACTCACCTGTAACAGGTGTTCTCTAGGAGCAGCAGGAATCAGTCCTCACATATGGGTGACGTCGGCGCCGACGGAGCCCTCGCGGAGCAATTTTCCCCAGCTTTCAAAGAAAGCCTTTGGGAATTGCAGCGCGCATGCGCGGTCCTCTTCCCGCCCAAGGGTGCCATCTTGCTCAGTCTGATGACATAGCTAAAGACAGCAAAAAATTAGCAAAAAAAACGAAAGCATAGAACTGCAACTCCAAGGGGAGGAGGGAGGGTTGTGAGGACTGATTCCTGCTGCTCCTGGAGAACACCTGTTACAGGTGAGTAACTACGCTTTCTCCAGGACCAAGCAGGAAGTCAGTCCTCACATATGGGACTTCCAAGCTTAAGGCTACCGGAGACCCTAAGCACAAAAATGAGCTCCCTCAAGCTCAGTAGCCCAGAAGGAAGGAATCATCTCTGAATACGTCTCCAACCGGTAGCCCAACAGCCGGGATGGAGGGTAGGAGTTGCCTATATCTCGAAGAGGTAACGGAGGACTGCCTGTCCGAAAGCACTGTCCCTGCGGGACTCCCTCTCCAGGCAGTAGTGGGCCGCAAAAGTCTGGCTTGAAGACCAAGTAGCGGCCCGGCAGATGTCTGCCAATGGAACAGAGCGGAGGTAAGCTACTGACGTAGCCTTCGCCCGAACACGATGGGCCGTGACTCGACTTTCCAAGGAGAGGCCGGCTGCCTCGTAAGCCCAAGCGATACAGTCAGCAATCCAGATGGACAGAGTACGCTTGGAGACAGGGAGCCCCAACTTATTGGGGTCATAAGAGACGAAGAGCTGAACAGCCCTTCTGTGCTCCCGCGTACGGTCAAGGTAGAAGGTCAACGCCCTTCTACAGTCCAGGGTATGCAAGACCATCTCAGCTCGGCTGGAGTGTGGCCTGGGAAAGTAGGTCGGAAGCACCACCTCCTGGTTGATGTGAAAAGGGGAAACCACTTTGGGAAGAAACTTAGGGTGAGTCCGTAGGACTACCCGGTTCTTGTAGAACCTAGTGTACGGAGGATCAGACACCAGGGCCTGCAGCTCACTAACGCGTCTAGCAGAAGTGAGGGCCACCAAGAACAAGGTTTTCCAAGAAAGAAAACGAAGAGGACAGGTAGCCATAGGTTCAAAAGGCGGACAGGTAATCCGCTGTAAAACCACATTGAGATCCCAGTCCGGGGCTGGTGGGCGCAAAGGTGGTTTAAGGAGAAGGAGGCCTCTGAGAAAACGAGCCACCAGAGGGTGGCTAGAAAGAGGTCTGCCCTCCACCGGCATGTGGTGCGCAGAAAGAGCACTGAGGTGGACCTTGACCGAGTTGGACTTAAGTCCAAGATTGGAGAGTGAAAGCAAGTACTGCAAGACCACTGACGCTGAACAGGAGAAGGGATCTTGAGACTGCTGAGCACACCAGACGGAGAACCGACGCCACTTCAGAGCGTAGGACTTCCGGGTGGAGGGCCGCCTGGAGGCCAAAACAACCTCCTCCACATCTGGAAGCAGGCGGAGGGGAGCAAGGACTACCCTTTCAGCAGCCAGGCCATCAGATGAAGCGACCGGAGGTTGGGGTGCAGGAGAGTCCCCTGATCCTGTGACAGGAGGTCGGGCTGACACCCCAGAGGAAGAGGGGTGTCCACTGCCAGCTGCATTAGAAGGGGGAACCAAGGTTGTCTCGGCCACCGGGGAGCCACTAGGATCATCGATGCTTTGTCTCTGAGAACCTTGAAGAGCGTCCGAGACACCAGCGGCATGGGAAGAAAGGCATATAAGAGGCCTGTGGACCATGGAATCAGAAAAGCATCCGCCGCTACTCTGAGAGGATGCGGTTGTCGAGAGCAGAATCTGGGAAGTTGCCGGTTCAGAGGACTGGCAAACAGATCCATGGTGGGGAGGCCCCACTTGAGAAAGATCCGCTGAACCACCATCGGATCCAGCCTCCACTCGTGTGGCTGGAGGATCCTGCTGAGCTTGTCGGCCAGGGAATTTTCTTGACCTGGGAGATAGACAGCTTTGAGGATGATGCCGTGGTGGACGGCCCAAGAGCATAGTTTTTGCGCCTCCTGACAGAGAAGGGAGGAGCCGGTTCCGCCTTGTTTGTTTACGTAGAACATCGCAACCTGATTGTCTGTCTGTATCAGCACCGACTGGTGAGAAACCAGGTGAGAGAATGCTTTGAGCGCTAGGCGGATGGCTCTGAGCTCCAGGAAGTTTATCTGCTGAGCAGACTCCCAAGGAGTCCAGAGACCTTGAGTACATGTCCCTTGGCAATGTGCTCCCCAACCCAGGAGAGAAGCATCGGTCGTCAGGACCTGAGAATGCGGAGGGGGCTGAAAAGTCACTCCTAGTACTAGGTTTGGCAGATGAAGCCACCATTGTAGAGAAGAGACCAGCCGGTCGGAGATCTGTACGGAGTCCGCTAGGCTCCCAGTGGCCTGATGCCATTGTGTGCGAAGGCACCATTGAGCAGGTCGCATGTTCAGGCGGGCATTGGGGGTCACATGGACCGTGGAAGCCATATGGTCGAGCAGTCTCAGAAATTGCCTGGCCGAGACCAGGGCATTGCTGTGAAAGTGGCTGGCGAGATCCATGAGCCGCTTGGCCCTGTCCAGAGGGAGGAAGGCCCGTGCCTGAAGAGTGTCCAACCTGGCGCCGATGAATTCGAGATTTTGAGAGGGGAGCAAAGTGGACTTTGTGAAGTTTAGGACAAACCCCAAGTGCTGGAGTAGAGTCACAGTGCGATGAGTGGCCTGAGTGGCCTCTTGGGAAGACTGGGCTCTTATGAGCCAGTCGTCCAGGTATGGGAACACAAAAAGGCCTTGAAGTCTTAGATAGGCCGCCACCACTGCCAGGCATTTGGTGAACACCCTGGGGGCGGAGGATAGGCCAAAGGGCAGTACTCTGTACTGGTAATGATTTCCTCCCACAACAAACCTGAGATATTGTCTGTGGTCTGGATGAATAAGGATATGAGTATACGCATCCTTTAGATCCAAGGAGCATAGCCAGTCGCCCTGCTGGAGGTAGGGCAGCAGGATTCCAAGGGTAAGCATCTTGAACTTTTCCTTTGCAAGGAACTTGTTGAGGTTTCGCAAGTCCAGGATGGGTCTGAGGCCTCCTGTTCTTTTTGGTATCAGAAAGTACCTGGAGTAAAACCCTTGACCCTTCAGGTGGTGGGGCACCGGTTCCACAGCCTGTTCCTGAAGGAGACTTGCTAACTCCTGAAGGAGTAAGTCCTTGTGCAGAGGGAGTCTCGGAGGCTCCCCTGGAAAGTAGGAGGGAGGTACCTGGTGAAAGTGAAGAAGATAGCCCTTCTGAACTATGTGAAGTACCCAGGTATCTGTGGTGATGTTGGACCACCTGTGGGCAAAGTGGAACAGCCGGCCTCCTGTGCTGAGAGAAACCAGCTGAGGGGGAGAGGCTATGCTGATTAAGTAAAAAAACCCCACCCTGCTGAGCAGGGGCCGGTGGTGCAGGCTTGGGGGCTTGCTGCCTACGGGACCCATTACCCCGTCCCTTGGCCTGCTTACCCTGTGGGGGAGCTGCTGAGGCCTGATACTGAGGGTAGTATTTATAGGCAGCCGCCTTCCTCGGGTAAAAGGGCTTTTTCCCCGAGCCCTTCTTCTTTTGAGAAGGGGCAGAGGTCTTCCTTGAGAGACGAGTCCTGGTGAGAGTCTCGGTCTCGATCTGTGCAGCCTTCTCATCCATGGGCTTGCCAAAGAGGTTTTCACCTCTGCAGGGGACATCGACCAACTTGTCCTGCACCCATGGCTCGAGGTCGGACGTCTGAAGCCAAGCCTGGCGGCGTCCACCGATGCCGGCTGCGGCTACTCGAGCCGATGCCTCAAAACCATCATAGGCTGCTCGAGAGATAAACTTTGAGCACTCCCGAATACCAGTTGACAAGGTTTGGAACCTCTGCAAAGGTTCGTCGGAGAGACCAGCAGAGAACCCGGCTATTTCTTTAGCCATGTCCCGGAGATACATGCCCATGTAGAGCTGGTAGGTCTGGACTCGACAAGCAAGCATAGAGCCCTGGAAACACTTCCTACCGAGGGCATCCAGGCTTCGGGCCTCCCTACCGGGGGACACCGAGGAGTGCATTTTTTGACTCTTGTCTATGCATGGCCGATTCCACCACCATGGAATGGTGCGGTAGTTGTGCCTTTTGGAAGCCGGGGCTCTTGCGGACTCGATAAATGGAATCGACCCGCTTGCTTAATACCGGCGATGACGCCAGGCTCTCCCACATGCGGAAGAGAAGTCGTTCCAGCATCTGAGGAACCGGTACAATAAAGGCCTCCTTCGGGGGAGAGTCATATTGGAGGGCATCGAGTTCTTCGACTCGAGGCTCCTCCTCGGGATCCGCGGGGAAGGCCAAGGCCTTGGCCATATCCCGCACGAAGTCTGAGAACCGGGTATCCTCCGGGGGGGACCGTCTCCGAGGTTCGGACTCGGGGGAGTCCGAAGGGACACACCGAGTCCGAAAGGAACCAGGTGACTCTTCGTCTTCGGGTTCCCAGGCCGACTCCTCAGAGGAGGAGTCGAGCGGCTCCGGTCGGGCGGGCATCGACGCCATCCGTCCCGAACGGGAGGCCGAAGGAGACCGCGACCGAGGATCGACTCGAGCCCTCATGGACTCGAGGATCGGCTCGGTCTCCGGGGTCGACTTGGAGGTCGACGTCCCGGCGGTCAGGGCAGAAGCACCGGCGAGGCCAGCGATCAATGCCCGCTGCTGGTCCATGAAGGCAGTCAGACTGCTCTCCAAGGCCGTCAACCTGAGTCCGAGCTCAGGAGACCCAGCAGCCCCCGACTCGGGCCCGACAGTGTCGGGCCCGACGTCGGCTCCTTCGGAGGCGAGTCTACGAGGACAACAGTACTCACGTGAGCGGGCAAGTCCATCTCAAGACGAGGATGTTTTGAAGGCCTCTCCACCTCCGAGGACCTGGGACGGGAATCGGGGCTATGCGACCTGGCCCTCGAGGAACCAGGAGCGTCCACTGATCCCGCCCTCGCGGGTTTCTTCTTCCAATGATGTTCCCGGGTAGGAGACCCCCTTTCAGAGGAACTCCGACGATGCTCAGGACCAGAGTCCCGAGACGTCGAAGCCTCTGACGAGGTCCGAGCCCGGCCGGAGTCAGAGAAGATACATTCCCGCTGATGCTGCCGACTCCTCAACGCTTTAGAGGACATTTTGCCACACGGACCACAGATCATCTGGTCATGATCGGGTCCGAGGCAGCGGAGGCAGAAGTCGTGTGTGTCTGTAAGAGACATGAGTTTCTTACAGAGGTCACACTTTTTAAAGCCGCTGGCAGCCATCGGAGGAAAAAGGGCCCCTGCGAGGTCGAAAGACCGGGCTGCCAGTGAAAAAGTAAAAAGGCGCGAAATCTGTCACGAAGGACAAAAAAACGAAAAATAAAGAACGGACTCGCAACCGGCGTCGCGGGTCCGGGCGGGAAAAGAACCGGCGTCGAACCGAAAGAAAAAAGAGAAAAAAAGAGAAATAATCAACTTTTCTGCGGGGATTCACAAACAACGTCTGTAGGGCTCCGCGGAAAAAAGAAGACTGAGCAAGATGGCACCCTTGGGCGGGAAGAGGACCGCGCATGCGCGCTGCAATTCCCAAAGGCTTTCTTTGAAAGCTGGGGAAAATTACTCCGCGAGGGCTCAGTCGGCGCCGACGTCACCCATATGTGAGGACTGACTTCCTGCTTGGTCCTGGAGAAGCAAACCTTACCCGACAGCCCTTCCGAAATATCACTAACAAAGATATTAAAAAGAATCGGAACAAGGACAGATCCTTGCGGCACTCCACTGGTAACCACCTCCTCCTTAGAGTGAATTCTATTTACATGTACCCTTTGTGGTCTCCCACTCAACCAATTTCTAACCCAAGCAGTAACTTTAGGGTCCATCCCTAGAGTGCTCAGTTTGTTTATAAGTCACCTGTGCGGAACGGTGTCAAAGGCTTTACTGAAATCTAAATACACCACATCTAGGGCTCTCCCTCTGTCCAACTCCCTGGTCATCCAGCCAAAGAAATCAATCAGATTTGTCTGACAAGACCGGCCCCTGGTGAATCCATGCTGCCTCGGATCCGGTAATCCATTAGACTCCAGAAACCTCACTATTTTCTCTTTCAGCAGCATTTCCAATAATTTACTCACCACAGAAGTTAAACTAACCAGCCTGTAGTTTTCAACCACAACTATGTAAAGGGACCAAATGTGCCTCTCTCCAGTCCTCTGGCATCACCCCCGACTCGAAAGAGACATTGAAAAGGTGAGTCGGTGGAGCTGCTAGAACATCCAAGTTCTTTCAGTATTCTTGGATGCATCCCATCCAGTCCCATCACTTTGTCCACTTTTAGTTTAGCTAGTTCCTCACAAACAGAATCTTCTGAAAATCGTTTGAGATGCCCCTTGCTTTTGTTCCTGTTTGTGGGTATTTTCTGAGATTCTGCTCCCGTCCCTTCATATGTGAACACAGAACAGATATATTTGTTAAGGAATTCCGTTTTATCCTCATTAGCTTCTACATATTCCTCTCCTTCACCCTTGAGTCTGACAATACCACTTTTGCCCTTCCTCTTCTCAATAACATATCTGAAGAATGTCTGATTTCCCCCCCCCCCCCCCCCCATTTTATTGTACTGGCTATTTCCTCTTCCTCTTCTTTTTGTAGCTTTGCTTTCTTGACTACTTTGCCAGCCTAAGTTTTTCCAAATATCAATGTCTGTCTTTCTCTCGCTGTGATCTCTTGTATTTCATGAAGGCCGTCCTCTTTTTCTTCACCTTTTCAGTAACCTCTTTTGAGAACCATAGCATTCTCCTTTTCCTTTTACCTTTATTTACCATTCTAACAGAAAGGTTGATTGCCCTTAAAATATCCCCTTTCAGCTTTGCCCATTGTTTTTCTACATTCCCCAGCTGTTCCCATCCTGCTAACGACTCCTTGAGCTATTGACCAATCTTGGCAAAGTCAGTTTTCCTAAAGTCTAAGATCTTCACTTTTGAATGTATTATATCAGCCCTAGTCCTAATTCTCACCCATACCATCTGGTGATCACTGGATGCAAGATGATCTCCCACTATAACATCAGAAACACTTTCCCCATTGGTAAGCACCAAGTCCAGTATGGCCCTTCACGTGTGGGTTCTGTTACCAGTTGCCTGAATAGTTCTTCCTGTAAAGAATCCAGGATTCCTTCTTCTAGATGACACCGCAGCAGGGATGTGCTAATCAACATCCGGATTATTGAAATCCCCTTTCAGTAGCACTTCCTCTTTCCTGGCAATGCTAAATCTCCGTCCACATCTTCTCCCTGTGAGGGGGGTCTGTATATCACACCAATGCAAACTGATTTTCTTTCCTTCTTTCTAGTTTAACCCACAGTGCCTTCTCTCTCCCTTTTATGCCCTGTATTTCCATAGTTTTAATATTTTTTACATATAGTGCCACTCTTCCTCCCCTTCTTTCTACCCTGTTCTTCCTGAATAAAGTACAGCCTGGTATAATTACATCCCAGTCATGGTTGTCCGTGAACCATGTCTCCGTAACCGCCACTAAATCTAAGTCAGCCTCTCCCATTAAAGCCTCAACATCTGGCATCTTATTTCCCATACTATGGGTATTTATAGACACTGCTTTCCAGATGTTGCCCCTTTTATCTATTTCTATAAAGGTATTTAATGTTTCACTTATCTGGGTGCTTTCTTCATCCATCTCAACAAATCTAGTTTAAAGCTCTCTTAAGTTGGTTAGCCAGTTTGCTACTGAAGACATGTCAACCCTTCTTGGACAGATGAATGACATCTCTGCTCTGCCGCCCTTAGAACATCATCCCATGGTCCAGGAAACCAAAATGCTCCCGATGATACCATCCATGCGGCCATGCATTTATCTCCTGGATGTAAGCTTCCATGCCTTGGCCTTTACCCTCAACAGGGAGGATTGAAGAAAACACCACCTGCACCCCTATCTGCTTCCCCCTCTGTCCTAGAGCCATGAAGTCACTATTGATATGCTCAGAGGGATACCTGGCAGTATCATTTGTGCCGACATGATTTTCTTCTTTAGTAAGAAAATGCTGTATTTCAGCAGACTAGCAAGTTGATATATGAAATGCCTGTTTTCTTCTCACTGTTAGTCTGCATGTATAAAGACTACACAGATTTGTCTTGGGTTTTTTGTTTCACTTTGTCACCAGCACCCCTTTTCTGGCCCTATTAGGCGCCCGCCTTGGGCCGCGAGGTGTGTGTTGCCTTATCAAAGAAATAGTCAGTAGCCGTGTAATTAAGGCAAAAATAACAGTTTGGGTTTTATTCCCCGTCCCTCATAGGATTCTTTATATACAGCACAAAATGGAACACAAAAGAAAAACTGTTTCTTCACAGTAAAGAAAATAAAACTCTTCACCAGCACAATGCTGTTGCTTGCTTGGCTAACATAGGGATATAATTTCATCTGACAGACAAAGCGTGCAATCCATGGAATCCGGTTCTACATCACACTCCTGGTTTTCCCTTTGCATCTGCTCACAGTCTGTATTCGTAGGCACATAACAAACTTTACAATTGAAATCCTCACAGCTCTTCCCTTGAGTGGCACTGGTTATTCTATGTGGTAAGTGCTCTATATCAACAGGGTTCAAGAGACCTGTATTAGGAACTGTATCTCTCAGGTTCCTTCTCCAATAGGGATTCTACTCCCAACTATTGGGTTTTACTCTGCTGGCAATGCCTGGCTCTTTCCCTCTAGATACAACAGGGTACTTAGCTTTAGTCCCTGGATGATAAGCTTCTCGCTCCGGACTGTGACAGGCTCCTTTCCAAGACTTCCAGGTTTCTGTAGTCTGGTCTAAGCTGTAATCACTTTCTGAGGAGACTCTGTGTCTGCTGCCTCTTGCTACCGGGACACGTCCTTCACTTCCTGGTTCTAGCAAGGTCTGCGGGTTGAGAGGACTTCCTTCCTCTCGGTTACTCACTCTCCAGTGACCGAGGCCCCCTCTGGCTTGGGAGACTCCCCCGCAGCTACAGCCTGCTCCACCCTTTGGCTTCTCCTCCCTTCCCCCTACTGAGCTTTCCCTGTAGTTTTTATACTCCTGTTTTCTGCACGTAATATGTGCCCTTCTGCTCAGGTGAGGTTGATTAGCCTTCTGGCTTTCTGCTGCGTCACTCTTAGTGAATGGAAAGTTTTCTCTACTATACTTGGGCTCTTTGTAAGCTGGATATGTTTGCTGCTTATGTGTTTGTGAGGTAAGCTCTTCCTCTTTTCCTATTAACATAGGCTCTGCGCTAGTCATTTCCTCATATAACCTAGGCTCTGTACTAGTTACCTCATCACATAACCCCCCCTTTAAGATATTACGGGCTGGGGGACTCATGTCCTCACAGCACGTAATACGGGACAATGCGTCTGCGTTACCGTGCATTTTACCTGCCCTATGCTGTACGGTAAAATTGAATGTCTGGAGTGCAAGGTGCCAGCGTGTAAGACGCGGGTTATGGTTCCTCATCGTCCCTATCCACTTCAGAGGGGCGTGATCTGTTATCAGGACAAAGTGACGACCTGTAAGATAAAATCGAAGCGCCTCCACTGCCCACTTAATAGCGAGGCACTCCCTCTCTATCGTGGAATAATTCATTTTGGCTCGGGACAACTTCCTACTCAAATAGATAATGGGATGTTCTACTCCCTCAAATTCCTGGGAAAGGACTGCCCCCAATCCGAATTCCGAGGCATCCGTTTGGAGTATGAAAGGCCTTCGGAAATCCACCCCGTGTAGAACCGGAGCTTGGCATAATTTTTCTTTCAATAATACAAATGCCTTGTCTGCCTCCGGTGTCCACCGTACATTATTCGGGGCATTTTTCTTGAGCACGTCGGTCAGGACAGCGCTTTCATCGGCGAAACGAGGTATGAACCTGCGATAGTAGCCTATAAGACCAAGGAAACTCCTAAGATGTTTCTTAGTTACGGGCTTTTGAAAATTTCGCACACTCTCGACTTTACTAAGTAAAGGTTGAACTTTGCCCTTCCCAACCATGTGCCCCAAATATTTAACTTCGGTTCCGGCGAATAAGCATTTTCCCGGGTTTAGGGTCAGGCCAGCTTGCCTCAGGGCCTTCAAAACGGCCTCGACCCTGGGCAGGTGTTGTGTCCAGTTAGTGCTGTGTATAACTATATCATCCATGTAAGCTACAGCGTAGCTATGATGAGGATGCAAAACCTGGTCAACTAACTGCTGACACGTCGCCGCCGCCCCATGTAGTCCAAATGGCATTCGTCGGAATTGAAACAATCCCAAAGGGGTGCTAAAGGCAGTTTTGGGCCTAGAGGCACGGGTCAAAGGGATCTGCCAGTAGCCTTTGGTAAGATCCAGGGTGGTCATATACTGTGCCTGTCCCAGCCGGTTCAGCAATTCTTCGATTCTCGGCATGGGGTAGGCATCGAAAAGCAAAATCGCGTTAACTTGCCTAAAATCGATACAGAAGCGTAAGCTTCCGTCAGGCTTGGGGACTAGGACTACCGGACTGCACCAAGGGCTCTTTGACTCTTCGATTATGCCCATTTTCAGCATTTCTTGTACTTGAGAAATTACCTCCCTCTTACGGGCCTCCGGTAAGCGATATGGTTTTTGTCGCACTATCTTTCCCGGAGGGGTGACAATTTCATGGGCCACTAAACCCGTTTCCCCCGGTATTGGAGTGAGGACATCCCTGAACCTTGCCAACATCTGAGCTAACTGCTTCTGCTGGTGTGGCGACAGTTCCTCTCCTATTCTTGGAGCCAGGTCCTCTTTGCAATCTACAACCTGTGGCCCTAGATCATCCTCCACCTTTTCCTCTGCTGTGGCGGTCATGCCCTTTACCTCTCTCTGCCCGGTGGATCCAAAACCGTCTCTCCCATGGTTGGTTGGGGATAATAAGGGTACCTCTTTCCACTCGGAGAACCCAATCCGCTCGCAAATGAGCTGGGCCACTCTGTCGCCTATTTTAACTTTGAAATCTCTCTCTCCGAAATTAAAAAGTAAAACTTTAACAACCCCCCCGGTAATCTGGGTCTATAACCCCTGCCCCTACATCAATAAAATATTTTGCCGCCAGTCCGGTACTTGGGGCTATTCGTCCATAGCACCCTGCTGGTATTTGTACCTGCAGCCCCGTATCAATCAAAGTTTTTCCCTTTTTGGGTACCACCTCCTCCACTGCACTAAAAAGGTCATACCCTGCGGCTGCGGCGGTGGCTCGCTGTGGGCTCTGGGCATTAGTAGATGTTTTGCAAAACTTTAAAACAAAGCCCTCCTTCCTGGATATCTCTGTTTTCACCGGGTCTTTTGTTTTGGATCCCTCTCTCCGAGACTTGGCAAACAGGGGTTCAGGGACTAGGGTCACCATAGCCTCCCCTTCCCCTTCCTGTTCCTGCTCGGACCTATACTCTCTTTTCAGCCTCTCTACCCTCTCCCGTGGAATCCCCCTGGCTAGTTCACCACCCTCTCTTAAGGTTTTGCCCTCCAGTCCCCGGGCATCCAAACCTCTTCTCGCAGGCTCACCTGGGGCCTCGGCCCCTTGGGTTTGGGATCCCTCCGCCGTCCTATCTCCTTTGTGTCGGCCTTCCCCCAGTCCTCTATCAAAAGGTGGCCAGTCTCTGCCTAGCACTATATCGTACGGTAGATGTGGAACTAAGGCAACTAAAACCTTTTTTGTGTCCCTAGCCCTTTTATCATCAGGCTGTAAAGGGGATAACTAGCAGCTGAACCATGGATACATCTTATCTTGGCTACCCCATACGGTTGGCTCTGGGTAGACCCATTACTGGCTTGTAAGATGCGCCAGAACTTTTTGGACACCATGGTTTGGTCCGCCCCAGAGTCAAGTAAGGCTTGGGCTACCACCCCTTGCACTTCCACAGTTATGCGAAAGCCTTCTTGTTTGTACCTTCCACCATCATTCATCAGTGCTGTCCGCCACATACACTCATCTCTTCTATGACCACGCTTCCCACATTTAAAACATTTTATGCGGGTGTCCACACCTTCACCTTTAGGCATACATTTTTTTACACATATCATAGGGTCATTAAGCACTTTTCCAGAATTGGCTACCCCACACGTGTTTCCAGCGCCTCCCTGTGGTTTATGGGCTAATTCAGCCTCCATGAACCTTTCAGCAAGGTGAGCTGCTTCGCTTGAGGTCTGACAATTCTGTAGCGTTAGAAAAGATTTTATTTCGGCTGGAACAGCCTCTGAGAATTGTTCTAACACAATTAAATCAAGTACTGTTTCTAGGGTTTTCCCTTCTGGGGCAAGCCATTTCCATACCAGGCTACTGATTCTTTGGCGAAGTGCCTTAGAGGTTTCACCTGGCTGGAGTCTGGTTGCTCTTAACATGCGTCGGTATACCATAGGCGACAGGCCTAGCCTGTCCCGTATGGCAGCCTTGACTTCATCATATTTAGTAGCTTGAATGGCGGGCATAGCCCTGTATGCTGAAAGGGCTTCTCCCATCAGGGAGGTGGCTAGCCTAAACGCCCACTGCTCATAGGGCCATCCTGCGCTATGGGCTACTCGCTCGAAAGCCTCTAAAAAGTCATCTATATTATCTGCTTTTGTTAGCTGTCCAAAGGATAAGATCCCACAACTTTGTGGGCCTACCCCACAATAATGTCCCGTAGGTGTTTTCTCCTCGGCTAGTCTTGTCAGCAATGCCTGTATCAAGTCTGTCAGAGGCTTTTGTTGGGCCCTCATGGCCGCCAGCGCTTGCTCCTGGCTCAGCTGGGCCAACTCCCTCTGCTTTTCGAACTGAAGTCCGATCCACTGCAACATATAGCGTAGTTACTCACCTGTAACAGGTGTTCTCCAGGAGCAGCAGGAATCAGTCCTCACATATGGGTGACGTCGGCGCCGACGGAGCCCTCGCGGAGCAATTTTCCCCAGCTTTCAAAGAAAGCCTTTGGGAATTGCAGCGCGCATGCGCGGTCGCCTTCCCGCCCAAGGGTGCCATCTTAGCCAGTCAGATGACATAGCTAAAAAAGACAGCATAAAAATTTGCAAAAAAACTAAAGCAGATGATTGCAACTCCAAGGGGAGGAGGGAGGGTTGTGAGGACTGATTCCTGCTGCTCCTGGAGAACACCTGTTACAGGTGAGTAACTACGCTTTCTCCAGGACCAAGCAGGAAGTCAGTCCTCACATATGGGACTCCCAAGCTTAAGGCTACCGGAGACCCTAAGCATAAAAATGAGCTCCCTCTAGCTCAGCAGCAGAGAAGGAAGGAATCTTCGCTGAATTATTACCCACCGGTAGCCCACATCCGGGATGGAGGGTAGGAGTTGCTCAAACCTCAAAGAGATTACGGAGGACTGCCTGTCCGAAAGCACTGTCCCTGCGGGACTCCCTCTCGAGACAGTAATGGACCGCAAAAGTCTGGCTCGAAGACCAAGTAGCGGCCCGGCAGATGTCTGCCAGCGGAACCGAGCGGAGGTAAGCCACTGACGTAGCCTTTGCCCGAACGCAATGAGCCGTGACTCGACCTTCCAAGGAGAGTCCGGCTGCCCCATAAGCCCAAGTGATACAGTCCGCAACTCAGATGGACAGAGTACGCTTGGAGACCGGGAGCCCCAATTTATTGGGGTCAAAAGACACAAAAAGCTGAGCAGCTTTACGGTGCTCCCGCGTACGGTCAAGGTAGAAGTTCAATGCCCTTCTACAGTCCAGGGTATGGAGGACCGTTTCAGCTCGGCTGGAGTGTGGTCTGGGAAAGAAGGTCGGAAGTACCACCTCCTGATTGATGTGAAAAGGGGAGACCACTTTTGGAAGAAATTTTGGGTGAGTCCGTAGGACTACCCTATTTTTGTAGAACCGAGTGTAAGGGGGATCAGACACGAGGGCCTGCAATTCACTTACGCGTCTAGCGGAAGTGAGGGCTATCAAGAACAATGTTTTCCAAGAAAGAAAACGGAGAGAACAGGTAGCCATAGGTTCAAAAGGCGGACAGGTGATCCGCTGTAACACCACATTCAGATCCCAGTCAGGTGCTGGCGGGCGCAGAGGTGGTTTAAGTAGAAGGAGACCTCGGAGAAACTTCGCTACGAGAGGGTCGCTGGAAAGAGGTCTGCCGTCCACCGGCACATGATGTGCTGAAAGAGCACTGAGGTGAACTTTGACGGAGTTGGACTTAAGTCCCAGATTAGAGAGGTATAGCAAGTACTGCAGAATCACCGACACCGGGCAGGAGAAGGGATCCTGAGACTGTTGGGTACACCAAACGGAAAAGCGACGCCATTTAAGGGCGTAGCATTTGCGGGTAGAAGGTCGCCGAGAAGCTAGGACGACCTCTTCCACCTCTGCCGGCAGGAGAAGGGGAGCAAGGACTACCCTCTCAGCAGCCAGGCCATTAGATTGAGAGATCTGAGGTTGGGGTGTAGCAGAGACCCCTGATCCTGAGTGAGGAGATCCGGTTGTAACCCCAGAGGGAATGGATCCTCCACCGCTAATTGTAGCAGGAGTGGAAACCACGGCTGTCGGGGCCAGCGAGGGGCCACCAGGATCATGAAGGCCTTGTCTCGGAGAACCTTGAAAAGAGTTCGAGAGACTAGCGGGATGGGAGGGAAAGCGTACAGAAGGCTCTCCGACCATGAGAGTAGAAAAGCGTCTGCCGCAACTCGAAGGGGATGTGGCTGACGAGAGCAGAAGCGAGGAAGTTGCCGGTTGAGAGGGCTGGCAAAGAGATCCATCGTGGGGAGGCCCCACATTAGAAAGAGCTTCTGAACTACCAAGGGATCCAGGCGCCACTCGTGCGGCTGGAGGATCCTGCTGAGTTTGTCCGCCAGGCAATTTTCTTGGCCTGGGAGATAAACTGCCTTGAGATGAACGCCGTGACTGACGGCCCAAGAGCAGAGCTTCTGTGCTTCCCGACAGAGAAGGAAGGAGCCCGTGCCCCCCTGCTTGTTCACGTAGAACATGGCAACTTGATTGTCCGTCTGGACAAGGACGGACTGGCGAGAGGTCAGGTGGGAGAAGGCCTGGAGAGCCAGGCGGATCGCTCTGAGCTCCAGGAAGTTGATCTGCTGAGCAGACTCCCACGTGGTCCAGAGGCCCTGAGTACGTGCCCCTTGGCAATGTGCTCCCCAGCCCAGGAGGGATGCATCTGTCGTCAGCACCTGGGCCGGCTGAGGTGACTGAAAAGGCATGCCGAGTACCAGGTTCGGCCGATGAAGCCACCACCGGAGAGACGAGATCAGCGGCTCGGAGACGCGCACTAGGTCTGCTAGGCCGCCTGTGGCTTGTTGCCACTGCTTGCGGAGACACCATTGAGCAGGCCGCATATTCAGGCGGGCATTGGGGGTCACATGGACGGTGGAAGCCATATGGCCGAGTAGTCTCAGGAAGCGCCTGGCGGAGACCAGGGGCTGGCTGCGAAAACGGTCGGCTAGGTCCATGAGCCGTTGAGCCCTGTCGAGCGGTAGGAACGCTCGTGCCTGAGGAGTGTGCAGCCTTGCGCCGATGAACTCGAGATCCTGTGAGGGGAGCAAAGTGGACTTTGCGAAGTTTATAACAAAGCCCAAGTACTGCAGAAGAGTCACCGTGCGGCGTGTGGCGTTGGTGACCTCCGGAGCGGACACTGCTCTGATGAGCCAGTCGTCGAGGTACGGAAAGACATAGAGGCCGTGAAGCCGGAGATGGGCCGCCACCATCGCGAGACATTTTGTGAAGACCCGCGGTGCGGAGGACAGGCCAAAGGGCAGTACTCTGTACTGGTAATGATTTCCTGCCACCACAAACCTTAGGTATTGGCGGTGGCTTGGGTGGATGAGGATGTGCGTGTAGGCATCCTTTAGATCCAAGGAGCATAGCCAATCTCCCTGCTGGAGGTAGGGCAGAAGGATTCCAAGGGTAAGCATCTTGAACTTTTCCCGCACGAGGAATCTGTTGAGGTTGCGCAGGTCCAGGATGGGTCTGAGGCCTCCTGTCCTTTTTGGTACTAGAAAATACCTGGAATAAAAGCCTTGACCTCTCAGGTGGTGGGGCATCGGTTCCACCGCCTGTTCCTGTAGAAGACCTGCTAACTCCTGGAGGAGTAATTCCCTGTGCAGAGGGAGTCGTGGAGGTTCTCCCGGAAAATAGGAGGGAGGGATCTGTTGGAAGTGGAGAAGATAGCCTTCTCTCACGACTTGAAGCACCCAGGCATCTGAGGTGATGCTGGACCACCTGTGGGCGAAGTGAACCAGCCGGCCTCCGGTGCTGGGAGGAACCAGCGGAGGGGGAGAGGCTATGCTTAAGGAGTCAAAAACCCCCACCCTGCTGAGCAGGGGCTGGTGGTGCAGGCTTGGGGGCTTGCTGCCTACGGGACCCGTTACCCCGTCCCTTGGCTTGCTGGCCCTGTTGGGGAGCTGCAGGGCCTGATATTGGGGGTATTGTTTGTAGGCAGCCGCCTTTCTCGGGTAAAAGGACTTCTTTCCCGAGCCCTTCTTTTTCTGGGAAGGGGCGGAGGTCTTCCTAGAAAGCCTAGTCCTGGTGAGAGTCTCCGTCTCGATCTGTGCAGCCTTTTCAGCCATGGGCTTGCCAAAGAGGTTCTCGCCTCGGCAGGGGACATCGACCAACTTGTCCTGCACCCAGGGCTCAAGGTCAGACGACTGAAGCCAAGCCTGTCGGCGGGCACCGATGCCGGCTGCGGCCACTCGAGCCGATGCTTCAAAGCCATCATAGGCTGCTCGGGATATGAATTTTGAGCATTCCCGAATGCCAGAGGACAAGGCCGGGAACCTCCGCAAGGGTTCCTCGGACAAACCAGCGGAGAATCCGGCTAGCTCTTTAGCCAGGTCTCGGAGATACATGCCCATGTATAGCTGGTAGGTCTGGACACGACACGCAAGCATAGAGCCCTGGAAACACTTCTTACCAAGGCCATCCAGGTTACGGGCCTCCCTGCCAGGAGGCACCGAGGAGTGCATCTTCTGGCTCTTAAGACGATGCATGGCTGATTCCACTACCATGGAATGGTGTGGTAGCTGTGCTTTTTGGAAGCCAGGGCTCTTGCGGACTCGATAGATAGAATCGACCCGCTTGCTCAGGACCGGCGAGGAGGCCGGACTCTCCCACATGCGGAAGAGTAGTCGTTCCAGCATGGGAGGAACCGGTACAGTAAAGTGTTCCCTGGCGGGAGAGTCATACTGGAGGGCGTCGAGCTCTTCGGCTCGAGGCTCCTCCTCGGGATCCGCAGGGAAGGCCAAAGCCTTGGCCATATCCCTGACGAAGTCCGAGAACCGGGCATCCTCCGGGGGGGACTGCTTCCGAGGTTCGGACTCAGGTGAGTCCGAGGGGACACACCGAGTCCGAAAAGAATCAGGCGACTCTTCCTCTTCAGACTCCCAGACCGACTCCGACGAGGACTCGGTGGGGTCGGCCCGGGCAGGGCGCGGCGCCTGCCGCCCCGACGCCGAGGGAGTCGGCGTCGGCGACCTCGGTCCCGAACGGGAGGCCGAGGGTGACCTCGAAAGAGGATCGACTCGAGTTCGCATGGACTCGAGGATCGGCTCAGTCTCCGGGGTCGACTTAGACGTCGACGTCCCGGCGGTCGGGGCAGCGGCGCCAGCAAGGCCGGCGAGCAGTGCCCGCTGCTGGTCCATGAAGGCAGACAGTCTGCTCTCCAAGGCCGTCAACCTGAGTCCGAGCTCAGGTGACCCAGCAGTCCCCGACTCGGGCCCCGACGGCGTCAGGCCCGACGTCAGCGGTCTCGGAGGCGAGTCCAGGAGGACCACAGGACTTACCCGAGCAGGCAGCTCCGACTCCAGGCGAGGTCGCTTCGAGAGGTGCTCCTTCTCCAAGGACCCGGGACGGCTATCGGGGCTATGCGACCTGGCCCTCGCGGAGCCAGGAGCGTCCACCGACGCCGCCCTCGCGGGTTTCACCTTCCGACGATGGTCCCCGGAGGGAGAACCCCTATCGGAGGAACTCCGGCGACGGTCCGAGCTGGAACCTCTGGACGCGGAGGCCTCCGACGAGGTCTGGGTACGGCTGGGGTCAGCGAAGATCCTATCCCGCTGATGCCGCCGACTTCTCAACGCTTTGGAGGACATTTTGCCGCAGGGCCCACAGATCATTTCTTCATGATCCGGGCCCAGGCAGCGGAGGCAATTGTCGTGTGTGTCAGTTAGTGACATATTTCGGTCACACTGACCACACCGCTTGAAACCACTGGCAGCCATCGGGGGAAAAAGGGCCCCGGCGAGGTCAAAGGACCGGGCTGCCAGGGAAAAACCGAAAACGAAACTGACTAAGTCAGAAAAACCGAAAAAGAAGAAGAGGACTCGTGACCGGCGTCGCGAGTCCGGGCGGGAAAAAGACCGGTGAGTAAATATCAACTTTTTCGCGGGGACACGACGGGTACGTCTGTAGGGCTCCGCGGAAAAAAGAAGACTGGCTAAGATGGCACCCTTGGGCGGGAAGGCGACCGCGCATGCGCGCTGCAATTCCCAAAGGCTTTCTTTGAAAGCTGGGGAAAATTGCTCCGCGAGGGCTCCGTCGGCGCCGACGTCACCCATATGTGAGGACTGACTTCCTGCTTGGTCCTGGAGAACTTGAGGCTTCTCCATGTTCACAGACTGAAATATAAACAAACACACAGAAACACCAAGTGCGGCACCTTTTTTTTTTTTTTTTTTTTTTCTGAAAAAAAACCCAGCTATGCCTAGGTTCTTCCTTAGTATCTCTTCTCAGCGGAATCCCCCACCGCCTGTGCCCAGATACCTTTTACCTGAGTCAGGTGGAGAATCAGACCTTGAGAAGGTACTTTTTCCTCTAGTTTCTGGAACTTCCTCGGGCGTGGTCAGTAGCAGTCTTTGTCCGCTCTCAGGCACCGTTAGCTCTGCTGTGCTCCGGCTGTACTCTTCTTCCAGAATCCGCAACAACTACGCCATATGTCACCAGCACCCCTTTTCTGGCCCTATTAGGCGCTCACCTTGGGCCGCGAGGTGTGTGTTGCCTTATCAAAAAAATAGTCAGTAGCCGTGTAATTAAGGCAAAAATAACAGTTTGGGTTTTATTCCCCGTCCCTCATAGGATTCTTTATATACAGCACAAAATGGAACACAAAAGAAAAACTGTTTCTTCACAGTAAAGAAAATAAAACTCTTCACCAGCACAATGCTTTTGCTTGCTTGGCTAACATAGGGATATAATTTCATCTGACAGACAAAGCGTGCAATCCATGGAATCCGGTTCTACATCACACTCCTGGTTTTCCCATTGCATCTGCTCACAGTCTGTATTCGTAGGCATGTAACAAACTTTACAATTGAAATCCTCACAGCTCTTCCCTTGAGTGCACTGGTTATTCTATGTGGTAAGTGCTCTATATCAACAGGGTTCAAGAGACCTGTGCTAGGAACTGTATCTCTCAGGTTCCTTCTCCAATAGGGATTCTTCTCCCAACTATTGGGTTTTACTCTGCTGGCAATGCCTGGCTCTTTCCCTCTAGATACAACAGGGTACTTAGCTTTAGTCCCTGGATGATAAGCTTCTCGCTCCGGGCTGTGACAGACTCCTTTCCAAGACTTCCAGGTTTCTGTAGTCTGGTTTAAGCTGTAATCACTTTCTGAGGAGACTCTGTGTCTGCTGCCTCTTGCTACCGGGACAGGTCCTTCACTTCCTGGTTCTAGCAAGGTCTGCTGGTTGAGAGGACTTCCTTCCTCTCGGTTACTCACTCTCCAGTGACCGAGGCCCCCTCTGGCTTGGGAGACTCCCCCCGCAGCTATAGCCTGCTCCACCCTTTGGCTTCTCCTCCCTTCCCCCTACTGAGCTTTCCCTGTAGTTTTTATACTCCTGCTTTCTGCACGTAATACGTGCCCTTCTGCTCAGGTGAGGTTGATTAGCCTTCTGGCTTTCTGCTGCGTCACTCTTGGTGAATGGAAAGTTTTCTCTACTATACTTGGGCTCTTTGTAAGCTGGATATGTTTGCTGCTTATGTGTTTGTGAGGTAAGCTCTTCCTCTTTTCCTATTAACGTAGGCTCTGCGCTAGTCATTTCCTCATATAACCTAGGCTCTGTACTAGTTACCTCATCACAACCTTTGGGTCTTAAGGTAATTTCAATTGTTTTTCTGCATTTGAGTTATACATTTTGGTTTCCAGATAAGAGGAGCACTTTGTTTTGAAAGCTTTCCTGATCTCAGTCTAAGTGAGAAAACAGATATATGTTGTAGCGCTGTGATTTGTGTACATGCTGATTTTTGTTTTGGCTTTACATACTAATAACCTAGGGCCCGATATTGAATTGGGTAGCCTATGCACTGCTACGGTGTATAGCCCTGCCTCCTGAGCCTTAAACCAAATATTCAATGCTGCGGCGACGGTATTGAATATCCGGGGTCGCCACACCTGCCCCGGAGCTGCTAAAGCTAACTGGGTAGCAGTGATATTGCACCACTACCCAATTAGTTTCTGAGGTGAAAAACTAGGCCAGCTTTTGCTACACCTAGTTTTACCCACCGATCACTAACCGGGTAGTGGTGCAGTATCACCACTACCTGGTTAGTGATAGTCTTTGCCTCCATTGTGCTGCAGAACACCCCCAGCATGCCTCAATGCTAACTGCATAACTTCAGGGTATATAGCAGGGTTTGAAAGGGATATTCAATGACACTAACCATGTAAGTGCCGTTGAATATCCTAATTTAAGGCATTTAGAGTAGTTACTCACCTGTAACAGGTGTTCTCCAGGAGCAGCAGGAATCAGTCCTCACATATGGATGTCATCGGCGCCGATGAAGCCCCAGCGGAGCATTTCCCCAGCTTTCTATGAAAGCCTTTGGGAATGCAGGCACGCATGCGCGGTTCCCTTCCCACCTAAAGCTGCCATCTTACCTCAGTCAAATGACATAGCTAAGAAAGCACACAAAAATGAAAAATAAACTATGTACAACTGCAACTCCCAGGGGAGGAGGGAGGTTGTGAGGACTGATTCCTGCTGCTCCTGGAGAACACCTGTTACAGGTGAGTAAATACTCTTTCTCCAGGACCAAGCAGGAAGTCAGTCCTCACATATGGGTGACTCCCTACCTCTGGGCTACCAGAAACCCAGGCTGAACAAGAGAACTCCCTCTAGTCTCAGCAGCAAAGAAAAGGCTTTTCAAGGACACAACCTCCACCGGTAGCCCAACAGAGGGCAGGAGGGCAGGAGTTGCCTAAACCTCAAAAAGATTCCGGAGTACTGCTTGGCCAAAAGCACTGTCCCTACGGGACTCCCTCTCCAGGCAGTAATGGGCCGCAAACGTCTGGCTTGAAGACCAAGTTGCAGCCCTGCAGATGTCTACCAAGGGCACAGAGCGGAGATGAGCCACTGAGGCAGCCATTGCCCTGACACGATGGGCCGTGACCCTACCCTGCAAAGGAAGGTCAGCCGCCTTGTAAGCCCAGGTGATACAGTCAGCTACCCAGATGGACAAGGTATGCTTGGACACAGCCAGCCCCAACTTATTGGGGTCAAAGGATACAAAGAGCTGAGTAGCCCTTCTATGCCCCTACGTACGGTCAAGGTAGAAGGATAAGGCCCTCCTACAGTCCAGGGTATGCAGGACTGCTTCAGCCTGACTTGCATGAGGCCTAGGGAAGAATGTTAGAAGAACCACCTCCTGGTTGAGGTGGAAAGAGGAGACAACCTTTGGCAGAAACTTTGGATGAGTCCTGAGGACTACCCTGTTCCTATAAATTCTGGTGTAAGGCCTATCACAGACCAGGGCCTGAAGCTCACTCACACGCCTAGCCGAGGTAAGGGCTATCAGGAAGAGTGTCTTCCAGGAGAGGAAGCGTAGTGGACAAGTAGCCATCGGCTCAAAAGGTGGGCGAGTCAGCTGCTGCAAGACCACATTCAGCTCCCACTCAGGGGCAGGAGGACGGATGGGAGGCTTGAGCAAAAGCAAGCCCCTGAGAAAGCGGGACACCAAGGGGTGACCAGACAGAGAATGTCCCTCCACCAGAGAGTGGTGAGCTGCTAGAGCTGAGAGGTGGACCCGAACAGAATTGGACTTAAGTCCCTGATTTGATAAGTGCAGGAGGTACTGAAGCACAACTGGTACCGTACAAGAGAAAGGGTCCTCTGTATGTAGTTGACACCACACAGAAAACCTTTTCCATTTGAGAGCATAGGTTTTCCTAGTGGAATGTTTCCTAGAGGCTAGGACAACCTCCTCAACTTCCTGAGGTAGGACCCAGGGAGCCAAAACTACCCTTGCAGCCTCCAGGCCATCAAATTGAGAGCTTTGAGATTGGGGTGCAGAAGGGAACCCTGCTCCTGTGAGAGAAGGTCGTGCTGCAACCCAAGAGGTAGTGGCGGATCCAACGCCAGCTGAAGCAGAAGAGGAAACCAAGGCTGTCTCGGCCACCTAGGAGCTACCAGCAGGACCGAGGCCTTGTCCTGAAGAACTTTGAAGAGAGTTCGGGCCACCAAGGGTGTGGGAGGAAACGCATACAGGAGGCCCTGAGACCAGGATATCAGAAAAGCATCTGCTGCTATCCACAGAGGATGCGGTTGTCTGGAGCAGAACTTTGGCAGTTGCTTGTTCATTGGGCTGGCAAAGAGATCTATCAAAGGGAGACCCCATTTCAGGAAGATCTTCTGAACTACTGAAGGATGCAGCTGCCACTCATGAGGCTGCAATATTCTGCTTTACCTGTCTGCCAGGTAGTTGTCCTAGCTTGGAAGGTACACAGCCCTGAGGAGCATGTTGTGCTCGAGGGCAAATGAGCAAAGGTCCTGAGCCTCCCGAGAAAGGATCCGGGACCCAGTCCATCCTTGTTTGTTCACATAAAACATGGCTACTTGGTTGTCTGTCTGAATCAGGACAGATTGGTGAGCTAGGGTAGGAGAGAAAGCTTTGAGGGCTAACCGAATAGCTCTGAGTTCGAGGAGATTGATCTGCTGTGCAGCTTCCCAAGTAGACCACAGGCCCTGGGTACACTTGCCCAGACAATGAGCTCCCCAGCCTTGCAGGGAGGCGTCTGTGGTCATCACTACCATATACCCTGGAATCTGAAAAGGCACCCCCCGTAGTAAATTGGGTGGGTGCAGCCACCAGTTAAGGGAGTGCAGAAATTGTCTGGACACCCTTATCCTGTCTCTGAGGTTGCCTGTGGCCTGTGACCACTGAGACCGAAGGCACCACTGTGCAGGCCTCATATGGAGCCTGGCATTGGGGGTCACATGTACTGTCGAAGCCATGTGGCCCAGAAGCCTCAGGCAGAGTCTGGCGGAGACCAGTGACCTGCTGAGAAACTGATTTTCCAAGGCCATCAACCTTTGGGCCCTGTCCGCTGGCAAGAAAGCCTTTGCTAGCAGAGAGTCCAGCCTTGCTCCTTTGAGCTCCAAGTTCTGGGAGGGGAGCAAAGTGGACTTTGCGAAGTTTATGACAAACCCCAGCTTTTGGAGAAGAGCAATAGTGCTGAGGGTGGCCAGTTTGGCCTCCTGGCATGTCTGACCCCTGATGAGCCAGTCGTCCAGATAGGGGAAGACAAAGATTCCCTGATTTCTCAGGTAGGCCGCCACCACTGCCAGGCACTTTGTGAAGACTCTGGGGGCGGAGGTGAGGCCGAAAGGCAGCACTCTGTATTGATAATGGTTTCCTCCCACAATGAACCTGAGGTACTTTCTGTGGTCTGGATGAATGAGGATGTGAGTGTAGGCATCCTTGAGATCTAAAGAGCATAGCCAATTTCCCTGCTGGAGGTAGGGCAGAAGTGTCCCAAGAGTAAGCATCTTGAACTTCTCTTTCACGAGGAACTTGTTGAGGTTCCTGAGGTCCAGAATGGGTCGAAGGCCACCGGTTCTTTTGGGCACCAGGAAATATCTGGAGTAGAAACCGTGACCTTGTAAGTGGGGAAGCACAGGCTCCACCGCCCTGTCCACCAACAGACCGTGAAGCTCTTGCAGAAGAAGGTCTGTGTGCAGGGGAGGCCTTGGAGGCTCCCCTGGAAAATATGGTGGAGGCAGTTGGTGAAAATGCAGGGCATAACCCTTGTGGACTATGTCCAACACCCAACTGTCCCCGGTGATAAGGGGCCACTGGTGGGCAAAGTGGGCGAGGCGACCTCCTGTGCAGGGTTGGGAGAGCAGTGGAGGAGAAGCTACACTCAAGGAGTCAAAAACCCCAACCCTGCGGAGTGGTAGCAGGGGCCTGTGGCTTGGGGGTCCTCTGCCTACGGGGCCCATTACCCTGCCCCTTGGCTTGCTGACCCTGGGGGGCAGCTTGGGCAGCCTGATATTGCGGGTACTCTTTATAGGCAGTGCCCTTCCTCGGGTAAAAGGGCTTTTTACCCGAGCCCTTCTTTTTATGAGAAGGGGCAGAGGTCTTCCTAGACAGCCTTGTCCGTGTGAGGTGCTCAGTTTCGAGCTGAGCGGCCTTCTCGGTCATGGGCTTGCCAAAAAGGTTTTCACCTCAGCAAGGGACATCTACCAACTTGTCCTGAACCCATGGCTCGAGGTCCGATGACTGCAGCCATGCCTGGCATCGAGCCGCGATGCCCGCTGCCGCAACTCGGGCCGAAGCCTCGAAGCCATCATAGGCGGCGCGGGACATGAACTGCGAGCAGTCCCGAATCCCCGAGGACAAGGACTTAAATCTCTGCAAGAGTTCCCTGGAGAGACCAGCAGAGAACCCGGCCAACTCCTTGGCCAGATCCCGTAAGTACATGCCCATGTACAGATGGTAGGACTGGACACGGCAAGCAAGCATCGAGCCCTGGAAGCAGTTTCTACCGACGCCATTGAGGTTTCGGGCCTCCCTGCCAGGGGGCACCGCGGAGTGCATCTTCTGGTTCTTCAGTCGATGCATGGCCGAATCCACAACCATAGAATGGTGTGGTAGCTGTGCCTTCTGAAAACCAGGGCTCTTTCGGAGTTGATAGATCGAGTCGACTCGCTTGCTGAGAACCGGCGCCGAGGCCGGTGCCTCCCACATATGGAAGAGGAGCCGTTCCAACATCGGAGGAACCGGAACAGTAAAGGCCTCCTTCGGAGGAGAGTCATACTGAAGGACCTCGAGCTCTTCAGCTCGAGGCTCCTCCTCGGGGTCCGCCGGAATAGCCAAGGCAGTGGCCATATCCCGGACGAACTCCGAGAACCGAGTATCCTCCGGGGGGGGGACCTACTCCGGGGCTCAGACTGCGGTGAGTCCGACAGGACGCACCGAGCCTTGAAGGTATCAGGAGACTCCTTGTCCTCCGTCTCCCAAGCTGACTCGTCCGAGGAGGAGTCAGGGTCCGACCCCGCGGGGCCCTGGAGCACCCGCCCCGACGCCGGAGGCACCGGCGTCGACGCCCTCGGTCCCGAACGGGAGGTCGAGGGAGACTGCGACCGAGGTCGACTCCGAGCCACGATGGACTCGAGTATCGGCTCGGTCTCCGGGGTCGACTTCGAAGTCGATGTCCCGGTGGTCGGGGCAGATGTGCCAGACAGGCTGGCCATCAGTGCCCGCTGCTGCTCCATGAAGGCAGACAGTCTGCTCTCCAAGGCTGTCATCCTGAGACTCAGCTCGGGAGACGCAGCAGCCACTGACTCGGGCCCCGGCGCTGCCGGGCCCGACATCGGCTCCCTGGGAGGAGAGTCCTCGAGGACTACGGGGCTTACGTCCAGCAGACTCCGGCTCCATACGAGGTAATTTTGCAGGCTTCTCGTGTTCCACGGGTCCGGGGCGACGGTCGGGGGTCTTAGACCAGGCCCTCGAGGAGCCAGGGACCTCCTCCGACGACGCCCTCGCGAGCCGCTTCTTCGTCTTGCGTTCCCGGTCGGGGGACCCCCTGTCCGAGGAGCTTCGACGGCGCTCGGGATCAGAATCCCGAGATGTCGAGGCCTCAGACGAGGTCCGGGCCCGGCCGGAGGCTGAGTCCGAGAAAAGCCTTTCTTTTTGCTGCTGTCGACTTCGGAGTGCCTTAGAAGACATCTTCCCACATGGGCCGCACGACTTAGGGTGTGGTCGGGACCGAGGCACCGAAGGCAGCAGTCGTGTGTGTCGGTGAGAGACATTAATTTCTTACACTGATCACACTTTTTAAAACCACTGGAAGCCATCGGGGAAAAAAGAGTCCCCGCGAGGTCAAAAGACGGCCTTCCAGGGAAAAATGGAAAAAAGGGTGCGAACGCCAGCCACGAAGGGCAAAAACCAAAAAAAGAAGAATCGGGCTCGATACCGGTGTACCAAACCCGGCGGGAGGGGAACCGGTGTCGAACCGGGAGAAAAAATAGTGATAATTGCTGAAAAAAATCTAATTTTAACCGGGAGAACAGGACACACGTCCGGTGGGCTTCACGGAAAAAAAGAGACTGAGGTAAGATGGCACCTTTAGGCGGGAAGGGAACCGCGCATGTGTGCCTGCATTCCCAAAGGCTTTCATAGAAAGCTGGGGAAATGCTCCACTGGGGCTTCATCGGCGCCGATGACACCCATATGTGAGGATTGACTTCCTGCTTGGTCCTGGAGAAATATGGTTTACGGAGCCAGTCGTAAAAATGTGTCAGCTGATTGGTGTTTCTTTTCCATAAAATGAAAATGTCAGCTATATACTGTATCTTTTCCAAGAGATGACATAGGATGAGAAAGGAAAAACTTTAAGAAAGGATGCCTCAAATTCAGCCACATATAGATTGGCTATTTCTGGTGCCATGGTGGCACCCATTGACGTACCTTTTATTTGTTGATAGAATGTGCCATTGAAAATAAAGTAATTCTGAGTAAGGGTTATACGGGCTAACTCGATTAAAAATTCAGTAGGTGTGTGTGAAGTTATAGTACGCAAGTCCAGATACTTACGTATAACAGTAAGGGCACCTTCTTGGTGAATGTTAGTGTAAAGGGACTCAATATCTAGGGTAACTAAAATTAAGTCAGAGGTGTCACCCTGAAATGCATCAAGAAAGGTGATGATATTTGCTGAATCTCTAACATGGAATATGGGGAACGAAGGGATGGAGAAAATGATCTATATACTGAGAAAGGGGTTCCAAAACAGAACCTATACCTGAAACAATAGGACTGCCAGGTGGAGAAGTGAGTGATTTATGATCCTTAGGAATAGTATAAATGGTGGGAATAACGGGGTGAGGTACTTGTAAAAATGAAAATTTGCGATGTGTCAGAAAACCAGCATTCAAACCAAGGCAAAGAAGTGAGTCAATTTCTTGTTTGATGGCAAATGTAGGGTCACAAAGGAGGACCTGATAGAACTGGTTGTTGTTGAGTTGGCTCAGAAGTTCATGTACATAATAAGAGCGGTCTAAGATGACAATACTGCCATCTTTATCAGCGGGTTTAATGATAATGTCTGACCGTTGTCTAAAAGACTGAAGAGCTAGTCTTTCTTCATGTGGCAGGTTATTAAATCTACATCTGGACTTACTCGCAAGTAGGTGTATGTCACGAAGGACGCAGACCCTCCCCTTTTCCTCCCCTCCTCTTCCCTTTTCCCTCCCCTTTCTTTCCTTCTTCCCTTCTCTTTCCCTCCCTCCCCTCCTCTCCTCTCCCTTTTCTCCTCCCTCTCCACCTTCCTCCCCTTTCTCTTTCCTCCCCTCCCCCTTCCTCTTCATTTTTTACATTATTTAATCATTTGTTATCAGAATTTGTGTTTATGAACTCATATGTTTTATGTGTCCCTTTAGATTGGGAAGAGTGTCTTTGCATCGTCCCTTTCGGACGGGCTCCACGCAAATTTTGTTACGTTCATTTGGTAATGTATTTTAAAAGTTTTTAAGTTTATGTATTCTTTTATTAATTTTATTGTGTAAATTTACTTAAATGTTATCTTTTTGATGTTTTAGTTATAATTTCTTTGTATATATTTTTGTGTGTCTTATTTTTAGACCCTTGATGAAGGCTTAATGCCGAAACTTTTTAAGTTGGGTCCTCAATAAAATTTCTTCTGTCAAGTTACTTTAGTGTGGCCGTGGTTTTACATCTTCCGCTCCTTGCTTGGTTTTCAAATTTGCGGAAGTTGTCCTTCTCCCTTCCTCCATGTCCTTGAAAAGGCCACGTCCTCTGGGGAACAGTGGCACTGGGGCACCAGAGGAGACGGTCCGAGGGAATATCTCAGTGCTGTTTAGTCTCCGGGGATGCCTCATCATCGGTCTCTCACTCGGAGTCGAGTGGTGATGACGAGTCCAAGGCCATGAGACTCATAGGCTTGAGGCCAGTGCCGAGGGGTCGGTGACCTCTGGAGGACCTGGGTCCGAGTCATGGAAACTAACCAGGGAGGACTGGATGCCCGAGAAACAGGACCGGGACCTTGACCGGCACTGAGGGCTTACCCGCAGCTGGTGGCACTCAGAGCTCGGCTTGACGACTGGGGACTCCCCTGCAGTCGGGGGCCTGGTTGTCGGGGCAGATGATGCAGATGAACCAGCCATCATTGCCTGCTGCAGGGCCAGGAAAGCAGTGATATTCTGCTCTAGGGCCACCATTCTGGTTTCTAAGCTAGAAGGCTCCGCAGCTTTCAGCGCGAGCACCGAGGATCTCGGGTCCAGCACCAGCACTCTTGCGAGTGCATCCTCGATGAGGACTACAGCCTTGAGGAACCTCGCACGGTCTCTGCTGGCCGAGAAATCCTTCTTGAGGACCTTGGTAGGGCGCTTCTCGGAGCCACCCGAGTCCCTCCGGGTGGTTTTATCGGGTTTCTCCAGTGCAACCTCGGCGGACTTCAAGGACTCTTTCTTCTTTTTCTCTAGGTCCAAGGTCTTCTCGGAGGATCTGCTGCCGTGGGACTCCAAGGACTCTTGGGCCTCATGGTAAAAGGGGTCACGGTACAAAAAAGGTTGAGAACCACTGCACTAGATTCATTAATCGCATTGGGGCAGATTTTAAGACTGGTACGATTCTGAATGGGGCACAGGAGAAAGAGTGGACAGAGAGAGCCTGAATGTGAAAAGCTAGGCAGAGGTGCTTGATTGGGGAACAGAAGTATTCCTTATGGCTAAGAAGGGAAAGGGGAGCTCTCATGGGTAAGGGAGGACCTGAAGTAGATGAGTAGGCTTGTCTCATCAGGGCAGAGAAGGGCCCTGATGAGAGACAGTATGGGTGTCTGGGCAGAAAGAAAGCTCAGTGGTCAGGTGGTAGTCCTGCTGCAGCATCCATGCACATGCTGCATCCCTCATTCCTGTAAAAAGCACATGCATATGTATACACTACAAGTTGGGTATCAGCTGGCCCCAGATTTCCCCGACAGGGTTGATCTAGTCCTATGTTTACCCTACTGTATACAAGGCCTTGTAGTCTTGCTTTTCTTATGGAATGCAATTGGGAAATGAGAGCTTCAAGTCCCTGCATGCAATAGGGTAAATCCAGTACTAAATCAAGTCTGTTGGACAAATCTATAACAAGATGGCAGCCCTATGTACACCTCTCACCTGCAAAGCAACCCATAAATACAGTACTCCCATCAACACTGCAGCAGCATACATACAAACACATGCACTGAGGGTCCTATGCAGAACAGACACATCACATATCCTTGTAACAGCACACATACACTGTGGCTCTAGGCCTGGAAGGCATTATAATGCTGTATTCATTATATTGTATAAAAACATATAATTATTTTGCCATAATTTTGCATAAAAAACACATTTTCACTTTCTTAGTGAACAATTTTCACTTTTTTGGCACATAATTACCTGAGGTACACCAAAGGACATAAGAACATAAGAACATAAGAAATGCCATACTGGGTCAGACCGAGGTCCATCAAGCCCAGTATCCTGTTTCCAACAGTGGCCAATCTAGGTCATACGTACCTAGCAGTTTCCCCAAAAGACACAGGTTCTGCAGTGCTTGTACTAGGCCAAGCATTGATATCCTGGGTCCCTTTTTAATAGTGGTTTATGGACCTTTCCTCCAGGAACTTGTCCAAACCTTTTTTAAACCCAGCTATACTAACAGCCCTTACTACATCCTCCGGTAACAGATTCCAGAGTTTGATTACACGTTGAGAGAAGAAATATTTTCTCCTATTTGTCTTAAATAGTTTACCCTGTAGCTTCATTACATGCCCCCTAGTCCTTCTATATTCTGATAGCGTAAACAATTTATCCACGTTTATCCGTTCCACTCCATTCATTAATTTATACACCTCTATCATATCTCCCCTCAGCCGCCTCTTTTCTAGGTTAAAGAGCCCTAACCTTTTTAGCCTCTCTTCATAGGAGTAGCCTTCCATCCCCTTCACCAATTTGGTGGCTCTTCTCTGTACTTTTTCTAATAACTCTATGTCCTTTTTAAGATACGGTGACCAGAATTGCACACAATATTCAAGGTGCGGTCGTACCATGGAGCGATACAGAGGCATTATAATATCCTTTGTTTTATTCTCCATCCCTTTCCTTAGGATACCTAGCATTCTATTTGCTTTCTTGGCCGCCGCTGCACACTGGGCGGAGGGTTTTAACATGTTATCCACGATGACTCCTAAATCTTTTTCCTGGGTGGTGGTTTCTAATGTGGAGCCTTGCATCTTGTAACTATAGTGTGGGTTGTTCTTTCCTAGGTGCATAACTTTGCACTTGTCCACATTAAATTTCATCTGCCATTTGGATGCCCAGTCTTCCAATTTATCCAGATCCTCCTGCAGTTTTCCACAATCCTCTTGGGTTTTAACAACTTTAAACAGTTTTGTGTCATCTGCAAATTTGATTACCTCACTAGTTATTCCCTTTTCCAGGTCATTTATGAATATGTCAAAAAGTAGCGGACCCAGTACAGATCCCTGGGGTACTCCACTATTCACCTTTTTCCATTGGGAATATTGGCCATTTAGCCCTACCCTCTGCTTTCTATCTTTTAACCAGTTCCCGATCCACAATAGTACACTGCCTCCTATCCCATGACTTTTTAGCTTCGCCAAAAGTCTCTGATGGGGGACCTTGTCAAAAGCTTTCTGAAAGTCCAGATACACTATATCAACCGACTCACCTTTGTCTACCTGTTTATGCACACCTTCAAAAAAACAGATCAGATTAGTAAGACAAGATCTGCCTTGTCTAAAGCCATGTTGGCTGTCTCCCATTAGGCCATGACTATCTACATGCTGTGTAATTTTGTTCTTTATGATGGCTTCTACCATTTTCCCTGGTACTGACGTCAGGCTCACCGGTCTGTAATTTCCCGGGTCACCCCTGGAACCCTTTTTAAAAATTGGTGTTACGTTGGCGACCCTCCAATCTTCAGGTATTACAGATGATTTTAATGAAAGTTCACAGATTACCAATAACAGGTCTGCAATCTCATATTTCAGTTCTTTCAACACTCTGGGATGTATACCATCCGGTCCAGGTGATTTGCTACTATTCAGTTTATCAAATAGTTGTAATATATCTTCCCGGTGTAGCGATATTTCTCTCAATTCCTCTGCAGTATCACCTTTAAATACCACTTCAGTCTTGGGTAACACCCCTACATCTTCCTCAGTAAAGACCGAAGCAAAGAATTCATTCAGTCTCTCTGCTATAGCCTTGTCTCCTCTTACTGCCCCTTTTACCCCTCTATCATCTAATGGTCCAATTGACTCTCTCACAGGCCTTTTGCTACGAATGTACTTGAAAAAGTCTTTATTTCGTGTTTTTGCTTCCGTAGCAAGTTTCTTCTCAAATTCCCCGCTTTGCCTGCCTTATCAATGCTTTGCATTTAACTTGCCAGTGCTTGTGCTGTTTCCAGTTTTCATCATTTGGCTCTTTTTTCCATTTTCTGAAGGTTGCTCTTTTGGCAGCAACAGCCTCTCTGACCTCACCTTTAAACCATGCTGGCAGTTTTTTGGACTTTCTTCCACTTTTCTTAATGCGTGGAATACAGCTGGTCTGGGCTTCGAGGATAGTATTTTTAAATAACACCCAAGCTTGCTGTAAGTCTTTAACCTTTGGAACCGCTCCTTTTAGTTTTTTCCGAACTATATTCCTCATTCTATCATAGTCACCCTTTTGAAAGTTAAAAGGTAGTACTGTGGATTCCTTTACTATCTGTCCTCCACTGATTAAATCAAACATGATCATACTATGATCACTATTGCCAAGTGGTCCCAACACCCTTATTTCTTGCACCAGATCTGGCGTTCCACTAAGGACTAGGTCCAGTATGGCTTCCCCTCTGGTCGGTTCATGAACCAGCTGCTCCAAGAAGCAGTCATTTATTTCATCTAGAAACTTTATCTCTTTAGCTTGTCCTGCTGTGACACTGTCCCAGTCGATACCGGGGTAATTGAAATCACCCATTATTACTACTCTGTTGTGGCTTTTGTTAGCTTCCTTGATTTCTTTGAGCATTTCATCATCCATTTGTTCATTCTGGCCAGGTGGTCGATAGTATACTCCCACTGCCATCACCTTCCCCTTCATAAATGGAATTTCAATCCATAGAGATTCTACAGCATATTTTGTTCCCTGCAAAACTTTAATCCTTTCTGACTCAATGCCCTCTCTAACATAGAGCGCAACCCCTCCACCAATTTGTTCAGCTCTATCATTACGATATAGTTTGTATCCAGGTATCACAGTGTCCCACTGGTTATCCTCCTTCCACCATGTCTCTGAGAGTGCAATCATATCTAACCTCTCATTTAATGCTATATATTCTAATTCTCCCATCTTATTGTTTAGACTTCTAGCATTGGCATACAAGCATTTTAGAGACTGCATTTTATTAATATTAATCTGGCTATTGGTAGGCATGGGTAATTGGGAATCTTTATGCTCTGTCTGCTCCTTACTCAAGGGCATTTGGGCTACTATACTCCCTTTTGGAACCTCACTGCTTTTGGTAGTATCCTTCAAGGATACCTTTGTCCGAACCGTGCGCTCCTGGGTGACTGTCGGCTTTCCCCTATTTTCTAGTTTAAAAGCTTCTCTATCTCTTTTTTAAAGGTTAATGCCAGCAGTCTGGTCCCATCCTGATTAAGGTGAAGCCCATCCCTTCGGAAGAGCCCCCCCTTTCCCCAGAATGTTCCCCAGTTCCTAACAAATCCAAAACCCTCATCCTTGCACCATTGTCTCATCCACGCATTGAGACTCCGGAGCTCTGCCTGTCTTTTGGGTCCTGCACGTGGAACAGGAAGCATTTCGGAGAACGCTATCCTGGAAGTTCTGGATTTCAACTTCCTACCTAAAAGCTTAAATTTAGCCTCCAGAACTTCCCTACCACATTTTCCTATGTCATTGGTACCAACATGTACCAAGACAGCAGACTCCCCCCCAGCACTATCTATGATCCTATCTAGGCGGTGCGTGAGATCTGCTACCTTCGCACCAGGCAGGCATGTTACCAGGCGATCCTCACGTCCACCAGCCACCCAGCTATCTACATTCCTAATGATTGAATCACCAACTATAACAGCTGTCCTGACCCTCCCCTCATGGGGACATGGCCCTGGAGAAACGTCCTCGGTGCGAGAGGGTTTTACATCACCTGGAGGACAGGTCCTAGTTACAGGATCACTTCCTGCCACACCAGGGTGATGCTCTCCTGTCACGTGACCTCTCTCCTCCATGGCAACAGGGATGCTGCCAGACTGGAGGTGGGACTTCAGGACTATATCCCTGTAGGTCTCGTCCATGTACTTCTCTGTCTTTCTTATGTCTTCCAGGTCTGCTACTCTAGCCTCTAGAGAACGGACTCGTTCCCTGAGAGCAAAGAGCTCCCTGCACTTAGTGCATATGTAGGACCTCTCACCAACTGGGAGATAATCATACATGTGACACTCGATGCAAAAGACTGGAGAACCCCCATCTCGTTGCTGGACCTCTGACTGCATCTTAGTTTAAAGCTTGTGTTTAGGTCTTTTAAAGCGGTATATAATAAGGATTGGTGTAGATGCTTATACTAATAAAAGTGTATCTAATACCCCTAATACACCCTGTGTACCTGAAACTAATTAATCACAGGTCCTCTGTGTATGACTGATTTGGATTAAGAGCTGCACCTGAGAGCAGCCCCTTTCCTCTAAGATGTCCAAGTACCTATAAAACTACAATTTCCCCAGGGGTGGGTGGGTGCTGGGGAGGGAGGGGGGGAGATAAGTCCTATTAAAGAGGGCAGTTACAAGGTACCCTGTCCTGAACCCTCAGCAGGGGGATGGGGGTACCACACAAGGCCCAGTTAATTGAGAGAGGCAAGGTAAGTACAGCTGAGAAGGCTGAATTAGCACACCACTAAGACAAACACTAAATAATTAAACAAACAACAGTTAGACAAACAGTAAATAATTAAATAAACAGCTAGAACTCACAGTAAGATGTCCCAGGAGGCAAAAATCCACTCACTAGCAGAGCTCTGTAAAAGTTCAGCCTTTCTCTGATCAGAGAAAAGCAAACTAAAACAGCCTATGCACACGTGGAGAAAACAGGAACAAGGTTACAGGATACCTCAGGGGGAGGGGGTCAGGGGGAGGAGTCACTCAGGCAGGCAAGGACAGGAAAAAGCTTAACAGCAGGCTCTGGGGAGAGAGATTAATTCAAAATGGCTACCACACACACAGGGGGAGGAGTCACTCAGGCAGGCAAGGACAGGAAAAGCTTAACAGCAGGCTCTGGGGAGAGAGATTAATTCAAAATGGCTACCACACAAGGCCCAGTTAATTGAGAGAGGCAAGGTAAGTACAGCTGAGAAGGCTGAATTAGCACACCACTAAGACAAACACTAAATAATTAAACAAACAACAGTTAGACAAACAGTAAATAATTAAATAAACAGCTAGAACTCACAGTAAGATGTCCCAGGAGGCAAAAATCCACTCACTAGCAGAGCTCTGTAAAAGTTCAGCCCTTCTCTGATCAGAGAAAAGCAAACTAAAACAGCCTATGCACACGTGGAGAAAACAGGAACAAGGTTACAGGATACCTCAGGGGGAGGGGGTCAGGGGGAGGAGTCACTCAGGCAGGCAAGGACAGGAAAAAGCTTAACAGCAGGCTCTGGGGAGAGAGATTAATTCAAAATGGCTACCACACACACAGGGGGAGGAGTCACTCAGGCAGGCAAGGACAGGAAAAGCTTAACAGCAGGCTCTGGGGAGAGAGATTAATTCAAAATGGCTACCACACAAGGCCCAGTTAATTGAGAGAGGCAAGGTAAGTACAGCTGAGAAGGCTGAATTAGCACACCACTAAGACAAACACTAAATAATTAAACAAACAACAGTTAGACAAACAGTAAATAATTAAATAAACAGCTAGAACTCACAGTAAGATGTCCCAGGAGGCAAAAATCCACTCACTAGCAGAGCTCTGTAAAAGTTCAGCCTTTCTCTGAGGATTTCACTATGTGCCCCAAAGTCTTCAAAAAATATCTCATTAACTCATAATGGGGAGAGAGAAGATCCATGAGGAATACCATAGCTCAAAGATTTAATACCTGAAAGCACCAGGTTAACCCTAACACCAAAATATCCTTGCACAAAGTAAGATATTCGATCCAGTTCAACACTATTTGAGAGCCACAAATTAGCATATCTCAGCTATAATGATTATGAGCTACTAGCATAAATGCAAATGAGAGATCTAACACGGTAAATAATACTCAATAAATTTTGTCTATTAGGAATATACTGTCCATAATCGCCATCAACACAAACTCTACACCCAAGCCTATCCTAAACTCTGTGGACCCAATACTGCAAGGCATTTACAGATTTACAGAGATATAAACAATGTAAATGCCCCTAAACAGGATATTTAGCGGCACTAATATGGTTATTGCCACTGAATAACCCAGTGTAATGCCGCTATACATCCCAATGTTAACCACTTAGCATCAGGGCGAGTCTGGGACGTCCCGGGGGCAGTACCCAAGGATAACCGTGCAGCGGCGATATTCAGCTGCTGCCCGGTTATCCCTCAGCAGTGAAAGTTAGGTACAGCAAAAGCTGTCCTAACTTTTGTCGCTGAAGCTAACTGGAAGGGGTATATACAGATGCAGTTTTGAGGTCCAGGGCATAGATACTGTCTGATCCTTGTTGTACTATATACTGGTAGTGCCTGCTTAAGGTCTCCAAGTACTTGAGTGTGGGCTTTGCTACTGTGCTGCAGAGGCAAAAAGAGAAGCCCGGAGTTCCTATCTCATGACCCACGACAAGAGCATATAAGAGAAGTGGAGAATATCACCTAAGGAGTGGTTCAAATCCAAGGACTCTGAACTCTTTATCCATTTAGCCAAGTATTTACTATTATTGAATTACCCTAAATATCGTTGCTGCCCGGTTTGCTTCCTGTTTCAGCGGAAAACCCAGATATTTAATGCCAGAGGTCGGATATGGCCCTAGCATTGAATATCCAGGTCTAGTGTTCAGCAGCAGCGGCTAGCTGCTGTGATTGTGCTAGCCACTGATATCGGACTCTACACACTTTATTCATTGAGATCACCAATAAAGGTATTTACATTTAACTATACCTACTTTGCCTTTAGTCTATTTGTGCATTTTGGGCCTGATATTCAAAGGGGTTTATTCATTTAGCAAGACCAATACTGATAAATATCCCCTCTAACTGCTGTAGCACTGTCCAGACCGTGCCAGGGCAGTCCCTGAGTGGGGCGAGGGCTGTCCCAGCACTTATTCGGTTAGCAATGATTTTAAGTCTGCTAACCAGATAAGTGCCCACATAAAGTTAGGTTATCTCAATAGCTGCCCCAACTTTATGCAGTTCGGCTATCCGGAGAACAGCTGAATATTGCCACTGTCTGGATAGCTGCACTGGTCAGTGATGAATCCAGATATTCGATGAGGAGGCTATCCAGATTCCAGCTCTGAATATCCAGTTTCACTTTTGCTCACAACAGGGGCTTTGAAAGCATTGACTACCACAGATTGAATATCAGGCCTTTTGCCTTTTTTTCACTCTAGGTTAGGCCTTCAGTATTGTCCCCCACCCCTTCTGTGCCAGGATACTTCTATTTTTGTGCACTCATACTGTGCTTGCTATGCTCCTCATTGGTTTAAAGTACCAGCCATCCATGTTTTTTATGTAGGATCTCTGGGACTACCCCTACTCCCTTCTGAGAGGTTGGCTACAATTGACATTAACAATGTCTCTCAGAAGGATCTACTCCTCCATGGTTTCCTACCGGCACTGTCATCACAAGAAAAGTCTCATTCAATCCACCACAATCAATCAACTTACAACAAACAAGTATAGCAGTAAAAAGCGAGGTCCGATATTTAGGAGTTACCCTGGATCAAAACCTAAACCTGCAGTCCCACATAAATAAGACCACAAACAGCACCTACCACAAAATGAAAATCATTCGGAAACTGAAATCACTTCTTAGCCAGGACCATTTCCGCACAATGTGCCAAGCCATTGCCACCCCACTACTGGACTACTGCAACACACTATATCAGGGCCTCACTAAGCACTCCACCTATCCACTCCAGCTAGCACAGAACACAGCAGCCTGCATCATCACCAGTGCATCAAAGCAAGACTATATCACAACCATCCTGAACAAACTACATTGGCTCCCAGTGCATTCACGAACAAGGTTCAAAGCAACGCTCAACGTATTCAAAATCCTGCAACATTCCTCGAAAGACATCCTGCAGGACCTGATAAGAAAAGATCCAGACACTCGACCCAAAAAAAGCAACAACAGAAATCTGATTGTCACACCCACCGCATACCAGAAGTCTAAGCAGATCACCTCCAGAAGGGCTTTTTCATTCTCTGCCCCAGCCTTATGGAACTCACTCCCAGACGACATAAGAGTAGACAGACAGCAAGGACGTCAGGAAAAAAAAGAGGAATTAGACTTACCTGCTAATTGTAGTTCCTTGAGGAACTCCAATTCAGTCCTCCACCTCTGGGTAGTGTACTTCCTCCTGCAGCATGAAGACTGGGCATGTCAGAATCGTGACATCACTGGATGTAGCCTGCTGGTCTCTCCCATCAGCCCCAGTGAACTATTGGCAAAGCAGACTCAAAGGAGCAAAAAATAAGTAGCCATAGCATTAAATTCAACTTTTAAATTCAACTTTTAACTCCTAAACTAAATTCCCCTTAATTAAGAAGGAACCCTCTTCTCTCATTTTCTCTTTCCTCTATGAACTGAATAAGAAAGAAAGAAAGATAGAAAGAAAGGCTAGAGTAAAAGAACCACAGCGATCCCGAGACTATTAAAAACTTCTACACACTTTGTGACTGGTACTCCCTCCAGACCGAACTGACCTCTGAACTACTCATCCCCAGGCGGGAATGAGGACTGAACTGGAGTTCCTCAAGGAACTACAATTAGCAGGTAAGTCTAATTCCTCTTTCCTTATCGTTCCTCCAGTTCAGTCCTCCACCTCTGGATGTAACAGAGCAGTAATCACTGGGAGGGACCTGTCCACCTGGATCGCAACAACGCCGACCCGAAACAGGCATCGCTCGCTGCCTGAACATCCAGGCGGTAGTGCTTACTGAAGGTATGGAGCGACAACCAAGTGGCCGCTCTGCAAATCTCCACTGGCGGAAGCAAACTGTGCTCCGCCCAAGAAGTCACGTGTGCTCTAGTAGAGTGAGCCCTTAACCTCACAGGCACCTGTCACCCTTGCAAAATATATGCAGACGCTATTGCTTCACGGACCCATCTGGAGATTGAAGCTTTGGCTGCCCCTTCCCCTTTACGGGGACCTCCAAACAGAACGAATAGGCGTTCAGACTTGTGAAAAGTTTCTAAAACCTTCAAGTATTGACACAGAATTCTCTTTATGTCCAAGTGATGCAGACTACGGTCCGAAGCGTTCTCCTCCGTGGGCGCTAATACTGGCAACGAAACCGACTGATTCATGTGAAAAGGTGAAACTACCTTGGGCAAAAAGGATGGTACTGGACTCAACACCACCTTTTCCCTAGAAAAAAACAAAAACGGCTCCCGACAGGACAATGCCTGCAGTTCTGACACTTGTTGTGCCGAACAAATAGCCACTAAAAACACTGTCTTTAAGGTCAAATCCTAAATCAGAGCTTGGTGCAAGGGCTCAAAAGGTTCCCTCGTCAAAGCCCCCAGAACAAGGTTGAGATCCCATGTAGGAACTACCATTCTGCGCGAAAGCTGTAGCTGAGATACCGCCTTTAGAAAACAAATCACGTTGACGTCAGAGCTCAAGGCCACCCCTTGAACTTTACCTGTATAGCAAGAAAGCTGCTAGCTGGACTCTCAAGGAGCTGGCTGCCAGGCCCTTATCAAAACCGTCCTGCAAGAAGCTCAACACCACAGGCACGGAAACCGTGGAGGAACGGACCTTACACTGAGAGCAAATGCAATGTGTGCTTTTGAGTCAGTCATGACTCCTGGCGACCCAGAAACTCCTGGGTTTTCTTGGCAATGTCACTGGAAGTAGATTGCCAGGCTTTTCTTCTGAGGCAGTGGAGGGTTAAGTGACTTGCCCAAGGCCACAAGGAGTGCTAGTGGGAATTGAACCCTGGTTGCTTGGTTACCAAGCCAGTGTTCTAACCTCTAGGCTACTCCTCCACGACACACTGAGAGCACCAGTCCTCAAATATATGCCATATTCGCACATATGCTAGGGATGTGGACCTCTTTCTGGCCCGAAGTAAGGTCACAATCACTGCTCCAGAATAGCCTTTTTTCCTTAACCTCGCCCTTTCAATGGCCAAGCCGTAAGCGAGAACCGATCCACCTGAGGCATTCGAAGCGGTCCCTGAATCAAAAGATCCGTCGTTGCCGGCAATCGCCAAAGGTCCCCGTCGAGAAGACAAACTAGATCAGCATACCATGGACGCCTCGGCCAATCCGGAGCCACCAACACCACACTCCCCCGATGTGCTTCGATGCGCTCAACCTCCCGGCCTATGAGCACCCATGGGGGGAAAACATAGAGAAGACCGTCCGATGGCCATTGTTGCATCAGGGCATGAATACCTTCCCGTCTTCTGCTGTAAAAGCAACTCGCCTTGGTCGGCCGAAAAATTGCCATGGGATGCATAATCGGAGGACCCCACCTGAGGACTATTTGAGCAAACACCTCCGGATGAAGCTCCCATTCTCCGGCATCTACCCGGACTCTGTTGAGAAAAATCTGCCATCATATTGTCCGTTCCCGCAATGTGAGCCACCAATATCGCCTGCAGTCGAGGCTCCACCCAGGAGAACAGCACTTCCGCTTCCTCCTCCATGGCCGCGCTTCTCGTACCACCCTGCTGGTTGAGGTAAGCCACTGTCGCGGAATTGTTCGACGGCACTCTCACCGCTTGCCCGCTCACCGCTGTTTCAAACGCTTGAAATGCTAAGCCCACTGCTCGCAGCTCCAGACGGTTGATCGACCACTGGGCCTCCTGGTCGTTCCACACTCCTTGTGTGAAGAGATCCCTGCAATAATCTCCCCAATCTGTGAGACTCGCATCTGTTAACACCGGAAGCCACTGTGGTTGTTCTAGTGGCATGCCTGCCGTCAGACTTCCCGGGCAAAGCCACCACTGCAGGGACCGCCTGACCCGCTGTGGACAGTGAAGCCTCTTGTTCAGAGAATCATTCTGGTGTGACCAACATCAGAGCAACGACCGTTGCAACGGTTGCATGTGAGCTCTGGCTCATGGTACTACCTTCAAGGTCGCCGCCATTGTTCCCAGCACTCGAAGATAGTTCCAAGCTGACGGAGCTGGAGTCGACATAAACTTGTGCACTAACTGCCGAAGGGCCTGAGCTCGCCAATCCGGTAGAAACACTGCTCCCAACCGGGTGTCAAACCGCACTCCTAAGTATTCCAGCACCTGAGACGGAACCAACCTGCTTTTGGCCACATTGACTACACAGCCAAGACTCCGAAGAAACTGCACTACTTTGCTTGAAACGTGAAAGCTCTCTGCCTCGAATTTCGCCCAAATCAACCAGTCGTCGAGGTACGGGTGAACCAAAATTCCTTCCTTTCGCAGTGCCGCCGCCGCCACCACCACCATCACCTTGGTGAAGGTTTACGGAGCCGTCGCCAAACCGAAGGGCAAGGCTTGAAATTGAAAATGCCCCCACGGAAGAGCAAACCTTAGGAATTGCTGATGAACCGCTCTGATAGGGATGTGCAAATACGCCTCGGTAAGATCGAGGGAGGTCAAGAACTCTCCCTGCCAGACCGCCACTATTACTGATCGCAAGGTTTCCATTCGAAAATGCGACACTCGTAGACAACGATTTACCCCCTTGAGGTCCAGGATAGGACGGAGAGACCCATCCCTTTTTGGTACTATGAAATAAATAGCGTTACGACCGACACCGTAGAACTCCTGTGGGACCGGCACAACCGCTCCTAAGACGATCCAACATCTGCCGAACCGCTATCGTTCTCTGCTGCCCTCTGCAAGGGGAAAGGACAAATGAGTCTAGGATCGGTCGAGCAAATTCTAGAGCATAACCTTCGCGTATTACCTCCAACACCCATTGATCGGAGGTTATTTGGACCCAGGCAGGAAGAAACTCCTGAAGCCTCCCTCCTATTGGTTGAATTCCTGCCCGGGCCCGTCTCGCTTCATTGTGGTTTTCTACCAGCCATGGAAGAGGAAGCTGCAAATCCTCTACCTGCGCCTCGAAAACCACGAAAGCCTTGCACTCTGGAGGCAAATCTTCCTCTTTGAAAGCCTCCCAATTGAGAGGTACGAAACCGCCTGAAGTCCCTAAACTGACCGCGCAAAGATGGCAAGGGCCTTGCTTAGGCTTGTCCTCCAGCAGTCTTCCGCCTTTGGACTCTCCCAAATCCTTAACCAACTTGTCAAGATCTTCACCAAACAACAACTTTCCTTTAAAAGGAAGCTTGCTAAGCCGTGACTTAGAAGAACCATCCGCCGCCCAATTTCTTAACCACAAATAACACCGCGCGGCTACCAGGGAAGCCATACTATTCGCCAGCGCCCTTATCAAATCATAGTGGACATCCGCTAAATATGCCGAACCTGATTCCAGTCGTGTCACATCCAGTAAGCTCTCCTGCATCAGCTGAGACGGCTGCTGTAAGCGTTGTGACCACCTGAGGCAAGCCCTCGCCACCCAAGCTCCACAAATGGAAGCTTGCAAAGAGAGGGCATTAACCTCAAAGGCTTGCTTCAACAAGCCGTCCACTTTTCTGTCTTGTGCATTTTTCAAAGTCGCACTGCCTTCCATCGGAAGAGTCGTCTTTTTCGTGACAGCTGATACCGCCGCATCTATATGAGGTGAACGAAACTTCTCTTTCTCTTTGTCTGCTAAAGGGTAGAGCCTATTCATAGCTCTAACACCCCGCAGTCCAGCTTCTGGTAAATCCCATTCATCTTGGATCATCCGGTCAACCACTCGAACAGGAAACACCGCCTGAGTTTGTCGCACCGCCTGAATGAGAGGGTCTTCCAGACCCTCTTCCTCCGCTGGCTGGATTGCAGTAAGGTTAAGCGCTTGAAGAGACTCCGTAATGAGGGCCGTAAGCTCTTCTTTACGGAATACTCTTATGATTCTGGCCTGATCCTCAGGCTCCGGAATTTCCTCTTCCTCAAGTTCTTCCATACCTGATTCAGGCTCGCACTCTGCACCGTCCGCCTCAGGCCAATCTGAAGCAAAGGGTTGATCCTCGAGAGGTCGGGCCCTCTTGAGAGGTCTTCCTAGACTGCTACCAGGCTTTTCTGAGGCTGAATGTTGTACCCCAGTCCCAAGCGTAAAAGGGTCTGCCTGCTGCCACATGCAATACGCTTGATGCATTATTAGTACAAAGTCTGGGGGAAAAGCCCCAAGAGCCGCGCTGCCCGCATTCGGAGCCCCGGGAGTGGCCCACCCCGGATGGCTTTCCAGAAGGGACACGGACGGAAGTTCCAGTGGAGACTCACCTTCGCCCATAGGCGGTGGGCTCTGAGGCCCCTCACCAGCCTTACCTTGAATCTCCTGCTCCATAGTGGTTGAGACCACTGCGCAGCCCCTGCAAACCCCGGCATCCGAGACTGCGCCTCTGCGAGTGCCACACACCAAACACTGTGGATGAGAAGGCATTAGCAACAAGAAAGAATAAATTAGCTGTCAGTAAGGATCCTTGACTGAAATTAAATTAGCTCTCCTCTTCTTTAATTGTTCCTCCGTTTCTCCTTTTTTAAGTCTCCTCAAAGCCTGAGAGACAAAACCCCAGCAGAAATTAAACCAAATTAAATTAAAACAGCTAAAAGAAAATAAAATCAGCTGAATCACACCAACTTAAACTAAATTGAATTAAATTAAGCCTTTCCGATGAAGTAACTGCCTTCCTTAGGGAGCTGCGCGAATAGAAGAGTTGCAGCCGGCTTGCGGCCTACCCGCGCGGTCTAAAATGCGTGGGAAGCAGCCCATCAAAATCAACCGCCATGCCTGTTTGGCACCGAAGCCCGATTAGCTCCCACAGCCCTCGCGCCTGTTTGCGACCTGACGAAACACTCACCTGCTCTGCCGGAGTTCTCCCAAATGCCCTCAGGCAATCTCCTTTTTGCCGGCACGCTGAAGGACCCTGCAATCTGCGACACTGCTCACTGTGGAATGTGAGCAGCGATCGTGGAGAGGGCTGTCTGTCCTCGATTGTCTTGCCCAGTCACACCACGAGGCAAGCAGGATATGATCGGCAAGGTTACCTTACCGCTGCTTATCTCCCCTCCGTTCAAACTAGGAGGGGAGAGCAGATCACAGCACTGAATCAGACTGAAAGAGAGAGAAAGAAAGTTCTGAAGCTGGTTCAAATTCTTCCAATAAAAAAAACATTTAAGAGACAATTGTAAAAATAAAAGCAATGAAAAGGGATAAAATAAACCCTGAAAACAAACCCCTAAAGCTGACTATCCTAACATGTGCTCCTTATCTGTTCCTCTAGTGAGCCCAGCACCTAGGCTCACTACGTCCTCCTGCTGCATGGAGACTGGACACACTGGGACTGATGGGAGAGACCAGCAGGCTACATCCAGTGATGTCACGATTCTGACATGCCCAGTCTCCATGCTGCAGGAGGAGGTACACTACCCAGAGGTGGAGGACTGAACTGGAGGAACGATAAGGAACTGAAAATGTTCCTTTACAAAGAACACTTTGGGAACATCACCTAGGCCTCACTAGATGAACTTCCCTGAAAGGTATTGGTCTCCCTGACCCAACCAACCAACCCAGGTCAGAGACTGTGAGATAACACATGATATCTATCATGGGCTCATGTATATAATTACTTTCTCCTGTATATAGTTAATGTAATAAAACACCCCACATACATTATCCTCCTCCCATCTACTATTGTTATAATGTAAACACTTTGATTTGAAATGTAAACCGTTCTGATTGAAGGACAAAGCAGTATAAAAAACAGCCTAACTAAATAAATTTTGCAGGGATAGTGGGATCTTATCTCAGCAGCCCTTGTAATTTGACTGTTGACAACCAGGGCAAGATAACGGTCTGTGTGTTTTTACCAGCTGCCGCAGCTAAATAAAATCCATATATTCAGCATCTGTATCCGGATAGCTAACCAGATAAAGTTAGGACAGCTTTTTGATGTCCTAACTTTATGCAGATAGCTACAAGGTTCACAGGGTAAATATCACCGCTAACTGGATAACTAATTCTCCAGGGCCGTCCATCCAAGTGTTAATACTGCCCTGCTGGTAACACAGTCATTAACTCCTGCAAAACTCCACATTTAATACTCTTTACTATATTTAACATTTAAAACTGGATTTTCTGACAGGTAACATACATTGCGGATAATTTATTAATACTGAGCATACGCTATGTGCCAAGGGGCCCACAGGAATAAAATAGGACTTCCAGCAACCCCATTATTGTTCATAAGAATATAAGAACTGGCATACTGGGTCATATCAAAAGTCCATGAAGCCCAGTGTCCTGTTTCCAACAATGGCCAATCCAGATCACAAGCATCTTCCATATCCCAAAAGTAGCCAGATCCCCAGGAATAAGCTTATCTCCAGTGACTCTTCAACCACTGATCACGAAAGCGTGCCCAACCAGACCGAGAAGAGGTGCTGACATTAACATCTTGGAAACTCCACCAAGTTTCAAAATAGCAAAGCAATCCACTTGCAGTAGAGTCTTCTTCCTGTATGCTCCCCAGCTATGGAATGAACTGCCTGCCCCAATACGTGCAATCAAAGACCTTCTGGACTTCAGGAAAGTCATAAAAACTCATCTCTTCCTGGAATACTATGGTCCCACCTAGAAGATTATCGCAATGAGACATCTATAAATAGCAGATAACTGTTGAATGTAGTAGTAACACATCACACCACTACAATGTATCTGTATATAGTTAACAATTGTTAAATTTATCTACCCCATATAATCCTCCAAGTTTTATCCCCTGTTCTATGTCGAAGAATGTTGCTATAATTGTTTCATGTAAACTGCTTAATGCTAAGGCGGTATAAAAAACCTGTTAAATAAATAAATGTGAAGAGCACCAGCCCGGCACTGATCCTTGGGGTACTTCTCTATTCATCCTCCTCTATTGAAAATTGAGCATTTAACCCTACTGTCTGTTTTCTATCTCTCAACCCGTTTCCAGTTCACAATAGGACATTGCCTCCTATGCTGCTTAATACACTGATCCCCTTATTCAAAAAGCACCTTTCCTTCATTCTGTTCTTATGAGGAAAAGAAAAAGATTTGATGTTGAGCAAGACCCTAAAGGCCTAAGCCTAAATTTCCTCTGCACACCTACTCAATGGTGGATGCCCCAAGTAATTAATTCACCCCAGCTCTGTCTTTTCTTTCAACTACTTCCAGCCCATCTGGGCAGCAGCAGAATGGGACAGTGTTGACGGCGGAGGATCACATTTTTGTGACAACGGCAACAACACCAAACTTAAACTGCGCGGAAGAAAGGCCCGGCAATCTACTTCTGTATCTTGCCATGAAAACCCAATGGATAGTTATAAAACAAATTGTGCTATGGTGCTGGAAGATGAGACCCCCAGGTCAGAAGGCACTCAACTAGCTACTGGGGAAGAGCTGAAGACTTTTCAGAGTAAAGCCAGCATTTATGATGTGGTTGGATCAAAGCCCTCGGGAAGTCTGACTGCTGATGTAGCTGCGCATGAAATGAGAGTCAGAAGCTGTAAAGATGTCTTACACATTGGAACATGGAACGTACGAAGCATGAACCAAGGGAAGTTGGAGGTGGTCAAGAATGAAATGGAACGTGTACAACTTGATCTGTTGGGTGTCAGCGAACTGAAATGGACTGGCATGGGGCACTTTGCATCAGATGATCACATGGTCTACTATGCTGGAAATGAAAGACAAAGAAGAAATGGTGTTGCATTTATAATAAAGAAGAAACTTGCAAGAACTGTAATGAAATACAATGCAGTCAGCGAACGCTTAATCTCTATTCGTCTACGAGGATTGCCTATCAACACAACTATAATTCAAGTATATGCCCCAACAACAGCTGCAGAAGAGAATGAAATTGAAGAGTTCTATGAACAAGTACAAGCTGAAATTGACAGAACATGCAAACAGGATATTCTGATAGTCATGGGTGACTGGAACGCAAAAGTTGGCAACAAAGAAGAAGGCAAAGTAGTTGGGAAATATGGACTTGGCAACAGAAATGAAGCTGGAGAAAGACTGATAGAATTCTGCAAGACCAATGATCTATTCATCTCAAACACCTTCTTCCAGCAACACAAGCGGCGACTGTACACATGGACTTCACCGAATGGATTATATAAAAATCAAATTGACTACATATGTGGAAGTCAACGATGGAAAAGCTCTGTAACATCAACAAAGACAAAACCTGGAGCTGACTGTGGTACAGATCATCAACTACTAGTATGCAAACTCAAGCTAAAGTTGAAAAAGAGCAAACCACTCATGAATGCAGCAAAATATGATCTTGAGAATATACCACTGGAATTTAAAGACTGCCTGCAAAATCGATTTGCTGCTTTAGATACAAATGACAGAGCTCCGGAAGAGTTATGGAATGACATCAAGAAGGTTGTGTTGGAAGAAAGTGAGAAGTCTCTACAAAAGGTGAAAAAGCAAAAATGGCCAAAATGGATGACGGAAGAAACTCTGAAAATTGCCCAGAAACGCAGAAAAGCTAAAGCCAGAGGAGAAAGAAAGACAATCGCAGAACTCAACAGAGATTTCCAACAGGACAAGGAAAAGTACTACAATGACACTTGCAAGGAAATAGAAGCAGAAACTATTAGAGGAAGAACAAGATTGGCTTTCCTAAAGCTACGAGAGTTAAAGAAAAAGTTCCAGCCTCGAATTGGAATGTTACAAGATGCTCAAGGTTCTATGTTGAATGATGCTGAGAAGATCAAGAAAAGGTGGAAGGAATATACAGAGTTTTTATATGATAAAGATCAAGTGAACCAACAGCCGTTTCAACCTGTACCTTATGATCGGGAACCATTGGTGATGAAAGAAGACGTTGAAGCAGCATTGAAAGCCTTATCAAAGAACAAAGCACCAGGCATTGATAGCATTCCCATAGAAGTATTGCAGCAATCTGATGCAGCTGTTACCGTACTCACAAGGCTCTGCCAAGAAATATGGAAGACAACATCATGGCCAACTGACTGGAAAAGATCTGTGTTTATACCAATACTAAAGAAAGGTGATCCAACTGACTGTGAAAATTATCGCACAATCGCTCTGATCCCACATGCCAGCAAGATTCTACTGAAGATTATTCAAAAGAGACTACAACCATACCTGGAACAAGAACTACCTGAAGTGCAAGCAGGGTTCAGGAAAGGGCGAGGAACGAGAGACATCATTGCGGATGTGAGATGGATCCTTGAAAAGACTAAAGAATACCAAAAGGATATCTATTTGTGCTTTATCGACTATAGCAAGGCTTTTGACTGTGTAAACCATGAGAAACTCTGGGCCACATTAAGAAGCATGGGTATACCAGAACACCTGATCGTTCTCTTGCGCAATCTGTACATTGATCAAGAAGCAACAGTTCGAACGGAACAAGGAGAAACAGAATGGTTTAAAATAAGCAAATGTATAACCCAATCTAGAAATGCCCGCACACTGCAGTGTAGATAGATTATGTATATAGTTAACCCAGTTATCCAAGTTTGTACTCCTGTTCAATGTAAAACCTGACAGTTTGTCGTAATGGTCGTTTTGTTATGATGTAAACCGCGCTGATTCTAAATAGCGCGGTATATAAGAAACTGTAATAAATAAATAAATAAATAAATAAATAAATAAAGACAAGGCTGCATACTTTCCCCCTACCTGTTTAATTTATATGCAGAACAAATCATCAGAGAAGCAGGATTGTATGAAGACAACAGAGGTGTGAAGATTGGTGGAAGACTCATCAACAACCTTCGCTATGCTGATGATACCACATTACTGGCTGAAAGTGAAGATGATCTGAAACATTTGCTTCTCACAATCAAAGAACATAGTCTCAAAATGGGCCTGCACCTTAATGTAAAGAAGACAAAGATCATGACAACTGGCATAATCAACAGGTTCATCGTTGAAGGAGAAGAAATTGAAATTGTGAACAACTTTAACCTACTTGGATCAACTATCAATAAAGAAGCAACAAGCAGTCAAGAAATCAGACGACGCATTGCTCTTGGCAGAATGGCTATGAAAGACCTAGATAAGATTCTCAAGAGCAGAGATATCTCTCTCCATACAAAGATTCGACTTGTTCAAGCCATGGTATTTTCAATAACATCATATGGATGTGAAAGCTGGACAGTGAAAAAGATAGACAGGAAGAAAATTGATGCCTTTGAATTATGGTGCTGGCGGCGAATACTGTGTATACCATGGACTGCCCGAAGAACAAACCAATCGGTACTAGAGGAGATCAAACCTAAGCTTTCTTTAGAAGCTCAGATGACAAGACTTCGACTTTCATACTTTGGACACATCATGCGAAGAGAGAGATCATTAGAGAAAGACATTATGCTTGGCAAGATAGAAGGTCAACACAAAAGAGGAAAGCCAGCAATGAGATGGATCGATACAATAACAGCAGCCACGGGTACCAGTCTGTCAACAATGAGCCGCCTGACTGAAGACCGAACACAATTTAGGATAGCTATCCAGAGGGTCGCCATGAGTCGACTCCGACTCGACGGCACTTAACAACAACACTTCCAGCCCAACTGCTGCTGCAGCACAAATTGAGAAATTAGAGTTGTGCGTGGTATCCTCCAGAGCTGCGTGCGGCTGCACTGCAAGAGATGGAAGGGGAGAAGCAGCTGCAGTCATTCAGAGTGCAACGCTCACCACAGGGGGCAGAAGTAGCTGCAGGGACTAGGAGCATCCAGGAAACTGCTGGAGGGCATTGGGGGTTTGAGTACTGGAAGAGCAGGTGTCACTAAGTAGACCTGCATTAGTGAGCAAACATTTAAGTATAGTGTGGGAGAATTTTCCTAAAATAGCGCTTTATCTGAGCGATGCTAACAATTTAAACAGACCTGAGGGAATAATTCTACCACACTTAGTTTAGGTTATTTCAGCTCTCAGTTGCATAAAATGGAATTATGAATGCATTACCTGGGTTTCAAAATATTTCTGTGGAAAACAGGAAACCAACAATTAAACTCTCTCCATTCTTTGTCAAATTAACTTTGACATTCCTTCTCTTTATTCAGATGCATAAAGTTGTGAATAAGCTAAATGTGTCAATATGTTACCAAGTGTTGCTGCTGTGATATACTACCACCTGCTGGTGAGGATTGCCAGGCCAGAGTAAACCAAATCTTTGCTTAGTAATAGGCTTAAACAGTAAATCAGGTGAGAAACAATAAATATTAGCTGACTCTACAGCATTTACAAATTGTTTCTATAGATGCTATGTAATAACATCGTTTTATACTTTAAAAAGTTCTTTGGGGAAAATTTCCTCCCCTTTCATCCTACAGTGGAACCTTCCAACTGCCACAGCACAGTTGCTGTCCATCCCCAAGCTTTGGATATATGAAATCAGCATGCTTATACTATAAAGATTCAGTGAAGGGAGCTATTTTGCAATTTCTATGAACAGTGCTGCCTTTTGAAATATTGGACTGAGGAGGGATGAACATTTTTTTTGAACTTGTAATACTTCATTTCTTACAAATTTATATTTTATGAATAAAACTGGGCCACTGTTATCGTCATAAATGAAAAGAGGCTTTGTTTTTTCCCAATTCCAGTTATCTAATATCAAGCATGCCATATACATATTAAAATGGAAGGTAATCATAGTTTGTGGTTATGTTCAGATTAAAACACTGTATGTAAACATTTTTTGAATTTGTGAAATAAATATACCATTACCACATAAACGTACATACCATTAACAGTTAAGAAATGCAGACCAGCTAAGACTCCAGCAACTATGAGTGCTACTCCTGAGACCTGACAGGTCCCTGGTCTAACAATTAGGCAGGTCCCAGAGTTGGTTCAAAGTGTTGATGTCCTAAGCAAAACTTAAGCTTTATACATCCTCTCCCCCAGCTGTCAAAATCTATTGTTTAGCTTTGAATGCCCTGCCCTTTGCCACCCCCATAAGCTGCCACCCTAGGCAACCACCTAGTTTGCTAATAGTTGGGCCGGCCCTGATGTGGCCTACTCAGCCATTTCAACAAAAGATAGCAGCTCACTAGACCTGACCCATCAACCAGATAAAACAATTGGAAAAGAACACCACAGATCAAGGGATGTCTGTGAGGAAGGAAATTGATAACAAAGGAGCTGGTGATTACCAAGGGAAAAGGTTCATCTGTTGGAAACAAGAGGAAAGAAGAAAACAGACTCAGAGTTGTTATAGAACTTGCTAACCAGGTGCAAAGGCGTCCTTCCCCCATCACGCTGTCAGGCTTTCGCCTCTGTCATCGGCATTACCGGTCTCTCCTCCATACTGCAAAACGTGATTACTATTCCAACCTTATTTCCTCTTCCTCCAATTCTTCTCGTCGTCTGTACTCCATCCTGCACTCTTACTGCATCCCACTCTCCCTCTTCCTCCTCCTCTCATCCTGTTTCTTCCCTTCCCGACCCTTCTTCCCTCGCTACTTTCTTTGCCACTAAGGTTAACTCTCTTCGCCAGTCCTTCCCTTTGTGCCCTCCTCCCCTTTCTCCCCCTGCCCCACCCTCCCCCCCCCCAACCCCTCCATCCCCATCCCAGTCTGTCCCAAAGTTATCTCATCTTTGGTCTTCTTTTGCACTGATTACCCCTTCTGTTCTTCAGGAAACATTCCTTTCTCTTCATAAAACCACCTGTTCAGCTGACCCTATCCCATCTTCCTGGCTTCTTGAACCCTCACTAGCTCTTTCCCCCTATATTCTCTCCTTGTTCAACTCTAGTCTGTCTTCTGGCACTTTCCCCTCTGGTTGGAAACACGCTATTGTTCGTCCCATCTTAAAATCCCATTCCTCTGATCCTACTGTGCTCTCTAACTGGCGCCCTGTCTCTAACCTTTCTTTTCTTTCTAAATTTCTTGAGAAACTGGTCTTTACACAACTTTCCTCCCACCTTGAAGCCTCCCTCACTCTTCACCCCCGCCAATCCGGTTTTCGCCCTGCCCATAGCACTGAAACGGTTCTTCTTTCCCTCCTCAACGAACTTCACGCTGCACACGATCGGGGTTTCTATACACTGGCTGTTTCTCTTGATCTCTCTGCTGCCTTCGACCTAGTGGATCACTGCACCCTCCTCACTCATCTGCGGGAAGCAGGTCTCTCTGGAACGGTTCTTCAATGGTTTCACTCCTTTCTCTCCTGTCGCTCTTTCTCTGTAGTTTCTGGGTCCTCCTCTTCTAGTTCTACCCCCCTCTCTTGCGGGGTTCCTCAAGGGTCTGTTCTTGCTCCACTTCTCTTTAATATCTTCCTAGCACCCCTTACTCTTCTAGTCCAACAGTTTGGCATCTCCGCGTATTATTACGCGGATGACATCTTTCTCTTGCTTCGTACTGACCCTCTCTCCCCAGATATCGCTCCTCTTAACCTTTGTCTCGCTGCTATCGCTACCTGGTTTTCCTCCAATTTTCTACAGGTGAACCCCTCCAAGTCTCATGCCATCTGGTTCACGTTTGGGGGCCCCTCCCCCACATGTGCCCCTTCTTTCCCCTCGCAGTCTATTTCTCTTGTTTCCTCACTTCGTTACTTAGGTGTTATACTTGATTCCTCTCTCTCCTTCAAGGACCACATTTCTTCCATTGTTCAGCGTTCCTTTTTCTCTCTCAGACAACTTCGTTCTATCCGTCCCTTTCTCTCCTCCTCCGCCTTGGCTACCCTTCTCCTTTCCCTTGTGATGTCCCGTCTCGATTATTGTAATGTCGTCCTTGTTGGTCTACCTAAATCCCAATTGTCTCGTCTTCAACGTATTCAAAATTCAGCTGTTCGTCTTCTCGCTCATGCCTCCCGTTTTGACCATGTTACCCCGCTTCTTCTTCACTATCACTGGCTGCCTATCTCCTTCTGCGCCCAGTACAAAATCCTCATCCTCACACACAGGGCTGTTCGCACTGGTACCCCCCCTCTATCTCGCCGACCAGATACACTTTCGTCCACCTCATCGCCTACTTCGTGCTATCCACTCTAATCGTCTCTCCCTCCCCTCACCTTCCCAGGCTCACCTAGTTTCCACCCGCACTTCTGCTTTCTACTTCCTAGCCCCCAGCCTCTGGAACTCGCTCCCCCCCTCGCTTCGTGCCGAGGAATCTTACCAATCATTTAAATCACAACTCAAAACCCACCTTTTCAGTTTAGCATTTAACCTGCCGTCCCCAGCTCCCCCCTCCCCTCTGTTACCCCTTCCCCCCCCCCCCGCTCCTTGATATTCAACCATTGCATTGTAGTCTGTCACTTTTTTTTGTCTTTTCTCTCCTCCTCTTTCCTATCCATTTTATTGGCGTTCCTTTTCTTTTTCTGAGCCATTTTTAAATTTTTTTAATCATTTTAAGTTGTTTATCTGTATTGTAAACCGCTCAGGTACTACCAGTGTTGGGCGGTATAAAAAGTTTTAATAAACGTAAACGTAAACGAAATCCTACTTGACACCCGAGATGGAAAGGAGCTGTATCTCAAGTGCATCCCTCACCTTCCAGTAAGTGAGATTGTTTTACGTATTTTTCTATCTATTTTTCTTACTTGCATTCTTGGGGAGAAGAGCAAGTAAATCCCCTTATTTGTATGTCCATCAAAGGGAGCACTGGCTTGGGAACCCAGAGACCAGGGTTCAATTCCCACTAGCACTCCTTGTGGCCTTGGGTAAGTCACTTAACCCTCCATTGCCTCCGAAAAGTCCAAGTTATCAATATCCCTGTTTAATGTACATTACCAAGTTTATGTGTAAACCGCTTTGATTGAAATGAAAAAACGGTTTATAAAATCTGTTAAATAAATAAATAAATATAGCCCTCTTAAAATAGTGGGTCTGTGAGAGTCTGGAGCTTTATTGTCCAGAGCATTATTACACTGGAGGTGTCTTTATTAGTTATTTTTAGCCAACTAGGGACCAAATAAGACAGGAGAATTCAGATGACGAACATTAAAGAGTATTTAAATTCCATCGACTTTAAGCTACCATGTGAGAGCAGAGGAGTAGCCTAATGGTTAGAGTAGGAGGCTAGAATAACGGAAACCAGGATTCAAATTCCTCAACTGCTCTGTGTAATCTTGGGCAAGTCACTTAACACTCCATTGCCTCAGGTACAAACTTAGATTGTAAGCTCTTCAGGAACAGGAAAATATCTATGGTACTGTAATGTGACCCACTTTGAACTTTTGAGAAAAGGCATGAGCTAAATCCAATTCTCTTTTATGACTTTGTATTGCTTTTGCCTGACCTAAAGGACTGTAGATACTCTGGGGTCAATTTTCAAGATTAAATTTAGTTTTACTTGCTAATTTTCTTTCCTTGAGTCCTGTCAAACCAGTCCAGACAAGTAGGTTTAGACTCCGCTGCCAGCAGATGAAGAGAAAGAAAAGCTCCTGAAGCTTCCCTCTTTCTCCTATAAGACTGGTACAGCCTCAGCTTCAGTCAGTATTGTCTAATAAAGGGAGCAAGAGTAGCCTCAGAGGTTCTAGATAAAAGATATTTATAGAGGCAATTGTTTCTTTAAATAGGGAAAAATTAGAAAATAGCACTAAACCAATGAACCATGGTGGAATTGAGTGTAGGGGGTATCCGTCACCAAAACTTGAAGTTTGCTGATGCAATGGGCTGAGGTGAGGGCAAAATTAGAGCTTTAGAGATGTGGTAGCCAAAGGCTCAAACGAGGCTTTTAGAAGCTGTATTACGACCACGTTGAGGTCCCAAGCCACTGGCAGTGCTTTGATCAGTGGCTTGGAAAGCATAAGACCCCACATGAATCATTGCACCAAGGGTTGCGAGGAAATGGGATACCTATCCAGTGGGCTCTGATAGGCTGCCACGGCACAGAGATTAACTCTAACAGAGTTAGTCTTAAGTCCTGTGGAAGACAAGTGGAGAAGATATTGTAGAAGATGCTCCACTGGGCAATTAGAAGGGTTAATCTGCTGTGTGGGTGCACCAAAGTGTGAACTGCCGCCATTTGAAGGCATAAGAACGTCTGGAAGACAGCTTGAAGGAAGGAAGCAAGCAAGATGTCCCTATCTGGTAGAGGGAAGTCAAGGTCATTAAAGATCATGCATTCAGCAGCCATGCCATGAGACAAAGGGCTTTTGGATTGGGGTGGAAGAATTGCCCCTGATTCTGAGAGAGGAGGTGGGGGCCATGACCCTAATTGAGGGGTGGAATCTGTGCTAGATGAAGCAGCAGAGGAAACCATGGCTGATAAGGGGCTATTAGAATCATGGAGCACCTGTCAGCCTGTAGTTTGAACAGAGTTTTGGGTATCAGGGGGGTGGCGGGAATGCATAAAGCAGGCCCGTACACCAATGAAGGAGAAAGGCATCCACTGCCAAACTGTGTCTGGAGGGAATCCTTGAGCAAAAAAGCAGAAGATGTGCATTCTCTGGAGCGGCAAACAGATCTATTTTGGGGGTCCCCCACATATTGCAGATCCAAGATGCCATGTCGTGATGCAGAGTCCACTCATATAGAGGTAGGATACGGCTGAGTCTTTCCGCCAGGACATTGAGTTCACCTGGAACATACACTGCTCGGAGGTGGAGGTGGATGTGGTGTGTAATGGCAAGGGACCAGAGGCAAAGGGCTTCTTGACAGAGGGGATAAGAACCCGTTCCCCCCTGCTTGTTCACATAGAACATGGCTACCTGGTTGACTGTCTGAACTAAGATGTATTTGCCCAAACGTTGGGGTTGAAAAACCTAAAGGGCATTGGTGAAAGTATGAAGCTCTAGGAGATTGATCTACGCTGTTCACTGCCCCTATATAGTGAGACTGTCCAGATGTGCTCCCCATCCTAGTTTGGAAGTATCCGTCGTTAGGGTGCATTGAGATGGAGGCATCTGAAAAGGTGACCCTCCGAGAAGATTTTGGGGGAGCACCTCCAGTGAATGGAGTTGACAAAGAGGAGGAGTGATGCAAATCTTGTCTGAGAGATGCCCAGTCGCATGAGTCCATTGCACGAAAGGGCCCATTGGGCTTATCTCATGTGTAGGTGTGAAAAAATGATAGAACCCAATCAGAATTATTAAGAATCATCAAACCAAAAAATTCTGATTAACAGAAAATCCCCTAGAACTTTAAATTATGTTTTTGTCGGAGCTGGTCAGCCCAGTGCTTAGAAAGTGTTCATAGCACCACCGTGACCTCTCCTTTTATTAAATGACGTTATCACGTTGCCATGTGTAGGTGGGCATATGGAACGACGTGAACCGTGGAAGCCATGTGTCCTAGAAGATGCAGCATGTCTTGAGCTGTCACAGCACTTTGACCTTGTATGCTGAGAGCCAGTTCAACGAGACAAGCAGAGCGATCCTGAGGAAGGAAAGCTAGGCCTTGTTTGGTCATTTGTTTACACAAAGAACAAATGTCTGGTATATGGTCTGGGCCCAAACATTTTAGATACCAGTCATGAGAATCAGTGACTGACATAGTGCTGGAGCACTTGGAACATTTTTTAAAGCTACAGATGTGTTTGTCCATGGTGACAAACAGAAAAATTTAGGCTGAGGCCGAAGGTGGCGGTGAACCACCTGACTGAAAAGAAAAAGAAAAAAAGAAAACTTAATATCGGGGCCGGTATCAGCAAAGGTACCAGCGTCGACGGAACGGCAGAGCACAGATTTCATAAAATAAAATAAGTTCTTCAGTAGTAACAGGAAAGGTATTTCCTGCTGGTGCTGTGGAAAACGAAGAACTGAGGAGAGGAGATGGGAAGGTGGGAAGGGAGATGCGCAGGCACAGTGGAGTGCTCCCAAAGGCTTTCCTATTGGATGTTGGGGAGCGTTCTTGCGAGGGCTCTGTCGGTATCAACGATACCCATATGTGAAGACTGCATTCCTGCTTGTTCCTGGAGATAGTACAAACTGCTGCTTACCCCATTAACCCTGGGAGTACCGATGGGGTCAAAAGTGACCCCATTGCAAGTTTCACAACGCGTATCTCGGAAACTAGTTGTTCAAGAATTCAATCTTTTTATGACTTTTCACATGTCAGTATTCTCTTTATTGCGCCATGAGAGGAATAATTTTCATCCGTTAGGTGACGCTAGTGATGAATTGCAGCACAGAGTACCAGTGGGGTCATTTTTGACCTCAGTTGCTTACGTCCAGTTTGGATCGTGATACAAATTGCAGTTTTGTGAATTTTTTGATCTGACAAAGGTATTTATCATTAATTATGTATCATTTATTTTTTGTACTCTTATTTTATGAAAATTACCCATTTTCTGTAATATCATATGTTCTCTCATTATTTCAGATGAAATCTAAAGGCTTTCAGCTCGTTCATCACGATTATTGTTGTACACCTATAGTAAAACTGCTTTGCGTTTTATTCAACGTTATCATTGTTTATGACATCAAAATGAAAGTATTCAACTGCCCAAGTAAGAGAAATATTGCAACGAGATGCTGACAGTGACGGCTCTGAGTCGTCTGATGATGCTGCAAATTCAGCAAACGAAGAAGCATATCAACCAAGTTCAGGCGATAAATCTGATGATGACATTCATGATTCAGATAGCGACAGCGGTTGGTCACCAAGTGAATGTGAGACTGATGTTGAGCCGGTAACATCGCCTGCAGCAAAGAGTCAAGTTACAGGTCGAGGCAAAGGTCGAGGCTGTGCTGGACGGGGAAGAAGGCAGGAGTCCTCGGTGTCAGTATCATTTGTGAGGAATCTTAGTTGTGGTCGTAGAGGAGCTAAGAGGTCATCAACTATAAGCACAAATGTTGCCATTGAAGCCTATGTATCTAAGGATGCCACATCATGGAACAGAAAACCTATAAAGCAAGCTGCTGGAAGATATGCCAGAGCTAATGTCATGCCCGTACAACAAGGTCCTACAAGGTATGCTGTACGAAATGTTGATGGCCCTCTCGCAGCATTCCACTTGTTCATGAGGAAAGCACAGTTACTTACCTGTAACAGGTGATCTCTGGGAACAGCAGGAATTAGTCCTCACATATGGGTACGTCGGTACCGACGGAGCCCGTGCGGGAAAGCTCCCCAGCTTCTTAGAATAGAAGCTTTTGGGACCTCCCACTGCACATGCGCACTGCCTTCCCGCCTTCCTGAACAGCTCTCCTCAGTTTCGAGTTTATAGCTGAGTCAACAGAGAGAGGACAGGAAGATAGATAGATAAAAGATACAACTCCTAGGGGAGGTGGGTGGGTTGTGAGGACTAATTCCTGCTGTTCCCAGAGATCACCTGTTACAGGTAAGTAACTGTGCTATCTCCAGGAACAAGCAGGAATAAGTCCTCACATATGGGGACTCCCTAGCTTAGATGCATGGGATCCCCTGTAAAGGTTCGCCATCTTCGTATGGATCTCAGGCATCCATTCTGGGAAGGTGGGCAGGAGTTGTTTAGGAATGGAACAGGTGCTTGAGGACAGCCTGGCCAAACAAGGCATCCCGGCGGGAGTCCTTGTCCAAACAGTAATGGGCTGTGAAGGTATGAACCGAGGCCCAGGTAGCGGCTCGACAGATCTGATCTATGGAAACAGAGTGCAGATGAGCCATAGAAGTTGCCATGGCCCTCACATTGTGAGCAGTGACATGGCCTTCCAGAGAAATGTTTTTGCTCTGGTAAGCAAAAGAAATACACTGAGCAATCCAATTGGAAAGTGTACGCTTGGAGACTGGAAGTCCCAAATGGGAAGGATCAAAGGCCACAAAAAGTTGAGAAGACTTTCGATGTGGCTGAGTCCTATTAAGGTAAAAAGCGAGAGCTCTTTTACAATCCAGAGTATGAAGGTTCCTCTCTGCATTGGATGCATGAGGAGCTGGAAAAAAGACAGGTAGATATACCTCTTGATTAAGATGAAAAGGCGAGACCACTTTAGGCATAAAGTGGGGATTCGTCCTAAGGACCACCTTATCATGATGAAATCTTGTGTAAGGTGGATTAGCCACTAAAGCCTGCAGCTCACTGATGCGGCGAGCCGAAGTGACTGCAATGAGGAAGATGACCTTCCAGGAAAGAAATTTCAAGGAGGTGGAAAACATTGGCTCAAAAGGTGGCTTCATAAGTTGACCGAGCACTAGATTCAAATCCCATGCGACCGGGGGTGGTCTGATGGGAGGTTTAGTGAGAGTCAGGCCTCTCATGAATCTTGCAACAAGAGGATGAGAGGAGATAGGTTGTCCATTTATATGTTTCAAGGATGCTGCAATAGCACTTAAATGGACTCTTACCGAATTCGTCTTGAGGCCTGCATTGGATAGATGCAGGAGATAATCAAGAAGAGAATTCAAAGGAAGTGCCAGAGGGTCAAGACCCTGCTGAGCACACCAAATGGAAAAACGTTTCCATTTGAAAGCATAGGAACGCCTGGTAGAGGGTTTCCTAGAGGCAGAAAGGATATCTTTCACTGGTTGGGAAAGATGAAAGTCTTGAAGGCTTAAGCCTTCAGTAACCAAGCACTGAGGTGAAGGGATTTGGGGTTTGGGTGCCACAAAGTCCCCTCCTCCTGAGACAGGAGGTCTGGCGCAGCTCCCAGATCCAAGTAGGATCCCTGGGAGAGCTGTAGAAGTAGAGGGAACCACACTTGGCGTGGCCAGCGTGGAGCTATGAGGATCATAGTTCCATGATCCCTCTGGAGTTTGAACAGAGTCTTGGGAATCAAAGGAATGGGTGGAAAGGCATATAGGAATGCCTGATTCCAATTCAGGAGAAAGGCGTCCGTAGCCTGAGCTCCCTGACACGGAGTTCTGGAACAGAACCGGGGAAGTTTGGCATTCCACGGACTTGCAAAGAGGTCTATGTCCGGGGTCCCCCATTCCTGAAAGATTCGGTTTATTTGGTCCAAATGTAGGGACCATTCGTGTGGCAGCAGAACTCGACTGAGCCTGTCTGCCCGAGAGTTTTGAACTCCTGGGAGATACACTGCTAGCAGGTGAATCTGATGCTCTCTGGCGAAGGCCCATAGTCTTAGAGCTTCGTTGCAAAGCGACAGAGAGCCCGTCCCTCCTTGTTTGTTTATGTAAAACATGGCCACCTGATTGTCCGTCTGAACTAGGACAGTGAGGTTGGCTAGGAGGGAGTGGAAGACCTTGAGGGCAAGGTAAATTGCTCGCAGTTCCAGAAGATTGATATGAAGGGTGGTCTCCTGTAGAGACCAAGTGCCCTGAGTGGAGAGAGTTTGCAGATGGGCTCCCCACCCTGTTTGGGAGGCATCTGTTGTGAGGGTTGCTTGGGGTAGCAATGGTTGAAATGGAGCCCCCAACAACAGATTCTTGGTGGAAGTCCACCAGTGGAGGGACCAAAACAGACGATCGGAGGTTTGTATTTGGTCTGAGAGCGCTCCTGACGCCTGAGTCCACTGAGTGGCCAGGGTCCATTGAGCTGCTCTCATATGAAGACGAGCATAGGGCACCACATGCACTGTGGAGGCCATATGACCCAGTAGGCGTAGCATTTCCCTGGCTGTCAAGTGAGTGCTGGACTGAGCTTGGGAGGCCAAACTCAGGAGGCGCTGGCCTCGAACATGTGGAAGGTAGGCCCTTGCAGTGATGGTGTCCAACTGGGCCCCTATGAATTCTAGAGATTGAGTAGGGATGAGTTGGGACTTGGGAAGGTTTACTACCAGTCCCAGATACTGCAAAAGGCTCCTTGTGTGGTCCAGGGAAATCTGGGCCTGTGACTGAGTTGGAGCTCGGATGAGCCAGTCGTCCAGATATGGGAAGACAAAGATTCCCATGCCTCTTAGAAATGCGGCTACGACTGCCATGCATTTTGTGAATACTCTTGGAGCAGAGGCTAGACCGAAGGGGAGTACTCTGTATTGGAAATGTTTTCCCTGAAACAGAAAGCGAAGATACTTTCTGTGGGATGGATGGATGAGTATATGTGTATACGCATCCTGTAGGTCTAGAGAACAAAGCCAGTCCTGACCCTGGAGGTAAGGAAGGAGAATGCCGAGAGACAGCATTTTGAATTTCTCCTTGAAGAGAAATTTGTTCAATTCTCTCAGATCTAGGATTGGTCTGAATCCCCCTGTCTTCTTTGGAATGAGAAAATAAGGGGAGTAGAAACCGGACCCTTGTTGAGGAAGAGGAACCTCTTCTATGGCCCCTTGGGCAAGAAGAGAGGAAACCTCTTGACCCAACAGGGTTAGGAGAGATGGGGGAGAATTGAATGGTCTCACCATATGATGGGGAGGAAGGCTGGAGAAATGAAGTTTGTAACCCTCTCGAATGATAGAGAGGGTCCATTGTTCTGTTGTGATTTGTTCCCATCTGGGAGCAAAGTGAACCAACCTTCCGGGTATGGTGAGAGGTTCTGGTTGTGTTAGAACCAGAAGTGGCAAGTTCCCTAGGAGCAAGTCAAAACCCCTGAGGGGTTGGAGCCTGCTGAGCTACAGTAGCTGCTGCAGGCTTAGCTCGTGCTTGTTTGGGTTGCTGACGCTTAGCAGTATAGCGAGGTTGAGAAGACTGCTGGCCAGTATTTGAAGCAACTCTGGCCTTCTTATAGTAAGGCCTTTTAAAAGACTTTTTCTTAGTAGGAATTGAAGTGGACTTTGAAAGTCTTTCCAAGGTGGCATTTTCAGCATCCATCTGGGTGGCTTTGATTTGCCACTCTTCCCCAAATAAGTTCTCACCTGTACAGGGCAGATTGCGTAAGCCATCTAGAACCCAAGGTTCCAGATCAGAGGCCTGGAGCCAAGCAAGACGTCGGGCTGCAATAGCAATGCCCGAAGCCCTACTGGCTCCCTCAAAGGAATCATATGCTGCCCTATTAGAGAACTTAGAAACCTCTAAGAGTTGTTTCACTAGGGAAAGGAATCCCTGCTTTTTATCCTCAGGGATAAAGGGGGCAAAATGCCGCACCTTTTTGGCAAGTTCCTCCAGGAACATGCCCATATAGAGACTGTAGGAATTAATCCTGGCTATAAGCATACTAGCCTGGAAAATTTTCCTACCAAAAGAGTCCAAAGTCTTACATTCCCGTCCTGGAGGGGTGGAAGAGTGCCTTTTGGTACTCCTAATCTTCTTCATTGCAGACTTCACCACAATAGAGTGGTGGGGCAATTGAGTCTTTTGGAAACCAGGAGAAGGAGGGACCCTATACATGGTGTCCAACCTACGGGAATAAGGAGACAAAGTCAAAGGATTTTCCCAGAAATCCATCAGTTGTTCTTGAAGGATTTCATGGATAGGCAGGGTAACTGCCTCCTTAGGGGCCTTTGAGTATCCCAAAATATCCAGTTTTTTGGATCTGGGTTCCTTTTCAGAGGATGTGGTAATAGAAAGGGCTGTAGCCATATCTAAAACAAAGTCTTGGAAGGACAAATCCTCTGGAGGGGACATTCTCCTTTTAGGAGAAGAGGGCTCCTCAGGTAAGTTGAGTGAAAACTCAGCAGAATCATCAGAGGAGTGAAAATCCTCAGAGGAATCGGTGCTTTCCTCTAACGCACGATACGCGTACCGATCGGTATCGATATCGGGCGTATCGGGTATGGAACCGGTATGGAGCGAAAGCCCATACGGTACCGACTTGCGTTTAGAGGTGGACGGCCTCGATACCGGCATGGCGGACGATACCGGTATCGGGCCCGGAACCGCTGAAAGCGGAACCGATGGCGTTGCAGCTTTAATGAAAGCCATGACGGCCTGCTGCATGGACTGTACAGTATCGCCCATGGACGCCATAGCTGCCTGGATGTCGGTACCGGAGTGACCCGGTACCCCAGAGCAGGCTAACAGGTGATCTGTCGAGGCCGTAGCATCGATATCAACCTGAGACCCCTGAATTGGCGTTTTTGGAAGTTGGACTTCCCGCCGGGGTTGTTTGGCTGGGGCAGGGTCCTCAAGTTCTAAGCTAAGAGCCTCTCGATGCTTTGAAGGAGATTTGCTCTTTGAGGACTTGCCCACAGAAGGTTTGGTTACCTGAGATCCATCCGGAGAAGAAGACCTGGATGACTGTGATGCTGTATTCTCTGAAGCAAACAGCACATGGAATTTGTTGGCCCGGTTCTGCAGCCCACGTTTAGACATGTGGGAGCAAGATGGGCAGTCCGGTATGGAATGGTCAGGCCCCAAACATTTCAGACACCAGTCATGGGTGTCTGTGACTGAAATAACAGCATTACATTTGGTACACTTCTTAAATCCAGGGGCTGGCTTCTCCATGAGGAGAAATTGAGTAGGCCGAGAGGCCTCTCTGAAGTGACCAAAAAGCTAAAAAATAAGAAAAAAGAATTATAATTTTTTAAAGAAAGAAAGAAAAGACCGGCGATACCGGTATCGGTATGGGGAAGGCAGGTACGCGGTCTAAAGAAACAAATAAAATAACAATTTCTTCAGCGGTGACAGGAACACGACCTGCTGGCTCCGCGGAAAAAGAGAAACTGAGGAGAGCTGTTCAGGAAGGCGGGAAGGCAGTGCGCATGTGCAGTGGGAGGTCCCAAAAGCTTCTATTCTAAGAAGCTGGGGAGCTTTCCCGCACGGGCTCCGTCGGTACCGACGTACCCATATGTGAGGACTTATTCCTGCTTGTTCCTGGAGATGAACTTATTGAATGAAATCATGATGTGGATGAGCAAACAAGGAAGACACATTATGACGACACCTGGAAAGATTTGACAGACGGAGAATTTCAACGTTTTCTTGGACTTCTGATCCTCTCAGGCGTGTACAAGTCACAAAATGAATCCATAGTTCAGTTGTGGAACCTTGAAGATGGTCGTTCTGTTTTCGGCAAAAATATAGCCCGTAACCATTTTCAGCAAATTTCTTGTGCTCTCAGATTTGATGATGCAACCAACAGACGTGAACAAAGAGGTGTGGATAAGCTTGCTCCAATCAGACACGTTTTTGATACCTGGGAAGCAACTCTAAGTGACGCCTTTGTTCCTGGTGAAAATGTTACCATGGATGAGCAATTGCTTACATTTCGTGGCCGTGTTCCATTCAGACAATATATTCCCAGCAAACCTGGCATAAAGCTATGGATGTTGTGTGACAGTGCAACGTCATATGTTCTACGTCTTCAAGTATATACAGGAAGGGAACTTGGACAAAACAGGGAACAGAATCAGGGTGAAAGGGTTGTGCTGCAACTCACTGAAGGATTGACGCGATCTGGCAGAAATGTTACTGTTGACAATTTCTTCTGCAGTTTATCCCTGTCATGGAAATTGCTAGAAAAACAAATGACACTTTTGGGGACAATTCGAAAGAACAGAAAAGAATTACCTCCAGAATTTGTAACAGCAAAGGGCCGAGAGGTATTCATTTCACTGTTTGCCTTTCGTGATGACGCCACTCTGGTTTCCTATTGCCCGAAGAAAGGAAAAGTGGTGGTTCTTCTGAGCAGTTTGCATGATCAAGAAGAAGTAGATAACACACGTCCAGACAAAAAAAACCACGCATGATCTTGGACTATGATTCTAGTAAAGGTGGAGTAGATACGGCAGATCAAATGTTGCGCACGTATACCACAAAACGAATGACAAGACGCTGGCCAGTGACAATCTTCTACAACACGTTGGACATCAGTGCTTTGAACGCCTTCATTGTTTGGATGTCACTAAATCCAGAATCATTAGATACTACTTAATTCATTCATAAATACTTCAAAGTCCAATAATTCACTGTTGTCTGCCTCAGGTCTCAGATAAACGATTATTGCACTTCACTTCTGGGTACTTTATCTCCCCAGTATAGTGCTCGTTCACATCAATGACCGTTAGCAGTCTTTTCTCAAGAAACTTTGCTTAAAATGATTGTGCTTCTTAACTGGGGCAGTTGTCAAATCAGGACATCATTTTTGAGAGATAAGTTTTGTTGGTGATGGGATTGCAAGTTTAAGAAGCACAATCATTTTAAGCAAAGTTTCTTGAGAAAAGACTGCTAACGGTCATTGATGTGAACGAGCACTATACTGGGGAGATAAAGTACCCAGAAGTGAAGTGCAATAATCATTTATCTGAGACCTGAGGCAGACAAAGAGTAATTAGACCTTACCTGCTAATTAGCGTTCCTGAAGGATCTCCAGTCCGGTCCCTTCTACTGGGTTGTGCCCCTCTACCAGCAGCTTGTGGACTGAGCACGTCATCTTTTGATGACCCTGGGGTATAAGTAGACTGGCACCGCCCACCAACTCCAGTGACCTATTGGCAAAGCAGACTTAACAGAGAGACAAGTGAATACATACCAAACTTAACTGCACTAGAAACTTTAAACAAAAGAAACTTTGAGACCCCCTCCCCCGGGAGAACTTCCCACCGTCCCCGGAGAAGAAGGCTTACCTGACCCGCTCGCACCGGCGAGACGCCTGACCATCCAGCCCGCCTCACCGTAAAGGCCCCAGAGGAGCAACTGAACGCTCCTATCTGCGCTTATTTCTTCAGGCCGAGCATACCTGAAAAAAGGACATCCAAGATCTGGGAGGGAACAGGGACCAGACTGGAGATCCTTCAGGAACGCTAATTAGCAGGTAAGGTCTAATTACTCTTTCCTTAGCGTCTCTCCAGTCCGGTCCCTTCTACTGGGATGTACCAGAGCAGTTCCAAAATCGGGAGGGCCCAGCAATGCCGGACCAAAGAACCGCGCCCCAAAACCTGCGTCCTCAGACACCTGAACGTCCAACCTATAATGCTTAGCAAAGGTATGCAGGGATGACTAAACCGCTGCTCTACAGATGTCCAGCGGGGGAACCAGGCTGAACTCTGCCCACGAGGCCGCTTGGGCCCGAGTGGAGTGCGCCCAGAGCCCCGCTGGGACCTGTTTACCTCTCAAAATGTAAGCCGAAGAAATGGCCTCCCTGATCCATCTGGAAATGGAGGACTTCGCTGCCGCCTCCCCCTTACGCTGCCCCGCAAACAGCACAAACAACCGTTCCGACTTGCGGAAGGGCTCCGTGCGAGCTAAGTATCGCTTTAGAGTTCTGCGCACGTCCAGGAGACGCAGACAAGCGTCATCCCCTTCCCGGCGAACCGTGAAGGAGGGAAGAGAAACCGACTGATTCACATGAAAGGCCGAAACCATCTTCAGCAAGAAGGATGGGACCGTCCGGAGAACCACCCTCTCCCTAGAAAAAAACAGAAAGGGCGGACGGCAAGATAACGCTTGCAACTCCGAAATGCGTCTGGCCGAGCAGATGGCCACCAAAAACACTGCCTTAAGAGTAAGATCCTTCAGAGACGCCCCCTGGATGGGTTCAAAGGGCTCAGCGGAAAGGGCGTCCAAAATGAGGTTGAGGTCCCACGGAGGAACCAGCGATCTCTGTTGCGGCCTAAGCCGTCGCACCGCCTTCAGAAACCTACCTACGTCCGCATGCTCGCCCAAGAGCTTTCCCTGAATCCTGCCCCTATAACAGGAAATAGCCGCCAGCTGCACCCTCAAAGAACTAGCGGCTAGGCCCTTGTCGAAGCCTGCCTGAAAAAATTCCAGAACCTCAGGCACCGAAACCGAGAGGGGCCTCATCTGCCTATCTGCACACCAGGCCTCAAAGATGCGCCAGACCCTCACATAGGACAGACAGGTCGAACGCTTGCGGGAACTTAGCAGGGTGGAGATCACTGCCCCTGAGTAACCTCTCTTTCGCAACCTAGCCCTCTCAATAGCCAGGCCGTAAGCGAGAATCGATCCACCTGCGGCATGCGCACCGGCCCTTGGAACAGAAGGTCGTCCCTCACTGGCAGGCGCCACGGACGATCGGCTAGAAGACGCATGAGGTCGGCATACCACTGACGGCGCGGCCAGTCCGGGGCGACAAGGATCACCAGCCCCACGTGAGCCTCTATCCGTTGAATGACCCTGCCGATGAGCGCCCACGGCGGAAACATGTACAAGAGGCCGTCGGTCGGCCAGCTTCTCACTAGGGCGTCCAAGCCCTCGGACATTCTCTCCTTCCGCGGGTTGAAGAAACGGCTTGCCTTGGCTGACTCCCACGTCGCCATCAGATCCATGATGGGGGAACCCCATCTGCACACTATCCTTTGGTAGATCTCCTGCGACAGCTGCCACTCTCCGTGATCCACCCTGTGACGACTTAGGTAATCCGCCGTCACGTTCTCTGTTCCTGCCACGTGTTGCGCCGATAGGGCCACTAGATGGACTTCGGCCCAAGCCATCAGATCCGCCACCTCTTCCTCCAAGGCGGGGCTGCTCATTCCGCCCTGACGATTGATATATGCCACGGCGGTCATGTTGTCGGAAAGAACTCTGACCGCCCTCCGGCCCAGCCAGCTTCCGAATTCCCTGAGGGCTAGGCAAACCGCCCTCAGTTCCAATCTGTTGATGGGCCACTGTGCCTCCTGCATGCTCCAAAGCCCCTGAGCGATCCGACCCTCGCAGTGTGCCCCCCAACCTGAGAGGCTGGCATCCGTCGTCAGCTGTAACCACTCCGGCGGTTCGAGGGGCATCCCGAGTTCCAAGGGCCCTGGGAGGAGCCACCACTGCAAGGATTCCTTGACTGATACCGGGCAGGGCAGTGTTACTGATAAGGCCTCCCTCTCGTGGGACCACCGACAGAGCAGAGCCTGCTGAAGGGGCCGCATGTGAGCTCTGGCCCACGGGACCAGCTCTATGGTCACCGCCATGGTCCCCAGCACCTGAAGGTAGTGCCACGCCGAGGGCGCCCTCAAGGCCAGGAACTGGCGGAGCAACTCCCGCAGCGTCCCTATCCTGCGCTCTGGCAAGAACACCCTGCCCCTGCCCGTGTCGAACCTTGCTCCTAAATACTCCAGCTCTCTGGAGGGAACTAACTTGCTCTTTAAGACATTGATGACCCAACCTAGGCTCTTCAGAAAGGAGACTACCCGGTGAGTGGCGTTTCGACTCTCTTGCTCGGACTCTGCTCGGATCAGCTAATCGTCGAGATATGGGTGGACCAAGATCCCTTCCTTGCGTAGGGCCGCCGCTACCACCACCATGACCTTTGTAAAGGTGCGTGGTGCCGTCACTAAACCAAACGGCATCGCTTGAAACTGAAAATGTCCCTGCGGGACCGCAAACCTCAGGAACTGTTGATGGGACTCGCGGATCGGAATATGCAAATACGCCTCCATGAGGTCGAGAGAAGTCAGAAACTCCCCTTGTCGTACCGCCACCAGCACCGACCTTAAGGACTCCATGCGAAAATGCGGCACCCGTAGGCACCTGTTGACTCCTTTCAAATCCAGGATCGGCCGGAAGGAGCCCTCCTTTTTGGGCACCACAAAGTAAATGGAGTACCGTCCGGTCCCGTGCTGAGCTGCGGGGACGGGGACAACCGCCCCCAGCGCCTGCAGTCTCCTGAGCGTCCCCTCTATCGCCGCCCGCTTGGACGGAGAATGGCAAGGGGAAAGAACAAAGGAAGGAAATACGGGCTTTGCGAACTCGAGCGCATAACCCTCTCGAACCACTTCCAAGACCCACTGGTCTGTTGTGACCCGGGCCCAAGCGGAGAGGAACCGCCTCAGCCTGCCCCCCACTGGCAGTTCCTCTCCCCAGGCCCCCGCGGCTTCATTGGGACTTCCTGGCAACCAAGGAGGAGGGCGAGGCTCCAAAACCTCTTCCTGCCCCCCGAAAACCTCGGAAGCCCTGTCCCCTAGAGGAACACCTCCCTCTCTGAAAGGACGAGGAGCGAGAGGTCCGAAACCTCCTCATCTCCCGAGGCTGAGCCCTCCCTAAGGAGGGGGCTCTATTCTGTTTCAGCCTATCCTCCGGAGGTCTACCCCCCTTAGACTCCCCCAGCTCCTTCACCAGCTTCTCCAGGTCCTCGCCAAACAATAATTTGCCCTTAAAGGGCAGCCTACCGAGACGAGCCTTTGAAGAACCGTCCACTGCCCAATTGCGGAGCCACAGATACCGCCGGGCCGCAACTACCGAGGCCATATTCCTCGCTAGGTTTCTAATGAGATCATACTGACTATCAGCCAGATACGCTGCACCCGACTCAATCTTCGCTGCCTCTCCCGAGCCTTCAACGGGGTGCTCCCCCACCAGCTGGATCTGTTGGGACCAGCGCAAACAGGCCCGGGCGACCCACGCCACACATACCGAAGCCTGAAGCGCTAGGGCACTTACATCGAAAGCCTGTTTCAGCAGCGTATCCAGCTTCCTATCCTGGGAATCCTTAAGGGCCGAACTGCCCTCGACCGGAATCGTGGTCTTCTTGGTGACAGCTGCCACCGCCGCGTCTACCCTGGGAGAGCGCAGCAACTCCTTCTCCCCCTCCGGTAGCGGGTACAGCCGAGACATGGACCTTGCTCCCCTAATGGCCGACTCAGGCTGATCCCATTCCTCCTGGATCATTTGGCGCACCACCCAATGAACCGGGAAAACCTTTTGAGATTTCCTGACCGCCTAAATCAAAGGATCTTCCAGCGCCTCTTCCTCCGCTGGTCCCCCGGCCGACATGTTCAGGACCTTGAGGGCCTCTCCGATCAACGCTGGCAGTTCTTCCCTGCGGAAGACCCGAACAATCTTGGCCTGTTCTTCGGGGATCTCACCTTCTTCCAGCTCCTCCTCGTCCCCCCCTTCCCTGTCAGACAGATCCCTCTCCAAGGACTCTGACAATGGGGGGTGGGACTCCTCCTCCTGCGACAATCTCGGACGCTTTGTCGGCAGCGGGTCTACCTCCGCCAGCTCCCTGGTGTCCACCTGCCGGGCCTTTGCCCCCGCCTGTGTCGGCTCCTGCCCATGCCGCCCCTGCTTGCGAAGGCAAAACGCCTTATGCAGAAGAAGAACAAACTCCGGAGAGAAGTCGCCAGCCACCTCCTCCTCCAACTCCAGCCCTGCGGAGGAGGGACCCGGCTTGGGAGGTGGCTGAGTGGGGGGGTCCCCTGGCATACCCAAGGGGGAATCCAGACGGCCCACCTCCCCAGAAGGAGTACCCAAATCCTGGGAAGAAGAGGGAGGAAGATCCTGCCGGCTCCCCGCCCGGCTCCCTAACTCCCCCGAGGCCGCCTCTGCCATACAGGCTTTGCAGATGCCTGAGTCCAAGACTCCCCCCTTACGGGACCCGCACACCATGCACTGGGCTTTAGCTGGCATAATTACTTCAGCTAGCCCTAGGGCTGAGAGAGAAAATGAGCGGGCGGGAAACAGAGGCAAGCTGAAGCTTAAAATCCCCTTTCCTCACTCTCTTTACCTACCAGACTGTATGTAATGTAATGATCCTTTTTTTTTTTTTTTTTAAACCAGCTCTTGCTGACTCCCTCTTCATGCCCTCGAGTCCCTCAGTGGCTCTTTTTTTTTTTTTTTTTTTGAGTACCAACGGCTTAAAGCCCAAAGTACTGGAGACTGCAGCCCCTGCAAATTTCGCGCGCGTGCATGCGCACACCACGTGCAGGAAAAAACAACGGGGGACTCACCTCCCGACACGCGGGCCTCACTAAGCACGCGGTCCACGACCGCGTGGAGAGCTGCTTCCCCGGCGGCGCACTGCCGCAAACCTCCTCTTCAGCCGCGCTGCTGCTCTGCACCGCAAAGCCCGATGGCTCCTCAGCCCACCGCCCACCCGCTCAGCCGCCTCAAGGGCTTCCGCGGCGCGGCGGAAAGGACGGAAAGGCTTGTCTCCCCTCACCAGCGAGGGAGAGGGAATGGCCCCAGCTCTGCCGGCCTCAGCCCAACTCCCTCTTCGGCGGTAAGGCCTCCTTCCGACCGCTCCCACACCAGGGGGGGAGGGGGGAAGTCTCCAAATGGGTATAAAGAAAATAAATAAATAGAAGTATAAAAGGTAAAATTAAAGGAAAAATAAAGTAAAAATAAAGTAAACCCAAGAGCTGCCTAAGCTAGTCTCTCCAGAAAGCCAGATCCCTGGCTTGCTGTACCCCTACCAGCTGCTAGAAGACTGAGCACAAAAACTGGAGTTTGTGGGCGGTGCCAGTCTACTTATACCCCAGGGTCATCAAAAGATGACGTGCTCAGTCCACAAGCTGCTGGTAGAGGGGCACAACCCAGTAGAAGGGGCCGGACTGGAGAGACGCTAAGGAACAGTGAATTATTGGACTTTGAAGTATTTATGAATGAATTAAGTAGTATCTAATGGTTTTGAGTTCATTCATGAGACAGACCCGAGTTTGATTTTGTGACTAAATCCAGAATGGCAGTCCAAGTCAAAGCACAGACGTCGTCTATTTCTCTTGGAATTAGGAAAGCAGCTGCTTCAGAGTAATTGCAGCGAGACTTCTTCCAGCATTGAAGAAGCCACTGATACTGCTTGCAATGTCGGGATCCCAAAGAAAAGGGCAAGGTGTCACTGCTGTTCCAGAGAAAAAGACAAGAAAAGCAACATAGTTTGCACCTCCTGCAAGCGCAGTGTTTGCAAAGAACATTCAGAAATTGTCTGTGTCTCATGCAAATGACTGTAGTACTTTACTGTGTTCATCAAGTGCATGCAAAAACTGCTTTCATGGCAACTCTTCTTCATGTAATTTTATGATAAAGCATTAAATTTCAAAACATTTAACCTTCATATAATAATTAATTCGGAATAATATTTTGTCTGTTTAGTTTAAATTTTTCATGGTTAACAATTAAAATGCATAGTGGGGTCATTTATGACCCCAGCGGTATTCAGTGTGTGCAAAAAATCTTGGTAATTCCAGGGTTAACAGGCAAGGAAACAAGCAGGAATACACACAGAGTTATTAGATCCCACATAAAATGGTCTAGCTGCTTCTTTTGAATTACAGCACAGCTGACGAAAAAGTAGGGATTTTGGTAGGTCTTTTTCTCATTTCTTTCAAAAGCCATCAAGCTCCTACAACTGAAGCATGGCTGGGAAAGGGTAGTTACTCACCTGTAACAGGTGTTCTCGAGGAGCAGCAGGAATCAGTCCTCACATATGGTTGGCGTCGGCGCCGACGGAGCCCCCATGCAGAGCATTTCCCCAGCTTTCAAAGAAAGCCTTTGGGAATGCAGCGCACATGCACGGTCCCCTTCCCGCCCAAGGGTGCCATCTTGCTCAGTCTGATGACATAGCTAAAGACAGCAAAAAATAAAAATGAATTATATGATTGCAACTCCAAGGGGAGGAGGGAGGGTTGTGAGGACTGATTCCTGCTGCTCCTGGAGAACACCTGTTACAGGTGAGTAACTATGCTTTCTCCAGGACCAAGCAGGAAGTCAGTCCTCACATATGGGACTCCCCAGCTTAAGGCTACCGAGGACCCAAAGCTGAAAAAATGAGCTCCCTCTAGAGCCCCGGCATGTGTGAAAAGAATCTTCTCTGATATCGCCCCAGTACGGTAGCCCAACACCAGGGCCGGAGGGTAGGAGTTGCCTATACCTCAAAGAGATTACGGAGTACCGCCTTCCCGAAAGCACTGTCCCTGCGGGACTCCCTCTCGAGGCAGTAGTGGGCTGCAAAAGTCTGGCTTGAAGACCAAGTAGCGGCCCGGCAGATGTCTGACACGGTGGGCCGTGACTCGACCTTGCAAGGAGAGGCCGGCTGCCCTATACCCCCAGGCGATACAGTCTGCCACCCAGATGGACAAGGTACGCTTGGAGACAGGCAACCCCAGCTTATTAGGGTCAAAAGAGACGAACAGCTGCACAGCCCTTCGGTGTCCCTGGGAAACGGTCAAGGTAGAAGGACAATGCCCTCCTACAGTCCAGGGTATGCAAGACCATCTCAGCCTAGCTGGCATGTGGCCTGGGAAAGAAAGTCGGAAGAACCACCTTCTGATTGAGGTGGAAGGAGGAGACAACCTTTGGAAGGAACTTAGGGTGAGTCCCCAAGACTACTCTGTTCCTATAGAACCTAGTGTATGATGCATCTGACACCAGGGCTTGAAGCTCGCTCACTCGCCTTGCTGAGGTAAGAGCCACCAAAAACAATGCTTTCCAGGAGAGAAAGCGCAAAGGGCAAGTAGTCATAGGCTCAAATGGTGGGCAAGTAAGCTGTTGCAAGACCACATTCAAATCCCAGTCAGGGGCAGGTGGACGAACCGGAGGCTTAAGCAAAAGCAGGCCTCTGAGGAAGCGAGTCACCAAAGGGTGGCTTGAGAGAGACTGGCCCTCCACCGGTGAGTGGTGCGCTGAGAGAGCACTGAGATGGACCCTAACAGAGTTGGATTTGAGGCCTAGGTTGGACAGGTGAAGCAAATAATGCAGCACCACTGGTATGAGGCATGAGAAAGGATCCTCCTTGTGTTGAGCGCACCAGGTGGAGAACCTACACTACTTGAAGGCATAAGACTTTCGGGTGGACTGCCTCCTAGAGGCCAAGACCACGTCCTCCACTTCCCTAGGGAGCAGTAAGGGTGCTAGAACTACCCTTTCAGCAGCCAGGCCATCAGATTGAGGGACTGGAGGTTGGGATGTAGAAGAGATCCCAGTTCCTGAGACAGGAGATCTGGTTGCATCCCCAGAGGAAGAGGAGTGTCCACCGCCAGTTGCAAAAGAAGTGGGAACCATGGTTGCCTTGGCCACCTGGGGGCCACCAGGATCACCGAGGCCTTGTCCCGGATCACTTTGAACAGTGTCTTGGACACTAGAGGCGTGGGAGGAAACGCATATAGTAGGCCTGTAGACCACGGAATGAGAAACGCATCCGCTGCTACTCTGAGAGGATGTGGTTGTCTGGAACAGAACCTGGGCAGTTGACGGTTCAGTGGACTGGCAAAGAGATCTATGTTTGGAAGACCCCATCTTAGAAAGATTTGTTGAACCACCAGAGGATTCAACTGCCATTCGTGCGGCTGTAGGATCCTGCTCAACCTGTCTGCCAGGCAATTCTCCTGCTCAGGGAGATAGACCGCCTTGAGAAGTATGTCGTGATTGACTGCCAAGGAGCACAGGTCCTGTGCCTCCTGACAGAGAGGGTGGGACCCTGTGCCCCCCTGTTTGTTCACATAGAACATAGCAACTTGATTGACCGTCTGAACTAAGACAGACTGGTGAGAGAAGACATGAGAGAAAGTCCGCAGGGCTAAGCGGATAGCTCTCAACTCCAAGAGATTGATCTGCTGTGCGGCCTCCCATGGAGACCACCAGCCCTGAGTGCATGCTCCCTGACAATGTGCACCCCAACCTTGAAGAGAAGCATCGGTTGTGAGCACTTGGGAGTGTGGAGGTGTCTGAAAAGGCACTCCTTGCACCAGATTCGGAAGATGAAGCCACCACTGCAGAGAAGATGCTAGCAGCTGAGACACCCTCACCTTGTCCGTCAGGTTTCCTGTGGCCTGCAGCCACTGAGTTCTGAGGCCCCACTAAGCTGGCCTCATATGCAGACGGGCATTTGGAGTTACATGGACCGTGGATGCCATGTGGCCTAAGAGCCTCAGGAATTGTCTGGCGGAAACCAGAGAATTGCTGCGGAATTGCCTGGCCAATTCCATCAGTCTGTGGGCCCTGTCCACAGGCAAAAAAGCCTTTGCCTGAAGGGTGTCCAGTCTTGCCCCTATGAATTCCATGTTCTGTGAGGGGTGCAAAGTGGACTTTGCAAAGTTTATGACAAACCCCAGATGCTGAAGAAGAGAGAGAGTGTGCAGGGTGGCTTGATTGGTCTCCTGTGGAGACTGACCCCTGATGAGCCAGTCGTCCAGATATGGAAAGACGAAGAGCCCTCGAACCCTGAGGTAGGCCGCCACCACTGCCAGGCACTTGGTGAAAACCCTGGGGGCGGAGGTTAGGCCAAAAGGGAGCACCCTGTACTGAAAATGGTTTCCTCCCACCACAAATCTGAGATATTGCCTGTGGCCTGGATGAATAAGGATGTCTAAGGAGCATAGCCAATCTCCCTGCTGGAGGTAGTGCAACAGTATTCCAAGAGTAAGCAACTTGAACTTTTCCCTCTGCAGGAACTTGTTTAGATTTCACACGTCTAGGATGGGCCTGAGGCCTCCTGTCCTTTTTGGTACCAGGAAGTACCTGGAGTAGAAGCCTTGATCTCTTAGGTGGTGGGGCACCAGTTCCACCGCCTGCTCCTTTAGAAGACTTGCTAACTCCTGCAGGTGTAGATTCCTGTGCAGAGGGAGTCTTGGAGGCTCCCCTGGAAAGTAGGAGGGGGGTACCTGGTGGAAGTGCAGCAGATAGCCCCTCTGGACTATGCTTAACACCCAGGTATCCCTTGTTACAGCCGACCACCTGTGGGCGTACAAGGTCAACCGGCCTCCTGTGCTGAGAGGGGCCAGCTGAGGAGGAGAGGCTAAGCCACTGGAGTCATAACCCCGCTCCCTGCTGTGCAGGAGCCAGAGCTGGTGGCTTGGGAGTTTTCTGCCTACGGGGCCCATGTCCCTGCCCCTTGGCCTGCTGACCCTGTTGGGGAGCTGTGGAGGCCCGGTACTGAGGGTAAGTTTTGTAGGCAGATGACTTCCTCGGGTAAAAGGACTTTTTTCCCAAGCCCTTCTTCTTCTGAGAAGGTGCAGAGGTTTTCCTGGACAGTCTTGTCCTGGTGAGAGTCTCAGACTCGGGTTCTGCAGCTTTTTCAACCATGGGCTTGCCAAAGAGGTTTTCACCTCGACAAGGGACATCGACCAACTTGTCCTGCACCCATGGCTCAAGGTCCGATGACTGTAGCCAGGCCTGACAGCGTGCACCGATGCCGGCCACGGCTACGCAGGCCGAAGCCTCGAAGCCCTCATAAGCTGCTCGAGACATAAACTTCGAGCATTCTCGGATTCCAGTTGACAAGGCTGTGAACCTCTGCAAAGGTTCCTCGGAGAGACCAGCAGAGAACCCGGCAATATCCTTTGCCAGGTCTCGAAGGTACATGCCCATGTACAGCTGGTAGGTCTGGACATGGCAAGCAAGCATAGAGCCCTGGAAGCACTTTCTACCGAGGGCATCCAGGTTTTGGGCTTCCCGGCCGGGAGGCACCGAAGAGTGCATCTTCTGACTCTTCAGCCGATGCATGGCCGATTCCACAACCATGGAATGGTGCGGTAGCTGTGCTTTCTGGAACCCGGGGCTCTTGCGGACTCGATAGATGGAATCGACCGGCTTGCTCAGAACCGGTGTCGAGGCCGGCGCCTCCCACATGCAGAAGAGCAACCGTTCCAGCATCGGAGGAACCGGTACAGTAAAGGCCTCCTTGGGAGGAGAGTCATACTGCAGGGCCTCGAGCTCCTCGGCTCGAGGCTCCTCCTCGGGATCCGCGGGGAAGGCCAAGGCCTTGGCCATGTCCTGCACAAAGTCCGAGAACCGGGTGTCCTCCGGGGGGGACCGTCTCCGAGGCTCAGACTCCTCATCCTCCATTTCCCAGCCCGACCCCTCGGAGAAGGAATCGAACGGCTCCAGTTGGGCAGGCACCGACGCCCTCCGCCCCGACGACCTCGGTCCCGAACAGGAGGCCGAGGGAGACCTCGGCTGAGGATCAACTCGAGAGCGCATGGCCTCGAGGATCGGCTCGGCCTCCGGGGTCGACTTGGACGTCGATGTCCCGGTGGTCGGGGAAGATGCACCGGTGAGACCGGCGATCAGTACCCGCTGCTGTTCCATGAAGGCAGCCAAGCTGCTCTCCAAGGCCGTCAAACTGAGTCCGAGCTCAGGAGACTCAGCAGCCCCCGACTCGGGCCCCGACGGCGGCTCCCCCGGAGGAGAGTCCACGAGGACTACAGTACTCACGTGACCCGGGGACTCCATCTCTACATGAGGTTGTTTAGCAGGCCTCTCCGACTCCGAAGACCCGGGGCGGTGCTCGGGGCTATGCGACCTGGCCCTCGAGGAGCCAAGTGCGTCCACCGACGCCGCCCTCGCGGGTTTCTTCTTCCTGCGGTGCTCCCAGGAGGGAGACCCCCTCTCAGAGGAACCCCGGCGACGCTCTGGATTGGAGTCCAAGACATCGAGGCCTCTGACGAAGTCTGGGCCCGGCCGGACGCGGAGTCAGAGAAGATTCTTTCCTTCTGATGCTGACGGCTCCTCAACGTCTTCGAAGACATTTTCCCACACGGGCCCCAGATCATCGGGTCATGATCAGGCCCGAGGCAGCGGAGGCAGCAGTCATGTTTGTCGGTGAGAGACATAAGTTTCTTACACCAATCACACTTTTTAAACCCGCTGGCAGGCATCGGGGAAAAAAGGGCCCCTGCAAGGTCAAAAGACAGGGCTGCCAGTGAAAAATAGAAAAATGGCACGAACGCTAGTCACAAAAGACAAAAACTGAAAAATGAAGTCCGGGCTCGATACCTGGTGTACTGGGCCCAGGCGGGAAAGGGAAAACCGGCTTCGAATTGAAGAAAACACGGATCCACGCAGAAAATCAACTTTTTCCTCGGGTGAAAACGAAACACGTCCGTCAGGCTCTGCGGAAAAAAGAAGACTGAGCAAGATGGCACCCTTGGGCGGGAAGGGGACCGCGCATGCGCGCTGCATTCCCAAAGGCTTTCTTTGAAAGCTGGGGAAATGCTCCGTATGGGGGCTCTGTCGGCGCCGACGTCACCCATATGTGAGAGAGAGGACTGACTTCCTGCTTGGTCCTGGAGAAACATCATATCACCAAAGTTGTTTCCCTGTTACAACTTCTGCCTCCATCCATACGGATAGCCTGATTAAATGCAAAGGACTGGCTTCATGTGCAGATGCCTGCAGACTGAATCCCTCATGAAGCAAGTGGAGGAAGTGAGAGAGGAGGTGGTAAGGCTGAGAAGCTTCTGTGACAAGAACTACAATGATGAAATGCTTCTTGATGTGTCAAAGATCTCCAACAGAGGAGAAAAAGAAACTTAACAGAAAGAGAACAGCTGGACATAATCCCAAATCCACCATCCCTCGAACTGAAGAACTGATTTGGAGCTCTGGAAATGTAGGAGGTGAGAACATCCAACTATGCCTGGGATGTAGTAATGCCTGGCTATTATCTATTCAGGAAGAGCAGGATAGGAATAAAGGTAGGAGGAGTGACACTATAGGTAAAAAATCATTTTAAAGCAATAGAATTGCAAGACTTACAAGGTAAGGAGGTGGCATCCAGTGATCACTAGTTGGTGTAGTTTGATATTAGGCCAAAGGTGGAGATAGTTCATTCAAAAATGAAGGCCCTAGACTTCAGGAAAACTAACTTTGTAAAATGGTAGACTATCTCAAAGAGTTGTTAGCTAAATGGAAACATTTGGGGGACGTAGAAAAACAGTGGGCAAAAGTGAAAGGAGATATTTTAAGGGTAATGAACTTTTTTGCTAGGAAAGTAAATAAAAGTAAGAGGAAAAGGAGCCCACTGTAGTTCTCAAAGCAAGTAGCTGAAAAGGTAAGGGAAAAGAGATTAGTCTTTATAAAATACAAGAGATTGCAGAATAAGGAAGATAGGCAACAATAACTAGAAAAGCTAAGAGAGCCTGGGAGAGTAGTCAGGAAAGCAAAGATGCAAATGGCAGAAAAATAGCCAATATAGTAAAATGGGGGGATAAGGATTTTTTTAAAGATATGTTAGTGACAGTATTTTTTATTTATTTAACATTTCCTATATACCGCTCCTTCCAACGATCAGGGGTGGTTTACACTGAACAAAATTACAGAAACTTGGTTACAGAGAACATTTCAAACCATAATACAATAAACTATATACAGGTCAGCTAGGCACTTATACAGAAGTATCATGGAACCTGCGTCTGAACTATTTACATGATATACTGAGAACAGAGCAAGTTATGGGGGTATAGTCATACCAAGAGGGATGGGGGTAGTAAATAGTGAAGTGGGAGAAGGGTTTGGAGAAATAGATGAGTTGTAATATTCTGAGAAAAGTAGAGTTTTTAGGAGTTTATGAAATGCTTGTAGGTCCTTAGTTGATCTGATAAGAGTCTGGGAGGGAATTCCAGAGAGTTGGGGCAGAATACCTGAAGGCTCTGTTGCTGGTCGCTTTTTTAGTTTTCCTTACTGAAGGGGGGTAAGGCTAGGAGGTCCTTTGTACATGCTCTTCTCATTCTGACATCAGGCTGTGGATTGATCAGGGTGGATAAGTAGGAGGGGGAGATATTATTATGTAGTTTAAAAGTTGTGACTAACATTTTGTATCTTACTCTGGAAACGACAGGGAGCCAATGGAGGTTATAGAGTATCGGGGTGATGTGGTCGGTAAGACTTGCTTTGGAAATAATCCTAGCAGTTACATTTTATGCAAGTTAGAGCGGGTTAATTGTCTTTCTAGGTAGGCCCTGTAACAGACTGTTGCAGTAGTCCAAGTGAGGGGTTATCAAAGCTTGGACTGCTGTTCTGAAGTTTTGTATTTCAAGGATCGGTCTGAGGTGTTGTATGGCTTTTAATTTCAAGAATATTGCCCTAGCTGTTTGTTTGACTGGAAGTTCAATATTATGAAGTTTGAAGGAAGGAGGGGGCCGTAAAGTTCTGGCTTCTGGTTGTGAATAAGATTTCGGTTTTCATGAAATTTATTTGCATGTTGTTTGCATTTAACCATGATTCAGCTTCAATTATACAGTCAGTGACGTTGTTGTTTTGGGGATTTTTTATGTCAAATGAGGCATATACCATTATATCATCGGCATAGATGTGATATTTGATGTTGTATTTTCTGAAAATTGTGCAAATAGGTTGGATGTATAGATTAAATAGTAATGCTGAAAAGGCAGAGCCTTGGGGAATACCCTGTTCTTAGGGAAATGTTGCCGATGCTTCTTGGTTGATTTTTACAAATTGGTGATGGTTAGATATGTAAGATTTGAACCAATTTAATGTTGTTCCAGAAATACCTAAGCTTACCAGTCTGGCCAGGAGGATGTTGTGGTCAACACTGTCAAATGCACAGGAGATATCTAGAAAAAGCATGATGAAGGCTTGATTAGGGTTGTCCAGACCACAAATGAGTGTGTCAAATAACACTAAGAGGATGGTTTCGACGCCATGATAGGGACGGAAACCATATTGGTGGGTGTCAAGAGGTACGTTGAGGTCAATGAAGTCTTATGATTATATTTGAATTAATTTTTCAATTATTTTTGCTAAGTATGGAATGCTTGCTATAGGGCGATATGAGGTAGAGTCGTCCTTGTTGAGGGATATGTTTTTAAGTAAAGGACGAATGATGGATAGTTTAAGTGAGTCTGGCATAATTCCTTGGGAGAGGGAGTGGGTGACGATGTTGAGTATTATAGGGGCTAGTTCAGCTTTAGTTGCCTTTATCCAGGAGACTGGACATGGATCAAGGTGCAATGTTGTAGTGTTGATCTTGGCTATTGTTTCAAGTAGTTGTTTTTCCTTTGTGGGGTGGAATACGGACCATTTACTAGTGTGGGTTTGAGAGTCATTACAGATAAGTGCAGGAGGGTTCTTTTTGCTTTTTAACTTAGAGGCCAGGTAGTCTGCTATAGCCTGAAGGTTGATGGCGATGCTGTTTGACAGATTTGTGTGGGTCTTGGCTAGGGTCTTTACTAATTCAAAAAGTTCCCTAGGGCGGTTGATGGTCTTATGTAGTAGGGAGGAGTGATGTTCTCTCTTTGCACTATGAATCGCCTCCTTATAAGTATTTAATGCTGAGTTATAAAGAACTTTGTTTTCCTGGGTTTTGGAGGACCTCCATTTCTTCTCAAGCTTTCGGAGTGTTTTTTTAAGGCTACGTAAGTCTTGCATATACCATTGTTTAGATGGCTTTTGAAGGTTTTTTTTGCTGGAGTTGTTTGGTCTTGCAGCTTAGCAGTCCAGTTTTTAATGGTGTCATCCAGTTTCTGTTTAGGGTTGCTGAGTTTAGAGGTGATGTCTGTGAGGAAGGTGTCTTTGTCAAATATTTTAAAGTGTGGCTTTTGATAGGCTGGATAGGTGGATGCTTTTAGGGAGATGCGTATTGGGAAGTTGGTGCTTAAGATGCACTGGTCTGACCAAAGGACCTGCGTGGCGGAAGGGGTTTGGTGGAAGCCCATGTCTTTCATAAAATCAGTAAGGTCAGAAGATTGTTGAGTAGTGAGGGTAGCTAAGTCGAAATCTCCAAGAATAAAATAAGGTTTCCTTGATGTGGATGCACAGGCAGATTCCAGTATGGTAGTGAGATTGAGGTGGCTATTGGTAGGCAGTCTATAAAGGAGGCAAATTTCTAGGTTTTTATTTTCAATTTTTATCAGGTCTATGCCATCGCAGTTTGTACAAAGTGAAGTTTGTAAACTTATGAGCGAAGGGGGGAAAGAATATGTAGAAGTGGATGAAGATAAAGTGGAACTGCATTGGAAATATTTCTGTTCTCTATTCATAGATGAAGGGTCATGAGTAGGACCACAGAAAACAACCCCCTCCCTCAGGGTGATTGTATCTGATGATCTTAAGGTGTCGAACAAATAGAAAAGGCGATGACAAAAGCCTGAAGAATGCTTGGTGCATAGGGAGAGGAATGGCCCAGCAAGAAAAAGGAGGTGATTGTGTTTCTGTATAAGTCTCTGGTGAGACTAAATTTGAAATACTATGTACAATTTTGGAGACCACACCTTCAAAAAGATATAAACAGTATGGTGTTTGACCAGAAGGCAGCTACTAAAATGGTCAGTGGCCTTTGTCCTAAAGCATATGGGGAAAGACTGCAAGATCTGAATATGTATACTTTAAAAGAAAGAAGGGAGAGGGGAGGAATGGTAGAGATGTCTAAATACCACTGTGGCATAAATGCACAGGAGGCAGGCCTCTTTCAATTGAAAGGAAGCTTACGAACAAGAGGGCATAGGATGACGATGAGAGGGGTGACAGGTGCGTAAAGCAGCCTCCCAGTGGAAGTGGTAAGTATAAGAACTGTATCTGAATTCAAGAAAGCATGGGACAAGCACAGAGGGTCTCTAAGGGAAAGGAAAGGATTGTAGAGCTTAGCAGTTGGTGTGTATGAACGAGTAGACTAGACAGGCTGTATCATTTTCTCTGTTTCTTTGTTTCAATTTTGTAAAACATGCTTTACACAGGAAAAATGTTTATAAAATCATCCTCAAATGATTTGCAAAAGATAGGAATATCATCAACATGCCAACACTCCACTCATATGAACTTTCTAAAGAGTAAAATAAGTCCAAAGTGTGGCCTTCCTTATATGGGGCCTCCCCACTATTTCAAAAAATCCTAACATTGCTGAATTCTTGATAAATAGATGGACTTTCTTTTGCAAATTGAAATCATCTAAAATAACTAAAGGAGTCACTTTTCATTACTACAGCAGATACAACTTCCAATAAGAACACCAATGAGTTTATTTGCTGAGCTGGCATCTAGTAAAGCAAATATGTGATTCTTGCAGACCTTTCATTAACAAATCACAGATATTTTCTGTATTTCTCAATCTTTTTTGGCTGTGTATGGACTGTTTGTGCCAGTAAACTTAGGTGATGTTTACTAAAGTATAGCAGAGTTTTGCAGGTAACGCCAGGCTTTAGTTACAAAAGCACCACGGTAAATGCATAAGTTCCGTGGTATCTGCAGTGGGCATTCCCAGCATTTCCCATGCAGATATTACAGAGAAAATGTAGGGATTGTGGGGCAGCAGCTTCATAAATGCTGCTAATGCAACCTACTGAAGTAATGATAACTGAATCTGCAATGTCTGCAAAACGTGCAGCTACTGCGTGCTGTCAACTCCTGTGGTAACCTCATGGTACAGGCACACCCACACTCTGCCCACATTCCGCCCACTTGCACTAATGCACAAAATGCAGCTACCATGGACAGTCCCACTTTAGCACCGTGAAGACAGCTAAGGAGTAATTAGACCTTACCTGCTAATTAGCGTTCCTGAAGGAACTCCAGTCCAGTCCTTTTCCCCTTTCCTCTGGGTGGTGCTCCCTTTCCAGAAGCTTGGAGACTGAGCATGTCATCTACTTGATGACTCTGGAGTATAAATACCACTGGCACCTCCCACCAGCTCCAGTATTCTATTGACAAAGCAGACTTAACGGAGAGACAATTAAGTAGACTAACAAACCAACTATAACTGTTGTTAACCGAAAACCAAATTATCAACCCCCCCCCGTCCCCGGATGGGATTCCCCACCCCCCTGAAGAGGAGGAGGCTTACCTGATAAGCGACTCAGCCTGGAATTCCCAGATCCAAGGGCACCCAGCTTGTCCATTCCGCTGTGCCCCCTCAACTCCCTTGGCGCAGAACCTACTTATACTGAACTTCGCACCCGCCTAATAAACCTTCGGGTCAGCGGAGCCTCAGCCACATCTAAACAGAATTTTATGGGCGGGATCAGGGACTGGACTGGAGTTCCTTCAGGAACGCTAATTAGCAGGTAAGGTCCAATTACTCCTTCCTAAGCGTCCCTCCAGTACAGTCCCTTTCCTCTAGGATGTAACAGAGCAGTTCAAGCATGGGAGAGGCCTGCGAGACCATCCCAAAGAACCGCTCCCCCAAACCCGGCATCTCCCACTACCTGAACATCCAAACGATAGTGTTTGGTGAAAGTATGCAGAGAGGTCCACGTAGCCACTCTACAGATGTCTAGCGGTGGTACCAAACTGAACTCTGCTTGCGTAGAGTGCGCTTGGAAAACCGCTGGAATGGATCTACCTTTCAGGATGTACGCCGAAGCAATGGTCTCCCTGATCCACCTGGAAATGGAAGCCTTGGCCATTGCCTCACCTTTACGTGGTCCTCCAAACAAGACAAACAACCGGTCTGATCTGCGGAACGCCTCTGTTCACTCAAGATAGCGCTTCAGCGCCCTGCAAACATCAGGCCGGTGCAGCCGAGCATCCACGGACCCCTCCCCCACCTCCAAGAAGGATGGGAGAGACACTGGCTGATTCACATGAAAGGACGAGACCACTTTGGGCAAAAAGGAAGGCACCGTCCGCAGGACCACCTTCTCCTTGAAGAAGGTCAGAAATGGGGGCCGACACGAAAGAGCCTGAAGCTCCGAAATACTCTAGCTGAACAGATAGCCACCAGAAATAGTTTTGAGGGTCCAGTCCTTCAGAGAGGACCGCCCTACCGGCTCATAGGGCTCTCCAGCGAGAACGTCCAGCACGAGACTGAGATCCCAAGGAGGGACCGACGCCCTCTGCTGCGGCCGTAGGCGCCTCACTGCTCTCAGGAACCACCCTACATCAGGATGCTGACCTAACGACATGCCTTAGATCTTGCCCCAGTAAAAGGAAATCACTGCCAGTTGTATTTGCAAAGAGCTGGCAGCCAGGCCTTTCTCAAAACCTGCCTGTAAAAGGTCTAGGACCTCTAGAACCGACACAGCCAGAGACTTTTTTTCCCGCTCTGCACACCAGCCTTCAAAGATGTGCCAGACCCTCACATAGGAGAGGCAGGTCGAACGCTTTTGAGCCATCAGTAAGGTCGCTATCACCACCCCGGAATACCCTCGCTTTCACAGTTTTGCCCTTTCAAGAGCCATGCCATAAGCGCGAATTGATCCACCTGCAGCATCTGAACTGGGCCTTGAGTTAGGAGATCCTCCCTCACCGGAAGCCTCCAGGGTCGATCGGCCAGACGCTGTATGAGGTAGGCATACCACGGCCACCTTGGCCAATCTGGGGCTATCAGGACGACCCACATTCGGTGAGCCTCTATGCACTGGAGGGCCCTGCCTATGAGTGCCCACGGAGGGAAGACAAACAGCAGCCCCTCCATGGGCCACCTCTGCACCACAGCATCCAAACCCTCCGACATCCTTTCCCTTCTCCTGCTGAAGAAGCGGCTTGCTTTGGCCGACCCCCATCTTGCCATGAGGTCCATGATGGGAGAACATAAGAACATAAGATCTGCCATACTGGGTCAGACCAAGGTCCATCAAGCATAGTATCCTGTCTCCAACAGAGGCCAATCTAGGTCATATGTACCTAGCAGTTTCCCCAAAAGACACAGGTTCCACAATGCTTGTATTGGGTCAAGCATTGATATCCTGGGTCCCTTCTTAATAATGGTTTATGGACCTTTCCTCCAAGAACTTGTCCAAACCTTTTTTAAACCCAGCTATACTAACAGCCTTTACTACATCCTCCGGTAACAAATTCCAGAGTTTGATTACTGTGGCACTGCAGACCAGCTGCAGGCAGAAAGAAAGGTTTTAAACACAGAAAAAACAGGTAAAGACGAGCTGCAGCATCATGAGGAGCCACATAGAGGGAGCCAGAGAGACCTCTGGAGGTCTGAAGAACCATGCCTTAGAGCCAATGATGTAATTCCAGCCAACACCCAATGCAAAAAGGGAAGAACTCCTCTTAAATGCTCAGATGACTGGAGGAAGTCGGAGAGGCAAGGAGAGTGGCAAAAAGACTCGGATTCAGACTCCGGTTGGAGAGAAAGAGAGAGACAAGGAGATTGGCAGACAGCTCCAGATGGGCAAGGAGACTGTCAAGGAGTCTTGCAGGAAGTTCCAGTTCCAGATTTTTACAGATATTTGGAGGATCCAGGGAGAGGAGTCCTGATCAAGGGATCCGGCCTAGCAGACCCAGCCAAGCCAGGTACAGAAACCTACTTTAAACATTGCAAAAGAGGAAAAGATATACTTTCCAGGAGGGAAAGGTTTTATAAAGAAGCTAACCCTGAAAGAAGGTGGACTATAACAGAGAGTCCCAGGCCTAACTTTAATAGGAGCCAGCAACTGTTAGAAGGAGCAACAGTGAACGGCAGTGAAAGGGGTGAAAGAGGAATTGAGAAGGGTCACTTCCAAAGCCGTGGGAGAAAGGAACCATGGCACCAGTATGCCCTGACTCCAGCAGAAGGCAGAACTAGGAACCAGAGGCCTACCTGGGCACCTGAGAATCCAAGACCCAGCAGGCCCAAGCCTCAGCCTTCACCTCCCGGAGACCGCCTTAGAAGAAAAGGTAAATGCCAATTTTATAATGATGATTTTATGAATGCTGTGACCCAGAAGGAGTCAGGCACTAGAGCATACTATCCTTCCAGAGGCCTTCATGAAACAAAGTACAGGCCTGCAGTTAACAGGAAGCCTACTAGAGACGGAACTGTATGCAGGAGAGACTGTCCTCAGTATAAAAATATACAAAGCCAGGACTTACCTTATAACGCTGACTATTGGCGCATCATCCAAGCGCTAGGCAGAAAGCCTGAAGGAGAGCCTCCAAACATTCTGGACTGTGAGCCCATGCAGGTAGAATACCAGGAGGACCCCTTGGACATTCCCATGGACGTTAACTATTGCCTATCAGAAAGGATTGAGCCCTAGCAGAGGCATAGCTGTGGTTTGGGGATAAAAGTGGATGCTGTATTTCATTTACTTGTGCTGTGAAGTTAACAGTGTTTTCAGTACGTGTTTTCCTTTAACCTGAAGCAAGGATATTTCTTTTCATGTGTTGTTGTATTCTGGGCTAAAGAACCTGTTTGCAAAGAGGGAAATAAAAGCCTTACAATTTCCCTATACTCGGACTGTAAATTCTTGGGAGTGTTAGTTATACAGAAGGCTACCAGGCCTGTAGAAGCCTGGGCCCTGCAAGAGAACCAACCTCCTCCACAAACAAACTTTTCTCCTCCCTGTCCACGCCCTTCTGTCGTGCCACGCCATCACCACTAGGGGGGCAGTGTGACATTACACATTGAATGAAAAAATATTTTCTTTTATTAGTCTTAAATAGTTTACCCTGTAGCTTTATTGCATGTCCCCTAGTCTTTCTATATTCTGATAAAGTAAACAATTGATCTACGTTTACCTGTTCCACTCCGTTTATTAATTTATAGACTTCTATCATATCTCCCCTCAGCCGTCTCTTTTCCAGGTTAAAGAGCCCTAACCTTTTTAGCCTTTCTTCATAGGAGTATCCTTCCATCCCCTTTACCATTTTCGTGGCTCTTCTATGAAGCTTTTCTAATAACGCTACATCCTTTTTAAGATACGGTGACCAAAATTTCACACAATATTCATGGTACGGTCTCACCATGGAACGATATAGAGGCATTATAATAACCTTTGTTTTATTTTCCATTCCTTTCCTTAGGATACCTAGCATTCTATTTGCTCTCTTGGCCGCCGCTGCACACTGGGCCGAGGGTTTTAACATGTTATTCACAATGACACCTAAATCTTTTTCCTGGGTGGTGGTTCCTAATGTGCAACCTTGCATTGTGTAACCATAGTTATTCCCTTTTCCAGGTCATTTATGAATATGTCAAAAAGCAGCGGACCCAGCACAGATCCCTGGGGTACACCACTATTCAGCTTTCTCCATTGGGAAAATTGGCCATTTAGCCCTACCCTCTGCTTTCTATCTTTTAACCAGTTCCTGATCCACAATAGTACACTGCCTCCTATCCAATGACTCTTTAGTTTTGACAAAAGTCTCTGATGAGGAACCTTGTCAAAGGCTTTCTGAAAGTCCAAATACACTATATCAACCGACTCACCTTTGTCTACCTGTTTATTCACACCTTCAAAAAAACATAACAGATTAGTAAGACAAGATCTTCCTTGTCTAAAGCCATGTTGGCTGTCTCCCATTAAGCCATGACTATCTACATGTTCAACAATTTTGTTCTTTATGATGGTTTCTACCATTTTTCCCGGTACTAATGTCAGGCTCACCAGTCTGTAGTTTCCCGGATCACCCCTGGAACACTTTTTAAAAATTGGTGTTACGTTCGCCATCTTCCAATCTTCAGGTATTACAGATGATTTTAATGATAGTTCACAGATTACTAATAGCAGGTCTGCAATCTCACATTTCACTTCTTTCAACACCCTTGGATGTATATCATCCAGGCCAGGTGATTTGCTACTCTTCAGTTTATCTAATAGTTGTAACACGTCTTCCCAATGTATCGATATTTCCTTCAATTCTTCCACACCTTTAAATACCACTTCAGTCATGGGTAACATCCCTATATGTTCCTCAGTAAAGACCGAAGCAAAGAATTCATTCAGTCTCTCTGCTATCGCCTTGTTGCCTCTTAGTGCCCCTTTAACCCACCTGCTCACCACCTGCTCAAAGACCTCCTGACAGAGCTCCCATTCACTGTAGTCCACCTTCAACTGGCTTAGGAAGTCCGCAGTGACTTTTTGACCCCGGCCACATGTACTGCTGACAAGGCTTGCAGATGGGCTTCGGCCCACTCTATCAGCCTTTCTGCCTCTTCCTCCAAAGGAGGACTGCCTGAGCCGCCCTGACGATTGAAATAGGCCACCATGGTTACGTTGTCAGAGAACACCCTGACTGCCTTTCCGCAGATCCAGCGCTCAAACGCTGTGAGTGCCAGCACCACTGCTCGCATCTCCACCTATTTATGGACCACTTGGCTTCCAGTGCACTCCAGCATCCCTGGGCAAAGCGCCCCTCGCAGTGCCCCCCCCCCCAACCGGCCAAGCCGGCATTCGTCGTCACCAGAATCTACTGAGGGGACTCAAGGGGCATGCCCTGTTCCAGCTTCCCTGGCCAGAGCCATCACTTGAGGGCTCTTCTGGTCACTGGGGAAAAGGAGAGCGTACTGGACAAAGGCTGATGCTGATAAGACCAGCGCGGAGAAGGGATCGCTGCAAAGGCCTCATGTGGGCCCTCGCCTATGGCACAAGCTCAATTGTAGCCGCCATGGTCTCCAGTACTTGTAGATAATGCCAAGCGGAGGGCTCCCTCATAGCTAGGAATTGACACACCAGATGCCGAAGCTCCCTCGCCCTCCGAACCGGCAAGAGCACCTTGTCCCTGTGGGTGTCGAACCCTGCCCCGAGATACTCGATCTTCTGAGAGGGAACTAGCCTGCTCTTGGCCAGATTGATCAACTACCCTAGAGTCCTCAGGAGACTGACCACTCTGGCCATTGTCTTGACACTCTCCTCTTTGGACTTGGCCTGGATCAACCAGTCATAGAGGTACGGCTGGACAAGGATACCTTCCTTTCCGAGAGCCGCAGCCGCCACCACCACCATGACTTTGGTAAATGTACGCGGAGCTGTCGCCAGTCTGAACAGCAATCCTTGAAACTGGAAATGTCCCATTGGTACCACAAAATGCAGAAACTGCTGATGCGACCCACAGATGGGTATATGGAGATACGCCTCAGTGAGGTCAAGAGATGTCAAAAACCTTCCCTGATGTACCGCCACTATCACCGACCTCAGAGTTTCCATGTGAAAATAAGGTACCTGGAGGCAATGATTGATTCACTTGAGGTCGAGGATCGGGCAAAAGGAACCCACCTTTTTGGGCACCACAAAATAGATGGAGTACCGACCGCAGCCATACTGGTCTTCAGGGACCAGCACTACCACTCCCAGAGTCAGAAGCCGCGACAATGTTTCCCTCACTGCTGCAGCCTTGGCCAGAGTCTTGCAGGGAGACTGAACAAAACGATGAGGGAATAGGTCTTGCAAGCTTGAGGATGTAGCCTTCTCGAACCACCTTCAGAACCCATTGATCGGAAGTGACCCGGGTTCAGGTGGAGAAGAACTGCCGCAGACGTCCCCCTACTGGCAGAACCCCCGCCTGGGCTCTCCTCGCTTCATTGTTGCTTCCTAGGGCCTGCGGAGGAGGAAGAGGCACCAAAACCCCTACCTGCCCATCGGAACCCCCGGAAACCTTGACCCCTCGAGGGGAAGCGCCCCCTCTGAAAGGGCATCGAACAAGCAGACCGAAACCTACGGACCTCTCGTGGCTAGGCCCGCACCGGTGGGGTGTTGCGACTCTGTTTCGATTTATCCTCAGGGAGTCTGCCTCCCTTGGATTCACCCAGCTCCTTCACCATTTTGTCCGGGTCTTCCCCAAAAACAGCTTTCCTAAAAAGGGAAGTCTGCTAAGCCAGGCCTTAGAGGAACCGTCTGCCGCCCAGATGTGTAGCCAAAGGTAATGACGGGCCGCCACCACAGAAGCCATACTTTTTGCCAGACTCCTGATGAGATCATAGTGGCTATCCGCAAGGTAGGGTGCTCCTGACTCAATCCTTGCCTTCCCCTGCTAAACCTCTTAAGAGGTTGCCTGGCAATTGAAGCTGTTGAGACCATCGCAGGCAAGCCCTGGCCACCCAAGCCCCACACATGGACGCCTGGAGATCCAGGGCACTGATATCAAAGGCCTGTTTTAATAATGTATCCAGCTGCCTGTCCTGAGCGTCCTTGAGAGCCATACCGCCTTCCACCAGAATTGTTGTCTTTTTAGTTACTGCCGACACTGCTGCGTCTACCCTAGGGGACCAAAGTAGAACTCTCTCCTGCTCTGACAAGGGGTACAACCGTGACATGGACTGCACTCCCTTTAAGCTGGGCTCCTGCTGGTCCAACTCCTCTTTAATTTAATTAATTAACAGATTATTTATATACCGCTCCTTCCATTGATCAGGTGCGGTTTCCATATAACAACAATAAACAGTGTGGTCTGTTTTTACATATAACATTTGTAGCTAGGTAAATACAGTTAACAATTAATAATTAACAATTAACAATTAGTAAACTATGTACAGTTGAACATAATTAAACTATATACATTGTTTTGTTTTTCATTTACTTATTCGCTTTGTTTTAGGGTGTATCACTTCATTCTTTTGATGAGTTGTGTATTACTCGGGGTGGGATTATCCTTTATCCATTTGGGGGTGGTGTGGTGTGCTGGTCAGAGATCCATAATGCTTTGTGAATAAGTGTGTTTTGAGTTTTTTTCTGAACTCCATTATGTCGGGTAATTGTCTTAGTTCTATTGGGATTGTGTTCCACAAGATAGGTGCTGCATGGGAGAAGGCTTTTTTGTTAGTGGATTTATTGGCCCTAATGAATTCTTTTGGAGTGGTTAGTTTATTAAGCTGGTCTCTCCTTTGTAGATTGTGTGTAGGTTCTATTTTGATAAGGTTATTTATGGGCAGGGGTGCTGTTTTTGTTATGGCTTTGTAGGTGGTTAATATAGTTTTATATTCTATGCGGCTTTGAATCGGGAGCCAGTGTAGATATTCTAAGATTGGGGTTATATGTTGGAAAGGTGGGGCTTTCGTTATGGTCCTTGCTGCTGCGTTTTGTGCTAATTGAAGTTTTTTTATGGCTTCCTTGCTTACGCCAAGTAAGGTTAGGTTTGCGAAGTCGAAATGTGGGGTTATGATTGCTTGTATGACGCGTTGGAAGTCCTGTAAGTGCATTAGTGGGCGGAGTTGCTTTAATATTTTTAGTTTAAAGTAAACTTTTTTTGCTATGTTTCTTACATGTGTGTCCATGCTGAGATGTTTATCCAGTATCACACCTAAGTAGCGTATTTCAGTTTTCAGTATGATATTATTATTTTGCAATGTTATATGCGAGGGGGGAATAAATGTTGTGCATTTAGTTACTATTAGGGCTTCTGTTTTTGAGTGATTGATGTGCAGATTGTTTTCATTTAGCCAGGTGTTGATTTCAGTGAGGCAGTCGTTAATGAGTTGTGTAGGGATATTTGGGATTTTGAATGGGACATACATCATTATGTCGTCCGCATATAGGTGATAGAGGACATTGAATTTTTTAAATATTGTACAGATGTGTTTTAGGTATATGTTAAAAAGCAACGCTGATAGAGCTGAGCCTTGTGGGAGGCCTAGTTCTTGTTTGTATGTTTTTGATGAGAGATTACCGATTTGTACCGTTTGTGATCGTTCTGTTAGATAAGAAGTAAACCACTTTAGGACAGTGGATTTAATACCTATTTGTTTAAGTTTATTGATCATTATTGAGTGGTGAACACTGTCGAAGGCTGCAGACACGTCTATGAATATGAGTAAGAATGCTTGTTTAGGTTTGTCTATTCCTCTCACAAGTGTATTGATTAGCACTGTTAGTAGTGATTCTACTCCGTGTCTGGGGCGAAACCCATATTGCTGGTCGTCAAGTGGGGCTGAGCTATCAATGAATTCTTGTGTTTGAATTTGTACAGTTTTTTCGATTAATTTGGCCATGAATGGAATACTCGATATGGGTCTGTAAGAATTAGGTGATGATTTGTCAAGGGTAGTATTTTTTAGAATTGGGCGGATCTGTGCGTGTTTTAGAGTAGCGGGTAGGTATCCACTTTTTAGGGAGAGGTTTATTATTGGGAGGATGAACTGAGAGAGTACAGGTAGGGAGTTCTTTATCCAGGTTACTGGACAGGGGTCAAGTAGAGATGTAGTAGTATTAATGTTTGTGATGATGGATTTGAGTTCAACTTTGGTTAAGGGTTGAAATACAGACCATTCATCTGTGTTAAGTATTTGTGAAGTGTCTACTGGCTTAGGTGGTATGGGATGGTACTTTGTCTTGTTCATGTAGTAATTTGCCAGTGTTTGTGGGGTAATGTCTGTGATTTCATTACTGGAGTTGTGATTATTATTAGTCAGCTTTTGGACAATTGAGAAAAGTTCTCTAGGTCTATTTATTGCGTTGTTTAAGATAGAGGCGTGGTAGTTTTTCTTGGCATTGTTTATTGCGTCTTTATATTTGTTGAGTTGCTTGAGGTATGAGTCTTTTGTAATTGTGTTTTTATTTTTCCGCCATTTATATTCGGCTTTTCTTAAGTTCTTTTTCATTAGCTTTAAATCTTTATTGTACCAGGGGGTTTGATCTTTTTTAGGGTGTGTGTTTTTCTTAGTTATTTGTTTATTAGCTGCAGCATTTTTGATGGTTTTGTGCCAGTTCGTTACTGCTGCATCTAGGTTTATTGGTGATGTAGATAAATTAGGGATTATTATGTCGAGGAATTCTTCTTCATTGTATTTTTTAAATCTTGATGTATGTGCATTAGTTGTTGTTCGTTTAACTGATGTGTTTATTGTGATCTTAAAGTTGATAAGGTAGTGATCTGACCATGGGGTCCGTGTGCAATTGAGGGATGTTGGGTTATAGAGTTGGTAGAGTTCGTTTGGTAGGAATACCATGTCAAGGATACCACCTTTTTCATGTGTGCTAGTGTTATTTATTTGGTGAAAATCCATGTCTATTGTTGATTCCATAAAGAGGGAGGCATATGATGCTGGTAGTGATGGGGTGTTGAAGTCTCCAAGCATAATAATTGGATTTTGTTCAGTGGAGGAACTTAAAAAGTCAATTAGTGGGTCTAGTTTTTCTGATTGTTTGTCTGGTGGCCTGTAAATTAGGCAGATTGTTATGTTGCCAATTTTCACAATAAGGGTATCTATGTTGGTGTGTAGGTTCGATGTTAGTTTTTTGGCTTTTAGTTCTTTTTTTGACATTATTAGTACTCCACCACCTTTTTTGTGAGTTCTATGTGTGTAGAATGTGTCGTAGTTATTGTTGCTTAGTTGATTTAGGTAAACGTTGTCTGTGTCTGATAGCCATGTCTCGGTTATACATAGTATATCTGGTTTTTGGTTGTCTAGAATGTCTGTGAATATAGGTAGCTTATTTTTCATTGACCTGGCATTGATTAATATTGTTGATAATGATTCTAAGTTTTTACATATCATAGTGTTTGTTGACTGAGGGGATGAGGAGTATTTTATGTGTATTAATCTATGGTTTTTTGTTTTGGGATGATGTTCTATGTGTGGGTGCCATGATTGGGGGTTGTTTTGTGCAAAACTGTTTATGATAGGGATATTTTTCACATTATTGTTGTGTAGGCTCTGAGCAATAGTTATTAGTATCGCTAGTGTGATACTAATTAGTATTATTTTACATTTGTCAGAGTTGATTAGTTGCATTTTGGGTGATATGTTATACCGGTGCTAGTTAAAATTAATATTAATGTGGGTGCAATTGCTGTTATAGGTACTGGTAACAGTAAGAGGTTGCTATCAATGTGAATGTATATACAGTTTTGGATTACTGACAACAGTACTATATTACTAGCAATGTTATATGCAGATTTCGTTGAAAATACTGACAACAGTACTATATTACTAGCAATGTTATATGCAGATATCGTTGAAAATACTGACAACAGTACTATATTACTAGCAATGTTATATGCAGGTATCGTTGAAAATACTGACAACAGTACTATATTACTAGCAATGTTATATGCAGGTACAGTTTTAAAATATTAACATTATAGGTTACGTTTTTAATTTCAATGCAGGTACTGATGAGATAGTGCACACAGTGATAGGAGATTTTGTTATGACCCCTCAAAGTTAATTTGCAATTTTAAACCAGTGGTGTAAAAGTTTTTGTTTGTATTTGTTTATACTTGCTGCGATTTGAAGGTCTGCTGTATAGGAGATGTATGCAAACTCAACCCTGGGGGAGCTCTGCTGTGCTTTGTTGCTGGTCTCGGTGTGTTTTTCAGTTTGGTTTCCGTGTCCGTTTCGTGCTCCTTACGGGCCTTTTCCTAAGGGCCGTGCCAAAGGGCCCTCTTGCGCGGCCCTCCGGCGCGGGCCCGCAAGGCGCGGGTGCGCCTGATCGCGTCCCCTTTTAAAGTGGATTTCTGTGCCCCGATTGGGTGAGGGTGAGCAATGATGCGCTGTAAACGTGGTTGCACAAATGCTCCTTTCCTGAAAGCACGTGTGCTGAGAAGTCTGCTCCTTCAGCTGCTGATCTCCGTGCAGGGAGAGGGCTCTTGTTCGCTGAGCTCTTTTGTGATGGAGCAAGATCCGGTCTGTCTGCTGCTTCGGCGGCTGGTCTCCGGGCAGGGAGAGGGCTCTCTACCGATGAGGGTTGCAGCGGTTGGTGTTCCAGCTCCTCCGGGAGCACTGGAGAGAAGGGCCTTGTGCCTGATCGCGTCCCCTTTTAAAGTGGATTGGTCCAACAAATGATCCTCTTGGATCATTTGTTGGACCACCCAGTGAACCGGGAAGACTTTTTGTGACTTCCGAACTGCCTGAATCAAAAGGTCCTCCAAGGCCTCCTCCTCCGATGGGACACCTGTGGAGATATTAAGGGTCTTCAAGGACTCGCCAATCAAGGCCGGCAACTCTTCTCTGCGGAAAGCCCGAACGACCCTGGCCTGTTCCTCCTCTGGAATCTCATCCTCCACGAGCTCCTCCTCATCCTCCCCCATCTCCCAGTCTGAGGACTCCCCTTCCAGACCTCCAACAGGAGGGAGTGCAGAGCTCCATCATTCGTAATCCTGGTCCGCTTCACCAGCACCTCTGCATCCCCCAGCTCCTTGGGATCCGCCGTTCACTTCACCACGTGCTCCTGCGTTGGCCCCTGACCCTGCGTGCCCTGCTGGCATAGACAGAACGCTTTGTGCAGCAACAAGACAAACTCCGGGGAGAAACCTCCCCAGCCCCCCCCCTCCTCCAGGAGGGACTGGGTTGGGACTGGGGGCAAGGAGGTTGACCTGACCCTGAAGGCGGAGGAGCCCCAGCCCCAACCACTGCCTCTATGGGATTCTCTGACACCTGAGAGAGGGACATTAGAGGTTCCTGGTCTATACTTGTCTGGATTCCCTGCTCCAAGGAGGTGACCTCCATCGCGTAGCCTCTGCACATGCCTGCCTCCGATACTGCCCCTCATCAGGTCCTGCATACCAAACACTGAGGTCTCCCCGGCATGGCATCAGGAAGGCTCTGCCTTTGACCTAAAAAATTGACAGGCTGAAGCCACCCCCCCCCCCCCCAAATAATCTTTTGACCTCTCTTATCTCTCTTAGCTTTTGCTTTCTTTTTTTTAAAGAACAAAATGAATAAAGTAAATAAAGTCAACCAAAATAACCTAATTAAAACTAGATACCAACAGCACGCCGGGCTCTGAAGCCGAAGCGCCAAGCTCAAAGGAAAAAAAATCGCAGGAAAAAAACGCACAAAGATTAAAGCCTGCCTCCTCCAATGCACAGTAACAGTAGGCCTTTCAATGGCTGACTCACCTCACCACGCAGCCCGCTACCGCGTGCTCCACTGTCTGGCGCTCTGAGCTAGGAACGTCCCCTCTGTCACAATGCCGGGCCGACACTCCGGCGATGCTGTCCTGCCCTCGTGCTCAGCCGGCCAAGGGGCTTCGGCAGCGAGGTGGAATGGACAATGATGGACAGCCTGAGAAGCAGGGAACTAACAGCGGCTCCTCACCCTTTCCGGGATCGGGAGCCGCTCCGGAGCTTTCTTCTTTCAAGCCTTTCTTTCCCCTGGAGCCTCCTCCTGTTCCGACTGGCGGGCTAGACGGGCAGGAGTGGATCTTTCTCCTGCCCCACTCAACTGTCCCACTGAAGAAAATGGGGAATCACAAAAAAATAGGGCAGGAAAAAACTAAGAATAAAAACAAAATTCCTACCGACTCCTTAAGTGCCTCTCCAGTAAGCCTAGTCCTCTGGCTTACTGACTTCCTCCAGCTGCTTGGAGACTGAGCATACTAGTGGGAGATGCCAGTGGTATTTAAACTCCAGAGTCATAAAGAAAATGACGTGCTCAGTCTCCAAGCTGCTGGAAGGGGAGCACAACCCAGAGGAAAGGGGAAAGGGACTGGACTGGAGTGACAGGAATGCTCTTTAATAAACATCCCCCTTAGTTTTGATTTGGAATAAATTCTTGGAGTGCAAAGGAGTATTACCCCAGGCCTCCACCTTGCAAGCTATTGTTGATCATATCCCAGATCAGCAACCTGCATACTGCAACCTCTGAAGGTGGATCTCTTAGCTCTACAGGAAATAATCCCTCCAAAAAAGGAATTACATTATTATTAACAGATGTTGCATTTACAAGTATAATCTGTAGTGTTGCATGGGGAATGTTAACTGGAGCTCTCTTATGTTGTACACCCATACTCCAATTCAATTCCTTGACACCATACCTCCTAAGCATCATCACTTGTATGTTTTTATTGAGATCATGAGATGCACGCATAAATGGATACATTGTTAAACCACAAGAATAGGAGATGATGCCTTCCACCTGGACTGCCTCACAGGGCATAATTTCCATGGCTGACAGCCATGTGGATAGACCCACTCGAGTATGCCAAAAAGCACACCACATGACGAACACTATGGCCCTCATTCAATGTTCCCTCTAATTTTCTGTAGGCTGTGTGCGCATAAAATATCAGCTGTGCAGCTTTTGAAGGAAGGTTAAATTTTTGTGCGCCAAATAACGACACTCGGAGTTATATACTTTAAAATCTGACTACATGTCAGAATACAGTATGTACACCACATTGATTGCACTAGAAAATATTGTAGAACTTGTGAAAACTATAAATACACAACTTTTCAATTTTAAGAATGTCTGTGGTGTTTTCTATCAGAATCAGAACCGTAATTTTTGTGCGCTCTGTTGTAAAGTATGTGCGCTCACTCAGTGAGGTGTGTGCGCGCGCACACGCGCACAGCTTAGAGGGAACAGTGCCCTCATTCTAGAATGCGGGTTGCAGGGCTGCACGTGCAGCCCCGCATTCCATCTAGACTCTGTTCCCCCACCGGCTCTCCACATACGTCCTGTGCTTCAGGACGGGAAGAGCTGGCAAGGGGCAGAGTGAGGAAGGCCGCCCGGCAGCACATACTGGGCCGATTCAGGTCATAGCCGTGTACGTGCTGCCGGGCCTGCTGGGGCATGCTGCTTATACCACCTCAGAGGTGGTATAAGCAGCACAATTTGTGGGATTGGGGCAGGTGAGCCACCTCCGGGGCCAGGGGGATCCCAGCCACCCGATGCAGGCTGTGGGAGGCCAGCCGTGGGTTGCATGGTGGGGTTTTGGGGGGCCGGAGCAGTGGATGCCAGGGGCGCCTGCGGGGAGGATGTCCCTGAGGGAAGGGGTACGCCGGGCCATCTTTGGGTCCGATTCTGGCTCCGTGGGAATGTTTTGTTCCCATGGACCAGAAGGGGATCTTAATCCCCCATCTTCAGCGGGAATGTACAGATGACCCCCTCCCGGAAAGGGGCTCTATATCTCAAGTAACTCAGTATCATTATTCTTCTCGGACAACTTAAAACTCTCCCCAAAGTGGTTAATCACGCCCTGCTTAAAATTGAATCAATATAGTCCAAGAAGTACAGTGAAGATCCATGCTGAAAGATGGGAACCAACAGTGGGAAACAAGAAATAACTCTCAGGATGCCTCCCAACTGGAAAATGTTTTCAGCAGTGACTTCTGGATCAGTTTTTAGTGTTAGTGACCTGGGACTGATGTCACAAGTGGATGGAGCTTAATGCTGCAGAAGAGTCCAAGAAAGTGTAGTTACTCACCTGTAACAGGTATTCTCCAGGGACAGCAGGAATCAGTCCTTACATATGGGTGATATCGGCACTGACGGAGCCCGCACAGAGCATTTCCCCATCTTTCAAAGAAAGCTTTTGGGAATGCCACCACGCATGAGTGGTCCCCTTCCCACCCAAGGGTGCCATCTTGATTAGTCAGATCACGTAGCTCAAGCAAAGGATAAAAAAATCCAAAAAAGAGTGGGCGACTCCTAGAGGAAGGTGGGTGGATTGTGAGACATCCAATCTCCTGATTGAGACATTGGAAATCTGAGACAATCTTCAGGAGAAACTTAAGGTGCATTCGGAGAACCACCCGGTCTCCACAGAATCTCATGTAGGGAGCATTGGCCATCAGGGCCTGAAGCTCGCTGACCCTCCGGGCTGAGGTGAGGGCTACCAGAAAAATCACCTTCTAAGAAAGGTGCTGAAGCGAGCAATGGCTCAAATGGCAGCTGGGTTAGCCACGTGAGGACAACAATGTAACCGAAGGTGGGCTGCGGCTACAGCAAGGTACTTGGTGAACACTCGCAGAGCGGACGCAAGACCGAAGGGAAGCACCCTGTATTTGGTAGTGGTTCCCTTGTACTCTGTAGCGCAAGTATTTTCTGTGTTTCGGGTGAACCAGGATGTGAGTGTACACATCCCGAAGGTCCAAGGAGCACAGCCAGTCACTCTGCCAGAGGAAGGGCAGCAAGGCGCCAAGGAAGAGTATTTTGAACCTCTCCCGCACCAGGTACTTGTTGAGATTTCTTAAATCGAGGATGGGTCGGAACCCACCCATCCGCTTTGGCATGAGGTAGTAACAGGAATAGAAACTGCGACCTCTGAGGTGCAGCAGGACCTCTTCCGTTGCTCGCTCCTCAAGGAGGTTAGCAAGCTCCTGCGCCAAGAAGACCTGGTGCATGGGGAGCCAAGTGGGCACCGCGGGGCAGAAGGGTGGAGGAAGCCGGTCCAGATGAAGGAGGTAACCCTCCCGGATGACCTGGAGAACCCAGGTGTCTGAGATGACAGACTCCGATCGGGGAACAAAGTGGACCAGGCGCCCTCCCACCGGTAGCTGTGTCGCTGGAGGGCGAGCAGCTATGCATCTGGCGTCAAAAGCCCAGGGCCAACTGGACCAGTGCCAGGGTCTGGTTTTTGGGGTCCTTTGGCTTTCGTGGACCCTGATGGCTGCTCTTGCTCTGTCCGCCTTAGGGCACAGCCAGCGCTGGAGGGTAAGGTGGGTAGCCCCCATAGGAGAGACCTTTCCTCTGAAAGAAAGGCTTTTTTCCCTGTTACTTCTTCTACGGGAGGGAAGAAGTCTTCCAGCAGAGACGGGTGTGGGTTACGTACATAAGAAGATAAAATATGCCATACTGGGTAAGACCAAGGTCCATCAAGCCCAGTATCCTGTTTCCAACAGTGGCCAATCTAGGTCATACGTATCTAGCAATTTCCCCAAAAGACACAAGTTCCACAATGCTTGTACTGGGTCAAGCATTGATATACTGGGTCCCTTCTTAATAATGGTTTATGGACCTTTCCTCCAGGAACTTGTCGAAACCTTTTTTAAACCCAGCTACACTAACAGCCTTTACTACATCCTCCGGTAACAAATTCCAGAGTTTGATTACAAGTGAAGTGAAAAAATATTTTCTTTTATTAGTCTTAAATAGTTTACCCTGCAGCTTCATTGCATGTCCCCTAGTCTTTCTATATTCTGATAACGTAAACAATCGATCTATGTTTACCCGTTCCACTACGTTCATTAATTTATAGACTTCTATCATATCTCCCCTCAGCCGTCTCTTTTCCAGGTTAAAGAGCCCTAACCTTTTTAGCCTTTCTTCATAGGAGTATCCTTCCATCCCCTTTACCATTTTGGTGTCTCTTCTCTGAACCTTTTCTAATAACGCTATATCCTTTTTAAGATACGGCGACCAGAATTGCATACAATATTCAAGGTGCGGTCTCACCATGGAACGATATAGAGGCATTATAATATCTTTTGTTTTATTTTCCATTCCTTTCCTTTTGATACCTAGCATTCTATTTGCTCTCTTGGCTGCCGCTGCACACTGGGCCGAGGGTTTTAACATGTTATCCACAATGACGCCTAAAACATTTTCCTGGGTGGTGGTTCCTAATGTGGAACCTTGCATCGTGTAACCATAGTTTGGGTGGTTCTTCCCTAGGTGCATAACTTTGAACCTGTCCACATTAACTTTCATCTGCCATTTTGATGCGCAGTCTTCCAATTTATCAAGATCCTCTTGCAATTTTCCACAATCCTCTTGGGTTTTAACAACTTTAAATAGTTTTGTGTCATCTGCAAATTTGATAACCTCACTCATTATTCCCTTTTCCAGGTCATTTATGAATATGTCAAAAAGCAGCAGACCCAGCACAGATCCCTGGGGTACACCACTATTCACCTTTCTCCATTGGGAAAATTGGCCATTTAGCCCTACCCTCTGCTTTCTATCTTTTAACCAGTTCCTGATCCACAATAGTACACTGCCTCCTATCCCATGACTCTTTAGTTTTGCCAAAAGTCTCTGATGAGGGACCTTGTCAAAGGCTTTCTGAAAGTCCAGATATACTATATCAACCGACTCACCTTTGTCTACCTGTTTATTCACGACCTTCAAAAAAAATAACAGATTAGTAAGACAAGATCTTCCTTGTCTAAAGCCATGTTGGCTGTCTCCCATTAGGCCATGACTATCATACATTCTGAGTAATTTTGTTCTTTATGATGGTTTCTACCATTTTTCCCGGTACTGACGTCAGGCTCACCAGTCTGTAGTTTCCCGGATCACCCCTGGAACCCTTTTTAAAAATTGGCGTTACATTGGCGATCCTCCAATCTTCAGGTATTACAGATGATTTTAATGAAAATTCACAGATTACTAATAGAAGGTCTGCAATCTCATATTTCAGTTCTTTCAACACCCTTGGATGTATTGTTGCGTACCTCCCCTGGTGGCCAGTGGTCATAGGGGTAGGTTGGACACAAAGATATTTTTATATGAGAGGAGGTTCCTTTAAGAGCCAGGTGCAGCCTGGTCTTAGCAGTTCAGCACCTATTAAGAAGTAAATTGTGAATGCAGAGTAGAGGGATAACATAAGCTTTTATTTCCCTTTACGCAAAAGATTCAGGTGGGTCACAACATAGAGGAAAATGTCCTTTACTTCAGGAATGAAACACACTCATGGTAAAGAAAAATTGTTATTCTTCACAGTTGCAACAAGGATTAATTAAGGCTTCCTAGAGTAACTCAACCGTTTCAATAGTCTTCTTTCTTTTAGCATACAAGTAACACTCTGGAGGCAGCATATATTATTTACAAGTCTAGCAGTGATTCTACACTGCTTGTAACGCATAGAGAACAGTCCATCTCCTCTTGAGACAAAAGACTAGGCTCCACAAATTCCACTTGCATCGGCTCTGAGTCAGAGTTATCCCTTTCTGTGTCTGGGGTTTCTCTGGCTATTGGTTCTGGCCAGTCGCTATTCTTATTCTCTGGGTGTTTGTAGAGTTCTTCTAAGGTTCGCCAGTGAGCGTGGCCTACCTTTGTGCTTTTACAATCTGGGTTATACAAGGTAGGTTTACTTTTCTTTCTTGTAAAACGAGCATTGCTTTTAAAAGGGCACTTATAAGGTGAGCTTTTTCGCATAAAAACAGAGTCAGCATACCTTGGCTTCCAACAGCATGTAGAACCGGAACTTTCTCCTTCCAGTAGTTCTCCAGGGATACAATCCTCGTGCCAGTCTTTTCCCTGAAAGCTCTTGTTACCTTTCAGTCTGGTCACTGGTTCCTCCTGTAAGCGCAGGCCTCTTTCCAAGCCTAACTTCTGGCTTCTTCCTTCAGCACTGCTCTGCTTCCCAAGGTGACTGTTCCATTGCTCAGCATTGCTTTCCCATTCACTCCTAGGGCTTAGCTCAATGCTCCTGGTGCTTCCTTCTTCTTGTCCCTTGCTCGTGGTGCATTTCTCTCGCACGGCTTTGCTCCTGGTGCTTCTCTCCAGTCCACCTCCACCTCCACACCCTTTCTAGTCTCCAGCCTCTTGCTTATAAAGCTCTCCTGTGTTTGAGCTTTCTGGGCTGCTTGTCAGGTGGTGTCGATTAGCTAGGTGTGTCCAGTCAATCTCTGTGAGTGCACGCCTGCTCCCTCTAGCTGCTCTGTGCGGGAATTGCATCCCATGCACATCTTTTATATTATGAAAAACAGCTTCTTTTCTTGCATCTTTGCTTCCATCAGCTCCTGCTGCATGACAGTATACCATCCGGCCCAGGTGATTTGCTACTCTTCAGTTTATCTAATAGTTGTAATACATCTTCCCGATGTATCAATATTTCCTTCAATTCTTCTGCACTTTTAAATACCACTTCAGTCATGGGTAACCTCCCTACATCTTCCTCAGTAAAGCACAGTTACTTACCTGTAACAGGTGATCTCTGGGAACAGCAGGAATAAGTCTTCACATATGGGTATCGTCGGTACCGACGGAGCCTGCGCAGGAACGCTCCCCAGCGTCCAAAAGGAAAGCTTTTGGGAGCATCCCACAGCGCCTGCATGCTGCCTTCCCGCCTTTCCTAACCGCCTCTCTCCAGTTTGAGTTTTAAAGCTGAGACAAAGAGAGAGTAAGGAAAGGAAAGAAAGATAGAGAGATACAACTCCTAGGGGAGGTGGGTGGGTTGTGAAGACTTATTCCTGCTGTTCCCAGAGATCACCTGTTACAGGTAAGTAACTGTGCTATCTCCAGGAGCAAGCAGGAATGAGTCTTCACATATGGGGACTCCCCAGCTAGAGATGCCTGGGAGATCACCCATGTTGTGAGTCCCTGGGAAGGGCTCTACCTCCACCCATGAATCTCAGGCATCCAGCCAGGGATGGAGGGTAGGAGTTGATTAGGTATGGAACAGATGTTTGAGAACAGCCTGACCAAACAAGGCATCCCGGCGGGAGTCCTTGTCCAAGCAGTAATGGGCTGTGAAGGTATGAACCGAGGCCCAGGTGGCCGCTCGACAGATTTGGTCGATGGACACAGAATTTAGATGAGCCATAGAGGCTGCCATGGCCCTCACATTCTGAGCTGTGACATGGCCCTCCAGAGAAAGGTTCTTACTCTGGTAGGCGAAAGAAATACACTGAGCAATCCAAATGGATAGAGTTCTCTTAGAGACTGGAAGTCCTAAATGAGAGGGATCAAAAGCAACAAAGAGTTGAGAGGACTTTCTATGTTGCTGTGTCCTTTGTAAGTAAAAAGCAAGAGCTCTTTTACAATCCAGGGTATGAAGATTCCTCTCTGCAGTTGAAGCATGAGGTCCTGAAAAAAAGACAGGTAAATAAACCTCCTGGTTCAGGTGAAAAGGTGAGACCACTTTAGGCATAAAGTGTGGATTAGTCCTGAGGACTACCTTGTCATGATGGAACCTTGTATAAGGAGGATTAGCCACCAAGGCTTGCAGCTCACTGATGCGGCGAGCTGAAGTGACTGCAATGAGAAAAATAACCTTCTAGGAAAGGAATTTCAAGGAGGTAGTGGCTAAGGGTTCAAAGGGTGGCTGCATAAGCTGGCCAAGAACCAGATTCAAGTCCCATGCCACTGGAGGTGGTCTGATGGGAGGTTTAGTCAAAAGAAGGCCTCTCATGAATCTTGCTATAAGAGGATGAGAGGAAATAGGTTGTCCATTGCAGGGGCGGCCCAAGGGGGGTGCGGGGCCATGTGCGGAGACTCGGTGCGGGGCCTCATTTGCATAAGTGGCCTTATTTGCATAAATATTTGCATAATGTTACCATACACTAACTTTTAGTAAACATGTCTCTTAATGAGTGTATGGATAAAGAAAGACTAAAAGATTTCTACATTACTATAATCCAGTGCCAACCGCCAGGCACATTAGGAACTACTACAAACGCTGCCCATTTAGAACCCATAGCAAACCCGCTGTATCCTGACAGCATTACCAGGACTCACAAAGCACCAGACCCTACCTATCAAAAGGAAACACTGCAAATATTAAACCAGTACATTTCAGAGAATACTGGGGAAAGAGAACAAGTGGCAATGTCAAATAGGAATTACATAAACAGAATACCTCAGCTCAGTTACACATGCAGAACATAGACCATCACCAAACAAGGAATCGCAATTTAGAAATAGGAAGGCAATAATTAAACTGGGAACCCCAAAAGCCAAACTTGGAATGTACAACAACACTGTAGAAATAAAACTATAAATCAATTTCCTCTTGTACCAAACAAAGCGCAGACGTTAATGATGCACATGTCCCAGAGCTTTCATATTCCAGTTAATAAATTCAAAATAAAGAGCTATCTTTCTACCTTTTGTGCATTTTTTTTCAGTTGCAATTGCTCCAGCCACTTTCTTCTGGTTTCTTCATGTTTTCTGCTAACTCTCCATCGTCTGCTGTCCATTTGTCCTTTCTTCTCTCTTCTAGTTTTCTTTCCATCCTCTCTCTACATCTGCTTTAACATACTAATCTTTCTCCTTTTGCTCTTTCGTCATTCTTATTTCATCCACACAAATTTTACCCCTCCATCCTCAATCCCCACTTACTCTCCCAATACCCGGCCAATTGTAGATTTTTCATCCCTCCCACACAAAATATTTTTCCCCTCTCCATTTTACTCTCCCAGCCCCATCCCATTCTAATCCTCCCCCAACATCAGCTCCCTTCTAGTTCCAGTCTCACCCAGCATCCATTCCCTTCTAGTCCCTGCATCAGCCCATTTCCAGTCCTAGCCCCTCATCAACCCATTTCCAGTCCTAGCTCCCCCATCCATTTTCAGTCTGAGTCCCTTCATCAGCTCATTTCCAATCCTAGCCCCCCATCAGCCCATTTCTAGTCATTTCCTAGCCCCACCATCAGCCCATGTCAAATCCTAGCTCCCCTCCACTCAGCCCAATTCCAGTCCAAGCCCCCCCATGAGCCTACTTCCAGTTCTAGCCCCTCCATGAGTCCATTTCAATTCAAGCCCCCACCACAGCCCATTTCCAAGCTTAGCTCCCCCCCAACAGCCCATTTCCAGTCCTATCCTAGCTGCTCCATCAGCCCATTTTCAGTCCTAGCTCCCTTCCCTCACAGCCCATTTCCATTCCAAGCTCCCTCCCCATCAGCTATTTGCAGTTCAAGCCTCCCCGTCCACTCAGTCCATTTCCAGTCATAGCAATCCCCCAACCCATTACCAGTCCTAGCCCCCCATCAACCCATTTTCAGTTTAAGCCCCCCCCCCTATAACCCATTACCAGTCCTAACCCCCCATCAGCCCACTTCCAGTCTTAACCCCATCAGCCCATTTCCAGTCAGCCCCCCATAGCCCATTGCCAGTCCTAACCCCCCCCATCAGCCCACAGCCCATTACCAGTCCTAACCACATCAGCCCACCTCAAGTCCTAACCCCTCCCCATCAGCCCATTTCCTGTCCTAGCGCCCCCATAGCCCATTAGCAGTCCTAACCCCCCAAAGCCCATTAGCAATCCTAACCCCCCATCACCCTATTTCCAGACAGCCCCCATCAGCCCACAGCCCATTACCAGTCTTAACCACCCCCCCCCAGCCCATTTCCAGTCCTAACCCCCCATCACCCCATTTCCAGTCAGCCTCCATCAACCCCCAGCCCATTACCAGTCTTAACCCCCCTAGCCCATTTCCAGTCCTAACCCCCCCCAGCCCATTTCCAGTCCTAACCCCCCCCACCCCATTTCCAGTCAGCCTCCATCAGCCCCAGCCCATTCGCAGTCCTAACCCCCCCTAGCCCATTTCCAATCCTAACCCCCCCCTAGCCCATTTCCAGTCCTAACCCCCCAGCACATTTCCAGTCCTAACCCCCCCCCCACCACATTTCCAGTCCTAAACCCCCCAGCACATTTCCAGTCCTTACCCCCCCCCCAGCACATTTCCAGTCCTAACCCCCATCACCCCATTTCCAGTCAGCCTCCATCAACCCCCTGCCCATTAACTGACTTAACCCCCCTCTCCAATTTCCTGTCCTACCCCCCCAGCACATTTCCAGTCCTAACCCCCCATCACCCCATTTCCAGTCAGCCTCCATCAACCCACAGCCCATTACCAGTCTTAACCCCCCTAGCCCATTTCCAGTACCAACCCCCCCCACCCCTTTTCCTGTCCTAACCCCCACAGCACATTTCCAGTCCTAACCCCCCCCCAGCACATTTCCAGTCCTAACCCCCCATCACCCCATTTCCAGACAGCCTCCATCAGCCCCCCCAGCCCATTACCAGTCTTAACCCCCCTCCCCTTCCCTTCCCTTCCGGCAAATATAAAAAAAAAAACCTGGCTCTAGCTGCTGCCGCTGCCGCTGCCGCGTCCGTCGCAGCAGCGGCAGAATGGAGGGTCCCGCGGGGCCCCCTCTCCTCGTTGAGCCCTCTGCAAGGGCTTTCAGATTCGCGAAGGGAGAGTGCTCCCTCGCGTCTCTGTAAAGCCCGCAGGGGCTAATGGGAAATTTCCCATCAGCCCCTCACGTCTAAGGGGCAGATGGGAAATTTCCCATTAGCCCCTGCGGGCTTTACAGAGACGCGAGGGAGCACTCTCCCTTCGCGAATCTGAAAGCCCTTGCAGAGGGCTCAACGAGGAGAAGGGGCCCCGCGGGACACTCCATTCTGCCGCTGCTGCGACGGACGCGGCAGCAGCCAGAGACAGGTTTTTTTTTTAATGTAATTTTTAAAAAAAAAGCAGAATGTTCTTTGCGCGGGGCCCCCTGAAACGCGGGGCCCTGTGCAAAAAACATTCTTGCTCAATGGACGGGCCGGCCCTGGTCCATTGAGAGGTTTAAGGGATGCTGCAATAGCACTCAAATGGACTCTTACTGAATTTGTTTTAAGGCTTGCATGGGATAAATGCAGCAAATACTCTAGCAAAGAATTCAGAGGTATTGCAAGAGGGTTAAGACCCTTCACTGCACACCAAATGGTAAACCTTTTCCATTTAAAAGCATAGGAAGGTCTAGTGGAGGGCTTTCTGGAAGCATGAAGGATATCCTTCACTTGCTGAGAAAGATGCAAATCTTGAAGGTCTAGGCCTTCAGCAACCAGGCTCTGAGGTGAAGAGACTGGGGATTTGGGTGCCACAACGTTCCCTCCTCCTGGGACAGGAGGTCTGGAGCAGATCCCAAGTCCAGGGAGGGAGCTTGAGAGAGATGCAGAATTAGAGGGTACCACACTTGGCGTGGCCAATGTGGTGCTATGAGGATCATAGACTCCTTGTCTCTCTGAAGTTTGAAGAGTGTCTTGGGAATTAGGGGAATGGGTGGAAAGGCATAGAGGAAGTCTTGCCCCCAATGGAGGAGGAAGGCATCCCTGGCCTGAACTCCCTGACACGGAATTCTGTAACAGAACCGGGGAAGTTTGGCATTCCACGGACTTGCAAACAAGTCTATGTCTGGGGTTCCCCAAATTCGAAAGATCCTGGCTATCTGGTCCCCATGGAGGGACCATTCGTGTGGAAGCAGAACTCGACAGAGTCTGTCTGCCCAAGAGTTTTGAACCCCTGGAAGATACAGTGCCATGAGATGAATTTGATGCTCTCTGGCGAAGGCCCACAATCTCAGAGCTTCGTTGCAAAGCGACAGAGAGCCAGCCCCGCCCTGCTTGTTCACGTAGAACATGGCTACCTGGTTGTCCGTGTGGATGAGGACTGTCTTGTAGCTGAGCAGGGTGTGGAAGACTCTGAGAGCTAGAAAAATTGCTCTGAGCTCTAAGAGGTTGATATGTAGAGATGTCTCCTGTAAAGACCAGATGCCTTGAGTGGAGAGATCTTGAAGATGAGCTCCCCAACCTCTTGGAGAGGCATCTGTTGTAAGGGTTGCTTGGGGTAACACCTGTTGAAAGGGGGACCCCAGCAACAGATTCTGAGTGGACTTCCACCACTGGAGGGACCAAAAGAGGCGACTGGAGGTTGCTATTTTGTCTGACAGGCAACCTGATGCCTGGGTCCATTGGGTGGACAGAGTCCACTGAGCTGCCCTCATGTGAAGGCGAGCGTAAGGAGCCACATGAACAGTGGATGCCATGTGGCCTAACAGTTGTAACATCTCTCGAGCAGTTAAATGGGATTTTAACTGAATTTGTGAGGCTAACTGCACCAAGCGTAGGCAACGGCCCTGGGGAAGATAGGCCTTTGCAGTTGTGGTATCCAGTAAGGCCCCTATGAACTCTAGAGACTGAGTAGGGGTGAGCTGGGATTTTGGAATGTTTATGACAAGTCCCAGATACTGAAGGATGCGCCTTGTACAGGTTAGAGAAGTCTGGGCCTCTGACTGGGATGGAGCTCGGATGAGCCAGTCGTCCAGATATGGGAATACGAATATCCCTAGAGTGCGTAGAAATGCAGCTACTACTGCCATGCATTTTGCGAACACTCTTGGTGCAGAGGCCAGACCGAAGGGAAGCACTTTGTATTGGTAGTGCTTTCCTCGGTAAAGGAACCGAAGGAACCTTCTGTGTGTTGGATGGATGAGGACATGGGTGTACGCATCCTTGAGGTCTAGAGAACAACCTTTAACCTTTAACCTTTGCAACTGCTCCTTTTAGTTTTTTCTGAACTATTTTCCTCATTTTATCATAATCTCCCTTTCGAAAGTTAAAAGGTACTACTGTGGATTTCCTTACTATCCCTCCTCCACTAATTAAATCAAACGCGATCATGCTATGATCACTATTGCCAAGTGACCCAACACCCTTATCTCTTGCACCAGATCTGGTGTTCCACTAAGGACTAGGTCTAATATGGCTTCCCCTCTGGTCGGTTCATGAACCAGCTGCTCCAAGAAGCAATCATTTATTTCAGCTAGGAACTTTATCTCCCTAGCATGTCCTGCCGTGATACTGACCCAGCCGATACCGGGGTAATTGAAATCACCCATTATTATTACTGCGCTGTAACATTTGTTAGCTTCCTTGATTTCTTTGAGCATTTCATCATCCATTTGTTCATTCTGGCCAGGCAGTTGATAGTACACCCCCACTGCCAATGTTCCCTCTAATTTTCTGTAGGCTGTGTGCGCATAAAATATCAGCTGTGCAGCTTTTGAAGGAAGGTTAAATTTTTGTGCGCCACATAACGACACTCGGAGTTATATACTTTAAAATTTGAGTACACGTCAGAATACAGTATGTACACCACATTGATTGCATTAGAAAATATTGTAGAACTTGTGAAAACCATAAATACATATCAACTTTTAAATTTTAAGACGTCTGTGTTGTTTTCTATCAGAATCAGAACCGTAATTTTTGTGCGCTCTGTTATAAAGTATGTGCGCTCGCTCAGCGAGGTGTGTGTGAGTGCGCACACGCGCACAGTTAGAGGGAACAGTGCCCACTGCCATCGCCTTCTCTTTTTTACATGGAATTTCAATCCATAAAGATTCTACAGCAAATTTTGTTTCCTGCAAAACTTTAATCCTTTCTGACTCAATGCCCTCTCTAACATAGAGCGCAACCCCTCCACCAATTTTTTCAGCTCTATCATTATGATATAGTTTGTACCCAGGTATCAAAGTGTCCCACTAGTTGTCCTCCTTCCACCATGTCTCTGATATTCCAATCATATCTAACCTCTCATTTAGTGCTACATATTCTAACTCTCCCATCTTATTTTTTAGACTTCCAGCATTTGCATAGAAGCATTTTAGAGACTGTATTTTATTCATATTAATCTGGCTATTGGTAGACATGGGTAATTTGGGATCTTTAAGTTCTGTCTGCTCCATACTCAAGGGCATTTGGGCTACTTTACTCTTTTTGGAACCTCTCTGCTTTCAGTAGTATCCTTCAAGGATACATTCTTCCGAACCATGTGCTCTTGGGAGACTGTCAGCTTTCCCCTATTATCTAGTTTAAAAGCTGCTCTATCTCCTTTTTAAAGGTTAATGCCAGCAGCCTGGTTCCATCCCAGTTAAGGTGAAGCCCATCCCTTTGGAAGAGCCCCTCCTTTCCCCAAAATGTTCCCCAGTTCCTAACAAATCCAAAACCCTCATCTCTGCACCATTGTCTCATCCTTGCATTGAGACTTTGGAGCTCTGCCTGCCTTTTGGGTCCTGGGCATGGAACAGGAAGCATTTTGGAGAACACTACCCTGGAAGTTCTGGATTCCAACTTCCTACCTAAAAGCCTAAATTTAGCCTCCAGAACCTCCCTACCATATTTTCCTATGTCATTGGTACCGACATGTACCAAGACAGCAGACTCCTGCCCAGCACTATCTAAGACTTTATCTAGGTGGCGCGTGAGGTCCGCTACCTTTGCACCAGGCAGGCATGTTACCAGGCAATCCCCACGTCCACCAGCCACCCAGCTATCTACATGCCTAATGATCGAATCACCAACTATAACGGCTGTCCTAACCCTTCCCTCATGGGCACATGGCCCTGGAGAAACTTCCTCGGTGCGAGAGGGTTTTACATCACCTGGAGGACAGGTCCTAGTTACAGGATCACTTCCTGCCACACCAGTGTGATGCTCTCCTGTCACGTGACCTCTCTCCTCCATGGCAACAGGGATGCTGCCAGACTGGAGGTGGGACTTAAGGACTATATCCCTGTAGGTCTTGTCTACGTACCTCTCTGTCTTTCTTATGTTTTCCAAGTCTGCTACTCTAGCCTCTAGAGAACAGACTCATTCCCTGAGAGCAAAGAGCTCCTTGCACCTAGTGTACACGTAAGACCTCTCACCAACTGGGAGAAAATCATACATGTGACACTCAATGCAAAAGACTGGAAAGCCCCCATCTCGCTGCTTGGCTGCTATCTGCATCTTAGTTTTAAGCTTGTGTTTAGATCTTTAAGTTCTTTACTTACTAAGGATTGCTATGGATATTTATACTAATAAAACTGTACCTAATACGTTTAATATATCTTGTTCACCTGAAGCACTTATTAAAAGAGGGCTGCTACACAGTACCCTGTCCTATGCTTCTGAGGTAAGCTGTGACCAACTTCCTGGGTGATTAACCGTCCTTGCTTGGATAGAAGGAGTCTTTCAAAATGGCCTTTTGACCTGCCACCTGGTGTTAACACTTATTGAAAAGGTTTCACAGGTCTCTTGCCCCCTAGGTAGAAGGCCTCTTTGTAAAGGTCCCTAGAAGACTTTATTTGTTGCTCAAAGAGTACTGACCCTGTTTTGCCTTTTATGCTAAGTTAGATTATGATTTGATTTAAATTACAGCTCTTTGCTGCTGCTAGGCTCTGACTTATTATGAAATTTAAACTACAAGCTCTCTGCTGGGTTCCAAATGTAACCAGAAAGCTCTCTTCTGTGTTTTAAATTTAAACTAAAAGTACTTTGCTGATACTAGGCCCTGAGTGACTATTAAATTTAAACTACAAGCTCTCTGCTGGGTATGAAATGTAACCAGAAAGTTCTCTTGTATGTTTTAAATTTAAACTGCTGCTACTAGGCCCTGACTGATTTAACAAAAAACACTGGGTTCACAGAATAATTAGCTTTAATACAAAGAAGTCCTTTCAGAAAATTCCCAGAAGTATATACTCACAATTGCAGATCTCTCTCCAGAAGTAGCAGTCCCTTTTTCTAGTCCTTCAAGACTAGTACTCCATCTCAATCTTCGCTGCTTTGTCCTCCATCGGTTTGCCGAACAGTTACTCATTCAGGCACGGTACATCGAGCAGCTTTTCCTGGACCCACTGTTCAAAGTCTGAGGACCGGCTCCAATACCTGCAGCCGCTACCCAAGCAGAGCACTCGAAGCTGTCATATGCAGCATGAGAAAGATACTTTGAACAGTCCCCCACTGATTTCACCATTGAAGCCCGCCTGGAAGCCTCCAAGTTCCTTCATGAGGTCACAAAGGAACATGCCTATATAGAGCTGGTAAGCCTGGATGCGGAAAGCCAGCATGGAGCCTTGCTAGGCCTTATGCCTGAGGGCATCAAGGATGCGAGACTCCCTATCTGGCAGGACCGAAGAGTGGGTTTTTGAACTCTTCTGCTTCCGCATGGCAGATTTCACTACCATTGAGGTAAGGGGGAGCTGGACCTTCCAGAAGCTGGGCCCCTGCTGGACCCTGTACATGGTAACCAGGCGCTTGCTGACAATGGGGATAGATGCCGGTGTCTCCCACATGCGGAGGAGCAGCTGGGTCAGAATAGGTGGGACAGGAACAGTGATGGATTCCCTTAGCAGGGCTTCGTATTGTAAAATATCAAGGTCCTCCACACGGGGCTCCTCCTCGGATTGTGTAGAGTGCCAGGGCTCGAGCTATGTCCCGCACAAAGTCCAGAAAGGAGGTATCCTCAGGGCTACTGCTGCCTCTGAGTGGGCGGGGAAGGATCAGAGGGGAGGTCCCGATGAGCCCAGGATTCAGGGGAAGTATCCCATCAGACTCCCAGCCCGAAATCTCTGAGGGAGACTTGGAGCTAGACTACTCGAGCAGAGTCTGTGAAGAGCGCTGGGCTCTTGAGGCTGGAGCCGGAGGTGCTGGCTTGGGAAGATCTTGCACCCGAGGACCAGGATGGAGATCGAGACCTCTGCCGGGATCCCTCATGAAGCCCCTGGCTCTCGGGGGTTGTCACGGCAGTCTGGGGAGCCAAGACAGGCATCACCCTCAAGGTCTCAGGGCACGTGCCAGCGGGGCCTGGCACCAGTGCCTGCTGGGCAGCAAGAAAGGCAGAAACGCTGCACTCCAATGCCAGCATTCGGGCCTCCCACTCAGGAGTGGGGCCCTGCGATGCTGACACTGGGGTAACTGGGTCCCGATGGGGTCCTCGAGGCCTTCTTTTTCTTCTTCTGTTCCCTTTTGGGCGACCCTTGCTCAAAGTGGTTCCTGGGCTGCGGAGAAGCCGCAGGGGACCCCAGAGTTGCAGGATCAGTGGAGCAGGAAGCTACCAGGGACACTGGGGCTGTCTTGTGGAAAATATCATCCAGTTTCTACTTATGACTCTGGATGGCCTTGGAGGACATCTTTTTACAAAGGGAGAAGAGCTCCGGGTTATGGTCCGCTCCCAGGCACCTGAGACAGCAGTCGTGTGTCTGTAAGGGACATGTTTTTGGAGCATCTGTCACAATTTTTGAAACCGAAGGTCATGGGGGCAAAAAGGATCCCCGCAAGGTCGAAGACTTCAGTTCGGCCAGTGGTTGAAAAGGGCGCAAAACGCGCTGGAGGCGAACTCACAAAAGAAAAGAGGAAAATATAAAAAAATAACAAAGTCTGGGGGTCTGCTGCCGAAGCAAGGGCACTGGGGACGGTGGGAAGAGGACCGGGAAACCGGAATAGAAGACAATATGAAAAACCTCTTTCCGAGGTACAGGGACATGCATCCTAAGGGCTCGGCAGAAAAAGGGAGACTGATAAAGATGGCACCCTTGGGCGGGAAGGGGACCATGAATGTGTGGTGGCATTCCCAAAGGCTTTCTTTGAAAGCTGGGGAAATGCTCCATGCGGACTCCGTCAGTGCTGACGTCACCCATATGTGAGGACTGACTTCCTGCTTGTTCCTGGAGAAACAAAAAACCCTATCTGGAAAGTAGGAACTGAGAGCAGGAAACATATGTCCCTCATGCTTCCTTTCTGGAAAGTGAAGGTATGCAGCAGCAACCTTTAGGTCAGTTTTTAACAGTTTTTAACATTACTGACCTACAGCTGATGTCACAAGAGAGTGGGGTTGAATGCCCAATGCAGCAAAAGATTCCAAGAAGCATAGAAAAGCCCATGTTGGCTGACAGTAACAAAGAGAATTGTACAGTTGCTGCTCTGTTTGTTGATAATATAGTCATTCTTCCAATATATAAACTCAGAAAATCCCAGCAGATGAATGGGAACTGAGAAGTAGATAATGTTTGCTGGAGAAAAACTCTGGGCTAAAAATCAATTAAAATTGCTAGGGATGGCTCACTGTTGTGCACTGCTATGAAGATGGTCCTTAGTTTGATCTTTGAGTCTGCAGCTCTTGTAGTTGACTAGGGCTGGGCATGCTCTGGCAGCAGGGTTCACAATCCCAGGGGAAGAAAGAGGAAGGAATGTTGTTGCCATTGCTTAAGAGTAGCACGTTGTAGCTGAATTAAGGGCCCATGATTGCAAGGTTCTGGAAAGAGCCCTGGTGCATGGCTCCCTGTGTGACCAGACTACATATGTTTGAGGGGTATAAAATAGAGGAAAACATCCCCAAGTAGTTCTGAATGAAGGTGCTTGGTGCCAGATTTTGACCCTTGTTGCAACTGAACTAGAGGAAACTTCTGGATCAAAAGGAAAAAGTGAAAAAGCATTCTAAAGCAGGATTATAAAGATGGATGAAAATAAAGATCACCTAGCTAAACATCTCTAACCAATGAAAGATAAAATCTTCTTCCTCCCAGTCATCTGAATGACAGATTCCATCAGTGATGAGAGTGCCAGCAAGATGTTAGTCAGTTTGGGCATGAGGTTGACAACACGACAGGTCTCACCTTCCAATGCAGCAGGAGTGGGATTTAGAGGAGTACGAGACTGAAGGCTGCTTGGAGCAGGGGAAATGGTAAAATGGAGGGAAGGGGAGAGAATGCTGCAAAAGAGGAGAGGAATGTAGATAGTACGAGAAATGCTACGATCAGGGAGAGGGAAAGAATGTGGTGACTGCAGAGACTTGAAAAGCCCCATTATTTTCTATTGAAATTTCATTTGGTGGCAGTCTCTAATAGATTATAAATTATTGTTTTAAATAATGTTATGTATAGCTCTCACTTTAAATGGATTTAGAACTAGATTTACTAAAGCACATGGTACCTGCATGGCTCTTCCTCCCCTTTTACCTTATTTATCAGTTTGATGTTTGTTGTGTATTTTGGAGAATTATTATTTATTTATCCACCACTTTTCCTTATGTTCTTTCCAGGATTTTTATTTTATATATTGTGTTTGTATTTGTAGGTCGTGCTATGTGTTTGCCGGTATACGAGAGGTAATGTACACAGTTTAGATGCTTACTCTGTGTTGGTGCAATTAAGAGTAGTTACTCACCTGTAACAGGTGTTCTCCAGGAGCAGCAGGAATCAGTCCTCACATATGGGTGACGTCGGCGCCGACGGAGCCCCCGTGCGGAGCATTTCCCCAGCTTTCAAAGAAAGCCTTTGGGAATTGCAGCGCGCATGCGCGGTCCCCTTCCCGCCCAAGGGTGCCATCTTGCTCAGTCTGATGACATAGCTAAAAGACAGCAAAAAAATTAGCAAAAATAAATCATATGACTGCAACTCCAAGGGGAGGAGGGAGGGTTGTGAGGACTGATTCCTGCTGCTCCTGGAGAACACCTGTTACAGGTGAGTAACTACTCTTTCTCCAGGACCAAGCAGGAAGTCAGTCCTCACATATGGGACTCCCCAGCTTAAGGCTACCAGAGACCTCAAGCCGAAAAAATGAGCTCCCTCTAGCTCGTCAGTACGTAAGGAAGGAATCTTCTCTGAGAACGCCCCCGACCGGTAGCCCAACACCAGGGCCAGAGGGTAGGAGTTGCCTAAACCCCAAAGAGATTATGGAGTACTGCCTGTCCGAAAGCACTGTCCCTGCGGGACTCCCTCTCAAGGCAGTAATGGGCTGCAAAGGTCTGGCTTGAAGACCAAGTAGCGGCCCGGCAGACGTCTGCAAACGGAACAGAGCGGAGATGAGCCACTGACGCAGCCTTCGCCCTGACACGATGAGCTGTGACTCGACCCTCCAACGAGAGGCCGGCTGACCCATAAGCCCAGGCGATACAGTCAGCGACCCAAATGGACAAAGTACGCTTGGAGACAGGTAACCCCAACCTATTGGGGTCAAAAGAAACGAAGAGCTGAACAGCCCTCCGATGCTCCCGCGTACGGTCAAGGTAGAAGGATAACGCCCTCCTACAGTCCAGGGTATGCAGGACCATCTCAGCCCGGTTGGCATGCGGCCTGGGAAAGAAGGTCGGAAGAACCACCTCCTGATTGAGGTGAAAAGGAGAGAGACAACCTTAGGGAGAAACTTCGGGTGAGTCCGTAAGACTACCCTATTCCTGTAGAACCTAGTGTAAGGGGGATCAGACACTAGTGCCTGAAGTTCACTTACTCGCCTAGCAGAGGTAAGAGCTACCAGAAACAAGGTTTTCCAGGAGAGAAAACGGAGAGGGCAGGTAGCCATAGGTTCAAATGTCGGACAAGTAATCCGCTGTAAGACCACATTCAGATCCCACTCAGGGGCTGGTGGACGTAAAGGAGGCTTAAGCAGGAGGAGGCCTCTGAGAAAATGAGCCACCAAAGGGTGGTTGGAAAGAGGCCTGCCGTCCACCGGCAAGTGGTGCGCTGAGAGAGCACTGAGGTGAACTCTGACAGAGTTGGACTTAAGGCCTAGATTGGAGAGGGAAAGCAAATATTGCAATACTACCGCTACCAAGCACGAGAAGGGATTCTCACTGTGTTGAGCACACCATGCGGAGAATCTACGCCACTTAAGAGCGTAGGATTTCCTGGTGGATTGCCATCTAGAGGCTAAGACTACGTCTTCCACCTCTCGAGGCAGTAGTAGGGAAGCCAGGACTACCCTTTCAGCAGCCAGGCCATCAGATGAAGGGACTGGTGCAAGAGAGATCCCTGTTCCTGAGACAGGAGATCATGTTGAATCCCCAGAGGAAGAGGAGTGTCCACTGCCAGTTGCAGCAGAAGCGGGAACCACGGTTGCCTCGGCCACCTGGGGGCTATCAGAATCATTGAGGCCCCGTCCTTGAGGACCTTGAACAGTGTTCGAGACACTAGTGGCGTGGGAGGAAACGCATACAGTAGACCTTGGGACCAGGGAATCAGAAACGCATCCGCTGCTACTCTGAGAGGATGCAGTTGCCTGGAACAGAATCTCGGGAGTTGCCGGTTCAGAGGACTGGCGAAAAGATCCATGGTGGGTAGGACCCATCTGAGAAAGATCTGCTGAACCACCAAGGGATTCAATCTCCACTCGTGTGGTTGCAGGATCCTGCTCAGTCTGTCCGCCAGGTAATTTTCTTGACCTGGGAGGTAGACTGCCTTGAGGAGGATTCCGTGATTGACAGCCCAAGAGCACAGCCGTTGTGCCTATTGACAGAGAAGGAAGGAGCCTGTGCCTCCTTGTTTGTTCACGTAGAACATGGCAACCTGATTGTCCGTCTGGACCAGTACAGACTGGTGAGATGTGAGGTGGGAGAAGGCTCTCAGAGCTAGGCGTATCGCCCGTAGCTCCAGGACGTTTATCTGCTGAGCAGCCTCCCAGGGGGTCCAGAGACCCTGAGTACATGCCCCTTGGCAATTGCTCCCCAACCTAGAAGAGAAGCATCTGTCGTCAACACTTGAGAATGTGGAGGGGATTGAAAAACCACTCAGAGTACCAGATTCGGAAGATGAAGCCACCATTGCAGAGAGGAGACGAGCAGGGTGGATATTTTTACTGAGTCTGCAAGGCTCCCTGTGGCTTGATGCACTGAGTGCGAAGGCTCCACTGAACAGGCCACATGTGCAGGCGGGCATTGGGGGTTACATGAACCGTGGAAGCCATATGGCCGAGAAGTCTCAGGAATTGCCTGGCGGAGACCAGGGAATTGCTGTAAAACTGCCTGGCTAGATCCATCAACCTGTGGGCTCTGTCCATTGGCAAAAAAGCCTTCGCCTGAAGAGTGTCCAGCCTTGCTCCTATGAATTCTAAGTTCTGGGACGGGAGCAAAGTGGACTTTGCGAAGTTTATGACAAACCCCAAGTACTGAAGCAGAGTCACAGTGCGAAGGGTGGCTTGACTGGCCTCCTGGGAAGACTGGCCCCTTATGAGCCAGTCGTCCAGGTATGGAAACACAAAAAGACCTTGAAGCCTCAGGTAGGCCGCCACCACCACCAGGCACTTGGTGAACACTCTGGGGGCGAAGGTTAGGCCGAAGAGTAGTACTCTGTACTAGTAGTGGTTTCCCCCCACAACATATCTGAGATATTGTCTGTGGTCTGGATGAATAAGGATGTGAGTATAAGCATCCTTCAGATCTAAGGAGCATAGCCAATCTCCCTGCTGGAGGTAGGGCAGCAGGATTCCAAGGGTAAGCATCTTGAACTTTTCCCTCTCCAGGAACTTGTTGAGGTTGCGCAAGTCTAGGATGGGTCGGAGGCCTCATGTTCTTTTTGGTACCAGAAAGTACCTGGAATAAAAGCCGTGACCTCTCAGGTGGTGGGGCACCAGTTCCACAGCCTGTTCCTTTAGCAGACTTGCCAACTCCTGAAGGAGTAGGTCCGTGTGCAGAGGGAGTCTTGGAGGCTCCCCTGGAAAATAGGAGGGAGGTACCTGGTGAAAATGGAGAAGATAGCCCTTTTGGACTATATGGAGCACCCAGGTATCTGATGTGACGGCTGTGGGCAAAGTGGGCCAGCTGGCTTCCTGTGCTGATGTGAGCCAGCTGAGGAGAAGAGGCTATGCCTTCTGAGTCAAAAACCCCCACCCTGCTGAGCAGGGGCCGGTGTTGGTGGCTTGGGGGCCTTCTGCCTACGGGGCCCATGACCCTGCCCCTTGGCCTGCTGACCCTGTTGGGGAGCTGCAGAGGCCTGATAATGAGGGTATTGTTTATAGGCAGAGGACTTCCTCGGGTAAAAGGTATTTTTTCCCAAGCCCTTCTTTTTCTGAGAAGAGGCATAGGTTTTTCTGGACAGCCTAGTCCAGGTCAGAGTCTCGGTCTCGGGTTCTGCAGCCTTTTCAGCCATGGGCTTGCCAAAGAGGTTTTCACCCCGGCAGGGGACATCGACCAACTTGTCCTGAACCCATGGCTCGAGGTCGGATGACTGTAGCCAAGCCTGCCGGCGGGCACCGATGCCGGCCCCGGCTACTCGGGCCGAAGCCTCAAAGCCATCGTAGGCTGCTCGAGAGATAAACTTCGAGCACTCTCGAATACCAGTGGACAAGGCCTGGAACCTCTGCAAAGGTTCCTCGGAGAGACCAGCAGAGAACCCGGCAATCTCCTTTGCCAGGTCTCGGAGATACATGCCCATGTAGAGCTGGTATGTCTGGAAACGGCAAGCAAGCATAGAGCCCTGGAAGCACTTCTTACCGAGGGCATCCAGGTTCCGGGCCTCCCTGCCGGGAGGCACCGAGGAGTGCATCTTCTGACTTCAGTCAATGCATGGCCGATTCCACAACCATGGAGTGGTGCGGTAATTGTGCCTTTTGGAACCCGTGGCTCTTGCGGACTCGATAGATGGAATCGACCCGCTTGCTTAACACCGGCGTCAGGCCGGAGTCTCCCACATGTGGAAGAGCAGCCACTCCAGCATCGGAGGAACCGGTACAGTAAAGGCCTCCTTCGGGAGAGAGTCATACTGGAGGGACTCGAGCTCCTCAGCTCGAGGCTCCTCCTCGGGATCCGCGGGGAATGCCAAGGCCTTGGCCATATCCCGCACGAAGTCCAAGAACCGGGTATCCTCCGGTGGGGATCGTCTCCGAGGTTCGGACTCCGGCGAGTCCGATGGGACACACCGAGTCCGATAGGTGTCGGGTGACTCTTCGTCCTCCGTCTCCCAGCCCGACTTCTCGGAGGAGGAATCGAGCGGCTCCGGTCGGGTGGGCACCGATGCCATCCGCCCCGACGCCGAGGGTACCGGCGTCGACGACCTCGGTCCCGAATGGGAGGCCGAGGGAGACCGTGGCCGAGGATTGACTCGAGCCCACATGGACTCGAGGATCGGCTCGGCCTCCGGGGTCAACTTGGACATCGATGTTCTGGTGGTCGGGGCAGATGCACCGGTGAGACCGGCGATCAATGCCCGCTGCTGTTCCATGAAGGCAGCGAGGCTGCTCTCCAAGGCCGTCAACCTGAGTCCGAGCTCAGGAGACCCAGCAGCCCCCGACTCGGGCCCCGACGCCGGCTCCCCTGGAGGAGAGTCCACGAGGACTACAGCACTCACATGTCCAGGAGACTCCATCTCGATACGAGGTTGCTTGGCAGGCCGACTCCGAAGACCCAGGACGGCTATCGGGGCTATGCAACCTGGCCCTCGAGGAACAAGAGCGTCCACCGATGACGCCCTCGCGGGTTTCTTCTTCCTGCGCTGTTCCCGCGAAGGAGACCCACGCTCAGAGGAACCCCGACGCTGCTCGGGGCCAGAGTCCCGAGACGTCGAGGCCTCTGACGAGGACCGGGCCCGTCCGGACGCGGAGTCAGAGAAGATCCTATCCTTCTGGTGCTGCCGACTCCTCAACGCCTTCGAGGACATTTTGCCACACGGACCACAGATCATCGGGTCATGATCGGGTCCGAGGCAGCGGAGGCAGCAGTCATGTGTGTCAGTAAGAGACATAAGTTTCTTACACCGATCACACTTTTTAAACCCGCTGGCAGCCATCGGGGGAAAAAGGGCCCTTGCGAGGTCAAAAGACAGGGCTGCCAGTGAAAAAAGAAAAATGGCGCGAACGCTAGTCACAAAGGACAAAAACCGAAAAAGAGAGAGTGGGCTCGATACCGGCGTATCGGGCCCAGGCGGGAAAAGGATCTGGCGTCAAACCGAAGGAGAAGAAAAAACAGGGAAATCAACTTTTTCTTTGGCGAAAAACGAACTACGTCCGTCGGGCTCCGCGGAAAAAAGAAGACTGAGCAAGATGGCACCCTTGGGCGGGAAGGGGACCGCGCATGCGCGCTGCAATTCCCAAAGGCTTTCTTTGAAAGCTGGGGAAATGCTCCGCACGGGGGCTCCGTCGGTGCCGACGTCACCCATTTGTGAGGACTGACTTCCTGCTTGGTCCTGGAGAATAGCAGTATAGTGTTTTAAATTAAAAAATAAAATAAATATAGTTCCCACTGCATAAAATGTGTCCTGAGGTAAATAACACATACTAATGCATGCTAATGCTCTGTAATGCAGTAATGCCTTTCAATAAATCCAGCCCTCAGTATGCAATATGAGATTATAGCATAGCTGTAATCTCTCACCTCTTGAGAAAGCAAATCACTGTTAGATAAATGGGTTCCTTCTCTTGTTTTCTAGCTACATAGGCTTTTTAGTTAACCTATTCAGTTTGCTATTTGTCATGTGTAAGATTCAACTTAGTTGCAGGAAATATTTTTTTCTTTTTTTTATCAGAGGAACATAATTAGATGAGGTTTGCCATTTATTAACTAAATTACTCAAAATGTGGTTTGTAAAAGATTAAATTAGATGAATGGCTATCTTTATATTCAACCAGTATAGCTATTTAATAGTTTGACAGTGAAGTGGCTCCAGCTGATGGCTGAGAAGAGACTGAACTGGCAGCTGATCAGCTAACATCCCTTGCTCATACTGTAAATTATGTGAAAGTTTTAATATCTATTTATTATTTAAACTTTACAAGACTGCCTTCTTGATCTCAAAAATACTATCCAAGGAAGTGTACAATAACATAAAAATCATTAATTAAATAAATTGCAGACAGTCTAAAAAGTTGCCTATTTTAGGCTCCTAGATCCAGGCCCAACAGTGCACCAATACCAATTCACAACTTTGCACTGGTGATCAAATTTGCAGATGACACAAAATTATTCAAAGTTGTTAAAACACAAGATAATAGTGAAAAATTGCAAGAGGACCTTGACAAACTGGGAGACTGAGCATGCAAATGGAAGATGAATTTAATGTGGACAAGTGCAAAGTTATGCACTTAGGGAAGAACAACCCATACTACAGTTACACGATGCAAGGCTCCACATTAGGAACCACCACCCAGGAAAAGGATCTAGACGTCATTGTGGATAATACGTTGAAACCCTCCGCCCACTGTGCAGCGGTGGCCACAAATGCAAATAGAATGCTAGGAATCATAAGCGAAGGAATGGAGAATAAATCAAAGATATTATAATGCCTCTGTATCACTACTTGAATATTGTGTGCAATTCTGGTCACCATATCTTGAAAAGGATATAGCAGAATTAGAAATGTTACAGAGAAGAGCAACCAAAATGATAAAGGAGCTAGATTGATACCCCTACAAGGAAATGCTTAAGGTTAGGGCTCTTTAGCTTGGAAAAGAGACGGCTGAAGGGAGATATAATAGAGATCTTTAAAATAATGAGGAATGGAACAGGTAAACGGAGCTCAGTTGTTTACCTCTTCAAAAAGTAGAAAGACTAAGGGGCTTGTTTACAAAGCCGCGGTAGCGGTTTGCGATCGTAATCGGAGCCGCGGCCCCATTGATTTCAATGGGGCCGCGGCTGCGATCGCGATCGCGAACCACTACCGCGGCTTTGTAAACAAGCCCCTAAGGGACATACAATGAGGCACATTTAAGACTAATCGGAGAAAGCACAGTTACTTACCTGTAACAGGTGATCTCTGGGAACAGCAGGAATTAGTCCTCACATATGGGTACGTCGGAACCGACGGAGCCTGCGCGGGAAAGCTCCCCAGCTTCCCAGAAAGGAAGCTTTTGGGGCCTCCCACTGCACATGTGCGCTGCCTTCCTGCCTTCCTGACCAGCTCTCCTCAGTTCGAGTTTATAGCTGAGACAATAGAGAGAGGAAAGGAAGATAGATAGAAGATACAACTCCTAGGGGAGGTGGGTGGGTTGTGAGGACTAATTCCTGCTGTTCCCAGAGATCACCTGTTACAGGTAAGTAACTGTGCTATCTCCAGGAACAAGCAGGAATAAGTCCTCACATATGGGGACTCCCTAGCTAAGATGCCTGGGAGATCCCCTTCCAAGGGTTCGCCATCTTCGTATGGATCTCAGGCATCCATCCTGGGAAGGTGGGCAGGAGTTGTTCAAGTATGGAACAGGTGTTTGAGGACAGCCTGACCAAACAAGGCATCCCGGTGGGAGTCCTTGTCCAAACAGTAATGGGCTGTGAAGGTATGAACCGAGGCCCATGTGGCGGCTCGACAGATCTGATCTATGGATAGAGAGTGAAGATGAGCCATAGAAGTGGCCATGGCTCTCACATTGTGAGCTGTGACATGGCCTTCCAGAGAAATATTTTTACTCTGGTAAGCAAAGGAAATACACTGAGCAATCCAATTGGAAAGTGTACGTTTGGAGACTGGAAGTCCCAAATGAGAAGGATCAAAAGCCACGAAAAGCTGGGAAGACTTTCGATGTGGCTGAGTCCTGTTGAGGTAAAAGGCAAGAGCTCTTTTACAATCTAGAGTATGAAGGTTCCTCTCTGCACTGGATGCATGAGGAGCTGGAAAAAAGACAGGTAGATATACCTCTTGATTAAGATGAAAAGGCGAGACCACTTTGGGCATAAAGTGGGGCTTCGTCCTAAGGATCACCTTATCATGATGAAACCTGGTATAAGGTGGATGAGCCACTAAGGCCTGTAGTTCACTGATGCGGCGAGCCGAAGTGACTGCAATAAGGAAAATGACCTTCCAGGAAAGAAATTTCAAGGAGGTAGAAACCAACGGTTCAAAAGGTGGCTTCATAAGCTGACCTAGAACTAGGTTCAAATCCCATGCTACCGGAGGAGGCCGGATGGGAGGTTTAGTTAGAGTCAGGCCTCTCATGAACCTTGAAATAAGAGGATGAGAGGAGACAGGTTGTCCATTTATAGGTTTTAAGGATGCTGCAATAGCACTCAAATGGACTCTTACTGAATTCGTCTTAAGGCCTGCATTAGAAAGATGCAGGAGATAGTCTAATAGAGAATTCAAAGGAAGTGCTAGAGGGTCAAGACCCTGTTGAGCACACCAAATGGAAAAGCGTTTCCATTTGAAAGCATAGGAACGCCTCGTGGAGGGTTTCCTAGAGGCATGAAGGATATCTTTCACTGGTTGAGAAAGATTGAAGTCATGAAGGCTTAGGCCTTCAGTAACCAAGCTCTGAGGTGTAGGGACTTGGGGTTTGGGTGCCACAAAGTCCCCTCCTCCTGAGAGAGAAGGTCTGGCGCAGCTCCCAGGTCCAGGGAGGGTCCCTGGGAGAGATGCAGAAGTAGAGGGAACCACACTTGGCGTGGCCAGCGTGGAGCTATGAGGATCATCGATCCGTGATCCCTCTGGAGTTTGAACAGAGTCTTGGGAATCAAAGGAATGGGTGGAAAGGCATATAGGAATTCCTGACCCCAATGCAGGAGAAAGGCGTTGTTGGCCTGAACTCCCTGACACGGAGTCCTGGAACAGAACCGGGGAAGTTTGGCATTCCACGGACTTGCAAAGAGGTCTATGTCCGGGGTTCCCCATTCCTGAAAGATTCTGCCTATCTGGTCCATATGTAGGGACCATTCGTGTGGAAGCAGAACTCGACTGAGTCTGTCTGCCCGAGAGGTTTGAACCCCTGGAAGATATACTGCCAGAAGATGAATTTGATGCTCTCTGGCGAAGGCCCATAATCTGAGAGCTTCGTTGCAAAGCGACAGAGAGCCTGTCCCTCCTTGTTTGTTTACGTAGAACATGGCCACCTGATTGTCTGTCTGAACTAGGACGGTCAGGTTGACAAGGAGGGTATGGAAGACTTTGAGGGCAAAGAAGATTGCTCGCAGTTCCAGGAGGTTGATGTGAAGGGTGGTCTCCTGTGGAGACCAAGTACCCTGAGTGGAGAGGGATTGTAAATGGGCTCCCCACCCTGTTTGGGAGGCATCTGTTGTGAGTGTTGCTTGGGGCAACAAAGGTTGGAAGGGGGCCCCCAACAACAGATTCTTGGTGAACATCCACCAGTGGAGGGACCAAAACAGACGCTTTGAGATGAGGATTTGGTCGGAGAGCGCTCCTGATGCTTGAGTCCACTGGGTGGCCAAGGTCCATTGAGCTGCTCTCATATGAAGACGAGCGTAGGGCACCACGTGAACCGTGGAGGCCATGTGGCCCAGAAGTCGCAGCATTTCTCTGGCTGTCAAGTGACCGCTGGACTGAGCTTGGGAGGCCAAGCACAGCAGACGTTGGCCCCGGACTTGAGGTAGGTAGGCCCTTGCAGTGGTGGTGTCCAACTGGGCCCCTATGAATTCCAGAGACTGAGTAGGGATAAGTTGAGACTTGGGAAGGTTTATCACCAGTCCCAGATACTGCAGAATGTGCTTTGTGCGGTCCAGGGAAATCTGGGCCTCTGACTGAGATGGAGCTCGGATGAGCCAGATATGGGAATACAAAAATTCCCAGACCTCTTAGAAATGTGGCAACAACTGCCATGCATTTGGTGAACACTCTTGGAGCAGAGGCTAGACCGAAGGGAAGTACTCTGTACTGGAAATTTTTTCCCTGAAACAGAAATCTTAGATATTTTCTGTGGGATGGGTGGATGAGTATATGTGTGTACGCATCCTTGAGATCTAGAGAACAAAGCCAATCCTGACTCTGAAGGTATGGAAGGAGAATGCCTAGAGAAAGCATTTTGAATTTCTCCTTGTACAGAAATTTGTTCAATTCTCTCAGATCTAGGATAGGTCTGAATCCCCCTGTCTTCTTTGTTATGAGAAAATAAGGGGAGTAGAATCCTGTCCCTTGTTGAAGAAGAGGAACCTCTTCTATTGCCCCTTGGGCAAGGAGAGAAGAGACTTCCTGATCCAACAGGCCCAGGAGAGATGGGGGAGAATTGAAGTGCCTCACCATGGTATATGGAGGAAGGTTGGAAAAATGAAGTTTGTAGCCCTCTCTGATGATAGAGAGGGTCCATTGCTCTGATGTAATTTGCTCCCATCTGGGAGCAAAGTGAGCTAACCTTCCGGGAATGGTGAGGGGCTCTGGTTGTTCTAGAGCCAGAAAGGTTAAGTTCTCTAGGGGCAAGTCAAAACCCCTGAGGGGGTTGAGCCTGCTGAGGAGTGGCAGACACTGCAGGCTTTGACCTTGCCTGTTTAGGCTGCTGACGTTTAGCAGCAAAGCGAGGCTGAGAAGATTGTTGGCCAGTATTTGTGGAAAATCTGGCCTTCTTGTAGTAAGGCCTCTTGAAAGACTTTTTCTTGGCAGGAGTAGAGGTAGACTTAGAAAGTCTATCTAAGGTAGCATTTTCTGCGTCCATTTGAGTGGCTTTAATTTGCCAGTCTTTACCAAATAAGTTCTCACCTGTACAGGGCAGATTCCGTAAGCCATCCAGGACCCAGGGTTCTAGGTCAGAGGCCTGGAGCCAAGCAAGTCGTCGGGCTGCAATGGCAATGCCCGAAGCTCTACCGGCACCTTCAAAGGAATCAAAGGCTGCTCTGTTGGAGAACTTAGAAACATCTAGAAGCTGTTTCACTATAGAAATGAACTCCTCCTTTCTATCCTCAGGGATAAAGGAGGCAAAATGCCGTACCTTTAGGGCAAGTTCCCTGAGAAACATGCCCATATACAGACTGTAAGAATTAATCCTGGCTATAAGCATACTAGCCTGGAAAATTTTCCTACCAAAAGAGTCTAGGGTCTTACATTCTCGCCCTGGAGGGGTAGAAGAGTGCCTTTTGGTGCTCTTAATCTTCTTCAGCGCAGACTTCACCACAATGGAATGGTGAGGCAGCTGAGCCTTTTGAAACCCAGGAGAAGGAGGGACCCGGTACATGGTGTCCAACCTACGAGAGTAAGGAGACAACGTTAGAGGAGCCTCCCATAAGTCCATCAAGTGTTCTTGAAGGATTTCATGGATAGGCAGGGTGACTGCCTCTTTAGGAACCTTAGGGTATCCTAAAATATCCAATTTCTTTGACCTAGGTCCTTTTTCAGAGGATGTGGTAATAGAAAGTCCTTTAGCTAGTTCTATAATGAAGTCTTGAAAGGACAAATCCTCTGGTGGAGACATTCTCCTCTTTGGGGAAGAAGGGTCTTCATGAAGAACTAGAGATAGCTCATCAGAGTCCTCAGAGGAGTCAAAATCCTCAGAAGAATCAGAGTATTCTCTATTTGCTTCCAACGCACGATACGCATACCGATCGGTATCGACATCGGGCGTACCGGGTATGGGATCGGTATCGGGTGAAAACCCGGATCCGGCATGCGGAACCGATCTGCGTTTGGAAGTCGATGGTCTCGGTTCCGGTATGGGAGACGATACCGGAACCGGACCCGGTACCGCTGAACGCGGTACCGAGGGCGTCGCAGCTTTAATAAAAGCCAGCATGGCCTGCTGCATGGTCTGAACAGTATTGCTCATAGACGCCACTGCTGCCTGGATGTCGGTACCGGTATGGGCCGGTACCCCAGAGCAGTCTAACAGGTGATCTGTCGAGGCCGTGCCATCGATGTCAACCTGTAACCCCATGGTTGGAGCTTTGGAAGTCAGAGCTTCCCGCCGGGGTTGTTTGGCTGGGGCAGGTTCCTCAGATTCAAAAGAGAGAGCCTCTCGATGCTTTGAAGGAGATTTGCTCTTTGAGGACCTGCCCGAAGAAGGTTTGGTTACCTGAGATCCATCCGGAGAGGAAGACCTGGATGACTGTGATGCTGGATTATCTGAAGCAAACAGCACATGGAATTTGTTGGCCCGGTTCTGCAAACCACGTTTAGACATCTGGGAGCAGGATGGGCAGTCCGGAATGGAGTGGTCAGGTCCCAAACATTTAAGACACCATTCATGGGTGTCTGTGACAGAAATAACAGCACTACACTTGGTACACTTCTTAAAACCAGGGGCTGGTTTCTCCATGAGGAGAATTTGTGTAGGCCTGAGGCCTAACCGAAGTCACGAAGTTGTGCAAGATAAAGATTTTTTTTTTTTTTTAAAGAAAAGAAAAGAGAGACCGGCGGTACCGGTTTCGGTATGGGGAAGGCAGGTACGCGGTCTAAAGAAACAAACTAAAACAATAATTTCTTCAGCGGTGACAGGAACACGACCTGCTGGCTCCGCGGAAAAAGAGAAACTGAGGAGAGCTGGTCAGGAAGGCGGGAAGGCAGCGCGCATGTGCAGTGGGAGGCCCCAAAAGCTTCCTTTCTGGGAAGCTGGGGAGCTTTCCCGCGCAGGCTCCGTCTGTTCCGACGTACCCATATGTGAGGACTTATTCCTGCTTGTTCCTGGAGATCTAGTTTTTCACTCAGTGCGTAATCAAATTCGGTGCCAGGGGATGTAGTAAAAGCTGTTTGTGTAGCTGAGTTTAAAAGAGGTTTCAACAAGTTCCTAGAAGAAAAGTCTATAAACCACTATTAAAGTGGACAGGGGAAATCCACTGCTTATCTCTATGATAAGTAGCATGGAATTGGTCTACCTTTTGGGAACCTGACAAGTACTTGTGGCTTGGATTGGCCACTGTTGAAAACAGGATATTGGGCTTGATGGACCTTTGGTCTAACCCAGTATGACATTTCTTATTTTCTTATGTTCTGAACTTTACACTTGCTCTAAGAAAAGTGTAAATGTGTGCGCATATCCATATATGCTAAAAGATACCTGTGTACATCCAAACTCCATTCTTGTTCCACTCAAACTATACCCCAAAAATGCCTATGTGTAGATCATGCAAAAGTTTCAGTATGCATACATGTGAAGGGGAATTTTAGAAAGGATGCGGAGAGGGGAATTCCCACATCCATCTCAGGATGTGGAAAATTAGGCCAATATTTTACAAGAGGTTCTGATAAATGTAGAGCTCCTTATAAAATAGCTGCTGGACTGCACAGATGTGGCCCACATCTGGCAGGAGCAGTGATTTTAGGAAGCTGCACTTGGGAAAAGTTGTGGAAATCCCCCCTACTTAGACATGGGAGCATCCTCCTAAAATCACTGCACCAAAGCAGCAGTACAGCTCCAGCCCACCCTGTCCCCAACCGCAGCCCAGACCCCAGGACCTCCCCAGCTTCCCCTAACCAGGTATGAGCCCCCAAGATTCACCTTGATTCCCCCCAATGCATCTCAATCCTTCATCCCACCCCCCGAAGCATCACCTTGATTCCTCCCTCCCACACCTCCTAAAGTATCACTTTTGATTCTCCCTATCCCGAAGGCCCCTTCCAACCAAAAAGTAAAAAGGCAATCTTTTCTTTCAAAGATCCCCCTGACTGTCTGGGCCCCTCACTCCCAATTAACATCCCAGTCCCTCTCCAAAATGGCACTAATCACCCCTAGTAATAATTTCATGGTACTGGCAGTACTGTGAGCCTGCTGCTAGGGGTCATTAGCATAGTGTGGGTCAGGAGAGTCAGGCCTTTCTGCACTGTTACACCAGCCCACACACCTTGCCACCTGCAGGAGACAAACTACTGGTTTCTTTCAGTGCTGCACCAGAGGATATACTGAGTGATGATATCACTAAAAGTTGCTCAAGTCTGCCTTCACCTACTAACAAGGGAGCATAACCCACTCATCTGGACTGGTCTAGCAAGATAAGGAAACCTAGACCTTCCCTTTCTTTTTACTTACAGGTTCAGCAGTTAGAATTAACCAGCAAAATAGAAAGACTCATCTCAGACCCCATTAGATCACACAGAGAGCCAAATTAGGAAGCTGTAAATCCTATAGATGACAGGTCCCCAGGCAAAATTTTTCAGAGAGCCCTCCAAAGTGGTAAGAGGTGAAACTCTCCTGTCCCACTCCCACCACCAGCAGATAAAACTATAAGGCAAGACTTTACTAAAGCTGGCAGGAGATGAGTGCGGTAAACACTGAACTTACCTCCAATAGTGGTGCTAAGTAAGTTCTTCAATTACCTGATCTTACCTGGAGGGAGGAGTGGTCTAGTGGTTAGGACAAGGTACTTCAGGCCAGAGGGCCGGGGGTTCAAGTCCCACCTGGGGACAGCAATCTCAGGCCGGAGGGACTGGGATTTCTAGTCCTATAGGCACTCCTTGTGGTCTTGGGCAAGCCACTTAACCCTCCATTGCCCATGTTCCCTGTAAGTATTAGTGTATGTGTCTCATATCCCCTCGTGTTAAATGTATCCCCTAATTGACCGCTTTGACCCAGTGAAAAGCGGGATATAAATACAGCTAAATAAATTAATAAATAAAATAAATCTGAGCCCGGTTGTCACAGTATTCAGCTAGTATAGTGAACCCCTGTAGCAGGAGTGGCTCTAGGATGAAGAAGATGTGGATCTTCCATCTATGCAGACTGCCTTCCTCTCAGGTTGGATCTTCAAGTCCTAGGAGCCGGCTAGGATGCAAGGAGTCAAGTAGGGAGTCTTCACCAAAAAGCAGATGCAAGAAACTGGAATCAACTGAAGATATCAGCAAACAGAAGTACAGATCATCAAGGATAGGATGGGAGAGTTAGAATATATAGTACTGAATGAAGAAATAGATATACTTGCCATCTCAGAGACCTAATGGTAGAAGGATAACCAATGGGATACTGTGATACCAGGATACAAATCATATCGCAATGATAAGATAAATCAAATTGGTGGAGGGGTGGCGCTATATGTTAAAGAAGATATCAAGTCAAACAGGACAAATGTTTTGCAGAAGCAAAATACACTATGGACCCGATGCAGAGATGCAAATAGCGTGATTGGATGTCCTGGTAGGACATCCAATCCCCATTCTGGCCCGGCACTCAATCCTGAGTCCAGCACTCTCCGCATGTACTGAGAGGTAGTGCAGAGAGCACTGGGCAGGGGAGGGAGGGGAAAGGCCATAGACAGGGAGTGGGCGGAGAAGGGGCAGGCCGAAGCACCCAGATGTACAGGGCCTATTCAGATCACGGCCCTGTATGTCCGGCGGGGGAGAAATAGGTGTGGGGCATTCCACTTTAGAGGTAGAATAAGTCCCACTGACTGTGGGGTTTGGGCTAGGCAGCTCCATCAAACCGGCTGGGCAGAGGCAAGGGTGTCCTCACTGCCCGATCCCAGCCCTGGCTGTCCAAGCCAAGGGTTGGGCGGTGGGGAAAAGAGGGTTTCCTCTGTTGCGGCATTTCTGCATTCCTGCTGGGCATCCTGATGCCATGACGATGGGACACCACAGTACCAGCACACCAGCAGGAGCATAGGGCGGGCTGGAAGGGCTGTAGGGAGGACGTCCTGTGCTGCTGAATTGGGGCTATGTTGGGCCATCTATGTGCCCGATCCTGCAACCGCGGGACCATCTAGCTCCCGCAGTTGCAGAATCGGGTGCAATTTGGGGCCGTCCATTTTTTGGATGTACAGACAGCCCAGACATGCCCCTGTTGGAATCGGGCTCTATAGATTCTTTATGGATAAGTACTACACTCCGTCTGGCCAGAATGAACAGACGGATGATAAAATGCTAACAGAAATTAGAAAAGCTAACTGAATTGTCAATACAGTAATAATGGGTGATTTTAATTACCCCGGTATAGACTGGGTCAGTGTCACATCCAGGAGATTTTAGAAAGATAAAGTTTCTAAATGAAATAAATGACTGCCTCATGGAGCAGCTGGTTCTGGAACCAACATGAGGTGGAACTTTTTCAGACCTAGTCCTTAGTGGAATTTAGGATTTGTTGCAAGAGGTAATAATATTGGGGCTATTTGGGCATAGTGATAATAACATCAAATTTGATTTAATAAATGGAGGGAGGCTAGCAAAGAAATCTATTGTGCTAGCATTTAACTTTCAAAAGGGAGACTATGATATAATGAGGAAGATGCTTAGGATAAAACTAAAAGGAGCAGCTGCAAAGGTTAAGAGTTTACAGCAGGCCTGGACATTGTTCAAAAATACCATCTTGGAAGCCTAAACTAGATGTATTCTGTGCTTCAAAAAAGATAGAAAGAAGGCAAAAAGACGGCCGGCATGGTTTAAAGGTGAGATTTGAGAAGCTGTTATAGCCAATAAAAAACTTTCAAAAGACAAAAAAAGATACAAATGAAGAAAACAGGAAATAGCATAAGCATTGGCAAATTAGATGCAAAGCATTGATAAGGCAGGCAAAAAGAGAATTACAAAAGAAGCTTGTCTTGGAAGCAAAAACTCATAATAAAGACATTTTCGGATATTTGAAGCAAAAAGCCTGTGAGGGAGTCAGTTGGAACATTAAATGATAGAGGGATAAAAGGGGCACTAAGGGAGGACAATGCCATGGAGAGAGACTGAGTTGCGGCTTGTGGGGCTGCATGTCCCGCTGGGATATGCAGCCCACAAGCTGTCCTGCCCTGATTCCCCCTCCAGCTCTCTCCGTGTGGCTAGAGCAGAAGGATAGGGAGAGCCAGCAGGGGGTGGGAGAGGGTGGGGTCAGGGCAGAGCAGGGGCGGGCTGAGGCGGCAGGATGCACAGGGTGATTCTAGTCACAGCCCTGTACGTCCTGTGGGGTCAAAAGGGATGTGCTTATTCCACCTCGAAGGTGGAATAATCAGCACTGACCCAACGACTGGGGCCAGAGATCCCCCCGGAGCTGGGGTCGGGTGTAGGAGGGTCCCTGTCATCCAATCCAGGCCCCAGCTGGCCAGCCGTGGGTTGAGCAGCGGGGAAGAGGGGGGATCTGAGCCGCAGAAGCCAGGGGAGCCTGTGGGGAGGATGTCCTCGCAGGCATGCAGAGGCATGCCGAGCTGGCCTCAGGCCCGATTCTGTATGCCACGGGAATGTTTTGTTCCCACGGTATGGAATCAGGTCATAATGGGCCCTTCCTGCTCGGGGCCATCCGGACGGCCCAGACATGCCCCTTTGGAATCGGGAAATAACCATGACAAAATTGGTATTTAAAGGTGATGAATCTGAGGAATTGAAACAAAGCTCTGTGAACCTGGAAGATGTAATAGGAAAATTTGACAAATTAAAAATCAGCAATCACCTGGACAGGATGGTATACATCCCAGGATGCCAAAAGAACTCAAATATGAAATCACAAATATACTATTAGTAATTTGTAAACTATCATTAAAATCATCTATAGCACCTGAGGAGTGGAGCAGTAGCCTAATGGTTAGAGCACTGGCTTGGTGACCAAGGTTCAATTCCCACTAGTACTCCTTGTGGCCTTGGGCAAGTGACTTAATCCTCCATTGCCTTGGAAGAAAGGTTTAGCAATCTACTTCTGGTCACACTTTCAAGAAAACCCAGGAGCTGCTGGGTCACCAGGAGTCAGCATTGACTCAAAGGCACATATCATATATTTTGCATAGCGGTTCCAGGAAGCTACCGACTGGTGAGCTTGACATCTGTGCCAGGCAAAATGGTAGAAACCATTATAAATAACAAAATTACTGAACATATAGTCATTGTTTAATGGGACAAAGCCAGCACGTATTTAGCCAAAGAAGTCTCGCCTCACCAATCTGTTACATTTATTTGAAAGTTTGAATAAACATGTAGATAAAGGTCAATCGGTTGATATAGGAGCATATTTACTAAAGGTCAATGCACATTAAGTAAAGTTAATGCATGTTAACTGCTGCCACTGCCCATTTATTTCCGTGGGCCATTGTGGCACTTAACATGTGTTAACTTTACTTAATGTGTGTTTACCTTTAGTATCTGGATTTTCAGAAAGCCGTGAGATAGGAGGCAATGTCCTTTTGTGGACTGGGAACTGGTTAAAAAATAAAAAATGGAGGGTAGAATTAAATGGTCAAATTTTCTCAATGGAGAAAGGTGAAAAAAAGAGTTTCCAGGGATCTGTACTGAGCCTACTGCTTTTTAACGTATTTATAAATGACCTGGAAATGGGAACAACAAGTGAGGAAGAAGGAGGTGATACTGCTTCTGTATAAATCTTTGGTGGGACTTCATTTGGAATACTGTATGCAATTCTGGAGACCAAACCTTCAAAAGGATATGAACAGGATGGAGTCAGTGCAGAGGCTGGCTACCAAAATGGTCAGTGGGCTTCATCATAAGATATATATGAGGACAGATTTAACGATCTCAATATATATACTTTGTAAGAAAATCGGGAGAGAGGAGATATGATAGACACATTTAAATATCTCCGTAGCATAAATTCACAGGAGGAGTGCCTCTTGCAATTGAAAGAAAGCTCTGCAACAAGGTGACATAGGATGAAGGTGAAAGTGGATAGACTCAGGAGAAATTTACGGAAACATTTCTTTATGGAAAGAGTGGTAGATGAATGTATTACTCTCCCAGTGGAGGCAGTACTGAAGAAGACTGTACCTGAATTCAAGAAAGCATGGGACAAATACAGAAGATTTCTAAAGGAAAAAAAAGGGATTGTAGTAGTTGGTGTGGAAGGGCAGGCTGGATAGGTCCTATAGCCTTTATCTGCTGTCATATTTCTAGGTTTCAGTGTTAAAAAAATAAACGTGTCCATTGCAATATGAAGAGAAGGGAGATACGCAGAATAAAGGCCCAGACACATACAGAAAACTGGTTAATTTTAGAAATGTGGATGTGCAATATCTTGACATGGGCGGTATCGATCACATAAACATGCCAGCACCGGTATTTTGGAATGTACACATGTATATATCACTTTATGCATGCCCCAGCCTGCCAATCTGGAAATAGATACATACAGTGATGTAGCAATAGACAACAAGGCCTCAATATTTACCTGCTAGGTGTTTTTGAATTGGCTAAAATATTGAGTGAATGAGAGGGCATTCTCCCCTTCTCTGCACTCTTGTTACCTGGCCAAAACAAACATTTTTCAAATATCTATTTGTACCCAGGGCAGGTATAGACAGTGGTTTTAAACGTGTGGTGGCATTTTATAATTGACCCAGGGCTAGCGAACCTTCAACCTTACACTCTCGCAAAGATCATCACAGCACTGCTCCTCCCACCAGAATCCTGTGAAAGTACATTATTGGGCATCATACTTTTAATTATTATACTTTACTTTTTATGTGTTTGTGTGTGCCCATTCTCCCTGCAGGTAGAAAAACATGCTGATGGCTCTAAGTTTGTAGAGCTGTGAGAATTTATTGTTTTGGTTTGCTGCCTCTCAGAAGCTGCTGATCTATAAAACTGCCTAGTTTGTCTAATGATTGGACTGGCCCTGAATTGACCACACACATGTATCATTTTCAGAACACTCCATGGGACATAAATGTGATCGCCCTAGACACATGTATACTCGGAGCATTCTAAAATGTCTCTTGGGACATGGATGTGATTGGGACATCTGAATGTCTGTTTTCAGACATCAAAATCACAAGTAGGGCTTCTAAAATGACTCCCCTTAGAGAAGAACAACCCAAACTATATCTATACAAGGCAAAGTTTCACATTAGGAGTCACTGCCCAAGAAAAGGATCTAGGCGTCATCGTGGATAATACATTGAAATCCTCTGCTCAGTATGTAGCAGTGGCCAAGAAAGCTAATAGAATACTAGGAATTATAAAGAAAGAAATGGAGAATAAAATAAAGGATATCATAATGCCTCTGTATCGTTACATGGTATGACCACACCTCGAGTACCATGTGCAGTTGTGATTACGTATCTAAAAAAGATATAGGAGCTTCAATTCACAGGTGTTTAGTGACTCAAATGGAGCTTTTTTCAGCTGAGATAAAGACATGTTAGATCCCATGACACAACTGGCAGCTTTAAGGGAGGCTTCAATTGAAACAAGCCGTGCATAAAACAAACCAAAGGCTGTAAAAAGATAGGTTTACCATCTAGACGGTGATGACAAGCTTTACTGAGTTGGTTTTCAAACCAGATTGCAACAGGTGTAGAAGGTATTTAAACAGTTTTTGTGTGGAGCAAGAGAATGGATCTAAGGCCTGACTTTCACCTCAGATAGCAAACCTCCACCATTTGAACTCATATTACCTTCTTGTAGAAACTCTTCTGGAGGCCAAGATGACATTGGTTATTCCAACTGGCAGGTTCAGGGAGTTCAGTTCTAGCTTCTCAATATTCAAGATGTGAGGGCTACGGATTTGATATTGAAATGCAGAAGCCTGCCCTAATGATATGATAGAAGTCTATAAATTAATGAACGGAGTGGAACGGAGTAAACGTAGATCGATTGTTTACCTTATCAAAATATAGAAAGACTAGGGGACATGCAATGAAGCTACAGGGTAAACTATTTAAGACTAATAAAAGAAAATATTTTTTCACTCAACGTGTAATCAAACTCTGGAATTTGTTACCGGAGGATGTAGTAAAGGCTGTTAGTGTAGCTGGGTTTAAAAAAGGTTTGGACAAGTTCCTGGAGGAAAGGTCCATAAACCATTATTAAGAAGGGACCCAGGATATCAATGCTTGAACCAATACAAGCATTGTGGAACCTGTGTCCCTTGGGGAAACTGCTAGGTACGTATGACCTAGATTGGCCACTGTTGGAAACAGAATACTAGGCTTGATGGACCTTGGTCTGACCCATTATGGCATATTTTATGTTCTTATGCCCTGATCCTGGACTGGATAGCCACCCTGACGCATGGGACTCCAAATGGATGGATCTTGAAGAAGTGAGAGCCATGGATAGCTGAGCCAAAAAGGGGCAATCATTGTGCCTCTGTCTTATTGAAAAGTTTTCCCTATCAGAGGTATGGGCAGATATGCATACAGAAGTCCTTTCCCCCAGTGAAGGAGGAAGGCATCCAAGGTTAGTTTTCTGTGTGTCCTTGTTCTGGAGCAGAATCAATGGAGCTGTTTACTCTGGGGAGATGCGAAGAGATCTACCGAGGGGTGCCCCACTCTCAAAAGACAGTCAGCACCACCTCCCCATCCAGAGTCCATCTGCCAGAATGTTGTTCTCTTATGCCAGATAATTGGTGCATAGCACATCCTGTGAGAGATCACAAAGTTGCACAATCTGACAGCCTCCCAACATAAGAGGTACGAGCCCTTTCCTTCCTGCTTGTTGATGTAAAATATCACTACTTGATTGTCTATATAAATCATGACAATTTGGTTGGCTAACTGATCTCTGAAAGCCTTTAGAGTGTTCACAACTGCTCTCAGTCCCAGGAAGTTTATCTTATAGAGGCTCTCCTGAGGGATCATAACCCAACTTGGATGCAATCATCATTATAGCATCCACCAGGAAAGAGATTCTTGGAGGGGCATTGTAATGGTAATGATGCTATGAATGGACTGAGTTCACTGAGTGCTTGGGGTCCACTGAGACTGAAATGCAGAGGAGCCATGGGAGTTACATGGACAATGGAAGCCATACAGCTCAACATTTTTAAGCAGGTTCTTGCTGAGACCTGCTGACTTCTGTGAACCTCCTTTACTTGCTGCACCAAGTGGTGGGCTGGTCTGGGGAAAAAAAAGCTCTGGCCAGTCATGTCTAGCAGGGTGCCAATGAATTCCAATTAGTGGGAAGGTTTCAATTAGGATTTCAGGTAATTTATGATGAACCCTAATTGCACTAACACCCAGAGGTTGATGCGTACAGATTCTTGAACTCCTTCCTGAGTGGTGCTCTTGAGCAGCCAGTCATCCAAGTAGGGAAACACATGCACCCTCAGTCTGTGTAGAAACACAAAAACCATGGTTAGGCACTTGATGAATACTCAAGGAGCGGATGTGAGGCTAAAGGGTAGAACACAGTACTGGAAGTAGTGTTTCCCTACAACAATTTGAGATATCTCCTGTGGCAGGAAATATCTACACTTGGATATAAGCATCCTATAGGTCTTGGGAGCACAGCCAATCTCCTTTTTGGACAGAAGGGCGTAGGAGACCAAGAGAAAACATCCTTATCTTTTCTTTTACGAGAAAAGTGTTCAGGTCTCTCAGATCTAGAATGAGATGGAATCCTCCAGTTTTCTTTGGCACCAGGAAATACCTTGAGTAAAATTTCTGCCCTTCTTCACTGGGTGGCATGGCTTCAATAGCATTGGCCATATGAAGGAAACAAAAGGACATCCCACTTGCAGTTTACCAAGTGCAAAGAGAGCAGGATAAAAGTACACCCTGGAATTTATTTATTTAATTAGTTTTAATATACAGTCAAACCTCGGTTTTCGTATGCCCCAGTTTTCGTTAGCTTCGGTTTTCAACAACTCTTTTCATTGCAATTTTGTCCTAGTTCTCGTACATCCGCTCGGTTTTCGTACAATTAAAATGGTCCGTACAGGGGGGGGGGGCGCTCAGCTCTTTGCTTTCAGCGATCCTGCAGTACTGTACTGTGAGAGTGTGGCTTCCGACGCTCCCTGCTGATGGCGAAACTTTGAGGGATCTGTCCGGTGAGGTGAGAGAAGTGCTGGGAGCTGTTCTGCTCATGCTGATGCTGAGAATTGGAGGCAGGGAGAGAGTCGGCGATCAGAGGTGTGTGAGAGAAATGCCGGGAGCTGTTCTGCTCATGCTGATGCTGAGATGTTAAATGTTCATTTATCCATTTCATTAGTCATTTATATTTATTTCTCATTGTTTTCTGTACGTAAAAATATAGTTATTCTCTATAAAATGTATTTTTTATGAATATTTATGGGTGTCTGGAACGGATTAATTGGATTTACATTATTTCTTATGGGAAATATTGCTTCAGTTTTCATACATTTCGGTTTTAGTCAGACTTTTTCGAACGGATTAATCATGAAAATCGAGGTTTGACTATACCGTTTTTCTACCAGACAAAACGGTTTACATAGAACAAACAGAACAGTTTACATTGAACAATTGAACATGCAGTAATACAGCAAACTTATTAATGTTAGCAAATAATAAGAGGATGGGGGAATATGCAGGAACATTATAACTTTAGAACTTATATTACAGTGAGCTTATGAAACAGCAGGAGGTTTGTGGTATAGTGAGCTTATGTTATACTGGCTTTTATGACAATGGGCTTGTGATGCTGTGAAAGAGAAGTTATTCTATTGGTCTAGGGCTAGGTGTCAGATAGTTGATTAAGGGGGGGTGGGGAGAATGGGAAAGATCGGTGGGAGTGAAAGGAGATCCTGCTGGGAGTCAGTTGTAAGGGATGATCCAAAGTGCTCTTTGAAAAGGTGGATTTTGAGATGTTTTTTGAAGACATTGTGAGATTGAATGCTCCATAGTGAAGGAGGTAAGTGGTTCCAAAGGGTGGAAGTGTAGAGTTCAAAGGCTCTTGTGCATGCACGTTGTGAGATATTGCGTAACTGAGGTGAGGGAAGAAGAAGGTTGAGTGTGCTCTGTCTGCATGGTCTATTGGAGTTTGAGCATCTGATGAGCGTTTGGAGATGCTCAGATGAGGTCGTTGAGTGCTTTATGGATGACAGTGAGGACCTTGTTTCATCCTTGATGCAATGGGAAGCCAGTGGAGGGATTTCAAAATGGGAGTGATAATTTAAGGACCCTTTATTGAGAAACAGCTGTGTTCACAAGAAGTCACTCAAAACCCCAACTCAGATTTTGGCTGGGGAGCCAACTGGGTCTTTGGAGCCCGATGGAGGGGCCTGAGAGGTCTACTTTGCTTGGGAAAAGTATGGTGGAGGAGGGTACCTACACCTACACCTCGTACAACATAAAACAAAACTGCAGAGAGATCATTCAGATCTCCAGAATTGAAGTGTGCCCATAGCTTTCTGTTTTGTTACAAGTCCAGAGACTTATCAGCCCCCCACCCCCTCATATGATAGTAATACAGTAGGTTCTCCTTTGTCCTCCGCTCTAGAACCTCCTGGAAGAGAAGGCCGGGTTGGCAATTGTCCTGGAGAGGGTTCACAAGGTGTCTCTATGCTCCCCATGGCATGGTACATCAGCAAGCTGTTCCTGCATACTAGTTTGTGGGCCTGAGGCCAGGCACCATGAGAGTTTTCGGGTGCCAGTGCTCACAGTGGAAGCTCTCGATGCCTTATGAAACATAAGTCACTCACTCTATGTATTTTCTGTACTCCTTCCCTTGTCCACTAGGGAGCAGAAACTCACATCCTTCTCTGGAGGGAGACGATCTGTCTTCTCCTCTAGGCTGCCCATGGTATTCTGCAAGTGCATGCCATATAGAGCTGGTAGATGCCGCATGGGAGTTCAGCATGGCACTCTGATAAAACTTCCTCCCAAAAGAGTTTAGAGTCTGAGCCTCTTTCCGTGGGGGTGCTGAGGAGTGCAACTTGGAGCTTCTAGCCCTTTTGAGGGCGGATTCGACCACCACGGAATGGTGAGGAAACTGAAGTCTTTTGAAATCTGGAAGCTTTCTGGACTCTGTACATTGAGTCGACCTTCTTGCTCAGAAAAGGGCACAGAGAAGGGGGTTGCCCGCATTCTCATCTGCAGCTTCTGAAGGATGTGGTGTATGAGTACCATCACCGCTTACTTGGGGGGATCCTGATATTGGAGGATTTCCAGTTCTTCTGCCCTGGGTTCCTTGCGACCTTCTTGCACAGAGAAGGGGGTTTCCCATCTGCAGCCTCTGAAAGATGTGGTGTATGGACACCATCACCGCATACTAGAGGATTTCCAGTTCTTCCGCCCTTGGGTACTCCTTTTCCATATCCCAATCAAAATCATGGAATAACATGTCCTCAAGGAGGTGACTTGCAATGCTCATGAGTGGAGAGGGGTCCAAAGGCAACTCTTGGGGCCTCTCCTCAGAGAATTACTAAGAGTCATAGTCTGTTTCCCAGGAATGCTCAGAGTCCGATTCAGAAAGGTACTCCATTGATATCTGACTGCCTGAATCAGTCTCTGGGTTGCTGTGGAATCAGAACTCCTCCAAGAGTCACAATACACTGATTGGCTGTGATGCTTTGGGGACTGTGCTTCCCCTGATGCATTCAATATGAAAACTGGCTGGGCTTCAGTTGGTGTTGGCCTTTTTTGGGTCTCAATGATAACCCATCTCCCACAGGCAGTTGCAGAGTTTCTAGAATCAGCTCTATAATGCAGTGCTTCTGCTTAGGAAGCAGCCAAGCAAATAATTCCCACATGTAGAGCATCTTCATGAGCTTATCCTCCATTCTTCTTGGCCAAGGGCTCCTCTAGGTCTGCCACCAATGAAGCCATGGGGAGCTCAGCAAGATCAGTCAAAGGCACCATAATCTTAAAGGGTGAAGTGGCCGACTTATCACAGACCCTTGGAGTCTGGTGCATCCGATGTCATGGATGTTGAGCTACCCTCCCTTTGGGCCTACTTCATGGGTCAGGTATTGTTACAGTCCCCCATGCTCTTGGCATCACATTACAATGAATTCTAATGTCAAAGCATCCTAGCTTCTGCCCAATGCTTGACATCAATACTTGATGGCACTTATCAACAACAACCTTAGTAAATATCCCTTATACAATTATTTTTTAAAGTCACTTATTTATTGTTGTTTTGGTCTTATACTTTTTGTGATGGTATATATGTTTGTTTCCCGTAAACCGCCTTGACCTGGTGAAAGGCAGTCTGATATAAATATAGCTACATAAATAAATAAATAAATAATCAGCTCTCTCAGTTAGAATCCATTGTTAGTTAATTTGCTCCCTCAGCACATCATTTAGCTATGCATTTATGATAAACTATAATTAATCTAAAATTTGTCCAGTTTATTCAGTGATGGGTTCTTTCATTAAATAATACAATTTTTGATATGTTGATAATTATTTTATTTCTCAAAAATGTATTTTTTTTTTAGGGCCTTTTACTAAAATGCACTAAACAGCAAGGTTTTAGGTGCACAGTAACTGCATGCTTCAGCCCACAGTAACTGTTAGTAGAATGGGGAAGGACAGTTACTGTGCACTGATTCGCACACTAACTGTGGCTCACGCATCAGGGTGGTGAATGGGCAGGTTAGGGGCAGAGAGTGGGTGTGGTGAGTGTATTGCAGTCAGCGTGGGGGTAAACAAGAGATGCTGGCCCGAGGACATGGTTGTAGGGCCAGCACCATAGGAAATGTTAACCCTGAACATTGGGCAGCTGTGATGTTTGTTTGCTGGGGGGGGTTCCCTTTTGCGCTCTAGGAGAGAACCTAAAGGAATGGGTGGAAGGGCATTATCCATTATCCAGCAGGGTTGTGTGTTGCTGGCATGCCTTGAACCGGAACTCAGGATAGGTCTGCTGAATCCCGTATGCTGGCCGCAAGCCCTGAATCATAGCTCATGGCTGAAGTGAAGGCTGGTTGGAGTGCCAGTGGGTACAATGTGGAGGAATATGCACAAGAGTCATGAGGATCAAAGATCCTAGTGGCCAGGTATGGAGTGTTTCCCACCTGCATACATTTTGGTCACTACTGATTATAAATTTATCTATGCATAGGAAACCAGGAGGCCACCGCCCTTAGTTCTGGCCAGTGGTGACAGATGGAGACCTGAGAGATTATGCTTGGCAGATAATATATCTGTGTTTGGTGTGCTTTGCGCATACAGTTTTAGTGCACATTGTCCTGGCATGGAGCACCGTGGTCTACTTCTCCATGTTATGAAAGAAAAATGGTGAAGGGGATATATAGAGTCAGGCCCAGTAAGCCTGTCCAGAGCATTGAATATGGCAGTCAGTAAATTATCCCCCTGGGTCATCACAGCCAGTAAGGAGACCTCCAGGGGTAAGAGCGGGCTCTCAGGGAGATGGCACTGGTTTTAATGCCATCAGAGACTGCACATGGAGTATGAGCATTCGTTCCAAGCTGACTTGCTTTTGAATCCATCCACTTGGAGTTGCAGACAAGGTCTTGGTGGGATACTTGGCCTGCAGAGGATGGAGTGTAGCAGCGTTGATGAGAGAATGTGCGCAGGACATTTCTTGGAGAAGGAGAAACCCAGATTTGAGCTGTCTAGAGATGAGGTATGATGCCCCGTGGTAGTGGAAACTGAGATATGGACACCTTAGGAAAATGTGGTAGTTGGCTTACCAGTGCACCAAGGGTGAGAAGTAATGAAGCTGGATGAGAGGTGTGATCGCCTGGTTAGGGTAGGGATGGTCTGAATATGAGGTATACCCAGGACAGCGACACTGTCAAGCATGAGCTGTGATGTATTGCATGTCATTGTAGGTTGTTGCTAATCTTAAGCTACTGCCCACTATGTTGAGAGCAGCAAACATGCCATGTGCAAACTCTGCTGGACTGCAGGCCAGATGCATTCGGCTGCATACTTTGGCTGGTGCTCAGCTTGCACCTCTGATGTTGAGAGCTGCTCAAGAGTGTGTGCAGGTCTGCAAGAAAGCTGTTGCGGTGGTTCCCAAGAAAGAGAGCACAAGGCAAGCAATGGCAATAGAGTAAAAGGCAAAATTAAGGGGGTGCAATTGGTTAGCCTCTCTTTTGTTTTCCGTTATACTGGAACACTTCCCTCACAGATTTAAAAGCTGTCAATTTAGCAATTTGAACTGGATTCTAATGACACATTGGCAATCAATGAAAATCAGCTATCATCAGACAGATTTCCTGATGAAAGTTACTACCCATCAATAGTCTAGCAGCCAAATTTTTCAGAAGGTAAAACCTCCTAATACTCTTCCTGCGGAGTCCTAAGTACTATCTGATAAATTTCAATATGCCTGTCTAGAATTAACAAAGGCAAAATTAGGTCTTACCTGCTAATTGTATTTCCTTGAGTACCTCCAGGCCAGGCAAGTTACGTATGTGCTGTCACCACCTACCAGCAGCTGAGGGCTGAATATGACAGAACCCTGACATCACAGTACAAGAGCTCCTCCTCCTGCTCCAGGATCCAGTCTTCTATTGACAAAGCAGTTACAGAACATCTAAACACCCTGACATTAATGACCATATTGAAAACTATTTAATGAGTGTCTGTGGGGAAGCGGAGAAAGAGTAGTTACTCACCTGTAACAGGTGTTCTCCAGGAGCAGCAGGAATCAGTCCTCACATATGGGTGTCATCGACGCCGATGAAGCCCCAGCGGAGCATTTCCCCAGCTTTCCATGAAAGCCTTTGGGAATGCAGGCACACATGCGCGGTTCCCTTTCCGCCTAAAGGTGCCATCTTACCTCAGTCAAATGACATAGCTAAGAACAGCACACAAAAATGAAAAAGAAACTATGTACAACTGCAACTCCAAGGGGAGGAGGGAGGGTTGTGAGGACTGATTCCTGCTGCTCCGGGAGAACACCTGTTACAGGTAACTACTCTTTCTCCAGGACCAAGCAGGAAGTCAGTCCTCACATATGGGTGACTCCCTAGCTCTGGGCTACCAAGGAACCCAGGCTGAACAAGAGGACTCCCTCTAGTCCCAGCTGCAAAGAAAGGCTTTTCACTGACACAACCTCCACCGGTAGCCCAACAGAGGGCAGGAGGGTAGGAGTTGCCTAAACCTAAAAGAGATTCCGGAGTACTGCTTGGTTAAAAGCACTGTCCCTACGGGACTCCCTCTCCAGACAGTAATGGGCCGCAAAAGTCTGGCTTGAAGACCAAGTTGCAGCCCTGCAGATGTCTACCAAGGGCACAGAGTGGAGATGAGCCACTGAGGCAGCCATTGCCCTGACACGGTGGGCCGTGACCCGACCCTGCAAAGGAAGGTCAGCCGCCCTATAAGCCCAGGTGATACAGTCAGCAACCCAGATGGACAAGGTACGCTTGGACACAGCCAACCCCAACTTATTAGGGTCAAAAGATACGAAGAGCTGAGTAGCCCTTCTGTGCCCCTGCGTACGGTCAAGGTAGAAGGATAAGGCCCTCCTACAGTCCAGGGTATGCAGAACTGCTTCAGCCTGGCTTGCATGAGGCCTAGGTAAGAATGTTCGAAGAACCACCTCTTGGTTAAGGTGGAAGGAGGAGACAACTTTGGGGAGGAACTTTGGATGAGTCCTAAGGACTACCCTGTTCCTATAGAAGCGAGTGTAAGGCCTATCACAGACCAGGGCCTGAAGCTCACTCACTCGCCTAGCCGAGGTAAGGGCTACCAAGAAGAGTGTCTTTCAGGACAGGAAGCGTAGAGGGCAAGTAGCCATCGGCTCAAAGGGTGGGCGAGTCAGCTGCTGCAAGACCACATTCAACTCCCACTCAGGAGCAGGAGGACGGATTGGAGGCTTGAGCAAAAGCAAGCCCCTGAGAAAGCGGGACACCAAGGGGTGAACCGACAGAGAATGTCCTTCCACCAGTGAGTGGTGAGCTGCTAGAGCTGAGAGGTGGACCCGAACAGAATTGGACTTAAGTCCCTGATTGGACAAGTGCAGTAAGTACTGAAGCACTACTGGCACAGTACAGGAGAAAGGATCCTCTGTACGTAGCTGACACCACACAGAAAACCTTTTCCATTTGAGAGCATAGGTTTTTCTAGTGGACTGTTTCCTAGAGGCTAGGACAACCTCCTCAACTTCCTGAGGTAGGCCCCAGGGAGCCAAAACTACTCTTGCAGGCTCCAGGCCATCAAATTGAGAGCTTTGAGATTGGGGTACAGAAGAGAACCCTGATCCTGTGAGAGGAGGTCGGGTTGCAAGCCCAGAGGCAGTGGGGGAGCCACCGCCAGTTGAAGCAGAAGTGGGAACCAGGGCTGTCTCGGCCACCTGGGAGCCACCAGCAGGACCGAGGCCTTGTCCTGAAGGATCTTGAAGAGAGTTCGGGCCACCAAGGGCGTGGGAGGAAACGCATACAGGAGGCCCTGAGACCAGGGAATCAGAAAAGCATCCGCTGCTATCCGCAGAGGATGCAGTTGCCTGGAGCAGAACTTCAGCAGTTGCTTGTTCAGTGGACTGGCGAAGAGATCTATCCAGGGGAGGCCCCATTTTAGGAAGATCTTCTGAACTACCAAAGGATGCAGCTGCCACTCGTGGGGCTGTAGAATCCTGCTCAACTTGTCGGCCAGGTAGTTGTCCTGGTCGGGAAGGTACACAGCCTTGAGGAGCATGTTGTGCTTGAGGGCAAAAGAACAAAGGTCCTGAGCCTCCCGACAGAGGAGTCTGGACCCAGTCCCGCCCTGTTTGTTCACATAAAACATGGCTACTTGATTGTCTGTCTGAACCAGGACAGATTGATGAGCCAGGGTAGGAGAGAAAGCTTTGAGTGCTAATCGAATAGCTCTGAGTTCTAGGAGATTGATCTGCTGTGTAGCCTCCCAGGGAGACTACAGGCCCTGGGTGCACTTGCTCAGACAATGAGCTCCCCAGCCCTGCAGGGAGGCGTCTGTGGTCAGTACCACCGTGTACCCAGGAATTTGAAAGGGCACCCCTTTTAGTAGATTGGGTGGGTGCAGCCACCAGCTGAGGGAGTTCAGAAATTGTCTGAACACCCTTATCCTGTCCCTGAGGCTGCCTGTGGCCTGTGACCACTGAGTCCGAAGGCACCACTGTGCAGGCCTCATATGGAACCTCAATCAAAACAAAAAAGGTATCGTTCAAATTAACCAATGTAAAGGGTCAGAAAAAGCATAAGAGGTCTCAGTATAAAAGAACACTGCTGTTTAAGGTTCTCACCTGATTACAGCAATCGTGTTTGATCACATCAATGACCTCTAGAAAAATGCTTTAAAAATGAACTTCAGTCCTTATGATCTTAGCAACAGGAAAACAGCGTATCCATAAATAGTATTATCTACTCAGCTTCAAAAAAGAACTGGACACTTCATATCATACTATGATCCCAATGTACAGCCCCGGTACCAGCCAGACGTTTCAGAACGATTTCTTCAGGGGACCGTTAGAACACGAATGTGCTGCCCACGTAGTCTCACTAGCCGGCTCAACTCAATCTGCTGCAATAGCACTTGTACAACTGCCGCCAGCTCACAAAAACGCCGCGCAGGTACTTTCGCAGGTACTTACTGAGGTACTTTCTGTGGTCTGGTGGCTTGTCTAGCCTCCTGGCATGTCTGACCCCTGATGAGCCAGTCGTCCAGATAGGGGAAGACAAAGATTCCCTGATTTCTGAGGTAGGCCGCCACCACTGCCAGGCATTTGGTAAATACCCTGGGAGCGGAGGTGAGGCCAAAAGGCAGTACTCTGTACTGATAATGGTTTCCTCCCACAATGAACCTGAGGTACTTTCTGTGGTCTGGATGAATGAGGATGTGAGAGTACGCATCCTTTAGATCTAAGGAGCATAGCCAATCTCCCTACTGGAGGTAGGCAGAAGTGTTCCAAGAGTAAGCATCTTGAACTTTTCCTTCTCTAGGAACTTGTTGAGGTTCCTGAGGTCCAGAATGGGTCGAAGGCCACCGGTTCTTTTGGGCACCAGGAAATACCTGGAGTAGAATCCGTGACCTTGCAAGTGGGGAGGCACAGGCTCCACCGCCCTGTCCAACAACAGACCTTGAAGCTCTTGAAGGAGAAGGTCTGCGTGCAGGGGAGGCCTTGGAGGTTCCCCTGGGAAGTATGGCGGAGGCAGTTGGTGAAAATGGAGTGCATAGCCCCTGTGGACTATGTTCACCACCCAACTGTCCCCAGTGATGTGGGGCCACTGGTGGGCAAAGAGGGCGAGGCGACCTCCTGTGCAGGGTTGGGAGAGCAGGGTTGGAGAGGCTATGCTCAAGGAGTCAAAAACCCCCACTCTGCTGAGTGGGAGCAGGGGCCGGAGGCTTGGGGGTTCTCTGCCTACGGGGCCCATTACCCTGCCCCTTGGCTTGCTGACCCTGGAGGGCAGCTTGGGCAGCCTGATACTGAGGGTACTGTTTGTAGGCAGTGCCCTTCCTCGGGTAAAAGGGCTTCTTACCCGAGGCCTTCTTCTTGTGAGAAGGGGCAGAGGTCTTCCTAGACAGCCTTGTCCTTGTAAGGTGCTCAGTCTCGAGCTGTGCGGCCTTCTCGGCCATGGGCTTGCCAAAAAGGTTTTCACCTCGGCAAGGGACATCGACCAACTTGTCCTCGGCTCGAGGTCCGATGACTGCAGCCATGCCTGGCGTCGAGCCACGATGCCGGCTGCCGCAACTCAGGACGAAGCCTCGAAGCCATCGTAGGCGGCGCAGGACATAAACTTCGAGCAGTCCTGAATCCCCGAGGACAAGGACTTGAATCTCTGCAAGGGTTCCCCGGAGAGACCAGCAGAGAACCCGGCCAACTCCTTGGCCAGGTCCCGCAAGTACATGCCCATGTACAGCTGGTAAGACTGGACACAGCAAGCAAGCATCAAGCCCTGGAAGCACTTTCTACCGACACCATCAAGGTTCCGGGCCTCCCTGCCAGAGGGCACCGCAGAGTGCATCTTCTGACTCTTCAGGCGATGCATGGCCGATTCCACAACCATGGAATGGTGTGGTAGCTGCGCCTTCTGAAAGCCAGGGCTCTTCCGGAGTCGATAAATCGAATCGACTCGCTTGCTGAAAACCGGCGCCGAGGCCGGTGCCTCTCACATCCGGAAGAGGAGCCGTTCCTGCATCGGAGGAACCGGGACAGTAAAGGCCTCCTTCGGAGGAGAGTCGTACTGCAGGGCCTCGAGCTCTTTGGCTCGAGGCTCTTCCTCGGGGTCCGCCGGGATAGCCAACGCGGTGGCCATATCCCGGACAAACTCCGAGAACTGGGTATCCTCCGGAGGGGATCTACTCCGCGGCTCAGACTGCGGTGAGTCCGACGGGATGCACTGAGTCTTAAATGTGTCGGGGGACTCCTCATCCTCCGTCTCCCAAGCGGACTCGTCCGACGAGGAGTCAGGATCCGACCACTCGGGGCCCTGGAGCACCCGCCCCAATGTCGGAGGCACCGGCGTTGATGCCCTCGGTCCCGAACGGGAGGTCGAGGGGGACCGCGACCGAGGTCGACTTCGAGCCATGATCGACTCGAGTATCGGCTCGGTCTCCGGGGTTGACTTCGACGTCGATGTCCCGGTGGTCGGGGCAGATGCGCCAGACAGGCTGGCCATCAGTGCCCGCTGCTGCTCCATGAAGGCAGACAATCTGCTGTCCAAGGCTGTCATCCTGAGACTCAGCTCGGGAGACGCAGCAGCCACCGACTCGGGCCCCGGTGGCGCCAAGCCCGACATCGTCTCTCTGGGAGGAGAGTCCTCGAGGATCACAGGGCTTACGTGTCCAGCAGACTCCGGCTCCACGCGAGGCTTCTCTTGTTCCACGGGCCCGGGGCGATGGTCGGGGGTCTTAGACCTGGCCCTCGAGGAGCCAGGGACCTCCTCTGACGATGCCCTCGCGAGCTGCTTCTTCCTCTTGCGTTCCCGGTCGGGGGACCCCCTGTCCGAGGAACTTCGACGGCGCTCGGGATCCGAATCCCGAGATGTCGAGACCTCAGACGAGGTCCGGGCCCGGCCGGAGGCTGAGTCCGAGAAAAGCCTTTCTTTCTGCTGCTGGCGACTTCGGAGTGCCTTGGAAGACATCTTCCCAAATGGTCCACACGTCTTAGGGTCGTGATCAGGACCGAGGCACCAGAGGCAGCAGTCGTGTGTGTCGGTGAGAGACATTAACTTCTTACACCGATCACACGTTTTTGAAACCGCTGGAAGCCATCAGGGAAAAAAGAGTCCTCGCGAGGTCAAAGGACCGGCCTTCCAGGGAAAAATCAAAAAAGGGCGCGAACTCCAGCCACGAAGGGCAAAAACCGAAAAAGAAGAATCGGGCTCGATACCGGTGTACCGAACCCAGCGGGAGGGGAACCGGCGTCGAACCGGGAAGAAAAAAATAGCGAAATCGCCGAAAAATCAAACTTTTATCCGGGATGACAGGACACACGTCCGGTGGGCTTCTCGGAAAAAGAGAGACTGAGGTAAGATGGCACCTTTAGGCGGGAAGGGAACCGCGCATGCATGCCTGCATTCCCAAAGGCTTTCATAGAAAGCTGGGGAAATGCTCCGCTGGGGCTTCATCGGCGTCGATGACACCCATATGTGAGGACTGACTTCCTGCTTGGTCCTGGAGAAATACTCTAACCAACAATTTAGAAACTTTCAAACAAATATATATATATATTTTTTTACATGTACCCGTACCAAGCAAGAGCCAGACCAACCACCAGAGCCATCTAGCCAAGAAGCCCTACGTTGCCTTATTTACTCATCAGAGGCTCTGCTCCCTTGCTGAAACCACTTGTCTGAAGTGAAACTACTCGCCGTGCCAGATACTACCAGGGATGGTCCTGGCCTGGCCTAGAGGTACTCAAGGAAAGATAATTATCATAAGACCTAATTTTGCCTTCATAATTGTACCTCCAGGCTAGGCCAGCTACGCGTGGGATGTAACAAAGCAGTGTCTACATGTGGGAGGGCCCAGTGAGACCAGCCTGAACCACCGAAGATCCAAATTGTGCATCTTCTGCTGCTTGCACATTCAGTCTCGCGAAAATGTGAAGAGACAACTAAGTTGCAGCTTTACAAATCTCTGCCGGTGGCACCAAACCCGACTCTGCCCATGACGCCGCCTGTACCCTTGTAGAATGAGCTCAGAGGCACTTTCCTTTGTGCCCTGTAAGCTGTGGCAATGGCCAACATCACCCGAGCAATAGAGGTCGCTTCCCCTTTTCATGCCCTACCAAATAATATAAACAATCAATCTGTCTTGCATATTGTGTTGGTTTCCCAAAGATATCTGCAGAGCACTCTACGCAAGTCCAACAAATGGAGTTGACGGTCCATCTCTGAGTCTCCCAGGACTGGAAAGGACGGTGATTCAGATGAAACTGAGAAAGAACTTTAGGCAGAAAGGAGGGAACGGAACACAAGACCACCTTCTCCTTGGAAAGCAAAAGAAATGGCTCCCTGCATGATAGAGCCTGTAACTCTGATATGTCTCACTGAACAAATAGTAACAATGCCTCCGCCAGAAACTCGAACAGGAACCCAGTCAAGGCTTGCAAGACCAAATTAAGATCCCGCGGTGGCACTGTTGGCCTCACAGGAGAGACGGACCTGTTTGACCGCATTAAGGAAACGTACCAGATCCGGATGACTTGCCAACAGAGCTCCATCAATCCACCTCCTGTAGCAAGCTACTGTCGCAACCTGTACTTTTAAGGTACTGAGAGAGAGTCCCTTCTCAAGCCCGCATTGCAAGAATTGCAACACCTGTGGCAGGGAAGCCGCCATGGCTCTAACTCCCCTTGATGAACACCAGCCTTCGAATAGACGCCAAATGCGCACATAGGCTAGCAAGGTTGACGTCTTCCTTGATTTCAGCATTGTAGCAATGACCGCAGACGAATACCCCCTTCTCTTCAGATGTGCCCTCTCAAGAGCCAAGCCGTAAGCAAGAACCAATCTACCTGTGGCATGAGAACCGGCCCTTGGCAAAGCAGGTTCATCCTGTCCAAAATATGCCAGGGCTTGTCTGCAAGAAGTCGAATCAAGTCTGCATACCATGGCCGCCTTGGCGAATCCGGCGCAATCAGAATCACTTACCCCGGATGGCACTCTATGCGTTGCAGCAGTCAATCTATTAAAGTCCATGGGGGAATACATACAAAATCCCCTCTGTCGGCCATACCTGGGAGAGTGCATCGAGCCCTTTTGACATGTATTCTTGACGTCTGCTGAAGAACTGTGCTGCCTTGGCATTGTGCAATGTAGCCATGAGATCCATCATTAGTGTGCCCCACCGAGTCGTGATCTCGTGAAACACTGCGGCATTCAACTCCCATTCTCCGGGATCTAGTCGGTGACAGCTGAGAAAGTCCACCTGCGCATTGTCCTTTCCAGTGACATGTGCCACAGAAAGAGACTGCAAGAACTCTTCTGCCCATTACAACAGCACTAGACTGTCAGTCAAAAGAGACGCACTTCCTGTTCTGCCTTGGCGATTGATATACCCAACCATAGTTGCATAGTCCAAACAAACACATGCTAACTTGCCCCTGATCCTTGGCAGAAAGAACTGCAAGGCTCGAAACACTGCTCTCAGTTCCAGTCTGTTGATGGACCAGGAGGAATTTTCTCGCATCCATAACCCCTGTGTCAGCTGCACTAGACAATGAGCCCCCCAGCGTGTTAGGCTGGCATCTGTTGTGACCAAAATCCACTGCGGCTGTTCTAACAGCAGTCCTGCTTGCAGATTGGTGGACTGCAACCACCTCTCCAGATTCTGGCGTGTCTGCTTCAGACAAGGCAGCCAGGCAGACAGCGGGTGATGCTGCGAGGATCAACGGGAAAGCGGTATCTGTTGCAAAGGTCACATGTGAGCCCTCGCCAATGGCACCAGATCCAGTGCCGTCACCATGGAACCGAGGAGCTGGAGATAACACACTGCTGGGGCACATTTCTGAGGAAGCTGTGAACCTGTTCCTGAATCTTGAGAACTCTGACCTCCGGTAATGACACCTATCCCGCCAGCGTATTGAACTGTGGATGGCTCTTAAGAACATAAGATATGCCATACTGAGTCAGACCAAGGTCCATCAAGCCCCGTATCCTGTTTCCAACAGTAGCCAATCTAGGTCACAAGTACCTAGCAGTTTCCCCAAAAGACACAGGCACACAATGCTTGTATTGGGGCAAGCAGTGGATATCCCGGGTCACCGTTAATAATGGTTAATGGACCTTTCCTCCAGGAACTTGTCCAAACCTTTTTTAAACTCAGCTACACTAACAGCTTTTACTACATTCTCAGGTAACGAATTCCAGAGTTTGACTAAACGTTGAGTGAAAAAATATTTTCTCTTATAAGTCTTAAATAAGTTACCCTGTAGTTTCATTGCATGTCCCCTAGTCTTTCTATATTTTGATGACGTAAACAATCGATCTACGTTTACCAGTTCCACTCCATTCATTAATTTATAGATCTCTATCATATTTCCCCTCAGCCATCTTTTTTCCAGGTTAAAGAACCCTAACCTTTCTAGCCTCTCTTCATAGGGATATTCTTCCATCCCCTTTACCATTTTGCTGGCTCTTCTCTGTACCTTTTCTAATAACGCTATATCCATTTTAAGATACGGTGACCAGAATTGCACACAATATTCAAGGTGCAGTTACACCATGGAGCGATACAGAGGCATTATAATATCCTTTGTTTTATTCTCCATTACTTTCCTTATACTTACAGTAGCATTCTATTTGCTCTCTTGGCCACTGCTGCACACTCGGTGGAGAGTTTCAACATGTTATCCACGATGACACCTAAATCTTTTTCTTGGGTGATGGTTCCTAATGTGGAGCCTTGCATCGTGTAACCATAGTTTGTGTTGTTCTTTCCTAGGTGCATAACTTTGCACTTGTCCACATTAAATTTCATCTGTCATTTGGATACTCAGTCTTCCAGTTTATCAAGGTCCTCTTGCAATTTTTCACAATCCTCTTGGGTTTTAACAACTTTGAATAATTTTGTGTCATCTGCAAATTTGATTACCTAACTCATTATTCCCATTTCCAGGTCATTTACGAATATGTTAAAAAGCAGCGGACCCAGCACAGATCCCTGGGATACTCTACTATTCACCTTTCTCCACTGAGAAAAAATTGTCCATTTAGCCCTACCCTCTGCTTTCTATCTTTTAACCAGTTCCTGATCCACAATAGGCCACTGCCTCCTATCCCATGACTTTTTAATTTTGCCAAGAGTCTCTCATGAGGGAGGTTGTCAAAGGTTTTCTGAAAGTCCAGATACACTATATCAACCGACTCACCTTTGTCTACCTGTTTATTCACACCTTCAAAAAAATAACAGATTAGTAAGACAAGACCTTCCTTGGCTAAAGCCATGTTGTCCGTCTCCCATTAAGCCATGATTATCTACATGTTCAGTAATTTTGTTCTTTATAATGGTTTCTACCATTTTTCCCGGGACTGACATCAGACTCACCAGTCTGTAGTTTTGAAGATCTCCTCTGGAACCCTTTTTAAAAATTGGCATTCCATTGGCCATCCTCCAATCTTCAGTTATTACAGATAATTTTAATGATAGTTCACAGATTACTAACAATAGGTCTGCAATCTCATCTTTCAGTTCTTTCAACACTCTTGGATGTATACCATCCGGTCCAGGTGATTTGCTACTCTTCAATTTATCAAAACGTTGTAATACATCTTCCCGGTGTATCGATATTTTTTTCAATTCTTCCGCAGTATCACCTTTAAATACCACTTCAGTCATGGGTAGCATCCTTACATCTTCCTCAGTAAAGACCAAAGCAAAGAATTCATTCAGTCTCTCCGCTATGGCCTTGTCCCCTCTTAGTGCCCCTTTTAACCCTCTATCATCTAATGGTCCAACTGATTCCGTCACAGGTTTTTTGCTACAAATGTATTTGAAAAAGTCTTTATTTGTCTTTGCTCCCACAGCAAGCTTCCTCTCAAATTCTCTCTTTGCCTGCCTTATCAATGCCTTGCATCTAACTTGCCAGTGCTTATGTTGTTTCAAGTTTTTGTCATTTGTCTCCTTTTTCCATTTCCTGAAAGATAATTTTTTGGCAACAGCAGCCTCTCTGACCTCACCTTTAAACCACACTGGCAGTTTTTTGGACTTCCTGTCATTTTTCTTAAAGCGTGGAATGCAGCTGTTCTGGGCTTCCAAGATATTATTTTTAAACAATACCCATGCTTGATGTAAATCTTTAACTTTTGCTACTGCTCCTTTTAGTTTTTTCTTAACTATTTTCCTCATTTTATCATAGTCTCCCTTTTGAAAGTTAAAATGTAGTACTGTGGATTTCCTTACCATCCTTCCTCCATTAATTAAATCAAACGTGATTATGCTATGATCACTATTGCCAAGTGGCCCCAACACCCTTATCTCTTGCACCAGATATTGTGTTCCACTAAGGACTATGTCCAAAATGGCTTCCCCTCTGGTCGGTTCATGAACCAGCTGCTCCAAGAATCAGTCATTTATTTCATCTGGAAACTTTATCTCCCTAGCATGTCCTGCCGTGACACTGACCCAGTCAATACCAGGGTAATTGAAATCACCCATTATTATTACTGTATTGTAACCTTTGTTAGCTTCCCTGATTTCTCTTAACATTTCATCATCCATTTGTTCATTCTGGCCAGGCAGTCGATAGTACACCCCCACTGCCATCGCCTTCCTCTTCCCCTTTTTACATGGAATTTCAATCCATAGAGATTCTACAGTGAATTTTGTTTACTGCAAAATTTTAATCCTTTGTGACTCAATGCCATCTCTAACACAGAGTGCAACCCTTCCACCAATTTGATCTGCTCTATCATTATGATATACAGTCAGACCTCGGACATTCGCGAGGTTAGGTTCCAGAACCCATCGCGAATGAGGAGGATTCACGGATGTTTGGTAGAGTCACTAAACATGGTAATAGATGCTTATTTATATAGTTTAAACCCTAAATATGACCCCAGTCATGCTCCCAAACACTTTAATTTCATTTAAAAGCATGAAAAGCATAGCTACTCACCTGTAAGAGGTGATCTCCGGGAACAGCAGGAATTTAGTTTTCACATATGGGAGTATCGTCGGTACCGACGGAGCCTGCACGGGAAAGCTCCCCAGCGTCCAATAGGAAAGCTTTTGGGAGCATCCCACAGCGCCTGCGTGCTGCCTTCCCGTCTTTTCAACTGTCCCTCTCCAGTTGAGTTTATAGCTGAGACAAAAGAGAGAGGGAGAGAGAGAAAGAGAGAGAAATACAACTCCTAGGGGAGGTGCGCAGGTTGTGAAGAATAAATTCTTGCTGTTCCCAGAGATCACCTGTTACAGGTGAGTAACTACACTATCTCCAGGAACAAGCCGCTTTGACCCAGTGAAAAGTGGGATATAAATACAGTTAAATAAATAAATAAATAAACAAGCAGGAATGTAGTCTTCACATATGGGACTCCCTAGCTGCAGATGCCAGGGAGATGGCCCCAGGAAGTTGTCAGCCCTTGCGAAAGGGCTCCACTTCCCCCCATGGATCTCTGGCATCCTACCAGGGACGGTGGGTAGGAGTTGATTAAATCTGAAAAAGGTGTTGAAGAACAGCTTGGCCAAACAAGGCATTACAACGGGAGTCCTTGTCTAAGCAGTAGTGGGCTGTGAAGGTATGTACTGAAGCCCAAGTTGCTGCTCGACAGATGTCGTCGATAGACACAGAGTGAAGATGAGCCATTGAGGCTACCATGGCTCTCACATTGTAAGCGGTGACATGGCCTTCAAGAGGAAGGTTCTTACTCTCATAGGCAAAGGATATGCACTGTGCAATCCAGTTAGACAGTGTTCTTTTGGAAACTAGAAGTCCCAAATGACTAGGATCAAAAGCAACAAAGAGTTGAGAAGATTTTCTATGTTGCTGTGTCCTTGCAAGTAAAAGGCCAAAGATCTTTTACAGTCCAAGGTATGAAGGTTCCTTTCTGCACTGGAGGCATGAGGCCTCGGAAAGAATACAGGAAGGTAAACCACTTGGTTTAAATGGAAAGGTGAAACCACCTCTGGCATAAAGTGTGGATGAGTCCTGGCTATAGGAGCTACTTTCACGTTAAAATATCCCTGTAAATGTGTTATAGTACATCAGGGCAAATCTTATGTTTTTTTAGATTCTCTTCAATTAGAGACCTTTTTGAAGGGGTTGGAGTTGGAGTAAGTTTTATTTCCCTTTACTCTTTGGTGCTCTTGCTAAGTCAAAGGAGTCTTTGTATTTTTTCCAATCTAAGTTTGAGATATTTCTAGTATAATTTCCTAGTATTTCACACTCCATGTTGTGGGCTGGGTGTTTTTATTTGCTGTATAAATCTTGTATGTACTTTGATGATTGCTTGTATTACCTTTTGAATACCTTCAATAAAGAGGTTTGAAATTAAAAAAAAAAGAATAAATGGAAAGGTGAAACCACCTTTGGCATAAAGTGTGGATGAGTCCTAAGAACTACCTTATCATGGTGGAACCTTGTATAAGGAGGATCAGCTACTAACGCTTGCAATTCACTGATGTGACGTGCTGATGTGATTGCAATGAGGAAGATGACTTTCCAGGAAAGGAATTTTCAAAGATGTAGTGGCTAATGGTTCAAAGGGTGGTTTCATGAGCTGCCCAAGCACCAGATTTAAGTCTCATACCACCGGTGGTGGCTTAATGGGAGGCTTTGTTAAAAGAAGGCCTCTCATAAATCTCACTATGAGAGGATGAGAGGAAATAGGTTGTCCACTTAGAGGCTTGTAAGAAGCTGCAATAGCATTAAGATGGACTCTTACTGAATTTGTCTTGAGACCCGCATTTGACAAATGAAGGAGATACTCCAGTATCGATTCCAGAGGTATCGCAAGAGGCTTAATACCCTTCTGCGAGCACCATATGGTAAACCTTTTCCACTTAAAGGCATACGAGCGTCTTGTGGAGGGTTTCCTAGAAGCATGAAGGATATCCTTTACCTGTTGGGAAAGGTTAAGATCCTGAAGTTCTAGGCTTTCAGCAACCAGGCCCTGAGATGCAGAGACTGGGGATTGGGATGCCACAGCATCCCGTCCTCTTGGGAGAGAAGATCTGGAGCGGATCCCAACTCCAGAGGCGGAGCTTGAGAGAGATGTAGGAGCAGAGGGTACCACGTTTGCTGTGGCCAATGTGGAGCTATGAGGATCATATGACCTTTGTCTCTCTGAAGCTTGAATAGGGTTTTGGGGATGAGGGGAATGGGTGGGAAGGCATATAGGAAGTCCTGACCTCAATGAAGGAGGAAGGCGTCCCTTGCCTGACAACATCGAGCCGGAATTCTGGAACAGAACCAGGGAAGTTTGGCATTCAGCAGACTTGCAAAGAGGTCTATGTCCGGGGTTCCCGAAATCTGAAATATTTGGGGAACCTGGTCTGCATGGAGAGACCATTCGTGTGGAAGCAGAACTCAACTGAGTTTGTCTGCCCAAGAGTTTTGAATGCCTGGAAGATACACCGCAAGGAGATGAATCTGATGCTCTCTGGCGAGGGCCCATAGTCGCAAAGCTTCATTGCATAGCGACAGAGAGCCTGTTCCACCCTGCTTGTTCACATAGAACATGGCTACCTGATTGTCTGTTTGAACTAGGACTGTCTTGTAGCTGAGCTGGGCGTGAAATACTCGAAGAGCAAGGAAGATTGCTCTGAGCTCCAGGAGGTTGATGTGAAGACAGGCCTCCTGTGGAGTCCAGGTACCCTGGGTAGAGAGATCGTGCAGGTGGGCTCCCCATCCCACCTGACATGCATCTGTTGTTAGGGTGGCTTGGGATAGGGGTTGCTGGAAAGGAGACCCCACCAGAAGGTTTCTGTGTGATTGCCACCATTGGAGGGACGAAATAAGACGGTCTGAGTTTATTTTGTCCGACAGGCAACCTGAGGCCTGTGTCCACTGAATGGAGGAAGTCCACTGGGCTGCTCGCATATGGAGGCGAGCATAAGGAACCACATGCACGGTGGATGCCATGTGGCCTAGCAATTGTAGCATTTCCTGAGCAGTGAGATAAGGTTTGAGCACTGCTTGGGAAACTAGTTGTACTATGCGAAAACAGTGGGGCTGCAGAAGGAAAGCCCTTGTCTGTCTGGTATCCAGCCCTATGAACTCTAGGGACTGAGTGGGAGCAAGATTGGATTTTGGGAGGTTTATGACCAGTCCCAAATACTGGAGGATTCGCATTGTGCGAAACAGAGCAGAGCTGGCTTCTGGCATTGTAGGGGCTCGAATGAGCCAGTCGTCTAAGTAAGGGAAGACGAATATTTATTTATTTTTTTATTTTTATTTAGACAGTTTTTGTATACCGCCTTATCCTTCAATCAAAGCGGTCACAACACAAGTGGGGGATACATTTAACACATGGGGATATGAGACACACACACTAATACTTACAGGGAACATGGGCAATGGAGGGTTAAGTGGCTTGCCCAAGACCACAAGGAGCACCTGTGGGACTAGAAACCCCAGTCCTTCCGGCCCAAGGTTGCTGTCCTCTAGTGGGATTTGAATATTCCCAGAGTGCGGAGAAATGCAGCTACCACAGCCATGCATTTTGTGAACACTCTTGGTGCAGAAGCCAGGCCAAAGGGAAGAACCCTGTATTGGTAGTGCTTTCCTTGAAACAGAAATCGGAGGAATCTCCTGTGATTTGGATGGATAAGAATGTCAGTATACGCATCCTTGAGATCTAGAGAACAAAGCCAGTCCTGACTTTGAAGGTATGGCAGCAGAGTTCCTAGAGAGACCATTTGGAACTTCTCTCGGAACAGATATTTGTTCAATTCTCTGAGGTCTAAAATGGGTCTGTGTCCTCCTGTTTTCTTTAGAATAAGGAAAAAGGGGAAGTAGAACCCTGTACCCTGATGGGGAATGGGTACTTCCTCTATTGCTCCTTGGGCAAGGAGCATTGTGACTTCTTGACCTAAGAGGCTGTCGAGAAAGGTCTGAGAATTGAACTGTCTTTTAATTGTAGGAGGGGGCAGGCTGTGGAAATGAAGCTTGTACCCCTCTCGTACAATGGACAGAGTCCAATTTTCTGCTGTTACTTGGTACCATCTGTGGGCAAAATGACATAACCTGCCTGGGATGTCCAAGGGTTCTGGACCCTTCAGGGGCAATAAGGCAAATTTCTCTGGAAAGGAGTCAAAGCCCCTGAGCAGGCTGAGCCTGTTGAGCTGGCTGAGGTTTTGCAGCTTTTGGCTTCTTTTGTTGTCTAGGTTGTTGCTGCTGTCCCTTTTGGGCAGTCTGACCTGGACGGTGTCCCTGTTGGGTATAGGAAGGATAACACTTCTTTTTCTTATTGAAAAATGGTTTCTTAGAGGATCTTTTCTTTGCAGGATCGGCTGTAGATTTGGACAGTCTATCCGGTGTGATATTGTCAGCATCTATTTCGTTAGCCTTCTCCCAATTCTTGCCAAAAGAGATTTTCTCCTGTGCAAGGAATGTTTCCTAATTTATCCTGTACCCAAATTTCCAAGTCAGATGCCTGAAGCCAGGAGATCCGACGTGCACCAATGGCAATAGCAGAGGTTCTGCTTATGCACTCAAAACAGTCAAAGGCTGCATGATTAACAAACTTGGAAACATCCTGAGTATGTTTGACAAGAGTGAGATAGTCTTCTCTTTTGTCATCAGGAAGAAGGGGGCTCATAAGCTCAAAGTCTCCTGTGACCTCTTTAAGGAACATTCCCATATACAAGATATAGAAACTGATCCTAGCTGAGAGCATGGAAGCTTGGAAACATCGACGCCCAAAGGCATCGAGAGTCCTACATTCACGACCTGGAGGATTGGATGCATGTCTCTTTGCACTTTTCATTCTTCTCATGGCTGATTCCACCATTGAATGGTGTGGTAATTGAGTTTTTTGAAAACCAGGACAAGGTGGAACTCGATACATGGTATTGAGTCTTCGAGAATGAGGAGATATGGTTAAAGGTGTTTCCCACATCCTTAGCATAAGATCATGTAAGATCTCATGAATAGGCAGAATAGCTGCCTCTTTGGGAGCGTTAGGGTATTGGAGGATTTCTAACTCCTTTGCCCTAGGCTCTTTTTCAGGAGCTACTGTGATGGAAAGGCCTCGAGCCACATCAAGGGCAATGCCAGGGGCATCTCGATACTTAGAAGGAGATCTACCATTTGAGGACCGGCTAGATTTATGTTTAGTTACCTGAGATCCATGGGAGGAAGATGAAGCCCTGGAGGACTCGATGCAACAGACGCCACGTCTGAGGGAAAAAGGGTGCTAAATTTAGCAGCTCAGTTCTGCCGGCCCCTTTTTGACATCATTCAACAGGAGAGGCACTCTGAAATAGAGTGGTCAGGACCTAAACATTTGAGACACCAATCATGGGTGTCGGTGACGGAAATGGTACCGCCACATTTAGAACATTTCTTAAAACCTGAAGCAGGTTTTTCCATTTTTGAGGAAAAATTGGGCCTAGTGCCCAAAATAGCACCTAGCACCAAAGAAAAAAGGTTTCTGAAGTAAACACTTCAGAAACTATAGTTTTTTGGGAGGGGGGTTAGAAGAAGAAAGAAAGAAAGAACCGGCGGTACCGGTATAACGTCGAGGGAAGGCAGACGCGACCACAAAAACAAAGATTAAAGACAAAATTTTCTGCGGTGACAGGGTATGGGACCTGTCGGCTCCGTGGAAAACGAAGAACTGGAGAGGGACAGTTGGAAAGGCGGGAAGGCAGCACGCAGGCGCTGTGGGATGCTCCCAAAAGCTTTCCTATTGAACGCTGGAGATCGTTCCCGCACAGGCTCCGTTGGTGCCGACGATACCCCCATATGTGAAGACTACATACCTGGAGAAACATAAATTACTATGAAAATTAAACAAACACTTTTGTAGGGTTTTTCGAGGATTTTGTGGATGTGTGAAAAAATCGCGGATGCAAATAAGGTTCAGTTCCAATGAAATTTTCACGGATCTGTGAATTTGCGAATCATGAAGCGCGAATGTACGAGAGCATACTGTAGTTTGTACCCAGGTATCACAGTGCCCCCACTGGTTGTCCTCTTCCACCATGTCTCTGAGATACCAATCATATCTAACCTCTCATTTAGTGCTATATATTCTAACTCTTCCATCTTATTTTTTAGATTTCTAGCATTTGCATACAAGCATTTTAGAGGCTGTATTTTATTCATATTAATCTGGCTCTCGGTAGGCAGGGGTAATTTGCAATGTTTAAGCTCTGTCTGCTGTGTATACAAGGGCATTTGGGTTACTTTTTTCTTTATTGGAACCTCTCTGTTGATATGCCCTAACTTCAGTCTTTTGCTAGTATTCTTCAAGGATGCATTGTTCTGAACCATGCGCTCTTGAGCGACTGTCGGCTTTCCCCTATTTTCTAGCTTAAAAGCTGCTCTATCTCATTTTCCCATTTAACTTTTTATTAAGAATTTCAATAGGCAATTCATACATCTTTTTGAACACATCATTGTACATTTTCAACAGCCTTCTTACAATCTTAACCTATTAGTTCCCCTACAGCTAGTACAGACAACAATACTGCCTAACCAGTTCTACCTTCCCCCCTCCTCTCCCCCCCTCCCTTCCCTCCCATCTCACTTCCCCCCTACGGATCTTCGTGCTGCTATAGCACATCAGAACTCACGTATGCAAATCAAATGTATACAATCTTTCACCCTTTATTTCGTTAGCATTGTTTTTCTTTTCCCCCCCTCTCATTTGAAACTTTTTATTAACGTTATTCCATATATAATACAAACTTCTTCTTAGCCCCATATTGTACATTTATATTTAAACAACAATCCATCATCAAACTGGCTATCGTCTCTTGGTATCTATTACAATGTTGCCTATTGCTTAGCCTTCAACCCTTCCCCCCCCCCTTTCCCTCCCCTCGCAGTGACCGCCTGCTTTTATTCGTATTTATTATCACACAATCATTTTCCCATATGTTTCTTTTATTGATATATGCCTTCACCATTTGGCTCAATAGCAGCGCCACTGTGCTCACAACAGCTTTGCAATGGTCCTCACACCTTCTCACCTGCTTTCCATTTTTCCAACCATTGCCAAACACCCTTCCATTGTTCCACACATTTATCCCCTTTCTCATGTCGCAACCCTGTCAATTGATGCATCAAACACAGGTCAGCCATCCTTCTTATAAAACTTGCACTCTGAGGTTTCCCCATCCCTGTCCAATGTTGTGCTATCTCGTTTCTTGCAGCCTCTATACAGTGATTCAGTATCCCCCTCGCCTGTTCCGCTATATCTTCCTCCAAAAGATGTAAAAGACAGACCTCTGGAAGTTTTTGCAGTCTGTATCCTGTCATTTCATGTATTATCGATAGTACCTCGACCGAAAATCCCTGAATCTGTCCACACTTCCACCACATATGCAGCATATCCCCTCTCTCCTGGCAACCCCTCCAACACCGGTCATTAAACCCCAGGCCCACTCTTTTTTGACATATCGGTGTCCAATACCACCGATATAGTACTTTATATGCATTTTCTTTTATTTGAGTGGCGATAGATATTCCTGCTATTGTCTGTATTATCTTCTCCCATCTCTATTCCATCCATTGTACTTCTAGGTCTGCTTCCCATTTCTTCATAAAATCTAATTTACCCTCTCCACCCTCCATTACCCCTTTATAGATCTTGGACAAGGCTCTTTTTGGACCTAATTGGCCAGAACAGAGGGCCTCGAACCACCCCCTGTTGCTCCATAGGTCCCGCCATACTTTCTGCTGCCGCACAAAGTGACTGACCTGGATATAACTATAATAATTGTTACTAGATAGTCCATAGAGATCTTTAATACCCTCAAACTCCCTTATTCCCTCCTTCACCACTATCTGGGAGAGATGTGTAAGTCCCTGTTGTCCCCATCTTCGCAAGATACTCACCCCTGGCCCCTGTCCCCCCTCAAAACATGCCTCCAACGTCATCCCTTGTATATATCCATTATCATGTATCAATACCTTCCTGTTTTGTTTCCAAATATTCAAACTATGTATTACAAAGGGGTTCATGGCACTACTTGCTAAAGCTGAACTTCCCCTCCATACCAACTTTTCCAGTCCAACTCCCCTTACCGAATCTTCCTCCATCTGAACCCAGTGTTTCCGCTTTTCCCTGTGCCAATCGTAGATCGTTTTCAGTTGCGCCGCCATATAATATTTGTTAAAATTTGGGACCCCAAGCCCCCCCTCTCCCCTGGCTCTCTGTAGGGTGGACATAGCTACCCTAGGGCTCCTATTTTGCCATATAAATCTATTAATGCTTCTTTGTAGGTGCTTTAACTTTTGATGTGGTATTAATATCGGCAAGGTTTGAAACAGAAACAGAAAACGAGGCAGTAGCATCATCTTTACAGTTGCTATACGTCCAAACCACGAAAGGTAACCCCGCCCCCACCCAGCCAGCAAACTTTCTACTTGCCCAAATAAATGTTTGTACTTTAGGTCATACAATACCTCCAGCCTACTGCTTATTTGAATCCCGAGATACCTAATCGCCCCCTTGGTCCATCTAAATGGGTATTGCTTCTTTAAGTGCATCTGCTCGTCCTCTTGTAGTGACAAGTTCAAAATTTCAGATTTTGCCCAATTTACAGTGAATCCCGACAACCTCCCATATTCTTCTAATTCCCACATTAATATTGGTATTGAGCATCTTGGTCTAGTCATGCTCAGTATGATATCGTCCGCAAACAATTCTATACTGTCTTTCCCACCATTATACCCTTCAAACCCTCCCTTTCTCTCACTCTCTCTGCAAACGGCTCCACTGACAATGCGAATAGAAGGGGTGACAGTGGGCAGCCCTGCCTCGTCCCTCTCCCTTGCTCAAAAAATGTTGAGTATGCTCCATTCACCCGAACACAGGCTTTCGGGTTGTAATACAATGCTTTTACCCAGCCCATGAACTCTCCTCCCAACCCCATTCTGTCCATTACCTGAAAGAAGAAGGGCCAAGACACCTGGTCGAATGCCTCTTCCGTGTCTAAAGATATTAACAGTGCCTCCTTTTTACTTTGCCCCACCGACCAAATAATGTTTAAAATCTTTCTAATATTGTCTACCACCTACCTCCCCGGGATAAAGCCCGCTTGGTCTTGGTGAATCAATTTCCTGATCACCCTGTTTAAATGTGTTGCCAATATTTTAGCCAATAGTTTAGCATCTAAATTTAGCAATGAAATTGGTCTATATGAGGAGCATTCTTGTTGGTCCTTACCTTCTTTATGTATTACTGTGATCCCAGCCCATCCCATAGTAGCCGCTAACACCCCCCCCCCCCCCCTCCCTGTGGTAAGTTGAACAACCGCAGTATTGGAGCAATTAAAAGTTCACTGAATTTTCTGTAAAACCTCGCGGTAAGTCCATCCACCCCGGGGCCTTGTCTACTTTTAACTGTTTTATGGCTTGCAATACTTCCTCTGCGGTAATGGCTTTATTTAACTGTTTTTGTTCCTCCTCTACCAGCTTCTGGAGCTTTATTTAATCTAAATAACTTTGTATTCTTTCCAAGTCCGGAGAGGCTCGAGCCGCATACAACTCTTGATAATATCTTTTGAAGGCCTCCCGAATATTACCATCTTTGTGCACTAATTTCCCTTCCCGGTCCCTAATCCTCAATATTTGTGATCGTAATTTCCTTTGTTTCAACTTTTGCGCCATATATCGCCCTGCTTTATTCCCCCCCCCCCCCCTCGAAAAAGCCCTGTCTCAATAGTTGCATATGGTATCTTATAGTTTCGGCCTCCATAGCTTTTATCTGCACTCTAACAGCCAGCACTTGGCCTCTATATGTCCCTTGTGCATCTTGCGCATCCAATGCTTCAAGTTCCAGTAATTTTTCTCTCAATTCCCTTTCTCTCTCCTCCCTCTCCCTCCTTTTACGTGCCCCCCATTTGATGAGAACGCCCCTTACTACTGCCTTGTAGCCATCCCAAACACCCCCCCAGGCCACCTCGCCATTGTTGTTCCATCTAAAATATTCCACTATTTCCCGCTCTATCTCCCTACGGACCCTCTCATCCTCCAGCAGGGATTTGTTTAACCTCCAAAACTGGGTTCCTCCTCCCTCCCCCTCAATGATCAATCTTACCTCCACCAGTGCATGGTCTGACCATGTTATTGAATCAATTTCTGCCCCTTTGACCCTGCTCACCAGTTCCTTTGTTACCCAAATGGCATCTATTTGGGAATATGAGCCATGCACTGGGGAGAAATATGAAAACTGCCGTTTCCGAGGGTGTTGAAATCACCATGCATCTAACAAGCAGTATTGTATAATAAAATTTCGATATCTACTCCTGTCCGCTGTTTTTCCCTCTCTTTTCACCGTTGCATCTCTACCCGGGTTCCACGTTAAGTTAAAATCACCCTCACAAATGAGCTTACCATCTCCTAATTGCCCCACCTCATCGTTAAGTTTTGTCCAAAATTCCCTTTGCCCCCTGTTGGTGCATATACATTCACTAAACAAAACCATTCATTCCCTATTTTTAGATCAGGGGTCTCAAACACGCGGCCCGCGGGCCGCATGCGGCCCGCGGGAGAAGGTTGTGCGGCCCGCGACGGCTTCTGCTGCTGCCGTTGCCACCGTGGCAACGGCAGAATCGACGGTCAATTTAAAAAAAATAAAAAACTGGCTTCTGCTGCTCTGTCCTGCGGCCCGTTCCCCTCTGCGCGAGAGCCCTGAATGTGCTTCCTCTGCGGCGTGCTTTTCAAGCCGCGAAGGGAGTATTTCCCTCTCGCGAGGCTTGAAAAGTGAATAGGCTTAAGTCGCGCGAGAGGGAAATACTCTCTTCGCGGCTTAAAAAGCATGCCGCAGAGGAAGCACACTCAGGGCTCTCGCGCAGAGGGAAAGGGGCCGCGGGACAGCTGATTTTCTGCTGCAGCAGAAGCCAGCAGCAGAAGCCAGGTTGTTTTTTTATTTACCTGGGGGGGGGGGTGTATGACTGGAAATGGGCTATTGGCAGGGGGGGTATGACTGGAAATGGGCTATTGGCAGGGGGGGTTATGACTGGAAATGGGCTATTGGCAGGGGGGGTGTAGGACTGGAAATGGGCTATTGGCAGGGGGGGTTATGACTGGAAATGGGCTATTGGCAGGGGGGGTGTAGGACTGGAAATGGGCTATTGGCAGGGGGGGGTTATGACTGGAAATGGGCTATGGTGGGGGCTAGGACTGGAAATGGGCAGGTGGGGGTTAGGAAGGACTGGAGGTGGGCTGATGGGGGGAGTTAGGACTGGTAATGAGCTATGGAGGGGCTGACTGAAATGGGGTAATGGGGGTTAGGGCTGGAAGTGGGCTATTGGCAGGGGGGGTTATGACTGGTAATGGGCTATGGGGGGTCTAGGACTGGTAATGTGCTGGGGGGGTTGCTAGGACTGGAAATGGGCTGAGTGGAAGGGGGCTTGAACTGCAAATGGCTGATGGGGAGGGGGGCTTGGAATGGAAATGGGCTGTGAGGGGAGGGAGCTAGGATTGGAAATGGGCTGATGGGGGGCTAGGATTGGAAATGGGCTGATGGTGAGGCTAGGATAGGACTGGAAATGGACTGATGCAGGGACTAGAAGGGAGCGGATGCTGGGTGGGGCTGGAACTAGAAGGGAGCTGATGTTGGGGGAGGATTAGAATGGGATGGAGCTGGGAAAGTGAAATGGAGAGGGGAAAAATATTTTGTCTGGGAGAGAAGACAAATCTACAATTGGCCAGGTATTGTGAGAGTAAGTGGGGATTGAGGATGGAGGGGTAAAATTTGAGTGGATGAAATAGGAATGAGGAAAGAGAAAAAGGAGAAAGATTAGTATGTTAAAGCAGATGTAGAGAGAGAATGGAAAAAAAACTAGGAGAGAAGAAAGGGCAAATGGAAGCAGACGATGGAGAGTTAGCAGAAGACATGAAGAAACCAGAAGAAAGTGGCTGGAACAATTGCAACTGAAAAAATGCACAAAAGGTAGAAAAATATCTCTTTATTTTGAATTTATTAACTGGAATATGTCAGCTCTGGGAAATGTGCATCATTAATGTTTGCGCTTTGTTTAGTACAAGAGGAAATTAATTTATAGTTTTATTTCTACAGTGTTGTTGTACATTCCAAGTTTGGCTTTTGGGGTTCCCAGTTTAATTATTGTCTTCTTGTTTCTAAATCTTTTAGTCTTTCTTTATCCATACTCATTAAAGAGGCATGTTTACTAAAAGTTAGTGTATGGTAACATTATGCAAATATTTATGCAAATGAGGTCCCTTATGCAAATGAGGCCCCGCGTCTTATGCGGCCCCCGGGTTACTTTACAAGTCCTCATTTGGCCCTCAAAGCAATTTGAGTTTGAGACCCCTGTTTTAGATGCAAGATTATATACCTCCCCTCTTTATCTCTGATTATTTTCTTTACCTCCACCTTAAGTTTGCTCTATCTCATTTTAAAGGTGAATGCCAGCAGCCTGGTTCCATCCCGGTTAAGGTGGAGCTCATCCCTTCGGAAAAGCCCCTCCTTCCCCAAGAATGTTCCCCAGTTCCTAACAAATCCAAAACTCTCTTTCTTGCACCATCGCCTCATCCACGCATTGAGACTCCGGAGCTCTGCCTGCCTTTTGGGTGGAATGGGAAGCATTTCGGAGAATGTTATCCTGGAAGTCCTGGATTTCTACTTCCTACCTAAAAGCCTAAATTTAGCCTTCAGAAACTCCCTCCTATGCTTTCTTATGCCATTGGTACTGACATGTACCGAGACAGCAGACCTCCCCAGCACTAAGACCTTGTCTAGGTGGCACGTGAGGTCCGCTACCTTCGCATCAGGCAAACATGTTACCAGGTGATCCTCACGTCCACCAGCCACCCAGCTATCTACATGCCTAATAATCGAATCACCAACTAACTCTGTCCTAACTCTTCCCTCGTGGGCACATGGCCCTGAAGAAACCTCCTCGGTGCGAGAGGGATTTAAATCACCTGGAGGACAGATCCTAGCTACAGGATCACTTCCTACCACACCAAGGTGATGCTCTCCTGTCACATGACCTCTCTCCTCCATGGCAACAGGGATGCTGCCAGACTGGAGGTGGGACTTCAGTACTACATCCCTGTAGGTCTCGTCTATGTACCTCTCTGTCTTCCTTATGTCCTCCAAGTCTGCTACTCTAGCCTCCAGAGATCGGACTCATTCCCTAAGAGCAAAGAGCTCCTTGCACCTAGTGCACACGTAAGACCCCTCACCGACTAGGAGAAAATCATACATGTGACATTCAATGCAAAAGACTAGAAAGCCTCCATCTCGCTGCTGGACTGCTGTCTGCATCTTAGTTTTAAGGCTGTGTTTAGGTATTTAAGTTGTTTACTTTCTAAGGTTTGCTGGGGATACTTATAATTATAAAACTATACCTAATGGGGGTCATGCTGAGTCACGAATAGTGAGGATTGATGGCCCAACAGGACGTCCATCCCCGCTATCATGCTGGCTTCAACACCCACTAACTTCCCTGGCGGTTGTGTGGGGAACTTAGTTGGGGCAGGGAAGGGGCTGCCCGGGGGCGGAGAATGGACGGGCAGTGGGCAGTCGCCCACCCTGGACGTACAGGGCCGATTCTAATGTCAACCCTGTACGTCCAGAGCCAGAAAAATGGCCGGGGAAGTTATTCCACCTCCGAGGTGGAATAACTCCCTTGGACTTTATTTTTTTTTTTACATTTGGGGCGCGGATGTAGCTGGGGGAGGCCAAGGGACATTCCTCGCAGTCCAATCCTGGCCTTCGGAGGCTGTATTGGGGGTCAGGCTGCTGGGAATTTGCAGTTTTGGTTGGTGGCCAGCATTGCGGCTTTTAAATGGAGCCACGGTGCCATGGCAACTTGACGCCATGGTGCTGGGGCTCCATTTAAATGCCCTGACTGAATTAGCCAGGTGCATTCTTGCTCATGCAGGCCAGACAGAATCGATGTCTCGGCCTGCACGTGCAGGACAGTTCGTGATTCTGATCCCGTGGGACTAGACATGCCCTGCGGGATCAGAATCGCGATCCCCTCTGTGCGTCTAGTTCACGCCAGATGCACAAAGGGGATAGACGTGGGGGATAGAATCGGGTCCAATACGTTTAATGGACTTTATTCACCTAAAGCTTAATTAATCTTTGGTCCTTAATATATGCCTGATGAGGATAAACAGCTGCATTTGAGAGTGAATATGCAACCTCCTTTCCTTTAAGAGGTTTAAGCACCTATAAAGCTACGATTATCCCAAGGGAGGGTGGGAGTTGAGGAGGAAGGGAGGGAAAGAAGACTTATTAAAAGCTGGCCAGGTTGACTACTCAGCCCAAGTTCTGTAATACCTCTATCACCCGATCCATGGCAGAACGGCCCTCGGCCTCTGACCTCGCCCTGATCAGCCAGTTGTCCAAGTAGGGATGTACCAGAATTCCCTCCTTCCATAAGGCCGCTGCCACAACCACCATGATCTTGGTAAACATGCATGGCGCTGTAGTTAGTCCGAAGGGCATGGCCTTGAACTGAAAGTATCCCTCTGGCACTGCAAAGCACAGGAATTTCTGATATTCTGGTCAAATCAGGATATGCAAGTAAGCTTCCGAGAGATCCAGTGCAGACAAAAACTCACCTTTCTGTACTACGAGAATGGCCGATCTCAAGGTCTCCATGCGGAAATGTGGCACCTGTAATGCACGATTGATGCCCTGAGGTTGAGAATGAGGTAGAAGGAGCCCTCCTTCTTGGGCACCACACAATAAATGGAGTATCAACCGCACCCCACTGGTTGAGAGGGAACAGTGCCATGGCTTCCAGCTACAACAGGTGCTGCAGCGTCTCGTGGACCGCTTTGGCCTTTGCCCGAGCATTGCAAGGGGAAAGGATATAGGCATCTGCTAGAGGTCATGCAAACTCAAGGGCATACCCCTTCTGGATGATCTCCAACACTCACTAATCAGAGGTTATGTTGGCCCAGGTGGGAAAAAACTGCTGTAAACGTCCTCTGATGGCTACCTCCACCTGAGCTGTCCTGGCATCATTGCGGCTTTTTGGAGGCAGCCGAGGGGCCAGCGAAAGAGCCTTGACTGCTCCCATAGAAGCCACAAAAGGGATGAGCCCTGGTGCTGAAACGCCCACGTTGGTATGTTGAAAATCGGGTGGTGCAAAAGCACCTGAAATCCCTTGGCTGCCTGCGCTGCGGCGTACCGGTCTTAGGCCCTTTAGCCCTGTCCTCCGGCACGCGATCTCCGTTAGAGTCATCCAAGTCCTTCACCAATTTCTCTAGCACTTCACCAAACAGCAACCTCCCCTTAAAGGGAAGCTTACTGAGTCACGTCTTGGACACCGCATCTGTTGACCAATTGTGCAGCCATAGGAATCTCCAAGCTGCAATAATGTAGGCCATAGTTTTTGAGTAAGTGTGAACCATATCATAGAAGGCATCTGCCATGTATGTCTCCACCAACTCTATCTTTGCTCCCTCCACTCCCTCGCAAGAGCCGCTGGAGCCAATTCCTATAGCCACTGAATAGAAGTTCAAGACATGTAGGTCCTGCAAATGGAGGCCTGGAGCGACAAGGCACTGGAGTCAAAGGTGAGCTTTAATAGGGACCGTAGTTTCCGATCTTGCAGATCCTTTAAGACTTCTCCCCCCTCCATGGGAATGGTAGTCTTTTTAGTGACCGCTGAGAAGAGAGTGTCCACCTTAGGCATCTTGAGCAGATTCCGCTCCTCCTGTGGAATAGGGTAGAGGTGACCCATCACTCTGCTTCCCCTCAGCGTAGCCTCTGGACATTCCCATTCCGATTTAATCATCTTCTTAATAACCCGATGCACCAGGAAACACACCTGAGCTCCTCTGAAACCCTAACACAAAGGGTCTTCCAAAGGCTCCTCAAGGACCATAGCCGGAGGCAGAATATTGAGGGCAGCTAGCGAATGCCTAATAAGAACAGCAAGCTCCTCTCAATTGAACACACAAACCACATTAGGGTCTTCCCCTGAGGGTGTATCCCCCTCTTCCAGATCCCCTGACTCTACTTCATCCCATAGATCTGAGGGACCCTCTCCCAGGTCCTCTGAAATATGGGAAGGCGGAGAGTTCTGCACCTGCCAGGCCTCAGGCTCCCCCTTAAGCTTCTTCAGAGGAGGAGGCATGCCCCAGTTGCCCCCTGATCTTGCCCAGATCCCAAGAACAATAGATCCTGCTTGGGCAACGGTCTTTCCTGTCTACTTGGAGCAGCCTGTTGTGTCTTTAAGAAATAAGCGCTATGCAGAGCCAATATGAAGTCCAGGGAAAACATCTGAAATACAGACTCCGCCTGTACTGCTGATACTACTGACTCTGCTGTTGCCAAGCCACTCAAAGTCTTTGCCTTGCTTGTCCCGCAATTCTGAAGCTTCTGAGACGCTGGCCAAAACTGCGGGAACCACTGGCACTGACGGCTCAACTAACTTTACTTCAGCTCCATTTTCCATGCCTGCGCCACGATGCAAAGACCTCACCTGCCTTAAACAAAAACGGCACACACCCGCATGTAATCTGCGCTTTCCGGAGCACAAAAGACAAACTGGAGCACTCTTCTGCATACAGCTGCCTCTTTTGGATACCACATTGGCATTAAAATCGCAGAGGAAGGCCGGGCCTGACAGCGCTAGAAGAATCAACCGGCTCTTTTGTCTTTTAAGGCAGAAATGCAGGCGCTAGCTGCCTGCCTTCTCCTCCAGGTCCAGTATCTCAGCAGTGTGGGGAGGGAGGAGAAGGAGACGACAGATGGCAGTTATGCAAGGGAAAGTCAGCCTGGTGATCTGTTGCTCACAGGCACCGGCCGCTTTGCTGCAGGCTCATCCAAGGTTGAGACAGTAATAAGAGCACTGGGGCACCCAGGGACTTATCACTCCTGCTCCAGACTGTCAGGCTATAACAGCACTATGGCTCCTACTCCCATGGCAATGCCCCAGATTCCTTCTCTCCCCCAGAAATCTCCTTGAGGTTGCCTACTAGATAACCTCCCACAGACATGATGGATTACCAGAAGAAAAAAACAATAAACTCTAAAATCGTGCCCTCAGGGAGACCACTACCCCAGGGCTGCCTACTCAGCTGCTGAGGACTGAAAAGACTGGATCCTGGAGGAGGAGGAGGAGGGGCTATTGTACTGTGATGTCAGGATTCTGTCATATTCAGCCCTCAGCTGCTGGTAGGTGGTGACAACCCATGCATAGCTGGCCTGGCCTGGAGGTACGATAAGGACTGTATAAATTATACATCCAAAGTCTGCAAGTGAGCATAAGGGGTGTATTTGCTATAAGTGCATAGCTGGAAAAAGAAAGATTTTACCACAGATGAAATCTGATGGTTGAAAGTTAACGCTTTATCAAGTTCAGCTACTAGGCTGCAAACCTTATATTTGTTAAACTAATTGTTGCACAAATTATCAAGATTTACTTGATTCTTCACTCTTTCTGGTATTCAGTTTAGCTCAGGAAAAGTAACATGAACAAGAATGTAAAGTAAAATACCGAAATTCCGATATATTTAAGCTGAAAGGATTGATTCATTCAAAAGAGAATTGCACTGCATTGCTAATTGTTGTTCCTTGAGGAACTCCAGTCCACTCCCGCACCTCTGGGTAGTGCACCTCCTCCAGAAGCTTGGAGACTGAGCATGTCATCTTTTTGAAAACACTAGCATACATATGCAGCTGGAACTGCCGACCAGCCCCAGTACCTATTAACAAAGCAGATTCAAGTGGAGCAACAAATAAGTAGTTAAACATGCAACAAACACTTCTACATCTAAATAAACTATTACCCCCTCCATCCCCTGGGAAGGATACCCCATCCCCCCCTCCAGAATGGGGAGGCCTACCTGTTGAGCGCTTGAGCAACTCCAACCAGCAGGGAGAGAGCAACCGACAGCTCTTCTGGTCTACTCCTCCCAAACGCTGATGACAACCCCCCCCCCCCCCCCACGGCTCCCCCTGGCTACTTCCTCCACCAAAGGAACCAGCTTCAGGGCCAGGGTGTGCACAGATTATCACAGAAAGCACTCAGGGAGGGTTCCGAGACTGGACTGGAGTTCTTCAAGGAACAACAATTAGCAGGTAAGTCTAATTTCTCTTTCCTTATCGTCTCTCCAGTCCAGTCCCGCACCTCTGTGTTCTATCAGAGGGACCCGCACAACCAGCCTGAAGCACTGCCAATCTGAAACAAGCTTCCCCCGCCGTCTGCACATCCAGGCAAAAATGCTCAGAGAAAGTATGCTGCCCTACAGATCTCCACTGGTGGAACTAAACTATACCCTACCCATGAGGCTGCCTAAGCCCTCGTGGAATGAGCCCACAACCCCGCCGGCACTGCTTTACCCTTCAAGATGTATGCCGACATGATTGGCTCCCTGACCCATCTGGAAATGGAGGCCTTAGCTGCCGCCTCACTTTTGCATTGCCCACCAAACAGAACCAACAGATGGTCCGATCTCTGAAAGGACGATGCCCTTTTCACATACCTTTGCAGGACTCTTTCACCATCCAGGTGGCACAGCTGTGGAGTGGCAGGGCCCATATCCGCTCTCGCCCACATCCGCGCTCACCAGAGCTGGTAAGGAAATGGCCTGATTTACATGAAATGCTGACACCACTTTTGGCAAAAATGAAGGTACTGGGTGCAGGACCACTTTCTCCTTGGAGAAGGAAAGGAATGGCTCCTGGCATGACAGGGTCTGGAGCTCTGAAATCCTGCGTGCCAAGCAAATTGCCACCAGGAATACCATTTTCAGAGTCAAATCCTTCAGGGAAGCTCGACTAAGTGCCTCAAAGGGTTCCCCAAATAGCGCCATCAGCAGCAGATTGAGATTCCAAGGCGGTACCACCGCCCTCTTTGGCAGACGGAGGTGGGTCACTGCCCCTAGAAAGCTCAGCACGTCTGGATGTGTACCCAATGGCACCCCGTGGACTTTCCCACAATAACCAGATATCACCACCAGTTGCACCCTAAAGGAACTGGCAGCTAGACCCTTATCAAAACCGGATTGCAAGAACACCAAGATGTCCGGGACATAGGCAGTAGAAGGGTGCGCCGGCCTCTCTCCGCACCATGATTCAAAGATGCGCCCTACACAGATGCACAACAGGTTCGTAGATCTCCTCTGGGCCTATAGCAAGGTCACTATCACCGAGCCCGAATATCCTTTCTTCCTTGCCCTTTCAAGAGCCATTCCGTAAGTGAGAATTGATGCACCTGGGGTCTGCGAAGCGGCCCCTGCGTCGAGGTCCTTCCAAACCGGAAGCCACCACAGTCAATCCACCAGTATCCAAATCAGGTCAGCATACCACGAGCACCTCGACAAGTCCGGTGCCACCAGAATTACAAATCGCTGGTGCGCCTCTATCCATTGCACTAACTGGCCTATGAGCGCCCACGGGGAAAAAACGGAGAAGAACCTCTTTGAGCCACTGCTGAATTAGAGCATCAAGGCCCTCGGACATCCACTCTTCTGCTGAAAAACCGGCAGGTCTTGGCCGACTCGAGCGTTGCCATTAGGTCCATGACCGGTGTGCCCCATCGGCAGACCACCTGCTCGAACACCTCCTGATTGAGCTGCCACACTCCGGGGTCCACGTGCGCTCAGCTGACGTAGTCTGCCATCACACTGTCAACTTCCACTATGTGCGCCGCCGATAATGCCTGAAGACAAATCTCTGCCATTCCGAACAGCCTTTCAGCCTCCTTCTCCATGGCTGCACTGCCCGTGCCTTCTTGCCAGTTGATATAAGCCACTGTGGCCGCATTGTCTGAGAGGACTTGAACGACCCTCCCCTGCAACCATGGCTCGAAACCTTCTCGCGCCAAGGTCACCACTCGCATCTTGAGCCTGTTGATCGACCACAGGGCCACCTGCGGACTCCTGTCCCTGAACAAAACATTCTTCACAATGGGCTCCCCAAAATGACAGGCTGGCATCAGTCATCAGCGGAACCTACACCGGGTACTTCTTCCAGGCTCCCCAGCCACCAACTGAGGGCTCTCCTGGCGCTCCGCGAGCACAGGAGTACTTGGGACAGACGTTGACTCTGATTGGACCACCGACGCTCGAGAGTTAGCCCCATTGTCCCCAGAACCTGCAGATAATGCCTCGCTGATGGTCTTGTCATCTTCAGGAACTGCCGTATCCACTGTCGTAGCTCCTGTGCCCAGTGATCCGTCAGGAAAACCCTGCCCACATGGGTATCAAAGCACGCTCCCACATACTCTAGCTCCTGGGCCGGCCATAACTGGCTCTTGGCCAGGTTGACCCCCCCCCCCAACTGAGATTTTGAAGGAACTCCCCCACCTGTGCTGTTGCTCTTTCACTATCGTCTCTGGACTTCGCCTGGGTCAGCCAATTGGCTACGTACGGGTAGACGAGAACCCCTTCCTTGCAGAGAGCTGCCGCCACCACCACCATGACCTTGGCGAAGGTCCAGGGGGCGGTCGCCAGACCCAAGGGCAACGCTCAAAAATGGAAATGGCCCCTTGGCACCGCAAAGTGAAGAAACTGCTCATGTTCTGGATGGATGGGAATGTGCAGATACACCTCCGTGACATCAAGAGTCACCAAAAACTCTCCGCTTCCTACCACCATTATTACTGATCGCAGCATTTCCATGTGGAAATGTGGTACCCAGAGACAGCAGTTCATGCCCTTGAAGTCGAGAATTGGGCAAAAGGAACCTTCCTTTTTGAACACCACAAAATACATGGAGTATCAACCGCAGAGCGAGACAAGTCAAGGTCTCTTCTACTGCTGCCAACAATGCTGCGTCCACTTTGGGCGATCGAAGGAGCTCTTGTTCCTGCTTCGGCAGCGGGTATAGGCACTTCATGGATTGCACTCCTTTAAGGCCAGCAGATCCCACTCATCCTGGATCACCTGTCCTACTACTCCATGTACTGGGAAGACTTTCTGTGATTTCCGTACCGCCTGGAACAGCAGATCCTACAGCGCCTCTTCCTCTGCCGGGAGGTTAGCAGGCATATTCAGGGCCTTGAGGGACTCCAAGGTACACATAGACTGTGAGCCCTTTGGGGATGAGGGATTGTATCAGTACCTGTTTGTAGTGATTGTAAACCGCTTTGATGCCCTTCAGCCCAGGCAGTATATAAAAAAATAGCATAAACATAAATATAAGCATAAAGATGAGCACCGGTAGCTCCTCCCGGCAGAAAATCCAACAGTCTGGGCCTGATCTTCCTATTCTGGGATCTCTCCTTCTTCACACTCCTCCTGCAGATCTAGCTCCATGTCAGGGTCTTCCCCATCCAGCCCCTCCGACAACGGCAATTGCTGCCACTCCTCTAATCCTCTAGCCCGATTAGATGCCATTGTTCATGATTCGTGCTCTTTTGCATCTGACACCCTTTTAGCCCTGTGTTCCGGGGTTGAGGAGCCGCTTGCCAAACCCTGTTGACGTAGGCAAAACGCCTTATGCAAAAGTAAAACAAACTCCTACTGCTCTCTGGGCTTCAGGGGTGGATGGTCCAGGCATCGTGCAGGGACTGGGGGATGGATCCATTGAAGAAAACATGGCACCCCCCACCTGCAAGGTCTCTTGCAACTGGGAGGGACTCTCCTGCCTCGTCTCATCCTGCAGGCCCTGCTCCAATGACTTAGCCTCTTGTGTGCAGTCTAGGCAGACACCTGCCTCCAGGACCACACCCCATCAGGGACCGCACATCTTAAGATTTTAAGATTGCGCTGCCGTGTTATAACTTAAAGAAATGAAATGGACCTTGCACTGATCCAATCAAACTGAAACTTTCTCCGAGTAAAGTTTGTTTTTATTCTAAGTACTAGAAATGGCTATAAGGGAATATAGCTTCCCTTACAAGCAATATTACAAATCTAATAGGTACATAATCTGGGCTAAGAGTCAAGGGAGGATCATGTCAGGTTACTCACTGACCATAGACAGATGGAAGGATTTCATTTGCCTCCTATCCACTGACTGTGACTATCTTTCAAGTTATATACATTTCTTGTACGCAGGTACTTCCTGTTTTCCACAGAACTGTAGCTGCTACATACCTATATTCAGCACTTTTTCCCCACTTATCTTTCATTTATTTCTGTCTCTTACTTTTTATCTGACCCTTCTCAGGAGAAAGTCAGTGTCTCAATCAACTGTCACTCACATCACCTGACCAGGCACAACAGCACTCTGAAATCTGCCCAGCAACAATGGCATATCTAGTTAGGCGTTTCCCACAGGTCTGCATCAAGTCATTGTACACTGAGTAAGTTCTGAGCTGTATAACACAAGGAATGCTTAAGGGTTAAGTAAGGTTCACCCCCCCTTGATACCATCCTATACCAGGCACTGTGGTCTGGCCAGCATGGTGGGAAGGGCTGAGGGCACTCCCCAGGAACGCCCTCAATCTGTACCCGGGTAGGTAAAAGGATCACTAACACAGTACACCTCCACAGGCTCAGGCACGGAGCACTACAGTACTTGAACTAAAATAAAATAAAATAAACCAATTTACCAAAATCTAATTAACTGAAACTGAAATTAAAAAGAAACTGCAAATGACCCCCTAGGAAAGAGAAATTAGACTTACCTGCTTATTGTTGTTCCTTGAGGAACTCCAGTCCAGTCAAGCACCTCTGGGTAGTGCACCTCCTCCAGCAGTTTGGAGACTGAGCATGTCATCTTTTTGATGACACTAGTGTACATATGCAGCTGGCACCACCCACCAGCCCCAGTACCTATTGACAAAGCAGACTCAGAAGAGCAACAAATAAGTAGTTAAACATGCAACAAACACTTCTATGTCTAAATAAACTAGTACCCCTTCCATCCCCTGGAAAGGATACCCCATCCCCCCCTCCAGGATGGGGAGGCCTACCTGTTGAGCGCTTGAGCAACTCCAACCAGCGGGAAGTGAGCAACCAACAGCTCTTCTGGTCCTTCCCTCCCCCAAACACTGATTACACACCCCTCCCCAGCTCCCCCTGGCCACTTCCTCCACCAAGGGAACCGGCTTCAGGACCAGGGTGTGCATAGATTATCACAGAAAGCACTCAGGGAGGGTTCCGAGACTGGACTGGAGTTCCTCAAGGAACAACAATTAGCAGGTAAGTCTAATTTCTCTTTCCTTATCGTCCCTCTAGTCCAGTCCCGCACCTCTGGGATGTATCAGAGCAGTTAAACTAATGGGAGGGACCCGCACAAACAGCCTGAAGCACTGCCAATCCGAAACAAGCGTCCATCCAGGCGAAAATGTTCAAATAAAGTATGCCACCCTACAGATCTCCACCGGCGAAACTAAACTATACTCTGCTCACGAGGCTGCTTGAGCCCTCGTGGAATGCGTCTGCAGCCCCACCGGCACTGCTCTACCCTTCAAGATGTATGCAGTCATGATTGCCTCACTGATCCATCTGGAAATGGAGGCTTAGCTGCCGCCTCACTTTTGCACGACCCGCCAAACAGAACTAACAGACGGTCTGATCTCCAAAAGGACGAAGCCCTTTTCATATACCTTTGCATCCAAGTGGCACAGCTGTGGAGTGGCAGAGCCCATATCCGCTCTTGCCCACATCCGAGCTCGCCAGAGCCGGTAAGGAAACGGCCTGATTTACATGAAATGCTCACACCACCTTGGGCAAAAATCAAGGTACCAAGCGCAGGAGCACTTTCTCCTTGGAGAAGGAAAGGAATGGCTCCTGGCATGATGGGGTCCGAAGCTCCGAAATCCTGCGTGCCGAGCAAATCGCCATCAGGAATACCATTTTCAGAGTCAAATCCTTCAGGAAAGCTCGATTCAATGGCTCAAAGGGTTCCCCAGACAGCACTGTCAGCACCAGATTGAGATTCCAAGGCTGTACCACTGCCCTCTTTAGCAGACGGAGGTGGGTCACCGCCCCAAGAAAGCTCAGCCCGTCTGGGTGTGTACCCAATGGCACTGTGTGGACCTTTCCGTGATAACCGGAAATCGCCGCCAGTTGCACCCTCAAGGAACTGGCAGCTAGACCCTTATCAAAACTGGATTGCAAGAATGCCAAGATGTCCAGGACGGAGGCAGTGGAAGGGGGCATCTGCCTCTCTGCACCATGATTCAAAGATGCGCCCCATGCAGATGCACGCCAGGTTCGCAGACCACCTCTGGGCCTGTAGCAAGATCGTTATCCCCGAGCCTGATTATCCTTTCTTCTTCAACTTCGCTCTTTCAAGAGCCATGCTGTAAGCGATAAATGATCCACCTGGGGCATACAAAGCGGTTCCTGTGTCAAGAGGTCCTTCCAACCGGAAGCCACCACAGTCAATTCGCCAGTATCCGAATCAGGTCAGCATACCACTGGCACCTCGGCCAGTCTGGTGCCACCAGAATTACAAATCCCCAGTGCACCTCTAGCCATTGCATTAACTGGCCTATGAGCACCCAAGGGGAAAAACAGAGAAGACCCTCTTCGAGCCACTGCTGAATTAGAGCATCCAGGCCCTTGGACTTCCTCTCTTCTTCTGCTGAAAAACTGGCAGGCCTTGGCTGACTCCAACATTACCATTAGGTCCATGACTGGTGTGCCCCATCAACGGACCACCTGCTCGAACACCTCCGGATTGAGCTGCCACTCTCAGCGGTCCATGCGCACTCGGCTGAGGTAGGCTGCCATCACACTGTCAACTCCTGCTATGTGCACCGCCGATAACGCCTGGAGACTAATTGCTGCCCATTCGAACAGCTTTTCGGCCTCCTCCTCCAGGGCTGCACTGCCTGTGCCTCCTTGCCGGTTGATGTAAGCCACCGTGGTCACATTGTCCGAGAGGATTTGGACAACCTTTCCCTACAACTATGGCTTGAAACTTTCTAGCACCAAGGTTACCGCTCGCATCTCGAGCCTGTTGATCGACCACAGGACCTCCTGTGGACTCTTGTCCCTGAACAATGCGTCCTTTGCAATGGGCTCTGCAACCTGACAGGCTGGCATCGGTCATCAGAGGAACCCACACCGGGGACTCCTTCCAGGCTCCCCACATGCAGCCATCAACTGAGGGCTCTCCTGGCGCTCCGTTGGCAGGAGATTACTTGGGACAGGGGTTGACTCTGATGGGACCATCGACTGAGCAGAGCCCTCTGCAGCGGTTGCATGTGTGCCCTTGCCCATTGGACTAGCTCGAGAGTGGTCGCCATGGTCCCCAGAACCTGCAGATGCCGCCACTCTGATGGTCTTGTGCGGACTTGAGGGTAGTCCAGTGGCCCTGGGTGGAGAGAGTGTCCAAGTGAGCTCCCCAGCCAAGTTTGGACGCATCCGTTGTTAGGGTATGTTGAGGTTGGGGGGGGGTGCAGAATGGTGATCCTTTGAGGAAATATTTGGAGGTTGTCCACCATTGGAGTGATTGTGCCCTGGGTGGTGAAATGGTGATGGACACATGCAGACTTTCGGTGGCTTGTGTCCACTGGGTTGATAGAGTCCACTGTGTCTGGTGCATGCGCAGCTTGGCATTTGGGACTACATGTACCATGGAGGCCATGTGACCCAGCAGCTGTAGAAAGGATCATGCCGGAGCCGACTGGCGTCGCCGCATGGTTTCTACTAGGAGTATGAACTTCTGCATATGATCCTGTGCGAGAAAAGCCTTGCTTTGGACGATGTCCAGGATGGCTCCTATGAACTCCATCTTTGTGTTGGAGTCAGTTGTGATTTTGGAAAGTTGATTACAAAGCCAAGGGATTGTAGAAGGTCTATGGTGTTGTGTTAAGCCGAGGAGAGCTACCCAGGAGAGTCGGCCTTTATGAGCCAATCGTCTAAGTAGGGGAAGATGTAGACACAGCTGATGCGAAGATGAGCCGCCATGACGGCCATGCATCTTGTAAAGACTCTTGGTGCTGAGGCGAAGCCGAAGAGGAACACTCTGTATTGATAATGACTCTCCCGGCAGTTGAATTGGAGATACTGCCTGTGAGAAGGATGTATGAGAATGTGAATGTAGGCCTCTTTGAGGTCTAGGGAGCAAAGCCAGTTGTTTTGCTGCAAGTGAGGAAGGAGGGTCCCCAAGGAGATCATTTTGAACTTTTCTTTTACAAGGTACTTGTTGAGATCTCGAAGGTCTAGGATAGGCCTGAGGCCTCCTGATTTCTTTGGAATGAGGAAGTAGGGAGAGTAGAATCCCCCTACGATGTTCTTGTAGGGGAACTGGTTCGATGGTCCCTTGAGAGAGGAGTGAGGCAACCTCTTGATGTAACAGGGGGTTGAGAGAATTTTTGGATAGGGCTTGTCCCTTGAAACGATGAGGGGGTAGTTCTCTGAAGTTGACAGTATCCCTTGTGTACAACGGACAATGTCCATTTTTCTGAAGTTATAGTCCTCCATTGAGATATGAACCTTGACAGTCTCCCTGGAATGGAATGGATGGGACTAACCATGCTCCCCGTGTAAGAGTCAAAAGGATGGTGCAGAGGTAGCTGGTTGAGGCTGAGATGCTTGCTTAGTCAACCGTGGCTTTTTGGCTTGCTTAGCTCCCTGTTGCTTATGGTGTGGAGGGTAGGCTGGTTGGGAGTAGGTTGGGTAGTATCTCCTCTGTTTTGGGTAGAAGGCCTTTTTAGTTTGAGCCGCATTCTTGGAGGGATCAGAGGTTTTATGTGACAACCTCTTGAGGGTGGTGTTGTCGGTTTCAAGTTCTCCCGCCTTCTCCCTCCAATTCTTTCCAAAGAGGTTTTCACCTGTACAGGGGACATTGGTCAACTTGTCCTGTACCCACTGTTCTAAGTCCGATGCCTGGAGCCAAGCCAACCGTCTGGCTCCTATGACTATGGAGGATGTTCTACTATTCAATTCGAAGATGTTGAAAGGAGCTCTGTTGACAAACTTAGAGATGTTTTGACTGTGGGTGGGGACTGTCTGAAAAGCAGGGTGCTTCTCTTCAGGGAGGAATGGCAGAAAGCCCTCCCAGTCTTTGTTCAACTCTTTGAGAAGCATCCCCATATACAGAATTTATGAATTGATTCTGCTGGCAAGCATGGAGGCCTGGAAGGTGCGCCTCACAAAGGAATCAAGGGTTCTTGATTCGCATCTGGGAGGAACCGAGGCATGGTCCTTGGCACTCTTTATGCAATGCATCGCCGATTCTACCACGATGGAGTGGTGTGGGAGTTGCTGCTTCTGGAAGCCAGGGCACTCGGCAACCTGGTACTGTGGTGGAGAAGCAGGCTCAGAAAGCAGTGAGAGAAAGAAAAAACAGACTTTTTTTACTTTCCACAAAGAAACTGCAGGCAAAGGAAGGGTTAACTCTCAAACTAAGGACAGAGATTCCCTGCAGAGAAGTGCAGACCTAAGAACACACCGTGTTCCCATGGAGATAAAGGGAGGAGAAGGGAGTGGTTTGGAGGCGGAGTCAAGAGCCATAGGACAGCCCCAAACATTTAGGCAGGGAAGTTGCACACACAAAGGGGATGAGATTCGGATTGGGACGGAGGTTGAGAGTCAGAAACAGAAACAGGTTGAGATTCATGAACAGACACGAGGGAACAAGCAAGGAAGCACAAGAGAGAAACAGTCTCGGGCAGAGAAACAGAATTGGAAGGAAACATGGAAGCCACTTGCACAGAAGCAATTGAGAAGTAGGAGCAGAGGGCTGACAAGGCCAGTGGAGAACTCAGGGGAGGAGTCCTCAGAGGAGGAAATATTCTCCCGAAGTTCTTGGCTTAACTCTTCTCCTAGTAAGGAGTCTACAGAGAGGAAAAACACTACAAGCAAGGTGGGCCGTTTACAACTCTTAAAAGAGCTACTAAACAAAGAGGGTTTTTCCTGCCCTTCCCCCACAAGCTCACATAAGGCTAAGGGTAACTGGGAGAAGCTCTTGAAGGCTGTACAAGACAGAAAGGCTTCTCAGGAAGATACCAGAGAAAGCATTTACCAGAGAGAGTCTAGTGTGGAGGAGATGGACTTGGGAGACAGTGTGGATTCATGCAGTGTTTCAGACATGGATATAGACTGTGCAATTTGTGCTAAAGAGGAGTAAAGGAACCAAATAGCGTTTGAAGAGCTGAAGGAATCTCAGCTGCTCCTAATCAGTGAATGTGTCTGTGTTACCTTGTGCTGGAGTAAAAGAACTGAATGAAGTTTGTTATCTGGAAGAAACCAGAAGTTCTTTTACAAGGATATTTTAAAAAGCCCATTTCTTTTAGCTGTGCTTTTAAAAGTAGCTGGCCTGATCAAAGCTGCTTGGAAGGAAAGCTAGGCAGAAGCTAAAAGCTTGTAATATAAATTGAAGAAAATCCTATTGCTGTGAAAAAGTATCTGGGTGGACCAGGAAGCCTTGTTAGACCTGCTGTGAAAGTAACAGGGGTTTATAGCGCCTCCTGGAGACCAGGAACAGAATACCGATGTAAATAGAGTTTTATGTGAAAGAAAGATTTAAAGCTGTACCAAGCCAAGGACTGTATAATAGGCTTGTGTTGTATTCTATGGAGAAGTATCCTGAACTTTAATTTTGTATGCTTCAATCAATTCTTGCCAAAGAATTGAATCCGGTTAGGAACTCCTTATTTCTAAAATAAAGAAATATTCCTGTGACCTTTGGCACTTGGCTCCAATCCTTTCGGGGACGCAACTACACGCTATTGGGCTGATTCAAACAAAGGACGATCGGGCGCTCCCAATACCACTAGGCAACCGCCTGGCCACACGGGGGGTGGCCGACAGGTGGCGTAGTTATTGGATTGAGGAAAAAACCTACCAATTGAAGCTACTGGAAACATCAGGATATACAAGGTGGCCAGAGTGACATCCTGAAAGCCTTCCTCAGAATTTCTGCAAAGAGAACCGGACCGGAGACTCAGCAGAGCGGACCAGGAGTTGGAGAGCCCAGCTGGTACCGACGGTGCTGAGAGGCCTGATTCACCACTTACAGCAGGTAAACCCGTATTTAAGAGGGTTGAGCCAGGATTGCTGTAAGGGGGAGGTTCTGCAGGTGGAGGAGAGAGGGGGTGCTTTGATAAGGGCCGCACTTGGTGTGTCTTTTTTCTGTTTCTTTCCAGCATCGCAGTATGGAGCGCACCGAGCTGCTTAACTGGATGGCAGACTGCTTCCGGCAGCAACAGGAGCTAGCGGTGAAGTCGCAGGAAAGGATGGCTGCCATGATAAAGGAACAGCAACAGCCACTCCTGGACATGATGGCTGGGTGGATGGCTCAACAGAAGAAGACTTCAGATGAGATAAGGACTGTGTCTAGTTCCTCAGGAACATTATTGGGACTGTGACATAATAGCAAAGGACCTTTTTCATTTGGGCCTTTGACCCCAGGAGACGATGTAGATGATTATTTTGAGGTTTTCGAGCGTGTGGCAGTCCTAAGTGGATGGCCAGCAGAGCAGTGGGCCATACGAATAGCAGCCTCCCTTACAGGGGAAGCTCTCGCAGCATATAGGGCCGTGCCTGCTGAGCTAGCCTCCACTTATGATGAGGTAAAAAAGGCCGTGAGAGACCGATTGGGACTAACTCCAGTGGTCTACCGCCGTCTTTTCAGGGCTTGTAAACTGAGGCCAGATGAGACGCCTCGTGCTTTATGTCAGCGTCTCAAAGCATTATTGCACAAGTGGTTATTGCCAGAGGGAAAAACTGTTGATGCTATTGTAGATATTATTGCTCTAGAACAGTTTATTGAGGCTGTGCCACAGGAAATGCGATCTTTCTTGGTCTTACAAGATTGCAAGAGCACAAAAGAAGCAACTTCTTTGGCAGAGCGGTTCCTGGAAGCTCAGGTAGTAGGCCAAATGAAGGGTGCAGGGTTGAGCCAAGCAAATGTAAGGGAACCAGAAAGAATAAGCAGGACCATGCTAGGAGAGGTTACCCAAGGAAAACCCCTAGGAAGGTCAGGGTATGAGCAGCGCAAATGTTACAGTTGCGGAAATAAGGGCCATATCAAAAGAAACTGTCACAGTAGGACAGTGTTAATGACAAACCCCTCTAAGGAAAGAGGTGAGGGCTTTCTGCTATCAGTGGAGGTGGGGGACATCCCAGTGCAGGCGCTCCTGGATTCAGGCGCCGACCAGTCAATGGTCTCCCAGCAGCTATGGGCAGAGATACAAGCCAGGAGACGGGGTCACACAGAAAAACATTCAGAAGGGAACATAAAGACTCGATGTGTGCATGGCGCAGCATCAGTTTATCCCTTACAGACAGTACAAGTGAAAGGCCTAGGTTTGAAAAGAACTATCACTGTAGCCGTAGTCCCAAAACTTCCATTTCCAATAGTTATGGGGAGGGACTGGCCACAGTTCAAACGTGGGCTAGCCAAGGGTTTAGAGTCCAAGACAGGGCTAGTGTCTACGAGGGCCAAAACCAGGGCTAGGGAGGAAGAGGAGGACTCGAGTGGAGATCCCAGCTGTAGTTTACTCACACACGAAGAATTGATAACACCCTCTAGGGAAAGGAAAAGAGAGAGTAAGGCAGATAAACGCCGAGGAAGGCAGGCCAGGGCTCGGAATAGGGCAGACTTAGCCAATGGAGAGGGATTACCATGGGCTCCTGCAGAGCTGGTAGGAAAGTTCCCTTCTTTCCCCAGTGAGCAAAGGGAGGATCCTGCCCTCAAGCGAGCGTTTGAGTATGCCAACACGGGCTCAGAGACATTGCCACGATTTGTGCTAGACAGGGAAATACTGTACCGTGAAAGTATAGACCCTCATTTAGGTACCATGAGGAAGCAATTAGTAGTCCCTACTACTTTTAAAAATTTGGTCCTAAGGTTAGCATACGACCACCCGGTATGGGGGCATAAGGGTTTCCATAGCACCCTAGATCAGATCATGGGCCGCTTCTATTGGCCGGGCGTGTTCAAAGAGACTGCAAAGTTTTGAGAAGCCTGTCCAGCGTGCCAGAGGGTTTCCATGGTTCATCCCAAAAAGGTGCCATTAATTCCCTTACCCCTGGTAACCAAACCAGTGGATAGGTTGGCAATGGACATAGTGGGGCCCCTAGTTAAGACCCCTAGGGGATATCAGAATATACTGGTCATTGTGGACCAAGCGACGCGTTTTCCTTGGGCCATTCCCCTACGCAATGTGTCAGCGCGGACCATGGCCACGGAAATTATAAAGCTCTTTTGTGAAATTGAGTTTCCAAGAGAGGTTTTAACAGACAGGGGCAGTAACTTTTTCTCACGTTACCTTGCCCAAGTCTGGGATGCCTTTGGCATCAGACACATAAAAACAGCTGCCTATCACCCGCAAACTAACGGGCTGGTGGAAAGGCAGAACCAGACCATCAAACGTATGTTGAGGAGGAGTCTGGAAGGCAATATGGAGGAGTGGGATGTAATGTTGCCATTCACCCTGTATGCCTGTAGAGAGCGCCGGCAGACATCAATGGGCGTCTCTCCGTACGAACTGATGTACGGGAGAGCTCCCAGAGGGGTACTGGATATCTTAAGAGAGCAGTGGTGGAACCCGAGCTAGAGGAGATAGAAGTCCCCAACTTTTTAAGGGATTTAAAGGGGCGCTTAGAGCGGACATCCCAGGTGATGGTAGACAATATGACGGCGAGCCAAGCCCGCCAGAAGGGTTACTATGACCGACGCACCCAACCACGTCAGTTGGAGGTGGGTGAAAAGCTGCTGGTAACGGTGACAGGACCTACGTCCAAATTTGAGAGCAGGTGGAAAGGACCCTATAGAGTTCTCAGACGGGTAGGACCAGTTTCCTATGCCGTAGAGACTGGGAGAGGGAAGTAACAAATTTTCCACATTAACGTACTGCAGCCATGGCATGAAAGAGAAGCACTTGCCCGACTGGCTGCAAGAGAGGACAGGCTAGATGAGTATCCTGCAGGCCCACAAACCCGAAGATGGATTCCGTGCTGTGCGCTAGGAACGCCAGCCAGGAATATCTTAAGGGGGTGGGGGGGTTATGTGGTGGAGAAGCAGGCTCAGAAAGCAGTGAGAGAAAGGAAAAACAGACTTTTTTTCCTTTCCATAAAGAAACTGCAGGCAAAGGAAGGGTTAACTCTCAAACTAAGGACAGAGATTCCCTGCAGAGAAGTGCAGACCTAAGAACACACCCTGTTCCCATGGAGATAGAGGGAGGAGAAGGGAGTGGTTTGGAGGCGGAGTCAAGAGCCATAGGACAGCCCCAAACATTTAGGCAGGGAAGTTGCACACACAAAGGGGATGAGATTCGGATTGGGACGGAGGTTGAGAGTCAGAAACAGAAACAGGTTGAGATTCACGAACAGACACGAGGTAACAAGCAAGGAAGCACAAGAGAGAAACAGTCTCGGGCAGAGAAACAGAATTGGAAGGAAATATGGAAGCCACTTGCACAGAAGCAATTGAGAAGTAGGAGCAGAGGGCTGACAAGGCCAGTGGAGAACTCAGGGGAGGAGTCCTCAGAGGAGGAAATATTCTCCCGAAGTTCTTGGCTTAACTCTTCTCCTAGTAAGGAGTCTACAGGGAGGAAAAACACTACAAGCAAGGTGGGCCCTTTACAACTCTTAAAAGAGCTACTAAACAAAGAGAGATTTTCCTGCCCTTCCCCCACAAGCTCACATAAGGCCAAGGGTAACTGGGAGAAGCTCTTGAAGGCTGTACAAGACAGAAAGGCTTCTCAGGAAGATACCAGAGAAAGCATTTACCAGAGAGAGTCTAGTGTGGAGGAGATGGACTTGGGAGACAGTGTGGATTCATGCAGTGTTTCAGACATGGAGATAGACTGTGCAATTTGTGCTAAAGAGGAGTAAAGGAACCAAATAGCGTTTGAAGAGCTGAAGGAATCTCAGCTGCTCCTAATCAGTGAATGTGTCTGTGTTACCTTGTGCTGGAGTAAAAGAACTGAATGAAGTTTGTTATCTGGAAGAAACCAGAAGTTCTTTTACAAGGATATTTTAAAAAGCCCATTTCTTTTAGCTGTGCTTTTAAAAGTAGCTGGCCTGATTAAAGCTGCTTGGAAGGAAAGCTAGGCAGAAGCTAAAAGCTTGTAATATAAATTGAAGAAAATCCTATTGCTGTGAAAAAGTATCTGGGTGGACCAGGAAGCCTTGTTAGACCTGCTGTGAAAGTAACAGGGGTTTATAGCGCCTCCTGGAGACCAGGAACAGAATACCGATGTAAATAGAGTTTTATGTGAAAGAAAGATTTAAAGCTGTACCACGCCAAGGACTGTATAATAGGCTTGTGTTGTATTCTATGGAGAAGTATCCTGAACTTTAATTTTGTATGCTTCAATCAATTCTTGCCAAAGAATTGAATCCGGTTAGGAACTCCTTATTTCTAAAATAAAGAAATATTCCTGTGACCTTTGGCACTTGGCTCCAATCCTTTCGGGGACGCAACTACACGCTATTGGGCTGATTCAAACAAAGGACGATCGGGCGCTCCCAATACCACTAGGCAACCGCCTGGCCACACGGGGGGTGGCCGACAGTACATGGTATTGAGATGTTGACTGATGGGAGCGATGGACAATGGTGTTTCCCACTTTTGAAGCATCAGGTTGTGAAGTATGCGGTGCACCGGTAAGATGGTTGCTTCTTTCGGTGCAGTGGGATATTGCAATATCTCGAGTTCTTCCGCTCTGGCTCTAAAGCAGCAGGGATGGAGAGACCCGCCACCATGTCCTTGATAAATTCTTGGAAAGACATATCTTCTGGCGGGGATTTCCTTCTGGTACTGGCAGTAGCAGTGAAGATTTGGAGATAGCATCTCTGAGGTCGTCGGAGTCCAGGGATCTGTGGTCGGAGTCGGAGGATTCTGAGTCCGATCCTGAAGAGTATCACCGGTGTTTAGAGTAGCCGCACTGGTCGATGTCTTCCGGTTCCGCATGATGCATGGAAGAGGATGGATCCACCGGAGGCAACAGTGTATGCATCGACATCGATGGAGGACCAGGCATCAACAAAGGTATCGGTACCGAGGAAGGTCCGGGCATCAGAGAAGGCATCGGCGAGGGCACTGGCATCGGTGACTGTACCGGCATCGGGGCAGAGAGTGTCATCATAGGTGGAATCGACACCGGGGTTGATGGCGGCACCGACATCGCCATTGAGCCGGTTTGTTATCGTGAGGATGGTGCCGATGTAGTCTGCACTGACATCGGGGCCGATGGTGTTAGGTGCACTGAGGCTGCCAGTAGGGCTGCTAGGATGCGTTCCAGAGTTAGCATGCATTGATGCAATGATGTCTCCGGTGCCTGGTCATCGGATGGAGAGGGGTCAGCCGCCACCAGATCTGGGCATGGCGTCGTAGATTCCGCGGAGGTGGGCACTCCGGATACTTCTCGACTCCCCACTGTGACTTTGGAGGAGTTCTCCTGCCGGGGATGCCGTGATTTGTTACTGGAATCGGATGATGTCCGGGACGATTCCTGGTGAGTGTGGGAATGCTCCTGGGACTTGTCTCTTGACCGCTCTCTCGGTGTCTCAGAGTGGGCTTTTGACTTTTTGCCTTGGTCCTTACGAATCTCTGAGGGCTCCCGAGGCAGCAACTTCTCCTTGTGAGTACGGGAAGGAGAGGGTACTTTCTCGCCATGACCAGAGTCTTTCGAATGCTTGGAACCAGAGGAATCCCTCGAGGAAGTGGGGCCAATGAGAGGGTGTCTGCTAGGAAGAGCTCTTCAAAATTTCTGGCTCGATTCCCAAGGCCTCGTTTTGTCATCTGCTTGCAGAGTGCGCAGTCTGTGAGAACATGAGCAGGGCCGAGGCATTTTAGGCACCAGTCATGTTTGTCGGTTATCAATATTATGCCAGAGCACTTTGTACATTTTTTTAGAACCACTGGCTGGTTTTTGCATGATGCCTCAGATGGTAGGCCTGGTGAAGGCCTCAGAGGAAAAGAAAAGCTCGGAGGGTCCGAGGGGAAGCTTTTTTTTTTTTTAGATAGAAGTATTTGAATTAGAAATAGAAAGATTAGTGATGAAAAAGAAGTATCGATGAAAGGGTAAAGGCAGCAGTTCTTCAGCGGGTACAGGAGTGATCCTTTCGGCTCCTCAAAAAAAAGAGAACTGAGGAGAGTGAGTTAGAAGAGCGGGAAGGCAGCAGTACAGGTGCAGTGGACTGCTACCAAAGGCTTTCCTATTGGTAGCTGGGGAGCTTCCAGCACGGGCTCTGTCGGTACCCGATATCACCCATACATGAGGACTACATTCCTGCTTGTTCCTGAAGATTAGCCCCATCCAAACCCCTGGGCCCCCCAAAAGGGCTGCCCTCTAGCACCATACCACCCCTCTGGTAGGGTGCGAACCGAGATGCCCAGAACCTCCGGAAATCTCTGGGTTGTCCTCTTTATGGACCCCCCTGTTTCAGGCCCTTAGGCCAATCCTCTGCCAGATGATCCCCTTTGGAGTCACCCAAGTACTTCACAATCTTGACCAGCGCCTCACCAAAGAGCAGTTTGCTCTTATAGGGGAGCTTACTGAGCCGGAATTTGGAGGAAGCGTCCATCGCCCAGTTTCTAAGCCAGAGAAACCACCTAGCCACAGTCACAGAAGCTGTCGTTTTTGAGGCTACCCAGACCAGATCATAAAAGGCGTTAGTTGATTCCATCTTAGTTCCCTCCATAGCAATCTGTCCCTCCAGATCGGCAGGAGTCAAATTCTGGAACCATCGAATGGAGGCCCAGGATACATAGACTCCGCAAATGGAGGCTTGCAATGCCGCGGCACTAGAGTCAAAGGCCTGCTTCAGGAGAGACTCCAATTTCCAATCCTGCAGATTAAGGACCGCCCCTCCTTCCTCTGGGATGGTAGTCTTCTTGGTCACTGCTGAGACCACAGGATCCACCCTTGGCATCCGCAGTAGGTCCTATTCCTCTTGTGGGATCAAGTAGAGATGCCCCATGGAACGACTACCCCATAAGGTAGCCTCCAGATACTCCCATTCCGACTCAATCATCTTCTTGATCACTCTGTGAACAGGGAAGCATACCTGCGCCACTTTAAACCCCTGAAACAGGGAGTCATCAAGTGGTTCCTCTGCCTGAGCCACGGACTGTACAATGTTCAGCGCTGATAGGGAATGAGCTATGAGTGCTCCCAGCCTCTCAGTGAAACACCCGGAAGATGTTAGGATCTCCCCCTGGGGCAATCTCGCCTTCTTACAAGTCCAGGCTCCATGGGCAAGCCCCGAGCTCAGAGAAGCCTTCCCCAAGTTCCTCTGACGCCTGTGTATGCAGGGACTCATGACCCAGCCAATCGCTACCGTCATCTACCCTCTGCCCCTCCTGGGAAGGACGTTTCTCGGGGTCAACCCTCAGCAGGGCATCCCCTACCGAGAAAGCTGGAAGTTTACTATGAGGACCTGAAGAATCTGACTGTTTCCTTTTGAGGCAATAAGCTTTAAGCAACAAAAGGATAAAATTTGGGGGAAACACTGGTTCAATCAACTCTTTAGGCTCTGGTACCTTGCCTGAGGTACTGAACCTGCCCAACCGTTTTTTGTTTTACTTTTCCCCCGCTTCTCTTGTGCAGGGGAAATGGCCACCAGCTGTGAAATGGCCGCAGTTCCCGCCATTCCCGTGGGAACTACCGGCCTTGCCAACTCACCCCCCATGCTTTTTGATTGCTCTCCATGACCGCAGCCGCGATCCCCCGCTGCTGCCAACTTCCCTGCCGAAAACATGCGCGACACAGGCTCGCTGAGCACAATCCATGGCTGCTCCCACACTACGCACACACTACTGATGCCGGGAGCATGCACATGCATCGCGTGCCGGTGTGAAGGAGAGAGCTGCGCACTGCCCCAATGCTACAACCGGCCACTCAGCCCCCATCCCCCCCTCGCTGACCAGGGGTGAGTTTCTCTGCTCCAGCAGCCCGCTCACCTTGCTCTCAATTCTGCCGGTATGGAGAAAGACAGGGACCCCCATAGCCAATGGGAGTATGTCTATCCGCTGGGGAGAGAGTGACCTGGGGCTCCCAGGCACTTCACCCTTAGGCAGTGCTTGACACAGTCTTATCCCTGAACCAAGGCAGGCCCTGCCTCTGCTGTCCCCTCACTCTATCCCCCTTTCTGGAGAGGAGTGTTCCCAGTCCCTTTTTGTCACCTTTCCCTGGATTTAAGACCTGCCAGAGCAATCCAGTGTGACTTTGTTCGGTTGTTCTTATTGCTTTTTTTTTTCTTTTATCCTTCCTCCAGGAAGCTCAGCAAATCAGAGCTCTTCCCCAGCTGCTGAGGACTGAAAGACTGGAGTCTGGTGCTGTGGGTGGAGCTCGTATACTGCTACAGCAAGACTCTGTCATGTTCAGTCCTCAGATGCTGGAAGGGGCTGACTACCCATTGGTAACCTGGACTGGCCTGGAGGGACGATAAGAAATGGGACTTTTGTTGCTCCTTCAGACTTTCCCGTATACCTGCATTCTTTGCAGCTCCTCAGAGTGAGTCTCTCCCATTAGAAGCTAAGCAGTGCCTGGTATACCAGTCTTTAGCAGGAATAAGCACATTGAGATCTGAGTACAACTGGTAGTAAATAAAATGTGCATATACATTTTGGTGACTAGTATGCCTGGTGCCTGGTATGCCAGCCTTTAGCAGAATATGTACATTGAGATCTGAATACAACTGGTAGTAAATAAAATGCACATATATGAGGGGGAGGGGCTGATAAGTCTCTGGCCTTGTAACGAAACAGAAAGCTATGGGCACACTTGAGTTCTGGAGGTACTAAATGAAATGAAACTGCAGAGAGATCATTTGGATCTCCAGAACTGAAGTGTGCCCATAGCTTTCTGTTTCATTACAAGGCCAGAGACCTATCAGCCCTACCTCATACATTTTGGTGACTGGTATGCCTAGTGCCTGGTATGCCAGCCTTTGGCAGGAATAAATATGTTTAGATCTGAGTACAATTGGTAGTAAATAAGATGAAATTAGACTTACCTGCTAATTGTTGTTCCTGGAGTGGAACCAGTCTAGTCCCGAAACTCGTAAACTAGGATAGAGGAAAGAATCATGTCCCTACTGCGACTTAAAAGCTTGGAGAAGCACCTACCCGTTCCCCTTTCTTATTCCTTTTTCCTTTTTTTTTAACTTCTGGAGAAAATCCAAAGAAAGAACAACTTACCTGTGCAAGAAAACCTTAGCCCATCTCTTTGTTTGCCAAGGAACTCTGGGAGGGATACGGGACTAGACTGGTTCCACTCTAGGAACAACAATTAGCAGGTAAGTCTAATTTCATCTTCCTGATCGTGTCCCAGTCTAGTCCCGAAACGTCTGGGTACGTACCAGAGCAGTACAGAAACCTAAGCACGGGAGGGACGCGGCAAACCAGCATGCAACACCGCTGAACCAAACGCAGTCTCTTCCGCTCTCTGCACATCCAGACGATAGTGCTTAACGAAGGAATTTAACGACGACCATGTCGCCGCCCTGCAAATCTCCACCGGCGACACCAGTCGAACCTCCGCCCAGGAAGTCGCCTGCGCTCTTGTGGAATGTGCCCTTAAGCCTTCCGGTACTAGCTTACCACCCAACACATAAGCCGAGGCAATGGCCTCCTTGATCCAGCGAGCGATGGAAGCCTTCGATGCTGCCTCCCCCTTCCGGCGCCCCGCGAAGAGCACGAACAGCCTGTTAGATTTTCGAAAAACCGCCATTCGCCGGAGATACCTCTTCAATGCCCGACGGACATCCAAAAGATGCATCCTTCTCGCCGCCGAGGGATCCAACCCCCCCGCATAAACCGGCAAAAAAATCTCCTGATTGACATGAAACGCCGAGAGCACCTTAGGAAGAAAAACCGGAACCGGCCTCAAAATGACCTTAGAAGCCAGGAAAGACAGGAAAGGCTCCCTACAGGAAAGAGCTTGCAACTCCGACACTCGCCTGGCCGAGCAGACCGCCACCAAGAAAACCACCTTCAACGTAAGATCCTTGAGCGACGCCCGGGCCATCGGTTCAAAAGGTTCCCCTTCTAGCGCCTCTAGCACAAAAGGGAGATGCCACTTGGGAAAAACCGGCCGAGACGGAGGCCGAGCAAGCGCGACCGCCTTCAGGAACCTTTTCACATCGCGCTGCTCCCCGATAGAGTGTCCCGCCAGCCGGCCCCTATAACAAGACAGAGCGGCCACCTGTACTCGAAGCGACGCCGCCGCCAGCCCTTTGTCAAAGCCATCCTGCAGGAATTCAAGAATCTGGGGAAGAGAAGCCTTCAGAGCCACAAACTTCCTATCCGCGCACCATGCTTCAAAGATCCTCCAGACCCGCACATACGCTAGGGAAGTAGAACGCCGTCTGGACTTCAACAAGGTAGAGACAACCGCCGCCGAGTAACCTCGAGACCTTAGCCTCGCCCGCTCAAGAGCCAAGCCGTAAGCGAGAACCGAGCTACGTGAGGCATGAACAGGGGACCCTGCGACAGCAAGTCTACCCAGCATGGTAGACGCCAAGGCCTCGCCACCAGCAACCGCACTAGTTCCCCGTACCAGGGACGACGTGGCCAGTCCAGCGCTATCAAAATGACTTGCCTCCTGAACTTCTCTACTCTTTGTAGGATTCTCCCTATTAGAGCCCACGGGGGAAATACATAAAGGAGCTGTCCCTCCGGCCAGGTCTGAAGAAGGGCGTCTAAACCTTCGGACATCCGCTTCCTGCGCCTGCTGAAGAACCGGCTGCATTTCGCTGAAGCGAGAGTCGCCATGAGGTCCATGACCGGCGACCCCCACCTGCGAACAAGCATGTCGAACACCTCGGGATGCAGCACCCACTCCCCGGGATCTACCCGCACCCGGCTGGGGAAGTCGGCCTGCACATTGTCTACCCCTGCTACATGAGCCGCCGACAGGTCCAGGAGGTTCTCTTCCACCCATCCGCACAGGACTTCGGCTTCTTCTTCTAGGGACACGCTGCTGGTGCCCCCCTGTCTGTTGACAAATGCCACCGCCGTCGCGTTTTCTGATAACACTCTCACCGCTTGTCCCTTCAGGATCTTCCGAAACTCCAGCAGAGCGAGATACACAGCTCTTAATTCCAAACGATTGATCGTCCACAGCCTTTCCTGCGCATTCCAAGTGCCCTGAGCGAAGGCGCCTTGACAATGAGCATCCCAGCCCACCAAGCTGGCATCTGTCATCACTGCTACCCAATCCGACGCCTCTAAGGCCTTCCCCCGCTCCAGCGACTCTGGGACCAACCACCAGAGCAGGGCCTGACGCGTCTCCTTCGGACAGACTAGTTTCCGAGACAAGGAATGTAGTTGAGGAGACCAGCGGCGAAGCAACACCCTTTGCAAGGGCCTCATGTGGGCCCGCGCCCACGCCACCATCTCTATTGACGCTGCCATTGTGCCCAGCAACTGCAGGTAAAGCCATGCCGTTGGAGACTTGAGTTTTAGAAATCTCTCCACCAACTTTCTCAAAACCTGAGCACGCTGCTCCGTGAGGAACACTCTTCCAATTCTTGTGTCGAACTGGGCCCCCAAATAGTCTAGATTCTGAGAAGGTTTCAGGCGGCTTTTGGACATATTGACTATCCACCCGAGACCCTCCAAGAAGCCAACTACCCGAGCCATGACGCGCTCGCTCTCGGCTCGCGACTTGGCCCGAATCAACCAGTCGTCCAGATAAGGATGAACGAGGATGCCTTCCCTGCGCAGCGCCGCTGCTACCACCACCATCACCTTGGTGAAGACTCTTGGGGCAGTTGCCAACCCGAAAGGCAATGCTTGAAACTGATAATGATGGAAGGGCACCGCGAACCTGAGGAATTTGTGATGCTCCTGACGTACCGGGATGTGCAGATACGCCTCCAATAAATCCAGAGAGGTGAGGTACTCCCCTTGCCGCACCGCTACTATGACGGAATGCAGCATTTCCATGTGAAAATGCGACATCCGCAGGCACCGATTGACCCCTTTGAGATCTAGAATGGGCCGAACTCCGCCGCCTTTCTTGGGGACAGTGAAGTAAATGGAGTACCAACCGCAGCCGTACTGGTCTGCGGGGACGGGAACGATCGCTCTGAGATCCAACAACCTTTGAACTGTCTCCCAGAGGGCCGCAGATTTCGCGGGAGACCTTCTGGGAGACTGCACAAAGAACTCTCTTACGGGATGCAAGAACTCCAGGGTGTACCCCTCCCGAATGACCTCTAACACCCATTGGTCTGATGTAATTTGGGCCCAGGCCGGATAAAACTCCCGCAAATGGCCCCCCACGGGAACGAGGGATGACTGGGCCCTCCTCATTTCATTGTGACTTCTTAAAATTAAGGGAGGAAGAGGAGGAAGAGGAAGTGACGGAACCGAAGCTCCTTCCCGCTCCCCGGAATCCTCGAAACCCCTGACTTCTAGAGGAGAAATGACCCCTGAGGCCTGGAGCGAATCTCTGGGAATGAAACCGGTGAAAATCTCGAAACTGCCCACGCCCCCCCGGGGCTCCCCGAGACGACTTTGGCTTATTCTCTGGCAATCTCCCGCCTTTATACTCCCCGAGATCCTTAACTAGTTTGTCTAAATCCTCCCCGAACAGCAGACGGCCCTTAAAGGGCAGCTTACTCAACCTAACCTTAGAGGAGGTATCAGCTGCCCAATTACGCAACCATAAGTACCTCCGAGCGGCAACCGCCAAGGCCATACTCTTGGATAGCCCTCACATAAGGTCATACTGGATATCCGTTAAATAGGCCGCCCCCGATTCCAAGCGCGGCCTCTTCCGTCAAAGGACTCGACTGCCCCTCTTGTACTTGCTGAGCCCAGCGCAGACAGGCCCTAGCCACCCAAGCCCCACAGATAGCCGCCTGTAGGGAGATGGCATTGACATCGAAAACTTGTCGTAACAACACATCCAATTTACGATCCTGAACATCCTTGAGGGCCGCACTACCCTCCACTGGAATGGTAGTCTTCTTGGTGACAGCCGAGACAGCGGCGTCCACTTTGGGAGATTTAAATACTTCTTTGTCCTGATCCAACAACGGGTATAGTCGGTCCATCACTCGAGAACCTTTCAATGGGGCTTCTGGAATGTTCCATTCCTCCTGAATCATTTCCCGAAAGACACGATGGACCAGGAACGCCCTTTGAGTCCGCCTGAACACCTGCAGCAAAGGGTCCTCCAGCGTCTCCTCCTCCGCTGCCCCTGGCGCTGGCATATTGAGTACCTTAAGAGACTCGGCAATGAGAGCGGGTAGTTCTTCCCTTCAGAAGACTGTCACCACCCTGGCCTGATATTCCCGCTCTGAAATCTCCCCTTCTTCCAATTCCTCTTCCATAGCCAGACTGTGATTCTCCTCATCTGACAGCGGATCCTCGGAGCACCCCGGAAAATCCGACAAATCCCTCTCGCCCCGGGATTTCTTGCCAGCAGATGGGGCAGGCTGAAGCTGAGGAGAAGCCGGGCGCTTTCGATTCCCATCTGACCCTGCCGTCATACTGCGCTGCCCCACAGTGGAAAGCACGGACTGCTGCAGCAAGGCCATAAACTGTTGCGAGAAAATGGCAGACAGGTCCCTGGGAAACCCCCCCTGAGAGGAGGGAAGGTTGGGACCGGACGACGGCCCTGCCCGCGGCTCCTCCGGCTCCACAACTGGCAAGGCCGCATCGGAGGCCTCCAGTGCGGTACCCGAGGTCCTGTCCGCTGGCGTGGAGGGCTGCTCTAATTCCCCAGCCTCTCCCACACAAGCTTTGCAGACTCCTGCATTAGCCACCTTCTTAGCCCCACACACCACACAGAGGGGCTTAGAGGGCATTGTAAATTGTTAAGGGCTTGAGTCAATAAAAAATGCTCGAGTGCTGTGCGACCCCCCCCAAACTCAAAAAACGGAGACAGACCGGCAGATCTAACAAATCCTTATCAGACCGGCTGGTCAGACAGAAGGTACGCGCAGCGGGTAACGAGCTTTAGCCGTTGAACTCCCGGGATTCACCCCTTTTCGCCCTAAAGCAAAATCGCAATGAAGTGCCTGCCTCGCAAGCGTGCCACCGCCATGCGGCGAGGGCCCAGCCAATGAAAAGCGTGCCAAACCATGCTGCAGCAGAGCCGAGTTAAAGTTTCACCTTTCCGCTCTGAGCAAACTCTTACCTTAGGAAGCGACGCTGATTTCTAACGCCCGCACCGTTCGGAGAGGTCTGCCCACTGATCAGCAGTCTCTGGCCAGAACAGATAGCGCTCTCAACTTGCGACCTCTCAATTTCAAAGCCGGAGGTTTCTGAGGCGGGAAATGCCAGACGCACTAGCAGGCAAGGCTCTCTGCGTGTTGTCGGCAAATTCCCCTTCAAATTTAAAGCATGTAATACACTCGGTTGATCCGCGGCACTGCCGAACCAGGCAAGACATCTGAAGGCAGGCCCGGTTCCCCGCAAGAAACACTGACAGGAGAGGGGGGGGGGGAGAAAGTATGCAGCTCCAAGTCTTAGAGGCACAGATCATTAAATAATAAAGAACTCTGAAAACTGCTAAAGAAAGAAATTTCAACTATCCTAGATCCTCAATTGTTTCTCAAATGAGCCCGAACCCCCGGGCTCCCATCTATCCAGCTGCTTGGAGACTGAGGCAACTGGTGGCATGAGGGGGGCACCGGAGGGATATACTGATGATGTCACAAAAAGAGGAGTTTCTCAGTCTCCAAGCTGCTGCATAAGATGGGGAACCCAGAGGTTTTGGGACTAGACTGGGACACGATCAGGAAAATGTGCATATACATTTTGATGATTTAAAGACCTAGGCAATAAAATCTAATGTGTATATTAAGGGCTTTTTGTGCATGCTGTGACTATCCATTGGGTTGTGCATGCTAACAATAGTGTGCTATGTAGTAAGACTGAACTGTACGCTTAGTACATAGTTTGATCAATATCATTCTTGCTTAATCATATGTAAACTAACATTTATTACTGTAAGCACTGACTATTCTCTGTGAGCTGGGTAAAGGATAACAAATTGAAAAGTGTATACCTGCAGTGTGATACAATGGCACGTTACCCCTTTCCCAAAATCAGAAATATGGGGGATGTATGTGTGTGTGTATCATGAGAGATGTCAAGGAGTTCATCTGTGTCTTTCAGTGTTTAATACAAGGTGTAGTAAGGGTGCATATGTTTGTGCCATGGTAAGTGTCGGGGGGTGCATGAATGTGTCTGTGTCATGGCCGCAGCTAAAGATAATGGTGTGGCAGGCTCAACTGAAGACATATTATGGCACTGAAAGCGGTTTCCTATTTTCCTAATGTCTAATTCTAGGCCTGGGAGGAAGATGAGCTTGAGAGCGTTCTCTTCCACTGACCCTTTCTTTGGATAATTCTTTCTGTCCCTAAGAGCGATTCCCCATGTCTAGCTTCTAGATTTCTGGCCTGGATCCTCATTTAGGTCTTAGAAAACAAGCACATTAGGCTCCCCACCTTTCCCTATCCCTCCTGGGCCCCCCTTAATTGAATTCTAAATCTCATTAACAGCAAAATAAACTCTCTTCACTACCAAGCCCTTTGTGGAAAAACACAAAACTGACAAAAACACATTCCGAGCCTTGTAGTATACCTGCCACAGCATAACAGCATTAAGTCCAAAAGCTTAAATAGTGAGAACGTGTCCTATAAACAAATGGGGAAAGCCTAGCTCAGGGTATTTTTTTTCAAACCCTCTGTGTGTATGTGTATCTTTGCTGTCACTGACTTTGGAAGTGAAAGGGTTTGAATACAACAGTTCCTAAGCATTCCTTTGCTTTAGAAAGAACAATAAATATACTGTATTATCACACTTGATTTCATTTTAACTATAGCGTAGTTACTCACCTGTAACAGGTGTTTTCCAGGAACAGCAGGAATCAGTCCTCACATATGGGTGACGTCGGCGCCGACATAACCTACGCGAAGCATTTCCCCACCTTTCAAAGAAAGCCTTTGGGAATGCGTGGTCCCCTCCCCGCCCAAGGGTGCCATATTGCTCAGTCAGTGACATAGCTAAATCAGCAGTAAAAAAAATTAAGCAAGGTAGGGAAGGCAACTCTTAGGGGAGGAGGGAGGGTTGTGAGCAATGTTCCCTCTAATTTTCTGTAGGTTGTGTGCGCTTAAAAAAATCAGCTGTGCAGCTTTTGAAGGAAGGTTAAATTTATGTGCGCCACATAACGACACTCTGAGTTATATAATTTAAAATTTGACTACATGTCAGAATACAGTATGTACACCACATTGATTTTAATCAAATTAATGAAAATAGACGATTACTAAATGAAGCAGAAAATTTCTAATAATTACAATCACAACTTTTAAATTTTAAGACGTCTGTGTTGTTTTCTATCAAAATCAGAACCATAATTTTTGTGCGCTCTGTTGTAAAGTATGTGCGCTCGCTCGGCGAGCTGTGTGTGCGCGCACACGTGCACAGCTTAGAGGGAACAGTGGTTGTGAGGACTGATTCCTGTTGCTCCTTGAAAACATCTGTTACAGGTGAGTAACTACGCTTTCTCCAGGAACAAGCAGGAAGTCAGTCCTCACATATGGGACTCCCTAGCACCAGGCTGCCGAGGACCAAACCACGACAGCACCAACGGCGGCCAATCAGGTAGCCGTGAGATGCAGCAGGTGAGTCCCCGCTGAGAGACTCTGCAAGACCCTAGCGTCCAGTGGCACTATCACTCCGGTAGCATGAACACAGAAGGGTCAGAGGGCAGGAGTTGCCTACACTCCGAAAATATTACGGAGAACTGCCTGGCCGAAGACACTGTCCCTGCGGGACTCGCTCTCCAGACAGTAGTGAGCTGCAAACATATAAACTGAAGACTATGTGGTGGCTCTGCAGATCTCCGTCACCAGCACAAAGTGGAGGTTGGCTACTGACGTGGCCATCGCCCTCATGCGATGCACTGTAATCCAATGCTCCAAGGAGAGGCCTGCTCACTCATAGGCAAGGGCGATACAGTCCGCCACCCAAGTGGACAAAGAATGATCCTTATTATATACAGAATTTAAAAGACCTAAACACAAGCTTTAAACTAAGATGCAGACAGAAGTCCAGCAACGAGATGGGGGTTCTCCGGTCTTTTGCATTGAGTGTCACATGTATGATTTTCTCCCAGTTGGTGAGAGGTCTTACGTATGCACTAAGTGCAAAGAACTCTTTGCTCTCAGGGAACGAGTCCGTTCTCTAGAGGCTAGAGTAGCAGACCTGGAAGACATAAGAAAGACAGAGAAGTACATGGACGAGACCTACAGGGATATAGTCCTGAAGTCCCACCTCCAGTCTGGCAACATCCCTGTTGCCATGGAGGAGAGAGGTCACGTGACAGGAGAGCATCACCCTGGTGTGGCAGGAAGTGATCCTGTAACTAGGACCTGTCCTCCAGGTGATGTAAAACCCTCTCGCACCGAGGACGTTTCTCCAGGGCCATGTCCCCATGAGGGGAGGGTCAGGACAGCTGTTATAGTTGGTGATTCAATCATTAGGAATGTAGATAGCTGGGTGGCTGGTGGACGTGAGGATCGCCTGGTAACATGCCTGCCTGGTGCGAAGGTAGCGGACCTCACGCACCACCTAGATAGGATCATAGATAGTGCTGGGGAGGAGTCTGCTGTCTTAGTACATGTTGGTACCAATGACATAGGAAAATGTGGTAGGGAAGTTCTGGAGGCTAAATTTAAGCTTTTAGGTAGGAAGTTGAAATCCAGAACTTCCAGGATAGCGTTCTCCGAAATGCTTCCTGTTCCACGTGCAGGAACCAAAAGACAGGCAGAGCTCCGGAGTCTCAATGCGTGGATGAGACAATGGTGCAAGGATGAGGGTTTTGGATTTGTTAGGAACTGGGGAACATTCTGGGGAAAGGGGGGGCTCTTCCGAAGGGATGGGCTTCACCTTAATCAGGATGGGACCAGACTGCTGGCATTAACCTTTAAAAAAGAGATAGAGAAGCTTTTAAACTAGAAAATAGGGGAAAGCCGACAGTCACCCAGGAGTGCATGGTTCGGATGAAGGTATCCTTGAAGGATACTACCAAAAGCAGTGAGGTTCCAAAAGGGAGTATAGTAGCCCAAATGCCCTTGAGTAAGGAGCAGACAGAGCATAAAGATTCCAAATTACCCCTGCCTACCAATAGCCAGATTAATATGAATAAAATACAGTCTCTAAAATGCTTGTATGCCAATGCTAGAAGTCTAAACAATAAGATGGGAGAGTTAGAATATATAGCACTAAATGAGAGGTTAGATATGATTGCACTCTCAGAGACATGGTGGAAGGAGGATAACCAGTGGGACACTGTGATACCTGGATACAAACTATATCGTAATGATAGAGCTGACCAAATTGGTGGAGGGGTTGCGCTCTATGTTAGAGAGGGCATTGAGTCAGAAAGGATTAAAGTTTTGCAGGGAACAAAATTTGCTGTAGAATCTCTATGGATTGAAATTCCATTTATGAAGGGGAAGGTGATGGCAGTGGGAGTATACTATCGACCGCCTGGCCAGAATGAACAAATGGATGATGAAATGCTCAAAGAAATCAAGGAAGCTAACAAAAGTCACAACAGAGTAGTAATAATGGGTGATTTCAATTACCCCGGTATCGACTGGGTCAGTGTCACAGCAGGACAAGCTAAAGAGATAAAGTTTCTAGATGGAATAAATGACTGCTTCTTGGAGCAGCTGGTTCATGAACCGACCAGAGGGGAGGGGAAGCCATACTGGACCTAGTCCTTAGTGGAATGCCAGATCTGGTGCAAGAAATAAGGGTGTTGGGACCACTTGGCAATAGTGATCATAGTATGATCATGTTTGATTTAATTAGTGGAGGACAGATAGTAAAGGCATCCACAGTACTACCTTTTAACTTTCAAAAGGGAGACTATGATAGAATGAGGAATATAGTTAGGAAAAAACTAAAAGGAGCGGTTCCAAAGGTTAAAGACTTACAGCAAGCTTGGGTGTTATTTAAAAATACTATCCTCGAAGCCCAGACCAGCTGTATTCCACGCATTAAGAAAAGTGGAAGAAGAAAGTCCAAAAAACTGCCAGCATGGTTTAAAGATGAGGTCAGAGAGGCTGTTGCTGCCAAAAAAGCAACCTTCAGGAAATGGAAAAAAGAGCCAAATGATGAAAACTGGAAACAGCACAAGCACTGGCAAGTTAAATGCAAAGCATTGATAAGGCAGGCAAAGCGGGAATTTGAGAAGAAACTTGCTACAGAAGCAAAAATATGAAATAAAGACTTTTTCAAGTACATTCGTAGCAAAAGGCCTGTGAGAGAGTCAATTGGACCATTAGATGATAGAGGGGTAAAAGGGGCAGTAAGAGGAAACAAGGCTATAGCAGAGAGACTGAATGAATTCTTTGCTTCGGTCTTTACTGAGGAAGATGTAGGGATGTTACCCAAGACTGAAGTGGTATTTAAAGGTGATACTGCAGAGGAATTGAGAGAAATATCGCTACACCGGGAAGATATATTACAACTATTTGATAAACTGAATAGTAGCAAATCACCTGGACCGGATGGTATACATCCCAGAGTGTTGAAAGAACTGAAATATGAGATTGCAGACCTGCTATTGGTAATCTGTGAACTTTCATTAAAATCATCTGTAATACCTGAAGATTGGAGGGTCGCCAAAGTAACACCAATTTTTAAAAAGGGTTCCAGGGGTGACCCAGGAAATTACAGACCGGTGAGCCTGACGTCAGTACCAGGGAAAATGGTAGGAAACCATCATAAAGAACAAAATTACACAGCATGTAGATAGTCATGGCCTAATGGGAGACAGCCAACATGGCTTTAGACAAGGAAGATCTTGTCTTACTAATCTGATATGTTTTTTTGAAGGTGTGCATAAACAGGTAGACAAAGGTGAGTCGGTTGATATAGTGTATCTGGACTTTCAGAAAGCTTTTGACAAAGTCCCCCATCAGAGACTTTTGGCGAAGCTAAAAAGTCATGGGATAGGAGGCAGTGTACTATTGTGGATCGGGAACTGGTTAAAAGATAGAAAGCAGAGGGTAGGGCTAAATGGCCAATATTCCCAATGGAAAAAGGTGAATAGTGGAGTACCCCAGGGATCTGTACTGGGTCCTATGCTTTTTGACATATTCATAAATGACCTGGAAAAGGGAATAACTAGTGAGGTTATCAAATTTGCAGATGACACAAAACTGTTTAAAGTTGTTAAAACCCAAGAGGATTGTGGAAAACTGCAGGAGGATCTGGATAAATTGGAAGACTGGGCATCCAAATGGCAGATGAAATTTAATGTGGACAAGTGCAAAGTTATGCACCTAGGAAAGAACAACCCACACTATAGTTACACGATGCAAGGCTCCACATTAGAAACCACCACCCAGGAAAAAGATTTAGGAGTCATTGTGGATAACATGTTAAAACCCTCCGCCCAGTGTGCAGCAGCGGCCAAGAAAGCAAATAGAATGCTAGGTATCATAAGGAAAGGGATGGAGAACAAAACAAAGGATATTATAATGCCTCTGTATCGCTCCATGGTACGACCGCACCTTGAATATTGTGTGCAATTCTGGTCACCGTATCTTAAAAAGGACATAGCGTTATTAGAAAAAGTACAGAGAAGAGCCACCAAATTGGTGAAGGGGATGGAAGGCTACTCCTATGAAGAGAGACTAAGAAGGTTAGGGCTCTTTAGCCTGGAGAAGAGACGGCTGAGGGGAGATATGATAGAGGTCTATAAATTAATGAATGGAGTGGAACGGATAAACGTGGATCAATTGTTTACGCTATCAGAGTATAGAAAGACTAGGGGACATGTAATGAAGCTACAGGGTAAACTATTTAAGACAAATAAGAGAAAATATTTTTTCACTCAACGTGTAATCAAACTCTGGAATCTGTTACCGGAGGATGTAGTAAGGGCTGTTAGTATAGCTGGGTTTAAAAAAGGTTTGGACAAGTTCCTGGAGGAAAGGTCCATAAACCACTATTAAAAAGGGACCCAGGATATCAATGCTTGACCCAGTACAAGCATTGTGGAACCTGTGTCTTTTGGGGATATTGCTAGGTACGTATAACCTAGATTGGCCACTGTTGGAAACAGGATACTGGGCTTGATGGACCTCGGTCTGACCCAGTATGGCATGTCTTATGTTCTTATGTTCTTAATGCTTGGTCACAGGAAGCCCCAGTCTGATGGAGTCATAGGATATGAAAAGCTGAGCTGAATTATGGCCCTGGGTCCTCTATAAACAGAAGGACAAGGCCCATTGCAGTCCAGTATATGGAATATGAGCTCCTCTTTGCCAGCGTGAGGTCGTGGAAAGAAGGTGGGACATACAACTTCTTGGTCGAGGTGTAATGGGGATACCACTTTCAAGCGAGCCATCTGGGTGTTGGCTGGAGAGGCAAACAGGCCTATCTTGGGCCAGCCCCAGAGGCAGTAGAGCCCCTCTGCCACCTTGGGGTCGAAATGCCACTCCTGCGGACGTAGGAATCTGCTGAGTCTGTCTGCCAAGCAGTTCTCCTAGACTGGGAGGTAGACTGCCCACAGAAGCATGCCACTGCATGTTGCGAAAGAGAGGGGGGCTACTGCCTCCTGACAGAGGAAGAACAAACCCGTGCCCCCTGCTTGTTTATGTAGACTATCACGGCCCGGTTGTGCGTTTGGATCATCACAGGTCTGTCTTGCAAGTGGATGCAGAATGCTTGAAGGACTAGGAATACTGCCCAGAGTTCCAGAAGGTTGATCTGTAGCAGGGACTCCTCCTGGGACCAGCAGCCCTCTGTGCGGTGAGCTCCACAGTGAGCTCCACACTCCCAGAGGGAGGAGTCCATGGTCAGGGTCCTCTGCAGTGAGGGTGCCCAGAAGGGCATTCCAGCTTGGAGGTGGCACAGGTCCTGCCACCAGTAGAGGGATTTCTGATGATGAAATGCTAAAAGAAATCAGGGAAGCTAACAAAAGTTACAGCACAGTAATAATAATGGGTAATTTCAATTACCCTGGTATTGACTGGGTCAGTGTCACGGCAGGACATGCTAGGGAGATAAAGTTTCTAGATGAAATAAATGACTACTTCTTGGAGCAGCTGGTTCATGAACCGACCAGAGGGGAAGCCATTTTGGACCTAGTCCATAGTGGAACACCAAATCTGGTGCAAGAGATAAGGGTGTTGGGGCCACTTGGCAATAGTGATCATAGCATGATTGCGTTTGATTTAATTAATGGAGGAGGGATGGTAAGGAAATCCACAGTACTACCTTCTAACTTTCAAAAGGGAGACTATGATAAAATGAGGAAAATAGTTAAGAAAAAACTAAAAGGAGCAGTTGCAAAGGTTAAAGACTTACATCAAGCTTGGGTGTTGTTTAAAAATACTGTCTTGGAAGCCCAGACCAGCTGTATTCCACGCTTTAAGAAAAGTGGAAGGAAGTCCAAAAAACTGCCAGCATGGTTTAAAGGTGAGGTCAGAGAGGCTGTTGCTAAAAGAGCATCTTTCAGGAAATGGAAAAAAGAGCCAAATGACGAAAACTAGAAACAGCACAAGCACTAGCAAGTTAAATGCAAAGCACTGATAAGGCAGGCAAAGATAGAATTTGAGAAGAAGCTTGCTGTGGAAGCAAAAAGGCATAATAAAGATTTTTTAAGTACATTCGTAGCAAAAAACCTGTGAGAGGATAAGTTGAACCATTAGATGATAGATGACCATTAGTAATCTGTGAACTATCATTAAAATCATCTCTAATACCTGAAGATTGGAGGATCGCCAATGTAACACCAATTTTTAAAAAGGGTTCCAGGGGTGATCCGGGAAACTACAGAACAGTGAGCCTGACGTCAATACCGGGAAAAATGATAGAAACCATCATAAAGAATAAAATTACTCAGCATGTAGATAGTCATGAACTAATGAGAGACAGCCAACATGGCTTTAGACAAGGAAGATCTTGTCTTACTAATCTGTTATGTTTTTTTGAAGGAGTGAATAATCAGGTGGACAAAGGTGAGTCGGTTGATATTGTGTATCTGGACTTTCAGAAAGCCTTTGACAAGGTCCCTTATGAGAGACTTTTGGCAAAACTAAAGAGTCATGGGATAGGAGGCAGTGTACTATTGTGGATCAGGAACTGGTTAAAAGATAGAAAGCAGAGGGTAGGGCTAAATGGCCAATTTTCCCAATGGAGAAGGGTGAATAGTGGTGTACCCCAGGGATCTGTGCTGGGTCCGCTGCTTTTTGACATATTCATAAATGACCTGGAAATTGGAATAACGAGTGAGGTTATCAAATTTGCAGATGACACAAAACTATTTAAAGTTGTTAAAACCCAAGAGGATTGTGGAAAATTGCAAGAGGATCTTGATAAATTGGAAGACTGGGCATCAAAATGGCAGATGAAATTTAATGTGGACAAGTGCAAGGTTATGCACCTAGGGAAGAACAACCCAAACTATGGTTACACGATGCAAGGTTCCACATTAGGAACCACCACCCAGGAAAAAGATTTAGGCGTCATTGTGGATACCATGTTAAAACCCTCGGCCCAGTGTGCAGCGGCGGCCAAGAGAGCAAATAGAATGCTAGGTATGATAAGGAAAGGAATGGAAAATAAAACAAAGGATATTATAATGCCTCTATATCGTTCCATGGTGAGACCGCACCTTGAATATTGTGTGCAATTCTGGTCGCCGTATCTTAAAAAGGATATAGAGTTATTAGAAAAGGTTCAGAGAAGAGCCACCAAAATGGTAAAGGGGATGGAAGGATACTCCTATGAAGAAAGGCTAAAAAGGTTAGGGCTCTTTAACCTGGAAAAGAGACGGCTGAGGGAAGATATGATAGAAGTCTATAAATTAATGAGCGGAGTGGAACGGGTAAACGTAGATCGATTGTTTACCTTATCAGAATATAGAAAGACTAGGGGACATGCAATGAAGCTACAGGGTAAACTATTTAAGAATAATAAAAGAAAATATTTTTCACTCAACGTGTAATCAAACTCTGGAATTTGTTACCGGAGGATGTAGTAAAGGCTGTTAGTGTAGCTGGGTTTAAAAAAGGTTTGGACAAGTTCCTGGAGGAAAGGTCCATAAGCCATTATTAAGAAGGGACCCAGGATATCAATGCTTGAACCAATACAAGCATTGTGGAACCTGTGTCCCTTGGGGAAACTGCTAGGTACGTATGACCTAGATTGGCCACTGTTGGAAACAGAATACTGGGCTTGATGGACCTTGGTCTGACCCAGTATGGCATATCTTATGTTCTTATGTTCTTATGTTCTTAGGGGTAAAAGGGGCACTAAGAGTGGGCAAGGCCATAGCGGAGAGACTGAATTAATTCTCTGCTTTGGTCTTTACTGAGGAAGATGTAGGGATGTTACCCATGACTGAAGTGGTATTTAAAGGTGATACTGTGGAAAAATTGAAAAAAATATTGATACACCGGGAAGATGTATTACAACTATTTGATAAACTGAAGAGTAGCAAATCACCTGGACTGGATGGTATACATCCAAGGGTGTTGAAAGAACTGAAATAAGAGATTGCAGATCTACTGTTAGTAATCTGTGAACTATCATTAAAATCATGTGTAATACCTGAAGATTGGAGGATGGCCAATGGAATGCCAATTTTTAAAAAGGGTTCCAGGGGTGATCCGGGAAACTACAGACCAGTGAGCATGACGTCGGTACCGGGAAAAAAGGTAGAAACCATCATAAAGAACAAAATTACTATTCATGTAGATAGTCATGGCTTAATGGGAGACAGCCAACATGGCTTTAGACAAGGAAGATCTTGTCTTACTAATCTATTATGTTTTTTTGAAGGTATGAATAAACAGGTAGACAAAGGTGAGCCGGTTGATATAGTGTATCTGGACTTTCAGAAAGCCTCTGACAAGGTCCCTCATCAAAGACTTTTGGCGAAATTAAAAAGTCATGGGATAGGAGGCAGTGTACTATTGAGGATCAGGAACTGGTTAAAAGAAAGCAGAGGGTTGGGCTAAATGGCCAATTTTCCCAATGGATAAAGGTGGTTAGTGGAGTACCCCAGGGATCTGTGCTGGGTCCGCTGCTTTTTGACATATTCATAAATGACCTGGAAAAGGAATAACGAGTGAGGTTATCAAATTTGTAGATGACACAAAACTATTTAAAGTTGTTAAAACCCATGAGGATTGTGGAAAATTGCAAGAGGATCTTGATAAATTGGAAGACTGGGTGCCAAATGGCAGATGAAATTTAAGGTGGACAAGTGCAAAGTCATGCACCTAGGAAAGAAAACCCAAACTATGGTTACATGCTGAAAGATTGTACATTAGGAACCACCACCCAGAAAAAAAGATTTAGGCGTCATCGTGGATTACATGTTAAGACCCACCGCCCAGTGTGCAGCGGTGGCCAAGAGAGCAAATAGAATGCTAGGTATCATACGGAAAGGAATGGAAAATAAAACAAAAGATATTATAATGCCTCTGTATCATTCCATGGTGTGACCGCACCTTGAATATTGTGGTCACCGTATTTTAAAAAAGATATAGTGTTATTAGAAAAGGTATAGAGAAGAGCCACCAGAATGGTAAAGGGGATGGAAGGATACCCCTGTGAAGAGAGGCTAAAAAGGTTAGGACTCTTCAACCTGGAAAAGAGATGGCTGACGGGAGATATGATAGAGGTCTATAAATTAATGAATGGAGTAGAACAGGTAAACGTAGATCGATTGTTTACATCATCAGAATATAGAAAGACTAGGGGACATGCAATGAAGCTACAGGGTAACCTATTTAAGACTAATAAGAGAAAATATTTTTTCACTCAACGTGTAATCAAACTCTGGAATTTGTTACCAGAGGATGTAGTAAAAGCTGTTAGTGTAGCTTGGTTTAAAAAAGGTTTGGACAAGTTCCTGGAGGAAAGGTCCATAAACCATTATAAAGCAACCCAGGATATCACTGCTTGGCCCAACACAAGCATTGTGGAACCTGTGTCTTTTGGGGAAACTGCTAGGTACTTATGACCTAGATTGGCCACTGTTGGAAACAGGATACTGGGCTTGATGGATCTTGATGCAACTGACATACTCATGACATACATACATGAACCACCTAACACTACCCATAACACACGTGCATGCCTGCATGCACCACCCGACACCCCATGACACACACATACACACCACCCAACACCCACCATATCTCTCACAGACATAGCACCTGACACTCCCAATAGAATATAAATACAAACGCACCACCCAACACCCCCATGGCACACACACTCACGTACCACCCAACATCGTCATCACACATGCACACTCCACCCAACGCCTGCCATGGAAACCACATACACACATGCCCATACTACCTATAACACATGCATATGTGCCACCCAACACCCCCTTGACATACCTATGCAGCATCCAACACCTCCTTAATGCATACCCATGCGTCCCTGACATTCCCAATGATGCAAACCCCACCAACAAAGCTGCAGTGACACACACATGTACATATACATAGCCCTGAGACACACTGCCAACATGTGCACACACACATGCATACAAAGTCCCACATACACACACACCCATGACACACATACAAACTCAGCTCCTAACACATACTGCCTACAATAATACACCCCCAGCACACACACAGACACACCCACACCTCCCGCCAGTCTCTGACATCTGACTCCATATATCCACAGATAAGCAGTTAAACATATGCCCATGGAGATATACATTTCATAACACTGATATTACAGATATGTCCACACAGCTCACGTATACCATCATTCCCTACCCACACTATGTTCACCTAAAACACTTTACCATGGCTGTTTCAACCAAATCTCCCACACAGATGTGCCCGAGTCTGTGAATTAAGGAAAGGGAAATGTGCTATTAGGTTACTCCACACCAAAGCCAACCCTCTTTGGAGGAATAACCAAGTGGTTAAAGCAGTAGACTGAAAACCAGGGAAGCCAAGGTTGCTCCTTGTGGCCTTGGGCAAGTCACTTAACCTTTCATTACCTGAAATGTTTGTTAAATGTAGCCACAACCTTTTTATTTCCATGGCCACAGTGGCACTTAATGCACATTAATGAATGTTAACATCCATTAACCTTTAGTAAACATGCCCCTTAGATTGTAAGCCCTCTAGGACAGTGCGTCTCAACCTTTTTTATTTTATGGCACACTTTTGAGTTTGTTCAGTCCTCGGGGCACACAAATCAAATTTTGAATGCAGGGCCAGTGCAAGAGTATTAAGTGCCCTAGCCAAACCTTCCGATTTGCACCTCCTTGCTATTAGCTTTTAGACCCCTAGCACTCCCCCTAAGATTTTGATTATTAAATTCAATTGTAATCATCTCAACACCAGCTCTCGCAGAACAAACCTAGAAAAACATATATTTGGACATCACACTTTTAAATATTAGCTTGTTTTGTAAATATATGTAAAATGAAGATTTTACAGCTTGGTCCCTCCCACCAGCAGAAAAACAGCAACATTTTGAACTTGTGAGTGCCTCATTTTGCGGGATTCATTCTCACTTCTGAACATATGGGGCCAGCAGGCCATGTGAGATGGTAGGGTTCCATGCATTCAGACACCAGATTAAAGCCAGCAGAGGAGGCACATAGGTAAGACTTCTCTCCGCATACCTTGGCTTAGGAGTGAGGTTCATTACTGTCATGGTATATGCAAAACTAACCCATTTGGATAAATTGCTCCCTAAGAAGTGCTGCTGTCCTACCGATGGGAGGGGAGAGTGCTAGTAGTCAGTGATCAATTCAGTTTGATGGGGAGAATGAGGGGAGTCCAGTGGAATCTCTCCATGAAAAATTTTATTCATCTACTCTCAAACTATATTTAAAAGCACATTCTTTCATATTTGCTACTACAAAATATTTTTGGGTTCAATACAAAACCTCAAGGCTGGTGGGTATGTCCTGCCTACAAGACAATTATGCACCAGAGAAAAATCAGATTAGCTAACACAACCAAACTAGTTTCAAAATGTAAATTCTGTATCAGAGATAAAGTCCAGTTTACTCCAGGAAGCTTACAGCTACTAGATTATATATTACGATGGCAAACCTGAAAATAAAAGATGTTTTCCTACATCTAGGATAGAAAAGAAAGCGGCTGGAACAGGAAGCAAATGACTATTTTCAGGGGCACTGTCCAACTGAGATGGGGCAAGCACCTCATAATCCACAGCCTAGACATATCTCTGGCTGTCAGCACCAAGGCACACCAAGGATATTCCCAAGGCACACCACCAGTGTGCCCTGGCACACTAGTTGAGAAGCACTGCTCTAAGAATAGGGAAATGCCTATTGCATCTGAATGTAACTTGCCTTGAACTACTACTGGAAAGGTGTGAGCTAAATAGTAATACATTTTTGAAGGGTTAGTTTGCTCCCAGACAGCTATTCTCAACCTCTTATGTATAATTTCTTTCCAACATTGTTGGGTTGAAAAGAATAAAAAGCAGCTAACAACAGAACAAGATAGACTACTGAAGATCCCTACACAACAGAGCTACATTTCAAGTGGGGGTGCCCTTAAGCAAAGAGGGGGAAAAGCCTTCCAAATCCCCTTCATCTTTGCTGCTTCTCCTGTATAGTGGCTAGTCCCTGAGCAGGAACAGCAACTTCAATACCAAAATTCAGTACAGGACTTGCGAGCCCTTTTGGGCTGTTAGGGCGCAGCCCCCTCCTCCTCGCTCCTTTCACAGGGATTTCTGTTACTATGGAAACTCATGTGAGCAAAGCAGGCTCCACACTAAATTTTGCTAATGGAGTTGCTGTTGCTTCTTGAAGATAGGCCTCTAAACAGGCTGGTGGCGCCACAGCCTTAGGTCTGAAACGAGGTGTGGGTAGTGGTGGCAATGCTCCAGTACCTATCAAAATTTGGAGCGGATTAACTATATTTAAATCCAGACCTGCTACTCAAAAACTACACTCTAACAAAATCTCTCACCTTGGTCACACATGCAGAACACAGGTCAGCAAAAAGGACCACAAATTAGAAACAGAGAATAATGAAACTGGAAACCACCAATAGGCATACTTGGGAACCTCTGAATTCTGGTCACCCTGAGGCTCCTGTGGATTAATGAGGAGGCCAGACCCCAGTATTTTCCTTTGCTTAACTCGCTTCCCCAGGACAGGCTGCAGCATTCTTCCCCTTCCCTCCATACCTTCCTCTGGCTAGAGCTTCATTCTCCCCTTAGGCAGCCTTTGTCCCCAGGATGGACTCCAGCATTCTCCTCATCTATCTTCCTCTCTGGGAAGAGCCTAGCAATCTTCCCTCCTCCCTATTCCTTAGTCAGCATCCCCCTGTTACAGAACAAAGCAACCTAATAAAATTTTCCTGTCCTTCCAGCTGACCATGTAGCCTAGATTCCCAATCCAGAGATGTCAAGTTACCCAGTTCCAAGAGGGAGATTTTGAGCCAGTCCTGGATTTTTGACAGCCTCATCTTGCACTATGAGATCTGCAGCATTGATTTTAATGGGTAGAACTGGGAACTAGAAATACCATACTGCTTTGGGATGTCAGTTTAACTTGAACTGGCCAAAAAGTCTCCCTCCTAGAATTAGGTAACTTAAAAACTCTGCCATCCACCTTGCCCTTAAATCTTTGGGTAATTTGAGCAGATAGGGTTACAGGATGGCTCAAGGTCATCAGGAAGAGGCTAAACTAATCCTGGTTTTACTTTCTGGAGCCATCTGGTAATCCTAGGAGCTGGCCACTTTGTTCCCAACAGACCAATCCCTCCTTTTCCATAGAAACTAAACTTACTAGCATCAATGCAGGAGAGCAGGACTCGGAAGATGGTCAGTCAGATGCAGTGCATGCAGTCAGCAGCTCAGACAGCAGAGAGCACTCGTCAGACTGGGGGGTGGGCAGAAGGAATGCCAATGACCTCTATCCCCTGCACAACTCAGCAGCTAAATGTTCTGGCCTCTGGAGATTTGTGCCATCACCTCACAGTAGTGGTGCTAAGCTGCAAGCAGACAGCTATCATCAGCCTACCTGAGGAGCCAATATGAACAGGCTAAGGCAGGTGAGATACAGCACAAGCACTTAGCTGAAGCTGGGGGGGAGGGGGACTATCTACCTTCCTTTTTCAGGCCTAGACCATCAGGATAATGTCAGCAGCACCATGGTAGTTGCTGGGTAACCTGTTGTGGTGCACATGCACTTGAAAGGCAGAGCCAGCCAATGCTGTAGGGTTCTGTGCTGGCAGCACGTGATTGGCTTGCTAGTACTGCATGGCACACTGGGGGGCAGGGCAGGCCCACTCATTCCATGGGGGAAAGCTGCAGATGGAGGATTAAACTCCAGACATTTTTCTGGACTTTTTAGCATGTCCCAAAGCCAACAGGTTATCCAGTTTTTGGCCCATCCTGGTTTTAAACTCAGTGCTGCAAGTCCTATAATGCACTAAGGGCTCATATAAAATGATGTCAGCCCCTAAAAGTATTCATGGTGTAAGCCAGAGACCATGCAAAATGTCATGATTTATGCATATTTTGTAACATGCACGCATATGTGCATAATGTATGCACCAGTAATGTCCACATCTTGAATGCAGGCACTATTGCTGCTAGATTTGCGCTAGTATTTTATAAAGTTACAATACATAGGCATCTACAGTATGTGTTTTTATAAAATAAATACCAAAATAGGCATCGTCCTGCCCACTTAACATAGAAACACTGTTATAAAATTATTCCCTAAATGCTTAGGCCCTAGGCATGCCCCTTAATAGAGCTTTAAGATAGTGTGGTTCCATGTTAGTTTACTCAATTGCACAGATTAGATAAAGACAAGGCTGCCCAAATCAATTCTGTGAACGCTACAGCCAATCCTGGGAAACCCAGCATATCCAAATTTATTTCATGTATATTCATTGTGGATATCCTGAAAATCTAACTGGCCATGGGGAAGCCCTGGTGTAGACAGTGGAGACAGTAGTACAAGAGCAGTTTACAAAGGAATTTGATTGGATAACGAAGCAGTTACCTGAATAAATTTCCTGAGCAGAGAACTGAAAATTATGTGCTCGGGTACTTATTTACCTGTAAATAACACTGGTCCAAATTTTCAAGGGGAAACTATATAACCCTGTCCTCACCCGAGAAAGATGTAAACATACACATAGAAATAAGGTTGCCAACCGGCCGGTTTTTCCGTGGCCAGGTCGGCTGCCGACAAAGAACAGAAACCAGCACTTGAAAAGCTGGGGGTTTTTTTTTGCTCTGGCCGCGAGATCAGGAGCGGCCAGAGCAGAAAACCGGCTTGTGGTCCGCGGTCCACGCCACCTTGCAGCCGCTGCTTCTGTTTCTGTTGCAGCGGCTGCAATAAAGTTAAGTTTAGAAAAAAAAGACAACCTGTGAGGAGCTCTCCGGCCCTAGGAAACTCCTGCTGCAGTGCCCTCCCCCTCTGATGTCACTTCCTTTTCAGCCCTGGCACTGCAGCAGGAGTTTCCTAGGGCTGGAGGGCTCCTCACAGGTTTTCTTTTTCTTTTTTTAAAACTTAGCTTTATTGCAGCCGCTGCTCTATAAGAAGCAGGAGCAGCGACTGCAAGGGGGTGAAGCTATACTGGGGGGGGGAGTGAAACTGTACGGAGGGGGTGAAGCTGCACTGGGGAGGAGGGGGGAGGTGAAGCTGTATTGGGGTGAAGCTGAATTGGGGGGGGAGGGGGGAGGGGAAGCTGTATTAGGGGCGGTGAAGCTGTAAAGGGGAGAGAAGTTAAAGCTGAACTTGGGGGATGTAGGTATGAAGGTGAAACTGTACTGGGGGGTGAAGCTGTACTAGGGGCGGTGAAGCTGCACTGGGGAGGGAAGGTGAAGCTGTACTAAGGTGGGGTGAAGCTGCACTGGGGAGGGAAGGTAAAGCTGTACTGGGGGTGAAGCTGCATTGGGGAGAGGGGGGAAGGTGAAGTTGTTCTGGGGGGGTGAAGCTGCACTGGGGAGGGAAGGTGCACAGGGGGGTGAAGCTGCACTGGGGGAGGGGGGAAGATGAAGCTGTACTATGGGGGGTGAAGCTGCACTAGGGGGGTGAAGCTACACTAGGGGCGGGGGTGAAGCTGGGTGGGGTGAAGCTGCACAGGGGTGGGGGGGTGGAAGGCTCCACACAGGTTTAATTTTGTTTTTAACTTAACTTTATTGCAGCTGCTGCTCTGTAAGAAGCAGGAGCAGCAGCTGCAAGGGGAAGGAGGTGGCAGAAGGGACTGACAGAGGGAAGGTGAGGGCTGGAAGAGAGCTGAAAGAGGGGGAAAGGAGGTGGCAGGAAGGGACTCACAGGGTGAAGGAGGTGGCTGGAAGAGAGCTGAAAGGGGGGGAGGTGGCTGGAAGGGAGCTGACAGAGTGGGTAAGGAGGGGGCTCAAAGGGAGCTGACACCCGGGAATGGTACTGGTAAGTGACTGGGTAATGGGGAGGAGGCTGGAAGGGAGGGGACACTGGGACTGGAAGAGAGCAGAAACGTGGCGATGGCACTGGAAGGGGGATGATAGGGTGACTGGAAGGGAGCTGACACGGGAAAGGCACTGAGAGTGGAAGTGAGCTGATAACTGGGATGGTGTTTGGACTAGAAGGGGCTGGACAGTGAGGAAGGAGGGGGACTAGAAGGGAATGGACACCACTGGCAGTTCTGGGAACACAGGGGGATTGACATTGGAATGTAATGGGAGGGGAGGACTGGAAAGGGGGCTGATGGAGGGTTACTGGGACTGGAACTAGGCTGATGGAAGGAAGTGAAGAAAAAAAAAGAAAAGAAGAGACAAGAAATGGCAGATGGACTGTAGACCATAGAAATCGAGCTAAGAGAAGATGGGAAAATGGAAGCCTCAGACCAGAACCAGCATGATCAGAGAATAAAATGGTCAGACAACAAAGGTAGAAAAAATAATTTTATTTTCAGTTTAATGATTGGACTTTATGCTACCTTTATGTTTTACACAGTATGGGGAAATGCATCTCTTATTTATCTGATTTTGCACTGCGTGCAGAGTCTGTCTTCTTGGGGTTTCAGTTTAATTTTTGTCTATATATTTCTCTTTTTTTTTTGTGCTCATTTATTGATGAAGACCAGTCTGTATTGTGTGTGTGTGTGTGTGTACAACCAATGCTGTGTATTCTATCAGTATAGAATTTCTGTTTAAGAATGTGTAGAAGTCTTGCTCGTTCAGTTTGCACACTGCCTTCTCTACAATTTATTTGGGGACAAGGGGTGGAGCAAGGGTGGGGTGGAGGCAGGCCAGGGGGCAGGGCAGGGAAAGGGCGGGGTGGGGGTGGACATGGACGGAGTGTGACTACCCACAGGTGGCGGGTTTTTCTCTTTCAAAAAGTTGGCAACCCTACAAAGAAGGCAAGCAAGAGAGATATACCCACGCAGATACAGGAGCGATACAGATGGAGATAAGACTAAGATTACTAGATATTTTGCAGGCAAATCCCGGATACTTCTTCAAAGTTAGGGGGGAGGGGGTGGTGAGGGTACAAAAAGGGACACCTTAGTTTAAAATTTGAGCAACAAGGTGTGAAGGAGGGAAGAGGAGTCATTATCCTTCCTCCCCATCCATCCTATGAGAGCAACAATAGCACTTCCAAGCAGACAGATTGACAGAGAAATAGAAACAGTGAAGCATTTCCCCCATATTGTGCAAAATATAAAGATAATGGATGTAAATTCTAAAAAACAACATATTCAAATCACTATGTAGCAGCTGATAAGCATGCAATAAATAATACCAGGAGTAGCCTAGTGGTTGGGGCAAGGTACTTCAGGCCGGAAGGTCGGGGGTTCAAATCCCACTAGAGGACAGCAACCTTGGGCCGGAAGGACTGGGGTTTCTAGTCCCACAGATGCTCCTTGTGGTCTTGGGCAAGCCACTTAACCCTCCATTGCCCATGTTCCCTGTAAGTATCAGTGTATGTGTCTCATATCCCCGCGTGTTAAATGTATCCCCCAAATGTGTTGTGACCGCTTTGATTGAAGGATAAGGCGGTATACAAAAACTGTCTAAATAAATAAAATAAAATAAATAAATTTATTGTGCACAAGGCCCAGACAGGAGCAAGTCCAGAAATGACTGAGCAAAATTATGCAGAAGCAAATTCATTATATACATTTCTTTCAGTTTGATACATGCAAACTTTCTATTGGTCCCAACGCCCCTTGCACCTGTCCAATCGGGGACCCTCTCTGGGCCTAGCACCCTGTTCCCCCTTCCCAGGCTATTCTAACAAAAGGCACAGTTTTCTTAGACATTGATACATTTTTACTGCAAGGTCATTTCTTTACTCAGAGAATGTGAGACTGCAGTACACTGGAACATATCTGTTATCAGCATAGAGGAATTTAATAAAGGTTTCATATGCAAGAGGATTGGGAGGATTGGCCTAGTGGTTAGGACAAGGTACTTCAGGCCGGAGGGCCAGGGGTTCAAGTCCCACCTGGGGACAGCAATCTCAGGCCGGAGGGACTGGGATTTTTAGTCCTATAGGCACTCCTTGTGGTCTTGGGCAAGCCACTTAACCCTCCATTGCCCATGTTCCCTGTAAGTATTAGCGTATGTGTGTCATATCCCCTCGTGTTAAATGTATCTCCCAATTGACCGCTTTGACCCGGTGAAAAGCAGGATATGAATACAGCTAAATAAATAAATAAAAATTCATACAATCTTATCAAAAGCAGTCTAAAGCGGTTTTAAAGCAAATTCTCAGACCTTCACTGACTTTGGTCTTTCTCAGCACTGCTATTCTCAAGTGGGGGTAGGGACTCAGGCCTAACTTTACAGGCCTCTCATACATTTACAGGCTATTAAACTATTATAGGCCATAGCCTACCACATTCCCCCCTTTGATTATTCTCACCCGCAAGTGAGAAAGGGTGAGAATTAAATCACATATTACACTTGTGCAAAGGAATTAGTTTGGGGTATAGGGTGATACAGCCACATAGCTAATACTTTGATAGCTGTTTTCCGTTCTATAGTACTGTCAATAACTGAGGTTATCATGCGTAAGCAAAGGGGTAGGAAACATGGGAGAAATAAGCAGGTAGCTAATATTAATAATACAATAAACACAAGAGTTTTCAGGCCGCCCAGCCCTGAAAACAGGAAACCAAACCATCCATCAAGTTTCAGGCCATGCCAGGTCTGAACTGGTACATATGCTTGCCTCCGCATCTGATTAGCAATATCTTCCACAACTTGTCCTTCATTATCAATCTGCAAACAACAATTAGTTAAATTCAATTTCCCACATATCCCTCCTTCAGCAGCTAGTAAATAATCTAGCGCTAAGCGGTTCTGATAAATGGCTGTACGCATTTGTGTACTTTGTTTAGCTAAAAGGGTTAAAGCTTTACTAGTTTCATTTGTTATTATTTCAACAACAGCTTGCAAGCGTATGATACAATTTATCATATATACAGGTATCCCCATCTTTATCATATATACAGGTCCCATCTTGTGTCTAAGTGGCGGGTCCATAGTAGGAAATGATTCTCTCAGGTGGCCACTCCTCATCATCCCATTTATCCCATTGGCCTATTTTTAAAGCCTCTCGCTTCTGTCGACTTTTGTACACAGGGAAGCCTAATTGCTCCCCATGGGAGATAGGCAAAAAAAAGAAAGAAGGCCGTATAGTTCCCAATACACAGGCACCTCCCCAGTTATTAGGGAGCTTGGCATATGCTCGGGTTCCACAAATCCAATATAGTCCAGGTGGGGCTTGCCAAGTGTTATAAGAAACTAGATTAGTCCATATCTTAGCAAGATTAGGAAAGATGACTAAAGGGTTGGAAGGTTCCGGAGTGTTTACACTCGACCACCAGGTCATTTTCTTAGTAGTGGCATTGTAAAACTTCTGGTTTAGACAGACCAGCTGTCCAACTAGCATAGTAAACTGTGGTCCTGTACAGGCAAAACACAAGTTACCAACAATAGTGTTAGCTAATACCCACTCACTAGTAGTTTTATGCAAAAGCAGTTTGGTTATATGGGATAGAGTAGTTGAGTTCTTGTGCCTCCCAGGGCCATTGGTCTCCCATCTTAGTTCCTCCACAAAAGAAACAATCTGAAATGTGAAGACTGGACGCTACAGTTACAGCTAGTTCGATGAACAAGTTCTGGGAGGTATGGGGAATCTCGAATTCTGCTTTCATAGCCTCATAGAAGGTGTGATGTATTCGATAAGGTGAAGAAACATGGGTCTTAGTATTGAGCTGCATATATAAAAAGGTTCCAGGGTCTGTTCCGCCCCCCGCTATACGTAAACCAAATCTGAACCCCTGCTTCCACTGACTAGGGTCCAGTATGAGGAGCCGTAAAGGGTTACAAGCTCCTGTCTTACACTTATGGGGCGCAAGCAAGGGTAGTCTTTCTAGATTGGCTTTGCGATTATCCCCATCTTGCCCAGTAGGGCCACTCGACCAAGTAGCATAGTATACACATTCCCACTTTGGACAGAAGTATGCATCTTTAGATGGCTTACTATAGGTGGATGGGGAATATTTCCCAGTGCATTTTCCCCATCCGTACGCTCCTTCAGGACACATATAGTTCATTCGTTATTGTAGATAGTTACCCTTGTTACCCAAGTTTATTGCCCTGTTATCTGTAACTCATACGTGTTTTCAAATGTACTGAGATTGTTTTGTTCCATGTAAACCGCGCTGATGCTAAAGAGCGCGGTATATAAGAAACTTTAAATAAATAAATAAATACATATATTTATCATCATGATAGTAGGCTTGTTCCCAGGACCCACATTTGTAATAATCATTTCTATTTATGGCATCACAGGCATCAAAATATAGGGGTACGGGTCTTGTGGGATCAGATAGTTGACGTGTTGCATTTATAAGGGCCCCATCCTCATCATTCCAACGTAACTCTAAAACATAATAAGAAGGGTTCTGACGAGGACTAAAACAGGTCTTGCTCTTTCCTTTTGTACAGATATTTAACTCTGTACCATTATATACTCATCGGCTAACTATACCAGTACAAGTGTAGTAAGAAGGATAAAGTAAAGTTTGAGTAACCTTTATCCCAGTCTGGGTAGTAGTTATGCAGGCTGCACAGGGAGGTAAGGCAAAAGTTGTCCCAAGGGACCCCAGGGCTACCGCAAGAATAAAACAGTAATAAGAAATCATCATAATCACAGTCTCTGATAGATGAATTAAAATGTTGAGAACTCAGAACTTGAAGACTTCTTTTTCCCAGCTTCCACCGTACGTAGACCTGTCAGCTTCCGCGCCGTGTGACAGGAGTAGGGTTGCAGATTCTAGAGACTTTCACAGTGGTGGCTGCCGTCGCAACGTGAGCCGTAATGGGGTTACAGGGTCATTTACTGAAGTCCAATGACCAAACTCTGAGGCGGCTGCTGGCTTCACTCGACTGTGATGGATCCAGGGTTTAAGTTCAGCAACTTTAAATGCAGTTGGAGTCGACAAGATTACAACATAAGGTCCCTTCCAATGCGGTGCCGACGGTGTCTTTCTCCACTCTTTAATCCACACCGAGACTACAGGCTTGAAAGAATGCAGTGGCTCTGTTAGATTGATGGGCAGTTGATCTTGTACCCACATATGAAGATTCTGCAAAACAGAACTTAGAGCCAATAGTTCTTGTCTAGTAATTTCAGATCCAATCTGTGTCATATCTCCTTTTATTCCTTGTACAATAGGCGGAGGTCTCCCATACAGAATCTCAAAAAGGGAAACTCCTAATCTCTTAGTAGGGGCCGAGTGTATCCTAAGAAGGGCTATAGGAAGAACCTGGGGCCACTTCAGGTGAGCTTCTTGACAGAGTTTGGACAACTGAGATTTCAGGGTTCTATTCATACGTTCTACTTTTCCTGAACTCTGGGGTCTGTAAGCAGTATGCAATTTCCACTGCACCTGTAGGGCTCACGCTAACTGCTGAGTCACCTGAGACACAAATGAGGGCCCATTATCTGATCCTATGGTCAATGGCATCCCGAATCAGGGAATAATCTCATGAAGCAGAATTTTAGTGACTTCTCTGGCTTTCTCAGTTCTGGTGGGGAAAGCTTCTACCCACCCAGAAAAGGTACAGACTAAGACCAACAGGTAATGATATCCATTTGCTCATGGCATTTCAGTAAAATCCACCTGAATATTACCCATGGGGGTAACTCCTACTGATTGAACTCTTGGGGGTGGATTAGGACCTTGCTTAGCATTGTTCTTAGCACAGGTTAAACATTGTTGAGCCACTGAAGCAGACAGGGGCCCTAATAATGGAATATAGAAATGGGGTCTGAGAGCTTTCTCCATTGCAGTCTTTCCATAATGTGTGGCTTGATGGAAAGCACGGACAAAGGCTGGACCTAACGCTTCAGGAATTACTGTGGGCCCCGGAGGTGAACTACCCTCTGGAGGTGGCAACACTATCCAGCCCTACTCATAATGATGTGTGATCCAAATCTTGTCAGTTTATTCTGAAACGCCGCGCAGATTTGGATCGCACATCATTATGAGTAGTTCTGAGATTGAGCTGGTGAGATTGTTGAATGAGCCAACCCCCTGATGAAGAATCGAAACGCTCTATTGGTACCGGGAAGGTGGCGTTGGGGATGTTTATATTCCAGTTCGGAGATAAGCACAATCTCTATATTTATTTAAAACAGTACGAAGAGAAGTTTGATTAATGTCTCAAATGCTTTTTACTTATGCATTCTTTTAAAGAACCTTAAATAATGGTCATTGATGCAAGTAGGCAAAAAATCTCCAGGTAACTGCACCTGGAAGTGTTGCCGTTCCAGTCTGAGACCATTGGTTCTGTTATAGCTGAAAATTGTCATTTTGACCTGGTTAGGGGTTGTTAGACAAGAACGGCTGGAGTGATTGGACTTGCTTTTTCTATTTGAATGAGGGATTACATTTTTTGCTCCTGAGGTTATCAGCCCTTGTTCTTTGTACAGGGCCCCATGTGCATGCAAAGTTGTAAAGGCATACTTAGAATCTGTATACACATTTAAACGGAACCCTTCTCCTAGTATCAGTGCTCTAGTGAGAGCTATCAGTTCCGCTTTCTGTGCTGAAGTCCCCGGGGCCAGAGCTGAGGACTCAACTACCAGGTCAAGGGTCACCACTGCATACTCGGCACAACGATGTCCATTGATGACGAGACTACTTCCTTCCACAAAGAAAGTCTGTTCAGGGTTCTCCAGGGGAACATCAGTCAAATCCGGGCTTGAGAATACAGTGTCCATAATTTCCAAACAGTCATGATCAGGGGGGCCAGGACCAACTGGTAACAATTTAGCGGGATTCAAAGCTTGACTGACCACCAACTGTAGTCGAGGATTCTCACACAGCATACTCTGATACTTCAACATTCGCGAATTTGTAAGCCAGAAGTTTCCTTTGTGTTCCATAAGGGTCAAGACAGAGTGTGGTACAATAACTCGAAGATTCTGTCCCAAAGTGAGCTTGTCAGCTTCGCTCACCAGAAGGGCTGTAGCTGCAACAGCCCTCAAACAAGGGGGCCAGCCTTTTGCAACCACATCCAATTGTTTTGATAAATAGGCCACTGGTCGCTGCCAAGATCCAAGAGATTGAGTCAACACTCCCAGAGCATTTCCTTGTGACTCATGAACATAGAGGCGAAAAGGTTTCTGGACATCTGGCAAACCAAGAGCTGGTGATGACATCAGGGCGGCTTTCAGAGATCGAAATGCTGCATCCTGTTCAGATCACCATTCCATTGGAGACCTCTCCATTCCTTTAGTAACTTGATACAATGGCTTCGCCAACAGCGCGAAGTTGGGTATTGTGATGGCGAAGATGGTCAGGTTCCCATGGAAATAGAGGGAATACAGGAAATTTCCCCTAGGCAGAGGGAAAAGGGAAAAAAGGCTCACTTTAAAACTACAGCCAGCATTGAAAAAAAGAGTCAGTCAGAACTTGCTGAGCAGAAGCCACGCCCCAGTTCCATAGTAGCTATGGGTGATGATACAACACAGCTGGGGGCGGGGTGGAAGGAGAGCGGCAAGTCACATGCTTATAAGCCCAAGAGGGCAGAGACAGGAAGTTCAGCAGGAGGAAGTTCAGCAGGAAGAAGTTCAGCAGGGTTGAGCTCAGCGTTGAACTCAGATGGTAGTTCGAGGAGTGCAGCTGGAAGGAAAGGAGCTGACAGAACTACACGCTTCCCAGGAGAGGAAGGGAGACTGGCCCAAGTCTCAGGACAGGCAAGGAGGGGAGCTAATCCTATCTCAGAGGAAGAATCTGAAAAGAGGCCTTACTCAGGTCAGGAGGTGTATTCCTGGAGGAGGAGGGGAGATAATCAGGCTGCAGTTAACCTGAAACAATATGACTTCAGCAAGAGCAGAGTGCCATTGCTGAGAGGACGTCACAGAGGTAAAGCTGATTGTATTAACAAGCCAAAGTCTCTGGAAGACTTATTAGCCAGCCAGCTTTCTGTATTGAGCCAAGAGCCAGCTTATGGAAAAGCCTTTAACCAGGAAGGAGTTAATGTGTTAGAGCTGATTCAAAGGTTATTACAGAACCAGGAAGCAATTAGCAAAGAAAAGTATTCTGTTCACCGAGAAGCAGCACAGCTGTGTGGTGATGAGGACTCAGACCTCTCGGGTTCCGTATGTGAATCAATGGAACTTGGGGAAGATGTTCCATTAACTGATCCAGAGGAATGCATGGAATGTGATTTATCTCAGGTAGTCAAGTGAAAAACTATCCTTTATATCTGCTGAAAAGAGGTACAGTTTGTTTGGCTTGCCTAACCTTTTATAGAGCCTGAATGTTTTTATCAGAGTGTTTGCTACAGGGAATGAGACACGAGCATGGCTAACGTTTAGAGTCTCATGTGCTCTGATTAAGAACCAGGAGCAAGCTCTGGAATTTGTAAAAAGAAAAGGTTACGTTCTGAGAAGAGTTTTCATTTTCATTGAACAAGTGAATGGACATTTATGTTTGAGCATTTTTGAGAAAAAGCCTTATATGCCAAAAGAAGGTTTTTCTGTTGCTGAAGAAAGCAGTTTTTGTTTCTTATCTTGTATTTTTGTTACTCAAAGTTATTCATGTCATGCCAAGCTTCTTGTTGAAGTTCTCTATGCCAAGGGAGGCTTAAAATAAAAAAATATTCCTGTTTGCTTTCAATCTCGGCTCAAGCTTTTTGGCTACACAACTACAGGTGCTTGGAACTACGACTCCCAGAAGCCCTTGCTTCGGGTGGTCATCTTAGAAAGTAATTATCACACCCCTACCAAACGTCAGGCAGCCGCCTAGGCGGACTAGGGAGCGCGACAGGTGGCGTAGTTGGCAGGGTTAAGCCTTGGCCACGTGATCCCAAACTTTGGAGTACAAAAGTTATAAGGAAAAAGAAAGAAGAAAGAAGAAAAGTTTTTTTTCTCTCGGGAGCTCTGAAAGCAAGCTGCAGCTGGAGAGGTGTGATCAACAGCGGAGGATCGGGTGGAGCAGTTCCTGAGGCCGTGCCTGCTGTGTGATAAGCCTGAGTCTACCCTGGTTTAAGGTAACAAGTATTCAAAAGGGATACATAAGGATACCAGAGCCGGGTGGGACCACAGCAGTGCAGCAGGGTCAGAGGAGAGAGGGCCTAGTACTTGAGAGGCCGCACTTGGTGTTTTTCTGTGTTCTTTCTTTGCAGATAAAAACTCAGCATGGATCAGCAAGCGCTGCTACGCTGCATCGCAGACCAGTTTCAACGCCAACAGGACATGTCAGCTAAGACACTGGACCAGCTAGCAGGACTGCTACAAGTCCAACAGAAACCTCTGTTGGAAAAGCTGGATGGATGGCTGGGCCTGCAGAGACCGACGGAGGACACAGCAAAGACAGTGCCAGGACATATGGGTGATATGCTAGGAATAAGCATGTGTGGTACTGGACCTTTTGCTTTTGGACAATTGACCAAGGATGATAACGTAGATGATTTCCTTGCTGCTTTTGAAAGGGTTGCTTTATTGTCCGGGTGGGATAAAAAGCAGTGGGCCATACGCCTAGCCGCTTCATTAACAGGGGAAGCGCTAGCGGCGTATAGGGCCATGCCTGTAGAATTAGCTACAGAGTATGAGGAGGTAAAAAAGGCAATCAGAGACCGTCTTGGGCTAAGCCCAGTGGTCTATCGCCGCCTTCTAAGAAGCGCCAGGTTAAAACCAGGTGAAACACCGCGTGCGCTATGTCAGCGAATAAAAGGCTTAGCGGTAAAATGGCTAATGCCTGAGACACAGACAAAAGAGTCTTTGCTAGATAAAATTATACTGGAACAGTTCATGGAAGCAGTTCCTTCTGAAATGAGATCCTTCCTGATCTTGCAAGACTGCAGGACCACAGAGGCAGCGACCGCATTGGCCGAGCGCTACCTGGAGGCCAGTGTGGTAAGCCAAGTGAGAGTGGGTGGTCTATCATCCGCAGTCAAGGTGGCATCAGGAAGGAAGGAGAAGAGTGTATGGAAGGAGGGTGTACAAACAATGTCATTGGCTAAACATGATTATCTGAATAGAAAATGTTATGCATGTGGTGAGGAAGGCCATATCAAGAGAAACTGCAAGGCTAAGACAGCATTTATGACTTCTCGCTCTGAGGAGAGTGGGGAAGGTTTCCTCCTTGAGGTAGAGGTCGAGGGTGTTCCGGTGGAGGCTTTGTTGGACTCCGGAGCGGACCAGTCCATGATTTCGCAGAAATTGTGGAAAATAATATCATCGCGGATTGGTCCGACTCTCGAGCCTCAAGAAAGATCTATTAAAATCAAGTGTATTCATGGTGCAGCCTCAACGTACCCCATATATAAAGTAAGTGTAAAAGGCTTAGGGGTTAAGCGCCAGATACCCGTTGCAGTAGTTCCCAGACTCCCACAAGCACTAGTTCTGGGAAGAGATTGGCCCCAGTTCAGGCGAGGGATGGCAGAAGGTCTTCAAGGTAAGACACATAAAGCATCCACGCTAGCGCCACTTAGAGCCAAGACAAAGAGCTCAACAGGGGTTTCACCTCAGTTGGAGGGTGGGAGAGTACCCCGGGTAAAAGAGAGTGAGGGAAAGCATGTCCCGCCTATACGTGTAGGGAGCACTAAGGCCAACCCAGTTCCTCAACCGCTATTTGGAACCCCACAGCGGCAGGCAAAAGGAGAGGTAGCTAAAAAGGAGGACACCCCTAAGAAAAGTCCATTTATCCTTAGGTTTTGTCGTACTACCCCCAATGCCAAAATTCCTAAACGGGCTACCCAGATGGCCGCTGGGTTTGATTTATGTAGTGCCGAGGAGACAGTTGTTCCCCATCGGGGAAAAGCCCTCATAGAAACAGGTATCCAAGTGCAAATACCCCCGGGTTGTTATGGGCGTATTGCACCCCGTTCAGGCATAGCCTGGAAAAATTTCATAGATGTGGGCGCCGGTGTAATCGATCCGGATTACCGAGGGACGATTAAAGTCCTACTTTTTAACTTCGCTAAAGAGGACTTTAGGGTAAATCTAGGGGATCGCATTGCCCAGATGATTTGTGAAAGGGTGGGTTTTCCGGCCGTGGAGGAGGTAACGGAACTGACTCCTACCACCAGGGGGTCTGGAGGTTTTGGATCCACCGGTAAAGAAATGGTGAAAGGGTTAGCTGCCAGTAGTGAGGTGACCGAGGAGGAGGATCTAGGCCCGCAATTACCCGATTGCAAGACAGATCCAGTTCCCAAGTTAGGGGAGGAACTTTCCTGGTCCCAGCAGCAGGAAGTGTTAGGGTTATTGAGAAAATATCCTGATGTTTTAACTCCTATTCCAGGAGAGACAAGACTCGTGGCTCACGAGATTGTCACCCTACCAGGAGAGATAGTGCGCCAGAGACCCTACCGGCTGCCGGAGGCGAAACGGCAAGAGGTAGTTTCTCAAGTGCAGGACATGATTAAGATGGGGATAACAGAAGAGTCCCATAGCCTCTGGAATAGTCCTATCGTGCTGGTACCCAAGCCAGACGGAACGATGAGGTTCTGCATCGATTTCCGTAAGGTGAATGCCATCTCCCGGTTTGATGCCTATCCCATGCCTAGGATAGAAGAGCTGTTAGATAAGTTAGGTCAGGCGTCTTATCTGACTACCCTTGATATGACCAAGGGGTATTGGCAGATTCCCCTCACCAGGGAATCTCGCCCAAAGACAGCATTCAGTACCCCCATTGGTTTGTACCAGTTTCGTCGCATGCCTTTTGGATTGCATGGGGCCGCTGCGACTTGCCAGCGATTAGTTGATGTCATCCTTCGTCCTCATCAACAATACGCAACCGCGTATATGGACGACATAGTGATCCATAGCTCTCGCTGGGACGAGCACTTAGCACGCATTGATGCAGTATTAAAAGCCTTGCGTGGTGCAGGTATTACTTTAAACCCAGCCAAGTGTAAATTTGGAGGGAAACAAGTAAAATATTTAGGACATTTAGTAGGGCAGGGCACAGTAAAACCCCTGATAGAAAAAGTAGAAGCGGTTAGGACATTTCCTCAGCCAGTGACAAAGAGGCAACTCCGCGGGTTCTTAGGTTTAATCGGCTATTACCGCCGGTTTATTCCCCATTTTGCCCCCAAGAGTGCTGCCTTAACAGAGCGGCTAAAGAAAAATGCTCCTAACCAGATCAAATGGTCAGTAGAAGCAGAGCAGGCTTTCTCTAGTTTGAAGGAAGAGCTATGTCAGGCACCCATATTAAGAGGGGTGGACTTTAGTAAGTCCTTTATTGTACAGACAGACGCCTCGGACACTAGGTTAGGCGCTGTCTTGTCCCAAAAATTTGAGGGTGAGGAACATCCGATTATGTTCCTCAGCAGAAAATTGACACCACCAGAGAGGAAATATTCCGTAGTGGAAAGGGAATGTCTCGCCATAAGGTGGGCGGTGGATGCCTTGCGTTTCTATCTGACAGGTCGCAAGTTCTTATTAATAACGGATCATGCTCCGTTACGCTGGCTAAATCAAATGAAGGATCATAATCCACGTCTTACACGTTGGTACATGGCCTTACAAGCGTATGACTTCCACATAGAGCATAGGGCTGGGAAGTTACACACCAACGCTGATGCACTTTCCCGTATTACGTGCTGTGCTGAAGAAAAAACGCCAGCCCGTAATAGCTTAAGTGGGGGGATATGTGATGGCGAAGATGGTCAGGTTCCCATGGAAATAGAGGGAATACAGGAAATTTCCCCTAGGCAGAGGGAAAAGGGAAAAAAGGCTCACTTTAAAACTACAGCCAGCATTGAAAAAAAGAGTCAGTCAGAACTTGCTGAGCAGAAGCCACGCCCCAGTTCCATAGTAGCTATGGGTGATGATACAACACAGCTGGGGGCGGGGTGGAAGGAGAGCGGCAAGTCACATGCTTATAAGCCCAAGAGGGCAGAGACAGGAAGTTCAGCAGGAGGAAGTTCAGCAGGGTTGAGCTCAGCGTTGAACTCAGATGGTAGTTCGAGGAGTGCAGCTGGAAGGAAAGGAGCTGACAGAACTACACGCTTCCCAGGAGAGGAAGGGAAACTGGCCCAAGTCTCAGGACAGGCAAGGAGGGGAGCTAATCCTATCTCAGAGGAAGAATCTGAAAAGAGGCCTTACTCAGGTCAGGAGGTGTATTCCTGGAGGAGGAGGGGAGATAATCAGGCTGCAGTTAACCTGAAACAATATGACTTCAGCAAGAGCAGAGTGCCATTGCTGAGAGGACGTCACAGAGGTAAAGCTGATTGTATTAACAAGCCAAAGTCTCTGGAAGACTTATTAGCCAGCCAGCTTTCTGTATTGAGCCAAGAGCCAGCTTATGGAAAAGCCTTTAACCAGGAAGGAGTTAATGTGTTAGAGCTGATTCAAAGGTTATTACAGAACCAGGAAGTAATTAGCAAAGAAAAGTATTCTGTTCACCGAGAAGCAGCACAGCTGTGTGGTGATGAGGACTCAGACCTCTCGGGTTCCGTATGTGAATCAATGGAACTTGGGGAAGATGTTCCATTAACTGATCCAGAGGAATGCATGGAGTGTGATTTATCTCAGGTAGTCAAGTGAAAAACTATCCTTTATATCTGCTGAAAAGAGGTACAGTTTGGCTTGCCTAACCTTTTATAGAGCCTGAATGTTTTTATCAGAGTGTTTGCTACAGGGAATGAGACACGAGCATGGCTAACGTTTAGAGTCTCATGTGCTCTGATTAAGAACCAGGAGCAAGCTCTGGAATTTGTAAAAAGAAAAGGTTACGTTCTGAGAAGAGTTTTCATTTTCATTGAACAAGTGAATGGACATTTATGTTTGAGCATTTTTGAGAAAAAGCCTTATATGCCAAAAGAAGGTTTTTCTGTTGCTGAAGAAAGCAGTTTTTGTTTCTTATCTTGTATTTTTGTTACTCAAAGTTATTCATGTCATGCCAAGCTTCTTGTTGAAGTTCTCTATGCCAAGGGAGGCTTAAAATAAAAAAATATTCCTGTTTGCTTTCAATCTCGGCTCAAGCTTTTTGGCTACACAACTACAGGTGCTTGGAACTACGACTCCCAGAAGCCCTTGCTTCGGGTAGTCATCTTAGAAAGTAATTATCACACCCCTACCAAACGTCAGGCAGCCGCCTAGGCAGACTAGGGGGCGCGACAGTATCCATATTCGACAATAACCTACAGCCCCTAAAAAGGCTCTCACTTGCCTCCTGGTGGTTGGGGTAAGAATACTGCATACAGCTTCTTTGCATTCCGGTCCCAGGCGTCGGATTCTGCTGGACAATTGGAATCCTAGATATTTAACTTCTGTTTGACATAATTGCGCCTTGGCTCTTGAGACTTTGTATCCAGCCTCATTCAGAAGGTGCAAGAGATCACTGGTGGCTTGTAAACATTCACTTTCCGAATTAGTGGCTATCAGCAGGTCATCCACATACTGGAGAAGAACCCTTTTCCCTGGGTTCACAGAATAACTTGAAAGATCCTGATTTAGAGCAGCACTGAAGAGGGTAGGTGAATTCTTGAATCCTTGGGGTAATCGAGTCCAAGTGAGCTGACCTCGCCTTCCTGTTGTAGGGTCTTGCCATTCAAAAGCAAACAAAAGTTGATTGGTGGGGGCTAGGCGTATACAGAAGAAGGCATTTTTCAGGTCCAGGACAGTGAAATGAGTAGCCTCAGCAGGGATCAGTCCCAAGAGAGTATAAGGATTTGGTACCACTGGATATATAGTTACAACTGCATCATTCATTCGCCTCAGATCTTGTACTGGGCGGTAATCTCCCGTCCCAGGTTTCTTGACTGGGAGAAGGGGGGTATTCCAAGGTGACTGGCACTCTTTGAGAAGTCCATACTTCAATAGTTTCATCAGATGGCAGTGGATACCTTCAATAGCTGGTCGAGGAAGAGGATACTGCTTCACATGCACTGGTTCCACTCCTGGCTTGAGGGTGACAACGATGGGGGCTATGTTCTTTGCTAGGCCAGGTAGATTATCCTCCGCCCACACTCCAGGCGGAGCTGAAAGGTTGATGGGTATACAGGAACTAGCTGTCTTGGTTGGAGATGCACTATAGAACCGCCTCTCTTCTTCTCGGGGGACAGTCAGCACCATTAATCCAGCTGGCTTTGGGTTCACAGTCATTTGCATTTCTCCCCCTTCAGCAAAAGATATCTGTGCCTGGAGCTTGGCAAGCATATCTCGGCCCAGAAGTGGAATAGGGCACTCAGGCATATACAGGAACTGGTGCGTTATTTTCTCCCCCCCCCTAGTTCACACATGCGGTTCTGCAGGAATGGCTTAGTGGCCCTAGCCCCAGTGGCCCCAACAATGGTGACAGATCGAGAGGAAAGAGGGGCCACCGGCTTTGCCACCACTGAATGTTCTGCTCCTGTATCCACCATAAAGTCCATGTATTGGTCCCCTATCTTCAAACTGACCATAGGCTCCTGGGGACCCAGGGTGAACTTGGAGCCCGGTCTGGCCTAGTCTTCATCCATATCATAGCCCTCGGCAACTGCCACTCCCTCAATAGCTTCTTCCCTCTCTTGCTGGAACTATGCTCGGTTTATTACTCCCCGACTCTGAAACCGACCTCCTGTTCTCCAAGTGCTCCCTCCTCCCCTCCTGGGGGTGGAGTCAAGATGCGGGCATTCACTTTTCCAATGTCCTTCTTCTCTGCAATGGGCACATTGATTCACACCCAGTGGGGGCCAATCATTTCCACGACCCCTTCCACGTCCTCTGCTCCTTCGATTAGGAAAACCTCCTCCACGTCGTTCAACTAAAGCGGCAGCAAGAAGATCTGCTTTCTTCTTCATTTTACGTTCACTTTCTCTGCAACGCTCATTCTCATGATTCACACTTTCTGAGCAACTTCCATTAACTGTGCTGTATTCATGCCCACAAATCCATCCATTTTCTGTAATTTTTGTTTTATATCTCCCTGGGACTGACTGACAAAGGCTGCATTTACCATGCGCAAATTTTCCTGTGCTGCTGGATCGTATGGGGTATATAATCTATAGGCTTCAGACAACCGCTCATAAAAGGCCGCTTGGCTTTCATCCGGACCCTGGATGACTTCTGATACTTTTCCGATATTCATAGCTCTCTGGCCTCCCCTCCTCAGGCCCTGCAACAAGGCCTGGCGAAATCAAGTTAGGGCCGTCGCCCCCCTTTCATCATTCGGATCCCATCTGGGGTCTTCATTTGGGAAAGCTGCGGCGGCTGCTTGTGGAAGATTCATACCCGCCCCTTCCACAGGATTCTCCTCTAACCAGAGGGTAGCTGCTTGCGTGATTCACGCTCGCTCTTCAGTAGTGAAGAGAGTGGACAGGAGCTGGCGGCAATCAGACCAGGTAGGCTGATGAGTTTGCATTATACTAGACATTAATTCTGTCAATTCTTGAGGCTTCGCAGTATAGGATGCATAATGCGTTTTCCAATTCAGTAAATCAGTAGTAGAAAAGGGTACATAGATTAGACTGGCTGGTCCTGGCGCCATCTGGCCCTGTTCATTCAGGATAGGTATACCAGGTACTTGATGCAATGGCATTAGGCGTCCCTCCTTCTTCTTCTTCTTTGGAGCTATACTCTGTAAATCATACGGCTGCCGGGTATAGGCTTCCTCAACAGGTGACCCTGAACTGGCAGGAGAGCCTCCGCTCTCAGTGTCATCAGGGGACGCTGGTCCTCCTGATGCACTCGGGACACTCTCGGGGCTATCAATCGGGGGAGGGGACTCTCTTTGCCGTTGCGGTGGTAACCGCTGGGCTTCTACATCAGGCCCGGCCGGGAGTGCCGGAGCCGTAGGAACTAGCTTATGTGGATACTGAGGTAGACGAGTCAGGATATCTGGGGACTCTGGGGCAGAATACACAGGCAGCCTCCCTTCCCCAAGCATCCGGGTCCCCCTGGTGGTTACTACACTGTTCCTCATAGCAACGCCTCATCCAAGGGGGCTGTTTCTCAAAAATACTTAACCAGGAATCTATGTATGGGAACTGATCAGGGAACATTTTTCGTACAGTCTGATGGACACGGGAAACTACACTAATATCAAAGGTACCCTCACGGGGCCATGAAGTGACTAGTAAAGGCCACTCCCTTTCACAGAGCATTCCTAATCGGGACGGAGACATTTTAATTCCATAGTCTCCGGTAAATCCCTTATTGAAATTCTTGATCATACATTTCAACGGAGTTTGCGTGGACTCTGTCCCTCCCATAGTTACAATGACGTACACAACAACAAACAGTAAGGGCAGGTAGTATGGCTGCAGGTAAGGGGTCCATGCAGCCCGAGGAACAACGAGGGAGACAGACACCAATCACTTCCTCCTTTTCGCGACCTGGGCACGGTCGCCCAGCCAGAAACTATGCTACTCAGGAGTCCGCTCTCACTTGGTCTATGTTCCAAGACCTCTCATTCACACACACAACCAACCATGCTAGCAACGTTTTCCCCAAAAATTCCCAGGCCTACCTTACTAACCAACAGCAGCCGGTCTCAAGCATACTCATGCGAGACTTACTCGGACTGCTGATTAATCAAGGGCAGTGGTTTGGGCCTCGCGCATACTCATGCAAGGCTTACTAGGACGTTCCCTGAGAGGTGATCAGGCTCTTGGTACCGTATTCCCTTACCAATTCAGTCTTGCGCATACCCATGTAAGACTTTCCCAAAACTAACTGACTGAAGAACAAAGAAATATCTACTCACTGGATCCGGTTCCCGATACCAAACCAGTACATGGGTTGGATCCTGGACTCCCCTCGGGTTCGGAGGTGTTGGCCAGCCAGACCCAGCAACCCGCGGAGGCAAGGAAGAGCCCTCTCCGATACAAGAGGCTCCTCTGCAGTCAGTCAAGTGCGGCTCCAGCCGGACCAAACCTCTAAGGCGAGAAGTCGTGGTATATTCACTGGAATACCATCACACTACTCACAGCTTCCCGGCCAATGCACCAGGATTATGTAGCAGCTGATAAGCATGCAATAAATAATACCAGGAGTCAGTTCAAGGATCCAAGCCAATTTATTGTGCACAAGGCCCAGACAGGAGCAAGTCCAGAAATGACTGAGCAAAATTATGCAGAAGAAAATTCATTATATACATTTCTTGCAGTTTGATACATGCAAACTTTCTATTGGTCCCAACGCCCCTTGCACCTGTCCAATCGGGGACCCTCTTTGGGCCTAGCACCCTGTTCCCCCTTCCCAGGCTATTCTAACAAAAGGCACAGTTTTCTTAGACATCAATACATTTTTACTGCAAGGTCATTTCTTTACTCAGAGACTGTGAGACTGCAGTACACTGGAACATATCTGTCATCAGCATAGAGGAATTTAATAAAGGTTTCACATGCAAGATTCATACAATCTTATCAAAAGCAGTCTAAAGCGGTTTTAAAGCAAATTCTCAGACCTTCACTGACTTTGGTCTTTCTCAGCACTGCTATTCTCAAGTGGGGGTAGGGACTCAGGCCTAACTTTACAGGCCTCTCATACATTTACAGGCTATTAAGCTATTATAGGCCATAGCCTACCACAACTACATTGAAAATTAAATATCTTCTACCTGCTCTGTCCCCAGTGCTGAAATCTGGGACAGGAGGCTTGCAAACAGGTGGGAGCCAGGGACACAGCTCTAAAATTGGGGACATCTGGTAACCTTAGCCAAAAAGGAATGGGGGGGGGGGGGCGGGGAGGTATTTTAGAAGCATCCCCATGTGTAAATAGCAGCATTCACACATGTAGATTGGACTACAGGTGTAAATGTGATTTTAGAAAGCTACTATTTAATGTAGGGATGCTTACCACATCTAGGCATCAAGGGAGGGGAAAGGGAGAGGTTTGGATGGGCCTACTATACTGATGTGTATTCTCCATTTTGCAAGGAGAAGGGGTAGATGTAAATACCAAGGTCAGGCTCCCACAATCACTTCCTTTACATTGCTCCCCCTAATATCACCCTGACATCCAATCTCCATGAGGGCCCTCCTGCATTTGAACTTCCAACCCCCCCCCCCCCCCGGTCCCCGAGAGCCCCCTGCCATCTAATCTTCCACCACACCAAACATCCTCCACATCAAGGGCCCTACTCGAGCTCCCACAGCAGCAAGATCCCCCCAACCTAACATCCGTCTGACATTTGATTCCCCACTCCCCATAGAATCTTTCCTTTCCCATAAAGCCCTACCTGAATCCAGATCCCTCCACTAGGGATCATGGGTGCCATTTTATCCCAGGACTCACTGAGCAGGAGTGACTTAGGATTCCTGCTTCTCCCACTAAACTCTGAGATTAGGGAGAAGTCTTCTGGGGGGGCTATTATGGGGATTTCCTCATGCCAATAACAGGTCGGGTAGTGGGGGGGGGGGTTCTTGATGCAATGGCGGGGTTGGATGGGAGGATCTTGATGAAGGGGAAGATCAGATGTCACAGGGGTCTAGATGTATGAGGAGGTCAGATGGGGGGATCAGATGCTAGGGAGGTTAGGGGAATGATCAGATGCTAATAGGGAATGTTGGGGGCAGGGGCGGCCCAAGGGGGGTGCGGGCCATGTGCATAAATATTTGCATAATGTTAATGTGCACTAACTTTTAGTAAACATTCTTCTTAATGAGTGTCTGGATAAAGAAAGACTAACAGATTTCTACATTACTATACTCCAGTGCCAACCGTCAGGTACATTAGGAAGTACTATAAACAGTGTCCATTAAGAACCCATAAAAACCCCGCTGTATCATAACAGCACTACCAGGACTCACAAAGCACCAAACCCTACCTATCAAAAAGGCAACATTGCAAATATTAAACCAATACATCTCAGAGAATACCAATACATCTTCTACTGGGGAAAGAGAACAAGTGGCACTGTCAAATAGAAACTACATAAACAAAATGCCTTAGCTCGGTTACACATGCAGAACAAAGAATGTCACCAAACAAAGAACAAGGGATCATAATTTAGAAATAGAAAGACAATAATTAAACTGGGAACCCCAAAGGCCAAAGTTGGAACATACAACAACACTGGAGAAATAAAACTATAAATTAATTTCCTCTTGTACTAAACAAAAATTCAAAGACGTTAGCAATGCACATTTCCCAGTGCTGACAAATTCCAGTTAATAAATTCAAAATAAAAAAGTATTTTTCTATCTTTTGTTGTTTGGGCATTTTATTTTTCAGTTGCAATTGCTCTAGTCACTTTCTTCTGGTTTCTTCGTGTCTTCGGCTAACTCTCCATTGTCTGCTGTACATTTGCCCTTTCTTTTCTCTCTTCTAGTTTTTTCCCATTCTCTCTCTACATGTGCTTTAACATATTGATCTTTCCCCTTTTGCTCTTTCCTCAATTTCTTTCTTTATTTCTTTTTAATCCACTCAAATTTCACCTTCCATCCTCAATCCCCACTTACTCTCCGAATACCTAGCCAATCGTAGATTTTTCTTCCCTCCCACACAAAATATCTTTTCCCCTCTCCATCCTCACTCCCAGGGGTGGTTCATCCATTAGGCCATCTGAGACAATCGCCTCAGGCAGCACTCCGATGGGGGCAGCACTCCCGACGCCAGCAACACTCCGGATTTGTTTTTATTTTTAGATTTTATAGCCTCTGGCCTGCCTCTGATTTCTCATATGGGAAGGCAGAGGCGGCAAAATCTAAAATTAAAACAGAGCCGGAGTGCCACCCCGGCATCAGACATATCAGCCTGATCGCTTGCAACTGCAAGGGATCAGGCTGATTTGTGCGGCGGCACTCCAGTTGTTTTAATTTTAGATTTTGCCGCCTCTGCCCTGCCTCTGCCTTCCCGCCACTTTTTTTTTTCTTGCAAGCATTTCTGGATGTAAAAAAACGCGGCAGGAAGGCAGAGGCAGGGCAGAGGTGGAAAAATCTAAAATTAAAACAGCTGGAGTGCCCCCGCCGCCGCCGGATGAGAGATGCAGGTGGAGGGAATGGGGACAGGAGGTGGACAACAAGGAGAGACAAAGGTGGGTGACAGGGAGGACAAAGGGGGAGACAGGGGACGTGCTGTACAAAGTGGGAGACAGGGGACATGATGCCAGACAAAGGGAGAGATGGCAGGGACATGCTGGACAAAGGGGGAGACAGGGGTCATGATGCCGGACAAAGGAGGAGACAGGGGACAAGTGCTGGACAAAGAGGGAGACAGGAGACATGCTGGACAAAGGGAGAGACAAGGGACATGATACTGGACAAAGAGAGGAGACAGGGGGATAAGTAGTAGACAAAGGGGAGAGACGGGAGAAATGTTGGACAAAGGAGAGACAGTGCAGGTTAGGATTATAATGGGCTGATGAGGGGGCTAGTACTGGTAATGGGAAGATGGGGGGGGCTAGGACTGGTAATGGGTTGATTAGGGAAGGCTAGGAATGGGAATGGACTGATTGGGGGGGGGGCTGGGACTGGTAATGGGCTCATTAGGGGGACTAGCACTGGAAATGAGCTGATTAGGGGAGGCCAGGACTGGTAATGGTCTGATGGAGTGGGGTAGAACTGGCAATGGACTGATGGGGGGCTAGCATTGGAAATGAGCTGATCAGGGGGCTACTGGAAATGGGCTGATTAGTGGAGGCTAGCACTGGTAATGGGGTTGAGGGGGGACTAGCACTGGAAGTGAGCTGATTGGGAGGCTTTTACTAGGAAGGGGAGGATAGAGCTGCTGGCCCTGGAAGAAAACTGGGGCTAGGGCTACAAATGGGCTGATGTGAGGGGATGGGAGAATGGGACTGGAAGGGAGTAGATGCTGAGAGGGGCTACCATGGTATTTGGACTAGAAGGGACTAGACAGTGGGGATGGAGGGGGACTGGAAGGGAATGGAGACCAGTGGAAGTCATGGGAATGCAAGTTGACATTGGAAGGTATTTGGAGGGAGGACTGGAAATGGCTGATACTGGGAAGGGTTACTGGGACTGGAAATAGGCTGATGGAAAGAAGTGAAGGAAACAAAAGAAGAGATAAGAAATGGCAGATGGACCATAGACCACAGAAAGAGAGCTAAGAGAAGACAGGAAAGCAGAAGCCTCAGATTGGGACCAGCATGATCGGAGAATAAAATGGTCAGACAACAAAGGTAGAAAAAATAATTGTATTTCATTTTAGTGATTGGACTTTGTGTTATCTTTATATTTTACACTGTATGGGGGAACTGCCTATTTATCTGATGTGGCACTGCTTGAGGAGTCTGGCTTCTTGGGGTTTCAGTTTAAATTTTGTCTACATATTTTTATTTTTACTTTAGATTGTAAGTCACTTATTCTGTACTTGGTGAAGGTCTGTTTTCTGAGTGTGTGACTGTGCCCAGGTGTTCTGTTAACATAGAGTTTGTACATAAAAATCTATACTGTACTGTAGTAATTTGACATGTTCAGCTTTTCAAATAGGTGTATGGATGTTCCAGGGCCCACTGTAGTATTTAGTGATTCTTTTTTTGGTGGGCTCCTTATGTGAGTTTTGGAAGTTTGTGCTGATATGGTATGATATGGTATCGTATGGTAGATTTTCTCTATAGATACTCAGTGTGTGGCAGGTGCAGGCCTGTGACCCACGGTGTCTGACATAGGCAGGCCAGCATGGCTAGCTTGACCTGTAAATGAGGCCTGTGGAGAGGCATATAGGATTGCACATCCCCCAACATGCTGCTCTTGTAAGAAAGAACTCAGTAGAAATATTGAATTAGCTTAGATAAGCAGAATTGCAGAATTAAGAAATGGAAAAATACAGAAAAGATGTGTTTTAAAGTTAATGATAAGAAAAAAGTACATTTGCAGAGAAATATTGAGGAGTGCTGACAGATGAGTTACAGAACCTTGCTCTTCTGCACGCACAAATGGTCCCATAACCTTGAAAGTGTGAAAGTAACAAGTTGATGAACTGACCATTGTAATTGGGACTAGAAGGGGGGCAGGCAGGTGTCATGCCTACAGAAGCCCACAGAAGGAACATAATTGGAGAAACTTATCAGTACCGGGACCAACAGAAGGGCTACGGGAGGTACGGGAGAGTACCGGGACCAATGAAATGTTTTTCTATACCTAGAATGGAACAGAAGTCTATAAAAGTTGTTGTAATGCTTGAAAACTTTGCTCAGCCATTTTGAAATTGCCTTGCTTGAGACTTGTGCACAAATAAATGATTTGGACCTTCTGAACAGACTCCTGGTATCATTGGTTTGTCTGCGCTTTGCTGCTACAAGTGAATTTGTTGTAGGGTTTTGTATTAGTTCACAATATGCCTGGTACTGGAGAATGTTTGTTGTTGTTAGTGAGATGATCAGAATCAGATTTTTTTTTAAGATATTAAGTTCTGTGGGTGAATGTCCTGGTTCTACTCTGCAACCACTTTTGAAGGGGGTTCTGTGAATGCAAAATATATGTTGAAAAAGAAAAAGCAATAACCATAACGCAGTTTATAACAACAAAATAAAAATGAGTTATAATTTAATTTTATAACCTGTGCTGTGGTTCTCGCTCTTTTAGTTCCTTGGTCTGCAAACATCTTGCATTTCCTCCATATAATCTAATTAGCTTTTTGGTTTGGTTCAGTCCCTGATTGGAGTTTTGAAAAGGCCCCGCCCCCTCTATGGGGGGGGGGGGGCGCCATCTCATCCTTCGCCTCAGGCAGCAGATTGCCTTGAGCCGCCCCTGCTTACTCCCCAGCCCTATCCCCTTCTAGTCCTCCCCCAACATCAGCTCCCTTCTAGTTCCAGACCCACCCAGCATCCGCTCCCTTCTAGTTCCATTCTCCCTTCTAGATCCATTCTCCCATCCCCCACATCAGCCCATTTCCAGTCCTAGCACCCCCCCCATCAGCCCATTTCTAGTCCTAGTCCCCCATCAGCCATTTCTAGTCCTATTCCAGCTCCCCATCAGCCCATTTCCAGTCCAAACTCCCCCCTCAGCCAATTACCAATCCTAGCCCCCGAGCCCATTTCTAGTCCTAGCCCCCCATCAGCCCATTTCCAGTTCAAGCTCCCCACCCCATCAGCCATTTCCAGTCCCATCCTAGCCCCCCTTCAGCCCATTTCCAATCTTAGCCCACAATCAGCCATTTCCAGTCCTATTCCAGCCCCCATCAGCCCATTTCCAGTCCAAGCCCCCCATCGGCCCATTTCCAGTCCAATCCCTCCCCCCCCCCCTCCATCAGCCCATTTCCAATCCTAACCCCTCATCAGCCATTTCCTGTCCTATCCCCTATCCTAGACAAACACACACCCCAAGAGCCCCATGCCTATCTAAGCTGCTTCAAAGGTGAACTGGGAAATCCCGTGTGAGGCTCCGGCTCATCTCTACACAGCCGCCAATGTGAAAAGTGCCATTTTCCCTCACGCTGGCGGCTGTGTTACTGTGAAACGTGCTGAATGCCGGGAAAGGTTAAAGCTCCTATTAGTGGTCTGCTTTCAGAGGGCCTATTTTGTCACTCAAAAAAATGATCGCCACTCAATTATAACCATAAAGATTGTGATTCATCACTTATTCCATACTTAAGAATCAGTCATTAACTTCTTCCCATTTGTTATATTCTAAGTAACTCCCTATATATGATGTCCAGATTAACGTTAAACTTTTAGGAAGATTAATTTTTAAGGAACTAGAGGTCTCAGACTCTAGAAGGCATGTCCGTTCAGCCTTGATCGTAGGCTTGAATTTGTGTGCCACTTTGCATCAATGACCTCTATGTTCTATAGTTCCAAATGAATCTTCATAACTTCCAATACGTTCATCCCTTTCTTCATAGCTCTTACTACGTTACTTTTGAATATTTCAAAAGTTTTCTCAATATAAAAGTAACATAGTAAGAGCTATGAAGAAAGGGATGAACGTATTGGAAGTTATGAAGATTCATTTGGAATTATAGAACATAGAGGTCATTGATGCAAAGTGGCACACAAATTCAAGCCTAAGATCAAGGCTGAACGGACGTGCCTTCTAGAGTCTGAGACCTCTAGTTCCTTAAAAATTAATCTTCCTAAAAGTTTAACGTTAATCTGGACATCATATATAGGGAGTTACTTAGAATATAACAAATGGGAAGAAGTTAATGACTGATTCTTAAGTATGGAATAAGTGATGAATCACAATCTTTACGGTTATAATTGAGTGGCGATCATTTTTTTGAGGGAAAGGTTAAAGGGCATTTCCCTGCACTCGTGCGCTTCACAGTAACACGGCCTCCAGCGCGAGGGAAAATGGCACTTTTCACTTTGGCTGTGCAGAAGTGAACTAGGGCCTTGTGCGTCTTCCCCGGCTCGCCTCTGAAGCCACCCATTCTATGCAAATGTTCACGTGAGACCTTCTGAAGCGCAGGCCCCTGTGAGGACAACATTCTCGCATAATGGGTGGGCTGGCCCTGGTTGGGGGATGATCGGGGTAAACTTGTGCTGCTGGATTGAAATGTGCAAATCAGGAGCAGTGATTTTAAAACACTGCACATGGGGAATCATCAACTTGTAGTTTTTTATGTCCTTACATGTATTTTGCAAGAAGTTCTCGACAACACACACACACATACACACACACTGCATTTGGCAGAGCCTCTTGGAAAATAGAGTGGGGATTTTCCACATCCCAATCTGGAAGTCTTAAGTCCCCTCTCCACATCCTCTCTAAAATTTGCCTTCACGGCATCTATATATCTTTATAAAACACTAGCACAAAAGTGTTAGAAATTGCATCTAGAATGAAGCTGAAAACATTTATATCTGCTCGGGAGCAGAGGTACTTGTTCGTGCATACATATGTACTGTATTTTATAAAAATGCATGTAAATTGCCTAGATTCTGCTGTGGGTCCCATAAAAGTAGGCACGTTTTGGTCACCATGAGTAATCTCTGGGTTAGTTTTGTAAAAGCTCTTTTATGAGTGAAAATAATTTATAAAATTAACCCATTAGCAACTGAATATTGCCACACATAATTTGTAGCGCTGACTCAAACTCCCCCCCCCCCCGCCCCCAAACTCAGTTAGAGCAATGGTCTGTTGCCAAAGAGATCAGCAGTCAAATCTCACCAGCAGTCCTTGTGGCCTTGGATAAGTCACTTAACCCTCTATTGCCTCAGATACAAACTTAGACTGTAAGTCCTCTGGGGACAGGGAAATACCTACTGTATCTGATTGTAACTTACCTTGGACTACTATTGGAAAGGTGTGAGCTAAATACTACAAATAAAAATAATTATAGAGAAAATATCTGGACATTTAGGCAACTTGAATAGCTCCATATCATAAAGGTTACCAGGCTTTTTGCAGGCAAATCTGGGACACTTGTTATCAGAAGCAGGGGTGATGGGAAGAAGGAAGGGACACCTTAGTTCCAAGGTTGAGAGACAAGTTTGGAGGTGGGAAGAGAAGAATGATTACCTTGCCTCTCCCAATCCTTCCCATGACAGCAACAATATCGCTGCCAAGCAGATGACATAAAAATAGAAACAGTGATGCATTCCTCCCTACGGTTCAAAATATAAAGATAATGGATGCAAATTCTAAAAACATACATATTCCAGTCCCTAAATTGAAAATAAAATGTTTTTTTCTATACTTTCTGTCCCCATTGCTGGAATCGGGGACAGCAGGCGGTCAAACAGTGGGAACTGGGGACACAGCTCTAAAATTCTGGACAATCTTGGAACATCGGGGACATCTGGTAATCTTAGATAAGACAAACAGAGAGGCACACACACTTTCTTTTAGACATACATTTCTGCTATTAAGGACATAAGACCTGCCATACTGGATTAGACTAAAGGTCCTCAAGCTCTTTTTAAAAGTGGCAAATCCAGGTCACAACTAAGTATCTGGCACAATCCAAAAACGTAGGTAGATTTCGTGCTGCTACATCCAAAGATAAGCAACAACTTTCTCCAAGTCTACATGCTTAATAAGATTTAACATAGGGCCTTTTTTGAGGGGGTGCTATATGGTATTGAGTAATAGTACCTTTTTTATTGCCTGCTAAAACTGTCCCATAGTCCTCATTTATTAACGAAAGAGCCCTGCATATGAGTATCAGCACCTTTTTTGCTAGGAAAAATGCACTGCTTTAACAGATTTTTCCTCCAGGAACTTGTTTAATTCTTTTTTGAACATAGTTATGCTAACTGTAATATGGCTTTGCCACCCTGAATGATCCTGATCTCAGAAATTAAGTAAGGCTGGGCCTGACTAGTACTTGTCTAGGTGACCATCTTGGAATACTACGTGCTATAGACTTAAAGGTACATTTTACAATATGACGTCCAACTGCAATCTGGGACGTCAAAGCCAGAACATCTGAAAAAAAGCAGGCATGTGCAAATTCAGCTACAATTTCAGAAGCGTAGATGTGCCCGATATGGACGTCTATAGAGATGTCTACATAGATGTCCCCAGAATAGCATTTCAGAACATGGATATCTAATAGCATAAACACAGAAACATGATAACAGAAAAAGACCACATGGCCTATCTAGTTTGCTCTTCCATATCAACTACTACAATACTCCCCATTTTTCCTTTAGATATCCTCTGTGTTTATCCCATGCTTTTTTGAATTTAGATACTATGCTCATCTCTATTACCTCTACTTGGAAACTATTCCATGCATCTACCACCCTTTCTGTAAAGAAATATTTCCGCATATTACTCCTGAGTCTATCCCCTTTCACCCTCATCCTATGTCCCCTCTTAACAGAGCTTGCTTTCAATCGAAAGAGGCTCTCTTCCTGTGCATTATTTAACTGTCTCTATCATTTCTCCTCTATCTTGCCTTTCCTCTAAAGTATGTATATTAAGATCAAGTCTTTCCTCATATGCTTTATAATGAAGACCATTAACCATTTTAGTAGCCACCCTCTGCACTGTCTCCAAACTGTTTATACCCTTTTGAAGGTGTGGTCTCCAGAATTGCACACAATACTCCAAATGAGGTCGCACCAAAGACTTATACAGAGGTACTATCACCTCCTTTGTTCTGCTGGCCACTCCTCTCCCCCTGCATCCAAGCATCCTTCTAGCTTTCACTATCGACGTTTCTACCTGTTTAGCTACTTTAAGATCATCAGACACAATCACTCCCAGGTCCTGCTCTTCTTTCGTTGACAGATGTACTTTACCACCTACACTGTACCGCTTCCTTGGATTTCTGCAGCCCAAATGCATGACCCTGCATTTTTTAACATTAAATCTCAGCTTCTAAACTCTTGACCATTTTCAAGATTAGCTAGATCCCTCCTTATGTTATCTACTTCTTCCTGGATGTCTACTCTATTGCAGATTTTGGTATCATCTGCAAAGACGCAAACCTTACCTGACAGCCTTCCGCAATGTCACTAACATAGATGTTATATAGAAACATAGAAACATGATGACAGAAAAAGACCACATGGCCTATCTAGTCTGCCCTTCCATATCAACCACTACAACAGTCCCCTTTTTTTCTTTAGAGATTCTCTGTGTTTGTCCCATGCTTCTTTGAATTCAGATACTGTCTTTGCTTCCGGTGACACTGCCAAGAAAACCCAGGAACTTCTGGGTCGCCAGGAGTCAGGACTGACTCGAAGGCACACATTGCATTGCTTCATCTCTACCACCTCCACTGGGAGACTATGCCACAGATCCACCACTCTTTCCATAAAGAAATATTTCCGCATTTCACTCCTGAATCTATCCCCTTTCACTCTCATCCCATGTCCCTTCATAGCAGAGCTTGCTTTCTATCAAAAGAGGCTCTCCTCCTGTGCATTTATGCCACAAAGGTATTTAAATGTCTCAATCTTATCACCTCTATCCCACCTTTCCTCTAAGGTGTACATATTAAGATCCGTAAGTCTTTCCTCATATGCTTTATAATGAAGACCACTGACCATTTTAGTAGCCACCCTCTGTACTGACTCCAGCCTGTTTATATCCTTTTGCAGGTTCGGTCTCCAAAATTGCACACAATACTCCAAATGAGGTTGCACCAAATACTTATACAAAGGCACTATCACCTCCTTTCTTCTGCTGGCTATTCCTCTCCCTATGCACCCAAACAGCCTTCTAGCTTTTGCTATCGCCTTTTCTACCTATTTAACTACTTTAAGATCATCAGACACAATCACACCTAGGTCCCGCTCTTCTTTAGTGGACAAAAGTACTTCACTCCCCTATACTATATCGCTCCCTTGGATTGCTGCAGCCCAAATACATGACCTTGCATGTTAAAAAGAATCGGACCAAGGACAGATCCCTGCAGCACACCTCTGGTAACCTCCTTCTCCTCAATTTCTAACCCAATCAGTAACTTTAGGGTCCATCCCTAGGGTGCTCAGTTTGTTTATAAGTCGCCTGTGCGGAATGGTGTCAAAGGCTTTACTGAAATCTAAATACACCACATCTAGGGCTCTCCCTCGGTCCAACTCCCTGGTCACCCAGTCAAAGAAATCATTCAGATTTGTCTGACAAGACCTGCCTCTGGTGAATCCATGCTGCCTCAGATCCTGTAATCCGCTGCACTCCAGAAACCTCACTATTTTCTCTTTCAGCAGCGTTTCCAATTTACTCACCACCTGAGTTAAACTAACCGGCCTGTAGTTTTCAACCACATCCTTACTTCCGCTTTTGTGTAAAGTAGTGGGTTGGGAGTAGAGTAGCCAGGGTTCAACTCCCAAGTGTGGCTTTTTGTGATCTCAGACTAATCATTTAATGTTCCATCTTGTCTACACTCTCTGGATGTTTTAAGGCCAAAACAAGCACTTTCCTGCCTTTTCATGCCTACAAACATTCCTGAAATCGAACATGGATGTGTAAGTCCATTGCACCTCCCCAGACATGTCCCCACCACACCAACTTGCCTACTTGGACATCCCTGCACTGGAGACATCTGTAAATGTCATTTGTAGAATGGCTTTGCAGGCATCACTATGATTTCAACATCCACGTGCATATCTTCAGAGGTCCAAATAATGACTAAGACTTTTAAAATGACCTCTTACTGCATGTAAGAAAGGCCTGGCAACTCGATGGCATGCACCAAAAAAAAAATGGCAGCTGTTTTTACCATATCCTCCAGTAACAAATTCCAGAGATTATTTGTGGATTGAGCGAAAAAATATTTTCTCCTATTTATTTTAAATGTACTACTTATTAACTTCATGGTGTATGCCCTAGTCTTTGTACTATCTGAAAGATTAAACAAATGATTTGCATATACCTGTTCCACTCCACTCAAGATTTTATAGATCTCTGTCATATCTCCCCTCAGCCATCTCTTCTGAAAGCTGAAAAGCGCTGACCACTTTAGCCATTCCTCATAAGGGAGTCATTCTATACCCTTTATCATTTTGGTTGCTCTTCGCTGTACCTTTTCTAGTTTTGCTGTATCATTTTTTTTTCTTTATTGAAAATTTTACAACTTTACCAGTATTAACGAAAAACAAATGAACTTAGAAGGAATCACATATAAAAGAAAAACCTTAAAAAGGAAAACTTTTATTTCAATCCATATTCTATTTGACCACAAATTAAAAAGTAGGAGGGAGGAGAATACATTAGTGGAGATATAGAAAAAAAGGAGAAAAAAAGAAAACAAGTAATGGCATAGGCATAGAATAAAGTCCCCACGTTTCTTTATCCCAGAATCACGTGATTGTCTCCATCTTTGAACTTAGGAGTTGAAGCTGATATCTTCTTCACATCAAGAAAAGAATAAAAATAGTCAGGGATAAAAAACAGATATCTCACATTCATGTATCTAACGACACATCTACAAAGGTATTGCAAAGAAAAGGTTGCACCCATGGCCTGGGTCTCCAGGTGTATGAAGAGAAATAAATAACCTTCTTTCCTGGTTAGGACCAGACAGGTCTTGAGATATTCACTGTCTCTGACCAAAGAAAAGCTCTTTAAGTTTTCAGAAATAATGCTTCAATGCCATATTCAGGTCTTACTCAAAGACAAAAAGGGTCCATCATTACGTTTGATCTACGAAGTTTCCAATAAAGCAGTAACATTTATTCAAAGGTTACCATCACCAGATGGCAGCTTGTCAGGTAGAAAATATAACCTATTCACAGGAGGAGCATGATCAGGAGAAACCTCCAAATTTCAAATAGATACTTCTTAAACAAATCTGCAGGAGAAAAGCCAAAAGCTTTGGAAATTTTAAGAAGTCTCAAATTTATACATGTAACTATTTTTCAAATGTCTTTAATTTACATTGCATTAATAACTTATCCTTAGCTAAACCATCCAGCACTGCTATGGAATCTTCCAATTTTGTTTTCAATTCACCATTCCTCAAATTGCAACTCTGCATATGCTCCTTATACTTCTGAGCCCAGACCACAGCAACTTGAAAAGCATTAGTTATATCCAAGGGGCATTGTTTAATAGAAGGACCAAAACTTTAATGGTCTCATATCAGAGCGATCTCTCACTGAAGTACATCAAATTACCTACGCTCAAACGTGTTTTCTTCTGTGTATTCAATAATCCAAATTAAGGGGTATAGCTAGCACGGGTCTCAGACTACACTATGGCATCGGAATCTGGGTATTATAGATTCCCCAGTGTTATGCCTGTTAGCATCAATGACCCGGTTGCACTGCAATTATTCCCCTTTTTTTTTTAGTAGTCAAACAAACGGAGCATTTGATCCTCTACTAAAATTCCACTCTTCACACTCTATCTGTATATGTAGAATTACTTAGCTGTTCCGTTTGGTCTCTCAGTCCCTAATAGAAGGACCAAGCTTGCACAACATGTCCCAAATGGCAGAAAGGATAAGCACGTACCCACCCAAGCCTTTAGCTGTTCCAGCTCCTCCCAAACTTCCCTTAGGTGCCACAGGCAAGGGTATTGCCTTCCAACAGAGCTGCTACTTCTGGAGACAAATTTGATTGGGGAGCCAGCAAATCATCTTTCTCAAAGTTTTCAATCATGTCTTCCACACTAGCTCCTTCCTCTTGCTCAGCCAACTGTTTCAGGTGTGATAATGCACAAATGCCAGTGGTGACCATGTTCTTGCTCTCAAGCCTAGATGCCCCTCCATCGGCATTCTCTGCAGAAGGAGATTTGCCTGATACAGCTTTCTTCATGGCAACCTGCATAAGAACATAAGAAATGCATACTGGGTCAGACCATGGTCCATCAAGCCCAGTATCCTGTTTCCAACAGTGACCAATCCATGTCACAAGTACCTGGCAGGTTCCCAAAAGACATATATATTCACAATGCTTTACCTGGGGCAAGCAGTGAATTTCCCGGGTCCTCCTTAATAATGGCTTATGGACTATTCCTCCTGGAACTTGTTCAAACCTTTTTTAAACCTAGCTACACTAACAGCATCTACTACATCCTCCGGTAATGCATTCCAGAGTTTGATTACACATTGAATGAAAAATTATTTTTTCTTATTGGTCTTAAATGGGTTATGTTGTAGCTTCATTGTGTGTCCCCTAGTCTTTCTACTTTGTGATGGTGGAAAGAATCGATCTACATTTACTCGTTCCACTCTATTCATTAATTTATAGACCTCTATCATATCTCCCCTCAATCGTCTCTTTTCTAGGTTGAAGAGCCCTAACCTTTCAAGCCTCTCCTCATAGAGGGATCCTTCCATCCCCTTTAATTTACCATTTTGGTGACTTTTCTCTGTACATTTTCTAATTCTGCTATATCCTTTTTAAGATATGGCGACCAGAATTGCACACAATATTTAAGGTGCAGTCGCACCATGGAACGATATAGAGGTATTATAATATCCTTGGTGATATTCTCCATTCCTTTCCTTATGAATCCTAGCATTCTATTTGCTTTCTTGGCTGCCACTGCACACTGGATGGAGGATTTCAATGTGTTATCAACGATAACACCTAAACTTTTTACTGGGTGGTGGTTCCTAATGTGGAACCTTGCATCATTTAACTATAGTTTGGATTGTTCTTACCTAAGTGCATAAATTTGCACTTGTCCACATTAAATTTCATCTGCCATTTGAACATCCAGTCTTCCAATTTATCAAGGTCCTCTTGCAATTTTTTACAATCCTCTTGGGTTTTAACAACTTTGAATAATTTTGTGTCATCTCATCTGCAGATTTGACTAACTCACTCATTATTCCCATTTTTGGGTCATTTACAATTATGTTAAAAAGCAGGGGACCAAGCACAGATCCCTGGGGTACTCCACTGTTCACCTTTTGTCCATTGGGAAAATTGGCCATTCAGCCCTACCCTCTGCTTTCTATCCTTTAACCAGGTCCTGGTTCACAATAGTACACTGCCTCCTATCCCAAGACTTTTTAACTTCGCCAAGAGTCTCTCATGAGGGACCTTGTCAAAGTCTTTCTGAAAATCCAGATACACTATATCGACCAGCTCTCCTTTGTCCACCTGTTTATTCACACCTTCAAAAAAATATAACAGATTGGTAAGAGAAGACCCTCCTTGGCTAAAGCCATGCTGGCTTTCGCCTATTAAACCATGACCATCTACATGTTCAGTAATTTTCTTCTTTATAATGGTTTCTTTCATTTTGCCTGGTACTGATGTCAGGCTTACTAGTCTGTAGTTTCCCGGATAACCCCTGGAACCGTTTTTAAAAATTGGCATTATGCTGACTTCGCCAATCTTCAAGTACAGATGATTCTAATGATAGTTTACAGATTACTAATAGTAGGTCTGCCATCTCATATTTCAGTTCTTTCAAAACTCTCGAGTGTATACCATCTGGTCCAGGTGATTTGCTACTGTTTAGTTTCTCAAATAGTTGCAATATATCTTCCTGGTTTATCGACATTTCTTTCAATTCTTGCATTGCATCACCTCTAAATACCATTTCAGTCATGGGTAACTTTCCTACATCTTCTTCAGTAAAGACTGAAGCAAAGAATTCATTCAGTCTCCACTATGGCCTTGTCCCCTCTTAGTATCCCTTTTACCCCTCTATCATCTAATGGTCCAACTGACTCGCAGATTTTTTGCTACAAATGTATTTGAGAAAGGCTTTATTATGCGTTTTTGCTTCCACAGTAACCTTCTTCTCAAATTCTCTCTTTGCCTGCCTTATCAATGCCTTGCATCTAACTTGCCAGTGCTTATGTTGTTTCCAGTTTTCGTCATTTGGTTACTTTTCCGTTTCCTGAAAGATGCTTTTTTTTTGGCAACAGCCTCTCTGACCTCATTTTTAAACTATGCTGGCAGTGTTTTGGACTTCCTTCCACCTTTCTTAAAGCATGGAATACAGCTGGTCTGGACTTCCAAGATAGTATTTTTAAACAACGCCCATGCTTGATTTAAGTCTTTAACCTTTGCAGCTGCTCCTTTTAGTTTTTTCTTAACTATTTCCCTCATTTTATTATAGTCTCCCTTTTGAAAGTTTAAAAGCAGTACTGTGGGGAGGAACAGCGGTGGGAGATACCGGGGCTTGGCAGCTATCTTCTACATCGGCAATTGTTCTGCAGGCAAAACTCCTCCCATTTCTCCTTTCCATCGAGGCTCCTGCAGCATTTTAATGCTGGCTGTTCTCAGGGAGGTGAGGAACAGCAGCGGGAGATACTGGGGCTTGGCGACTATCTTCTACATCGGCGATTGGTCTGCAGGTGAAACTCCTCCCATTTCTCCTTTCCATCGAGGCTCCTGCAGCATTTAAATGCCGGCCGCCTTCGCGGCCGTGGTCGCATGCCCAAAGGGGGAATGACCAAAGGGGGATGCCCCTTTGGTGCCCCTTCAGTGCCAATTTGGGGCCTTTGGGCCCAAGTTGCTGAGGGAATGCCCAGAGGGCACTTCAAATAGAAAAGTAAGTCTGTGAAACAAGCCTCTGATAACATTTCTACCTCTAAAGTAGCTACTGGCCCAATGGACCAACATGTGGTTACTTTACAGAAGGCTGCTTCTGTTGTTCAGATTTCTTCCTCTCCTACCTCTGGTGCCTCCCTAAGTTCTATCGAAAGGACTCCTCCACCTAACCCTGGTTTGTCTCAGACTCCGGTTTTGGGCGTATCCTCCCCTGAGGTATCTTCTGCCTCCGGGGAGGAAGAGGATGTTTCTTTTGACTCTTCAATTTCACCTTGTGAAGTATCTTCTTTAACTCCTATTTTGGCTATTAGCTTAGAAGGTGTTCATTCCTCATCTGCTGCTGTTAATCCTGAAGATGTTACTTTATCTGATATTTGGAAGCAAGTTTCTGCTACTAATTCTTTGTTGACTAAATTTATGGATCAAACTGCTGTTTTTTCTCAACAGGTTGTTAATAGAGTACAAGTATTAGAAGTAACTGTTGACAGTTTATCTCAACGTGCTGATAGGGTGGAAGCTCAAGCTGGTGCTTTGCAATCGGCGAGTGCTTCCTCCCTAAAAGATACTTTGATTTTGTATAAACAGCTAGAATCATTGGAAAATATCTCTCGTGCAAAAAATATTCGTATTTTGAATTTTCCTAAGACTCGCTTTGTGTCACCTCTTCTCTTGTTTAAGCAGTATTGTAAATAAATATTGTTACTGCCAGAAGCCAAAGCTATTTTGATTGCTCATTCTTTTTATTTGCCGGTGCGGGAGGCACCTGTGGAAAATAGTGTGGCTCTGTCTATGGAACAGAGTGACTTGAATTTAACTGATTTCCTTGAGAATTCTCAAGCTCTGATTCCTTCGTGTGCCACACTAGTGATTACTTTGGTCAATCTTGCTGATAAGGCCAGAATTATGAAGGCCTTTTTTTTGAAAAAAGATGTTTCCTTTCACGGCCATAAGTTATCCATTTTTCCCGATGTCTCCCGCTCTACCCAAATTCGGAGGAGGTCCTTCCTTCAGCTTAAACCTCGTGTTCTGGCTGAGGGAGAATCCTTCTTCCTCCAGTTTCCTTGTAAGTGTTTGATTACTTTGCAAGGAATAGATTATGTTTTGTTGATCCACTGCAGCTTGAAACACTTTTGACGTCTATCCAGGTCTAAGATAAATTGTATTTTGTTTATAATATTGGGGTTTTTTTTGGTATTTAAGGTTGGGGGATGTAGCCTTTAATTTATTGTCCCTGGTTGTTTCCCACTGCTGTTTTCTTCATGACGTGGGCTGTATAGCGGTATTGGATGAGTTTAATTTTGTTTTTGTTATCTCTTTCTTTGGACCGCTTATTTTCCTTATTTTTTGTTTTTGGAATGCATTATATATATAAAAAAAGCAGTACTGTGGATTTCCTTGTTGTCCTTCCTCCATTTATGAAATCAAATGCAATCATGCTATGATCGCTGTTGCCAAGATGCCCCCTATACCCTTATCTCTTGCACCAGATCTTGCATTCCATTAAGGACTAGGTCCAAAACAGCTTCCCGTTTTGTCAGTTCATGAACCAGCCACTTAAAAGTTTCTAGATGAAATAAATGACTGCTTCTTCATCTCCCTAGCATGTCCTGCCATGATACTGACCCAGTCGATACTGGGGTAATTGAAATTACCCTTTATTATTATTGTACTGCAACTTTTGTTAGCTTCCTTGATTTCTCTGAGCATGTCATCATCCATTTGTTCATCCTGGCCAGGCGGTCACAATATAGAGATGACCATAGAGCTGCTGCTATGTCAAAAATACTCTCTTGCATACTAGGTCAGACCAAGGTCCATCAAGCCCAGTATCCTGTTTCTGACAGTGTCCAATCCAGGTCACAAGTACTTGGCCGGTTCCCAAAAGGCACACATATTCCACAATGTTTATCTTGGGGCAAGCAGTGAATTTCCCGGGTTCTCCTTAATAATGGCTTATGGATCATTCCTCCTGGAATGTGTTCAAACCTTTTTTAAATCCAGCTACACTAACAGGTTTTATTATGTCTTCCGGTAATGCATTCCAGAGTTTGATTACACGTTGAGTGAAAAAATATTTTTTCTTATTAGTCTTAAATGGGTTATGTTGTAGTTTCATTGTATGACCCCCAGTCTTTCTACTTTGTGATGGCAATTTTATTCTTTAGAACAGTTTCTTTATCTTTATTAGGTTTCTTGCTTTACCGCACCTTTGGGACCAACAAGGCAGTTTACAATAAAAGACAAAATGCAGGCGTGGCCGAAAAGGACTACAATTCTTGACAGGAAAGCATCAGTCACACTAGCAGTAGAGTGAGAGCAGGAGAGAAAGAGAGAAAGGAAAGAAAAGGTCGGGCAAGGAGAAGGAGTTGGTCAGGAAGGGTTACGGGTTAGCAGAAGGTCATAGGTGAGACAGAAAAGATGAGTTTTGAGAAGTGCCTTGAACTTACGGTATGATTGTTCCTGACAGGGGGGTGGGGGGGGGGGTTGAGAATTCCAAAGAGATGGTGCTAGGAAAAAGAATGATGAGTTGTGGATTCGTTCCAGGTGGGCACGGGCTGGAGAAGGGAGAGCCAAGCAGTTGACATGTATAGAACGGAGACTATGGGGTGCCAGTCAGAACTGTAAGACGTCTGCTAGGTACCATGAGGTGTGGTTGTAGAGAGCCTTATGGGTTAGGATTAGGAATTTGAAGATGATACGATGAGAGACTGGTGACCAGTGGAGTTGGATTAGGTGAGGCGTGATGTGGCTATAACAGATTGTATGAGATATAATCCAGTTAGCACTGTTTTGGATCATCTGTAAGCGATGGATTTGGTATTGAGGGACACCAGCAAAGATGATGTTGCAATAATCGATGTGTGAAACTACCAAGGAGAGGAGAAGAGTGGTGAAAGAAGAAGGGGACAGAACCGCACTGACCGCTCTAATCTGATGGAGAAAGAAGAGGGAACAACGTGTGAGGGCAGAAATGTGGGTGTGAAAGGATAGCTCTGGGTCCAGTATCACTCCCAGGTAAGGAAGGGATTGGGTTGCTGAGAAGTGTGGGGGCTAATGTAGAGGAGGGATTGCCAAAGGTGAACCACATTGCCAATGTCTTTGAGGGGTTGAGATGAAGGAGATTCGTAGAAAGCCAGTTAGCAACACATAGTAAACAGGTGTAAAGGGGGGAAAGATCTGGGGAGGTGGGAGAGGTGTGGTGAAGAAGAATGATGTCATCTGCATAGTAGTATGCTGAAACACCAGACTGCTGCATCAGGAGAGTGAAGGGAGTCAGAAAAACGTTAAAGAGGAGTGGCGTGAGAACAGAACCCTGAGGCACCCCGCAGTTTTTACCATTTTGCCTGGTATTGACATCAGGCTTACCAGTCTATAGTTTCCCATATCATCCTAGAGCCCTCTTAAAAAATTGACATTATGCTGGCCACCCTCCAATCTTCAATTACCATAGGCAATTTTAACTATACATCCACTGGGGTAGTTACAGATTACTGATAATAAGTCTATTAATAATAGGTTTAATTTTTTTTTCATTCTTTCAGAATTCTGGGGTGAATACCTTCCAAGTCTGCAGCAGCTGATAAGCATGCAATAAATAATACCAGGAGTCAGTTCAAGGATCCAAGCCAATTTATTTTGTGCACAGGCTCAAACGGACAACTTTAGTGTCTGAAAAGAATGAGCAATGACGTATGATAGCCAATTCCTTATATGCAGTTTTTGCAGTTTGATAGAAGCATAACTTTCTATTTGTTTGACACTCCTTACACCTGTCCAATCGCTGACCCGGTCTGGGCCCGGTCCCCCATCCTTTCTGCTCAAACTGTTTTAACAAAGACATAGGGGCTTGTTTACAAAGCCGCGGTAGCGGTTCGCGATCGTTATCGGAGCCGCGGCCCCATTGATTTTGTAAACAAGCCCCATAGTCTTAAACATGGATACAATTCTACTGCAAGGACATTGCTAGCTCAGAGAATGCAAGGACAGAACAAACCAAGCATAAAGAACTTATACAAACTTCATGGGGGAAGGAAAGGGACTTTCAAAAAGCAGTTTAAAGCAGATTTCTAAACTTTGGTTCTTTTCAATACTACTCTCAGGTGTGGGTTAGGATCTAGGCCTAGTTTACAGGCCATAGCCTACCACATTCCCCCCTTTGATTATTCTCAACCTGAATAAGAGAGGGTGAGAAATTAATCACCTAGCAAAGTCACCTTAAACTGAGGCTTCTTCCCCGGATATAACTTGATACTTCCACATGCCTGGTTGCTGCCTTACGTTCAACTGTACTGTCTATGATTGAGGTAAACATTCGCAAGCAAAGGGGTAAGAAACATGGGAGAAGCAAACACATAGCTATCACTTAAGTTCTTTTCTTCCACAGCTTCTGCCGTACGTAGACCTGTCAGCTTCCGGTGGGTGACAGGAGTAGGGCTGTAGATTCCTCAAGCTTCTGCCGTACGTGGACCTGCCAGCTTCCAGTGGTGGCAGGAGTAGGGCTGTAGATTCTACATTAGTACCCAAACGTGGAGACTCTGTAAGACAGAACCTAAAGCCAACAGCTCTTGTCTAGTGATTTCGGATCCAATCTGACTCATATCCCCTAGCAGCAGGATATAGAAATGGGGCCTAAAAGCTTTTTCCATAGCTGTTTTTCCTATAATGTGTGGCTTGGTGAAAAGCATGGACAAAGGCTGGGCCCAATGATTCAGGGATTACAGTTGGACCTGGGGGCTGGAGTCTGTGTACACATTCAAGCGGAGCCCTGTCCCTATTATCAGTGCCCTAGTGAGGGCTATCAGTTCAGCCTCCTGTGCTGAGGTTCCTAGGGGCAAAGCTGAAGATTCAACTACCATGTCCAGGGTCACTACTGCATAGCCAGCACGACGTTGTCCGTTGATGACAAGACTGCTTCCATCCACAAAGAAAGTCTGTTCAGGGTTGTTCAGTGGAAGATCAGTTAAATCAGGGCAACTGGAGAACACAGTATCCATTACATCCAAGCAATCATAGTTGGGTGGACCTGGACCAACTGGTAATAGTGTAGCGGGGTTCAGAGCTTGACTGACGATCAACTGTAATCGAGGGTTTTCGCACAGCATGCTTTGGTACTTTAGCATGTGGAAATTCATGAACCAGTAATTTCCTTTATGTTCTATGAGGGTTAGGACAGAGTGTGGCACTGTAACCTGCAGACTCTGACCTAAGGTGAGCTTGTCAGCTTCGCTCACCAAGAGGGCTGTGGCTGCAACAGCTCTCAGGCATGGCGGCCATCCTTTTGCAACAGGATCCAATTGTTTTGATAGATAGGCTACAGGTTGCTGACAAGATCCAAGGGTTTGGGTCAATACACCCAGAGCATTTCCACTTGACTCATGGACATACAGGCGAAATGGCTTCTGTACATCTGGTAGGCCCAAGGCTGGTGGTGACATCAAAACTGCTTTCAACGATTTGAACGCTTTATCCTGTTCTGGGCCCCATTCCATGGGAGATCGTTCCACTCCTTTGGTGGCTTGGTACAATGGCTTTGCCAAGAGCGCGAAGTTGGGTTTCCATATTTGGCAGTAGCCGGCAGCTCCCAAGAAGGCCCTCACCTGCTTTCTGGTGGTGGGGGTAGGGATGTGGCATACTGCTTCCTTTTGCTCGGGTCCCAATCTCCGGACCCCTCTGGACAGATGGAATCCCAGGTATTTTACTTCTGTTTGGCACAACTGCGCCTTGGCTCTGGAGACCTTCTATCCAGCTTCATTCAGGAGGTGCAAGAGATCACTGGTGGCTTGCACACATTCAGTTCTGGAGTTGGTGGCTACAAGCAGGTCATCCACATACTGGAGCAGGACTCTTTTTCCTGGAGTCACAGAGTAACTTGATAGATCTTGATTAAGAGCAGCACTGAAGATGGTGGGTGAGTTCTTGAATCCTTGAGGTAATCGAGTCCAGGTGAGTTGGCCTCGCTTTCCGGTGGTCGGGTTCTCCCATTCAAACGCAAACAGGAGTTGACTGGTGGATGCCAGGCGTATGCAAAATAAGGCATCCTTTAAATCCAAAACAGTGAAGTGAGCAGCTTCAGCAGGAATCAGTCCCAAGAGGGTGTAGGGATTTTGTACTACTGGATGTATGGTTGCAACTGCATTGTTCACTCGTCTCAAATCCTGCACTGGGTGGTAGTCACCTGTCCCAGGCTTCTTGACTGGGAGGAGGGGGGTATTCCATGGCGATTGGCATTCTCTAAGGAGTCCGTACTGCAATAATTTCTTTAGATGACGATGAATGCCTTCGATTACTGGTCGTGGGAGAGGATATTGTTTCACATGCACTGGTTCCGCTCCTGATTTGAGGGTGACAAGCACAGGGGCGATATTCTTCGCTAGGCCAGGAGGATTATCCTCTGCCCACACTCCGGGCGGAGCTGAAATGCTGGTAGGTATACGGGGGCTGGCTGCTTTGGATAAAAGTGGGCTGTAGAACTGCCATTCTTCTTCTCGGGGGACAGTCAGCACCATCAGGCCAGCAGATTTTGAGTTCACAGTCATTTCCATTTTTTCCCCTTCAACAAAGGATATCTGCACCTGGAGCTTAGCGAGCATGTCTCGACCCAAGAGGGGGATTGGGCATTCAGGTATGTACAGGAACTGGTGTGTTATCTTCCGTCCCCTTAATTCACAAGTGCAGTTCTGCAAGAGGGATTTGATGGCTCGAGTACCAGTGGCCCCAAAAATAGTGATAGATCAGGACGACAACGGAGCCACAGGTCTGGCCACCACTGAGTGTTCGGCCCCCGTATCCACCATAAAGTCCATATATTGGTCCCCTATCTTCAAATTGACCATAGGCTCCTGGGGACCCAGAGAGAACTTGGAGCCCGGTCTGGCCTAGTCTTCATCCGTGTAGTAGCCCTCAGCGGTTGCCACTCTCTCTACAGCGGCTTCTCCCTGTTGGAACTGTGTGCGATGCATTCCTCCCCGATGCCGGAATCGCCCCCTGCTCTCCAAGTGCTCCCTCCTCCCCTCCGGGAGGCGGAGTCAAAATCCGGGCATTCATTCTCCCAATGTCCTTCTTCCTTACAGTGGGCACACTGATTTGCACCCAATGGGGCCAACCATCTCCTCGGCCCTTTCTACGTCCTCGAGTCCTTCTGTTAGAGAAACTTCCTCTGCGTCTTTCAACTAAAGCTGCAGCAAGAAAATCAGCTTTCTTCATTCTATGTTCACTTTCCCTCTGACATTCTTGATCACGATTCACAAACACTTTCTGAGCAACTTCCATTAACTGGGCTGTATTCATGCCTGCAAATCCTTCCAACTTTTGCAGTTTTCGCTTTATGTCTCCCCCGGGACTGACTCACGAATGCAGCATTTACCATGCGCAAATTTTCCTGGGCCGCCGGATCATATGGGGTATATAGTCTGTAGGCTTCAGATAATCATTCATAGAAGGCTGCTGGGCTCTCATCTGGTCATTGGAGAACTTCAGATATTTTTCCAATATTCATGGCTTTCTGGCCTCCCTTCTTCAGGCTTTGCGTAACCGATTGAGGGCTGTCTGCACTATTTGGATCCCACTTGGGGCCATCATTTGGGAAATCCACGGCGGCTGCTTGCCGAGAGTCCAGGCCTGCATCTCCTACAGGATTTTCTTCTAACCATCTAATGGAGGCCTGCACAATTCGCGCTCGCTCTTCAGTGCTGAAAAGGGTGGACAGGAGCTGGCGGCAATCAGACCAGGTAGGCTGAGGGGTCTGCATAATGCTGTTCATTAGTTCTATCAAATCCTGAGGCTTCTCAGTGTAGGAGGCATAATGCATCTTCCAGTTCAGTAAATCAGTGGTGGAAAAAGGCACATAAACAAGGCTGGTCAGTCCTACCACGACCTGGCCTTCGGTATTAAGGGTGGGTAGGCCCTGGACCTGGCGCAATGGTATAATGTGACCATCCTTTTTACTGGTAGTTGTACTTCTGAAGGCATACAGCAATCGGGACTGTTGGGGTTCCACTTCATGTTCTTGGGCGCTGGCTGTGAGTGACCCTGAACTGGCGAATGAATCCCTGCTTGTAGTGCCATCGGTGGACTGTGGCCCACTCGGAGTACTTTGAACTGAGCCGGGGCTTCCGGCTGGGGAGGGGAGCACCTCCTCCAGCTGCGGGGGCCATTGGGAGGACACCCGGGGTAAAACTGCAGGAATGGGTTCCTCCTGGACAGGCTCTGCCTGGGATAGTGGTGGAGCCGAGGAGACTGGCCTATAGAGGAACTGGGGTGGAAGGGACGGAATGCCTGGGGACTCTGGGGCTGAATAGACAGACAGTTTCTTTTCCCCAGGCTTCTGGGCCCCTTGGGTAGTTGCTACAAATATCCTACACTGTTACTCATAACAACGTTCCATCCAGGAGGGCTCTTTTTCACAAACATTTAACCAGAAGTCTATATAAGGGAACTGGTCAGGATGTTCTTTTTGTGCAATCTGGTGAACTAAGGATATGATACTAACATCAAAGGCACCACCAGGGGGCCATGATGAGACCAGTACTGGCCACTCCCTATCACAAAGCATTACTAATCGGGACGGAGACATTTCTATTCCATAGTCTCCAGCAAATCCCTTGCTAAAATTCCTAGTCATACATTTCAACGGAGTTTGCGTGGACTCCGACCCCCCCATGATGACGTACTTGACGGTCTCCAGCAAATCCCTTGCTAAAATTCCTAGTCATACATTTCAACGGAGTTTGCGTGGACTCTGACCCCCCCCCCCATGATGACGTACTTGACAACAGACAGAGGGGGCGGGCAGTCAGGCTGCATTTTCCTGTGGACTACGAGTCAGAACTATGCAACAATGTTCCTCTGGGTGCACTTATTAAAAACTTATTATTAAAAACTTATTATTGCTGTAAACAACGGGTAGGCAGAAAACATAAGGTTAGATTAGTTGCAATAAGCATAATGGATGTACGTATGTGCTCATTCTAAATAGGAACAATTTAGATAAAGTCCTTAAAATATAAAACTATTATTTTGCAACATGTTATAACATCAATCCCAATAGAAAGAAATATGGCTCCTAACATGACGGCCACATATCTGTTACGTATGACTAGAGTCTATCATATACACTGTTCTCAGTGAGAATGCTTGTAGGAAACTTAAAAATACTTGGCATGAAACTAACTGCCAGCAGTCATCAGCACTAAGCTGAACAATGCAAAGAAATTACTTTAAATCTTACAGTTCAGAAAGCAGATATTCAAAGGACATGAAACGGATACTTTTTCATAAAGTTGGTGGATATCTGGAATGCAAACACTCCCCTTTTTAAGTTAGTTGAAAGCAAATTACTGAGAGCTTCAGCCAACCTTGACGTTATCTTAGCAAAATAAACAATAGGTCTCTTTTCTTCTGACTTTCAACTAATTACCATGCAGCTGAGTTACAGCTTTCTTTTTTCTTTTTCTGTAATTTATGAACAATAAGTATGTCCTCTATGAGGTGCTTGCCACAGTATATAAAAAAATCCCGTTTTACTTATAATTTTGCTCGATAGCATATACAGTCAAAACCAAATATATCAGAGACAAAATTTAAATCATTTTCAAGTTGCAATCTGGTAACTACTGGCTCGGGATGCTTCATTGTCCTGTCAGGGTTCTCAACCTCTACTTCGAAGGTCAAAGGAAAAACAGAAGCAGTTTCCTTAATTTTTCTATCATTTCTGTTTGTTTCATTTAGCTAAAGTAAAGAACTTTAATCAGTTCAGTTCCAGGGACCATAAAATCTACAGGAGTAGCCATCAATGAAAGAAGGACAGTGTTTGCTGAAGACTAAAACATAAGAACACAAGACAAAGCTAAGCCCACAAATGCATTATACCTAACAGCCTATCTGATCAGAATAAGGTATTTCTTTTAAGGAATCTCACCCTGCACACTAAAACTGAACTAGACCCTCCCCCCTGGATAGTTCTGAAAGGTAACATGCCGTAACAAGTAATACTAGCTCTACAGAATCCTCACTCGGACCTCTAACAGTTGACATAGAAATACAGGCAGGGCTGAGAGGAGCTCCGAAGGTGTTAATGAGAACTAGAAGACTCACCCCTTCTCCCTCTGCTTACTCTCACGCTGTGCTGAAAACAAAATAAAATCACTGAAACAACTTGTGCTGTGCGGTGCTTAGATTCGATTCCATAAAGTGACTCCTGAGGGGTTTATTTTCCTTTCTCAGTACTGTCGCTTAATCAGTAAACTGTTTATATTACACCAGAAGGGAAACCAGCGGTTTCAACAGATAACAAAACCAGATACAAACAACAGACAGGGGGTCCGTACAGCCCTAGAAACAGTGAGGGACACAAACACCAGACGCTTCCTCCTTTTTGTGACCTGGGCGCGGTCGCCTGGCCAGGAACTGCGCTACTCAGGAGTCCGCACTTGCATGGTCTGTATTTCAAGACCTCTCATCCACACACACACAGACAAACATGCTAGCAACGTTTTTCCCAAATTCCCAAGGCCTTACTGACTAACTATACCATAGGGTCGGTGGCTTCTGCTTCGCTAACCCTTATGTGAAGCGTACTAGGACCGCCCTAGAGAGGTGATCAAGCTCTCTTTGTTTATTTTACCATACCATATTCCCAAAACTGACTATCTGAGTAGTAAAGAAAACTTCTACTCACCGGATCCGGTTCCCGATACCAAACCAGTACATGGCCAGCCGGAACCAGCAACCTGAGGAGGCAAGGAGGAGTCCTCTCCAATACAAGAGGACCGGTGGCGCCAGAGGCTCCCCTGCGATCAGTCAGGTGCGGCTCCAGCCGGACCAAACCTTTGAGGCGAGAAGTCGTGGTATATTTACTTGAATACCATCACACTACTCACACTTCCCGGCCAATGCACCAAGAATATGCAGCAGCTGATAAGCATGCAATAAATAATATCAGGAGTCAGTTCAAGGATCCAAGCCAATTTAATTTTGTGCACAGGCTCAAACGGACAACTTTAGTGTCTGAAAAGAATGAGCAATGACGTATGATAGCCAATTCCTTATATACAGTTTTTGCAGTTTGATAGAAGCATAGCTTTCTATTGGTTTGACACCCCTTACACCTGTCCAATCGGTGACCCGGTCTGGGCCCGGTCCCCCATCCTTTCTGCTCAAACTGTTTTAACAAAGATACAATTCTACTGTTTTAACATGGATACAATTCTACTGCAAGGACATTGCTAGCTCAGAGAATGCAAGGACAGAACAAACCAAGCATAAAGAACTTATACAAACTTCATGGGGGAAGGAAAGGGACTTTCAAAAAGCAGTTTAAAGCAGATTTCTAAACTTTGATTCTTTTCAATACTACTCTCAGGTGGGGGTTAGGATCTAGGCCTAGTTTACAGGCCATAGCCTACCACAGTCCAGAAGAATCACTACTGTTTATTTAGTTTGTCAGTTTGCCCTATTACATGTCCCATGTTCACTGTGATTTGTTTCAAATTCTCCAAATCATCACCATTAAATACCATTTCTGGCATAGGTAAATCCCCAACATCTTCCTCAGTAAAGAAAGAAGCAAAGAATTAATTTAGAAGCATGTTTACTAAAGGTTTTACTACATGTTAATGAAATTAATATGCATTAGGTGCTTGCAGCCCTTTTACTTCTATGGGCACAATAGAACTTAATGCATGTTAATTTAATTCATGTGCATTAATCTTTAGTAAACAAGCCTCTTTCTGCTATGGCCTTTTCCTTCTAAGTTTTCCTTTGATTCCTTGAGTTTCTAATGATCCAGACAACTCCTTGACAGACTTTTTGTTTTAAATGTATTTTTAAAAGATTTTTTATTTTTAGTTTTGGCTCTATGACAAGCTTCTTTTCAAATTTTATGTTTGCCTTCCTTAAAGTTTGGTACAAGGTTTTAAAAGTTACCCAAGCTTTGTGAAAAGAGCCCTGTTCTACAGAAGACTAACAAGCAAAAACTGGCTGGCTGTCTAGAAGAAATATTACAACTTGGGGACACTGAGAAGTTATCAGTGTTTTGGCAAATATTGGGGGAAATATGCCTTTGGACCAGTGAAAGGTCTTGTGAGGAAATAAGTTGTGACAGTGCAGAGGGAACCAGCACCTAGAACGTCTGCCACTATAGCTCCCATAAGCCTGAAGGAACTTTTAAATTTACAGTCCCTTAATTCAAAAATATCTTTCTTTTTTTTCTTTTTTTGCTGAAACCTCTGAATGTATGAACCAGGGAGATATTGAGCGAAGTAGATGCCAGGTCCCAGAGAAAGAGAGAAAGGAAAAGGAGTTGTGCTGTAGGAATTTGTAGTTAGGGACTTAATACTGTAATTATCTTTTTATTTTTATGTTGGACAGGGAAAGTGTTTGGGAAACCATAAAGGAGAAAAACTGAGAACTTCTGTTTCCCAAGTTAGAGTTCTCCTTTATTGATTTAAGAACAGTAAAGCAGTAGGTCTGTTCTAGCATTCCAGTTCCTGGAAAGCACTGATCCAGTCAGAAGAGGATACAGTTTATGATCCAAGTGGAAGAAGAGGGCCCCATCTCAAGATAGGTAAGTAATTACTTCAGCATGTTCAAACACTATTTAAGCTCAAATAGCATATACAAACATTCATAAAGGAGAACATTGATTCAAATTCCAGTTTCTTCAAGGAATACAATGCTATTTCTTCCTGAGAAAATCAAAACATCTTTTACTGGAGAACTAAAGAGAAATTAGACTTACCTGCTAATTGTTGTTCGTTGAGGAACTCCAGTCCAGTCCAGTGTACCTCTTCCAGCAGCTTGGAGACTGAGCCTGTCATCTTTTTGATGACACTAGTGTACATATGCAGCTGGCACCGCCCACCAGCCCCAGTACCTATTGACAAAGCAGACTCAGAGGAGCAACAAATAAGTAGTTCAACATGCAACAAACACTTCTACGTCTAAATAAACTAGTACCCCCTCCATCCCCTGGGAAGGATACCCCGTCCCCCACTCCAGGATGCAGAGGCTTACCTTTTGAGCACCTGAGCAACTCCAACCAGCAGGAAGCGAGCAACTGACAGCTCTTCTGGTCCGCTCCTCCCCCAAACACTGATTACACACCCCTCCCCGGCTCATCCTGGCCACTTCCTCCACCAAGGGAACCAGCTTCAGGACCGGGGTGTGCACAGATCATCACAAGAAGCACTCAGAAAGGGTTCTGGGACTGGACTGGAGTTCCTCAAGGAACAACAATTAGCAGGTAAGTCTAATTTCTCTTTCCTTATCATCCCTCCAATCCAGTCCCGCACCTCTGGGATGTATTAGAACAGTTCAACTAACGGGAGGGATCCACACAACCAGCCTGAAGCACTGCCAATCCTAAATGTGCATCCCCCGCCACCTGGACATCCAAGCGAAAATGTTCAGAGAAGTATGCCACCCTACAGATCTCCACCGGCGGAACTAAAGTATACTCTGCCCATGAGGCTGCCTGAGCCCTCATGGAATGTGTCTGCAACCCCGCTGGCACTGTTCTACCTTTAAAGATGTATGCCGATGTGATTGCCTCACTGATCCATCTGGAAATGGATGCTTAGCTGCCGCCTCACTTTTGCGCGATCTGCCAAACAGAACCAACAGATGGTCTGATCTCCGAAAGGACAATGCCCTTTTCACATACCTACGCAGGACTCTCTTACCATCCAGGTGGCACAGCTGTGGAGTGGCATGGTCCATACCCACTCTCGCCCACATCCGCACTTGCCAGATCCGGTAAGGAAATGGCCTGATCTACATGAAATGCTGACACCACCTTCTCAAAAATGAAGGTACTGGGCACCGGATCACTTTCTCCTTGGAGAAGGAAAGGAATAGCTCCTGGCATGACAGGGTCTGAAGCTCCGAAATCCTGCGTGCCGAGCAATTCACCACCAGGAATACCATTTTTCAGAGCCAAATCCTGCAGGAAAGCTTGACTCAATGGCTCAACGGGTTCCCCAGACAGCACCAGATTGAGATTCCAAGGCAGTACCACTGCCCTCTTTGGCAGACGGAGGTGGGTCAGCCCCCCTAGAAAGCTCAGCACATCTGGGTGTGTACCCAATGGCACCCCATGGACTTTCCTGCGATAACCGGAAAAACGCCGCCAGTTGCATCCTCAACGAACTGGCAGCTAGACCCTTATCAAAACCGGACTGCAAGCACGCCAAGATGTCCGGGACGGAGGCAGTGGAAAGGCGCAGCTGCCTCTCTCCACACCATGATTCAAAGATGCGTCCTACGCAAATACACGACAGGTTCGTAGACCACCTCTGGGCCTGTAGAAAGGTCGCTATCCCCGAGCCTGATTATCCTTTCTTCTTCAACCTCGCCCTTTCATGAGCCATGCCATAAGTGAGAATTGATCCACCTGGGGCATTCAAAGCGACTCCTGCACCAAGAGGTCCTTCCGAACCGGAAGCCACCACAGTCAATCCACCAGTATCCGAATCAGGTCAGCATACCACAGGCACCTCGGCCAGTCTGGTGCTACCAGAATCACAAATCTCCGGTGTGCCTCTAGCCACTGCACTAACCGGCCTATGAGGGTCCACGGGGAAAAACAGAGAAGACCCTCTTCGAGCCACTGCTGAATTAGAGCATCCAGGACCTTGGACTTCTTCTCTTCTTCTACTGAAAAACCGGCAGGCCTTGGCCGACTCGAATTCCATGACCAGTGTGCCCCATCGGCAGACCACCTGCTCAAACTCCTCCTGATTGAGCTGCCACTCTCCGGGATCCATGCGCACTCGGCTGAGGTAGTCTGCCATCACGCTGTCAACTCCTGCTACATGTGCCGCTGATAATGCCTGGAGACGAATCGCTGCCCATCCGAACAGACGTTCGGCCTCCTCCTCCAGGGCTGCACTGCCCATGCTTCCTTGCCAGTTGATGTAAGCCACTGTGGTCACATTTTCTGAGAGGACTTGGACCACCTTCCCCTGCAACCATGGCTCGAAACTTTCTAGCGCCAAGGTCTCCACTCGCATCTCGAGCCTGTTGATCGACCACAGGGCCTCCTGCAGACTCTTGTCCCTGAATAAAGCGTCCTTCGCAATGGGCTTTCCAATCTGACAGGTTGGTCATCTGAGGAACCCCACACCAGGGACTCCTTCCACATGCAGCCACCACCTGAGGGCTCTCCTGGTGCTCCGTGGGCAGGGGAGTACTTGAGACAGGGGATGACCCTGATGGGAATATCAATGGAGCAGAGCCCTCTGCAGCAATTGCATATGCGTCCTTGCCCATGGGACTGGCTCAAGAGTGGCCACCATGATCCCCAGAACCTGCAGATAATGCGACACTGATGGTCTTGCCCTCTTCAGGACCTGCCGTATCAACTGTCGTAGCTCCTACGCCCGGCGAACTGGCAGGAAATTCCTGCCCACGTAGGTATCAAAGCACACTCTCAAATACTCTAGCTCCTGGGCCGGCCATAACTGGTTTTTGGCCAGGTTGACCCCAACAAGACTTTGAAGGAACTCTCCCACTTGCACTGTTGCTCTTTTCGCTATCGTCCCTGGACTTCGCCTGGATCAGCCAATCGTCTAGGTACGGGTGGATGAGAACCCTGTCCTTGTGGAAAGCTGCCGACATCACCACCATCACCTTGGTGAAGGTACGGGGGGGGTGGTTGCCAGACCGAAGGGCAACGCTCGAAACTGGAAATGGCCCCTTGGCACCGCAAAGCAGTGAAGCTGCTGATATTCTGGATGGAAGGAAACATGCAGATACACCTCTCTGAGATCAAGAGTCACCAAAAATCTCTGTTTTCTACTGCCATTACTACTGTGAAAATGCGGTATCTGGAGACTGTAGTTCATGCCCTCAACTGTAGGAGACAAGTCAAGGTCTCTTCTACTGCTGCCAACACCTCAGCGCCCACTTTGGGCAATCAAAGGAGCTCATTCTTGCTCCGGCAGTGGGTATAGGCACGTCATGCATTGCATCCCTTTAAGGCCAACCTTTGGCAGATCCCACTCATCCTGGATCATCTGTCCTACTACTCCATGTACTGGTAAGACTTTCTGCGATTTCCGTACCACCTGGAACAGCGGATCCTACAGCGCCTCTTCCTCTGCCGGGAGATTAGCAGGCATATTTAGGGCCTTGAAGGTCGCCAAGGTACACCCAGAATGTGAGCCCTTTGGGGACGAGGAATTGTATCAGTACCCACTTGTAGTGATTGTAAACCGCCCTGATGGCCTTCGGCCTGGGCAGTATATTGAGAAATTGCATAAACATAAGCATAAAGATGAGCGCTGGTAGCTCCTCCCGGTGGAAAACCCAAACAATTTGGGCCTGATCCTCCTGTTCTGGGCTTTCTCCTTCTTCCAACTCCTTCTGCAGATCTAGCTCTATGTCAAGGTCTTCCCCATCCAGCCCCCCTGACAATGGCGATTGCTGCCACTCCTCTAATCCTCTAGCCCGCTTAGATGCCACTGCTCCTGACTCGTGCTCTTTTGCGTCTGAGATTCTCTTAGCCCTGTGTTCCGGGACCGAGGAGCCACTTGGTAGGCAAAAGGCTTATGCAAAAATAAGACAAACTCCGGTGAGAACTTCCCAGGGAGCCCTATCATTCCCTGGGCTTGAGGGATGGATGGTCCCGGCATCGTGCAGGGACTGGGGGCCGGATCTGTTGAAGGTAACATGGCACCCCTCACCCCAGGGTCTCTTGCAATCAGGAGGGACTCTCCTGCCTCATCTCATCCTGCAGGTCCTGCTCCCATGACCACCTCCTGCGTGCTGTTCAGACAGACACCTGTCTCCGAGACCACACCACATCAGGGACTGCACATCTTGAGGATTTTTAGATTGCACTGCAGTGTTGTATCTTAAAGATATGAAATGGACCTTGCCCTGATCCAATCAAACTGACACATTCTCTGAGTAAAGTTTACATTTTTATTCTAATACTACTAATGGCTATAAGGGACTATAGCTTCCCTTACAAGCAATATTACAGATTTAATAGGTACATAATCTGGGCTAAGAGACAAGAGATGATCATGTCAGGTTACTCACTGACCATAGACAGATGGAAGGATTTCATTTGCTTCCTATCTTTCAAATTACATACATTTCTTATATGCAGGTACTTCCTGTTTTCCACAGAGCTGTAGCTGCTACAAACCTATATGCAGCATTTTATTTATTTTTCTTTTTAAAACACATCTTTATTCCTGTCTGACTTTCTATCAGACCCTTCTCAGGAGAAAGTTACAAAGTATCAACCAACTGCCCTTTAGATCACCTGACCAGGCACAGCACTCTGAAATTTGCCCAGCAACAACAATGGCCTATCTGATTAGGCCTTTCTCCAGGACCAAGCAGGAAGTTAGTCCTCACATATGGGTGACGTCGGCGCCGACGGAGCCCCCATGCGGAGCATTTCCCCAGCTTTCATAGAAAGCCTTTGGCAATGCAGCGCGCATGCGCGGTCCCCTTCCTGCCCAAGGGTGCCATCTTGCTCAGTCCTCTTTTTCCCACGGAGCCCGACGGATGTATATTCGTTTCACCCGAGGAAGAAGTTGATTTTCTCTGCATTAACCTGTTTTTCTTCGGTTCGACGCCGGTTTCCCTTTCCCGCCTGGGCCCGATACGTCGGTATCGAGCCCGGATCTCTTTTTCGGTTTTTGTCCTTAGTGAATAGCGTTCGTGCCATTTTTTCTTTTTTCACTGGCAGCCCGGTCTTTCGACCTTGCAGGGGCCCTTTTTCCCCCGATGGCTGCCAGCGGGTTTAAAAAGTGTGATCGGTGCAAGAAACCTATGTCGCTCACCGACACACATGACTGCTGCCTCCGGTGCCTCGGACTCGATCATGACCCGATGATCTGTGGTCCGTATGGGAAAATGTCCTCTAAGGCGATACGGAGTCGGCAGCACCAAAAGGAAAGAATCTTCTCTGACTCTGCGTCAGGTCGGGCCCGGACCTCATCAGAGGCCTTGACATCTCTGGACTCCGGCCCCGAGCAGCGTCGAGGCTCCTCTGAAAGGGGGTCTCCCTCGTGGGAGCATCGTAAGAAGAAAAAACCCACGAGGGCGGTGTCGGTGGACGCATTTGGCTCCTCGAGGGTCAAGTCGCATAGCCCCGAGCGCCGTCCCGGGTCTTCGGAGTCGGAGAGGCCTGCAAAACAACCTCGTGTGGAGATGGAGTCCCCGGGTCATGAGTACTGTAGTCCTCGTGGACTCACCTCCAGGGGAGCCGACATCGGGCCCGGCACCACCGGGGCCCGAGTCGGCGGCTGCTGAGTCTCCTGAGCTCGGACTCAGGTTGATGGCCTTGGAGAGCAGCTTGGCTGCCTTCATGGAACAGCAGTGGGCACTGATCGCCGGTCTCACCGGTGCATCTGCCCCAACATCCAAGTCGACCCCGGAGGCCGAGCCGATCCTCGAATCCATGCGAGCTCGAGTCGATCCTCGGCCAAGGTCCCCCTCGGCCTCCCGTTCGGGACCGAGGTCGTCAACGTCGGTACCCTCGGCGTCAGGGCGGATGGCATCGATGCCTGCCCGACCGGAGTCACTCGATTCCTCCTCCGAGGAGTCCGGCTGGGAGACGGAGGATGAGGAGTCGCCTGACACCTTTCGGACTCGGTGCGTTCCTTCGGACTCGCCCGAGTCCGAGCCTTGGAGAAGGTCCCCCACGGAGGATACCCAGTTCTCGGATTTCATGCGGGACATGGCCAAGGCTTTGGCATTCCCCACGGATCCCGAGGAGGAGCCTCGAGCCGAGGAGCTCGAGGCCCTACAGTATGACTCTCCTCCGAAGGAGGCCTTTACTGTTCCAGTTCCTCCGATGCTGGAACGGTTGCTCTTCCGCATGTGGGAGGCACCGGTATCGACGCCGGTTTTGAGCAAGCGGGTCGATTCCATCTATCGAGTCCGCAAGAACCCCGGGTTCCAAAAGGCACAATTACCGCACCACTTCATGATTGTGGAATTGGCCATGCATCGTCTGAAGAGTCAGAAGATGCACTCATCAGTGCCTCCCAGCCGGGAGGCCCGGAACCTGGATGCCCTCGGTAAGAAGTGCTTCCAGTGCTCTATGCTTGCTTGCCGTGTCCAGACCTACCAGCTGTACATGGGCATGTACCTTCGAGACCTGGCGAAGGAGATTGCCGGGTTCTCTGCTGGTCTCTCCGAGGAACCTTTGCAGAGGTTCAATGCTCTGTCCTCGGGTATTCATGAGTGCTTGAAGTTTATATCTTGAGCAGCCTATGATGGCTTCGAGGCTTTGGCCCGAGTAGCCGCGGCCGGCATTGGTGCACGCTGTCAGGGTTGGCTACAGTCATCGGACCTCGAGCCATGGGTGCAGGACAAGTTGGTCGATGTCCCCTGCCGAGGTGAAAACCTCTTTGGCAAGCCCATGGCCGACAAGGCTGCCGAACTCGAGACCGAGACTCTTACCCGGACAAGGCTGTCCAGAAAAACCTCTGCCCCTTATCAGAAGAAGAAGGGCTCGGGGAAAAAGACCTTTTACCCGATGAAGTCATCTGCCTATAAACAGTACCCTCATCAGGCCTCTGTAGCTCCCCAACAGGGTCAGCAGGCCAAGGGGCAGGGTCATGGGCCCTGTAGGCAGAAGGCCCCCAAGTCTCCTACTCCGGCTCCTGCTCAGCAGGGAGGGGGATTCTGACTGCATTGGCATAGCCTCTCCTCCTCAGCTGGCTCCCATCAGCACTGGGGGCAGGCTGGCCCTGTTCGCCCACAGGTGGTCAGCGGTCACAAGGGATACCTGGGTTCTAAGTATAGTCCAGAAGGGCTATGTCTTCCACTTCCACCAGGTACCCCCCTCCTATTTTCCAGGGGAGCCTCCCAGACTCCCTCTGCACAGGGACTTACTCCTGCAGGAGTTGGCAGGTCTTCTAAAGGAACAGGCAGTGGAACCGGTGCCCCACCACCTGAGAGGTCACGGCTTCTATTCCAGGTACTTCTCTGAGAGAAGAGGAGGCCTCAGACCCATCCTAGACTTGTGAAGCCTGAACAAGTTCCTGGAGAGGGAAAAGTTCAAGATGCTTACCCTTGGAATCCTGCTGCCCTACCTCCAGCAGGGAGATTTGATCTAAGGAGCATAGCCAAAGGATGCTTATACTCACATCCTTATTCATCCAGACCACAGACAATACCTCAGATTTGTAGTGAGAGGAAACCATTATCAGTACAGAGTACTGCCTTTTGGCCTTACATCCACCCTCAGGGTATTCACCAAGTGCCTGGCGGTGGTGGCGGCCTACCTCAGGGTTCAAGGCCTCTTTGTCTTTCCATATCTAGACAATTGTCTCATCAGGGGTCAGTCCCCGCAAGAGGCCAATCAAGCCACCCTTCGCACTGTCGCTCTGCTTCAGCACCTGGGGTTTGTCATAAACTTCGCAAAGTCAAGTTTGCATCCCTCCAAGAACATGGAGTTCATAGGAGCTCGACTGGACACCTTTCAGGCAAAGGCCTTTCTACCAGTGGACAGGGCCCACAGATTAATGGCTCTAGCCAGGCTATTCCGCAGCAATTCTCTGGTCTCCGCCAGACAATTCCTGAGGCTCTTAGGCCTCATGGCATCCACGGTCCATGTGACTCCAAATGCCCGTTTACACATGAGACCAGCTCAGTGGGGCCTCAGGACTCAGGGGCACCAAGCCACAGGAAGCCTCGCGGACACAGTGAGGGTGTCCAGCCTACTACAGTCTTCTCTGCAATGGTGGCTTCATCTTCCGAATCTAGTACAAGGGGTGCCTTTTCAGGCACCTCCACACTCTCAGGTGCTGATGACCGATGCTTCTCTACAAGGTTGGGGTGCACATTGCCAAGGGGCATGTACTCAAGGCCTGTAGACACCTTGGGAGGCTGCACAGCAGATCAATCTCTTAGAACTGAGAGCTATCCGCTTAGCCCTGAGAACTTTCTCTCATCTCATCTCTCACCAGTCCGTCTTAGTTCAGACGGACAATCAAGTGGCTATGTTCTATGTGAACAAACAAGGGGGCACAGGGTCCCATCTTCTCTGTCAAGAGGCGCAGAAACTGTGCTCCTGGGCAGTCCATCATGGCATTCTTCTCAAAGCAGTCTACCTCCCAGGTCAGGAGAATTACCTGGCGGACAGATTGAGCATGATTCTGCAGCCGCACGAATGGCAGTTGAACCCTTTAGTGGTTCAACAGATCTTCCTGAGATGGGGTCTTCCAACCATGGATCTCTTTGCCAGTCCTCTGAACCGTCAACTTCCCAGGTTCTGCTCCAGACACCCGCATCCTCTCAGAGTAGCAGCGGATGCGTTTCTCATTCCATGGTCTACAGGCCTCCTATATGCATTTCCTCCCACGCCTCTAGTGTCCAAGACACTATTCAAGGTGATCCGGGACAAAGCCTCAGTGATTCTGGTGGCCCCCAGGTGGCCAAGGCAACCCTGGTTCCCACTACTGTTGCAACTAGTGGTGGACACTCCTCTTCCTCTGGGGATGCAACCCGATCTCCTGTCTCAGGAGCAGGGATCTCTCTTGCACCCCAATCTCCAGTCCCTCAATTTGATGGCCTGGCTGCTGAAAGGGTAGTCCTAGCGCCTTTACTACTGCCTAGGGAAGTGGAGGACGTAGTCTTGGCCTCTAGGAGGCAGTCCGCCAGAAAGTCTTATGCCCTTAAGTGGTGTAGATTCTCTTCCTGGTGTACTTAACACAACGAGAATCCCTTCTCATGCCTGGTACCAGTGGTGCTGCAGTATTTGCTTCACCTGTCCAACCTAGGCCTTAAATCCAATTCTGTTAGAGTTCATCTTAGTGCTCTTTCCGCACACCACTCACAGGTAGAGGGTCAGTCTCTCTCAAGCCATCCTTTGGTGGCTCGCTTCCTCAGAGGCCTACTTTTGATTAAGCCTCCAGTGCGTCCACCTGCCCCTGAATGGGATTTAAATGTGGTCTTGCAACGGCTTACTTGCCCACCATTTGAACCTATGGCTACTTGCCCTCTGCGTTTTCTGTCCTGGAAACGCTGTTTCTGGTAGCCCTTACCTCAGCTAGGCGAGTGAGTGAGCTTCAGGCCCTAGTCTCAGAAGCACCTTATACTAGGTTCTATAGGAACAGGGTAGTCTTACGGACTCACCCTAAGTTCCTCCCAAAGGTTGTCTCCTCCTTCCACCTCAATCAGGAGATGGTTCTTCCGACTTTCTTTCCCAGGCCTCATGCTAGCCGGGCTGAGATGGTCTTGCATACCTTGGACTGTAGGAGGGCGTGTCCTTCTACCTTGACCGTACGCGGGAGCACCGGAGGGCGGTTCAGCTCTTCATCTCTTATGACCCCAATAAGTTGGGGTTGGCTGTCTCCAAGCATGCTTTGTCCATATGGGTAGCTGACTGCATCACCTGGGCTTACAGGGCAGCCGGCCTCTCGTTGCAGGGTCGAGTTACGGCTCACCGTGTCAGGGCAAAGGCTGCATCAGTGGCTCATCTCCGCTCTGTTCCGTTGGTAGACATCTGCCGGGCCACTACTTGGTCTTCAAGCCAGACTTTTGCGGCCCACTACTGCCTTGAGAGGGAGTCCCGCAGGGACAGTGCTTTCGGGCAAGTTGTACTCCATAATCTCTTTGGTGTCTAGGCAACTCCTACCCTCCGGCCCTGGTGTTGGGCTACCTGTCGGGGGCATTATCAGAGAAGATTCTGTTCTTACATGCTGAGGCTCTAGAGGGAGCTCATTTTTCAGTTTGGGGCCTCTGGTAGCCCTAAGCTAGGGAGTCCCATATGTGAGGACTGACTTCCTGCTTGGTCCTGGAGAAAGAGTAGTTACTCACCTGTAACAGGTGTTCTCCAGGAGCAGCAGGAATCAGTCCTCACGACCCTCCCTCCTCCCCTTGGAGTTGCAGTCATATTTATTTTATTTATATTCTCTTATATACCGCACTATTCAGCATCAGCGCGGTTCACATAGAACAAAAATCTCAGTACAGTCAACATGCATGAGTTTACAGATAACAAGGGAAGGAACTTGGATAACAAGGGTAATTATTTACAATCTATTTACAAGGATAATACTACTGCATAGGTACCTGTTACTAGGAGCGGTTACTAAGAATATATTCATTACTTCTAGAGAATCAGCCTTGGCGTGTTATTGAGGCACCAAGGAATTGTATTACTGGGTGGAATCACTGAGGTCTATGGGTGTCGTTGACTCTATAAGGTACTTGTTGAAGAGATGGGATTTGAGGGCTTTCCTAAATTGTGTTAAGCTGTTGATAGCCCGGATGCCAGGGGGTAGTGCATTCCAGCACCTTGGGGCACAGAGGATAAAGGCTCTGTTGGCTGTAGACGAGGAGCAGCTTGTTAGGGCCTTTGGGAGCTTTAGGGAGTTGATGGTCGTGGATCTTCTTGCTCTGTTTGGTGTAGTAGTGTGAATAAGGGCAGATAAGGATGCGGCGGAGAGCTTATTGAGAGCCTTGAACGTGAGAAGTAGAGTTTTGAAGATAATTCTGGCCTGGATGGGTAGCCAATGTAATTGAATCAGCAGAGGTGTAACATGGTCAGTCCTGGCGGCTCCATGAAGGACCCTTGCTGCGGCATTCATTGCCAGCTGTAATGGGTTCAAGGTGGATTGAGAAAGACCTTGAAGAATGACATTGGCATAATCGAAGTGGGGTATGATCAGTGCTTGGTAGATTGTCCTGAAATCTTTTGGCTCCAACATGGAGCGTAGGTGTCTCAGTGAACGGATCTTATAGTATATTGTTCTGTGTGTTTCCTATGTGGGACTTCATATCCAGGCGTTGATCCAGAGTGACTCCCAGGTAACGTATTGAGGGTTTGGATTGCAATTCAGCTTCCTTTGTTTTGAGATATTGTGGTGGGATGAAGTTAGGGTTCCTCGTGATGAAGAGGACTTCTGTTTTCTTATGTTGTATACGGAGGTTTTGGGAGAGAAGCTAGTCAGATACTGCATTGAAACAGTTTATTAGAGGGGAGAGATCTAAATGGTCAGATTTATTTTGCTATTTTTGCTGTCTTTTAGCTATGCCATCAGACTGAGCAAGATGGCACCCTTAGGCGGGAAGGGGACCCCGCATGCACGCTGCATTCCCAAAGGCTTTCTATGAAAGCTGGGGAAATGCTCCGCACGGGGGCTCCGTCGGCGCTGACGTCACCCATATGTGAGGACTGATTCCTGCTGCTCCTGGAGAACACCTGTTACAGGTGAGTAACTACTCTTTCCCACTTGTCTGCATCAAGTCATTGTGCACTGAATCAGTTTTGAGCTGTATAACACAAGGAATGCTTACTTTCATTAAAATGATGCTGCACATGTATCCAGAAGCAGATGACTGTAAACGTTCTACAAACAAAGCAATTCCAAACTCTCCGCCTGGATGAAAAAACTCTCCTCTGGATGAAAGTATGAATGGAAAGAAGATCCCCTGATGAACTTGTTTTTGGAGAAACGCAAGGGCGCCTGAGTAGTGGCGTTTTTGAGAGCTGTTAAACACTCCCTTCGAAGTTACAGAGTTAAGAAATGGTGGAGATTGTAAAAGGAACGGTTGAAGAGGAGTGGTGATCTGAAAGAAGCTATGTACCCCATTTGAAGTTCCAGAGTTAAGGACTGTTAGGTAGAATGTCTTTGGTATGAAAATCAAGTTTTACCCAGTATAGAGGTCACTGATGTCAACAAGCACATGATTAGGACGTATATTTTTGTCCAAACTGTAGTGCTATAAGTTGTCTGAGACCTCGAGATGAGAGAATTTATATAACAACAGAAAAATGAAACCGAATTAATGTGATATGTTGAGCGAGTTTTTTTGATTTTAGTATTACTTTGAAGTAATCGCTCACAGAAGTGACCACGAGACTTTGTGTATCAAAATATCAAGTGGCATTACACATATAATGCTATATGTCAGTGGTTCTCAATTGGGGGTACATGAACCCCTTGGGTATCTCAAGACGTAAAAGAGGATACCTTAGGGACTACAATTTTCAACATTCTATTTGTGTAGGATTTGGAGATGCATATAAAAGTCAATTTACAATGAAACAATAGGATTTCTTAGCATATATAAAGGTCAGGGTGGACATTATTGTTGTATTTAAGGTAGAAACGTTTGTTAGCCCAGAAGCCTTCTGGTACTAGTAGTCCCTTTCTTCATAATGAATAGTTGTGTAAGCCATGTGAATGGTAAAGTATAGGGTTTTATTCTCTTAATGCACAAAAAGTTCAAACGAAGACAACAGGATTTTCACCTTGTTCAGGATTTTCACATAAGGTATTTACATAGGTCAAAAACTTGGATATGCTTCAGTCTTTGTTAGTTATGCAGGGTTCAAACAAAACAGGTTATACAAACAAAAGCAATGCTTCTTTCAGTTTGTCAAGCACAACTGTGTTTCAAAAGTATATCTTGCATGCTATATTTCTCTCAAGGATTCTAAACTCCCAGTACAACAAAACGTACAGTCCATAGGGCATTCAGTTAGCAAAGGGTCAGGTTCAGCAGGGTCGATCTGCATAGCCTCTTGTTCTGCTGAGATATCTTTGGCCCCTGAGCTTTCCCCATATACTCCTGGTTTTACTTCAGAACTTCTTTCTAAGGCTCTCCAGCCTGGCTGTACCCGGTCTGGCAAATGTGCAATAGGACTTTTGGTAAGCACTCTTTCTATAGGTTCCCAAACCTTTCTCCAGCTGCCTTGGCTGCTCTTACGGCTCTCTGGCTTCCAGGCCTTTCTGTGACCCGGCCTCAGTTCCTGGTTCAGATCTGTGTCTCTTAGACTCCTGGGCTGAGTCTGGTTCACCCACCTCTGAACTCCTTGTGGCTCACATACAGGGGAAGAAGCATGAAGGTACCTCTGAACTCTTGGGTCTGTGTCTCTGGTATTCTCCCTACCAGGCACTCTCCCGGTTCTCCTTCTGTCCTTCCTGAAGACTTCCTTCTGGAGCTTCCCAGCCTGAAACTGGCTCTCCTGGAACTTGTTCCTTTCCTGTAAGGGCTGCAAGTTCAACTGCCTTTTCTCCTCTCTTTGGAGCTGTCTCCTTTCTCTTTCTTCTCTATCAGCAGCTGCTGCGGCTCATGCCGCTCCTCTCTCCTCTGGCTTGTCTATGCTTTGCTTATAAAGCTGTTTCTTAGGTAAGGATTCTGTCCCTCTGACCAGGTGTATCTGATTATGCTTTGAATTAGTTCTTGCATCATCCCAACCTGGGCGTGTCAGCCTACCTTCTGAATCTCCGTGCATGCTCCCTCTAGCTGCACTTCTCACTAACTGCACTTTATGTATATCATTTCCTTTAAAGAGATCAGTGTTTTCTTCTACCTCCATGGGTTTACTGGCGTCTGCTTCATCACAATATATATATATATAGGGCGGCCCAAAAAAGTGAGAACATCTCGTAGCATATAAGTTATTTAAAAATTCAAAAAGACAGATGTAAACGATTGACAAATTAAAAAAACAAAGATGGTGACCGGAAATAGTCGAAATAAAGACGTTATATAACTAGAAAAGGTAAATAAGTAAACTAGTTAAGCTTTTAATTTACAAGATGTTCTCACTTTTCTTGGACTACCCTGTGTATATATCTATATCTATATATATATCTATCTATCTATATATATATATCAACAACTACAACAGTCCCCTTTTTTCCTGTACAGATCCTCTGTTTTGTCCCATGCTTTTTTGAATTCAGATACTGTCCTCATCTCTACCACCTCCACTGGGAGACTATTCCACGGATCCACCACTCTTTCCATAAAGAAATATTTCTGCATATCACTCCTGAATCTATCCCTTTTCACCGTCATCCCATGTCCCCTCGTAGCAGAACTTGCTTTCAATTGAAAGAGGCTCTCTTCCTGTGCATTTATGCCATGGAGGTATTTAAACATCTTAATCATATCACCTCTATCCCACCTTTCCTCTAAGGTGTACATATTAAGATCCTTAAGTCTGTCATCATATACTTTATAATGAAGACCACTAACCATTTTAGTAGCTACCCTCTGTACTGACTCCTGCCTCTCAGTATATCAGGCTCATTCCAAGCTGCGAATAGCGGGGATGGATGTCCCAACGAGACGTCCATCCCCCCTATTCATGCTCCATCCCGCTGGCATTTAACTTCCCCGCCAATTGTACAGGGAAGTTAGACGGAGGTGAGAAAGGGGAGGATCGGGGGAGGCATTAGGACGGACAGTGGGCTGTTGCCAGCCCCAGACGTAGAGGGCCGGCGATTTGAATGGGGAAGTTATTGCACCTCCAAGGTGGAATAACTTCCCTGATTCGGCAGAATTGGCGGGCCCAGGGCTGAGAAGGGGTGGCAGGGGGCAGAGGGCATTCCCCACAGACCGACCTTGGCCCTGGGAGGCCAGATCGGGGGGGTCAGGCTGCGGGGAATTAGCTTCAGGAGCCAGCAGCCGGGGATCGTGGCTTTTAAATGCAGCGCGGTGCCATGGCAACCAGATGCCATGGCGCCGTGGCTCCATTTAAAAGCCCTGACTGTTAGTTGGGAAAGGTCTGTACATGCAGTCCAGGCTGAATCGCAGTCCCAGTCTGCACATACAGGCCTGATCGCGATTCTGATCCCAGGGGTTAGACGTGCCCCACAAGATCAGAATTGTGACGCCCTCTGTACGTCCGGTTCAGACCGGGCATACAGAAGGCATGTACGTCCGGGTTGGAATCAGGCCTTATATATATATAGATAGATATAGATAGATATTGAGAGAGATAGAAAGATATATATGGATGTGACTGATGGCAGGTTTATATGTGCTGATGCAGTTCTGAAATCGGACTTACATATGGATCTTTGTATCGCTGCCTCACACACACCTCAGGCATCACAGTCTTCAGAAAGGGGTGGGTCACATGTGCCCTGGCGCCACCAAAAATTGCAGCCAGCAGGCTGCAAGCTGCCTGCAGGGATCACATCCCATGGGCAGAAGAGAAAGAGAAGCTGCGATCGTCGCAAAGACCCTTCCTGTCTGTCCATGGGAGATCAGATCCGTGCGGGCAGAACAGGAAGGGTCTTTGCTGTGATCATGGCTTCTCTTGTTCTTTTGCCCACAGAGTATGGAATCCCCGCAGGAAGACTGCTGCCTACTGGCTGTGATCATAGCGAAAATCCTTCCTGACTGCCCTGGGATCCTTCAGCGAGCATACAGGATCACAGCTGGCAAGCAGCAGGCTGCCTGCCGTAATCCCATCCCCTGCGGGCAGAAAAAAAGCCATAATCGTGGTAAAGTCCCTTCCTATCTGGCACAGGAGATTATATCCCTGCAGGAAGAACAGGAAGAGTCTCTGCCTGGGTCCCCCCAAAGAAAAAGGACTTCCACCGCCCCTCTCCGGCATGCCTCTTTGCAACATGGAAGTGATTGTGCCGGACAAATGCGAATTCCAGCTTTTTAAAATGGTTCTTGGGATGTAGATGTGATTCCATGTCTGAATGAGCATTGTCAGATGTGCAAATCACAAATAGAGCTTCTAAAATGGTTCCCATAGTTAAACGTAGAGCTATACAGTACATTCAGCTGCACTCGCTCTATTTATGGAACGGCTGAATATAAGAATTATTTGAAACATATAGATTACACCTTTTAATATATTTCCTTGATGTTTTGCTCAGTATCGGTCTGATATACAGTATATATATATATATATATATATATATATATATATATATATATTTATCTTTCTCTATCTATACAGTCTATATAATTGTACCAGTTTTACAAGGTATGCCAATGTCCAACCTTGCTTGACTCAGCTATAAATGCAATTATTTTTTAGGTAGCATGACTTCCTGGGCACAGAGGTGTAGTTCTGCTGTTTAAAAAAAGCTGCATGCAGGGATACAGGATACAGTTTGCACTGAGCTTCTGTGCACAGAGATTTGCTCTAAGAACATACAATGAAAAGCATTTTAGTGTTCAGTCTTTCTCAGTCTCCACTTATGATTTCCGGTGTGGTTCCCACCGTATCTGCCTTTGATTGACTACAGAAGAGGAAATCAGGGGAGGGGCTACATGTTGCTGTAGAGGCTTACTTGCTTGGGTTTTCCAGGTTCAAACTATATTTAAAAAATGCCTCCAATTCTTCAGTGCTTTCTTTTCGAATTTGCCATTTTTCAGGGATGGTTGCAGGTGTGAGGAACTAACAGAAAGGCTAAGTAGAGGATACAGAGAAGCTCCACTGCATTATTTGCTTAAGGTAAGTGTGTTTATATATAGTTTTAAGTATCAAAACTCCTGTCCTCGTATTCTTGCTTTAAATCAAACAATGGGCCCAGTGACAGAGATCCCTGGATCAGAGCTCATAGGTGGTTTGCACTGATGGAATTTGTTCATATGACTTCAAAAATGAAAAGGGACTACTTATCTTCTTCGATCATATTATATGCCCCAATCAGAGTGCTTCATTCCCTGCATGGGCTCAGGCTCTACTTTCCATCCCCATCATTGACCAAGTATTAAATTTCTCGAAAGTCTGCCTTTTTCACTGCGGCTCCGCCCTCTTGGATTAGTTTACCTGCAACTGTTAGGACTGAACATGACTTTAAGGCCTTTAAAAAGACACTCAAAACATTTCTTTTTGAATCATTGTTCAAACTAGGTCCTTCTATGACTTAATAAGATAGGAGAATTGAACTAAAACTTAACACAAAACTGTCTGGGTAGCCCAAGTCTAAGACACCCCCTTCCTTTATGTGGTATTACCCCCTCTTACCTCTTGAGTCATGTATTTGTTTTAGTATTGTCAATTTTGTATTTCTTTTCTATCAATAATGGAGTTCTTGATATTAGTAGTTTGTTTTTATGTTTATTTTATATTTTGTAAGCCACATAGCTTGTATTACAGTTTTGGTGGTATATCAAATACAATTTAACCATAACCATAACCAAAACGGGGGGGGGGGGGGGGGGAGGGGGGATGCAGGAGAAGTGGTTAGTTTTTACTCACCATTCGCAATGCAAGGTTCAGAAATCTTAATAGATAATCAAACTCTAGTCTCCTGTAGGATAAGTAACCATGGCTTGCTGGATTGCACTCTTGAAGCCCCTTCTGAAAATATTTTGTGAAAAGAAAAAGAATCTTACGGAGTATAATCAAGCTGGCAAAACCTCTTACTTGAGAAACTGGTACACCATCATTGATATACGAATAAGAATATTGGATTAAGACTGATGGAAGGGTCAGGAAAAGGATGAGCAAAGTGCCACCAATTTCTCTTTTTAAAATATTAACCAAGAAATCCAAAGGAAGGAGCTAATAGAATTACACTACCAAAGCAAGCGGATCAGTGCTAACATGACACCTGAGTTTATTCTTCAGCATTTTGTAGGGCAGTGGTTTAATTTCTTAATGGTAATTTCAGTTAATTCATCAGTTCAACTTAAGCTATTCTTTTCATCCAACAAAGTGACCCTACTTTTTCATATAACACTTTGTAGCACTAGGCAATAACTCTTAGATTTCAGGAATAACTTTCTGAAAAAGTTATTTCCTTTGTGACTTTTCCTCTAGTATATACCATGATCTCTCCCTTCCCTCCCCTGGCACTTTGGTGAAAATTTGAGAACAGGAAAATCCAAAACTCTCATAAATTCTTCCAAAGATAATATCTACAGATGTAGCATTCTGCAGTAGACCACATCTATGCACAGCTCAGCAATTTACTTTGGCTGACTTTTGGTTTTCTAAAATGAACTGCCGTATGGGTGGATTTATTAAAGCATCTTGCCTTGAGATGAGATACTACAGCATGTGTTATTAGTGTGTCTCAATAAACAGGCCCCGTCTGTTGTAATGTAAGCTGTGTTAAAGTCATCTGTTAATGTGTGCTATAGCAGCCGACTTTTAACACAGCTCAGTAAATCAGCTTCTTAATCAAATTAAGTCCATGAGAGATATAATAAACTACCTGGCATTTAGAAATACGTAATTTTGGGAATGCAATGTGACTATGTACATTTATGTATTACAGCAACTGTTGGGCATAGCAAAATCAAGCAACTCAATATAGGAGTTCCAATATTAAAAACTGTATGGAAATCCTTAGAAACAGACAGACCCTTACTAAACTAGGGAGTAAATTTTGGAAACCTTAGGCAGCATTTGCACAAGTAGATCATCATCTACAAATCTGTAACAATTAGAACGGACACTGCACACAGAGATTTGGTGGAGGCATGTTCTGAGTGTGGTTTGGATTGTCCCTCAAAGTGCATATACATTATGTATGTTACAATCGAAGTACATGCATACCTGTGAAAATATTCATGTTGGCATTTCCACCTATTTGGATGCCATATAAGCCCTGGCTATACTGACCTTTAGACCTGGGTTTTGGAGGAATGCTTGAGGAAGGAATTGTGCTTACCTCTCTGGCATTCAAAACACCTTCCTCACAACTCCCTAATTAATCACTCTTGTATCTGCAGGCTTACAAAGTCATCCAGTTATACATCAGAGTGGATCCAGTTACGCATATATGTAGTGAAATTGCATCTTATATGTGTATGCAGTGCTGCTTGTATGTATAAACCCCCTAGTGATATCATTATGTTTGCAGGATGTTAATTTATAAAAGTGACTTTCCCTGTTGTGCATTATGGCTAAATATGCATGCTTATTTGGCGGCACTCCTCATATTTTATAAAAGTCTCCACATTTGCAGAGCGTTTTGTAAAATACTAGATTCAATTCACAGACCTAAATGTCTCTTTTTCTACCTAGGCTAGTTATGTAATCTTATCCTCTAAATGTAGTGCTGAACTAGCATTTTCTAATGCAGAACACATAAATGATCTGGAGAGAGTTTATTCAGAGGCCGCCTTTTCATAAGCTTTAGCAAGACAGTTTCCAATCAAATAAAAGCAAGATGGGGATGATACATACATCATTTATTTATTTTATTTATTTATACATCTTTTCTGTACCGCCACTTCCAGAGATCAGTGGCGGTTTACAGGTAACATAAACTTTAAGAGTAGAATACTATTATTTTACATAGAACAGATTTAGAACAAAGAACATTCAACTATTAAATGTAACTCTAATACAAAAAAAGATAACAGGAGAAGTAGGAACGTTTGAAACTGGGTATGCATTAGTTAATGTTTCAAAACATAATATGTCAACATTAAAGGGATTATTTACATTAGTTACAATTATTTACATTAGCGATAAGCAAATTGCATTCAAGAGTAAGATTAATCTAGGTGAGCAATGTGGATGTGAGGGAAAGATTTTATGCCTTGTCTAGGTAGGGTCAGTGAGTGACTGATGTTCGGTGCTTTTCTCTGAGTTTGGATTATCTTCAATTTGGAGGTTATTGTATGGGAACATCATATGGGAACAAGACAAATGTAGACAAACCAAATTTAGACAGAACAAAGCTAATAGTACTGCAGCAGTGACACAGGGGAGGGGGGGGGGAATAAATGGGGAAAGAGGGAATTGGTTATACATCTATTGCCTCTCTATAAGCCTGGCTGAAATAAAATGTTTCCAGCCACTTCTTGAATTTAGGATAGGAGGATTCAGATCACAAATAACTCAGCAAAGAATTATAGAGAGAGGTGGCAAAAAAAAAGGCAGCACATTATGTGATTTCGTAGTGAGAATGTAAGATGGGGGACAAGTGATGGAAGATTCTTCTGTTGGATCCTTTTGCATCGAAAGGAAGATACAAGAAGCAGGTGATTTGCCAAGTATGGCAGTACACCAGTAAAGAAAGCTTTATGTGCAAGAAGGAAGACTTTAAAGTGAGCCTGGTATTTATTTATTTATTTATTTATTAGAGTCTCTTTTATACCGCGCTATTCAGCATCAGTGCAGTTTACAATGAACAATAAAATACACATTTCCGATGGTACTTTGTGTTTACAGTTGAACAGGTAATGCAACTTGGATAACAGGTATACCATTGAACGCCAGTATTTGATGACAAACAATAGAGCAAATGTGATTATATTTGGAAGCAGTATAGAGTAACCTTGCCACAATATTCTGAATAGTTTGCAATCTCTTTAAATTGCCCAGTTTAAGTCCACAGTAGAGAATATGTCTATAATTGACATAATAATAATAAAGGCATGTCTATAATAATAAAGGCATGGATTAATGTCCTTGGAAGATATTTCCAAGACATGAGTGGAGGGCATGAAACTGTCATAAATAAAAAAACATGACCTTCTTATTACTGCATGCCCTTGCAATGTAAGCGCTGAGTCAATACGACAGCCAAGAATTTTAACAGAATCTACAAGAGTGATTGGTCAGCTTAAAAGTAATGGGGGGACCGTGAGCTTTATTGATGTGCCCATGATCCAACTGACCATAGTCTTATTAGGACTGAGTTCCAGCCTACTGGAGATTATTCAGGTATTAATAGCATCTAAACTGGAGTTAAGAGGAGATAACCTTAATTTGCAGGGATCACCACAAAGTATCAGTTGTAAAACATCATCATAAGCATTGATTCCAAAAGATTGTATCAGTGTGTCGTGGGCTGAGGAACAAATTAAATAAGTCTAGTGCCAGAACCAAACCCTGGACTACCCCAAACTGCAAGGACTGAACTGGGTAAAGGAAAGATCCAAATGATACATAGAATCTTCTTAAGTTCAGGAAAGAGGTGAAACAAATCAAGACATTCCCACGAATGCCCATATCAGGAGGATGAGACTGCAGCGAATGATGATCCACTAAGGCAAAGGCACAGGATAAATTGAAAGAAACCGGTCCAATTGGTGAGGGTGAAAGGAATTAAACTGGTCAGCAAATTTATCAAGTTGTGAACAAATCTTTTCAAGTAACTTAGAAGCAAATGGGAGGTTCAAGATAGGGCGGTAGCTAGATGGCTCCTGATAGGAAACATTATATTTTTTTTAATACTGAGCCCGCTAGAGCCTTTTTCCAGGAGAGAAATACAATACCAGTATTATTTATAGTAGTAAGGAAAGAAACAAGGCCAAGGTTAGGGTTCTTGTATAAGAAAAATGGAAGAGGATCTAGAGGGAAAGTTGAATTCTTCATGCCTTCGATGTATTTGGAGACACCAACTTCTGTGAGGGCACTGAAGTTAGACTAGGTGGAAGTAGAGCACTTGAACAAAAGGGATTCAGTGGGGAGAAGATGAGGGAATGTTTCAGAAGACCTGTTTGTAGGGTAAGAACATTCAAGAGCCAGAACTGAAAAGTCACAGATGCCAACTGGTGAGATAGTGCCAGGGCTGAACATGAACCATTGGGTTTCTTCAGCTTGGAAAAGGTTCCACAGAAATAAGGTCCACAGCGTTGGGTCCTGAAGTAGTGAATAATGAGCAATGTATATTGAGTTTGCAGATGAAGAAGTTAGCTATATTGGCAACTGTGGGGGTGGGCAAACTAGCAGTTAAATGCTCAACAGATGGAGAAGCGGGCCTTGCCACAAGATTGTATAGTTGTTTAGTACAGTTACTGCTGGCACGAATAAAAGAAGAATAGTAAGCATACTAAAAGGCACATTTTAGATGGGACGTGGAAATCAGAATTGAGATGTCAAGGTCAGGACTTATTCAATTCTGATGGTAATTTAGGTACTAGTAAACAGAGAGCCGTTTCCAGAATATGCATCTATGTGCAGAAGCAGTGGGAAATATTGACGGAGGAAATCCATCATCTTACATGTGTAAGTGTCGGAATTTCACAATGTTCATGTGTAAATGTTGGCATTTACATATCTATTTAAGCCATTTTGCAAATAGAAATGTGCAAATGTTGCCACTCAAGTGCAGAGGATCCTGTTTTTGAAGCATTTCAATTTCAGGGGAAAATGAACATTTGGTGATTAAGAGGAATATCCCTGTTGATCTCACCTGCAAAGAAAGGGGCAAATGGAATACTTTTTCTATACCTATTTGTGTCAGGAAGCATGTGTAAATCTGGATGTGGGTAATTTTGAGTTTCATGTGCATTCTATATATGAAATGGGGAATCTCAAAAGCAAAATGCAGAAAAACAAAAACAATTTTTGATCATTCAAAAATCATTCATTTGATTTAATTTTTGGAATGATTTTTGAATGATTAAAATTTGTTTTTGTTTTTCTGCATTTTGTTTTTGAGATTCACTATTTTTTGTGGAAGCTGTGAAGATTTGTATTGTGCTTCTATGAAATGGGGAATACATACAGTATATAGCTTCCCATGCTACACTTCTGCCATGTCCCTGCCTTCTTTCAATGTGTTATGGTCATCCACATGTAAAATGAGCCTTTCTAAAATGGACATCTCAACGCAGATGTTATTTACACGTATAAGTGTTCGTACTGACATGTGTAAATTGCAAATAAGGCTTCTAAAATTACCCCCTCAACCTGTTTGACCTCACTGTGGTATGAACGCAGTCGATCTTTCATAAGAAATGCTACATATTGATGTTTCTGCCATTGTCTTTTGACTCTACAAAGTTGACATTTGAGTAAATGTAACTTCAGATAGAATTAAGGTTTGGCATGCTTATAGTGGAAACGGCAGCAATGACGAGGGTCTACTGCATTGAAGGCACGAGAAAGTACAGAGATCCAGATCAGGGCTCATTTGTCTTTAGATAGGCCATCATGTCAGAAGGAAAGTTGGCACATCTATCAAATAGGCCATTTAGGTTTATAGTTTCTGAAGCAGTCTATGGAAGTCAGCAAAGGACGTTTACTGGCAGCTATGTGGAGAGTGAACATGACCAGTTTGTGATCAATCAGTCCATGGCAGGGCAAGGGTAGTGAACCTGTTCAATAAATCATTACATGAAATGTACTTTCAGTAGAGAACAGAAGTCAGACGAATTACTTAGCTTTCCTTTGATTACTGAAAACACATTTGTTCAAAGAATTTCTAATAATTAAAGGAAGCAGTTTTGTTTAGATATTAAATCTAAAATAAATTGTTCTGGCTCTAGTCATAATATGGAATTTTAAAAAATAATCAGAGATGTGTTAAAATCATTAGCTGCTTGAAGTTTTCTTATTACGGAATTCTTAATGGGCAGTTCTAGTATAGTCACTGTTGTATTATGCATTGTGCATTGTAATTGTAATGTATGAAATCTTGGAATTTAAAACTTTATAATCTGCTTAGAATTGTATGGTACAGAAGGAATATAAATGAATAAATTATTATTGTCATTATTATTATTGTCACGATAAAAAATCAAATCAAGTATGTGACCTGAAGAGTGTACAGGGTTACCTACATGCTATGTAAACTCTAGGTCATACATATGAGTAAAGAAGTCTCTAGCTTTAGACTTACAGAAGTGATGAACTTGGACATTAAAATCACCTGACAGAAGTGACAAGTGAGGTGATCAAATCTGTGGATGACACAAAATTATTCAGTTGTTAAAACTGCAGGGGATTGCAAGGATTTGCAGAAGGACCTTGTGAGACTAGGAGATTGAGTATCTCTTAGCAGATGAAATTTACTATGGACAAGGGCAAAGTAATGTACATAGGGAAAAATAATCCCAGCTACAGGTACAAAATGCTGCATTCTGAGTTGAGAGTCAACACCCAAAAAAAGATCTTGGAGTCACCATGCACAATACATTGCAATGTTTAGCCCAGTGTACTGCAGCTGCTAAAAAAGCAAATATAATATTAGGGGTTGGTCAAAAAGGGATAGAGAACAAAACAAATAATATTGTTATGCCTCTGTATAGGTCCCAGGTGAGATCACAAATTGAGTATTATGTGCACTTCGGGTCGCTCCATCTTAGAAAGGATAAAGCGGGGGAGGGGGTTTGGGGCGTTAGCAATTAAAAATATTTCGTCCCGTCTTAGATTGTGTTGAATTATGCTTGGAAGGTCTGAAATGCTGATGTAGTTTAGATATCCTTGTATTTTTTCTGATGGTTTCATTAAAAAGTTTGTATTTAAAAAGGATAGAGTGCAGCTAGTAAAGGTTCAGAAGCAGGAAACAAAAATGACAAGGGGGATAGAACATGTCCAAGCTTGAAATGTAGGCACATGTTGGGCCACTCACACTAATATTTTATAAAGACAGCTAGCCAGCTATTTATTTTGATGAAGTAGGCTTAACATAGATGCTTTGAAACATGCTTTAGCTAGGCACCGCCTTATAAAATTCCCCTATACATGTTTGCATATCACAATTCTGTCCCTGTTCTGCCCAATGATGTCCCTGGAATGCCTACATGTGGTGCAAGTATAAATATTCACCATCTTGTCAGCACACTTACTTAAACATACGTAAACCACTGCACAATTGCATGAAAGGTCTTTTCCGCATGTAAAGCAGGCTTTATACATGGAAAAACCTTTACAAAATGTACCCTGTAGGGATGCCTAGCTAGTGGACACTGACATCAGATCACTAATGTATTTCACACAGGGTGTCAGGTGGTAAAGGAGTAGCCTAGTGGTTGGTGCAACTGCCTAGTACCCAAAAGATCAATGATTTGATTCCCACTAGCACTCCTTGAGCAAATCATCACTTTTTACCCTCTATTGCCTCAGAAGAAAAGGCCTGGCAATCTACTTTCAGTGATACATTGCCAAGAAAATCCAGAAGCAGCTGGGTCGCCACGAGTCAGCACTGACTTGACGACACTAAAAAAAAACCTTCCTCGAATTCTGACCTTGAAATCAATTTTCTGTCTCAGAAGAAAGCAGGAGCATATGAAATCTTGCTCTTCTTTGTACTGACGTTTTCCTTAATACTCTCAAATCCTGAGACATTGTCTCATTCCCTGAAATTTTCAAGGACAAAGAAAGAACAATTTAGACTGGAACAAGAGACCAGGAATCTGGAACTCTTTTGTTCAAATCACTTTACATCCTTTTGAACCTCACTTTCTTTCTATGTGGTTCTTTTTTCAACTGCTACAAGGTAATAATAGCATTGCTCTTCCTCCATTGTGTAAACCCATCCTCAGAGAGTTCATTGCATGCATGGTAGAGATTTCTGAAATTGTCATGGTTATAAAATGTGTTGGTTTGCTGTTTGGGTGGAAAACACTACATAAAACCAAATAAGTAGTGTTAATATTGCAGAATCTTTGGGAAATTCTCAGTGATTCCTCTCTATATATGGGAGTCAATTTTATAAACTTTTTTTTAGGAGATGAGGGGGTAAAGCCTGGTTTACAGTATATATTAGTCATTTAGTAAAAAGTACAACTTGAATTCTAATTGCCTTTCTGACCTTCATTATGTTTGTCTGCTCAGTTTGGCCTTGCAAATGTCTTCACAGTCTTTCACATTCTGCTGTCCAAATAATACAATTCAAAATGCATTAAAGTAAGAGTTTGCTTCACTGATTTATGTAATGAAATCTTCTCTTTAAGAAGTGAAAAAACAATTACAAAAATATCCAAAAAACAATTAAGAAAAAGAACCAAAAATATTTATTGCATAAGTGTTCACCCCTTGACTCAATACTTGAGGGGTCTTTTATTAAAGGGCATTAGCTGACAACATGTGTACCTGTGCACACTGAATGTGAGCTGGGAAAAGTGTTGCCAGTTAACACAGGGCCATGACAGCATGGGACGATTCCTGCGCTGTCTAACTCATGTTAGGGTCATGAGTGGGCGTCATAGGGGTGGACAGTGTGTGTTGTATGTTCCGTACAGTTAGAGGGCATTTTGAAAGGTTTAGTCATGATTTCAACCTCTGAAAACATGCCCAGATCCACAATGCAAAAACCCAATAAAAGTAATTTTACAAATATAAAATCATACATTAATCAAAAAATTCACAGGCTATATAAATAATCCAATTCAGTGTGTTATAAATCTGCTATATTGAAAATCAATAAAAATATATTGTTAAAATGATTTATTTGTATTAAGGTCTTACACTAAATTTCATAACTACATATACATTTTTCAAAACAACAATTAAAAGAATCAATACAATAGAAGTCTCCATGAAATACAAAATGATATCAAATCTCTATTACATATAACAATATTTGTTAATATTCACTAATCGTCCAGAAATACAAGCTTCAAAATAAATTTGTGTTTTCCTATGCTCCAATAAACACATCTAAATACTCTTTATATGCAAAATTCAAATATTTTATTACTCTTTCTAATTATCAAATCAATGATTTATATATAAGAAAATAACAAATCATATTACATATTCCACAAATTTAGTGTAAGACTGTTTAATACAAATAAATAATTTTAACAATTGAGTGGAGGAGTGGCCTAGTGGTTGGGGCAAGGTACTTCAGGCCGGAAGGTTGGGGGTTCAAATCCCACTAGAGGACAAAAACCTTGGGCCGGAAGGACTGGAGTTTCTAGTCTCACAGGTGCTCCTTGTGGTCTTGGGCAAGCCACTTAACCCTCCATAGCCCATGTTCCCTGTAAAATAGTTATCTCCAAGTTATAATGCCCTGTTCAATGTAATTTCAGTTTGTTCAATGTAAACCGCCTTGATATCATGAAAGGCAGTATATAAGAAATGTTAAATAAATAAAAATGACAATATATTTTTATTCAATATAGTAGATTTATAACACACTGATAATTATATAGTCTGTGAGTTTTTTGATTAATGCATGATTATATTTGTAAAATTAATTTTATTGGGTTTTTGCATTGTGGATTTGGGCATGTGCAGATTGTTTGCAATTTAGTGGTGATTTTATTGTAACCTCTGAAAACATGTATTTGAATGTTGAAATCACAGACACGTCTCTGTTCCCATTCCACAAATGAGATCTCCAGTGCAGGGGCATCCAAATAGGCACAGTGGTGTGGCAATGTACTTACACATCCCTGTTCAATCGCAGAGACATATACAGGCATGTCAATGTTTATACCTGATCCAGAAACAAATAGACAGACATCAAGAAAGTGCTTGTTTTCACCTTGAACATCCAGAGAGTGTAGAGAAGATAGAGAACTAAGTGAGTAGCCTTAAATCACAAAGGACCACACTGGGATTTGAACCCTGACCACTTTGCTTTTAAGCTACTACTCTAACCATCATGCTATTAGATACATTGGTGTGTGAATGCTATCCTGGGGACATCTATATAGACCAGTGGTTCTCAACCCTGTCCTCGTATCCCCAAGCCAGTCAGATTTTCAGGATTTCAAAAATGAATATGCATGAGATAGATCTGCTTCCATTGTATGCAGATCTATCTCATGCATATTCCTTGTGGATATCCTCAAAACCTGACTGGCCTGGGGGTACCAAAGGACTGGATTGAGAACCACTGATATAGACGTTTGATACATGTGCATATCAGGCATGTCCACATTTCCAAAATTGTGCCTGAACTTGAACGTGCCTACTTTTTTTTCCAACGTTCTGACTTTGACGTCTCAGATTGCACTTGGACATCCCATTGTAAAATGTGCCTCTTAGTGTCAGGTTCACACCGTGTGCCACCACCACCACAATAGTTGGAGTTAAGTGCACCCACATTAATGTGGATTGCGATAAAAGACAGGACTCAGCGTTATCTGCAGGACAAATTCTTTACACATCCCAACAGTTAATGTAGTGGTGTTGCACCTAACACACCATAGTTTTGTAAAAGTGCCCCTTGGTGAAAACCTCTTTTAAAGCAATAACAGCTATAAGTCATTTAGGATAAGGGGGGCATATTCAAAAGGATTAAAACATTAATCCCAGTGAGTGGGATATTCAGTGGCACAAGCTGGTTTTTTTACCATTGAATATCTCCTATTGCTGCTGGATGTCCTAATGGTAACTGCGTAGCGGAGTCAGTGGTGATAGTCATCTACTCACACATCAAAAATAACGTCACTTCCAGAGTGAAAGTGAGATAGTCATCTACTGGCTGGTTAACATAAACAGGTCCATCGGGTTGATCCAACTTGAGCCGGTTTAGCTAAGTGGGCAGTGGCTGAATATCACCCCTGTCCAGTTAGCTAAAACGCTCTCTGAGCCTACCGGATATTCAGTGCCGGTAGCTGGATATGACCCTGGCATGGACTATCCGGGGCTAATTTAAAACGGCAACAGCCAGATGCTTTACTTGTCTGGCCACTGCATTGAATATCAGCCCTTAAGTGTCTACCAGCTTTGGATGATGCTAGTTCAGGCTTTTTCCACCTGAGACGGGATTGTGTGTGAACTGCAGTCTTCTAGTCATGCCTCACATTTTCCATGGGATTCAGGTCTGGGCTTTGAATGGGTCACTCTAGCACATTCGCTTTCTTCCTCAGCCGCTCCCTTTTTTGTTTCCCTTGTGCTTAGGATCAGTGTGCTGCTGAATGGTGAAGCTTCTCCCTATTCCAGGTCTGTGGCAGACTGGAACAGGTGTTTCTGTAGGATCTGCCTGTTTTTTGCACCATTCCTTTTTACTTAAATCTTCACAAACCTCCCTGTCACTGCAGCTACAAAGCATCTGCACAACATAATACTGCCAACACTGTGTTTACTGTAGCATTGATACTTAGCAGGATGATGTTCTGTGTTCATTTTACACCACACTCAATGCTTAGAACTTTTTATTCTCAACACTACTTTGGTCTCAGACCACAAAACCTTTTGCCACATGCATACAGTGTTCCTTCTTTAATTCTTTTCTTAAAATTCTTTCCAAACCAACAAAAGTTGGAAAGAATTATACAAAAGGAGTCAAGAATGTCTGTCCATCTCTCTATTTGATATCTGAGCATATCAAGAGTGACTTCATGGCTCTGGGACAGAGGATGAAGCTCATAGAGGCACAGGTGGTATTCTCTTCAATCCTCCCTGTTGAGGGTAAAGGCCAGGGCAGAGAAGCTTGCATCCTGGAGATAAATGCATGGTTGTGTGGATGGTGTCATCGAGAGAGTTTTGGTTTCCTGGACCATGGGATGATGTTCCAAGGGCTGCAGAGCAGAGATGGCGTCCATCTGTCCAAGAAGGGTCAACATGTTTTCAGTAGCAGAATGGCTAACCTACTGAAGTGGGCTTTAAACTAGATTCATTGGGGATGGGTGAAGAAAGCAGCCACGTAAATGAAACATTAAATACCTTTTATAGAAATAGGTAAAAGGAGCAACATTTGAAAAGCAGTGTCTATAAATGCCCATAGCATGGGGGATAAGATCCTAGATGTTGAGGCTTTAATGGGAGAGGCTGACTTGGATTTAGTGGCAATTACAGAGAAATATCCCAGTCATGGTTGTTCGTGAACCATAACTATACCAGGCTATACATTATTCAGAAAGGACAGAGTAGGAAGAATGGGAGGAGGAGTGGCACTATATGTAAAAAATAATATTAAAGCTATGGAAATACAGGGCTTAAAAGGGATAGAGGAGGCAGTGTGGGTTAAACTAGAAAGAAGGAAAGAGAAATCCAGTTGCACTGGCGTGTTATACAGACCTCTATCACAGGGAGAAGATGCGGATGGAGATTTAACAGAAGACATATGCAACATTGCCAGGAAAGGGGAAGTGCTACTGATAGGGGATTTCAATGTACATCCCTGCTGTAGAGTCATCTTGAAGCAAGGAGATCCTGGATAAACCCAGACATGAAAGACCATACTGGACTTGGTGCTTACCAATGGGGAAAGTGTTTCTGTTATAGTGGGAGATCATCTCGCATCTAGTGATCACAAGATGGTGTGGTTCAGTATTAGGACTAAGGCTGATAAAATCCATTCAAAAGCGAGGGTCTTAGACTTTAGGAAAACTAACTTTGCCAAGATGGGACAATACCTCAAGGAACCATTAGCAGGATGGGAACAGCTGGAAATATAGAAAAACAGAGGGAAAAACTGAATGGGGATATTTTAAGGGCAACCAACCTTTTTGTTAGAATGGTAAATAAAAGGAAAAGGAGTCCGCTATGGTTCTCAAAAGAGGATGCTGAAAATGTGAAGAAAAAGAGGGAGGCTTTCATGAAATTCAAGAGATCACAGACAGGAAGAAAGGCATCTATATTTGGAAAAAATTAGGCTGGCAAGGTAGTCAAGAAAGCAAAGGTATAAAAAGAAAAATAAATAGCCAATGCAATAAAATGTGGGGCTAAGACATTTTTCAAATATGTTAGTGAGAGAAGGAAAGGCAAAAGTGGTATTATCAGACTCAGTGGTGAAGGGGAGGAATATGTAGAAGCTGATGAGGATAAAGCAGAATTGCTTAACAAATATTTCTGTTCTGTGTTCACAGATGAAGAAACCAGGAGCAGGACCTCAGAAAACACACACAAACAGGAACAGAAGCAAGGGGCATCTTGAGCAATTTTCAGAAGACTACGATCATGAGAAACTAGCTAAACTTAAAATAGACAAAGCAATGGGACCAGATGGGATACATCCAAGAATACTGAAAGAACTTGGGGACATTCCAGCAGCTCCACTGACTGACCTTTTCAATGCCTCTATGGAGTTGGGAGTGGTGTCAGAGGAATGGAGAGAGGCACATGTGGTCCCTTTACACAAAAGCGGAAGTTAGGATGTGGGCGAAAACTACAGGCCGGTTAGTTTAACCTTGGTGGTGAGCAAATTATTGGAAACACTGCTGAATGAGAAAATAGTGAGGTTTCTGGAGTCCAAGTCAGCATGGATTCACCAGGGGCAGGTCTTGTCAGACAAATTTGATTGATTTCTTTGAGTGGGTGACCAGGGAGTTGGACCGAGAGCACGCCCTAGATGTGGTGTATTTAGATTTCAGTAAAGCATTTGACACTGTTCCACACAGGCGACTTATAAACAAACTAAGCATCCTTGGGATGGACCCTAAAGTTACTGCTTGGGTTAGAAATTGGTTGAGTGGAAGGCGACAAATGGTACAGGTAAATGGAGTTTAATCTGAGGAGAGGGAGGTTACCGCAGGGATTTGTCCTTGGTCCGATTCTTTTTAACATCTTTGTTAGTGATATTGCAGAAGGGCTGTTCGGTAAGGTTTGCCTCTTTGCGGATGTTACGAAAATCTGTAAGAGAGTAGACACCCAGGAAGATGTAGCTAAGCTTGAAGGATGGTCTAGCATTTGGCAGCTAAGATTTAATGCTAAAACATGTAGAGTCATGCATTTGGGCTTCAACAATCCAAGGGAGCAATACAGTTTAGGGGGTGATGTACTTCTGTCCACGAAAGAACAGGACCTAAGTATGATTGTGTCTTACGATCTCAAAGTAGCTAAACAGGTAGAAAAGGTGACAGTGAAAGCTAGAAGAATACTTAGGTGCATAGGAAGAGGAATGGCCAGCAGAAGAAAGGAGGTGATAGTGCCTCTGTATAAGTCTTTGATGTGACCTCATTTGGAGTATTGTGTGCAATTCTGGAGACCGCACCTTCAAAAGGATATAAACAGGTTGGAGTCAGTGCAGAGGGTGGCTTCTAAAATGGTTAGTGATCTTCATTATAAAGCATATGAGGGCAGACATAAGGACCTTAATATGTATTATTTAGAGGAAAGGTGGGACACAGGTGATATGAATGAGACATTTAAATACCTCCATGGCATAAATAAATGTAAATAAAAAAATGCACAGCGGGAGAATCTCTTTCAATGGAAAGCAAGCTCTGCTAGAAGAGGACATAGTATGAGGGTGAAAGGGGATAGACTCAGGAGTAATTTGTGGAAATATTTCTTTACAGAAAGAGTGGTAGATGCATGGAATAGTCTCCCAGTGGACGTGGTAGAGATGAGGACAGCATCTAAATTCAAAAAAGCATGGGACAAACACAGAGGCCCTCTAAAGGAAAGAAGGGGACTCTTGTAGTGGGTGATATGGAAGGGCAGACTACATAGGCCATGTGGTCATTTTCTGCCATCATGTTTCTATGTTTATAAAATAACAGTGAAAAATTAATGGAATGGGCATGTGTGAAAAACCAGTATAACACATCAAAACCTACCCCTGCAACAATCCCACTCCTCGCACTGCCCCACCCCTAAAAAATACTCCCTACAACTGATTCACCAATCTGCAGACTGCTCAACCTCCATAAACTACCTCCATGCCACTTCTCTACCATCCCACATACTGCCCCTATCCCTAAAGCAGCTGGCCATCACAATTTTAATTTAGCATTGAATATCCGGTCTGCATGGATAGAGTTAAATAATACTCCCTAGCAAGACCCTCCATCACCGTGCTCCCTGCTACTACCACTAAAAAAAATGTTCTTTCACAAATGCCCTGCCACACTGCAAACATCCCTACCTCTAAAAAGTACTCTACACAACTGCCCCCATATCCTGTAAATTAACCTAGGCCCAAAATCTATCCCCCACAAGTGTCCCACCATCTCACCAACTGCCCTCCGCATCTGCCCAGCCACCCGACAAACTGCATCCGCCCAAAAAAGCTAATAACTCACAATTGCCCCAACACCCTGAAAACTGTTCCACCCTCAAAAACTCCGCCACACAACTTCCCCAACCCAAAAATTCCACAATGTATCTGCCCCACCAACTGCACACTACACCCACCCTCAAAACTACCTATAATAATAATAATAGGGGAGAGACGAGAGTCACCCCAGAGCGCATGGTTCAGAACAAGAACAATGTATCCTTGAAGGATACTAGCAAAAGACTGAAGTTAGGGCATATCAGCAGAGAGGTTCCAATAAAGACAGAAGTAGCCCAAATGCCCTTGAGTACAGAGCAGACAGAGCTTAAAGATTCCAAAGTACCCCTGCCTACCAATTGTCAGATGAATATCAATAAAACACAGCCTCTTAAATGCTAAAGTCTAAAAAATAAGATGGGAGAATTGGAATATATAGCACTAAATGAGAGGTTAGATATGATTGGTATCTCAGAGACATAGTGGAAGGAGAACAACCAGTGGGACACTGTGATAACCAGATATAAACTATATCATAATGATAGAGTAGATCAAATTGGTGGAGGGGTTGCGCTCTATGTTAGAGAGGGCATTGAGTCACAAAGGATTAAAGTTTTGCAGGAAACAAAATTCAATGTAGAATCTCTATGGATTGAAATTCCATGTAAAAAAGGGAAGGGGAAGGCGATGGCAGTGGGGGTGTACTATCGACCACCTGACCTGGATGATGAAATGCTCAAAGAAATCAGGGAAGCTAACAAACGTTACAGCACAGTAATAATAATGGATGATTTCAATTACCCCGGTATCAACTGGGTCAGTGTCACGGCAGGACATGCTAGGGAGATAAAGTTTCTAGATGAAATAAATGACTGCTTCTTGGAGCAGCTGGTTCATGAATCGACCAGAGGGGAAGCCATTTTGGACCTAGTTCTTAGTAGAACACAAGATCTGGTGCAAGAGATAAGGGTGTTGAGACCACTTGGCAATAGTGATCATATCATAATCGCGTTTGATTTAATAAAGGGAGGAAGGACAGTAAGGAAATCCACAGTACTACTTTTTAACTTTCAAAAGGGAGACTATGATATGCTTTATAATGAAGACTAAAAGGAGCAGTTGCAAAGGTTAAAGATTTACATCAAGCTTGGGTGTTGTTTAAAAATACTACCTTGGAAGCCCAGACCAGCTGTATTCCACGCTTTAAAAAAAGTGGAAGGAAGTCCAAAAAACTGCCAGAATGGTTTAAAGGTGAGGTCAGAGAGGCTGTTTTTGCCAAAAAAGCATCTTTCAGGAAATGGAAAAAGGAGCCAAATGACAAAAACTGGAAACAATACAAGCACTGGCAAGTTAGATGCAAGGCACTGATAAGGCAGGCAAAGAGAGAATTTGAGAACAAGCTTGCTGTGGAAGCAAAAACGCATAATACAGACTTTTTTTTAAATTCCATTCCTAGCAAAAAGCCTGTGAGACAGTCAGTTGGACCATTAGATGATAGAGGGGTAAAAGGGGCACTAAGAGGGGACAAGGCCATAGCTGAAAGACTGAATGAATTCTTTGCTTTGGTCTTTACTAAGGAAGATGTAGGGATGTTACCCATGACTGAAATGGTATTTAAAGGAGATGCTGTGGAAGAATTGAAAGAAATATTGATACACTGGGAAGATGTATTACAACTATTTGATAAACTGAAGAGTAGCAAATCACCTGGACCAGATGGTATACATCCAAGGGTGTTGAAATAACTGAAATATGAGATTATAGACCTACTGCTAGTAATCTGTGAACTATCATTAAAATCATCTGTAATATCTAAAGATTGGAGGATGGCCAATGTAACACCAATTTTTAAAAAGGGTTCCAGGGGTGATCCAGGAAACTACAGACCAGTAAGCCTGACATCAGTTCCGGGAAAAATGGTAGAAACCATCATAAAGAACAAAATTACTGAACATGTAGATAGTTATGGTTTAATGGGAGACAGCCAACATGGCTTTAGCCAAGGAAGGTATTGTCTTACTAATCTGTTATGTTTTTTTGAAGGTGTGAATAAACAGGTAGACAAAGGTGAGTCGGTTGACATAGTGTATCTGGACTTTCAGAAAGCCTTTGACAAAGTCCCTCATGGGAGACTTATGGCAAAATTAAAAAGCTATGGGATAGGAGGCAGTGTACTATTGTGGATCAAGAACTGGTTAACAGATAGAAAATAGAGGGTAGGGCTAAATGGCCAGTTTTCCCAATGGAGAAAGGTGAATAGTGGAGTACCCCAGGGATCTGTGCTGGGTCCGCTGCTTTTTAATATATTCATAAATGATCTGGAAATGGGAATAATGAGTGAGGTTAACAAATTTGCAGATGACACAAAACTGTTCAAAGCTGTTAAAACCCGTGAGGTTTGTGTCAAATTGCAAGCGGTCCGATAAATTGGAAGACTGGGCATCCAAATGCCGATGAAATTTAATGTGGACAAGTGCAAAGTTATGCACCTAGGAAAGAAAAACCCAAATTATGGTTACACGATGCAAGGTTCCTCATTAGAAACCACCATCCAGGAAAACGTTTTAGGCGTCATCATGGATAACATGTTAAAACCTTCCGCTCAGTGTGCAGCGGCAGCCAAGAGAGCAAATACAATGGTAGGTATCATAAAAAAAGAATGGAGAATAAAACAAAGGATATTATAATGCCTCTGTATTGTTCCATGGTGCAACCGCACCTTGAATACTGTGTGCAGTTCTGGACACCCTAACTTAAAAGGCATATAGCGTTATTAGAAAACGTACAGAGAAGAGCCCCCAAAATGGTAAAGGGATGGAAGGATACTCCTATGAAGAGAGGCTAAAAAGGTTAGGGCTCTTCAAAATGGAAAAGAGATGGCTGAGGGAAGATATGATAGAAGTCTATAAATTAATGAATGGAGTGGAATGGATAAACGTAGATCGATTGTTTATGCCATCAAAATGTAGAAAGACTAGGGGACATGCAATGAAGCTACAGGGTAACCTATTTAAGATTAATAAGAGAAAATATTTTTTCACACAATGTGTAATAAAACTCTGGAATTTGCTACCGGAGGATATAGTAAAAGTTGTTAGTGTAGCCGGGTTTCCTGGAGGAAAGGTCCATAACCATTAGAGTGGACCCAGAATATCCACTGCTTGACCCAATACAAGCATTGTGGAATTTATGTCTTTTGGGGAACCTGCTAGGTACTTGTGACCTAGATTGGCCACTGTTTGAAACATGATATTGGACTTGATGGACCTTGGTCTGACCCAGTATAGCATATCTTATGTTCTTATGGAGTGATAACAGCTCATAAGATCAATTATATCCTCAGCATGGTCCTGTTATTATTCCCAGCAAAAACGTTATACCACCTTGGATAAGCTGCTTGCTTTCTTTTTATGGAGGCAAAAAGCTCCACAAATAGCCCTATGAAAATTGCAATTTCCCAAAACAAAACGTTTGGGGGGGGGGGGGCGTCAATTTTTCTATATTTAGCGAGTACCATAGAGCTGCAGTACACTGCTTGAAGAGTAGATGGTTAATGCCAGAGGAGCAAGAGCTTCCTGACTGGCTGCAAGTGAAGAAGGCCCTGGCTGCACCTTACCCTATGGCCTTATTGCCAGCAATGGCAGTCATAGCTCGTGATGCCAATATCGAATAACTCTTTAAAATCCTTATTTCGTCCTTATTTTTTTAGACATCACATCAGCCTTCGACACAGTTTCTCACAGCCTCCTGCTTACCCAACTTCAGCTTAAAGGTATCCAGAGCTCAGCACTAGATTGGTGTCGTTCTTATCTATCTAATCGCCAACAACAAGTACGCATTGGTTCACAAACATCAGCTATGTTTCAGCAAACCTAAGGAGTACCTCAGGGCTCGTCCCTTTCAGCCCTGCTCTTCAATATTTATATTCAGCCATTATGCTCTATCATTCAATCCTTTGGCATCCTATACCACATCTATGCAGATGATGTGTTACTTTATGCTCCTTTCTCTTTGGATAACCCTATCACCACCGGAATCACAGACTGCGTTAATGCAGTATCTGCCTGGTTAGGAGCCCGCAATCTGAAAGTAAACTATAAAAAACCAGAAGTTCTGTTCATCACGAAGGAGCCAACATTTATACCACCACCACATCTACATGTTAAGAATGCGGATCTGAAGTCTAATCATGAAGTTAGATTATCTTGGTGTCACTTTGGATCAACATCTAAATATGGAATCCCAGATAAGCAATATCACAAAGGCTGTCTGCCTCAAAATACGATCCCTCCGTCAACTCCGACCCCTATTGGAACCTACTGACTTTCGCACCATCTTCCAAGCCTTGGTCACTCCTATTTTCGATTATGCAAATATCATACTGCATGGTCTACCTGCATATACCCTCCATCCCTTACAAATGGCTTTAAATACTGCTGCCCGAACCATTTAGGGAGCATCCAGATATGAGCATGTATCACCTCTCCTAGCTCAGCTACATTGGCTTCCAATTAATAGTCGACTTAAATACAAAGCCCTTCTTTTGTCATTTAAAATACTTCACCATCTCCCAGCATCATCCCTAGAAAACCTATTACATTGGACACCAGACACCAGATCAAGGAGATCCAATATGGCTAACACCCTTGCCATTCTAGCTATGGCTAATAAAAGCACCCAATTTGCCAGAAACAGAGCCGTCTCCATTTTTGCCCCACTGCTCTGGAACTCTCTCCCTGCTTCTATCCATATTATCACTGACCTTTCAACTTTCCGCAAGGCAATCAAGACTCATCTTTTCCAGATTTCTTTCGACTATGTACCATAGCTTGCCATGGCCTCCCTTGTAATGCACAGCTTCTGTTCAGCTTGTATATAGTTGCATTAACTAAGAAATCTTTCTTAAGGTATATATAGTTCTTTATATCTGATTAATTTAAATTGTTTCTGTTCAATGTAACTTAACATATCCTGTTCAATGTATTAAGTTGTTCTTATGTAAACCGCGCTGATCTTAAAAGTGTGGTATATAAAACCAAATAAATAAAATAAATAAATAAAATTCAACAGTGTGTAGTGACAAAGGAAGGGCATATGAACTCTTAACCACCTTGTAAAGACCATTCAGGACCTGATACAACAATATGATTTTAGCCCAGTTCATTTGTTTCAGTGGCTTCAATTACTTCATTACATAGAAGCTGCGGAGCTAGATCCTGGAGCAGTGGTAGACCAGCCTTTGCATCTGCAAGTGTGTATACATATACTAGCTATGCCAAAAGGTTTCTCACAATTCTATCAGTTGTTGAAATCTTCCCTTGTGACCAAGCTCTTAGGTGCAGAGAAAGTCTGGGAATGCAATCTGGGGGAACCTTGGAGGAGCACTATTGAAAGGTCTGCGGGTCCAAAGCCCATCTTTCTAATGCAATGTTCTTTTTCTCTTACAGAGCAGAGTAGACATCACACAATTGGTATTTACATTTCCGAACACTGAGAATTGCTGATGGTTCTGTAATAATGAACGCAATACAGGTCCACCTTCCCATGTGCTATTTGAGTGCTCATCTCTAAATGTTAACTGGCAGCAAGTATGGAATAAAATATGTTCAATTTTGCACTGCACCGAGGCATTGGAATACGCACATATTGTTTGGAAATCCTTAGCAATAAAGGCAGACTTATCAACTTAGAAACACAGAAACATAATGGCAGAAAAAGACCATATGGCCTATCCAGTCTGCCCTTCCATACCAACTACTATAGTCCCTTACTTTCCTTTATAGATCTCCTGTGCTTGTCCAATGCTTTCTTGAATTCAGATGCTGTCCTGGTCTCTACTTTCTCCACTTGGAAACTATTCCATGCATCTACCACCCTTTCTGTAAAGAAATATTTCTGCATATTACTCCTGAGTCTATCCCCTTTCACCCTCATCCTGTGTCCCCTCTTTGCAGAGCTTGCTTTCAGTTGAAAGAGGCTCTCCTGTGCATTTATGCCATGGAGTTATTTAAACGTTCCTATCATATCTGTTCTCTCCCGTCTTTCGTGCAAAGTATACATATTGAGATCTTTAAGTCTGTTCCCATATGCCTTGTGACAAAGTCCACTGACTATTTTGGTAGCCACTCTCTGCACTGACTCCGTCCTGTTTATATCCTTTCAAAGGTGTGGTCTCCACAATTTATTTATTTATTTTTATTTAGACAGATTTGTATACCACCTTATCCTACAATCAAAGTGGTCACATCACAATTGGAGGGTTACATTTAACATGAGGGTACTTAACAACATTTAGAGAGCACAATTGCACACAATACTTCAAATGAGGTCTCACCAAAGACTTATACAGAGGCACTATCATCTCCTTCCTGCTTGCCATTTCTCTCCCCTGTCTCCCCCGTCTGCCTTTTGCTATTGCCTTTCCCATCTGTTTAGCTAACTTAAGATCATCAGAAACAATCCTGCTTTTCTTTTGTGAACAGAAGTACTTCATCCCTATGCTGTACTGCTCCCTTGGATTTTTGCAGCCCAAATGCATGACTCTAGGACAGTATTTTATATGTTAGTATTTAGTTCATACTATTCCAGTAATAGATCAAGGAGAGTTACATTCACGTACAGTAGATATTTCCACATCCCCCAAAGGCTTACAATATAAGTATGTACTCAAGGTAGTGGAGGGTTAATTGACTTGCCCAAAGCTCCAAGCAGAGCCAGTGAAATTTAAACCCTGATCTTTCTGGGGCCAGGCTGCTGCCCTAACCACTAAGCCAGTGTTTTTCAACCTTTTTTGTGCAAAGGCACACTTTTTTCATGAAAAAAATCACGAGGCACACCACCATTAGAAAATGTTAAAAAAATTTACCTCTGTGCCTATATTGACTATATATAAAGTAATTCTCTTGAATAGGAATCAAACACTCACACCTACCCCCCTCCCCTTCTGGTTCACACCAACCCCCCTCCCCTGCTGGTTCACTCACACCACCCCCCCCCCCTCCACTGCTGGTTCACTCACCCACCCCCCTGTCATTTACTCACCCCTCCTGCTGGGTCACTCACTCATTTACCCCCCTCCCCTGCTGGTTCACTCACACCATCGCCCCCCCCCCTTGCTGGTTCACTCACACCACCCCCCTCCACTGCTGGTTCACTCACACTCCCCCCCCCCCCTTGCTGGTTCACTCACACTCCCCCCCCCCCCTTGCTGGTTCACTCACACACACACACACCCCCTCTGCCCAAGCCGCTGCTTCTGCTTTGTACAGAGCAGCGGCTGCACTACACTTACATTGAAAAGTAAAGAGAAACTGTGTCAGGAGCCCTCCGGTCATCGCAGAGCCCGAGGAAGTGATGTCATGGGGGCGGGCTCCTCACAGGCTGTCTTTCCTTTTCAAATTAACTTTATTGCAGCTAAAGTTAATTTGAAAAGGAAAGACAGCCTGTGAGGAGCCCGCCCCCATGACATCACTTCCTCGGGCTCTGCATGATCGGAGGGCTCCTGACACAGTTTCTCTTTACTTTTCAATGTAAGTGTAGTGCAGCCGCTGCTCTGTACAAAGCAGAAGCAGCGGCTGCACTGCTATAGGGAATCGCGATCGCGTTCGCGCTGCGGACTTCGGCACAAAAGCCGGTTTTTTGCTCTGGCCGCTCCCGATCTTGCGGCCAGAGCAAAAAACCGGCTTTTCAATGGCCGGTTTTACAACTGTGCCGGCAGCCGGCCTGGCCATGGAAAAACCGGCCAGGCCGGCTGAAAACCGGCCGGTTGGCAACCCTAATTTGTGAGCCGAGGCCACATGTTACGGATGAAATTGGAATTTTTCCCACGGCACACCAGACAATATCTCACGGCACACTAGTGTGCCGCGGCACAGTGGTTGAAAAACGCTGCACTAAGCTACTCCTCCACAACTGATGGAAAAAGACTTTTAGATATTATGAAAATCAGTGGTGGATACTGAGATGAATGTATGGTGAAATATGCTGTGTAGTACCTATTGATATGGAAAGGCTTCAGTGGAAAAGGCCAACAGGCCTTTCTCAGTAAATAGCACCAGAAAAGTAATAACACATTTATCACTTCAATTTTGGAAGAATACGGTGCATGGTGTATAAAATATTTAATTACCCATGATGAGTTATGTAATTTTTATAGTTGTTTGATTTTCTATAATGTCCCCTAGTCTTTCTACTTTTGATGGCATAAACAACCAATCTATGTTTACACATTTCACTCCATTCATTAATTTATAGACCTTTTTTCATATCTCCCCTCAGCCATCTCGTTTCCAAGTTGAAGAACCCTAATCTTTTAAGCCTTTTCTCATAGAGGTATCCTTCCATCCCTTTTATCATTTTGGTGGCTCTTCTCTGTACCTTTTCTAATTCTGCCATATCCTTTTTAAGATGTGGCAACCAGAACTGCAGACAGTATTCAAGGTGTGATTGTACTATACAATGATACAGAGGCATTATAATATCCTTGGTTTTATTCTCCATTCCTTTCCTTATGATTCCTAGCATTCTGTTTGCTTTCTTGGCCACTGCTGCACACTGGGTGGAGGGTTTCAACATATTATCCATGATAATGCCTAGATCTTTTTTCTGGTTGGTGGTTCCTAATGTGGAACCTTGCATTGTGTAACCATAGTTTGGGTTGTTCTTTCCCAGGTGCGTAACTTTATACTTGTCCACATTAAATTTAATTTGCCATTTGAACTTCCAGTCTTCAAATTTATCAAGGCCCTCTTGCAATTTTTCACGTTGTTTTTTAACAATGTTGAATATTTTTTTCTTATCTGCAAATCTGATCATCTCATTCATTATTCCCATTTCCAGGTCATTTATGAATATATTAAAAAGCAGCCAGCCCAACACAGATCCCTGGGGTATTCTACTATTCACCTTTCTCCATTGAAAAAATAGGTCATTTAGCCCTTTTCTCTGCTTTCTATCTTTTAACCAGCTCCTGATCCACAGTAGTACACTACCTCCTATCCCATGACTTTTTAACTTTGCCAAGAGTCTCCATGAATAACCTTGTCAAAAGCTTTCTGAAAATCCAGATACACTTTATCAACCAGCTCACCTTATCTACTTGTTTATTTGCACCTTCAAAAAAATGTAACAGATTAGTAGACAAGACTTTCCTTGGATAAATCCATGTTGACTTTCTCCCATTAACCCATGACTATCTACATGTTCATTAATTTTATTCTTTATAATGGTTTCTACCATTTTTCCTGGTACTGATGTCAGGCTCACTGGTCTGTTGTTTCCCGGATCACCCCAGGAACCCTTTTAAAAAATTGGCGTTACATTGGCCATTCTCCAGTCTTCCAGTACTTCAGATGATTTTAATGATAGTTCACAGATTACTAATATTACATCTGCAATCTCATATTTCAGTTCGTTCAACACTCTTGGATATATGTCATCTGGTCCAGGTAATTTGCTACTTTTCAGTTTATCAAATAATTATAATACATCTTCCCAGCTTATTGATATTTCTTTCAATTCTTTCAATGCATCACCTTTAAATACCATTTCAGTCATGGGTAGCTTCCCTATATCTTCTTCAGTAAAGATCAAAGCAAAGAATTCATTCAGTCTTTCCACTATGGCCTTGTCCTCCCTCAGTGCCCCTTTTACTCCTCTATCATCTAATATTCCAACTGACTCTCTCATGGGTTTCTGCTATGAATGTACTTGAAAAAGATTTTTATTATGTGTTTTTGTTTCCATGGCAAGCTTTTATTCAAATTCTCTCTTTGCCTGCCTATCAATGCCATGCATCTAACTTGCCAGTGCTTATCCACTGAATATCTGCAGGTGCCCGGTGCATTCTGGGGTGGCACCCTTCGCTAACCGGGCAGCAGCTCAATATCACTGCTGCCTGGTTAGAGGTATGCAGTGAAAGTCAAGCACAGTAAACTCTGGCTTAACTTTCACTGCAGAAACTAACCAGGCCGTAGCTGAATATCGCCACTGCCCAGTTAGCTTTGCAACAATCCGGGTGCAGATATGGTCTCAGCAATGAATATGCAGGTTTTAAGTTCAGCGCTGGCAACATGCCACTTTATCAGCGCTAGTCGCTGGCGCTGAATATCGGGCCCTAAGTTTTTATTTCAGAACCTTTTCTTTACATAGTAACATAGTATATGATGGCAGATAAAGACCAGCAAGGTCCATTTAGTCTGCCCAGCAAGGTGGCAAGAGTCAGTGCACCTGCAACTCCGTGCAAGTCACCCCTCCCCCTGCCTTTGTTTAGGGGTGTACCCACCATTCCTTGTAGGTCACTTCTATTTGCTGAGATATAAGAGATAGGTAAGTTTATTTTGATTTTATCCTGTTGCTATAAAGGAATCCATTATGTCTGTCCCATGCCATTTTGCCCCCACCACTTCCATCGGGAAGGTATTCCAAGCATCTACCACCCTTTCAGTGAAAAAGTATTTCCTTACGTTGCCTTTCAGTTTACTCCCTTGCAGCTTCATGTTATGTCCTCTAGTTTTGCAGCTTCCCTGTCTTTGAAAAAGGTTTGTTTGTTCATTAATACTCTAAGGGCCCAATTCCGTCCCATGCATAGATCCCCTCTGTGCTTCTAGCCCCGTGGGATCAGAATCGCAAACACTCCTGCACGTGCAGGCCAGGACTGCGATTCAGTACAGCCTGTACATGAAGGACTGCCCCCGGCTAACTCAATCAAAACTCTTTAATGGAGTCGTGGCGCTATGGCATCATGTTGCCATAGCACCACAGCTCCATTGAAGAGCTGCGATGCCGGCCGCCTGAAAAAGGGGTTTATTCACCGCAGCCTGACCCCCAATCTGGCCTCCCCTGCCCCATCCGTTGAATAACTTTCCCGCACATGTCACTGGCCCTGGACATACAGGACCAACATTAGAATCGGCCCTATACATCCAGGGCCTACGACCGCCCACTGCCTTTCCCAGACTCCACCTCCGGGCCACCCATTCCCCACCCTGTCTAACTTCCCTGCACAACCAGCGGGGAAGTTAGTCGGGAGCAGGAGCTGGCATGAATATTGGTCCTGTCAGGCCATCCATCTCCACCATTCGTAACACAGAATAACCCCCTAAGTATTTAAAGATCTGTATCATATCTCCCCTGTCGTTCCTCTCCTCTAGAGTATACATATTTAGGTCTTGGAGTCTCTTTTCATACGTCTTCTGGTGCAGGCTCCAAATCATTTTGGTTGCTTTCCTCTGAACCATTTCCAGTCTTTTTATATCCTTTGTGAAATATGGTCTCCAAAACTGAACACAATATTCCAAGTGAGGCCTCACCAGCGACCTGTACAGTGGCATTAATCCTTTCTGCTGGTTATTCCTCTCTGTATACAACCCAGCATCCTTCTGTCTTTGGCCACCACCTTGTCACACTGTTTCGCCACCTTCAGATCCTCAGAAACAATCACTCCAAAGTCCTTCTCATGGTCCGTGCACACCAACCTCTCGTCCCCTATCGCATACAATTTCCTTGGATTTCTGCATCCCACTGCACCGCACTTAAATGACTCCCTTCTGTGCTGCTTGAATGAAGCAGCTTCAAGTATTAAAAAAAAGATCTGAGGCAGCCAGGCTTTCCCAGGCCCAAGTGCTTTTACACTGGATTGAGCAATTGCCGGATGGACATGGCCCAGGTGTTGCAGTGGTTGAAGAGGATCTATTCAGTGTTCAACTACCACAAGAGCAGCTGGTTCCCTCTCAGAGCTTGGAGTATTTGGGGGCATGCCTTATCTGCTTGGGCATGGTGTTCCTTTCCCCAGAATGGTTGGACGATTGGCATCCACATCTCAAAGAAGGCAACTCCCAGGTCTTGGGACTTCCTGTAGCTCCTGGGTTCCATGACATCAATCCTAGTATTGATACTTTGGTCTGGAGGCATCTTCTGACTCACTAGTCTCCCTAATCCAAGTTTTTCAAACAGCACATGCCTCATCCCCAGAGGATCAAGGGGGAATTGGCCTGGTGGTTACAGGCTCACCCCCTGATTAACAGGATGCTTCTGGAGGCTCTGCTTTAGGTGACAGTCACTATGGATACCAGCCTTCTGGGCTAGGAAGCACTTTCTCTATGTCATTTTGTGCAGCGGCGCTGGTCTCCTCAGGAAGCCTCCTAATCAATCAAAGGTTAGAAGCTAGGGTCATTTGCCTGGCTCTGGAGAGGTTTTAGAATCTCTGGGAGAGCAAGACGTTCAGGATGTTCTCAGGTAATGCCATATCAATGGCTTATGTCAACAAGAAAGGCAGCACTTATTTATTTATTTCACATTCTTATATACCGCCTTGTCTGGCATTCAAGGTGGTTTGCAATAAACAGAACTTGAACATTACATTGAACAGAGTTATCTATGTACAATAACAGTAGTAACTATTTCATTTAACTGATATAAATGGCATACAAAATCTATTTTATGTTCCATAGGTGATGCTGGTTAACTGACAGGGGTAGATGGGTAGCTGTTTAGTTTTACAGGAATGATTAAAGGCAGTAAAGGATATAGTGAGATATAAGGATCTTATGTTAGGCAGTAAGGGATTCTGGTTGGGGCTGACCATAGTGTTCATTTAATCTTGTTCTGAAGTTGGTAAGATCTTTTATTTCTCTTAACATTGGAGGTATCACTGTGGTAGCTTTGGAGGTGGCAGAGCTCTGCCATTGGGCAGAGGCTCACCCAGTGGCCCTGCCAACAGCCCAAATAGCAGGAGTCGACAATGTGCAGGCTGACTTCTTCAGTCAGAACACTATGGATCCTGGCAAGTGGGACCTAAGCCCACACGCATTCAATGCCATCATGTGGAGGTGGAACCTGCTAGTGTTCAATCGGATGAGGAATGCCAAAGTGAGAACTCTTTCAACCACAGGAAGGATCTGTGGGTGGTAGACTTGGACTCCTTTCATCAGGAATGGTCCCAAGAGGGGTCTCTATGTGACCGATATTCAGCACCACGGCTAGCACTGAAAGTGGCTAGGTGCTGGCGCTGAACTTTAACCCCAGATATTCAATGCCAGGGCCATATCTGGCCATTGGCACTGAATATCTGGGTTGACTGTAGAACCTGGAAGCTAACTGGGCAGCGGCAATATTCAGCTGCTGCCCGGTTCGTTCCTGCAGCTAAAGTAAGGCCATCATTTGCTGTGCCTTACTAACCCAGGCAGTGGCTCAATATTGCCGCTGCCCAGTTAGCAATGAGTGCCGCCTCGGAACACATGTCCTGATGCTAACTGGGTAGCATCGGGGCATGTAGTGGTGGCACCTGCATATAAGCCAGCAGAATGGCATTTACACAGTTTGCATGTCTGCAAACCACGTAAATGACTTTAAATATCCCCCCTATATATTTGTTTCCAGTGGTCTTTGGTGAGACGTCTCCTACTCAGAATTCAGTCTCACTCGGGCTTGGTCATTCTAGTGGCATCTGTTAGGCTGTACATGTTGTGGATAAGTGGATCTCTTCAGCCTGCTGACAGAATCCTCTCTACTGCTACCTAAGCAGAGGGGACTTCTGCAGCAGGGTCCTCTGGTCATGGATCCTGTTCACTGCTTGCTTAGAGCTTGGATCTTGAGAGGTATAGCTGTGTAGGAAAGAGTACGTGGGGCCAATAGCTGGCACCATTCTTTGGGCCCAGAGGTCCTCTTCTTCCTTGGCCTATGTCAGGATCTGGAGGGTTATAGATAGGTGGTATTCCTGTGAGGCCTTGAAGGCTAGAAAGGCAGGCATAGTCACTGTTTTGTCCCTCATACAGCATGGGTTGGAGCAGGGCTTGGCTCTGAATACTCTCAAGGTTCAGGTGGCAGCCCTTATGTGCTACCAGATTCAGGGAGTGCCCCTAGCAGTGCACCTTGGTTTTTCCTGCTTTTTCAAAGATGTGAAACAGATCCATCGCCTGTGAGGCTGGTGGCACTGCAGTGGAGGTTTTCTCTATTCTTGAAGGTACTAATAGTTTCCCCCTTTGAGCTTCTTCAGAAGGCCTCTCTCAAGGATTTGACCCTGAAGGTAGGGTTCCTTGCTGCTATTGCATCTGCCAGACTAATGTCAGAGTCACAGACCTTGCCATTTAAGGAGTCTTTTCGGGTCACCTTAACAGCGTTGGTCTCCTTGAGGACAGTTGTATCTTGACAATGCTATCTTACTTTTGTCTTAATCAGATGGTGGCCCTGCCCTCCTTCATGGAGGAGGACCTTCAGGTAGACCTCTTGCTGTGTCTGCAGGATGTGAACAGGGTGTTGGTGAAGTATCTGGAAGCTACTAATTACTTCTGTCATTCAGATCATCTGTTTCCCCCATTCAGTGGTCCAAGAAGAGAACAGGTGGTATCCACGTCATCAATTGCTCACTGGCTTGAGGAGGCTGTTAGTTCATCCTACATCTTGTATGTGAAACAAGTGCCAGGAGGGGTCAGAGCTAACTCCACCATGGCACAAGTCTCTTCTTGGGCTGAGTCTGCTTTGGTATCACCAGAAGACATCTGTAGGACAGTTTTCTGGTCTTCCCTGAACACCTCTGTGAAGCACTACAGATTGCATGTGGAAGCTGGAGCAAATGGAACATTTGGCAGAGAAGGTCTGTCCGGTGTATTGTCTTCCTCCCATCCTGGGTCCTGACTTCTTGGGTACATACCCCTTATTTGGACTGGTCTAACAATATGATAAGGAATGAGACTTTTCCATACCTGTTAATTTTCATTTCTTGAATCCTTCTAGACCAATCCAGGACCCACCCTGGGAAGACTCCTACAAACTGGGAAGCCCTGCTGCCTTTTTCTGCATTTTCAGTATCATTGTTTGATACAGAGTCCGGTATGTAACGTTTTTCAGTTGCTGCTTGGGAAGTGTCATAGTGGCTTCTCTCAGTGCTGCACCAGTGTATATATACAAATGATGACATTATTGAACATTGCTGTGGTCTGCCTCCATCTGCTGACTGGGGAGCATAACTCACTCGGCTGGATTGGTCTAGCAGGATTCAAGAACAGAAAATTAACAAGTATGGAAAATGTCTCTTAATTCTTTTTCCAGGAGTATCTGAATCAGCTCAACTACTGTGATTGGACACAGGTAGGCTCTTTTTACCTTATTATAGGCTTTGTTAAACAGTTTTTGGAGCAGGAGCTAATTCGGATTTGCTATGGCAAAGGGTGTAAATACTTTAATCAAAACTTCTTGGTTTCTTCTTAATTACTTTGTGAATATTTATATTATTGTTTTTTTCATATTAAACATATAGGACCAATATTGAGTTAGAACGGCTAGGTGCGAGTACAGCACCTATCCATCACCGCCATTCTCTAAGCCCGGATATTCAATGTCGGGGTCATATGCAGCTCCAGCATTGAATATCTGCGATTGCCACACATGCCTGGAAGCTGCAGAGGCTAACCAGGTAGAAGCGATATTGCACCGCTGTCTGGTTAGCTTCTATGGATAAAGATAGGCCAGTTTTTGCAGCACTATCTTTTAACCATAGAAGCTAACCGAGTAGCGGTGCAATATCATCACCACCCAGTTAGCATCTGTCCCTGCCCACGACACAGCCTGGAGTGCCTACCACATGCCCCAATGCTAAGCGGTTAGCATCGGAGCGTGTAGGGAAGAAGATCAGGGATATTCAGCGACACTAACTATGTTGTTGTTGTTGTTAAGTGCCGTCGAGTCGGAGTCGACTCATGGCGACCCTCTGGATAGCTATCCTAAATTGTGTTCGGTCTTCAGTCAGGCAGCTCATTGTTGACATACTGGTACCCGTAGCTGCTGTTATTGTATCAATCCATCTCATTGCTGGCCTTCCTCGTTTGCGTTGACCTGTTATCTTGCCAAGCATGATGTCTTTCTCTAATGATCTCTCTCTTTGCATGATGTGTCCAAAGTATGAAAGTCGAAGTCTTGTCATCTGAGCTTCTAAAGAAAGCTTAGGTTTGATCTCCTCTAGTACCGACTGGTTTGTTCTTTGGGCAGTCCATGGTATACACAGCATTCGCCGCCAGCACCATAATTCAAAGGCATCAATTTTCTTCCTGTCTGTCTTTTTCACTGTCCAGCTTTCACATCCATATGATGGTATTGAAAATACCATGGCTTGAACAAGTCAAATCTTTGTATGGAGAGAGACATCTCTGCTCTTGAGAATCTTATCTAGGGGGTATGTTTACTAAACTGCGTTAGTGCGATTCACGTTAGGAGCTGCAGTAGAGACAGAAATCCCAAATAAGGACATGGGCGGTACATCATTACCGATAACGCGTGTTACCAGGCGCCATAAATGAACGAGCGCTACAGGGCACGTTACCGCGCGTTAATCTTAAGAAGGCAGGCATACAAGGACAGCAACAGAGCTGTAGCACAATGGTTACAACACTGACTGATGGTACAGGGGTCATGGGTTCGATTCCCCAGTGGGCCTAATGTATAAGGCTGGCTGAGGCAGCACCCTTTACATTTAAGTAGTGATTGTTGAGGCATTTGACGTGCATTTTAATTAGTGCTGCCAGCAAACACACCCTCACGGTGGCATAACCTAAGGTGCCGCATAAGGCACCCCATAACGCACTCCATAGGGCACATTATAAAGTGTACTGACCGCCAAGGCACCCTATAATGTCCCCTATAGGACACCTTATAAGGCTGTGAACAAAGCCCTGGCTGGCTGCAGAAGGACTGCACATGACCACACAAACTGTCTGCTGTGGTTACCAGGATAGGGTTAACCCACCCATACCCATGATGCACTGCACATGCAAATCAGCAGTCGAGAGATGGGCACAAGATTGAGTATGCACCCCCACAGCACCTCGGCCTGGTAGGGGGAACAGACCGTGTGTGGCACTGCCACAGAGTAGCCACAGACAGTCACATTGTGCGGGTATTGTGCCCACCCTGAGGTTGAGGTGGGGCGCCCAGCACCAGGTCCACAGCACCTTTCATGGCTGGAATACGCCATGCTGCAGGTCCCCAGCAGTGTGTGATAGGTAGTTCTGTTAGACACACCTAGGATACATCTGTATCCTGCTGTATGTCTCGGTCATGTCTAGTCCATATGGGCGATGATGCACCCAGAATAGTGCATATCCTGTGTTGGTGCAATGGTTACCTGCTGTAGGTGAAGATGTATGGACCCATAGGCAGATCATGTACCACCACATAACCCACCCTCTGGGGCTCAGGGTGGGAAACAGGATCACCCACCAACAGATCCACAGTCTACCTCACTGCAATGGTAGCAGTAGAGGGGACCATCAACCCCAGTCCTGCTGGGGAACAGACAGAGCGGTACACATCCATAACACAATAGCAGACAGACGGCAGGCCTGGAAATGCTCAGCTGCCCCCCATCATTATCTGACATTTTCCAGCAGCAAGCCTCCAGCTGCTGCACCCTGCAAGGTGTTCCAGCAAGACACATACTAGCTGCAGACAGTCTGCCAGCTATTCCATAGTGCATGGTCCTGGAGGAGATGCATGTACCCAGAACAGGGATGTCAGCATACACACCAAGCAGATAAGTCAGTGATTGAGCCCCAAAAGAAAACCCATAAATATCACATGAGAGAAATGCTACATAGCACTATGGGGGAACCTAGCCATGCCATGGTCACTGCTCAGTCAGGGTGAGAGTGACCTCCCAGCAGGACATGCTATGGCCACCCTGTCCATGCAGGTGGTGGCCAGGCACTACCATGTCCGAGCCATTGCCCTATGCCGTGTGCAGATGTATCCAGGCCAGGCCACCCTATCCAGGCTATTCCCACGGTACCTTGCTCCTCATTATGCACATTGGCAGGCCAATACTGGCAACAGCGCTGGGAGTGTGGGCTGTGGAGGGTGTTGGAAGCCACCACACACTGGATAGACAGACACAAACTCCCCACACCTATGCCAGCATTGTGCAACTATAGAGGTGTTGGGCAGCCCAGGCCACCACACCAGTCCTGGGCACAGTGCAGGCATGGCTATGGTACACAATACTGTAGGAGCCACTCCCCAGGTTGGTAAACACTCAGACACAAGACCTGTAGCACACTCCACAGACATCAGAAAGGTTGCTATGATGCAGCTCACTCAGAAAATTGTACTTAACCTAGGAATTGCTATCTGCCAGTAATCATAGCAACCTTTTGATAGATGGGTACCATATTCCCCGGTTTAGGGTGGCATTACTAAGGTATGCAAGTGCTAGTATTGGGAGATGCACGCAGAGCCCAAAGTCCTGCCTCTCCAGGAGGCTTTGGATAATGGGGCCTGTGGGTGCGGGTGTGTCTGCCCCTGTTGGCTGCTGCTTTACGGCAGAGGTTCCCAACTCCAGTCCTGGTGTGCCAAACACTGTTCAGGTTTTCATGCTGTCCCTCATGAATATGCATGAGATACATCTGCATACCATGGGGGTGGCGCATAGAAATGCAGCACAGGCATCTTTATCAGAGGCAGCATGGAACCGGAATGGTGTTTGGCCCTCCAGGACTGCATTTGGGAGGCTCTGCTCTAGGTAATGTGCATGTTGATGATGTCTGTGCTCTGTAGGGTAAAATGTGGGTGTCATGGGCATGTTTACGTCATCTGCAATAAAGGTGCTGTCTGTATTAGCACGTTGTAGTAGTGGGTAAAATATGGGGACTGGGTTGGCAGGAACCACAGCTGGGACTTAAACCTGTAACCCTCTGCTTCTGACTACACTGGTTTTGTGCACTGCACCACCTTGTTGTTACAGAGTTAGTACATTCCTTGGTGATACCATGACTGTTCGTCAGACAGGGCCCGTCTGTTGCAGTACACGGTACCCACCTACACAGGGCTAGGCCACGGTCTGCTCTGGGAAGCTGCCACTGCCCCCTCCACCACCAGTATCCCTCAGCCACCATGCTGACATGCCCTTCTGCTGGTGGTGCTGGTGGTGCGCAGTCTCAGGCCATCCAGTGTGCAGGTAGGCGGCTGCCTATGGTGCGGGTTTTGGGGTAGGGGTGCCTGCATAGACGTCCATGCTCCCTCCAGCCCCGCCTGCCAATGTTCCGTGCCCTTGTGGGTAGCTGTTGGGTACTATCCCCTGTGACACTGTGGGAAACATACTCGTGCCCATGTTGGGCCTTCAGCAGTTGCTGTCTGGCTGCTCTGCAGTTTCAGCATTCATATGGGCCACCTAGGCATCACCCTAGTCCGCACTGTGGCCCAGCTGCACCACAGCATGTGCCGCCTGCGGCCCTCTGTATCCCCTTCTCCGGCATCTGTCCAGTTGCCATAACGACATGCCCGCCCTGATGTTGCGGGACATGTGCACGCCCTAGGAACCCTGTCCAATGGTGGGGAAAGCCCTGAGCAGCGCTATTTCACTGTGGGCTCATTCACCTTGTATGGGGACAGAGTATAGACCCTTCCATGATTTATATCTGTTCTATGGAGCTTACTCGGGGGGGGGGGGGGAAGGGTTGATGTTTCTCATTGATACCACTATTGGCCAGCTTGGTTATGTTTTTTTTCCAGTTTGTTGGGGTCATTTTCAGTGTTTATGTGCCCTTTTGTTCTGTGCACATGTATCACACTTATCACTTTTGTTTGGTTTCCCTGCCTGGGCTGTACATTGTTGACACTGAAATGGTTTCTCTCCCCTGTAATGTGCATTTAACGGCAGGTTTTCAATCGCGTTTGGATTCAGCTCTTCAGATCAGCGCGTTAGTGTGAAGGGAGCCTCTCCCCGCCCACTCTCCGCCCACTGACCCCTTCTCTCCGCCTTCTCTCCACCTTCTGCGGTGTTTTACCGTGCCGTGGAGCGTTACGATCGTTAGCGCATCATAATGCGCGTTATGTAACGTTAACGATCGTTAGCACATCATAACGCGCGTTATGATGCGCTAACGATCGTTAACGTTACATAACTCGCGTTATGTACCGTTACCGCAGTTTAGTAAACATACCCCTAGGTCTTTCATAGCCATTCTGCCAAGAGCAATGCGTCATTTGATTTCTTGATTGCTTGTTGCTTCTTTATTGATAGTTGATCCAAGTAGGTTAAAGTTGTTCACAATTTCAATTTCTTCTCCTTCAACGATGAACCTGTTGATTATACCAGTTGTCATGATCTTTGTCTTCTTTACATTAATGTGCAGGCCCATTTTGAGACTATGTTCTTTGATTGTGAGAAGCAAATGTTTCAGATCATCTTCACTTTCAGCCAGTAATGTAGTATCATCAGCATAGCAAAGGTTGTTGATGAGTGTTCCACCAATCTTCACACCTCTGTTGTCTTCATACAATCCTGCTTCTCTGATGATTTGTTCTGCATATAAATTAAACAGGTAGGGGGAAAGTATGCAGCCTTGTCTTACACCTTTGCTTATTTTAAACCATTCTGTTTCTCCTTGTTCCGTTCGAACTGTTGCTTCTTGATCAATGTACAGATTGCGCAAGAGAACGATCAGGTGTTCTGGTATACCCATGCTTCTTAATGTGGCCCAGAGTTTCTCATGGTTTACACAGTCAAAAGCCTTGCTATAGTCGATAAAGCACAAATAGATATCCTTTAGGTATTCTTTAGTCTTTTCAAGGATCCATCTCACATCCGCAATGATGTCTCTCGTTCCTCGCCCTTTCCTGAACCTTGCTTGCACTTCAGGTAGTTCTTGTTCCAGGTATGGTTGTAGTCTCTTTTGAATAATCTTCAGTAGAATCTTGCTGGCATCTGGGATCAGAGCGATTGTGCGATAATTTCCACAGTCAGTTGGATCACCTTTCTTTAGTATTGGTATAAACGCAGATCTTTTCCAGTCAGCTGGCCATGATGTTGTCTTCCATATTTCTTGGCAGAGCCTTGTAAGTATGGTAACAGCTGCATCACATTGCTGCAATACTTCTGTAGGAATGCTATCAATGCCTGGTGCTTTGTTCTTTGATAAGGCTTTCAATGCTGCTTCAATGTCTTCTTTCATCACCAATGGTTCCCGATCATAAGGTACAGGTTGAAACGGCTGTTGTTCCACTTGATCTTTATCATATAAAAACTCTGTATATTCCTTCCACCTTTTCTTGATCTTCTCAGCATCATTCAACATAGAACCTTGAGCATCTAGTAACATTCCAATTCAAGGCTGGAACTTTTTCTTTAACTCTCGTAGCTTTAGAAAAGCTGATCTTGTTCTTCCTCTAATAGTTTCTGCTTCTATTTCCTTGCAAGTGCCATTGTAGTACTTTTCCTTGTCCTGTCTTGCTGCATGTTGGAAATCTCTGTTGAGTTCTGCGATTGTCTTTCTTTCTCCTCTGGCCTTAGCTTCTCTGCGTTTCTGGGCAATTTTCAGAGTTTCTTCCGTCATCCATTTTGGCCGTTTTTGCTTTTTCACCTTTTGTAGAGACTTCTCGCTTTCTTTCAACACAACCTTCTTGATGTCATTCCATAACTCTTCCGGAGCTCTGTCATTTGTATCTATAGCAGCAAATTGATTTTGCAGGCAGTCTTTAAATTCCAGTGGTATATTCTCAAGGTCATATTTTGCTGCATTCATGAGTGGTTTGCTCTTTTTCAACTTTAGCTTGAGTTTGCATACTAGTAGTTGATGATCTGTACCACAGTCAGCTCCAGGTTTTGTCTTTGTTGATGTTATAGAACTTTTCCATCGTTGACTTCCACAGATGTAGTCAATTTGATTTTTATACAATCCATTGGGTGAAGTCCATGTGTACAGTTGCCGCTTGTGTTGCTCGAAAAAATGTTTGAGATGAATAGATCATTGGTCTTGCAGAATTCTATCAGTCTTTCTCCAGCTTCATTTCTGTTGCCAAGTCCATATTTTCCAACTACTTTGCCTTCTTCTTTATTTTCCAACTACTTTGCCTTCTTCTTTAACTATGTTAATGCCATTGAATATCCCACTGAGTGGCATTTACACGGTTTACAGGGCTGTAAACCATGTAAATGCCTTTTGAGTATCAGGCCCGTAGAATATATTGTGTGAATTAAACAAACAAAATTCAATTTAAAATGTCCTGAATTATACTTTTAGACAGCAGAACATAGTAACATAGTATATGACGGCAGATAAAGACCAGTATGGTCCATCTAGTCTGCCCAGTAAGGTGGCTAGAGTAGGTGTACTCGCCACTATGTGGAGGTCACCCCCCCCCATGCATTTGATTAAGGTTGTAGCCGCTCTGTGCAGCTCATCCCTCTCTATTTGTTAAGATATAAGAAATAGTTACATTTATTTTTATTTTATCCTGTTGCTATAAAGGGATCCACTGTGTCTGTCCCATGCCATTTTCAATTCTGTCACTGTATTTGCCCCCATCATCTCCATCGGGAGGGCATTCCAAGCATCCATCACCTTTTCAGTGAAAACGTATTTCCTGATGTTGCTTTTAAGTTTACCTCCTCGCAGCTTCATTGTATGCTCTCTAGTTTTACAGCTTCCCCATCTTTGGAAGAGGTTTGTTTGTTCATTGGTACCCTTTAGGTATTTAAATGTCTGCATCACATCTTCCCTTTCCCTCCTCTCCTCCAGGATGTCCACATTTAGGTTTTAAAGTCTCTCCTCATATGTCTTCTGGCGCAGGCTCCAAATCATTTTGGTCACCTTCCTCTGAACCGTTTCCAGTCTTTGTGAGATATGGGGGGATGTTTACTAAACTGCGGTAATGGTACATAACGCGCGTGATGTAATGTTAACGATCGTTAACTTATGATAACGTGCGTTATGATGCGTTAACGATCGTTAACATCTGATAACGCGCGTTAACATAAGTTAATGATCGTAAAGTTCCGCGGCGCGGTAAAACACCGCAGAAGGTGGAGAGAGGGCGGAGAGAAGGGGTCAATGGGCGGAGTGTGGGCGGGGAGAGGCTGCCTTCACAGTAACACGCTGATCTGAAGAGCTGAATCCTAACGCGATTGAAAACCTGCCGTTAAATGCACATTTCAGGGGAGAGAAACCATTTAGGTGTCAGCAATGTACAGCCTAGGCAGGGAAACCTAAAAAAAGTTATAATTGTTACAAATGTTCACATAACAAAAGGTCACATAAACATTGAAAATGACCTTAACAAACTGGAAAAAAACTATAACCAAGCTGGCCAATAGTGGTATTAATGGGAAACATCAACCCCCCCCCCCCAAGAAAGCTCCATAGAAAAGATATAAATCGTGGAAGGGTCTATGCTCCGTCCCCATACAAGGTAAAAGAGCCCACAGTGAAATTGTGCTGTGCAGGGTTTTCCTCTCCATCGGACAGGTGTCTTATGGCGTGCACATGTGTGGAAACAGCAGGGCGGGCATGTCAGAATGGCAACTGGACAGATGCCGGAAAAGGGGATACAGAGGCCCGCAGGCGGCACATGGTGTGGTGCAGCTGGGCCACAGTGTGGACTAGGGTGATGCCTAGGTGGCCCATATGAATGCTGAAACAGCAGAGCAGCCAGACAGCAACTGCTGAAGGCCCAACATGTGCACGACTGTGTTTCCCACAGTGTCACAAGGGATAGTACCCAGCAGGTATCCCCAAGGGCACAGAACAGTGGCAGGCGTGCTGGGGAGAAGCGTGGACACCTATGCAGACACCCCTACCCCAGAACCCGCACCATAGGCATCCGCCTACCTGCACACTGTATGGCCTGAGACTGTGCTCCACCAGCACCACCAGCAGAGGGGAATGTCAGCATGGTGGCAGAGGGTTACTGGTGGTGGAGGGGGCAGTGGCAGCTGCCCAGAGCATACCGTGGCCTAGCCCTGTGTAGGTTGGTGCCATGCACTGCAACAGACAGGCCCTGTCTGACGAACAGTCATGGTATCACCAGGGAATGCACTGACTCTGTGATAACATGGTGGTACAGTGCACAAAACCAGTGTCACAAGTTTAAGTCCCAGCTGTGGTTCCTGCCAACCCAGTCCCCATATTTTTCCCACTACGAAAACGTGCTAGTACAGACAGAACCTTTATTGCAGATGACATAAACATGCCCATAACACCTACATTTTACCCTACAGAGCACAGACACCATAAACATGCGCATTACCTAGAGCAGGGTCTCCCAAATGCAGTCCTGGAGGGCCAAACACCATTCAGGTTCCATGCTGCCTCTAATAAAGATGCCTGTGCTGCATTTCTATGCGCCGCCCCCATGGTATGCAGATGCATCTCGTGCATATTCATGAGGGATTAATGAAAACCCGAACAGAGTTTGGCACACCAGGACTGGAGTTGGGGACCTCTGCCGTAAAGCAGCAGCCAACAGGGGCAGACACACCCGCACCCACAGGCCCCATTATCCAATGCCTCCTGGAGAGGCAGGACAATGGGCCCTGCGTGCATCTCCCAATACTAGCACTTGCATACCTTAGCAATGCCACCCTAAACCTGGGAATACGGTACACAGCTATCAAAAGGTTGCTATGGTTACTGGCAGATAGCACTTCCTAAGTTTAGCACAATTTGCTGATTGAGCTGCACCATAGCAACCTTTCTGATGTCTGTGGAGTGTGCTTCAGATCTGGTGTGTGACAGTGTTTACCACCCTGGGGAGTGACCCCCAACAGTATTGCTTACCATAGCCATGCCTGCACTCTGCTCAGGAATGGTGTGCTGGCCAGGGCTGCCAAACACCTCTATAGTTGCACAATGCTGGCATAGGTGTGGGGAGTGTGTGTCTGTCTATCCAGTGTGTGGTGGCTTCAAACACCTTCCACAGCCCACACTGCTAGCAATGTTGCCAGTATTGGCCTGCCAATGTGCATAATGAGGAGCAAGGTACCGTGGGAATAGTCAGGATAGGATGGCCTGGCCTGGATCCATCTGTACACAGCATAGGGCAATGGCTCGGACATTGTAGTGAACGGCCACCACCTGCATGGACAGGGTGGCCACAGCATGTTCTGCTGTGAGGTCACTCTCACCCTGACTGAGTAGTGACCACGGCATGGCTAGGTTCCCCCATAGTGCTTCCCCCATGTGATATTTGTGGGTTCTCTTTTGGGGCCCAATCACTGACTTATCTGCTTGGTGTGTATGCTGACATCCTAGTTCTGGGTACATGCATTTCCTGCAGGACCATGCACTATGGACTAGCTAGCAGACTGCCTGCAGCTAGTATGTATCTTGCTGGAACACCTTGCAGGGTGCAGCAGCTGGAGGCTTGCTGCTGGAGAATGTCAGATAGTGGTGGTGGGGGGCAGCTGTGCATTTCCAGGCCTATTGTGTGTCTGCTATTGCTTTATGGATGTGTATGGCTCTGCATTGCCTATCCTGTAGGGTGTCTGTTTGCAGCAGGACTGGGGTGATGGTCCCCTCTACTGCCACCATTGCAGGGGTAGAATGTGGATCTGTTGGTGGGGGATCTTTTCCCCCACCCTGAGCCCCAGAGGGTGGGTTGGGTGGTGGTATGTAATCCACCTGTGGGTCCAAACACCCCCCCTTCACTTAAATCATGTGACCATGGCACCCACACAGGGCATGCATTTTTCTGGGTGCAGTATAGCCCACAAGGGCTAGATGTGAAATACAGATGGACACAGGCATATCCTAGGGGTGTTTGCAAGGACTACCTATCACACATTGGCACTGATGGGGACCTGCAGCATAGCCTATCTCAGCAAGGCCAGGTGCTGCGGAAATGGTGCTGGGCACCCCACCTCACCCTCAGGGTGAGCACAGGACCCGTCCACTGTGATGATCGGTAGCCACTGTGTGGCAGTAACAGACACGGTCAGTACCCCCACCAGGCTGAGGTGCTGTGGGGTTGCACATGGTCAGGACACCCCACCAGGCCGAGGTGCTGGGGGGGGGGGGTGCATACCGCAACATGTGACCATCTGTAGACTGCAGATCTGCATGTGCAGTGCACCATGGGTATGAGTGGGATAACCCAAATCCTGGCCACCACAGCAGACAGTTTGCGTGGTGACCTGACGTCCTTCAGCAGCCAGCCAGGGATTTGTTAGTAGCACTAGCGATGTGGCCCACTAGTTACTTCACTGCCTGTAGAGCCAGAGGTCATGGGTTTGATCCCACAGTGGGGTTATTTGGTAAGGCTGTCTGCATCATTTTCTTTTTTTAATTTAAATTGGTGCTGCCAGCAACAAACCCTCACAGTGCTGTCTCCTTACGGTGCCTCATCAGGCGCCCTATACGGTGCCCAATGCAGGCCCTATACTGCGCCCTGTGGGGTGGCCCATAGGGGACATTCTAGGGTGCCTTGGCGGACAGTACAGTTTATAATGTGCCCTCTGGGGTGCCTTATAGGGTGCCTTATGCGGCACCTTAGGTTACGGCCCTGTGAGGGTGTGTTTGCTGGCAGCACTAATTAAAATTAACAAACAAAATGCTTCGAACATGCTTTGAGTAAAAGGTGATGTCTCAGCCAGCTTTACTCATTAGACCCACAGGGGGATGAACTCACATCCCCTGCACCATTAGTCAGTGTATTAACCATTGTGCTACAGTTCTGGACACCTTGCTAGACATCTTATCAGACGCCTTATGGGCGTGCGTTGCATGGCGCTCTGCACGATGTTTTTTAACTCTCGTTAGGCTATGGCGCCTGGTAACGCGTGTTATCGGTAACGATGTACCGCCCATGTCCTTATTTGGGATTTCTGCCTGTACCGCGGATCCTAACGTGAATCACACTAACGCAGTTTAGTAAACATACCCCATGGTCTCCAAAACTGAACACAGTACTCCAAATGGGGCCTCACCAACGACTTGTACATGAGATGTAAAAAGGTATAAGGTTGAAGACTGTTGAAAGTTACTGTATTTATTAGAATCAGGCTAATCCGCTGCTCTGTGTGCACATCAAAGCAGAGACCAATAAAAGAAAAACAGAACATTTAGCAATAAAATATAAACAAGGTACTTCATCTAAATCCTCGCATAAACTCTCCCATCCTTCATTAGACAATTTATAATGAAACTTCCCTAAATCATTCTGAATGCTATCCTAAAGACACAGTTCAAGGGCTAGCAAATGAGGTTCAAATCCATAATATATGTATTTATCTATTTATCTATTTTTATATACTGCTTTATATGAATAACTAAGGGCATGTTTATTAAAGGTTTTAACACATATTAATTACCCACAGTCCTTTTATTTCAATGGGTGCAGTTGCATTTAATGCACGTTAACCTTTAGTAAACATGCCCCTAACAATCTTATACAATCAGTTTTTACCAGCCCAAAGAACAGACCCAAGTCAGTCAAAGCAAAGCATAGATAATTGATTCTGGCTACCTCTCATCTAAGAATCTTGCTCATAAAACTAAGCCTTTACTTTTTACTTAAACATTAAATAGTTTAGGTCATTCCATAAATCTAGCAGAATGCTTTCCAGATTGTAGGGGGCAAAGTAGCTGAATGTGGTGCGCCCATTTGCACCATTGCCAGGGAAAGGAATGTTAAGCAATGATTGCTGGATGGTCGAAGGCCTTTCAGTGTCTTATTGTGTGAGACGGTTGTAAGATGTTCAGGTAACTCTCTCTGCAAACCTTTTAACCTGGTTCTACAAGGATTCCAACTGGAAATCCACAATGTGTTATGTTTTTGCTAATTACAACCAAAATGTTCCACAGGGTCTCTCAACAGATGATGCGCTGAGTATCCATGGGAAATGTCTAGATAGTGATGGCTATTATCCAGCTATCTCCCTTTGAATGCTGATCCAATAGTTTCCTATGTACCTTTATAAAATAGCTTTAAAGTAAGTGCCTTTTTGGAATTTTCACATTGACATTTCTTTAAAAGAATTACCACACAAATGACTCGTTTGATCATCTAGAACATTTCTGGGCTTATGTATGTAAGTTTCTGTAAGCAAGCAATTTAAATGAGAGAAGAGTGGAAACAAATAGCTTCTTGTTTATGAAGAATATTCATCCCTTTTGCATTCTTTCATAGAGGGAGGGGTGGCTCAGTGGTTCAGACAGGTCACCTCAGGCTGGCGTGCTGGGGGTTCAATTCCCACATAGGGATGAGTAATGTCAGGGCAGAGGAGACTGGGGTCTCTAGTCTCCTGGCCACTCCTTGTGGCTTTGGGCAAGCCACTTAATCCTCCATTGCCTCAGGTGTGCTTAGATTGTGAGCCCTTTGGGGATTAGAGAATAAAAAGTGCCTGTTAGAATTATATCTGTAAACCACTCTCATTCACACAGTAAAGGGCAGTATATCAAGTGCTTAAACCATACTCTTCTAAGGGGGGGGGGGGGGGGGGGATAATATTCAGTGCCAACAGCTAGTGCTGAATTTTAAACCCAGATATTCAATGCCGGAGTCATATCGGACCGCAGACATTGAATATCCAGGCTCGCTACGAGGCTAACCAGGCAGTGGTGATATTGAGCTACTGCCTGTTTACCTAACGTGACAAAAGTTAGGCTAGGGCTTTCTGCACCTTGCTTTCACCATGTATCGCTAGCTGGGCAGTGACTCAATATCGCCGCTGCTCAGTTAGCAATGGGTGCCACCTCCGCTCCGCCCCGGAACACCCCGATACTAACCGCTTAGCATCAAGGAGTACGACGGTGATGCCCAGGGATATTCAACGGCACTAAGCATGTTAGTATTCTTCCTCTCTAATTTTGATTCCTGACGCATTCTACTAAAGAATCTCCCCATTCAGGTGCTGATCCTCATCTAGTACTTCTAGATTTTATAGGTCTATGTGTTTTCAACGCCTCAGATTTCTTCATGTCACCCTATTGTCTAAATTCTTATTCAGCTTCCTTTTCACTTCTGTTGGCAAGTATTTTCCACAGCACTGTCCCCAGCCAGACTGATTCCATCAATGTCACCCTTTGCTTTCTCATTCTCTGTGTTCTTCTCTCCTTTAGAGATTTTCCTGCACAAAATCAACTCTTGGACTCCTTGTTTTCTTGCACAGTTACACCAAAAGTTTGAAAGATGGGCTTCTTTCAGATCAGAAACTTTAAAATATTCTGCAGTATAGTTGTTATTTAACTTGTCCAACAACAAAAAGAGTGGTGATAAAAGCAAAGAAGATAAAAACAGATAAAGGTACAGATAAATTCATTACACCAGTTCATAAAAGCATAAGGCCATACAAAGATTAATAACAATAAAAAATCATAAAACCCAACATGTTTTGGCCGAAGCCTGTTTCAAGGGTAACATATAAATAAATAAATATCATGGTCAAACCAATAAATAAATCATTATTGGTATGGTCAGAAACACACACACCATGAACACAAAGGTGTTAGAGACCCCTAAAAGGTAAAAGCAAAAAATAAAACCAAGAAAAGTTTAGTAACATCAAAGAACAAAAACAGAAGTACACAGGACCAGTCACAATGGAGGTGGATCAATCCATCAAAGGCAGGTGCAATGATTAAAAGTGCAAAAAATGAATGAATAATAAAATAAAACCAAACCTTCAGTATGCTAAAACTGAAAAAAACAGCATATAGAAGAAAACCCCACAGGATAAACTCACTGGAGTATGTTTACTAAGCAGTCTTAACATGCGCCCAGCGATAGTGTGCAGGCTGCCATAAAAGGAGTGGGCGTGTCGGTCTTAATGTAGCAAAATGGAATTATCACGCGATAACGCACACTGCGCACATTATCAGGCGAGACGCTGCTAAGCACGTTAACGCGCGGTAATCTTAAGTAGGCGCGCAGACATGCAAACACAGAAACAGAGGTGTAGCACAATGCTTAATACACTGACTGATGGTACAGGGGTCATGAGTTTGATTCTCCAGTGTGCCTAATGCATATGGCTGGCTGAGGCATTAGCTGTTACGTGTAAGTATTGCTTTTTGAGGCATGGTATGTATATTTTAATTAGTGCTGCCAGCAAACATACCCTCACGTGCCGTAACCGAAGGTGCCGCATAAGGCACTCTATAAAGTGCACTGTCCACCAAGGCACCCTATAATGTCCCCTATGGAGCACCCTATAAGGCTCTGTATAGGACACCTTATAAGGCACCGTAGAAGGCGCCTTATAGGGTGCCATATGGGGCGCCTTATGGCTACAGTACTCCGAGGGTGGTTTTGCTGGCAGCACTAATGTACATTAAAAATAGACAATGCCTCGGACAGCCCTATCAAATAACCCCACCATGGGTGTGAACCCATGACCTCTGGCTCCACAGACAGTGAAGTATCCAGTGGGCTACAGCTGCTAACAAACCCCTGGCTGGCTACAGAAGGACTGCAGGTCACCACACAAACTGTCTGCTGTGGTTACCAGGATAGGGTTAACCCACACGTACCCATGATGCACTGTACATGCACATCAGCAGTCTACATATGATCACAAGATGGGGTATGCACCCCCACATCACCTCGGCCTGGTAGGGGGAACTGACCGTGTGCACCCCCACAGCACCTCAGCCTGGTAGGGGATACAGACCGTGTGTGTTACTGGCATAGAGTAGCTACAGACCGTCACATTGTGCGGGTACTGAGCTCACCCTGAGGGTGAGGTGGGGCGCCCAGCACCAGGTCCACAGCACCTTTCATGGCTGATATACACCATGCTGCAGGTCCCCATCAGTGCTAGTGTATGTGTGATAGGTAGTTCCTGCAGACACACCTAGGATACATCTGTATGTCTCAGTCATGTCTATCCCTTATGGGCTATGATGCACCCAGAATAGTGCATATCCTGTGTTGGTGCCATGGTCACATGATGTAGGTGAAGGGGGGTGTTTCGACCCATAGGCAGATTATGTACCACCACACAACCCACCCTCTGGGGCTCAGGGTGGGAAACAGGATCTCCCACCAACAGAGCCACATTCTAACCTCCCTGCAATGGTGGCAGTAGAGAGGGATCATCGACCCCAGTCCTGCTTAGGAACAGACACCCTACAGGGCAGTCAATGCCAATCTGTACACATCCATAAGGCAAGGCAGACAGATAGTAGGCCTGGAAACGCTCAGCTGCCCCCCGCCACTATCTGACATTCTCCAGCAGCAAGCCTCCAGCCGCTGTACCCTGCAAGGTGTCCCAGCCAGACACATACTAACTGCAGTCTGCTAGCTAGTCTCTAGTGCATGTACCTGCTGGGTACTATCGCCTGTGACACTGTGGGAAGCACACTCGTGCCCATGTTGGGCCCTCATCAGTTGCTGTCTGGCTGCGCTACTGTTTCAGCATTCCTATGGGCCACCTAGGCATCTGCCTAGTCCGCACTGTGGCCCAGCCGCACACAGCATGTGCCGCCTGCAGCCTCTGTGTCCCCTTTTCAAGCATCTGTCCAGTTGCCCGTTCCGACATGCCCACCCTCCTGTTGCGGAACATAGGACACCTGCCCAATGGAGAGGGAAAACCCTGCTCAGCGCACTTTCACTGTGGGCTCATTCACCTTGTATGGGGATGGAGCATAGACTGTTCCAAAATTCATATCTTCTTTTTGGAGCTTTCTTGGGGGGGGGGGGGGGTTTATGATGTTTCCCATTAATATCACTATTGCTCAGCTTGGTTATGTTTTTTTTTCCATTTTGTTCAGGTCATTTTCAATGTTTATTTCCCCTTTTGTTCCGTGCACATGTATCACACTTATCACTTTTTGTAGGTTTCCCTGGTTTTGCTGTACATTGCTGACGGAAATGGTTTCGTTTCCCTTAAAATCAGCTCTAACGCCAGGGTTTCACTTTTCAGCCTCGAATTTCACAGCGTTAGTGTGCAGGGAGCCTCTCCCCTCTCACTCTCCGCGCATTGACCCTCTCTCTCCGCCCCTGGGGAGCCTTCTTCCGCCCTCTGGGAGCCTTTCTCCGCCCTCAGCGCTCATTTGCGCCGCTGCACGCGTTATCGCGCGCTAAGGTACCTCTGCGCCCGATAAAGCGCCATTATTGCGCGATAAGGTACCTTATCGCGCGATAACGTGGAAGAGCGCACGTTAAGACTGCTTAGTAAACATACCCCACTGAGTGCCAGGGTTACAGAGAAAGTTCCATACTACATTTACAAAAGCCTAGAGCAGTGCAAAAAGAGCTCTCTTCTCTCAGAAATGCTGACCAACACAATAACTTTAACATTAAATAAAAAGAGGGAAACAATATTCTTACCATCTTTTCTGGCACATAATTTACTCATACCCATTTGACATCTCATCCAATAGAAATTTTTTACTATAGTCCATAAGACACTACACACAGAAGATCCTGAAGTACCAAGAAATGCGGTCAGAAGCTGTGAATGTGCAGTCATTATATGGAACGGGAGATGCTTGTGTATTTTTGTGGCTCTACCCGTGACATGCCCCAAAATGCCTCAGGAATGCTCCAGCTGAAACATTTAGAAATGCACATTCCCACCACAGAAACATGTCAATCATGACTTTTCTAACATTGCGTTTCAGATGTAGACACAGCACGCACTTTTTCTTGCCCTCACATCCCCATTCAAAAATGCAAATAGGCTTCTAAATATCCTCAAAGTGTAGCATAAATATCATTTTTGGAGCACAGCACACAGAGCGACCAAAAAACAGACATAGCATATGATACTGTATATAGAAAGACTACAGATATCATAAATTCTGTATGCAAACATTACTAACAACATCGACGTGAAGTTTTGAATGTTAAGGAGCATTAAAATCTGTTTCATAACCTGGAAGTTTAGGCACTGGTATATTACAGCAGGTTATGTGGGGAATTTTCTTATTGCAGGCAGAATATTCAAACAACAAATGCACAAATTCTGAACTGGATTTTAGGAAAAATAATTTTATTTTATCCTTAATTAACCAAAGGATAATTCCTAAAAAAAAATCTTGCTCACTTTTTGTTGGTAGACATTGGTAGTTTATGAATTAAATTTAAAAAACTTAAGTACTATTTATGTGTATATAAAATGGGTTTGTGTGTATATTAGTATACACATAAGTATAAATTTAAAAAAAAGCTGATTTAGACGCATGAAAGTGAGGTGTGTTCTAGATAGGCCTTCAGTGTATAAGTGTATGCCTTATTTTACAATGGTAGTCCATGTATACCTCAGATGTTTCACCCACATGCATTGACCCTTGCTCATCTTTATCTTTATTCACCGCTTGATATACCACCCAAGCGTGTGCGTCAGGGCGGTCTACAATATAAACAATAAAAGCAGGAAAAAGAAAAGAACGCCATTAATTAGACAGGACAGGACAGGAAGAGATAGAGAAAGACATTTGAACATAATCAGACATAACTCCCATGAAGTTTGCTTTCAGATCTGGATCTTTACAGATTGCTTAAAGGTGGTGATTTGGGCAGCACTCTGACAACTGAATCCACCAATCCCAGAACAAGGGGACTCTTAATTCCCGACTCTTCTGCTTACACGTATACTCGAATCTCTCAAGATTGCATCATATATGTGAATGTGCCACCACTTATATCCAGATATCCCCCAGTGATGTCACTCATTTTATAAATATATGTTTCTAAAATGTCCCTTGCTGCTATACGTACCATCACTTATACATTTCTATTTGGAAGTGCTAACTCTTGGCAACCCAGCATTCTCTGGGTTTTCTTGGCAATGTATGACCAGAAGTAGATTGCCAGGCCTTTTCTTTCAAGACAATGGAGGGTAAAGTGACTTGCCCAAGGTCACAAGGAGTGCCAGTGGGAATCAAACACTTGGGGGTATGTTTACTAAACTGCGGTAACGTTACAGACCGCGCGTTAAGTAATGTTAATGAGCGTTAACGTTACTTAACGAGCATTAATGTCCCCGGCCGCGGTAAACACCGCAGAGGGTGGAGAGAGGGCGGGGGGAGGCTCCCTGCACACTAACGCGCTGAATCCTACCGCGAATGAAAACCTGTCGTTAGATGCACATTTTCAGGAGAGTGAAACAATTTCAGCGTCAGCAATGCACAGCATAGACAGGGAGCCCAAGAAACATGATAGTAGTGGTCCATTTCCAGCACCAGCATAGTGCCCAAGTATGAAAGGCTACTATGGCGATGTTGCAAGTGGGGCATAGGGGGCTGCAGGCGGGACATATAGCGGGGGCAGCAGGGGCACAGGGTGGACTAGGCAGGCGCCTAGGAACATAGAAACCGGAAATCAGCATGACAGCAGCTGACAATGGCCAAATACAATCCACCTACATCTACCTGGTCCACCCGAGCTAACAGTTGCCAGGGCACTGACCTGACATCCCCCCAGCCAACCCTCCCCCAAGCGGAAGGGACAGACTATTGGTAGGCGGTGATGGGGGGGGATGTGAGGATGCTCATGTATGCCCCATGCCCCAGACCCCGCTCCCTAGGCGACCACCTACCCACACAGTGGATAGTCTGGGACTGCGCATTACAAGCACCGACAGCATATGGCCATGTCAGCATGGCAGGGGGTGTGTGTGTCCGTGCTGGAGGGGGCAGTGGCACCTGCCTGCAGTGGACCTAGGCCATGCCCTGTACCAGTACATGGTGAGCAGTGCAACATAAAAGGTCTGGCTGAGGAATAGTACAGGTAGCCTGTAAACGGGGGTGCTTGTTGTGAAAGTTCCACAATCTTGGCAAAGGCATGAATTTACTTGACTTGCAAAGGATTGTGGGTCTTGTAGTTCAATCACACAAAACTAGCCGTTTAACAAGAATTATAGTTGCTCGAGTGTAAAGCAGAAAACAGATATTATTTATGGGGTGTTATTCCCTCGCACAGATATGCTTGGTAACATCAACCGGATACTTTTCTTCAGGTGTTTTATTCAGGAAACAAAACAAATAAGGCAACTGAATTACTTAGGCAAACTTAGTAAAGACATTGATGGGAACAGAAAAGGTCTTTCCTCTAGCCCCTGTTAATAACTTTCTTAGCAGTGCTGGAATGAAAAAAATAAACCCAAAAGGAAAATTCTCTTTATCAAAAAAACAGCTCTCTTCCTTTCACACAGAGAAGAAGTTTTTTTCTCCCAGTCCCACGTGCACTTGTGCCTTGCTCTAATCACAGGTGCTTAACCAGCTGCAAACCATTGCTGGTCCTCTCTCCACGTGGCTCCAACTTTCCCCAAAGCTTTCTCTCAAAGAAACTTTTCTGGAAAGTTAAAAATCAGTACAGTTCCTTTTGGTGTTTGATTCTTATCTGAGGATTACTTTAGAACAGCAGCTTAGACAGAGAACAATCCATGCATTCAATTTCCTCTTTTGATATTTCCCCTTGCTCTGGAAATATCATAGGATCACTTTTAAACACTGGCTCAGAGGATTTCTCTAACTGATCTCTACCAGGATAGAAACTATTTCCCTGCTGTCTTCCTTGTGCAAAGCTAGGGAACAGATCAGAGTTCATACCTGAGATCACGTTGTCATTAGGTTTCCTCTCTGGGTACTTTGGCCAGTAGGTAGCAAAGCTTCTGTGCCCAGCACTCCAGTCAGAATCTCTGGACTTTAGGTCTCTTTTCCCATACCTCCTTAAATAGGTATTAGAGCTCCTTCTCTCTGTAGATGCAGCCGTCTCCTTTACAGGTGCTGTCCGAGGGTTCCTGGCTGTATATCTCCAAGCCTCTGGCTTTTCCAGTCCAATGAAGAATGCTTGCCCCAGGAATCTCTCCCAGCATACGTACTGCCTTCGGCTCCTTTCTTAGACCTTCTAGATGTCTTTCTGTTCTTCCTTCTGTTCACGATCCGTCTCTCCTTCTCCTGCTGTTGCCATCCTTTCTCTTGCTCTCCTTTCTGTCTGTATGAAGCATTTCTTCTAGTTTTAAAGTGCCTAGATGGCCGCTCCACCCTAGCACAGTCCAGGTGTTCTGAATCAAGCCCTGCCCTGGGAGATGGGTGATTAGGGATTACATCATTGCTTCTCTGATTAGGCACACGTTTCCCTATTTCAGCTCTCCTAGAGGCTTTCTGTAAACCAGTGCATTCTGGGTCTGGTAGTTTTTTAAATAAACATTCTGTTTTAGTGCTTTTACCAGCCAGCACAGGTTGCTTATTCAGAGCCAATTCACCTCTTGTATTATTTCTTCCTGAACTATGATAAGCTTCCTTATCACATATCCCCCTGCTTAAGTTATTACGGACTGGTGCCAATTGTGAAACCTTCCTACAGTCCGTAATACCTACGAGAGTATTATCTTTTGGACGCTCAACGACTTCTTGGCTTGTTTTCGGGACATCATTATTTACAGGCCTCTCCTTCCAAGATTTAAGTACATTAATGTGGTAGGTCTGTCTACGACCTCTTGTGTTTTCTACCACATAAGATACTGGGCTCACCTGTCTAATAACCTTCCATGGCCCTTTCCACTGTACTTCAAATTTTGGTGCTGTACCTGCTACTTGTACCAAAACCTTTTCTCCAATGTTTAATTGGCGGCTTTTGGCCTTCCTATCATACCACCCTTTTTGGCGCACTTGACTGTCCTGCAGGTTTTTCTCAGCAACCTGCGAGGTCCTTTTTAAACATGCTCTCAAGTCACGTAAAAACTATGGCACCTCCTGATTCTCTGGTTCAGGATCAATCCATTGTTCCCTCAAAATATCTAACAAACCACGTGGGGCCCTACCATACATCAATTCATATGGGGTTACACCTAGGGAAACCTAAATTTGTTCCCTGCAGGCATATAAGGCAAAGGGCAATAACATATCCCATTCTTTTACATCTCCTGCTAACCCCCTTCTCAACATTTGTTTGAGAGTTTGGTTGAATCTCTCCACCAAACCGTTTGACTGAAGATAGTATGCCGAGGTTTTTACCTGATGAATGTCAAAGTCATCCCAGACCTGGGCCAAATATTTGGATACAAAATTGGACTCTCGGTCAGTCAACACCTCTCTTGGGAATCCTACTTCACAAAATAATTTGACTAGCTCTAAAGCTATCGTTTTAGCAGAAACATTCCTTAATGGTATGGCCCAGGGAAACCTTGTTGCCTGATCTACCATAACTAGGATGTATTGGAAACCTCGGGGTGTTTTGACTAATGGGCCTACTATATCCATAGCAATGTGACCTATTGGGTCTGTTATAATTGGTGTGGGAATCAAAGGCACCACCGGTGGGTGAGACGCTGTAACACACTGGCATGCTGGACATGCAGCACAAAACTGGGTAGTTTCTTTGAAAATACCTGGCCAGTAAAAACATATAAGCATTTGATCCAGCGTTCCTTGCATCCCCTTGTGACCTCCCACTGGATGATCATGTGCTAGTCTAAGAACTAGTCCCTTAAAAGTTGTGGGTACCACTAATTGTTTACGTATGGTCCCATTTCTGGGGTCCTAACTCTCTCTATATAATATTTCATTATCTAGTATGAATCTGGGTAAATCCTCCCTGACCTCCTGAGCATACTTAAAAGCTCGGGTGAGAGCTTGATCAGCTCGCTGTTCCTGTGGAAAGTTGGGAAACTTTGCCACTAACTCAGCTGGCACCCAGGGTAAACTTTGACCAGTCAACATCTCAGCCCTACCCTGTGCTCTACAAAGTCTCTCACGACGCTTTTGTGCTTTCAATTTTCTTACTTTCCCAGATGGTGGAGTTATTAAATCATCAGGAGAGAGTAAGTCTCCTAATAACTCTGCCTGCTCCCCCTCCTCCTGGCTCCCTACCTTAGCCTGTGAACGGGTGGATACAAGGCCCCTCTTCTTCCCTAGTTCCTTCACTAGCCCTTGCTTAAATTTTGGCCAGTCTCTTCCTAGAACCAAATCATATGGAAGCCTAGGTACCACTGCTAAAGGAATTTCCTCTTGTACCCCCAAGCCCTTAATCATTAGCTTGTACGTGGGATATGATGAAGCAGCACCATGAATGCACTTAATGTAAACCTTGCTTTCAGGGGTTCTAGGCTCAAATCCTTCTTGGGCCTCTATCCTCTTCCAAAGCCTCTTTGATAGCATACTCTGGTCTGCCCCAGAGTCTAATAGTACATTTGTGGTAATTCCCTGCACATCAACCACCAAAAGGAACCCTTCTTTAGGCTGTTTTAAATCAACACCTATCAAGCTAGTGTAAATCTGGCATTCCTTTTCCAAATGTCCACATTTTCCACATTTGTAACATTTCTTCTTACTCCACTTTATAATCTGGGTAGGTACAGTACTATTATTCTCAGAAACAACATTTTTAACCATTTTCTTTTCTGATACAGCACAGCTTGCCTCAGCACCAACCTTCAGAGGGCCACCCATTCTATGGCAAGCCTGCGTGGCTTCCAAGAACTGCTCTGCTAACATGGTTGCCTCTCCCAGGTTCTGGCAATTTTGCTGTATAAGGAAAGTGTGCAAGTCTTTTGGTACAGCAGACATGAATTGTTCAAGCATAATAATGTCCAATAACATTTCCATATTCTTTCCCTCTGACTCCAACCATTTTATAGCCAATCCTCTGATTCTCTGACTCAGAGCCCTGAGTGTTTCACCCACTCTTAATGCAGTAGCTCTAAATATCCGCCTATATTCTGAAACAGACAACCCTAGGTGATCTCTTATAGCAGATTTTACATCTCTATAATTTAAAGCTTGAGCTGCTGGCATTGCTCTATAGGCGGCAAGCGCCTCCCCAGTTAATGAGGCTGCCAGCCTTACTGCCCACTGGGTCTCTGGCCATGCTAATGCTTGTGCCACTCTCTCAAAAGATTCAAGGAAATCATCAACATTATCATCTGGTGTGAGTTTCCCAAAACTAAAAGCCCCAATCCTCTGATTGAGTCCAACACTGTCCACATGTGGAATACTAGGTGTAACTGCTGGTCTTGCACCACCTTGGGTGTGAAGTGCAATTAAGGCTTCCACGAAGTCAAGCACTGGCTTCTGCTGCTCCCTCAGGGCTTTGATTGCAGAGTCCTGAGCCTGCTGCGCGACCTCTTGTTGCTTGGCAAATTGAGCTGCATTCCAGCTGGCCAGTTCCCTAGGATCCATCTCTGTATATCCCTGCAAGAAACAAAAGAAAAAACCCCCACAGAGCAGCACTCTACAAACAGGTGTTTCCTCCTATTTTTTTTTCAATTACCCCTGTACCTTACTCCTATCCACCACTAGTCATGCCCAGGTACTTATTACCTTATGCCAGCGATGAATCAGGCTCACACAGGGTCTTTTCCTCCTTGGAACAGCTCCTGGAACAGCTTCTTTTTTTTTTCTCCAAGGCGTTGTTAAGGGAAAAATCAACTCTCCAGCTTTTGACTTGAACTTTTTCTTTCACTTTTCAGTTGTAATAGTTATAAATCCTGGAAATCCTTTGTGTAAAAGCAATCCTGCCAACTATGACACTGTAAACGGGGGTGCTTGTTGTGAAAGTTCCACAATCTTGGCAAAGGCATGAATTTACTTGACTTGCAAAGGATTGTGGGTCTTGTAGTTCAATCACAAAACTAGCCATTTAACAAGAATTATAGTTGCTCGAGTGTAAAGCAGAAAACAGATTTTATTTATGGGGTGTTATTCCCTTGCACAGATATGCTTGGTAACATCAACAGGATACTTTTCTTCAGGTGTTTTATTCAGGAAACAAAACAAATAAGGCAACTGAATTACTTAGGCAAACTTAGTAATGACCTTGATGGGAACAGAAAAGGTCTTTCCTCTAGCCCCTGCTAATAACTTTCTTAGCAGTGCTGGAATGAAAAAAATAAACCCAAAAGGAAAATTCTCTTTATCAAAAAAACAGCTCTCTTCCTTTCACACAGAGAAGAAGTTTTTTTCTCCCAGTCCCACGTGCACTTGTGCCTTGCTCTAATCACAGGTGCTTAACCAGCTGCAAACCATTGCTGGTCCTCTCTCCACGTGGCTCCAACTTTCCCCAAAGCTTTCTCTCAAAGAAACTTTTCTGGGAAGCTAAAAATCAGTACAGTTCCTTTTGGTGTTTGATTCTTATCTGAGGATTACTTTAGAACAGCAGCTTAGACAGAGAACAATCCATGCATTCAATTTCCTCCTTTGATATTTCCCCTTGCTCTGGAAATATCATAGGATCACTTTTAAACACTGGCTCAGAGGATTTCTCTAACTGATCTCTACCAGGATAGAAACTGTTTCCCTGCTGTCTTCCTTGTGCAAAGCTAGGGAACAGATCAGAGTTCATACCTGAGATCACGTTGCCATTAGGTTTCCTCTCTGGGTATTTTGGCCAGTAGGTAGCAAAGCTTCTGTGCCCAGCACTCCAGTCAGAATCTCTGGACTTTAGGTCTCTTTTCCCAAACCTCCTTAAATAGGTATTAGAGCTCCTTCTCTCTGTAGATGCAGCCGTCTCCTTTACAGGTGCTGTCCGAGGGTTCCTGGCTGTATATCTCCAAGCCTCTGGCTTCTTCCAGTCCAATGAAGAATGCTTGCCCCAGGAATCTCTCCCAGCATACATACTGCCTTGGGCTCCTTTCCTAGACCTTCTGGACGTCTTGCTGTTCATCCTTCTGTTCACGTTCCGTCTCTCCTTCTCCTGCTGCTGCCATCTTTTCTCTTGCTCTCCTTTCTGTCTGTATGAAGCATTTCTTCTAGTTTTAAAGTGCCTAGATGGACACTCCACCCTAGCAAAGTTCAGGTGTTCTGAATCAAGCCCTGCCCTAGGAGATGGATGATTAGGGATTACATCATTGCTTCTCTGATTAGGCACACGTTTCCCTATTTCAGCTCTCCTAGAGGCTTTCTGTAAACCAGTGCATTCTGGGTCGGGTAGTCTTTTAAATAAACACTCTGTTTTAGTGCTTTTACCAGCCAGCACAGGTTGCTTATTCAGAGCCAATTCACCTCTTGTATTATTTCTTCCTAAACTATGATAAGCTTCCTTATCACAAGCCCCAGGGACCACTATGCATGTGTGGTGCAGTACACCCAGCCAGTGTGTCTAGAAGCAGAGGGTCATAGGTTCAAGCCCCAGCTGTGGTTCCTGCAGAGCATGTCCCTATGTTTTACCCTACAATGCAGATACAACAGCAACATGTGCAAAGCCCAAAGCAGCGGTGAACAGGGGTACAAACACCCACTCACTCAGGCTCCACAATCCAAAGATGCATGGAGAGTCAGGCTGTTGGCCCCAGCATTGAACTGCAGTTATCACCAGGGTACTACTACTACTACCTCCTGCACAGTTTAGCAATGTCGGCACTGTGATCAGGACCAGTGTGGCGGGCAGGGTCACCAACCACCCCTATCTTTGCACAATGCTGCAATAGGATGTGTGTGTGTATATCTATCCATTGTTTCTTGGCTGCCCACACCTCACCGGGCCCACAATGTCCCATTGTTGCCAGCGTTAGCCTGAATATGTGCATAATGAGGAGCAAGATGTTGTGGGTATGGCCTGGACAGGGCAGATTGGCCAGGATGCATATTCACAGGGTGTTGTGCAATGGCTGGGACAATGTAGTGCCCGACCACCGCCTGCATGGACAGGGTGGCCACAGCAGGGCATGCTGGGAGGGCACTCACTATGACCGAGCAGTGACCATGGCATGTCTAGGTTCCCACATAGCACTCTACATTGTTTGTCTCCAGTGATCCTGTTGTGTTCCCACTGCTGGGGCCCCAATCACTGAGATGCTGGTTTGGTGCACATAGTTTCTCTGTGAACATGCACTATGGACTTGCTAGTGGGCTGTCTGCAGTTAGACTGTGCATGGTCAGAACACCTATACAGTGCAGTCTGATTGTGCTGTCTGCTGGTGACTCTCGGTATTAACTACAAAAACACGTTCGATGTAACACATTAAGGGAATGTACTTAAAGAATTAACTTTTCCTCTTCTGCTTGTTCACCAACGTACATTATATTAAAATTTTTCTACCCGGAGGTCTCAGATTAGCACCTATTCCCTGGACTGATCGTCTGTAAAGGAATATGTGTGCTATATCACATCAACGACCTCCTCATTGGTATGTGAAACAGCTAGCGGGTATGGCAGAGACTATCAAAATTCCCCGGGGCTTCTTCAAAATTTATTTCTCCAAACTATAATTTATGTAATACCCCTCTCTCATTATTAACTGCCATCCACAAAGCTGAAAATCACTTCTATAATATTCAATGATCCTTGTGCTCAATAATCCCGACGCTTCCCTTCAGCACCTTTGAGCGTTTCTCCAATTCGGGTTCTTCAGGGGATCTATTAAGGATCCTGTGAACAAAAACGAATAGAAACAAAAGATCATTCCCTACTCTTACAATAGGAAAGTTAAAACCCCACACGTCAAGCCAAAACCTGAAAAGACAACGGTACTCAAAGGCGCTGAAGGGAAGTGTCGGGATTATTGAGCACAAGGATCATTGAATATTATAGAAGTGATTTTCAGCTTTGTGGATGGCAGTTAATAATGAGAGAGGGGTATTACATAAATTATAGTTTGGAGAAATAAATTTTGAAGAAGCCCCGGGGAATTTTGATAGTCTCTGCCATACCCGCTAGCTGTTTCACATACCAATGAGGAGGTCGTTGATGTGATATAGCACACATATTCCTTTACAGACGATCAGTCCAGGGAATAGATGCTAATCTGAGACCTCCGGGTAGAAAATTTTTAATATAATGTACGTTGGTGAACAAGCAGAAGAGGAAAAGTTAATTCTTTAAGTACATTCCCTTAATGTGTTACATCGAACGTGTTTTTGTAGTTAATACCGAGAGGTAGGACGTTCGTAAGAAGACCAAAAATTTTTCACGTGGTCTGCTGGTGACTGGCAGATAGTGATGTGAGGCAGCTGGGATTTTCCAGAGCTAACCCCATCATTGCTGCTGGTCTGCCACTGCCCCAGCCACAGTTATGGCTCTGGCCCACCAACCCTGGAGGGTTGTCTTATACCAGCAGGATGGAGGTTGCTTCAGGTGGGCTGGGGCACCTGTCCCTTACCTACAAAAAGGGTGATATGAGCCCTTTGGGGTATGTAGTGTATACCACTTTGACCTATAAAGGCACTGTTACACAAACCTCATGCAAATCTTGAAACCCCTCTGCCCTGATAACAGATACCCATGTCATCCAGACCCTAACACAGGGTACACACTAATCTGGGTGGTGTCTGGTCCCAGAGGGCCACATGTGACTGCATGATAAATATGGACACCAAATTACCTTCAGCTGCACTGTAAGGAACACCTATCACACACTGGTAGCGGTGGGGATGTACAGCAGGGCCTATCTCTAGCACCACATGTACTGCGGACCTAGTGCTGGGCACCCATCCTATCCCTCAGGGAGAACACAGAACCTGCACAATGGCATGGTCTGTAGCTACTCTGTGCCAGTATCATGCACTGTCAGTTTGTATTTCCAAGCTGAGGTACTAGAGAGGTGCAGACCCCATTTGCTGATCAGCTGTAGACAGCTATTCAGCATGTGCATTGTATCATGGGTACTGGTGGGGTTATCCTATCCTGGCACTCAGAGCAGACAGTTTGTGTGGTGACCTGAAGTCCTTCTGTACCCAGCCATTGCTGTGACATATACCATGGAGGTATAGCCTACTAGTTAATACAATGCTGTTCATGGGTTCAATTCCTCATTGTTCCCTCCTCTCATGCCTGTCCTACTTAAATAGTGTGCATGCCTGTAATAGTCATATTTTTGCAGATTTGTGCTGCCAGCCCATAATACCCTCGCCACAATTGCCAACATTCCCTTGGTCCGTCTCTCTGCATGTGTCAGCTGTGTAGAGACCTGTCTGCCTGTGTGGACTGTCACCCCATGTCCTGCACTGCTACCCTTTCATGCATTGTGCCTCTTCATGCTTGCCTCGCCTGTGTCTAATCTGCATGGCAACACCACTCCTCTGTCCACCCATCATTGTAACTATCCTGCCACCTCCGCCTCCACTGGGGGACATGTATTCCCATCGTCTGCCACCAGCTGTCTTTCCAGTACTTTACATTGACAACACCCTGTGCTGTGGTATAGTTGCCCCCACCATGTTTGTCATCAGTACTGGCAGCCACATGGGATGCCCGCAGATATGGCAGGTCCAGCGGCTCCCAGCTCTCCCTCCTTCACTCACCTGTTCATTGTCTTTCCTGAGTGCTCTATCTAGTGTTAGGGCTACATCTGTTTCTGTTCCTCACAGGTCATGCATGTCATCCTGCAGCACCTTGCAGCCCTTAGGCCACACTAACCTAGGGCACCGTAACCTATGGTTCCGTAACCCAGGGTGCCCTCTGAGGTGCCCTGTCCAGGGGTGCTTAATACGGCGCTTAGCCTAAGGAGCCCTACTGTATAGGGCACCTTACAAGGCACCTTATAAGGCACCTTACTTATAAGGCACCTTACTTGGCACCTTACTTATAAGGCACCTTACTTCTACGGCACCTTACAAGGCGCCCTACAAAGCGCCTTACAAGGTGCCCTACAAGGCGACTTATAAGGCCCCTTACAAGGCGCCTTGTAATGTGCCTTCTATGGTGCCTTATAAGGTGCCTTATGAGGCGCCTTGTAGCGCGCGTTAGTTTGTAACATGCATTAGCTGAATCGGCTTGCTGTAATGATGCACCACCCACGCCTTTATATGGGCATCTGTACCTTTACCGCGGAACCTAACGCAAATGACATTACCGCAGTTTAGTAAACATACCCCTTGATCTCTAACCACTAGGCTACTCCTCCACTACAAGGCCTATGTAGTGCTGTGCAGACATATGTTAAAGACAGTCCCTGCTAATCAGAGCTTACAATCTAGTCAAGACAGACAACAGGTGCAGTGCTTGCTGAATGTTTCTTAAGATGTTGCCCTGGCTTTACATGCACGCACCTAAATAGTTCCAGTATTGTCATAAGAACATAAGAACATAAGATATGCCATACTGGGTCAGACCAAGGTCCATCAAGCCCAGTATTCTGTTTCCAACAGTGGCCAATCTAGGTCATACGTACCTAGCAGTTTCCCCAAGGGACACAGGTTCCACAATGCTTGTATTGGTTCAAGCATTGATATCCTGGGTCCCTTCTTAATAATGGTTTATGGACCTTTCCTCCAGGAACTTGTCCAAACCTTTTTTAAACCCAGCTACACTAACAGCCTTTACTACATCCTCCGGTAACAAATTCCAGAGTTTGATTACACGTTGAGTGAAAAAATATTTTCTTTTATTAGTCTTAAATAGTTTACCCTGTAGCTTCATTGCATGTCCCCTAGTCTTTCTATATTCTGATAAGGTAAACAATCGATCTACGTTTACCCGTTCCACTCCGTTCATTAATTTATAGACTTCTATCATATCTCCCCTCAGCCGTCTCTTTTCCAGGTTAAAGAGCCCCAACCTTTTTAGCCTTTCTTCATAGGAGTAGCCTTCCATCCCCTTTACCATTTTGGTGGCTCTTCTCTGAACCTTTTCTAAAATTGCTATATCCTTTTTAAGATATGGCGACCAGAATTGCACACAATATTCAAGGTGCGGTCTCACCATGGAACGATATAGAGGCATTATAATATCTTTTGTTTTATTTTCCATTCCTTTCCTTATCATACCTAGCATTCTATTTGCTCTCTTGGCCGCCGCTGCACACTGGGCCGAGGGTTTTAACATGGTATCCACAAGGACGCCTAAATCTTTTTCTTGGGTGGTGGTTCCTAATGTGGAACCTTGCATCGTGTAACCATAGTTTGGGTTGTTCTTCCCTAGGTGCATAACCTTGCACTTCTCCACATTAAATTTCATCTGCCATTTTGATGCCCAGTCTTCCAATTTATCAAGATCCTCTTGCAATTTTCCACAATCCTCCTGGGTTTTAACAACTTTAAATAGTTTTGTGTCATCAGCAAATTTGATAACCTCACTCGTTATTCCACTTTCCAGGTCATTTATGAATATGTCAAAAAGCAGCGGACCCAGCACAGATCCCTGGGGTACACCACTATTCACCTTTCTCCATTGGGAAAATTGGCCATTTAGCCCTACCCTCTGCTTTCTATCTTTTAACCAGTTCCTGATCCACAGTAGTACACTGCCTCCTATCCCATGACTCTTTAGTTTTGCCAAAAGTCTCTCATGAGGGACCTTGTCAAAGGCTTTCTGAAAGTCCAGATACACAATATCAACCGACTCACCTTTGTCCACCTGTTTATTCACTCCTTCAAAAAAACATAACAGATTAGTAAGACAAGATCTTCCTTGTCTAAAGCCATGTTGGCTGTCTCCCATTAGGTCATGACTATCTATATGCTGAGTAATTTTATTCTTTATGATGGTTTCTACCATTTTTCCCGGTACTGATGTCAGGCTCACCGGTCTGTAGTTTCCCGGATCACCCCTCGAACCCTTTTTAAAAATTGGTGTTACATTGGCGATCCTCCAATCCTCAGGTATTAGAGATGATTTTAATGATAGTTCACAGATTACTGATAGCAGGTCTGCAATCTCAAATTTCAGTTCTTTCAACACCCTTGGATGTATACCATCCGGCCCAGGTGATTTGCTACTCTTCAGTTTATCTAATAGTTGTAGGACATCTTCCCGATGTATCGATATTTCCTTCAATTCTTCCACACCTTTAAATACCACTTCAGTCGTGGGTAACATCCCTACATCTTCCTCAGTAAAGACCGAAGCAAAGAATTCATTCAGTCTCTCCGCTATCGCCTTGTCGCCTCTTAGTGCTCCTTTAACCCCTTTATCATCTAATGGACCAACTGACTCTCTCACGGGTTTTTTGCTACGAATGTACTTGAAAAGGTCTTTATTTCGCGTTTTTGCTTCCGCAGCAAGCTTCTTCTCAAATTCTCTCTTTGCCTGCCTTATCAATGCCTTGCATTTGACTTGCCAGTGCTTGTGCTGTTTCCAGGTTTCATCATTTGGCTCTTTTTTCCATTTCTTGAAAGATGCTTTTTTGGCAACAACAGCCTCTCTGACCTCAGCTTTAAACCATGCTGGCAATTTTTTGGACTTCCTTCCGCTTTTCTTAAAGCGTGGAATACAGCTGGTCTGGGCTTCCAAGATAGTATTTTTCAACAACACCCAAGCTTGATGTACGTCTTTAACCTTTGCAACTGCTCCTTTTAGTTTTTTCTTAACTGTTTTCCTCATTCTATCATAGTCTCCCTTTCGAAAGTTAAAGGGTAGTACTGTGGATTTCCTTACTATCCCTCCTCCACTAATTAAATCAAAGGCGATCATGCTATGATCACTATTGCCAAGTGGCCCCAACACCCTTATCTCTTGCACTACATCTGGTGTTCCACTAAGGACTAGGTCTAATATTGCTTCCCCTCTGGTCGGTTCATGAACCAGTTGCTCCAAGAAGCAGTCATTTATTTCATTTAGGAACTTTATGTCCCTAGCATGTCCTGTTGTGACACTGACCCAGTCGATGCCGGGGTAATTGAAATCACCTATTATTATTACTGCACTGTAACTTTTGCTAGCTTCCTTGATTTCTTTGAGCATTTCATCATCCATTTGTTCATTCTGGCCAGGCGGACGATAGTACACCCCCACTGCCATCGCCTTCCCCTTTTTACATGGAATTTCAATCCATAGAGATTCTACAGCAAATTTTGTTTCTTGCAAAACTTTAATCCTTTCTGACTCAATGCCCTCTCTAACATAGAGCGCAACCCCTCCACCAATTTGATCAGCTCTATCATTTCGATATAGTTTGTACCCAGGTATCACAGTGTCCCACTGGTTGTCCTCCTTCCACCATGTCTCTGATATTCCAATCATATCTAACCTCTCGTTTAGTGCTATATATTCTAACTCTCCCATCTTGTTTTGTAGACTTCTAGCATTTGCATACAAGCATTTTAGAGACTGTATTTTATTCATATTAATTTGGCTATTGGTAGACATGGGTAATTTGGGATCTTTAAGTTCTGTCTGCTCCATACTCGAGGGCATTTGGGCTACTTTACTCTTTTTTGGAACCTCTCTGCTTTTTGTAGTATCCTTCAAGGATACATTCTTCCGAACCATGCGCTCTTGGGCGACTGTCTTAGGGGTATGTTTACTAAACCATCTTAACGTCGCAGCGGTGGTATTATCGCGCGATAATGTAACATTATCGCATGATAATGCGGCGGCAGCGTTAAGCACACTAGCGCTGTGAAATCCAGGTCTGAAGGGTGGAGTAAGGCTTCCCAGAGGGCGGAGAGAAGGGGTCAATGGGCAGAGAGTGGGCGGGGAGAGGCTCCAGGCACACTAACGCTATGAAATCCGGGTCTGAACACTAATGCCAGTGAAACCCTCGCGTTAGGTACATTTGCAGGAAAGAGAAAATATTTTAGTCAGCAATGTGCAGCAAAGGCAGGGAAATGCAGAAAAGTGATAGTTGTGATACAGCTGCCTTCAGGCAAGTAAAGAGCTAACTGTCATCAGCTTCTGCTCCCTGATTGGGGTTACACAGCCCAGCAGAAATCCATCTGTCCTGCTTATTGAACTCCAGCCTAATTGGGGCTGTCTGAGAGGGGGAGGAGTCAGCTCCATTTCAAAAGCAGCTGCCTTCAGGCAAGTAAAGAGCTAACTGTCATCAGCTTCTGCTCCCTGATTGGGGTTACACAGCCCAGCAGAAATCCATCTGTCCAGCTTGTTGAACTCCAGCCTAGTTGGGGCTGTCTGAGAGGGGGAGGAGTCAGCTCCATTTGAAAAGCAGCTGCCTTCAGGCAAGAGCTAACTGTCATCAGCCTCTGCTCCCTGATTGGGGTTACACAGCCCAGCAGAAATCCATCTGTCCTGCTTATTGAACTCCAGCCTAATTGGGGCTGTCTGAGAGGGGGAGGAGTCAGCTCCATTTCAAAAGCAGCTGCCTTCAGGCAAGTAAAGAGCTAACTGTCATCAGCTTCTGCTCCCTGATTGGGGTTACACAGCCCAGCAGAAATCCATCTGTCCTGCTTATTGAACTCCAGCCTAATTGGGGCTGTCTGAGAGAGGGAGGAGTCAGCTCCATTTGAAAAGCAGCTGCCTTCAGGCAAGTAAAGAGCTAACTGTCATCAGCTTCTGCTCCCTGATTGGGGTTACACAGCCCAGCAGAAATCCATCTGTCCTGCTTATTGAACTCCAGCCTAATTGGGGCTGTCTGAGAGGGGGAGGAGTCAGCTCCATTTCAAAAGCAGCTGCCTTCAGGCAAGTAAAGAGCTAACTGTCATCAGCTTCTGCTCCCTGATTGGGGTTACACAGCCCAGCAGAAATCCATCTGTCCTGCTTATTGAACTCCAGCCTAATTGGGGCTGTCTGAGAGAGGGAGGAGTCAGCTCCATTTGAAAAGCAGCTGCCTTCAGGCAAGTAAAGAACTAACTGTCATCAGCTTCTGCTCCCTGATTGGGGTTACACAGCCTAGCAGAAATCCATCTGTCCTGCTTGTTGAACTCCAGCCTAGTTGGGGCTGTCTGAGAGGGGGAAGAGTCAGCTCCATTTGAAACAACTACAGTTATCCTGCTATCACTGAATGACCTCTCATTCACCATATAAGCTGTAGTTATACTGCTATCACTGAAACACTGGTATTATCACTAGCATCATCATCAAGTATTATCACTAGTATTAATCACTGATGTTAATGTTATAGCACTCTATAATCTGCAACTATCCAGCTATCACTGAAATACTGGTATTAATGTTATATCTTCTCATTCATCAAGTAAGCTGCAGTTACCCTGCTATCATTGAATTACTTGTATTAATGTTATAATCTCTTATTCACCCTGTAAGCTACTATTATACTGCTATCACTGGGACACTGGTATTAATATTATAGTTTCTCATTCTCCCTGTAAGCTACAGTTATCCTGCTATCTCTAAATAGCTTCTCATTCACAATATCATCTGCAGTTATACTGCTATCATTGTGACACTAGTATTAATGTTATAGTTACTCATTCTTCACGTAAGCCTCAATTATCCTACTATCACTGAAACACTAGTATTATCAGTAGTATCTCTACCACAGGTAATTATCACTGATATTAATCACTAGCACTATTCTATTTATTGAACCTATTACTAGTTAAAACATAAAAAGTAAATCTAAATACAAACCAAAAATGCATAAACAATTCCTTTCTCCCATCAATGCTATACTTATAAGTATCACAATCCTTACACTGATTAACCTAATAAAATCCATAGATAATAAGAATAATAGACCAATTCCCATAATACAAAGAATATCAAAACATGATAACTTAATACACCCATTCATAATAGGAACCAACCTTAGATCTAGACAATCTAGACTTTTATATATAACAACAACAAAAATAGGCAACACACCACACTCACCTCAGACACAGAAATACACAATTCTCACCTGCCAATTCATTAATGCAAGATCTATGAAAAACAAACTACCAATTTTTGTAGACATTATCAATGATGATAAACCTGATATCCTTTGTATAACAGAGACCTGGCTCAAAGATACTGACTCGGTATTCTTAAACCAATTAAAGACACCTGAATATGAGATCTTCCATACTCACAGAACACTAAAAAAAGGAGGAGGAGTACTTATAATAATAAAGAAAAACCTCAATGCAAAATTAATATCATCTAATAATATAGATAATGTTGACATACTCACCATAAAAATTAAAAACACAACTATATCATTAATATATCGACCGCCAGAATACAACATAGATAAAATTTACAATTTAATTGAATTACTAGCATCATCCACAGATACAAATCCTGTAATACTTATGGGAGACTTTAATCTTCCTTCAATACCCAACAATCACTCTAATCAATTCTTAGAAATGATAAATAATTTGGACTTTCACCAAATAATAACTGAACAAACACACAATAAAGGAAAAACTCTTGACATGGTCTTCCTACCAAACTCTCTACACAATCTATATAACTCTGAATCCCTCTCAAACATTCCAGTCCCCTGGTCTGACCACTATCTTCTAAAATTCAATATAACCATCACCTACAACAATCAAACTAAAAGACCACAACGTCCTCAAACTAATAGATTCAGAAAATTCAATGAAGAAGAATTTCTAGATCAAATAATACCACAACTAACACAAACACCCACAAATCTTGAAGAATCTATCAAAAACTGGAACAATATAATCTCTAAAGCAGCTGAAAGTAATCCAAAACAATCACACCAAAATATAAACAACAATAAAATTGAAAAAAGACATGCTCCATGGTTTAATATATCTATCAAAACATTAAAAAGACAACTAAGAAAAGAGGAAAGGAAATGGAGACAATCAAAATCATTAATAAATCATGAGAACTACACTAATACACTACAAATTTATAAACAAACAATAAACAACTCCAAACAAAATTATTATTCTAATATAATCTCAAGAGCCACTAATCGCCCAAGAGAACTATTCTGTATAGTACAAAAACTAACAAACAAAACACTAAATTCTGATGAAATATCAATTGATATCTCCCCACAAGAATTAGCTCAATACTATATCAATAAAACAAAGCTACAAATAACACCTCTACATATTACTCAACCACAAATTCAAACACAAACAAAGCAAGCTACATTTGATAACTGGACCAACTTCAACTTAATATCAAAATCTACTCTCAAAACTACAATAACTAACATTAATACAACAACCTCATACCTTGATCCATGCCCAGTTGATTGGATAAAGAAGACTTTCTCAATACTCTCTTCTTTCATTCTACCCTTAGTGAACCTATCCTTACAAAAAGGCTACTTACCACCATCTCTCAAACACGTTCAAATACGACCTATACTTAAAAATAACACATTAGATAAATTATCCCCAAAATCATACAGACCCATATCAAGTATTCCTTTTATGGCCAAACTTATTGAAAAAATTGTACAAATTCAACTACAAGACTTTATTGACACATTAAACCTCCTTGATGAACATCAATATGGCTTTAGACCCTTCCATGGAGTAGAAACCTTGCTAACGATCCTTTATGACACAATATTAAGAGGTATTGATAATCCTAAACAAGCCTTTATTCTTGTTTTCCTTGACATATCAGCTGCATTTGACAGTGTTAATCACTTAACAATGTTAAACAGACTTCAACAAATTGGAATTACATCTACTGTTTATAATTGGTTCAAATCATATCTATCAAACAGAACTCAAACAGTAAGAATCCACACCCAAATTTCTAACACCTTCAAACAAACTCAGGGTCTCCCGCAGGGTTCTGCATTATCTGCGCTATTATTTAATATTTACTTACAACCAGTTTGTAACATCTTTAAACGTCACAATGTTTATTATCATATCTACGCTGATGATATAATGTTCTACCTCCCATTTGAAATCCCACACCCACCTCTTCAAAAAATAACAGAATGTTTCAATGAACTAACTGAATGGCTCAAAGAACAAAATCTACTTATCAACTTTACTAAAACTGATATATTATTCATCACTAAAAATCAAACATACATACCCCCAAACACGATCACACTAGATACTCATGAAATAAATACAAAAAAAGAAATAAAATATTTAGGTGTAATACTTGACAATAATCTAAATATGGATTCACATATAAAATATCTAACTAAAAAAATACATTACAAACTCAAAACACTAAAACAATTAAGACCATTGATTCATCTACAAGACTTTATTAATATAATTCATGCTATCATCACCCCACATTTTGATTATGCAAACACAATACTTAATGGCATTTCAAAACAAAATATTAAAAAGATACAAATAATTCAGAACATAGCTGCCAGGATGATTATGAATATAAGCCCACTTGAACATGTTACACCAATTTTGGCTGAACTTCATTGGCTACCTATTTACTCCCGAATCAAATATAAAATTCTTGTCACTACATTTAAACTTATAAATAATCTTGCACCATCGGCACTCAATACACTGATTAATATAGACATCGATAAACGATCCCAAAGAAGCAGAAACTTAAATACCTTAACAATACCAAAAGATTTCACAAAAGCCAGAAAACAAACAAATAAGAGAGCTTTCTCACACTCTGCTCCAATTCTTTGGAACAATCTACCTGACAACATTCGCCTGCTATCTGATATAAAGGAATTTAGAAAAAAATTAAAAACTCACTTATTCATATTACACTACAATACACCCTCAGAACAGAATACTCAAATAGATACAGGCTAACATTTATACATTATTATTACATACTCTATTTTCAAAATAAATATCACTAATACACTATTAACCATACCACACTCTCATTCACATGATGATTATAGATTTAAACTAACAATGTATATATGTTCTAATATGTTATACCTTTAATGTTACAACATTCCTTGTAAATTATAATTATCTGTTCTATGTAAACTGACTTGGTATATTACATACCAATTAACTTACTGTTCCATGTAAACCGCACTTGATACTAGGGAAAGAGCGGTATATAAATAACTGTTAAATAAATAAATAAATAAATAAATAAATGTGCAGGAACCAAAAAGGCAAATGAATATATAAAATTACCAGAACCACATTTAAAATCCCAATAACCAAGCTGGCCAATAATGATATTAATGATAAACATAAAGCAACACCACTGACAAAGCGTAAAACTTAAGATATCATATTTGGAAGGGTCTATGCTCTGTCCCCCTACAAAGTGAATGATCCCACATTGAAATAGCGGTGATCAGAGTTTCTGTCTTTAGATTGGGCAGGTTTGTTATGGCGTGCACATGTGCAGCAACAGCACAGTGGGCACGGTAGGAAAGGGCAACTGTACTGATGCTGTAAATGGGATACAGGGGGCTGCAGGCAGCACATGCTGTGGTCCAGCTGGGGCACAGTGCAGACTAGGCAGATGCCTAGGTGGCACATAGGAATGATGAAACTGTAAAGCAGCAAGACAGCAACTGACGGGTCCAACGTGGGCACAAGTGTGTGTCCCACAGTGTCATAGGGGATATTACCCAGCAGGTACCCCAAGGGCACATAACATTGGCAGGTTGTGCCGGGGGAAAGCGTGCATGTCCATGTAGGCACCCCTACCCGAGAACCCACACCATAGGCAGCTGCCTACTGGCATACTTGATGGCCTGGGACTGCGCACCACCAGCACCACCGGCATAATGGCATGGCAGCATGGTGGCAGAGGGGTGCTGGTGGTGGAGGGGGCAGTGGCATCTGCCCACAGCAGACCATGGCCAAGCCCCGTTTAGGTGGGTGCTATGCACTGCAACAGACAGGGTCTGTCTGATGAACAGTCATGGTATCCCCAGGGAATGATCTGTCCCTGTGGCAACAGTGTGGTGCAGTAAAGGCAGCCAGTGTGTTCGGGAGCAGAAAGTCACAAGTTCAAGTCCCAGCTGTGGCTCCTGCCAACCCTGTCCCCATATTTTACCCAGTACTAAACCGTGGTAATAAAGACGGAACCTTTATTGCATATAAAATAAATATGCCTGAAATGCCTATATTTTACCCTACAGAGCACAGACACCATAAACATGTGCAATCCCTAGAGCAGAGTTTCCCAACTGCAGTCCTGGAGGGCCAAACACCATTCAGGTTTCATGCTGTCCCTAATAAATATGCCTGTGCTGCATTTGTATGCGCCGCCTCCATTGTATGCAAATGTATCTCATGCATATTCATTAGGGACAGCATGAAAACCTGAACAGTGTTTGGCCCACCAGGACCGGAGTTGGGAACCTCTGCCCTAGAGCAGTGGCCAACAGGGGCATAAACACCCACACCCACAGGCTCCACTATCCAAAGCCTCATGGAGAGTCAGGCTGTTGGGCCCTGCGGGGAGCAGCATCTCCCAATACTGGCACCTGCATACCTTAGCAATGCTGTTTTAAACTTGGGAACACATTCCACATATATCAAAAGGTTGCTATAATTAATGTCAGCTAACAAATCCTAAGTTAAATACAATTTGTTGATAGAGATTCATCATAGCAACCTTTCTGATATCTGTGGAGTGTGTTTCAGTTTTTGATTCTGACAGTGTTTACCACCCCGGGGAGTGACTCTAACAGTATTGAGTACCATAGCAATGCCCACACTGTGCCCAGGACTGGTGTGGCGGCCAGGGCTGCCACAAACCTCTATATTTGTACAATGCTGGCATAGGTTGCCACCCCATGTCCTGCACTGGCACACTTTTCTGCATTGCGGCTTTTCATGCTTGCCTCTCCTGTGTCTGCTCTGCATGGCACTGCTCTCCTCTGTCCTCCTGTCATTGCACTTATCCTGCCACCTCTACCTCCTCTGGTGGACACGTATCCCCATCCTCTGCCACACACTGTCATTGTTGCACTGTACATTACCATCACCCTGCTGCCCCCGATATGTTTGTCCACTTTACCTGCTGCCACATGGTCTGCACGTAGATTTGGCTGGTCCATGAGCTCCGTCATCTACTTCCTTCCATCACTTGTTCATTGCCTTTCCTTGGTGCTCTGAGCAGTGTTATGGTTACATCTGTGTTCGAGCCATACATTTCATGCTTGTAACTTTGGGGCACCTTTGTGCCCCTGGGCACCATCTCCTGTGTCACCTTGGCATCCCTGGGGCATCTTTCACGGCACCTTAGGTTTGGCCAGCTTATGGGGCGCCTTATATGCTGCCTTGGAGGGTGTCAACCTTTCCTGCCACCCTCTGGGGCACATTATGACCTGCCTTGTGATGTGCCTTATGGTGCGCCCTAAAAGGTACATTAGGTTGCGGCACTGGGTTGAGGCTTTTTTGGCTGGCAGTGAAAATTGTTGGGATGTGTCTGACTGTTACAAGCAGGAAAAGGGATTGCCTCAGACAGTCTTTTAACTGAGCCCACTGGGATCAAACTCATGACCACTGTATCAGCAGTCAATATATTGACCAGTGTGCCACACCTCTGTTGCTGTGATTGCAGGTCAGCGTGCCCAATTAAGGCTAACGCGCATTAACATGTCACAGCTCCCTCTATCGCGCAATAATGCTACCTTAAGACCGGAACGCCCATTATCTTATATGGCATTCGTCACAGTAAGACTGCAACTAATGCCGGTAACATTAAGACGGTTTAGTAAACATACCCCTTAGTTTCTCTTAGATAATTGTTTTAGTGATGCATCTTATTTTACTGATCTCAGATTTTGATTGTTTAGATATTTACGGGCTATATATTCTACAGCTAGCCGATCTTGTTAATCATAACGCTTGCGTTTTATCATATTGCTTGATGTATATTTTTTGCTATGTCTTTATTATTTGATATATATTTTATTTATAATTAATTGCACTGTTTATTGTTGGGTCATTCATTTTTGAAAAGTGGGTTATAAGAAGCTATAAATAAAGAGAAATAACTCTCAGGAGGTCAATGCAAGATGAGCAAAGGTTTAAGGTACCTGAGTATATGAGTAATAGTAGGTCGGATTTCAGTATTACGATGATTGAGGATTTGAGGGCGAGTCATGAGCTGCCTAAGCGCCCTTCCACTCATTATATATGATATGCACATACTTCTTACACATGCATGCAGATATTAACATTTTGGACTCTAAGGGCTTGATTCTCCATAGTCACAGAATGAGAAAAAATCTCTTAGTAAAAGAGACCCGTACTTAGAATCTAAGGAAATCAATAAAACCAGATTTTATCACCAGTATACCTTAGAAAATTACCAACCAGTTTCTTTCAAATGCTAATCATGAAGTTGGTTTGTAATTTCAACTTCAAACAAAAGGGAAAAAAAAAACCCACATACACACAAAGAGCTCGATAATTATAATGTGTCTATAAAGTGCCCATTCTTTCTCTGAAGTTACATTTTTTATGGCCTTCAGGAATTAGGCTCAGCTTCACTTTTCCATCTTCATTTCTCAGGCTTGCTTTGTTCATGGGAGGCTTTAACATTCACTTCCTGGAACATTTGCACAGCTATAAACATGCATGTGTGTTGCTCTGCCAGTGGGATTTCCTGGCAGATTTGCATAGAAATCTCTTGAGCACATGAAAACCCCGTGTTCTGCAGCCTGGGACTTATTACTTGTGCCCTTCAGCTACTGAACTGTTGGGTTGCCAATGCAGAGAAAGTTGCCCTTGGGAATTTGTGCACATTACATATAGCAAGATACAGGGAAAGAAAGAGGAAGTCAGCCAGGTGCATGGCAGGGAGTTTTCACTGCTTCTAAGGCGAGTGCTGAACAATCAGTGGGCATCAGTGTACAAGACAGTACTAGTAACTGGAGGAAGACTGCAGGTTCCAAAAAGCTTTGAGCAAGTTATCATGCTTGCTTGTCTGCCTAATGTCAAGCAGACTGAGAGACTTTTCACATTCTGTTCTTTTGCATAGAACATTCCCTGCACATTACACACAAAAAGCCATGCTGAGTCAGACCAAGGTCCTTTGAGCACAGTATCCAGTCTCCGACAGTGGGCAGACTGGGCCACAAGTACCCAGCAGATTCCAAAAAGCAGAGCTCTGAATGGTTTAAAAAGAAATCAAACCCATTTTGCGTTGTGCAATATTTTAAAAGCTCCACAGAACAAGAAGTTGACTGCATAGCTATACATATAGAGACTGTTTCATCTATATATATATATATAAAGTTTTAGGTTCCTGGTCATATCCTCTCCTAACTTCGCCTAGCACTATGTGGATAGTATCAAAACAGGTAGAGTGATTTTCACTGGCACTTTTCATGTAGAGTGCGATTCCATAATGTGCATGTCCGGCCCAAGGATACGTCTAAATCAAAGACAGGCCCCCTTTGAACCTAATTCTGCATCTGCGAGTCTGGACCTGCCTGTGGGGCTGGAATCTGGGAGACAGATGTGTTCTACGGACACAAGCAAACTATCCACCACCCCTGTGCCTCAGAAGCGGGTAGGCATCCCCGCACCCACCGTATTTCAGATCCTGCCCATCCCTGTGATGTGCCCGTGGACGCTATGCCCTCAGGAAAAACGTGTATCTCCTATGCTGCTCATCAAAGACAGTAGTGTGCTGATGCACACTAGACATATATACCAGTGAGAAATGACAACTGCTGCAACCTAGACCACATACCAGTCTCCCTCATGCCCTGAAACGTGCTTGGTAAGCCCAGTGCACCCCAATATGGTATACCAGAATGTAAATGTGAATATGTATGTCAGGACATACCTTGCATCAAATGGTACGTGGCATTAGGAACCAGCCCCAATGATTCCTGCCCTAGTCATCTCTGCAAACATGCCTTAAACTGCTAGGGATGGACCCTCACCAACTCCACAGAACCCGAAACTAACCTTGCAGGTCTCCAAAGGATGCATAATATTGCTGAGCAACAAATGTATGCCCGTTTCGTGCCTATGGCCTATAAGGGCGCTAATTCTGCTGCTCTGCACTACCATTCCCCTCTTATCTCTCCCTAAACCCCTCTGCGTGAACTCCACCCTTCTATCTGTGCCCTTCCCTTCTACTGCCAAATCTGGATGTCGCTCCCTTCACCTTGCTGCTCTATATGCTTGGAACAAATTACCTGAGTCTGTATGTCAGGCTTCGTCCCAGGCCCCTCTCAAATCCAGGCTAAGCACTTACTTCATCGTTGCTGCTGTTGGATCAGATCTGCCTAAGCTCCTTTGTGTTTTCTGACCATTCCCCTTGGATGTATCCTGTTCACAGCTGCTGTGTTGTCTGTCTCGACTAGATTGTAAACCCTGCTGAGCAGGGACTATGTAACGTGTGTCTGTGCAGCGCTGCGTATGCCTTGTAGTGCTATACAAATGATCAGTAGTAGTTGTAGTAGGGCTTTCTGACTATGGCATCTGAAGCCCACCTATCTGGGTACTGGCATTTCTCATAGCAGTTGCACCTGTCCCATCGTGAGGCGTATGTATCCACTACCTGTGAGGCAACCTTGTCTGCCTTCCCACGGCCAGCTTTGTGGCACTGCTCCCCTGATCAGGGCTGTGTGGGCATGGGAGGGGAGATCCCATCACACCAAGTAGCCAGACTCTAGATATATCAGCACTGTTGCAGCTCTTATTGATCCTGGCTTGGGTAAGGATGTAGGCCGCATGGGACAATCTGGGGAATGTTGGGACTACATCAGTCGTGTCTCCCAGTGCCAGGCACAGAGGATGAATGGCTGCCCTATCACACTGCCAACAGAATAAGGGCATTCAGCAATGCAAACAGCAATAATACGTGCTCAACATCAACACCATTGATCCGACAAAATATGCATTATGGGCACGCATTAGTGCTGTTTGCATATGTAAATCCGGAATTTACATATGCGCTAAGGTGCGCGGCGCCCTACATCTTCCTCAGTGTGCAGCGGCGGCCAAGAGAGCAAATAGAATGCTAAGTATGATAAGGAAAGGAATGGAAAATAAAACAAAAGATATTATAATGCCTCTGTATCGTTCCATGGTGAGACCGCACCTTGAATATTGTGTGCAATTCTGGTCGCCGTATCTTAAAAAGGATATAGCGATTTTAGAAAAGGTACAGAGAAGAGCCACCAAAATGGTAAAGGGGATGGAAGGATACTCCTATGAAGAAAGGCTAAAAAGGTTAGGGCTCTTTAACCTGGAAAGAGACGGCTGAGGGGAGATATGATAGAAGTCTATAAATTAATGAACGGAGTGGAACGGGTAAACGTAGATCGATTGTTTACCTTTTCAGAATATAGAAAGACTAGGGGACATGCAATGAAGCTACAGGGTAAACTATTTAAGACTAATAAAAGAAAATATTTTTTCACTCAACGTGTAATCAAACTCTGGAATTTATTACCGGAGGATGTAGTAAAGGCTGTTAGTGTAGCTGGGTTTAAAAAAGGTTTGGACAAGTTCCTGGAGGAAAGGTCCATAAACCATTATTAAGAAGTGACCGAAGATATCAATGCTTGACCCAGTACAAGCATTGTGGAACTTGTGTCTCTTGGGGAAACTGCTAGGTACACATGACCTAGATTGGCCACTGTTGGAAACAGAATACTGAGCTTGATGGACCTTGGTCTGACCCAGTATGGCATATCTTATGTTCTTATGTTCTAATGTTCAGTAAAGACCGAAGCAAAGAATTCATTCAGTCTCTCCGCTATCGCCGTGTCGCCTCTTAGTGCCCCTTTAACTCCTCTATCATCTAATGGACCAACTGACTCTCTCATAGGTTTTTTGCTACAAATGTACTTGAAAAAATCTTTATTTCGAGTTTTTGCTTCTGCAGCAAGCTTCTTCTCAAATTCTCCCTTTGCCTGCTTTATCAATGCCTTGCATTTGACCTGCCAGTGCTTGTGCTGTTTCCAGGTTTCGTCGTTTGGCTCTTTTTTCCATTTCCTGAAAGATGCTTTTTTGGCAACAACAGCTTCTCTGACCTCACCTTTAAACCATGCTGGCAGTTTTTTGGACTTCCTTCCACTTTTCTTAAAGCGTGGAATACAGCTGGTCTGGGCTTCCAAGATAGTATTTTTCAACAACACCCAAGCTTGATGTAAGTCTTTAACCTTTGCAACTGCTCCTTTTAGTTTTTTCTTAACTCTTTTCCTCATTTTATCATAGTCTCCCTTTCGAAACTTAAAAGGTAGTACTGTGGATTTCCTTACTATCCCTCCTCCACTAATTAAATCAAACGTGATCATGCTATGATCACTATTGCTAAGTGGATCCAACACCCTTATCTCTTGCACTAGTTCTGGTGTTCCACTAAGGACTAGGTCTAATATGGCTTCCCCTCTGGTCGGTTCATGAACCAGATGCGCCAAGAAGCAGTCATTTATTTCATCTAGGAACTTTATCTCCCTAGCATGTCCTGCCATGACACTGACCCAGTCGATACTGGGGTAATTGAAATCACCCATTATTATTACCGCGCTGTAACTTTTGTTAGCTTCCTTGATTTCTTTGAGCGTTTCATCATCCATTTGTTCATTCTGGCCAGGCGGTCGATAGTACACCCCCACTGCCATTGCCTTCCCCTTTTTACATGGAATTTCAATCCATAGATATTCTACAGCAAATTTTGTTTCCTGCAAAATTTTAATCCTTTCTGACTCAATGCCCTCTCTAACATTGAGCGCAACCCCTCCACCAATTTGATCAGCTCTATCATTACGATATAGTTTGTACCCAGGTATCACAGTGTCCCAGGTCAACCGGTATCGACACCGGTTCCAGCACCGATATCGGTACCGGTACCGACAGCATCAACATCGGCGAGTGTGCTTCCAACACCGAGTCATGCTATTTCCTCCGGTATCGACAGGCCGGTACCGGACCCCTCCATACTGACTTCGATCTGTACCGGTACCATGCTTTACAAGAGCACTCGGACGGAAGATATTTTGAATCCTCCGATGACTCTGAGGACTCTGACAGCTCTGTCGATGCCGGAGTACTTCTCTCTGAGGAGCCTTCTTCTCCTAAACGTAGGATGTCTCCTCCAGAGGATATATCCTTTCAGGATTTAATCAGGGAGGTGGCTAGAGGTCTTTCCATCACAGTGGCTCCTGATACAGAGCCCAGAGCAAAGGAGTTGGAGATTTTACAATATCCTAAAGCTCCCAAGGAAGCTGCTACTTTGCCTATTCATGAGATCTTGCAGGATCTCATGTTAAGAAAGTGGGAAACACCTCTTACCACCTCTCCTCATTCCCGTAGGCTGGATACCATGTATCGAGTGCCTCCTTGTCCTAGATTTCAAAAACCTCAGTTGCCACACCACTCCATAGTGGTGGAGTCAGCTATGAGAAGGATCAAGAGTGCAAAAAGACATACATCTAATCCTCCAGGACGTGAATGTAGGACTCTTGATGCCTTTGGGCGTCGAATATTCCAGGCCTCTATGCTTTCTGCCAGGATTAGTTCCTACATCTTATATATGGGAATGTTTCTTAAAGAGGTTACAGGAGATCCAGAGCTTATGAGCCCTCTCCTTCCTGATGATAAGAGGCAGGATTATCTTACACTTGTCAAACATGCTCAGGATGTTTCCAAGTTTGTTAATCGTGCAGCTTTTGACTGCTTTGAGTGCATAAGCAGAACCTCTGCCATTGCCATAGGTGCTCATAGGATTGCCTGGCTCCAGGCATGTGACCTAGAACTCTGGGTACAGGATAAACTGGGGAATATCCCTTGTACAGGCGAAAATCTCTTTGGCAAAAATTGGCAAGAGAAAGCTAATGAGCTGGATGCTGATAACACCACTTTGGATAGACAAGGCTACAGCTGATCCTGCAAGGAGAAAATCCTACAAGAAACCATTCTTCTCTAAAAAGAAGAGGTTTTACCCCTCCTATACCCAACAGGTGCATTCTGTAGGTCAGTCCGCCCGAAAGGGACAGCAGCCCCCAAAGAAAAGGAAATCAAAGACTGCTAAGCCTCAACCAGCCTAGCAGACTCAGACTCCACAGGGGCTTTGACGCCCATCTAGAGAACTTGGCCTTCCTGGCTCTGAACGGGCCAGAGCCTTCCACCATCCCAGGGAGGTTGTGTCATTTTTCCCCCAGATGGGGGCAGATAACAGCAGAAGAATGGACTCTTTTCATTGTAAGAGAGGGGTACAAGCTTCATTTCTTCAATATGCCCCCTCCTACAGTGGTAAGACAGTTCAATTCTCAGGCTTCTTTCAACACTCAGTTGAGTCAAGAGGTCAGTTTACTTCTTGCCCATGGGGCAATAGAAGACGTACCCATTTCCCAACAGGGTACAGGGTTTTACTCCCCTTATTTCCTTATTCCAAAGAAAACAGGGGGACACAGACCCATTTTAGACCTCAGAGAACTGAACAAATTCCTGTTCAAAGAGAAATTCAAGATGTTTTCTCTGGGACCTCTGCTGCCATACCTTCAGAGTCAGGATTGGCTTTGTTCTCTAGATCTCAAGGATGCGTACACTCATGTTCTCATCCATCCAACTCACCGAAGGTTCCTTCGTTTTCTTTTTCAAGGAAAGCACTACCAATACAGGGTGCTTCCTTTTGGCCTGGCCTTAGCACCAAGGGTATTTACGAAATGCATGGCTGTAGTGGCAGCATTTCTTCGCACTCTAGGAATATTTGTCTTCCCCTACTTAGACGACTGGCTCATTCGAGCCCCATCAGAGTCAGAGGCCAGAATTTCCCTATCTTGCACAATGCGTATCCTTTAGTATTTGGGCCTGGTCATAAACATCCCAAAATACAGCCTAACTTCCACTCAGTCTCTAGAGTTTATAGGAGCTCTGAGGGATACCAGAAAAGCAAGGGCCTATCTTCCACAGGCCCGCTGCCTTCGCATTGTGCAGTTAGCATCCCAGGCAGTGTTAAAAACTCATCTCACTGCTCGGGAAATGTTACAACTACTAGGCCACATGGCATCTACTGTGCACGTGGTTCCCTATGCTCGCCTCCATATGAGAGCAGCCCAATGGACTCTATCCATTCAGTGGACTCAGGCATCAGGCTTCCTATTAGACAAAATAGCAAACACAAGTCGCCTTATTTTGTCTCTACAATGGTGGCAGTCAACCCAAAACCTGTTGGTGGGGTCCCCTTTCCAGCAACCCCTACCCCAGGTCATTCTAACAACAGATGCCTCACAGGTGGGTTGGGGAGCTCATCTGCAAGATCTCTCTACCCAAGGCACCTGGACTCCACAGGAGACCCACTTACATATCAATCTCCTAGAACTCAGAGCAATCTTCCTTGTTCTTCGAGTGTTCCATACCCAGCTCAGCTACAAGACAGTCCTAATTCAGACGGACAATCAAGTAGCTATGTTCTATCTGAACAAGCAGGGAGGAACAGGCTCTCTGTCACTTTGCAACGAAGCTTTGTGACTATGGAGTGGAGGAGTGGCCTAGTGGTTGGGGCAAGGTACTTCAGGCTGGAAGGTCGGGGGTTCAAATCCCACTAGAGGACAGCAACCTTGGGCCGGAAGGACTGGGGTTTCTAGTCCCACAGGTGCTCCTTGTGGTCTTGGGCAAGCCACTTAACCCTCCATAGCCCATGTTCCATGTAAAATAGTTATCTCCAAGTTATAATGCCCTGTTCAATGTAATTTCAGTTTGTTCAATGTAAACTGCACTGATGCAGAATAGCGCGGAATATAAGAGAATATAAATAAATATGGGCCCTCACCAAAGAGCATCAAGTTCATCTCCTTGCAGTGTATCTGCCAGGCATTCAAAACTCTTGGGCAGACAGACTCAGTCGAGTTCTGCTTCCACACAAATGGTCTCTCCATGCAGACCAGGTAGCAAAGATTTTTCAAATTTGGGGAACTCCGGACATAGACCTCTTTGTAAGTCCGTTGAATGCCAAACTTCCCTGATTCTGTTCCAGAATTCCGGCTCAGGGTTCTCATGCCAGGGATGCTTTCCTCCTCCATTGGGGTCAGGACTTCCTATATGTCTTTCCACCCATTCCCCTAATTCCCAAGACCCTATTCAAGCTTCAGAGAGACAAAGGCCACATGATTCTCATAGCTCCACATTGTCCAGGCAGATGTGGTACCCTCTGCTCCTGCATCTCTCTCAAGCTCCATCTCTGGAGTTAGGATCTGCTCCAGATCTCCTGTCTCAGGAGGCTGAGATGTTGTGGCATCCCAATCCCCACTCTGCATCTCAGGGCCTGGTTGCTGAGAGCCTAGACCTTCATGGTCTTAACCTTTCTCAACAAGTAAGGGATATCCTTTGTGCTTCCAGGAAACCTTCCACAAGACATTCTTATGCTTTTAAGTGGAAAAGGTGTTCCATATGGTGTTCGCAAAAGGGTCTTCACCCCTCTGCGATACCTCTGGAATCATTACTGGAGTATCTCCTTCATTTATCTAATGCAGGACTTAAGACTAACTCAGTAAGAGTCCATTTAAGTGCTATTTCAGCTTCTTTAAAGCCTTTAAACAGACAACCTATTTCCTCTCATCCTCTCATAGTGAGATTTATGAGGGGCCTTCTTCTAACTAAGCCTCCCATTAAGCCACCTCCAGTGGCATGGGACCTGATTCTGGTTCTTGGGCAGCTCATGAAGCCGCCTTTTGAACCTTTAGCTACTGCCTCCTTGAAATTCCTTTCCTGGAATTGGTCAGGTTGTTCTATGACACCTGTTCCATACTTAATCAACTCCTACCCACCTTTCCCGGTAGGATGCCAGAGATCCATGGGGGGAAGTGGAGCCCTTTCACAGGGGCACACAACTTCTGTGGTTTCTCCCTGGCATCTGCAGCTAGGGAGTCCCCATATGTGAAGACTACATTCCTGCTTGTTCCTGGAGATAGCATAGTTACTCACCTGTAACAGGTGATCTCCGGGAACAGCAGGAATTTAGTCTTCACAACCCACCCACCTCCCCTAGGAGTTGTATCGCTCTATCTATCTCTTTCTCTTTCCCTCTCTCTCTCTTTGTCTCAGCTTTAAAACTCAACTGGAGAGAGGCAGTTGGGAAAGGCGGGAAGGCAGCACGCAGGCGCTGTGTGATGCTCCCAAAAGCTTTCTAATTGGACGCTGGGGAGCGTTCCCGCGCAGGCTCTGTCGGTACCGACGATACCCATATGTGAAGACTAAATTCCTGCTGTTCCCAGAGATCACCTGTTACAGGTGAGTAACTATGCTTTCTCAGTTCAACACTGTCATGCAGCGAAGGCTGATGAGAGCCCAGTTGAGAGAAAAGAAGGTGTTTTTCACAGAGAAAAAGAATTGCACAACTCGCAATATTCCCAGGAACCAGCTAGAGGGAGCAAGAGCGTCTTCAGGAAGACTGAAGAGCCACGCCCAGCTGGTCACGAGGAAATGCCAACCAGCTTCCAATCCTCAAAGGCAGGAGTGCTTCATAAGGGGAGTGTGGAAGACTGCAAGGGCAGTGGAGGCAGCGGAGGCAGCAGAGGCAGGAGCAGAGGCAGCGTTGGAGATAGAAGCACCAGCAGAAGCAGCAGCCCAAGCAGAAGCAAGGGGAGAATCACTGGCAGCACCGAGAGAGAGAGGTTGAAGTGGAAACCTGACTACTCCAGTGCTAGAGGATTCCCAGGAGGGAGAGGTGATTTCTCAGGAGCTGAGGAAGGACCTAAGGAGGTGTCAGCTCAAGCCAAACCGAGAGCTGTTTGTCCTCAGAGGCAAAAGCACTGCTGTAACTGCAACCCTAAGCCAAACAAGAATCAGCTGGAGAAGCCAAGCCACGCTGAGCCAGACAGCCAGAAGCTGGGCTTGTACAGAGTCAAGCCTGCACCAGGAGAAGAGGTTCAAAGGCTACAGGGTAAGCCTAACTTGCATAGAAAAGGATTTCACCCAGCTGCTGCCTGGGAAAGGCAAGCAGTGGAAGAAAGCCGGCTGCTGGAGGATTGCTGCCATACAAGGTATGAGAAATGTATGCCTGATAAGAAAGCTGTGAATATTAAAAGCTATGATAAAGCTGCTATAAAGCCTCAAAGGAAAGAGGGTACTTTAAAGCCTAATACAGTACATGGCCGACGCCCTAGGCTAGGCCAAGGACATTGGGAGCTGCTACAGAAAATATACAAAACCCCTGAATGTGTTCTAAAAGAAATCAGGGATTCAGAATCAGAGTTAGCTGATAACGAGCCGATGCAAGTGGAACTGGCAGGAGATTTATCTGACCAGGAGATGGACTGTACACTTTGTATTTCTGAAAGTTTAGAGTCACTGCCAGACTTTGTGATTGGGTGAATTGCTAGCAGAGCATTCTTTATTTGTTTGAGCACTTCCATTACTGTGACGTATAACAGTTTTTGCTTTGAACCCTGAGTTTGTTTTCTACCTGAATAAGGACATTTGCTTTAAAGTTGTAAACCCATTATTTGGAACCACTGTGAAAAAAGGGAAATAAAAGCCTTATTAATTCCCACCACTCAACTTGATTGTTTCATTGAAGATTGGAGCAAAAGAAACTACAAGGACCAACTCCCATTTGGGCCTTTAGAAGACTCTCCAAACTTAACCTTATATTTTTGTGTCTCACCTGTCCTGGCTTCCACTGGCCACCAGGGAAGTGTTGCTGACAACACTTACTAGGGAAGAACATTTCTATGCTGGAGAGGTTGCTTATGCTGCAGCAGCAACTTAGAGAGTTGTGTGCTCAGCCAACTACTAGGACCTGGGACTACCTGCAAATACTAGGATCCATGGCATCAACCCTGGAGCTGGTTCTATACCTTCCTCTCCCCTGGGAGATCAAAGAGCACTTCGATTGTGGTTGCACTCTCACCATCTGTTGAAAGGGATGCTTCTGGAGGTGCCAAACTCAGTGATAGTCGCCATGGATTCAAGCCTGAAGGGTTGGGAAGCTCACCTTCGGGTCAGTTTTTTTATATCTCTATTCCACTCAGGAAGCCTCCTTGCTGATCAGTCAGCTGGAGATGAGAGCAATCTGCATGGCACTGGAGAAGTTGTGGCCTCTACTAGAGGGTATAGCAGCTCATGTGTTCTTGGACAATGCCACGTCCATGGCTTACATCAACAGGCAAGACAGCATTCACAATGCCGCAGTGGCAGTCAAGGTGGTGCAGCTTTGTTGGGCAGAAGAACATCTGCTTGTCCTGTCGGTGACCTACATAGCAGGTATCAACAATATGCAGACCGAATTCTTGAGTTGCAATTCCATGGTTCTCAGCAAGTGAGAGCTAAGCTCGCATGCATTCAACCTCATTGTGAGGAGGTAGGACCTTCTAATGTTCAATCTGATGGCCACCCATGCCATTGCCAAGATGGAAAACTTCTTCAGCCACAGGGAGGGTCTGAGAGTGGTGGTTTGAATGCAAAACTGGAAATCTGCATCAGAGAAGGGTGGTAAGGAGCAAATAGTGCAAGAAAGAAACTGTGACACAGCACCAGAGACTGTAGGTGAACGCTGCGTAGAGGTTTCTAAAACATTGCCCCACTGCCGGCCCTGGAGAGGGGTGGCAATGTGTGTGGGGTGGCAGCAAGATGGAGGGCCCGCCTAAGGTGCCTCCAGTCCTTGCACTGGCCCTGACTAGTAAATATATCAAATGATGACATCATTGAAAGTTCTCAAATCTGCCTCCATCTGTTGGCAAGGAAGCATAACTCACACATCTGGACTGGTCTATCAGGATTCAAGGAAAGAAAATAATTTCTCCTTTACTATAGTCTGCTTTCCAACCTCAAATTTGATGAATCAAGACCATTGGCAAAGCTGCTTAAACATGTGCAAGACCAAGAAAGCAGATTATCATTCCTGAGCTCCAAGATAAAGTAGATAAATGTATTACCAATAGTTCAGTTGCATGCCAGACCTTGGCAATACATTTTCTCACTTTATACTGGATCCCCAGAGTGCTAAGTTGTTTTTGCATTTCATGCATTAATATTCACCATGTAAACTGTAGAAACGCTACCTAGTATTTTACTTTCTTTTTAACACCAAGATGTCTTCATTGTTCTTATATTAATTGCAAGATTAGGAGGGAGGGAGAAGAGCAAAACTGTCAATATTTTCATCAAATTAATTGTTCCTTTTTTTTCTAAACATAGCTCTTCCATTTGGCTCTTTGCTGCTTGCAAAATCAGTACTGCTTTTGAGTGGCCTGAAGATCCCTCAGATTTACCCATGATTACTCTTTTAGGTTATCGCAGTTACATGAGAACATAAGAAATGCCATACCGGGTCAGACCAAAGTTCATCAAGCCCAGCATCCTGTTTCCAATAGAGGCCAATCCAGGTCACAAGTACCTAGTAGTTTCCCAAAAAGACACACAGGTTCCACAGTGCTTGTAATGGGGCAAGCAGTGGATTTCCCAGGTCCTCTTTAATAATGGTTTATGGACCTTTCCTCCAGGAACTTGTCCAAACCTTTTTAAACCCAGCTACATTAACAGCTTTTACTACATCCTCCGGTAACGAATTCCAGAGTTTGATTACGTGTTGAGTGAAAAAATATTTTCTCTTATTATTCTTAAGCAGGTTACATTGTAGCTTCATTGCATGTCCCCTAGTCTTTTTATTTTTTGATGGCGTGAACAATCGATATATGTTTACCAGTTCCACTCCATTCATTAATTTATAGACCTCTATCATAACTCCCCTCAGCCGTCTCTTTTCCAGGTTGAACAGCCCTAACCTTTTAAGCATCTCCTCATAGGTGTATCCTTCCATCCCCTTTACCATTTTGGTGGCTTTTCTAATTCTGCTATATCCTTTTTAAGATACGGTGACTAGAATTGCACACAATATTCAATGTGTGATTGCACCATGGAACGATACAGAGGCATTATAATATCCTTTGTTTTATTCTCCGTTCTTTTCCTTATGATTATGTTATCTGTTGAGACATCTGATAATTTTTCTGTTTCCTAGAAACAAAATGTGTGTGTGACTGATATGCTATAAATACAAAACTGATATTTTTCATGCTTAGGAACAGAATGCACAATTAACTCCCTGTATTTAAATTGCCACGTCATGTTATGCTAGCAGCTTCTATGATTAAATGGATAAACAATGAAAGGTTTAGTTGCTAGGCCTGTCAGTCAAAAGGATTTTCATATTTATCCATTTAACAGGCAGAGAAATTGTAAGTGGGGCTTTCTGGTCTAGTACTGGCACGTCCACTAGGCATACTAGGCGATTGCCTGGTGCGTCAGACGGTGGTGGGTGGTACACTATAATTTTTTAAAGCAGTGACTATGTGCCGCCACTTTGGTACCCATAGCAAGCCATGCAGTTTGGCATGAAAACCATTGCCTGCAACTCCTGTCCCCTATGACGAATCTTCTTGTCAGGAGCAGCAGGCTATGTGTGTGCGCTGGCACTAAAGCGGCGGCACAAATCCACTGCTTTAGAAAAAGAGTCATACCGCTGCTGCCACTCTCCCCCTGCAAGATGAGAAGATGGATTCGGAGGGTGGCAGCAGCATGGCAGGAGGGACGACAGAAACCCTTGGGCCGGCCCTATCCTTGCCTTCCTCTTCATACTCTTCTTATAGTGTTTTCTCTTGCTCTTCCTCATTCAACAGTCCTTAGAGGCACAGTTCTCAGCATTTTCCCGTTTTCTCCCATATTCTTTCCAACACTGAGACGAAGGGTGGTGCTGAGCTGAACAAAAGGTGCTGCCACAGGAAGCAAAACTAGACTTACGGGAGTCATTTATTAACACTAAGGGGTATGTTTACTAAACTGCGTTAGTGCAATTCGCGTTAGGAGCCGCGGTAGTGACAGAAACCCCAAATAAGGACATGGGCGGTACATCGTCACCACTAACGCGCGTTCAAAAAATTAACGAGCGTTACCGGGCGCTGTGGTGCGTTACTGCGCGTTAATCGTAAGAAGACGTACAGACACAAAGCACTGAAACAGAGCTGTAGCACAATGGTTGCGGTACTGACCGCTGTTACAGGCAGCATGGGTTCGAGTCCCCAGTGTGCCTAACGCAGAAGGCTGTCCCAGGCATCACCCTGTACATTACAGAGGGAATGAGGAGGCATGTTTTTCGTTACATTGAGTATTGGTGTCAGAAACACACCCTCGGAGTGTGCCTAGCCACGTACGTTGGTGCGTGCGAGGTTGCGTGCGAGGCTGCGTGCGTACAATCGTGCGTGGGTACGTGTGTTTTTACGTGCGTGGGTACGTGTGTTTTTACCAGTGTGGGCATCTTATATTACAGACTCTGTAGGGTGTCTTGCACCTATGCATTATGCTAACAGATGTACGTGTGATGGCCTATGGTTTATCAGAGCCTGTGAGCAGGTGCTGGAGTTTCACAGGGTTGGATTGTGCCAGTCACACCCATGATGCACTGCACATGCAAATCAGCTGTCCACAGATACACACCATGGGGAATGCACCCCCACAGCACCTCGGCCTGGTAGGGGGAACTGACCATGTGCACCCCCACAGCACCTCGGCCTGATAGGGGGTACTGACCGTATGTTGTACTGGCACAGAGTAGCTACACACCGTCACATTGTGCGGGTACTGTGCTCACCCTGAGGGTGCAGTGAGGCGCCCAGCACTAGGTCCACAGCACCATCCATGGCGCAGGTCCGAAGCTGTGTTGCTGTGTGAGATAGGTAGTTTCTGCAGGAACACCTTGGACATCTCTGTCTGTTTCAGTCAGGTGTAGCCCCCATGCACCCCCTCCCCCAGGGCTGAGGGGTGGCAAACAGGGTCTCCCATCAAAAGATCCACAGTCTACCTCCCTGCAAAGGTGGCAGTAGAGGGGAACATTAACCCTAGTCCTGCTGAGGAACAGACACCCCACAGGGCAGTCAATGCAGCTCTGTACACAGTCATAACACAATAGCAAACAGACATTAGGCCTGGATACGGTATGCTGCACCCCACCACTATCTGATATTCCCCTGGTGCAAGCCACTCCATCACAACACCTACCAGCTGCAAACAGTCTGCTAGTGCCCAGTGGAGATGCCTGCACCCAGAACTGGGATGTCAGCATACACAGCAAGCAGATACATCAGTGACTGGGCCCCAAAAGGAAACCCAAATTTATTACATGAGAGAAATACTAGATAGCACCATGGGAGTGCCTAGCCATGCTGTGGTCACTGCACAGTCAGGGTGAGAGTGATCTCTCAGCAGGATATACTGAGGTCACCCTGTCTGTGTAGTTGGTGGCCAGGCACTACAATGTGCCTGTCACTGCCCTATGCCCTGTGCAGATGCACCCTGGCCAGGCCACCCTGTCCGGCCTGTACCCATGGTACCTTGCTCCTCATTATGCACATTGGCATCCCAATACTGGCAACATTGCTGGCAGTGTGGACTGTGGAAGGTGTTTGCAGCCACCACACACTGGATAGACCAGGGGTGGGCACCTCCGGTCCTGGAGGGCCGCAGACCAGTCAGGTTTTCGGGATATCCCTAATGAACATGCATGAGATATATATGCATTAGAGATATCCTTCCAGCCTGTATTAATCACACATCTTTTTACCGGATGTCAAAAAAACGCCGCGGTAAAAAGATGTGTGATTAATACAAGCGATGAACTCTGTTTAGTGGTAAAAGACATAAAGAAAAGGCTTACAAGCCCCTGAGGAAACGAACATTGGTTCGTGAAACGCGACAGCGCTGAGTGTTGGCGTTGGGACCACACACATTAAGATAAGCCTAAACTTTATGCATCTGCAAACTTTATGCATCTGAAAGCTATTGTTTTGATAACGCATAGTCATTCTGGCAACACCAGTTTTTAAGAAAGTTTCAAGAAATATATAAAAAATGGGTCATTGATGTGAAGCAGGAGCAATTATTGGCGCAAAAGTTTATGCCATAGCTCCATGGGATACTGAGACCGGTTAACAACAAAAATAGTTATAATAATTATTTGGTGGAGGTATTGATTAGTTTATCAAATAATTTCTGGCATCTTAAAAGGTATTGTCTGAGTAATACTTTTATTAATCAGCTAATTGTAATATTACTCATAAAATAGTAGACCATAACAGATTAAATACCTCCGTGGCATAAATGTTCAGGGAGAGAGCCTCTTTCAATTGAAAGCAAGTTCTGCTATGAGGGGACATGGGATGAGGGTGAAGGGAGAAAGATTCAGGAGTGATATGCGGAAATATTTCTTTATGGAAAGAGTAGTGGATCCGTGGAATAGTCTCCCAGTGGAGGTGGTAGAGATGAGGACAGTATCTGAATTCAAAAAAGCATGGGACAAGCACAGAGGATCTCTAAAAGAAAAAGAGGACTGTTGTAGTTGTTGATATGGAAGGACAGACTAGATAGGCCATGTGGTCTTTTTCTGTCGTCATATTTCTATGTTTCTATCTTTTGGAGGTGGGAGATTGAGTGTTGATACGGAAACAAGAATTCAAGCACAGAGATAAGGTAGAATATTTATGGGAAGAGGATCATCATCAAATTGTAGATGGCATTGACCCCTGTAAGAGTGTGTATAAAGTACAAAATAAAATTGGAATTATAAAAATCTTGCACAGGGATCACTTGAAATCAGTACCCTAGAAAGTATCAATGGAGGATACTGGTATACAAATCTTGGAGCATCTAAGTGAAAATATTGAAGATTGTGAATCTCCTTTAAAAGGAGAGCAAATGGAAGTAAAAGAAAATGAAAACCAGTGGTTATTGTTACAGGTTGAAAAAAATTTTCAAATGTTGAAGAGTCCTTACCAGGTCCATCAGGCAATTTTTCACCTTGGGATTGCAGATAAAGACATCCTAATAAAGGGAGGAGGTGCGAATACTTGTTAAAAAAATTTCCAAATGTAAAGAAAAATGGGAATAGGAAACTTTACCAAGATGGTAGGGGTAGAGATAGAGACAAAATGTGGTGGTCAACATTTCAGTTGTGGAGCCGAATGTAACCAGAATGAAAAATAAACATATAAAAGATTTACCTTCAGCGCCTGGGGATTTTGGGGCTGTGGGGACGCTGCTGGGTGCAGATGGAGAATGTCCTGCTCTTCTCTTCATCTGCAGGGAGAGAAGGAGGGAGCCGCGATATTTAAAAAAAAAAAAAGAAAAGAGAAGTGGGGGAAGCCGCAGGCATGGGTCCAAATGAGCTGCATTCCTGTGGTGTGCTGTGGGACCTGGCCTGAGGTCTAGAGTACGGTAGAAGGGCAGACAGAATGATCAGGTGCAGCCGAGTGGTTTGCGGCTGCCCCAGTCAGTGGAGGAGGTATGTTGCTTGCAGTCAGGAGCAGCTGCAGGCTTCGCAGCTGTCCCTGAAGTTAAAGGAGGATCTGAAGTTGCCTTCCCGCCAATGGGAAGCGTGACAGTGATTGCCGTTTCTTTTCCTGAGGTCGGAAATGAGACAGTAGGGGGGTCTGGAGGCAAACTGGGCCAGAGGAAAGCCCAGTTTAGAAGGTGGGGCAGGGGTCTGGGACACCCAAAGGCCCAGTTTATTTGTTAATAGAGTTGCCAACTTTTTCACCGAGAAAAACCTGACATCTGTGGCTCATCATGCTCCACCCATTCTCCGCCCCTAGTTCCACCCCTGCCCCACCCCCAGCCCCACCCATGCTGCACCCCAGCCCCACCCACAAAAATTTCCGAGGATAAGTGTAGGCTAACTCCCTTGGTCACATAATAATTAAACTGGGAACCCCAAAAGCCAAACATGAAATGTACAACACTGGAGAAATAAAACTATAAAGTAATTTCCTCTTGCACTAAACAAAAACGCAAAGATGTTAGCAATACAAACTTCCCAGACCAGACATATTCCAGTTAATAAATTCAAAATAAAAAGCATTTTTCTACCTTCTGTTTGGGCATTTTATTTTTCAGTTGCAATTGCTCCAGTCACTTTCTTCTGGTTTCTTCGTGTCTTCAGCGAGCTGTCCATTTGTCCTTTCTTTTCTTTTAGATGTTTTCCATTCTCTCTCTATATCTGCTTTAACATATTGATCATTTCCCTTTTGCTCTTTCCCCCATTTCTTTCCTTATTCCTTTATCATCCACTCAAAATTCACCCTTCCATTCTCAATCCCCTCTTACTCTCCCAATACCCGGCCCATCGTAGACTTCTCTTTCACACAAAATATCTTTTCCCCTCTCCATTCTCATTCCCCATCCCTTCTAGTCCTCCCCCAAAATCAGCTCCCTTATATTTCTAGACCCACCCAGCATCCCCTCCCTTCTAGTCCCATTCTCCCATGCCCCCACATCAGCCCATTTCCAATCCTATTCTAGCCCATCACCCATTTGCAGCCCAAACTCCCCCATCAGCCCATTTCTAGTCCTATTCCAGCTGATCTCACGTTTCAAAAGAAACTTCAATGGTGTGCCGATTTCACATCAAGGATCTGCTGAGTTTTCTAATTATATGTCAAATTCATGTGCCAATAGTTCCAAATTAGCAATGTGGTTTCAAATTAACATTGCTAATTTGGAACTATTGGCACATGAATTTGACATATAATTAGAAAACTCAGCAGATCCTTGATGTGAAATCGGCACACCATTGAAGTTTCTTTTGAAACGTGAGAGTGATGCACGTATTGATCTGAGATCAGCTGGAGAATTCCTCTAGATATTTCAACTCTGTCGAATTGGTTGAATGAGCAGTTATATAGATTTAGTTATTGGATATATTCATTCAGAAACATTGTAGACCCATTGTACGTTGTAGCTTTTCTTTTGGGCAACAAATTAGCCTCAGGAAAATAATCCTCTCTTGTTGGGTACCTTGAGCTGTAAGGCTGGAATTGCCTTAACTGGGCTTCAGAGCAATTCTATCTGCTTCCACGACAGCAGAGCTCTCCGGTGCAATGGTCAGCCGTGTACTGCTCTTCCAGGCAGTCTCCCTTGGGCTTCACAGCGCAGCACCGTCCTACCAGTCTCCTCTGGTCAGCATGTCTCTCAAAGCTTCCTTCCTCGTTGAAGCTTTCTCTCTCAAGGCTTCTCCTACGACTGGGACTTCCTGTGCTTGCTGTTCTCCCTGTTCTCGCTGTTCTCTCTGTGTTTGCTGCTCTCCCTCTTCTCTCCGGTAAGGGATTTTTAAATGTGTTGCATTTGGTATTTGTTTGGGCTCCGCCCCCTATCAGCTGTCCCCTCTCTCTTGATGAGCCACGAGGTAGCTTTTGGTTTGGGCGTTCCCTAGCACTACGTGAATTGGTTTGTGTACAGTTTCTATGCCAACCCTCCTCCATGTTTATTTCTGAACTGTCAAAGTTAGCTTTATTCTGATCAAAATCTCCTGTCTCCGCGGGCTCTGATCTCTGCACCTCATGACACCTCCATGGTGGCGGCCTGGTGGTCTTTGTGGTTGCGCAATCGGGCAGCGGACAGTTCCTCAAAGGCACGGCTCAGCAAGCTTTCTTTTCGAGGGAAGTTGTTGTTCGGAGAGGATCTGGACAAGCTGGTCAAGGACTTGGGAGAGTCTAAAGGGGGTCGTCTGCCAGAGGATAAGCCGAAGCAAGGCCGTCCTGGTCTGGCTCCCAAGTCGGTAGGAGGGCGACTGCGAAACTTCTACCCTGCCTGGGTCCAGATAAATTCGGACCAGTGGGTGTTGAAGGTTATTCGAGACGGGTACGCGCTTGAGTTCCAATGACCTGGTCTGGCTCCCAAGGGGTCACAGAGAGAGTTTCGTAGGTTTCGTTCGTCCTGCTTCGGTCAGTTTCAGTGGGGCAGGTTTACGGCGCGCAGCCAGGGGTTTTGGGGCTTTCGAGGGGCCGGTAGAGGTTTCGCGGCCAGTTCGTCCTTGAACCTTAAGAAGCCACAATGAGATGAGGGGTACTCAGGTAGGGTGCAAGTCGGTAGGAGGGCGACTGCGAAACTTCTACCCTGCCTGGGTCCAGATAAATTCGGACCAGTGGGTGTTGAAGGTTATTCGAGACGGGTACGCGCTTGAGTTCCAATGACCGGTGGTCGAATAGTTTGTCCAGTCGCCTTTCAGGGCAAGGCTCAAGAGACGGGCAGTGCAGGTGACGTTGCAAAGGTTGATTTAGCTGCAGGCAGTGGTGCCCGTGCCATCGGAGGAATGCGGTTCTGGTCGATACTCCATTTATTTTGTAGTGCCAAAGAAGGACGGGGCGTTCCGCCCAATTCTAGATTTGAAAAGAGTAAACCGGTGCCTCCGTGTGTCTCATTTTCATATGAAGACACTGCGCTCGGTAATTGTGGCGGTCAGGAAGGGAGAGTTCCTTACATCTTTAGACCTCATGGAAGCATATTTACACATTCCGATCCTGCAGGAGCATCAACAATATCTTCGGTTTGCAGTGCCCATGGGGCATTTTCAGTTCCGGGCTCTGCCGTTTGGCCTCGCAACGGCACCGAGGACGTTCACCAAGGTTATGGTGGTGGTGGCAGCGGCCCTCCGCAAGGAAGGAGTGCTGGTACACCCGTGGTTGATTCAGGCGAAGTCAAAGGACGAAAGCGTTGTGGCCACAGCCTGGGTAGTGCAGTTCCTTCAGAGCCTGGGCTGGGTGGTCAACTTCACAAAGAGCAAGCTGAGTCTGTCGTAGTCCCTGGAGTATCTGGGGGCGCGTTTCGATATGGCACAGGGGAAGGGTTTTCTTCCAGTTCTGCGGGCACAGGGCTTGAGAACACTCGTACAAGAGTTTTTATCCCAGAGGGCTCTTATGGCATGGCACTATCTGCAGGTTCTGGGAACGATGGCAGCCACGATCAAGGTGGTGCCGTGGGCCAGGGCTCACATGAGGTCGTTGCAAAGGGCTCTATTATGCCGCTGGTCACACCAGTCCGACTCTCTGAGTCATCGGCTGGTCTGCCCCCGGAAGTGTCCCAAGAGCTTCGCTGGTGGTTGCAGCCGCAAAACTTAGAGAGGGAATGCCCTTGGAGGCCCCAGCCTGGAGAGCTTTAACGATGGATGCGAGTCTAGCAGGCTGGGGAGCGCATTTCGAGGGACGCTTTACGCAGGGGCTTTTGTCAGCACAGGAAAAGGACTGGTCCATCAACAGGTTGGAAATGAGAGTGGTGTACTTCGCCCTTCTGGAGTTCCAGCCTTGGCTGCATCAGACGGCAGTTCGGGTGCTTTCCAACAATGCGACCACAGTGGCCTACATCAATCGGCAGGGCGGCACGGGAAGTGTGGCGTTAGAGATAGAGGCAGGCCAGTTGGTAAGCTGGGCCGAGCTAAATCTGATGGCCTTGTTGGCCTAGCATGTAGCGGGCGTGGACAATGTTGTAGCGGATTTTTTGAGTCGTCGCACGATAGATCCCGGAGAGTGGGTTTGCACCCGGAGGTGTTTGCCTTGATTTCAAGGCATTGGGGGATGCCAATTATGGATCTGATGGCGACCTTCGAATCGGCAAAAGCGGCTCGATTTTACAGCAGGAGGAGAAAAAGGATGTCCGAAGGGCTCGATGCGTTGATGCAGAGGTGGCCAGCCGAGGGACTACTTTACGTTTTCCCTCCATGGGCGCTCATCGGGTGTGTAGTGCAGGGGATAGAGAGGCACCGGGGCCTGGTGGTCTTGGTGGCACCGGATTGGCCAAGAAGGCCCTGGTATACAGATTTGGTTCATCTGCTAGTGGACAAGCCGTGGCGGCTCCCGATGCGGGAGGATCTGTTACTTCAGGGGCCGCTGCGCATGCATCAGGTAGGTCAATTCTCGCTTATGGCTTGGCTCTTGAAAGGGCGAGGATGAGAGCCAAGGGTTACTCACCGGCGGTCATTATGACGTTACTGAAGGCGCGGCGGAGATCTACATCGTTGGCTTATGTGCGGGTCTGGTGGATCTTTGAGGCATGGTGTGCAGATAGGGCCGTGTGGCCCGCAGCGGCGTCTATTTCGCAAATCCTGTCCTTTTTACAGGATGATTTCGAGAAGGGGCTGGTGGCCAGTTCTCTGAGAGTTCAGCTAGCGGCGCTTTCTTGCTACAAAGGTAAGATTCAGGGTGATGTGTTGGGGCGTACGTGAATGTTAGAAGGTTTTTAAGAGCAGTGGTGCTGATGCGCCCTCCGCGCAGGTGTTCGGTTCCATCGTGGGACCTGAATGTGGTCTTAGAGGCGTTGGTGAAAGCACCTTTTGAACCCTTAGGTAAGGCATCATTGAAGGATTTGACTCTCAAGATGGTTTTTCTGGTGGCAATATGCTCGGCATGCAGGATTTCGGAGTTGCAGGCCTTGTCCTGTAAGGAACCGTTTCTTTCTTTCTCGGATCAGAAGGTGGTGTTGCATACGTATCCAGCCTTCTTGCTCAAGGTGGTTTCGGTTTTTCATGTTAACCAGGTGGTCTCGTTGCCAATGTTTTCTGGGGAGGGGAACGAGGCGACGGGAAAGAGTTTACACCTGCTAGATGTTCATCGCACATTAAAACGCTATCTCAGCGGGACGGCGTCCTTTCGCAGGTCGGACAGGTTGTTTGCCTTGTTTGGAGGTCATTGGAATGGGGAGGAGGCATCTAAATCGTCCAGATGGTTGAAGGAAGCCATTGCATCAGCGTATATTTTGAAAGGTAAGGTGGTTCTGGAAGGGCTCAGGGCCCATCCAACAAGGGCACAAGCGGCTTCTTGGGTGGAGTTCGGTTTGGTGCTGGCCGAGGATATTTGTAAGGCGGCAACTTGGTCTTCTTTGAGTTCCCTTGCCAATCATTATCGGCTGGATGTGCTGGCAGCGAGGGACGTGCGTTTTGGATCGGCAAATACCTTCACATCCATCATTCACACACACAAACACAGGCATCTAGGAAAAGAAATACAAGATACGATTTTTTTATCATAATAACTTTAGTAAAATATTCCTCCCCCTATTCCCCTATTCCCAAGGATGTCATTTTTAACTAGGCTTACTTAGTTTTTGTTAGATCAGTTGTAATTTTTTTAAGTTTATGAAATAGCCAGAAGGGATCTGTACTTGCAAAGCAATGAGGGGGAAGGGAGGGATCCAATGAGTTCTATGGCACTGCAAATGGAATGGTATGGGAAAGACTAACTAAGAGGGTAATTTTAAAAAACATTTCCATGTTCCCAATTGAACTGTCCTTTTATTAAAATGCCATCCTACTTTTTGGGTAGGAGTCTGTTCGCAAACTCCATAAGCACATAGTTTCACCTGGCATCTTTACAGGCATTACTGGGAGGCAGGGCAGAGTTTTCATTTACATGCATAGTTTTGATTTTAAAAAGCGTGTGCATAAAATTTCCCTGAAAAAGCTATCCACACTTTTCAGCAGGTATAAACTTGCGCGCATAGTTGTGATGGGGAAATTTTCAGCGGTAAAGTTCAAGCAGATTTGCACTTTGAAAACAGTTGCAAAGTCCACGGATAAAAACTACATGCAAACTATTTCCTGGATTGGTCTTCTACCATCATATTATTATTCCCTGATTCTATTTTTTTTTTTTATTTCACAACTTTAATCTTATTGCAGCCACAAGGATTTTTTTGTGAGTTGGGGGGGGGGGGGCGGGGTGCAAGGAGGTCCTCACATTCAGTTTCTTTGAGACATTTCTGCCTAATTTCTTTTCAAATATTCTTCATTTGCTTACAGACTGGAAAACTGAACAGACGGAGTGTTCGACTGTTTCAGCTGTAATAGGCCCAACAGTTCTTTGTAAGATAAGCAGGGATTGAGAAGGGACCTGGTATCTGGCTGCAGTTATCTATTGGTAGGCAATTTGACAACCCTTTTCTCCCAGACATATATATATATAGAGAGAGAGAGAAAGAGGATGCCAGGATGATAAAAATTTTAAATTTTGTTTCCCACTGCAGTTATAGTTCAGAAAATGTTACTCAACACAGTAAAAAAAAAAAAAAAAACCTTTCAGACTTATCTATCTTGCTCACAAGAGATTTTCATAAAAAACAAAACATAAGCAGAGAAGAAAGGAATGGATGCAACTTGTTAAATTCTGTCTGCACAATACAGAGACTGGAAATATCTTGTTCCAATAATCTGTGTTGTCTGTCACAAGATGGAATTCTGGTGGCAGAACCGAGTTGATAAGAGATTAAATCAACCAAGACTTTATCTACATGGAATTTGCAAAACTGGCAATTTTGTTTTACACACAAGCCAGTGACAAATGTAGTCCCTTATGGCACCAGCTGGAGCTCTCAAATGTGGCACATCTGATTTAAGGCAACATGGTCTTCCCTGAGAGCTTAAAAGAACAATTCTTCAAAAATCCTCTCACATTAGTCCCTCTGCATCTGCACTTACGTGTCTGAACTTCATAATTTCAGTATTTAAAAGCACTTACGCGGTCAGCATTTGATGATAACCATGTAAGTGCTTTTTTAAAATTCTGTGCCAGTTAATGGAAAGATTTTAACTGGACAACTCAATGGGGTATGTTTACTAAACTGCGGTAACGGTACATAACGCGCATAATGTAACGTTAATGATCGTTCACGCGTCATAACGCGCGTTATGACATGCGAACGATTGTTAACGTTACATAACGTGCGTTAACCGTAGTTAACTATTGTAAACTCCCGCGGCGCAGTAAAACACCTCAGAAGGTGGAGAGAGGGCGGAGAGAAGGGGTCAGTGGGCTGAGAGTGGGCGGGGAGAGGCTCCCTTCACACTAACGCGCTGATCTGAAGAGCTCAATTCCAACGCGAATGAAAACCTGCCGTTAAATGCACATTACAGGGGAGAGAAACCATTTCAGTGTCAGCAATGTACAGCCCAGGCAGGGAAACCCAAACAACGTGATAAGTGTGATAAATGTGCACAGAACAAAAGGGCACATAAACACTGAAAATGACCCCAACAAACTGGAAAAAACCATAACCAAGCTGGCCAATAGTGGTATCAATGAGAAACATCAACCCCTCTCCCCCCGAGTAAGCTCCATAGAAAAGATATAAATCATGGAAGGGTCTATACTCCGTCCCCATACAAGGTGAATGAGCTCACAGTGAAATAGCGCTGCTCAGGGTTTTCCCCACCATCGGACAGGGTTCCTATGGCATGCACATGTCCCGCAACATCAGGGCGGGCATGTCGGAACGGCAACTGGACAAATGCCAGAGAAGGGGATACAGAGGGCCGCAGGCGGCACATGCTGTGGTGGAGCTAGGCCACAGTGCGGACTAGGGTGATGCCTAGGTGGCCCATACGAATGCTGAAACAGCAGAGCAGCCAGACAGCAACTGCTGAAGACCAACATGGGCACGAGTGTGTTTCCCACAGTGTCACAGGGGCTAGTACCCAACAGCCACCCCCAAGGGCACGGAACATTGGCAGGCGGGGCTGGGGGAAGCGTCGACGTCTATGCAGGCACCCCTACCCCAGAACCCGCACCATAGGCAGCCGCCTACCTGCACACTGGATGGCCTGAGACTGCGCACCACCAGCACCACCAGCAGAAGGGCATGTCAGCATGGTGGCTGAGGGATACTGGTGGTGGAGGGGGCAGTGGCAGCTGCCCAGAGCAGACCGTGGCCTAGCCCTGTGTAGGTGGGTGCCGTGTACTGCAACAGACAGGGCCTGTCTGATGAACAGTCATGGTATCACCAAGGAATGCACTGGCTCTGTGACAAGGTGATGCAGTGCACAAAACCAGTGTATTCAGAAGCAGAGGGTCACAGTTCAAGTCCCAGCTGTGGTTCCTGCCAACCCAGTCCCCATATTTTACCCACTACTACAACTTGCTAATACAGACAGCACCTTTATTGCAGATGATGTAAACATGCCCAAAACACCTACATTCTACCCTACAGAGCACAGACACCATAAACATGCACATTACCTAGAGCAGAGTCTCCCAAATGCAGTCCTGGAGGGCCAAACACCATTCCGGATCCATGCTGCCTCTGATAAAGATGCCTGTGCTGCATTTCTAAGTGCCACCCCCATGGTATGCAGATGTATCTCATGCATATTCATGAGGGACAGCATGAAAACCCGAACAGTGTTTGGCACCGCAGGACTGGAGTTGGGAACCTCTGCTGTAAAGCAGCAGCCAACAGGGGCAGACACACCCGAACCCACAGGTCCCATTATCCAAAGCCTCCTGGAGAGGCAGGACTTTGGGCTCTGCGTGCATCTCCCAATACTAGCACTTGCATACCTTAGTAATGCCACCCTAAACCGGGGAATATGGTACACATCTATCAAAAGGTTGCTATGATTACTGGCAGATAGCAATTCCTAGGTTAAATACAATTTTCTGAGTGAGCTGCATCATAGCAACCTTTCTGATGTCTGTAGAGTGTGCTACAGGTCTTGTGTCTGACAGTGTTTACCAATCTGGGGAGTGACTCCTACAGTATTGCGTACCATAGCCATGCCTGCACTGTGACCAGGACTGGTGTGGTGGCCTGGGCTTCCCAACACCTCTATAGTTGCACAATGCTGGCATTAGTGTGGGGAGTGTGTGTCTGTCTATCCAGTGTGTGGTGGCTGCCAACACCCTCCACAGCCCTCACTGCTAGCACTGTTGCCAGTATTGGCCTGCCAATGTGCATAATGAGGAGCAAGATACCGTGTGAATAGCCTGGATAGGGTGGCCTGACCTGGATGCATCTGCACACGGCATAGGGCAATGGCTTCGACACTATAGTGCCTGGCCACCACCTGCACGGACAGGGTGGCCATAGCATGTCCTGCTGGGAGGTCACTCTCACCCTGACTGAGCAGTGACCATTGCATGGCTAGGATCCCCCATAGTGCTATATGTCATTTCTCTCATGTCATATTTATGGGTTCTCTTTTGGGGGCCAATCACTGACTTATCTGCTTGGTGTGTATGCATCTCCCCCAGGGCCATGCACTATGGACTAGCTGGCGGACTGTCTGCAGCTAGTATGTGTCTTGCTGGAACACCTTGCAGGGTGCAGCGGCTGGAGGCTTGCTGCTGGAGAATGTCAAATAATGGTGGTTGGCAGCTGAGCACTTCCAGGCCTGCCATCTCTCTGCCAGTGCGTTATGGATGTGTAGCGCTCTGTCTGTTCCTCAGCAGGACTGGGGTTGATGGTCCCCTCTACTGCTACCATTGCAGGGAGGTAGACTGTGGATCTATTGGTGGGTGCTCCTGTTTCCCACCCTGAGCCCCAGAGGGTGGGTTGTGTGGTGATACATAATCTGCCTATGGGTCCATACACCCCTCCCTCCCTCCTTCCCTCCTTCACCTACAGCAGATAACCATGGCACCAACACAGGATATGCAGTATTCTGGGTGCATCATTGCCCATAGGAACTAGACATGACCAAGACATACAGCAGGACACAGATGTATCCTGGGTGTGTCTAACGGAACTACCTATCACACACTGATGGGGACCTGCAGCATGGCGTATTTCAGCTATGAAAGGTGCTGTGGACCTGGTGCTGGGCGCCCCACCTCAACCTCAGGGTGGGCATAGTACCTGCACAATGTGACTGTCTGTGGCTACTCTGTGGCAGTGCCACATACGGTCATCTCGCCCTACCGGGCCAGGGTGTTGTGGGGGTGCATACCCCATCTTGTGTTCATCTCTGGACTGCTGATCTGCATGTGCACTGCACCATGGGTATGGGTGCGTTGACCCAAATCCTGGCCAACACAGCGGGCGGTTTGGGTGGTGGGCTGACGCCCTTCAGTAGGCAGCCAGGGGGTTGTTAGCAGCTATGGGGCTGTAGCCCTGTGGTTCCTTCACTACCTGTGGGGCCAGTGGTCATTGGTTCAAACCCACCGTGGGGTTATTTTATAGGGCTGTCTGTAGCATTGTCTATTTTTAATGTACATTAGTGCTGCCAGCGACAACCCCTCAGCGTACTGTAACCTTACAATGCCTCATAAGGCGTCCCATGCGGCACCTTATATGGCACCCTATATAGTGTTCTATAGGGGACATTATGGGGTGCCTCAGCAGACAGTGCACTTTATAATGTAGCCTATGGAGTGCGTCATGGGGTGCCTTATGCGGCACCTTAGGTTACGCCACTGTGAGGGTGTGTTTGCTGGCAACACTACTGAAAATAAACGTAAAATGCCTCCTCATTCACTACTTAAATGTACAGGGTGATGTCTCAGCCAGCCTTATGCATTAGACACACTGGGGCATCAAACCCATGACACCAGTATCATCAGTCAGTGCAGTAACCATTGTGCTACTGCTCTGTTTCAGTGTTTTGTGTCTGTGCGCTTTCTTAAGTTTAACGCGCGGTAACACGCCACGGCACCCTCTAACGCTCGTTAATTTCTGTAACGCGCGTTATCGGTAACGATGTACCGCCCATGTACTTATTTGGGATTTCTGGCTGTACCGCGGCTCCTAACGCGAATCAAACTAACGCAGTTTAATAAACATACCCCAATGTCTGGCCAAACTTTATCTGTATAAAATTAGAATGGGGCAATGGTAGGGCCAAAATGTATCTGGAGAGCAACAATATTCAGCCACTATTTGTTATCTGTTTAGGGGGACCACATAAAAACCGTGCTAACTTAGAAAGATAAGTTTTCCATTTAAGTTTTGGATCAGATATTCAGTAGTCTATCAATAGGGCTTCTGAGTATGAGGTATAAGCACACATGAATAAATCATCCATTTATTTTTTGAGGTGGCTGTGGGTCTGAATAATGCATCTTTTATTTTATTTTTGTATTTTTAATTATATTTGGGCCTAGCAATTTCCACCTGTTTCTTGGGGCTTCCACTCAGTCAGAACAAGAACTGGTTTACAGGGGCCATGCTCCAGGACTCCTTCCAGGACCCTGCTGCTGTGGGCTCTAAATTTGGCCACTAGATGTTTCTAAAGCATAGTGATTCCTTCCCACCGGGGCTGCGAGTTCTGGCTTGGCAGTATTCTACATTCTGGTTTCCCCAAAAGCACCAAAGCAGGAACTGAATGTAGGTCCTTTGCATGGCAGTGCAGAGCAAATACAGTGACAGAATTCAAAATGGCATGGGACAGACACAGTGGATCCCTTTATAGCAGCAGGACAAAATCAAAATAAACACAACTATATCTTCTATCTCAGCAAATAGGGGTGACCTACACGGAGTGGTGGGTACACCCCTGAACAAAGGTATGGGGAGGAGTGACCTGCATGGAGCAGCAGGTGCACCTACTGTTGCCACCTTGCTGGGCAGACTAGATGGACTATACTGGTCTTTATCTGCCATCATATACTATGTTACTACCACTGAGCTACCAGATTGGTGGCTCCTGCTTGAACACTGAACAAACCAAAGCTTCCACACTTAGTCATGGTCAGTTTTCAATTGTGTGCCGAGCGTATATTTCTGTACAATTTAGAAAATGCACGATTATCACAAAAATGAATAAGTAAAGCTGACAGTGGCTCATAACTAGGTTAAAATTATCAACTGACTAAAAGTAGGCACTTTGACATCAAAGTGTGTACTTTGCCGAAGGACATGCACATGGGCAGAGTTTGGACAGAGTGTGAGCGAAGTGCACAAGTATGCATGTAGATTATAAAATGCTATCATGTGGGGGGCGGAGGCGCTCTCAAGCAGATCACAGGATGGATGCTTGCTGAAGAGGCTCTGCAGAAGTACCTACTGTAAATATATCAAAATTTCCCATCCAGATTTTAATATCTTATCTGCCCCTGCTCTTCCTATAGTGGTTACTGGGAAGCCCAGAGAAATGAGACCGGTTTGGTGGTAAATACGGGAGCCAAACACCCCAAGGCTGATCCTCCCACCCTGACAAAATCACTGAAGCAAGGCCTAGAAGTGGATAGTTGGACACTATCCTAGCCCAGTATGCAGAGGCAAAAACCATGCTTGCTGCAAATGTTGTGATAGTAACCAAAGTAAAGGAAGGTTTAAATAAATTACATGCCATGGTATCAACAGAGGCTGGACAGATGGAGGACTTAAAAATGTGAACTGGATAGTTGGAAGATAAAATGGGCTTGGGAAATAAAAAGACAGCCAAGATAGCGGCCATGCTAAAGTGAGAGCTGGAGGACTTGAGAAACAGCGGAAGGTGGAACAACATACATATAATTGGCATACTGGAGGGAATAGAAGGCAATGATCCTATAGAGATTTTGAAGCAGTCTCTAGAAATTACTCATTGAATTTCAACATCTTTTTGAATTGAAAAAAGTGCATTGGGTCCTGACTCAGCTGTTGCAGGGCAGGCTTACACCCAGACCGATGGTATGCAAAGTACTACAATTTCCATAAGCCATGGAAGTTCTCACCAAGGCTCAGCAAAATTCATCACTTTCATGGGAAGGCAAAAAGATTCTCATCATGCAAGACTTTGCAAAATCCGTGGTGGATAAGATATAACAATTTTTGGACACGAGACCATGGCTGCATGTCCTAGGAGCAAAGTATGGGCTGTTTTCACCAGCATGGAGAGTTGGAGAATCTCCCGATTGATACACAGGCAATGCGGTGAATGATTGCCCAGTGTAACTGGGGTGACTTTCAGTTATGCTGTAGTGGTTATTTTGGAGGAATGTCTTTCCTTTGTTGTGTGTATATGCCACATTGTGTAAGGGGTTGTTTCATTTGCTAGACAGGCCATTAGATGGATGCAGAAGTTCTGAAAGCAGAAACAACTATTCTTAGATAATAGGTGGCAACTGGATGGTATGATTGCCGAAGGTAATGTGTGGTGGTGAGTAATATGGAAGACGTATATTATGGTTTAATTTTTATTGAAATTTGATATATTGCTCTTCATTACATTATCAGAGCAGTTTACATAAAAACAGGGGAATACAATAACTGAAAAGAACTCCATTGTTATGACAAGAAAGTACATAATCATATGGGTAGGGAGAGAGAAGGGCAGCAGGGGGGAGGAGAGAGAAGGGGTAAGAAAGAGGTGCAGCTGTGATTGCAGTGTGTTCCCAGTAGGATTAAGAAGAGACATTAAATGCTAATTGAAACAAGTGGGTCTTTAGGGCTGCCTGAAATAATCTATAGGAGGGTTTGTTACAGAGAACAAGTGGTAACAAGTTCCAAAGACTGGGGGTATAAAAGTAAAAAGCTGAGGATCTGGTAGAGATATAACAGCATGATTAATAGAAGGAAGGTAAAGGTGATTGGCATGTATGGACCGGAGGATACACAGAGGAGCATGAGGAATGATCAGTGATGAAAGTTAAGGACATGGTATGGAGAACTTTATGAAGAAGTATCAGAATCTTGTACTGAATATGATAACGGATGAGAAGTCAGTGATAATGAATGAGGAGCGGAGTAGCATGATCAAATCTGGAGGCACGGGCAAGTAACCTGACAGCTGTATTTTGAATGGATTGTAGTCGCTTCAGTTCATACTCTGGAAGGTCAGCAAAAATAATGTTACAATAATCCAACTGCGAGATGATCAGAGACAGAATCAAAGCAGTAGGGGCTGGGGGATCGAGGAAGGAGTGGATAGATAAAATTTAGCGAAGAACAAAGAATGATTTCTTCAATACAGAGCCAATGTAGTCATGGAAGGAAAGACCCATACCTAATATAATCCCAAAATATTTGATCGATTTAGTTAGAGGCAAAGCGGTATCATTAAGAATAGGTGCAAGAGTGGGAAAAGTAGAGGAATTAGTGAATCAGATAGCAAATGTTTTGTGAACATTGAGTTTCAGAAGATTGACCTTCAATCAGCAGGCAATTTGAGAAAGACAGTTATTAATGATGGATAGATCTGGATTAGTGATGGAAGTATATACAAGAGGAAGCATATCATCAGCATAGTAATATGCAGAGACATCAGCAGAGTAGCAAGAAAGATATTGAAAAGTAGGGGAGAAAGAACAGAACCCTGAGGGATCCCACAGATGAGGGCATAAGAAGATGAACCAAGAGAAACAGATTAGGAGCGCTCAGAGAGAAAAGAATAAAACCAGTGCAGAACTGTGCCATAAAGGCCGATATCAGATGAGAGCAGAGAAAAGTGTGATCGACTGAGTCAAAGGCTAAGGATAGATCAAGAAAAATGGCCAAAGAGATAGTACCCCAGTCAAATGATTGGTGTACTTCGCTAAGAAGGGATACGAGAATGGTTTCTGTGTTATGACCCAGAAGCCTGATTGGTAAGGGTGAAGAGTATTGGTTTTAATGAGGTGATCAGAAAGTTGTGAAAAAGGAAAGGAAGGGTAGAGACAGGACAGTAGTTATCAGCAAAGTGCTATCAAGGAATGACTGTTTCAGAATGGACTGTATAATAGCCTTCTTCAAGAGACAGGGAACAGCCCTAGAGATGAAGCTGTTGTTAATAAAGGATAACATTAGTGGCAGTAAAGCTAGAGGGTCAAATGATAACCATGAGGACAGAATGGTATCAAGAAAGCAGATAGTCTTTATAAAAGAGGAAACTATGTTGGTGAGCTAGAGTAAAGAGACGGGATTGAATGCATCCCAGCAATGGGCAAGAAAGTCTGAAGGGTTTAAAGGTAAAGAGAGAAAATCAGGATCAGTGAGCAGCTCCATAATGACAGGATCAGAGGGTGTGGGTAGCAATGAAAGGGGATCTTGTTTAATATTAGAGACTTTCAAACTAAAATACAAAGCAAGGCAATCAGCAGATGGAGTTGTAGAAGAATGGGGCGGAACAGGAAGGCGAAGTAAATGAGAGACAACCGAGTAGAGTTGCTTAGTCTGGTTTGAAAAGGAGAGAATGCATTTTTTAAAAAAATCCTTTTTTGCAGCTATGATCTTTGCCTTATAGAAAGATTGCTGTTCTTTATAATAAGTAAGAGACTCTGGAATGTGCAGATGGCACCCAACGTCTTTCAACCCTACATAAATAAGAATGAAGGAGGGAGAGACCAGGATGGTACCAAGGATGTTTTTTTACTAAAATAAGGCTGGTGAGGTCTTAGAGGGGCAAGCTTGTCCAAAGCCATACTAAGGTCTTGGTTCCAGGTGGCAACCTGACCATCCACAGGAAACTCCTGTGGCAAAATAGTATCAGAGGAAAGAAAAGACAAGTATGTGTCAGAATCAATACAGCGGGAAAGAACAGAAGTCAGATGGGTTGACAAGGCAGCCAAAGTGGGGAAAAGGGAAATGGGCTTGAAGAAGATGCAATAGTGGTCAGTCCAAGGAAGAGCTAGGGAAAAAAAGAGAAGAAAGAGTGAGGGGAAGGTCACACAAGTTGATGATCAGGTCAAGAGTATAGCCAGCAGCATGCATTGGAAAAAGCACATGCTGGATGAGAGAAAGATCAACAAGAGTCGAGAGGAAAGTCCTGACGCCCTCTGATCCATCCCAAACACCACAAATGACAAGAAAACATAAAAGAAAGAAAGAAAAGGACAAAAGAGAAGGGCAGTGTGACAAGAGTATTACCCTGGAGTTACTCCTAGAAAGCCTCATTGAGTATCAACTCTGCATGATTCAAATCACAACTCCACGACCTCAGATCCAGCCAAGATGCCCATGTGAGAGAGAATCGGAACACTCTGCAAGCTTATGTCCACCGCTGATTGCAAGGCAAGGTTTTCACCGCATCAACACCAGTTCTTTATCTTCCAAGAATGTGTGCAACTCCCCTGGATCGTCGAAAATCCTAGTTTGGTTATGCAGCGTGACTCTCATGCAGGCAGGATAAAGCAGCCCGAAACGGGCCTGCAGCTGCAACAAGCGTGGACACAGCGCCAAGAAATTTTCCCTCCAGTCTACCGTAGCTTTCACAAAGTCTGGAAAAAAGAGGAGTTTATGCCCTTGGTATTCTAATGGAGAGTATAATCTGGCTGCTTCCATAATTTGCATGACTTGCTGAAATCGCAGGACTTTTAGAATGATTGGGCGTGGATGCTTGACCGAGACCACAGACTGAGTAGGCACTCGATGGACGCGCTCAATCTCAAAAGCTCCCAGGATACTAATGTGGTTTCTTTGAGCGCAGTTGTTACCATCTTCCAAATCTCTTTGTAGTGACCGGATCAGCTTTGCTTGCTTCTCAATGGCCCTGAACCGCTCCCCATGTGTTGCCACCACGTTCTCCACCTTCTCCAATCTCGCCGTAATCAACTCCAAACTGTTCTTTAAGGCATTAATATCCTCTTGCATTGTGTTCAGCGAGTCTCCATTTGATTTAACCATGTCTTTAAGAGCACGGATCTCAGAGAGAAGTTCCTGAAAGGCCTCAGGACAATCTCGGATGACCGCCATTTTGTGAAGCGAGAGAGGTTCCGTTTTAGTTTGCTTTGCACTGGCGTTTTGTGTTCCTTGGCAATTCAGACGCGCCGGTTTGGGGCCAGACATATCCGGAATCGATTGTTTCCAAAATAGGTAGGATCCGCTCTATTAAAAGCAGCAGAAGTCAGGATTTTTGACCTTACCCTCCGGAGCATAGCTCTCACACATCCATTTTGCCCGAAGTTAGGCTCCGCCTCTGAGTCAGATGCTCATTCAAGAAGGTAAAGAAAACACTCTACCTATTATGGATAGTCTGAAAGGAGACCACCATGGTAGCCCTATTAGCAGTCTCCTCAACAGATGTCTCCAGGAGAGTAGTTAATAAATCCCTCTTGGATGAGAACCTCCTGAAAAAGTCTTAATAAAAGAAATAACATAATTCCATTTCTTGTGTCAAGTTCAATCTCGTTTTCTTCAAAGAAAGCGGATAAGTTGAGCAACATTTACGTTCTATTTTCAGCTAACTTTTTCTGACAAAGCCGAAGTTTCATTTGAAACGCTTGGATTTTTTCAGACAAATCTAGGCATGTTGCGTTTGGTCCTTGCAGTGATAAATTTAATTCGTTCAATATTGCAAATATGCCAACCAAGTAAGCAATTTTCAGCAGCTGCTTTTTGTCACTGAAAAGTGCTTCAAACACTCGCAACATCGACCTTCACCAAGTACAGAATAAGTAACCACAATCTAAAGTAAAAATAAAAATATGTAGACTAAATTTAAATTGAAACCCCAAGAAGCCAGAGTCCACATGCAGTGCAATATCAGATAAATAAGAGATGCAGTTCCCCAAAACTGTGTAAAATATAAAAATAGCACATAGTCCAATAACTAAAATTAGATAAAATTATTTTTTCTACCTTTGTTGTCTGACCGTTTTATTCTTTGATCATGCTGGTCCCGATCTGAGGCTTCAGCTTTCCTGTCTTCTCTTAGCTCTCTTTCTGCGGTCTATGGTCCATCTGCCATTTCTTATCTCTTCTTTTGTTTTCTTCACTTCCTTCCATCAGCCCATTTCCAGTTCCAGTAACCCTCCTCAGTATCAGCCCCCTTTCCAGTCCTTCCCTCCCTCCCTTCCAGTGTCAACTGCCTTGCATTCCCATGACTGCAACTGGTGTCCATTCCCTTCCAGTTCCCCTCCTTCCCCACTGTCCAGCCCCTTCTAGTCCAAATACCATCCCAGATATCAGCTCACGTCCACTCTCAGTGCCACCCCCCCAGTCAGCTCCCTTCCAGTCGCCCTACCCTCAGTCCATCCCCCTTCCAGTACCATTTGCATGTCAGCTCCCTTCCAGCCTCCTCCCCATTACCCAACCACCTACCACTCCCATCCCCAAGTGTCGGCTCCCTTCCAGTCCCCCTTCAGTACATCCCAGGTGTCAGCTCCTTTCCAGTCCCCTCCTTCCCCCGTGTCAGCTCCCTTCATGCCCCCTCCTTCCCCTGGGAGACCCTCTCATTATCCACTTCCTTCCAGTCCTATTCTACCATCCTCCCGCATCAGCCCATTTGTAGCCCTAGCCCCTAGTTTTATTCCAGGGCCAGCAGCAGTCTCCTCCCCTCCCCCATTAGCCCATTTCCAGTCCTATCCCCCTTCAGCCCACTCTAGTCCTAGCCCCCCAATCAGCCCATTACCAGTCCTAGCTCATTTCCAGTGCTAGCCTCCCATCTGCCCATTACCAGTCCTAACCCCCCCATAAGTCCATTTCCAATCCTAGCCCCCACCCCCTTCAGCCCACTCTAGTCCTAGCCCCCCAATCAGCCCATTACCAGTCCTGGCTCATTTCCAGTGCTAGCCTCCCATCTGCCCATTACCAGTCCTAACCCCCATCATCCTATTTCCAGTCCTAGCCCCCAATAGCCCATTACCAGTCCTAGCCCCCCTAATCAGCCCATTTCCAGTTCTGAACCCCCATCAGCCCATTTCCATTTCTAATCCCCCTCCCAATCAGCCTATTTCCATTCTTAACCCCCCATCAGCCCATTTCCAGTTCTAGCCTCCCTCCCGATCAGCCCTTTTCCAGTTATAACCCCCCCATTGGCACATTTCCAGTTCTAGCCACCCCTGAAAGCCCATTACCAGTCCTAGTCCCCCCTCCCAGTCAGCCCATTTCCAGGCCTAGCCCTCCATAGCCCATTACCAGTCCTAACCCCCCATCAGTCCATTTCCAGTCCTAGACCCCCATAACCCATTACAAGTCCTAAACCCCCCACATCAGCCCATTTCCAGGCCTAGCCCCCCCCCCATAGCCCATTACAAGTCCTAAATACCCCCATCATCCCACTTCCAGTCCTAACCCCCTCCATCAGCCCACTTCCAGTCCTAGACTCCGCCCCCCCCATAGCCCGTTCCCCGCAGCGCAAGGAATACCTCAGGGATCTGCCCTGTCATCAATGCTCTTCAATATTTACATCCAACCCATATGCAACATCATCAGACGACACAAACTCCACTATCATATATATGCTGACAACATCATGGTGTATGCCCCAATCAATCTACTAGCACTTAACACCACAACAATAACTAAATGCCTTGAAGACATGAATGTCTGGTTCACAGATAATAACCTGATGGTCAACTATGATAAAACTGAGGCAATGTTCATCACCAGGAACCCTAGCTTCATTCCACCACAGAATATCAGCATTCTAAACAAACTTATAACAGTAAAATATGAAGTTAGGTACTTGGGCATCACAATGGACAGAGCTCTGAACATGAAATCTCATATCGCCAAAACCGCAAACAAGGCCTATCAACGTTTGAGGATGATAAGAAAGATAAAACCACTACTCCGCCAAGACCACTTCCGCACAGTATGCCAAGCACTCATCACACCTCTTCTTGATTATGGAAATTCTTTATATCAAGGCCTCCCCCAGCAGACCTTACACCCACTCCAAATGGTGCAAAACACTACAGCATGCATCATCACTGATACCCCAAGATCAGAACACATCACCCCTATCTTACAGCAACTACACTGGCTACCAATGGTAGCCAGAGCAAAATTTAAAATAATCTTGATCATCTTCAAGATCATCCACCATCTTTCAGCAGATGTACTACAAGAAATTGTAACAAGGAACATCAGTAATAGACAAAGAAGGAACAATTATGACAACATGATCAGCACACCTTCAGGATATCACAAGACTAAACAAAATACGTCAAGAAGAGCTCCATCACTAATGGCATCCACACTATGGAACTCCCTCCCAACGAGCCTAAGGGAATTAGAGGACATCACAGATTTCCACAAGGCCCTTAAAAACCTGCTCTTCACAGAAACTTACGAGCAGATAGACAACAGTCCCCACCAGATACAAAACATCCTCCCACCCGAGCGGGACTGCAATGTACACTCCACTGCAAGCTCAATTCTTAACCAACCCAGCTAGACTCACGACACCATCATGATAAATGTAACCCTCAAAGTGTGTTGTCTTAATGTTGTTAAATTTCCTCATGTTAAATGTTGTAAAGCACCCACATGTTGAATGTAACCCAATTGTGATGTGATGTAACCACTTTGATTATAGGATAAGGTGGTATACAAGTATGTCTAAATAAATAAATAAACAATATATCTCCCCTCAGCCATCTCTTTTCCAGGTTGAAGAGTCCTAACCTTTTAAGCCTCTCCTCAAAGGGGTATCCTTCCATCCCATTTACCATTTTCGTGGCTCTTCTCTGTAACTTGTCTAATTCTTCCCCAGACAACAGGAATTTAAGCAATGAAAGGATAACAAAGGACTAGCATCCGCTGTGCAGGGAAAGAGAGGACACCCGGGTAAGGCAAGGAAAATTCCCACTGCCCATGGAGTCGTCCCAAAGAGCTCGCCCAAGGAGCATGTCTTGCTCCCAGGGTGCATTCTGCCACAGCACAAAATGCCACTATAGTTGAGAAATATATACTGCCGGCTCCAGAAGGAGGTACGCAGGGAATGCAGTCATGTGATGGAAGGCACAGTAGGTTGCACTGCATGTGCAAATGGCTTGCAATTATGAACAGATTGTTGGTACATACCTGCAGAATACTATGGGGTATGTTTACTAAACTGCGGTAACGTTACATAACGCACCCCCCCGCTGTCTTGTTGTCCCGACACGCCCTCATGTGGCTTCTTGTATATTTGTTATGTAGTCCATCCGTCTGTACGCTATTTATTTTATTTTTGTTACCTTGTCTACCACCTGTCTTGTTAGTCTGCGGACTGAGTCTCGTCTCAGCTAGCCTGTAACCTCCATAGTCTGTCCTTTTCTGTCCTTACTACTTTTCTCTCTCTATTTACTTTTCTATTTATAATTGGCGTTCCTTTCCATTTTCCATTTTCTTTTTTCGCAGCCCAACTTGTTTATATTGTACACCGCCTTAATACTTTTGTAAAGGCGGTATATCAAATTCATTGAATAAAGATAAAGATAAAGATAAAGTTAACAATTGTTCACGTTCCGCGGCGCGGTAAAACACCGCAGAAGGTGGAGAGAGGGCGGAGAGAAGGGGTCAGTGGGCGGAGTGTGGGTGGGGAGAGGCTCCATTCACACTAATGCGCTGATCTGAAGAGCTGAACGCGATTGAAAACGTGCCATTAGATGCACATATGCAGGAGAGAGAAACCATTTTCGTGTCAGCAATGTACAGCCCAGGCAGGGAGCCCAAAAACTGTGATAGTAGTGCTCCATGTACAGCAATACCATAGTGCCAAAGTATGAATGGCCACTATGGCGATGGTGCAAATGGGGCATAGGGGGCCACAGGCGGGACATGTAGCATGGGCAGCTGGGGCACAGGGTGGACCAGGCAGGCGCCTAGGTGGCACATAGGAACATAGATACCGGAGATCAGCAAGACAGCAGTTAACCAAGGCCAAACACAATCCACCAATATCTACTTGGTCCACCCTAGCCAATAGTCGCTAGGGCACAGACCTGACATCCCCCCAGCCATCCCGCCCCTATGTGGAGGGGACATAATAGTGGTAGGCAGTGATGGGGGGATGTGAGGATGTCCGTGTATGCCCCCCCACCCCGGTACCCGCTCCCTAAGCGGGCACCTACCTACACAGTGGATGGCCTGGGACTGCGCACTACCAGCACCGACAGCAAATGGCCACATCAGCTTGGCAGGGGGGCGTGTGCCCATACTGGTGGGGGCAGTGCCATCTCCCTGCAGTGGACCTAGGCCATGCTCTGCAGCAGTACGTGGTGTGCAGTGCAACATAAAAGGTCTGGCTGAGGAAAAGTGCAGGTAGCCCCAGGGACTACCATGCATCTATGGCATCAGTGTGGTGCAGTACACCCAGCCAGTGTGTCCAGGAGCAGAGGGTCACAGGTTCAAGTCCTAGCTGTGGTTCCAGCAGAGCATGTCCCTATATTTTACCCTACAATGCAGATACAACAGCAACATGTGCAAAGCCCAAAGCAGCGGCGAACAGGGGTGCAAACACCCACTCACACAGGCTCCACAATCCAATGATGCATGGAGCGGCAGGCTGTTGGCCCCAGCAGTGGAATGATGTTATCACCAGAGCACTACTACTACCCCCTGCACAGTTTAGCAATGTTGACACTGTGCTCAGGACTAGTGTAGCAGGCAGGGCTTCCAACCACTCCTATCTTTATATAATGCTGCAAAAGGAGTAAGCGTGTTTGTATGTCTATCCATTGTTCTGTGGCTGCCCACACTTCACTGGGACCAAAATGTCCCACTGTTACCAGCATTAGCCTGATTAGATGCATAATGAGGAGCAAGGTATTCTGGGTATGGCCTGGACAGGGCAGATTGGCCAGGATGCATCTTCACAGGGTGTGGGGCAATCGCTAGGACACTGTAGTGCCTGACCACCACCTGCAAGGACAGGGTTGCTACAGCATGGCATGCTGGGAGGGCACTCACTCTGAACGAGCAGTGACCATGGCAGGTCTAGGCTCCCACATAGCGCTCTACACTATTTGTTTCTAATGATATATTTGTGTTTTTCAGTGCTGGGGTCCTAATCACTGAGATGCCTGCTTGCTGCACATAGTTCCTGGTGGACTGTCTGCAGTTAGACTATGCATGGTTGGAACACCTTTAAGGTACAGTCTGACCGTGCTGTCTGCTGGTGACTAGCAGACAGTGGTGGGAGGCACTTGGGGTTTCCAGACCTAACCCCAGCATTGCTGCTGGTCTGCCACTGTCCCAGTCATAGATATGGCTCTGGCCCACCAACCCTGGAGGGCTGTCTCATACAAACAGGATGGAGGCTGCTTCCCTGGGGCAGGGACACTGTTCTTTACCTACAAAAGGGTGATGTGGGCCCTTTTGGTGTATGTAGTGTATACCACTGTGACCTATACAGCCACTGCTACACACACCTCATGCAATTCTAGGAACCCCTCTGCCCTGATAACAGCTGCCCATGTCAGCCAGACCCTCACACAGGGTACACACTAATCTGGCTGGTGTCTGGTCCCACAGGGCCACATGTGACTGCAGGATATAGATGGACACCAAATTACCTTCAGCTGCACTGCACGGAACACCTATCACACACTAGTAGTGATGGGGATGTACAGCAGGACCTATCTCTAGTAGCACATGTACTGCGGACCTAGTGCTGGGCACCCTTCCTGTCGCTCAGGGTGAACACAGAACCTGCACAATGGCATGGTCTGTAGCTACTCCGTGCCAGTATCATGCACTTTCAGTTCGTCTTTCCAAGCTGGGGGACCGGAGAGGTGCAGACCCCATTTGGTGATCAGCTGTAGACAGCTATTCAGCATGTGCATTGCATCATGGGTACTGGTGGGGTTACCCTATCCTGGCACTCAGAGCAGACAATTTGTGCGGTGACCTGCAGTCCTTCTGTACCCAGACATTGCTGTGACATACACCATGGGGGTATAGCCTATTGGTTAATACAATGCCATTCTTGGCAGTGTTCATGGGTTCAATTCCTCATTGTTCCCCCCTCTCATGCCTGTCCTACTCATATAGTGTGCATGCCTGTAGAGGTCATATTTTTGCAGATCTGTGCTTCTAGCCCATAATACCCTTGCCACAATTGCCAACATTCCCTCGGTCCATCTATCTGCGTCTGTCAGCTGTGTAGAGTCCTGTCTGCCAGTGCAGGCTGCCACCCCATGTCATACCCTTTCCTGCATTGCGCCTCTTCATGCTTGCCTCGCCTGTGCCTGATCTGCATGGCACCACCACTCCTCTGTCCACCCATCATTGTAACTATCCTGCCACCTCTGCCTCCACTGGGGGACATGTATTCCCATTGTCTGCCACCAACTGTTTTTCTGGCACTTTACATTGCCAACACCCTGTGCTGTGGTACAGCTGCCCCACCATGTTTGTCATCGGTACTGGCAGGCACATGGGATGCCCGCAGATATGGCATGTCCAGTGGCTCCCACTTCTCCCTCCTTCACTCACCTGTTCATTGCCTTTCCTGAGTGCTCTATCTAGTGTTAGGGCTACATCTGTCTCTGTTCCGCACAGGTCATGCATGTCATCCTGAGGCACCTTGCAGTCCCTAGGGCCCACTAACCTAGGACACCATAACCTTGTTAGGCCACCTTAACCTATGGTTCCATAGCCCAGGGTGCCTTCTGCGGTGCCTTGTCCAAGCGTGCCTAATATGGCGCTCAACAACAAATCTCCACTGGGGTTTAATAGAGCAATGTAGACATCAAAACCAAAAAGAATTGCTCAATTCACTCACACATTCAGAAAATACTGTATAATTAAGGGAATAGGTCTCAGATTGAATGGCGAAGGGTCATATCAGGCACAAACCTTAGAACTCCAATCCCCTTCGTTACATCAAGGACCCAAATATTCCCTTTAAAGATGTAATATACTCCTTTAAATGCAGTCACTACTCAAACAGAACTAAGCTGTAGGCATAATCACGACTCATTAAACCATGTGAAAAATAGCAAAAATTGCTTATCTGGAAAAGCGGTTTGAGTCAAGACGTAGCTCCCAGCTCCCAACGCTAATCCTGAGCACTGATGCGTTTCACCGCCCATGCGGTTTCTTCGGGGGAGTTCAGCTTGTTAACATGCAGCAACTGTTCTGCTCAATACATTCTTGGAGCTTTTCTTCTCGAGCCCATCAATGTCAATGCGCGGCGTTTTTTTGACATTGATGGGCTCGAGAAGAAAAGCTCCAACAATGTATTGAGCAGAACAGTTGCTGCATGTTAACAAGCTGAACTCCCCCGAAGAAACCGCATGGGCGGTGAACCGCATCAGCGCTCAGGATTAGCGCTGGGAGCTGGGAGCTACGTCTTGACTCAAACCACTTTTCCAGATAAGCAATTTTTGCTATTTTTCACATGGTTTAATGAGTCGTGATTATGCCTATACCTTAGTTCCGTTTGAGTAGTGACTGCATTTAAAGGAGTATATTACATCTTTAAAGGGAATATTTGGGTCCTTGATGTAACGAAGGGGATTGGAGTTCTAAGGTTTGTGCCTGATATGACCCTTCCCCATTCAATCTGAGACCTATTCCCTTAATTATACAGTATTTTCTGAATGTGTGAGTGAATTGAGCAATTCTTTTTGGTTTTAATATGGCGCTCAGCCTAGGAGACCCTATAGGGTGCCTTATGAGGCATCTTACATGGCACCTTACTAGGCACCTTATAAGGTACCTTACTAGGCACCTTACATGGCACCTTATAAGGCACCTTACATGGCACCTTACACGGCACCTTATACGGCACCTTACATGGCGCCTTACATGGCACCTTATACGGCACCTTACATGGCACCTTATATGGCACCTTACTAAGCACCTTACATGGCACTTTATACGGCACCTTACATGGCACCTTATACGGCACCTTACTAGGCACCTTTCTAGGCACCTTACTAGGCACCTTACATGGCACCTTATACGGCACCTTACATGGCACCTTATACGGCACCTTACTTGGCACCTTACATGGCACCTTATACGGCACCTTACATGGCACCTTATACGGCACCTTATACGGCACCTTACTAGGCACCTTTCTAGACACCTTACTAGGCACCTTACATGGCACCTTATACGGCACCTTACATGGCACCTTCTACGGCACCTTCTACGGCACCTTACATGGCACCTTATATGGCACCTTACATGGCACCTTCTACGGCACCTTATAAGGCACCTTACAGGGCACCTTACTAGGCACCTTACAGGGTGCCTTATAAGGCACCTAACAAGGCGCTTTACAAGGCGCCTTATAACGCTCGTTAGTCTAAGGCATCTTTTAACGCACGTTAGTTGTCAGCTTGCTGTAACGATGTACCGCCCATGCCTTTATATGGGCATCTGTACTTTACCGCGGAACCTACCACGAATGACATTACCGCAGTTTAGTAAACATACCCCTATGAGTGAGCATTGGTAAGGGGGGGCCCAGGACAGTATGCTTGTTGGCTTCAGAACAACTGCATTTTCTCTGTTTTCCTGTGGTTTGAAAGGAATGGTTACAGTTGAATACCTATCTTTTCTTTTTAACTGTTACTTGGTTTAAGATCCGAGAAGGGTGTGTAGTATGAATGTGTGGGGAAGAGGACAGAATGTGCAAGGAACAGGAGAAGGAAAAAGTATGAATGTGGTAGGAATGGGATAGGGTGTGTCAATGGCTTGTAAATAGTGTGTTGCTGGAATCTCTTCTCCCTGGGATCCTTGAGACCCATAAAGCTTTGTCATGGGGGGCAGGGGGGTGTGGGTATGGGTATGGGTATGGGGAGAGAATGGGCAGGCTGAAATTGTTCTGCATGGGTAAGTTAAATAAGTACAGTGTCTCATGACTTCTAAGATACTGGGAGGGTATAATGGGAGATACGAGGGGTGCACTGTTTTAATACATGAGGTGTTTGCTTTATAGCTTCTAAATTAAAGCTCATATTTTTGAATGTTAAGAGGCTGAACCATTAATTAAAAGGAAAAAAATATTAAAATATTTTCAGAAGCACAAGCTGACTGGAGCATGTTTTACAGGAGATACATTTATCCGAGAGTGAATCTCATAAGTTACAGCAAGATTGAGTAGCAGAAGTGCTGTAGGCACCTGTGCAGAATAAAAAGAAAGAGGTGGCCATTGTGACGCAACAAATTCCGAGATACAAGTGATTTCTCAGTGTGCAGACCTGAATGGGCAATGGATTATTGCAGTGGGAGAACAAGGTGGCTCCACTTTGATGTTAGAAAATCTGTATGCTGCTAGTATAGATGATCTTCAATTTTTCTTTTGCAGTTGGTGAAACATATGTCCTTAGTGAGCTCTCACCCAATAATAATGAGGAGAGATTTCAAACTTTGCATTGATCCAGTGCTAAACAGACAGTCAGGTGTGCAGAGGCATGCTACCTCAGCTCAGAAAACCCTGTTGAGTATAATGAAAGAACTCCACTTAGTGAATATCTGTAGGTTGTGAAATCTAGTTATGAATTTCACCAATTTTTCCCTGTTGCATTATACATACTCTCATATTGACTTTTTTCTAATATCTAAACCCTTGTGATGTCAGTGATGGAAGCTGACACTGGTTGTATAGATATCTCAGATCATGCTTATATCTCAGTAGCATTAGAAGGCCATGGGAAACAGATGGACAGACCAGGGTGGAAATTTAGGAATAATATAATATCTGATTCAGAGCTAGAAGCAACAATTGTCAGAGCTACCCAAGAGTATTTTGGAATCAATGACAATGGAGAACAAGATTATGAGGTGGGGTGGGACACTTTCAAGCCTTCTTTAAGAGGACTTATTATAAATTATTTGGCAGAGAAAAAAAAACAATATACCAAATATATGCAGGAGCTGGAGACAGAGACAAAGGGCCTGATATTCATTTGCGACGGCTATGCGCCTCTAAAGTGCATAGCCGTCACCACCAAACTTTAACCCCAGATATTCAATCCGGTACTATATCTGGCCACCAGCATTGTATATCCGAGGTCGCCACACAGCCGCATGAAGCGCAGAAGCTAACCATGCTGTGGCAATATTCAGCTGCTGTCTGCTTAGCTGCGGCAGCGAAGGTTAGGACAGCTTTTGCTGCACCTAACGTTCACCACTGAGGGTTAACCGGGCGGTGGCTGAATATCGCTAATGCAACGGTTATCCCTGGGTACTGCTCCCAGAACGCCCTAACATGCCCAATGCTACGCGGTTAACGTATAGCGGCATTACTTGGGATATTCAGCAGCAGTAACCGTGTTAGTGCCGCTGAATATCCCACTTAGGGCATTTACACGGTTTACAGCTCTGTAAACTGTGTAAATGCCTCTGAATATCAGGCCTTAAGAAACTAATTACAACATCAAAGGGGGGGGGGAGTCAAAGGGGTACTGTTAGGACCGTTACAAGCTACAAAAGCGACCTGTGCAACTAACAAATCTGGTGCACCCCCTATGCCCCAGCCGCGTCCAGTAACTCATTCTTTATGCACTTCCTGAAAGCCCAGAGATGATATCAGTGCCCTTTCTGTACTTATGCCCTGTACGGCCACTCTGCTTGCACAGCCCTTGGTATGGCCCCGGGTACTGTTACAATTGCAGACACTCAAATATAATTACAATGTACTGATAAGTAAGCAAGCGAGACGAGCTTTTGACAGCACACACTCAGTAGTTTGCTGATATTAAAGCTGGTAGCATGCTTGCATAGTATCTTAAACTGAAGAAGAGGGAGAATAGGATGCAAGGCATATAAAATGCTGTGTCACTACTTACAAACAGGCTGATGCAGAAAGCCAGCGCCAGATCTGCACTGAAGCGATTTTTTACGTTCCTGACAACACACACATTTTAACGTGCGTTTCAGGAAGGATAGGGTATGCAAATGACCCCTGCATTAACCGTGCGTATGCAAATGAGCCACTGCAGCATTAAACTGGGAGAGCAAGCCAAACACATGCACCCAAGAAACCTGCGCTACTTTGGCTTGCTCTCCGGGAACCACGTGACTGATTCGCATTTTAGTCCTGACAGTATTTTGATGACATCGGGGACGATTGTAGCATCGGGAAAAGCCCCCGTTGCCATCAAAATACTGTCGGAGGCTGGTGCCCTGACAATAAAAGAATCCCTGGTGGTTCAGCAGTCCCAATCCCCGATAGTATTTTGATGGCATCGGACAATCGCGGCATCCGGAAAGGCCCCTGATGCCATCAAAATACTGTTGGGGCCAGTGCCCCAACAATAAAAAATCCTTTGTGGTCTAGCGGCCCCTGTACCCCTCCCCCCCATTAAATACAAAACAAGATAACCTGGTGGTCTAGCGGCCCCTGTACCCCCCCCCCCACCACCATCAAAAAAAATAAAAAATAACCTGTTGGTCTAGAGGCCTCTGTATCCCCCACTGAATAAAAAAATAACCTGGTGGTCTAGCAACTCCTAAATTCAGTCCCTCCCACCTGATACCTTAAAATAAGCAGGAGCGCTGCCTACGTGCTCCCACTCTGTGTCTGCCATATTGAAAAATAGTGGTGTCTGTCCCCACGTGGTGCATCCTGGGATGCACCAGGTGAGGTCAGACTGCCATATAACATAGTCTATCTTTTATGGCAATCTGCACCTCACAGGGCCAGATGCCGCCAGTTTTCAAGATGGCGAAGGCAGAATGGGAGTGCGTAGGCAGCGCTCCCACTTATTTTAAGGTACTGGGTGGGAGGGGCTGAATTTAGGAGCTGCTAGACCACCAGGTTATATTTTTTGTAGAATGGGGCTGGGGTATAGGGGCTGCTAGACCACCAGGTTACTTTCTATATTTAATGGGGGATACAGGGGCCGCTAGATCATCAGGTTACTTTTTTTAATTAATAGGGGGAAACAAGTGGCACTAGACAACCAGGGATTCTTTTATTGTCGTGGCACCGGCCCCCGACAGTATTTTGATGGCATCAGGGGCCTTCCCAATGCCGTGATCATCCCCAAAGCCATCAAAATACTATGGGGGGGGGGGGGATCGGGGCTGCTGGCCCTTCAGGAATTCTTTTATTGTCGGGGCACCAGACCCCAACAGTGTTTTGATGGTATCGGGTGCTTTTCCTAATGCATTTAAAATACTGTCGGGGGGGGGGGGGGGAAGGGACGGGGTCGCATTGGGGGTTTTGCCTGATGCCTGATCGTCTGAGGAGAAGATGATCTAAGCATCGGGGAAAGTACCAAGTGCCATCAAAATACTGTTGGGGGCATGCTTTAGAGTTTTAAGTCACCTCAGACACCTCAGAAAAGGGGAAGAAACCAAAACCAAGCTGCGCAACAGTGATATCAATGGGCAACCTGGAAAACACTCCCAGGAAAGCTCCATTAAAATGCAGTGCTTTTGAATGAGTCTACGGAGCGTAGACCCTTCCAAAAATCATTTCTATTTTTTGGAGCTTTCCTGGGAGTGTTTCTTATGGTTGCCCATTAATATCACTGTTGCCCAGCTGGATTATAATTTATTTGGAATTTGTTGTGGTCATTTTCAATTTATATTTGCTATTTTGTTCTGTGCACATGTATCACACTGCTCACGTTTTGCATGTTTCCCCGGTTTTGCTGTACATTGCTGACGGAAATGGTTTCTCTTCCCTTTAAATCGGCTCTAACGCGAGGTTTTCACTCGCGGTATTTTTGTGCCGAAATTCAGCCACGCTCCTGTGTGGGGAGCCTCTCCCCTCCCACTCTCCACCCATTTACCCCATCTCTCCGCCCCTCGGGGGCCTTCCTCTGCCCTCCGTACGCCTTTCCCCGCCTCTATCGCACATCAGCGCCCCGCACACGTGCGCGGGCCCGTTAATGTGACGCGCACGCATATGGGGCACTTAAGAGCACTTAAATGCATCGTTAGCGTACGCTACTGTGCGCCGCGCACATGGGCGCGGTTTAGTAAACATACCCCTAAGTATTGCCTCTTTATTATAATTAAGGGCACAATCACCCCCAAACAGATTCTTCACAAATATCTAGAATCCACTACTTAATATCCTCTATAGCAGGGGTTCTCAACCCAGTCCTCAGGACACACCTAGCCAGTCAGGTTTTCAGGTTAACCACAATGAATCATGAGAGATATTTACATGCAATGGAGGCAGTACATGGAAATGTCTCTCAAAAATGTTATACACTACTTCCAAAAATGCAAAACATCAATCACATAACAATGGGATCCACTTCTGTACACCTACAAAGTATATTTATACTGCTGAAAAAGTCTCTTGAAAAGATCTCTTAAAAAATTGTTTACTTTTATTTTAAATTACAGACTTGCACTATATTGGCATAAACACGCTTTCACAATTTATATATATTATTCTTTACTCAAAAATATGTTTCTTCAATGAAAAATGTTAAAAATATAAACTTCATCATTTGAAAATGTAACATTTCTTCAAAACACATCCATGACGGTGTAAAATGTAACTTCCATGTCTCTCCAGCATTTATCAATCATGAGCTTGCCTCTTCTCTAAGGGGTATGTTTACTAAAACCCCGTTAGGGTGTGCGGCGCGCTAGTGTGCGGATGCCATATAAGGAGTGGGCGTTCAGTCAGAAAAAAGCAAAACCAGGATTAATCATGCGCTAATGTGCGCTGCGCTCATGTGCGCCCCGCACATTAGCGCATGAGAAAGTTGCGCGGGAAGCATAAGTGGCGCGCTGATGTGCAAGCCCAGGAAAAGAGCCACAGTACAATGGTTAAGACACTGACCAATGGTACAGGGATCATGGGTTCAATCCCCCATTGTGCCCAATGAAGAAGGCTGGCTGAGGCATTACCTATTATGGGGAAGATTGCGGTAGGGGGCATTTTATTTTTATTTTAAATAGTGCTGCCAGCAAACACACCCTCAAAGTATTGTAACATAAGGTGCTGCATAAGGCGCCTCATAGGGTACCCCAGAGGGCACATTTTAAAGTGCACTGTCCGCCACGGCACCCTACAATGTTGCTGAAAGGGTGGCCTATAGGGCGCCATATAGGGTGCCCTATGAGGCACAGCAAGGTCATAGCACTGTTTGTGATGGCAGCACTGTGCAATTTAAGGAATGAAAATCCTAAGTAGGTGCGCTGACATGCAAAGAGGAACAGCAGTGTAGCACAATGGTTAAGGCACTGACTGCTGATACAGGGGTCATGAGTTTGCTCCCCAGTGTGCCTAATACGTAAGGCTGGCTGAGGCATCAGCTTTGCAATGTACATATTGTTTCCTGCAGCACTTTATTTGTATTTTATTAATTGCTGCCAGCAAACACGCCCTCACGTGCCATAATTGAAGGTGCCGCATAAGGCACCCTATAAGGCACTCCATAAAGCACATTATAAAGTGCACTGTCCGCCACGGCACCCTAAAATGTCCCCTATAGGGCACCCTATAAGTTGCTCCACAGGATAACGTATAGTGCACCTCATATGGACGGTAACCATAAGGTGCCCTATAGGGCGCCCTATAAAGTGCCCTCAGAGGCACCTTATGGGTACAGTACGCTGAGAGTGTATTTGCTGGCAGCAATAATGTACATGAAAAAGAGATAATGCTTTGGGCAGCCCTATCAAATAACTTCACTGTGGGTTTGAACTCACAACCGCTGGCTTCACAGTTGGTGAAGTAACCATTGGGCTACAGCTCTATAGCTGCTAGTGAGCCCCTGGCTGGCTGTAGAGGGAGTGCACGTCACCACACAGACAGTCTGCTGTGGTCACCAGGATAGGGTTAGCACACCCATACCCATGATGCACTGAACATACAAATCAGCTGTCCACAGATAAACACAAGATGTATGCACCCCCACAGCACCTCAGCCTGGTAGGGGGAACTGACCATGTGCACCCCCACAGCACCTCGGCCTGATAGGGGTTACTGACCGTGTGTGTTACTGGCACAGAGTAGCTACACACCGTCACATTGTGCAGGTACTGTGCTCACCCTGAGTGTGCAGTGGGGCACCCAGCACCAGGTCCTCAGCACCTTCCATGGCAGGAACAGGCCATGCTGCAGGTCCCCAGCAGTGCTAATGTGTGAGGTAGTTAGCTTCTGCAGAAACAACTTGGATATATCTGTCAGGTATAGCCCCCATGGACCCCTAGGAGGAATATGTGCCATCACCACCCTTCTTCTCCAGGGCTGAGGGTGGAAAACAAGATCTACCCATCAACAGATCCACATTCTACCTCCCCACAATGGTGGCAGTAGAGGGGACCAACAGCCCCAGTTCTACTGGGGAACAGACACTCTACATGGCAGTCAATGCAGCTCTGTACACATCCATAACACAAAAGCAGACAGACATTAGGCCTTGATATGCTAAGCTGCACCCCACCAATATCTGATATTCTCCTGCAGCAAGCCTTCAGCCACTGCACAGCACTCCATCAAGACACATACCAGCTGCAAACAGTCTGCTAGCTAGTCCATAGTGCATGTTCCTGGTGGAAATGCATGCACCCAGAACTGGGATGTCAGCATACACAACAAGCAGATGTCAGTGACTGGGCCCCAAAAGGAAACCCATAAATATATGAAAAAAATACTATATAGCACTATGGGGGTGCCTAGCCATGCTGTGGTCACTGCACAGTCAGGGTGAGAGTGATCTCCCAGCAGGACATGCTGAGGCCACCCTGTCTGTGTAGGTGGTGGCCGGGCACTACAATGTCCCAGCCAGTGCCCTATGCCCTGTGCAGATGCATCCTGGCCAGGCCACCCTGTCCGGGCTATACCCATGGTACCTTGCTCCTCATTATGCACATTGGCAGGCCAATACTGGCAACAGTGCTGGCAGTGTGGGCTGTGGAGGGTGTTTGCAGCCACTATACACTGGATAGACAGACACACACCCCCACACCTATGCCAGCATTGTGCTACTATAGAGGAGTTAAGCAGCCCTGGCCACCACATCAGTCCTGGGCACAGTACAGGCATGGATATGGTACGCAATACTGTTGGGGGTCACTCCCCAGGGTGGTAAACACTGTCAGAGACCAGACCTGAAGCACACACCACAGACATCAGAAAGGTTGTTATGATGGAGCTCAATCAGCAAACTGTGCTTAATGTAGGAATTGCTATCTGCCAGTAATCATAGCAAACGTTTGATAGCTGTGTACCGTATACCCAGGTGTAGGGTGGCATTGCTAAGGTATGCAAGTGCTAGTATTGGGAGATGCACGCAGGGCCCAATGTCCTGCCTCTCCAGGAGGCATTGGCCAATGGGGTCTGTGGGTGTGGGAGTGGGTGTGTCTGCCCCTGTTGGCTGCTGCTTTACGTCAGAGGTTCCCAACTCCAGTCCTGGTGTGCCAAACACTGTTCAGGTTTTCATGCTGTCCCTCATGAATACGCATGAGATACATCTGCATACCATGGGGGTGGTGCATAGATATGCAGCACAGGCATCTTTATTAGAGGCAGCATGGAACCTGAATGGTGTTTGGCCCTCCAGGACTGCATTTGGGAGACTCTGCTCTCGGTAATGCGACTGTTTATGGTGTCTGTGCTCGGTGGGGTAAAATATAGGTATATTAACCATGCGTATGTTCTCTGCAATAAAGGTTTGTCCTTACTATCACGGTTTAGTTGTGGGAAAAATATGTGGACTGGATTGGCAGTAGCCCCAGCTGGGCTTTGAAACTGTGACCTTCTGTTCTTGCACACACCGTCTGTGTGCACTGCACCACTGTGTTGCCACAGGTATGCTGCATTCCCCGGGGGAGTCCATGACTGTACATCCGACAGGGCCTGTTTGTTGCAGTGCACGGCACCCACCTGGACAGGGCTAGGCCATGGTCTGCTGTTGCCATCAGCTGCTGCCACCTCCACCACCAGTACCGCTCCATCCTTAGATTGGAGACAGCATAAACCCTGAAGGATTTGTGGCCCTCCAGGACTGCAATTGGGGGAATCTGCTCTAGGTAATGTGCACGTTTCTGGTGTCTGTGCTCTGTAGGGTTAAATAGAGGTGTTTGAGCCATGCTTATGTTCTCTGCAATAAAGATTCGTCTTTACTATCACGATATAGTTGTGGGTAAAATATGGGGACAGGATTGGCAGGAGCCCCAGCTGGGGCTTGAACCTGTGACCTTCTGTCTCCAAACACACTGGTTGTGTGCACTGCACCACCATGTTGCCACAGAGACAGTGCATTCCCTGATGCTACCTTGACTGTTTGTCCGGCAGGGCCTGTCTGTTGCAGTGCATTGCACCCACCTACACAGGGCTAGGCCATGGTCTGCTCTGGGCAGCTGCCACTGCCCCCCTCCACCTCCAGTACCCCTGTGCCACCATGCTGACATGCCCTTCTGCTGGTGGTGCTGGTGGTACCCAGTCTCAGCACCACCCAATAAAAACGTGGAATGCAAATGAAAGGACACACCAAATTTTATTAAATAATATCACTCCAAAATTTGGTGTGTCCTTTCATTTGCACTCCACGTTTTTATTGGGTGGTTCTTTGCACGTGGATCCGTGCTTGGTGTTGGACTCCTGGTACCCAGTCTCAGGCCATCCTGTGTGCGGGTAGGCGGCTGCCTATGGTGCTGGTTCTGGGGTAGGGGAGCCTGCATATCTGTCTGCATGTCCCCCAATCACCGCCTGCCAATGTTCTGTGCCCTTGGGGGTAGCTGCTGGGTACTATCCCCTGTGACACTGTGCTAAACACTCTCGTGCCCATGTTGGGCCCTCATCAGTTGCTGTCTGGCTGCAGTTCAGTTTCAGCATTCCTAAGTGCCATCTAGGCATCTGCCTAGTCTGCACTGTGCCCCAGCTGCACCACAGCATGTGCCGCCTGCAGCCCTCTGTATCCCCTATCCCAGCATCTGTACAGTTGCCCATTCCGACCTGCCCGCCCTGCTGTTGTGGAACATGTGCATGCCATAGGTAACCTATCCAATGGAGAGGTAAACCCTGATCAGTGTTATTTCACTGCGGGATCATTCACCTTGTATAGGGACGGAGCGTAGACCCTTCTAAAGTTCATATTTATTTTTTGCGGCTTTCTTGGGAGTGTTTTTTGATGTTTCCCATTACTATCACTATTGCCCAGCTTGATTATGATTTTTTTATATTTTGTTGGGGTCATTTTTAATGTTTATTTGCCCTTTTGTTCCGTGCACATGTATCACACTGCTCACTTTTGTAGGTTTCCCTGGTTTTGAGTTACATTGCTTACAGAAATGGTTTCTCTTCCCTTTAAATCGGCTCTACCGCAAGGTTTTCACTCGCGGTATTTTTTTACTTGAATTTCAGCCCCGCTCCTGTGTGGGGAGCCTCTCCCCTCCCACTCTCCACCCATTGACCCCGTCTCTCCGCCCCTGGGGAGCCTTCCTCCGCCCTCCGAGAGCCTTTCCACGCCTCTATCGCACATCAGCGCGCCGTGCACATGAGCGGGCACTTTAGTGCAGCATGCACGTGTGCGGGGCACAAAAACGCATCATTAGCATGCGCTAAGGTACCTTAGTGCATGCTATTGTGCGCCACGCACTTGAGCGCAGTTTAGTAAACATATCCCTAAGACATATAAATGACAGGATATGGCTTAACTCAGCAATGGCAGTTCACTGAATCTGATCCCGGCTGCTGGTTTCGCCATCTAAAACAGCTTTATCAAAGGGTTTGCATACCGCCAACCATTTCTAAAACAAAAACAAATGTTTTAATTACTTTCTGTACACACTTCAGACCTTTTCAATTCCTATTAATTTAACTTAATTTGAATGAATACACAAATACTCACGTAGCTCAACTCTCAGTTACTCTCTCAGTGCAGACTCTGAATGCTGCTCAACGTCCCCATATTTTTTAAAAGAACTACATCCAATACAAGCATCCCACATCATTCATTCATCACTCACAGACCAATCATATGTCTTATCCAATAACCCACAACCCCCAATACCATTCATTCTCAATAATCAATGAAACTCAAATGATATCCAGCCAAAGCTGTCCCTACTTAATCATCCCTAGTAAACCTCAGAATTCTGACTGCAACAATCCATTCAGACTCCCATTCAAGAAACCATTCATATGTTGCTAAAAGCTCCTGAAAACATGCCTCCTGGGTGCTCCCAATTGATCCCTACCATTTTAGGAATTCTAAACAATGAATCCCATTAAACCACTGCCATTCAACGAGGAGTTGAGACCACCCAGGATAGTAGTACGCCAAAGATAGATCAGTTACAAAAGTTTTAGTACTAGATTCCCACCTCCCTCCACCCTAATTTGATCTAACAAAACATTTCAAATCCTCCAGCTGGTGTTTTTGGATACGCCAATATTCAACTAAAGGAGCTGACAAGACACCTCGATGTAATGCTGACAAATGTTCTATTATTCTTGTCTTGAATTTCCTTGTGGTTTGGCCAATATATAGCTTATTACATGGGCACTGTACCACATATATCACTCCCTCAAATTCACAGGATGTAATCTATAAGGGCGGCTTATTGATGGATTTTGAAATGCCAATAGAGCCATAGGGGTATGTTTACTAAACTGCGCTCAAGTGCGCGGCGCACAATAGCGTGCGCTAAGGTATCTTAGCGCATGCTAATGATGCGTTTTTGTGCCCCGCACACGTGCGCACCGCACTAAAGTGCCCGCTCATGTGCGAGGCGCGCTGATGTGCAATAGAGGCGTGGAAAGGCTCTCGGAGGGCGGAGGAAGGCTCCCCAGGGGCGGAGAGACGGGGTCAATGGGTGGAGAGTGGGAGGGGAGAGGCTCCCCACACACGAGCGGGGCTGAAATTCAAGCAAAAAAATACCGCGAGTGAAAACCTCGCGGTAGAGCCGATTTAAAGAGAAGAGAAACCATTTCTGTCAGCAATGTACAGCAAAACCAGGGAAACCTACAAAAAGTGAGCAGTGTGATACATGTGCACGGAACAAAAGGGCAAATATACATTAAAAATGACCCCAACAAAATATAAAAAAACCATAAGCAAGCTGGGCAATAGTGATAGTAATAGGAAACATCAAAAAACACTCCCAAGAAAGCCCCAAAAAAGAAATATGAATTTTAGAAGGGTCTACGCTCCGTCCCCATACAAGGTGAATGATCCCACAGTGAAATAGCACTGATCAGGGTTACGTCCTCCATTGGACAGGTTTCCTATGGCATGCCCATGTTCCACAGCAGCAGGGCGGGCATGTCGGAATGGGCAACTGGACAGATGCTGGGAAAGGGGATACAGAGGGCTGCAGGCGGCACATGCTGTGGTGCAGCTGGGGCACAGTGCGGACTAGGCAGATGCCTAGGTGGCACCTAGGAATGCTGAAACTGTACAGCAGCCAGACAGCAACTGATGAGGGCCCAACATGGGCATGAGCGTGTCTATCACAGTGTCCCAGGGGATAGTACCCAGCAGGTACCTTCAAGGGCACAGAACAGTGGCAGGCGGTGATTGGGGGACGTGCGGACAGATATGCAGGCACCCCTACCCCAGAACACGCACCATAGGCTGCCGCCTACCCGCACACAGGATGGCCTGAGACTGCGTATCACCAGCACCACCAGCAGAAGGGCATGTCAGCATGGTGGCACAGGGGTACTGGAGGTGGAGGGGGCAGTGGCAGCTGCCCAGAGCAGACCATGGCCTAGCCCTGTGTAGGTGGGTGCAATGCACTGCAACAGACAGGCCCTGCCAGACAAACAGTCATGGTATCCTCAGGGAATGCCCTTTCTCTATGGCAACACGGTGGTGCAGTGCACACAACCAGTGTGTTTGGAGACAGAAGGTCACAGGTTCAAGCCCCAGCTGGGGCTCCTACCAATCCAGTCCCCATATTCTACCCACAACTATATCATGATAGTAAAGACAAACCTTTATTGCAGAGAACATAAGCATGGCTCAAACACCTCTATTTTACCCTACAGAGCACAGACACCAGAAACGTGCACATTACCTAGAGCAGATTCCCCCAAATGCAGTCCTGGAGGGCCACAAATCCTTCAGGGTTTATGCTGTCTCCAATCTCAGGATGGAGCGGTACTGGTGGTGGAGGTGGCAGCAGCTGGTGGCAACAGCAGACCATAGCCTAGCCCTGCAACAAACAGGCCCTGTCGGATGTACAGTCATGGACTCTCCAGGGAATACAGCATATCTGTGGTAACACGGTGGTGCAGTGCATACAGACAGTGTATGCAAGAACAGAAGGTCACAGGTTCAAAGCCCAGCTGGGGCTAATGCCAATCCAGTCCACATATTTTTCCCACAACTAAACCGTGATAGTAAGGACAAACCTTTATTGCAGAGAACATACGCATGGTTAATACGCCTATATTTTACCCCACCGAGCACAGACACTATAAACAGCCGCATTACCTAGAGCAGAATCTCCCAAATGCAGTCCTGGAGGGCCAAACACCATTCATGTTCCATGCCGCCTCTAATAAAGATACCTGTGCTGCATATCTAGGCACCACTCCCATAGTATGCAGATGTATCCATGCATATTCATGAGGGACAGCATGAAAACCCAAACAGTGTTTGGCACACCAGGACTGGAGTTGGGAACCTCTGCCGTAAAGCAGCAGCCAACAGGGGAAGACACACCCACACCCAAACCCACAGGCCCCATTGGCCAATGCCTCCTGGAGAGGCAGGACATTGGGCCCTGCGTGTATCTCCCAATACTAGCACTTGCATACCTTAGCAATGCCACCCTACACCTGGGTATATGGTACACAGCTATCAAACGTTTGCTATGATTAGTGGCAGATAGCAATTCCTATGTTAAACACAGTTTGCTGATTGAGATCCATCATAACAACCTTTCTGATGTCTGTGGTGTGTGCTTCAGGTCTGGTCTCTGACAGTGTTTACCACCCTGGGGAGTGACCCCCAACAGTATTGCGTACCATATCCATGCCTGTACTGTGCCCAGGACTGATGTGGTGGCCAGGGCTGCTAAACTCCTCTATAGTAGCACAATGCTGGCATAGGTGTGTGTGTGTGTGTCTGTCTATCCAGTGTGTGGTGGCTGCAAACACCCTCCACAGCCCACACTGCCAGCACTGTTGCCAGTATTGGCCTGCCAATGTGCATAATGAGGAGCAAGGTACCATGGGTATAGCCCGGACAAGGTGGCCTGGCCAGGATGCATCTGCACAGGGCATAGGGCACTGGCTGGGACATTTTAGTGCCAGGCCACCACCTACACAGACAGGGTGGCCTCAGCATGTCCTGCTGGGAGATGACTCTCACCCTGACTGTGCAGTGACCACAGCATGGCTAGGTACCCCCATAGTGCTATATGGTGTTTTTTCCATGTGATATTTATGGGTTTCCTTTTGGGGCGCAGTCACTGACTTATCTGCTTGTTGTATATGCTGACATCCCAGTTCTGGGTGCATGCATTTCCACCAGGAACATGCACTATGGACTAGCTAGCAGACTGTTTGCAGCTGGTATGTGTCTTGATGGAGCGCCTTGCAGGGTGCAGCGGCTGAAGGCTTGCTGCAGGAGAATATCAGATGGTGGTGGGGTACAACTTAGCATATCTAGGCCTAATGTCTGTCTACTCTTGTGTTATGGATGTGTACAGAGCTGCATTGACTGCCCTGTAGGGTGTCTGTTCTCCAGCAGGACTGGGGTTGATGGTCCCCTCTACTGCCACCATTGCAGGGAGGTAGAATGTGGATCTGTTGATGGGAGAACCTGTTTGCCACCTTCAGCCCTGGAGAAGGAGAGTGGTGGTACATGATCCTACTAGGGGTCCATGGGGGCTACACTCTGACTGAAACAGACAGATATATCCAAGGTGTTGCTGCAGAAACTAACTACCTCACACATTAGACCTACAGTCATGGCCTAGTTCTGCCATAGAAGGTGCTGTGGACCTGGTGCTGGGCGCCCCACCGCACACTCAGGGTGAGCACAGTACCTGCACAATGTGACGGTGTGTAGCTACTCTGTGCCAGTAACACACACGTTCAGTACCCCCTACTAGGCTGAGGTGCTGTGGGGGTGCACATGGTCAGTTCCCCCTACCAAGCCGAGGTGCTGTGGGGGCGCATACCCCATCTTGTGTTTATCTGTGGACTGCTGATTTGCATGTGCAGTGCATCATGGGTACGGGTGTGCTAACCCTATCCTGGTGACCACAGCAGACTGTCTGTGTGGTGACGTGCACTCCCTCTGCAGCCAGCCAGGGGCTTGCTAGCAGCTATAGAGCTATAGCCCAATGGTTGCTTCCCTGCCTGTGGAGCCAGAGGTTGTTGGTTCAAACCCACAGTGGGGTTATTTGATAGGGCTGCCCAAAGCATTGTTTCTTTTTCATGTACATTATTGCTGCCAGCAAAAACACTCTCAGCGTACTGTACCCATAAGGTGCCTCTGAGGGCGCTTTATAGGGTGCCCTATAGGGCACCTTATGGTTACCGTCCATATGAGGTACACTATACGTTATCCTGTGGAGCGACTTATAGGGTGCCCTATAGGGGACATTTTAGGGTGCCGTGGCGGACAGTGCACTTTATAATGTGCCCTATGGAGTGCCTTATAGGGTGCCTTATGCGGCACCTTCAATTACGGCACGTGAGGGCGTGTTTGCTGGCAGCAATTAATAAAATACAAATAAAGTGCTGCAGGAAACAATACGTACATTGCAAAGCTGATGCCTCAGCCACCCTTACGTATTAGGCACACTGGGGAGCAAACTCATGACCCCTGTATCAGCAGTCAGTGCCTTAACCATTATGCTACACTGCTGTTCCTCCTTGTATGTCAGCGCGCCTACTTCAGAGTTCCATGCGTTTAAATGCACAGTGCTGCCATCAAACACAGTGCTATGACCTTGCTGTGCCTCATAGGGCACCCTATATGGCGCCCTATAGGCCACCCTTTCAGCAACATTGTAGGGTGCCGTGGCGGACAGTGCACTTTAAAATGTGCCCTCTGGGGTACCCTATGAGGCACCTTATGCAGCACCTTATGTTACAATACTTTGAGGGTGTGTTTGCTGGCAGCACTATTTAAAATAAAAATAAAATGCCCCCTACAGCAATATTACCTATAACAGGTAATACCTCAGCCAGCCTTCTTCATTAGGCACAGAGGGGGATTGAACCCATGACTCCTGCATCATTGGTCAGTATCTTAACCATTGTGCTATACTGCTGCTCCTCCATGCATGTCAGCGCACCTACTTATGATTTTCATTCCTTAAACTGCACAGTGCTGCCATCAAAAACAGTGCTGTGACCTTGCGGTACCTCATACGGCACCCTATAAAGCGCCCTATAAGCAACATTCTAGGGTGCCTTGGCGGACAGTGCACTTTAAAATGTGCCTTATGGGGCGCCTTATGTTAACACGCTTTGAGAGTGCGTTTGCTAGTAGAGATAATTAAAATAAAAATAAAATGCCTCCTAAAGCAATCTTCCCCATAATAGGTAATGCCTCAGCCAGCCTTTTTCATTGGGCACAGTGGGGGATTGAACCCATGATCCCTGCACCCTTGGTCTTAACCATTGTACTGTGGCTCTGTTCCTGTGCTTGCACATCAGCGCGCCACTTATGCTTCCCGCGCAACTTTCTCATGCGCTAATGTGCGGGACGCACTTGAGCGCAGCGCACATTAGTGAATGATTAATCCCGGTTTTGCTTTTTTCTGACTGAAACGCCCACTCCTTATATGGTATCCGCACACTAGCGCGCCGCGCACCCTAATGGGGTTTTAGTAAACATACCCCATAGTGTGTGGATAGATTACACAATGATCACAACAATGATGTCCCCCTTCTTGTAAATTATTAGAAAAGCGGGGGCATGTGATCACCAACTGTTCACGTAAATTCCGCGATCTACTAAACACAAAGCGTAATCCATGTTCAAAAACTGGATGCACGTTCAACAAATGCCAAAGTTTTCAGATTATTTCCTTAATCTGAAATAAGAATAAGGCAAAACACACACCTGGCCTTCAAAAGCATGTTAAAAAAGCAAATCCCGATTTACATATTTGGCCCTAGCAATGGCCCTCGTAATAACTTGATGTGAGTATCTCTTGTGACTAAATCGGTGATATAAAGATCACGCCTGTTCCCTAAGATCCTGATTGGATGAACACCCTCATCTAATCCTAAGGAAATGACCCATAGAGATAGTATCCCAGAGTTGGCATAGATGGAAGCTGAAATAATTTAACAGACTATTACGATCTGTCGGTTTATAGTATAATGAAGTCTGCAAAACAACATGCCCTGGATGGATAATTTCCACATCCAGAAAATGATCAAGGTTACATTTTTAACATTTTTCAGTGAAGAAACATTATATTTTTGAGTGAAGAATAATTTATGTAAATTGTGAAAGTGTGTTTATGCCAATATAGCGCAAGTGTGCAATTTAAAATTAAAGTAAAAAAAATTTTAAGAACTTTTCAAGTGAGTTTTTCAGCAGTAGTCATATTTATTTATTTTATTTAGTATACCGCTACTTCCAGTGATCAGCAGCATTTTTTGATTACAGATTGGAAATTGTCAAATCATGACAGGAAATTTTTTTTGAGGTATAAACACATTGATTAGACAGGAAAGCACAGTACACAGAGAACTATTTTACAGGGAACATGGGCTATGGAGGGTTAAGTGGCTTGCCCAAGACCACAAGGAGCACCTGTGGGACTAGAAACCCCAGTCCTTCCAGCCCAAGGTTGCTGTCCTCTAGTGGGATTTGAACCCATGACCTTCTGGCCTGAAGTACCTTGACCCAACCACTAGGCTACTCCTCCACTCCACATATACTTTGAAGGTGTACAGAAGTGGGTCCCAGTTGTTATATTATTGATGGAAATCTCTCTCATGCATATTCATTGTGGTTCTCCTGAAAACCTAATTGGCTAGGTGTGTCCCAAGGAACCACCATTCTATAGTGTGATTCTTCTGGGTCTAGTCCTCTACAAGAGAAGCAGACATTGTTTGAGTAAGAATTCTAGTACCATGCTCATTTAAACATAAGTGAATCTTATATTTCTTCTAACCAATATAGATCAATGGACAGGGACACAGTATCATGTAGATCAGGGGTTCTCAATCCAGTCTTTGGGGCACACAAAGATCAGTCAGGTTTAAATGCATGAGATAGATTTGTATATGATGAAGGCAGTATGTGCAGATCTCTCTCATGCATATTCATTGTGAGAATCCTGAAAATCCGATTGGCTTAGGTGTGCCCCGAGGGCTGAGTTGAGAACCACTGATGTAGAACATATATGTTGAATTACACTTCATGTGATGCTAAGACTTCAGACATTCACCAGTGGCAGGATAAACCCCATTCTGATCCCTCAATCATAGAACTGCACTAATTACAGTTTCCACTTGCCATATGTTTAGAGGCAATAATCCTCTTTCTTAACTCATATTTTCATTGTTTAAGAGACTCTGCTATTTAACATATATATAGAACACCTGTAATATCTAAGTGGCTTACAATAAAAAAACACTCATAATGAATTTAAACATATCTAACAATATACATAACCCATAAATAAAATCACAATAAGATATTAATTTTCATTCTGGAAAAAGCTAAATTTTAGCCATTTCAAACCATCCTAAATGCTTTGGCTATTGTCTTGCCCCTCTGATAGGCAGTCATGGGAAATTCAGAGAATACTGCATGCAGAGTCAATAGATGTCAATGTTTATAAAGCCCTGGTGCCAAACGCTGACGGAAATTTGTGTATGGTAAAGCACAAACAATCAATCTTGTCCTCTGGTTCATGGGCCGATAAGATAAAAACCCCATTGTGCATGTTTTGCTCGTACAAAGACCTGCCAAATCACTGATTGTGGATCGCCTCTAGATTTAAACTGAACACTAAGGTCTTCCGTTGCTTCATTAAAAAATATTTAAAGAAGAGCATATTCTTTTAATTCTTAAAGACTGGTACACTGGCTTTTAATTTGACAGGATGACAACTATCATATTGTAAAAAAGTATTATGATCAACTTTTTTATGATATACAGTAGTTTGAAATTCATCCATCCATTTACGAACCAGGACATCCAAAAATGTAATCTCATTTTCAGGGCAATTCATATTAAACTCCAAATTCTCATCCAGAACATTCAACCATGTGACAAGCTGATATAATTTTTCTCTCTCCCTTTCCATAAGAAAAAAACGCTATCCAAGAACCTCTTCCATAGAGCATATCCAAACAAATAATCAGAAGTGCACAAGAATTTATTGTCAAACTCAGGAGGATTGAGAAAATGTTGAAAATAACATTAGTGTTCATTATAGGCCCGATTCCTGGGAGAGCCGGTGGAGGGCGGGAGGGGGCAGGATCTGGACAGAGCAGGAGCGGGCCAGCCTGGCAGGATGTACAGGGACATCTCAGGTCACAGCCCTGTACGTCCTGCCGGGTCAAAGGGGATGTGCTGCTTATTCCACCTCAAAGGTGGAATAAGCAGCACCGACTCAGCGATTGGGCCCGGGGATCCCCCCAGGGCCGGGGCTGGGTGCAGGGGGTCCAGCCATGGGTCGGGAGGCGGGGAAGAGGGATGCCTAAGCTGCAGGAGGCGGGGGCGCCTGTGAAGAAGACATCCCCACAGGCAGCAGGGGCACGCTGGGCCATCCACAGACACAATTCTGTTCACTACGGGAACATTTTGTTCCCACAGTCCAGAACTGGATCTTAACTGGCCCATCTTCCTCGGGGACATCTGAACGGCCTGGATGTCCCCCTTTCTGAATTGGGCTCCATGTCTATAAATGAAACACAATGGGAATGATAAGTCAAGAACTCACTGTATAAACAGTGGAGTGATGATGACATGATGAGGGTTGGAAAAGTTGTCCATTTGCTTTTGATTGAAATTTGACGGTGTCCTTACAAAATAAAAAGGATATACATAAAAAATATATTTTTGTGCTGTTTGTGGAGTATGGTTTTGATGTGTTGTAGCTAAGTGTTAGCTTTTAGGACTGAACAAGCCTTTCTAAAATAGGCACAACATATTTATGTGCCTGGATAGCAAAATTACCCCCCAAAAGAGCAATAGAGGCCTAAGTTCAGTTATAAGCCAAATAACAAATAACCACTTCAGGGTATATAGAGTGATCTTGTTGAAAGATCCAGCAATCATTTGCAAATTATACCTTTACTAAATGGTTGCTGATACTGTATAAGCATGGTAGAAAGATTAATGTTTCAGATACTACTTTTGACACTGTTGACCACCACCTTCTCTTTGATACCTTGTCCTCACTTGGTTTTAAGGGCTCTGTACTATGCTGGTTCTCTTCTTATCTCTCCCATGCTCTGTCAGTGTTTGCTCTAGTGGATCCTTCTCTACTGCTATCCCACTCTTAGTTGATGTTCCCCAATAGTCTGTCCTGGGCCCACTCCTTTTCTCTCTCTATACCGAGTCCCTTGGTGCACACATCTCCTCCCATGGCTTTCAGTACCACTTTTATGCTGATGACTCTCAGATCTATCTCCCTGCACCTGCTATCTCTTTGGCAATCCAAGCCCGGATCTCTGCCTGTCTTTCTGATATCTCTGCCTGGACGTCCCACTGTCATTTGAAATTGAACATGGCCAAAACCAAGCTTCTTAATTTTCCCCCTAAAACCACTCCCCCCCCCTTCCTTCTTTTTCAGTCTCTGTTGATAACACTCTTCCTGTTTCCTCAGCCCGCAACCTTGGGGTTGTCTTTGACTCCTCCCTCTCCTTCTCTACACACATCCAGCTGATAGCTAAAATTAACATCAGCAAAATTTGTCCCTTCTTTTCTGAACACTACTACTAAGACATTTGTCCTCTCTTTAGTCACCTCCCATCTAGACTATTGCAACCTCCTCCTTGTAGGTCTCCCCCTGAAGCATCTCTCTCTCCTTCAATCTGTTCAAAACTTAGCTGCGCGGCTAAATTTCCATCAGCCTTGATATGCTCATATAACCCCTCTTCTCACGTTGCTTCATGGCTCCCTATCCATTTCCATATCCAATTCAAACTTCACCTTCTGACCTATAAATGCATTCATTCTGCTGCTCCTCACTACCTTTTCTCTCTCCTTTCTCCCTACACCCCTCCTCATGAACTCTGCTCTTCTGGTGGATTGCTTCTCTCTGTCCCCTTTTCTTCTACTGCCAACTCCAGACTCTGATCATTTCATCTTGCTGTTCCTTATGCCTGGAACAAACTACCTGGGTCTGTGCATCAGGCTTCATCTCTCCCCGTTTTCAAATCCATTTTAAAGGCTCACCACTTTGAGGCAGCTTTTGGATCCTGTTCTGCTTAGTCTCCTATAAGTCTCCTTACCTTCCCTAGTTGTATCCTTGTCCTCACCTGTTGTATTGTCTGTCTTAACTAAATTGTAAGTTCTGATGGGCAGGGACTGTCTTTTATATATGTTCTGTACAGCACTACATATGCCTTGTAGCACTATATAAATGTTTAATAGTAGTAGTAGTAGATTTATTGATCCCCTCATACCAACTGCACAGCAAAGTATGTTAAATTTACAGCTCTTTTCAATACAGACTTTATCCCAGAAACCTTTATAGATGTGCTCCCTTTTCTAAAGACTATATTCTAAAGCTGTTTACAGGCATAGGGAGAAACATCACCTTTCACGCAGGTTGTACCCCAACGAGCTATAGAATTTAAACAAAAGCAGATGGAACTCTTCAAACTAGCTGTGCCCCATTTCCTGAAGTCATGTGGCAACCCTACCAAGAAAACATTGGTAACTGGCTGTTTTTATGTATGTTCTTGTCACTCAGTTCTCTCTCACCATTACTGAACAATTATTTATACTATATTCATAAAGGGCCTGATTTACTAAGGCTCCTAATCTGGGTCTATAGGGGAATGGGCTTAGTAAGTTCTCATTTTTGCTCTCCTTCTCATCTCAGTTTCAAAATATCATGTCTGCTTTTTCTTCTTTTACTAAGGGATGTGGAAACAGTCTGTCTCTTTGCTTCACTTAAAGTGACCAACTATCCCATATTTTAAGGATGTATCCCCTATTTTAAAACACGTGTCCCACTCCTACATTTCTCCACATTTGTACCAGCGGACTTCTCCATTCCAGCTAAAATTTTCAAAGGGAAACTATTTATATGAGACTATTTCCATCAGAGACACAGAAATATATACACATGCATGCACTCTGTTGTACTTCAGTCACACACAATACATATGCATTCATCCCCCCCTCCCCCCCCCCCAAAATCAGGTACACACATGCACACTAGCATTTTTCAGACAGACAGATTCTGTCTCTGACTGTCTACTGGTGCTGTGCTGCTTCTTCACTCCTCTATTTCAATGCCCCCAGTTTTTGCTTTTGCTACATGTTCTTTTTCTCAGCCTGCAATAGCCTCCTCACATTTTACCCCATTTTCTTACATTTCTACCCTTTCTCAGCAACCCCACTCACCCCTACCAAGAAACCCACTTATTCCACTCGGCTTAACTATTGTAATTCACTATTCGCAGGTCTCCCCCAATATCAACTTCGAAGACTGCAACTAATCCAAAACACAGCTGCCCGTCTACTTACTTTTTCCTCTCACTGAGATCATGTCACCCCCTGTCTTCTCTCCCTTCACTGGCTCCTTATCAAGGTCCGATATCTTTACAAGCTCCTTACCATTACTCACAAGGTCCTCCACACCAACACTCCCCAGTATCTAGCTGATCTTGTCTATCTTCAACCTACTCCCCGTCTGCTCCATTCTGCACACGGCAATCCCTTTTTCCTGCCATCCCCCACCCAAGCCCACCTTGAATCCACCCGTCATGCTGCCTTTTTCTTTGCAAGTCCTGCCCTATGGAACTCTCTTCTGCACTCTCTCCGTACCGAAGCATCTTTTCCTCGGTTTAAGGCTCTTCTCAAGACCTATCTTTTCTGTCAGGCTTTTGACCTTCCCTCCCCTCCCCCCAACCACCCATAATCTGTCAAATACACTCTCTGTCAGCATCCGCCCCATGGCCCAGGTATCCTGTCATTCATCATAATCCCTCCCTCCCTCCCTGATCCACCCATTCCCTTTCCTGTGTCTTTTACCCCCGGTGTTTTCGCTTTGTCGTTATCTGTCCTTTACTGTCTTTCTTCCTTTTCTCTCTAATCACTTTCCTATCAATTCAATGGTATTCCCTTCTTTCTATATTTTCCTGCAGCCCTAACCTTTGTTGTACACTGCCTTAACACTTCGGTAATAGGCGGTATATCAAATGTTCCTAATAAAGATAAAGATAAAGAATAAAGACTTTCTCACAGACCCTGAGCAGAAAATCATTCCACCTTTCCTGTGACTAATGCAGCCTTTCCATTGGCTGGAATCTACCACAGTGAGGGGGGAGCACTGGCAAGCTGTAGAGCTAAACTCTAAAAAGTGCCCAGACAATTTAGACACCTACTTAACAAAATATTTTTTTAGTGCTATCAAGTCAGTGTTGACTCATAGCAACCTAGCTACCTTTGGGTTTTCTTGGCAATGTATCACCAGAAGTAGATTGCCAGTCTTTTCTTCTGAGGTAATGGAGGGTAAAGTGACTTGCCCAAAGTCACAAGGAGTGCTAGTGGGAATTGAACCCTTGCTCTTCTGGGTACTAAGCAGTTGTGCTAACCACAAGGCTACTCCTCCACTCCTATACAAAGTTATAGAATCCTAAAATAATTTAGATGGTTGGCACTCTTAAACTCCTGAGTCCTCAGTACGTCTGACAAATCTGACTGTGCTTCCTCCCCAGGACCCAGGCAACTATCAGTCAGACAAAGCCAGCCAATAAGGAACAGGGGGAGCTGGGAGCAGTAGCTGGGATACAGAGTTTTTTTATGTTTGCCAGGTTCCAAAGCTCCAACTGAAAGGCACTTTTCAATCATGAACAAAATTTGATCTACAGAAGAAACCCAACTGTCCAATGTCCAATGATTGTGAAGTACAATTTTGAGTTGAGTTGCCCAGAATATTTTAATTATCTTAGTGGAAATGTTGCCATTTTGAAGAAAATTCACTCTGTAGAGAAGTACAACAAATAGGTCTGATTGGCACATTTGTAAGTAAAACTATAAACCTAGCCTACTGATTAAAATTGGGGGTTAAAATTCAAATTGTAATTATAAACATATTTTTTATTTTCCTTAACTTTGAACATCCTGGCTTGATTGAGTGTTCTGTATTTGAACTTAGAAAAGATGGTGGTCAGGTTATTTACTACCATATCTAAATACCTATGCTGGTCTTTGAAGTCATGAGAACCAGGAATCCATCTCCCTGTCCCCCATGTTTACCTTCTAAGTTCCTGTGCCCACTTTCAGTTACTTTCCTCCTTCCTGTTGCTCAAGCCTGGATTTATGGATAGGCAATACAGGAGAAATTTTGTTAGGCACCAAACTGTTGCCTTGACTGCTAAGCCACAGTCTGGGCCTACTGCTCCTGTCCATACAGCAAGCTGGTCTCTGAGTAGCAGCAACAAGGCTAGTAATGAGATTCAGTCTGTGGTCTGCCCAGGTCTTGCAGCACCCCACCCTCTCCTTTCCCCTTGCAAGGAGAGGATGGGATACTACAAGGCCTGGACAAGCCCCAGGCTAAATTTCATTATCAGCCTTGTTGCTTCTGCTTCAGTGATAGTTAAGAGGAGGACATTGGGGCAGAGCTGATCAGGGGAGGGAGTGAAGGGCACCCCCTTCCCCCCATTGTTGCTTATCGGGCACCTACAATGTAAATCCGGTCCTGCTGTTGTTTCTTCCAGTCACCATACATTTGTTTCTCCACCCAGTAGCACATTACCACCCTCCCTCTCCCATTTCTCCACCCAGTTGCTGTGTCCCTCCAAATCACTCAGTCTCCCCATTTGTTATCAACTTCTCCTTTCTCTTGTGCACCTTCTTACTCTTTTTTTCTTGTAGTCCTTGTTCCTCATCCAGTTAAAACAAAATGTCCTCTGCCCTCAAGCTATGGCTAAATTTTTATTTATTTATTTAGACAGTTTTGTATACCACCTTATCCTTCAATCAAAGTGGTCACAACACAATTGGGGGATACATTTAACATGAGGGGCTATGAGACACATACACTAATGCTTACAGGGAACATGGGAAATGGAGGGTTAAGTGGCTTGCCCAAGACCACAAGGAGCACCTGTGGGACTAGAAACCCCAGTCCTTCCGGCCCAAAGTTGCTGTCCTCTAGTGGGTTTTGAACCCCTGACCTTAGGCAACTTGCCCCAACCACTGAACCCAGGGCCAGGGCATTAGGGATGCTCATTTTTACCACCCCACCCTCATCCTTACTGCCACTGCTGTGGCTACTACATCTCTCTGGGACCTATGGCAGAGGCAAAGGCAATAAAACATAAAAGACACGCCGGGCCTTTAAACCCCTGTATGCTGCGCTCTGAAAATCCAGTCAGTCCTGCCTCCTCAATGCAGATTTCTTTTTTGCCTTGGAGGGGACGGGACCAGTGGCATTTTTAGAGCACAGTGCACAGGGGTTCAGAGGCTTCCTTCTGTGTTGCCCTTCTTTCATGTTTTGTTGCCTTTTTTGCTTCCGCAAAAAGATGTGACAGCAACAGTAATGGTGGGGGCAGGAGACTGGAGGCTGCCATTACAAGGGCATTTTTAGAGACATATTTTGCCACCCTCCAAAGTTTGGCACTCTAGGCAACTACTTAGTTTGCTTAATGGTGGTTTTGACGCTGACTGAGCCAGCATCAGTATAAAGAATCTGGCTTTCAGTATTGCTCTTGTAATCAAAGAAAGCATTACAATACCAGCACAGAAACAATAGCAAAAACAGGCGATGTGACATGTGATGTAAATAATTCTTTACAATACAAACATTCACTCTTCAAACACGACCCAACAAGGCCATGTTTCGGCACAGGCATGCCTTCCTCAGGGGTCTAAATGTTGTACACTGCCAATTCGTCAGCAAGTTGTTATATGTGTTTGGAATTTGCTGTATAAGCAGTTTGTTATTAGAAATACGGTACAAAATTTAGACCCCTGAGGAAGGCATGCCTATGTCGAAACATGGCCATGTTGGGTCGTGTTTGAAGACTGAACGTTTGTATTTTAAAGGAATTTACATCACATTTTACATCGCCTGTTTTTGCTATTATTCCTGTATTGTTCTTTCCTCAGTGGTTTCAAGCCAATTCAGCACCACAAGTTATAACATCTTTGCATATTTGCCTTTTTATGCAGGGTTCTCTCTGTTTTACAAGAATGACACAATCTGTAACACTATGGACTCCTCAGCTTGAAACTAAACAGGCAAACAGTTTATATATTTTAACGTCCTTCTCTTTTTGGCTGTTTATGGTATCTTGGCTTCTACTTTGCGTTGACTTTTATTTATTTATCTTAATTCCAGATTAACATATCCATTCAGCCACCACCTCTGGTTCACGTAGATCACTCTAATAACCCAGATGTGGTGGCTGAATGGACATGTTGATCTGGAATTAAGATAAGTTTTTTTTGTTTGGACACTAACACAGGAAGAGCACTTAAGTAATGAAAGAATTTGAAACAAAGACTTAAAAAGAAGCGATGATGAAATCAGTGATCTGGTGGCTATTTTATAATTGAAATAAGCTCCTCATTCTTTTAAGAAAAATGTTTTTATGGTCTATTTAATTTTGTTGTTTGTGATGGTGATGAAAATATTTAATAAATGCACAAAAAGGAAACCTAAAAAGTAGGTACAAATGTTTTTCATGGGACATATACATGTGTACATGTGCTGGCATGTCTATTTGGCCAGTGTCTTGCATGTCAACATTTCTAAAAATCAGCTAGTTTTCTGTATATCCTCATTCTCTTTAAATGTTATGGGGCGGGAGAGGAACTAGGGAGAAGGGTTGGGAAGTTTCTGTATGTGTTCCATTGTTTGGTTGTAATGTCCTCATTATGAAAATTCTAAAATAAAAATTTAAAAACAATTGCAAGAGACATATTTATCATTTTGGGTTGGAGAGGTATCTATTTTACAAAATGCTAATACGTGTCCACCTTCTCTGCTAGCTCTCCCACAGAATTTCAGATGTTTTCATATGGATGTCTCAACCCATTACACAATTAGTGCATCCCCACCGAAACTGTTACTGCACTGACATGACAGCACATACTATGTCGCATCCTATTTCATGCGATAAATGCTTAACACACTTTTATCTGCTATCTGGCAATTATTCAGAACTGTGACATTTAGCTGAACAGAACAGCACTGCAATTAAAGGTAGAGATCTGAGCAACTGATGTCACAGCATGTCTAGGCAGTACTGAAAGAAGAGCAGTAACTGCTCAAAAGACAAGCAACCAGGGCTAAATAAATCATGCTGTGAAACCTCTGCAATGTAGACCCTGTGTGCAAAGAGCATCTTCTTATAAAGCCATGCTTGCTGAGCCAAGCAACTTGTCCATTCTTCTGCACACCTTTGTACTGCAGAAACTATCTATTAGGCAATGCAATGTGTGCCTTTGAGTCAGTGCTGACTCCTGGTGTCCCAGCAGCTACTGGGTTTTCTCAGTAGTGGGACTGGTAGTAGATTGCCTGGTCTTTCTTGCAAGGCAATAGAGGGTTAAATCACTTGCCAAAAGATGTGCTAGAGGGAATCAAACCATGGTCTCTTGTTTACTAACCCAGTGCTTTAACCACCAGGCTCCTCCTCCACTCTGTCTATTACTGTAGGTAATGACAATAGAAGTCAAGGAGCCAGCAGTCTCTTTGCAGGGCAGTTGAACAAATGGCGCTGGTGCTACAGAGCACTATTCCACGGCTTGAAGCAGTGGATTATGATGCACCTGTTGGACTGGTGCTTTTGATGGCTTCCCACACCCCACCACCCTCCACTTTGATAAATTGTTCCAAAGCCCTAAATTGCCTGCTTAGGACTAGTGCAGGCAGCAGGGCAGTGAGCAACTTCAATCTGTCTGCACTGAGAACAGATGACATGATAAATGCTTGTGGAAAAGCTTTCCAGTAGTATGCAGTTTGCAAAATGGTTCATTTTTTTAAATAACAGAAGCATTCAGGGAAGACTTTGAAGTTTAACATCAAGTACTGTCAAAGCTGGTATGATAAGTTCACTCTCCGGTGTCTGCTCTTCTAAGTGTATATAGGGACCATAGCAGAAAGCCTTAACTCTTGGCCTCCAATCCAGTATGCTTCCCCTACCCACTATGATTGCATTCTTTTTGGTTTCAATGGAACATGCAAGTGAAGTGCTTAAAGGTTATCTCAACACCCAGAAGGAGCGCGCATGTCTAGTCATGGTATATCTCAGCAGCTACAGGAAATTTATGCACGTTTGGTGGTATGAGATCTCTGCATGCATAGGTGGAGCTCACATGAGTACTAAGGAAATATCCTTGTTCTCTTCGGAGGGGACACGTGCAGTGGTGATACGGTTCTGCAACCATGGAAGGGGAGCCACACCTGCACATAAAGGACTAGGCATTGCTGCATGGTGGCATTTGCTGGCTGATAGCATGTAGACTTCAGCTCAGGTAGCTGCAGCAGAAATATTGTTACCTAGTAATGGGAAGGTTACTGGTTTGAGTCCCATCTGAGTGGGGCAAGCCGCATCTTTCTCATTTGGAGTATTCTGTGCAATTCTAGAGACTACATCTTCAAAAGGATATAAACAGGATGGAGTCGATGCAGAGGGTGGCTACTAAAATGGTTAGTGGTCTTCTTCATAAAGCATATACCTCTGTGGCATAAATGCACAGGAGGAGAGCCTCTTTCGATTGAAAGCAAGCTCTGCTACAAGGGGACATAAGATGTGGGTAAAAGGGGATAGACTCAGGAATAATATGCAAAAATATTTCTTTACGGAAAGAGTGGTTGCTGCGTGAAATGATCTCTCAGTGGAGATAGTAGAGACGAGGACAGTATCTGAGTTCAAAACAGCATGGGACAAATCCAGAAGATCTCTAAAGGAAAAAGGAGACTATAGTATTTGATATGGAAGGGCAGACTAGATAGACTATGTGGTCTTTTTCTGCCGACATGTTTCTATGTTTCATTAAAGGTCCAAAAGGAGGCCACCGCCCTGTTGCAGTCTCTGTTTCTTGTGCTGCTGCAGTGCCTGAGCTTAATAAAGTGTGTAGAAGGAGAAGAAATTCCTTTTCTACAATGAATGGAGGAATAAAAAATGCAGGAACAGCAACAATAAACTTCAACCTTTAGTACCACAATGTCAAGTCTTTCACATCAACAGAATTCTGAGTGCACTAGAGAATCCAATAAAAACAGATAATGTAGCACACTTGTGTTTCTTTTGGGCAGATTCCAACCACCTAGGTGTATTTCAAAAATATCTGCCATAATTACATGGATGTTTTCAGCCATATGAGTCACTAGGCAGTAATTTTATAAGGAGCCGTGGAAAGTTACCTGCTATCTATGCACATAAATCATGGATTTTCAATGACTTACACTGATCGACGAGCCTTTACATGCATAGTTTAGCCGATCACTAATCTGTAAGTATATGCATTAGATCGATGGTGCATACATTCACTGTGGCCATTCACATAGATGGAGCTTGGGAAAAGCGTGTATTTACCCGCTTGCTTTATCAAATACAAGAATCCAGGCGTAAGATATATGTGGTCATTTACGTTGGCCATACAGATGGTGTAAGGGATCACACCTAGATTTACTACGCATTTCTCATTATTTTGGTCTCTATTTTATAAAGCACCCATGTACTTTACTTTATAACTAGGCATGACTGACACATGACAAAACACGTTAACCTAGGCACGTCTTATAAAATTATACTCTAAGAGGGTCATTTTGTAAACTTCCATGTGCATATTTGGGGCTATTTTATAAAGTGAAGCATCCACATACTTTACTTTGCCAAATAGGGGTGTACTGACTTGCCCTAACCTAGTCACAGTATTCTATAAAACTTACGCACATAAATCGAGGCTTACATGCTGCCCATGCACACTCTAACAGAAAGTACGCATGATGGGACTTACGCACGGCACACCTGTATGAATGGACAGATAAGTGCAGGCTTTGGGTTGTCACCATTCTGTAAGTCTTTTAAAAAAGTTACTTATGCACATAAACAGCGCGTTAATTTTCCATGCACCCCTTATTAAAATTGGATCCTAAAGGTCCCAAATTACCTGTTTAAAATTAGAGCAGGATTTGGGACAGTCCACAGGCGATGACTATAAGTTATACAGAGAGCAGCAAAATTCAGCTGCTTGCTCTCCACCTCTCTTATGCATTCAAATCTGAATGCAGGAATAACATTAAACTGATAAATTACCCATGTAAAATTATGTTGGACTTTATAGTGTTCACACTTGAATGCATAGCATTGCTGAATGTTCTCATTACTTTAAATGGATAACTTATTTGTTAGTCATCACGCTATGGAGGTTATTTTAGAAGCTCTATTTGTGCTTTGGACGTTTGAAAACGGGCATAGAGACATCCAAAGCACAGAGCCATTTTAGAAGACAGGTCTGTGGACATCCTCAGCACAAGGATGTCCAAGTCTGAACAGGAAGAAAAGAAAACAAAAAAGAAAAAGAAGAGGGAGGAGTGGTCTAGTGGTTAGGACAAGGTACTTCAGGCTGGAGGGCTGGGGGTTCAAGTCCCACCTGGGGACAGCAATCTCAGGCCGGAGGGACTGGGATTTCTAGTCCTATAGGCACTCCTTGTGGTCTTGGGCAAGCCACTTAACCCTCCATTGCCCATGTTCCCTGTAAGTATTAACATATGTGTGTCATATCCCCTCATGTTAAATGTATCCCCCAATTGACTGCTTTGACCCAGTGAAAAGTGGGATATAAATACAGCTAAATAAAGACAAACACCATGTGAGAGAGAAAGAAAAAGAAAAACCAACTAAAAAGAATTACACATATAGAGGAAAAAAGACCTCAGTCAACCCTCCTACTAATACAGTTAAGGAGGAAGAGCCAGTCAATGGGCAAACCAGGCAGAAACTGTAACCAAATGGTGACACAACAATTGAACTGAGCTCAAAAAGACATCAGTGGTCAAAAATACCTCTATTGAAAAACCAAATTGGTAACATCAGCAACTGTAGCCTTCAAAAGTGCAAATGAATCTATTGGCACAGCATGGCAGCATAGTGGAAAATCAATGAATCTGCATCCAAAAAAAATGCTAAGAAAACTTAACTGCAAATCAGCAGGCTCAGCAAGGCAATACACAACAGCGATCAAAGCAACTATCTGAAGCCCTGACACCAGGTGTTTCGCCAGGCGGCTTCTTCAGGGAGCTCTTTGAAGTAACGTTGCTGGTCCTGAAATACACAAAATAAAATGCTCTCACATGCAAAAATAAACTAAAAAGCAGGTAGAAAAAAGTAAAAAGAAAAGAACCTCACCTCATGGTTTCCTAAGGGGGACGTCTTATTTGATCAAAAAAGTGTAACCATTATTTTACAGTCTCCTTCTCATAGACCTCCTGAAGCCAATGCATTTTAGGAGGGAGTTAACGCTCCTGCCTTTCCCTAGGGCTCCAAATATCCATTATAAGAACTTTCAAAGGCTAATGTGTACAGAAGGCTGAGTCTTACAGAAACAGTTTTACATCTTTTCATCCCCTACAAATTACACATTCAAATAAATATGTAAGTGACCATATTAAAGAAGCCAATATGTGAAGTGACATTTTAAAAAGGATATTCAAGTCAAATTGGTGACATCCAAGGAGGATTGTGCAGAAAAATGCCAGAGACGTCTGTCTATGGCCAATAGCAATAGCTTAGACATACCTGACCATGGATGTTCATGTTGGTGGTCACATAGACATTCCCCTTAGGAAAGCATGGAGTGGGGACATTCATTTCATGCAAGCTAGCATAAAGGGACGTCCAGTGCCGGAAAGGGACGTCCAGTGGTGACAACTGAGTTTATCATATCGGTTGTGGTACAAGGGGGGTATTGGGGCCAGTTCAGCAGTAGTGTTGTGCATTGCCTTGCAGAGTACCTAGGTTCAAATTCCAGCCCAGGACATCAGCCAGAAGTGAAGAAACTAGCAGCAAAGTCCCTGGGCCATCACATAATGACGACAACTAGTTTTCAGATTAGGGCCAACAACTGTGGAGCTCGGGGAGAAGCCCCAGTGCAAGGATTATCAATGCAATGATTGAACTACGTCAGTTGGGAGGACATATGAAATAGGGGAAGAATCCCCAGGTAGTCATGAATGAAGACTTGAAGCACTAAATCCCATCCCCCAGACCCAACTGAATGAGAAGCCCAAAGGAGCAGGAGGAAACTACAGTGTTATGTCAGAAAGAAGTAAAATTGTAAAAAGGCACTGCATTGCAGGGCATGTGATGCTATGAAGGGCAGGAGAAGCAAAGCATTTCAGAAGAAAGGAAGAAAAGAAGGGGAAACGGAGTAAACTATTTATAATCAGAGAGCTGTTTCGTATCTCTGCCGCAAGCTCGTGGCTGCTGCCTGACTGCAGCACAGAGAATATTTTGTACCTGATTTCTTCAGCTGAAGTGGTACATATTTATCACTGCGGGGTGAGGAGAAGCCCCCTTTGATGGGAAGGCTTAGAAATACAACAGTTAACCTGCCTGCAGTGAATCATTGCCGCTCCCTGCTGCTGCACTAATCAACAGCGTTTAGAAGCTCCATTTCCAGGAGGCTTCATTGAGCACCCCGTCACTGCCTTCACTTACAAATAATGTCTGAGCAGCCAAGATAAAATAAAAGCCAGGTATTTAAGTACATCAACAACAACATTTCAATTTTCTCCTGATTGCCCCCTCCCTAACTTGGTTTGTTGGCAGTATAGATGTTATCAGAAGATATTAATCTAAAGCAATCACCGTTCTTCTTGGCTGGTTTTCTTTTTAATCTGTCTGGAGTAAGTTTTAATTGTATGGTTTCTGTGTGCCTCAAAATATGTTCTACTCGGGTGATAAGTAGTGTTGGAGCTTCCAGGTGACCAGATAGTTTGAAGACACAACATAAGATACTGTAAAAGCCTGCCATACTGGGTCAGACCAAGGTCTATCGAGCCCAGCATCCTATCTCCAATAGTGTCCGATTTAGTTCATAAATATCCAGCAGATCCCCAAAAAACAGATCTGTTTCTCATAGCCCTTTTCCATGGTTGAACCCCACTATGTTGATCACCTTAACAATATCCTCTGGCAATAGATTCCACAGCTTTATTAAGTACTGCATCGCCAAAATCTTTCTATAATTTATTTTTTCATCTGCTGGTCATTAGTTTCATGGAGTGCCCTCCTTGTTTTGCATTGACAAGTTAAACAATTGTTCCTGATTTAACCATTCCACCCCACTCATGATTTTATAAACTTCTATCATATCCTCTCTCAGATGTCTTTTGTCCAAGCTGAAGAGCTCTAACCTGTTTAGCCTTCTTCAGAAGGGAGGTGTTCGATTCCCTTTAACATTTTTGTCACCCTTCTCTGAGCCTTTTCTAGTTCCCTGTACCTTTTTGAGATGGGGCAACCAGAACTACACACAGTATTCAAAGTACCGATGTACCAGGAACTTGTACAGAGGCGTACTGATATTTTCAGTTTTGTTCTTCATCACTTTGCAATAATCCCTTACATTTTACTTGTTTTTTTAGCAGCCACAGTGCACTGGGCTGAAAATGTCAGCACATTGTCCACAATGACTCCAAGATGTTTTTCTTGGGTGGCGATTCCTAACTCAGAATTCAGCATTTTTGTACCTGTAATTGAGATTATTATCCCCTATGTGCATCACTTTGTACTTGTCCACATTAAATTTCATTTGACATTTTGGTGCCCACTCTCCTAGTTTCCAAGATCCTTCTGCAAATCTCACAATCCTCTACTGGTTTATGACTTTGAATAATTTTGTCTCATCTGTGAATTTGATCACCTCGCTTGTCACTCCAGATCATTTTTGAATAGGTTAAACAGCAGAGGTCCCAGTACAGCCCATTGGGGCACTCCACTAGTGACCCTTTTCCTGTTCTCTGTTTCCTGTCTTTTATCCAGTTTACAGTCCACAAAAGGGGATGGTCTCCTATCCCATGGCTTTAATTTTCTAAGGCTTCTCTCATGAGGGACTTAGTCAGACATCTTCTAAAAATCCAAATACATGACATCAACTTGGTCATCATTATCCATTTATTTGTTAACACCTTCCAAAAAATCTAGCAAATTGATAAGGCAAGACTTGTCTTTGATAAGCCCATGCTGACTCATTCCCATTAAGCAGTGTCTTTGTATATGGTCAGTAATTTTGTTTTTTAATATAACTTCAACCAACTGGCATTAAATTGCCACCCTCCAATTGTCGAGGATCGTGGTAATTTTGAATGAGAGCTTACAACCAGGGCTGGCCCGTCCATTGTGCAGGAATGTTGTTCACACAGGGCCCTGTGTTTCAGGGGGCCCCATGCCAACTTCATCTCACACATGTCTGCACCTGTCTGACCAGCTTCAGAGGTGAGCCGGGGAGGCCCAAGGCCCCGGCTCACCTCTGAAGCTGGTCAGACAGGTGTGGAGCTGTTCGAGGGGGGGCAAGGACTGGAAATGGCTGATGTGGGTCTAGGATAGGACTGGAAAGCGCTAATGGGGGGATTAGGGCTGGAAATGGCTAATGGGGAGCTTGGACTGGAAATGGACTGATGGGGGGCTAAGATGGCACTGAAAATGGTTCATGGGGGGGCTAGGACTGGATATTGCTGATCGGGGGGGGGGGGAATTTGACAGGAAATGGACTGATGGGGGGCTAGGATAGGACTGGAAATGGCTAATGGGGGCTAGGACTGAAAATGGGCTGATTAGGGGAGCTTGGAATGGAAATGGACTAATTGGGGGCTAGGACTGGAAAACAGCTGATTGGTGGGGTTTAGACTGGAAATGGGCCGATAGGGGGCTAGGATAGGATTGGAAAGGGCTGATGGGGGGGCTAGGACTGGAAATGGGCTGATGCAGGAGGGAGGAAGAATGGGACAAGAAGGGAGCGGATGCTGGGTGGGGCTGGAACTAGAAAGGAGCTGATGTTGGGGGAGAACTAGAAGGGGATGGGGATGGGGAAGTGAGGATGGAGAGGGGAAAAGATATTTTGTGTGGGAGGGAAGAAAAATCTATGAGTGTCTGGGTATCAGGAGAGTAAGTTGGGATTGAGGATGGAAGAGTGAAATTTGAGTGGATGATAAAGGAATAAAGAAAGAAATGGAGGAAAGAGCAAAAGGAGAAAGATCAGTATGTTAAAGCATATGTAGATAGAGAATGGAAGAAAACTAGAAGAGAGAAGAAAGGACAAATGGACAGCAGACAATGGAGAGTTAGCAAAAGGCACAAAGAAAACAGAAAAAAAGTGACTGGGGCAGTTGCGATACAAAAAATAAAATGCCCAAACAACAAAAAGGTAGAAAAATACTTTTTTATTTTGAATTTATTTGCGTTTTGTTTAATACAAGAGGAAATTAATTTATTGTTTTATTTCTCCAGTGTTGTACATTCCAAATTTGACTTTTGGGGTTCTCAGTTTAATTATTGTCTTCATATTTCTAAATTGTGATCCCTTGTTCTTTGTTTGCTGATAGTATATGTGTTGCATGTGTGACCATGTGTCCAAGGAGAAAACAGGATTACTTACCTGTAACGGGAGTTCTCCATGGACAGCAGGATGAGTCAGCCACACATTCCCGCCCACCTCCTCGGGCCAAGGTCGGCCTCCACTCGCCCCTAGCCACGGACACGCCGGGCACAGCTTGTGACTCACTGGGGCTGGATTGGGCCTCAGGCTCATGCTCAGAAGGTTCTGAGCTCTAGAGAGCACTTCCCTATACGGCGCCATCGAGGGACGTTAGCCGGCCCTGCAGGGAGTGGGAAGGTAAGCTCCTCCCCGCTTCCCACCGGCACGACCAATCATCGCAGCCCTCCTGGCCTTTAAAAGCATCGGGATGCTGCTGGGAAGCCTCTCTGCTGCCGCCGATCAGCCGTCCCTGCAGGAGGCGGGAAGGTAAGCTCCTCCCCGCTCCCTACCGGCACGACCAATCATCGCGGCCCTCCTGGCCTTTAAAAGCACCGGGCCACTGCTGGGAAGCCTCTCTGCTGCCGCCGATCAGCCAGCCCTGCAGGGAGTGGGAAGGTAAGCTCCTCCCCGCTCCCCACCGGCACGACCTATCATCGCGGCCCTCCTGGCCTTTAAAAGCACCGGGCCGCTGCTGGGAAGCCTCTCTGCCGCCGATGATCAGCCAGCCCTGCAGGGAGCGGGAAGGTACGCTCTTCCATGCTCCCTACCAGCACGACCAATCATCGCGGCCCTCCTGGCCTTTAAAAGCACCGTGCCGCTGCTGGGAACCTCTCTGCTGCCGACGATCAGCCGGCCCTGCAGGGAGCGGGAAGGTAAGCTACTCCCCGCTCCCCATGGCACAACCAATCATCGCGGCCCTCCTGGCCTTTAAAAGCACTGGGCCGCTGCTGGGAAGCCTCTCTGTCGCCGATGATCAGCCAGCCCTGCAGGGAGTGGGAAGGTACGCTCTTCCACGCTCCCCACCAGCACGACCAATCATCGCGGCCCTCCTGGCCTTTAAAAGCACCGTGCCGCTGCTGGGAACCTCTCTGCTGCCGACGATCAGCTGACCCTGCATGGAGCGGGAAGGTAAGCTCCTCCCCGTTCCCCACCGGCACGACCAATCATCATTGCCCTCCTGCCCTTTAAAAGCACCGGGCCGCTGCTGGGAAGCCTCTGCCGCCGACGATCAGCTGGCCCTGTAGGAAGCAGGAAGGTAAGCTCCTCCCCGCTCCCCACCGGCACGACCAATCATCGTGGCCCTCCTGGCCTTTAAAAGCACCAGGCCACTGCTGGGAAGCCTCTCTGCCGCTGCGATCAGCCGGCCCTGCAGGGAGCGGGAAGGTAAGCTCCTCCTCGCTCCCCTCTGGCACGACCAATCATCATGGCCCTCCTGGCCTTTAAAAGCACCGGGCCGCTGCTGGGAAGCCTCTCTGCTGCCAACAATCAGCCGGCCCTGCAGGGAGCGGGAAGATAAGCTCCTCCCCGCTCCCCACCGGCACAACCAATCATCGCAGCCCTCCTGGCCTTTAAAAGCACTGGGCCGCTGCTGGGAAGCCTCTCTGCCGCCGACGATCAGCCAGCCCTGCAGGGAGCGGGAAGGTACGCTCTTCCATGCTCCCTACCAGCACGACCAATCATCGCGGCCCTCCTGGCCTTTAAAAGCACCGTGCCGCTGCTGGGAACCTCTCTGCTGCCGATGATCAGCCGACCCTGCAGGGAGCGGGAAGGTAAGCTCCTCCCCGTTCCCCACCGGCACGACCAATCATCATTGCCCTCCTGCCCTTTAAAAGCACCGGTCCGCTGCTGGGAAGCCTCTCTGCCGCCGATGATCAGCCGGACCTGCAGGGAGCGGGAAGGTAAGCTCCTCCTCGCTCCCCACTGGCACGACCAATCACCGCGGCCCTCCTGGCCTTTAAAACCACTGGGCCGCTGCAGGCGGCCCGCACCTAAGGGCCTCGCCAAAGGACCCTTTGGCGTGGCTCTTAGGCATGACCCCTCATCGGGAGCACCCCCTCCTCCAGCAATCTAGACACAGCGCCTCCCCAACCACACCCCGTCCACCATCCACCATACAGCATTCTGCCTTGACAGAGTCATCACCAAGCCACCATGTCGGATAAGCACCTCATGACATCCTGCACAGTAGGTTGACATTGCTGCTCTGTCTGGACGGTCCATCACTACCTCATTGCCTTTAGATTAACGCTGCTGCCTTGCCTGGTCAATCCATTGCTGCCTCATTGCTTGTTGATGTTGCTACTTTGCCTGGATACTGCTTGCACTGATTTTGCTATTGCTACCTCATTGCTCCCTTACCTCGACAATCCACTGCTTGCCTCATTGCTTGTAGGTTAGCATTTGCTGCTTTACCCGACATTGCTTGCACTGAACTCGCCATTGCTGACATTGCTTGCACTGAACTTGCCATTGCTGACATTGCTTGCACTGATCTTGCTACATTGCTTGCGCTGAACTTGCCATTCCTGACGTTGGGCTTGCACTGAACTTGCTACATTGCTTGTAGATTAGCAGTTGATGCTTTACCTGACATTGCTTGCACTGATCTTGCTATTGCTGCCTCATTACTTGTAGACTAGCATTTGCTACATTGCCTGTAGATCAGCATTTTCTGCTTTACCTGGACATTTATTTATTTTTTTATTTTTTTATTTAACATCTCTTATATACCGCACTATTATCATCAGCGCGGTTTACATGGAACCAAACATATACATACAGAAAAACTGTAGTGCATTTTACAAGTAACAGGAATTTGAACTTGGTAATAAAGGGAAACTATGTACATTATGTAACTATATACAGTAGTCTATACACATTAGTCACAGTTGAAGTTGTCTTGACCTGAGTATGGATGTAGTATTTCTCTTGTGCAAAACTAAATTGGGAAATAGCTTAAGAAGAGGTGGTGTTTGAGACTTTTTCTGAATTGTGTTAGGCTGGTTATGGCTCGCAGTTCTGGTGGGAGTGCATTCCAAGCTATTGGGGCATGAATGCTGAAGGCTCTTTTAGATGTTTCCTTAGTGTATCTGATTGTTTGTCTTGGGATTGTTAATGAGTTTATAGCAGTTGATCTTCTGGATCTATTGGGAGTCTGTGTGTGTAAAAGGTTGGTGATCGTTGATGGTGCTTGATTGTTTAGGGCTTTGAAAGTAATGACTAGTATCTTGTAGTGGATTCTTGCGTTGGTTGGTAACCAGTGGAGGCTTTTTAGAATTGGGGTTATGTGGTCTGTCTTTGATATTCCTTCGAGAACTCTAGCAGCGGTGTTCATCGCCAATTGTAGGGGATTTAAAGTTGATTGCGGGAGACCATGTAGAATTGCATTTGCGAAGTCAAGATGAGGCATTACCAAGGCTTGGTAGACAGTTCTGAAATCTGTGGGTTCAAGTAAAGGTCTTAAGTGGCGTAGTGTGCGTATCTTGTGATATATTAGTTTTGTTATGTTTTTTATGTGGGTCTTCATATTAAGGCGCTGGTCAAGGGTAATACCTAGGTATCGTATCGTAGGTTTTACTGTCAATTCCTTGTCCTTTATCTTTAAGGTAGTGGGAGGTGTGAAGTTTTGATCCCTTGTGATAAACATAACATCGGTCTTGCTATGGTTGATTCTTAGGTTCTGTGAGAGGAGCCAGTCTTCTACTGATTCAAAGCATTTTATCAAAGGTGTAAAATTAGGGTGGTTGATGGAGAATGGCATGTATAGGAGAATGTCATCTGCATATGCTAGGCAGGTAACATTAAAAGAGCGGATGAGGTCACAGATTGGTTGCATGTATATGTTAAACATTAGTGCTGAAAGAGAGGATCCTTGTGGTACCCCTTGATCTTGCAGAAATGGTTCAGATGTTTTTTCCTCAATTTTTACTTGTTGCCAACGGTTATTTAGGTAGGATATACACCAGTCAAGTGCGGTTCCAAGTATTCCTTTTTCCTTAAGGCGATGGATAAGTATTTGATGGCTTACTGAATCAAACGCAGCTGAGATGTCCATGAATATAAGGATAAATCCTTGGTGGATATTATCTATTCCTGTGATTAATGTATTGAATAGAGTGATGAGTAGGGTCTCAACTCCGTGGGCTTCTCTAAAACCGTGTTGTGCAATGTCCAGTGGAGCTTCAGTGTCTATGTGTTGTTGTATTTGACGTTGTACCACTTTCTCAATTATTTTCGCTAACAGCGGGATGCTGGATATTGGCCTATAGGATTCTACTTTTAGGGGGTCTAATTTGTTATTTTTCAGTAATGGTCTAATTGAGGTTTGTTTAAGGCACTGAGGAAAGGTTCCGGTTGAGAAAGATTGTTCAAGGATATTGTGTATGAAGAAGCTTACTTCATATCTAATGTTTTTTATCCAGGCCGCTGGACATGGATCATTTGCTGCAGTGGTAGCATTTACTGATGCGATGGTGTTTTCAATTTCTTTGGTTGATAATGCGTTAAACTTGGTTAGTGTGTTTGACTGTGATAGCTTGTCTATATTTGTTGGTTCTGTGATGTAGATGTTGGTTGTTTTCTTCATTTTTGATTTTAAATAGTCAGCATAATCTTGTGGCTGTATCGTTTGAGTGTGTTGGGGAGTAGGTTCCTTTGCCATTGTCTTTACAATGTTGAAGAGGTCTTTGCTTGCAATCCCCACTTGTAGCTCTACATATACTGCTTAATGCTTAGAATCTCTAGCCACCTCACTGCTTAACCACCTCACTGCTTGTAAGATATCACACAAGGTTTAGCTCCCCACTAATCCTCTACTATAGCCCCACATCACATTGTCCTTCTCCTCCTCATACTCCCCATCTGCCTCCCCTTCTACCAGCACCCTCACTCCTCTCCCCCCTATCTCCCCTCCACCTTCCTCTCTTCTCCCTCCATTCTGTCTTCTAACCTAGCATCTGCTCTCGAGCTTCATCACACCCTCCCCCTCATTCAACCTGCCCCTCTCTCTTTAAGGCAACCCCACCCTCATTTCCGCCGTACTACCTCTGCCTTACCCCGCTCTCTACTACTCCTTCTCCTTCTCTCATCATGTAATATCCACCCCAACCCTGGCCCCCCTAGATTCCTTTCTCATTCTAAAAAGAGTTCCTCGCGTACCCTATCTAATCTCATCCATATCCCTCTCCGTTCCCCTTCCACCCTCCCTCACTCACACCCCAATCACTCATCCAGAGATATCACCCCCAAGCCTACCCCCCATAGAATTCTGTCTTGCTCTAAGAAGAGAGCCTTACATAACCCATCTAATATCATCAATATCCCCCTTCATCCCCCTTCCACTCCCCCTCCCTCATATCCCTCACAATGGGCACACTCACCCAGAGACACCCACCCATTCCCTGCCCCCTCTAGATCTCCGTATCACTCCAAAAATAGATTATCACGCAATGGCTCCCCCAGACCGCTGACTTACTCTAGAAGCAAATCCTCACATAACTTTTCCAACCTTATCCATATCCCTCTCCTTTCCCCTTCCATTCTCCTGTTCTCTTGCGCCCTATGGAATGCATGCTCAGTCTCTACCAAACTTGATTTTACTCACGATCTCTTTATCTCAAATGCACTACACCTACTTGCCCTCACTGAGACATGGCTCCTCCCTGACGATACCGCATCCATTGCTGCTCTCTGCCACAGGGGCTACCAGTTCTCCCATACACCTCGCTCCACTGACCACGGTGGTGGTGTTGGGCTTCTACTTTCTCCCTCCTGCCAATTCCAACCCCTCCTGTTGCCTCAGGCACACTTCCGCCTCTCTTTTGAAGTCCACTCCATTCGCCTCTTCACACCACTTCCCCTCAAAATAGCTGTTATCTATCGCCTACCTGACAAATCCAAATCGACCTTCCTTACCAACTTTGACTCCTGGCTTTCTGGATTTCGGGATCCTTCTTGCCCCACTCTTATCCTTGGTGATTTTAACTTTCACATTGATAACCCCTCCGATTCCCATGTTTTAAAGTTCCTCACCCTCACTTCCTCGTTCGACCTCCAACTTTGCTCCACTGCCCCCACCCACCTGCATGGCCACTGCCTTGACTTGATACTCTTCTCCAAAGCCTCTCCCTCAAACTTCCACAACACATTCCTGCCCTCATCTGACCATTACCTCTTAACCTTCAATCTTCAACTTCCATTGTTTCAACCTCGTTCTATCTCCTCAGACCTATTTAGAAACCTCCATAATATTGATCCCTTGACTCTTTCCTCCACCATTTCTCCATCTCTTCCCTCCATTATGCCCTCCAAGTCCATCGACGATGCAGTTTCCTCTTATAATGCTGCACTATCCTCGGCTCTTGACACTCTCGCCCCAGACCACCCCACGTCTGGTCAGACATTCAGCCCCCAACCCTGACTTTCATCCACAACCCGCTATCTACGCTTCTGTGCCCGTTCTGCTGAACGTGCCTGGTCCAAATCCCGCTCCCCTGAAGACCTCCTACACTTCAAATTCATGCTTGGCTCCTTCCAGTCAGCCATAGCACTAGCCAAACAAGAATACTACATCCATCTGACCAAATCCCTTGCCTCTGATCCTTGTCGCCTCTGTAATACCCTCAATTCTCTCCTCAAGGTCCCCCTGCCCCCGGTCCCCACTCCCTCTCTGCCCAATCCCTAGCCGACTACTTCCACGACAAAATACACACGATTACCCTCCAATTTCCCACATCATCTACCTCCCCCCTCCCCAAATCTACCCCCCCCCATCCATACCCCCTCCGCTACCCTCTCCTCCTTCCCTACAATCTCTGAAGAGGAAACCACACTCTTCCTCTCCTCCTCCAAACCCACCACCTGTTCCTCTGACCCTATCCCCACCCATCGCCTTTTCCCCATCTCCCCCACTGTTGTCCCCTCCATCTCTCATATTCTCAACCTTTCACTCTCCACTGCTACTGTTCCCATAGACTTCAAAAATGCTGTTGTCACACCTCTCCTCAAAAAAACCTCACTTGATCCCTCCTGTCCTTCTAATTACCGACCCATCTCCCTCCTTCTTTTCATATCTAAACTGGAATGAGCAGTCCACCGCCGCTGCCTTGACTTCCTCACCTTCCAGGCCCTCCTGGACCCACTATAATCCAGCTTCCATCCCCTACACTCCACTGAAATGGCTCTTGCAAAAGTCTCCAATGACTTGTTCCTGGCTAAATCTAAAGGCCTCTACTCAGTCCTCATCCTCCTAGACCTCTCCGCTGCCTTTGACACTATTGACCACAATCTTCTCCTCACCACCCTCTCCTCACTTGGTTTCACAGGCTCTGTACTATCCTGGTTCTCTTCCTACCTCTCCCATCCATCCTTTAGTGTATGCCCTGGTGGCTCCTCCTCCTCTCCCACCCCGCTCCATGTTGGCGTACCCCAAGGATCTGTCTTGGGCCCCCTCCTTTTCTCTCTCTATACTCAATCCCTTGGCGCCCTTATTTCCTCCCATGGCTTTCAGTACCATCTCTACGCCAACGACTCCCAAATCTACCTCTCTACACCTAATATCTCCCCAGCAATCCAAACCAGGATTTCTGCCTGCCTTTCTGACATCGCTGCCTGGATGTCTCATCGCCGCTTAAAATTGAACATGGCCAAGACTGAACTCCTTGTCTTCCCTCCCAACTCCTCCCCTCCTCTTCCCCTCTTCTCAGTCTCAGTGGATGGATCTATGATCCTTCCTGTTCCCTCAGCCCACAATCTGGGGGTTATCTTTGATTCCTCTCTCTCCTTCTCCACACATATCCAACTCATAGCTAAGACCTGCCATTTCTTTCTCTACAACATTAGCAAAATCCGCACCTTCCTTTCTGATCACAGTACCAAAACGCTTATCCACTCCCTGATCTCCTCTCGCCTTGACTACTGCAACCTACTCCTTGCTGGTCTCCCCATGAGCCATCTCCTTCCCCTTCAATCTATACAAAACCATGCTGCTCGACTAATCTTCCGCCAGTCTCGCCATGCCCACACTACTCCCCTTCTCAAATCGCTTCACTGGCTCCCCATCCAATTCCGTATCCAATTCAAACTTCTCCTGTTGACCTATAAATGTATTCACTCTATGGCCCCTCAATACCTCTCATCTCTTATCTCTCCCTACACCCCTTCTCGGGATCTTCGCTCCACCAACAAATCGCTTCTATCTAGGCCTTTCACTCACACTGCTAACTCCCAACTTCACTCCTTTCGCCTTGCTGCACCTCAGGCCTGGAACAGCCTACATGTGTCTGTACGCCAGGCACCCTCCCTGGCCGTCTTCAAATCCAGATTGAAGACCCACCTCTTCACTGTCGCTTTCAGATCCTGACTTCCTTCCTTATCTCAACATCCCGTCAATTTTCATGACCGAATTATAAAGACCATACTGTGCTTTGCACCAAATTGACTAATGCTTTGTATTGTCTCAACTAGATGGTAAGCTCCGATGAGCATGACTCTGACGAGCAGGGACTGTCTCTTGTATGCATGCCTGTACAGCGCTGCGTGTGTGGCGCTATATAAGTGCTTAATAGTAGTAGTAGTAGAAGTAACCAAGCTGAGGTATTCTGTTTATGTAGTTTCTATGTGACACAGTCCCACTTCTTCTCTTTCTTCAGTAGGAGATGTAATGATATTCTCTGAGATGTAATAGTTTAATATTTGCAGTGTTGCCTTTTGATAGGTGGAGTTTGATGCTTTGTGAGTCCTGGTAGCACTATTATTATACGGCGGGTTTGCTATGGGTTCTAAATGTCATATAGAAGAAAAGACTAATGTCAACACTACAAAACTATCCAAAATGAAAGAGAATTTGACCACAAAGACCCCCCTCCCCCCAAAAAGTTATTTTTTAACCTACTGTGAAGGTGATATTTTATATACCTGTATTATTTTTGTTGGAGAGTTTGTCATGAAAGGGAACAAACAATTTCTTGAAACAAACCTTTTATTTTATTTTATTTAAAAAGAGCAAATAATTGCCCACTCATATGTGAAAACGCTACACCAGCATACCACACAAAGGAAATATAAATAACTTATCTCCACTGATGGATTCCACCACCACTGTGTAGGCAGCCAGAGAAAACAGCGATAATGTAGCAAAGTCCCAATATAATGAATGTTTCAGGGACGAAATCTCCACCAACACTAAGGGGCATGTTTACTAAACTCCGAAAATGTGCGGGTCCCCGTTAGTGTGCGTGTGCCATATAAGGAGTGGGCGGTTCAGGCAGAAAAAGGAAAAAAAACGACCGTACGGGTGCGCGTCGTGCTAATGTGCGGGGCCCACATTAGCGCGTGGGAAGGCTAAGTGGGGCGCTGCTGGGCACATATAGGAACAGAGCTGTAGCACACCCATGAAGACAATAACCAATGGTGCAGGGGCCATGGGTTCAATCCCCCAGTGTGCACAACCAAAAAAGGCTGGCTGAGGTATGAATAGTAATGGTTAAAAAGTTGTTTAGGAGGCATACTACTTTTGTGCGGCTGTAGGCGTTGCGCTGTTACGTTTGGGCGGCAGTAATTAATTTTTGACGGCATTAGGTGTTGCGCTGTAAAATTTGGGCGGCATTAGGCGATGCGCTATCAAATTTGGGCAGCACAAGGCGGCGCGCTGTTCTTTTTGGGCGGAACAAGGCGGCGCACTGTTCGTTGTGGGCAGCAGGAGGCGGCGCGCTGATGGGCACAAGGCGGCGCACTGATACTAAAGCAAAGGAACACAGCCACAGCACAATGGTTAAGACACTGACCAATGGTGCAGGGACCAGGGGTTCAATCCCTCACAATGCCCAGTGAAAAAGGCTAGCTGAGGCAGTATGTTTTATGTTGTGGAGTGCTGTAGGAGGCCTTTTAATTTTATTTTGTGACAACTACTAGCAAACGCACTCTCACAGCATGTTAACCTAAGGCGGCCCATAAGGCACATGTTACAGTGCACCGTCTGCCAAGGCACCCTAGAATGTCCCCTATAGGGCAGCATGTATGTTGCGACACAGGATAATGTATAGTGCACCCTATATGGATGGCAACCATAAAGTGCCCTATAGGGCGCCCCATAAAGCACCCTCAGAGGCACCTTATGGGTACAGTACGCTGAGGGTGTTATTGCTGGCATCAACATATGTACAGAAAATTAAAAAATGCTATGCACACCCCTATCACAGAACCCCACTGTGGGTTTGAACCCATGACCTCTGGCTGCACAGGCAGGGACATAACCATTGTGCTACAGCTCTATAGCTGTAAGCAAGCCCCTGGCTGGCTGCAGATAGCCTGCATGTCACCTCACAGACAGTCTGCTGTTGTAAACAGGATAGGGTTAGGCCACCCGTACCCATGATGCACTGCACATGCAAATCAGCTGTCCACAGATGCACACAAGATGGGAAATGCACCCCTAAAGCTCCCCAGCCTGGTAGGGGGACGTGTCCGTGTGCACCCACACAGCACCTCGGCCTGGTAGGGTGTCCTTAGTGGGTGGACAAACGGCAAAGAGTAGCTAAACACCATCACATTGTGCGGTTACTGTGCTCACCCTGAGTGTGTGATGTTGCGCCCAGGACCAGGTTCACAACACCTTCCATGGCTGAACGCGGCCATGCCAGAGCTCCAAAGCAGCAGTAACCTGTGAGATAGGTAGGTGCTGCATAAACATCTAGGAAAGTTCTGTCTGTCTGTCTCAGTTAGTGGAAACCCCCACCCCCTGGATAAAACAGGGTTTCCCACCAACAGATTCCCCCATCCTTCCACCACCATTCCTCCCCCCCCCCCCCGAGTAGACCATCAACCCCAGCCCTGCTGGGGAACAGACACCCTACAGGGCAGTCCAAGCAGCTCCACACACATCCATAACACAATATCAAACAGACATTAGGCCTGGATAGTCACAGATGCACCCCCACCACTATCTGATATTCTCCTGCAACAAGCCATCAGCCACTACACCCTGCAAGGCACTCCATCAAGACACATGCCAGCTGTGCACAGTCTGCTGGTTGGTCCTGATGGAAATGCATGCACCCAAAACCAGGGTGGCAGCACACACAAGCAGATAAGTCAGTGAAGAGGCCCCAACAGGAAACCCATATATATCACATGAGAGAAACACAATGCAGCACTATGGGGGTGCCTAGCCATGCTGCCATCACTGCACACTCAGGGTGAGAGTGAACCCCCAGCAGCACATACAGAGGTCACCCTGTCTGTCTGTATTTGGTGGCCGGGCACTACCATGTCCCTGCCAGTGCCCTATGCCCTGTGCAGCTGCATCCTGGGCAGCCCACCCTGTCTGAGATATACCCATGGTCCCTTGCTACTCATTATGCACATTGGCAGGCCAATACTGGCAACAATGCTGGCAGTGTGGGCTTGTGGAAGGGGCTTGCAGCCAACACCCACTGTATAGACAGACACACACTTCCACACCTATGCCATCATGGTGCTACTATTGAGGAGGTAATTAGCCTTGCCCACCAAACCGGTCCTGGCCACGGCAAGGCATGGATATGGTACGCAGTACTGCTGGGGGTCACTCCCCAGGGTGGTAAACACCGTCAGAGGCCAGGCCTGGAGCACGCACCGCAAACACCTAACAGATTGTTCGGATGGGGTCAACTAGCAGTATGTGCGTAACGTATGGATATCTATCTGCCAGTACTACTAGCAAACGTCTCAGAGCTGTGTACCGTATACCTCAGGTGTAGGGTGACATTGCTAAGGTATGCAGGTGCTATTATTGGGAGATGCACGCAGGGTCCAATGTTCTGCCTCTCCAGGAGACATTGGCCAATGGGGCCTGTGGGTGTGGGTGTGGGTGTGTCTGCCCCTGTTGGCTGCTGCTTTACGGCAGAGATTCCCAACTCCAGTCCAGGTTAGCATCACACTGTTCGGGTTTTCCTGCTGTCCCTCATGAATATGCATGATCTACATCTACATGCCATGGGGGTGGTGCATAGATATACAGCACAGGCATTTGTATGAGTGGCAGCATGGAACCTGACTGGTGTGTGGCCCACCAGGACTGCATTTGGGGGATTCTGCTCTAGGTACTGCCCCTGTTCATGGTGTCTGTGCTCAGTGGGGTAAAAGACAGACGTTGTACCATTGCATATGTCCTCGCCATGAAAGGTGTGTCCTTACTATCACTGTTTAGTTGTGGGAAAAATATGTGGGCAGGATTGGTGGTAGCCCCAGCTGGGCTTTGAACCTGTGACTTTCTGTTCTTGCATGCATTGTCTGTGTGCACTGCACCACTGTGTAGCCACAGATTGGCTGGATTCCCTGGAACATCCATGACTGTGGATCCGGCAGGGCCTGTATGTTGCAGTGGACTGTGCCAGCCTGAACATGGCTGGGCCTCTGTCTTCTGTGGCTAGCAGCCACTGCCCCCTGCACCACATGTACTCGTCTGCCAACATGCTGGCATGAGCTTCTCTCAGTAAAAGCAGATGACCTGATTGCAATGTGGCAGTACGGGACTGCATTTGGGGGACTTGGCTGTAGGTAATGCCCATTGTTGTGGTGTGTGTGCGGTGTTGGGTAAAATATGGGTGTTTTCCCCATGCTTATGTTCCCTGCAATACAGGGGTGTCTGCGCTATCTTTGTTTAGTGGTGGGTAAAATATAGGGACTGGGCTGGCAAGTGCCCCAGCTGGGATTTGAACCTCTTACCCTAGAGGTAATGGCTCTGTCCGCTGCACTACACTATGCCCACAGAGACAGTGCAGCCCCTGAAGGTAGTAAACCTGGCAGGATGGAGTCACAAACCCTGCTCTACGCATTTTTACTGTGGGCACATGCACCCTGTCTGGTGACAAACGTGCACATAAACCCCAGAAATGACCACAGAAACTGGGGGACAATATATCACCACGCTAGGCAACAGTGATATTAATGGTCAACCATAGCAAACACTCCCAGGAAAGCTCCAAAAAGGAAATTTGTTTTGGATGAGTCTCCGCTCCGTAGACCCTTCCAATATTCATTTGTTCTTTCTGGAGCTTTCCTGGGTGTGTTTTCTATATTTGCCCATTACTATAACTGTTCGCCAGCTGAATTACTATTTGTGATATTTTTGTTGTGGTCACTTTCTATTTTTATTTTCACTTTTGTGCTGTGCACATGTATCACACTGCTCACGTTTTGCAGGTTTCCCCGGTTTTGCTGTACATTGCTGACGGAAATGGTTTCTCTTCCCTTTAAATGCCCTCTACCGCGAGTGTTTCACTCGCGGTAGTTTTGCTTTGGGATCCGGCCCCGATAATGTGCGGGGAGACTCTCCCCTACCCTTCTCCGCCCATTAGACCCGTCTCTCCGCCCCTCAGGAACCTTCCTCCGCCCTCCGTTAGCCGTTCCACGCCTCTATCGGACATTTGCGGGCCCGTACTTGTGCGGGGCCCGTTATTGTGCCGTGCACCTGTGCGGGGGTGACACGCATGATTGCGGGGCATTTAAGCGCTCTTAAGTACCGCTTTTAGTGTGCTATTTTGCGGCACGCAAATTAGCGGTTTTTAGTAAACATGCCCCTAAGAGAAATATTTCTTCAAAAGGCGTTGTAAGAAATGTTGGTAATCCCCCAAGTCAGAACAGGAATTCCCCCACGTTTCCCAAAGGTGTTCTTTATGGCTTTATTTATTTTATTTATTTATTTAAACTTATTTATATACCATCTTTCTACTATTGAAGGTGGTTTACAAGTAACAAAGCAGAATAACAGTGCAGGGATGCAGTGTTGTACAGGGAACAAGAACTTTTAATTACAATCAGTACAGTGAACAATTTAAGAAGGGTAAGCATTTTGGTGACTATTTTAACTATGTACAAAAGTGTGTGAGGGGAGGGATACATATTCAGTGATTGGTGAGGGATTCGGGTTTGTGACATTTGATGAGGTTGGGGGTTTGTGTTATTTACGTCACACTTGATCTTAGGTCTGGTGTTGTGTTTGTGCTATAGTATTCATGGAATAGGAAGGTTTTTAGTTTTTTCCTAAATTCTGACTGTTTAGAGCATCCTCTCAGAACAGGTGGGAGGTTGTTCCATGCAGTTGGGGCAAAAAGGGAGAATGCATGGCTACATGTGGATTGTTTGCTTTTCTTTTTATGGGCTGAGATGTTGAGGATGTTGATAGAACTAGGCCTTCGGAGTCTGTCACTTTTGTATCTGGTGAGTAGTGGTTGAAGACAGGTTGCTGATTCATTATATAGGACCTTGTAAATCATAATGAGTGCTTTATATTGTATTCTGGCTTGGATGGGGAGCCAGTGTAAATGTTTTAGTATAGGGGTGATATGGGCTTGTCTTGGGGTTCTGTGAATTATTCTTGCTACGGTATTTTGTGCCATTTGGAGAAGGTGTAGGGTTTGTTTGGGGAGGCCATGATATATAATGTTGCAGTAGTCAAGGGTGGGAGTAATTATGGCCTGACAGATGGTTCAGAATGAATCTGGACTTAGAAGAGGGTGGAGATTCTTCAGAGTTCTTAGTTTATAATAGACGGATTGGGTTGTTTTTCTTATTTGTTCTTGGAAGTTGAGTTTCTGGTCAAGGATTATACCTAAGTATTTGACTTTGCTTTTCACATTGATGGTGTAATCATCAAGTTTTAAGGTATGTGGAGGGGAGTAAAATGCCTAGGAAAATATGTGGAGGGCTTCTGTCTTTGTCTGGTTATGATAAGATTGTGATGTTGGAGCCATTGCCTAACCTTGGTGAAGCATTTACTGATGTTACTGAAGTCTGATGCTGAGGTGTTAAATGGGGTGAAGAACATTATGTCATCTGCATAGAGCTGTAGGAAGATGTTGAATAATAGGGCTGATAGGCTAGAGCCTTGAAGCACTCCTTGTTGCTGGAGGAAAGAATGAGATGTTTTGACACCAATTCTTACTTGCTGGATCCTGTTTTCTAGATAAGAACGGAACCAGTTTAGAGTGGTGTCTTGGAGGCCAATTACCGGGGTAATTGAAATCACCCATTATTATTACTGTGCTGTAACTTTTGTTAGCTTCCTTGATTTCTTTGAGCATTTCATCATCCATTTGTTCATTCTGGCCAGGCGGTCGATAGTACACCCCCACTGCCATTGCCTTCCCCTTTTTACATGGAATTTCAATCCATAGGGATTCTACAGCAAATTTTGTTTCCTGCAAAACTTTAATCCTGTCTGACTCAATGCCCTCTCTAACATAGAGCGCAACCCCTCCACTAATTTGATCAGCTCTATCATTACGATATAGTTTGTACCCAGGTATCACAATGTCCCACTGGTTGTCCTCCTTCCACCATGTCTCTGAGATTCCAATCATATCTAACCTCTCATTTAGTGCTATTTATTCTAACTCTCCCATCTTATTTTTTAGACTTCTAGCATTTGCATACAAGCATTTTAGAGACTGTATTTTATTCATATTAATTTGGCTATTGGTAGGCATGGGTAATTTGGAATCTCCAGGAACAAGCAGGAATGTGGTCTTCACATATGGGTATCGTTGGTACCGACGGAGCCTGCACGGGAACGCTCTGCAGTGTCCAATAGGAAAGCTTTTGGGAGCATCCCACAGCTCCTGCGTGCTTCCTTCCCGCCTTTCCAACTGTCCCTCTCCAGTTCTTCATTTTCCCTGGAGTCGACAGGTCCCATACCTTGTCACTGCAGAAATGTTTGTCTTAAATCTTTGTTTTTTGTGGTCACGTCTGCCTTCCCTCGATGCTATACCGGTAGCGCCGGTTCATTCTTCTTTCTTCTAAAAAAAAAACCAAAAAAACTATAGCTGCTGAGCTATTTTACTTCAGAAACATTTTTCCTTGGTACTAGGTGCCATTTTGGGCACTTGGCCCAATTTCTTTCCTTAAAAATGGAAAAACCAACATCTGGTTTTAAAAAATGTTCTAAGTGTGGCGGTACCATCTCCGTCACCGACACCCATGATTGGTGTCTCAAATGTTTAGGTCCTGACCACTCTATTTCGGAGTGCCTCTCCTGTGGAATGAAGGGGTCGGCAGAATCGAGCTGCAAAGCTTAGCACCCTTTTTCCCTCAGACGCGGCATCTGTTGCATCGATGTCCTCCAGGGCCTCATCTTCCTCCCATGGATCTCAGGTAACTAAACATAAATCTAGCTGGTCCTCAAAGGGTAGATCTCCTTCTAAGTATCGAGATACCACTGGCGTTGCCCTTGAGGAATTTTCACCGGCAAAACTTCCCCAGCAGGAGGCTTTGGCTTCCAAAGCATCAACGGGGTTCCAGGATGTTCTCGAGTCCTCAACCTCGGCAGAACTACTGGCGCCATGCTCCGGGGTTCTGGCCACTTCTACCGGTACCGACATCCAAGCATCGGCAGCATCGATAGACCAGAGATTTCTTGCTATCAAACACAGTCTAGCAGCTCTTCTCACGGCTTCAGTACCGTTGAAACCACTTTAGACACCTCAACCGATACCGGTACCGACACCGCTACCGACGGCATCGAAGTCGATGGGTATGCCACCCATACCGAGTAATGCGTCTATCTCTGCCTTCGACAGATTGGTACCGGAGCAACCCGATAACGACTTTGATCGATACCGATACTGTGCCCTGCATGATCACCAGGAACAGAGGTATTTTGAATCCTCTGAGTCTGATGACTCCAAAGACTCTGTCGATACATGAGTACTTCTCCCAGAGGATTCCTCTTCTCTTCAGCGCAGGATGTCTCTACCAGAGGATATGTCCTTTCAGGATTTTATCCGTGATGTGGCCCGAGGCCTTTCCATCAAAATAGCTCCTGAAAAAGAGCCTAGGGCAAAGGAGTTGGAGATTCTCCAATACCCTAAGGCTCCCAAAGAGGCAGCTACCCTGCCTATCCATGACATCTTACATGATCTTATGCTGAGAATGTGGGAAACACCTCTAACCACATCTCCTTCTTCTCGAAGACTTGATACTATGTATCGAGTTCCACCTTGTCCTGGCTTTCAAAAAACTCAATTACCACACCATTCAATGGTAGTGGAATCAGCCATGCGTAGGATGAAAAGTGCAAAGAGACATGCATCCAGTCCTCCAGGTCGTGAATGCAGGACTCTCGATGCCTTTGGGCGTCGATGCTTCCAAGCTTCCATGCTCTCAGCTAGGATCAGCTCCTATATTTTGTATATGGGAATGTTCCTTAAAGAAGTCACAGGAGACTTGGAGCTTATGAGCCCCCTTCTTCCTGATGACAAAAGACAGGACTATCTTACACTTGTCAAACATGCCCAGGATGTTTCCAAGTTTGTAAATCGTGCAGCCTTTGACTGTTTTGAGTGCATAAGCAGAACCTCTGCTATTGCCATTGGTGCACGTCGGATTGCCTGGCTTCAGGCATCCGACTTGGAAATTTGGGTACAGGATAAATTAGGAAACATTCCTTGCACAGGAGAAAATCTCTTTGGCAAGAATTGGCAGGAGAAGGCTAATGAAATAGATGCAGACAATATCACTTTGGATAGATTGTCCAAATCTACAGCCGATCCTGCAAGGAAAAGATCCTCTAAAAAAACCATTTTTCAATAAGAAAAGAAGTTTTATCCTTCCTATACCCAACAGGGACACCGTCCAGGTCAGTCTGCCCAAAAGGGATAACAGCAACAACCTAGACAACAAAAGAAGCCAAAAGCTGTAAAACCTCAGCCAGCTCAGCAGGCTCAGCCTCCTCAGGGGCTTTGACTCCTCTCTAGAGAACTTTGTCTTCCTGCCCCTGAAGGGTCCAGAACCCTTGGACATCCCAGGCAGGTTATGTCATTTTGCCCACAGATGGCACCAAATAATAGCAGAAAATTGGACTCTGTCCATTGTACGTGAAGGGTACAAGCTTCATTTTCACAGCATGCCCCCTCCTGCAATGGTAAGACAGTTCAACTCTCAGACCTCTCTCTACAATCTCTTAGGTCAAGAAGTCACAACACTCCTTGCACAACAAGCAATAGAGGAAGTACCCATTCTGCAACAGGGTACAGGGTTCTAATCCCCCTGTTTTATTATTCCAAAGAAAACAGGAAGATACAGGCCCATTTTAGACCTCAGAGAATTGAACAAATATCTGTTCCGAGAGAAGTTCAAAATGGTCTCTCTAGGAACTCTGCTGCCATACCTTCAAAGTCAGGACTGGCTTTGTTCTCTAGATCTCAAGGATGCGTATACTCGTATTCTCATCCATCCAAATCACAGAAGATTCCTCCAATTCCTGTTTCAAGGAAAGCACTTCCAGTACAGGGTTCTTCCCTTTGGCCTGGCTTCTGCACCAAGAGTATTCACAAAATGCATGGCTGTGGTAACCGCATTTCTCCGCACTCTGGGAATATTCATCTTCCCCTACTTAGATGACTGACTCATTCGAGCCCCTACAGTGCCAGAAGCCAGCTCTGCTCTGTTTCGCACTATGCAAATCCTTCAGTATTGGGGACTAGTCATAAACCTCCAAAAATCCAATCTTGCTCCCACCTCAATCTCAAGAGTTCATAGGAGCTCATCTGGATACCAGACAGACAAGGGCTTTCCTTCTGCAGCCCCGCTGTCTTCGCATAATATAGCTAGCTTCCCAAGCAGTGCTCAAACCTTATCTCACTGCTTGAGAAATGCTGCAACTGCTGGGCCACATGGCATCCACCGTGCATGTGGTTCCTTATGCTCGCCTCCACATGCGAGCAGCCCAGTGGACTTTATCCACTCAGTGGACACAGGCCTCAGGTTGCCTGTTGGACAAAATAACAAACTCAGACCATCTTATTTCGTCCCTCCAATGATGGCAATCGCTCAAAAATCTTCTCGTGGGGTCTCCTTTTGAGCAACCCCTTTTCCAAGCCACCCTAACAGCAGATGCATCTCAGGTGGGATGGGGAGCCCACCTGCATGATCTCTCTACCCAGGGTACCTAGACTCCACAGGAGGCCTGTCTTCACATCAACCTCTTTTTAATTCTCAGCTTGCTTTTTCCCCACCATATTGCTTCAGTCTTGCAGCGTTGCTTTTTTACTTTATGCCAGATCTGTTCTGTGGATAGGTTTCTGGACCATTCTTCACGACGCCTTCTTCTTATTTATTTATTTAGCCTGATTTGTATACCACCTGATCCTTCAATCAAAGTGGTAGGGGGGATGGGGTAGAACATTTAACATTGGAGGCAAACATACACATATTCTGGGAGGGGATTCCGGGGGGGGGGGGGGGATGATGGTGCTAGATGCTTCTTATGTCTCTTGTTTTAACACGTCTTGATTACACTAATTCCCTTCTTTCTGGTCTTCCACTCTGTCAGGTACAGCATATTCAACTACTTGAAAACACCGCTCTTAAGCTTCTCTATGGTGCTCATCGGTTTACTCGTGTCACTCCTCTTTTTCTTTCTGAGCATTGGTTACCAATTTCTTTCCGTATTAAGTACAAAGTCCTTCTGTTGACATTTCATGCTCTTTGTATCGGTCTTCCTGTTTTTCTCTCTGATTTCTTGGTTCCTTACATTCCCTCGCATGTCTTATGTTCCTCCTCTTCTCGGTTGCTCACTGTCCCTGGGGTCCATTCTATTCGTTACACTCTTGCTCAAACTTCCTTTTTTTGTGTCATTGCCCCGACCTTTTGGATCTCTTCCCTTGATTTACACTCCAAGCTTTCTCCTTCTCATTTTAAGGCCCAACTAATGATCTATCTCTTTTCTCTGGCCTTTCCTTCGGGTTCTTTTCCTGGGAGTTAGTTTTTTCTTTTCTTATTTTTCATGCGGCTCTGGCTATAGTGCCTTCCCTTCTCCTTTTTCCTTCCCTTCCTATTGTTCCTTTATTTACTTTCACTGTAATTATAACCTAGGTCTTCCTTTTGTTTCTTTCTGTCCTCTTTTTAGTGCTAACTCCTCTTGTCTGGTTGTGTTTTGTCTCCCCTGCCTCTCAATTGGTTATGTTATGTTTTATTTGTATTGTAAACCGCCTAGCTGCTACCCGCTATAGATGGTATATCAAATTCTAATAAACTAAACTAAACTGTGTCATGTTTCAACTTGGGGGATTCTTTCAATTCCTTTTGGATAAATATCTCCTTCAGTGTTTGTTGGAGATTTCATCCCTGAAACATTCTTTATATTGGGACTTTGCTACATTGTCGCTGTTTTCTCTGGCTGCCTACACAGTGGTGGTGGAATCCATCAGTGAAAATAAGTTATTTAGATTTCCTTTGTGTGGTATGCTAGTTTACATTTTCACATATGAGTGGGCAATGGGCATTTATTTGCTCTTTGTAAATAGAATAAAATAGAAGGTTTGTTTTTGAGAAATGGTTTGTTCCCTTTCGTAGGTTCTAAATGAGCAGGGTTTATAGTACTTCCTGGCAGTTGGCACTGGAGTATAGTAACGTAGAAATCTGGTAAACTTTCTTTATCCTCACTGCACATGCAAATGGTATTCAGAGATTCATTAAGAGGCATCTTTAAAAGTTGATGCGCATTCACAAATGTCAATGTCTGTAAAATGCAGGAACACCCATTTATTTCTCCTGGTGCAGTGGCACTTAACATACATTAATATTTAGTAAACATGCTCCTAAATCATTGCCAGGACAAAAGAGGCTTCTGAAGGACTCCTTCGAAAGCCACCTAAAATTTTAGATGGCAACTTATACATTTTAGAATAAAATAAATTTATGCAAATGAGGTCCAGTGGATATGCAAACGAGGCCCCGCAATGAGTCTCCACACATGGCCCCGCATCACCCTTGGGCCACCCCTGCTTACAATTGCTGGAAACAGGTCCTGTTAGATCTCTTTTAGGCCTCTGGCTTTCTGACTCAATTTCAGATGCATGTTATTACCTGTGGTAGGACTGGAAGAGAGATGGAAGGATCGAGCCAGGTATATAATTTTGCTCCTCATCCTTACAGGTTACAAGACAGGCTTGTGCTACTGGGCCACCTTGCCCATAATTACCATTGGCTCCTTACTGCCCGTTTCTGCTGCACTTAAGTACAGCTCCTGCCACCAGCTCTGTGTTATCTTTACCCTCCTCCCTTCTCATCTCGGAGTAGCACAAACCATTAGCATGGTAACAGCACTGTTGACCACAAGGAATAAAAGAGAGGTGGCTGTGGAGATAGGGAACGCAGCTTTCTCTGAGGGGCACTGCTGCTGCTACCCCTGTGCCCCAGGACAGGGAAGGCAGGGAAGGTAGATGGAGGGCTGCGATCAGTATTTCCTCCAAGCTGCACAGGCGTCCTCACCCGCATTCCCACTGGGGGCCAATGCATTAATATTGCAGTTTCAATCAGAAGGGGTAGGCGAGTCCCCTTGGAAGTTCATGGAACTCGTCTGTGTCCCATGACTGATATCACGATCTAAGGGGAGATGGGAAGCAAAGAACAATGTGAGAGTAAAAGAAATGGCAAAGAATGGAGGAAACAGAAGAACTTAAAAAAACCCCTTTGCTTTTACAGGTGATTTAGCACCTTAAGAGATATGGACAATTTGAGACTGAGCAGTGGACTGAAAAAGAAAGAGGCATTAAGATGAGGCAGAAGTTTGCCTGAAAAGAGAGAGAAATTAGAAAGACAAATAGGAAGTATGGTAAGAGGGCGATACAGACAAATGAGAGAGAAGCGGAAGAAGAAACAAATGTTAAATGTGAGCAGACAGAATAGAGTGAAAGAGAGAGAATTGAGATGAAATAGAAGATAAAAGCAGAAGGTAAAAGGATAAAGATAAAAACATGTTTGTTTTAATTTTGGTGAGAATTTTCTGTGTTTTTCTATCCTAATTAGTTTGGCTTAGCTGTGTTGATGTTTAAGGACAGATTCTGAACGTCAGGAAAAAAAAACACTTTAGAACACAGGCCCTTGTAATCAAGTCAGACTAATTAGTTCAACTCACCTGTCAATTTTTCGCACTTCACCTCATGTGACCAGTAGAACTCATTTCATATGCAGGAAGCAATATAATGCACTGGGGTGTAAGTTAGAAAAGCAAGAGCTGCCAAAAAGCATCTCTCCAGAAACTGGATCCCTTGGCTGCTTGTTCCTGGGATTTGGGTTTAATACCAGCTCTTCCACCAATTCTGCACAACATTCAACAAGTTATTTATGTTGATCAAAAATATCTGAAAAAAGCTGGAAAAAAACAACAACATCGATACTATATTTAATAATACTAATAATAAATGTCTTATCAGGAGGAAAAAAATCTGAGCCACCAATCATGTTCCAAACAGAACTGAAAAAAAAAATAAAAACAACCTTAGGGACAACAAAGGCCACTGTTGGGTGTTTATTATAAATTTGGATGTCACAGTCATATTTTATTGGACTTGAGATCTCTTAAGAGACTTAACAAACTTGAGATCTTTTAAGAGGCTTAACAAACTCATTATAAATATTTGGCCCACTTACCATAAATAGGAGGGGGTTTTTTTTATCTGGGATTATAGGAGCCCTTCACATTTAGATCCATTTGGGTCGTGACTGGCAGTTATGAGGTCTTTTCTTCCTGATAAGAAATTTTAGCTTTTATATTGATTTTTTTCCAGCTTTTTTGGAATGTTTTTGATCATTATTAGATGGTCTCCTCGTTGTTTCGTTCATGTCATTTATGTAACAAGCGTTGACTATGGGTTTTACCCAAAGAAAGGCATGACCCAAACCGAGATTAGATGAGATGTTAGAGATACTGTGCCTTCCTGCTTAGTAGTTTAGTGAACTGTACTTGCATAGTGATAAAAGTGTGTTTTCTCCTTTTTCTCATATAAAGGTGCCACCTGACTCAGATTGAGCCTGGTTGGCTAACTCTGACTTGCCCCATTTCATCTGTAGCAAAAGGTCTCAATCTAGTCCTCAGGGCACACCCACCCAGTCAGGTTTTCAGCATACCCACAAAAAATATGTAACCACCTTTATATGGTTGTCTCAGCTGCTTCTAGTGGCTTGGCAGACAAAGGGGAACACTAATCCAATGAGCCTTTTCACAATCTTTTATTCTTGGGATTTTGGAATTTGATATCAGGGCTCTTTTTGGTGGAGACCGGCATACACTAGGAGGCCCTTGGCACCTAACATTCTCACACCTGTACCTTCTCAAATAAATGAGCCAAGGCCAGAAACTGTTCTGAACCAAGAGTTTATTTAAGCTTTAGCGTCACTGAACAATAAAAACCGGCAGAAACCACAAACAAGAACTATGTTACAAGCAATTGACTCCTTCTTAATCAAAATGGTTACAGGTAGATTACTTGTTAATCTACTCTTTACTACTATGTGATGGGGTATATAGAATGCTACCCATCCCTCTCCAAGGGGATTATCAACAGTCCCCTTTAAGAGAGTCTTCAGCCCAGATTTCAGGGCTGGGAAGCGTGGCTCACAAGGAGAGGTTAAAAATCTAGCAGGCTGCAGGAGGGCGAGAGGCCCATGGAGTGAGAAGTCCTTCCAAGGCAACCTGTGCAAAGGAATTCTGAGATGGCAACTTTAACTGGGGCTTGAGGAAGGGCCAGGAGAACCAGCTTGTGGAGGTTTAACAAGCTGGGACAGAAGTAAGCTGACTGTTTTCCCTCAACTGCTGTCCATTCTGGGTTTTGCTTTCTGGAGGTTTAACTAGCTGGGACAGAATAAAAAATACTTTTGTTTTCCCTCAACTGCTGTCTGGCCTGTGTTTTAAAGAAAAACCTTTCCCACCGCATGCCACACTACAATTCACTCCTTGAGTAGAAATCCCTCTTACCTATTTCTAGTACACTTTCCCAGTGTAGCTGCAGTTGTTAGTGATGCAGACTGAAGTCCCCAGTACTATGCTAGCTCCCTCCTAAATCTAGTGTCAGTGAGGTATGATGAGTGCTTTGGTTCCTATAGATGCAGGTCCCCAAAACTGCTCTGCAGGGTTCCTGGCTCTGATAAACTGGAAGGCTTAGTTGTTGGTACAGTTTTCAGATCCTCTCACAGGCTGAACTACTGTCCCTTTAAGAGAGAGGGATGCTGGCAAGGTCTGAAACATACGTAGCAACATGTCAGCAGAAAAAGACCATATAGCCTATCTAGTCTACTGTTCCATATCAAATACTATAGTCTTTTTGTCTTTTATAGGACAGATATCAGCCCTCTTCTTTCTCCTCCTATGCAGCTGCTCTCTGCCTGCTGCTCACTCTGGATGTTAAGAGTAGCTGTGTACATAAGAATCCTTTATTTTTTTCTGATGCATTGACTAGGTGCCAAAGACACCTGCCCCATAAAGGCAGACGCTTTACTCCTGCATGGTGCAGTGGATGTGTGCCAAAGACAGAGTTCTGTCTTTGAGAGTGGTTTATATATGAAGTGGGATCTTTCCTCCCCTCCCAACATAAAGTTACTGGCAGTAAGAACCTCCCCTGTTCTAGAAAATGTTAGACTTTTCTTCAACCTTCACTGTAGTAATCTAGTTGAGACACTGGATGGTACTGCTGCTTCACACAGTAACGTCCAAGCAGTCTCTACAAATATGTGCAATATAGATTTGCATACAATGGAGGCAGTGCAAACAAATGCATCCAATGTGTACTAATTGCAGATGTCCTGAAAATTTGACTGGGTAGGTGTGTCCCGAAGACTGAGTTGAGAACCTCAGATCTACAGACTTGTATTCCTGTTTCTTACAGAAACTTGGACCGCAATTACACAATGGGGTGAAAGCATGACTGCCTCAACCTTGAAGATAAATCCTATTCTCACAGCAAGCAACAAGATTTAAGCATAGGCCACATAGGCAAATTACAAGGGGATCAAATTTTACAGGCACCAAGTACTCAGGCCAAAGAGGTATCTGCTTCCACTTACTTTAGGACCATGTGCATGAGCTGCTATAAAGGGGCTCCACTGTGGCACTGTGAAATTCCTCTGCTCCTCCTCTGGCTCCCCACCTTTTGGAATCTCTGACATCCCCCCAATCTCTGCTCTCTGGGACCTGCTGTCTATTATGTCTAATGGGAGTCAAAATCTTAATCGCTCTCTGGCACCTAACCATTTACCTTGGAGATGCGTTCTGAAAATGATTTGCTTATAAATCCCATTGGGATCCTCTGTATTTTGAAGGCACTGTTTGCATCCAAATGGTTAAGACACATATTGAGGGTTATGGTTATGGTTATAGTTATGGCATTTGATATACCGCCCTTTACTTACGCATGAGGGTAATTTTAAAAAGAATTTTCTGAATATAAATCTTGGTATACACACAGAAAATGATTTTCATAAAACTTGCATGGCCGCATATACTCCTAAAAACCACACGCAAAAGAAAGCATGCGCCTACTTGTATGTGATGCATGTGTGGACGTTCCTGGGGTAATAGTTTGAGCAGAACAGAGATGGAGTCACAAGATGCATGCGTATAGTACAGGCGTAGATTCGTACCTTTTTGGGACAGATGTAAATGTGTGCGTTGGCATTTGTGTGTTGTTGGAGCCACCAGGTCTATTTTCTCTTTAAGGGAGGTGGAGGGGTTCCGTAACTCTAGGCCACCAGGGATTCACTATTTGTTCCATGCATAAGTTTGAGTTAAATATAAACCGCTTTGATAACCATGAAAAGCGGTATAAAAGAAATGTTAAATAAATAAAAAGAACTGTTGGATATGTGTGAAGAAAGAGAGGGAGGAGTCAAAGATGGCTCCAAGGTTGCGGGCTGAAGAAACAGGAAGTAGAAGAGTGTTATCAACAGAGATAGAGAAGGGAGGAAGGGGGAGGAGGGTATAGCGGGAAAAACAATAAGTTCGGTTTTGGCCATTTTCAATTTCAAACTGCTATGAGACATCCAGGCAGCAATGTCAGAAAGACAGGCAGATATACGGGCTTGGAGTTTATGAGAAATTTCAGGTGAAGATAGATAGATCTGAGAGTCATCAGCATAAAAAATTATATTGAAAACCATGGAAGGAGATGAGAGCACCAAAGGATTGGGTATAGAGAGAAAAAAGAAGAGGACCCAAAACAGACCTTGGGGAACACCAACTGAGAAAGGGATAGCAGTCGAGGAGGAACCACCAGAACAGACACTGAAAGAGCGATGGGAGAGATAAGAAGAGAGGACAGTACAGACCCCCTAAAACCAAGCGAGGAAAATGTATTATTATTATTATTATTATTAATAATAATAATAATAATAATAAACATTTTTAAGCACTACCAGGCATACACAGCGCTGTAGAAACACGGATAGACAGTCCCTGCTCATAAAAGCTTACAATCTAAACAAGACAAACAGGACAAGGGCAAGGAAACACAAGGAAAAGGATTAGAAACCAAAGGCTGCCTTTAACATTGGTTTAAAAAGGGGCAGTGATGTAACAATGTATCAACACCTTGAACCAATGCTGAGGCCAGCCCTGCACACATGACCTATCTGTAGGATGCCTCAGGCATGTATAGATACAGTATTAGGACCAGGAGGTCTCATATGCTGAATACTTTTAGTATTCTAGCATTAAGGGCAAGGAGTAGTCAGACTGTGTATGCCCAGGCATTTTTACTTTATGCACTTGAACTTTGGAATGCCCTTCTGGACAGGATAAGAACTATTACAGACCTTACTAGTTTTCATAGCTAACTGAAAACCCACCTGTCTAGGGTATACTACGGTAATGATGGCTTACAATATTCTGTAGATAGGTTCAACCATTTATTTTATATTATAGTCTTGTTCTGTCTTTGGTTCTTGTGTTGTGTGATTATTGTAAATGTTGTTTGTTACCCACTTTGACTTTGTTGATAAAGTGGAACACAAACTGGCTAAATAAAAAAATTAAAAAAAATAGCCAGGTGAATTTGGGGCTGATGCCATGCTACCCCAACAGAGCAAATGCATTGCTTCCACTCTAGCAGTAAAACAAGAAGCATGCAGGGCCCCGAGTCCCTTCTTAACAACACTTAGGGGCATGTTTACTAAACATTCCTAACGTGCGGGGCCGCGGTAGTGTGCCTGTGCCATATAAGGAGTGGGCGGTTCAGGCCGAAAAAGGAAAAAAAAAGACCGTATGTGTGCGCGTCGCGTTAATGTGCGGGGCCCACATTAGCGCACGGGAAGGCTAAGTGGGGCGCAGCTGGGCACATATAGGCACAGAGCCGTAGCACAACAGTGAAGACAATAACCAATGGTACAGGGGCCACGGGTTCAATCCCCCTGTGTGTGCAGCCCAAAAAGGCTGGCTGAGGCACCACCTTGAATGTAGAAATGTGTGTCAAGAGGCAAAATAATTTTGGGGCAGCATAAGGCGGCACACTGTTCATTTTGGGGCAGCATAAGGCGGCACACTGTTCATTTTGGGGCGGCATAAGGTGGCGCACTGTTCATTGTGGGGCGGCATAAGGTGGCGCACTGTTCATATTGGGGCGGCATAAGGCGGCGCACTGTTCATTGTGGGGCGGCATAAGGCGGCGCACTGTTCATTGTGGGCAGCAGGATGCGGCGCACTGTTAATTGTGGGCAGCAGGATGCGGCACGCTGATGGCCACAAGGCAGCGCACTGATGCTAAAGCAAAGGAACACAGCCACAGCACAATGGTTAAGACACTGACCAATGGTGCAGGGACCAGGGGTTCAATCCCTTACAATGCCCATTGAAAAAGGCTAGCTGAAACAGTATGTTTTATGTTGTGGAGTGCTTTAGGAGGCTTTTTAATTCTATTTTGTGATAACTACTAGCAAACGCACTCTCACAGCATGTTAACATAAGGCGGACCATAAGGCACATGTTACAGTGCACCGTCCGCCAAGGCACCCTAGAATGTCCCCTATAGGGCAGCATGTATGTTGCAACACAGGATAATGTATAGTGCACCCTATATGGATGCCAACCATAAAGTGCCCTATAGGGCGCCCAATAAAGCACCCTCAGAGGCACCTTATGGGTACAGTACGCTGAGGGTGTTATTGCAGGCATCAACATATGTACAGTAAATGTAAAAAATGCTTTGGAAAACCCTATCACAGAACCCATGACCTCTGGCTGCACAGGCAGTGGCGTAACCATTGGGCTACACCTCTATAGCTATAAGCAAGCTCCTGCCTGGCTGCAGATAGCCTACACGTCACATCACAGACAGTCTGCTGGTGTAAACAGGATAGGGTTAGGCCACCCGTACCCAGGATGCACTGCACATGCAAATCAGCTGTCCACCGATGCACACAAGATGGGAACTGCACCCCTAAAGCTACCCGGCCTGGTAGGGGGAGGTGTCCTTGTGCACCCACACAGCACCTCGGCCTGGTAGGGTGTCCTGAGTGGGTGGACAAACGGCAAAGAGTAGCTAAACACCATCACATTGTGCGGTTACTATGCCCACCCTGAGTGTGTGATGATGCGCCCAGGACCAGGTGCACAACACCTTGCATGGCTGAATGCGGCCTTGCCAGAGCTCCAAAGCAGCAATAACCTGTGAAATAGGTAGGTGCTGCATAAACATCTTGGAGATCGCTGTCTGCCACAGTTTGTTTAAAACCCACAACCCCCCCCCCCCCCCCCCATGGACAAAACAGGGTCTCCCACCAACAGATCCCCATACTAACCTCTTTCTCTCTTCTCTTCTCTCCCGCCCCCACCAGGCAGGCCAAGCAGCTCCACCCACATCCATAACACAATATCAGACAGACATTAGGCCTGGATATTCATAGATGCACCCCACCACTATCTGATATTCTCCTGCAGCAAGCCATCGGCCACTGCACCCTGCAAGGCACTCCATCAAGACACATACCATCTGTGCTCAGTCTGCTGGTTGGTCCTGATGGAAATGCATGCACCCACAACTGGGGTGGCAGCACACACAAGCAGATAAGTCAGTGAAAAGGCCCCAACAGGAAACCCATATATATCACATGAGAGAAACACAATACAGCACTATGGGTGTGCCTAGCCATGCTGCCATCACTGCACACTCAGGGTGAGAGTGATCCCCCAGCAGCACATACAGAGGTCCCCCTGTCTGTGTAGGTGGTGGCCGGGCACTACCATGTCCCTGCCAGTGCCCTATGCCCTGTGCAGCTGCATCCTGGTCAGCCCACCCTGTCTGAGATATACCCATGGTCCCTTGCTACTCATTATGCACATTAGCAGGCCAATACTGGCAACAGTGCTGGCAGTGTGGGCTGTGGAAGGGGCTTGCAGCCAGCACCCACTGTATAGACAGACACACACTTCCACACCTATGCCAGCATGGTGCTACTATTGAGGAGGTAATTAGCCTTGGCCACCAAACTTGTCCTAGGCACGGCAAGGCATGGATATGGTACGCAGTACTGATGGGGGTCACTCCCCAGGGTGGTAAACACCGTCAGAGGCCAGTCCTGGAGCACGCCCCGCAAACACCTAACAGATTGTTCTGATGGGGTCAACTAGCAGTATGTGCATAACGTATGGATATCTATCTGCCAGTACTCCTAGCAAACGTCTCAGAGCTGTGTACCGTATACCTCAGGTGTAGGGTGACATTGCTAAGGTATGCAGGTGCTAGTATTGGGAGATGCACGCAGGGTCCACTGTTCTGCCTCTCCAGGAGATATTGGCCAATGGGGCCTGTGGGTGTGGGTGTGTCTGCCCCTGTTGGCTGCTGCTTTACGGCAGAGATTCCCAACCCCAGTCCAGGTCTGCATCACACTGTTCGTGTTTTCCTGCTGTCCCTCATGAATATGCATGAGCTACATCTACATGCCATGGGGGTGGTGCATAGATATACAGCACAGGCATTTGTATGAGTGGCAGCATGGAACCTGACTGGTGTGTGGCACACCAGGAATGCATTTGGGAGAGTCTGCTCTAGGTACTGCCCCTGTTCATGGTGTCTGTGCTCAGTGGGGTAAAAGATAGACGTATTACCATTGCATATGTCCTCGACACGAAAGGTGTGTCCTTACTATCACTGTGTAGGTGTGGGAAAAATATGTGGCTAGGATTGGTGGAAGCCCCAGCTGGGCTTTGAACCTGTGACCTTCTGTTCTTGCATGCACTGTCTGTGTGCACTGCACCACCGTGTAGCCACAGATTGGCTGGTTTCCCTGGAACGTCCATGTCTGTGGATCCGGCAGGGCCTGTCTGTTGCAGTGGACTGTACCAGCCTGCACATGGCTAGGCCTCTGTCTTCTGTGGCTAGCAGCCACTGCCCCCTGCACCACATGTACCCGTCCGCCAACATGCTGGCATGAGCTTCTCTCAGAAACAGCAGATGACCAGATTGCAATGTGGCAGTAAGGGACTGCATTTGGGGGATTTGGCTGTAGGTAATGCCCATTGTTGTTGTGTTTTTGCAGTGTTGTGTAAAATATGGGTGTTTTCCCCATGCTTATGTTCCCTGCAATACAGGGGTGTCTGCGCTATCTTTGTTTAGTGGTGGGTAAAATATAGGGGCTGGGCTGGCATGTGCCCCAGCTGGGATTTGAACCTCTGACCCTAGGGGTACTGGCTCTGTCTGCTGCACCACACTATGGCCACAGAGACAATGCAGCCCCTGGAGGTAGTATACCTGGCAGGATGGAGTCACAAACCCTGCTCTACGCATTTTTACTGTGGGCACATGCACTCTGTCTGGTGACAAACGTGCACATAAACCCCGGAAATGACCACAGACACTTGGGGACAATATATCACCACGCTGAGCAAAAGTGATATTAATGGGCAACCATAGCAAACACTCCCAGGAAAGCTCCAAAAAGGACATTTGTTTTGGATGAGTCTCCGCTCCGTAGACCCTTCCAATATTCATTTCTTCTTTCTGGAGCTTTCCTGGGTGTGTTTTCTATATTTGCCCATTACTATAACTGTTCCCCAGCTGCATTACTATTTGTGATATTTTTGTTGTGGTCACTTTCTATTTTTATTTTCACTTTTGTGCTGTGCACATGTATCACACTGCTCACGTTTTTCAGGTTTCCCCGATTTTGCTGTACATTGCTGACGGAAATGGTTTCTCTTCCCTTTAAATGCCCTCTACCGCGAGTGTTTCACTCGCGGTAGTTTTGCTTTGGGATTCGGCCTCGATAATGTGCGGGGAGCCTCTCCCCTCCCCTTCCCCGCCCATTAAACCCGTCTCTCCGCCCCTCAGGAACCTTCCTCCGCCCTCCGTTAGCCATTCCACGCCTCTATCGGACATTTGCGGGCCCGTACTTGTGCGGGGCCCGTTATTGTGCCGCGCACCTGTGCGGGGGTGACACGCACGATTGCGGGGCGTTTAAGCGCTCTTAAGTACTGCTTTTAGTGCGCTATTTTGTGGCGCGCAAATTAGCGGTTTTTAGTAAACATGCCCCTTAGAGTGTGCTTCAAAGGTCCTGAGTACTGGTGGATCGATGCAGATTGAAAGGAGATTAAGTGAGGAACTGCAGGGAAGGAAATCAGGAGATGCTGGAGGAAGACTAGAGAGGAACGGGAACGGGGCATGATGATGCTGGAATCCTGGAAGATGCTGAGGAAAGAGGAGGTGGAGGAAATGGGAGAATGATGGGTTCAGAGAGGCGAAGTAGAGAGATGCTGGAGGGAGGGAGAGATGAAATGGGAAGAGATGAGGGGAAACAGAATGTGGGGAGATTCTGGGCATTGCACAGAGACAGAGAGGGGAGATGAAGAGATGCTGGAGGGAGGACAGAGGGGGGATGCGAGAGGAGATTGAGGAAATGCTGGAACGAGAAGAGAGGGGAGATAGATAAGAAGACAGATAGAAGCCAGCGAAGGAGGAAATACTTGGTGAGATCTCGAGAGGGAAATGAGAAATGCTGTTGGGGGAAAAGAGGAAGATGACAGAGGGAAGAGAGAAGGGGAATGCTGGATGGGGGAGGGGAGAAAAGAAAGGATAGTTAATGAAAGATTGAAGAATAAGGCTGGGGAAGGAGAAAGACAGGTGAATGGGAGAACTGGGGTAGGGTAAGAGTGGCAAGGGGATGGGCTAGATAGGAGGTGAGAGAGATGGAAAGCTAGTTGGTAGATATGGTGACAAAGAGGGAGACTGAGGACTGGATGGTGATGTGGAATGAAATTCAAGCAGAGGAACATAAAAAGAAATAAAAGAAAGCTGAAATGGAAAGATCAATATCAGCGAGGGTTGTAGGGGAGGAAATGAAGAATGTGGGAGGAGAGAGAAGACTATATTTTCCTTGGTAGAAGAGGAAATGTATTTCTTTCTCCAGTGTTGCTTTTGGGGTTTTACAGTTCAGGTTTGTCTGAATATTTCTAATTTGTGATCTTTTATTCTGCATTTGGTGAAGGTCTGTCCATGCTCTGTGTGTGTGGCCAAGATTTGGTGTTGTGTAGGAATCTGTAGCAGTCTGGCTTCTCCTGTTTTCCCAGCTGGAGGTGGATTGGTGTAATAGTTGCAGTGCTGCCTTTTTCATAGGTAAAGTTGAAACTGTATGAATTCTTCCAGTTAGTACCATTATGGTATCATGAGTTTTCCAAAAGTTCTTGCAGGGAGGGAGATCGCTTCATTGTGTGCCTGGCAGTGGAGGGAGATCGCTCTTGAAGGGGGGGGGGGGGACGACAGCTTGTGATCAGTGCCTTAGTAATAAAATTTTTGGGAGGTTGATCCATGGGCTTGAATCCTGGTTGTTTTTAGTATCTAATACTTCCTCGGCCCACTACTTATAGGCACCATCTATCCCCTCTCTCTCTCTCCCATCTCCCTCCTTGGATCCTGGAGCCTTGATCCCAGCTGAAAACAGAAGAATAGAATTAATGACAAGATGGGCCAGGCACTCTGGGGTGGAGGAGTAGCCTGGTGATCAGAGACCATGGGGCATGTTTACTAAAGTGCGGTAAACGTGACTAACGCACGTTATACGACGTTAACGACCGTAAGTGCCGTATAACGCGTGTACCGACTAATGACCGTTAACGTAATACTACGCGCGTTAAGCATAGTTAACGATCGTAAAGTCCCGCGGCGCGTTAAAACAGCGCAGAAGGTGGAGAGTGGGCGGAGAGAAGGGGTCAATGGGCGGAGAGTGGGCGGGGAGAGGCTCCCCTCATACTAACGCGCTGAATTTCTGAGCTCAATTCCAACGCGAATGAAAACCTGTCGTTAAAGGCATTTAAAGGGAAGAGAAACCATTTCCGTCAGCAATGTACAGAAAAACCGGGGAAACCCACAAAAAGTGAGCAGTGTGAACATGTGCACAGAACAAAATTTCACATAAAACGTTAAAAATGACCACAGGAAACATTTTAAAAAGCATAATTCAGCGGGGCAACAGTGATAGCAATGGGCAACAAGGAACAACACTCCCTGGAAAGCACCAAAAAAAAAAGAAATGATGTGTGGAAGGGTCTACGCTCCGCAGACCCTTTTAAAGATCATTTCATTGTAATGGAGCTGTCCTGGGAGTGTTGTGTAATGTTTCCCAATGATATCATTGTTGCCCAGCTTGGTTATGGGTGTGTGCCCCTTTTGTGAGGTCTTTTCTGAGGTTTATGTGCACCTTTGTCTGCATGCAAGGTAAATGAGGCCACAGTAAACCTGTTGCAGAGCAGGGTTTCTGACTCGTCAGGCCGGTTTAACTAACTCCAGGGACTACACTGTCTCTGTGGCCACAGTGTGGTGCAACAGACACAGCCAGTGCCTGTAAGACCGAAGGGTCACAGGTTCAAATCCCAGCTGGGGCTCCTGCCAAACCAGTCCCCATAGTTTTACCCACCACTAAACAGTGATAGTAAAGACACTCCTTTATTCCAGAGAACATACGCATGGCCTATATTTTACCACACCAAACACAGACACCAGAAACAGGCACATTACCTAAAGCAGAGTCCCGCAAATGCAGTCCTGGAGGGCCCCACACCATTCCGGTTTCATGCTGCCTCTAATAAAGATGCCTGTGCTGCATAGCTATGCACCACCCCCATGGTATGCAGATGTAGCTCATGCATATTTATGAGGGACAGCATGAAAACCCGAACAGTGTTTGGAACACCAGGACTGGAGTTGGGGAATTCTGCCATAAAGCAGCAGCCAACAGGGCCACACACCCACCCACAGGCCCCATTGGCCAATGCCACCTGGAGAGGCAAGACATTGGGCCCTGCCTGTATCTCCCAATACTAGCAGTTGCATACCTTAGCAATGCCACCCTACACCTGGGTATATGGTACACAGCTATCAAACGTTTCCTATGATAACTGGCAGATATCAATTCCTACGTTAAGCACATTTTGCTCATTGAGCTCCACCATAACAATCATTCTGATGTCTGCGGTGTGTGCTGCAGGTCTGGTCTCTGACAGTGTTCACCACCCTGGGGAGTGACCCCCCAACAGTCTTGTGTACCATATCCATGCCTGTACTATGCCCAGGACTGGTGTGGTGGGTATGGCTGCTGACCACCTCTATAGTAGCACAATGCTGGCATAGGTGTGGGGGTGGCTGTCTGTCTATCCAGTGTGTGGTGGCTGCAAACACCTTCCACAGTCCACACTGCCAGCAATGTTGCCAGTATTGGGCTGCCAATGTGCATAATGAGGAGCAAGGTACCATGGGTATAGGCCGGACAGGGTGGCCTGGCCAGGGTGCATCTGCACAGGGCATAGGGCAGTGACAGGCACATTGTAGTGCCTGGCCACCACCTACACAGACAGGGTGACCTCAGTATATCCTGCTGAGAGATCACTCTCACCCTGACTGTGCAGTGACCACAGCATGGCTAGGCACTCCCATAGTGCTATCTAGTATTTCTCTCATGTGATAAATATGGGTTTCCTTTTGGGGCCCAGTCACTGATATGTCTGCTTGCTGTGTATGTTGATGTCCCAGTTCTGGGTGCAGGCATCTCCACTGGGCACTAGCAGACTGTTTGCAGCTGGTAGGTGTTGTGATGGAGTGGCTTGCAGGGTGTAGTGGCTGATGGCTTGCACCAGGGGAATATCAGATAGTGGTGGGGTGCAGTATACCATATCCAGGCCTAATGTCTGTCTGCTATTGTGTTATGGCTGTGTACAGAGCTGCATTGACTGCCCTATTGGGTGTCTGTTCCCCAGCAGGACTAGGGTTAATGTTCCCCTCTACTGCCACTGTTGCAGGCAGGTAGACTGGATCTTTTGATGGGAGACCCTGTTTGCTGCCCTGGGGGAGGGGTGTGGTGGTGCATGGGGGGGGGGGGCTACACCTGACTGAAACAGACAGAGATGTCCAAGGTGTTCTTTGAGAAACTACCTATCTCACACAGTAACACTGCTTTGGACCTGCGCCATGGCCTCTTTCAGCCATGGACGGTGCTGTGGACCTAGTGCTGGGCGCCTCACTGCACCCTCAGGGTGAGCACAGTACCCGCACAATGTGACGGTGTGTAGCTACTCTGTGCCAGTACAACACACGGTCAGTACCCCCTATCAGGCCAAGGTGCTGTGGGGGTGCACATGGTCAGTTCCCCCTACCAGGCCGAGGTGCTGTGGAGGTGCATTCCCCATGGTGTGTATCTGTGGACAGCTGATTTGCATGTGCAGTGCATCATGGGTGTGACTGGCACAATCCAACCCTGTGCAACTCCAGCACCTGCTCACAGGCTCTGATAAACCATAGGCCATCACACGTACATCTGTTAGCATAATGCATAGGTGCAAGACACCCTACAGAGTCTGTAATATAAGATGCCCACACTGGTAAAAACACACGTACCCACGCACGTAAAAATACACGTACCCACGCACGATTGTACGCGCGCAGCTACGCACGTACCAATGCACGCGGCTAGGCACACTCCGAGGGTGTTTTTCTGACACCAATACTCAACGTAACGAAAAACATGCCTCCTCTTTCCCTCTGTAATGTACAGGGTGATGCCTGGGACAGCCTTCTGCGTTAGGCACACTGGGGACTCAAACCCATGCTGCCTGTAACAGCGGTCAGTACCATAACCATTGTGCTACAGCTCTGTTTCAGTGCTTTGTGTCTGTACGTCTTCTTACATTTAACGCGCTGTAACGCGCCACGGCGCCCGGTAACGCTCGTTAATTTTTTTAACGCGTGTTAGTGGTGACGATGTACCGCCCATGTCCTTATTTGGGGTTTCTGTCACTACCGCGGCTCCTAACGCGAATTGCACTAACGCAGTTTAGTAAACATACCCCCATGGTTCAAATCCCACTAGCACTCGTTGTGGCTCTCTGGGGATAAGGAACTACTACTGTACCTGAATGTAACTTGCCTTGAACTACCCCTGGAAAGCTGTGAGCCAAATATAAACGCCACCTCTTCTGCCATCAACACCTCCTTTGCCTTACGTAAAACTATTTGAACCTATAGAAATCGATGGCTCAGATGGAATGGAATGGGCAAACATAGATATGTTATTTGCTCCTTCAAAAAGTAGAAAGACTAGGGAGCATAAAATGAAGCTACAAAGTAGTACATTTAAGACTAATTGGAGAAAATATTTTTTTCACTCAATGTGTAATTAAGCTTTGGAATTCAGTGCCAGAGGGTGCAGTAAAAACTGGTAGTGTAATGGGTTTAAAAAAGGTTTGGACAAGTTCCTGGAGGAAAAGTCCATAAACCTGAGGACTGGGGGAAATCCACTGCTTATCCCTGGAATAAGCAACATGGAATCTGTCTACCGTTTTGGATCCTGACAGATACTTGTGATCTGAATTGGCCACTGTTGAAAACAGGATACTAGGCTTGGACCATTGATCTGATCTAGTATGATAAATCTTATGTGATATTCTCCTGCCATGGCACCTTCAAACTGGTCGGGATGTTGGCAGCAAAAGTGAGAGAGGCAGAAGTATGGAAATCAGGAAAAATAGAGAGAAAATAAGCACAGCGGAGACTTCATGCCTGCATTCTCCAAGGCCAGGCCATGTCCTGCCTTCATAGTAACAGAATGTATTGTGTCCGTCTGGGGGTGGCTGGGACACTACTGGCCCTTGGAAAGTATTTGTGCAAAGGGGTCACGGCAGGAGAAAGGGAGGGACAGATGGTGTGGTTTACCACGGGTCTCTAGTGCCCCCCTCAGAACAGTGCCCAGGAGTTATGGCTCAAGCCACCACCCCCTCTCAGTAAGCCAATTAGGTCATGCCTTATCATAATGTTTCGCTAACTTAAGATCATACATTTTTATCCTGAGATTTCTCTCTTGGGGTGAGTACATATCAACTTCTTACAACTCATTGTGTACTACTCCCAGGGCTGTCCCTTCCACTAGTATCCACCTAGGGCATGAACGTCCTCAGCGGCCTAAATCCTACTACTACTACTGAGCATTTGTATAGCACTACAAGACATACACAGCGCTGCACAGACATGTAAGAGACAGTCCCTGCTCATCAGAGCTTACAATCTAGTCAGACAGACAACACAGAAGGTGTAGACAGGAATAAAACAAGGGGGAATTGTATAGACACAAGGAGATCAGGTGAGTCAAGATCCAAAAGCAGCAGCGAAGAGGTGAGTTTTCAGCCTGGATTTGAAAAGGGCCAGAGAAGGTGCCTGACATACAGACACAGGTAGTTTATTCCAGCTGTAAGGTGCAGCAAGGTGAAAGGAGCGAAGTCTGGAGTTAGCAATAGAAGAGAAGGGCACAGATAAAAGCGATTTGCCAGAAGAGCGGAGTTCCCGAGGTGGGATGTAGGGAGAGAAGAGAAGAAAGATAGTGAGGAGCTGCAGTTCCCATTTCAGGTCAACCAAGATTCTGCCACCATCACTGCACACCATTAGACTAACTAACACAAAGCAAAAGCAGCCAGAACAGGGCCTTGAATGGGTGTATGCGCTGAAGGTCTGGCAGATTCTATCCCCTGTATGTAAAGTTTGGAAAGGGTGGGATACAGCCTGCCTTGAGCATTCATGCCTGCTGAAGGCTCCATGTTGGCTGCTTTTGCATTGTATTAGAATCGATCTGATGGAGGATAGAAGCAGCAGCAGGAGGGAGAGGGCACTGAGTAAGAATTAAAGAGGGATATGCTGGACACCTGAATATGAGGGGAGAGAAGGGAAGATACTGGACACTTGCAAACAAGGGGTAAAGAAGAGAGATGGTATGCAGATGGGGGTAGGCATGAAAGGTGAGTCTGACGTCAGTAATGGGCAAAATGGTAGAAACCATTATAAAGAATAAAATTACTGAACATGTAGATAGTCATGGTTTAATGGGAGACAGCCAACATGGCTTTAGCCAAGGAAGATCTTGTCTTACTAATCTTTTATATTTTTTTGAAGGTGTGAATAAACAGGTAGACAAAAGTAAGTAGGTCGATATAGTGTATCTGGACTTTCAGAAAGCCTTTGACAAGGTCCCTCATCAGAGACTTTTGGCAAAACTAAAAAGTCATGGGATAGGAGACAGTGTACTATTGTAGGTCAGGAACTGGTTAAAAGATAGAAAGCAGAGGGTAGGGCTAAATGGCCAATTTTCCCAATGGAGAAAGGTGAATAGTGAAGTACCCCAGGGATCTGTACTGGGCCTGCTGCTTTTTAACATATTTGTAAATGACCTGAAATGGGAACAACAAGTGAGGTAATCAAATTTGCAGATGACACAAAATTATTCAAAGTTATTAAAACACAAGAGGATTGTGAAAAATTACAAGAGGACCTTGATAAATTGGAAGACTGGACATCCAAATGGCAGGTGAAATTTAATATTGACAAGTGCAAACTTATACACCTAGGAAAGAACAACCCAAGCTATGGTTACATGATGCATGATTCCACATTGGGAATCACCACCCAGGGAAAAGATTTAGGTGTCATCATGAATAACACATTGAAACCCTCTGCCCAGTGCACAGCAGTGACCAAGAAAGCAAATAGCGTATGAAGGAAAGGAATGGAGAAAGAAAACAAGGATATTATAATGCCTCTATAATTGCAGTGGTCCCCAACCCAGTCCTATGGGGCCCACCGGCCAGTCAGGTTTTCGGGATATCCCTAATGACTATGCATGAGATATATACTATGCATGAGATATATACCTGCCCTATCTGCATCTGTACTACTCATAATGATTATATCCCACATAACTTGTATATGTATTTAATAATATAATGTTAATGTACATAATGTATATAGTGTTGCACTGTTCAGTGCTATCTGTTCAACATTTCTGTTTACTGTACATTGGTTATAGTTATATGACGTTATATGTAAAACAAATCCATGATTTGTTGCCTGTTGTTATTTGTGAACCGCAGCTGATCTTAGGAAGCTGCGGTATATAAGAGATTGTTAAATAAATAAATAAATAAATAAATAAATATATGCATTAGAGATATCCTGCCAACCTGACTGGTTTGTGGCCCTCCAGGGCTGGATTTGGAGACCCCTGCCTTACACCTCTGTCATTTAAGATTGTGAGTGGGCAAGGTACAGATGTCCTAGACATCGAAAGGGTATATAGAATGTGTCACATTCCTCCTCGATTCTCACCACCACCAAAAAGTTGTCTAATAGACAATTTTTGGTGGTGGTGAGAAGTGAGGAGGACTGTGACAAATTCTATCTAACTTTTTTGATGTCTTGGACATCTGCACCTTGCCCACTCACAATCTTAAATGACAGAGGTGTAAGGCAGGGGTCTCCAAATCCAGCCCTGGAGAGCCACAAACCAGTCAGGTTGGCAGGATATCTCTAATGCATATATATCTCATGCATAGTCATTAGGGATATCCCGAAAACCTGACTGGCCGGTGGGCCCCATAGGACTGGGTTGGGGACGACTGACTCATTCAATGGTATGACCATACCTTGAATATTGCGTGCAATTTTGGTCGCCATATCTTAAAAAGGATATTGTGGAATTAGAAAAGGTCCAGGGAAGAGCCACCAAAATGATAAAGGGGATGGAAGGATACCCTTATGAGGAAAGGCTTAAAAGGCTAGGGCTTTTCAACATGGAAAAGAGATGGCTGAGGGGAGATATGATAGAGGTCTATAAATTAATGAATGGAATGGAACGGGTAAACATAGATCGGTTGTTTATGCCATCAAAAAGTAGAAAGACTAGGGGACACGCATTGAAGCTACACTGTAACCCGTTTAAGACTAATAAGAGAAAATATTTTTTTCACTCAAACTCTGGAATTCATTACTGGAGGATATAGTAAAAGCTGTTAGTGTAGCTGGGTTTAAAAAAGATTTGGACAAGTTCCTGGAGGAAAGATCCATAAACCATTATTAAACAGCATACTGGGCTCAATGGACATTGGTCTGACCAAGTATGGCATTTCTTATGTTCTTAGATGTCCCCATTCGATTTCGAAAATGTGGGGGACATCTGCAGGCATGTCCATGTTTACACCTGCCCCAGGCACAAACAGGCATCAGGAAAGTGCTTGTAGCCTTAAAACATCCAAAGGGTGTAGAGAAGACTGTGAATTACGTGACTAGTCTGAGATCATCCCACTGGGATTTCAACGCTAGCTACCCTACTCCTAACCTACTACTTTAACCATTATGCTATTAGACATCCACGTTCTGAGATGTTATTCTGGGGATGTCTAAGTAGACATCTCTATAGACGTCCATATCAGGAGCGGCCACATTTCTGAAATCGTGCCTGCACTTGCACGTGCCTGCTTTTTTTCCAGACATTCTGGCTGTGATATCCCAGATTGCACTTGGATGTCCCATGGTAAAATATGCCTTTAAGTGTTTAGTTGCAAACATGATGCAGCACATCACGAAGGTAACTTTATTAGAGGTTGCTTATATCAGGAGGCCAAATAGGCTCCTATTTAAGCCTATTTCATAAAGACACATAGGCACCTATATGTTATAAAATACCAACATGAAATTAGCCAAAATCACAGCTGGTATGTGGCTGCGTACATTTATAACATCTCAGGTGGCTATTGTTTCACCTGAGCCACTTGTATGGCAAACATGTGTCTAAACAACACTTCCCTTGGCCAAACTACAATTTAGATGAACCCATGGTCACCACAGGTGGAGGATTCTCTCTCTCCTTGCAAGTTCTGCATCTTTACTCTCAGCTTAGAGATGATTAATCCCATTGCACATATGGCAGGCTATATATCTAACTACCGAGAGTCACGGAAGTGACCATGGGCATGGAATTATATATTACATATATTGTAGATGTAGAAGAATTTGACTCTTTATCCACCAGCTGTGTCTGTGATGAGTAGTTAGGCACTAGACAGCAATATTCAGCCAACAAGCTGCACAGAACTAGAGCTCACACATGAGGAGTTTGAATATTTGATCCCGAAGGGATACATGCCAATTTAGGTTGTTCCATGTCTTTTTTAAATTCTTTTTACTGGGTTTTCTACACAGATAATTGGAAACTTATGCAGTACCGCCACTCAAAAGAAATACCTCCTCCCCACAACCAAACCACACAGTACACACAGGGAAGGAAGCAACAGAATTTGCAAAACAAGAGAAAACACTTTACAAAGAATTAGATCACAAATGAGGAACAGCAAGTGTAAAATGCACAAATACATTGGGAAATACAAAGCATTATTCCAGGAGACATTTGTCAATTAAATCAGTCCACAAGTGCTTATGGAGAGCTGAATTAAAACCTAATGATGAGAGATTGTTAGCAGCCCACGACAGTGAATTATGGATGTGATAGTTCACAGCAAGCACAGAAAAAAAAGGGAAACTAACGTGTAGATTCCATAAGGAAGATCTGGAAACAGTCATAGTTGGCTGCAAAGTTCTGATGGGAAAAAATCTCTGTACAGAATGGCACAATAAGGTGGCATATCTAATCCACTAGAAACTTTGCAACATTGCAGCATTGCTGTATCAGAAAAGCATTAGGATCACGACCCTAAGAAAACTGAAAAATGAAGGTCATGATCACCTGGGACATTCCCATTCCAACCAATAAAAAGCTGGATGCCAGAGGAGTGGGCATTGTGGTCTAGGAGAACACGAGAACAACATTGATAGAGGTTTCAGTGTCAAGCAATTATTCCATGCACTGAATAGCGAAAGAGAAGATCTTTAAGTATCAAACAATGCAGTTGTAGACTAAAAAAATGTGGCAGAAGGATAGAGAAATTTTTGCCATCATATTGCGTACTACAGGCTTGTTTAAAAGGAAATTGAAAACACATCTTAATAAATTGCCTATACATGTCACATCTTATGAACTCCAAAAGGAGGCTCTCTTTGGCACAATGCAAATATTATAGTGAGCATTATCAGTAAATTTGAAAGATTGAGGTCATACTCCACGTACCCTGGCTTAGGAGTGAGGTTCATGACTCTCATGGTATGTGCAAAACTAACCCGTTTGGAGAAATTGCCCATGACAGAACCACTGCTAAGTCAATGAAGACCAACTGGGTGCAAGATGCCATTGCACATCTCTTCCATGACCAACATCGCTCTCCTACGCTGTCAGCCCTATTGAGCCCAGAACGATTGTACTGGTTCCCAAAGGGCAGTATAGTCTCTTGCAGTTGGTCTTCTGGGCAAGTACATCCCTGCAACTAGCTATGAGGCAGACAGTTTTCTGCCAAGAGCAGAAGTTGATGCCCTCCAGTTGTTTCCAGCTGCTCAATACAGCCCTAATCACAGGGGTGATTAATATATCAGAAAACCTCTCTTTCTACATGGATGATATGGTGTTGGCAAACAGAGATCAACATGTCTGCCTTCAAAAATTGCTCTCCCACTAAGCTGAACATATTGGCAACTTTTGCCCATTCTTAGTGTCAGAACTCAAAATCTTCAGACAGGAAAACAAGTGCTCAAAAGATTGCAGATGGGTAGAGCAGGACCAGCATCCCTTAGACCTTTCTGCATAGATTCTATATGATTTAATAGGTGTCGAAAATGCTTTTTGCAGAAAGAAATAAAGAATTGCAGAGTATTCAGTGACGCCTGCAGATGATTCACATGTGCCACATATACTCGCACTATACTCTGGAACGCCCTGCCATCCATACTCCGCCTCGAACCATCTTATCAGAGATTCAAAGCACAGTTAAAGACCCACCTATTTCACCAAACTTACAACATTCCATGTACTAATCCACCTTAGCTTCTTACTCTCCTACTTTTAGTCTTCCTGTCATTCTTCTCCAGCTGTTAGATGATGTCTAACCTATCCCTCGTCTTTCCTATCAGTTTATGGCATTCTTTTTTATTTCTTCGTTTCGCAGCATTTTTACTACTATTGTAAACCGCCCTGATGCCATGGTCTGGGCAGTATATCAAATAGGAAATAAAGATAAAGATATTTAGATCATATTGCCACAACCCCTGTACAGGCAGGTTAGTAGTCTTCATCTAGGATCTTAAACACTTGTAAAAACAAGATGCTGTGTTCTTAAGATCTGGAATAATACCTGGAGATAAGCCCAGTACTGTTTCGCCAGAGAACCGAGTAGTAGCACTATATTTCAGTTGCAGATACTCAAAATAATGAGCACACAATAATCCAAACTTTTCATGAATTACATTAAAGAGGACAAGTGCTCCATTGTTTATAACATCTTGCTCAGTCATTATGTCCTCATTCAGTTATGCCAATAAACAGGAGCTTCATCTACCATTATAGCAGGGTTAAACCATAAAGGAGCACTTACCTTGTGGTTCCATTTAATCTTTAATATAGAATCTATAGTACTTAAACAGTTTTGAGCTGATACAATGGTTTATTTGCTTTTTACCTTTTTTGTTTATTTCCTTTTTTTCTATTGTATTAATTATATTATTATTACTTGTATTTCTCTGTAAACCGCTCTATTATTGCAAAGAGCAGTATATAAAGTTTTAAATAAACTATAAACTGAAAGAGTTGGGTTGATAGAAGGAAACAATAAAATAAGTTAGAAGCAGATTCCAGCAGATGGAAATTCTGTGCAGTTTAGTCCACTCCATATGCTAAGTTCTAAAAAGAGGTAACGTAATTAGTCTTACAAGGTGCATGGAATGTTGATACTCGTAAAGGCAATTGTATGAAAGCAACCAGGTAGTTCAGCTTCTGCGCTGCAGTAAGGACATGGCAAAAAGTTCTGGCATTATCCACTGCATGTCTCTCTTTTATAAAACCTGTCTGACCTCATTGTATTAGCCCAGGGAAGATTTGGCCAGCCTTAATGCCAAGATTTTAGCATATATTTTACAACCAAAATTCAGGAAAGATATTAGTCTCTAATTCTGAACCCACAAAAGGAGCCTTATCTAGCGTCTCTAGAGAATAATCATTAAAAGACCTTGTGTGCCTGGCATACAGCTTCATAAGTTGCGGGGTGAAGAGATTTAAAAAAGCACAGGTAAATCTCCGCTGGCATGCCATCATTACCTGCGACTTTCCTCTTGTTCAAAGACTTAATGGTAGCTCTAAGATTAATAACAGCTGGCATAGTTAGGCTGCTGATGCTCTATCAGAGGTTCTCAATCCTGTCCTCGGGACCCACCTAGCCAGTCAGGTTTTCAGGATAACCACAATGAATATGCATGAGAGAGATTTGCATACACTGCCTCCATTATATGCAAATCTCTTCCATGCATATTCATTGTGGTTATCCTGAAAACCCGACTGGCTAGGTGGGTCCCAAGGACAGGGTTGAGAACCCCTGCATGCAGTATGGGTGAGGTAGTGTCTCCAAAACTTGATGTAGCTATCTTCTAAAAAACTGCCTCCGATTGGTAGAACAGGGAGTAAGTAGTATTCTGCAAAATACTGCACTCTCTCCTCTGTCTTAAGCAGTATCGTATTCTCTTTGGTAAATGCATGGATCTTATTCTCCCTTAGATTAGCACATGATCATCCAGTTGGAGGTCATAAAGGGATGCAAGGAACGCTGGATCAAATACTTATGAGTTTTTACTGGCCAGGTATTTTCAAAGAAACTGCCCAGTTTTGTGCTGCATGTCCAGCGTTTCAAGCGAGTTACAGCGACTCACCCACCGGTGGTGCCATTGATCCCCATGCCAATTATCACAGACCCAATTGGTCGCATTGCTATGGATATTGTAGGCCCATTAGTCAAAACGCCCCGAGGTTTCCAATACATCCTAGTTATGGTAGATCAGGCAACAAGGTTTCCCTGGGCCATACCATTGAGGAATGTTTCTGCAAAAACCATAGCTTTAGAGCTAGTCAAATTGTTTTGCGAAGTGGGATTCCCAAGAGAGGTGTTGACTGACCGAGGGTCCAATTTTGTATCCAAATATTTGGCCCAGGTCTGGGATGCCTTTGGCATTCATCACGTGAAAACCTCAGCCTACCATCCACAATCAAACGGTTTGGTGGAGAGATTCAACCAAACTCTCAAACAAATGTTGAGAAGGGGGTTAGCAGGAGAGGTAAAAGAATGGGATATGTTATTGCCCTTTGCCTTATACGCCTGCAGGGAAAGAATTCAGGTGTCCCTAGGTGTAACTCCATATGAATTGATATATGGTAGGGCTCCACGGGGTTTGTTAGATATTTTGAGGGAACAATGGATTGATCCTGAACCAGAAAATCAGGAGGTGCCACAGTTTCTACGTGACTTGAGAGCACGTTTGAAAAGGACCTCGCAGGTTGCTGAGAAAAACCTGCAGGACAGCCAAGTGCGCCAGAAAGGGTGGTATGATAGGAAGGCCAAAAGCTGCCAATTAAGCATTGGTGAAAAGGTTTTGGTTCAAGTAGCAGGTACATCCCCAAAATTTGAAGTACAGTGGAAAGGGCCATGGAAGGTTGTTAGACAAGTGAGCCCAGTATCTTATGTGGTAGAAAATGCAAGAGGGCGTAGACAGACCTACCATATTAATGTACTTAAGTCTTGGAAGGAGAGGCCTGTAAATAATAATGACCCTGAAGCTAGCCAAGAAGTAGGTGAGCATCAAAAAGATAATACTCTCGTAGGTATTACGGACTGTAGGAAAGAAGTTTCACCAGTTACACCAGTCCGTAATAACTTAAGCAGGGGGGTATGTGATAAGGAAGCTTATCATAGTTCAGGAAGGAGCTATAATAGAGGTGAAGTGACTCTGAACAAGCAACCTGTCTTTGCTGGTAGAAATAATAAAACAGAATGTTTCCATAAAAGACTACCAGTCCCAGAATGCACCAGGTTTCCAACAGCCACTAGAAGAGCTGAAATGGGAAAATGTGTGTTCAATCAGGAGAACTATGAGGTAATCCCCAAGCACTCATCTCCAAGGGCAGGGCTTGATTCAGCACAGCTGTGCTGTGCTAGGGTGGAGCAGCCCTCTAAACAGGTTAAAAGTAAAGCTTATTCTACACAGCAGAATCTTCAGAATCTTCATGATCATCATCATCAGCAGGAGCAGAGGCAGCAGAAGCCAGAGCTCACGGACAGAGAGAGCAAGAAACACTTTGGAAGAAAGAAGAGAAAAGCATCTTGGAGGTCTAAAGGAGTCCATAGCAGTACGTATGCTGGGAGTCATTCCAGAGGCAAGCAGACTCCATTGGACTGGAGGAAACCAGAGGAGTGGGGTTACAGAGCCAGGAATCCCCGGACGGCACCTGTGAGGGAGACGGCTGCATTTGGAAGGGGCCCTAAGACCAGTGCAAGAAGGTATGTGAAGAGAGACCCAGTGTCCAGGGGTCTTGATTGGAAATCTGGACATAAAAACTGGACTACATACTGGCCAGGATATTTGGAGAGGAACCCTAACAGCAATGGAAGCTCAGGTATGAACACTGATCTATGCCCTAGCATTTCACTTGGAAGACAGCAGGGAAACAAGTATTGTCCTGAGAGTGCTCCATTAAGAGATTCCTCTGTGCCAATCCATGATATTGAGTCTATGATAGTTGAAGAAGGAGGAGATATTGTAAATGAACAGTGTGAATATATGGATTGCTCTCTGTCTAAACTTCTGTGGTAATATACTTTTACAAAATACAACAACCATCACAAAGAAATATAAACTTGTTCTTTGATCTACTCAGAAAAGCTTTTGAGCAGGATTTGAGCCACGTTTGGAAAGTAAACCAGCCAAGAGGTTTGCAGCTGGTTAATTGTTAGCAATTGAGCCTTGCTTAATTGCCTGTGAGCTCTGAAGAGACACTTCTGGGTGTGTGTGAAAATACCAGAAGTTAGCCTTGAAAAAGAACAGTTTTTCATTACTTTGTGGGTTTTGTTTGTTTTTGAAGCACTGCTAAAAAGATATTAGCAGGAGCCCACAGAAAAGACCTTTCTGTTCCCATCAAGGTCTTTATGATTTGATTTGATGGCTTAAGAAGTTCAGTTGTTGTTTTTCCTGATTTGTTTTTCTAAGTATAATACTGAAAGCAAGTATCCTTTCTGTGCTACCAAGCAAATCTGTGTTGGGAGAAATAACCCCATAAATAAAATATATCTTCTTTGCTTTACACTCGAGCAAGCACAACTAATTTATTTGTGAACGGCTGATTCTGGTATGAATGGACTACATTTCCCACAATCCTTTGCAAGTCATATTAATATTTGCCTTTGCCAAGACTGTGGACATTCTCACCCAGCGCCCCCGTTTACAACCCTTTACGCTTGCTGGCAATATAAAATGTCATCATGCTTCTAATAAACATCTTGTATGCATCCCAAACCACACTGAACCTTTGTTCCCCTAAATCATTAAAGCAAAAATATCCCTGTATGGATTGTGAAATTTTCTTCTGGAACTTTGGATCTTCCATTAGTGTCTATAATCAGGACTAACAGGTCGGAACCCAACGCAGTAGAAATTGAAAGACTAGCATGATCCAATACATACATAAGCTCAATGGTAGATAAGGGATCACATGAAAAAGTGATCTGGAGACTAAAAAAAAAAAATAAAAAATCCGTAAGTCTGTTGAGACCAGGAAAAAAAACCTAATTCACAATCCAATGGATGCAGAACGCACCAAGGGTCCACAAGATCCCAGTCCTTCATCAAATCTTATAATGTATCAAGAGCTCTGAAGTGCCCTAAACTTGCATGCAGATTTCCCGCACAAAATAGGATGTAGCTAGATTAAAATCTCCCCTTAGAACAGGATAATTACTCGCCAGCAAAATATGAGGCTCCGAAGTATGAAAAAATTGTTAATCACCACAATTTGGGACATAAATGTTTATTAAAATCAAGGTAGCATTAACCAAAACAGTGATCACCACCACCCACTGGCCTTCAGAATCTACACAAAATAATGGCTTAAAATTAGCATTTTTTGAAAAAGAATGGCTACCCCACTCTCTGCATTCAGACGCAGAGTAAATACATTCCTCTACAACCTTCCTGATTGAGTTTTGTTGATTCTTTAGTACAGGTTTAGTCTCTTGGAGAAACAACATGGCACGCTTCAGTCACTTTAAATATGTCTGAATTTATACCTCGTAACGATATGATTTAACCCCTTGACATTTAATACAAAATTTAACTCAGAAGACACTATAGATAATGAATACTCTGATACTGTGTTGGATCTATCAAACTGGTGGAAGAGAGCCAATCTGTACCAGTAGCCATGGTAGCCAACAGAGCATCATAATTTGAACATTGGCATTTTGCCCTCGTAAAACAGAGATGACTAAAGCAGGGCAGCCAAACAGCAGCTGCAAACAGAACAATAGTAACAAAGCAATATAAGCAATTGGGTTCCTAAGGTCGTAGGCAGAAGGAGGGATGAGCCCCAGACATAATACAACCAGACCTAACAAGGAATACAGCAACCACACAGCTACTAAAAGCCAACATACATACAGTACCATCAGTCATGCACTCTGCAAACACTATCTGTACTCTATCACACCCACACAGCCAAGCAGCATGACATCATCACAGTTGACCAAGACAAATTTGCTTAGAACAGCCTCTGTACAGGGTCAGAGAGGGTGACTGCTGATAGCAAAGCATTCAATTTAAACATAGCAGCAAGCCAGGCCACCACTCCCCAGGTCAAATAGTCCAAAGTCAAATCAAGCAAAGGAACTTCCTCAAATCTGATGACTCATGAAAAGTTTGTTTGGTTGTTATATGTCACCTTTATATGTGATGTTGAAAATAGCCCATAGCGTGCCTTAAAGCTTTGCAGCTTGGGACGTAGAGCCTGCTTGCACATATCCACTGCTGCCTTAGTGAAATCTGCAGAAATAGAGCTCCTCTTCCTTTTTGGAGACTGTCAACATTTTTCCAGAATTATGGCTACCCGTGGAAGGAGCGGGATCTTCATAATATATGGCCCGGGGAAGACCTTCTGATAAATAGCTGTTGTCAGGATCCTATGCGTTCTCTTCTTCAAACAGACAAGTAAACAGAAGATTAAGCAATTTTGGCAGCATATTTTTAATGTATTTGAGTGGATGTGTGCCCTCCATACTCTCCATTATGCAAATAATATGTTTGCTATTTCTCTGATACTGTTGCTCATTTCAGTGGACCACCATCATAGCAGCTCTCTGCAGTACAGGTCTGGTTCTCTAGCTGACCAGTTTGATTCTCCAGCTTTTCCAGTGTTGTGGCAAAGGACAAGAGCTTAGAGTGCTCCTGGGAGAGCTCTTCCTTAAGGTTTCAAACCATTACATTATTCTCTGTCAGGATAGTTTGGATATACTGGAGTTGCTCCGTCATGACTGCCGAAAGGCCTTCTTCTGCAGCTTGCCAAGATGGCTTCACTGGTAAGAGAGGGTTGGCTTATATTTTGCTCGACTTGCTTGCAGACATGCTATTCAGGTACAATGGAACTGACTGACCCAGTATATATATATAATCACAAAAATAGTATTAAATAGAGCCTTCCTGAGGAGCATCTCCCTTATGTATCCATGCATGCCACTGCTCAAGAGCACTCCCTCAGGTTGCTCCATGTCGTCATCCCGGCCACTTTTTCTTTTGGTCTCTGTAGGTCGATGTGAGAACCAGGGTGCTCTCATGATATACTTCCTGAAATAACAAACTAAGGGGCTTGTTTACTAAGCAGCGGTAGCGGTTTCCGACCAATTCAATGCGGCCGCGGCTCCAATATTGATCGGAAGCCGCTACCGTGCTTGGTAAACAAGCCCCTAAGATGCTTTAACTCACTTTGTAGGTTGCAGTACTTGAGCAATAGCTTATGAGTACAGGTACTCAGACATCTATCATGTTTCATTAGTCGGGTTTGACTTTATGAATATAAATGTGATATTTTTACTATTCTTTTTATGCTTGTTAAATCATCCATGGAAACTGAGAAGTGGAGAAAGAATAGTTGCGGAGGAGAATGGTGGATATGGTGGGAAGAAACATATCATAAATTTTAAAATACCAGATTTCACTACACCAGAGAGTGGCATAAGAATGGGTCCATAAAGAATGATAAAATCAAAACTATCTTGTTTATTAATGCTGTTAAAATGCTTCTGATGCCCCTGGGTGTGCTTCACACCACTATCCGATTCAATTATCCACCTCGGCTGTATGCCCATACACAGAGTCAGCTGCAGCAACGTCAGTTAGAAGAGCTTCACGCACCTCAACTGTATTCTCTAGCAATTGTTTTCTGCAAATAAGGTCTTTCCTGTTGATCTGAAAAGAAATAAGTGTATTACTCCTGTTAATCAGAGAACTTCACTTGCACTGTGCACGCCACTAAAAGGTGTGCCCCGTAATTTCCAAGCGTGACCTCCACACATACTTTGACTCCCTCATCCTGTCTCTGTCCCTCTTGTAATGTGTTCACAGCACAGTTTTATCCTCACTGTCGATGGTGGGGGGAAGAGACAATCAAAATGTGGTTTTATTACCTCTTCAGTTTCCAGTCCTATCCAGTTGGCCTCTTTAAATAGGCACTAAACACTTAGGGCCCGATATTCAGTGCCGGCGGCTAGGTGCGAGTACAGCATCTAGCTGTCAGCGTTGAACCTTAACCCGGATATTCAATGCCGAGTCATGTACGGCCCCTGCATTGACTATCCGGGGTCGCCACACAGCCTGCACAGCCACAGAAGATAACTGAGTAGCGGCGATATTGAGCTGCTGCTCATTAGCTCCTACGGGTCAAATTAGGGCAGCTTTTGCTGCGCTTAGCTTTACCTGTGTGCTGCTAACTGGGTAGTGATGCAATACCACTGCTACCCCTTTAGCGACTGTCGCCGCCCACGACATGCCCCAATGCTAAGCGGTTAGCTTCGGGGCATGTAGTGGAGATAATCGGGGATATTGAATATCCCGTTCAGCAGCATTTACACAATTTAGAGGTTTGTAGACTGTGTAAATGCCTTTGAATATTGGGACCTTAGTAAAAAAAGAAAAAAAAATAGAAACTCGTGTTTATGCCTGGTTAAACAGAAGTAACAGTAGGTGAAGGTTTGTCAAAATTTTGTCATTGTGGGTTTAGCTACATTCATTTGTTTTGACTTGTTTCATTCACATGTTTAAATTGTGTGCTAAATGCAGATTGATCTGAGAGAGTATAAAAAGTGCCGTTCCACAGAAGCCCATCGTACTAATAACTCCCTCTCATTTCCAGTCATATATTTCTTTTAAACATGCTACAGTCCTGTAGTTATCTGTGGCAATGACAGTGTAACAAAAAAGGTGCCGAAGGGTGGGGTGACCAGTAAGGGACCTGCACACCCACTGCAAAATATTATGCCAGTCCTTAGGATACGCCACTTCTTCGGAAAAGAGAACGAGCCCAACTCATAACAAATCACTACACAGAAATACCTGCTCACAAAATATCTCACCTTGGTCGCATGCGAAATACAGGTAGAGCTTTACCAAGTGCAGAATAAAAAACAGAAAAGTGCAGACAAAAACAGAACTTAAAACCCCAAGAAGCTGCGTTCTGCTTGTGATGCAACACCAGAGCAATAGAAAGAGACATGCACATTCCTCCTGTCCTGTGAAAAATAGGAAGATATCAGAGATGCTGCACATTCAGATGACCAAAGTTGGCATATTCTGATCACTAAACAAAAACGCAATCATCATTTTCAGCTCCGCAGCTGTAGCCCGTGTCTCCCACATTTTGCAAGGGCTGAGCAGTTATGTGCTGGCTGTAGTTTGCGCCTTCACATTCTCCCATGGGTCTGCAGGGACTGCTGAAAACACTGCTTCGCCCTTAGCAGGTGAAAGAGGCACTATGTGTGCATGCATTTGGGGCGTGCAGAGCCTGGGCTCCTTCATTAATACTTAGGGACGGTGGGTCAATTTTAGCAAAGGAAAAGGTGATGGCACTCAGTACCACTAAGGATGCCCTGATCTGTGGATAGTGTTAAAGAAACATTTCCTCGAGCAGCTATAATCAGTGGCTACGATGAACAATGAATTATATATGTAGCCAGGGCCGTCGTAATCATAAGGCAAACTAGACCATAGCTTACAGCAGCGGAACTAGGGGAGTGGCAGGAACACACATTCCTCCCTCCTGGTAGGTCCTGAAGCAAAAGCTGCCATTGCTGCACCTCGCCCCCCTCTCCCTCCCCTGCAGGGTTAAAGGAAGAGGCGCCACTCTCACTGCTTCCCCCATCCATCCTCCACCTTCCTTTCAAAATGATTCCTGCTGAAAAAAGAAAAAGCTGCTATCACTACGCTCACTTCCTCTCTCCCCTCCCTCCATGAGGCCCATGCAGAGTAGACGATAGAGCTGCTGTATCCTGACTCATCCCCTTCCAAAATGATATATGCAGCCGCACCGGGGCCATAAAAACAAAATGCACTAGCTGCTATTGGCCACTCTCTTAGTTCCTATATAGAGCCAAAGGAAAAAGACTTTGTCTGCTTCCCACTGCCTCCTTCTCTCTATGGGCCACATGGGGCTGAAGGAAAGAATAGGCTCCTGCCCTCTCCTCTTCTGCAGCTGCTGGGACCAGGAACAAGAGGTGATCAATTCGCCCCCCTCCCCCCCTCCCTCTCTCCCTCCCCCCCCCCCCCCCCGGTGAGAACAGCAGGATAATAGCTTGAGATTCCATGTAGAGAAGAGTTAGGAATAGGAGGGTCATTGGGGACTCAGGGATAGGTGGATGGGACTCTGGTTGGACGAATGAGGAAAGAGTGAAAGACTAGGATAAAGTAGGCTAGGAAAGGATAGGTGAGTAAGACAAAGGGGAGGAAAGGGAGGTGGAGAGAGTGAGAGTTGGTAAGAAGGCTCATAAGCAGGCAAGAGGTGAAAGTAGGGAGATTTGCAGCTGGGAAGGACAATGGGGGCAACAGACAAAAGTAGAATGGAGGAGTAAGAACTAAGATGAGGAGGGTGCAAACCAATAAAGATTTGGAAAAGTGGTGAAGGAGAAGTGGAGAACTTGTGATGGGAGAACGTGAGAGTGGGTGACTGACAGGGGTGAGGGAGTTTAGAATGGGGTGGAGGTCGGAAAGATTGGATATGATTTGAGGGAGCTGGTTTGAAAAAATCAATAGGGAGGCGGCATTTGTGGGGAGAAGGAAAAGAGAATCACACAGCTGGAGACCAGTGAGGAAGGAACGAGAAGACATTTGGGGCAGGCAGAACTAGAGGGTGAGAGAAATTTTAGCTAAATGTAGAAGCAGAAAAGGGAAAGAATAGATGGGAAGAAATGAATGTAGGGGAAGAAATTAAGAAGGGAGAAGAAATGGAAAGGAGACACTGAAAAAGGAGTTAGAAGATCAACAAGAGGAAGGGAGAAAAAGAGGTCAGGACCAATGCGATTTGGAAAATAAAATGTCCAGGCAAAGACAGAAAAAAAAACATTTTATTTTTAGTTTAGTGATTGAATGTGTCAGCTTTGGGAATGTACATCACTTCTCTCTTTGTATTTTGCACAGAATAGGAGGAAATACACTTCTGCTTCTATTTCTTCAGTGGTGCCCGGAATACAAAGTCTGACTTTGTGGAGTTTCCAGTTCAGATCTTATCTGTGGATGTCCATTTCTAATTTGCGGTCCATTATTATATAGTTGGTGAGCATCTGTGAGTTCCGCAAGTGTAACTAAGGTCACATATTCTGTTAGTGTGCAATTTTTGGGAGGGTAATGTAGCCGTCCAGCTTGGTCTTTTTCCCCAGTGAGCTTCTAGACCCGTGTAATATTTACAATGCTGTCTTTGCTTAGTTGGGACTACTGCTATGTGAGTCCTGGGAGTTTCTGCTGTTTTCATATGGCAGATGTGCCATACAAGCTCCGAGTGTGTTTTTGCAGCATTTCAGTAGTTTCCAAGCAGTAACAGTTTTAACTTGTAAAATTACTGTGAATGTCTACTTTTTATTTGTGTGCTGATTTTAAATGTTGTGTCATGTAAAATCCATTTTTATAAATGCAGAATACATATTAATAGCATATTCATATTAATACACAATATTAATTTCCATAAGTTCATTATATTTATTCTGGGGTGTAAAGTTGAGGGTTTGCCCAGAGCACCTAATGTTCTTGCACCAGCCCTGAAAGTAGCACTAGCAAATTGTTTCTCTGAGCTGTAACACAAACGTTTCATCCATTCCTTCTGATTGGAAACCACAAAGCTGAACACACCTAACATCAAAAATACACAAGCCCACTCCTCTGTCTATAAGACTTTCATCAGCTTATGGGGGGTGGGGGAGTTGATAATGGCGTATTGTCCATATGCCAAAACTACATTTAATCTTGTTGCATCTCACGCCACCAGAAAACTGATATCAAAAACGTATTAACAGAAGTAAGAGGATCGTATGTGAATGGTGAGGAAAGCATCGGATTGGCTCCCGATACAGCCTAATAATGATAAATGTTATCAGTCCATCAGAATATAAAGGGGATATGAAAATCTCCAGTCCTATAGTGCAGGGACAGGTTTACTCATAAAGTTGCCACCTGTGATCTAGTTTTTCTCTAGTTTGGTGTGCTGCGGGTTGAGAAGAGCTTGTGGTTAGAGTTCTGTGTCATGATGCCCCGACACCAAGGCTTCCTCCCTGAGAGAAGCAAGAGCTCTCGGTCTCAGCATGACAAATGCTGTGCAAAGGGAAGACAAACCGATGCCTTGCACTCTGTTGCATTTCTCTGCTACCAGACCTGCAAGTGATTTTTTCTAATATGACGCAAGGGTTGCAATGCAAGCAACTGCTGGTGCATCCTCTGACAGAGCCATATGTCCCCAAATGCACCCCCCCCCCCATTGTTCTTCACTCTCCCCTTTAGAATTTTCCTATCGGAAGACACAGCAAAAGCCACTGGTCCAAGAACATTTTACTGACATAAAGAACCCAGTGGAGTGTGGTAGCTTTCCTAATTTATAAGCACAGAAGGTCATATTCTGACACTGGAGTAAATTGTTTTAAAAGAAAATGGTATTTACTGTACACGGATACCATTTCTGAAACTCGAACGACGGCTGCAGCACCAACTTGCAATAAATGAATATTCCATTTTGAGCTCACATCTTCAAGCAACTCCTTTCATTTCCCGTTTCCTTTGGGAGCGACCATATTGGCAGGAATATTACTAAATGGCATCGCATGCTGCCCTCCAGTATGACGCAGCTTGTGCAATGTCCTTTTTAGCTCTTTAACAAGAAAGAAAACTGAGCAAAACTATCCAGCCTCATCACTTGATAGTGGCTTTTGACACCATCACAATATTCTTGTGAACCGCTTGATGGCTTTGGGGATTTAGCATGGAGATGGTAATTTTGCTGGATAAAATGTGTATATGTTTAGATCGGGGGAGGGAGTTCAAGAGTATCGATCTTTTGGATACTATAGTATCTTTCAACACTAGTCATATAATTTTATTAGATATATTGGAGAAAATAGGAGTAAAAGAAAGAGCCTTAAACTGATTTACAGACTATTTGGCAGTTAGGTCTTAAGATTTGGAAAGGAGTGAAAGGTCCAAAGGGATTTCTGTTAGAAGAGGTAGTTTCCCAAGGATCTACTCTTTGCCCATTCTTTTTAATTCTTTCCAACCCAACGGAAGTTGGAAAGAATTATATAAAAGGGGTCAGGAATGTCTGTCTGCTTAGCTATCCACCTGCCTGTGGGCAAAATAACTCTGAAAATGTAATGAAACGGAATGAAACTTGGCATGTGGAAAAAACTGGTAAAAAGACACATTGATTTAAAAAAATGGCCCAAATCAGACCAGGGGTTCCAGAGAAATAAGACACTCAAAAACGAATCCAATGTGTTTCTATGGTAATAGGGGTTCCAGCTTCTGTAGCATAGAAATCTACATTCAGTGAAACATTATTCTGTGAATTGCGTGGAGAGGTAGAGGATCATGAAGTACCAAGAAATGCACCAATAAAATGTGGCAGTAAAATACAGAAATATTTCCCATCGTACTGGGAACCACAGGCTTGATAAAGAAGAATTTCCAAACACATCTTGACAAATTACCCATACCTGTTACATTTTACGAACTCCAGAAGGAGGCTCTCTTTGGCATGATGCATGTACTACACCGAGCATTAGCGGGAAATTTGAGAGACTGAGATCATACTCAATATACCCTGGCTTAGAAAGGGAGGCTCATGACTGTCATGGTATGCGCAAAACTAACCCATGTGGAGAAACTGCCCCAAGCGAAACATAGCAGTTAGGGAATTGCTCTTTTCAAACTCCCTCTCCCTGTTCTCTACTCTCCCAACTTCCCAAACTACCCCATCACCAAGAACTGCTCCTCAATTGCCCCACCCCTCTGCACACTGACCCCATCCCCAAAAACACTCCCTTGCAACTGCCCTACTAATCTGCCAAATGCTACCACCATGTAAATATACTCCACACCAATGCTTCACCAACCTACAAACTGCTCCACATCGAAAAAATATGCCTTACAACTACTGTACCACTCTACCAAGTGCCCCATCCCTAAAATATTTCCCCCTCCCCCAAATTGCCCCACCCCCAAAAACTACTATGAAAGCTATCCACTGAATTGTGCTCCTCTTATTGGTTACTATCAACACTAGTATCTTTTGCCATGTGCACGACCAGATTAAGGCACAGGCAAGCTAGGAATATATCTAGGGTCAAAGGTTTAGGGCAGCGGTTCTCAACCTGTGGGTCGTGACCCCCATGGGGGTCGCCACAGGATTCAGCGGGGGTCACCTCACTCTGCTGTTAAAAAAAAAGTGCACAAGTTGCTGCCGCTGCCGAGTCCGCTTCTCGGCAGTGGCAAACTCACCGCCTCCCTTCTAATGCAGCTGCGGCTCCCTGCCTCTTAGGGAACCGCGGCTGTGCCTGTAAAACCGTTGCAGAGCCTTCCTGCCTCTTGACGGGCTCCGTGCAGCCATTGTCCCACCTCCAAAGGAAGTTGTTTACCACTTCCTTTGGAGGCAGGACAATGCTGCACAGAGCCCGTTTAGAGACAGAAAGGCTCCGCAACGGCTTCACAGACCCAGCCGCGATTCCCTAAGAGGCAGGGAGCTGCAGCTGCAGAAGAAGGAGACAGACATGGGGAGAGGGGAGCAGGGAACCTGCAATGGGGTTGACATGGACAGAGGGGGGCTGACATGGATAGAAGGGGGGCTGACATGGAGGGGGGGAGGGAGGGGGCTGTTATGGATGGATGGAGGGAGGGGGCTGATATGGAGGGAGGGAGGGGAGTCTGACATGGACAAGGGGGGCTGACATTGAGGGAGGGAGGGAGGGAGGGGAGGGCTGACATGGAGGGATCGATGGAGGGAGGGAGGGTGGGGGGCTGACTGATGGATAGATGGAGGGAGGGAGGGAGGGGGCTGACATGGACAGAGGGGGGCTGACATGGACAAAGGGAAGAAACAGGGGGACATACTGGACAGACAGGGGATAAATGCTGGACAGAGGGGAGAAACAGTGCATGTTAGGATTATAATGGGCAGATGTGGGGGGGGGGGCTAGGACTTGTAATGGGTTGATTAGGGAAGGCTAGGACTGGGAATGGACTGATCAAGGGGGGTTGGGACTGGTAATTTACTGATGGGGGGGGTAGGACTGGTAATGGACCGATGAGTGCTAGCATTGGAAATGAGCTGATCGGGGAGGTTAGGACTGGAAATGGGCTGATTAGAGGAGGCTAGGACTGGTAATGGGCTGATGGGGGGGGGGTAGGACTGGTAATGGGCTGATTAGGGGAGGCTAGCACTAGTAATCAGGTTGAGGAGGGACTAGCATGGGAAATGAGCTGATTAGGGGAGGCTAGCACTGATAATGGGGTTGAGGAGGAACTAGCACTGGAAATGAGCTGATTAGGGGAGGCTAGGACTGGTAATGAGCTGATGGGGGAGGTTAGGACTGGAAATGGGCTGATTAGAGGAGGCTAGGACTGGTAATGGGCTGATGGGGGAGGTTAGGACTGGAAATGGGCTGATTAGAGGAGGCTAGGACTGGTAATGGGCTGATGGGGGGGTAGGACTGGTAATGGGCTGATTAGGGGAGCCTAGCACTGGTAATGGGGTTGAGGAGGGACTAGCATTGGAAATGAGCTGATTAAGGGAGGCTAGGACTGGTAATGAGCTGATGGGGGGGGGGTAGGACTTGTATTGGGCTGATTAGGGGAGGCTAGCACTGGTAATGGGGTTGAGGAGGGACTAGCACTGGAAGCGAGCTGATTGGGGGGCTTCGACTGGGAATGGGCTGATTGTGTGGAGGGGAGGATAGAGCTGCTGGCCCTGGAAGAAAACTGGGGGCTAAGGCTACAAATGGGCTGATACGAGGGGATGGGAGAATGGAACTGGAAGGGAATGGATCTGAGAGGGGCTGCCATGGTATTTGTACTAGAAGGGACTGGTCAGTGGGGAAGGAGGGGGACTGGAAGGGAATGGACATCAGTGGCAGTCATGGGAATGCAAGTTGACATTGGAAGGTACTGAGAGCGAGGACTGGAAAGGGGCTGATACTGGGGAGGGTTACTGGGACTGGAAATAGGCTGATGGAAAGAAGTGAAGAAAACGAAAGAAGAGATAAGAAATGGCAGATGGACCATAGACCACAGAAAGAGAGCTAAGAGAAGACAGGAAAGCAGAAGCCTCAGATCGGGACCAGCATGATCAGAGAATAAATTGGTCAGACAACAAAGGTAAAAAAATAATTTTATTTCATATTAGTGATTTGACTACAAAATCATCATAATTTTGAAATCAAATATTGTTACTTGTTATTGTGGTTTAAATAAGTAAATTTTATAAATAAAAACATATTGCAAAGGCCTATAATATATTAATAATTCAACAAATGATTACATCGACAATGCGCTAATGATTAAGGAAGAGAGACGCATTTGATTTTCTAATTGGGGGTCACCACAAGTTGACCAATGGTAAAAGGGGCCACGGTACAAAAAAGGTTGAGAACCACTGGTTTAGGGGGTTGCTGTCAGATGTGCTCAGCATTTGGGAGCTTAGGACTGGCAACTGTCTGGCTTTTTTCATGACTTCACTGTGTCTGGAATTAGAAGGAAGGCTAACATGTCCGGACATTTTTCAGAGTTTAAAAACTCTATGTGCAGTTCTGTAATCCTCCCCCCTGCAGAGCCTGCCCTACCTTGCTTCCAATGTAACTAGTAGCAGAGACTGTGGGTAGGATACAGCCAATGGGAAGCTGTGGGGGCAGAGCACTGGAATGCTGCTCTAGTATTCATAGCAAAAAACCTGTGAGAGAGTCAGTTGGTCCATTAGATGATAAAGGGGTTAAAGAAGCACTAAGAGGCGACAAGGCGATAGCGGAGAGACTGAATGAATTCTTTGCTTCGGTCTTTACTGAGGAAGATGTAGGGATGTTACCCATGACTGAAGTGGTATTTAAAGGTGTGGAAGAATTGAAGGAAATATCGATACATCGGGAAGATGTATTACAACTATTAGATAAGCTGAAGAGTAGCAAATCACATGGGCCGGATGGTATACATCCAAGGGTGTTGAAAGAACTGAAATACGAGATTGCAGACCTGCTATTAGTAATCTGTGAACTATCATTAAAATCATCTCTAATACCTGAAGATTGGAGGATCGCCAATGTAACACCAATTTTTAAAAAGGGTTCCAGGGGTGATCCGGGAAACTACAGACCGGTGAGCCTGACATCAGTACCGGGAAAAATGGTAGAAATCATCATAAAGAATAAAATTACTCAGCATGTAGATAGTCATGACCTAATGGGAGACAGCCAACATGGCTTTAGACAAGGAAGATCTTGTCTTACTAATCTGTTATGTTTTTTTGAAGGAGTGAATAATCAGGTGGACAAAGGTGAGTCGGTTGATATTGTGTATCTGGACTTTCAGAAAGCCTTTGACAAGGTCCCTCATCGGAGACTTTTGGCAAAACTAAAGAGTCATGGGATAGGAGGCAGTGTACTATTGTGGATCAGGAACTGGTTAAAAGATAGAAAGCAGAGGGTAGGGCTAAATGGCCAATTTTCCCAATGGAGAAAGGTGAATAGTGGTGTACCCCAGGGATCTGTGCTGGGTCCGCTGCTTTTTGACATATTCATAAATGACCTGGAAAGTGGAATAACATTAATAACCTCACTCATCAAATTTGCAGATGACACAAAACTATTTAAAGTTGTTAAAACCCAAGAGGATTGTGGAAAATTGCAAGAGGATCTTGATAAATTGGAAGACTGGGCATCAAAATGGCAGATGAAATTTAATGTGGACAAGTGCAAGGTTATGCACCTAGGGAAGAACAACCCAAACTATGGTTACACGATGCAAGGTTCCACATTAGGAACCACCACCCAGGAAAAAGATTTAGGCGTCATTGTGGATACCATGTTAAAACCCTCGGCCCAGTGTGCAGCGGCAGCCAAGAGAGCAAATAGAATGCTAGGTATGATAAGGAAAGGAATGGAAAATAAAACAAAAGATATTATAATGCCTCTGTATCGTTCCATGGTGAGACCGCACCTTGAATATTGTGTGCAATTCTGGTCGCCGTATCTTAAAAAGGATATAGCGATTTTAGAAAAGGTTCAGAGAAGAGCCACCAAAATGGTAAAGGGGATGGAAGGATACTCCTATGAAGAAAGGCTAAAAAGGTTAGGGCTCTTTAATCTGGAAAAGAGACGACTGAGGGGAGATATGATAGAAGTCTATAAATTAATGAACGGAGAGGACTGGGTAAACGTCGATCGATTGTTTACCTTATCAGAATATAGAAAGACTAGGGGACATGCAATGAAGCTACAGGGTAAACTATTTAAGACTAATAAAAAAAATATTTTTTCACTCAACGTGTAATCACACTCTGGAATTTGTTACCGGAGGATGTAGTAAAGGCTGTTAGTGTAGCTGGCTTTAAAAAAGGTTTGGACAAGTTCCTGGAGGAAAAGTCCATAAACCATTATTAAGAAGGGACCCAGGATATCAATGCTTGAACCAATACAAGCATTGTGGAACCTGTGTCCCTTGGGGAAACTGCTAGGTACATATGACCTAGATTGGCCACTGTTGGAAACAGAATACTGGGCTTGATGGACCTTGGTCTGACCCAGTATGGCATATCTTATGTTCTTATCTTATGTTCTTATGTCTCAGGAAGGGAAGAGGGGAACTGGGGGACGTTCCTGTGCTGTACAAGGGATGTTTCTGCATGTGGTGGGGGATGGAAGAGAAATGAAGCCCCAGCTCCAAAAAAAGCCCCTGCCTCTATGTATTTCTATAGGATAAACATTTCCAACAGCTGCAGCATACTAAGAGTGATTCACAATAAGCAATTATGCAATTGTACCTATCAAACAGATCTCTACTCTCATCTCCTCTCCTGATTACAGACACACAGAGAAGAAACAAATATAAATACAAACATGCAGACACACACATACAAGCACATATGCAGTGACACAAACACACACATACAAGCACAAATGCAATGATACACACACAGGTTTACAAGACATACAAACTCAGAAAGATACATATACTGTACACAAACTAAATAGAAATACACACAAAAAAGATGAACATACACAACAGAAATACACACACACACACTTATACTCCTATAGACACCACATTCACAAGACACACAGACATACACATGCAGGTAATGTAGATACAAACAGGCAGGAATGTGTATGCATATTAGGATGTGTCAGTTTTAGGGGTAGATTTTTATTTTTCCTAACTTTACAAACGTCTTGTGACCAAATTATGCAGTTTTGCATGCTGAATCTAAAGCTATCTTCATAAACTGCTTAATGTGAGTCTTACCTACATCAAATCACAGTTGAAATGTGGAAATTAAGAAATATTTATTTGAACATTGTCACGCCCTTAGCCCCTTACAGACAGTATGGAGGGGTGTGCTTGTCATAGGAGAGATTCACCATTTAGCCTTTACCTGACTAGCTGCCTTGTAATGCCTCATGGGAAATGTAGTCCAGTCAGAAGGTACTTGGCTTCAGGTAAAAAAAACACATTTCTAGTTGGCTTTGAGTGGTAAGGCTTTTGACAGAAATTTATTTATGGGGAAAACGCTAAGCTCACAAATTAACATCTTTGGATTGTTTCTCCAGGATTCTTTCAAAAATACATCAGGATATAACTGAACTCAAAACAAGACAGTTCATAACGTTTCTTCAGCATAAAGAAAAGTCCTTTCAACAGCTAATGCTACCAGACATGGCTAGCAGTGCTGTTTTAAAACAAACAGAAACAGCTTTTCTTAGAACAGGTTTCTTTTCTCTCAGTCCAGAACACTTCCTGGCTGTTTTGTCTCCTTAAGCACAGGAAAACTTTCAACAAGAAGTTAAACTCTTCATAGGCAAACAATTCTCTATGCAAGATTTTTAGGAGTAGTGAAACCAAATCAAAGCTTTCCTTACTTTCACCGACAGCACGGCTTCAGGCTGTGCACTGCACTGGCTAGCAGCTGTTTAACAAGTTGTAATTAGACAGCTGCAGTTTGCTCAGCAAAGGTATTTCTCCTTTAATACAGGACTTTCACAAGTTATCTACAGGCTCTCAGGATTACCAGACTCTGGAGGTTTTCCTTATGGTTGACTCCCTTCCAAACCCTCTGTATTTGAAGATTGGCATAAAGAGCAATCCATGTATGAGTCTTCTTCTTCTACAGCTAGGTCTTGTTCACCCATTTGCATTGACTCTACCTTAGTTTCTGGCTCAGAGGGCTTAGCTGACTGCCCTCCCTTAGGGCAAAAGCTGTCTCTTGCAACTCTGTAGTGCTCCAAATTAGACAAGCTTCCAATGCTCCTACCTGGGTCAAGGCTTGTACCAGCTTCTCCTCGCTCATGCTCTGGCCACCATTCACCTGAGCTTCCTCGTCCTGTCCTCCAACTTGTGTTCCTTGTTCCTGCTGTTCTTACTGTTCCAGCTCCATTCCTCTTCCAGTAAGCATTCCTACTCCTCTCTCTCTCTGGATAATCTGACCTAGTCTTAAACCTCTCAGGCTCCAGCCCCACCTCTTCTCCTCTCAGGTGTTGGAGATCAGACTGCCTCGTGGCAGCTGAGTAATTGGGGAATTCAGTGACGTAAGGGTTCCTTACCCTGGGCCTGTATTCCCTCTCCTTTTCTCCACTAGGGGCATTCTGCAACCTATTGCAGCTAGGAATTACCTGCTTTCTAGGTGTAAATGGATTTTTGTGTCTCTGACCTTGTAAAATAGGTCCTTTGATAAGGGTGAATTCCTTCTTTTTATCCCTGTCTCCTAGGTCACGATAAGCTTCCTTATCACAACATACAAATAGTCTGAACACCACTTATAGCCATATAATTGTCTTTAAAATGTCATTTATGCAGTTAATTTAATGTTATTTAACAAAATCCAGCAAAGAAGCCATATCTTGTTTGCTTCTGCTTCGGCTCATGAGCTCCCTGCTGACCATCTGACCCCTAATATAAAGTCCCCTCCTCTCCTGTTTGTACACATGACCAGCAGCCTCAGTTGTCATTTTTACACACCTTTCCATGGACTGTGTGTGTGATGGCCAGTCTTGAACCACAATGGGCTTGTTCAGAAATGCCTTGCTGTTGTCATGGTACAGGTAAGAGGAGGCTCAGAGACTCCGGAGCGCCAGTAAAGTAATTGGGTGAGTTTAGTTGCCTCAGTATTGATGGATGGTGTTTTCCTGGGTCTCACACTGCTGTCTCCAAACTGCATCTTCTCATCTCTTTCACCTCTGATCCTCAATATCTTCTCCACTGCATCTCCTCTCTCCTGTTCCTCTTCACTGCAGAACAAACTCGCTGTAACCATACCAAGCTGACCTTCTCCCTGAAGCATGACTATCTTCTTTACCTCTTCACACTGTTCTTTCAACAGTTGCAATTAGAAAAGGAGAGACCTGAGACCTTGTGTCAAATCGCTATTTATTTTTATATTGAACCAGTTCACCGTGTAAACCCCAATACAGAACTCTGCAATCATTCATAAGTTTTTCAGATTCTTTCCTTTCAGATTATACTTGGAAATCCATATTCTCATGAACCTTAGAGCTGTTGTAAGCCATCTGCTTTGTGACACATGTCCTATTTCCATCACATACCCATATATACATACATACATATATATTGCGGTGACGAAACAGGGTTAAACCCTGGAGAAAGCAGGAGAAACCAGTTTTTTTTCCCTGAAGCAAAGAGCAGTGCAGGAAGGGAAAGGGTTAAACCTGCAACAGATGAAAAAATCTCTATGCACCGAAGGCTAGAGAGGGAGCCACACCTCAGCTCCATGACAACCAAGGGAGCTGACGTGGGAAGCAGAGGGGCGGAGTCAGAGCTCATAGGACAGCCCCAAACACTTAAGCAGAGAGAGACAGTTAGTGAGAGAGAGGTGGAGAGAAGTGTGGAGAGAGGCGTGGAAAGAGGCGTGGAGAGGAACAGGAAGAAACACGTGACGAGCAGCAGAGAGAAGTGGGAGAGAAGAAGGAATAATCCTCGGGAGGAAAGCCTGGATAGTTTCCCCAGGAGTCAGAGGAGTTCTTCTCAGGAGTCTTCTGTTGAAGCTGTCCTGAAAGGTGGGAGAATAGGCAGAAGCAAATGCCCTGTTGAACAGCTGCATAAAGATTCTTATTGCAGGCAGTGTGTTTATAGTTCCAGCCCTGAGAGAAGCCCAGCTGATATAAAGCAATTAGCTGACCAGAAGCTTGGGAGATGGGAGTATGAGCCAGACCTTGCTGAGGACCAGGATACAAGAGTCCAGGTGAAGCAGTCTGGGGACAAGTGGTCACCTTTAGCATTACCAGAGAAGTTAAGGACTGCTAGAAAAAAGGTGAGCCCTATTGAGACATTTAAATCCATGTTAAGGGAGAGTGGTCTCCTGGGTTCTTCCCCCACACCTCAGTCTAAGGAAGGGTCTCGCTGGAAGCAGCTTAAAACCCTGTTAGAGCAATGGAAGCCTGCTGTTCAGAACCCTGAGGATAGCCAGGTTATATCAGACTCTGAGGAAGAGGCTATGCAAACTGAAGAAGCCCCTTTAGAAAGTGAATGCTCTGATATGGAGACAAACTGTGCTTATTGCCAAAGGGAGTAAAGCTGCTAATGTTGTATACTGACATTACAAGTGCTGGAAGAAGCCTGAAGCTTAGCTTGGTGGATTAACACTGGGAAAGCATTGAAATCCTGGAAGTGTAAAGCCTAGCAAGTTGGGCACTGTGAATGAAGAGAATGCAAAGGGTTTATTAATGGTTATACAATTGCAACAGCTGGTCTAAAGAAGAGAGAGAGCTGTTAATGCTTTTGAGTGAATGCCTCAAACTTACCCAGGCATAAGTAAAGTGAAATTGTATTTGGAAGAAAGCTTTGGGAAAGTGATTTAAAACAATTGTGTGTGAAAGTGTAACACATGGACTTTGCTGCATCATTTGACTTTTTGTTCTGTATGGAGAAGAATCCTTTATTCTTTACCTTTTGTAGGGGTAGTAGATAAAATACCTGTGCAACAATAAAACATTGTTACCCTTAAAATCCTTGGCTGTTTTTCGTCTTGACCACAACTACACGGAAGAAAAGACCCGCAGCACTTAAAGGATACATAAATGTGGTCCGTCCTCCTCTACTAGGCAACCGCCTAGACAAAGGAGGGCGTGACAGCTGGCATAGGTTTGCGGATAAAGCTAGTACCTCACAGGTATAAGAGAGACTCACTCTACTGGACAGAAGACGTTCCCGTGAAGAGAAAGGAAAACACATGCCTCTGAAGAGCTGATCCATTTCTGCAACGAAAACCCGGCGTGGAGTAACGGCTGAGGCGGACCGGAGCGGATGCTCCCGTGGGTGCTGCTGTGCTGTTAAGTGAGACTCACCACTTGTAGCAGGTAACCCGTAGATGAGAGGGGGTTAACCTGGATTCTGCTACAAGGGGGTGGGGGTGTTGCAGAGCCGGATAGAGAGCAGAGAGAGGGTGCTGTTGTGTGAGAGCCACACTTGGTTTTGTTTTCTGTTTTTGTTTCAGCTAACAACGATGGAGACGGCAGAGATGTTAAGCTGGATGGCGGACAGATTCCGGCAGCAGCAAGAAATAGCGGCCCAGACGCAAGAAAGAACTGCGGAGATGCTGAAGTCCCAACAAAAACCGCTGTTGGATCTGCTAGGCGCTTGGATTGGCGAACAGAAACAGACTTCAGATGCACTGAGGACAGTGTCAGGTTCTCTAGGAACCATATCTGGACTGGGAGCTCTAGGGAGAGGGGTATTGTCTTTGGTTCAGTTGACCAATGACGACGATGTGGACGACTATCTGGAGGTATTCGAGCGTATTGCTCTCATAAGTGCTTGGCCGAGAGATCAATGGGCCATCCGATTAGCTACATCCCTCACGGGAGAGGCTCTCGCGGCTTACCGAGCTATTCCCAATGATCTCGCCGCCAGCAATGAAGAAGTGAAAAAAGCCATAAGAGACCGGATGGGCTTAACCCCAGTAGTCTACCGCCGCCTTTTGCGGGGGTGCAAGTTGAAGCCAGGCGAAACACCACAGGCCTTATGCCACCGAATTAAGACACTGGTGTACAAGTGGTTAACACCAGAGGGCAAAAGTATTGATACCATTCTTGATAACATTGTTTTGGAACAATTTGTAAAGGCTGTACCAGGTGAATTGCAAACTTTCCTGATTCTGCAGGACTGCAGAAACACAAGAGAGGCCATCTCATTGACCGAGCGGTTCCTGGAAGCTGGAGCAGTTGGCCAAAGGAAGGTGGGTGTTTCTGGTCAAGCGGTCCTGGGAATGGTAGAAAAGAAAGATAAGGCAATGTTGGGGGAATTTGCACAGAAAAAACCCTTAGGAAGAACTGGTTGGGAACAGAGAAAATGTTTTTCTTGTGGTGAAAGAGGACACATAAAGAGGGATTGCAGAGCCAAGTAGCGCTAGTGACCACCCAATCCAAGGAGGCTGGGGAGGGATTTTTACTAGCCGTAGAGGTCGAAAATATCCCTGTGGAAGCCCTCTTAGACTCAGGGGCTGACCAATCCATGATTTCTGAAAAGCTGTGGAGGGATATTGAGGCCCAGGGTGAAGGTTCTTTAAACCACCCTGAGGGAAAAATAAAAATAAGATGTGTGCACGGCGCTGCCTCGTCTTATCCCCTGTACACAGTCACAGTGAAAGGCCTAGGGTTCAGGAAGAAAATCCCTGTGGCAGTAGTACCTAAACTCCCTCATTCTTTGGTTTTAGGAAGCGATTGGCCACTGTTTAAGAAGGACCTAGTTAGGGGTTTAGGATCTAAGATAGGCCTGGTATCCACGCGGGCCAAAACCAAGGCCAACGTGGAAGGACAGGATTCCTTTAATGATCCCATGTGTGATTTGCCTTCGCACGATGGGTTGGTAACTCCTTCCAGGGAGGGCAACAAACACAGAAAGGCTGAGAAGCGTCATGAGAGGCAGATCAGGGCCCGAAATCGAGCAGAGGTAGCAGCTGGACAGGAACTACCGTGGGCTCCGGCCGAGTTGGTAGAGAAATTCCCTTCCTTCCCGGAGGAACAGAGGGGAGACCCGGCCTTAACCAGAGCTTTCGAATATGCTAACAAGGGGTCAGGAACGTTGCCACAGTTCCACCTAGAGGGGAATATATTATATCGAGAGAGCCTAGATCCTCGTTCGGGTAATGTTCGGAAACAATTAGTGGTACCCGCTACTTTCAAAAATTTAGTATTAAGGTTGGCTCATGACCATCCCCTAGGGGGGCACAAAGGGGTCCATGGCACTTTGGATCGGATTTTAAACCATTTCTATTGGCCGGGTGTCTTGAGGGAGACTGCAAAATTCTGTGGGGCATGTCCCTTTTGTCGGAAGGTCACCCCCTCTCACCCAAAATTTGAAAGTAGATGGAAAGGGCCCTACAGGATTATCAGACAGGTAGGCCCAGTTGCGTACACTGGGGAAACTAGAAAAGAGAAACAGCAAATTTTTCATACAAGTGTGCTACGGCCATGGCACGAGCGGGTAGCTTTAGCTCATTTGGCTACAGAAGGCGATACCACTGATAGCTACCAGACAGACCCACACGCCTGGGGTGGTATTCCATGCTGTGCTGACAAGAGTCTGCCAGCCCGGAATATCTTAAGGGGGGGGGGGGGTTATGTGGTGACGAAACAGGGTTAAACCCTGGAGAAAGCAGGAGAAACCAGTTTTTTTCCCTGAAGCAAAGAGCAGTGCAGGAAGGGAAAGGGTTAAACCTGCAACAAATGAAAAAAAACTCTATGCACCGAAGGCTAGAGAGGGAGCCACAACTCAGCTCCATGACAACCAAGGGAGCTGACGTGGGAAGCAGAGGGGCGGAGTCAGAGCTCATAGGACAGCCCCAAACACTTAAGCAGAGAGAAACAGTTAGTGAGAGAGAGGTGGAGAGAAGTGTGGAGAGAGGCGTGGAAAGAGGCATGGAGAGGAACAGGAAGAAACACGTGAGGAGCAGCAGAGAGAAGTGGGAGAGAAGAAGGAATAATCCTCAGGAGGAAAGCCTGGATAGTTTCCCCAGGAGTCAGAGGAGTTCTTCTCAGGAGTCTTCTGTTGAAGCTGTCCTGAAAGGTGGGAGAATAGGCAGAAGCAAATGCCCTGTTGAACAGCTGCATAAAGATTCTTATTGCAGGCAGCGTGTTTATAGTTCCAGCCCTGAGAGAAGCCCAGCTGATATAAAGTAATTAGCTGACCAGAAGCTTGGGAGACGGGAGTATGAGCCAGACCTTGCTGAGGACCAGGATACAAGAGTCCAGGCGAAGCAGTCTGTGGACAAGTGGTCACCTTTAGCATTACCAGAGAAGTTAAGGACTGCTAGAAAAAAGGTGAGCCCTATTGAGACATTTAAATCCATGTTAAGGGAGAGTGGTCTCCTGGGTTCTTCCCCCACACCTCAGTCTAAGGAAGAGTCTCGCTGGAAGCAGCTTAAAACCCTGTTAGAGCAATGGAAGCCTGCTGTTCAGAACCCTGAGGATAGCCAGGTTATATCAGACTCTGAGGAAGAGGCTATGCAAACTGAAGAAGCCCCTTTAGAAAGTGAATGCTCTGATATGGAGACAGACTGTGCTTATTGCCAAAGGGAGTAAAGCTGCTAATGTTGTATACTGACATTACAAGTGCTGGAAGAAGCTTGAAGCTTAGCTTGGTGGATTAACACTGGGAAAGCATTGAAATCCTGGAAGTGTAAAGCCTAGCAAGTTGGGCACTGTGAATGAAGAGAATGCAAAGGGTTTACTAATGGTTATACAATTGCAACAGCTGGTCTAAAGAAGAGAGAGAGCTGTTAATGCTTTTGAGTGAATGCCTCAAACTTACCCAGGCATAAGTAAAGTGAAATTGTATTTGGAAGAAAGCTTTGGGAAAGTGATTTAAAGCAATCGTGTGTGAAAGTGTAACACATGGACTTTGCTGCATCATTTGACTTTTTGTTCTGTATGAAGAAGAATCCTTTATTCTTTACCTTTTGTAGGGGTAGTAGATAAAATACCTGTGCAACAATAAAACTTATTGTTACCCTTAAAATCCTTGGCTGTTTTTCGTCTTGACCACAACTACACGGAAGAAAAGACCCGCAGCACTTAAAGGATAAATAAATGTGCTCCGTCCTCCTCTACTAGGCAACCGCCTAGACAAAGGAGGGCATAACAATATATACAGGGGTTGGAAAGAATTCCATGAGCCATACTCTGCATGCTTTCCCCACTTGTAATTTATATTTTAATCCATGATAGTGTTTTGATGGCATCAGGGGCTTTGCCCAAAGCCTGATCATCTGAGGTGAAGATGATCTAAGCATCCAGGGAAAGCATAAAAATACTGTCTGGAGCAAGCATTAGAGGTTGAAGTCATCTCGGGGGTGGAGCCTGATATCTGGTCAAGATGGACGGGTAAGAGCGGTGCTCCGGAGAGCAAAGACAAGAATCCTGTTTTTCTGCAATATTTGATAATATAGTTCCTACCTATGTTGTTGCCATTTGATCCCGGATATGTCAGGTTCCAAGCAGATGCGGTTGGATTTCCAACTTTCTCAAAATTCTAGTGCAAAGAGATCCAAGATGGAACCTCTCTCACCTCACAAGATTGGCGGTCATCCGAGATGGCCCTGAGACCTCGCAGGAGATCTTGGCTGAGATTCAGGCAGTCAAAGGAATGGTCGAAGCCAATGGAAAATCGCTAAGAGCAATGCAAGAAGATATCAGTGCTTTGAGATCTTCGCTGGAGGCAAATACGGCCCATTTGGAGAAGGTAGAGAGGGTGGTGGCATCGCATGAGGAGAGACTTGAGGCCGTCGAGAAGCAGGCCAAGTTGATTCGCTCACTGCAAAGAGAGGTGGAAGATGGCAATAACTGCTCACGGCGAAACAACATAAGGGTACTGGGAGTGCCTGAAGGAGCAGAGGGGAATGATTTGATATCCTTTCTGCAGGCTATGATTCCAGATGTGTTAAAATTGCATTTCACTATGCCTTTTGAGATTGAGCGTGCCTATAGAGTGACTATGCGATCCAAGGCCACGAACAAGTGTCCACGCCCAATTATCCTGAAAGTACTATGCTTTCAACATGTGTTGCAGATAATGGGAGCTGCCAGAGCACTCACAGCTTTGCAATTTCAGGGGCATAAACTCCTGTTCTTTCCGGATTTTACGAAAACGATGGTGGAGGTTTTTGGCACTGCGTCCATGCTTGATACAACTGAAGGCTCGTTTTGGATTACTATATCCTGCTCGCATGAAAGTCACGCTGCACAACCAGACGAAGACTTTTGATGATTCTAGATATTTATGTGCATTTCTGGAAGATATGGAGTCAGCGGTGATGCAGTGAAGGACGACATATTGTATCTTCTGTTTTCCACAGTTTGACGGCGCTTGCAATTTGGGCGGTCGACTGGCCCGAGATCGTGAGAAGGCAAATTATCCACGCAGAAGCGACATATAAGCGTGTTACACTGCTATTTCCTGAGAAATTTGTGATGTTTTGTCTATAACACATTATTTCTACTTTTAAGATGGAAGGTGGGCAAGATGTAATAGTCAGAGTATTGCAGGAATGTGGGAGTGTTGGGTCATTGAGCCCTCCATGTCTATCTTGTCCTAGTGGACTCACCCGCTAAGTTTTGTGTCTTATATAGCCTCCCTGGAATGTTTTCTATTTTTATTTTCTTTTTTTACTAAAATAGGGTGTTTCATTGCATTTGATCATATGAAGGGACCTTTGATCGTTTCTTGGGCTATAGATGTAGCCATACTTTAAAAGCGCTTGAGAAGCTGTCCTATAATGTTAAATGAAAGGCTACAACACCAAATTATCTCTGTAAGTTATGAGTGCTTCTTCAGTGATATATTTCTAATTGAAGCATGCTACTGAGTTTGGTAGACATTCATGATGACGCATTTATGTCTATGTTTTTCCGTAATGGAGTTCTGGCTCCTTTATAGCCCTTGCAAGCCTCGTAGGTTTGCAGAAGCTCTGTGCTTTCTTTTTTCATTTTGTTCCTGATGATCGTAGGATAATGGGAGGGACAAGGTGGGGTGGGCTGTCTTCTGTCTTTAAATATCTTATGTCACAGAGAAGATTTGTGTACTTTAATTTTTATTGCAATCTGGTTATTTTCTGTTTTGCTCTTCTGTTTGTACTTTGTTGGAAAATATAAATAAAGAAATTAAAAAAAAAAAAAAAAAGAGGTTGAAGTCATCTCAGATCCTGAAGTAAAAATGTTGGCACTATGGTTGGTTGCGAAATCATCTACACCTGTCTCTGTATCGGGCATACCATGATTTGCATACCATGCAGCTGATTAAAATAAATTTAAATGCATTTAAATACGCATGACATTAATTTGCCATTAGTTTTTTCCGTGAGGGTTTACGTCTGTTTTCTGCATTCAAAAAGTTGCAAAGTGTGCTTAAATGTGGCGTTGTGTATGCTTAATACTAGAAGCCCCAAAGTGCGTCAATTGACGCAAATGCATCTTCGAAGTTGTATACCAGTGCCACTGCTAGAACCATGTCAGTCATGTTCCATGACTTTGTTAGCAAGGTCAAGATGTTCAAATATGTGCATCAAAAATTAATGACAGATGCACCACCTAGCGGGAAAATGAATTTATACCTAGAAGCCCCAAAGTACGTCAGTTGACACACTCAATTGTCTTGGATGCGTCAATTGACGTACTTTGGGGCTTCTAGGTAAAAATTCATGTTCCCACTAGGTGGCGCATCTCAATCACTGTTTACAGTTTTACTCCGACATTACAAAGAATAAACACATGATGACGTCATGTAATGACATCACATACTACACGTATTTAACAAATAAGTAACTTCACATTAATTCACATCTGCATTTCATGCTAAATGCAGTCGTCGTGATAATGCGTCAATTGACACACTTTGGGGTTTCTAGGTAAAATTCCTTTTGGGGCTTCTAGAGTTAAAGGCCATGCTAGCTTTCTGCATCGGCCCAAAAGTAAGAAGGCAAACTACACCGATGGGGCGGAGCACTGGAATGTAACTCTAGTTACAGAAAGAGATCTGAACTGGGGTTAGTTTCTGTGATGTACAAGTTTAGTTTCTGTATATGGTGAGGGATGAAGAGAAATGAAGCCCCCACCCCCAAAACTATGCCTCAGTGCATTTCTCTATGAAAAGCAGTTCTAACAGCTGCAGCATACTAACATTGATTCACAGTAATGTACAAATTATGCAGTTGTACCTGTCAAGCACCCCTCTCCTCTTAGCTCTGTCTTTTACATGTATCTGTACAGTGCTGTGTATGCATTGTAGCACTATACAAATCCAGGCTGAAAACTCACCTCTTCACTGCTGCCTTTGGATCTTTACTCACCTGATCTCCTTTTTCTTTTTCTTTCCCCCTTGCTTTATCCCTGCCTTGACCTTCTGTGTTGTTTGTCTTGACGAGATTGTAAGCTCTGATTGAGCAGGGACTGTCTCTTACATGTCTGTGCAGCGCTGTGTACGACTTGTAGCGCTATACAAATGCTCAGTAGTAGTAGTAGTAGTAGTAGTAGTAGTAAGTGATCAGTAGTATTAGTAGTAGTTCCTCTCCCAATCAGACACACAAAGAACAAACAGGCACAGATACAAGTATTTATACACATATGCAAGCATATATACAGTGATACACAAACTCAAGAATGCACAGTCACACATGAAAGCATATATACAGTGATACACAAACTCACGAATGCACAGACACACATACAGACACACATACAAGCATAGATACAGCAATACACAAACATGAACATTTGTGAAGGCTGGCATTAGAGGACTGAGGGGCAAACAGGGCAACTGCTCTGTGCCCCATGGCTACAAAGGGCTCCCAAGAAGCCGATGAACTAGGTTAAGATTAAGGTTGTATTACACAGGCAGGCAAACACAGCTTCTTTCTGTTCATCTCCCATTAGTGGCTGGCAGATGTTTAACAGCTGAATGCTTAATATACTTGCCAATTGTAAACGGGTTTGTGCAGGCCCCATGGTGATCAGAAGGATGAATGTACGCCAGTGAGAGGGGGTTTCGTATGGGTTGGGATTTGATTGGCTATTGTGTTCATCTTGCCTATAATATTTCCGGCACAACACAATAGCAAAAAATGTGAACAGACAGGATAATAGGCCCATCTCTTCCTGTTTGGATTCGAGACAACAGCACTACTAAGAAATTGTTTTCTTGATCAGATCTGCCATGCAATATTAGAGTTGGTTGGTAGGATTTAGTGAGCAGGGCATGATTCTACCTTTTCTATCCTGATTCATTGTCAGTACTCTAACATCTGCTACATTCACTACCTTTGCTGCCCGCTGATGCTCAGAATGTTCTGGAACCATCCACAAATCAAACTATGGTTCTACAGCACTGAAAACTCTTGGAAAATATCCAAGGTACTGACTTGTAATGCCTACACCCAGAAACCTGCTTGAAAAAATGTATTTAACACATATTTTTCACATTTATTAGGCACATTTTGCTAAGGAGTAGCACCTATATGTTGAGGGTTCAAGTGGCATGGAAATTGTATGTTCCTATGTATGTCTGTTTGTGCATACATAAGCATTCAAAAATGCAAACATGAGCCAACACAGTGGTTCAAGCTTCCCAACCGCAATCAGTTGTCTGAATGGTGGAGCAATGCAGTACAAGAAGTTCGGTCTGATCTCGCATTTTGTATAACTTGTTGTATTGAATGAAGTTTAAAAAAGTTTGGGATCTAAATTAGAAAAGTGTTGAGATAACTTTGTAAACACCAAATTGTTTGGGTTAAGTCCTGTTTATTGGAAATTCATTTCAAAGCATTCAGGGTTTTGTAGCCTTGTAACTCCAATAGGAAAGGCAGTCTCTCAAATCTCAAAATGGCGTGGGTGTTCCAGTGATCACCTTACATTGTATTATATCAGCACAGTCATCCTCCAAAGACTAACTTTGCCCCCTGGGTAGGGTCTCAGGTGGATGGGGTGGTGTTACTGTACTTTTCATTATAAGTCTGTATCAAACAGGTCTCCCAATAACATGGATCCTTCCAGCACTAATTAAGCAAGGCTCCAAAATGTTGTTCTATCTGCTAACAAAGGTTGCTGAGTTGAGTTGGTAGGGTAGAATGGGGAACCAGAAGAGAGGGGAACAGAAAGAGTGAATGGCTGTGTTGTGTTGGGTACAGGGAGAAAAGGAGAATGAGAAATAGAGTACCAGGTTGATTTGGGGTCTGGGAGATGGCCAATAGGAGAAAGTGAATGGCTGGGTTGGGGCAAGAGTAGAGGAAATGGAATGAAACTAATAGCTAGCAAAGTTAAAGCAAATTGGATTGCTGAGCAACACTTTGCAATTAGAAAACTAGCAAATAAAATAACATCTATTTATTTAAACTAAGTTCACACCTTTTCATTGTTAGTTCAAGATAACAACAACAACAATCTGAATATAACTTAAGTGCCGTTGAGTCGGTATCGACTCATGGCAACTCTCTGGATAGTTGTCCTAAACTGTGTTTGGTCTTCAGTCAGGTGGCTCATTGTTAATGGAGTGGCAACCATAGCTGCTGTTATTGTATTGATCCATCCCATTGGTGGCCTGCCTTTGTGTTGACTTTCTACCTTGCCAAGCATGATATCTTTCTTTAATGATCTCTCTCTTCGCATGATATGTCCAAAGTATGAAAGTCAAAGTCTTGTCATCTGAGCTTCTAAAGAAAGATTAGACTTGATTTCCTCTAGTACTGACTGGTTTGTTCTTTGGGCAGTCCATGGTATACACTGTATTTGGTGCCAGCACCATAATTCAAAGGCATTGATTTTCTTCCTGTCTATCTTTTTCACTGTCCAGCTTTCACATCCATATAATGTTATTGAAAATACCATGGCTTGAACAAGTCAAATCTTTGTATGGAGAGAGACATCTCTGCTCTTGAGAACCTTGTCTAGATCCTTCGTAGCCATTCTGCCAAGAATAGTGCATTGTCGGATTTCTTGACTGCTTGTCGTTTATTTATTGATAGTTGATTCAAGTAGGTTAAAGTTGTCAACTATTTCAATTTCTTCTCCATCAACAATGAACCTACTGATTTTACCAGCTGTCAGGATCTTTGTCTTTTTTACATTAAAGTCCAGGCCCATTTTAAGAATATGTTCCTTGATCTTGAGAAGCAAATGTTTCAGATCGTCTTCACTTTTCAGCCAGTAATGTGGTATCATCAGCATAGCGAAGGTTGTTTAGTCTTCCACCACTCTTCACACCTCAGTTATCTTCATACAGTCCTGCTTTTCTGATGATTTGTTCTGCATATAAATTAAACAGGTAGGGGGAAAGTATGGAGCCTTGTCATACACCTTTGTTGATTTTAAACCATTCTGTTTCTCCTTGTACCATTTGAACTGTTGCTTCTTGATCCATGTAAAGGTTGTGCAAGAGAACAATCAGGTGTTCTGGTATACCCATGCTTCTTAATGTGGCCCAGAGTTTCTCATGGTTTACACAGTCAAAAGCCTTGTTGTAGTTGATAAAACACATATAGATATCCTTTTGGTATTCTTTTGTCTTCAAAGGATCCATCTCACATCTGTGATGATGTCTTTTGTTTCTCGCCCTGTTTGCACTTCAGGTAGTTATCATTCCAGGTATGGTTGTAGTCTCTGCTGAATAATCTTGAGTAGAATCTTGCTGGCATGTGGGATCAGAGTGATTGTGCTGTAATTTCCACAGTCAATTGGATCACCTTTCTTTAGTATTGGTATAAACACAGAAATTTTCCAGTCAGTTGGCCATGATGTCTTCCAAATTTCCTGACAGAGCCTTCTTAGTATTGTTACAGCTTCATCCGATTGCTGTAATACTTCAGTGGGAATACCATCAATTCTTAATGCTTTGTTCTTTGATAAGGCTTTCAATGCTGCTTCAACTTCTTTTTTTTCATCACCAAAGGTTCCTAATCATAAGGTACAGGTTGAAATGGCTGTTGATACACTTGAGCTTTATGGTATAATGACTCTGTATATTCTTTCCACCTTTTCTTGATCTTCTCAGCATCATTCAACATGGATCCTTGAGCATCTTATAGCATTCTAATTCAAGACTGGAATTTTTTGTTAACTTGCGTAGCTTTAGGCGAGCCAATCTTGTTCTTCCTCTAATAGTTTCTGATTCTATTTCCTTGCATGCATTGTTGTAGTACTTCTCCTTGTCTTATCTTGCTGCATGTTGGAAATCTCTGTTGAGTTCTGCGTTTGTCTCTTTCTCCTCTGGCTTTAGCGTCTCTGCATTTCTGGGCAATTTTCAGAGTTTCTTTGGTCATCTATTTTAACAGTTTTTGCTTTTTCACCTTTCTTCCAATACAACCTTCTTGATGTCATCCCCTAACTCTTCTGGAGCTCTGTCGTTTGTCTCTAAAGCAGCAAATCGATTTTGCAGGCAGTCTTTAAATTCCGGTGGTATAGTAGGTGACAACAGGGGCAGATTTAGGGGGGAAATCGGTAGGAACTTAACACTGATTTTCAGCACTGGGAGCTTAACTTTTAGGATCTTAAATTTAGGTAAATGTTCAGCAGAAAATGTATGTCTCTAGATTTGGCTGCAAATAGGGGACAAACTTAAGTGTATAAATTTAGACGCTTAGGAGCCTAAATTTTGGTGCCTAAATTTCTCTTCAAACATCACAGCCTAAGTTTTCAGTTGAAACTTCATCTAAATTTAGGAGTGTAAAAAAGTTACACACTTAAATTTAGGGCCGCCATTCATTTGTCTAGATCAGTTGTTCTCAACTGAGTCCTTTGGGACCCCCAGGCCAGTCAGGTTTTTCAGAATATCCACAATAAATATGCATGAGATAGATCTATATGCACTGCTTCCATTGAATGCAGATCTATCTCATGCATATTCATTGTGAATATCCTGAAAACCCAACTGGACTAGGGGTCCCAGAGGACTGGTTGAGACCCATTGATCTAAATTGATGATTCTAATTTAGGTGCCTAGGCTAATAATCAGTGCTAAACTCCTAACATTTTTTCTCCCACCCTAAATCCACTTTGGTCAGGAGTTTAGTGAAATTTTGAGCATTAGTTTAGGCACTTAAGCCGTAGCAAATTTTCAAAGAGGCTAATTTAGGAGCCTGACTTGCAAAGTAGAAGACAAGTCCTTTGAATATCAGCCTCTTGGTTTATTTTGATACAAGGCTTAAATGTTAACTTGAAGGTAATTTCTGTTACTTACAGTATAAGAGGGTTACTAGGTTAGCATCTCTTATAAATAAATGGATTGGTGAGCTTCTTATTCAGTTGAACATTGATGATTAGCATAAATAAATGGAAGGAAACTTATCGAATCTCATTGCTAAGTTTTAGAAGCTCAAATGACAATATTTTGACTTTCATACTTTGGACACATGTGAAGAAAAATATCATTAGAGAGACAGACATGGTTGCAAGGTTGAAGGTTGGTGCAAGGTGCAAAAGACAAAGGATGGCAATGCAATGGATCAATCCAATAACAGCAGCTGTAGATGCCACTTCATCAGCAACTAGCCACCTGATGGAAACCGAACACAGTTTAGGACAACTATTCAGGGGGTGGCCAAGAGTCTGCATTGACTCAATAGCATTTAACAACCAGACACTCGAAAAGCACTGGAGGCACATGTAAAGCCAGGTTTTGTATTGCATCTGAAATGATCGATCAGCATCAGGCTTCATCTGACAACTTCAGGGTTTTTTTATTTACATTTCAACTCCTCACCCTCAGCCCTAGATATCTCCCTTTGCCCAGCTCTTCACATCTCATCCTTGAAGCCACTCTCCCCCTTTTGAGCTCACACTCCTTCAACCTTGTCCAGCTTTGTATCGGACACGTATTTACCCAACAGTCCTTCTGTCCTCACCTTCCCCCTTCACTTCCTCACTCTCTACCCTGCTGTGGCTTCCGGAATGGGAGCTATATATGGCTGAGGAAGGAGTGCAGAGCATAGGGCAGGGCAGCCTATGAGGGCTGACAGAGGGCTGGAAGATAGAAAGCTCAACAGGGAACAAGAGCCGGGACCAGGAGACACAGTATTCTAAAGAAATAGGGGGTAGGCAGTACAGTCATATGAAGCAGATACCAGGAGGACTCTAGAGAAGGCAACAGCAACCTACTTCTAAAAAGGCAACAGTGTTGCCCATATATCCCTAGTGCGTGCTGTTACTGTCTGTGCAGCTGTAGCACTTGCCATTACTAGCATGTGGTCAGGCCGCACAAATAGTAATAACGAGTGCAAGAGACCATATCTCTCAAAGGATATAAAAAGACTAGAAATGGTTCATAGGAAGGTGACCAAAATAATTTGGAGCCATAAAGGGTATTAATGAACAAACCTTTTTTTTTCAAAAAAGGGGAAGCTGTAAAACAAGAGGGCATAAAATGAACTTGCAAGCAAGACTTAAAAGCAATGGCAGGAAATACTTTTTCATTGAAAGAGTGGTGAATGCTTGGAATGTCCTCCCAATGGAGGTGGTGGGGCAAATATAGTGATGGAATTCAAAACGGCACTGGACAGACACAGTAACAAGAGGCTAAAATCAAAATTAAAAACTTAAATATCTTTTATGCTTCAAATAGAGGAGCTGACCTACACAGAGTAGTGGGTACAACTACTCTAGCCAGCTTACTGGGCAGATTAGATGGACTATATCTTTATCTGCTGTCATATAGTTTGTCACTATGTTATGTGTTATAAAAGATCTGAACTGGTAAGACTCCTTCACTGTACCTTTAATGTTCTCTATTATATGTTGTAATTTTCAACCCATTGTGAAGCCCTCTGTGCTAGAGAAGGTAGAGCTCCATGGATTTCCTATACATATCTGGTAAACCTGTCTCTGTTTCCAAAACTTGCAAGTTCATGCATTTTATAACATTTCCCAAGTGATTGGCTTTTGAATAGATCTGTCTCCAGAGCTGGGCTCCTGCAATACTGGAGTGAGCTCTTTAATCTTCAGAAACCAAAAAGTTGGCTTCCCAGATGTTGGCTGCAAGATTTACCACTGCCATTTTTTTTAAAGTGTGCCTTCTCTGCTGACATGCCCAACTTTTCGAAATTGTACACATTAAGAAACTAATGAACTCTCTAAACGAAGGAAGCTCTAAATATGACCTGATTTGGGGAAAGTTCTGGGACTTCACATTGTGGCTTCTTTTTCTTTTGTTATTTTTTCTTCTTGTTGAAGTACTAACTGGAAACACTCTACCATTTTGACTGATGTGTCCGTACCATATATTGATTGCCCAGTTTAGAAACAGAGAGGAATTTTCGAAACCATTTCTGTGGTTTACCACTCACCTTGAGTGTACATTGGGGTGATAAGGCAAGAACTATATGAAATAATTAAAATACTTTGGTTATGGGAATGGGTTTTGAGAAAATCTCCAGCCCAGTGTGTGGGCTAAAGTATGCAAGTATTTTTATCTGCAGCGAGCAGAGGCAATTGAGGCAGGGGTGGAAAAGACTAAGCACTTAGCTGTAAATCTTCACAAGTATTCAGGCATAGGCATAGGTTTTCATGACAAAACAATGTTCCAAATAGGAGGCATAAATATTTGTTTGTGCCATTCCTGGAGTAATTTTCAGAGCAAAAGTAAATGCATACTTTCACTTTGAAAATCCAGAAAAGTACACACCTCCTATTTAACAATGAGGGCAATTATACAAAGTATCCAAAACATTTTTAAAAAATACAATTAGTTGAAATGGAAAAATAGCCAGATCTTCGGTTAATGGGACAAAGTCGGAACCTTTAGAACAAAAGGTGCCTATACTCACACACAGGGCTCTTTCATTAATAAACGAGGGTCATGGGTCAAGTTTAGTAGGCAATGAAAGATTCTGGTACTCCGTACCACCGCGTATCCCCTCAAAAAAATATCCTTGATTAAAACATTGGATGATAGGTTAGATGTAACTATAAAAGCAGTTGTCCAGAAATGGATGGACCTTGCGCTTTCCTTATAGAGAGAATTGATATGGCAAAAATTAGCCTTCTGGTTCAGTTGAATCATGTGAGTGTTCACATAACTGATTAACCGATAACCTTACAAGGCAAGAGAGGATAGAGGGTTGGATTTGCCTTCCCCAAAATGTTATTGGCTCATTTACCTTGGCTTAATATGGGAGGGACATACTAAAGTAAGTGGAGTTGGAAAGGAAACGGATTGGATCTCATGTGGCAGGGTTTTCCAAATTATTCTGGGCTATCCCTGTTGTTGCTAAGTGTCATCAAATCGGTGTTGATGCATGGCAACCCTCTGGATAGTTGTCCTAAACCGTGTTCGGTCTTCAGTCAGGCGGCTCATTGTTGACAGACTGGTACCTGTAGCTGCTGTTACTGTATCGATCCATCTCATTGCTGGCCTTCTTCGTTTGCATTGATCTTCTACCTTGCCAAGCATGATGTCTTTCTCTAATCATCTCTCTCTTCGCATGATGTGTCCAAAGTATGAAAGTCGAAGTCTTGTCATCTGAGCTTCTAAAAAAAGTTTAGGTTTGATCTCCTCTAGTACCGACTGGTTTGTTCTTCGGACAGTCCATGGTATACAGGGTATTCATCACCATCCACTGTAGAATATTGTCACTAACCTCCTAGGCCCCTAAGATAGAAGGCTGGAGGGGTGTAGTGTGGGTCCTCTTATTACAAGCAAGGACTTGGTTATGTCCCCTGGGTTTTGAATGTCCCAATAGCCAGTCAATAAGAAAGTAGTTGCGGACGAGTGACTATGCTTTCAAGAGGTTTTATTCCCCTTCCCGAGAGGATTCTTGTGGCAAGTTACAAAAGGAAATAAACCATCATGCTGGTGTAACACAAAAAGGATCATTAATGATAACACAAATGCTTTGCTTTAGCTTTAACCAAATAAACAGGGAGAAAACCAGCTTTCTTACTCTTCAGAAAAACTGCGTGGCTGAAATCAGTGCCTCCTGCACAGATTTCACCTGAACAGAGTCTTCAGCAAAAAAGATGTAATACCGTCAGAAAAAACTAGCGTACAGTCCATCTTACAGCATTCACTATTATCAGCACAACAATCATATTCCATCTCCTCTGGAACGTCTTCTGTAAAAGCTTGCTCAGGGCTGTAACTTGTATTAGTATTACTTAACTCTCTTTCTTTTCGGCTGAAGTTTCTCTCCCCTCTATCAGCTAGGAAAGGCTGGTTACCAAAGAGACTGGATTCTGCCCTCACAGGATCTTTCCCTTCAAGACCTCTAGGCAGGAATTCCAGTGCCCCTCTATTCCATTCACCGTGGCCTCTTTCAGCCCGGCCTCGGTTTGTTTGCTTAGGACTGTGAAACCGGAGCCTGCTATCTATCTCTCTCTCTCTCAGTTTGCTACGGGTAATTCTCTTCTGCTCCCAGCCAGGCTTTTTCTTAACATAGCCCTGGTTTAAAGCACTGACCTGTGAGGATTCCTCTGGGGCAAACTCTCCTTCAGAGCAGATAGACTCCACGTCAGAAACACTCAGGTATGGATTTGGGGATCTCTCTCTATCCCTTCCTTTACCTTGGCTTCTGTGGACGGCTTTCCTGCTGGCTGCAGTATTTCTGTGTCCTATTTCTCTGTAAACTGCTTCTGGGCTTCTGTGGTAACTTTCTCCATTCCTCTCTCTCTTGCCTTCTCTTTTGCCTTCTCCCTTGCCTTCCTCTCTCATGCTCCAAGCTGGCTCTATTTTAAGTGCGTCATAGCTTGAGACTTCCATTGGCTCAATTCTTTGCAGCTGTCTCTGTCTTCCTAATGAGCCATTACGTAATTCTTTCTCTGGGTGTTTTCCTGCAGCCTGAGCTTGTGTTTTCATTCGTTGCTCATGGCAACCTCTAGCCATGTGCTTTTCAGTGTGCCTTTTAAAACTACCCCGAGCATTTTCCTGCATTTCTTCTGTTCTTATTTGCCTTGCCTCATGACAAATCCCCCCACCCTTAAAATATTACGGGCTGCAGTCCTTACCTGACAGCCCGGAATACCTTTTTGGGACCTACCTGGAGGCTCTATGTTCTGGGACCTATCCTGGTATATCACAGTAACCAAACTAGCCGTGGCAGACCTTTCCTTCCACAGCTTAAGAACGTTAATGTGGTATGTCTGTCGGCGGCCTCTCTCATTTTCTACTCTATAAGACACAGGGCCAACTTTTCCCACGACTGTTCCCGGGCCCCTCCACTTAGACTCAAACTTTGTTCCGGGGTCGGATACCTGGATCAAAACCTTGTCCCCAATGTTTAGGTGTCGTGGTTTGGTGCCCTTATCATAATATCGCTTCTGCTTGGTCTTACTGGCCTGTAAATTTTCTCTAGAGGCTCTAGCGGTTCTTTCCAAGCGTTGCCTTAACTCTGTAAGGAATTGGGGTACTCCTACCTCTTGTATGGTTGGCTCCACCCATTGCTCGTGCAAACTATCCAAGATACCTCTTGGAGTGCGGCCAAACAATAGCTCATATGGGGATACCCCCAGGGACGCCTGTATGCGTTCCCTGCAAGCGTACAGTGTGAATGGGAGTAACGTATCCCACTCTTGTATTTCCCTCTCCTTCAGACCCCTGCGTAATAGCTGCTTAATTGACTGATTTGTACGCTCCACCAGCCCGTTCGATTGGGGATGGTAGGCGGACGTTTTTATGTGGCGAATGCCAAAGGCTTCCCAGACCATGTCCAGATGACGCGAGAGGAAATTGCTCCCCTGATCAGTCAGGACTTCCCTAGGGAAACCTACTTCACAGAAGAGTTTAAATAATTCTAAAGCTATTAACTTAGCGGATGTGTTTCTCAAGGGAATGGCCCAAGGGAACCGGGTGGCATAATCAACCACAACTAAGATGTATTTAAATCCTCTCGGTGTCTTCACCAGAGGTCCAATGATATCCATACCCAATCTACTGATAGGGGTCACTATAGTAGGAGTTGAGACCATTGGCACTGCCTTAGGCTTCGCTACCATTACCCTTTGACAGCTAGGGCAAGCCTCGCAGTATTGCCGCGTCTCTTTAAAAATCCCGGGCCAATAAAACCTAGTTAAGATTTGGTCCAGCGTCCCCTGAACCCCCTTATGACACCCCATCGGGTGATCATGGGCCAATCTTAGTACACTGGCTTTAAAAGTCACGGGAACCACTAACTGTTTGCGAACAGCATCATTATGGGGATTAGCGGACTCTCTATAGAGGAGGTCATCTTCTAAGAAAAACCTGGGTAGGATTTGTCGCCCTTCCTCTGCCCATTCAAATGCCTTCTTCAGCGCTGGGTCAGCCCTCTGCTCCATGGGGAAGGAGGGAAATTTTCTCACCACCTCCGCCGGTACCTATGGTAACCCTACGGAACCTTCAAGCTCAGCTTTCCCCCGGGTTCTAGCCTGTCTTTCCCTGCGCTTTTTAGCTTTTTCTTTCCTCCCTATCTTTTCAGAGGGGTGGATTATATCCTCATGGTTAGGGAGAGTAACTAACTCTTCCTCTTCTGGGTCCTCCCCATGAGTGTTTTCCTCTTTTGAATCTCCCTTTGGAGCCTTCTCTTCCCCTTCCGGGTCCTCAGTGTGCTCGTGTGACGTTTCCCCTTCCCTTGAGGGTCCAGCCTGAGAGCGGGTGGTTATTAGCCCTAACTTAATAGCCCATTCTTTTTCCAATTTATAGTGAAAAGGAGGCCAATCCTTTCCTAACACTACATCATCTGGCAGTTTAGGAACTATAGCCATTTTCATTACTTCAGTGGTGCCTAACCCTTTTATGACAGCCTTATGTACGGGATAAGGAACGAACTCGCCGTGCACGCATCTAACCTTGACCTGACCATCCGCTTGACTCGGGGGCGACTGACGGTTCTCCTCAATGAGTGTCCAGAGCTCTTTGGAAATCATACTCTGATCAGCCCCCGAGTCAAGTAGAGCCAAGGTATAGATTCCTTCTACTTGCACTTGTATGCGGAATTCGACCTTTTCTATTCCCTCGGTCCCTGTTACCAGAACCGTTCGTTCGGGGCAGGATCTTTGGTAATGCGCAGCCTTTCCACACCTGAAACATCGCCCTTTAGGTATAGAATGAACATTATCATCAGAGACATTAGTATTTACTACTACAGGGTTATACATCCTATTCTGCATATATTTTCCTTTTCTATTATTCTTCCTTCCCACTGCTGCCAACCAGATACCCTGCCCCGAGGTGTCAGTCCTCTCTGCAGCGAAGTATCGCTCTGCTAGAGTGGCTGCATCCTCCGAGGTCTGGCACTGCTGGAGGGTAAGGAAAGTTTTGAGCCCGCTGGGAACAGCCTGCAAAAATTGTTCCAATACAATTTTATCAAGGACCGTTTCCATCGTGGCTCCCTCTACTAGCAACCATTTCCTTGCTAGACTTGTTAAACGCTGTGCTAGGGCTTTTGGAGTTTCCTGGGGCCTAATCACCGCCTCTCTTAACATCCTTTGATAATGCAGAGGGGTAAGCTCTAGTCTATCCTTCACGGCCTTCTTGACCTCAAGATAATTAGAGGCTAACTCTGCAGGCATAGCCTTATAGGCCGCAAGGGCCTCGCCTGAGAGCGACAGGGCAAAGCGAATGGCCCATTGCTCTTCTGGCCATTTCAGAGTAGTGGCTATGCGCTCGAAAGCGTCCAAGTAATCGTCCAGGTTATCCTGAGGCTGTAATTGCCCTATAGAAAAAGTCTCATGCGATCTCATTCCTGCAGCTTGAAGTGTCAAGGGAACATCTACCCCAGTGTCCGCGGGTTTCTTCAGCAAAGCTTCTATGGCCTCAATCAAGGGCTGCTGCTGCGTCTGTATATTCTGCGTGGTCTGCTCCTGAAGGTAGTGGATAAGCTTAACCTGCTTATCCCACTGCGTGGTCATCCAGTGAGCTACCTCTTGGGGCTCCATCCTTCACCGATGTACCTGTGGGAGAAAATAAGAAAAACAAACCAAGTGCGATACCGCCACTTCTATATATATATCTTTTTCTTTTTCTTTTTTTTTTTCCCACCGCCCTTCCTCTGCCCACCAGCACCTCCTTTCTCACTTTTATCCTCCCTGCACCAGCTTAGGTACTCTTTACCTGAGTCTCCTGGCAGGGGTCAGCTTGTGAGAAAGTTTCTTTCTGGTCAGCTCTTGGTGGCAGGAACCTGCTTGACGGTACTTCTCCTTTAAGATGTAATTTTCTGCAGACTGTAGTCCTCTGTGCTTGTCCCTTTTGCAGTCTTGCACAAAATCCTGCTGACGTCGCCACTTTGTCACTAACCTCCTAGGCCCCTAAGATAGAAGGCTGGAGGGGTGTAGTGTGGGTCCTCTTATTACAAGCAAGGACTTGGTTATGTCCCCTGGGTTTTGAATGTCCCAATAGCCAGTCAATAAGAAAGTAGTTGCGGACGAGTGACTATGCTTTCAAGAGGTTTTATTCCCCTTCCCGAGAGGATTCTTGTGGCAAGTTACAAAAGGAAATAAACCATCATGCTGGTGTAACACAAAAAGGATCATTAATGATAACACAAATGCTTTGCTTTAGCTTTAACCAAATAAACAGGGAGAAAACCAGCTTTCTTACTCTTCAGAAAAACTGCGTGGCTGAAATCAGTGCCTCCTGCACAGATTTCACCTGAACAGAGTCTTCAGCAAAAAAGATGTAATACCGTCAGAAAAAACTAGCGTACAGTCCATCTTACAGCATTCACTATTATCAGCACAACAATCATATTCCATCTCCTCTGGAACGTCTTCTGTAAAAGCTTGCTCAGGGCTGTAACTTGTATTAGTATTACTTAACTCTCTTTCTTTTCGGCTGAAGTTTCTCTCCCCTCTATCAGCTAGGAAAGGCTGGTTACCAAAGAGACTGGATTCTGCCCTCACAGGATCTTTCCCTTCAAGACCTCTAGGCAGGAATTCCAGTGCCCCTCTATTCCATTCACCGTGGCCTCTTTCAGCCCGGCCTCGGTTTGTTTGCTTAGGACTGTGAAACCGGAGCCTGCTATCTATCTCTCTCTCTCTCAGTTTGCTACGGGTAATTCTCTTCTGCTCCCAGCCAGGCTTTTTCTTAACATAGCCCTGGTTTAAAGCACTGACCTGTGAGGATTCCTCTGGGGCAAACTCTCCTTCAGAGCAGATAGACTCCACGTCAGAAACACTCAGGTATGGATTTGGGGATCTCTCTCTATCCCTTCCTTTACCTTGGCTTCTGTGGACGGCTTTCCTGCTGGCTGCAGTGTTTCTGTGTCCTATTTCTCTGTAAACTGCTTCTGGGCTTCTGTGGTAACTTTCTCCATTCCTCTCTCTCTTGCCTTCTCTTTTGCCTTCTCCCTTGCCTTCCTCTCTCATGCTCCAAGCTGGCTCTATTTTAAGTGCGTCATAGCTTGAGACTTCCATTGGCTCAATTCTTTGCAGCTGTCTCTGTCTTCCTAATGAGCCATTACGTAATTCTTTCTCTGGGTGTTTTCCTGCAGCCTGAGCTTGTGTTTTCATTCGTTGCTCATGGCAACCTCTAGCCATGTGCTTTTCAGTGTGCCTTTTAAAACTACCCCGAGCATTTTCCTGCATTTCTTCTGTTCTTATTTGCCTTGCCTCATGACAATATACATAGGATAGATTTTCATGCAGTGGAGGCAGTGAATGAACATCTCCTGTGTGTATTCATTGTGGATATCCAGAAAATATGGGTTAGGTGGTACTCAAGGACAGGGCCGTACCGAGCCATAAATGCGCCTTGTGCGACTTGCACATCTGGCACACTTCCCCCCCCCCCCCCCACCATCACAGGTTTGCCATTTGCCCCGCTGCCGCTTTGCATGTTTTCTTGGTGGAGGTGGTGGCAGCAGCAGAACGGACATGCAATTGAAAAAAAAAATGCAGGTCTTTCTGATTTCCTGCTAGCATGAAGGTCTGATCCCTCCCTCCTCTACTGAACTTAGGACACTTGAAAAGCAGGCCTAAGTTTCAAGACGGATAGATACCTGCTGAAAATCAGTGCTAAGTGGATAAAGTCTCCGTTTCCCTGGTTAGTGCCACTCAGCCCGGAAATTCAGTGGCAGCTCCTATCCAGATACTGCGGCCAATATTCAAGCACCATCCCGACAAGTCCTGGTCTTTTAATATTGGCGAGATTGAAAAATTGGCCCCTGTATGTTTTATTGAGCAGGTGCTGGAATGCCGGATCCCTAAAGAACTTGGGTGGATCCTACTAGAAATGAATTCTGGAGAGAATACAATTAAATCTTTGCTAAATACATGGAGTATAATTTATTCTGTTATTATTAACTGTCCAGATTAGAAATGTATTCATATTTATAAAGAGATGCATGGAAAATGGATACAACTATTTATCATAGTGTAACGAGGAAGATCTGTCCCTTGCCTCAAGAGCACAGAAATCTGCTAGCTTCAGCTTAGATTCTGACAGGCAGGCAAGCCACATGATTCCCAGTTACCATAGGCAACGTAAACAGACTCAGACACGAGGTCTGAAGCCCCGCCCAGCTGGAAAGCATTCACCAGCTCTTGACTCAAACGGCTTTCACCTGTGTAAGGGAACGCCCAGGAAACAGTATAAAAAATGCTTAGAGCAGTCAGAGTTAGACTCATGTGGCTCAGGGGGAGAGGAAGGAGATTGCAGAGACTCCCGAGATTCTGGAGACTCAGGAGACTCCAGGGATTCAGAGGACACAGACACCGATGCAGAGCTGCAGGAGAGTTCATGCAGGAAGCTGCAGAGAAGTTCACAGAGAACTACGGAGGAATTCACACAGAGAGGTCAGCTGTAAGGATTTGTTTCCTGTGACGCAGTTTGTTTTGCCAAAGCACCGGGCTGTGCAGAGTGAGTGGAGAGCAGTGAAAGGAAAACCGTATGTATCTGAAAAGTGTGGCAGTTTGAAGCAAGTACAAGCCCTAGAAAGGGAGAAACAAGCAGTTGAAGATATCTGTATGTCTGAGGGTGAAGAGTTCTTACCAGTTAAACCCCGAAGGAAACTTCCTAGAGAGAAATCCTCTCACGATAGAAGAGAACAGTTCTGTGATTCACAGTCCAACTGGGAAGGTAGGACACGTAGAAGCTTTAAGGGAAAAGCCTATCATAAGAAGGGTGTCTCTCCTCCCTGCTATTATGAGTCATACGATAGCGATTTACCCTGCTTTAGAGGAGGCTGTCTAGATGAGCCTGCTGAAGAGACGGGACTGAGAAATGTACAAACTTCATGTTTTAAAGAAGATGTTTGCAGTGAAAGAGCACAGCAAGAACCTATGATACTAGATGCTTGTGCTGAATCTCCTATTGAGGAAGCCATGGATTGTACGCTAATTTTGTCTGATAAGATTTCTTCTCTATGCTAAAGCCAAAGTTTGAGCGTTGCTTGAGAGCGCTGTGAAAAGCAGAGGAAAGACTGCTGAATATCAGATGAACTGTATGCTGTGTAAAATAGTACCACTGATTATAATTTCCTTTAAGAGGCAAGATGCTATATTTGAGTTTCTTCAGTTCCTTACCAGTATATATGGTTTTGTCCTAAGTTTTGTTTCTATATTATACCTTTGAGAATCCAACCCCGGGAGGGGAATAAATCCTTTTGAAAACCTGACCACTTGACTCACAACTACTACTTTCTACAAAGAGGGTCAGTCCCAGCAGTCTGGCTATTAGCCTTAGCCACAGTCCAGCCCCTGCTGGTCACAATAGATACTTTTGAACATATGAATGCAAAAATCAAAGACAAGCTTGATATTTTTCAAAAAAACAAGGGGATAATTTCTCGAGATTAATTTTTGTGATATAAGCTGTATCTGAGATTTTAAAGAGGCAGTGCACTCTTATATTTGCCTTCAAATGTGTTAATTCTGCACATACCATAAAGAAAACTTGCTTCTAAGACAGGGTATGATCTCAAAGTAGTAGCACATTATCTGCATTTAAATTTTAGTAGTCCACTTAATACTAGTTATTCCTTTTGACCTTTTTTTGATAGTTTCTCCTGGTTTATCTCCTGCTGCGCTGGGACCATGAACGGGTTCAGCATGGCCAAGTCCTACAGCAAGGGACTGAGCTTCCATCATCTTTAGCCCTAAGAGTGGGCATCTATTTATCCTGGGTGATGTGCGGCCCACCTTACTTCCATTATAGTGTTCACATTGCTGAGATTTGATATAGATCTTATGGCAAGCCCCAGGCACCAGGTCACCATGGAGACTAAAAATCAGACCTGGCACCTGGGGTTCTGGACATCTGTACAGCATGAAGATCTGGGACTGGCGCTTGCCACCCATGGGGATCATATGCCCTGCGGGTAGGGTGCTGCCAGAGGCCACGATCATGGCCAGGGTCAGTGCTGGCTGCCCGTGGCATCCCTTCCTCTCCCTCCCCCTGGCAGAAGTGCTGCAAAGTCACGATCACAGCCTTCGGCAGCACTTCTTCTTGCAGGGGGTGGGATCCCCGAGGGCAGACAGTGTCAGTTCCAGCCGTGATCACCACCTTTGTAGCACTTCTGCTGTGGCAGAAGTTCTGAGTCTGCAGCTAAGACTGCAGGATAGCTAGGAGGCTTGCAAAAAAAAACCTATTACATTAGAGGCAGGGGGAATTTGCTTAAAAGGCCCAAAACATTCAAAGGGGTGGTAGGTTTAATAGAATGGTTAGAGGAATAGAGGGGAGGAGCAGTGCAAGGGAGGAGGGAGAAGGGGGAGAGAATTAGAATGGAAACAGAGTTGAGGGATGGGGGAGAGCAGGGGAGGGGTTGGGGAGGGGGAGGGAAGAGTACAAGGGGTTGGAGGGTAAAGAGATTAACTTAAGGGAAGTAAAGGGCAAAAGGTGCACCCCTCTCACACCACACACATGCAGACACCTCACCTCAGCACCACACACACACATATACATGCAGGCATCCCTCCTCTGAACCACACACACACACACAGGTGTTAGCTATAAAGGGTCAGTGGAGGGGAGGGAGGAGGAGTGGGGCTACTACCTTCTGTTGGCACTCTGCAATGGCCCCTTAAAAACCTGATTTATTAAGCTTTTTCCCATAGAAAAGTGGAACACGGTCTTATAAATCAGGCCCTAAAATCTAAAAAAGTAACTGCGATACACCTTTGTGGGGGGCGGGAGCATACACTGGGACCTAGGTTTCAGCAGCCGGCTTCTAGATTTTTAGGCTGGCTCCTATATTCCAAGAAAATTTGTCAAGGCCTGCAGTTAGGTCATCATATGAAGGTACCCAGCAAGACTTGGAGAGAAACTTGTTCTCTCCCCAAAGAACAGCAGTTCACCTCTGCAGACTTCCTGTGAGAAGGTGGGGAAAGGAAAAGGTTAAATTAAGGAAAAGGTTTCTTATTTAACTGAAAATGTGGTTTGTTTGGTGCCTAAATATTTGTATTACTGGAGGAAATTTGTCTTCTCATTGGATAAAGAACATTTGCCTTCAGTAACTTATTACAAAAAAGATTCTGCTATAGCTGCCTTGGTGTATCTTGCAATATGGGCAAAAGAGTGAGCACACTCTTATTGCCACTCAAATACAGCTCAGATGCACAATATCTTAGCTAGCCCACATGGAAAATCCCACCAACATTTACTTCCCTTTTTGTAAAGTCTGTTGATCTTGTGAAAAATTAACACACAAGGTATTTCATATGTTTAAAAGTGCAAACTTGTATCTGATTTATTTATTTATTTAACATTTTTTATATACCACCTTTCATTTTATCAAAGCGGTTTACAGAAAACAGAACGATCTTACAGGGAACAGTAATAAAACTATTTACAATTAACAGTTAACAGCTTACAACTCTATAACTATGTACAATGTATAAATACAAGGTTGGTTGTCGTTTTTTTGGTGGGGGACAACTGTGTAGGGGATTCAATCCTGTTGATTGTGTGTCTCATATGCAGCTGTAGTGTTGTGTCCAATGTGCAACTGTAGTGCTTGTTGAAGAGATATGTTTTTAGATACTTCCTGAAGTCGGCAATGTCTGTAGTGTCTCTTAGGTTGTATGGATGTCTGTAGTGTCTCTTAGGTTGTATGGAAGTGAGTTCCATAGTGATGGTGTGTAATATTCGAATGCTCTCTGAAGAATTATTTGTGAGGAGTTAGGTGGAATGGAGGCTGTGGATAGAGTGCTTTGGTGAAACTTCCTCCTTGAGTGTGAGTTTGGCACTCTTCTGATTATCTTGTTTAAACATTCGGCGGACTGGTTATTTAATATCTTGTAAGTCATCATTATGGCTTTGTATTCAATTTTGGATCTGACAGTTAGCCAGTGGTCTTTTAGTGTGGGGGTGATGTGCTCGTGTTTCTTTGACCCTGTAATCAGTCTGGCAGCTGTATTTTGTGCCAGTTGCAGAGTGTGTGTTGTGCTCTTGGGTAGGCCGTGGAGTATCATATTGTTGTAGTCTAGTTGCGGAGTGATGATTGCTTGGCAGACAGTTCTGAAGTGGTTATGCTCCAGTATGGATCGTAGGTTCTGTAGGACCTTAATTTTGTAGAAGACCTTGGATGTTGTTTTGTTAATATGAGTTTGGAGGTTGAGCCTGTGGTCCAGGTGTATTCCCAGGTATTTTACCTCATTCTTCATTGGGATTGGACAGCTTCCAATTAGTATATTATTTGGAGGTTTGAACAAAGTGTCTCTTGTGATCACAAGGGCTTCAGATTTTTTGTAGTTGAATGTTAAATTTCACTGCCATTCAGTTGCTTCTATTGTGCATGCAGAGATTGGTGAGTAGTCTGGAGATGTGGTGTCAATTGGGGAGTATATCATGACATTGTCTGCGTATAGATGGTAGTGCATGTTGTGTTTTTGTATGATCTTACAGACTGGTTGAATATATATCTTGAAGAGTAAAGCAGATAAGGCCAAGCCTTGGGGTAGGCCTTGGTGAAGATTGAATGGTCTTGATTTGCTGTTCATTATCTTTACCTCTGCTGTTCTTTCAGTCAAGTAGGAACGAAACCAAGTCATTAAGGTATCTCTTATTCTGATCTCTGCTAGTCTGTCCAGTAGTGAGAAGTGTATTATTGAGTCAAATGCGGTGGAAATGTCAATGAATATAAGTATGAAGCCATGTTTGATATTTTCGATCCCCTTAAGGACAGTGTTCATCAGTGATGTGAATAGGGTTTCTATTCTGTGTGCTTTTTGGAATCCGTGCTGTTGTGGCTCGAGAGGAAAGTTTGAGTCAACATGGTCCTGGAGCTGGCGCTGTACAGCTTTTTCAATTATCTTGGAGAGGAGTGGTATGCTTGATATTGGGCGGTATGAAGATGACGAGTTTGGATCAGAGGCTGTGCTCTTTATGACTGGTCTTATTGAAGAGGTTTTGAGCTGTGGTGGCATATTTCCTTGTGTGAGAGAAAGGTTCACTATTCTGCATAGGATTGGTGCTATTTCTTGTGAGATGGCTTTTATCCATGTGGTAGGGCAGGGGTCAAGAGGTTATATTGTTGTATTGAGAGCTTTTATGTAGTTGTTGATATGGAAGGACAGACTAGATAGGCCATGTGGTCTTTTTCTTTCATCATATTTCTATGTTTCTATGTTTTAGTAGGTTGGTGCAGTATTCTTCGGTGATTGAGTAGAATGATGTCCATTTCTTTGATGTATCCTGTGGTACTGGAGGGGAGTTAGGTTCGTTGGGTTATGTGGGCAATTGAGCTTGCTTTGTATATGAGTTGCATATGTCTCAGGGGGTAAATGGTCTGCATTGCTGTTGTGAGGTGTTCTGGTTAGGTCTTTGACTATTGTGAAGAGCTCTCTAGGACGGTTGAGTGATTTCATTGTGATGTTTGTATGGTGCTGTCTTTTGTGGTCCTGTATCAATTTGTTATATTCTTGTTGTTTTGCTCTGTATTCTTGTCTATCTGTCGGATCTTTGGTTCTTCTCCATCTATGTTCCAGTCTTCAAAGTGTAAGTTTTGACTGTCTTATCCCGGAGGAGTACCCGGGAGCTTTGTTGTTTCTATGGGTTTTGTTTTTCTTGGGTGATGCAAGGGCTGCTGAGGCGATGGATTTATTCCAGTTAGATATAAGTGCTGGGAGGTCTATAGAATTGTTGTCTAGGGTTGGAAGGCGTTGCTTTAGAAGGCTGTCTTTATTGAATTCTTTGAAGCCTCGTGAGTTATTGGAGCAGTTGTGTCTTGGTTGAGTCGGGTTGATAGGTAAATTGAAGGTGATCATATGATGATCGGACCAGGGTACTGGGGAAACATTTTAGTTGAAGTGATGGTGGAGGGGACGAACACTAGGTCGAGGGTGTTTCCGCTGCTGTGCGTTTGGCAGCTGATGACATGTGTGAAGTCCAGGGAGTTTAAGGTGTTTAAGAATGATGTGGCTTGTGTAGAGGGTAGAGAGTTCAGGTTGAAGTCCCCTAGTATCATTGGTTGTTTCGCCTTGTTAGAGTATCTTGTGGCAAGCTCAGTTATGTGAGAGAGGTCATCTGGATCAGAGGTTGGTGCTCTATATATTAGGGTTATCATTGTGTTCTTGTTTTCTAGAGTTATAGTGTTTAGTGTGGGGGTTGACTGTGTGTCTGTGATCTTCATGCTTAGTTTCTTGTTGGATAGGATGAGGGCTGCTCCGCCTCTGCGTCGAGTTCTGGGACAGTGGTGGAAGTCCATGGTTGTAGGAGTGAGTTGGTTTAGAAGTACGTTGTCTGTATCAGTTAGCCATTATTCTGTTATACACATGACGTCTATTTTGTTGTCTTGGATGTAATCTGATATGGTGTGTATTTTGTTGTGAATTGAGCGTGCATTTATTAGGGAGCATTTGACTTATGGTTTGAGGTTCAGGGTGTGAGGGTGTTCGCACAGGCTCATTTCCTTGTATCAGTATACAGTGATGTTGTCTTCTTTGATGGTTAGGATACCATGGTTGGATTGCAAGTTGTATCCTGGGTTTGTAGAGGATTGGGATTGGATTATTCCATGTGCACGTTGCATCTGCTGGCTTTATTAAGATGGTGGTTAGTAGTAAGAGTGGAGTGGAGTAGTCTAGTGGTTAGAGCAACTGCCTAGTACCCAGAAGATCAAGGGTTCAATTCCCACTGGCACTCCTTGTGACCTTGGGCAAGTCACTTTACCCTCCATTGCCTTGGAAGAAAAGGCTGGCAATCTACTTCCAGTGATACATTTTCAAGAAAACCCAGAGGTAGCTGAGTCAACACTGACTTGATGGCACAAAAAAAAAAAGAGCAGTAGGGTAGCTAGGAGCCCTTCCAAGCTTCTAATGTGGGATGAGGGTGGTGCAACTAGCATTGTTAGTGGGGATGTTTTGCTTATGTGTTCTTGCTGGCAAATAGTGCTTTCCAAGGTGAGTAGGTGTATTTGGCTTGTGGAGAGAGTAAGGTAACAATGTTGTTGATGATTAACAGAAGAATTACATGATGTTACAATTAATTAGTACAGATTTACAGTAGTATAGATTGTCTTTGTTACAGTGATTGTGGTCTTATATATTTAATAATAGAGTATTGTACATTTAAGTGATGCAAGCAGGTTCATTACCAGATCCTTTGTGCGTGTGTGGTCGGTTGCTTGTTAGATTCATGCGGCTCTTGAGGTGATCAGTCTTGATTGGAGTATGTTTTGATGTAACTCAGCTGCCTAAGTTCCGCGCCTAAGGGCCATGCAAAAGGGCTCGAGAGCGCTCTTACTTTTAAAAGTTCCTATTCTGTCCCCGATTGGTCTTGGACCGGTGAGCGGGGAGGGGTTTGCCTTCCCGCATCCTTGCCTGACGCCGATCGGGGTGTTGGATGGTCCGGCGCTATGCTCCTGCTCCCGATGGCGCTCTTTTAATAGTCCCTCTTCGGCCCTGATTGGTCTTGGGCCAGTGAGTGGGGAGAGGTTTGCCTTCCCGCTCCCTCGTCCGACGCCGATCGTGGTGTTGGATGGTCCGGCGCTGTTTGGTTTAATTAGCACTAGCATACCTCCCTTGTGATAACTCTGTACCCTATCAAACCAGAGACAGGAGAAGGCCAAAGACATCTAAGCGCCTAGCTGTGGAGTGACTAAGCAGCTATATCTAGATTAGGTTGGGGCATGGTTAGATTGGGCGTATTAATTTAGAAGCCATTTTACTAAGCTGCAAATTACGAAGGGATTTACTAAACTAGCTTAACATAGTCTGCAATTGGGGATGTTACATATACTTGGCCATAACACAAAATGGCAAGCCCCCTTCCTGGGCTCACCATCCTTTGAAAGGATCTGTCATTGTTAGCCTTTGTCTTGTTAAACACATTGGTGGTTGTATAGTGCTTTGGGCACACACACACACTCCCTCTATCCCAATGTGGCCCAATGTGTAGAAAAATTGACTCCACCTTAAGCCCCACCTCTTTATTCCAGAATTGAAATATTCTCATGGCAACTACCTGACCAGCCCCCCCCCCCATACCTTCTAGGCCATTAGCTGGCAGACTAGTGAAGGCAGGAGCAATGCCCAGTAATTTTGTCCTGATGGTACTGTCTTCAAAATGGTGGCACCTGACTCTTAATGGCATTTATGTCACTAACAGTCAGGTAGTGCCAGTTTGGAACATGGAGCTGCTGGAACAGGAGCACCTGAAAATCCCTGTTGCCCCATTAGATCATCAGGCACTGGCCCAGTGGGTGATAGGTGTGGGAGGGAGATCATCAAGGAAAGGGTGTAGGGTCGAACACAAGAGAGTGCTTATATTTTGGAACAATGGGGCAGGCATTATGTAGGGGGCAATTTCTTTTTCTTTACTACACAAATTGGCTCACTAGGTAGGGGTACAGGGAGAGTGGACATGCCCCAAACTATTTTGCAACCTTTGGTTTGTTTAACAAGGTTGGGGGGGAAGCTAACACCCTTTAAATTGTTTCTCAGGAGGATCTGCTCACATATTAACATGTTGACACTCCCAGGTAAAGCTTAATACCTCTTCAAATGTAGCTGATGTCCCATAGAATAACACCAAAAGGTGTGTTATTTTATCTGCATATAATAATGAGCTGTTTTGCATGTATTTGCATACAATGTAGCTCGTTACCATACAACTTGTGTTAGTTGTACACTAAGATTTTTAATGGCATTAATATGTGCTAATAATCATTGATGTACATTATAGCCAATAAGTACCTTCATACAGGCCTTGACAAATTTTCTTGGAATCTAGGAGCCAGCCTAACTATGAACCGGCCACTGAAACCTAGGTCACAGTGCATGCTCCTGCCCCCACAAATGTGTACAGCAGTTATTTTCTTAGATTTTAGAGCCTGATTTACTAAAACTGTGTTCCCATTTTCTATGGGAAAGAAGCTTAACAAACCAGTTTCTTAAGGGGCCACTGCACAGTGCCAATAGAAGGCAGTAGCCCCACTCCTCCTCCTCCCTCTCCCTCCACTGACCCTTTATAGCTAACACCTGTATGTGCGTGTGTGTGTGTGTAGTGCTGGGGTGGAGTGTCTGTGTGTGCATGGTGGGAGAGGCCTTTTGCACATACATAAACTCATCAAATCCACCAATCAATCGACTCTGGCCTCCAATTACCTCACATTATGTTAACACCCAAGTTATACTCCTAGCAGAGGTGGCCCAAGGGGGGTGCGGGGCCATGTGCGGAGACTCGGTGCGGGGCCTCATTTGCATAAGGGGCCTAAGTTCCATAATTATTTGCATAATATTACCATACACTAACTTTTAGTAAACATGCCTCTTAATGAGTGTATGGATAAAGAAAGACTAAAAGATTTCTACATTACTAAATCCAGTGCCAATAGCCAGGCACATTAGGAACTACTACAAACACTGCCCATTTAGAACACATAGCAAACCCGCCGTATCGTAACAGCACTACCAGGACTCACAAAGCACTATATTCTACCTATCAAAAGGCAACACTGCAAATATTAAACCAATTTCAGAGAATAACAATACATGACCTACTGGGGAAAGAGAACAAGTGGCAATGTCAAATACGAATTACATAAACAGAATACCTCAGCTCAGTTACACATGCAGAACATAGACCATCACCAAACAAGGAATCAAAATTTAGAAAGAGGAAGACATTAATTAAACTGGGAACCCCAAAAGCCAAACTTGGAATGTATAACAATACTGTAGAAATAGAACTATAAATTAATTTCCTCTTGTACTAAACAAAGCACAGACGTTAATGATGCACATTTCCCAGAGCTGACATATTCCAGTTAATAAAATCAAAATAAAGAGATATTTTCTACCTTTTGTGCTTTTGTTTTCAGTTGCAATTGCTCCAGCCACTTTCTTCTGGTTTCTTCGTGTCTTCTGCTAACTCTCCATCTTCTGCTGTCCATTTGTCATTTCTTCTCTCTTCTAGTTTTTTTCCATTCTCTCTCTACATCTGCTTTAACATGCTTTCTCCTTTTGCTCTTTCCTCATTCCTTTTTCATCCACTCAAATTTAACCCCTCCATCCTCAATCACCACTTACTCTCCCAATACCCTGCCAATTGTAGATTTTTCTTCCCTCCCACACAAAATATTTTTCCCCTCTCCATTTCACTCTCCCAGCCCCATCCCATTCTAATCCTCCCCCAACATCAGCTCCCTTCTAGTTCCAGCCCCACCCAGCATCCGCTCCCTTCCAGTCCCCACATCAGCCCATTTCCAGTGCTAACCCCCCATAAGCCCATTTCCAATCCTATCCTAGCCCCACCATCAGCCCATTTCCAGTCCTAGCTCCCCCATCCATTTCCAGTCCTATCCAAGTCCCTCCATCAGCTCATTTCCAATCCCAGCCATCAGCCCTTTTCTAGTCCTTTCCTAGCCCCACCATCAGCCCATGTAAAATCCTAGCTCCCCTCCACTCAGCCCATTTCCAATCCAAGCCCCCCATGAGCCTACTTCCAGTTCTAGACCCTCCATGAGTCCATTTCAATCCAAGCCCCCACCACAGCCCATTTCTAATCCTAGCACCCCCGAACAGCCCATTTCCAGTCCTATGCTAGCCCCTCCATCAGCCCATTTCCTGTCCTAGCTCCTCCCCTCACAGCCCATTTCCAATCGAAGCCCCCCATGAGCCTACTTCTAAGTCTAGCCCCTCCATGAGTCCATTTCAATCCAAGCCCCCACCACAGCCCATTTCCAATCCTAGCACCCCCCAACAGCCATCCCATTTCCAGTCCTATCCTAGCCCCTCCATCAGCCCATTTCCTGTCCTAGCTCCCCCCCCCCAACTCAGCTCATTTCCAGTCCTATCTCCCTCCCCTCACTGCCCATTTCCATTCCAAGCCCCCTCCCCCTCAGCTATTTGCAGTTCAATCCCCGCCCTTCCACTCAGCCCATTTCCAGTCCTAGCCCCCCCCCCCATAGCCCATTACCAGCCCTAACCCCCTCCCTCCCATCAGCCCAGGACATTTAAAAACAAAACAAAACCTGGCTGCTGCTACTGCTGCCACTGCCGCCGTGGCAGAATCAAGTGTCCCACAGTCCCCCGCCTTCCCGGCAGAGCCCTCCCTGAATCAGTTCCCTCAGCGTGGGCTTTTCAGATCCACGAAGGGTGTTTCCCTTTCTCACGGCTCTGTTAAGCCCACTGGGGCTGATGGGAAACGAAATGCCTGTTTCCCATCAGCGCCGGCGGGCTTAACAGAGCTGTGAGAAAGGGAAACTCTCTCTTTGCAGCTCTGAAAAGCCGGCGCTGACTCTGAGGGAAATGATTCAGGGAGGACTCTGCCAGGTGGGTGGGGGGGCCGTGGCCGCGGCTGCGGCTGCGGGACACTTAATTCTGCTGCTGCCTTGGTGGCGGCGGCAGTCTTCTAATGCAGAATGTTGTTTGCGCGGGGCCCCCTGAAACGTGGTGCCCTGTGCAAACAACATTCTTGCTCAATGGACTGGCCGGCCCTAACTCCTAGTCCACCCGCTCCCTCATAAATCACCATGTATATAAGTTATCATGCATATTATGCTAACCTGTAACCTGTTTCTCAGCTTTAATGTTATAATGTAAACCATTACGTTATAATGCAAACTGCTTTGACTTAAGGATAAAGTGCTATAAAAAGCCTGTTAAATAAATAAAATAAATAAATACATTTTGTGCCCTTTTACTTCCCATGAGTTCATCTCTTCACCCTCCAACCCCTTACACTCTTCCTTCTACTGTATTCCCCCCCCCCCCCACACTCCAACCCCTCTCCTGCTCCCCCATCCCCCAACTCTGTTTCCCTTCTAATTCTCACCCCCTTCTCCCTTCTTCCTCCTCCCTTGCACAGCCCCTCCCCTCCATTCCTCCCACCATTTATTTATTTAACAGTTTTTATATACCGTCTTTGTACAATTCAAGACGGTTTACAGAGAACATAACACAGCAGTATATTTCAACTGATTACACAGAAACAAACAAAACGAGGGTATAAGTAGTTAATATAAGTAATTTTGTCCATGGGGAGTCTTCATGGACAAGAACTATTTACATGCTTATTTACAGGAGAGGTGGGGAGAGGTCAAAGGAGATGATTTGGATAGGGTGTTAGAGGAAGGGTTGAGTGGGAGAGAAAGGGTGTAGAGGGAGGGCTATGGTGGTAGGGAAAAATGTTCCTGGAAGAGATGGGTTTTTAGCTTCTTCTGGAACTCAGAGTGATCAGAGCAGTTCCATAGTTCATATGGTAGGGCATTCCATAAAAAGGGGGCATAAAGGGAGAATGCCCGATTACAGGTAGTTTGATTGCATTTTCTCTTGGTGGTTGGGATAGATAGAAGGTTTTTAGTGAAGGTACGGCGTGTTCTGTTGTTGTTGGAATTGGATAGGAGCGGGGAGAGGCATGGAGCTGACTCAATGGAGATGATTTTATGTATGAGGGTGATTACTTTGAATTTAACTCTGGATTGAATGGGGAGCCAGTGGAGATCGTGGAGGATTGGCGTTATCTGTGATCGTCTAGGGTTATTTGTGATGAGACGAGCTATTGTGTTCTGTGCCATTTGGATAGGTTGAATGCTGTTCTTGGGAAGGCCATGATAGATGAGGTTACAGTAGTCAAGGGATGGGATGGTGAGAGCCTGGCAGACAGTGCGAAAGGAGTCGGAGTTTAGGAGAGGTTGGAGGTTCCAAAGAGTATGTAGTTTTGCATATATTGTATTAGAGGTTCTTTTTATCTGTTCAGTGAATGTGAGGTTCTGATTAAGGATAAGACCAAGATATTTCACTTGATTTTTAATAGTGAGGGTGAGATCACCAAGAGTAAGGGTTGTTGGTGGAGTATAGGAAGTATTGGTAAAAACTTGAAGAGCTTCGGAAGTATTGGTAAATACTTGAAGAGCCATTCTATTAAACCTACTACCCCTTTAAATGTTTTGAGCCTTTTAAGCAAACTCCCCCTGCCTCTAATCTAATCATTTATTTTGTAGGCCTTCCAGCTGTCATGCATTCTTAGCTGCAAAGTCAGCACTTCGCTGTGGCAAGAACCAGTGTTTTCTGCCATGGGATCCCATCCTCCGTGGGCAGAAATGCTGCAAAGTCCACGATCACTGCTGGGATCAGCCCTGGATGCCTGTGGGGATCCCATTCCCCTTGAGCAGAAGTGCTGCCAAAGGCTATGATCGCAGCGCTTGCAGCACTTCTGCTCATGTGGGATGGGGTCCCTGAGGGCAGACAGCGCTGGTCCCAGCCATGATTGCAGCCTTTGGCAGCACTCTGCCTACAGGGGATGGGATCCCTGTGGGAAGCCAATACCAGTCCTGGATCTTCATGCTGTACGTATGTCCTGAACCCCAGGCACCAGGTCCGTTTTTTTTAGTCTATCACCATGACCAGCCCTGCCTTAGTAAATAGACCACTTAGCCAGCTATTGCTAATTGCCAGCATTGTGTACCAAGACAGCTAACTTTAAATCTAGTTAGCAAAACTTCAGTTAACTAGATTTTAAAAGAACCTAGACAGATTATGGCTAAAACTTCACCTAAATCTAGCCAGCTATATTTTAGGGGCGTGCAGACTAAATTTTTGTTTTGTTTCATTTCCCATGTCAATTCTGGTATTTTGTTATGGGGGAAATGTTTTTAGTGTGCACAATCGCTCACTAGTGTGTGCTGTGGATGAACAGTGCATACTATTGAGCGATAGTGCTCTCTATTAATGAGAGACAGGAAGTGATGACATTTTGGGGGGTTTCTTCCATTTATTTTTGAAACCTGCACATCCCTACTATATTGCTATTAATCATTTGTATTGCGCTACAAGGTGTATGCAGCACTGTACATAATGTATAGATATAAGACACTGTCCCTGCTTACAATCTAATCCAGATTCAAGTTGAATGCCCTACTGAAAATAGATTCCACCTTCAGCTGTCCCAGAATATTTGAAGTCACGCTTAATAGTTTCTTGTGAACTCCTTTTCTGACAGCTGCTTTTCAGGAAACTTAAATATCTGCTGCTATTTATCCAAGGGATTTAATAGGCTCTTCCCCTTGCACTGGATATCAAAGCTTGAGCCTGGATAGTCATAGAAGCATACCAAAGGCGGCACACTGCTGCTGAGGCACGCTTAATGAGCCCACTTGTTGTATGCTCTTTGAGTGTAATTTAGTTCTAGTGCTTTGAGGAAGAAAGAAGGATGGGGTATTGTGGCCAACTAGGGAGCAATGATTGATTTTTCCCTCAACACCAGCTCCTGACTGTTGGGCAACATCAACAAGCAGATGTGTTTTGGCTTGCTAATCTTGTAGATGATTATCAACTGCTGTTTCTTAGGGAGACCAGACTAGCTGAGAGAGAGCTTCCAATTCTGTGCTAGACTTGGAAAATTCGGACAGAGGTGGTGAGTAGCTTTAACTTCTAAGGAAAGTTTAGGCAGTTGGGCTCATGTTGCCTTGGGCTATCTGAATGTTTAGTATTGTGTTTGGAAGGAGATAACTCTAATATTAATAGTAGTGTATTGGCAGTTGGCTATCATGGGCATTAGCTTGAAGATTTAGCTGCGCATTTTTCCTCTTTCTCACTGAGCTCAAAGGAGCTCCTAGTGGCGGCTAACTGGTTCTGGCCTAAATCCTGTAAAATTCCAGGAGTCTCCAACTCTGGTCCTGGAGAGCACCAAACCAGTCAGGTTTTCAGAATAAAATGGGGGTTATTCTGTGCCATGAATAGCGGGGATGAATGGCCCAATGGGACATCCATCCCCGCTATTTGTGCCTTCACCCGGCCACGACTAACTTCCCTGCTGGTTGTGCGGGTAAGTTAGATGGAGGCAGGGAAGGGGCAGCTTGGGGGTGGAGTCTGGGCGGTCACTGGCCCTGGACATGTGGGGCTGATTCTAATGTTGGCCCTGTACGTCCAGGGCCAGCGACTTATACGGGGAAGTTATTTCACCTCCGAGTTGGAATAACTTCCCCATATGTCATTTTGTGGCGGGCATGGGGCTTGCAGTGGGGAAGGGGGGGCCTGAAGGCAGTCCCCACAGCCTGATCCTGGCCTTTGGAGGCCGGATCGGGGGTCAGGCTGTGGGGAATAAGGTCCTGCAGTCCAGCGGCCATCATCGCGGCTCTTCAATGTAGCCATGGTGCCATGGCAACATGACACCATGGCGCCGCGGCTCCATTGAGGAACCTTGACTGAGTTAGCCGGGGACAGTCCTGCACATGCAGGTTGGACTGAATCGCAGTCCCTCTCTGTACGTGCAGGATTGTTCACAATTCTGACCCCGCGGGGCTAGACGTGCCCCGTGGAATCAGAATCACGATCCCCTCTGTATGTCTGGGACAGAATCGTGGGCCAATGGGAGCAGTGCATGCAAATATATCTCATGCATATTCTTTAGGAATATCCCAAAATCCTAACTGGTTTATACCCTCCAAGACCGGAGTTGGAGACCCCTGCAACTATCCAAAAACTCCGCTAAGGTCCACCCCCTGTCTAGTCTATATAAATGCTAATTTTCCCACATTTAAGCTGTATTTGCTGTTTTGTTCTGTTAATCAGAATGTCATGATAAATTTGCATGCATTGCGGATACTCTAGTCAGATCATTTATTGCTCCTTGGAGAGGTCAAGAGAATGTTCATGATAAAAGAAAAAGTAAATAAAGAGAGTCCAGGAATATTTCACTAGTGGCTTTTAAGTCTACTGTAGATGACTTAGTTATTTGTGATTGCTAGAGTCGAAGTATGATACCAACAGAAATGTTGCATTATTACTCACTGTTCAGGTTTGGTAGACCGTTGGAACACCTAAATGGCTAAGGTGCAGGATAAACTGGCATCAAAGAAGATGCAGATGGTGAATCAGGGCAAAGGAGCATTGTGGCATCTCGAGGGTTTAAGGGCTCTTAAAACAGCTGTTTAAGAGGTGGTAGAGGAAGAACCAGACAGACAAATTATAAAGATTTGTTTAAGACGGTCACTAAAGCCTAGAAGAACACAATTCAGACAACTATTTCTCAAATATATTAGAACTTTCTGGCAATTGGCCACATAGATTATACTAGGTTGCTGCTGAACCGGAGGGTGACTGCAGGGGGATTTAACAGAGTCAGGGCTAGCCACAGAGTTGGTTCAAGGGGTTGGCGCCCTAGGTAAACCTTAAGTCTTATGCCCTCTCTGTCTGTCAGAATTTATTATTTAGCTTTGAATGTTCCTGCTCTTTGCTGCCCCTCCCTCCCCAGAAGCTGCAGCCCTAGTTTGCCGAATGATTGGCCTGGCTCTGGATGGAATGATTTCTAGTTTAACATCTGCATCTTTTGCAATTAATTTTGAGTCTCAAATGCAAATGATCTGTGATTCTTTTTCTAATATGACCTGATGTTTTCAAAGTTTGGAGATTGATGACCAAGAGACTGGGAGATTAGGAAATAATCAGAGGCTAATTTTTGGATCTTTTAGGATGCCTATGTGCAAGCATTAATTTTAGGACTAACTTCTTAATCTGATGAGGAACCATTTTAGCTTGCTCATTAAGCCAGTGCTTACCAAACTATTTTGGCCAGTGACCCCATTTCCCAGCTGAAATCAGTCTCAGGAGCCCAACCCTACCTTTTTTCTTCCATGAAATGCTGGCTTGTATTGTCGGCCAGCATTTCTGCTGCAGTCTTGCCTCCCACTGAGCCCACACAGGCCGAGTTATACCAACCAGTTAGCCAGTGTACAGCAGTGGCCAAGAAGGCAAATAGAATGCTAGGAATCGTAAATGACCTGGAAATGGGAATAACGAGTGAGGTAATCAAATTTGCAGATGACACAAAATTATTCAAAGTTGTTAAAACCCATAAGGATTGTGAAAAATTGCAAGAGGACCTTAATATATTGGAAGACTGGATATCCAAATGGCAGATGACATTTAACGTCGACAATGGCAAAGTTATGCACCTAGGAAAGAACAACCCAAACTATGGTTACATGATGCAAGGTTCCATATTAGGAACCATCACCCAGGAAAAAGAGTTAGGCATCATCGTGGATAACATGTTGAAACCTTCTGCCCAGTGTGCAGCGGCGGCCAAGAGAGCAAATAAAATGCTAGGTATCATAAGGAAAGGAATGGAGAATAAAACAAAGGATATTATAATGCTTCTGTGTTGTTCCATGGTGCGACCACACCTTGAATATTGTATGCAATTCTGGTCGCCGTATTTTGAAAAGGATATAGCATTATTAGAAAAGATACAGAGAAGAGCCACCAAACTGGTAAATGGGATGGAAGAATACCCCTATGAAGAGAGGCTAAAAAGGTTAGGACTCTTCAACCTGGAAAAGAGACAGCTGAGGGGAGATATGATAGAGGTCTGTAAATTAATGAATAGAATGGAATGGGTAAATGTAGATCGATTGTTTATGCCATCAAAATATAGAAAGACTAGGGGACATGCAATGAAGCTACAGGGTAACCTATTTAAAACTAATAAGAGAAAATATTTTTTCACTCAACGTGTAATCAAACTCGTGAATTCATTACTGGAGGATGTAGTAAAAGCTGTTAGTATAGCCGGATTTAAAAAAGGTTTGGACAAGTTCATGGAGGAAAGGTCCATAAACCATTATTATAGGGGACCTAGGATATCCACTGCTTGCCCCAATACAAGCATTGTGGAACCTGTGTCTTTTGGGGAAACTGCTAGGTACTTGTGACCTGGATTGGCCACTGTTAGAAACAGGATACTGGGCTTGATGGACCTTGGTCTGACCCAAGTTGGCATATGTTCTTAATCATAAGGAAAAGAATGGAGAATAAAATGAAGGATATTATAATTCCTCTGTATCATTCCATGTTACGACCGCACTTCTGATCGCTGTATCTTAAAAAGGATATAGCGTTATTAGAAAAGGTAAAGAGAAGAGCCACCACAATGGTAAAGTGGATGGAAGGATACTCCTATGAGGAAAAACTTAAAAGGTTAGGGCTCGTCAACCTGGAAAAAAGACGGCTGAGGGGAGATATGATAGAGGTCTATAAATTAATGAATGGAGTGGAACAGGTAAACATAGATCAATTGTTTATGCCATCAAAAAGTAGAAAGACTAGGGGACATGCAATGAAGCTACAGGGTAACCCATTTAAGACCAATAAGAGAAAATATTTTTTCATTCAATGTGTAATCAAACTCTGTAATTCGTTACCGGAAGATGTAGTAAAAGCTGTTAGTGTAGCCAGGTTTAAAAAAGGTTTGGACAAGTTCCTGGAGGAAAGGTCCATAAACCATTATTAAAGAGAATCTGAGAAATCCACTGTTTCTCCCAATACAAGCATTGTGGAACCTGTGTGTTTTGTTTTGGAACCTGCTAGATACTTATGACCTAGATTGGCCACTGTTGGAAACAGGATACTGGGCTTGATGGATCTTGGTCTGACCCAGTATGGCATATCTTATGTTATGTTCTTAAAAAAACCCCTAGAGAATGGTTTCATGACCCCAAAGGAGGATTTTAGGACCACATCTGGGGTCACAACCCAGTTTGGGAACCACTGCATTATGGTGGTGTTGCATAGCATGTTATTTTTAGCATGCAAGGATGGCTCTTAACATTCACACCAAATTGCATTTCATGGGACCCATTATGCTGAAAACAGAAGCCTGTGTTTCCTGCAAGAGATTCCTCAGAGGTGAAATGTAGAAGGGGGGAGCAGTTGAGGGAGCTGTGCTGTGATGTTTTAAACAGTCCATTTTTTCCTTTAATTCCTATTACCTGATTTAAAGGGCAATTGCAAAATTCATATTGTATGGTTTGGTAGGTAGCACCAGCAGTTCAACATTTTTTTAACCAGGGCTTAAACAGGAAGGAAGAGGGACCACACTAAGAAATCCTCTGACAGATAGTTTGTTTGAATTTAAAGAGATCCAGGAGGTGCTTTTTAATATTCTAATTCTTTGTTTTGGAATGGATTCTTGTCCTTAGTACAAGAAAAAAAATCTATCCTGGCCCCAGACAGCTGCTTGTTCTCCTTTAAGGAAGAGAAGAGCAAATAGAGTTACAAACTTGACCTTTCCAGTTGTTCAGTAACCGGCAAACTACAAATGTCACTTTTGTAGTGAGGAGAGCGATGGAGCATCCTGATAATGCCATGATGAGGTATCGCCGAAATCTACAGCAAGGCAGGAGATAAGATGCTACCGAGAGGCTCTGCTATCATGTAGGTGAAGCCTTGTGGGGCAGGAGAAGTGATTAATAAGAGGAGTCATGATGGATGGGGACAAAAAAAAAATTCTGACACTCCATATGTATAGGTTTGTTTGCACAAATAAACCCACGTCTTTCGATTTAGACAAGCAAGCAGGCATGCCGAGGCTTCATCTCTGCTGCTGCGCTATCTTCGGCCGCAGGAGAGGAGCTGTGACCTATGGCAAAGAGCACCTGCATCTGTACATGTAGAGCCCACGTCCCACTGGCAGAAGAGGAGAAAAAGGCTGCAATCGTGATGAAGACAGGGACGGTGTTAGATCTGCAGGGGACCAGGGCTGAAGGTGTGAAGGGGACCCCCAAAGTCCACCTTCAGGCTGTGCCTCTTTCAAACTGAGGCAAGTTTGGGGCGTCCTGTGACATGAGGTCCCAGGGCAAATGCCCTATTTTCCACTCCCTAACACCGGCTCTGCATGAAGACTATGCCAGCCTGCTGGTACATACCCCACGTACCACTGGCAGATGAGGAGGAGAAAGTCGCAATCACACCAAAGATTGCCTAGGAATAAAAGATAATGCCAAAAGGAGAGGCAGGAAGAAGATGTATTGTCCTGTTGGATTTGGTTGTGACAATTGATATTGGATCATAAAAAGAGTCCCAACATTGCAACATGTGCGCCACTGCTCGGCAGGACCCACTTTAGTAAAACATTTGTCCATAATCATATGCCTCATGTGAGAATTCACCACTTCTGTCTTACTCTTGTACTGTAATTCACAGTCAAATGCTACAACTTCAAGAAAGCTTAAAGTCGTGAGCAACCTCTAGTTGCTCCTAGAAACTTCTAAACTTCCAGCCCATCCATCCCAATAGACTAACATACAGTACAGTACTCCCCATCATTCTGCTCCATCTTAACTGAGGCATTTTGATTGACCCACTCTGCAAAATTGTCAAATCTCTGTTCAAAGCAATCTCAAGCTGGGCAGTTATCCCCAGACGGGCTGTCACCACCCACTGCAGCTTTTAAAAAGTAAAGAATGAACGCTTTTTATAAAAAGCGTTCTACTCTGTTTTATGGAAAAAAAGTTTTGGTGTTCCCTGATGTGGCCCGGGAAACGCAGAAGCGGAGGAGGGCTTTTCTTCTGTTAAAACCTGGGGTGGTATCTTTGGGTGCCTTGTTCACTCTTCGTTTTCCTTGCAAATGTTTAGTCACCTTTAAAGCTCAGAAGTATGTGTTCTTTTCTCCTGTTGATCTTTCCACCTTTTTGAGTTCTCAGTTGGTGGTTGCTTCTACTCCGGGAACACACACTCCATCATAAGTTTATTACTCCTTGGTGCTCTGTTACCATCTGTTTTCTTGATGTTGATATTCTATGATTAATTTTGTGGTTAATCCCTCCCCATTTTGAGGACTATATTTTTGATCCTTGCTATTGTATATTTTGAAAAAAAAATTTTGTATTAAGCTGATTTTCTGCAAGTGTCATTATTTTGTACAAGTTTTTGCTTGGTTCATTGTTTAAAAATGCATAAATAAATTAAAAAAAAAAAAAGTAAAGAATGGCTTACCTCTATATGGCTCCTAAGTTCAAAATCTATCTGCACAACCTGTAGATTCCGAGTTTCACATTTTGCAGACGATTCCTGCTGGCTCTTGCTTCTCTCTGGTCTGGGTGCTCCCCATTTGCACCCCTTTTATACGCTGAATGTAGCACAGTGTCCCCAACCCTTCCCATTTTATTTTCCCTCCTTTAGCCTCATAATAGAAGTAACTGCTTAGAGACTGTTGTTCCTTCTCCTTTTCTGTGTTAAAATTCCACAGTCTCTCCCTTCAGCAACCTCTTCCTGCCAAGGTGGGTAATACACCCATCACACCCTCTTCAGGGTCTTTTTAAGGAGCACCCCTCCGGAAACTGCAGATAATCTAGCAAACAGTCCCAGGGGGTTCTTCCAGGTGAAGGAGGTGCAAACTGTTTCTAGATGCAAGAGGTCTACGGCTCAGTGAGTGAAAATAAAAGTCCTCACATCAAGCAGTGTTGTCCCAATGCCATAAAACGTTTCCTGTTGTAAAATGGCTATGGTTGATAAGTTGATAAGTGAACACTTGTGAAGTGGCATTTTAGAAGGAACATCTAGTGTTAGAATCTAGAACATCCAGAACAGAGCAGAAAAACAGGGGAGAATGGCAGCGGTGAAGGAAGGCAGGTATAAGTGCCTAAAGAAATTGCTTCATCTCTACCCTGAACAATGATTGTCCCTGTAACTAGTTATGAAGGCAGGTTCTGGGCAGGTTGCAAGGCTGGATGTGTGCAAATGTGGATGTCCCTGAATTGCATGGCCTCAGAACAGAGTACTTGGACCAGGGCTGTACCAAGCCATAAATGCACTCTGTGCGACTTGGGCATCTGGTGCCCTCTCCCCATGCCCAGCATCTCCCCATGCTGCCTTACCCCACACCTCTATGTCCAGCTGGCTCCCCGCGCTGCCTGCCCGTGCCCTGCCACCGCTTTTCATGTTTCCTTAGCGGCGGTGGCAGTAGCGGAGCGGACATCCAATTCCAAAAAAAAAAAACCCCCGAGGGTTTTCCAACTCTGTGCTTGAATGCAGCTCTGATCCCTCCCTTCTCTGACGTATGCTTTCTTCAGAGGAGAGAGGGACCAAACCAGTCATTCAAATACAGGTCTCTGCAACTCCACGTTTCAGTGAGTGGTCTGGTTTCTCCCTCCTCTGACGTGTCAGAGGAGGAGGGATCGCACCTGCATGCAAGCACGGAGTCGGAAAGACCCACGTGTGGGTTTTTCTTTTAGAATTGGATGTCTGCACCGCCACCAAAGAAACACGAAGAGCGGCAGTGGGGCAAAGGCAGGCAGCCAGGGTGGAAGCCAAGGCCGGCAGCCCCAAATGCGCCCCTATCTCTTTGTATCCTGTGCAGCCACACCGCTCACACAGGGCTAGGTACAGCGCTGACTTGGACATGCCAGCAGGAGTATTTCAGAAGGGGTATCTATACTATGAGACTTGCATGTCCTGGCCTGCCATTCACATGTGCAGTGGCAGGCCAATTATATGTCTGGAGTTTGTATTTATGCTCAGGTTTCATCGGGCAGAAAATGAGAACTGTGGAGGTGCAAGCACATTATGCACTTTCCCCTAGCACTTTTCATCTTCCTCGGGGTCAGGAGCAGGTATAAGCATGGACGTTTCACCAACCGGGCCCAGACACGCGTGTGCTGTTCTGAAATTCCACTGTGACGTGCATCGCCCTTGCTCTGCCTAGGCCAGGCCTCCAGCGCACCCCCATGATACATGGATATTCACGCGCTGAAGACATCGCTACGTAAGGTTACCAGATGTCCCCGATTTTTGGGGATTGTCTGATTTTGGGGAAGTGTCCAAGATTCCATGGGCTATAACCACCTCCTGTCCCCCGATTTTAATGAGGATAGAGGCAAAAGACATTGCTTGGCCTGCATAGCCCTCTAATGCAGTCCTCTTAATTCTGGTAACTTATTTTCTCAAAAAAACAGCAGGAATTTTAGAATAGAATATTTACAGTATCTACATGTATAAAATCAACTTTAAGCATATATAAATGGATGCGCACTTATTACTCAAGAGGGCTGCTACTGAATGCTACCTAGACTGGTCATTTTGAAACATAGGCGGAAAAGCTGTGCAAGAAGGGAGGACCCCTCTCCCTCCCAGCCCAGCTCAGCCCTGCCCGGGTGTCCCAGATTTACGCTCCAAAAATCTGGTAAGCCTATCTCTACCCGGCTTCTAAAATAGCTCCGGGGACATCACCATGATTTCCACATCTAAGTGCCCATTTTCCACCAGCTCACAAATAGGAGTTCTAAAATACCCCTCATAGTGTGACAAAATAGCATGCTTCCTCTTCCTTCATTTGCAAACTCATACTCTTCATGTCGGGGGGAAGGGGTGGCAAACATAAGTGGGTCTCATTAGAGCAGCAGAGGCTGAATATGGCACCTGAGTGTGTGTGGGTATGTAGTGTGGGGTATACGTGGGAGTGGTGTACATGTGTATGGTGCACATGATCTGAGGGTAGTGTGAGTCTGTGTGTAGTGGAGGGTGTGTGGTGAGACTGCTGGGCGTGGTACGGATAGTGTGTTTTTATAGTGAGGAATGTGGTGTGCATTTGCTGGTGCAGGGCTGGGGTGCATGTGTGTGGTGCCAGGATGAGGTATCTGTCCTGTTGGATGGGGTACATGTGTGCGATGCAAGGATTGAGGGGTGATGTTTGTTGTGTGTGGTGCAGTGGTTTTGGGGGGGGGGGTGTAGTGCAGGAGTGGGATGTGCAAGTATGTGTTCGTGTGTTGAGGGGTTGGGATGCGCAGGTGAAGTGTGTATGTAGTGTGGAGACGGGGTGTGTGTTTGTGGTAAGGGAGTTGGATGTCTTTATACTGCAGGGGTGGGTTGCGTGTGTGGGTTGCGTGTGTGTGTGCATGCGTGCTGGGGAGTGGGAGGGGGTGTACAATACAGGGCTAAGATTTGTGTGTGTGAGTGAGAGGTGCAAGGATGGGTTATACATATGTGTGTGTATGCTGTGGGGGTGGGTGTTAGTGGACCTCTTAGCATATACACAGTCTGGCCCTTTCCCTCATGCACTCTTCCTGCCCCTCCCTCTTGCAGTCACTGCCCCTTCATTTCCCTCTCCCAGATCTCCCCCTCTATTCTCTTTTCCATTCATAGTGGCCCTTTAAATCTCCCTACCTTGTCCCTCTCCCTGCCCCCCCCCCCTTTATTCCTAGGCAGTTTTCGCTCCGATGGTGACTTTCTCCCCATCTGCTGGCAGGAAGTGCACTCCCGCCGGCAAACCGTGGATTTCAGCCACTCTCCTCTCTTCTGCCAGCAGAAGATCTCTTTTATCACGCTTCTTTAAAGTCCCTGCCTGCCTGTCTAAATCAGAGTATGCAGATCGATGGACAGACAGGCAAACAGATGAATGGACCTTTCCCAACAGGCTCTATCACTATGGGCGAGTTTCGCCCAATCTCTTGTTCCAGAAACACAGTAAGATAAAAAAAAACAAGAGTTCAGTCGTTCACAGAAGCATTAGAGAAATATAATGCTTGGGACTTGGCCTTGCTTGGCTTCTGAACTTCTTTGATAGCCCAATGTGGAATTCATGTGCTTTTACAGATGCCTTTTTGTACCTGCATACTGCATCTTCTTGGACTAGCCCTCCTATCCTCCGATCTAGAGTGGATCCCTCCTCAGTTTTCTTAACAAATACACCTACTTCTTGCTAGCTACTGAACAAAAGTACCTTTGTTCTAATGTCCAGTATAAAGAGGTAAAACAAACAAACAAACTTCCTATGGTATGCAGCTTATCTTTGATGAACAGGCAAGCAAACTTGCTGCCTCTTCCAGTCCAGCCCCTTTGACTCCCCACAGATGACTCTGAATGAACCCTTTTTGTAACCTGTTTTGGACCAGTGTATGTTTTACATACATTTATTTATTTATTTTTATTTTATTTATATTCTCTTATATACAACACTATTCTGCATCAGTGCAGTTTACATTGAACAAACTGAAATTACATTGAACAGGGCATTATAACTTGGAGATAACTATTTTACAGGGAACATGGGCTATGGAGGGTTAAGTGGCTTGCCCAAGACCACAAGGAGCACCTGTGGGACTAGAAACCCCAGTCCTTCCGGCCCAAGGTTGCTGTCCTCTAGTGGGATTTGAACCACCGACCTTCTGGCCTGAAGTACCTTGCCCCAACCACTAGGCCACTCCTCCACTCCATACATAAGGTTTCCATACTTACTACTAACTGTTTACTAATTAATGGTTATAAATTCAATGGAACTATGTTTAGCTATTATTGTTATGTCAAAAAGCGTTATATACAGATTTTTTATCTGAGATCTAGTTAGTTTAATAGGTATTCGAAGTTTGCTGATTTTGACGGTACTGGCAGCTCAACATAAAAAGATCACAAAAAATAGTAAGTAGCTTATAATGCTGTAATAGCTACTATTTTGCAAATAAAAGTATTTGTAGATGTTATAAAATAGGTTTAGATAACTGTAAGTTACTTAGTGTCAGAGTTATGGGTGCGTATATCGGCCTTGTATGTTTTTCATACGCTGGGCTAATATGTTGTTGAAACTAATTGCTGTTAAGCATTCTGTTCTACAGTAGGTGTTTCAATGGTGCAATATCGACTCACTGCATCAGAAGTGTTTTCACGTGTATCATATTCCGCCATCAGAATCGACTGTTGACAAACTATATTATATCATAATAAAGTGTTTTAAATGAAAACTGCAGTTTCAATAGTATCATACAGTTTTTTTATGTCAATGAATATTGGAAGTGAATCCTATCTTTTCTGAAGACGGACAATATACTATATTGGACCAGTGTATGAAAAACATACACTATCTGAAACTTCTATTTTCTGCAAAGTTTTAATATTTTTTATTATTGCCGGTATTTCATAGTTGTTTGAGTGTAACAAATCTAATAAATCATCCAGAACAGAGAAAGAATATGCGAGCTGTCCAAAACGGGATCCCTGCCATGTAATGAACTCAACACTCCACAGTCTCTAAACCCCATATTACCTTTGGAAAGGCCCTTGTAGGCTTTACAGTTCTTTATTTTATTTAGTTAATATTTATGGAAAGCAATCTTGTTGATATGGAGAGGATCAATTTTCAAATGAACAATTAAAATCTTCTACAATACTGTACATTAAACATAAAACATCAAGATAAATAACTCATATCTACAGCAGTCCCCTTATCAATTCCTAAGTATAAGCTAGATAAAAGTTCTCCTACTTTGGATCAAATCTTCCTGAGACTGCAGTGTTCCAACTGCCTCTCTTCTTAAAGCAGTATTCCTCTTTTCTCTCATTTTATCCTCAGGAGTCACTCCAGATGTACAATATTGGTCCTCCTTTGCTCTGTTTTTAAGAGACTATGGGGCTTGTTTACAAAGCTGCGGTAGCGGTTCGCGATCGTTATCGGAGCCGCGGCCCCATTGCTTTCAATGGGGCCGCGGCTCCGATAACGACCGCGAACCGCTACCGCGGCTTTGTAAACAAGCCCCTATATAGAACGATAAACAGATTCTGCTATGATTGCCACACCTAAGAAAACATGCACATTATAGCATATTGGGATTCCGTTTGTGGAAAAAGTGCTATAAAAATCCAGATTATTCAGTTTTCAAACTGACTATTCAACCAGTGATTTCCATCATTCAAAATGATTTACAAAGATGGTATATGCAAATTTTTAAATCAATAAACCACCAAGGCTGCATTGTCAAAATTGTGTTTAATTTTTCCTTCGGCTTTTCCTACTTTTCGTCTCTGATCAACCTCTTTAGATGTCATTCCCGGGTGACGCAGGGAGCCCTCGCTGCTCCATGGGCTAGATAGAATGTTTCCTCCTTCTTGGCCAGCAGGGTCCATCCCAGCAGTGTCAGCCATCATCAATCTCCGCTGGGTCCGAGTGTACCACTTCCATTGTGCGCTCTGTGTTTCAGAGCTACAAATAAAGATGCACTGCATATAACTTGACCACAAGAACCAGTGGTGTAAATTCTGCCTGTGACCCCTTCGGCGCAGAGATGCCCCATAGAAAAAGAGGGCCCATTTGCAGTGGCTCCTGTATCTTCTGCACCGGTTCTAGGGACCCTTTAAAAATTGTTGCTCGAGGGCCCATAATTTGAATTTCTGCCACTGACAAGAGCTGTGATGTATGGCATCGGAAGGGCAAAGGTAACAATGAAATGGAAAAACAGAGATAGCAACCACCTTCCCTATGCTGATGATTCCACATTACTGGCTGAAAGTGAAGATTATCTGAAACACTTGCTTATTAAGATCAAGGAACAGTCTTAAAATGAGCCTGCACCTTAGAAACGTGATGACAAAGATTCTGACAGCTGGCAAAATGAATGAGCCCAATATTCAACGGCAGCCACTAGCTGATTGAATGCAGGTAGCTGCCGCCGCCGAACCAGTTAGCATCGGGGTGTGCAGCGGCAGCATCCACAGGTATTCAGACTTTCATACTTTGGACACATCATGCAAACAGAGATCATTAGAGAAAGACATCATGCTTGGCAAGATTGAAGGTCAAAGCAAAAGAGGAAGGCCAGCAATGTGATGAATCAATATAATAGCAGCAACAATGGATCCCATTCTATCAAAAATTACCTACCTGACTGAAGACCAAACATAGTTTAGGACAACTATTTTAAAGTTTTTTTATACTGCTTTATCATTTTAGTCAAAGTGGTTTACATTGTAATTGAAACTTGGCAATGTACATTAAACAGAGGCAATGATAGCTTGGATTTTCTGAGGCAATGGAAGGTTAAGTAACTTGCCCAAGGACAAAAGGCGTGCTAGTAGGAATTTAACCCTGGTTTCTTGGTTCCCAAGGCAGTGCTCTAACCATTAGGCTACTCTTCCACTAACCAGCTAACCAGAGGGTTGCCATATAGATAGTCAGCATTGACTCAACTGCATTTAAATAACAATGAACCACTAGATGACAGCATAAGTTAACTAACATCTGTAACATCTCCCTTTTTTTTTCTTTGAGCTTATGCACAACTTTCTATTGTAAATGTCCTACAGGTCAAGGCTCCTGTGGTGGCTCTGAGAACAAGCCACTGCGAGTGTAGACAGAGCTTTTCAGTGCATACAGCTGCTGATCCCTGTCTGATAGCTGTGGGCTGTTGTCCAATGCAGTAGGCATACTTAAAACTGTATTTCTGGCAGTGGTTCCCACTGGCTCAGAATTCTTATCACTGCTGTTCTTGTACCAGACAGGGAACAGGAAAGGGAAAGGCAATTGGATTTATCTCATGCCTTTTCTCAGAAGTTTAAGGCAAGTTACCTGAATGTATTTTTCCTGTCCCTGGGGCTTACGCAGTTTAAGTTTGTACTTGAAGCAATGGAGGTTTAAAATGACTTGCCCAAAATTGCAAAGGGTAGCAATGGGATTCAAACCTGGTTTCAGCCTGCTGCTCTAACCATTAGGACAATCCTCCATGCAAGGCTCAAATAGTTTTCTGGCTTCTGCTAGAGATTGCTTCAGTCTTTGACATCAAGTACTGTATTGCACTGCTATCTATGCCCGCTTATTGTTTCTCAAGGGCTGTATAGCTTTCCATGGGTCTTCATCATCCCTTTTTGCTTTTGCACAGATTTTTTACTATATTTATAGCAGATTCAGCTTTACCATTATTTTATGGGTGTCTTGGTGACTTAGTAACCTGTTGAAACCCCACACAGCAGAAAACTATTCAGAATGAATGTACTACTACTAATAATCATTTGTATAATGATGCAAGGTGTACACAGCACTGTACATATATCTATATCTATAGAATCCCTGCTCATCAGAGTTTATAATCTAATCAAGACAAAGAACACCACAAAATGTGACCAGAGTATGGTAAGATACACATAGGGAGTGAACAGGAGGGCGAGGAGCATCAGGATCCCAAGCAGCCTTGAAAAGGTGGGGGTTTTAGCCTGGATTTGAATAGAGCTAGAGAAGGAGCGTGACATATTGACTCAGGTACCTTTCCCCCTTGTTTTATCCCTCTCTACCCTTCTGTGTTGTCTGTCTTGACTAGATTGTAAGCAGGGACTGTCTCTTAGATGTCTGTGCAGTGCTGTGTGTGACTTGTAGCGCTATAGAAATGCTCAGTAGTAGTAGGACGAGGAGGAGGAGAAGGAATGTAGAGTGAATACATACATTGAGGGCCTTTATCTGAGCTCACTTGATCAGATTGACCATAGCATGGAAATATTTGATTCTGCCATGAGCAGACATGTCTGGCAGCAGTTCAGTGTCCCAGAAGTCTGAATAGTGATCCACTAACAGTAACTCTCCCAGGAGTCCATGCTGACAATCTACCAATATGGTCACGTGGCACTGTTTCCTTCTGCTGTTCACATGCATATTCATTAAGTCTTTGATCTTGCCTTGCATGTTCGGCCAGTAAAGGATATCATGGGCCAGCCAGTAACACGCCTTACCACTGATGTAGCTTGAATGCATATGTGCTAGCATCTGTGATCGCAGTGATTTGGGAATAATATCCCTGGATCCCTTGCATAAGATGCCATTTTGTATGCCGATTTCATCCCTGAATGGCCAGTATTCCCTAATTCCAGCTCCTTCAAGTCTGGCCATCCAGTCAGCACTACAGTCTTCAGTACTTGCAAGGTATCATCTCTCGCAGTGTACCACATGGTCTGCTGCAGCCTCCAGTCTGACATTCTTTATCTTTATCGGAGGATCTAATATACCGTGCTTTCACTTACACAGCAGGGCAGTTTACAGAAGATAAATGGGCTGCAAAGTATGAAAGAGGAAAAGGAACTCCATAATTGGATAGGAAAGAGTAGTACAATCACGTAGCAGCAAGAGAGGGAAAGGGGGAGGAGAGAGAGAGGTGGTGAAGGGGGTGGGGGCTAAGTATTATTTATTTATTTACATTCTCTTATATACTGTGCTATTCTGCATCAGTGTGGTTTACATTGAACAAACTGAAATTACATTGAACAGGGCATTATAACTTGGAGATAACCATTTACAGGGAACATGGGTTATGGAAGGTTAAGTGGCTTGCTCAAGACCACAAGGAGCACCTGTGGGACTAGAAACCACAGTCCTTCCAGCCCAAGGTTGCTGTTCTCTAGTGGGATTTGAACCTCTGCCCTTCAGGCCTAAAGTACCTTGCCCCAACCACTAGGCCACTCCTCCACTAGATGGTGGAGGGTCAAATGCTAGCTGGAAAAGATGTGTCTTGAGCTGGGATTTGAATTTGTGAAAGAAGGGTTCCAGGCAAAGATCAGAGGGTAAGGAGTTCCAGAGGGCAGGGTCGAGAAAGAACAAGGCAGCAGGTGGACTCTAGATGAGCATGTGAGGCAGAGGGAAGGTGCAGACAGCTGGCGTGAATGGTGTGAAGGACCCGGTGTGGGGAATGGAGATGGAGAATGTCTGAGAGGTACTGAGGGGTGCTGGTATGCAAGGCCTTATGAACCAATGTGAATATTTTATACTGTATCCGGTACTTGAGGGGAAGCCAATGGAGGTGGATGAGAAGGGGGGTGACGTGATCAGTGCATGTTGCATGAGTAATCAAATGGGTGCCAGTATTCTGAAGGAGATGGATACGGTGGAGCTGATACTGAGGGAGACTGGCAAGGACAATGTTACAGTAGTCATTCCAGGACATGACAAGGGAAAGAAGAAGCGTGATTAGGGATGAAGAAGACAGGAAAGGGTGAATGGCACAAATTTGTCTGAGGGAGAAAAATGAATGGTGAATAAGTGAAGAAAAGTGATCCTCGAAAGAAAATGCAGAATTGAGGGTGACACCGAGATATCGGAGAGAGTGAACCAATGGCATAGGAGCATCCAGGCAGGATGGGGCCAAGGAGGGACAGGGGCCACCAAAAATGAACCAGATTGCTGCAGTTTTGGCAGGGTTGAGGTGAAGGTAGTGTGAAGCCATCCAGGAGGCAATTTGTGAAAGACAGGAATTGAGAGGTGGTAAGTCAGGAACGGAAGGGTCAGTGTGATGTAAAAGAATGATATCATCAGCATAACAATATGCCAAAATGCTATATTGCTGAATTAAGAGTGTAAGAGGGGCCGGGAAGACATTGAAAAGAAGTGGCTCTAACACAGAACCCTGAGGTACACCACAGGGAAGAGGCATATTGGGAGAGGAAGAATCACCAGAGAGAAGAGAGAAGGACCTAGAGGAAAGAAATTAGTGAAACCAGTGCCAGACCCATGGACACTAGAGTTGTGAAGGCAAGAGAGGAGAGTAAAGTGATCAATGAGACTGAAAGTGGAGGATAGATCCAAAGAGACAGCTACAGAGATGTCATCACTATTGTGAGAGATGTGCAATTTGTTAAAGAAACAGAGCAGATGGTTTTGGTGCTATGGCCAGAGTGGAAACTGGATTGTCAAGGATGGAGAGAGTGTGCACAGCATTGAGGTGTGAGGAGAGTTGGGTGAACACAAGCTCCTCAAGAATCTTTGACAGAAAGGGAAAGTTTGAAACAGGACAGTAGTGTGCGGGGACAGAGGGATCTAAGGACGGCTTCTTAAGGAGGGGATGAATTAAGACTAGTTTCCAGAGGAAAGACTACTATTGATAATAGTGAGTATGGAAGGCAGAAGGGCAAGAGATGGTTTGAGCTGCCAGTTTTCAGGCAGCTCTGACACCAGTTAGATGGGATGGGGTCTGAGAGGCAGGTGGTCTTGCATGATGAAGAAAGGGTCTTCATCGGTTCAGCAGAGGGGGTGGCATGGAAGAAGGACCAAGTGTGAGAAAGCAACGTGAGCGGAGACAAAGGAGAAGGTGGAGGAGGATGGGGGTTGAGAGAATAGGTGGTGGGCATTTGCAAAAGCAGAACAAAGGGCCTGAATCTTATCATGAAAATAGTTGGTGAACTGGGCAGGATCTGGAATGGTGGAAGGAGGACAAAGCAAGTGGGATGGACAAGGGGTGGAAACAGGGATCTCACAATGGAATACAGTTGATGGGAGGAGTTAGAGGAGAAGGAAATTAGATCAGAATAAGGGCTGAAGGGAGTCAGGGGAGCACTGCTTTCTCCAAATGCACTCAGTGAGGCAAATGTAGGAATGGTAGAGACTCAGGCCGGAGTGGTACCAAGGATGATGGTTGGGTCGGGGGGGCAGCAATGGGCGAAGAGGGGCAAGCTAATCAAGGGCAGCGGATAAAGTGAAATTCCAAGTCTCAACCTGGGCATCAGAAGGAAGGGAAGCAAAATCAAAAGGGAGGAGTATCTCAGAAGAAGGAAAATGATGAGTAGGGGGAGTAATGCACCGGAATACTCGAACTGGGGCAGAGGAGGAGTGTTGAACCACAGGAGACAAAGGGACTGAATAAAGTTGCAGGGAAAAGAAAATGAACAAGTGGTTCAACCAGGGTAGCAGAGTAGTAGAAAGAGTGGAGAGGAAAGGACGAACCGGAAGAAGTGAGAATCAAATCAAGAGTGTGGCCAGCTGCATGGGTAGGACACCGGGTACTTCACCGGGCCATTTACACCTGTACTCCTCTCTATTTGGCAGACTGCATTTCACTATATTCTCCCCATCGTCAACTCCGCTCCATTCATACCAACCATCTATCCCTTCCTTCGCCCTCCCAAGCCCGTCTAGAACAGACACGGCACTCTGCTTGGTTCTTCCTCGGACCATTGTTATGGAATATGCTGCCTACTTCTCTTCGGTTAGAATCATCTTACCCCCAGTTCAAGTCATTGCTTAAGACTTATTTATTCCATAAAGCTTTTGACCTCCCCCCCCGAAGCCCCCCCCCTAACTGTCCTTTGGTTTTGTCTGATATCCCATGAATCGTCTCTGTTTGTCTTCCTTCTGTCCCTATGGTTTGTTATGATTTGGTATTAATGTGTGATCTGTTTGCCCTTTTCTGTACCCTTCTTTCCTATCTATTTTTGGTGTTCTGTTTCCTGGTTTGCAGTGTTTAATCAGTTTTTATTGTACACCGCTTAATGCTTCTGCCATAGCGGTATATCAAATATTGAATAAAGATAAAGATAAAGATAAAGACAATGAACATGCTGAGAAAGTGCCAGATCCTGAATCTAGCTAAGAAAGACCCTATCCAGAGGCTTTGTGGGAAGATCAAGATGAATGTTGAAATTGCCCAAAATGGGGATATTGAAAAGTGATTTCAGAAAGGGTGAGGAAAAGGGCATCCCATAAGTGGGATGGAGCGATACGTGTGGGGGGGGGGGGGGTGAATAGATAAGGAGAAAGTGGAGAGGAGGGGTGGGGGAGGAGTCTAAACAAAAGATGAGTGATTCAGGGTAGTGAAGTGTAGGGAATGAACCTCAGATAGGGATAGGGAGGAGCGGAAGAGGACTGCTACTCCACCACTGTGACCCAAGCAAGGAGTCGAGAAGGTGGAATAGCCTGGAGGGAGACAATAGTTGAGCAGGGAGTCTTCATCCTCCTGCAACCATGTCTCTGTGATGAACAGGGTATCTAAAGAGTGCTGAATGATGAGGTCCTGAACCAGGAAGGTCTTGGAACAAAGGAATCAACAATTAATGAGCGCTAAACAGAGCAAAAGCTGCAAAGGGATGACTGAACTGAGAAAATCGAGACATGGGTGAGGAATGGTAGGGAAGAAAATTTCAGGGAATGCATAAGAGATGACCAGAGGGATGAGGGAATGGATTCGGGGGACGCCCAGTCCCAGTGCACTGGGATGGTCGACATGACTGAAAAAGTGCAGATGTACAAAAGAAGCAGGGAGAACAGATTCCACAAGTCATGAAGAGGTGGCTGATAGGGGACAAATGGCAAGCAGAGCTTCAGGGGGATGGGGATGGGTCACTAGAGTTGCCCCATGGAGCTCGCCCAAGGAGCATGGTCTGCTCCTTGGGCGCACTCCTACAGAGTATGCCACCGCGGTGCAAAACACTGCAGGAGACGTTAATCTATAATGCTCCAGGTTACCTTTGAGATAATCTGCCTGGTTGATTTGTGCAAGGTCAGTTTGTTCTTGTTGCATCCAACAAACCTTCAGGTGTTCTCTATCAGTGCTGGATTGCTGATGGTCATCTGCAGTGACTCTGCTAAGTAAGTCACTAACATGCATTTCAAGGCCCAGCTTAAACAACATTGAGGTTGTAATGTTGCAATGTTAGCAACATGCTCTGAAGTCACTTGGGTGCATGCAATATGTTTTTTTTTAAATGGTATTAGTGGTATGTGGTCAGTTTCTGCTGTAATTACATCTAGTCATAGAAGTAATAATGAAAGTACTCAAGCAAACAATGGTGAGGCATTCCTTTTCGATTTCTGCATAATTGCTCAACTGGGTAAATGCCCTGGATGCAAGCCACATTGGCTAACCCTCTTTTATGAAGCAACAGCCAGGACCATTTTTGCTAAAGCCACTCTGTATCACAATGGCTTGGTAACATCATAGAACTGCAACACAGGGGCATCTGTGACCAAACACTTTATATCCTGTACTGCCTGGTCGTCCTTTGGAAGCCAGTGGCAGAAGTCTTCTCAAGGGCTTACATATCTCAGACAGATGTGGCATGAATTTGTTTAGGTAAGATACAAACCCAAGAAAGCACTGCACATTTTACATCTACAAGCAGTGGCATATCTTGTATGGCTTTAGTCAGGGGCAGCCCAAGGGGGGTGCGGGGCCATGTGCGGAGACTCGGTGTGGGGCCTCATTTGCATAAGGGATCTCATTTGCATAAATATTTGCATAATGTTACCATACACTAACTTTTAGTAAACATGCCTCTTAATGAGTGTATGGATAAAGAAAGAAAAAAAGATTTCTACATTACTATAATACAGTGCCAACCGCCAAGCAGATTAGGAACTACTACAAACACTGCCCATTTAGAACCCATAGCAAACCCACTGTATCCTAACAGCACTACCAGGACTCACAAAGCACCAGACCCTACCTATCAAAAGGAAACACTGCAAATATTAAACCAATACATTTCAAAGAATAACAGTACATGACCTACTGGGGAAAGAGAACAAGTGGCAATGTCAAATAGGAATTATATAAACAGAATATCTCAGCTCAGTTACACATGCAGAACAGTCATAGACCATCACCAAACAAGGAATCACAATTTAGAAACAGGAAGACAATAATTAAACTGGGAACCCCAAAAGCCAAACTTGGAATGTACAACAACACTGTAGAAATAAAACTATAAATTAATTTCCTCTTGTACTAAACAAAGCGCAGACGTTAATGATGCACATTTCCCAGAACTGACATATTCCAGTTAATAAATTCAAGAGATATTTTTCTACCTTTTGTGCATTTTTTTCAGTTGCAATTGCTCCAGCCACTTTCTTCTGGTTTCTTCGTGTCTTCTGCTAACTCTCCATCGTCTGCTGTCCAATTGTCATTTCTTCTCTCTTCTAGTTTTTTTTCCATTCTCTCTCTACATCTGCTTTAACATACTAATCTTTCTCCTTTTGCTGTTTCCTCATTCCTATTTCATCCACTCAAATTTTACCCCTCCATCCTCAATCCCCACTTACTCTCCCAATATCTGGCCAATTGTAGATTTGTCTTCCCTCCCACACAAAATATTTTTTCCATCTCCATTTCACTCCTCCAGCTCCATCCCATTCTCCCCCAACATCAGCTCCCTTCTAGTTCCAGCCCCACCCAGCATCTGCTCCCTTCTAGTCCCCGCATCAGCCCATTTCCAGTCCTAGCCCTCCATAAGCCCATTTCCAATCCTATCCTAGCCCCACCATCAGCCCATTTCCAGTCCTAGCTCCCCCATCCATTTCCAGTCCTATCCGAGTCCCTCCATCAGCTCATTTCCAATCCCAGCCCCCCATCAGCCCATTTCTAGTCCTTTCCTAGCCCCATCAGCCCATGTAAAATCCTAGCTCCCCTCCACTCAGCCCATTTCCAATCCAAGCCCCCCATGAGCCTACTTCCAGTTCTAGCCCCTCCATGAGTCCATTTCAATCCAAGCCCCCACCACAGCCCATTTCCAGTCCTAGCACCCCCCAACAGCCCATTTCCAGTCCTATCCTAGCCTCTCCATCAGCCCATTTCCTGTCCTAGCCCCCCTCCCACTCAGCCCATTTCCAGTCCTAGCTCCCTCCCCTCACAACCCATTTCCATTCCAAGCCCCCCTCCCCATCAGCTATTTGCAGTTCAAGCCCCCCTCCACTCAGTCCATTTCTATTCCAAGCCCCCGTCCCCATCAGCTATTTGCAGTTCAAGCCTTCCTTCCACTCAGTCCATTTCCAGTCTAAGCCCCCCAGATAACCCATTACCAGTCCTAAGCACCCCATCAGCCCACTTCCAGTCCTAACCCCCATCACCCCATTTTCAGTCTTAGCCCCCCCATGTTGTTGTTAAGTGCCGTCGAGTCGGAGTCGACTCATGGCGACCCTCTGGATAGCTATCCTAAATTGTGTTCGGTCTTCAGTCAGGCGGCTCATTGTTGACAGACTGGTACCCGTAGCTGCTGTTATTGTAGCAATCCATCTCATTGCTGGCCTTCCTCTTTTGCGTTGACCTTCTATCTTGCCAAGCATGATGTCTTTCTCTAATGATCTCTCTCTTCGCATGATGTGTCCGAAGTATGAAAGTCGAAGTCTTGTCATCTGAGCTTCTAAAGAAAGCTTAGGTTTGATCTCTTCTAGTACCGACTGGTTTGTTCTTCGGGCAGTCCATGGTATACACAGTATTCGCCGCCAGCACCATAATTCAAAGGCATCAATTTTCTTCCTGTCTATCTTTTTCACTGTCCAGCTTTCACATCCATATGATGTTATTGAAAATACCATGGCTTGAACAAGTCGAATCTTTGTATGGAGAGAAACATCTCTGCTCTTGAGAATCTTATCTAGGTCCTTCATAGCCATTCTGCCAAGAGCAATGCGTCGTCTGATTTCTTGACTGCTTGTTGCTTCTTTATTGATAGTTGATCCAAGTAGGTTAAAGTTGTTCACGATTTCAATTTCTTCTCCTTCAACGATGAACCTGTTGATTATGCCAGTTGTCATGATCTTTGTCTTCTTTACATTAAGGTGCAGGCCCATTTTGAGACTATGTTCTTTGATTGTGAGAAGCAAATGTTTCAGATCATCTTCACTTTCAGCCAGTAATGTGGTATCATCAGCATAGCGAAGGTTGTTGATGAGTCTTCCACCAATCTTCACACCTCTGTTGTCTTCATACAGTCCTGCTTCTCTGATGATTTGTTCTGCATATAAATTAAACAGGTAGGGGGAAAGTATGCAGCCTTGTCTTACACCTTTGCTTATTTTAAACCATTCTGTTTCTCCTTGTTCCGTTCGAACTGTTGCTTCTTGATCAATGTACAGATTACGCAAGAGAACGATCAGGTGTTCTGGTATACCCATGCTTCTTAATGTGGCCCAGAGTTTCTCATGGTTTACACAGTCAAAAGCCTTGCTATAGTCGATAAAGCACAAATAGATATCCTTTTGGTATTCTTTAGTCTTTTCAAGGATCCATCTCACATCCGCAATGATGTCTCTCGTTCCTCGCCCTTTCCTGAAACCTGCTTGCACTTCAGGTAGTTCTTGTTCTAGGTATGGCTGTAGTCTCTTTTGAATAATCTTCAGTAGAATCTTGCTGGCATGTGGGATCAGAGCAATTGTGCGATAATTTCCACAGTCAGTTGGATCACCTTTCTTTAGTATTGGTATAAACACAGATCTTTTCCAGTCAGTTGGCCATGATGTTGTCTTCCATATTTCTTGGCAGAGCCTTGTAAGTATGGTAACAGCTGCATCAGATTGCTGCAATACTTCTATGGGAATGCTATCAATGCCTGGTGCTTTGTTCTTTGATAAGGCTTTCAATGCTGCTTCAACTTCTTCTTTCATCACCAATGGTTCCTGATCATAAGGTATAGGTTGAAACGGCTGTTGGTCCACTTGATCTTTATCATATAAAAACTCTGTATATTCCTTCCACCTTTTCTTGATCTTCTCAGCATCATTCAACATAGAACCTTGAGCATCTTGTAACATTCCAATTCGAGGCTGGAACTTTTTCTTTAACTCTCGCAGCTTTAGGAAAGCCGATCTTGTTCTTCCTCTAATAGTTTCTGCTTCTATTTCCTTGCAAGTGTCATTGTAGTACTTTTCCTTGTCCTGTCTTGCTGCACGTTGGAAATCTCTGTTGAGTTCTGCGATTGTCTTTCTTTCTCCTTTGGCTTTAGCTTCTCTGCGTTTCTGGGCAATCTTCAGAGTTTCTTCCGTCATCCATTTTGGCCGTTTTTGCTTTTTCACCTTTTGTAGAGACTTCTCGCTTTCTTCCAGCACAACCTTCTTGATGTCATTCCATAACTGTTCCGGAGCTCTGTCATTTGTATCTAAGGCAGCAAATCGATTTTGCAGGCAGTCTTTAAATTCCAGTGGTATATTCTCAAGGTCATATTTTGGTGCATTCATGAGTGGTTTGCTCTTTTTCAACTTTAGCTTGAGTTTGCATACTAGTAGTTGATGATCTGTACCACAATCAGCTCCAGGTTTTGTCTTTGTTGATGTTACAGAGCTTTTCCATCGTTGACTTCCACAGATGTAGTCAATTTGATTTTTATACAATCCATTGGGTGAAGTCCATGTGTACAGTCGTCGCTTGTGTTGCTGAAAGAAGCCCCCCCATAGCCCATTACAAGTCCTAACCCCCCATCAGCCCACTTCCAGTCCTAACCCCCCATCAGCCCATTTCCAGTCTTAGCCCCCCATAGCCTATTACAAGTCCTAACCCCCCATCAGCCCACTTCCAGTCCTAACCCCCCATCAGCCCATTTCCAGTCCTAGCCCCCCCCCACAGCCCATTACCAGTCCTAACCCCCCATCAGCCCATTTCCAGTCCTAGCCCCCCCATAGCCCATTACCAGTCCTAACCCCCCATCAGCCCATTTCCAGCCTTAGCCCCCCATCGCCCATTACCTGCCTTAACCCTCCATTTGCCTTTTCTAGTCCTAACCCCACATCCGCCCACTTCCAGTCTTAGCCCCCACATAGCCCATTTCCAGTCCTAACCCCCCCATCAGCCCATTTCCAGTCTTAGCATCCACATAGCCCATTACCAGTCCTAACCCCCCCATCAGCCCATTACCAGCCTTAACCCCCCATAACACATTACTAGTCCTAACCCCCCATCAGCTATTTGCAGTTCAAGCCTTCCTTCCACTCAGCTCATTTCCAGTCCTAGCAACCCCCCCCCAGCCCATTACCAGTCCTAAGCCCCCCAGATAACCCATTACCAGTCCTAAGCACCCCATCAGCCCACTTCCAGTCCTAACCCCCATCACCCCATTTTCAGTCTTAGCCCCCCCATAGCCCATTACAAGTCCTAACCCCCCATCAGCCCACTTCCAGTCCTAACCCCCCATCAGCCCATTTCCAGGCCTAGCCTTCCCCTCACAGCCCATTACCAGTCCTGACCCCCCATCAGCCCATTTCCAGTCCTAGCCCCCCCCCATAGCCCATTACCAGTCCTAACCCCCCCATCAGCTCATTTCCAGTCTTAGCATCCCCATAGCCCATTACCAGTCCTAACCCCCCCCCATCGGCCCATTTCCAGTCCTAGCCCCCCCATAGCCCATTACCAGTCCTAACCCTCCCATGAGCCCATTACCAGCCTTAACCCCCTATAACCCATTACTAGTCCTAACCCCCCTCCCCCAATCAGCCCATGTAGATTTAAAAAAAACAAACCTGCTGCGGCTGCCGCTGCCGGCAGAATCAAGCGTCCCACCACGGGGCCCCCCCCTGCCCGGCAGAGCCTCCCTGCAGCATCAGCTCCCGAGTCCCAAAGCACGGGCTTTCAGAGCCGCGAAGGGAGAGCTTCTCTGACCTCTCGCGGCTCTGTTAAGCCCGCCGTGGCTGATGGGAAATCCCCTCAGCCTCAGTGGGATTAACAGAGCCACGAGAAAGGGAAACTCTCGTGGCTCTGAAAGCCCGCGCTTTGGGACTCGGGAGCTGATGCTGCAGGGAGGCTCTGCCGGGCGAGGGGGCCCCGCGGCGGGACACATGATTCTGCAGCCGTTTTTGTTTTGTTTTTTAATCTACTTGGGCTGATGAAGAATGTTTTTTCACGGGGCCCCCTGAAACGCGGGGCCCTGTGCAAAAAACATTTTTGCTCAATGGACAGGCCAGTCCTGGCTTTACTTTTACCCAGGTCTGCTTTCAGGCCCTGTGAAGACAGGATAGGTCCATGAAAAAGGACCCCCTTTACCTTGAACTGCATGCTCAGATCCTGTGGTTAGGTGTGGAGGAGTAGCTTTGTGGTTAGAGCAATAACAACCTTTATATCCAAGAGATCAGGGTTTCATTCCCACTACTCCTCCTTGTGACTGTGGGCAAGCCACTTTATTCTCCATCACCTTGGATGAAAAGGCCTTGCCAAGAAAAACCCTGGAGTCAGCATTGACTTGATGGCACTTTAAAAAAAATCCCACGGATTTTAAAAATTGTGCAAAAGAAATAGCTACTCATTTTTCACAAGGTTATCCCTTTCAGGTTATTAGGAGAGCTTTTTGAGCTCTTTTTGCCAATTGTAAATGGCTTTTGTTACCATCTTTGTCATGGCATACCATTCATTCATAAACTCTTTACTTTTTAATGTGGCATCCACCCAAGTTAAGCAAATGATTCCAACACTGGTCAGTTTTGCACATCTGTAATGAGTTTTTGCAATGAATGTAAAGATTCTCCTATATTTGATTTCATGGCAAACACAGAAAGTTTGGGATCTTGTAGTATCCTCTGATAAGAGTTTGTGCTGAAAGCTCACCTTTGGGAGTTTGAGTTGATATCACAAAATTTGGATTGTGCTGAGGATTGCCTGAATGAAAAGTCTATAGATATGTGCTCTTGCTTGGTTTTACTACTGCAGTGAGATCTGTATAATTAAAATGGAGGTAACTGATTATAAAAATGATGAGTAGCTGACTTCCAGTGTTAAGTGCCTGAAAGTTTGAAAGAATGGCTCAGATGATATACCTCAAAAATATTTTAGTAATCCTTGCTGATTTAAAACCAGAAGCTGTCAAATTATGACACCTTTGGATTGTTGGCATATAGTTTTGGGATATGCCAGCCAGGTACTTGTGACCTGGATTGGCTACTGTTGGAAACAGGACACTGGGCTTGATGGACCTTTGGTATGACCTAGTATGGCTTGTAAGTAGGATTTACAAGCCAGGAGTTTGTTATATTGCCTCCCAACTGCTTGGCTAGCAGCATCCATTATTATTTTCATAACCTCCCATCCTGTGGGCTGGGATAAAGTACTTAAAGTATACCGGAGGGTAAGAGTCAGCTAAAACAAGACCCCTGGATAGCCTGTGCATGGCTAATTTGTGACTTCCTTTCACAACATGGATGTGGGGAGGACCACCCAACTCAACCTACATCTGTGCTGGCTATTTAAGCAAACTTAGCATCTGTGCTGTGTACTGGTTCACATTATGAATTTGCGTTATTAGAGAGCCCAGGACAGCCAAAGTTGAGTACCCATTTTCATCCAGATGTAGAAGATAAGTTTTTAATAGAAATATCACCTAAATTTAGGGGCCTAAAACTTAGGATCCTATTCATATGGCTAGATATAGGTGCCTTGTGCCGAAAATCAATTCTAAGCTCCTAACTTTGTATTCCCACCATAAATCCATCTCTGTTGTCCACCCACTTTTTAGGCCTCTCAATTTAGAAGTCTAATGAAATCAAGATCTTAAATTTAGGTACTCAGCCCTAGTCAGTTTTCAAAGGGGCCAATTTAGGGACCGACTAATTCCCCAAGTTAGGAAACCTTTAAAAATCAGCCTGGACAACCACTTGTGTATATTTCGTTGTACCTCACTCTGAACATTGATTTGCTTGGACGGGTTATAAATGTATTAAAGATTAACTCTCATTATACAGTGCCTGCGTTCCAGACTAGATGTAAGCGTGATGTACTGTGGTAAGCTGCCAACGTGCCTTGACACCTGGGCTGAATGACAGTTTCCAAACTCTGCACATCAACACTGCCACATCAGGCATAATATATAGCAGCAGCAATTTACATCTATTTCACACTAAATTAACAAGATAAAATGATCAAGATGGCATCAGCTGCTAAAGGGAAGGGGGGTTTTCTTCATCTTCCAAATGACTGCCTGTGTTGTCATAAGAACAGAGCATACAATCAGATAGGATCTGTTGCTGAAATAATGTTAGTATCCCACCTTCAGCACAGAGAGCAAGAGAAAATATAGTAGCGTGGCACGTACTGGTTGGGAATGGATGGGACTGGGAAGAGCTGGATTTTGGCTTCTAGACTATAGGAAGCATCCCCAGCCTATGTTTATTTATGTTTATTTAAATTTGATATACCGCTCAGGCCAGAGGCATTAGAGCGGTTTACAATACCATATCAATCGAGGAAATAGGAAAAGAACGCCATTTATATGATAGGACAGAATAGAGGACAGAGACAGTTAGACGGATAAGAGAAGGAGAGGAACATGGAACAGCAAATTACCACCAAAATGAAGCACGTCAATCTAGTCCATGACATCAATGAAACCCTCAGCAACAAACGCCACGGACCAACGCCTAAGGGCCACGCCAAAGGGCCCTCAGGCACGGGCCCGCAAGGCGCGGGTGCGCCTCAGAAGTGGCGGTTTTTAAAGCCGTTGAAGAGGGCTGCGGAGGGCTGCTGATTGGCAGAGAATGGAGGTGAGGAGGAGCTCCTGCTCACTCCCTCCGATGATGGCTGCTGCTCCCGATCTGCCTGATCTGATCTGACTCAGGCCTTGAGCACCCCCCTACATTTTGGGGGGTGGAGAGATCATTAATAGGGTGTCACCTCTCCTTTTATAGGAGTGAAAATCATAGGAAACCATATGACTAGTATACAATGCGACCCGTAGGAGAAATAAGGACAGTTGTTTTGCAAGGCAGGATAACAAAATGAAACCTTTCCCTGCAGTCACTAGCAGTGTGTTATTCCTATAAATAGGCCCAGCGCTCGGTTTCACTGTTCCCTTTGTCTTCTTTGTGCTCAGTTTGTGAGGGTTTTGCTATTCTGTTTGTTGTATCACAGAACAGCTCAGCCCCCTCCCCTGGAGTCCGTAATCCTATTGTTCGAACCGTGCCACCATTTGAAGAAATATTTCGATTCACGTATGAAAAGATAGTTCACCTTTGCCCTTCGCAGGGTCATTGCAGCCTAGGAGGAGTATTGTGGCAGTATAATACCCTTTGTAAAGCATAATCTTTCTAGTCAAACTGTACTCAGGAGTTAGGGTTGCTAGTCTGTCTTCCTCTTTGATATATTGTATGCTTAGTTTTGAGAGATTCTGAAGTGGACTCAGATATCAGAATCACGACTTTGATCTGTGTGTATTGGACTCTTGGGATATCTGGACCTTAGCATCTAGCAGAGAAGCTCAGATTTCTCGTGTACTGGAAGTCATTGGGTGGGGATGGTGAGCTCTGATCTTCAAGCTCCTATTCCTTTTTGCAGGATAATCAAATTATTATTTATTTTATTTTATTTTCTAGTTTCTATACCACTATATCTTCAATTAAGCAAATGAAACTATGTCATAGTTCAAGGGTATATACATATATCTGATGAATATTCATTGCAGGCATCCTGAAAACCAAACTTGCTTGCAGCACTCAAGGACTGGCGCTTCCCATCTCTGCCATAGTAATGCAAAAAGAGACAGGCATTCAAAGACCTTTATTATGAAATGTGTAGAGCAATATGCAATGCCTTTTGACCCTATCTGAGGGTGTAAAGAGAAATGTGTTTGATATCCCTTTAACATTCTGCTGAATAGGGGTAGGAGATATCCAAAGGTGAAAAGAAGGCAAGAAAGTTTTACCTCAAAGATAGAGCTGAACGGATTCTTTCCCCAACATCCAATTCTTTGAGCGCTAAGTCCAAAGGAATCTGCCCCTTTATCAAGTCCCATCTTCCCCTTCTGTCTAGCCCAGACACACAGCAGAAGTGCCACCTGAGAGGCACAACTCTGGTTCACTCTAGAACAGTGGATATGAGCTTGTATTGAAGAATATCATGACAACCAGACTGGGCAAGTATTAAGGATCACGTTCAGAAGTTGCTGTAGAGCAGTTCCCAACCACATGAGAAGTTTGTACACTTTGGAAACCCAATGTTTGCAGACCTCTCATGCATATTCATTGCTGCTATTCAAGAAATCAGATTGGTTTGATGTGGTTTCAGCAGGAGAATGAGAAACACTGCTCTATTACCTAGCACGTGTACTCTGGAGCCAGCCAATAGAGTCACTGTTGTGCAATAGATGGAACACTCCTACACAAGTGCTTCAAACATTACCTGTACAGCACCTCCAATCTCTACTAGAAGGAGATTTGAGGAGTAAGAATCGGGTCTAGCAATCAAATCTGATCTTCTGCTTCGCCATCAAACCCTTTGTATATTTCAATTAAATTGTAACCTCTCACAGGCAGTGGGTCCCTTCCAGCAGTGTTCAGCACTGCAAGACTGCCTGAGGATACCTGATCCAGAAGCCAGACCAACTCTGCAAAGTCTGACCTCTAGGTTTTATAGAGGGTTCTTGGAGTGGGACTAGGAAAATCTTGGGAGGCCTATTGCCCTTATAGTAACATAGTAAATGATGGCATATAAGGACCAGTATGGTCCATCTAGTCTGCCCATTAAGATGGCAAGAGTAGGTGCACCTGCTGCTCCATGCAGGTCACCCCTCCCCATGACTTTGTTTAGGGGTGAACCCACCGCTCCGTGTAGGACACCCCTGTTTGTTGAGAAATTAGATAGTTAAATTTATTTTGATTTTAACCTGTTGCTGTAAAGGGATCCACTGTGTCTGTCCCATGCCATTTTGAATTCTGTGATTGTATTTGCCCCCATCACTTCCATTGGGAGGGCATTTCAAGTATCCACCACTCTTTCAGTGAAAAAGTATTTTCAGCAGGAGAATGAGAAACACTGCTCTATTACCTAGCACGTGTACTCTGGAGCCAGCCAATAGAGTCACTGTTGTACAATAGATGGAACACTCCTACACAAGTGCTTCAAACACTACGTGTACAGCACCTGCTGTAGAGCAGGTCCCAACCAAATGAGAAGTTTGTACACTTTGGAAACCCAATGTTTGCAGACCTCTCATGCATATTCATTGCTGCTATTCAAGAAATCAGATTGGTTTGATGTGGATCCTGACATTGCCTTTCGATGTACCCCCTTGCAGCTTCATGTTATGCCCTCTAGTTTTACAACTTCCCCGTCTTTGGAAGAGGTTTGTTTGTTCATTAATTCTCTTTCAATATTTAAAGGTCTGAATCATATCTCCCCTATTCCTCCTCTCCTCCAGAGTGTACATATTTAGGTCTTCAAGTCTCTTCTCATAAGGCTTCTGATGCAGGCTCCAAATCATTTGGTCGCCTTCCTATGAACCGTTTCCAGTCTTTTTACATCCTTTGTGAGATATGGTCTCCAAAACTGAACACAGTATTCCAAATGAGGCCTCACCATTGACTTATACAGTGGCATTAGTACCTCTTCCTTTGCTGGTTATTCCTCTTTGTATGCAACCCAACATCCTCCTGGCTTTTGCCCCTGCCTTGTTGCACTGTTTTGCCACCTTGAGATCCTCAGAAATAATCATACCAAGGTCCTTCTCCTGGTCCGTGCACACCAACCTCTCACCCCCTAATGCATACATTTCCCTTGGATTTCTGCTTCCCAAGTGCAGATAGCACTCTTTCCACTCTTCACTAAAAAAAAAAAAAACAAATCCCTCAGTCCAGTCCAGGAAATGGTTCAGAACCTGGTGAATTTACTTAAACTTAAAAATGGAAACTTGTTCTTATGAGTGATTTAACAATGTTACTTCTCAACAGGTAGCAAACAGAAGCAACCACAAAATATTTAGGGGGTCATTCTGAGGCACGAATAGCAGGGTTGGACATCCCGTTGGGACATCATCCCTGCTATTCGTGCTGTTTCCCAGTCCCGTTTACCTTCCCCGTGTCTTGTACAGGGAAGGTAGATGGGGACGGGTAAGGAGCAGATAGGGAGCGGCATTAGGACGGGCAGTGGGCGGTTGTTGGCTCCAGATGTACAGGGCCGATTCTAATGTCGGCCCTGTATGTCTGGGGCGGCAACTTACAAAGGGAACTTATTCCACCTTGAGGTGGAATAAGTTCCCCTAGTCGCCAGGGATCGGCGGACCTGTGGCGCAGATGGGGCAGGGGGGCCCCCAAGGACATTTGCAGCCTGACCCTGGCCTTAGTCAAGATTGGGGGTCGGGCTGTGGGGAATCAACTTAAGGAGCTGGTGGCCAGGGATCGTGGTTCTTCAATGGAGAGTCCATTGAAGAGCCCTGACTGAGTTAGCCAGGGAAGGCCTGTACGTGCAGGCCAGACAGAATCGGGGTCCCAGCCTGCACATACAGGCCTGTTCACGATTCTGATCCCACGGGGCTAGACGTGCCCCACGGGATCAGAATCATGACTCCCTTTGTGCGTCTGGTTCCGGCCGGACGCACAGAGGGCCCAGACGTGCAGGATGGAATCGGACCCTTACTGTACAACCTCCTGACTCTAATTCAGTCCAAGTCCCTTAGCTTTTTGTCAGCCGAGTCCAACCTCCTCTTAGTTCTCCATATCAGGAAGAAACCTAATAGTGCTGTTCTGGATTAGAAAGAACTGCAGACACTGTTCCCCTCCAATGTGCAGCCTTCCTGTGGTTCAGAGTCTCAAAACTTCTGTAGTATTCCTGAATTCTCCCTTCTTTGTAGATGCTTCCTCTTGATATTCTTCCAGTGTTTCCGATGAGGCATCTTTGCTAACCAGATGCATAGTCAGTACATGTCCCCCAGCTCCTGGCTCAGCACTAAGAACTGCAGAGATGCTGTTTCCAAATCCCTTGGAAGAACTAGAGGACAGCTTCCTACATATTGCTTCATAGAGACACCTGGTGGCCTGTTCAAACACTTCTTTGCCCCAGGCTTTGAAGGAAAAACAGAGTTACTTACCTGTAACATGAGTTCTCCGTGGACAGCAGGATAAGTCAGCCACACTTGATGAGTCAGCCACACTTGGTGATGTCATCCGACGGCACCGAGACAGAAGTACTCTCCATAGCTCAGAAGGGCTTTCGCCCTTCTGAGCATGGGCCAACTGGCCCCACCCCCTGCCCGCCCCTAGCTAGCCAGTACGTCACTAGCTGAGCCTTTTGCCGCTAGGAGGCAGGCACTAGGACAGAGGCCGACCCCTTCCCAGGGGAGGTGGGCGGGTATGTGTGGCTGACTTATCTTGCTGTCCACGGAGAACTCATGTTACAAGTAAGTAACTCCGTTTTCTCCTAGGACAAGCAGGATGAGTCAGCCACACTTGGTGCCTCCCAAGCTGCCAAAAGCTGCCCTTGTGGTACCGCATGTTGAAACCTGTAGGCCTGTAGTGGTGATGCACTCATGCTTGTAGAGGCAATGCCCTCATGAGCCGTAGCAGTGTTGTGAGAGGGCGCAGTTAAGCTTGACGGCTTGCGGCCGCATGTGTAGAGGGGGTAGTTACAAGGCTCCCTGTGCAGTTCTCCCTTTCTAGTTGTGAGAGTCAATCTGCAGTGCGAGTCAATCTGCAACGGTTAGAACTAATCCAGTCCGGCCTATGTTCTTGGGGCATGCCGGGTCCGAAGCCTGGCAAAGGGGTTAGAAGTAAGCTGGCCCAGCATTGGTTCTTTAGGGTAAGCCGGGTCCGAAGCTTGGCTATGCTCCCCCAGACACTTGGTCCATTGGATACTTGGACCAGAAACACACCTGTGTGGTAACCGAGATGTATGCGTGCTAACAGATGAGTAGGCACATGAAGCAGTACGACACTAGGTACATTGGATACTTGGTCCAGAGTAGTTACAAGGCACACCTGAGCGGTAGCAGAATGTAGGCATGATAACAGAGATGTAGGCACGCGAGGCCGTAGTGGTGCGGGAGTTACCGCAATGAAGGAGCCACGGCAAGTAGTCGGCCACGAGAGCAGTCACCACGAGAGTAGTTCGCAGGAGTCACCGCAATGAAGGAGCAACGGCGTCAAGCCGCTGGCCACGAGTGGTACAATGGCGTATTAGGTGTAAATGGTGGTGTACTGGAGCATTAGGTGCAGAAGGAGCATCAATACATCACTAGTAAGAGAGGCTTCTCTCTTTTGCCTTTCTTCTGGAACCTGTTACCGGAGGATGTTGTAAAACCGTTAGTATCGCAGGATAACGGGGACTGGGAAAATCGCTGCTTGGCCAATTACAAGCATGGGGAGGACCTGTTGGGGGGACGTGACCGGGGTTTCCACTGTAGGAAACAGGAGACTGGGCTTGAAGGCCTCATTCTTATTTATTTATTTAAACAGATTTATACCCCGCTTTCTCCTTCAATCAAAGCGGCCACAGCACAATACAATACAAAGTTAAACAGAGGTGGATGAAACATATACCACTCTTCATATAATCAGAGCAGTAACAAAGGGATTACATAACACAGAATACATTACAGTACATACATAGAATAACTTTACAGGATAAGTTACAACATAAAATATAGTACATAACATACCATCTGTAAGGGGTGATCGTTCTGTGTGCAGGGATGGCCAGGGGAAAATGGCTATGCCACAAGAGAGGTATGAGCAGCATGAGGTAGAGGTCTGAGAGGCATGAGGTTGACCCCTAAGCCCACAGTGTATGCTTCTCGAAACGGTTACAGCAGGTTTTGGGCGGTGTGTACCGGCACCCGGGTGATGCGATAGACCCTGTTGCAAGGTCTTGGTGGCATTGCAAATGTGTGCTACCCGAGCAGGATGCAGTGAGGGCTTTTGGGAATGTGAGTATCATGTGTGCACCCCTGGCATGGCTTAAGGCCTTCCCTGTATCTTCGTCCTAGGCCATAGGGAGTGTGTGTCAGTGGGACTTGGACCCAGATTTCTGTGAATCCACACGGAGTGCCAGTGGGACTTGGACCCAGGCAAGGGGTGGCAGTGGGACTTGGACCCAGATCGTCTGGGCAGTGGACTGCCGCATTACCCTGCTAGGCTCCTCCAGTAGCATCCCTAGGTGGGTCCCCTAAGGTGTAGTCCACTGTGCACTGTTCAGCGTATGTCCAGGGCATACCATTGCCCCGGCCCGTGAAGCTTTCCAAAGGCCTCACCGCTCATGGGAGTCACGGCAGCCATTTAGTCGAAATCACTGGTGCAAATCTATTTGCGGTTACTGAGGGAGGATGCCTAAGGGGTGAGCTCCAACCGGCTAAGGGGTGAGCTCCTACCTGGGCCCAAGGGAAAGGCTGCCCGGAGTATCTGTTCCCTTGCCGTCTAGGCCCTGGATGCAGAGTCGTAGGCATTGCTGCACCGTGTGATGCGTTGCAATTTCCCAATATGGTCCTCAGTCAGGTCCTGAACCTGTGCATGCTAAGTCAGAGAGCTGCCCTTGGGTTGATCATAAGGGGTCAGAGAGCTGCCCTTGAGTTGATCCTGAGGAGAATCTAGAATGATGATCTTGACTGGCTATGAGCCTGTCATACTGCCTTCATGCACTCTGTCACTTTGTTTTTGCCCTGGAGCTTACTGGGGCAGGAGCTCTCCATAGGGCAGAGAAGATGACCCACATCGTGAAGGTGATGTTGTTTTCTCAGTTGTGGGATGGTTGCATGGTGCCTGAGGTGGTTCGATAGAAGGCCCAAGGGTAACGAAAGGTTTGCTGGATTACAGTAAGGGGCTCCAGATATAGCAAGGCAGATGTGGGCAGCAGCTCATATACAAGGGGTGAGAAGGATAGTACCCTTCCCACAGCGGGGAGCGCCTGGTTATGGTTATGATGGCGCCGTGTGGTCCCATCCACTCAGGGGGAGTATGGGATCACCGAGGATTTTATATTTATAACACAGGTCTGCGACTAAAAAGCTGTTTGATTATTTTCATCTAATTTCCATGTATGTTGGTGTGCTGAAAACAAATAAAATACTGAAAAAACTCCTAGACGTCATGATTTGCCACAACATGCAAAATTGTCTTCAAATTTATCAAATTTTTTCAAATTACTATTAATTAATTCACATAAGTGCATTTAAGATATAAAATGCCAAAAAAACCTTAAAGGGGTTGTCCGAGTTATGTAAAAAAAAATATAGCACTGTAAATCTGATGGTCAGCAATATATGCATAAGCTAAGCAAGTTTTAAGTCCGTGCTTCTAATGGTAGAAGGGGTTAATCTTTCCTGAAGAATCCAGTGGGAGGGAGACACAGGGCAGATAGCAGCAGCTCTGGTCAGTGCAGGGGGGCGTGGCCAGCACTGTGACGTCTCGTGTACAGACACAGAGCTGCTCTCTCCTGCATGCCACACTTGTGCACAAATCATCATCAGGTTCTTGGTTCTAGGCTGTTCACACTTTTTCATCGTAATTCGCCAGACAGTTTGTTTCATCTGTGGTGAATATACAGTGTTGAAGCAACAGCAGAATATTACAGACTTTGTGAAAAAAGTATACTTTGCATTCTTTGGACTAAAAATTGGAGATCAAGATAAAGTCTGGGCGCCTCATAAAGTGTGCAAACGGTGTGTTGAGGACCTCCGAAACTGATTCAAGGGTAAGAAAAAATCTTTCCGTTATGGGATTCCTATGGTATGGTGAGAGCAAAAGAACCATAGTGATGACTGTTACTTTTGTTCATGCGATGTGAAAGGGTTTAATTCCAAATGGAAGCATTCCATTTCATACCCCAATCTTCACTCGGCAATTCGTCCCATCACCCATGGCACAGATATACCAGTACCCAAGCCCCTTGCTACCTTGGAAGAGATACCTAGCTCTGATGAAGGTGAAGTCATACCTGAACCAGATGACGAATCAAGTTCTGACTTTGAAGATGATACAAGACCAAAATTGTTTTCTCAGGAGGAGATGAATGATTTGGTAAGAGACTTGAATCTTCCCAAAGATGCCGCTGAGTTACTCGGATCAAGGCTGAAAAGCAGGAATTTATTGTTGCCAGGAGTGTCATCTTCATGGTTCAGACATCGTAAAAAGGAGTTCGTTCCTTACTTCGCCCAGGAAGACAAGTTGGTTTATTGCATCGATGTCGAAGGTCTGATGGGTCAATTTAAAATCCAATATGATTCAGAGCAATGGCGTCTTTTTATAGATTCTTCAAAAAGAAGTCTCAAAGCAGTTTTACTCCACAACGGTTTTTACGCTTCCATACCTGTAGGTCATTCCGTACACTTGAAGGAAACCTACGAGAACTTGGAATTGGTTCTTCGTAAACTTAAATATGAAGACCATGGTTGGCAAGTGTGTGGGTACTTGAAGGTCTTGTGCATGCTGCTCGGGCAACAAGCTGGGTATACCAAATATCCTTGTTTTCTGTGTCTATGGGACAGTCGAGACTGACAAAATCACTGGAACAAGAGTTGGCAGCCGTGGGTGCTAACAGTCGGTGAAAAAAATGTCCTCCGAGAAACTTTGGTATCTTCCCATAAAGTTCTTCTACCACCTCTCCACATAAAATTGGGATTGATGAAGCAATTCGTAAAATCACTTCCAAGAGATGGAGAATGCTTCAAATACTTGGTCACCAAGTTTCCAGGCCTGTCGGAGGCAAAATTGAAGGAAGGTCTGTTCGTCGGACTAGACATTAGAAGGCTTATAGTTGATCAAGAGTTTGTCAATACCATGATGGATCCTCAAAAAGAAGGGTGTATTGCATTTAAAGAAGTCGTACAGAAATTTTTAGGCAATAACAAAGATCCTCACTACAAATAGATCGTCGGACGAATGCTGAAAGCATTTCAAGCTTTAGGTTGCTTGATGAGTTTGAAAATGCATTTCCTCCAGTCCCACCTTGACTACTGTGACAAGGCAGAGCCCCAGAAACAGGAGAAAATGGGTTTAAATCACTTTCTGTCACCTCAGATGCTTGGAGAGGCAGGACAGGAAGGGGTTAAGTTTCCTGTGCACAAACTTTCTCTGCAGAGAAGAGCAGGGAAAGAACCACACCCTAGCTCTAGGCTAACCCAGAGACATAGCCAATCAGGGAGGTGGGAGGAGTCAGACCGGATTGGGCCACTCTGCACTCATAACCAGGAAGCAGCAGTTAGTAGGGAGAAGGGGCTCGAGGAGCAAGCACTGAAGCAGCAAGCCCTCGAGGAGCAAGGCCTGGAGAAGAGGAACTGGTTACAGAGCAGTGCAAGCAGAAAGGCTGAGCCCAGAGAAACTAAGGAGAGAACCAGGGAAGGGAGAGTTCCTGCAGGTGGTCCAGGAAGAGACACAGGCAGACCTCAGCTCCATGAGAGAGAAAACCTGGGAGGTGACCCAGAACTGGATTCAGAAGCCTGGAATACTGACTTGGAGTCAGGGGAGTTCCCCAGAGGCAGACGCTGCAAAAACCAGGTCAGAGCAAACTCTTCTAAGCCTTGTAAAGTAAATAGCTTTGAAAGAAGTCAGTTTATAGGAACTGACAATAGACTGCTTCCTAAAGGAGGCAGGGATAAATCAGGCCCTGAATATAAACCTGAAGTTAATAGAGGGAAGAGGGGCTATAGAAAAATCCCTGTTAGAAAGCTACAAACATTTCCCTACGATAGACAGCGTGAGCTAAGCTCTAGTTCAGAAGAGCACACACCTGCTTGCCAGCAAGAAGCTAATTGGCAGCAACCGTGCAGAGAGCTAAGAGGAGCCTTTGAAGACCAGGCAGAGCTGAGGGATCTTACAAAGCAGCTACCTAAGGATTGGCATGTTAGAGTGAAGAACTATAAGTATTCCTAATTGATGATTGAGTGCTGAGAAGCCTTAGGCCAATGTTCTAGAACTTGCATGAGAGACAGCAGCGTTCTAGGGAATGGAATGAATCAAAGCTTCATGTGGTACAGCTGTGAATAGAAGGCAATATAGAGAAACTGCTCCTACACAAGAAGGCAGTCATTAATAAGCCAGAGTTGTGGAGATTGCCATTTCTATGGGAAGCTGTTTGACACTAGAAAGAAGTACAACAGGAGAAAGATTCTTTATTACCAGTAGATACTGAGAAAGCAGTATTAGAAGATTGAAGCCCTGTTGTAGTAATGAAGCTGGAAGAATGATGAAAGCTTGTAAATATTTTATGTGTCCCTGAGAAGTATCAGGAGTAGCTATATAAACACTTGAACTTTTATTTGGTACAGAAGGTTACCATTATACTTCTGTGGCGGGGGAGTAAGTCCTGTACGGTGTCCTTTGCTATACTTTGTGCAAATACCTTATGCATGAATAAAGCATTACTTACTTTGGAAACCCAACCTTGGCTGTCGTCACTCACTCCACAACTACAGTAGGAAGGCTTCAGCACTAACAAGGACTCTTTTAAACTCACCCCACTGTGTGGCTCACATCCCCTTGGCCTGCTTACGCCACAGGCTAGGCGGTGCGTTGTCACATAGTAGGGGGGTGGAGTTTTGGCATAGTTGTTTCGGATTATAAAAAATTGCTGCCTTGCACAGAAGAAGTGATTAACCACAGATGCCAGTAAAGTTCTGAAGAGTGGACACTTTGAAAAAAAAAAAAAAAAAAGAGTTTTTTCACCAAGATACCTGAAGAGCTTACCAGTGCTGCAGATTACAACTTTCAGCTGAGGTGGACCAGAGTTCCTGTTAGGAAAGGCTACCATACTGCTGACAAGCGAGATACTCCACTTGTAGCAGGTAACCCGTAGCTAAGAGGGTCATTTTAGGACACTGCTACAAGGGGGTGGTAATCTGGCAGAGCTAAACTGGGAGCAAAGGAAGGTGCTTTTGTGGTGGTACCGCACTTGGTGTTTCTTTTTCTATTCCCTACAGGTACGTCGAAATGGATCCCACAACTTTGATGAGTTGGGTAGCGGAGAGATTCCAGGAGCAGGAGGCAAGATCGGTGCGGACCCAAGAGAAGATGGCGGCGATGATACGAGCCCAGCAGCAGCCGGTGTTGGACATGCTAGGATCCTGGATGAAAGAGCAGAAGCGGACGTCGGAGACTCTACAAAATGTGACCAGTTCGCTAGGAACTGCCACAGGACTTGGAATGCTGGGACAGGGAATGTTATCATTAGGCCAGTGGTCTAAGGACGCTAATATTGATGACCACCTCGAAGTGTTTGAGCGCATAGCAACCATGAGCGGATGGCCCAAAGAACACTGGGTTATCCGATTGGCTCCATCCCTCACGGGAGAGGCTCTCACGGCCTACAAGGAAATGCCCAGTGCTCTAGCCAACGATTATGGAGCTGTCGTTGAAGCAATACGAGACAGATTAGGCCTAACACCCGTGGTGTATCGCCGACTTTTAAGAGGGTGCAGGTTAACCCCAGGCGAGACACCACAGGCCTTATGCCATAGGATAAAGGCTTTGGCATACAAATGGCTATCTCCACAAGGTAAGAGCATAGACACAGTAATAGATGATATTATACTTGAACAATTCTTAGAAGCACTACCCCGGGAAGTACAGTCCTTCCTAATCCTCCAAGACTGCCACAATACTAAGGACGCCGTTGCCCTTGCTGACCGGTTCCTAGAGGCGCAGGCCTTAGGTCAGAGGAGGAAAGGTGTTCCAGAAAGTACAGTCTTGAGGGAACGAGGAATGAAGGGAGGAGTACAGATGGGTGAATCTTCATCTAGGCCTTTGTTTAGCCCTGGTATGAATGAGCGAAAGTGTTGTGCCTGTGGTCAAAAGGGACACCTCAGGAGGAATTGTAGCACTAGGCTAGCACTAATCACCACCCAGTCCAAGGAGGTTGGGGAGGGGTTCTTGCTGATGGTCACAGTAAATAATATCCCGGTTGAAGCCTTGTTAGATTCAGGCGCAGACCAGTCTATGGTCTCGGAAAGCCTATGGAAGGAGATAGGACCTCAGAGTGGGAGTGATAAAGAGCACCCTGAGGATAAAATTAAGATTCAATGCGTGCATGGTGCTGCCACAGCACACCCAAGGCGCATAGTAACAGTAAAGGGAATGGGGTTAAGTAAGGACATCCCAGTAGCGGTGGTACCAAGGTTGCCCCATCCTATTGTATTAGGCAGGGATTGGCCGCAATTTCGAAAGGGCCTAGCTAAAGGTTTAGCTGCTGCTGCTGATAGCGAGGAAGGATGGAAGTTAGGTCTAGTATCCACACGAGCCCAAAGCAAAGCTAGGGTGAAGAACCAGGTCCCCGCTAAGGATTCCCTGGCAGACTTACCCTCCCATAGCGGTTTGGTGACGCCCTCTAGAGAGCGGGTAAAACCCCAGAAGGGGGAGAAACATAAAGAAAAGCAAGGCCGGGCCTTGAATAGAAACAAGCTAGCGACAGGGCAGGAGCTACCATGGGCTTCGGCCGAGTTAGTAGCAAAATTTCCTTCTTTTCCGGAGGAGCAAAGGCAAGATCCAGCCCTGACCCATGCTTTTGATAATGCAAATAAGGGAGGGGGATCGTTGCCGCGTTTTTATGTGGAAGGGAACGTGCTGTATAGAGAAAGCTTGGACCCCAGTTCTGACCATACCCGGAGGCAGTTAGTGGTGCCTAATACGTTTAAAAATTTGGTTTTACGTTTAGCTCACGATCATCCTTTGGGGGGGCACAAAGGGGCCCAAGGTACCTTAGACCAAATTTTGGGTCGTTTTTATTGGCCCGGGGTCTTTCGTGAGACCGCGAAGTTCTGCGAGGCCTGTTTCTCATGTCAGAAAGTTACGCCTCGGCTACCGGGGAAAGTACCGCTGATACCAGTCCCGCGTATCTCTAGACCTATAGAGCGTTTGGCAATGGACATGGTAGGTCCTTTAATTCGGACTCCCAGGGGGTTTCAATATATTTTAGTTATCGTGGACCATGCCACGCGTTTCCCCTGGGCAGTTCCCTTAAGGAACACGTCAGCACGCACTATTGCCCTGGAATTACTGAAACTGTTTTGCGAGATAGGGTTCCCGCGAGAAATTCTCACGGACAGGGGTACGAATTTCCTGTCTCATTATCTTGCCCAGGTCTGGGATGCCTTTGGCATTAAGCACGTTAAGACGGCGGCCTACCATCCCCAGACCAATGGTCTGGTAAAACGGCAAAACCAGACCATTAAAAGGATGTTAAGAAAAAGCCTGGAGGGGGAGGTAGCTGAATGGGACATGATGCTCCCCTTTATACTTTATGCCTGTTGCGAGCGGAAACAAGCTTCCTTGGGGGTATCCCCGTACGAGCTGTTGTATGGGCGAGCGCCCCGAGGTGTGTTACCAGTCCCGCGTATCTCTAGACCTATAGAGCGTTTGGCAATGGACATGGTAGGTCCTTTAATTCGGACTCCCAGGGGGTTTCAATATATTTTAGTTATCGTGGACCATGCCACGCGTTTCCCCTGGGCAGTTCCCTTAAGGAACACGTCAGCACGCACTATTGCCCTGGAATTACTGAAACTGTTTTGCGAGATAGGGTTCCCGCGAGAAATTCTCACGGACAGGGGTACGAATTTCCTGTCTCATTATCTTGCCCAGGTCTGGGATGCCTTTGGCATTAAGCACGTTAAGACGGCGGCCTACCATCCCCAGACCAATGGTCTGGTAAAACGGCAAAACCAGACCATTAAAAGGATGTTAAGAAAAAGCCTGGAGGGGGAGGTAGCTGAATGGGACATGATGCTCCCCTTTATACTTTATGCCTGTTGCGAGCGGAAACAAGCTTCCTTGGGGGTATCCCCGTACGAGCTGTTGTATGGGCGAGCGCCCCGAGGTGTGTTAGACATTCTACGGGATCAATGGGTAGAGCCTGCTAGAGAGGAGGTGGAGGTACCCCAGGTTTTAAAAGATTTAAGGGGCCGGTTACAACGCACGTCCCAGATAGGGGATGACAATATGGTGGCCAGCCAAGTTAGGCAAAAGAAGTATTATGACCGACGCACGCGACCTCGACGATTAGAGGTCGGTGAAAAGGTCATCGTAATGGTGCCGGGCCATCGTCCGAAATTTGAAAGTACCTGGAGAGGACCCTGCCGGGTCATCAAACAGGTAGGACCCGCCACATATACCGTAGAAACTAGAGGAGGGAAACAACAGAATTTCCACGTCAATGTTTTGCGGTTATGGCATGACCGCGTAGCTTTAGCTCAGTTAGCTATAAGAGAGGATACAACTGCTAGTCCTGATCACCAGAGTAAGATTCCGTGCTGTTCTGCATTTATTCAACCAGCCCGGAATATCTTAAATGGGGGGTTATGTGATAAGGCAGAGCCCCAGAAACAGGAGAAAATGGGTTTAAATCACTTTCTGTCACCTCAGATGCTTGGAGAGGCAGGACAGGAAGGGGTTAAGTTTCCTGTGCACAAACTTTCTCTGCAGAGAAGAGCAGGGAAAGAACCACACCCTAGCTCTAGGCTAACCCAGAGACATAGCCAATCAGGGAGGTGGGAGGAGTCAGACCGGATTGGGCCACTCTGCACTCATAACCAGGAAGCAGCAGTTAGTAGGGAGAAGGGGCTCGAGGAGCAAGCACTGAAGCAGCAAGCCCTCGAGGAGCAAGGCCTGGAGAAGAGGAACTGGTTACAGAGCAGTGCAAGCAGAAAGGCTGAGCCCAGAGAAACTAAGGAGAGAACCAGGGAAGGGAGAGTTCCTGCAGGTGGTCCAGGAAGAGACACAGGCAGACCTCAGCTCCATGAGAGAGAAAACCTGGGAGGTGACCCAGAACTGGATTCAGAAGCCTGGAATACTGACTTGGAGTCAGGGGAGTTCCCCAGAGGCAGACGCTGCAAAAACCAGGTCAGAGCAAACTCTTCTAAGCCTTGTAAAGTAAATAGCTTTGAAAGAAGTCAGTTTATAGGAACTGATAATAGACTGCTTCCTAAAGGAGGCAGGGATAAATCAGGCCCTGAATATAAACCTGAAGTTAATAGAGGGAAGAGGGGCTATAGAAAAATCCCTGTTAGAAAGCTGCAAACATTTCCCTACGATAGACAGCGTGAGCTAAGCTCTAGTTCAGAAGAGCACACACCTGCTTGCCAGCAAGAAGCTAATTGGCAGCAACCGTGCAGAGAGCTAAGAGGAGCCTTTGAAGACCAGGCAGAGCTGAGGGATCTTACAAAGCAGCTACCTAAGGATTGGCATGTTAGAGTGAAGAACTATAAGTATTCCTAATTGATGATTGAGTGCTGAGAAGCCTTAGGCCAATGTTCTAGAACTTGCATGAGAGACAGCAGCGTTCTAGGGAATGGAATGAATCAAAGCTTCATGTGGTACAGCTGTGAATAGAAGGCAATATAGAGAAACTGCTCCTACACAAGAAGGCAGTCATTAATAAGCCAGAGTTGTGGAGATTGCCATTTCTATGGGAAGCTGTTTGACACTAGAAAGAAGTACAACAGGAGAAAGATTCTTTATTACCAGTAGATACTGAGAAAGCAGTATTAGAAGATTGAAGCCCTGTTGTAGTAATGAAGCTGGAAGAATGATGAAAGCTTGTAAATATTTTATGTGTCCCTGAGAAGTATCAGGAGTAGCTATATAAACACTTGAACTTTTATTTGGTACAGAAGGTTACCATTATACTTCTGTGGCGGGGGAGTAAGTCCTGTACGGTGTCCTTTGCTATACTTTGTGCAAATACCTTATGCATGAATAAAGCATTACTTACTTTGGAAACCCAACCTTGGCTGTCGTCACTCACTCCACAACTACAGTAGGAAGGCTTCAGCACTAACAAGGACTCTTTTAAACTCACCCCACTGTGTGGCTCACATCCCCTTGGCCTGCTTACGCCACAGGCTAGGCGGTGCGTTGTCACACTACTTTCCTGAAAATTTGGGAGCTGTGAGTGAGGAACAAGGTGAATGATTCCACCAAGACATTAAAGAGATGGAAAGGAGATACTAGGGAAAAAGGAGCATTACAATGATGGCAGACTACTGTTGGATGCTTCAGTGAGACATTCCAGATGCTACTCACAAGCGTAAATGCACCAAGAGGAGCCTCACAAGGAAGAAGAATCGAGTTTAGTGTGTGTAGGTGAGCTCATTTCGGTTCAAAAAAGGATTTTCATGAAAATATTGTAATAAAACTTTAATTTTATAAGTCTATTTCCATTTATTTTGAGGTATTGCCTTATTTAACATAGTTACCTAAATTGTCAGGAAACATGATGTCCTATGACAAAATGGAGGTCATTTTCGGATTCAGCGCACCAAAAAACATAAAGATTACGTGGAATAACCAAAACAGCTCTCGAAAAAAGTTTTTGCAGACCTGTGTAATTATTATTTTTTTTTTCTGCTGGTTAGTCAGTGAGGAGAGGCTCTGGGCGGCATGAGGAAGTTTAACCTTGGCCGAATTTCCCCGCTGCACTGCTGGGTCTGAGGAATGTAGGGTCAGACCTCAATGTGATGGTAGTGCACCGGGACCCATGCAAACTATGGTAGAGAGGATGCCCAGGTCCCTTGCTTCTGGGATCATTGTGCACTAAGAACAAGCTTACCCTGCTTCCAGGCTCTTAAGGTCATGCACTAACCAGTGGGCGATGGGCTTCTTCCACTGGATGCCCTTATAGGAACAGTAGTCCGTGATGTGAGATGTGCCCCTTCTCTGCACCCGAGGGGTTGTAAATGACATGCTCACCCATGCGCCCGAGGGGTTGTGAATGCCATGCTTCATCCTCCCAGATGCAGGAGGTGCCCTGAGATTAGCTGGTTATGAATGGTCCTGCCTGCAGTCAATGCGGGGTTCTTAAACTCCTTGGATTAGAGTAGGGCATGCAGTGCAGGATCCATGGCTGGGATCTGAACCTATGACCCTCCTCTCGAGGACACATCGACTGTGTAAACCCACTGCAACTGGTGGTAGATTGTTGATTCGTATTGTATGGTCAGGGCTTCCTTGACAGAGTGGCCTGTGCATTCATGCTGCTGACGTGAAATCTTGTCAGGATTCCCCTTTTCTAGTTGCTGCTCTGAGTCCCGGTGACGATCAGCGGTGGTCGCACGTGCTAATCTGGAGCAGAAGCGAGTGCAAGAAGACACATGTTGTCATGTCTTTGAGTGACTAGCTCAAGGCCACAAGTGGTGACAGTGGGAATCGAACCCAGATTTCCTGAGTAGTAGGTTGCTGCAGGATGATGGTGATGATGACATATCCGAGGCCACAAGAAGTGACAGTGGGAATCCAACCCCAGATCCTGAGTAATAGGCTGTTGCCTAGAAGCTGGGGATTCTCCTTAACTTTAGGCAGAAGGGCTGGGAAACAATGCAGTGTGCTCCAGCCGCACGGGTCCTCGGGCGATGCCTGAAGAGTGGAGGACAGCACCCCCGGTGGGGAAGGGTAGGAGTGCCGTGATCAAGGGTCGGTGTGATCAGCACCACACAGGCCACAGACCTTGAGATGGGGAGGGGCTGTGCATTAACTGTACCTTGCGTGTCTGAGTAACCGTGCCGGGAGGACCCAGGGCGAAGCCTTCAGGTCAGGCAGCCCGCAGGGCTAGTGACTGCTGGGAGGAAGGACCCGTGAGTGGAGACTGCCATACAGAGGACTGGGGGTCCTGTAAAAATGCCACTTTCGCACCACTGTCGCGTTTGTATGGCGGGTACCACCTGGGAGTCTGACAAATCCCTTTTTTTTTTTTTGGTCCGTGTGGAGCGGTGGCGGCTAGTGGCATGTACCGCATGGGAGTCAGGCAAATTCAGCTCCTTGGAACAGTGCTGGGCTTCATGGCCCCGTGACCCTCCTCCAAATCTGGGGAAAGCAGCTTCCTTTCCCATTCAGCTAACACCCTGCCCGGTACGAGCTCTCTCTGTTGCTGCTGCTGGGCGGGCTTGGGGGCGGTGCTTGATGCAGCCTCAGGAAGACAAGGTTTGAACCCTAGCTTTCCTGGTTCTTAGCCCGGTGTTGCAACATCGATACCTTTCCAGTACCCAAAATGTGTGCTCTCTCAGCAGGGAGGCTGAAGTGAGGGCAAGGCACAGGCACCGGGCCGGGAGAGGCTCCCATTGTTGTGGAACCGCCCATGGTGAGTGACAAGGAAGGCAACTGCCCTCCACAGAGCAAGCAGCAAGTGCGATCTCAATGCCAGAGGGATGGCAGCCTCCCCCAATCCAAGGGAAAGTCCTGGGCCCTCATAGTGACTGGGGGTGCAGTGGGGCCCCGTCAGTGCAGTCTAATCCAATCTGAGGCAAAACCTAGCTGTGCAAGGTCGTAGCCAACAGGATTTTGGAGCAACGATCATCCGTGTGCCTGTCTCCGTGCCACAATGCAGCACCAGTGGGGGGAGCCTTCGGTGATTCCTCTCTGCGTCAACAGGTGATTCCGGCGCAGTGAGCTTATCCGCGTCGACAGGTGATTCCAGTGCATTGTTTCTCGGCGTGGTGAAGGATCTCCGGTGCCATCCCTGCTGTGAGGGGGTGCGGCGTTTATCGGCGCGGTGAAGGATCTCCGGCGCCATTCCTGCTGTGGGGGTGGAGCCCAATTCGATGGATAGCCAATTAGCGTCATGCTTGCTCAAGCCAATGGGGCCATGGGTGAGAGCATGACCCTATGCTCATCCAATGGCACCATGGGGCAGATTCGATGGGCGCCAGCCAATGGCACTTCCGGGGTGCCTGATGATGCTGACCAATCCTGCAGAAGGGGGCAGCGGCCTGCGGGGCGCCAGCCAATGGTGCTGCCGGAGTGCCTGTGATGTTGCCCAATCCTGTAGATGGGGCGGTGGCCTGCAGAGCAGCACGGCTGGGCAAGATGGCTGCCCCCATGGATTACACAAGGGAGGAAGGCCCGGAAAGGAAGCAGAAGGGCAGAAAGAACAGAGGCTCCCTAGACACGTCCCACGTCCTGGTGCTGCTGTACTTACATCCAGAGAAGAGTCCTCGAATTCCGTGACCCAAGAGACGCATCCCGCATCCAGAGACAGAGAATGGGGTTGGAGGCCCCTGAGCCACGGGACCCGACAGGGATTCTTCACCACTGGTAGGTGCGGGAGCCAGAGTCTGTGGATGGGGTTGGAGGTCCCTGAGCCACGGGACCCGACAGGGATTCTCTGCCGCTGGTAGGTCCGGGAGCATCTATGCCGCTGGTAGGTCCGGAGCCAAGCTCAGCCCCCAGAGCAGATCTGAAACGAGAAACTTAGGACAAGCATTAATGGCAAGTTATACAAACGGTATATATATATAATTGATAGATAGATAGATAGATAGATAGATAGATAGAAGTAAAAGATAATTATTCCTAAATGTTCTAAGGATGTTAATTTTTGGTGGAGAGTAGAAATGTCCGTCTTGCTGGCAAGGTAGAAGAACTGAAACTGGCTAGCTAGGGGCGGGCAGGGGGTGGGGTCAGTTGGCCCATGCTCAGAAGGGCGAAAGCCCTTCTGAGCTATGGAGAGTACTTCCGTCTCGGCGCTGTCACCAAGTGTGGCTGACTCATCAAGTGTGGCTGACTCATCCTGCTTGTCCTAGGAGAACTAATCTTTGTCCCATGGCCAAGGGAGTGGCTCTGTACTGGCCTGGCTATTAAACAGATGACTGGCAGAGTAAATAAACACCTACTACAAATAAAGATCCCTATGGTGCCTCAGTGTCAAATCCCTATCATGACAAGCAGACAAATGAGCTGAAATAGATTCTAACTGGGTCACAGCTCCAGGTGTTGGAGACAATATATGTGAAGACAGCTCTTCGCAGTGGTGATTACTTTTTCCTTCAACAAGCAGGGCAGAATCAGGCACACAAGTGGATGATGTCATTCAATGGTGCCATAACAGAGCTGCCCACCCACAGCTCAGAACTTTAGCTCTGAGCATACATGGCCCTTCTAGCACAGTAGTCTCCTCAGTCACTCGGTTTTGTTCCTTCCACTTAGTCAAACAGACGTGTAACAAAGTTCTCCTGAATTGTTTATACTCTAATATTTTCTTTGTTTCCTAGTGAGGTTTTGGTTATTTCAATTTTCTTCCTTTTACTTTTTAAAAATAAATCTTTTTCCGAGATTATATCAACCATTCATTCCTGTCTGAGATGTTCTTAAACCTTCTAAAACTTCTCATAGCAGCCTCGTTAGCAAAATATAGTTTAAAATTATACTTTTTTAAAGTTCAGATCTAAAAGTAACCAATAAGGTTGCTCTTCTAGATACATTATCCAAAGATGGCTCCAAAAATTCAGTCAACTCCAAAGAATCAGGAGAAACAACTTTATCTCCTTTATCTCTAATTCATGACCCTCAGCTCTAATACCAGTAGGTAGATAATAAATGTTAAAGACAGAAAAAACATTAACATTGAGATAATGAAGATTGTCTTTCAAATATTTAAGATCTCTAAAGATGAAAGTAGACAAAGTACTGGAAAATTTAAAAGCTGAAGGTTCCTAGCTTTAATCATATTTTCCATCAATTCTAGTTTGGTATACACTACCAAACTGTCTTTGATAAAGGAATTCCCAGATGGCTGGACATTAGTTAGGGCACTTTCCATTTTGGACACTATTGTCCATTGTGGTTAGCGCAGCTCCCTGCTGTTGGAGCTCTTTTATAGGATCACAAGAAAAGGTCCCCTTAAGCATCCTCTCAACTCCAGTTATAGTCAACCAAACATCCTTTGAGGAAATACCACCAGAATCCAAGGCTGGCATCCTAGAACAGGAAATATCTTTAGGCACTATCACAGATTGAGGATACCAATCAATATATAATATATAAGGAGTCTCAGACTGTCCCGATGGGGTAGAAATACCCAACAGAGTCACCAAGACAAATGAAACAGCTATTACATTAACTGCAACTGTCTCAGCAGATTGAGAGGGGATTTGAACCCCACAACTTAGCAAGGCGTCTGTGAGTAAAATAGCCCCTGGGGATAATATTGGACTAACCTTCTGTTGAGGTCCAACGGTAAGCACGTGTTGATCCATTGAGCCCTGAACAGGCTTAGTTGATACGGGCCATTTATTCCTTGCTTTCCATTTCCCCATCCTAAGTAACTTCTCAGGAGTTACTCAGCCTCAGATAGCCTCAGTGTATCCGAAGGGGCTCTTAAGGGGCAGGTCCTGTCCCTTAGGTCATACTTCTTTGGGCATGCACCTGTGGCACTAAACCTGCATTTATACCTTATGAAAACAGAAGAGGTGATGTCAATGGTGCACCGTGGTGGTGGTAAGATCTGGCTCAAGCTCTCAGATTTCTCTCTGCCAGCCCAATCTGCTACATAGGTGCCTCCCTATTTGAAAATTTACTCAGTGTTTTCTTTGTCCATACGAAACCTGGTTTCTAGTGACAAAGACAATTTTAGTCACCTGTCTAACCTCTTATCTCCAGTTTGCTATACTCAATAGCATGCTCCTCTCAAACCCAAAGTTAAGTCTCACCTTAAACCTACTGTAACCACAAAGGCACTCCTAAAGCTTGCCTGTCTATAATCACTTTGTAAAGCAGCAACGTGGCCCTCTCTGCATGCATTTAGTGCACAATAAGAGGGTTATTTTGGAACCCCCTTTTTGAGCTTTGGACATCTGAAAACAGGCATAGATACATCCAAAGCACAGCCATTTTAGCAAGCTGGTCTGTGGACGTCCCCAGTATGAGGATGTCCAAGTCTGAATGAAGGTGTAGTGGAGGCATGGCTGAGGCATTCCCAGGAACCTGGAATCACAGCATGATCTCAGAAATGTCCTGGACATCCAGAGTTGCGTTTAAATTTAGACCTGCTCCAGGCACAAATAGACCATCAGGAAAGTATTTCTTTTGGCTGAAAAACCAAAGGGTATAGAGAAGATGGCACTCCATCATAACAATGATAGCAGAAGTGGGATTTGAACCCTGGTCCTAGCCACTAATCTAACCACTAGGCTATTTCTAGATGTCTAGAGATACTATTTTGGGAACATCTGTGTAGAAGCCTCTGCAGACGTCCATATCAGGCACACCCACATTTGTGAAATAGTGTCTGCATCTGGACATGCCTGCATTTTTCCCCAGATGTTCTGGCGTAGATGTCCTAGACTGCACTTGGATGTCCTTTAGATCGCAGGAATGATAAGGCACCTCTCCGAGAGTTGCGTGCAATGAGCTTTGTAACCAACCGAATGACTGAGGAGACTGCTGCATGTGAGAAGGGCCACAGTACTCAGAATGTTAGACTAAAGTTCTGAGAAGTGGGAGAACAGTTCCATCCCTGCATCACTAGATGATATCACCCACTTGTGTGCCTGACTCAATCCTGCTTATAGAAAACACCTGTTACAAGTAAACAAGATTGCTTTTTCATCGGCCCAACATTCCTGTGAAACTGTGGGGCAGGCCTCTGCCACCTGTATGTGTCGGGGGGGGGGGGGGGGGGAAAGTGCTGCAATATTGCATTCTCAGACTGGAAAACTGCTTTTGGAAATAGTCCGATCGTCTGATTTCACTGGTCAACATTGAAATCGTTACTGACTTTAAAAGGCCCTAATCTATAGTATCTATGTAATGACCAGACATATGTATATTGTCGGATGTTTTTTTTTGTTATATGTAAACCGCGCCGATTGCAAATAGTGCGGTATATAAGAATTGTAAATAAATAAATAAATAAATAAATCTTGGTGAGCTGAACATGAATATAACATTAAAAATATTTTATTGGCTCTCGTTTTGAAGATATTGCATGTAGTTCATTTTTGACGTTTCACCGTGTAAATTTATCCAGTAGGACATCAACAACATCCCAAATAAGCCTTGAATGATGTAATATTGCATCACATTGCATAATAGCAGCATGCACACATCATCCAGAGTTAATTGCATCATTTTCTGATGCAATGCAATACTACTGCCAGACGGCTGCTGAAGCCATCTGACGTCAGCAGTGTACTATACGCAGTCGGAAAGGAAAGTAATCTGGTATTCTGTTCCAATATTGAAAGCCTCATGAATGCCTTAAAAATCACTCATGACCCACAAGACTGGAGACTATTTATAGACTCTTCGAAACTGAGTCTGAAGTCTGTGCTTTTGAACAATGGAAACCGTCTTCCATCTATTCTAGTAGCGCATGCCGTTCACATGAAAGAGACATACAATAACTTAAAGCATCTACTGACTTCCATTAACTATAACAAGTACAGCTGGCACCTCTGTGGTGACTTGAAGGAAGTTGCCCTTTTAATGGGACTGCAGCAGGGATATATAAAATACATGTGTTTCTTATGTGAGTGGGATAGCCGAGCAAGGGATTGGCACTACTTGCGAAAGGAATGGAATCGCAGACAAAATGTAACAGCTGGAGAGAAGAATATCCAGCACCCAGCTCTGGTTGAGGCTCACAAAATCCTGCTACCACCCCTTCACATCAAACTAGGTTTGATGAAAAACTTTGTGAACGCCGTGGACCGCACTTCGCCAACTTTCCGATACCTGCATGAAAAATTCCCTCGACTCAGCGAAGCAAAGATTAAAGAGGGAGTTTTTGTGGGTCCTCAGATTCATGAGCTCTTCAAAGATGACCGGTTCAACAACTTGCTGCAGGGTGATGCGAAACAAGCATGGAATGCTTTTCGCCTAGTGTCAACAAACTTTCTCGGGAATGTTAGGGCAGAAAACTACAAGGAACTAGTAGAAGACATGCTGATGCAGTATCAGAAACTTGGCTGCAATATGTCTCTAAAGATCCATTTCCTTGATTCCCATCTCGATTTCTTTCTTGACAACTGTGGTATGGTTAGTGATGAACAGGGCGAACGTTTTCACCAGGATATTGCAACGATGGAGCAAAGATACCACTACAATGCTGGCTGACTACTGCTGGACACTCCCCAGAGAAGCTCTCGAACAGCTGTACAAGAGACAGGCGAAAAAATCTAAGAAGTAGTCTATGACTTGTTTTTTTACAGGTATTAACCAAAGGCCTATTATATTTACTATTGACATGCATTTCGTGATGTAAACATTAATTCTTGTAGATTACAAAAAAACTAGAGCCAACTTTGCAATTTCACTGTCATATTCGTGTTCAGCAAATAAAAATTGATAAGAAATTACTATTTTTATTTCAGTAACATGACTTTTGTAAAAATTTGTTGACTAGTGTTTTTCAGTACTGCCTGATGTCATCCTGACTTCCTCTCTTCTGGACCTTTGCAGTCTTTTTTTCAGTTCAAGATGCCTCTCTCAGTACACATATTCCAAAATGTACCTCAGACATTTAAAATCCGACCACCCTAGACCTCCTCTAGTATGCTCTTTCCAGTCACTGCATGGCTGTTTTACACTGTGTCTTTGTTTCTCTTTTGCAGCCTGGTCAGAAGAAACTTCTCACCCTGTCAGCTGCTTGTCCATGCCAGGAGCCCAGGATGGAAGCCACAGCAAAATATGACTTCAGTGCCACGGCAGAAGATGAGCTGAGCTTTCGCAAGGGGGACATCCTGAAGGTAGCTATGAAACCATAGAGCTGGTAATACTGACTTGTTAGCATCGGATGGATAGAGCTATGCTATCAAACCTGATCTATAGGGGTAGCTGTGTGGCCAAAACAGAAAATAAAAGGCTGGTTTTGTACTGGGACTCCATTCCACCCCCCACCCCATGCCACACACACAGCTCTGCCAATGCACCTCAGTCACGACCTGCCCCACCTGCTCCTGTTTCTGAACAGAGACCTGCACTTGTGAGATAAATGTGATACCTACAGTTCACAGATTAGCATATAAACGATTAAATGCTTGAGCAGCTGACTTCTGTCTTGGAGTTGTGGAAAATGAGTGGCTTATTAGTACAACGATTTGATGCAGTTTCACCTTTAGGACTTTTTCACGGCATTCTTATTTCCGCAACTAGGGAACACAGTTTGCATCAAACCAAAAAGAGCATTCAGCACAGTCAGCCACACTCAGCTAATTACCTGCAGCAGTTTGCTGTAGTAGCCTCTGCAGAGCACAGAGCAGAAGCACTTGCACAGGAAGCTAAGAGAGCAAGACATTGACGTGACAGCTAAAATGTAATAAGGAATCAATGGTGTATCCAATGTGGTCAGCATTAACTCAGTGCTGTTCACCCGGCGTTTTCTTGCACACCAGTGTTAAGTTTTGACTAATTAAGATACAGTACATTCTGAAAACATTAAGTGTTATTTTCAGGAAATATGCTTGATTGATTATATGCAAAATGTGTCATCACAACAAAGGGCAAGCTTATTTACCTCCCCCGCCCACCAAACAGAAGAACATTGTGCAACGTTCAGTGAACAAAAAGATTGAGATAGCAGCTGAAAAGAGATTATGAGGCGGAGAGAAAATTGATTCAGTGGAAAGAGGACAAGCTTTGCCACTATAGAAAGTGTATCCAACTGGAGAACGTTATGGAAGGGTGTGAAAGCTAACAAGGCACATAAGCGAACAGGGGGTGCCTATGTGACTTTACAAAGTTATCCCAGAAAGAATAGGCACAGACACATTTTATAAAGCACATCAAAACAATCCTTACAAAAAACAAAGGGAAAAATAGATTGCAATATTGTGAACCCATGGTACTTATCTGAAAAAGCTGCAATTCACTGTTGCATGCCTGACCCAATGCCAGGTTTTGCCAAGCTTGCATCAGGGATCAGCATCACTTCAGTCCAGACAATTTACCTCCCAGCATGGCTGCAGTCCAAACATACTTTGTAATGTACATGCATGAGTGCCAGTCCCATCTCCAATCCACCTATTGTCCACCCCCATGAACACCTGCACATATAAAGGTGCATTTTAGAGAGGCCATTTTGGTGCCCCCTGGGACATACAAATCAAAATGTCCAAAATTCCATAGGAGGGGACATAAAGAAGGTGGACCTATGTAAATGTGTTCTAAAACTGACATGTCCCTGTCATGAAAGATAAACCTCTGCTGACATCCCAGAAAATGGGGCTGTGTAGAAAAAAGGGCCAGAAATGTGCAGGGAGACTGGCGCTAACAGAAATATGCATGTGCAAAAGACGTGGTAGAGCCCGGCGGCATAAACATGTCAGCGCCAGTATTTTGGAACCTGTATGCGGCTATATTGCCACACATACATGCAGGCCGGCCATTTTGCAAACAGAGACGTGCAGCAGTATAGCAGTGCACAAAGAGCCCTCAGTATTTGCCAGCTATACTTTGAGGAACAGAAGAGTACTGGGAAATTGAGATGGTGTTCCCCTGTCATCTGTAACGTAGAGAGCTGATGAGCAGGTATAAAATGGACATGTCTACTGGGTGGGTTTACATGTATGGCACCGTTGTGACAGATACAAGTGTTTTTTTAGGACCCTCTGACACACCTCTACCATGCCTCCATGTGACTTTGATGTAAACGGGGCAGACATGCACAAATTTGGTACTTTCTAAACAGAGAGGAATGGAGGAATAGCCTAGTGGTTAGAGCAACAGCCTAGCACCCAGGCAATCTGAATTTCATTTCCACTGGCGCTCCTTGCATAATATTAACATGCACTTTTAGTAAACGTGCCCCTTAATGAGTGTCTGGAAAAAGAAAGACTAACAGATTTCTACATTACTATATTGCAGTGACAACCGCCAGGCCCATTAGGAAGTACTATAAACACTGACCATTTAGAACCCATAGCAAATCCACCCTATCATAACAGCACTACCAGGACTCACAAAGCACCAAACCCTACTTATCAAAAGGCAACACTGCAGATATTAAACCAATACATTTTAGAGAATACCAATACATCTCAGTGGGAGAAAGAGAACAAGTGGGACTGCCAAATAGAAACTACATGAACAGAATACCTCAGCTCGGTTACACATGCAGAACATAGACCATCACCACACAAAGAACAAGGGATCACAATTTAGAAATAGGAAGATAAAACTGGGAACCCCAAAAGCCAAACATGAAATGTACAACACTGGAGAAATAAAACTATAAAGTAATTTCCTCTTGCATGAAACAAAAACGCAAAGATGTTAGCAATACACACTTCCCAGACCAGACATATTCCAGTTAATAAATTCAATTTCTACCTTCTGTTTGGGCATTTTATTTTTCAGTTGCAATTGCTCCAGTCACTTTCTTCTGGTTTCTTCTGTCTTCTGCGAGCTATCAATTTGTCCTTTCTTCTCGTTTAGATTTTTTCCATTTTAACATACTGATCTTTCCCCATTTGCTCTTTCTCCCATTTCTTTACTTATTCATTTATCATCCACTTAAATTTCACCCTTCCATTCTCAATTCCCACTTACTCTCTCAATACCCGGCCCATCGTAGACTTTTCTTCCCTCCGACACAAAATATTTTTCCCCCTCTCCATTCTCATTCCCCATCCCCTCCCCTTTTAGTCCTCCCCCAAAATCAGCTTCCTTATAGTTCTAGACCCACCCAGCATCCGCTCCCTTCTAGTCCCATTCTCCCATGGTCCCACATCAGCCCATTTCCTGTCCTATCCCCCCATATGCTCTTTTCCAGTTCCATTCCAGCCCCCATCAGCCAATTTCCGCTCCAAGATCCCCCATCAGCCAATTTCCAATCCTAGCCCCCTCATCAGCCCACTTCCAGTCCTATTCCAGCTCTTCATCAGCCCATTTCCAATGCTAGCCCTCCTATCACAGCGCATTTCCAGTGCTAGCCCCTCCATCACAGCCTATTTCCAGTCCATGTTTCCCTTCCCATCACAGCAGATTATCATCCTAGCCCCCCTCACCATCACAGCCCATTTGCAGTCCTATCCCACCCCCTCACCATCACAGCCCATTTGCAGTCCTATCCCACCCCCTCACCATCACAGCCCATTTGCAGTCCTAGCCCCCCCTCACCATCACAGCCCATTTGCAGTCAAGTTTTCTCCCCCCCGATCACAGCCCATCCAGTCCTAGCCCCCCTTCCTTTGAACAGCCCCGCAGCTGTCTAAGGGACTTCAGAGGGAGCTGGGGAAGCCCATGTGAGGCCCTGGCTCCCTCTGCACAGCCGACAGCGTGAAGAGCCTTTTCCCTCACACTGGCGGCTGTTTCTGTGAAGCTGCGAATGCCAGGAAAGGTTAAACGTCATTGCCTTTAACCTCTCCCGGCACTCGCAGCTTCACAGAAACAGCCGCCAGTGTGAGGGAAAAGGCTCTTCACACTGTCGGCAGTGCAGAGGGAGCCAGGGCCTTGCACGGGCTTCCCCGGCTGCCTCTGAAGCCATCCGTTGTGCGATATTGGAGTTCACACGGGGCCCTGTGCGAACAACATTATTGCTCAATGGACGGGCCGGCCCTCCTCCTCATGTGTCAGCTCCCTTTCAGTCCCAGTGCTTCCTTCTTGCCAGCCTTCTCTCCATTACCCAGCCACCTATCAGTCCCATCCCCAAGTGTCAGCTCTCTCCGGTCCCCCTCCAGTACCATCCCTAGTGTCATCACCCTTCCAGTCCCCCTCAGTACCATCCTCAGGTATTAGCTCCATTCCAGCCCCCTCTTTCCCCCCATGTCAGTTCCCTTCCAGCCCTCTCTTTCCCCATGTCAGTTCCCTTCCAGCTCTCTCTTTCCCCATGTCAGTTCCCTTCCAGCCCTCTCTTTCCCCATGTCAGTTCCCTTCCAGTCCTCTTTTTCCACTTCTGTCATCTCTCTTCCAGCCCTCTTTCCCCTTCTGTCAGCTCCGTTCTGCTCTCTCTCCTTCCCCCTCTGTCAGTTCCCTTCCAGCTCTCTCTTTCCCCATGTCAGTTCCCTTCCAGCCCTCTCTTTCCCCATGTCAGTTCCCTTCCAGTCCTCTTTTTCCACTTCTGTCATCTCTCTTCCAGCCCTCTTTCCCCTTCTGTCAGCTCCGTTCTGCTCTCTCTCCTTCCCCCTCTGTCAGTTCCCTTCCAGCCCTCTTTCCCCCTCTGTCAGCTCCCTTCCAGCCATCTCTTTCCCCCCAAGTAGCTCCGTTCCACACCCTCTCTTTCCCCCTCCCATGTAGCTCCATTCTGCTCCCTCTCTTCCCTCCCCCCCTTTAGCTCCATTCTGCTCCCTCTCCTTCCCCCGTGTAGCTCCATTCTGCTCCCTCTCTTCCCTTCCCCCCCTTTAGCTCCATTCTGCTCCCTCTTCCCCCCCCATGCAGCTTCATTCTGCTCCCTCTCCTGCCGCCCATGTCATCTCCGTTCTGCTCCTTCCCCTTCCTCGGTGGCTGCGATAGCAGTAATTTAAAATGAAAAGGAAACTGATGCAGAGCCTTCTGGCCCTATGGAACCCCTGCTGTTGCTTCCCACTCTAGCATCACTTCCTTTTGGGGGTGGAATGCAGCAGCAGGGTTTCCATAGGGCTGGAAGGCTCCACACCAGTTTTACTTTTCATTTTAAATTACCACTATTGCAGCCACTTGTCCGCTTTTTTGTTGTTGTTGTTTTTTTAAAACTGAAGGCGGAGTGAGGCGGCTGTTTTTAAGGCATTTTTGCTGCCCCCAAATGTTTGCCGCCTGAGGCCACCGCCTCACTCCATCTCATTATAGAGCTGCCCATATACTGATCATTTGTATAGCATTTGCAGTCTTATTTTTAGGCTCTTGGAATTTAATATCAGGGTTCTTTTCAGTGGGGACCAACATACACTGAGGTCCTTGGCACTCACACCTCTTCCTTCTCAAAGGAATCCAGGCCAGAAATTGTTCTTATTTATTTATTTACTTACTTCTCTTATATACCGCGCTATTAAAATCAGTGTGGTTTACAATTGAACAAAAAACATACTGCAATGTCACACGACAATTGAGTTTTTACATTGAACATGGACGAGATAACCTGGAGGTAACAGGGATAACTAATTACAGAGTAATTATTCTGAAACAAGGGTTTATTTAAACTTTAGGGTCACTGAGCAACAACAACAACAACTGGCAGAAATGAAAAACAAGAAGTATGTTAAGAACATAAGAACATAAGATATGCCATACTGGGTCAGACCAAGGTCCATCAAGCCCAGTATTCTGTTTCCAACAGTGGCCAATCTAGGTCATATGTACCTAGCAGTTTCCCCAAGGGACACAGGTTCCACAATGCTTGTATTGGTTCAAGCATTGATATCCTGGGTCCCTTCTTAATAATGGTTTATGGACCTTTCCTCCAGGAACTTGTCCAAACCTTTTTTAAACCCAGCTAAACTAACAGCCTTTACTACATCCTCTGGTAACAAATTCCAGAGTTTGATTACACGTTGAGTGAAAAAATATTTTCTTTTATTAGTCTTAAATAGTTTACCCTGTAGCTTCATTGCATGTCCCCTAGTCTTTCTATATTCTGATAAGGCAAACAATCGATCTACGTTTACCCGTTCCACTCCGTTCATTAATTTATAGACTTCTATCATATCTCCCCTCAGCCGTCTCTTTTCCAGGTTAAAGAGCCCTAACCTTTTTAGCCTTTCTTCATAGGAGTATCCTTCCATCCCCTTTACCATTTTGATGGCTCTTCTCTGCTATATCCTTTTTAAGATACGGCGACCAGAATTGCACACAATATTCAAGGTGCGGTCTCACCATGGAACGATATAGAGGCATTATAATATCTTTTGTTTTATTTTCCATTCCTTTCCTTATCATACCTAGCATTCTATTTGCTCTCTTGGCCACTGCTGCACACTGGGCCGAGGGTTTTAACATGGTATTCACAATGACGCCTAAATCTTTTTCCTGGGTGGTGGTTCCTAATGTGGAACCTTGCATCGTGTAACCATAGTTTGGGTTGTTCTTCCCTAGGTGCATAACCTTGCACTTGTCCACATTAAATTTCATCTGCCATTTCGATGCCCAGTCTTCCAATTTATCAAGATCCTCTTGCAATTTTCCACAATCCTCTTGGGTTTTAACAACTTTAAATAGTTTTGTGTCATCTGCAAATTTGATAACCTCACTCTTTATTCCACTTTCCAGGTCATTTATGAATATGTCAAAAAGCAGCGGACCCAGCATAGATTCCTGGGGTACACCACTATTCACCTTTCTCCATTGGGAAAATTGGCCATTTAGCCCTACCCTCTGCTTTCTATCTTTTAACCAGTTCCTGATCCACAATAGTACACTGCCTCCTATCCCATGACTCTTTAGTTTTGCCAAAAGTCTCTCATGAGGGACCTTGTCAAAGGCTTTCTGAAAGTCCAGATACACAATATCAACCGACTCACCTTTGTCCACCTGATTATTCACTCCTTCAAAAAAACATAACAGATTAGTAAGACAAGATCTTCCTTGTCTAAAGCCATGTTGGCTGTCTCCCATTAGGTCATGACTATCTACATGCTGAGTAATTTTATTCTTTATGATGGTTTCTACCATTTTTCCCGGTACTGATGTCAGGCTCACCGGTCTGTAGTTTCCCGGATCACCCCTGGAACCCTTTTTAAAAATTGGTGTTACATTGGCGATCCTCCAATCTTCAGGTATTAGAGATGATTTTAATGATAGTTCACAGATTACTAATAGCAGGTCTGCAATCTCATATTTCAATTCTTTCAACACCCTTGGATGTATACCATCCGGCCCAGGTGATTTGCTACTCTTCAGTTTATCTAATAGTTGTATCGATATTTTCTTCCCGATGTATCGATATTTCCTACAATTCTTCCACACCTTTAAATACCACTTCAGTCATGGGTAACATCCCTACATCTTCCTCAGTAAAGACTGAAGCAAAGAATTCATTCAGTCTCTCCGCTATCGCCTTGTCGCCTCTTAGTGCTCCTTTAACCCCTTTATCATCTAATGGACCAACTGACTCTCTCACAGGTTTTTTGCTACGAATGTACTTGAAAAGGTCTTTACTTTGCGTTTTTGCTTCCGCAGCAAGCTTCTTCTCAAATTCTCCCTTTGCCTGCCTTATCAATGCCTTGCATTTGACTTGCCAGTGCTTGTGCTGTTTCCAGGTTTTGTCGTTTGGCTCTTTTTCCATTTCCTGAAAGATGCTTTTTTGGCAACAACAGCCTCTCTGACCTCACCTTTAAACCATGCTGGCAGTTTTTTGGACTTCCTTCCACTTTTCTTAAAGCGTGGAATACAGCTGGTCTGGGCTTCCAAGATAGTATTTTTCAACAACAGCCAAGCCTGATGTACGTCTTTAACCTTTGCAACTGCTCCTTTTAGTTTTTTCTTAACTGTTCTCCTCATTTTATCATAGTCTCCCTTTCGAAAGTTAAAAGGTAGTACTATGGATTTCCTTACTATCCCTCCTCCACTAATTAAATCAAAGGCGATCATGCTATGATCACTATTGCCAAGTGGCCCCAACAACCTTATCTCTTGCACTAGATCTGGTGTTCCACTAAGGATTAGGTCTAATATGGCTTCCCCTCTGGTTGGTTCATGAACCAGCTGCTCCAAGAAGCAGTCATTTATTTCATCTAGGAACTTTATCTCCCTAGCATGTCCTAACGTTACACTGACCCAGTCGATACCGGGGTAGTTGAAATCACCCATTATTATTACTGTGCTGTAACTTTTGTTAACTTCCTTGATTTCTTTGAGCATTTCATCATCCATTTGGTTATTCTGGCCAGGCGCTCGATAGTACACCCCCACTGCCATTGCCTTCCCCCTTTTACATGGAATTTCAATCCATATAGATTCTACAGCAGATTTTGTTTCCTGCAAAACTTTAATCCTTTCTGACTCAATGCCCTCTCTAACATAGAGAGCAACCCCTCCACCAATTTGATCAGCTCTGTCATTACGGTATAGTTTGTACCCAGGTATCACAGTGTCCCACTGGTTGTCCTCCTTCTACCATGTCTCTGATATTCCAATCATATCTAACCTATCATTTAGTGCTATATATTCTAACTCTCCCATCTTATTTTTTAGACTTCTAGCATTTGCATACAAGCATTTTAGAGACTGTATTTTATTCATATTAATTTGGCTATTGTTAGACATGGGTAATTTAGGATCTTTAAGCTATGTCTGCTCCATACTTGAGGGCATTTGGGCTACTTTACTCTTTTGTGGAACCTCTCTGCTTTTGGTAGTATCCTTCAAAGATACATTCTTCCGAACCATCCGCTCTTGGGCGACTGTCGGCTTTCCCCTAATATCTAGTTTAAAAGCTGCTCTATCTCCTTTTTAAAGGTTAATGCCAGCAGCCTGGTTCCATCCCGGTTAAGGTAAAGCCCATCCCTTCGGAAGAGCCCCTCCTTTCCCCAGCAGTTAACTCCTTAGTCAAAATGGTTACAGGTAAATGACTCCTTTCTTCTCCCAGTTTTTTATGTTAGCACACTCCCCTCAATTACTCTTTCATCTTAAGCTGATCTGTTATTCCATTTCTTCACCACTCCTGTACCTTTGTTACTTAGTCTGGTATACCTGAGTGGGAGTCCCTCTCTGCTATTTCTAATATTATCTGACAGATCTGCCTGGAAGCAGACTCCTCTTCCAGGTTGGTTTTTTAATCCAAAGCCATAGTCTTCCAGAGCTTAGCCTTCTCACTTTAAGTATGCTGATTGTAATAGTCAAGTGATTACTAGATATTTAATTGTCCAGTCAGTATGTTTCAACTACATCATAGGTTCCCTGGTGCCAGGACCTACTTGTGTCTGTGCAGATATGGGTGCACCTAGCAAAAATATAGTAGCTTGTTGAAGATGCAAGTTCCTTCAGCACACTTGTAAATACAAAGAACATAACCTAAGAACATAAAAAATTCCATAGTGGGTCAAACCAAGGTCTATCAAGTCCAGTATCCTGTTTCCAACAGTGGCCAATCCAGGTCACAAGTACTTGGCAGGGTCCCAAAAAGACACGATGCTTATCCTGGGGTAAGCAGTGGATTTCCCTGGTCCCCCTTTAATAATGGTTAATAAACATTTCCTCCAGGAACTTGTCCAAACCTTTTTTAAACCTGCTACACTAACAGCTTTTACCATATCCTCTGTTAACGAATTCCAGAGTTTGATTACGCATCGAGTGAAAAAATATTTTCTCTTATTAGTCTTATATGGGTTACATTGTAGCTTCATTGTGTGTCCCCTAGTCTTCCTACTTTTTGATGGAGTAAACAACCGATCTACGCATACCTGTTTGACTCCATGAAACATTTCCTCTTTATCAAACACCTTACTTACAGCCCTGAACCCCAGCCACTCTCATATAGTTCGTCCCCAAAAATGTAAAACACCAAACAGGAGCCTTTTCCATTGAACTTCTTATGTATATAGTTCACCTTTGTTCTCCAAGTTCCTTTATATAGTTGATACTTGTTCTCCAAATCCCATTCCCTGTTCAATGTAATGACCAGACATATGCATTTTGTCGGATGTTTTTTGTTACATGTAAACCGCGCTGATTGCAAATAGTGCGGTATATAAGAATTGTAAAATAAATAAATAAAATAAAATAAATTAAGCAATTTATAGACCTCTATCATATCTCTCCTCAGCCAACTTTTGTCTAAGTTGATAAACCCTAACCTTTTAAGCTTTTCCTCATAGGGGTATCGTTCCATCCCCTTAACCATTTTGGTCGCTGTTCTCTGTACCTTTTCTAATGCTGCTATATCCTTTTTAAGATATGACAACCAGAATTGCACGCAATATTTAAGGCGTGGTTACACTATGGAACGATACAGAGACATTATAATATCCTTAGTTTTAGTCTCCATCTCTTTGCTTGATTCCTAGCCTTCTATTTGCTTTTTTGGCCATAGCAATTGTTTTCCTGGGTGGTGGTTCCTAATGTGGAAACTTTCATCATGTAACTGCAGTAGGGTTGTTCTTCCCAGGTGCATAACTTTGCCCTTGTCCACATTAAATTTCATCTGCCATTTGGATGTCCAGTCTTGAAATGTATCAAAGTCCTCTTGCTATTTTTCACAATCCTCTTGTGTTTTAATGATTTTGAATAGTTTTGTGTCATCTGAAAATTTGATCACCTCACTCGTTATTCACATTTTCAGGTCATTTATGAATATGTTAAAAAGCAGTGGGCTCAGCACAGATCCCTGAGGTACTTTCTCCAAAGGGCATTAAGCCATATTTAAAACCAATAAAAGAAGAAGGAAAATAGTTTGTAGATAAAAGCACAAGGAATGAGGCAGATAACCTGCCAAGGTTTTAGAAACACCACAGAAATCAGAGAACATCTCAAGTCATAGGAAAAGCATTTGAAATAACATACTGTAAGTGCCAAGCTGGGTCAAATCAATGTGCCGTCAAAGCTGGTATCCTGTCTGACAGTGGACAGTACAGATAACTTGGAAATACTTGTCAGATACCAAACTGGAAATATTTGTCAGATCCACGTTTCTCATTCCAAGGAGCAGAGGTGAAGACCTCTAAGTCTATCTAGCTAATAATGGTTAATGAACCTTTTTTTAAAACTTAGCTGTGACCAGTGTCTCTGGCAGCAACTGTTACTAGCTAGCCTTCCACACGAACTTTATTTCAGTTAGGCATTATTACTTGATACCCACTAGCTGCAGCAATATCACAGACAGACACTGAGCTTTGACCTCACTAGAGAGCTCATGCAAGATGAGAAAGTGAGCTGCACCGGAGACCGCCTGCACAATGACGTCACCACTACAACAGTGAGAAAAGAAAGCGCAGCAAATATTTATGACTGTCGGCTGAGGAATTTGGGTAAAATATTTCTGGAAACGGTCTTCACCACCTGAATTGCCTTACCCGTAAGAAAGAACTATTGCAGTTGTGGAGGGCACACCATGCCTAGCAGCTCATGAACCTCGTTAAGGTTTAAAAGCTGCTGCACTGAGCGAATCTGCAGCACAGATCAGAAAGGATGATTCAAGACACTATGCATCAATTTAAAGATAGAACTTATGCCATTTCCTTGTTCCCAGAGGGGTGTTTTTTAAAATCTTTCACATAAATAGATTGATATTTTTGAAACAGTAGATTGCACATCATTTTATACTTTAGAATTCTCTTAATGCCTGCCAGAGACCACTGACACTGTATTATTGCCTACTGATGACTCCATCAACCTCTAGTGCCCAAAATGCAGAACGTAAGCTGAGACGAAAATATTAACACATGACGGGAGGGTGTCTTTCTCCCTATACCTGCCTATGTCACAGCTCTTAGGAAGGAGATTTGGAGGAGAAAAAACTAAGATGTCTTGGTCTTACTGAGAGGCATTCAATTTCATATTACTTTTCGTCCATTCTGCTCCTCTATCCCTCTTCCCATCTGTCTGGAGATTTCCTGTGGTTTAGCCTTCTTGTATCTTGGTCCCTCTCTGTGGAATTCTTCCTGTGTACATCTGACAGGAAACCTCATTCACCAAATATACTGCCAAACCCCTCCAGGTACCTCAACGGGTAGCACCTGAAAGAGATACAGCAGCTTCAAGAGCACATTCATCTTTCCAATTGCAATCCTGCCCCACCATGAAACATATTGTGTGCCAACTCTTGAGATCCTCCCCACCCCAATCTTCTGAATCACCTTTTTGTAATTACAGTATGGTCATAAAAATTCCCCAATCTACACTAAGGTAAACTCCTAAATGCTTTATAAACTCCCTTGCCCACCTAAAGGGAAAGCTACCCTATAACTGAGCTACCCCCCATTCATACTCACAATAAGGACATCTGTTTTCTCCCAATTTGCCTTAAAGCCTATTACCCTCTCTAAAGTCCATAAGTCCTATGGTAAGACTGGGAGAGACAGAAAAGACCTAGCTATGCATAACAAGATGTTATCTACAAAACAAACTCTTATGTTCTTGGTCCCATATCCTAATATCCATAATATCTGCATTGCCCCAAACCCACACTGCAAATGACTCTACAGACAATACAAACAGCAGAGATAGGGGGTAGCCCTGTCTGGTCCTCCAACCAAGTTTAAACATCTCAGACTTTACCTTCACCCTAGCCTCAGGCCCTTGTATAGCTTTCCTACCTATTGTGACACAGTAGGCAGTATAGAGCACATGGAGGTAAGAGAAAATGAGGAACTTACCTCAGATTTAGCTGAGCAGCAAATAAACTCAGTACACGTAGGAACAGCTGAGCAGCAAATACATTCAGCACAGCAGAAGCCAAAAGGCATTAGAATGAATTTTCCTGGTGATAGTCCTGACATAGTTAGAAACAGAAAGCCTCATCAGGAACACCTGTTCACAAAGACCCACGTAGCGTGCAGAGAAGGGAAGCATATAAGTTGCTGGCTAGAACCAGGAAAGGCCAGCAGGGGCAGCGACTCAGGAGGACTGAGCAAGCAACCAGTGAGCACGTGTCATTCTGAAGGAAGTTTGCCGGGAGAAGGAAACAGTAGGTCTGACCCCAGAGCAGGAAGCAGCCAGGGACTTGGCCAGGAGCCTGCTAGGTTTGATGGTGGTTGGAGAGTCCGGGAGAGAGCTGTCAGGAGCCCAGAAACAAGAACCAGAAACACATTTAAAAGGTGGGAACCTTGCTTTTCTGAGGAAAAGGCTAAAAGCTCTGTGTGTTTTAAAGGGCAAGGGCGTGGCACTGGAAGTGACTTTGATGTTGAAAGATATCCAGTGATTCCACCAGGTTGGAAGAGAAAGTAAAGCCAGAAAGAAGCTATCACCATACCAGGCATTCAGAGCCCTAGGTCTGAAGAGCACTTTTTGGGAAAAGTAATCCATGCACCAAAGGAGGGTTTTCAGGAAGCCAGCACATGTAAAGAGTGTGACCCTTATGCTATCGGGAGTGAATCCGAATTAATGCAGTGGGAGAATAACAGCTGTACTCCTGACCCGGTCCCTATGGATTGCACAATATGTTTTTCAGATGATGTCATATCTTTATGTTAAGCCTGTGGAAAGCAGCCATGTGCTAGTGTCAAAGGAAAATAAGATATTTTTCTTTGTAGCAGTTTCTTTTTGTTTTTCTGCTGTCGTGTTTGTGTTGTATCCAAAGAATATCCGTTTGGGAAGGGGAATAAAGCCCTGACATTCTTTTGCCTTACCATTTGACTGCAAGACTCTTTTTGGTAGAAAGGCATCGTGAACTTTAAAGCCCTAGCCAGCCGCCTAATAGGGTTCAGAGAAGGTCTATCTTACAGACCCCATCACACTATTTACTAAAATTCTCCGCTAAATAACTTTCATTTAAAAAGCCCAATTCACCTAGTCAAGTGCTTTCTCAGCATTGACCACTACCATTACTGGCTTCTTATGACCCTTTCTGGCTGCCCATGCAACTTGCAAGGTTCTCTTTACCTTGTCCATTGCCTGGCTCCCAGGATGAATCCCAATGGATCAATATGTATTAAATCAGACACTACATTAGTTAATTTGTTTGCCAAATTTTCATTAAAATCTTGACATCCACGTTCAGAAGTAAAAGGGGCCTATAGGACTCAAAGTGTGAGGGATCTTTACCATCCTTGGGAAGCACAGTAATACCAGTACTTCTCATCATCAGCACCAAAACCCCTCCCAGCTCTTTCGATGGGCCCCTTACCTCCCCTGAAAAAAAAATGCACTTTGAATCCCCCTATCAGTCCATTATTTATTTATTTATTTACATTCTCTTATATACCGCGCTATTCTGCATCAGTGCGGTTTACATTGAACAAATTGAAATTACATTGAACAGGGCATTATAACTTGGAGATAAATCTTGAATCTTGGTTCCTTTTCCCTGGAAGATTCTTAATCACCCCCTAACTTTCAAATCCAAATGGGCTGATTGAGAAGATCTAGAGTGGAAAGTAGAGGCATCTCCTGATCCTGATTTGGTACCTTAAGAAAGTTTCCATTGATTGCAGTATTAGTTTGACCAGAGATCTCATATCACGTCTCTTGCAGAACCAGTATGCATATACCCTGAATCTGAACAGTAGCTTTCACTTACATGGCAGCATAAGACTCCCCTTCCCTAGTGGTGATAGCATCCCCAGCCAGTCCTGGGAACAGCAGTCAGACCCAGGAATCTAATCCAGAGTCCTGCATTTCAGCGCATAGCACTGCTGCTGGGTCACAGAGCTATCCCTTGTACAAAAGACTATTAAATGGGACTAAACAGTAATGCAATAGATGGGTCAATATTTTAAAAAGTTACTTGTTTTTTTCTACAGTCCAAGGGAAGGTACAAAAACCATATACAATAAAACACATATGCAGACAAGCAGTAAAATACAATTGCAGGTGTTTCAAAATTACATTGATCCAAATGTTCACAAACAAATACGTTTTCAACTTTTTAAAAGCACACGATTCTATTGGCAAGGTATTCCAACAAGAAGGGGCATACAATGAAAATGCCCTCAATTACACCATTGGTAGCCTACCCACAGATACTGAGGGAACATACGTTTGCTGCATTCAAGCGGTGTGACCATATGACCATATTTATTTAACAGCTTTTATATATATACCGCGCTCTTTAATATCAGTGCGGTTTACAATTAACAATTCTTGCACTAGGCCAGTGAGAACTGCCTAGTGCTTACATAGAACAGGATCAGTAACTTGGAGCTGTAACTGGGTGAACTATTTACATATTCAACCATCAAAGCAGTGGCTGAGTAACTATTTACAAGTTAGATGTTAGGCCCAAACTGAATGGTTAAGGCTGGGTCTTCTCGGTTAATACATTAATCATTATAGCCATACAATACTCAATATAGTCAGTATATCAGCACTTGTTGAATGTACCTGATGGGCGGTTCTGCAGCTCGGTTTGTCTTAGACGGTTTGCGAGGTGTTGGGTCCGATTTGAGTGAGTTGGGGTGTGGGATGTGGTTGTGTTATGTTTGGCTGTGAAAAGTGTAGAAGGAATAGGTGATGCTTGAGGGTTTTCCTGAATTGTGTGAGGTCTCTGATTGCTCTGATATTTGGTGTGAGGTTATTCCAGCACTTTGGGGCAAAGAAAGCGAAGGCTCTATTCCTGGTTGCTTGTGTACATTTTGTGGATTCCATAGGGATAATCAACGTGTTGGCGGTTACCGTCCTTTCGACCTGTTGTTGGGGGTGGGGGTGAGGAGGACTGTGAGGGACGAGGGGGATATCATGTTAATGGCTTTGAATGTGAAGAGTAGTGCTTTGTATGTGAGTCTGCAGTTTAACGGTAACCAATGAAGGTCTTTAAGAATGGGTGTGATGTGGGTTCTTCTGGATAAACCACAGAGAATGCGGGCAGCCGCATTCATCGCAAGTTGTAATGGGTTGAGGGTGCTCTTGGGGAGGCCATGCAGAATGTTCGCGTAGTCAAAATGTGGTGTTACCAGAGCCTGGAATATTGTTCTGAAATCATCGGGCGCTAGCATGGGTCTTAGGTGCCTTAGAGTCTTGATTTTGTTGTATATCGTCCTGGTGGTGTTCTTTATGTGCTCTTTGAAGTCGAGATGTTGGTCAAGCATAATACCCAAGTAGCGTATCACAGGTTTGCTTGGGAGCTCTGCATCTCTCACCTTCAAGGTAGTGGGGGGAGAGAAGTTTTTGTTCTTTGTAATGAACAGGACCTCCATTTTCTTGAAGTTAATATGGAGGTTCTGAGCTTGAAGCCAGTCAGTGATTGCATTGAAGCAATCTACTAGAGGGGTAAATTCAGGATGCATGACTTTGAATGGTGCAAACAGCAAGACATCGTCTGCATAGATCAGGCTGGAGATATTGAATGAGCGAATGATCATAACATACCCAGATTAATAGCAGAAGGTTGATGCCTACTCTTATAGTCACCAGTACTTTATACAACATTCCGTGCTCATCTGTAAGCCAATAAAGCTGATATCACATCATTGCTCTATGATTAAATCAAGATTTCTTGCATAATAACCTTGCTGCAGAATTATGCACAAGTTTCAATGCTTTAACAGAAACTGCAGACAGTCCCTTATAGATAGCATTACAATAAATCCAAACATGGATTAATTACTGTAGTGCTTGAAAAGCTGTACAAAAAATCAATATCTGACAATACAACCTGCATCTTATAAAACATAAGTTGACCTACCTCGGGACAACGCGAAGCACAGCTCCTGATTACAATACCGCAAGTAACATCTTATCTCCCCAGCTCACTACGCAGAAATACCCAGGACTTAGGTCTCAAAGTTATTATCATTGTGTAATTGTAATCATTTATGTGAGCAACCTACTATCCCCAGCCACCTCTAAGATACTAGTATCTTTCAACCTGTGTTTCCCTGATATATGGTATAATCTGCCTCTTACATGCTATGTAATTTACCTCTGATATACTAGATATATGTGTAACCTGAAATTCTCAGATATATAGTATATTTGCCTCAGTTATACTATGTAATAGGTTATAATTGCCTCTAATATTCTGTGTAATTACCTTTGATATACTGTGATCTGCTCAACCTGTTTCCTCTGATATAAGACATAACGGTATAATCTACCATCCCTTAACCTGCCTCTAACATATGGTAGATTTACAGGAGATCTTCGATTACCTCTGACATAGTAATTAATTACGCAACCTGACAGCCCCTATTATCCTGATACCACTGAAAATTGGTAATTATGTAACAGCCCATCCCAATCCTTCTGAAATACTTATAGTCACCATCACTAGCGGTTTCTCATACAACTGTGCAGTTTCCACTACAAGAGCAGAGAGACTGTGTAACACTCCTAACTCCCAATCAGCCAAGACTCCATCTCTGGCCCACCTCCATTCCACACGCTCAAAATGACACTGTCCTGCATTATCGCAATGACCCTTTACCTTATCACTATAGGTATAGGCAACATTACCAGCCTGCACACTAACCACAATCACATACCAACAATACACAATTACAGAAGAAGATGGCCAGACGCTCCCTTCTACAACTCAAGAGAGTCCACCCGAACTCCCCACCACCACCTCCTACTCATCTCATTACAACATGATGCAAAGAAGAAACAGGATGATAACTCAATCCCCCAACACCTGAAATGTGCACTGATAAATGCCAGATCGATACGTAAGAAATGGCCAGTCATCTCTGAAATGATATCACTACACAATCTCGACCTAATCCTGATCACCGAAACATGGCTTTCCTGCGACGACAACATGTTAATCAACCAACTCCTGCCTTCCAATTTCTCCATACATACATGTCATAGAAATGGCAAAAGAGGAGGAGGTGTCCTAGCCATCTCCAAATCTGACCTCCAGTTCAACCTCAGAGAAGCAACCAGCTCAACACTCTTGGACACAATCTCAATAGCAAACAAGTGCTGCTCCCTCACTCTATTATACCGTGCTCCATCAACCGACCCAGACGCCCTATCAACAATAATTGACTTGGCCTCCAATAACCAGAACCCCTATAAAACGAGTTGGATACTTGGAGACTTCAACCTACCATCACTGCAAGACTCCCATGCAACAGCTTTTCTTGGTGCTCTACAGGATTTGGGGTATAATCAATTAATCAAGGATCCAACCCATAACAAAGGAGGCATCCTAGATCTCATATTCACAACTGAGGCAACCCTCATCACTCCAACCACCCTGGAGCTATCAATCAACCCAGTTCCATGGTCTGATCACAAGTTAATCCTATTCAAAATTCCCCTTCCCAGAAGTAACCAAAAGGAAGAAAGAGAACCAAGTAACCATCACAATGTCCCCCTGAGACGGTTCCAGCCTTTTGACAAAGACCTAATACTGAAAACGATGCTTCCACTGACTATCCCACCGGCTCACAACCCAGATGAGTTAGTCACCGACTGGAATAATAAACTTAGTTCGATCGCCACCTGCCCATCAAATAACAACCTCCATGGAAAGCGACACTCTGCAACCTGGTATTCAACAGAACTGAAGGCCTCACGCACAACACTAAGGAAACTTGAGAGACGATGGAGACACTCACACTCAGAGGAAGACAGAACTGCATATATGTCACAGCTAGTAGCTCATCGTGCCGCAGTGACAAAATCAATGAGATGCCACCATGCAGACACGCTGAAAAGATCTCTCAACAAACCTCATGACTTGTTTGCTATCGTCAATCGTTTGACAAATGAACCCACCTCTCAACATGCTAGCGAAATCCACCCTCAAACTTTCGCTAACTATTTACAATCCAAACTCTGCCAGATTGACAATATCCCTACACCTTGCAAGATCCTTGAACCATACGATCAGACTCTACTCACTACTTTCAAAATACCACCCAAACTGCGCATTGAGGACACCATTGCTGGCATCAACATGACCACCGCCCAAACCGACCCATGCCCTGCGTTCTGAATCAAGGAACTACGAAACCACCTGAGCCCATTCGTATCCAGCCTTATGGAACTTTCTTTCACAACAGGAACTTTCCCAAATAGCCTCAAATGCACATCCATAAGGCCTTTGCTAAAAAACAACAAGCTTGACCCTCTGAAGCCTGAATCCTATAGGCCAATATCAAGCATACCATTGCTGGCAAAAATAATGGAAAAGGAGGTACAAAGACAAATCGAAGAGCATATAGAAACTAACGCACCACTAGACCCTTGTCAACATGGCTTTAGAGAAGCCCACGGTGTGGAAACACTGCTCACTACTCTATTCAGCAACATATTAACAGCCATCAACAATATCCGCCAAGGTTTCGTCCTGGTCTTCCTAGACATAGCAGCGGCATTCGATTCCGTGAGCCATGAACGTCTCCTAGAACGACTCGAGGGTAAGGGAATTACTGATAAAGCACTCGAGTGGTGCAGATCCTACCTCTCTGACAGGTGGCAGCAGGTGCGATCCAACAATACTGCATCAGATATGTTCCATCAAAAGCAGGGGGTCCCACAAGGCTCCTCCCTCTCTGCCCTTATGTTCAATATATACATGCAGCCTATCTGCAACCTGATACGGTCTTTCAATATCAAATGTATGATATATGTGGATGATGTGCTGTTATACATGCCTTTTACAACAGAGAACCCCGACTTCACTTCATTAACAAACTGCATAAATGAAGTATCCAACTGGCTGCGATCCCAAAACCTCAAGATCCAACACAAGAAAACGGAGGTGTTGTTCATCACAAAAGACCAAAACTTCATTGCTCCGTCTTTCTTGAAGGTGAAGGATGCAGACCTCCAGACCAAACCCACTATCAGGTACCTCGGCGTCACTCTAGACCAGCACTTGGATATGAAGGCGCACATTGGAAACATTGTAAGAGCGGTATACCATAAAATCCGTTCCCTTAGACACCTACGATCCCTGCTAGAGCCGAATGATTTCAGAACCATCTATCAGGCCCTAATCATGCCACATTTTGATTATGCGAATTCAATCCTACAAGGGCTCCCTCAATCCACCTTGCAACCACTACAACTGGCAATAAATGCCGCAGCAAGAGTCCTACATGGAGCATCCAGGAAAGACCATATCTCACCCATCCTAAAACAACTCCATTGGCTCCCGATACGAAGTAGACTCACTTACAAGTCATTACTACTGACATTCAAGGCCATCAAAGGGCTCTCATCTGAGTCACTAACGGATCTGATCCAGGTGACACCTCAAAATAGGGACAGACGGTCAGTAACACTCAACACACTTGTAGTCCCAAAATCAATTTCACACTGTATCAAAGCAACAGCAGACAGGGCTTTCAAGTTCTGTGCCCCAAGGTGTTGGAACAGCCTCCCTCAAGACATCCGAGCAATCCCGGATCTATTGCAATTCAGAAAAGCTTTGAAACACCACCTCTTCCTATTGTATTACCCAGTAACCAATGCAGTTATTTCAACCACCTCACAGACCTCTCAAAACCAATAACGCTGAAACCAAGAAATGTTCATGATTCTGTCTTAATTTGTAAATAGTTACCTGTCTTAATTTGTAAATAGTTACCCCTGTTATCCAAGTTATTTCTTCCTGTTCAAATGTAAACACAAAGTACCATCGGAAATGTGTAAATTCTTTGTTCAATGTAAACCGCGCTGATGCTGAATAGTGCGGTATAGAAGAGACTTTAAATAAATAAATAAAAAAAATAAAATAAATTAATTGCATTATCAATCTGGTCTTTATCTGCCGTCATATACTATATACTATGTTAGATGTTGATCCAATATTATATCCAAATACCGAGTCTCATCCTTAACAAATCTACCCCACCAATACAAAAAGGGTTTTGGTGGAACAAACGTCATATCCCAAGTTACTGATGGGAAGGCCACTGAACCATAGCTCAAAGACACTCATCCAGAGTACCAGAATGATATTCATGAGAAACAGAAAAAATGCACATAAACCATCATATCACCAACATAAAGATGAGAATTATATGAAAAAAATCACATTACAAAGAGGCTGAAGGCACAAATTAAACAATAATGCTGAAAGAACCATGGGGCATGGTTGCCTAATGGTTAGAGCACTGCCTTGATAACTGAGAGACTGGATATGATTCCCACTAGCACTCCTTGTGGTCTTGGGCAAGTCACTTAACCCTCCATTGTCAGGCCTTCCTTCTGAGACAATCTGCTTCCAGTCACACTGCCAAGAAAATCCAGGAGCTGCTGGGTTGCCAGGAGTCAGCACTGACTTGAAGGCACACATTTCATTGCTGAAAGAGCCACCCAATTGAAACTCCAGCCGCTATGGGGATCCCGAAGCTCCAACCAAAGAAGATACAACCCTCTCAACATAATCCTGCAATTAGCAGGATCCAGCTCAATTGATTTCGTTGCAATGATAGTGACCTAACTCGGGCACCTAACAATCTGAAAAAATTCTTTCAGACAGTTTGCAGATGCATTAACATTGATAAATAGTGTTAAGGAGCAATATTATTCTATCAGTATTTGATACTCTACCACCTCAGTCTTCAAGCTTCTCCATTTTCTTTTGAATCTACAAAGGACATTTTTTTTCTCTTTCACCTCAACAGTGAACCATGGAGCCCTAACTTTCCTCTAGGCCCTATGTTTAACTGGCTTATTTTGCAAACTCAAAGCGCATAATGTTTTAAACATTGCAAAAGTTGTAGTTTTCAAAAGCATTTGGTAGTTAGAGATATGCCTAAGCTTCAAAAGTATTAGGCAACAAAAATCTATGCCACCTCATTCAATGAGTGTTGCAAGGAAGTGGTAATCTTAAAAAATAAGCATGTTCATTTGGAGATAAAACGTGAGGCTAGATATGCTGAAGGAGACAGAACTGATAAAAGAGCTGGAGAACCAAGTAGAAAAGTAACAACATTTACTGATAGGATAAGCTGTTTCTTCACCTGCTTGGGCATCTCAGTAAATCTCAAAATGGCTTCCTATTTAAGTTGTTGAATACTTATATGTAAATAATTTCTGACCTTCGTTAAATATACTGTAAACCACTTTGACTAATAGATAAGGCGATACAGAAAAAGTTAAATAAAATAAAAATATGTAAACTCAGCCTTGATCGTTAGAGAAAATTTCAGTTGGATAAATCAAAATCAAATACCAGGCATTAGAAAGAGTTATTGGAGGCATTGCAAGCAATGGTAGAAGATTGGCAGTTACTTGAAGTGTAAAGGATATTTAATCCAAATAAGAGGAAGTTCCCCCATCATTCAGATACTTAAGAAAATATTTAACAGAACAGTTTTACTCCCCCGGTTTTTCCCTTTGTTATGCATAAAATTAGTTAGCATCTCAGTGACATGTGCTCTGGGCAACCAAGAGGAGTGGAGGAAAAAGTCTCCTTCAGAACAGGCAGGACATCCAGCCCCACTAGATGCCTGAACCGTATGCCGCGTCCAGACTCCCCTGCATGCACAGAGCCACAGGGTAAGGGGCAGCACGGGGGCAGAGAGTGTGTGGGACCGACCCCCAGACGTACAGGTCCGATTCTGGTCATGGCCCTGAACGTCTGGAGATCACCAGGGGAACAGCCAACTTATTCCACCTCGGAGGTGGGATAAGTGCTGGCTGTCCCTCTGGATCGGCTGGCCAGCCCCCCAGCAGCGACAGCAGCGAACAGGGTGAATCCCTGCCAGCTGATCTGGGCCCTGGCTGCCCCCATCGGGGTTGGGCAGCAGGGAAATGGGGGCTCCAAGGCAGCGGGCAGGTTGTGCCTTGTGGAGGACATCCCCCCACGGTGATGCAGGGGCACGCTGGGCCGTCTCCTAGGTCCCAATCCTGCACCCGTGGGGCCGTCTTGCTCCTGTGGTTTAGAATCAGGCACTGATGAGCTTGTCCTGGTCGGGGCCATCCAGATGGCCCGGACGTGCCCCAACTGGGATCAGGTAATTTTATAAAGTCATTCCCAAGCATATGTGGCCAAATATGTATGTAAATGACCAACTGGCATAAAAGTATGCACTGCAGCGTAAAGGCACGTACATTGCCAGTAGTGTCTTTATAAAGCAGTGACTACATAGGCTCATACCCTGGTGCTGTTATGAAATTACTGAACAAGGCACAATTTTAGAAAGATTCTAGGCACCTACTTGTCCTTATAAGATACTAGCGCATCACTCCGGTCCTTAAGAACCTACATTGGTTACCAATATACTGCAGCTTAACCTACAAGGTAACCATTATCACTTTCAAGATCATCAATAAGTTAGCCCCCCCAGCCTTAATGGACCTGATTCACCCTGTTACAGCCAATAGAGAAAGGAGATCACATATCACTGACACACTACTGATCCCCAAGGAAATAACTAAATGTACAGAGCTAACAAGGAATAGAGCCTTTCAATTCTATGCCCCCAGCTGCTGGAACGCACTTCCAGCAGCCCTCAGAGCCATAAAGGACCTAGCACAATTCAGAAAAGCGCTTAAGCACCACCTCTTTCTCTTACACTACTCACAACCCTCCAACCTATCACCCCCTGCGAACACATGAACACCATTAATGTATGTAATCTTGTGGATACTACTTGTAATCGAATGTTTGTTGTACATAGTTAATCCCAGTTGATATCCAAGTTAAGCTTCCAGTTCAATGTAAGTGCCCTGGCACAACCTTTGTTTTATGTGAACCGCGCTGATTTCTAAGAGTGTGGTATATAAGAAACAATAAATAAATAAATAAATAAATAAATGTGTTGCATGTGTCGGAGAACATTCCTTCAATGTATGCAGGATCACTTTCACTTGCTTGTGAGCAGGTGTTAAGTTTTTGCATGTTCTTTACACTTGTATGTGCATAGATTAAGGTATTCTATAATCTACGCACATGTCTGAAGTCTATTAGAGCTCTGCCTGGACTGTGCTCCAGCCAGGGCCAGCCCAAGGGTTTCTGCCACTCCAAGTAGAAGTAACAGCTGCGCTTCCCCCCTCCCTGCATGCCAAGCCGCGCCACCCTCCCCCCTATGCTGAGTCACTCCACTGCCCCTCTGCTGTCACTGATTCTGGCAGCAGGGTCGGGGCGTTTAGGCTCAGCAGCAGCAGCAGGCCATGTGCTTCGGCACACATGATCTGCCACCTCTGACCCTTCCAAAGCTGTATCGGAGGGGGATCAGAAGTGGCAGGTCATGTGTGCCGAAGCACATAGCCTGTCGTGGTCAGTACATGCCCTGACTCCCAGAGGTCTGCTGCCCTAGGTCAGCCCTGGCTCCAGCTACACCTACTGGCAAAGTACATACCATTTGAGGATAATTTTAGAACAGGGCATCTATGGAGATGCTGTTTTATAAAGACATGTAGGCACCTAGCTATCTTTATAAAATACTAGCCTAATGTGTGCCTACATTGCAGGCATGGTATATACACTAGCCCCAGAGCTGGTGTAAATGTCTGTGCCTATATTTTTCAAGTATGTGGGTAAATCATAGTGTTTTATGATCTATGTGCATGTCTGTGCACCCACACTCCAAACTTTGCCCAGCTGCATATCCACTAGCAAAGTGCACACTTTGATACTGAAGTGTGCATTTTTATGACAGCTGGTATTTTATAACAGGTCATTTATGTGCATATGTGGTCAAAGTTTGGGTGAGAATGGCTTTAGAAAATTACCTCCAGACTGTGCAGCCTTGGAGCATTGCTTACGTTAACATTGACACTTCAGCATATGTGAATCCCTGCTCACTGTCCCCACTGTCTACTCAGTCTTGGTTGTGTTCTGTGCTCCAGATACAAGACTGGTTCCCCTTTAAAATATCATAGAACTATCATACACAGTTCATCTAGAAAGCTGTGTCCAGCCAGGGGCTATGAGTCCATCCAAACCTTCCCCAGCTGTATCTCCCTGGTTTTGGGCTTCCCTTAACCTGGCTTCCCTGCCATCCCCATCCCTTTAAGTCTCTGAGCAATAGTTAGTTTACTTTATTGGGCAAGTCTTTAACTCCTTAAACCCTAGTCCAACAATCACTTCTCTGCAGCCAGAATGTGAAGAATCACCCACAAAGTGAGGAGAGAGATTAGTCTAACGTCTTGTCTGCCACTGCCCATGTGACTCCCTACAATCCCTCTAGAAAGGGAAGTCATTATCACCCACTTGCAGTCAGTTCATTAAAAATAAATTCTGTTATAAAAATTATAACTTGCACTTTCAAAACTCCATTCAGCAAACGAAACCTCAAATATAAGCAAATCAAGTACTTTGTGTATTGGGATACAGTGTTACTTCCTCCTCTTGAGGGAGACCAAGTTGTGCTTTTGCCCTCGACTTTCATATCCCCTGGTCTTGCCTCTTTTTGGCCCCACCTTCTTTACTTGCCCTGGGAACCATGATTTTCCTGTGACCTAGACTGAGGAGAACACATTTTGGTTCCTGTCCCCTTCCTTGCTCTTTACAGGGTTGAGCAAAATCCTACACTTGCTGTCCTGGGCCCTCTAGAGAGTTTGCATGTCAGGATATACAATATAACCCACAGTGTATCCGAATGTAATAAAGGTTTCATTCAACTTTCAACTCTAAAAATTCATCAAATGACCCATATGGAAGACAAACTATTTACATGTACCGAATATAATAAAAGCTTCATTTATCCTTCAAGCCTGAAAAGGCACCAAACAATTCACATGAGAGACAATTTCCAAGCGCCTCTTGACAAACTACCTATACTTGTTACATCTTATGAACTCCAACAGGCGGCTCTCTTTGGCACGATGCAAGTATTACGCTGAGCATTAGCAGTACATTTGAGAGATTAAAATCATATTCCACATATCCTGGCTTAGAAGTGAGGTTCACGAATGCCATAGTATGCGCAAAACTAACCCATTTGGCGAAACTACCCTGAGACAAGCATAGGAAAAAACTGGCAAAAACAAACATATATAGATTCTACAAAAAAGAACTGGAAACTGTTGTTCAGCTTGTAGCTGGCTCTGAAAATTTCTAAAAAAGGCACAATAAAATGGCATCTCTCATCCACTGGAAACTGTACTGTAAAAGCACTGGGAAACACACCCTAAGAATAATGGAGAGTGAAGAATAATGGAGAGTGAAGAAGTTATCACCCGAGATACTGCCATTCCCACTGATAAAAAGTTAAAAGCAAGGAAATCAGACATAATGGTAAAGGAGAAAAGTACCAGAATGGCCTTGATTATAGAGTTCTCAGTTCCAAGTGATTATTCAGAATCATGTTGAGAGGGAAAAGATCCTCAAGTATCAAGAAATGCTGTCACGGATCAAGAAAATATGGTAGAAAGATACGGAGCTATTTCCCATTGTGCTGGTTGCCACGAGCTTGATTAAGAGGAATTGCCAAACATATCTTGATAAATTACCTATACATATAACTTGTGACATCTTATGAACTCTAGAAAGAGGTTCTCTTTGGCACAATGCAAGTACTATGCTGAGCATTAGCAGTAAATTTGAGAGTCTGAGATTATACTCCACATACCCTGATTTAGGAGTAAGGTTTGTTACTGAAATGTTGCCTGAGCTTGGACATGTCTGCTTTTTTATCCGATGTTCTGGCTTGGATATCCCAGATTACACTTGCGAAGGCACATTTTACAAATGATGTCCATCTCAGCCTTAGGAAATTTAAGAGCAAACCTGTTCTGCCCCAACCATTGCCAAACTTATGCCACCTATTGCAAAAATAAAATATTTACATCAGATGTAGCAACCTCAGTCGGAATCAATGTTCCCTCTAATTTTCTGTAGGCTGTGTGCGCATAAAATATCAGCTGCGCAGCTTTTGAAGGAAGGTTACATTTTTGTGTGCCACATAACACTTGGAGTTATATACTTTAAAATTTGACTACACATCAGAATACAGTATGTACACCACATTGATTTTAATCAAATTAAATGAAAATAGACGATTACTAAATGAAGCGGAAAATTTCTAGTAATTACAATCACAACTTTTAAATTTTAAGACGTCTGTGTTTTCTATCAGGATCAGAACCGTAATTTTTGTGCGCTCTGTTGTAAAGTATGTGTGCTCGCTCGGCGAGGTGTGTGCACGCGCATACGCGCACAGCTTAGAGGGAACAGTGGTCGGAATTAATAATTGCATATCAACATAAATCTAATATTGAATCCCTAGTGCAAAAAAAACTATTTGCATATTGGCTGCAGGAAAATATTAAACAAGGAGGCTGACAAAGGTGATCTTTGTGGTACACCTAAACCAGCTATCCTCCAGGATAAGCTTTGTTAACCTCTCTGAAGATGTCAAAAAGGACTGGAACCAACTCAGTATAGCCCCAGTGATACCCAAAGATGGCAAAGGAATCAAACACATCTCATGACTAATGGTATCAGAGGAAGCCAAAATATCAAAAAATACTTTCAGCTTTATGGCACTCACATCTGTCACTGATCCAAAATGGCATAGCCAGCCAAAAACAATCAAGTAAGTAAATTGATACTGCTTTTGTAATCAATTTACCAAAGGAGGAAGGTTAGACGCTAGTCATTAGAAAGCACATTTGAATCCAAGGAAGGGGCCTTTAATTTAGGCTGAAGGTGAAACTCCAAATTGCGCTCCAGTCTGCTGCTGTGTCATCCTTGTGACTTCATCTCCAGGTGCAAATCGCAACCCTTCCAAGATCAAACTACCACCAAGAGTTAAGCTTTTGCTATACACAGTCTCCTTATCAGTTAATTTATTCCCATTTATCCCCAGTTATAGTATCACCAACTCCCTTGAATTTAGCGTTCCTCTTTCAGTTTTGGTGCCATCATGCAGACTCAAATTCTTAAACAAGTTGTTTTCTCATTAGGTCTTAGATCACTAGTCAGTGTTCTCCATAGTTCAGATGAACATACAAAAATGGAACCCCCCCACCACCACAAATCAAGAAACCACTACCAAAGAAGGCACTACATTGTAGTCTCTGGTCTGCACCACCCACTGACTTGCTGCAACTCTTTCCCCAGGGAAGTCTCCACCACCCACACAGACTATCTATATAACAAAATACCCAAGCCATTATCAAAGTATATACCTTGTGGTCAGCTTGTCCAAAAACAAATACCAATTCAGTGGTTGCACTATAACCAGTCTCAACAGCTTGCCCTACTAGGTTCTCCCTCATTACTTTTGTCAACTTTGCAGAACAAAGAGCCAGATAACATGAGACAGCATTTAGCTAATCTAATTAATCTTATGCTTCATCAGAAGAAATGTCCACAAAGTGATCGCATCTGGAACCAGCCTGTCCAACCAACCTCTGCTGGGATTCAAGGAAGTCTAGGATAAGCACAAATAAATGAGAGAAAAGTCGGAGATCAACTGGGATTTTCAGCATTTTTCAAGGAATAGCAACAACAGGGTTGGGAGGTTGCAGCTTTGCAAACAACCCACTCTTCACTCCCCTTAAAACAGAGTCAAGAAGAGAGGTGACAAAACAAAAAGATGGATAAAGAAGGCAGGTCTATACAAGGTGTGACAAAAAAGAAACGAGACTGTGGCAGCTAAGCCCATGGCTCAATGCCAGTTGGCTAACCGCTTATGTTACTGTGTTATGCAACATCTCATCACTATTCTGCTATATTTTTCACCTCTCTCACTCTGTTTTTCTTTTTCAGGTTTTTTTGTAGCACATTGCTCCATCGCTTTGTCATGCAACTGGAGGTGGCAGATATATGGAGCAAAGAATGAACTTGAAATTTCTGGTTAAGTTGGAGAAGGGCCCAACTGAGTGTCTCCAACTTCTCCAAAAGGCTTATGGAGAAGATGCAATGTCAAGGCCGCAAGTCTTCGAGTGGCACAAATGCTTCAAGACTGGCCGCGAGGAGGTGGAGGATGATCCCAAGTCAGGATGACCTTCCACAACAAAGACAGCTGAGAACATTGACAGAGTGAACCAGCTGGTGCGGAGTGATCGCAGATTGACGGTGCGGATAATAGCTTAGAAGCTCAGCCTGAACAGGGAGTCAGTGCGGACCATCTTGGTTGAGGAGCTGGAGATGCGGAAAGTGTGCGCCAAGATGGTACCCAGACTTTTATTGGATGACCAGAAGGAACACCAGGTCAATGTTTGTCAAGACTTGCTAGAGAAGATCAGAGAATATCCAGAGTTCGTTGGCCGAGTCATCACAGGAGACGAGACTTGGGTCTTCCAGTACGACCCTGAAAGCAAGAGACAGAGCCTGCAGTGGAAGACTCGATTGTCACCCAGACCCAAGAAGGCGTGCATGTCCAAATCAAGGATCAAGGTCATGCTGATTCCATTCTTCGACCAGAAGGGAGTGGTCTATCATGAGTTTGTGCCTGAGGGTATGACAGTCAACCAGCACTTCTACCAGCAAGTCCTCAATCGCCTCCATGACCGGGTTCAGCACAGCAGGCTGGCTCTGTGGCGAGACAAGTCATGGCTGCTCCACCACGACAACGCATTCGCACACACCGCGCTCAGTGTGAGGCAGTTCTTGGCCAACAAACAGATCACAGCTCTCGACCACCCTCCTTATTCCCCAGATCTCACACTGTGCGACTTCTGGATCTTCCCCAGGCTGAAGACTGTGCTCAAAGGAACTCATTTCACCTCTGTAGAAGAGATCAAGGCCACTGTGATAAGGGAGCTGAGGGACCTCAAGGAGGAGGATTTTACCGAGTGCTTCCGTATGTGGCAGAAGCGAATGCAGAAGTGCATTAACTCGGGGGGGGGGGGGGAATTACTTTGAAGGGGACAATGCGTAATTTCTCTGTAGATTTTGTAATAAAACATTTATGGGACAGTCTCGTTTCTGTTTTGTCACACCTCGTAGACTGAGAGGTAATCAACTTTATACCAGCAGGCTGCAACTTTCCAAGTAACAAACAAATCTGTGTGCTTCCTGGTTACTGTCCAGCAAACGTATGGGTCACATGTTTAGTTTTGGTAGCCACTTAGATTATTCTAAAGCTTGGTGATAAAACATGGTGGAATTTGGTAGGTGTTGAATTAAATATGGGATAAGGAGGGTCATGTAATATTGTTGAAAAAATTGTGCATACTATTTGTGAAATAATTCTTCAAACAATTTTTCTGCCAGGCTTTATGTTCAAATAAGCTTGGTAGAAAAATGCCTGCAAACTTTGCTTCAGAACATTCTGCAAAAAAACCTCTATGTCTCATGGTGGCCACTATACCCTCCCCCTCCTGCACTGTACCTCTGCCATGCACTCACCCCCTCCCACTCAGCTTTACTATCTCTCCCCCTTTAATGCCTTCCCTTCTATCTTCTCTTCTTTCTCCTCCAACCCTGCCCCTTATACTCTGCCCCTTCTGCAGCGGGATGTGGGCTTTCCAGTCTTTTGCATTGAGTGTCACATGTATGATTTTCTCCCAGCTGGTGAGAGGTCTTACGTGTGCACTAGGTGCAAGGAGCTCTCTGCTCTCAGGGAACGAGTCCGTTCTCTAGAGGCTAGAGTAGCAGACTTGGAAAACATAAGACAGACAGAGAGGTACATAGACGAGACCTACAGGGATATAGTCCTGAAGTCCCACCTCCAGTCTGGCAGCATCCCTGTTGCCATGGAGGAGAGAGGTCACGTGACAGGAGAGCATCACCCTGGTGTGGCAGGAAGTGATCCTGTAACTAGGACCTGTCCTCCAGGTGATGTAAACCCCTCTCGCACCGAGGAGGTTTCTCCAGGGCCAAGTGCCCATGCGGGAAGGGTTAGGACAGCAGTTATAGTTGGTGATTCGATCATTAGGCATGTAGATAGCTGGGTGGCTGGTGGACGTGAGGATCGCCTGGTAACATGCCCGCCTGGTGCGAAGGTAGCGGACCTCACACGCCACCTAGATAAGGTCTTAGATAGTGCTGGGGAGGAGTCTGCTGTCTTGGTACATGTTGGTACCAATGACATAGGAAAATGTGGTAGGGAGGTTCTGGAAGCTAAATTTAGGCTTTTAGGTAGGAAGTTGAAATCCAGAACTTCCAGGGTAGCGTTCTCCGAAATGCTTCCCGTTCCACGCGCAGGACCCAATAGGCAGGCAGAGCTCCGGAGTCTCAATGCGTGGATGAGACAATGGTGCAGAGATGAGGGGTTCGGATTTGTTAGGAACTGGGGAACATTCTGGGGAAAGGAGGGGCTCTTCCGAAGGGATGGGCTTCACCTTAACCGGGATGGAACCAGGCTGCTGGCATTAACCTTTAAAAAGGAGATAGAGCAGCTTTTAAACTAGATAATAGGGGAAAGCCGACAGTCGCCCAAGAGCGCATGGTTCGGAAGAATGTATCCTTGAAGGATACTACAAAAAGCAGAGAGGTTCCAAAAAAGAGTAAAGTAGCCCAAATGCCCTCGAGTATGGAGCAGACAGAACTTAAAGATCCCAAATTACCCATGTCTACCAATAGCCAAATTAATATGAATAAAATACAGTCTCTAAAATGCTTGTATGCAAATGCTAGAAGTCTACAAAACAAGATGGGAGAGTTAGAATATATAGCACTAAACGAGAGGTTAGATATGATTGGAATATCAGAGACATGGTGGAAGGAGGACAACCAGTGGGACACTGTGATACCTGGGTACAAACTATATCGAAATGATAGAGCTGATCAAATTGGTGGAGGGGTTGCGCTCTATGTTAGAGAGGGCATTGAGTCAGAAAGGATTAAAGTTTTGCAAGAAACAAAATTTGCTGTAGAATCTCTATGGATTGAAATTCCATGTAAAAAGGGGAAGGCAATGGCAGTGGGGGTGTACTATCGTCCGCCTGGCCAGAATGAACAAATGGATGATGAAATGCTCAAAGAAATCAAGGAAGCTAGCAAAAGTTACAGTGCAGTAATAATAATGGGTGATTTCAATTACCCCGGCATCGACTGGGTCAGTGTCACAACAGGACATGCTAGGGAGATAAAGTTCCTAGATGAAATAAATGACTGCTTCTTGGAGCAGCTGGTTCATGAACCGACCAGAGGGGAAGCAATATTAGACCTAGTCCTTAGTGGAACACCAGATGTAGTGCAAGAGATAAGGGTGTTGGGGCCACTTGGCAATAGTGATCATAGCATGATCGCCTTTGATTTAATTAGTGGAGGAGGGATAGTAAGGAAATCCACAGTACTACCCTTTAACTTTCGAAAGGGAGACTATGATAGAATGAGGAAAACAGTTAAGAAAAAACTAAAAGGAGCAGTTGCAAAGGTTAAAGACGTACATCAAGCTTGGGTGTTATTGAAAAATACTATCTTGGAAGCCCAGACCAGCTGTATTCCACGCTTTAAGAAAAGTGGAAGGAAGTCCAAAAAATTGCCAGCATGGTTTAAAGCTGAGGTCAGAGAGGCTGTTGTTGCCAAAAAAGCATCTTTCAAGAAATGGAAAAAAGAGCCAAATGATGAAACCTGGAAACAGCACAAGCACTGGCAAGTCAAATGCAAGGCATTGATAAGGCAGGCAAAGAGAGAATTTGAGAAGAAGCTTGCTGCGGAAGCAAAAATGCGAAATAAAGACCTTTTCAAGTACATTCGTAGCAAAAAACCCGTGAGAGAGTCAGTTGGTCCATTAGATGATAAAGGGGTTAAAGGAGCACTAAGAGGTGACAAGGCGATAGCGGAGAGACTGAATGAATTCTTTGCTTCGGTTTTTACTGAGGAAGATGTAGGGATGTTACCCACGACTGAAGTGGTATTTAAAGGTGTGGAAGAATTGAAGGAAATATCGATACATCGGGAAGATGTCCTACAACTATTAGATAAACTGAAGAGTAGCAAATCACCTGGGCCGGATGGTATACATCCAAGGGTGTTGAAAGAACTGAAATTTGAGATTGCAGACCTGCTATCAGTAATCTGTGAACTATCATTAAAATCATCTCTAATACCTGAGGATTGGAGGATCGCCAATGTAACACCAATTTTTAAAAAGGGTTCGAGGGGTGATCCGGGAAACTACAGACCGGTGAGCCTGACATCAGTACCGGAAAAAATGGTAGAAACCATCATAAAGAATAAAATTACTCAGCATATAGATAGTCATGACCTAATGGGAGACAGCCAACATGGCTTTAGACAAGGAAGATCTTGTCTTACTAATCTGTTATGTTTTTTTGAAGGAGTGAATAAACAGGTGGACAAAGGTGAGTCGGTTGATATTGTGTATCTGTACTTTCAGAAAGCCTTTGACAAGGTCCCTCATGAGAGACTTTTGGCAAAACTAAAGAGTCATGGGATAGGAGGCAGTGTACTACTGTGGATCAGGAACTGGTTAAAAGATAGAAAGCAGAGGGTAGGGCTAAATGGCCAATTTTCCCAATGGAGAAAGGTGAATAGTGGTGTACCCCAGGGATCTGTGCTGGGTCCGCTGCTTTTTGACATATTCATAAATGACCTGGAAAGTGGAATAACGAGTGAGGTTATCAAATTTGCTGATGACACAAAACTATTTAAAGTTGTTAAAACCCAGGAGGATTGTGGAAAATTGCAAGAGGATCTTGATAAATTGGAAGACTGGGCATCAAAATGGCAGATGAAATTTAATGTGGAGAAGTGCAAGGTTATGCACCTAGGGAAGAACAACCCAAACTATGGTTACACGATGCAAGGTTCCACATTAGGAACCACCACCCAAGAAAAAGATTTAGGCGTCCTTGTGGATACCATGTTAAAACCCTCGGCCCAGTGTGCAGCGGCGGCCAAGAGAGCAAATAGAATGCTAGGTATGATAAGGAAAGGAATGGAAAATAAAACAAAAGATATTATAATGCCTCTATATCGTTCCATGGTGAGACCGCACCTTGAATATTGTGTGCAATTCTGGTCGCCATATCTTAAAAAGGATATAGCAATTTTAGAAAAGGTTCAGAGAAGAGCCACCAAAATGGTAAAGGGGATGGAAGGCTACTCCTATGAAGAAAGGCTAAAAAGGTTGGGGCTCTTTAACCTGGAAAAGAGACGGCTGAGGGGAGATATGATAGAAGTCTATAAATTAATGAACGGAGTGGAACGGGTAAACGTAGATCGATTGTTTACCTTATCAGAATATAGAAAGACTAGGGGACATGCAATGAAGCTACAGGGTAAACTATTTAAGACTAATGAAAGAAAATATTTTTTCACTCAACGTGTAATCAAACTCTGGAATTTGTTACCGGAGGATGTAGTAAAGGCTGTTAGTGTAGCTGGGTTTAAAAAAGGTTTGGACAAGTTCCTGGAGGAAAGGTCCATAAACCATTATTAAGAAGGGACCCAGGATATCAATGCTTGAACCAATACAAGCATTGTGGAACCTGTGTCCCTTGGGGAAACTGCTAGGTACGTATGACCTAGATTGGCCACTGTTGGAAACAGAATACTGGGCTTGATGGACCTTGGTCTGACCCAGTATGGCATATCTTATGTTCTTATGTTCTCTACCTCTGCCTCTCCTTTATGCTTCGCCCCCTCATCTCTGACCCCACCCCTTATCTTTATGCTCCATTCTTTCCTTCTTTGCAGAGGCTTGTTGTTAGTGTGGCCTTACAATGCCAACGGTATGCTGGGACTCCCAATGGCATTTTTTTTTTTTAAAACTTGAACTTTATTGAAATTTTCCACACAACTTATACCAACATTTACAGCGACAGTAAGCATTTACATGTACATTCAGCCTCTCCCTTCATTATACCTAGTACCACCTCCCCCGTCTCTAGAATCCCACCCTTCCTCCGTCCTGCCCTTTGCTTTAAGCTTACCAGCTTATCACTGATAGACCCCCCCTCCCACCCTCCCTCCCCACCTACCTCCCTTCCGCCCAGGGGTGGCTCAAGGGGGGTGAGGGGGCATGTGCGGAGACTCGGTGCGGGGCCTCATTTGCATAAATATTTGCATAATGTTACCTTACACTAACTTTTAGTAAACGTGCCTCTTAATGAGTGTATGGAAAAAGAAAGACTAAAAGATTTCTACATTACTATAATCCAGTGCCAACTGCCAGGCACATTAGGAACTACTACAAACACTGCCCATTTAGAACCCATAAATAAAATTGTGTCACTTTTCTGGGCTTTATGCTGTATAGCTACAAAGTAAATTATAAGCACCAATACCTAACCAGAGACTAACTTGTTAGTAAATTAGTATGCTTCAGCGATCAGGTCTCAGAGTCACACTTGGCTGTATACCGGACCTACTTGTATGGTACGGTAAAACGCCTTTAACACATCAATGACCTGTTTAAATCGCTATATTTTTGAAACATTCATGTATTGCTTGTTCTTATTCTTATATTACTAACTCTTTTTTCTTTTTCCTTTTCTTTTCATTTCTCCATTTTTTTATAAAATAATAATAGTGCCTCCCATTGTTATTTCACTCATAAATGACTGACACTCCAAAGAAAATGTCTCATTTAAATTGAAAATGTCCTCAAACTTTCTTTTCCCAAATATGGTGGTTTTGCGTCTGGGGACGAGACTTCAACTGAGCTCAAATGAGCCCGCTTTTATTCTTAGATTCTAAACTCCCCAGTGTCAGATTTTTTGCAGTGCTTGCTGGTGTGTTTGCTTTCATTTGCTCTTCACTGGCGTTTATTATAGATTTTCCCAACGCATATCCTAGGCGCCGTAGCGTTTCACACCCCACGTTTCTTCAGGGGAATATCTTAAAAAAAGATTCAAAATTAGCACAATTACCTTAGATGTAAATGTACCGCATTACAAAGAAGGAAGTTAGTCGAATCCTTCAGTGAAATACTCACGACTCGTCGATAGTATCCTGCATGTACTTGAAAAAACGCCGCACATGCGGAGTCAGAATCCCCTCCGAAATTTAACTTCCTCTTTAGGGACTGAGTGAAAATTATCCACACATTATTAAGTAGTGAGTATCACTGACAAATGTTCCATTCAATGGATGAATTCAGACCTTCTGGAATCACCGTGTTAAGCCGAAAAATCCATTCTTGTCCCTTACGCAAAAGGGTTTGTTCTTGAGACTTGCCCCGTTCTCCTCATATGACTTGATCTATGCAAAAACATTTCAATGAAGCAAAAAGGTGATGCTGTTCGATGCAGTGAGGTACCATAGGAGCCTGTAACACCTGACGCTGTATTCTGCTTCGGTGTTCTCTCATTCGAACATGGAAAGCCCGATTGGTCTTACCAATATACAGCAACGGGCATGGACAGATTACCCCATAAATCACATGGGTAGAATTACATGTGGTTCTATGTTTTAAATAATAAACTTTACCTTGGTGTGTGAACTGTTGTGTTTCCAGTGTGATGTCACATATAGCACATTGGCCACATTTGTAATGACCTATGGGTTCTATTTGGGAATCCTGCATGGAAGTTCGCAACACCGTGGGAGATAAAATCTCCTTCAAATTTCTATGTCTTTGCCACACATATCTTATGTTTAAATCTTCCAATCCTGGGGTGCTGCATAAAACATTATTGTGTTTCTTAAGAATCTTTTGGATCTGTTGACTGAATGGTGAATACTTTGTTACCAAATGTATTGTCTCTCCGGAAACACTCTTTTCTTTTTTTGTTTGCAACAATAACTCTCGATCTATGTATAGTGCTCGTTTGTATGCCTCATCCACCACTGAGTGAGGATATCCCCGGGATAAAAATTTATTTTTTAATAACCTAGCCTGTTGTTTATAGGTTTTAACATTTGAACAATTCCTTCGATAACGAAAAAATTGGGAGAGGGGGAGACTATCTCGAAGTCTACGGGGGTGGGCACTGGTATAATGTAGGAGACTATTATGGTCTGTAGGTTTCTGAAATACTGTGGTTTCCCATATATCTTGAGACCGTTGAATACATATATCTAAATAGGTGATGGTTGATTTATTGTGCACCGAAGTGAATTGAATATTGATGTCACAATTGTTAATCCAATCTACAAACTGTTGTATATGGGATTCATCTCCTTCCCATATCATAAAAACGTCGTCAATATAACGAAGCCATACTTTTATATGAGAAAAATATGGAGAGATCGGAGAGATCCATCGTTGTTCAAATTTAGCCATATACAGATTGGCTATCGATGGGGCGCACGTCGCGCCCATGGCTACTCCTGCCGTCTGCAAATAGATGACATTTTCAAAAACAAAATGATTATGAAACAGTATCAGTTTCAACAGGTCCAAAAGAAAATGTATTTGCACATCAGTCAAGTCTCCCCTAGTGATTAGAGCTTCTTCAACCACTTCAAAAGCTGCTTGTTGGGGGATGCTGGTATAAAGAGCTGCCACGTCTAAAGTGACTAAATATGTATTAGGAATCGTTGCCCAATGGTTGTTATTAGTTAATGTGGTCAAAAAATGTGTAGTGTCTCGAACATAGGACGGAGTTTTTGGAATTAAAGGGCGTAAGTAAGAGTCCACAAAAATTGAGAGTGGTTCCAAAACTGTCCCTCTTGTGGAGACTATAGGTCTTCCAGGTGGTTGAGTCAAATTTTTATGCACTTTAGGTACTAAATAAAATTTAGCCAACGTAGGACTCTGTTCATTTAGAAATCGCCATTCCTTATATGAAATAAGTTTTGATTCTTTGGCTTGTGTTGTCAATTCCTTAATTATTTTCTGTATTTGTACTGTGGGATCCGTCTCTAAAACCTGATAGGTCCTCGTATCTAATAACTACCTAGCTGCTTCCTGCAGATACTATTGTTTTTTGAGAATTACAATACCGCCCCCCTTGTCCGCCCTCCTTATTACTAAATCCTCTCTGGACCGGAGTTCTACTAGCGCTTGCGATTCTTCATATGAAAGAGTGTTATATTTTCGAGATTTTCGTTGTTGTGTCATGTGAATTATATCTTTTAGCACCAGCTCTTTATACACCAACACTGCTGGTGGTAAAGGACCAGGTGGAATCCACTCTGATTTTAAAGGTAACGCTATGCGATTCGATTCTGGCATTTGTTCTATTGGCAATGGATTGTTTGCAAAATAGGCTTTCAGTGATAACTTTCGAATAAACTTTGAAAAATCAATACGAAATTGGAAATCATCAAAGAAAACCGTAGGAACATATGAAAGACCTTTGGCCAATAGCTGAGACTGAGACTCAGTAACCTCCAGCCCGGAGATGTTTATAATGGGAGTAAAATCCGTTATTGGTTTTTCTGGCGGGTAGACGTGCGTTGTGGTGGCAGATCTTTCTGTTTCTTTGTTTTCCTGTCTTTTCCTTCGTCTAAAAAATCCTCGCGTGATCGTTTACTTCAATCTGAGGATAGCGAGTCCTCAGAAAAGTTTGAAAACTCTACATGTTTACGTCTTGTCTGAAATTTTTCTTTCCTCTTGGGGTTTTGCCACGGATATACGGATCCTGTGGTATAATCCTCATGGTCTCGTTGTAGCTTTTTTGCTTTCACTTTTTTGACCTCATCTTTAATATTATCTATTTGCTGTTGATGTTCTTTTGATATGGCTATTATTTGTTCTGCTGTATAAAGGTCTTTCATTTTAACCAAGGAATTATCTACATCTTGCTTTAACTTATCCACTGTTTGTTTAGTTGTATCGGCTATAAGGACCATGAGGTCCAGTGAGCATTTATTCAAGATGGATACCCATTTTTCGATAAATAGAGAATCTGTTGTATACATTTTTGGTTCTTTATAGATGCGGAGTCCGCGAGGTATGTTTTGACGACGGATGTATTCTATCATGGACGAACGGTGTAAACCCAGCCGGACTATTTTTTTCTGAAGTTTCAGAAGATCTGTCCCGGTTATATTGTGAGTAGTTAGGTCATCATCCATTGTAAAGGGAGTGGTTTCTTTACTCAAACTTGTTATATAATCTTCTGTGAAGATTTAGAACCCATAGCAAACCCGCCGTATCATAACAGCACTACCAGGACTCACAAAGCACAAGACCCTACCTATCAAAAGGCTACACTGAAAATATTAAACCAATACATTTCAGAGAACAACAATACATGACCTACGGGGGAAAGAACAAGTGGCAATGTCAAATAGGAATTACATAAACAGAATACCTCAGCTCAGTTACACATACACATTAAGGCCATTTCATCAGCCCACCAGACTACCTGTCCCCTTGACCCCCTGCCTTCTTCCTGGTTGCTTAATTCAGACCTTGCTCTTGTGCCTTGCATTCTCTCTATCTTCAATGCTAGCCGGTCTCTTTCCCTCCAGCTGGAAACACGCCATTGTCCGCCCTCTCCTGAAGAAGCCCTCCCTTGACCCTGCCACCCCCACAAATTGGCAACCTGTCACCAATCTCCCTTTCCTTTCCAAAGTCCTCGAAAAACTGGTATTCTCCCAACTTGCAACACACCTCGATTCTACTTTCGCCCTCCACCCCCGTCAATCTGGATTCCGTGTAGGCCATAGCACTGAAACTATTCTCACAGCCTTACTCTCTGAGCTTCACCGTGCTCACGACCGTGGTGATTTCTATCTTGTGGTGTCTCTGGACCTCTCTTCGGCTTTTGATGTTGTCGATCACCGCACTCTCCTGTCTCGTCTATCTGACTTTGGGGTTCGTGGGACTGTCTTGCAGTGGTTCCGTTCCTTCCTGTTTGCACGCACCTTCTCAGTTCACGCTGGCCACTCCACCTCCCCTCCATCCCCTTCCCTCTGTGGTGTTCCTCAGGGGTCTATTCTTGCCCCCCTACTTTTCAATGCCTTCCTCACTCCCCTAGCTCTACTCATCCAACAGTCTGGCATCTCCACGTACATTTACGCCGACGATATCCTGCTGGTTCATCATACTTCCTCTTCCGCCCCTGACCTTGTTCCGCTCAACCGTTGTCTTTCCTCTGTTGCATCTTGGTTCGATTCTAACTTTATGCATGCTAACCCCGCCAAATCCTCCGCGATTTGGTTCTCCTTTGGGCTCCCTTCTCCTAGCTTGTCGCCTGTTATGTCCTCTCGCTCCATTCCCCTAGTCCCAACCCTCCATTATCTAGGGGTTACTCTGGACTCCTCCCTCTCCTTCCATCAACACATCTCTTCTGTCATACGCACTTCTTTTTTCCATCTGCGTCGGATCCGGGCCGTCAAATCATCTCTTCCTCCTTCCTTTGTTGTCACCCTCGTCCTGTCCCTGGTAATGACCAGGTTAGACTATTGTAATGCCATCTATGCAGGCCTCCCCTCTTCTCAGCTTCACCGCCTCCAATTAGTGCAAAATGCCGCTGCCCGTCTCATCACTGGTTCCCCGGTTCGCTCCCATGTGTCTCCCTGCCTCCTCACTTTACACTGGCTTCCGGTCAAGTTCCGTTTTGTCTTTAAAGTGCTCATCCTTACTCACAAAGCTCTCTATTCCAGCACCCCCCAATACTTGTCGGACATTATCCACCTCCAACCCTCCCCACGTCTTCTCCGATCGGCCTATGGTAACCGCCTCTTTCTCCCTTCCCCTGCCCAGGCCCGCCTAGAACTGACCCGTCACTCCGCCTTTTTCTTTCTGGGTCCCGTTCTCTGGAACTCACTTCCCCTATCCCTCCGTTTAGAACCGTCCTATCTCCGCTTTAAATCTCTTCTCAAGACTCACCTCTTCTGCCAGGCCTTCGATCTTCCCCCTCTGACGATGGTGCCTCCCCCAGCCTCGCCCTCCACCCTCCATAACTCTCCCCTCGTTGGTCTGCTTCCCCTTTTTTTTTCTCCTTTTTTTCTCCCCCCCCCCCCCGTCCTCCTGCCCCCTTGCCCCCCCCCCCCGGGCTTTTCCTCCTCTCTACCTTTAATCTGTCTCTCTCTGTCCTATCAACTTTTGGCGTTCCCTTTCTGACTTTGTTTCTAGCAGCCTTATTTTTGTATTGTACACCGCCCTGATGCTTCGGCCTGGGCAGTCTATCAAATCGTGTAAATAAAGATAAAGATAAAGAACATAGACCATCACCAAACTAGGAATCACAATTTAGAAACAGGAAGACAGTAATTAAACTGGGAACCCCAAAAGCCCAACAACACTGTAGAAATAAAACTATAAATTAATTTCCTCTTGTACTAAACAAAGCACAGACGTTAATGATTGTCACCAGTGGTCTACCCTGGGTCCTAAGGCATGCAGAGTAGGGCCAAGCTGGTGAATATCCTGGGCTGGGAAGTGGGGCAATGCAGGCGTAGTAGTGCACTGCCTTCTGGGTGACGTAGTCCCACACACTCCCCAAGCACAGAAATAGATGTAATCGAGTGGTTTTAAAGTAAATGAGGTTTTATTTCCCCTTCCTGGGGGATTGGTAAGCACAAAACTTAAGACAAAATATCCATACTTTCTGGCATAAGGAAATTAACTCAGGAAGAGAAGAAAAATAGCTTCTTTTTCTTCTAGCTTTTCAACACACCATCCTTTAACACAGGATTCCCAAAACAGTTCCTTTTAAAGGCACGAAGGTTTACTTTGCTTTCAATGCTGTGCATATAGCTTTGTATATCCAAGTCAGCACAGAGACTCTATGTTATCTGCTATGGACAGTGTTTAATCCATGGGTTCACCAATTACATTTTCATCTACAGATTCTATTTGTATATCTTCCAGCCCTTCCCCCACTGGGTACGTAGGAACACAATCACACAGAGTTTTAAACCATGTATCATTATTACTGAGAGAGTCCTGGAGAGCCTGGCAATCCCAGAGAAAACTTGTATCTCTAGTTTTCTCCTTATCCCTTCTAAAGGGCTTACCTTCAGGCTTCTGCCTAATAGGTTTCCTTAGCAGTGCTCTTTCAGCATTATCAAAGTCCATAGGCCTGTACCTCTCTCTCACCGGAGTTTCCGGGCACTCCCAAACTGACCTTTTGGATGGCTTCTCTCTCCAATGGCCCTCAGTATAAGGTTTTAACCGAAAGCTGCTTCCCTGTGGTCTTTGGGCTTGGCCTCTCTGTAACTCCCTAGCTGGAGCATTCTCTGCTCTGTCCTCGTGGCTGCTTGAGTCAGATTCAGCTTCTCTGCTCTCAGACCTGCTGATGGCTCTGTTCCTCTGCACCCTCTCTCTCCTTCCTTCTCTTACGTCTGTTCCTGTTCTTGTTCCCGGGCTTGTTCTCGAGCTTGTTCTCGAGCCTCCGCTTGTTTCTGTTCCTGTTCTCTCTCTTGTCCCCCTTCTTCCTGTTCCTGATTCAAATGAGTGCTTTTTATCTTCCTTTCCCTTAGGGCTTAACTTCGCCCCTCCCCCACCCAGGTGTCTACTATTGAGCTCAGAGCACGGAGATAATTTGTAGTTTGGGTGGGGCTGTTGCACTCGTGACTGAGTTTGTTTACATCTCCCCTGGTGACCTGTAACCATGTGTTTTGCTTGCCTTGTCAGAATCTGACGGAACCTCCTCAGTTTCATCTAGCTCCATATCAAGGGACGGGTCTTCCCCATTACATGATGCACATTTCCCAGAGCTGGCATATTTCAGTTAATAAATTCAATAAAGAGATATTTTTCTACCTTTTGTGCATTTTTTTTCAGTTGCAATTGCTCCAGCCACTTTCTTCTGGTTTCTTCATGTCTTCTGCTAACTCTCCATCGTCTGTTGTCCATTTGTCTTTTCTTCACGCTTCTAGTTTTTTTCCATTCTCTCTCTACATCTGCTTTAACATACTAATCTTTCTCCTTTTGCTCTTTCCTCATTCCTATTTCATCCACTCAAATTTTACCCCTCTATCCTCAATCCCCACTTATTCTCCCAATATCCGGCCAATTGTAGATTTGTCTTCCCTCCCACACAAAATATATTTTTTCACTTTCCCAGCTCTATCCCATTCTAATCCTCCCCCAACATCAGCTCCCTTCTAGTTCCAGCCCCACCCAGCATCCGCTCCCTTCTAGTCCACGCATCAGCCCATTTCCAGTCCTAGCCCCCCATAAGCCCATTTCTAGTCCTATCCTAGCCCCACCATCAGCCCATTTCCAGTCCTAGCTCCCCCATCCGATTCTCTCCATCAGCTCATTTCCAATCCCAGCCCCTCATCAGCCCATTTCTACTCCTTTCCTAGCCCCACCATCAGCCCATGTCAAATCCTAGCTCCCCTCCATTCAGCCCATTTCCAATCCAAGTCCCCCATGAGCCTACTTCCAGTTCTAACCCCTCCATGAGTCCATTTCAATCCAAGCCCCCCCAACAGCCCATTTCCAGTCCTATACTAGCCCTCCATCAGCCCATTTCCTGTCCTAGCCCCCCTCACTCAGCCCATTACCAGTCCTAGCCCCCCCATAGCCCATTTCCTGTCCTAGCCCCCCTCACTCAGCCCATTACCAGTCCTAGCCCCCCCATAGCCCATTACCAGTCCTAAGCCCCCAACCCATTACCAGTCCTAAGCCCCCCCATCACCCCATTTTGTCTTAGCCCCCCCATAGCCCATTACCAGTCCTAACCCCCATCAGCCCATTTCCAGTCGTAGCCTCCCCACAGTCCATTCCAGTCCTAACCCGCCCATTAGCCCATTTCCAGTCCTAGCACCCCCATAGCCCATTACCAGTCCTAACCCCCCCATCAGCCCATTTCCAGTGTTAGCAAGCCCATAGCCCATTACCAGTCCTAACCCCCCATCAGCACATTTCCAGTCCTACCCCCCCCTATAGCCCATTACCAGTACTACCCCCCCATCAGCCCACTACCAGTCTTAGTCCCCCCCATAGCCCATTAGAAGTCCTAACCCCCCCATAGCCCATTACCAGTCCTAACCCCCTCCCCCATAAGACCACTTCCAGTCTTAGTCCCCCCTATAGCTCATTAGTAGTCCTAACCCCCCCATAGCCCATTACCAGTGCTAACCCCCTCCCCCCATAAGCCCACTTCCAGTCTTAGTCCCCCCCCCATAGCTCCTTAGTAGTCCTAACCCCCCCCCCAGCCCATTACCAGTCCTAACCCCCCTCCCCCCACCAGACCAGATAGATTAAAAAAGAATACCGGCTGCTGCTGCTGCTGCTGCTGTGGCAGCGGCAGAATCAAACGTCAATGCCACAGGGCTCTGACTGCCAGGCAGAACCTCCCTCGAGCATCAGCTCCCGAATCCCTCCCAAAGCGCGGGCTTTCAGAGCCGTGAGAGTTTCCCTTTCTTCTCGCGGCTCTGTTAATCTCGCCGGGGTTGATGGGATTTCCCATCAGCCCCAGCGGGATTAACAGAGCCGCGAGAGGTCAGAGAAGCTCTCGCGGCTCTGAAAGCCCGCGCTTTGGGAGGGATTCGGGAGCTGATGCTTGAGGGAGGTTCTGCCGGGCAGTCGGGGCCCCGCAGCGTTGACGTTTGATTCTGCCGCTGCCACGGCGGCAGCAGCAGCAGCCGGTTTTTTAAAAAAATGTACTTGGGCTAATGAATGTTTTTTGCGCGGGGCCCCCTGAAACGCGGGGCCCTGTGCAAAAAACATTCTTGCTCAATGGACGGGCCGGCCCTGCTTCTGCCCCCTCCTCCTCTCCTATACTCAAAAATCTCATATTTTAACCATAACTCTAAGCCGCATCATTACCCCAACTGCACCGTTCCCCCAACCTTATTCTCTACTACTCCCTCCTTCCACATACCCTCCCTTAACCATCTCCAAACCCCCTCCCATCGTTTTGCCATTTGTCCCCCTCTGCCCTTCTTTTCCCCCGTTATTTTGTACATAAGATATATTTCTGACATCCGCTTAGCATAAGTACCCATTGCTGGTAAACACTTTCTATTCCAGTACCAAGCTATTTCATATCTTGCTGTCATGATACAATACCAAATGATACCCCGCTCTCCTTCCCACTTCCCATCCTTTTTTTGCAGGAGACACATTTTTATGAATGTTATCCCCAGTTTTCCCCCAGTACCTTTGCACAGCTGGGCATGACCACCACATATGCATCCATGTTCCCCCTGCTCCACACTCCCTCCAGCATTCATTCGTCTTCATTACACCCGCTTTGTGCAGCCGCTCTGGTGTGAGATACCATCGACACATCACCTTGAACCCATTCTCACGCAGTGACGTGGCTATAGAGAATTTAGCTATTCCCGTCGCTATGCCCTCCCATTCCTTCACCTCCCATTACACCCCTAAATCCCTTTCTCACGCTTCCATATAACTCAATTTCCATGCTCCCCTCGCAATTAACCCTTTATATATTCTAGACAGCATGCCCTTCTGCCCCAAGGAACCCAGACATGCCCCTTCAAACCATTTAACTTCCCCCCCCAATATCCTGCCACTGCTTCCTCTGTCGAACCAAGGACCCCAGTTGCACATACACATACCTATCAGATTCTGGCAGCTGATACATATCGCGTATACCCTCAAAACCCTTTACCTCTTGCCCTACTAGTATCTGTGACACCTGACTTAGGCCCCGCTCCGCCCATCGTCGTAGAACTACTTTACTTGGGCCTACTCCCTCTTCACAACATGCCTGAAGGGACATTGTGTGTGACCACCTCTTATCCCCCACCATCCTCTGCCTATGCTGCTGCCACACATTTAAGGTGTACCCCACTAGGGGGTTGTCTCCCCTCTCTCCCTTCCCCCCCCCCCAGACTATCCTCTCCAACTCTCCGGGGCTAATATCAACTGCTTCCATTCTTACCCATTGTTTGTATGTTTCCCGTAACCATGAATATACCACCCTCATCTGTGCTGCTTTGTAGTACAATGTAAAATTAGGTACACCCATCCCTCCCTCCGTTCCCTGAACTTGCAATGTCCTCGCTGCCACCCTTGGCCTTTTACCCCCCACCCACCCCCCCACCCAAATAAAGCCCTCCACTTGTTTTTGTACCTTCCTCAATACACTTCTCGGTATCGCTATTGGTAATACTTGAAAGTAGAACAGGAACTGGGGGAGCAGCATCATTTTGATAATTGCCATCCGCCCAAACCAGGAGTAGTAGCCCCTGCTCCACCCCCTCAACTGTATCTCCATTTGCCCTAAGAGCTTTTTATAGTTTCGTTCAAATAAGTCTTCCAATTCCCTCCCCACCTGCACCCCCAAGTACCGAATTGACCGCTTTGCCCACTTGAATGGAAAGTGCTGTTGCAGCCCCTCTTTGCGCACCTCCTCCCCTACTAGACTTAATATTTATGATTTTCCCCAATTGATCCGGAACCCCTCCACTTCCACATAGGCCTGAATCTCACTCATAATTGCTGGCAATGTTTCCCCTGGTTTCGTTATCGTTAACAGTATATCATCTGCGAAGAGTGACATGCGATACTCTTTTTGTCCCACCTTTACCCCCTTAATATCCTGGCTCGCCCTCATCCGCCCTGTCAGGGGCTCCAGCGAGAGTGCAAAAAGCAGTGGCGACAGAGGGCAGCCCTGCCACGTCCCCCTCTCCAGAGGAAAAAAACGGGAGTACCCTCCATTTACTCTCACGCATGCTTTAGGACTCCCATACAAGGCTTTTATCCAATTCACGAACTCTGCCCCTAACCCCATAGCCTCCAATACCGAAAATAGAAATTTCCATGACACTTGATCAAATGCTTTTTCAGCGTCCAGCGATACCAACAGCACCTGGTCATTTGAGCGTCTTGCTTTCCAAATCACATTGAGTACTTTCCTGATATTATCCGCCACCTGCCATACCAGTATAAACCCAGCTTGGACATCATGTACCAACTTTCCCAGCACTTTGTTAAACCTCGTCGCTAATATCTTAGCCAGCAGCTTCGCGTCAATATTTAAAAGCGATATTGGCCTGTATGACGCGCACTCCTGCGGGTCTTTCCCTTCCTTATGTGTAAGGGTAATACCGGCCCAACCCATCGTGTCCACCAACTTCTCCCCAAACCTTGATCTGTTAAATACTTTCGTTAAGGGTTGTACTAACCGACCCCCGAATTTTTTATAGAACATTGCTGTCAACCCGTCTAAGCCCGGGGCCTTTCCTAACTTCAGATCCTTGATCGCCCGTAGCACTTCCTCTGCCCCAATCTCCCTGTCTAGATTCTGCTGTTCCCCTTCTTCCAGCCGTGGCAACCCTACTCCTCCCAAATAGTTGCTGATAGCCCCTGCTGGTCCCTCCGACTGGGCCGCATATAACTTCTGGTAGAACGCCACAAACTCTTCTCTAATCTGGTGAGCATCCCACACACACACACCCTGCTTCTGATCTGTATAATCCTGTTCCATTCCTTTCTCTTTTTTAACCGCCATGCCAAATATTTCCCTGCTTTATTACCCCCTTCGAAGAAATTCTGCCTCAGCAATTGCAGGTGATGCCTTATCTGTTCCGCCTCCAACGCGTTCAGTTTCGCCCGTGTCTCCAATACTGCCCCCTGATATTGTCCACTACCCCCCTGCACATCTTTTTCCTCCAGAACCATTAGTTGGTGTCTTAGCTGTAGTTCCTGTTCCTCCCTTTCCCTTTTTATCCGCGCCCCCCACTTTATCAACACCCCCCTCACCTCTGCTTTAAATGCTTCCCATACTACCCCCTCTTTGACCTCTCCCTCCCCATTCTTTTCAAAATATTCCAGTATTAATTGTTCCACCTCTCTCACAACCCTAGTATCCTCCAGCAAGCCTTCATTTAGTTTCCAGTATTGCCCCCCTTTACTTTCCCCCCGCACCCTCACCTGTACTACCACTGGTGCATGGTCTGACCATGTAATGGGCTCAATTTCTCCCCCCTTTATCCTGCCCGCCAGCTCCTTCCCTAACCAGATGACATCTAGCCGTGAATAGGTACCATGGGCTGCTGAGAAGAATGAGAATTGCCGCTTACCTGGATTCATCAGGCACCATGCATCTATCAAATCGTTTTTATTCACAAACCTATGATATCTCTGTCTATCCGCCCCTCGCCCTTCCCTCTTGCCCGCCATGTCTCCCCCGCCTCCCATGGCATATTGAAGTCCCCTCCACAAATCATCGCTCCGTCTCCCATTAAAGTGACCTGTTCACTTAACTCCTCCCAAAAGTCTTTCTGGGACCCCGTGGGCGCGTAGATGTTTACCACACAAAACCACTCCTCCCCAATTTTCACACGCAGTAGTAGGTATCGCCCCCCCCCCTTATCCCTTATCACAGATTGAACTTCTGTTTTATGCTCCCCATTGATGAAAACAGCCACTCCTCCTTTCTTCCTTTCCCTTAAATTTGAGGCAAAAATGCAGTCTCTATATCCGTTAGGTTGTACTACCGATTCATGCTTTTTTTGTAAATGTGTCTCCTGCAGCATTACAATCGCAGCTTTATGCCTTATTAAGTCTTTATACAATATCTGCCTCTTCCAGGGTGAATTCAACCCCTTCACATTCAACGTAACAATTTTCAAATCACCACCTAATCTTACTCCCCCCTTCCCCCCTGCTTTTTTTCTTTCCCACCCTCCCCCCTCTCCCCCCTCGCCCACCCCCTCCCCTCCCTTCCCCCCCATCCACCCTACTTCCATCCCCCTTCCCCTCTCCTCTCAAGGGGGATTTGACTTCCATTTCCATGGCTAATTATCGGACCGCTACCTGTCTCTTGTCCCTCAATCCCACTTCACCCCTACTTCTCCGATCACCATGCTCAGATCCCCTCTCCCTAATCCATTGCCCCCCTTAACCTTTACCCCTCCTGAACCACATCTTGTCCCCCCCATCCTGCCCCTATCATACCCTTTCCACCCACAGAACTGCCTTTACCCCCTAGGAACTCACGTCTAACCTATCTCTCGACCCTTCCTCCCCCCTTACCATCTCTCCATTCCCCTCTACCCCTCCCCCCCCCTATTTAACTGCTACATCATTGTTGTTGTTGTTGTTAAGTGCCGTCGAGTCGGAGTCGACTCATGGCGACCCTCTGGATAACTATCCTAAATTGTGTTCGGTCTTCAGACAGGCGGCTCATTGTTGACAGACTGGTACCCGTAGCTGCTGTTATTGTATCGATCCATCTCATTCCTGGCCTTCCTCTTTTGCGTTGACCTTCTATCTTGCCAAGCATGATGTCTTTCTCTAATGATCTCTCTCTTCGCATGATGTTTCCAAAGTATGAAAGTCAAAGTCTTGTCATCTGAGCTTCTAAAGAAAGCTTAGGTTTGATCTCCTCTAGTACCGACTGGTTTGTTCTTTGGGCAATCCATGGTATACACGGTATTCGCCGCCAGCACCATAATTCAAAGGCATCAATTTTCTTCCTGTCTATCTTTTTCACTGTCCAGCTTTCACATCCATATGATGTTATTGAAAATGCCATGGCTTGAACAAGTCGAATCTTTGTATGGAGACATCTCTGCTCTTGAGAATCTTATCTAGGTCTTTCATAGCCATTCTGCCAAGAGCAATGCATCGTCTGATTTCTTGACTGCTTATTGCTTCTTTATTGATAGTTGATCCAAGTAGGTTAAAGTTGTTCACGATTTCAATTTCTTCTCCTTCAACGATGAACCTGTTGATTATTCCAGTTGTCATGATCTTTGTCTTCTTTACATTAAGGTGCAGGCCCATTTTGAGACTATGTTCTTTGATTGTGAGAAGCAAATGTTTCAGATCATCTTCACTTTCAGCCAGTAATGTGGTATCATCAGCATAGCGAAGGTTGTTGATGAGTCTTCCACCAGTCTTCACACCTCTGTTGTTTTCATACAATCCTGCTTCTCTGATGATTTGTTCTGCATAGAAATTAAACAGGTAGAGGGAAAGTATGCAGCCTTGTCTTACACCTTTGCTTATTTTAAACCATTCTGTTTCTCCTTGTTCCGTTCGAACTGTTGCTTCTTGATCAAAGTACAGATTGTGCAAGAGTACAATCTGGTGTTCTGGTATACCCATGCTTCTTAATGTGGCCCAGAGTTTCTCATGGTTTACACAGTCAAAAGCTTTGCTATAGTCGATAAAGCACAAATAGATATCCTTTTGGTATTCTTTAGTCTTTTCAAGGATCCATTTCACATCCGCAATGATGTCTCTCGTTCCTCGCCCTTTCCTGAAATCTGCTTGCACTTGAGGTAGTTCTTGTTCCAGGTATGGTTGTAGTCTCTTTTGAATAATCTTCAGTAGAATCTTGCTGGCATGTGGGATCAGAGCGATTGTGCGATAATTTCCACAGTCAGTTGGATCACCTTTTTTCAGTATTGGTATAAACACAGATCTTTTACATTTCACAGTCCTCCACTTCAGCCAGCTCCATTCTCCGCCACGTGCGCTTCTTGGCTCCCCTTGTTCGTTCTCTCCAGCCTTCTGCCCTCCTCCGGTACTCTATGCCATCTTAAACTGTCCCTCTTGGAAACGTCTGATGTTGGCTTATATCTCATGTCCTCCCTCTTCAAATAGGCCGTTACCTCCTTAGGTTTTTTTCTGCGCTGGAGCGTTCCCATAGAAAGGTCCTGAAACATTTCCAATTTGTGCTCTTCCCATATGAACTGTCGCACTTTTCTCGCCGTTCACAGCAGCCTTTCTTTAGTTCTGAATGAGCTCAAACACACCACAATATCTCATGGTTTGTTCTCTCTTACTGTACAATTCCGTCTGCCTCTCCCTCTGCCGGGTCAGCGTTTGCCAACAGAGATTGAAATATTTTGGCGGACACTTCATCACAGTTCTTATATTTAGTTTCCTCTGGTAGTCCACGTATTCATATGTTGCATCTTCTGGAGCGATCCTCCAAATCCTCTACTTTCCTCTGTTGCTCTTCTTGTATGCGCTTCACTTCCTCCCATCCTTTTTGTAACTCCTCAAAGGCTTCCTCCTGTCATTACAACTGGATCTCTGTTTCTGCTACATGAGTCCCCATTTCCACAATGTCCTCCCTCAAGGATTGTATGGTCTCTTTTAATTCATTTTTGATGCCACTGATCTCCATCTTGCTTTCCTCTTTCATTTCTGTAGCCATCTCTTAAGCGTTGTAGCCCCTTCTGGGCTGCAGGCCCTTTCCATCTCCTCTTCTTGCTCTGTGACGTGGTCCGGCACTGATCTGCTTTCCTTCTCCCCCGCCTTCCCTCCTCTTGACGGGACATATGAGGATCTAAACTCCGCCAGCTTCTTCTTGGCAGACTGGCTCCCTTTTGTTTTGTCCATGGCAGCACTCTGCCCCCTGAGATAGGGTGCCTAGTCCTCTAGAGATTTTCAGGGGTTCTCTAATTGTGTACTCCTCCACTGTATTCCTTATATCTCCACTGGGTAGGAGGTTATTCTCCCCCCCCCCTTCTTTTTCTTTATCCTTCTTGTTTTGCCTAACCAATGCTAGGCAGGGCACCCACACGCCTGTGGCCCTTTTATCTGTTGGACTGCTGCCTTCTGGGACCTGACCTCCGTCTCCACGCTGCTGCTTGGCCCCCTCTTCCTTGACACTTTGTGTCCTGGCCCGGCAGTCATGATCACCTGCACTCCACCCAGAATTGTACCTCTGTGTCGGTATTCCCCTCCGGTCCCGGTCACCAGCACTACTCACTCGCCGCCGTTACTCTCCAGGAGTCAGCACGTGCACTCGGGTCTCTCCCCTATTGCTCCTTCTCTTCACTGTGCTCTCCTTCTCTGTGACAAGCTTCCGCGTGGCTCCCTGCCTCTGCAATTGCTCTGCTCCGTCGGATCATGGCCAGTGCTTCCTCGCAGACACTGCTTCTTCCTCATCTGCCGCTTCCTCTCACTTCCCGGCACCCGCCTCCACTTTCCAGCACTCACCGGCCCTCTGACCTTGCTCTGAGCACCACTTTTCCGTGCCTCCTCACTTCGCCCGCCACGCGATCCTCAGGCCCGGCAGTACTCAATTGCTTGCCGTGACTGCCTGCTCGCCGGGAGTGAATCTGCTCCTCTTTTCCCCACTCCTGGGGTATTCCACCACTGCCTCGCCTTCCTTCCTCCTCACTCCTTGCTCATTTAGGGGTATTTCCCCCCGTTTACAGGCTTCTGGCGATGGAGCTGCCTGCTATGCCGCCATGCCACCCGATGCTGTCACCGGAAGTCCCCACTGGCATTTTAATGCCACAGCTCTCACCAGCTATGAACTACATCTTTATCCACAGTGGTGGTGTCCTGGGCTCTTTCTTCCTGCTGGTAGATACAGCACATTTTGGCCACATTGGTGGCAGCCTGGGTTCCTTCTCCCTGCCAGTAGGGGATGAGGTCCCAACAAGCAAACACCGTGCTTCATTGAAACAATAGGTTTGTTTGTGCAAGTGCCTAAAAATGCTTGTTTCAGCCTGCTTTCAACAATAAGGATAATAGGGGCATTCCCTCTTGTTGCCAAAATAAGTTTTCCTCCTTGTAAAAACATAGCAAGTAACAATCAGTGCCTCGCTGAATACTGCCATGGCACTGCACATCTTTATGTCTAAAATGGCAGGTCAAGATGTGTAAGTGGTAACCTATACCTATGCATGTTCTGAAATGCTGTTGTGGATATGTATATGTTGCCGTTCTCCAAAAAAATCCATATTTTGCACATGCATGTTTCTAAAATCAACCATCTCCCTGCACCTGTCTGGGCCTTTATTCTTCACATCCCTGTTTTCTTTGTTTCCACAAACATATAATTTTTTGGGGCAGTGACAGAGTGATTTGAGAACTCATATGGAATATCGGACATTTTGACTTGGATGTCCCAAGAGGCACTTCAATGGTTTTTCTAAAATATGTGTTCATTATAGCCCCCAAAAAATGTGTTGCATGTTCATCTCCGATTCTTACTACAGCAGTATTGAGTGTTCAATACACAGATATATTAATAGTGGGTGATTTTTAATGTTCATGTAAGTGGGGGGGGGGGGGGGCAGACTGGACATGTTCTCTTTGGCTTCTGCAGCTAGTGTGACAAATTTTGCAGTTTGCAGGTCATGCGTCTTCGTAACTGGAGCCAACATTTCAGCCACCATACTGTGGCTTTCTTCAGGGCAAAGTGGTTGAGCAGTGGATGTCTGTTCTTTTATTTAGTAGTCCTCAAACCGGATTGGTTGGATTGAGGTGGGAAATTTGAATTTGAATTTTGGAGGGAAAGTCTGTTGGGGAAAGGCTGGTGACCTCTCTTTTCCCATAGATCGGAAGGTTTGGTGAATTTAAAGATGTTCTTCTCATGGAGAGCATGGTATTGAAGCAATGGGTTGGTGCCAGTATGCACAATACAGCTATTGTTTGCACCTGTGACGACTAATCTAATTTGTGAAGTGGAAATAGTGGTGCTGTTGGTCAGGACTGATCACTTTTTAGTTTTGGTCAGTCTGAATCAGTTATTTAAGAATGGATAACTTGAAAAAAAAGATGTATGGTGGCAGATTGATGTAATTTGTGAACAGGATCTATTAAAGGCAATGGATACAGTGGGTGAGATCTGTGTTGGTCTTGATTTGGAGGATTTGGTGCATATGCGGGATGAGGATTTACAGGTGGTATGTGATGCCTGAGCTCAAAGAGGGAGGTTATTATGTCCATTGGGAGTAGAGTATCATCTTGGTTTAACGAGGAACTAAGGATGCTGAAAAGGCCGATGCATCAATTAGCACAGTGGCGTAAAACAGAAAAAGAGGAGAATAAACTGTTATGTTTAAGTAAAACTAGAGAATATAAATGGAAAATTTGGGAAGTGAAAAGAAATGCAATCACTCAAAGATTAAGTAGAGCAGGTAATCGTCCTTGTGAACCTTTTAAAATTGTAACTCCCATAGCAGAGCCACCTAACAGAATGACAGAGTTGTCAACTCTGGTTTGTGAAGAGTTTGCAGAGTTTTCAGTTTGATAGTGATAGCTTTCCTGATGATGATGGGATTGATTGCCTTAATGACAGTGACAGCTGTGGCATTGGTAATAGATGGGTTGAAGTGGGGCACAATTCATTGGAAGTGTTTAAGTTGATGTTAGAGTAGGGGTACGGCACCTGTTTTCTCAAATGCATATGTAGACTTGTGCAACAGATCCCCTGCCATCAAGCTCCATAAAGAATGGGAATCACTGGCTCCAGCAATAGTTGGTTGCCATTGTGAATAGGTCTTTGGAAGTGGCTACTTTGTCTCACAGCCTGAAAAGGCTTTCGTATGACTGCTTATCAAGGGTGATAGCAAGGATTTTTCTATTGTGCTGAATTTCCATCCTGTGTCTTTACTTCCAGTTCAAAGTAAGGTAATTGAATCTGCTATATTCTGTCAGCTAAGAGATTTGGTGGAGGATCAGTTTATTTTGTGTTCCAATCAGTTTATCGTATTGGCAGTACTGAATTCAGTGAGACATGATGCTGATCAGGGATTGATTGTTTGATAATTGCATTAGATCTGACAGCTGCCTATGATACTACAACTTTGGGTGTACAGGGACAGATCCTGTCATGAGCATGTTCCTTTTTGGAGTATGTTCCTTATGGAAGGATCAGTATGCAAGCCCAATATCTTTGGATTGTGGTATTTCCTAAGGCTCTGTGTTATCGCCACTGTTATTCAATAGCTGCATGGCATCCTTGGGTCAACTGGTGAGAGACAGAATATCAGCTTTATGCTGATGGTATGACTCTTATTGTTCCGTTTCACCCAAGCCATGAACAGCAGCAGATTATTGCTTTATTGATTGAAGATTTGCAGGAGGTTGAGCAGTAGTAGATTAACTAAATCTTGTTGTTGTTTTGTGCCTTTTATGCTGACTCTTGGCAACCCATCCCCTGGGTTTTCTTGACAAGGTGCAACCAGAAATAGATTGCCAGGCCTTTCTTCCACACAATAAGCCAATAGCATCAGGTATTCCAAGGTGCTCTCCCATCCAAGTACTAGCCAGGCCTGACTCAGCCATTAAGCAAACTAGATGATTGCCTAGGGTGGCAGTTTTTTGAGGGTGGCAAAGAATAGGGCATTCAGAGCTAAACAACAGATTTTGACAGCTGGGGGGAGGAGGGGGGGAGCTGAACCAACTCTGGGGCCAGCCCTACCCATCCCTGCTTAGCTTCTAAGATCAAATGAGATTGGGCTCATTCAGGGTGCTGTGGCCATTGTAGGCCAAATCCTAATAAGAATGAAATAACATTATATAATAGAGGAGGTCGAATGCTGATGATGAAACCAAATTTAGAAGGGGTGAGGTTAGAAACTGCACTGAGGACAGGGAGGTTGGATCTGGTTAGGTTAGGTCAATGCTGAGTGCTCATGGAGTATTGGGGGTCTATGTATATCGATATACTGTGGATCTTGTTATATATGTTTCTCCTGTTCTTTTATGGTAAGGCGCTCCAGGGTCTTAATCGACTGTGAGTGGGATATCAAGAACGAGTGATGAAATAAATAAATATTATCGATGAAATTTGCATTGGCCATGGAATTACCACACTGCTAGTATAACAGGAAATTAGCTGGGTATTGAATATAGATGGGCCAGATTAATATCATTACACTTTACACTGATATGTTGTTTATCATACTTAATTAACTGGGATGTTTACAAAAGATCTTGTTGCAATTTAGAGGGTGATTTAGCCCCTTTTTTCTATTTCCCCTTTGGGTATTTCATTTCATTTCATTTCATTTATTTAGGCTTGATATACCGCCCAACTCTCACTTGGTTTGCAGCTTGTCGTGCTGTGAGGGCTTGTGTGCATCAGTGATGCTGAGAGCTAAACTATCGGTAGTTTAACTACTGGCAGGGTCTCCCAAGATGGACAGGTCTCAGCTGAGGTGCCAGACCAAGACAAACCACCCATCTGGGCAGCAGCAGAATGGGATAGTGTTGACGGCGGAGGATCACATTTCTGTGACAACGGCAACAACACCAAACTTAAACTGCGCGGAAGGAAGGCCCGGCAATCTACTTCTGTATCTTGCCATGAAAACCCAATGGATAGTTACAACAAAACAAATTGTGCTATGGTGCTGGAAGATGAGACTCCCAGGTCGGAAGGCACTCAACTAGCTACTGGGGAAGAGCTGAAGACTTTTCAGAGTAAAGCCAGCATTTATGATGTGGTTGGATCAAAGCCTTCGGGAAGTCTGACTGCTGATGTAGCTGCGCATGAAATGAGAGTCAGAAGCTGTAAAGATGTCTTACACATTGGAACATGGAACGTACGAAGCATGAACCAAGGGAAGTTGGAAGTGGTCAAGAATGAAATGGAACGTGTACAACTTGATCTGTTGGGTGTCAGCGAACTGAAATGGACTGGCATCGGGCACTTTGCATCAGATGATCACATGGTCTACTATGCTGGAAATGAAAGACAAAGAAGAAATGGTGTTGCATTTATAATAAAGAAGAAACTTGCAAGAACTGTAATGAAATACAATGCAGTCAGCGAACGCTTAATCTCTATTCGTCTACGAGGATTGCCTATCAACACAACTATAATTCAAGTATATGCCCCAACAACAGCTGCAGAAGAGAATGAAATTGAAGAGTTCTATGAACAAGTACAAGCTGAAATTGACAGAACATGCAAACAGGATATCCTGATAGTCATGGGTGACTGGAACGCAAAAGTTGGCAACAAAGAAGAAGGCAAAGTAGTTGGAAAATATGGACTTGGCAACAGAAATGAAGCTGGAGAAAGATTGATAGAATTCTGCAAGACCAATGATCTATTCATCTCAAACACCTTCTTTCAGCAACACAAGCGACGACTGTACACATGGACTTCACCCAATGGATTGTATAAAAATCAAATTGACTACATCTGTGGAAGTCAACGATGGAAAAGCTCTGTAACATCAACAAAGACAAAACCTGGAGCTGACTGTGGTACAGATCATCAACTACTAGTATGCAAACTCAAGCTAAAGTTGAAAAAGAGCAAACCACTCATGAATGCACCAAAATATGACCTTGAGAATATACCACTGGAATTTAAAGACTGCCTGCAAAATCGATTTGCTGCCTTAGATACAAATGACAGAGCTCCGGAAGAGTTATGGAATGACATCAAGAAGGTTGTGCTGGAAGAAAGCGAGAAGTCTCTACAAAAGGTGAAAAAGCAAAAACGGCCAAAATGGATGACGGAAGAAACTCTGAAAATTGCCCAGAAACGCAGAGAAGCTAAAGCCAAAGGAGAGAGAAAGACAATCGCAGAACTCAACAGAGATTTCCAACGTGCAGCAAGACAGGACAAGGAAAAGTACTACAATGACACTTGCAAGGAAATAGAAGCAGAAACTATTAGAGGAAGAACAAGATCGGCTTTCCTAAAGCTGCGAGAGTTAAAGAAAAAGTTCCAGCCTCGAATTGGAATGTTACAAGATGCTCAAGGTTCTATGTTGAATGATGCTGAGAAGATCAAGAAAAGGTGGAAGGAATATACAGAGTTTTTATATGATAAAGATCAAGTGGACCAACAGCCGTTTCAACCTATACCTTATGATCAGGAACCATTGGTGATGAAAGAAGAAGTTGAAGCAGCATTGAAAGCCTTATCAAAGAACAAAGCACCAGGCATTGATAGCATTCCCATAGAAGTATTGCAGCAATCTGATGCAGCTGTTACCGTACTTACAAGGCTCTGCCAAGAAATATGGAAGACAACATCATGGCCAACTGACTGGAAAAGTTCTGTGTTTATACCAATACTAAAGAAAGGTGATCCAACTGACTGTGGAAATTATCGCACAATCGCTCTGATCCCACATGCCAGCAAGATTCTACTGAAGATTATTCAAAAGAGACTACAGCCATACCTAGAACAAGAACTACCTGAAGTGCAAGCAGGGTTCAGGAAAGGGCGAGGAACGAGAGACATCATTGAGGATGTGAGATGGATCCTTGAAAAGACTAAAGAATACCAAAAGGATATCTATTTGTGCTTTATCGACTATAGCAAGGCTTTTGACTGTGTAAACCATGAGAAACTCTGGGCCACATTAAGAAGCATGGGTATACCAGAACACCTGATCGTTCTCTTGCGTAATCTGTACATTGATCAAGAAGCAACAGTTCGAACGGAACAAGGAGAGAAACAGAATGGTTTAAAATAAGCAAATGTGTAAGACAAGGCTGCATACTTTCCCCCTACCTGTTTAATTTATATGCAGAACAAATCATCAGAGAAGCAGGACTGTATGAAGACAACAGAGGTGTGAAGATTGGTGGAAGACTCATCAACAACCTTCGCTATGCTGATGATACCACATTACTGGCTGAAAGTGAAGATGATCTGAAACATTTGCTTCTCACAATCAAAGAACATAGTCTCAAAATGGGCCTGCACCTTAATGTAAAGAAGACAAAGATCATGACAACTGGCATAATCAACAGGTTCATTGTTGAAGGAGAAGAAATTGAAATCGTGAACAACTTTAACCTACTTGGATCAACTATCAATAAAGAAGCAACAAGCAGTCAAGAAATCAGACGACGCATTGTTCTTGGCAGAATGGCTATGAAAGACCTAGATAAGATTCTCAAGAGCAGAGATGTCTCTCTCCATACAAAGATTTGACTTGTTCAAGCCATGGTATTTTCAATAACATCATATGGATGTGAAAGCTGGACAGTGAAAAAGACAGACAGGAAGAAAATTGATGCCTTTGAATTATGGTGCTGGCGGCGAATACTGTGTATACCATGGACTGCCCGAAGAACAAACCAGTCGGTACTAGAAGAGATCAAACCTAAGCTTTCTTTAGAAGCTCAGATGACAAGACTTCGACTTTCATACTTCGGACACATCATGCGAAGAGAGAGATCATTAGAGAAAGACATCATGCTTGGCAAGATAGAAGGTCAACGCAAAAGAGGAAGGCCAGCAATGAGATGGATTGCTACAATAACAGCAGCTACGGGTACCAGTCTGTCAACAATGAGCCGCCTGACTGAAGACCGAACACAATTTAGGATAGCTATCCAGAGGGTCGCCATGAGTCGACTCCGACTCGACGGCACTTAACAACAACATACCGCCCAAGACCGAGGTATCAGGGCGGTGTACAATAAAAGGCAGCTGTGGAAAAGCAAAGAGAGAAAGGAACGCCATTGGATAATAGGAAAGAGTAAGAGAGAGAAAGAGAGAAAAATAGAGTAGAGTCTACAGAGCTAAACACAGGGACGTGGGGAGGGAAGGGAGACAGGGGGTGGGAGTTGAATGTGATGTGGGAGTCAAGAGTTGAGTGGCAGTTGGATGTAACGTGAGGGGCATGAATTGGTAGGTTGACTACATATCAGGGGGAACCTGTAGGTTGTACGCTTGAGAGAAAAGGTGAGTCTTGAGGAGAGTTTTGAAATGGGGGAAGGAGGGTTCAATACGAAGGGTGTGAGGGAGGGAATTCCAGAGGGCAGGGGCCAGAAAAAAGAAGGCAGAGTGGCGGGTAAGTTCGAGGTGGGCCTGGGATGGAGGAGGAAGGAATAGACGATTGGTATGAGATGAGCAAAGAAGACGGGGAGCGGGCTGGTGGAAGATAAGGTCAGAGAGATACCGAGGAGTGCTGGTGTGAAGAACCCTATGAGTGATAATGATATACTTGTAAATAAGTCTGAATTTGATGGGAAGCCAGTGAAGGGAGAAGAGGCAAGGGGTAATATGATCAAAGGGGGAAGAAGAGGTGAGAAGGCGGGCAGCAGTATTCTGGAGAAGCTGAAGACGACGGAGTTGACAGGAAGGGAGACCAGACAAGATAGAATTGCAGTAGTCTAAGCGGGAAGTTACAAAAGAGAGAACCAAAGTGGTGAGGGATTGAGGGGAAAGAAAAGGACGAAGGGAGCGAATACGGCGCAGATGAAAATGGCAAGTACGAACAAGGGAAGAAATGTGAGGGTGAAAAGAGAGAGAAGAATCCAAGGTAACACCCAGATAGCGGAGGGTAGAGACAACAGGAATGGGAAAGGAAGACATCACAGGGGCTAGACTAGGTGGGGAAGAGGAGAAAGAAAACCAGATGGCAGAGGATTTAGAAGGGTTAACACAGAGGAAATTTTCAGAAAACCAGGAGGCAACAGAGGAGAGACAGGTGTTAAGGGCGGAAAAATCAGGGGAAAGGGAGCTGGTATGATGAACAAGAAGGATATCGTCTGCGTAAAAATAGAAAGAAACACCGGATTGCTGAATGAGGAGGGCTAGGGGAGCAAGAAAAATGTTGAAAAGTAGAGGAGCAAGAATAGAACCCTGTGGAACACCACAGTGCAAGGGAAAGGGAGCCGAAGTGGAGGTACCAGAGTGAACAGAGAAAGAACGACGGAAGAGAAAGGAATGAAACCAGTGTAAAACAGTGCCACGAATACCAGAGTCAGACAGACGTGTGAGAAGGGTGCGATGATCGATAACGTCAAAAGCGGCGGAGAGATCTAAAGAAACAGCGATAGACAAGTCACCACGATCGTGAGAACGGTGAAGATCGCTAAGAAGTGCAAGGAGAACAGTTTCAGTGCTATGGCCAGGTCTGAAGCCGGATTGACGGGGGTGAAGATAAAGAGTAGAGTCAAGATGTTGTGAAAGTTGTGTGAAGACTAATTTCTCTAGGACTTTAGAAAGGAAAGGGAGATTTGAAACTGGGCGCCAGTTGGCAGGTAAGCTGGGGTCAAGAGAGGGTTTTTTCAAAAGAGGGCGGACTATGGCATGTTTCCAAGACTGGGGAAAACTACCGGAGGAAAGACTAGTATTGATTATACCAAGGATATACGGAAGAAGGTGGAGTGAAGGATCAAGGAGCCACGAGGATGGGAGGGGATCAAGGGGACAAGTAGTTTTATGAGAAGAGGAGATCACCTGAAAAAGTTCGGCAGAGGAAACAAGACTAAAAGAACACCAAGTATGAGAGAGAGCATGAGAGGGAGGGGGGGAAGGAATGGAGGAGGAAGGAGAAGGTGAAAGAGGAGGGGAAAGGGGAGGAGGGCACAGGGAAAAGGAGGAACGAAGAGACTGAATTTTATGAACAAAGAAAGAGGCAAGAGCTGTTGGGCTAGGGGCAGTGGAAGAGAGTGCTGATGAGGAGGAACAGGTTGACGAGGAAGACAAGGAGTGAAAGACCCGATACAGGCAACGAGAAGAGTTTGAGGAAGCAGTGATAAGGTCAGAAAAATAGGCCTTCTTAGCTGCAGTGATCATGGTGCGGTACGAATGATGAGCAGAACGAAAAGAAGTCAGGGAAGCAGGGGAAGGATGCCGACGCCAATAGCGTTCAGCACGCCGAAGATGGGTGCGCTGAAGATAAAGGCCGGGGTGGTACCAGGGGTGGTGGGAGGAGGGACGGTAGGGAACGGGGCGAAGGGGAGCAAGTGTATCAAGGGTACTGGAAAGAACAGAAGACCAGGAATCAGCTTGATGGTCGACAGGGAGTGAAAAGAATTCAACAGAAAAGAGAGAGTCGGCGGGAGGGAATGACTGCAAAATAAGGGGAGTGAGACGGCGCCTAAAAACCTTAGATGGAGCTGGGGTAGTTGAAGCAAGGGTTTGGGCAGGGGGAAGAGGGAAGGAGAAGAACAGACAGTGATGGTCCGACCAGGGAAGAGAGACAGAAGAGATCTAGTATAGAGCCAGAGGAATGTGTAGGGCAGTGCACGTGTTGGTAGAGGTCAAGGTCTGAAAAAAGTGAACTGAGGGCCTTATCCCGGGGGCGGGTTGGGGGGGTAAGGTGGGCATTAAAGTCCCCGAGAACAACCAAATGGGAAGTGAGTAAAGAGGCTTCAGAAAGGGAGAGCAGAAGAGACTCCCAGAGGTCAGGGCGCATAGAAGGTGGGGCATAAAGAAGCAGGAAAAAGATAGGTACAGAGGTATTGGAGCGTAGCAGGAGAGCTTCGGGATAGCGGGGCTGAGGAGATACAAGAGAAAGAGAGAAAGATGAACGGTGAATAATAGCTACACCGCCCCCGGAGCGGTGGAGTCGGGGGAGGTGAAAGCTAGAATAGCCGGGGGGGAGACATCGGTGGAGGACTCCGTCCTCTCCCTCACGAAGCCAGGTTTCCGTAAGGAACAAGGCATCGAGGGAGTGCTGCGTTAGGAGATCGTGGATAAGAGGGGTCTTGGCACGGAGAGATCTACAATTAAGGAGAGCAAACGACAAGGTCAGTAAAGAACAAACAGGCTGAGGAGGAGGTATGGGAGGAATATTGGTAAGTGGGCATGTAATAAGATTGTGCATGTTCCGAGCAAAAACCCCGGGTGGGGCAGAGGAAACCGAGGGGAAGCGATTCCCCCAAAGGACAGGAATAGAAGCCATGGCCCAGGGCCTAGTAGGAAGCCGGGATGGAATTAGGGGAACAGATACAGGTGAAGCAGTGCTCAAGAAACTGAGCACTGATAACAAAAGCACGAGAAATGTTAAAGGAGGCGAAAGGCACGGGTTTCGAAAACCACTGCAGAGTGATAGGTGACCCGGTGTAGACATGAGAGCGCCCCAGTCGTCGCCCCAAGGAGCTCGCCCAAGGAGCAGGACCTGCTCCTTGGGCGCGCCGCCGCGGCGCGGAACGGCGCCCCGATGTTCTTAATATACTGAGGGATACCTGGGGCTGAGTGATGACACGTTGATCGTGTCACTTCCTGGAGGCGGGAGGAGAGAGCAACCAGAACAGAAACCTGGAGGGGAGGACAGCAAATAGGCAGCAGGTAACACAAAGCAATTAGGCAGCAGGTGACAGAAAGCAGCAAACAAGCAGGCAGGCAGGCAGGGAGGCAGAGTCACGTTCAGCAGCTACAAAGCAGGAATGGCGCCCCGATGTTCTTAATATACTGAGGGATACCTGGGGCTGAGTGATGACACGTTGATCGTGTCACTTCCTGGAGGCGGGAGGAGAGAGCAACCAGAACAGAAACCTGGGGCTGAGTGATGACACGTTGATCGTGTCACTTCCTGGAGGCGGGAGGAGAGAGCAACCAGAACAGAAACCTGGGGCTGAGTGATGACACGTTGATCGTGTCACTTCCTGGAGGCGGGAGGAGAGAGCAACCAGAACAGAAACCTGGGGCTGAGTGATGACACGTTGATCGTGTCACTTCCTGGAGGCGGGAGGAGAGAGCAACCAGAACAGAAACCTGGAGGGGAGGAGAGCAAATAGGCAGCAGGTAACACAAAGCAATTAGGCAGCAGGTGACACAAAGCAGCAAACAAGCAGGCAGGCAGGCAGGGAGGCAGAGTCACGTTCAGCAGCTAAAAGCAGGGTAAAAGAATATGAGAAGTTAATATCATGCTCTCAATAAAAGTTGAAAACAAGAGGTTTAGGTATTTTAGCCCAGGGCTGAACCTGCCACTTCAGTTCCCCTAGGTGCACGGGAACCCAGAAGAAGTGGTGCATTGAAAGGAGGCTCCCTCCTCCATGGGCAGCCGTTTTTCTCAAATGCTGCCAGCTTGTTTATCCCTATAAAAGGATGGGTATAACAAGATCCTGCTACTCAGATTGAGCGGCACTTAAACAGAGCTGCCAGGACATAAGAGTAGACTCCTTTTAGTCCCGCTTCCCTGCCTAATTGGAAATCTAGCTTGATTTAGGAATTAAAATATCCCAAAGACTTTGCAGGAACATATGATTTCACAAAAAATACTGGACATAAATTTTGAAAAAAAAAATTTCCAAGCAATAAAACTAGTAATATCCCATAATACTTGGGTATGTATCGGGGATCTCCTGTTCTGTTATAGCAGATTTTCCAAAGCTAGACTTTCACAGCAGCTGCATTTTGAAGGAAGTTAAAACAAGAAGAATGTCTTGAGGCTGGACTGCAGTGGCATACCTAGCCTATTTGGCACACATACTCAGCAAACTTACTTAAACTTGTTTGCCAGCTTCTCATGCTGTCTCTGCTTGGCTTTCGACAAGGAAGATCTTGCCTTACTAATCTGTTATGTTTTTTTGAAGGTGTGAATAAACAGGTGGACAAAGGTGAGTCGGTTGATATAGTGTATCTGGACTTTCAGAAAGCCTTTGACAAGGTCCCTCATCAGAGACTTTTGGCAAAACTAAAGAGTCATGGGATAGGAGGCAGTGTACTACTGTGGATCAGGAACTGGTTAAAAGATAGAAAGCAGAGAGTAGGGCTAAATGGCCAATTTTCCCAATGGAGAAAGGTGAATAGTGGTGTACCCCAGGGATCTGTGCTGGGTCCTCTGCTTTTTGACATATTCATAAATGACCTGGAAAGTGGAATAACGAGTGAGGTTATCAAATTTGCAGATGACACAAAACTATTTAAAGTTGTTAAAACCCAAGAGGATTGTGGAAAATTGCAAGAGGATCTTGATAAATTGGAGGACTGGGCATTAAAATGGCAGATGAAATTTAATGTGGACAAGTGCAAAGTTATGCACCTAGGGAAGAACAACCCAAACTATGGTTACACGATGCAAGGTTCCACTTTAGGAACCACCACACAGGAAAAAGATTTAGGCGTCATTGTGGATAACATGTTAAAACCCTCGGCCCAGTGTGCAGCGGCAGCCAAGAGAGCAAATAGAATGCTAGGTATGATAAGGAAAGGAATGGAAAATAAAACAAAAGATATTATAATGCCTCTATATCGTTCCATGGTGAGACCGCACCTTGAATATTGTGTGCAATTCTGGTCGCCGTATCTTAAAAAGGATATAGCGTTATTAGAAAAGGTTCAAAGAAGAGCCACCAAAATGGTAAAGGGGATGGAAGGATACTCCTATGAAGAAAGGCTAAAAAGGTTAGGGCTCTTTAACCTGGAAAAGAGACGGCTGAGGGGAGATATGATAGAAGTCTATAAATTAATGAACGGAGTGGAACGGGTAAACGTAGATCGATTGTTTATGTTATCAGAATATAGACAGACTAGGGGACATGCAATGAAGCTACAGGGTAAACTATTTAAGACTAATAAAAGAAAATATTTTTTCACTCAACGTGTAATCAAACTCTGGAATTTGTTACCGGAGGATGTAGTAAAGGCTGTTAATGTAGCTGGGTTTAAAAAAGGTTTGGACAAGTTCCTGGAGGAAAAGTCCATAAACCATTATTAAGAAGGGACCCAGGATATCAATGCTTGACCCAGTACAAGCATTGTGGAACCTGTGTCTTTTGGGGAAACTGCTAGGTACGTATGACCTAGATTGGCCGCTGTTGGAAACAGGATACTGGGCTTGATGGACCTTGGTCTGACCCAGTATGGCATATCTTATGTTCTTATGTTATGTTATGCTCCAGGCCTAGCAGCTGTTACTTCCTAGTGCAGCTGTTATCGCGAGACTTTAGGAGGTAAGTATGGGACAAACACAGAGGATCTCTAAAGGAAAAAAGGGGAATGTTATAGTGGTTGATGTGGAATGATAGACTAGATAGGCCATGAGATCTTTTTCTGTCGTCATGTTTCTATGTTTCTATGTAACAGCGCTGGGCCTGGAGTAGAGGCAGTGTGGCAAGCCAGTAAATGAGTTAGATTGTTGCACATGCTGCCGCTATGTGAGCCTGGAATTTACACAACTGCACTTCCCTTCTGGCCCGCACCCATTGCGGACTGCACCTACCGCCCCACCCTTGGTACACCACTGCTGGATTGGTGATTCAGTGGAAGCTCTCTGGTTTGAACCCCAAGTTGAGTCTTTGACCCCTTCACAGCTGGGTCTAGAAATGCAGCAGATGAAGCGTTCACAGTCCACAGGGGAAAGGAGTTGTTGTCATTGCTGGGGTGTGAACACCTGGTGGATTTAGAGCCCATGATTGCAGTGTGCTGGGAGAGCCTTAGAGGCCGATTTCATATTGGCCGTCCAGCCCCTGTACAGCCACTCAGAATCGGAGCGTACAGAGGTAGACCCCATTCTGATCCTATGGGTTGTTTGATCAGAATCAGGTCTACCAGCCTGGATGTGTAGGCCGTGCCCCAATTCTGATCGGCTGCATTTCCTGACGATCCCCGTCTAGCACAGCCAGGCTCCAGAATGGAACCACAGTGCCATGGTGTCCTCTTGCCTTGGCACCGCAGCTCCATTCAGGAGCCACGATCCCCAGCCACCAAAGAAAACATCCTTTTTCCACAGCCCGACCCCCTATCTGGCCTCCCACGGCCAGGGTCAGGCTGCAGGGCTTCCCCTGCATCTCCTCAGCTCTTGTCTCTGCCCGGCGCCACGGGTCCCCCAATGTCCAGAGGGACTTATTCTACCTCCAAAATGGAATAAGTCCCCCGTTTCTGTGGCTGACCCCGGATGTACAGGTCCGACCTCAGAATCAGCCCTGTATGTCCGGGGTCACTCTCCGCCCACCGCCCACCCTTGCTCCGCCTCTATCCCGCCCCCTCCCTCCCACGAACAGAACTGCCCATATAAATTGCATGTTCATACAGGAAGCTCTGTCCCCGGCAGGCTGCCTGGCTGTTTAGCAGGTCTAGACATCTGGATCGGATGTCCAGAACCACTAAATGAAATTCAGAATGACTCCCTTAGTGTTTAGTCCCTAGTCAAGGAACATCATTGCAACAACCAGACCAGGTCTATTGGGATGGTGAAGGGTGGAAAGAAACATGGAACATAAAATAGGGGAAAATCCCTAAGTATATATGAATGATCCCAGTCCTGTTCCCAATTCAGTTGGAAATTAAAAAAAAATACAAAGGAGCATGAGGAAAATGCCAGGTCAGTAAAGAAGAAGTTGTAAAATCCTTATGAAAAACACATGAAGAAGATAAATTACAGTTGTCTGATTTTCACTTACAGTATTCAGGGAACTGGTTTGCTATAGCAATTTTAAAAGAATTAGCTATCACCCAGTGACACACTTCCTACAATGGCCAACCACTCTGGGCCTCCCTCTAGCCCACACAACCTGTTACCTGGGGGCCCCTTCCAGCCTGCGTCACACAGGGCCTCTCTTCAGTCCCCACAACCACGGAATTGCCAGGGCAGCTCAAAGTGGTCATCAGCAAGTGACTCTGGAGCCATATGGGGACGCTCCTTGGTGTGGTGCTAGCCATTGACAGAAAGACCCCCACTCCTTAGTGTATTTTATATATATATATATATATATATATATATAGTCATGGCGTAAGGCAAATAGTGCCTATGGAAACAGAAGAAAATGTGCAGAGCAGTTTTAAAATGGGCAGCTCAAAGCACATGGCTAGGGGTTGCTATAGGCAACCAACAAAAACACTAGCACCGGATGTAGGTAAACGCCCCAGCAAAGCATTACCTCATAGCTCATTAGAGGATCAGGAACAGCTGCAGAGACTTGAGCTTATAAGAAACTCAAAGAGTGACGCACTTAAAAATGAGTCAGTCTTGAGAAAGAGGAGAACACACGGGAGAGCTAACAGGAACACTAACCAGGACACATACCTGAGAACTTCAGACGTGGATTCCAGCAGCGTCTCAGAGGAGTTTGCCCAAGAGGGAATACCTGAGGTTAGTGCCAGAGAGTTGGGCTGCACTGAACCAGAGTCTGGTCGTTGGGGACACAGAGGGATTCCTACCGGCAAATGGAGAGAAGCTGTGAGAGGGAACTTCCATGAGAGCAGGTACCTGGGGAATAGAAGCTCTGGTCCAAAGGAGATTTCCAGGCTCAAAGAAACACGTCCTGTAAGGGGAAGTGAAAAGCTTTCAAGGGAGAAAGGCTATTTTCAGCTTCCCAGCTACAAAGGTTCTGGCAGAGGCCAGCCTGAAGAAAGGCCAATTCCCTGGAGTAGAGGGGCACTTGAAAAGCAGGATTTTACATACGCTTGTCCTGAAGTGTATGGCCCTCTAGAGGGAAAGTCTACACTGCATGGTAACTTTCCATTCCACTTTACTAGTGAGGAAGAGAGAAGCCCTTGCCAGAGAGAGGAGGGATTTTTGAATACTGGTGTAAGTTCCAATCCCACAGAAGAGAATTGCAGGGAAGCTCATGAGGCCATGGACTGTGATTACTGTGTGGAAAACTCAGAGGATTTCCAGATGGATTGTACACTTGTATTTGCGGATAATGTGACCTCTTTCTGCTGAAGCATGCAGAAGGGAAATCTGTTTAAAGGAACAGATTTCAATCCCCAGCTGTTGTAAGGTACAAGGCTTGTTTTGCACTTTTTGTTTTGCCTTAAGCTGAAAAGAAGCATTCCTGTGTAATTTTTGTAGTTCCATTTTGTGTTATGCCAGAAGCATGGTTTATTTTCCTTTGTGATTCCTGACTGCAGAAGTTCTCCCAGGAAGGGAAATAAAATACCTCTTTATCAGCCTAGCTACTTGTCCACGACTACACTCTTTTTATTGAATAGCTAGTGGGACTTCAACTCCCAGGGGGCACTACTTGTCCCTGCTACCTAAGAAGAGGCCTCACTGAAACCCCCAGGTCCTTTGCCTTTGGGGGGTATGTAGGTGGGTGACAATATATATATATATATATATATCGATATTTCCCCTAAAGAGCTACATAGGTGAAAGAGTGGTCATAGTGCTGGCATAATCAATCCTGCCCTGAGTAAAATGACATCCTTACTGTAAAGGGATTGATTAGAGAAATCCTAATATGTCAGATAGTGTTCTGCACTGTTCCTCTCTAAAAAAGCCTTGCTAGGGACTATTTATTCACCCAGTGGAGTGTGCTGCTATTAGGCAGGAGATCAGAGCTCAGCTTCGCACTCACAACAATCTTGCCTGACTCAAGTGAACGCTCATTCTAGAATTGGAATGGCGTCTGCTGGGCAAGCAAGAGCCGCATTCAGGGGCAGAGTGCCCTCTCAGGGGATTGGCCTTCCCCCAGTAGGTCCCCTCCAAGTCTCTCCTCTTAAAGGTGCATGGTTTGAAGGCCAGCATGCCTTTAAGAGGGCAGACTCAGAGGGGGAACACTGCTCCTGCACTTGTTTACCTTAATTACAAGCATTGCTCATGCAGGATTAGGGGGTGGGGGGAGGGGTACATGGAGCAATAAAGTTGGAGCCTGAAGCAATAAGGACTGCATAATTCAAATTAAGTGGGAAGGGAGAGGGAGAAAGAAACGATATGCCAAGGGTAGCCCATTCCTAGATTTACTGCACTAATGAGTGAGATTTTTTCCAGTGGAGTTTCAAGAATATAAATTTATGTACACAAACTCCTCCCCCAAGCAATTCTTTCTCATTGTCCTCAATCACTCTCTCTTCCAGCATTCCCTCTTGACCTCAATTACAACCCCCTCTCCCTCCAAGTTGGCCAGCATCTTCTCCCTACCTCTCCTCAAGATGGCCAGCAACTCCCTTTATCTTCTGTACCGCCCCCCCTGCAATGGACCAGCAACTGCTCTTCTCCTCTCATCCCTCCTTAGGTGTCCAGCACTCCCCTCGGAAGTTCAGCATTTTCCCTCCCTAGCACCTCTTTTCCTTCCCCTCTCCACCATATGAAGCATCTCTCTCTTTCTCTTCTCCTCTGTATGCAGCATCTCTTCCTTTCAGCCCCCTCCGGGTGCAGCATCTCTTCCTTCCAGCCCCCTCCGGGTGCAGTATCTCTTCTCCCCTCAACCCCCATCGCCGTCACCTTACTCTGCCTCTTTTTGTTGGCCTCCCGAAGCACTGCGTATTAGCTCTGCAGGCTGCAGGCCCTCGGAGCAAAGACACAAGTTCTTCGGAGCCTAGCCCCCTCTGTTGCAAACCTCCTGCTAGGACAGGAGGCAGGAGCCAGAAGAGCCAGAGTGTGCATCCATGCTCTGAGGCCCTGCGATGCACACAGTGCTTCAGGGAGCCCAGAGAGCTGGAGCAGAGGGCGAGAGGGCGAGAGGACTGTATGCGTATGTGAGATCCTCGCCTAAAGTGTGTGACTTGACATCCCTAGGACAGCACTAGGGTGGGGACCAAATCCTCACACCTGGGCCAATTTTTGGCCACGGTACACCCCTGCAGTACTAAGCACAGATCCCAATGGAGTGGCAGAGCTCTGCCATCTCAAACAGAGGAGGTCAATGCAATGCTGAGCTCTGTACATAATGCAAGCAAAAAACTTGGAGGCTTTGCCTCCTACCTGGGCACTGGAACCACTGTTCCCTCTAAGCTGTACACAGGTGCATATGCACACAGACTGTGAACCCTCTGCACATGTAGGGTTGCCAACTGGCTTCAGATGTGCCTGACAGGCTTGAGGTTCATATAATGATTTGATAACTGACTTAAAACCAGATATTTTATGTGTTACTGAGACCTGGCTTTCTGAAACTGATACAGTCTACCTAAATCAACTTAATAGCGAAAACTATGATATAATCTACAAACATAGAACTAAAAAAAAAGGCGGAGAAGTATTGATGATGACGAGAAAGAAATTAAACGCCAGAACAATACAATCAAATATCTCTAACAATTTGGACACACTCTTAATAAAAACCGGCCTCCTTAGAATTTGCTTAATATATAGACCCCCAGACCAAAAAGCAGATAGTCTTGATTCACTAATTGAACTTCTTAGTTCATCTACTGAACAAAATCCCATAATCATGCTAGGCGATTTCAACCTCCCATCACTGCCAACATCGGATTCTAACCTATTTCTAGATTCCATATCAGACATGGACTTTCATCAAATAATAAACACCACGACACATATCAAAGGAGGAACACTTGACCTTGTTCTTCTCCCTAATACACTTTTCAAGCTATTCAATCCAAATTCCGTAGAATGTACACAAATACCTTGGTCTGATCATTACCTTATCAAATTAAATCTCACATTTTTCACCACTAGTACCAAAAATTACACAAAAAGCGACCCTACCATAAAATTAAAAAAATTTAATGAAACAGAATTCCTAGATTTAACAATCCCCCACCTCTCATCATCGTCAACGGATTTGGACGATGCTGTCAAAAACTGGCATGTAACCATCAACAACGCAGCCAAAATTAATCAAAATAATAAAAAGCTCACCTACCCTAAAACAAATAGAACACCATGGTTCAACAGCACGTTAAAACAAATGAAAAGAGAACTAAGAAAACTGGAACTCAAATGGCGCAAATCTAAATCAATTATCCACAAAGAAATATATAATAACCATTTCAGAAAATACAAGGACACCTTAGACACTACAAAGAAAAACTACTATGCAGCAACCCTTTTAAACTCATATAATATTTATTTATTTATCTATATTTTTCTATACCGCCCCTTTGATAATAGACCAAGAGAGTTATTTTCCATTGTCAGAAATCTAACTAATAACGCTCAAACTTCTAGCAACGAAATTACTGACATTTCGGTACAAACCTTAGCTAATCACTATCAAAACAAATAAAAAAAAACCCATTAATGTCCTTAGATCCTATTAACAAATCTCACTAACTTTTAGATGAATGGTCAGATTTTCACCCCATATCTAAAGTGTCATTAAAAAACATCATCTCCAGTCTCAACACCACAACTTCCTACCTTGATCCATGTCCAGTAACCTGGATAAAAAGCACACTTCCAATATTATTAGCCTACATTCTCCCCATAGTCAACCTCTCGCTACTTCAAGGTTACCTACCACCCACACTTAAACATGCACAAATCCGCCCAATCCTTAAGAACTGCAAACTCGATAAAACATCTCCAGAATCATGCAGACCCATTTCAAGTATCCCATTTTTGGCCAAAATAATTGAAAAAGTTGTACAAATACAGACACAGGAATATTTAGATTCATCTTACCCACTTGATGAGCAACAATATGGATTTCAGCCCTGCCATGGAGTTGAAACACTCCTAACAGTTTTAACTGATGTTCTTTTAAGAGGGATTGACAACCATAAACAAGCATTCATCCTCCTATTTATTGATATATCAGCAGCTTTTGATAGTGTACACCACACCATAATGCTTAACAACCTGAGACAAATAGGCATAAACTCTACAGTACATAAATGGTTCACCTCTTATTTAAATAATAGAACGCAAAATGTAAGAATAGGCAATCAAACTTCCACTACATACAAACAAGAAATTGGTTTACCACAAGGCTCAGCGTTATCAGCCCTTCTATTTAATATTTACATAAAACCGGTCTGCAATATCTTTAAAAAATTTGGAGTACACTATCACCTATATGCGGATGATATCATGATGTACATCCCATTCACGATCCCTAATCTACCGTTACAACTCCTATCAAACTGCTTTAATGAAATCACAACTTGGCTAAAAGCTCAAAACCTCCATATAAATCACTCTAAAACTGAAGTACTAATCGTAACTAAAAAATCAATCATATATCCCTCCAACCCACATAACACTACAAAACCAAGAAATTAAAATAAAAAACGAAGTAAGATATTTAGGTGTTATTCTAGACACACACCTTACAATGGATACTCACATCAGAAATACCATAAAGAAAATTTATTTCAAGCTCAAAATCCTTAAACTACGCCCTCTAGTATTTTTACAAGATTTTATTAATATAATCCAGGCTACCATAACCCCTCACTTCGATTTTGCCAACCTAATACTAATAGGTATATCAAAGCAAAACATTAAAAGAATCCAGCTAGCACAAAATGCAGCAGCTAGAATTATAATGAAAGTACACTCACTCCAACACATAACACCAATACTGGCATCCCTTCACTGGTTACCAATTGTGACAAGGCAGAGCTGTCAGAGCGCAAGAAAAAGGGTTTTAAACACACTTTTTACTCTGAACCTGCCATAGATACAGGGCAAGAGAGGGTTAAAACCTCAGCACACAAAGTTGCAGGGCAGGAGAGACGTGAAAGGGAGCCACACCCTAGCTCTAGGCTGACAGGGAGAGCTAGCCTATCAGGGAAAGGGGTGGACTCTCGCCTGATTGGACAAACCAGTCCTCATAACCAGGAAGTGGTAGTTTCAATGGAGGAACAGGAACAGGGGGAACAAAAGGAAAGAGAGGAGGAGAACGAGGAGCTACACAGGCAACAGAAGCTGCAGGAACGGAGAAAGCAAAGCAGACACTCACCTTTGGCACAGCCAGGAGAAAGGGACTCCAAAGGAGCAGATACAGCCTTGGAGTCAGGCATTCTTTTCAGAGAGACAGAGAGAGCCGTGATTTCCCAAAGAGGCAGAGCTCGAAGCAAGAGGGACCAGGTGGGAACCAATTACTTGGACGGTTGCCAGCCACCTTGCACAGAGGAAGCCACGTCTCGGGGAAAACAGCTGAAAGTCCTCCCAGGAAGGAATAGCCCTCAAGCAAAGCCAAAGCAGGTCAGAAAATCATATAAGTCTTTTAAACAAAGTATAGAGTCTTTGTCTGAAAGGGATAGGAGCATTTCTGCTGATAGTTTCCCTGGGAATAGACAGACAAGAGAGAAACTGGGTGGAAGGGAAATCCCAGTGTATGAAAGACAAACGTTGCCTCACAGCAGAGAACGTGTCAGAACCTGCAAGCTAGAGGCTAGCACAGGTGCACCTCAGCATGCTCTTAATTGGCAGCAGCGTGACACAAGCCTAGATACAGATTCTGATGAACAGGAGATATTAAGAGTGCCTGTAAAGCCTAGTCAGAAGAGATACGTACCTCCTCACCAGAGAATAAGACCCGGGCAAGACAAGGAAGAAAGAAATCCTTATGCTCAGCTCTTTAAGAAGGTTAATAAACAGATATCCCTGCAAGAGCGCAGGACAGTTAGAGAGAAGGGAGATAAGCAGTTACAAAGTCTCCTCAAACACCTAAGAGCACTAGACTCGAGTAAGCCTTATATTCAAGAAGCTCCAGTTAGTGAAGAGGAACCGATGCAAACTGATATTCCATTATCTTATAGTAGTGGCTCTGAAATGGAATGTGGTATCTGCCAAAGAGACTTTTAATGTACAGCTTAAACATATGCAATATTGTAAGGCTGTTATAAACGTATTTTAGAGATTGGAGTTTAATTGCAGACAGGAAGCTTGTCTCACTGCCAATCCTATTTAATTGCCTAATTCCAAGAGATAGTTTCAGGAAACCTAAATTTCTTCTGGCAGAAGTTTTAAACAGAAGAAAGATTAAGCTCATGGAAGAAGCTTCAGTTTTACTTGGAGGCTAGAAGAGAATTTCTTATGTAGATGTGGACCAGAGAAAAAACCACAACTTTGGAAGTTCTTTATTGGATGTCTTATGTGAGAAAAAGTATCGCTGTTAAGAAGAATACAGATGTTTTGGAAAGTGGAATGCACTAAGAGAAGCTGATCTTTGATTTACCTATTATACCCTGAGAAGTATCAGGAAGGCTGTTATACCGGACTTTATCTGTTATGTTTTTGATATCCTTTGACCTCTGTTTTGGGGGGAAGAAAACCTGGTGCGAACAATAAACCTATTGTTTACCCTTAACCTACTTTGGCTGTGATCACTGGGCTACAACTACACAAGCACATCCAGGTAACAGCGATAACAGAGTAACTTATGCTGTGCCCCCTCTCTTTACTGCCACCATACTGGGGTAGACGAGGGAGGGGTGTCACACAATACAAAGCAGGATAATATATAAAACAATAATAACCTCAAAGCTTTAAATGATATGGCTCCAACCACACTATGTAATCTAATCTGTAAAGAATCTTCTAAATCCACTCACAGAAAAGGACAATTAAACAAACTAAAGACTCCAAAAGATTTCATAAAAGCAAATAAATTAACAAATAATAGAGCCTTTTCACATGCAGCCCCAACCATTTGGAATTCCCTCCCAGAAGATCTACGAAAACTAACCGAGATCATGGAATTCCGTAAAAAATTGAAAACCTATTTATTTACCAAGCACTACAACAACATAGATAACCCTTCACTCGATTTAGATAAAGGCTAACTAGGTACCTGACTGTATCAAATAAAAACCCTCTCACTTAAACAGATAAAATACATAGTTGAAAATATATGATGATCTAATCTCTAATGTCCACATACTTGTAACTGTATATAGTTTATTCTGTTCTGTATTTACATACGCTGTTTAGTTAATACATTGTTTGTTGTTATAAGATGTTCCATGTAAAACAAACCCTGCTTTGTCGATTGTTGTTTATTGTAAACCGCAACTGATCTCTGGAAGATGCGGTATATAAATGAGTGTTAAATAAATAAATAAATAAAGGAGCGAGATGGAAAAATCACAGTAGATGTAGTGCAGTAAAAATTTATTGGAGCATCTATAGTCCCACCCTACATGACCACGTTTCGGCAAACACCTTCATCAGGGGAGTAGAGACAATGCAGTAATACAAAGGAATCATCAGACCGTAGGTAGATGATTCATATGTGGGACATGAAAACACAAAACACTGATTCAGCAGAGTGAATCTTCTGATGGAGGAGAATAGTGCAAAGAAATCATCAATCACAGTTCATAGAAAGAGAATGGGACATAGGTCCTCTATTGCACTCTATAAGGAAAGCAAAACCTCAAGTGTCTTCATGCAATGGGGTAAATCCAGAACTGGATCAAGCCTATTGGGCATATCTGGAGCCAGTTGGCAACCCTATGCATATGGCAAAAAAAAAGTGCACACAAGAAAATATAATACTGTGGCGTATTTTAATTAGGTCTTAGAGACCAGCATAGAGAAATCTAACTACTGAGCACAAAGAGTGGCTACTTAGCTTAAATGGTTGCTCTGCTCAGTTGGCTGTTTAGGTCCCGTCCAAAGGATGACGCTATAATATTTATCATTTATTTACATTCTCTTGTATACTGCACTATTCTGCATTAGTGCAGTTTATATTGAACAAACTGAAATTACATTGAACAGGGCATTATAACTTGGAGATAACTATTTTACAGGGTACATGGGCTATGGAGGGTTAAGTGGCTTACCCAAGACCACAAGGAGCACCTGTGGGACTAGAAACCCCAGTCCTTCTGGCCCAGTCTTGCTGTCCTCTAGTGGGATTTGAACCCCCGACCTGCTGGCCTGAAGTACCTTGCCCCAACCACTAGGCCACTCCTCCACTCCATAGATTGTTAAAATAATAATAATGGCGGTGGGGACATGTTATTATGACCATGGTGTAGTAGTAGTAATAAGTATGTATAGCCTCCCAAAGACAGTAATATCCCCCCACAGGTTCAGGGACCCCTGTTTATCTCTCAGTCCATATCCTTATGCAACCAGAGATACCTTGTATCCTAAAATGATGAAACATCTGCACCAGAAATGCCAGTCACATGCGACTGAAAGACCTAAATCTGTATATCCTAGGGGAGAGGAAAGACAGTGGTATGTAAGAGCAGAGCTGCTTTCACCTATGTGCAAAGGAGCATCTGCCTCAGGCCCCTGCGCAGCAGGAGCCCAGCTGCTCATAAGTAAAGGTGACCCTGTTCTTCGCTTCTGCTCACTCAGGCCGCTTGAAATAAAAGTGAGTGGCACATTAGTGAACAGGTCAACAACTTCCTGCTTCTGGCCTGTTGACTAAAGGGTCACTCACTTCACTTGTAAGCAGCCCGAGGGAGGAACGGGACCACTGGCTGTGCTGCACTGAGGGGGAGGGCCCTGCAAATGGGGGGTGAGGGGGTTGTATTTTTAAAAATTTGCCCAGGGCCCCATAAGGAGTTGAAGCAGCCCAGTTTGAAAGATACGTTTAAATACCTCAAAGTTATTAAGCTAAGGTCAGAAGGTGCAGGGGATAGTGCAAGGAGCAGCCTCCCTGGGAAGGAACATCTATCTCGCTCATTTTTGGTCTCTGAGAGAAGACCAGTAAGGAGACTGCAGAAAACCAGTAATAGGCTCAGATGTAGGAGATAAGCTCCTTAAATAAAGGTAAGAGCAACTGCGCTGATTCTGATTGGCCAGTTTGAAAAAGTAGTGATTATAAAACAGGCAGGCGCCATTTTTAAGAGTAAAAAAATGTGATATTGCTAAAGTTAACAATAATAACTAATTTCCTTCATTTTTTTACCTTGTTCTGATTATGATTTCGAGTGATTGCGTTGGGGGCTTCTTTTTTCTTGAACTTCCCTTGCCGTTGCTTGGTAACCTATGAAGGTCATGATTATGTTTATGTAGATGTGGCTTCGCTTAATCAGTTTCTTGTTGATAAGGAGGGCGTTGGTAGACAGGAGGATATTTAGGTGGGATGGCTTGTATATTCGGCTCCCTGATTTGGAGTTTAAGAAATTAACTCTTATTTTCTTCTATTGTATTCTTTGTCCCCTTGTGGGATTGTATGCAGTTTTCTCTCCTTGATGTGTATTGTATGGATATGGTATTTGTTCTTGAGTGTATTATTCATTGTGTGGAAAATACTTTTTGTATATTTACTTGCATTCGAGAAAATTTAAATAAACAATTAAAAAAAACAACAACTAATTTCCTTCATTTTTTTACCTTGTTATGATTATGATTTTTAATCAATAGCTTCGACTGCACATAGTAGTTCACAGATTTAGTCAGTGGAATTTTTGGCATATGGGCTGAAAATTTTAACACAAGCCGCCGATGCTTAGAGGCAGGGCTTTCTTTGCGGAGGCACTTGGTGGTACGGAGTGCCAGCTCCTTTTTCATTGCCTGCTAAAATTGACCCCTGCTCCTCGTGTATTAATGAAAGAACCCTGCAAATGAGATGCAGCACCTTTTTTGCTAGGAAAAATACACTGCTTAGAAGGAACATTGGAACTCTAGACAAGGCCCCACTTTGGGGGTTGGGAGGAATTCACATGACTGCGCCCGGAAGGGGAAGGAGGACTCTTGAGCCAGATGAGAAGCAGAGAGGGCCTGGAGAACTAAGAGCAAGGACGAACACAGAAAACTTTGTCAGTGGGCCTCTCCCTTACTCTGCAGGGATAGCAAGAGATATATCAGTGTTCACCACACAGCCTGCAAGACTGTACAGTGAAAGATGTACGAAGGAGATAAAGGAGGCGGTGATGCAACTTTGGTGATAACCCAAGCAGGAAATCTTGCTTTCCTCCCTTTGCAATGACAGGAAGTCATTCTCTGTGACAGAAAGTTCATGGGTCTCTCAAAGAGAGGCAGCAGGTGCATGGAAATGCATCCCCTGATTATGAGAAGGTTCAAGTCACTAGCCAAGCTCCACTGAGAGGGGCCTGGGACAAAAAGAGTTACCACTCAAAGTCATGGTGATAAACAGCACTGTGAGATGCGACTTACGCAGGGATCAGCATGCAGAGTGCTTAAACAAGAATTCATGAGCAAAGAAAAGGATTAGAATAGCTCGGGATGACAACATAACCTCCAGTTGTTCTTGGGTCTGCATTAGCTTGATGAACTGCTTTCAAGGATGGCTGATCTTGCCAAATCTAGCAAGGCTATAATCTGGTGACAACACAGCATATTCCTGTGGGGTAGCAGGAGGGACAAGAGAGGTCATTTCTCTACTACGCTCTAGAGGAGTAATAATCCAATTACCTACATTGGTACAAATTTCTTGGATAGATTTTTTTTTTTTAGTGATGGCTCCTGGCAACTCAGCTGCCTCTGGGTTTCTTGACAATGAATCACCAGAAGTAGATTGCCAGGCCTTTTCTTCCAAGGCAGTGGAGAGTAAAGGACCCACCCAAGGTCACAAGGGGTGCCAGTGGGACTCACACTGTTGATCTTCTGTGTACTAGGCAGATTCTCTAATAACTAGGCTACTCCTCCACTTTTAGGAGTTTAGGAGTGCAGGAGTAAATTTTATTAGGGGTGTGAATTCATTTTTTCATTGTTTTAGTTTTAGTTTTTTTAAAGATTTCTTCTGGTGTTTGTTTGTTTTTTTCATTGCAAATAAATAAAATGACGTGAAACAAGTAATAAACAAAAATTAATAAAAATCAGCAAGAAAAACAAAAAAATAAAATCTGTCTGGTCCAGGTCAATCGCTGCCCTCTCACCCAACATGAAAGCGATGCAAAAAGAAATCTCCCCAAGAGTCCTCCTCCAGTCTCTGGATCCCCCCTCCCTGCAGTTTCTTATTGTTTTCATTGTATTTTCAAGCAGGAGGGATCCTCAATTGCTCCTGCCCCACTGCACTAGTAATAACAAAATAGCACCAGCTGACCAGAGATAACAAAGAGTGTCCAGAATTTTCTGCACTTTTGATTTTATTCTTTTCCAAAAACCTCAGGTGCCACCCACTTCTGGTGGTGTGCAGTGTAATTAATGCAATGAAACACAACAGAAAATACAGCAGTAGTAAGTGAGGAAAGCATGTAGAGCAGGGCTCATGGAATTCTTTCCAACACCTCTGTGTGTAGGTATGGGTGTGCACATGTGTTATGCCTGCAGACTTCCCTTCTCATCTCCTCTTCCAATCACAGGCACACAGAAACAACAGACACAAATACACAAATTAAACGTCCACGCATGCACAGATGCATATATGAAAGTATTCATGCAAATACACTCATTCAGAGGCAATGGAGATACAAGTAGGCAGGCGTGTGCATGCACACCACACACAGATGGCTTGGAATGAGCTTCCTTTCCTCATTTGTATTTTTTGGAAGGAGTAAAATTTTCATTGAAAACCTCATCTCTTTTGGTGATAGAATTCCACAGGTCAGGATCTATAGTTAAGACGGCGCGGTTTCTATTCTCTCCTTAAGCTGCTACTCTGATAACTGCATTCTGAGCAGATCTCGGAGCTCTGTAGACTAACAGTTTGCCTTTCAGATACTGAGTTCCAAAAGTTGAACTATATAAGAATCTACACAACCTTCAAAGAGCTCAGAATGTCACTGCTCGAATCATTGCGAAAGCCAAAATATTCGATCATATCTCCCCCATCCTATACGCTCTCCACTGGCTCCCAATCTCTAGTAGGATTCAATATAAAATCCTCATCACCACTTTTAAACTCATTAATGACTTAGCCCCATCACAGTTAGCAGCATTACTTCAGACTCCACCAGAAAACAGACTTAGAAGAAAAACAAATCTCAACATGCTACTAATCCCCAATGCCGTGAGAAAATCGAAAAAAATAACCACCAACACTGCTTTTTCATATTATGCTCCCAGCCAATGGAACAAACTACCACTAAACCTAAGAGAGATTAAGGACCTTACCTCTTTAGGAAGGAACTTTAGAACCTACCTGTTTAGTCAACACTACAGCAACCTACAACCTACAATTAAATATACTACACAAGAATACACAACTAACCAAACACAAGTCTACCCCACCTAATTCAAGACTCACTTCTGTTAGCATTTACTTATAACCATCTCTGATACCTCTCACTCACTGAATCCTAACTAATTCCTTTAATAACTATTCTAAACAGCCCTCCTCCCAACACTGTACATATGATTACAAATAACTATTGTAAATAGTTTTTGTTCAACCATGTAAATAATTTACACATTGTTTCTTTGTAACATAGTTCTTATGTTTCCCTTAATGTTATATGTAATACAATATTTCACTGTTTGTTATATTGTTTTTTAAGTTCCTTGTAAACCGCCCCTGATCTCTGGAAGGGGCGGTATAGAAAAGCACACAAATAAATAAATAAATAAATAAAAGGTTTTATGTACTACGCACAGCATTTGTTTTGCACATATTGAAGCCTATTGTATTTTTTTTTTCTGCAAGCTTGAAAATAGGCCATTGAAAAGGTTTAATTGTCCAGTCGCCAGGGAGTGTATTACTGTATCATAGCTATGTCTCTCTGTGGAGACACATCCTTTGCAAGATCATAAGAACTGCCACACCGCTGAGGTTCATGACTGTCACGGTATGCACAAAACTCACCCATTTGGAGAAACTGCCCGAAGAGGCAGACCAAAGGGCCCAGTATCCTGTTTGCAACAGTGGCCAATCCAGGTCATGAGTACCTGGCATATCCTAAAAGTAGACCGATTCCATGTTACTTATCCCCATGGATAAGCAGTGGCTCTCTCCAGGTTTATTTCACTCTAGCCCACCTCGCATCTATCCCTCGTGCTATGAATGGATTCCGCCCAGATATTAGAGAGGAACGTAATTATTTCAAATTTAATCAGACACTTAAAACTATGCCGTTTTGTCATGCCTTCTTCTCTTCATGTCCCTTCCCCCTGTGCGTGTCCAATATCTCTCCTCCCTGCTCCTTCTCCTTTAGGTACCTTCCCTTCCCCCGCAGGCCGTGCCAAGAATTCTTCCTATTCTCTTGCAGGGACTGCTCCCTCTTCTTATACACTGCCGTTGCTTTCACCTTTTCTATTTGGCCACCCTCCTGCTCTAAAGATCAGTGCGGGAGGCCTTTACACATGCGAGCACACAAGATCTTCTGCATCCTGCCCCCTCCGGTACAAACGTCCTGTCAGAGGGGGAGGGACACAGCAGGCCTTGAGCATGCACGTGCTCTCGAAAGCCCCAAGCCGCCTGCTGCACTGAGGACATTTAACTACCCACTTTGTTACTCTAGAATTACGGCACTTGCTGCCACCTTCCCCCGAAACTGCACCTCTGTCCCCATTGCTGGAATCAGGGACCGGAGGCCGTCAAAGAGGTGAGAGCTGGGCCCAAGGGTCAAAAGTCGGGGATAGTCCCTGTAAATCAGGAACGTTTGGTAATCTCATTTTTATTTCAAACTTTCGAATGTTCAGTAAAATTGAAAGTCAACCAAAGAAACAATGGAGAAAAGGAGAACATTGTCTCCTGCACGGTACAGTCGTGCTGTGACTCCCAGAACCTTTCGCCGGAAGAGATGGGGGGCACTATGACCTGCACTGCTACGCCCTAAATAACCCGCGGTGCTCTGCACTAGAAATGATGATGTCCATTCATCAATCCCTATTTCAGACACTACAATTAGCAAACTACAAAAAGTAAAGAAAAGGGTTAATGCTACAAAAACCGGTGAAACATGTCTTTAAGAAACACTGTCAATCTAAATGCTGCAAACAGCCCTCATCCATCAAGCAAAAGACAATTTGCATTGCGACTGCCACCTGATCAAAGTCCTTCAGGAATACAGATAAAGCTACACCTTCATTTTCTGGTTTTCTGCCTTAATGACTTTTAATTAACAAAAAAAACCCTTTCCCTCAGTCAATTATATTTTAAATAGAAAGAAAGCAAGATGATGTGTAAAACTTCAAGAAAACCACAAGTTCTCTCTCCTTCTATCCTCCAGCCCCACTGCAACACCAGAGCTTTCTCAGTTAGATCTCTTTATTTCATTTCATTTCGTTTTAAAACTTAATAATCTACTTGTTCACTACTTAAGTGTACAAAGCGGCCACAAAGTTAATCAATGTCATACATTACAATTATAAAAACAAAGACACCTAATTCACATAAAATGTACTGACATTCTTTACATACATCCCATCCTACAGCGTGGAGGAGTAGCCTAGTAGCTAGAGCAGTAGACTGAAAAACAGGCTTCAAATCCCACCACTGCTCCTTGTGATCTTGAGCAAGTCACTTAACCCTCTGTTTTCTCAGGGGGCCTTAGCACAGTATTTTGCACTTGATTTGCCGGCATCAATCATACTCCCTGATGCAGGAAGAAAGATTAGCATGGGAAAAGCAGCATAAAGCCATTGTGGGCATGCGAATCAGCCGAATACTAAATTGCTCCCAATGCAAAACTGTGCTGAAAGGTAGTGCAGTTTTTTACTTGTCTCTTAACACTGAATCTTTACATCACCTCAGGGCTGGCAGTTGGAAGCAAAAGGATCATCTGAAGTGAAGTGTCATTGAATATATACAGTATACCTTGCACTAAACCAAATTCAACAGCCTCCCAGATTTCCACTTCTCTGAACAGCTAGGCCTTTATTGCCCATCAGAACTGTGGATAATCGACTGACTCCTTTCTGTCCTGTGGCAGGCCATTCCAAGACGCAGCCTAGCATGTGAGGATGAGGACTCTTTTTACTCTCTTTACTCTATATACGTTTGTCCCTGCGATAACTGGATTATGACTCTGTCTAGATCTCAGATCCTGGGATGGCACATATCTGTGTAACCTGTCACTCAGATATCTGGGCCAGATTCCACAATACGCTCTAACCCCTAGGCACAGTAACTTAAACTGTATCCTTACCAATGAAGCAAGACCAACAATTGAGTTGCCCTGTGGCATAAAAATGACCACCTTGGCTGCTAAATTCTGTATCGTTTGCAACCATGTTCGTTTTCGTAGACATTGTGGGTTACCTTTATTTGTTAATGAAATAAACAGGCTGAGTAATTTAATCATCACAATGCTTACAATGTAACACTACTTGATACAGCACAGGACACATCTCTGCCAGGGCACCTCAATCCTGACCTGCAGCACTCCCTGCTGTTCCAGTACTGGGACCCACACACAGCTCTGTCTATGCACCTCAGTCCTGTCCTGCCACACCCTTGCCTCTTCCAGTACTTCAATCCAAACACACAGCTCTGCCAACGTCCCTCCTTCCTCTCCTCCAGAACACTTGCTGTTTCAGACCTTGATAACATTTCTTAGGTATATCATAGTCTTCATTAAAAATCACAGCTGATAAAAGTGGTTGCTGCCTGTCATATTTATGATCATTTTTCCTTTCTTTCAACATTTTGAGCATAACTCTCTTCCTCTCTCTTTTGCGTTTATGCTAGATTCTGAGCTCCCAGGATGAGTGGTACAAGGCAGAGTTCCATAGCTACGAGGGATTCGTTCCTAAGAACCACATCGAGTTACAGATACCCATGTGAGTTTAATGATACTGTAATATATGGACACCTACCTAATCAGCTACATCTCTGCACCTAACTGCCACAAGGGTCTAGCAATATCATTCAACGCCTAGCATTTGTTTAATGCCAAACAGCTAATCTTAGCTTTCCAGTCAGAGTAAACTAGGATCAAGTCAAGCGCCACTCTAGTGACATCTAGTGGTCATTCAGCACACCATCAGCACCGAATGCAAAGTCTTTTCCTGAACACAAGGTCACTATAGTGCCCAGGAAACACCACAAGACCCCATACAATGATGCCTTAATGGTTTCATCTCTACTGCTCTGCCAGAATATGTCAATCTAGCCTGGCCTGCTGCTGAGTAAGGAAGGTATTTTATTGCTTCCATCTTTCACGGGATCCTTCACTAAGGGTTCTAGTTAGTTACTCCAAGATTTATATTTGATGCTATTAGGACTGTTGAGCCTGCAGCTTAATGTCTTCAGAAACTTAGCCGACTGTGCTAATGAGCAATCTTTTGATGCTTAGCACAGTAGTTCAGCTGGAAACACTTGAAAGGATAAAGATCCTTTCAAAGGAATTTTGTTCACTATGTCCAGATGGTATGTAATAGTCTCTGCTTGGCACAAATTTGGTGACTGTAAAGCTTTTTTTAAAATGTAACCACTGAAAATATTATAGTAACAAGATTGTTGTAAGTGACTGCCTTTGCAAGCAAGTGTCGTGAACATTGTCTCTGGTATAGCTGACTGATAATGCCCAAAATATAACTTGTGCATAAGTTAGAGCTACCAGATGGCTCCTGGTCATGAAGAACCAGTTGATCCAGCCCTGGTTTTATTATATGGCATGTATAAACATGTAATAAGGTTGCCACCTAACTCCATGACATAAAGAACAGGCTAACCCAGTCCTGGTTTTGCCTTACTGCATGCTTGGATGTCTAACTCCGATTGTCCCATTGAGTTTCCCCAAGGAAATCAAATTTACAAGTGTAACCAGGGCCGGTGCAAGGATATGAGGCTCCCGAAGTGAACCTCATCTCTTGTGCCCTCCCCCACCCCTGCCGCCATTGCCACTGCTGCCAACCTTCTCTATTCCCTGCAGCGGCAGCAATGATTTCCATCTGCCCTGTAGTACTTATCCAAACCTCTGGCACTGCAAGGCTCTTTCTGCTTCTGCCCGCTCTGATGTTTGTTGCAAATTTCCCTTTGCAAAGATGCCAAGTTACCAAGTTCCAGGAGTGAGATTTGAAGCCAGTCCTGGATTTCTGACAGTCTCATCGTGATGCATTATGGGACCGGCATCACTGATTCCAATGGGTAACATCAGGGACTACAAATACCATACTGCATTGCAATGCCAATTTAAAACCAGAACTAGCAAAAAAAAAATCTCACTCATGGAGCTGGATAACTTGGCAACTTTGCTTTTGCATGTAGTGGAAACGGCTGATGCAAACAGGAAGTCGAAATTGGGCATCAGAGGGGACGGAAGTACAAAGAGCCCCACAGCACCAAATATTTAGGAAAGCACTGCAGGACTGTTTGAAGGCAGTGTCACCCCTGCAGGTCCAGGAGAGGCAACGGCGGCAATGGGCTGCCCTGGGACCATTGTCACTCTCGCCTATTAGTTGCACTGCCCCCGCACATGCCTGCATGGGTGGGGTCAGTAGCCCAGGTTCCTCTTACACCACCAGTGTTGGGCCAGAACTATTAGGTACCAACCCTCCCGTGAGGCAGAGCACAAAGAAGACGCCGCCCCTCGTCACAGCCATGGATGGTTATCCTGGAAGCAGGGGTGAGGGGCTGGCACTGTAAAGAAAAAGTAAGTAATGGCAACATAAAAAGTTACTTTGGAGATTGGGGCAAAACAAATGAAATGAATACAGCTGAGTCAATGCTGACTCATGGCGACCCAGCATTTCTTGGCAAGCTGCGACCGCAATTAGATTGGGGAAGGTCGACAAATAATCAAGAATCTTGAACAATTAAATGAGTTTTATTATGAGTTGTGCAGTGGATATAAGGAAAAGGTAATAAGATGAAAGAATAAAAGCACATCTGAATAATTCAACATCTCTTAGCACTTTTAATATTTTCAGTTTTAAAAGTAAGAAAAAACTTTTCCAAAACACACTTTGCAATAGTTACCACACTATTGTGTATGTAACCTCGTCCAGTCCCAGAAGGATCTCCCTCCATTTCTTAAAGTTGAAGGTCTTTTTCTGCTGACATGTTTCTATGTTTCTTTGTTAGACACAGCCAAATTAATTTGCAACTCTGGCTATTTATCGTGGAGTGTACCCTCCTTGTGTAAGGCAAGTTAGTTCCACGCTCGACACTAGTCCCCTGATGTATCCTCCACCTACAGCAATGCTTTGATATCAAAGACACCCCACCCACTAGGGCCGGCCCATCCATTGAGCGAGAATGTTTTTTGCACAGGGCCCCGCGCAAAGAACATTCCGCTTTAACAGTAAATTTTTTTTTAAAAAAAGCTGGCTGCTGCCGCTGCCGCTGCTGTGGCAGCAGCAGAATCGAGTGTCCCGTGGGGCCCCCCCTGCCCAGCAGAGCACTCCCTCCCTGCCTACTTCCTTGTTTCAGTCCCTCTCCGCTTCGGCTTTCAGAACCGCGAAGGGAGAGCTTCTCCCTCGCGACTCTGTTAAGCCCACCGGGTCAGATGGGAAATTTCCCATAAGCCCCAGCAGGCTTAACAGAACCGTGAGGGAGAAGCTCTCCCTTTGCGCCTCTAAGCCAAAGCGGAGAGGGACTGAGGCAAGCAAGCAAGCAGGGAGGGAGGGAGGGAGGGAGTGCTCTGCTGGGCAGGGGGGGGGCCCTGCGGGACACTTGATTCTGCTGCTGCCGCCGTGGCGGCAGCAGCCAGCTTTTCTTTTTTAAGTTTTAATTTTCCCTGGGCTGATGGAAGGGAGGGGGGTTAGGACTGGTAATGGGCTGGAGGGGGGGGGAGGTTAGGACTGGTAATGTGCTGTGGGCTGATGGGGGGGGTTAGGACTAGAAATGGGCTGATGGGGGGTTAGGACCTGAGGTGGGCTGATGGGGTTAGGACTGGTAATGTGCTGTGGGCTGATGGGGGGAGTTTAGGACTGGTAATGGGCTATGGGGGGCTAGGACTGGAAATGGGCTGATGGGGGGGTTAGGACTTGAGGTGGGCTGATGGGGTTAGGACTGGTAATGTGCTGTGGGCTGATGGGGGGCTTAGGACTGGTAATGGGTTGGGGGAGTTGCTAGGACTGGAAATGGACTGAGTGGAAAGGGAGGCTTGAACTGCAAATAGCTGATGGGGAGGGGGGCTTGGAATGGAAATGGCTGAGTGGAAGGTGGGCTTCAATTGCAAATAGCTGATGGGGAGGGGAGCTTGGAATGGAAATGGGCTGTGAGGGGAGGGAGCTAGGATTGGAAATGGGCTGAGTGGGGGGAGCTAGGACAGGAAATGGGCTGATGGATGGGCTAGGATAGGACTGAAAATGGGCTGTTGGGAGGGAGCTACGATTGGAAATGGGCTGTGGTGGGGGCTTGGATTGAAATTGACTCATGGAGGGGCTAGAACTGGAAGTAGGCTCATAGGGGGCTTGGATTGAAATGGGTTGAGTGGAGGGGAGCTAGGATTTGACATGGGCTGATGATGGGGCTAGAAAAGAACTAGAAATGGGCTGATGGGGGGGTTGGGATTGGAAATGAGCTGATGGAGGGACTCGGATAGGACTGGAAATGGACAGGGGATCTAGGACTAGAAATGGGCTGATGGGGGGACTAGAAGGGAGCGGATGCTGGATGGGGCTGGAACTAGAAGGGAGCTGATTTTGGAGGAGGATTAGAATGGGATGGGGCTGGGAGAGTGAAATGGAGAGGGGAAAAATAATTTGTGTGGGAGGGATGAAAAATCTACAATTGGCCGAGTATTGGAAGAGTAAGTGGGGATTGAGGATAGAGGGGGTAAAATTTGAGTGGATGAAATAGGAATGAGGAAAGAGCAAAAGGAGAAAGATTAGTATGTTAAAGCAGATGTAGAGAGAGAATGGAAGAAACTAGAAGAGAGAAGAAAGGACAAATGGACAGCAGATGATGGAAAGTTAGCAGAAGACACGAAGAAACCAGAAGAAAGTGGCTGGAGCAATTGCAACTGAAAAAAAAATGCACAAAAGGTAAAAAGATATCTCTTTATTTTGAATTTATTAACTGGAATATGTCAGCTCTGGGAAATGTGCATCATTAATGTCTGCACTTTGTTTAGTAGAAGAGGAAATTAATTTATAGTTTTATTTCTAAAGTGTTGTTGTACATTCCAAGTTTGGCTTTTGGGGTTCCCAGTTTAATTATTGTCTTCCTGTTTCTAAATTGTGATTCCTTGTTTGGTGATGGTCTATGTTCTACATGTGTAACTGAGCTGAGGTATTCTGTTTATGTAGTTGCTATTTGACATTGCCCTTGTTCTCTTTCGGTCTTGTATTGTTATTCTCTGAAATGTATTGGTTTAATATTTGCAGTGTTGCCTTTTGAAAGGTAGAGTTTGGTGCTTTGTGAGTCCTGGTAGTGCTGTTACGATACGGTGGGTTTGCTATGTGTTCTAAATGGGCAGTGTTTGTAGTAGTTCCTAATGTGCCTGGCGGTTGGCACTGGATTATAGTAATGTAGAAATCTTTTAGTCTTTCTCAGGGCCGGATTTACCTTGAGTGAGGCCCTACGCCAACAAAAATTGTGGGCCCCCAGAAAAGATAAAAACGAGCACGCCGGATCAGCTGCGCGCTGTTGGCCCTGACGTCATAATTAAACTGGGAATCCCAAAAGCCAAACTTGGAATGTACAACACTGTAGAAATAAAACTATACATTAATTTGCTCTTGTACTAAACAAAGTGCAGACGTTAATGATGCACATTTACCAGAGCTGACATATTCCAATTAATAAATTCAAAATAAAAAGATATTTTTCTACCTTTTGTGCATTTTTTTTTCAGCTGCAATTGCTCCAGCCACTTTCTTCTGGTTTCTTCGTGTCAGCCCAACTCCAGTCTTAACCCCCCCAGCCCATTTCCAGTCCCAGCCCCCCCCCCCATTGGCTCAAGTAAACTTTAATAAAAAAAAATAAAACGCTGGCTGCTGCCGCCGCGGCAGCATGGACTGTCCCGCGGGGCCCCCTCTGCCCGGCTGAGCCCCTCCGTGCCGGCTTTGAGAGGCGCGAAGGGAGAGTGTCTCCCGCGGGGCCCCCTCTGCCCGGCTGAGCCCCTCCGTGCTGGCTTTGAGAGGCGCGAAGGGAGAGTGTCTCCCTCGCGTCTCTGTTAAGCCCGCAGGGGCTGATGGGAAATTTCCCATCTGCCCCTGCAGGCTTTACAGAGACGCGAGGGAGACACTCTCCCTTCGCGCCTCTCAAAGCCGGCACGGAGGGGCTCAGCCGGGCAGAGGGGGCCCCGCGGGACAGTCCATGCTGCCGCGGCAGCAGAGGGGGCCCCGCGGGACAGTCCATGCTGCCGCGGCAGCAGCCAGCGTTTTTTTTTACAATTTGTTCAATTTTTGTGGGCCCTTGCCAGTTGTGGGCCCTACGCCACGGCGTAGTTGGCGTATAGGTAAATCTGGCCCTGGTCTTTCTTTATCCATACACTCATTAAGAGGCATGTTTACTAAAAGTTAGTGTATGGTAACATTATGCAAATAGTTATGCAAATGAGGCTCCTTATGCAAATGAGGCCCTGCACTGAGTCTCCGCACATGGCCCTGCACCCCCCTTGGGCCACCCCTGCCACCCACACCTCTGTAACTGAGCTCAATTAGATAAAGTGCTGGCCAGTGCATGTACGAACCTCACGGTGGGCATTCTAGGGTCTCACATTCAGTTGAAGCTCAGCTCCATTGGATCCTGGAGGGTGTCTAGCATTGATGGTCTCATGTTGTAGGCCACTAGGCTCTCCTGCCCCATTTTACACCTGTCTAAGTCAGACAAACAAAAACCTCTCTGCTGCTGCCAAGCCCCAGAATCCTTGTGGCAAGTATTTTTTTATTTATTTAACATTTCTTATATACTGCCTTTCATGATATCAAGGTGGTTCACATTGAACAAACTAAAATTACATTGAACAGGGCATTATAACTTGGAGATAACTATTTTACAGGGAAACACGAGCAATGGAGGGTTAAGTGGCTTGCCCAAGACCACAAGGAGCACCTGTGGGACTAGAGACCCCAGTCCTTCCAGCCCAAGGTTGCTGTCCTCTAGTAGGATTTGAACCCCTGACTTTCTGGCCTGAGGTAACTTGCCCCAACCACTAGGCCACTCCTCCCTCGAGTATGTCTGTACTTGCATGTGCACTGCTCTCAGACCAACTACAAAGAAGAATAAACCCAGTTTTCTATCTGACTAGACTGTAGCTCAGTTACTTCCCTATCTAAGTCTCTTCAAGCATCTGCAGTCTCTCTAGAGCCTAGGGTTGCTAGCTGGCCGGTTTTCAACTGACCTGGCCGGGTTTTATATGGCCAGGCCAGCTGTTGGCAGAGTTAAAACCGGCATTTGAAAAGCCAGTTTTTTTGGGCTGGTGGAACTCTGGTGGGAAAATGTAGCCAGCTTTCTCTCCTTCCATCCCACCATGGGCAGAAAAGAGGAGCCCTGCCATGATCATAGCAAAGATCTATCTGCCCACAGGAGATTGGATTCCCACGGGCAGAAGGAAGAAGAAGACCAGCCATCGCCTGCAGAAACAAAAATGGTTTTGTGGCTTGGAAGGGGGAGAAACTGAGTTAGAGAAGGCAGGGAAAATTTAAAGGGGCAGCGGGATTAGCAAAAGGGATAATGGGGGTGGATTTTAGGGCAGGGTATGGGAGTGCTAGGGGATTTGGTGAAGGGGGAGAGTCTAGAAGGGGAACAGAGTAGAGGAGTCAGCAGGAGAGGGGTTGGAGGGGGAAGGGAAGAGTGCAAGGTGTTGCCGAAATGTGCATGCCCCTTCCCCCAGAATACACCACACACTCACACACAGAGGCACCCAAGCTCCGCACTACATACACACGCACACAGAGAGGCATCCCACCTCTGTATCACAACTACACACGCAAACACACAAGCACCTCACCTCTGCATCACACACACATGCACACTCCCCTAAAGCACCCTGTGATGGGGTCTATAGAGTGTTGCCTGTCCCTCTCCAGAGGGATTATCAGCAGTCCCCTTTAAGAGAGCTTGCAGCCCAGAGTTCAGGGCAGGGAGAATGTGGCTCACAGGAAGAGCTTAAAAATCCAGCAGGCTGCAGGAGGGAGAGAGGCTCATGGAGCCAGGAGTTCATTCAAAGCAAGCTGTACAAAGGTAGGAACTTTAACCGGGTTGGAGGAGGGGCCAGGAGACCAGCTTTTTGAAGGTTTAACAAACTGGGTCTGAATAAAAACATGTTTTGTTTTTCCTGAACTGCTGCCTGTTTGGTGTTTTAACAGAAAGCCCCTTCCCACCACATGCCACACTACCACACACCCCTTGTGTGTAAGTGATGGTTGCCACATATTTTGCTTGATACGGCTTCTTTTTTATAACACCTTTGCTTTTTAGGCATTTCTACCTGGCTGTTCTTTGACATTTTTAGGAGGGAGCAGTACAACATAGGGGTGAAGTACTTCTGTCCATGAAAGAAGAGCGAGAACTAGGGGTGATTGTTTCTGATGATCTTAAGTGGCTATGCAGGTAGAACAGGTGACAGTAAAAACCAGAAAGATGCTTGGGTGTATAGGGAGAGGAATGGCTAGCAGAAAAAAGGAGGTGATAGTGCCTCTGCATGTCTCTGGTGCGACCTCATTTGGAGTATTGTGTGCAATTCTGGAGACGACACCTTCAAAAGGATATAAACAGGATGGAATCAGTACAGAGGGTGGCTACTAAAATGGTTAGTGGTCTTCATCATAAAGCATATGAGGACAGACTGAAATATCTCAATATGTATACTTTGGAAGAAAGATGGGAGAGGGGAGATAAAGAGATGTTTTCATACCTCCGTGGCATAAATGCACAGGAGAACCTCTTTCAATTGAAAGAAAACTCTCCAATGGAGGGACATAGGATGAAGGTGAAAGGGGATAAACTCAGGAGTAATTTGTGGAAATATTTTTTTATGGAAAGAGTGGTAGATGCGTGGAAAAGTCTTCCAGTGGAGACAGTAGAGACGTGGACAGGATCTCAATTCAAGAAAGCATGGGACAAACACAGAAGATCTCTAAAGGGGAAAAAAAAGGGACTATAGAGCTTAGTTGAAAATATATTTATTTAAGCCAATGACATTCTAGTATGGACATAATTCCACATAACATATGAAATATTACACAGAACATTAAACAAGCCAATGCTCTTAACATTAAACTTTTCTTTTCCTTCCCTCTCCCCTTACCCCCTGTCCTCCAGTCCACAAACAACATCAATTATCCAGTCTTGCACTGTGGATACTCTTACACAGTGCTGGAGACAGCATCACAATTCTACCATCCTGACCCCCTCAAACTACTTTCCTGCCCCACTTCCAATCCTCAACTCAGCCCTCATTCCCCCACCCCCAGTTACCCAGATGCCCACCATTCAAATTGCCCCCTGGCCCAACACCCCCTTTAGCCAACCCACACTTGCAGTGGATGAGTCCCAGAATTCAATTCCTACTGCATGTTCCTGTACTTCATACGCTGCCCCAACCAACACACCATCCAATGCCACAGGCCCTATAGGATCAACACTTCATTGTGGGCTCACGGAGTGAGAATATCAATTTATCTCCCCCCACCAAGCCAAAAATGTTCCCCGCTTTTCCCCTGTCCTCCAGAGGATAAGCCTTCCAGCAGCATCAAATTATGGAATGCATTCCGCCAAGTCTAATAGGACACAAATCTCTCCTCCTGCCATTGCTGCAGAAAACAAGCTTTACCAATCAAGCATGCTTTCCGCACTAGAAGCCGTTGTGCTGCCTCTTTCACCTTCAGCTTCTCCCCCTCATCCAACACTGCTATACCCAGAGTGAGCACTACTTTCTGAGACAGAAGACTCCCCAAATATTCTTGAATCCGATACCAGAATCAACAAACACCCACACATCCCCAAAACATATGACCAAAATGAACCAGTTCCCCCATACAGCAAGGACAGTCCCCCTTATCAGCAAATCACGCCTTATACACCCACACAGGGGTTATATATCCCTCAAAGTAACACTTTAAATTGCACTTCCCATAAGCGGGACCCTTTGACCAGAGCAGATATACAGGCAATTCCTGCAGCAACCATCCCTCCCTTCTCGTAAGGCCTAGCTCAGCTTCCCATCTCTGTTCTCACACCTCCATCTTACAGTAAGGCAACAAGTTCGCCAGTTTCTTATAATAAAGCGAGATAGATATAACCTCCCTATCCACAAATTCAAAAATGTTGATCAATGGTATTCAACTTGGCCATACTAAGGAATGATTGATCTAGAGAGGCTATATAATGCCTCATCTGCAGGTAAGCAAAGAAATGTTTTGAATCCAGATTAATTTGCTCCCTGAACTGTTGAAAAAAACATACTCTACCCTCAGTGTCCAATGCCTGATGAATCATCCGTAATTGCACTCTCTCCCACACCACACTCTTCCAGAACCACACTAGAAGATCTTTACCATCTGTGTACAAAACTGCTAACAAGCTAAAAGGATGCACAAATGCTTCCTCAAGCTCCCAGGGGAGGGGGTGAAAACTACATAAGTGGCGTAAGTGCCCAGTTATACAACCCTAAATCTGGGAGACCAACCTCACCCTGTTGCTAAGTACCTTGCAAGTGCTGCAACTTCACTCGTGGGCGCTGACCCCTCCAGAGGAACATCCCCAAATCTTTCTCTAAACTCCTGATGACATGTTTCAGCCATTGAAGTGGCAGGAATTTCATGACATATAACATTTTTGGAAAAAGCACCATACAAAAGGCCGCTACCCTCCCAAGAAGAGATAAGGGCAAAGACGCCAAATCCCACATTTTAGTTCCAAGGAAAGACAGAAGCCCTTCTATTTATAAGGAGTATAATTTGTTTGGATCCACTGGCAATTGAATGCCTAGATAAAGGAAAAAAGACCCTGCCCATCACAATGGGAAGCCTGCCCCTCAACTCTCACGAAGAGACCTCTGTACATCTAGTGCCTCCAATTTTTCCATATTAAGGCACGAACCAGCCAGGGTCCCACAACCACCCATTGCACCTCTTCTGCAGTAATTGAAGCCCCCAGTTGTGTCATCTGATGACAGTCAAGCTGAGATAGGCGCACCCGTGCTAGGTATTCCCCACACCCATGCAGGAGAAACCTGTTCCCCAACATGCAGCCCCTGATAATACTCAGAATACTGCACAGATTTACTACGTTCCCTGCTTACCAGCCCCCACTGATCTCGAACTCCCACTCCCAAATTTAGAACCTTGAGTGCCCCTGAGACACCATGCCAGCAGCTTCCCACTTTTATCCCCAAATTGATATAACCAATATTTACTGTATAATACAACATGGATTTTTTAGCTCTTTGGTATAAAAGTTCTTTCAGAGAAGCTTGGGTTTCCATCGGTGGGAAAAGATGCTACCTCCTCCTATCGACTCCCACTTGCTTCTCCAAGCGTAACACTGGAGCACACGATTCCTTCTGCCTGCATGATGAATACACTAAAATGTTTCTCTGAAGAACCCCTTTCGCTGTTTTCAAAAAAGCTTGAGGTCCTCTTTATGTTGATGGTTATGCCGAACAAACTCTGCCCACCTATCCTGTTTATAAGAAACAAAGCACTCGTTGTGAAATAAATCCAACAGAAAATGCCAAAGCCTGCACACCTCCCTAGTCCTCCACTGCAGGTCCAACCAAATCAGCGTGTAGTTGGGTATTTCCAGGGGACCTATTTTGGCTGAGTCCACTAAAGGAAACAACTGTGCTGAAATCAATATATAATCTATTCAAGATTGCATCCCATGCGTCTGGGCATATGACTTTAATCGCGTTCAAGGGGGTCTAACACACTCCAAACAACCACCAATTCTTGCCATTCTACTAACTGTTTCATATTCCTTGTAGTAGCTCCCTGCCCCATACCTCTTTCCTGGGAGGTATCCACACTCGCATCCATAACCCCATTAAAGTCTCCTCCCATGAGGACCAGCCCCTAAAGCAATTGATCCAACAGAGAGGCTAGCTGTGGAAGAAATTGGGGATCATGAACATTAGGCCCATATAGATTACAAAGAATTATGTCACATCCCTGTAATTTCCTGTTAACTATAACTTTAGGATCCTGAATAGTTTGCGAGCTTTCAAAATGAGCTGCTTTACTCAGCAATATGATCATCCTTCCCTTCTTGTTGACTACGGGAGCCCCAAAGACCTGACCCACCTAACCCCTCTCCAATTTAGCATGCCCTCCAGCATCTTGATGGGTTTCCTGCAACATGGCAATGTCCCTTTATGTCGAGCCAGAGACCTGAGAGCCTTGTAACATTTAACATGCGATCCCACCCCACATACATTCCATGAAATGATTGTCAGTCCACATCCCATCCAAAGTGGTTCTGCATACAATAATCAGGCATTTTCTAAGAGGTACAGTCCCCCTAGCCCAGGGCTACCCTCCAACATATAGCATTCCGCATCCTTGCACTCACTATCAGCACATCCACCATCGCACAAACCAGAAAAAACAATTCCCCTCCTCCGCTTCCCATCCTACCCACCCCATTCCCTCCATTGCCCTCCTCTCTCTGCAACCATCTAGCATGCCTATCCTACTACATTCTTATTTTCTGATGGCCACTTATCAATGTGTCAAGGCCCCTCTCCCCTCAATCCACCCTGCCCCTGCCATCGACTTTATAGCCGATATCCAGAGACAATAGTATCAGGGCAAACAGTCTCACTACAGCTAGAATAAAACAAAACACCAACCCATTGTTGCCCCCCACCCTCTCCCACCACCAGCTGCCTCAGAAAACATTATTACAAACCCTTAGAATTCTCTGCTCCCTCCACTATTGTAATGTGAGCCCACACAGGGGAGATCTAGTCCTGCTCTGAGCGGAGATAAAACAGTCAAGCATCTTCTATTTACCACCAGAGGCTTCGGGACCCACAGTGGCAAGCCAGGCTCTCCACTCTACTTTACTCTACAGGCTTAGTTCCATATAGCAGCCCCATGAGCAACAAGCCACCCCTGGTGCACAAGTCACAGAGGGGAGCCCGGCATCCATTGCCACCATGACATACCAGCAGGTCCAAGCTCAGCACATGTCCAACAGCCTGAGTATCTTCAGATATGCACAGGTAACATTTCCCCAACAGTGGCAACAAAAGAAAGGAAGCGAACAAGCAAACCAACTGTGCATTCCTCAAGTCCGATCATACCGTTCTCCCTCTGCCAATCCTTCCACAGCAGCCAGTAGGGAAGCCACGTTAGCCCCAAATATCCTGGTGACACCATTATGCACTGCTTTCAGCTTTTCTGGATATTGAAGCATGGACTTGACTTTAGCTCCAAATAACTTCTGGCAGATACGGGAGAAGGCCTTCCATCGCTGGGCCAGCTGCGTAGAATAGTCTTGAAAGATCAGGATATGGTGCCCCTCACGAGACACCGCACCCTGTCGTTTAGCCGCCTGGAGCTCTGCATCTTTGTGTAAATAAATAGTTGAGAAAGCAGGCAATTACCACTCTTGGCCTTCTGTCCATTGGATGGAGTGGTCCAATGCAGTGTGCCCTCTCAAGAACCAAAGGCTTGTGTTCCATAGTGAGTGCAAGCCCTAGGGGTAAACAAATCTCTAAAAATCCTCTCAGTTTGGAGTCTTGAACAAATTCAGGTATTCCTATAAAGCACAAGTTGTTCCAGCGGTTGCGGTTTTCCATATCATCCAATTTCTCAGGTTGTTACATTAAAGCCGCCCGTAGTGTGTCCAAATCCTTGGTGATCCCCTATGCTTTATCTTCCACAGTAGTAATCCTTTGTTCTGCATCATACATGCGCTTGCCAAATTGCTCCAAGACCAACGCAATAGAATCCAGTTTTTTGTTGACCATGGCAAATTGGCCTGTGGGGCCACTACTGCTGTGGTCACCACCTCCGCTGTACTTTCTCAGGCAGACAAACTTGGGGCTGACTCTGACCATGCCGCCATTTTAGATTCTTGTTGCCGCGGCTGGTCTTTCTCCTTATGGGCAGATTTCATTGCAGAGAGACCCCGGAACCACACACAGATGACAGACAGGATAGTATCAAAGCAAGCAGTATTCGGCTCAAAAGAAGGGGAAAAATGGAGAGGGGGCCCCGGAATGAGGCAAGCACCCTTCTACCCGCTCTCACCACATTATGTGACCTCTCTATTTTTAATATATGGAGGGGTAGGGACATTGCAAAGGAATCTGCCATGTCCTTACCCCTGCACTTATTTTTGTAGGCGGGAAAGGGGCTAGCCACAGGTGGTAGGTTTTTCTTATTCAAAAAGTTGTCTCACTGCAATCAGGAAATTTTGTCCATTGCCACTTACAGATTACTAAGGCTCTCTGGCAGGCTGCTGTCTGGCATGGACTTCTTACAGCTTCTCTCTAGCACAGGGTCTGCATCTCTCTCTCTCTCTCTCACAGATGGTTATCTGTAGCATACAGCACAGCTCCAGCACACCAGCTCTTGGACACTCACAGCTCTGAGCGCTCCTCTGGCAGCCTTCCACAGCTCCAGCATGGCAGCTCTGGGACACTCACAGCTCTGAGCACTCCTCTGGCAGCCTTCCACGGCTCCAGCATGGCAGCTTTGGGACACTCACAGCTCTGAGCACTCCTCTGGCAGCCTTCCACAGCTCCAGCATGCCAGCTCTGGGACACTCACAGCTCTGAGCACTCCTCTGGCAGCCTTCCACGGCTCCAGCACAGCAGCTCTGGGACACTCACAGCTCTGAGCACTCCTCTGGCAGCCTTCCACGGCTCCAGCACGGCAGCTCTGGGGCACTCACAGCTCTGAGCACTCCTCTGGCAGCCTTCCACGGCTCCAGCACGCCAGCTCTGGGACACTCACAGCTCTGAGCACTCCTCTGGCAGCCTTCCACAGCTCTTTACTGGTCTGAATCTTTTTCTAGTGATGCTCTGCAGGGCTCAGCCTCTCTTACTGCTTCACCTTCATCTCAGTCTGCACCTCTTCCAGGCTAGGCAGTTCAGCTTTCTGCTCTCTGTTGTTGCCCTTTCGGGCACCATGCTGCTTTTCCGGGCTGCATGCCTCGACGCTCACAGTTCAAATTCCTCCTCCTTCTTTAAGATTTCTGGTGGTTGGACGGGACTTCACTCCAGCATGGCTATCCCTACCTACCCCATTTCTACTGTAGCTGCCGTGCTTTCTTCATGCCAGCTGCTGCTGCTGCCTGCCTGTATTCCAACTCTCTCCTGGGGACCCATCTGCCATGGTAGTCATGGCCCCACTGTTCTTCAAGCCAGCAATTGCTTCTGCCTCCACTCCTCCCGTAGCAGCCCACTTCCGGGTTGGGGCCTGGGCAGTGCCTTGGTGGACATGCTACAAAAGCCTCCTACATTGAGTGAGCCTCTGGGTGGCCCTTCCACCTCCAGAGAGATACATTTAGAATAGTTTTTCTACCACTGTTTACACAGAACCATGCAGGCAACAGGGTAAAACCAAAACTGGCTTAACTTAATAGAATCAAGTAACAACCCTAATTTGTGGATCTGATATTCTCAGGGAATGAGGAGAACTTTAAATCCATGCCCACAGTGGTGCTTTCCTGCCAGGTGAAGCCAGCTCGTTGACCTTTTAGACCTGCTAGAAATTTTAAGACAGTGCTAATATTTTCAAAACTCACATGCCCATACTTCCAAGTTGTTGATCTCTTACATTGACCCATGAGCAACATCACAGCAACTTTTACATTAAACTTTGAAACTATGTACATTTAACTTGTTCCAGCACTGTGGAACTCACTTCCCAATGACTTAAGAGCAACAAAGGACCTCCTGCAATTCCGTAAGGACTTAAAAACATTTCTTTTCATTGGTGATCCAAATAGTATCAATAAATTCCAAGACATCTAAAACATTATAAAAATAACCAAGTGGTAATACAAAATTTGTAACATAATTACACAACACACCTCATGATACCAATGTATACAGTCATTCCACACACAGATTATTGTATATAGATATAAAAGGTTTATGCTATATAGTTGTAACAAGTTAAATGTACATAGTTTCAAAGTTTAATGTAAAAGATGCTGTGATGTTTTGTGTAAAGTGCCCTTGATCTCAGGAAGGGGCAGTATATAAAAGCTTGTTAAATAAATAAAATAAATAAATAAATAAATACAAATACTTGCAGACATTATAAGGAAGGGGCAGTGGGCAGAGCTCAACCCATCAGCTGCTGAAGACATGCCCGAGGCCTGGACCATTCAGAAAGATTGGGGGGGGGGGGACGAGTGGAAAAAAGAAAAGTAAAGTCATCAGACTCGTCTCCTCCTCTCCTTGCTTCAAGCTCCCTCTCTCCTTCATCTACTTCCCAACCTGGTTCCTGCGATTTTCCTGAAAATCACCTTCATTTGTAGACCACTTATCCTGCCTATTTGTCACTTAAACAGCATACAACAAGGAGAGGGAAATTTTCAGCACAAACTGAACAGAGCTGTAGAATAGTTTGTAAGTAAGCCTAGGTACATAGGTGCATATCGCCTATTTTATAAAAGTGACATATATGCTAAGGTTACCAGATGTCTCCAGGTTTCGGAGATTGTCCTCGATTTCAAGGTAGTATCCCCAATTCCACTGACTATAAACTCCTCCTGTCCCCAATTTCAGTGGGGACAGAGGTAGAAGATATTCCTGCCTACCCCTCTGATACAGTCTTCTCAATCCTGGTAGGAGAAGATGTAAAATTAACTTATTTTCTGAAAACAAGAGGAGGCATTTTAGAAAAATACAGAATATATATCTATAAGTATAAAATAAAGTTAAACATATGTGTATGTATATGCACTTATAAATTGAGAAGGGCTGCTCCCATCTTTTCTAAACTTTTGAAATTACTGAATTCTATTAGATTGGTCATTTTAAAATATATGAGGAAAAGATTCCTGAGGAGCGAAGATCCGTACCTCGTCCAGCTCAGCCCTGGTCAGTGTCCCAGATTTGCTCTGCTAGAATCTGGTAACCTTAATATATGCACCTATCTGCCTTTATGAAATGGCCTACCCAAAATCTCTGGCACAGTTATAGCTGTTCCAAGGCAGCTGTAACTTTGTGTGTATATATGCCAGTAGGAATTGGTGCATATGCATGCATGTTATAAGATAAATGTACCCTTGTCCATCTTGCACCCTGGCAATGCCTACACATATAGGGGCCAACTTTATAAAGGCCATGCAGAATGTTACACGCTATATGTGCACGCAAGTCCCTATTTTAAAGAACTAACACAAATGAATAGGCATTTACCCACATGCTTTGGGCAGTCGCTGTTCAGTAAGCATGTGCATACGTCCCATTACCCGCTTTTTCCATTGGGATGTGCAAGGGGGAAGAGCTTAAGTGGAGCATAGAGGGGGCTTCAATTAACTGTGACAAGTAGACCCATAATTTATAAAGTAAAGTATGCATGTACTTCATTTTATAAAATAGCCCCCAGATATGCACATGGTACTGTATGTTGGCTCTGCGAGAGTTTATAAAATGATCCTGATATTGCACAGGAGCTGGCCACTATATTTTCTTGGGGCCTATGTTTATGTTAATTTCATAAGCACCTGCTTGAGTGTGCAAAATACTGATCTACATGCTCAAGTCACTTATAAAATTACAGGGCAATTATAATGAACATCTCCACAAATGAAACAAGGTTTTATGTGCAGAGGTGGAGCTTTTGCAAATTGCTCAACACATATGCATGCATGCATGTATTGGGGAGATATTTCTGGGAGCAGGATTGGTGTAGAGCAGGGGTCCCCAAACCTGTCCTGGAGGGCCGCAATCCTGGCAGGTTTTTGGGATAGCCCTAATGAATATGCATGAGATATATATGCATTAGAGATATCCTCCCAAACTGACTGGTTTGTGACCCTCCAGTACTGGAATGGGAGACCCCTGCCTTACACCTCTGTCATTTAAGATTGTGAGTGCGCAAGGTACAGATGTCCTAGACATCAAAAGGGTAGATAGACTTTGTCACAGTCCTCCTAGCTTCTCACCACCACCAAAATGTTGTCTATTAGACAACTTTTTGGTGGTGGTGAGAATCAAGGAGCAATGTGACAAATTCTGTCTACCCTTTTGATGTCTAGGACATCTGTACCTTGCCCACTCACAGTCTTAAATGACAGAAGTATAAGGCAGGGGTCTCCCAATCCAGTACTGGAGGGCCACAAACCAGTCAGTTTGGGAGGATATCTCTAATGCATATATATCTCATGCATATTCATTAGGGCTATCCCAAAAACCTGCCAGGATTGCGGCCCTCCAGGACAGGTTTGGGGACCCCTGGTGTAGAGAGTGCACTTGTATGTATACACTTGGATTTTTATAAGCGTAGGTGTTAGTTTTCACAGAAAAGTACTCTCCCATGTTCAGAAAGAGTCAGACCCCCACAGCAGAGGAGTCACATTTGAGTCTCGGGGGCCATCATTCTTTTCTTCCCATTCCTACCAGCTCACCAGATCAGTGCAAGGGAAGTGGGCTTATGAAGGAGATAAGGAGAGGGGTAATGGGGGGAGAAATATGGGGCTTGGAGGTACATGAAAGAGAGGATCAAAGGGGAAAGTTTAGGAGGGAAGAGGGAACTGGAAAAGTGAAGAGAAACTGTGGACTTATGAGAAAGGGGATCAAAGCAGGAAATCAGTGGGGAAAATGGGGCTGGGAGGGTGAAGAGTTACCAGGGACATCTGAGAAAAGGAGATGGCTGGAGAATACAAGACAAGACCCAGAGGCACTGAGTAAGGGGATCAGCATCATGGGACGGAGGGGTAGAATCAGTGTGTGTGATAGATGGTATGCAGTATGGTGAGATATGATTAGAGATATAAGAGGAGGAATGTAGAGAAAGAAGTCTTGGGGGAGGGTTGATGATGCAAGGATTTGCAGGACCAAACCAAGGAAGGGGCACCTTCCACTTCACAGTTCAAGTCCTTCCCTCCAGTACTAGATTCTTACATTCTCCCTTCTTTCTTGCCCTTCCCATCTCCTCCTTCTCCATCTTTCATTGCTCCCAAATCCTTCCTCTTTTCTCCATTCTTCCCTCCAACCTCCCTCCCTTCCTCTACTTCTTTTTTTCCTCCCCCCTGCCATCTTTGACTAGTCTTCCTGATCTTACTGCTTCATTTATTCCTTCCCAGTTCCTCCTCCCACTCCCCATCTCTAGTCATCTCCAGGAACAAGCAGGAATGTAGTCTTCACATATGGGTATTGTTGGTACCGACGGAGCCTGCGTGGGAACGCTCCCCAGCGTCCAATAGGAACGCTTTTGGGAGCATCCCTCAGTACATGCGCGCTGCCTTCCTGCCTTTTCAACTGTCCCTCCTCAGTTTATCGTTTTCCACGGAGCCGACAGGATACATACCCTGTCACCGCAGAAAATTTCTTCTTCAAACTTGTTTTCTTGTGGTCACGTCTGCTTCCGCTCGACACCTACCGGTACTGCCGGTTCTCTTTTCTTCTTTTCAAAAAAAAAAATATATATACTTTCTGAACTGTTTCTCTTCAGAAACTTTTTCTTTTTGGTGCTAGGCACCATTTTGGGCATTAGGCCCCATTTTCCTGAAAAATGGAAAAACCAGCTAGTGGTTTTAAAAAATGTACTAAGTGTGGTGGTACCATTTCCGTCACTGACACCCATGACTGGTGTCTCAAATGTTTAGGCCCTGACCATTTTCCATTGGAGTGTCTCTCTTGTATGGGGATGACTAAAAGAGGAAGACAGAACCGGGCTGCAAAGCTTGGTACGCTCTTTTCTTCAGATGCCATGTCCATTGCATCAACATGTTCCAGAGCCTCATCTTCCTCCCATGGATCTCAGGTAACTAAACATAAGAGCCGGTCCTCAAAGGGTAGATCTCCTTCCAAGCATCGAGAAGCCATTGGCATTGCCCTTGAGGAAATTACACCGGCAAAACAGCCCCGGAGGGAGGCTTCGGCCTCCAAAGCACGAACGTGGCTCCAGGATATTCTCGAGGCCTCGACCTCGGCAGAACTACTGGTGCCATGCTCAAGGGTTCCAGCCACTTCTATCGGTACCGACACCCAGGCATCAGCAGCATCGATAGACCAGAGATTCCTCGCTATCGAACACAGTCTTGCAGCTCTCCTTTCAGCTGTGGTACCGTTGACACTGCTACCGATGGTTCAACGGGCACCAGTACTGATACCAATGCCGGTACCAGCACCGGAACCGATACTGGTACCAGCACCAATGGTACTGGCCCCGGTGGGAATTCTTCCCAGACCGACTTTTTCTGGCATCAACAGATCGGTACCGGAACAACTGGGTACCGACTTCGATCGATACTGATAACATACTTTGCATGAACATCAGGATCAGAGATACTTCCAATCCTCCGATTCCGAGGACTCTGATAATTCTGCCGGTACCAGAGTGCTTCTCCCAGAAGACTCCTCTTCTCCTCAACGCAGAATATCTCCTCCGGAGGACATGTCTTTTCAGGATTTTATTCGTGATGTGGCCCAAGGCCTTTCAATCACGGTAGCTCCTGAAAAGGAACCTAGAGCAAAGGAATTGGAAATTCTCCAATACCCTAAGGCTCCCAAAGAGACAGCCACTCTGCCCATTCATGAAATTCTTCATGATTTGATGCTCAGAATGTGGGAAACACCTTTGACCACATCTCCTCATTCTGGGAGACTCGATACCATGTATCGAGTTCCACCATGTCCTGGCTTTCAAAAGACTCAGCTGCCACACCATTCAATGGTAGTGGAGTCAGCCATGCGTAGGATGAAAAGTGCAAAAAGACATGCATCCAATCCTCCAGGTCATGAATGCAGGACTCTTGACGCCTTTGGGCGTCAAACCTTTCAGGCCTCCATGCTTTCAGCTAGGATCAGCTCATATATTTTATATATGGGAATGTTCCTCAAAGAAGTCACAGGAGATTTGGAGCTTATGAGCCCCCTTCTTCCTGATGACAAATGACAAGACTTCCTTACTCTTGTCAAGCATGCTCAAGATATTTCCAAGTTTGTAAATCGTGCAGCCTTTGACTGCTTTGAATGCATCAGCAGAACTTCTGATATTGCCATTGGTGCAGGTCGGATTGCCTGGCTTCAGGCATCAGACTTGGAGATTTGGGTACAGGATAAATTAGGAAACATCCCTTGCACAGGAGAAAACCTCTTTGGCAAGAATTGGCAGGAAAAGGCTAATGAGATAGATGCTGACAATATCACTTTAGACAGATTGCCAAAATCTACATCCACTCCAGCCAAAAAGAAACCCTATAAAAACCCTTTTTCAGCAAAAAGAGGAAGTTTTATCTGTCCTATACCCAGCAAGGGCAAGGTCAGGGTCAAGTTGCCCAAAAGGGACAACAACAACAATCCAGACAACAAAAGAAGCCAAAAGGCCCGAGAGCTCAATCAGCTCCACAGGCTCAGCCCCCTCAAGGGCTTTGACTCCTTCCTAGAGAGCTTAGCCTTCCTGCCTCTGAAGGGTCCAGAACCCCTAAACATTCCAGGCAGGTTGTGTCATTTTGCCGACAGATGGCACCAAATAACAGCAGAAAATTGGACTCTGTCCATTATAGGAGAGGGGTACAAGCTTCATTTTCACAGCATGCCCCTTCCTACAATCGTAAGACAGTTCAATTCCCAAACCTCTGCAGACAATGTACTGGATCAAGAAGTCTCAACACTCCTTGCCCAAGAAGCAATAGAGGAAGTACCCATTCTCCAACAGGGTACAGGGTTCTACTCCCCCTATTTTCTTATTCCAAAGAAAACAGGAGGACACAGACCCATTCTAGACCTCAGAGAATTGAACACATATCTGTTCCGAGAAAAGTTCAAAATGATTTCTCTGGAAACTCTTCTGCCATACCTTCAAAGTCATGATTGGCTTTGCTCTCTAGATCTAAAGGATGCATATACTCACATTCTGATCCATCCGGATCACAGGAAATTCTTACGATTCCTTTTCAAGGGAAAACACTTCCAATACAGGGTTCTTCCCTTTGGTCTGGCTTTGGCACCAAGAGTATTCATGAAATGCATGGCAGTAGTAGCTGCATTCCTGCGAACCCTAGGGATATTCATCTTCCCTTACTTGGACGACTGGCTCATTCGAGCCCCCACGGTTGCAGAAGCCAGCTCTGCACTGTCTCGCACAATGCGAATCCTCCAATACTCGGGATTGGTAATAAACTTCCCAAAATCCCAACTTGTTCCTTCCCAGTCCCTGGAATTCATAGGAACTTGTTTAGATACCAGACAGTCAAAGGCTTTCCTCCCACAGCCCCGATGTCTTCGCATAGTGCAACTAGCTTCTCAAGCAGCAGGAAAATCCTCCCTAACTGCTTGAGAACTGCTACAATTACTGCCACATATGGCATCCACAGTTCATGTAGTTCCCTATGCTTGCCTCCACATGCGAGCAGCCCAGTGGACCCTATCCACACAGTGGACACAGGCCACAGGACGTCATTCAGACAAGATATCAAAAATTGTCCCTACAATGGTGGCAATCACTGGAGAATCTTTTAGTGGGGTCTCCTTTCCATCAACCCCTATTCCAGGCCACCCTAACAACAGATGCATCACAGGTGGGTTGGGGAGCACACCTGCACCATCTCTCCACCCAGGGTACCTGGACTCCATAGGAGGCTTGTCTTCACATAAACCTCCTAGAACTAAGAGCAAGCTATCTAGCTCTTCGAGTATTCCATGCCCAGCTCAGCTACAAGACAGTCCTAGTCCAAACGGACAATCAATTAGCCATGTTCTATGTGAACAAGCAGGGTGGAACAGGCTCTCTGTCATTATGCAACAAAGCTTTATGACTATGGGCCCTAGCCAGAGAGCATCAAATTCACCTTCTCGTGGTATATCTTCCAGGCATTCAAAACCTTTGGGCAGACAAACTCAGCTGAGTACTGCTGCCTCATGAATGGTCTCTCCACCTAGACAAGTGACAAAGATATTTCAGATCTGGGGGACCCCAGACATAGACCTCTTTGCAAGTTCACTGAATGCCAAACTTCCCCAGTTCTGTTCCAAAATTCCGGCTCACAATTGCCAGGCAAGGGACACCTTCCTCCTTCACTGGGGTCAAGACTTCCTCTATGCCTTCCCACCTATTCCCCTCATCCCCAAAACACTCTTCAAGCTTCAGAGAGACAGAGGTCGTATAATCCTCATAGTGCCATGGTGGCCACGACAAACTTGGTATCACCTGCTCCTACATCTCTCTCAAGCTGCACCTCTGGAGTTAGGCTGTGCTCCAAACCTTCTCTCCCAAGAGAACGGGATGCTGTTGCACCCGAATCCCCAGTCCCTACATCTCAGTGCCTGGTTGCTGAAAGCCTAGACCTGCAGGATCTTAACCTTTCCCAACAGGTAAAGGATATCCTTCAAGCTTCTAGAAAACCTTCCACAAGACGTTCTTATGCCTTTAAGTGGAAACATTTTACTATGTGGTGTTCTCAAAAGGGCTTAAACCCCCTTGTGATACTTTTGGAATCGGTACTAGAGAACCTACTTCATTTATCAAATTCTGATCTAAAGACCAATACAGTAAGAGCCCATCTTAGTGCAATTGCAGCTTCCTATAAGCCTTTAAATGGACAGCCAATTTCCTCTCATCCACTCATAATGAGATTCATGAGGGGTCTTCTATTAACAAAGCCTCCCATCAGGCCAGCACCGGTGTCATGGGATTTAAGTCTAGTTCTGGGACAGCTCATGAAACCGCCCTTTGAAACTCTAGCCACTAAAGCTCTAAAGTTTTTATCCTGGAAGGTCATCTTCCTGATTTCAATCACCTCCGCACGTCGCATTAGTGAATTGCAAGCTTTAGTGGCTGATCCTCCTTATACAAGGTTTCACCATGATAAGGTTGTTCTCAGAACTCATCCACATTTTATGCCAAAGGTGGTTTCACCTTTTCATTTAAATCAATCGATTTACCTTCCTGTATTCTTTCCGAGGCCTCATGCCTCTAAGGCAGAAAGGAACCTTCATACTTTGGACTGTAAAAGAGCCTTGGCTTTTTACTTACAAAGAGCACAGCAACATAGAAAGTCTTCTCAACTTTTTATTGCTTTTGATTCTAGTCATTTGGGACTTCCATTCTCCAAAAGAACTCTATCTAAATGGATTGCACAATGCATATCCTTTGCTTATGAGAGTAAGGGGCTTGTTTACAAAGCCGCGGTAGCGGTTTGCGATCGTAATCGGAGCCGCGGCCCCATTGATTTCAATGGGGCCGCGGCTGCGATCGCGATCGCGAACCACTACCGCGGCTTTGTAAACAAGCCCCTAAGAGTCTTTCTCTCCAAGGCCATGTCACAGCGCATAATGTGAGAGCCATGGCAGCCTCTATGGCTATCCTTCACTCTGTGTCTATCGATGATATCTGTCGAGCAGTCACCTGGGCTTCAGTGCACACCTTCACAGCCCACTACTGCCTAGATAAAGCCTTCCGTCGGGATGCCTTCTTTGGCCAGGCTGTTCTTTAACATCTCTTTCAGACTTAATTCAACTCCTTCCCACCGACCCTGGTGGGATGCCAGAGATCCATGGGAGGAAGTATGGCCCACCTCACTATAGATGGGCAGCTTCCTGGGGCTATCTCCCTGGCATCTTCAGCGAGGGAGTCCCCATATGTGAAGACTACATTCCTGCTTGTTCCTGGAGATAGTGTAGTTACTCACCTGTAACAGGCGATCTCCGGGAACAGCAGCAATTTAGTCTTTACAACCCACCCACCTCCCCTAGGAGTTGTTCTCTCTATTTCTCTGTCTCTTTCCTCTCTCCCTCTATCTTTCAATCAGCTACAAACTTAACTGAAGAGGGACAGTTGGAAAGGCGGGAAGGCAGCGCCCATGTGCTGAGGGATGCTCCCAAAAGTGTTCCTATTGGACGCTGGGGAGCGTTCCCGCACAGACTCCGTCGGTACCGGCGATACCCATATGTGAAGACTAAATTCCTGCTGTTCCCGGAGATCACCTGTTACAGGTGAGTAACTACGCTTTCTCCCCCATGCCTCCTCTTTCTACCATACTGATATCCAAGATTACTCTTTCCCATCCAAAAATAGAAATAATTAATTATGCCAAAATTTGCTACAGTTAATCAGGGAGGGTCAACCAAATTATAGCTTTAATCCCATGTTAACCGGCTGTGCAGCTGCAGACAAGCAATACATGTAAGAAGAGCATTCTTTGCATGTGCTTTACTACAGAGTGCCACCATTTTGCCTTCACTAGTCCACACGGCATGCATGCTCTCTCCTGCACCTGCTGCCTGCCTTACAAGTTCCATCCTACTGCAGGCAGATTCCCTCAACGGCATACATCTCACCTTCACCCTGCTTCTGCCTGGTGCCCAGTCCTCTGTGGCTGACCAGTCCCCAGTAAAAAGCCTCCACCACTAGCACTCACTGGTGCAATCAGTGCATGAGCAAGCCAACGAGAAGTCTGGAGGAGCACTGAATGGCCGCTCCACCTTCCTTCCTCTTCAGCCATCCCCAGGTCCCAGTGGCAGCTCCTATCTTACCACCTCTGGTGGCTCTGAAGGGAGCTTGGACCCATTCCCGACCTGAGCCCTGAGTCCTGAGCCCACCTGCACTGTCCTGCTGCTGTCTGCTGCCCCATGGATATTGCACTGCTACACAGCATTATGTGTTTGGTGCCATCAATGTGCCTTCCCCAGAGCAGTCAACTGAATGACCCTGGGCAGCCCATGTGGCTCACTGGGCTGCCAATTATCTAGTTGGTAAATCTGGACCCACCCCAAGGCTGTAGAGTCTATAGGCCTGGCAGCCCTTCCTCCCTCCTTGCTTCTGACTGTTTGGAGCTGGACTCAACTTCACATTAGGACTGGTGTAGATTGTGGGGGAGTTAACACCAAAAAATTTTTTAATTAATTAAGTGAGTATATTTGTGTTCTTGCATGACGGAATGGGTGAAATGAGGGTGGGTGACCAAGGTGAGATGTGGAGTGGGTGAATGAGAAGGGAAAAGCATACAGACTATTTGGAGGGAGGGCGAGAGGGCTTGGGGTCTGCAGAGCTCATGGGGTGGGAACGAGGAGGAAGAGAGCTTGAATGTGACTGGGTGGGGTGTAAGCAAATGGGAGAGAGTGGGATGGATAAAGAGAGCAAGAAGTAGATTGGAATAGTGTGTGTTGTGGGGAATGTGACTGAAAGCCCCCGTGGAAGGAGGTAAGGGTGAGGGAGAGAGTGTGGGGTGGCGTAGGGTGGAACACCATAGAGAGGGTGCAACATGTTTCTGATGTGCTTTGGATGGCAAGTGGTGAAAGATAACCATATGATTTCTAAAGTTACTGCAATCTTATATTTTTAGTCAGAGAAAGAGCAAGGACTGCATGGGGATTGATAGAGAGAGAAAGAACTAGGAGGGACTGGGAGGAGCAGTGAGTGATGGGGAATTGCTAGGGAAGGAGAAACAGTGAGTACTGATGTCTAGGGCAATTCAATATTATTTAATCATTAAAATGTGTTGTAACATTCAGAACAGAAATTTTTATAGAATATACCCTCCTTCCTCACATCCTCAGGCTTAGAGGGATTGTTTCCACCATCCCAAACCTGCCTCCCTCCCCCCCCCCCCCCCTCCAAACACATACTTGCTGACGGGTGTCCTATCAGGATTTGTATGAAAACTGGCAACCCTAGTTTGAGTTTATCTGGACAATTCACTTTCCGATTAAAAATTATCTGGTAAGTCTGTACACACAAATATCAACCCTAAACATATCCAGATAAGTTCATCTAAACAACTGTAACTAATTATATTCAGTGGGACTTACTTACCTAGTCAAATCTGCTACAAATGCAGTTCAAGTTATTCAAATGCTTGGCAGTTAAGATGTAATGTGAAGAAGTGCAGTGTCATGCACTTGGGAAGGGAATTGTATGCGATAGGGGGAGATAGGTTGGTGTGCACGGACCAGGAGAAGGACCTCAGAGTGATAGTTTCTGAGGATCTCAAGGTGGCGAAACAGTGTGACAAGGTGATGGCAAAAGCTAGAAGGATGCTGGGTTGCATACAGAGAGGAATTACCAGCAGAAAGGAAGAGGTACTAATGTCACTGTACAAGTCGCTGGTGAGGCCTCATTGGAGACCATATCTCGCAAAGGATATAAAATGACTGGAAACGGTTCAGAGGATGACGACCAAAATGATTTCGAGCCTGTGCCAGAAGATATATGAGAAGAGACTTGAAGACCTAAATATGCATACTCTAGAGGAGAGAAAGGACAGGGGAAATATGATACAGACCTTTCAATATTTAAAGAGTATTAATGAACATACTGTAGAAACATAGAAACATGACGGCAGAAAAAGACCACATGGCCTATCTAGTCTGCCCTTCCATATCAACCACTACAACAATCCCCTTTTTTCCTTTAGAGATTCTCTGTGTTTGTCCCATGTCTTTTTGAATTCAGACACTGTCCTCATCTCTACCACCTCCACTGGGAGACTATTCCACTCATCTACCACTCTTTCCGTAAAGAAATATTTCCGCATATTACTCCTGAATCTATCGCTTTTCACCTTCATCCTACTGTATATCCCCCTCTTGTGCATTTATGCCATGGAGGTATTTAAACATCTCAATCATATCACCTCTATCCTGCCTTTCCTCTAAAGTATACATATTAAGATCCTTAAGTCTGTCCTCATATGCTTTATAACAAAGACCACTAACCATTTTAGTAGCCACCCTCTGTATCAACTCCAACCTTTTTATATCATTTTGAAGGTGTGGTCTCCAGAATTGCATACAATACTCCAAAGACTTATACAGAGGCACTATCACCGCCTTTCTTCTGCTGGCCATTCCTCTCCCTATGCACCCAAGCATTCTTCTAGCTTTCGCCATCACCTTTTCTACCTGTTTAGCTACATTAAGGTCATCAGACAAACCTTTTTCAAAGGCAGGGAATCTGTAAAACTAGAGGGTATAACATGAAATTGCAAAGGAGTAAACTGAAATGCAATGTCAGGAAATCCTTTTTCATCGAAAGGGTGGTGGATGCTTGGAACGCCCTCCTGATGGAATTGGTAGGGGCAAATACAGTGACAGAATTCAAAATGGCATGGGACAAACACAATGATCCCTTTATAGAAACAGGATAACATCAAAATAAACTTAAGTATATCTTATATCTCAACAAATAGGGGTGACTGCACAGAGCAATGGGTGCACCCCTAAACAAAGGCATGGGGAGGGGTGACCTGCTTGGAGCGGCAGTGCACCTATTCTTGCCACCTTGCTGGGCCGTCTTATACTATGTTACTATGTAAATAAACTTCTCTGGATAACTTCACTCAAGACTCCCACTGAATATCCAGTATGTTTATATTTCATTCTTTCCACTAGGTGGCGGTATTATCCCTTATAAGGCAACATAAGAGCTACTGCTACACTCTCAGGGACTTCAAAGAAAACCAGTCTGTGTGTATGGTTCAACAGTACAAATAGTGGCGCTCTTCTGGCTAACATGGCTGGTTGTTAATCACTGCAGGGAAACTAACAAATAATGAATGGAGAACAGCATTTTCGGTTGATACAGAGCACGTTACCTACTGTGTGCGGTGTAGCCTTTCTGAAGGAATGCAGTGTTCCATTTTATGGAACTCTTAGGGGGAAATCGGTAACTTGGCTGTTTCGGGGCAGTTTTGTGCATACCATGACAGTCACGAACCTCGCTTCTAAGCCAGGGTATGTGGAGCATGATCTCAGTCTCTCAAACCTGCTGCTAATGCTCGGCGTAGTACTTGCATTGTGCCAATACTTTTTTTGGAGTTCATAAGACATGGCATGTATGGGTAATTTATCGAGGTGTTCTTGCTTGGAAATTCTTCTTAATCAAGCCTGTGGCACCCAACATGATGGGAAATAACCCGGTATCTTTCTGCCACATTTTCTTGGTCTCTGACTGTATTTCTTTGTACTTGAAGATCTTCCCCCTCTCAAGGTGATTCACAGAATAGTCGCTTGGGAGTGGCATCTCTATGATCAATGCCGTTCTGGTGCTCTTCTCCTTTTGGTTGTCTGTGAGAGTTCGGAGCTGCCCATTCGTGGAGGCCAAGCTGATGTTCGAAACTCAATATAACAAAGCACACGGGCTCCAGCCCATCAGATTGCTTAAAAACACAGAAACATACAGGCTGATATTTAACAATGGCAGTCAGCATTTCTTAATGCCACCCAGATATTTGGTGCCAGTAATCTGACCTTGGCTGGCATTGAATATTCAGATAGAGCTGTCAGCGTGAGCAGTCTGGATCCTGCCAATATTCAGCTGCTGAGAGGATAGCCTATCCTCACAGAAACCAGAGCAGCTTTTTTTAAGTTAAGTGGATAGTGCTAAAAACTGATACTATCTGGTTAATACCAGAATAGGCCCTCATCGGCACATGGATTGCCCCAACCATATCTGGATAGTGCCAAGGCATTCAGAGGAAATATAGTGCCGCTGAATAGCCCTCTCACTGGCACGTAACCAGCTAACATGGTCTACTAGCCAGATAAGTGTCTTTGGATAGCTGGCCCATAGAAAAAATGGTTGCCTATGTAGTCTGCCCACCAACACCAACTATTATCTGCTCGACTGGCAGATTGTGCCCTCCCTACTTCACCCTATGTGAATCCTTAGAGGTCGATGTAATAAGCTGTGCCGTCAAATGCTGAGCTAAGCTTCAGTGCACGGCATTCCAGTGCATATACTGAGAAATCTTACTCCTAATGTTCTTAACTAATGGCATGCAGATGACCATGGCATTAAAAAATGTGTGATAACCGGAAAAACAACACACACTGCTGTGGTTACATGCAGCTGTTTTCTGCAGCAGGCGGAAGATACTTGTTTTCTCCTTTCTCCCACACTGACAGGATTAAAAAAAGACTTCCCCTTGAGGCTATGTGGTCTAGGGCATCCCGGGTCATGGTACCCCTTGGCTCAGGCACAGAACACAAGGAGGCCCTCAACTAAATAACCTCCAGTACTGTGGCACCCGCATGGAATAAAAATGCTTACCTTGTCCCAGGGAGACATTTAGTGACAGTCTCTTCCTCCTGCTGTCATCTTGAAAAATGGAAGCACCTGACCCCTAGCAGCACATCAGGATGCACTGCTAGGGGTCAGTCTGCCAAATAAGGCAGCAATTCCCTTCTTTGGCAAATTGACCTTAATGGTACATCCTGACATACTTTTGGGATCCGACACTGCCATTTTTCAAGATGACAATGCCAGAGGAAGAATCAAGGGGTCAGCGCTCTTGCCTCTGCCTCCAGACCTAAGGTGTGTTTGGGGCAGGGGGGGAAGTTGGGGATGACAGAGGCTGTATTGAGCCCATTGAACCACCAGGGAGATCCTTGCAGGAGGAGGGGGGAGGAAGGTTGTTGTTGTTGTTAAGTGCCGTCGAGTCGGAGTCGACTCATGGCGACCCTCTGGATAGCTATCCTAAATTGTGTTCGGTCTTCAGTCAGGCGGCTCATTGTTGACAGACTGGTACCCGTAGCTGCTGTTATTGTATCGATCCATCTCATTGCTGGCCTTCCTCTTTTGCGTTGATCTTCTATCTTGCCAAGCATAATGTATTTCTCTAATGATCTCTCTCTTCGCATGATGTGTCCAAAGTATGAAAGTCGAAGTCTTGTCATCTGAGCTTCTAAAGAAAGCTTAGGTTTGATCTCCTCTAGTACCGACTGGTTTGTTCTTCGGGCAGTCCATGGTATACACAGTATTCGCCGCCAGCACCATAATTCAAAGGCATCAATTTTCTTCCTGTCTGTCTTTTTCACTATCCAGCTTTCACATCCATATGATGTTATTGAAAATACCATGGCTTGAACAAGGAAGGTTAGGGAGTGTGTATTGTGCCTAGTAGGCTACCAGGGGTCTCTGTCGAAACAGGCCATCTATGGTGAAGTGCCGCCAAAATTGAACACAGTTTTAACATCAGGAGCAATTCAAGATTTGGCCTTTTGCATGCATTTTGCATAGCTAGGATGGTTTTACTTTTGAATCTTCCATGCTTAAAAACCTTACTATAGAGACTTCCGGTGACGTCACGGAGCATATGGCCGTGGTGTAGCCGAGCTCCGTCTGATTCCCGATAAACGGTGCTAAATGAGCAATATCCCGTGTGCGCAGGTGGCGGGAAAAGTGACCCCGGGGAGTGTCATGGCAGCCCGAAAAAAACTGGAGGGGTTTAAGTCCGCGTACGCGCGGCGCGAGGAGAACAGCGTGCGGAGCCTCGGCGAGGCCGAGGAGGGCAGTGGAGACGAGGGTCCAGGGGAAGACACTGGAGAGACGGAACAGCTGCTGGGGGAAATGGAGCTTAAGGACTGGCTGAAGGAGTTCAAGAGAGAGCTTCAGGGAGATATCAAGGAGATGAGAAGGGATCTGAAAGAGACACTGCACTCGATACAACAAGAGCTGAATGGCTTGGGGCAGCGTGTGGAGGAGGTGGCGGAACAAGTGGACTCACAGGAAGGAGCTCTGAGGGAAGTGGAGGTGGAGCAGCGAAGACTGCGCGATAAGCAGGAGGAAATGCAGGAAAAGATGGAGGAGATGGAGGATCGGGCCCGGAGGAATAATCTGCGCTTTAAAGGGCTTCCTGAGATGGAGAATTACAAGGACTGTGCTCAAACGGTGCAACGCCTGTGCCGGCATATATTGAGAATGGAGGAGAGCGGGGAAGACCACGTGGCAGCCATAGGAGTGGAGTGAGCACACCGCAGCCTGGGCCCTCGGCGGGAAAAACAAGTAAGGGATGTGATTGCGTGCCTAAGCAGCTTCCCCCTTAAAGAGCGTATCCTGAGTGTGGCTAGGAAGTATGGCTGGATCGCCTGGGAATCTTGTGAGATGGAGATTTATAATGATTTATCCAAGGGGACCCTGGAGAGGAGGAGAGGCTTGAAGGAGATGACGGCGTTCCTCCGGGGGAAAGGACTGAGATACCGCTGGCTGTTCCCCTTTGGTCTATTGCTGACAGTAAATGGAATATCTCGGAGAGTGAAAGGGGTGGAGGAGGCCTGGAGCGTGATGGCGGAATTGGGATGTGAATATCTCCCACAGACCAAGGAAGGAGCACGTGGAGGGGGAGCCAGAGAGGAGCGTGGCAAGGAGCAGCGAATGTCACAGTGGCAGAGAGTGTCGGAGAAAGGGAAGAGGCTCAAACGACTCTCGCAGGACTTGAAGGGAGCGGATCCAGCAGGGACTACCTGAACATTGTGGGATGGGTATGGGTAATTTATTTACATTCTCTTATATTTTTTATTTACATTCTCTTATATACCGCACTATTCGGCATCAGCGCGGTTTACATGGAACAAAATGTTCAGTACAATAACATGTATGAGTTTACAGATAACAGGGAACAAGAAACTTGGATAACAGGGGTAACTATTTACAAAACTTACTACATGTAAAAATCAAAAGATTCATAATTTGGTACCGGGTTTAGTAAGGGGAGGAGGTGGAAGGGGGGGTCTGTGAGTGTGGGGTAATGGTTTTCTGCATCGGGGAAATGGTTGAAACGGGGAGTGGCTTGGGGTGGGACTGGAATTGAATTGTAGGGGAAGGCGGGCCAGAGGAGGGGTGAGGGGATACTTGGGGATAATTCGGGATGTGATCAAGGGCTGGAGTCGGGATAGGACTTGACTCACACGGAAGGGATAGCAGGGAGGTGGGGAGGAGAGGGGGGTAGGGGGGGAAAGGGAAGGGGGCACTGAACAAGAAGGAGCAGGCACAACTCAGAGGAGGGGGGTGGGCGGGGAAGGGGGTGACGTAGAGTAATGTTGAGGATTGGCTCTATAAATGTGAAAGGTTTGAACTTCCCACACAAAAGGAGGCACTTTTTTAGAGAAATAAAGAAAAATAAGTGGGCGGTGATTTTAGTGCAAGAAACACATCTGAGGGGAGGGGAGGTTGGACGGTTAAAACATCCGGGGTTTCCGGAACAATTTTTCTTATGCGGGGGGGGGGGGGGGGAGAACGGAAACGGGGGGTAGCTATATTGGTGAAAGGTGGGGTAGGGATTCAGGTGCGGGAGTGGTTTCGAGATGAGGAGGGGAGGACTGGTAGGCATAAAAGGGAGGTGGGGGAATAAGGAGATCAATATTGTCTCAGTTTATGCACCGAATGGGGTACAGGGGACCTTTTGGAAAATGACGAGTCAATTGCTGGAGAGAGAAGTGCAGGGGAAGCTGCTGGTAGGGGGGGACTTTAACATCACCTTACAGGATAGCTTAGATAGAAATCCTAGAGGGTGGGAGGGGAGGGGGTCGAGTAGGAAGCAGCTTAAAAAATTGATGGAGAAACATGATCTGGTGGATATCTGGAGGAAGCGGAATCCTGCTGAGAGAGAATATACTTTCTACTCAGCACCACATCAGTGTTGGAGTAGGATTGATATGATTATGATGAATGCGGATTGGATGGTGGAGGTGACAGAGGGAGAGATTCTCCCGATTGTATGGTCAGATCATAGTGCAGTAATGGTGGGGATTCGAAGTAAGCGACAGGTGGGGACTAAATTTTGGCGGTTGAACGAGAGTCTGCTGAAACATAAGGAGGTGAGGGAGGATATTAGAGGGGCGATAAGGGAATATTTAGAATTTAATGATAATGGGCAGGTCCGAGAGGTTATGGTATGGGGGGGGGGTTGAAGGCGTATATTCGAGGTCGGTTCATCAAATGGGGAACGCGGTTGAAGAGGGAGAGAGGGGAGAAGGAGGCCAGGTTAAAGGAGGAGTTGGTGGTCGCTGGGCGGGAGCTACGGGAAGAAGGTACGGAGAGGGATCGGAAAAATCTGGATCGCATTAGAGGGGAATTACGGGCCTTACAGGTGGATTAAATAGCTATGGACATGCAGCGAGTGCAACAGATATATTATGAATTTGGAAATAAGGCAGGGCGGTTGTTGGCCCGTAAACTCCGGAAGCAGAAGGGGGCCTCTATGACATATCAAATTAAGAGGCAAGATGGGGTAGTGATGGGGGACGAGCAAGAGGTCCGGGGGAGATTTGAGCAATATTACCGAGAGTTATATCGGAGGCAGTCTGGGGTGCGGTTAGAGCAAATCAGTAGGTATCTGGAGGGTTTGGAGTTACCTACGCTGGGGGAGGCAGCGAGGGGAGGGATGGAGGGGGAGGTGATGGGGAGGAAGTGGGGAAGGTGGTTAAGGGATTGAAGGGGGGAAAATCACTGGGCTTAGATGGATTACCCGGAATCTTTTATAAACGGTTTTGGGGGGAAATAGGAGATATAATGATAAGAGTATTCAATGGCATGTTAAAGGAGGGGGGGGGAGTTGCCCCCTGAGATGTTGACGGCGGGGATTACGATCCTGCCAAAGCCAAGGAAAGATCCTCTCGAATGTGGATCATATAGGCTGATATCCCTGCTTAATGTAGATGTAAAAATTCTGGCCAAGGTATTGGCGGATCGCTTGGCATCCTGGATGCCTGAGCTGATTAGGGAAGATCAGACGGGATTTATTATGGGAAGGCAAATGGCAGATAACATCAAAAGGGCGATAGAGGTGACTGGGGTAGCGCGGGCGGGGAGGGAGGAATGCATCTTGATGTCTATCGATGCCGAGAAGGCGTTTGATAGGGTGCACTGGGATTTTGTGTGGCAGGTATTAGGGAAGATAGGGTGTGGGTCAAACTTTGTAAAGTGGGTGAAAGGTCTATATAAGGGGCCTAGGGCGCGGGTGAAGGTAAATGGGAGCTATACTAGGGACTTTGCATTGGAAGGGGGGACTCGACAGGGGTGTCCCTTATCGCCGTTGATCTTTGCCTTAGTGGTGGAACCTCTGGCGCAGCGGATAAGGGGCAATGGGTTGATTCAAGGAGTTCTGGCGGGTGGAGTGGAACATAAAATCTCCTTATATGCTGATGATATCCTGTTATATATTTGGAACCCGACAGAAGGGTTGCCAGTCATCATGGAGGAAGTGGAGGGGTTTCGGGGTTTAAGATGAATGTAGGGAAAACGGAAGTATTAAATATCTCCGTATCAAGAGAAGCGGAAAGTCGGTTAAAGAAGGATTACCCCTTCAGCTGGGTCACAAAATCGCTGGGTTATCTGGGGGTGCAGCTCCCAAGGGGATATGAAGACCTCTATCAGGTGAATTATCCCCGGGTCTTAGGGGAACTGAATAAAGATCTGGATTGTTGGATGAACTCAGAGGTGTCCTGGTTAGGGCGGATAGCGGGGGTTAAAATGAATATCTTGCCCCGGATACTGTATCTATTCCAGGTATTACCAGTGCGGGTACCAGACAAGGTGTTGTGGGTCCTCCAGCGGAAAGTGTTTCAATACATCTGGAAAAGAAAGCCCCTGCGGATTCCGAGGGAAACTATGTATGCGGCTAAAGAGGAGGGGGGGGGGGTTAGGGGTGCCAAATGTTAGGGATTATTATAGGGCAGCGCAGCTCCGTCACGTGATGGATTAGAGGGGAAGGGGTCAGGTAAAAATGGGCGTTAGTGTGGAACAAACTTTTGTTAAGGGGGGAGGTTGGCTGTGTGGCTGTGGGCACAGGGGAAGGATAGGAAGGAATTGAGGATGGGTTCTCCCGCTATGCGACAGGTAGCGGCGGTGTGGGATGAGGTACGGGCTCAAGGATCTAAAGGTAGGAGGAGGGGGTTTTCATTAGCAGCACCATGGAGGGGGTGTAAGGATTTTAAGCCGGGGTGGGATGGCGGGGTGTTTGATGGGTGGACGGCTAGAGGGTTGCATTGTTTTTTTCAGCTAATGGATGGGGATGAGCTTATGAGTTTTGAGGAGGTGAAGGAAAGCTATGGGCTCCAGGAGAAGGATAGGTATGCCTACGTACAGGTGTAGTCTTATCTCAGGGGGGTTAGAGGTATTGGGGCGCTAGAGGGGGTCCTGACTGAGGTTGAGGCTCTGTGGGTTGGGAAAGAGGGGTCTAGGGGTATAATTTCGGAGCTCTATAAAGGGGTTAGGAGGGGGGGAGGGACGAAATTTAAGTATATGTGGGAGTGGGAAACTGATCTAGGGGTACAGTTGGATCATAAGGATTGGAAGGGGATCTGGGACCACATTAAAAAGACCCCTATATCTAGTAGCATATGAGAAAATAGTTATAAAATACTGTTCCGATGGTATTATACTCCGGAGAGATTACATAGGATGTATCCCGGAACGTCTGCTGCCTGCTGGCGGGACTGTGGGGGGGTGGGCTCATTTTGGCATATATGGTCGGGGTGTGTAAAAATTCAGGCCTTCTGGAGTAGGATTCGGGAGTGGATAAGGGATAAATTGGGGGAGGAGGTTGAGTTGTCACCGGGTCTTTTCTTGTTGTCAGGGGGGGGTGAGAGCCAGCAGAGATGGGGAGGGTGGTAGTGGCATGTCTGAGTGCGGCAAGATGTGCAGTGGCAGCAGCATGGAAACGCAAAGAGGCTCCGGATCTGGGGGAATTTGAAGGGCGGATTCAATATATAATCCTCATGGCGAAGTTAACGGCGGCGAGGAAAGAGAGAGAGGGTCAATTTGAAGTTCGATGGGGAGAGTTGTGGCGGGTGTTACATCAAGAGGGGAAGGGAAAGGAGGGGAGGTGGGGAGGGAGGGAGGGAAGAGTTGGGGGGCAGAGGTAAGGGAGGGGGGTAGGGGGGGTATGTGGGGGGCATGGGCTAGTAGTGTGCTGTAAGAGCATTTATGGAGGGACAAAGTGCCTGTCCATGGGGTTGAGGTTTAATGTTGTCTTTTCCCTAGTTAGGTTCAAGGGGGTGGGGGGGTTGGATGGGAGGAAGAGTGTTGAGAAGTGGGTGCGGGGTGCAGGAAGTGTTGTACTGTGGGACTGGTACCATTGGTACGGTCATTTGGAGGTTCTTGGTTTTGAAAAGTTAATAAAAGACATAAATTTCACAAACAAGTTAAGCAACCTCAGATAACAGAATAATCTGGAGGACACAGAGTACAAAGGATATTGTCTTTATTGAAACAATACTATAAGACATAACTATTATGTTTTAATGAGAGAATACTGTTCAACTAAAGGCACGGAATTTCTCTAAGTTTCCTTCTGTACCATTGTTTAAGATGACAATAGTTAAATTGTATGTCTCTATTTGTGAGCATGATATATGTAAAAGTGTGAGTTGTAAAATTCGGTTGGATAATAAAAAAATTAGAAATTTAAAAAACAACAACAACAACAACAAAAAACCCTTACTATATTGCAGTTCAGGAAAATTAACAGTAAACTGCCCCATTAAAGGGCAGAACATCCTGCCCCATGAGGCTCTTCCTCATGGGGCAGGGTAATCATCAGTTGTTCCTGCCCTGCTGGTGCTGTAGTTCAAAATGGTGCCAGCTGACCCAAGATCAATGCCATTTTGGACTCCAAACCTGAGACACAGTGGATCCCTTTATAGCAACAGGATAAAATCAAAATAAACATAACTATCTCTTATATCTCAACAAATAGGGGTGACCTACATGGAGCGGTGGGTACACCCCTAAATAATAGCATGGGGAGGGGTGACCTGTACAGAGCGGCAGGTGCACCTACTCTTGCCACCTTGCTGGGCAGACTAGATGGACTATACTGGTCTTTATCTGCCGTCATATACTATGTTACTATGTTTCTATAAGCAACACCCATCCTTGATGTATTTCTTTAAGCTTTGCAGCAGCTCCTTTTAGTTTTCTCTTAACTGTTTTCCTCATTTTATCATAGTCTCCCTTTTGAAAATTAAAAGGTAATACTGTGGATTTCCTTGCCATCCTTCCTCCATTTAGTAAATCAAACACGATCATGTTATGATCACTATTGCCAAGTGGCCCAACACCCTTATCTCTTGCACTAGATCTTATGTTCCACTAAGGTCTAAGTCCAAGATGGCTTCTCCTCTTATCGGTTCATGAACCAGCTGCTCCAAGAAGCAGTCATTTATTTCATCTAGAAACCTTATCTCCCTAGCATGTCCTGCAGTGACACCGACCCAGTCAATACCGGGGTAATTGAAACCACCCATTACACAGGTACACTACCAAAAAACTGCCTCCAGTTTTGCAACTGATTCCTATAGATTTTGGGGTGCTGAATCCAGGAAAAATAGCCAAAATGTTCCATCACGTCACGTTTTCTTGCAAAATTAGATTTCTTACCCATATAAGGAATGTTCACATAATTTCTTTTTAGCCGACTGCAGTTTATTTTCTTGGCCCAAAATAGAGGTTGTAATGGTTAACTAACTAGAAACACTCCCTCATGATATTTTAGAGTGTTTTGTATTCATTTTATACATTAACAGGACAATTGGGAGGCGGGGGGCTAAATCCAGTACTCGCGCTGGCGCATGTTCTTTCCTGTTCGCCTCGCCTCGTTCGCTCGCTCGCTCAAACACGGTGGTTGCGACATGAACGTTCCTGTCAAATTTCAGTTTCTTGCAAGTTCATTATTACCTTTTGTTTGCTCAGTCGTAATCCAGCTTTATTCCGAAGTGGTTCACTACAGTTGTAGTTTGCAGTGCTGTGTATTTGTGATGGCTCACAGAGCCAGAGGTTGCGTCAACTCTCCGGACAGTTTTTGTTTTATTTGTGGGGAATATACCGTGAAAAAGCGGCAGAGGAACATTTCTGCATTTATTAAAAAAGTATATTTCGCCTATTTCGGTTTGAAGTTAGGCGATCAAGACAAACCGTGGGCTCCTCACAAAGTGTGCAAGACATGTGAGGAAGATCTACGCTTATGGATGAAAGGTAAAAACAAGCATTTCGTTTCGGAATACCTATGATGTGGCGTGAACAAAGAGACCACAGCAGTGACTGCTATTTTTGCTCTTGCATTGTGAAGGGATACAACTTAAAAAATAAGAACGTAATAAGTTACCCCAACCTTCCCTCAGCAATCAGGCCTATGCCTCATAGCAACGAAGTACCTGTGCCTGAACCACCAAAATCTTTGGATCATATTTGTGTGGACGGGTCTGATCATGATGAGACTCATCAGATGGCTTTTCCCAATGAGTCCAGTACTTCCGAGTTTGAAACTGAACCAGATCCGAAACCTGAACTTTTCTCTCAAGCTGAATTGAATGATTTAGTCTGGGATTTAGGACTCCCAAAAGATGCTGCCCAACTGCTAGGTTCTCGGCTTAAACAGAAAAATCTATTGTCACCAGGAACAACTTTTTATTGGTACCGCAACGGCGAGACACAATTTTTGAAGTATTTCAGCAAAGAGGAAGATTTGGTATTTTGCAACGATATATACGGAGTGATGGAAAAGTTTAAACTCAAGTATGATCCTGCTGAATGGTGGCTGTTCATTGATTCGTCAAAAGACAGCATAAAAGGTGTTCTTCTTCATAATGGCAACACATTCGCTTCAGTTCCTATTGCTCACTCTGTTATTCTCCAAGAAAAATACGAGAATTTGGCCCTGATTCTTCAGAAGATTCGTTATGATGAGCATAAGTGGATGATTTGTGGAGACTTTAAAATTCTATCCATGCTATTAGGGCAGCAATCCGGTTTCACCAAATATCCCTGCTTCCTTTGCTTGTGGGATAGCCGGGCCCGCGACCTACACTGGGGGAAAAAAGACTGGCCAATTCGGGAGTATTTGAGACCCGGTGAGAAAAATGTTCTTCATGAGAGCTTGGTACCTCGTGATAAAATTCTATTACCACCTCTCCACATTAAGTTGGGTCTCATTAAGCAATTCATCAAGTCCCTTCCAAAAGATGCTGAGTGCTTTCGGTACCTTTGCTCAAAGTTCCCCCGACTTTCTGAAGCAAAGCTAAAGGAAGGAGTGTTTGTTGGCCCTGATATAAGGAAACTCATTTCAGATGGAGCATTCGCTGAAACGATGTCTGAGAAGGAAAAAGAAGCCTGGGATTCCTTTAAGGATGTTGTTCTCAAATTCTTGGGGAACAGGCAGGATGAGAACTATAAGGATATTGTTGCCAGGATGCTCAATGCCTTCAAAGAACAAGGCTGTAACATGAGCCTGAAAGTCCATTTCTTGCACTCCCATGTGAACTACTTTCCCGAAAACTTGGGGCGTACAGTGAAGAACAAGGTGAAAGGTTTCACCAGGACATCAAGGACGCAGAGAGAAGGTACCAAGGAAGATGGAACACCACTATGATGGCTGATTTCTGCTGGTTGCTGCTGCGGGAAACCCCAGATGAAAAATATGCCAAGCAGCGCACCAAGAGAAGCATTCGGGGGAAGAAGAAACGGGCCCACCAGGAGATTGATTGACCCAAGAATGACTTTAAAATCTAAACTGTGTTGACAAATATCGTGTTTTTACTAAACTTTGAAATAAAAATTTGCTAGTTATTACCACAGTGTCGGATCTAATTTATTAGAATTTTATTTTCACACCATCGGGTGTTTGTCTTCATGTATTGCAATGGTGCGGTTTGCGTTTTCTATTCTTACATACATACCTGTACAACATTTTTTGCACATTTCTTTGCTTTGCTTTGTGTCTAACCTCGCTCTTATATGCTCAATGTTTGTGCACATGTATGTGGCTGTTTTAAGTGCAGACAATTTTGCTACCATCACAGTGTGTTTTGTTGACATTACTCTATTCTTATGTGCTGCCTTGTTACAATTTTCTTTATTCTTATTTGAATAACTACTAAACAATTAGTATAAAGAATTCATCCAAGAAACTTTTATCTCGATCGCACTCAATCTGAAACGTTCACCTCAAACTGCTAACCCAATGTAGCAAAAAATCTGTACGTGATGGAGCAAATTGGTTACCAGATTTGGATTCAGCGCACCAAAAAACGTAAAAATCAATCGAAACATTAGAGGCAGTTTAAAAAAATTTTTTTTTAGTGTACCTGTGTTATTATTACCATGCTGTAAATATTGTTAGCTTCCCTGATTTCTTTGAGCATTTCATCATCCATTTGTTCATTCTGGCTAGGCGGTCGATAGTACATCCCTACTGCCATCACCTTCCCCTTTTTACATGGAATTTCAATCCATAGAGATTCTACCGTGTATTTTGTTTCCTGCAACACTTTAATCCTATGTGACTCAATGCCGTCTCTAACATAGAGTGCAACCACTCCACCAATTTGATCTATTCTATCATTGCGATATCATTTGTACCCAGGTATCACAGTGTCCCACTGGTTGTCCTCCTTCCACCATGTCTCTGAGATACCAGTCATATCTAACTTCTCATTTAGTGCTATATATTCTAACTCTCACGCACATGCAAGCAGGGCTTTTTTTGAAGGGGGAACTCAGTGGTAGTAAGAACCAGCACCTTTTCCATTGCCTGCTAAAGTTGATCCATGGTCCTCAGTAGAAATGAAAGAGCCCTGCATATCAGTACCAACACCTTTTTTGCTAGGGAAAGGAACACTGATGTAAGCATGCATACACACACATGCAAGCATATGCCAACATATATACAAACATAAATACCAGTCCACAAATGCACACAGTGCTGGCCCAAGGGTTTCTGCTGCTCCAGTCAGAAGTCCTGACTATGCCACCGGCCCCCCCCCCCCCACCATCACACCACCCCCCTCTTGCGCCATCACTGCCCGAATCCATTTCCTCATCTTGTGTTGGGGCAGTGGCATGACTCTTAGACCATTTTGAAAGCGGAAACTTTGTGCCGGTGTTTGGGTTCACAGGCAACCATGTGCTTCAGCACCCACATGCACACTTATGGCCTGCCGCTCCTGCCCCTCTCTGACAGGAAGTTGCGTCAGATGGGGGGCAGGAGTGGCAGGCTATCATTTTCACACTGCAAATGCCGAAGAGCATGCCGCTGCTTTAAAAAATCATGGTGTGCCACCCACTAGGATCTGCTGTCCTAAGTGGCTGCCTAGTGGATGGGTCAACCTTGAATACACACACACACATATACACACATGCAGACACAACACAGCCACAAAACACAGACATACAGAGGCTATGCAGATACAAATAAACAGGTGTGTTCGTGCACATACACTCACAGAGGAGTTGGAAAGAATTTCATGAACCATGCTGTGCATGCTTTCCCCACTTGTTTAGATTTACATTTTTATTCACTTTTTCCAGCTATAACAGCAAGATAATGCATACAAACCTTCAGTGAAAATACTAACAATTAAACTCTATCCTACCCCAACCCTCCCCCCTTTCCCCACCCATGTCAGTGTCATCATCTTTAGTCATTTTCTACAGGTCTGATCTCCCCGCCTCCTTTGTAACACATTCTGCATAAAACCTCATCAAGACAGACAAGCATGGTGGCAGAGGTATCACGGTGTGGGGCTGCTTTACTGTCTCAGGACTTGGATGACTGTATATCAGAAAACTCTAAAGCAGGATGTCAAGCTAACCATCTGTGAGCTGAAGCCCAGTCGAAAGCAGTCGTGCAGCAAGACAACCCCAAATATTTAAGTAATCCACTTCAAAATGCTTTTAGAAGAAGAGATTTTGTGTTTTGGATTGTCCAAGTCATAACTGTGACCTAAATTCTTTTGAAATGCAGCAGGACCTGAAGTAAGCTGTTCATGCAAGGATGACTTCCAATTTTACAGAGCTGAAACAGTTTTGTATGGAAGCATGGGCCAAAATTCTTCAATAGTGATGTGACAGACTGATTGAGAGTCACAGAAAATGTTTATTTGAAGTTACTGCTGCTCAGGGAATTACTGAATAAATGATTCATACAAGGATACTTATTGTGAATCTTCTTGTTGAATAAATCAAAATATGTCCTTTTCTCTGAGTTATTTAGTCAGTGGATTCATATTTCGCTTATGAAATTTAAAGTAGGATCTCATCGTATTTTGAAAATAAATTATGCTAAAACACAGACCATCCTATGGAGTTCACATACTTTTTATCAGCGTTGTAAATCCTCTATTGAATCCTTTGTGAGTTGGAAGGAAAGGCTTGAACTGACCAAATCTTATGTAACCCTGGGCCTGCCCTATCTGCCCCACAGTGGCTTGTGTCCACAGGAGACAGGACCCAGACACCTTCAAGTTGCTGGAGTTTGGTACAATTGAGCGAAGCATCCCAGTACCTGGTATTCAGGGTTCAAGGGATTTGTGCTTGTTTGAAAGGATTGGCTGAATATATCTGAGACCCCACCTTACTGAGCCCTGTGATATACCTCTCTTTGTTCAGAATGCAGACAAGACAGACTGTAAGTAACCACAAACACGGCTTTACTGACACAACTTATAAATAATATTTCACAGAGTAGCATATATCAGCATTCACAGGAAACAGACGATAAGTAGGCGCGTAGAAATCTTTTAGCATGAGCCCATACACAGTAGAAGCACAGGAATACTTGGCCTGGAAGTTGTAAGAACTCAAAAAATAGATACCCTCAGCCAGGTTAGAAAAATATCACCACAAAATCAAAACCCAGTCAAATTTAGCCAGCGGAAGAAAACATTTTGATCGTGCCAAACAAATATTTTTTTGTCGGAAAAGTCAGCTAAGTGAAGAGGAGGTTTCCTCTCACCTTCGTGACCTATCCATTTTAATTAAAGCAATAACTTTATATCAACGTTTGTCGTGACTGTAAAATATATATTTTCATGAGAACAGCATTGTTACTTAGCCGTATGTTGAATTCAGGAGGGCTGCTCCAAATACCACAGTCAACAGTATCGCAAACGACATGTCACGTTTCGGGGATCACTCATTAATTCCCCTGCTTCAGGTCAAAGCACCTCTCGATACAAATACAGCCATGTAAACCATATTAAGAAACACGGTCCCTCCCCCGTTGGTTTGGATTGGCTCCTCTGAGTTGAACCCGCCTTGATGGTGGTGGTTGAAACAGCTGAGCAACCGATGGCGTTTTCCTGAGTATAAAAACCGTGTTTTTTAAATATGGTTTACATGCCTTAAGTCTGTCCTCATATGCTTTATAATGAAGACCACTAACCATTTTAGTCGCCACCCTCTGTACTGACTCCATCCTGTTTATATCCTTTTGAAGGTGCAGTCTCCAGAATTGCACACAATACTCTAAATGAGGTCGCTATCAGAGGCACTATCACCTCTTTTTTTTTCTACTAGCCATTCCTCTCCCTATGCACCCAAGCATCCTTCTAGCTTTTGCTGTTGCCTTTTCTACCTCTTTAGCTAATTTAAGATCATCAGACACAACCACACCAAGGTCCCGCTCTTTTTTAGTGGACAGAAGTACTTCACCCCTTATAGTATATTGCTCCCTTGGATTACTGCAGCCCAAATGCATGACCTTGTATTTTTTAACATTAAATCCTAGCTGCTAAATTCTAGACCATTCTTCAAGCTTAGCTAGATCCCTCCTCATGTTATCTACACCTTCCTGGGTGTCTACTCTATTGCAGATTTTGGTATCATCTGCAAAGAGGCAAACCTTACCCGACAGCCCTTCTGCTATATCACTAATAAAGATGTTAAAAAGAATCAGACCAAGGACAGATTCCTGGGGCACACCACTGGTAACTTCCTTCTCCTCAGAGTGAGCTCCATTTACCTGTACTCTTTGTCGCCTCCTACTCAACCAATTTCTAACCCAAGCAGTAACTTTAGGGTCCATCCCTAGGGTGCTCAGTTTGTTTATAAGTCGCCTGTGAGGAATAGTGTCAAAGGCTTTACTGAAATCTAAATACACCACATCTAGGGCTCTCCCTTGGTCCATCTCTCTGGTCACCCAGTCAAAGAAATCAATCAGATTTGTCTGAGAAGACCTGCTTCTGGTGAATCCATGCTGCCTCGGATCCTGTAATCCGCTGGACTCCAGAAACCTCACTATTTTCTCTTTCAGCAGAGTTTCCAATAATTTATTCACCACCGAAGTTAAATTAACCGGCCTGTAGTTTTCAACCACATCCTTACTTCTGCTTTTGTGTAAAGGGACCACATGAGCTTCTCTCCAGTCCTTTGGCACCACTCCCGACTCCAGTGAGGTATTGAAAAGGTCAGTCAGTGGAGCTGCTAGAATGTCCCCAAGTTCTCTCAGTATTCTAGGGTGTATCCCATCCGTTCCTATCACTTTGTCTAGTTTAAGATTAGCTAGTTTCTCACGAACACAGTCTTCTGAAAATTCTTCAAGATGGCCTTTGCTTCTGTTCCTGTTTGTAGGTGTTTTCTGAGGTCCTGTTCCTGGTTCTTGATCTGTGAACACAGAACAGAAATATTTGCTAAGTAATTCCACTTTATCCTCATCAGCTTCTACATATTCCTCCCTTTCACCCTTGAGTCTGACAATTCCACTTTTGCCCTTCCTCTTTTCACTAACATCTGAAAAATATTTTATCCCCTATGTTATTGCATTGGCTATTTCCTCCTCTTTTTTAATCTTTGCTTTCCTGACTGCTTTTCTAGCTTCTCTAAGTTTTTCCAAATATAGATGCCTGTCTTCCTTTCTCTGTGATCTCTTGTATTTCATGAAGGCCTCCCTAGAGGCCCATTTTAATGTGGATGGAACACAAGAGGTAAGAAGGAGTATGAAGAATGATGTGAGATGAAAGATAAGAGGGTATGCCAGTATATAAAGTCTTATGTACTATAGTGAGAACTTTATATTGAATGTGATAATGTATGGGTAACCAGTATAAGTGTATTAATAAAGGTGTGACATTGTTAAATTTAGAGGCATGAGCTAATAATCTTACAGCAGTGTTTTGAACAGTTTGTAGATGCTTGAGTTCATACTCAGGGAGGCCAGCATAAAAAGCATTGCAGTAGGCTAAGACAGACAAGACTAAATATATAAGTAATGTGGTTAATGCCAAAAATGGAAAGAAATGGATGGAAGGCTCTGATTTGATGGAGAGTGTAAAAAGAGCACTTGATGATGGAACTGATGCGTTTGTGAAAGGAAAGGGCGGAATTGAGTATAACCCCAAGATATTAAAAGAGGGTGCTAATAGAAAAAAGTATACCATTGAGTAGTGGGGAGACAAATGGAACTGTAGTGGAACGCGTTAGCCAAGTGGTGGAGGTTTTGGTTGCATTAAGTTTGAGGTGGTTAGATTCATCCAGATAGCAACTTCAGAGAGATAATCTTTGAGGGAGGCAAGATCAGAGAAGTGGGATATGTTTGAAGAAGGAGTAGGATATCATCAGCCTAATAATATACTGAGATTCTAAACTGTTGGATGAGAAAGGTCAATGGTGCTAGGAAGATATTAAAAGGGAGAAGGGCAAGGAAAGAACCCTGAGGAATGCCACAATTAAGGGGATAGGTGGTAGAAGTTGAAGATCCAAAAGCAATGGTATAGGAGTGATCATAAAGAAAGGAGTAGAATCATCTTGTAGACTTATATCTTGCAAATGGGAGCATAGAATAGAGTGGTCACCCAGATCAAAGGCAGATGAGCGATTAAGAGAGAGCTAGGGAAATATAACCTTTATCAAAGGATTCATTAATTTCATTAAGTAGACAATCTTACTACTGTACCCAAGAAGGAATCCAGATTGGCGGGGATGGAGTATGTTGTTTTTTTTTCAAGATGATTGCTTAACTGGGAGAAGACAATATTTTCTAAAGTCTTAGATAGGAAAGGAAGAATGGAGACAGGATGATAATGTATGAGGAAAGTAGTGTCCAAGGATGTTTTTTTTAGGATAGCTTGAATGAGTGTGGTTTTCCAACAGAGTGGACAAGTACTGATGGACAAGCTGTTTTTGATAATCAAAAGGGCCTCAGGAGCAGGGCTAATGAACAGGTGGAAATACAGGAGGAGTCTACTCTAGATTCTTTCTGCCCTTCATAATTGCTGGCACGTGAGATGTAATCTAGGATGGTACCATGGATGGTAGTGTTTCTGAACTAAGCACTTAGGACAAAGTAGGTCTACAGAGTCAAGAGTAGAATGAAGTAGGAAGTTCCAAACTTTAACTTCATTAACAGGAAGAGATTCAAAGTCCATAGGAGAAAGAGAGTCCAAAGATGTGAAGGTAGCCAGTGTATCCAGAGTAATTGTACAAGAAAGAGTGGGGAAGGGGGGAATCTGGCAATGTAGGAGATTTGAAACAGAGGGAGGCGAACTGAAATTGGAAGAAAAATACAGAAATGATCAGTCCAAGGGAGGGTAAGAGTGGGGAAAGAAGATAAGAGAAAGGGGAAATCATGGGTAGTAATTAAGTCAAGTGTGTGTCCTGCTACATGGGTAGGAGAATCAATGTGTTGTGTTAAGCTGGATAAGAAAGGGAGATATTTTATCACATAGTTTCAAAGGCTGATGTTAATATCTCCTAATTTGATGAGATTGGTATAACTAATGGTGGTTTTTGAGTTCATGAAAAGTTTTGCGTTCCAGAGGAAGGAGCTCAGAGCTGGAGGGACATTGAAAAGAAGGATGTGAATTACAGAATGGGATGGAAACTGAATCAGTAATGATTTAGGATAATGCAGAGTAAGTGACTTAATTTCTGAAATTTCTAGAGAGCCTTTATAAATTATAGCTGCACCTCCACCAGGTCTAGAAGTGCATAAAGTGGATAAGGCATAACTAGGAGGGAGGCAATGATAAAGAATGGGTTCCTTCCCTTCCTTGAACCATGAGTCTGTTAGTAACAGGGGGCCCAATTTTCAACAAGGTGCTGAGGCCTGTCATACCCACAGAAAGTTACCCGTTCAGGAAAAGTGCTTGAATCATGAGTCATGCACCTCCAAAATGGGCAAGCAACAAAAACCAGCAGAGCAGCAGACACCCACCACGGCATATATGGGTAAGCGCAGGGCCCATAACGCAGGCTCTGCGCCTAAGGTTGACTCGCGATACCTGTGTATATGTCCAAACCAGCGGACAGAGAAGTGGGATGGCAAGTTTGCATGAACCCATGTATCGCCCGTCCAGTGTACCCGTGCATAGATGACACCAGCATGCAGGCCCTGTGGGCTGCCTGTGCAAGAACTCCCTGTGGCTGGGCAGATAGACTCCAGTGGTATGGCAGTGAGGAGAACCATGAATTTCATCTGCAATGATAGTGAGACCCTTGCCCAATCAGTGCTGCGGCACAAGGGGGTTCTCTACCCCAGGGGGGACAGTCAGCCAAACCTGCGGTTGTCTACAGCTATATAGAGGGGCATCTAACTCCGGCTACACAGGTAAGGAGGGCTCAATGGGTGTGGGGAGGGGGGGCTGAGCACTATGCTAGACCATACACACCCTGAAAGGCATAGCTGTGTGTCTGCACAGGGAGACAGGGCTGTGTTACCAAGCCACATGCTGGTGGCAGCCCCAATCTATGCCAAACAGGCATTGGTGGGGGGATGGGCCAAGCATTGGTACAGATACCAGTCCTGATTGCCTGCAGCAGGAGGCATACCCATACACAGCAGGTGGGGAGGCTACTGCACCCTCTGGTGGTGGTTGGCAGCAGCACCACAGGGCATGTACAGCAATGGCAATAACCAGTGCAGGGGGAGCTGTGGTCAGGCTGGCCACTGCAGGGGACCCCACCAGCCAGTGTGGATGCCCTGGAAACCTGCCCCCCCAGCCTCTGCGACCCTGGCACAGGGGTCCGAGGGGACCAGTGGCAGAATTCACATATTTGTCGCCCATCTGCCACCACTGTCTGCTAACCCCTGTCCAGCTATGGCAAGTCGATGATGTGATGCCACAGAACATGACAGATGTGCAATGGCGAGCATGCACAAACAGCAACACCCTGTCATGCACAGCCCACAAAAAAACATGCAGTGATATGGCCCCTGAAGCAGTGGACGCCCTTTGGCACAACATGTGTCCCCAGCTGAGGCCATGCACAGCCCACACCAAGTATCATAGTACCACTGAATGCCTGCATGCAATAGATAGGAGCAAGGGAAAGGGGGAGGACTGCAAAGGTGGATGAAGGGGCCAGAGGGGTGACACAGGTGAAGCAGTGGCTCAGATGACACCACCTCTGGTGGCATAGGGCATGATCAAAGGGCCAGGGGAGCGGAGGGCAGGAATACGGTGGCAGACACCAGAGGTGTGCCATCATATGCACCCCACACCTGCTACCCATGGGTATGCCCCTGATCCCAGAATGGGCAGGCCATCAGACTGCGACAGGATACAGGTATGCGCAACAGGTAATATGGAAACACCCAACTAAGCCCATGTGTGTCCCCATCTCAGTGAATATGGCATGCGATGCACCCTAGAAGCCCTGAAGTGGAATACACCCTAGAATACTGAGGGAACATGGGGACGTTCTAGCAGCTCCACTGACTGACCTTTTCAATGCCTCGTTGGAGCTGGGAGTGGTGCCAAAGGCCTGGAGAGAGGCTCATCTGGTGCCTTATGTTCATGTTTATTTACTTGATTAACCGCCCTTCTAAATTAATCAGAGCGGTGTACAATATACAAATTAACAAAGTGAGGCACTAGGCCAGAAAATTGAAAGGAACACACACAAAAGCAGAAATAAGGATGTGGTTGAAAACTACAGGCCGGTTAGTTTAACTTCGGTGGTGAGTAAATTATTGGAAACGCTGCTGAAATAGAAAATATTGAGGTTTCTGGAGTCCAGTGGATTACAGGATCCGAGGCAGCATGGATTCACCAGAGGCAGGTCTTGTCAGAAAAATCTGATTGATTTCTTTGACTGGGTGACCAGGGAGTTGGACCGAGGTAGAGCCCTTGATGTGGTGTATTTAGATTTCAGTAAAGCCTTTGACACGTTTCCTCACAGGCGACTTATAAACAAACTGAGCACCCTAGCAATGGACCCTAAGTTACTGCTTGGGTTAGAAATTGGTTGGGTGGGAGGCGACAAAGAATACAGGTAAATGGAGCTCACTCTGAGGAGAAGGATGTTACCAGTGGTGTGCCCCAGGGATCTGTCCTTGGTCCGATTCTTTTTAACATCTTTGTTAGTGATATAGCGGAAGGGCTGTCGGGTAAGGTTTGCCTCTTTGCGAATGATACCAAAATCTGCAATAGAGTAGACACCCAGAAAGGTGTAGATAACATGAGGAGGGATCTAGCTAAGCTTGAAGAATGGTCTAGAATTTGGCAGCTGGGATTTAATGTTAAAAAATGTAAGGTCATGCATTTAGGCTGCAGCAATCCAAGGGAGCAATATAGTATAGAGGGCGAAGTACTTTTGTCCACTAAAGAAGAGCGGGACCTAGGCGTGGTTGTGTCTGATGATCTTAAAATAGCTAAACAGGTAGACAAGGCAATGGCAAAAGCTAGAAGGATGCTTGGGTGCATACGGAGAGGAATGGCTAGCAGAAAAAAGGAGGTGATAGTGCCTCTGTATAAGTCTTTGTTGTGACGGAGACCGCACCTTCAAAAGGATACAAACAGGATGGAGTCAGTACAGAGGGTGGCTACTAAAATGATTAGTGGTCCTCATTATAAAGCATATGAGGACAGACTTAAGGATCTTAATATGTACACCTTAGAGGAAAGGCAGGATAGAGGTGATATGACTGAGATGTTTAAATACCTCCATGGTATAAATGTACAGGGGGAGATCCTCTTTCAATTGAAAGCAAGTTCTACTATGAGCGGACATGGGATGAGGGTTAAGGGGGATAGATTCAGGAGAGATATGCGGAAATATTTCTTTACAGAAAGAGTGGTGGATCTGTGGAATAGTGGAGGTGGTAGAGATGAGGACAGTATCTGAATTCAAAAAAGCATGGGACAAACACAGAGGATCTCTAAAGGAAAACAGGGGACTGTTGTAGTTGTTGATATGGAAGGACAGACTAGATAGGCCATGTGGTCTTTTTCTGCCATCATATTTCTATGTTTCTAAGTGCCACTACTGCACAATGTGCCAGAAGTAACCGAACCAGCTGCAGCGCATCAGGGAGCAGCTGGAGGCTGAGGAAGGTCAGTGGGGTACACAGTGGAGCCCAGAAGATGCAGGGGATGGCAGCCATGTCTGCCAGACAGATGCAGGCAGACCACCTGGTGGTGGACTCTGTCCACAATGATGGGAACGTGCTATGGGCAGTTGTGCCATTCCCCGGTGCCACTATCTTATGTGTGCACCAGTTGGCACCCAATACATGCAGGTGCACATGCACATGGCTGGGGCATGGCATGGATGGGCAGTACAGGGGCACATGCCCTCAGCAGTGGCCCCAAGTGCACATTGTACACCTGGCCACACTATCCCCTGTGTGTGCCCATTGCCTGGGGGGGGGGGGGCGGCAGGCCACAGCTGGGCATGTGAGGGGGAGAACAGAGCTGGCTGGAGCTGGGCAAAGGGGAGGGTATACATTGTGCATTGTGGGGAGCACCTCTCTGCTATGCCCACGCAGAACAGGCTGTGGACAGCACAGGTGTGGCACATTGGCGCTACACACGCAGACCGCCCCCTGCCCTGTGGAGGCACACAGTTGGAGCGATGGTGTGCACCTGTCCACATGCCATTGTTGCCATGCCCACATACTGTACTATCTGAGCTACTCAGGTATTGCAGTCTGGTCATCCATGCACGCATATATTGCCATCGTGCAGTGCTGTGCAGCTATGGCATCCTACAGCAGCTAGCTGTCATGCAGATTTTTGAAACATTGGTGCTCGGGAGCTTACAAGGGTACCTGATATGCCTTTGGATGGGGCGTGGCACTGATCAACATCATAACCGCATATGTATAAAAAGACCTACGTGGGTAGCTGAACACCGCCATAGCGCATGGCTACACAATGGCCGACAAGGCGCCGAGAGCAGCAAAACGCACATGGAAGGTGAATTTCACACCCTTTGAGACAGCTATGTCACCGAGGCTCATCCTGAAACATCACACTGCCTTCTTTGTGGCAGAGGATTCCAGCACCCAGCTGACAGCATGGCGAGACATCGTCAGGAGGGTCAATGCAGTCCACCACCACAACAGAGACATGGAGGACATAAAGAAGAAGTGGCGGATGGTACAGCATGCAGCGAAGGAGAAGAGGGCCAGCAACAACAGGCTGCCGCCTGTGCAGCAGGGCAGACTCACCCCCCTGGAGGAGCAAGTGCTGAAGTTCATGGAGGAGGTTGCTGTCTCAGGGGTAGCGGACTTTGACAGCTCCATTACAGGCACACAGGAGGGTGAGTAGGGGTGCCCCATAGCCTGGGTGGGATTATGACGGCCATGTATGTGTCCACACTATGCTTCCATCCACCCAGGGCATGCCTGCCTGTCTGTCTGTTAGACCTTGAATGCTGTGTGGTGTGGTTACAGTGCAGACCGTACACCACCTGCCGCTTCCATAGTGGGTCTGGTGCCACTCCATAGGCCAACTTGACAACCCATGTCACTAACCTCTGCCACCTTTTCTCTCTCACAGACCTGCCAGGGACCCTGCCCTCCCAGCCTAGGACAGATGCTCACTGCAGTTATGGCAGGAGGATGTGTGCCTGGTGGCTGGCACAGAGGGCATAATGTCTGAGCTGCAAAGTATCCAGCAGGACCTGCAGGTTGTGGAACAGGCAAGGGAGGCAGAAGTGGCAGGACCACAGATTGTGTGTGGAATACCACATGGAGGGGCACCTGCGACTGATGAGGGAGATGGCAGCTTACCAGGCATCGATTGCTGGTTCCCTGTGCAGTTTGGTGGGCCACATACGGGCACAAGGGGTGGGTGCTGGGGCTGCCAGCGCAACAGCACAGCCATCTGCTAGCCCTGACCCATGTCTATCAGCCTACCTTGCTGGGGATGGTGATGAGACTGCCAGCATATCATTGGACATCGCTCCACAGCATCACAATGCCCGTGTCAGCAAGCGCCCATGGCCAGCAGGGAGCCCAGGGGCAGGGGACACACATGGGGGGAAATAAAGTATCACTCTGCATAGCATAGCATTGGGCACTTTATTGGTGATTGTGTATGTCCTATCCAGGTGCTGATGCAGGACGGTCACCTCAGAAACTATCACATATCATCTGCGCATGGTGAGCCACTGCCCTGGCCTGCTGCTGGCTCCCAGACTCTGCACTGTCACCATCTGCTGCCTCTGCAGCCTCCCACTTCTCCACATCCGCTGGCTCTGGGTCCGGCAATCCACGCATCCATGTCAGGTTGTTGAGCATGCAACACGATGCAAATATCTTGCATACATGCTCCAGGCTGTAAAGGAGTTTCCCACCGCTCCTTTCAAGGCACCAGAAGCGGCTCTTCAGCACACCTATTGCACAATTCACAACCACATGGATCTGCTGTAGGGCGCCATTGTACCGCTCCTCCTGCCGGCTCATGGGGTAGCGCACTGGGGTCAGCAGCCAGGTCCTCAAGGGATATCCACGGTCACCTGTGGGGGCAATGTGAGATGTGCACATGAGCATGGGACGTGCGTTGGGTAGTCTATGGGCTGCTATGGACAGCATACATCACACCATTTACTAGCAGGGCAGGATGCAATATCTACCAGTCAGCAACACTGTGACAGTGAGGGGACACCAACATATGGCTCGTGTGGCAGTCAGGCATGTGGAGATGGGCAATGGATGATGGTGACTATGGGCTGGCCTGTTGGGAGGGAGAGGGCAGAGGCATGAACCAGGGATGTGATTGGGGGGTCTTCAGGCTAGGATGGGAGCAGACATGGCTGTGACATACATGATCTGCTGCCATGTGGCTGTGCTACATGGTGTCAGCTCCTGCTTATCTTCATTCCACATGTTGGCGCATGCTGCCTATTTTCGGTCATGGGGCTTCCCCTGATTGTCACCGCAATGTGCATTATGACCCACAGTGCACATTGCTCTGTGGAACAGCAGAGCATGTGCACACAGTGGTGCTCATGTGTTGCGATACATACAAAACACATATATCACCACTATTTGCATTACACAAGCATATGTTCTGGGTCTGTCCTGGGGCTCACACATGTGCACACTCACCTAGTAGCCATGCATCTCCGAGCAGACCCCCCAGCTGCTGCCTGTCGCAGGCTGGACTTGGCGAGGATATATGCATCGTGGCAACCCCGGGTAGCAAGCACACACATCAGTGAAGGCCATGTTGGCATCCACAATGGCCTGCATGTTCATCGATGTGTAACCATGCCTGTTCCAGTATGTCTTCTGCTCCACCCATGGTGTCCACAGTGCAATGTGTGTGCAGTCTATACATTCAAGCACTGATGGGAACCCAGTAGAACGTCTGCATTGTCTTCTGCCACATCTGCTGTGTCCAGGAGAAGGCTATGAGGTGGTGCATCCTCTGCAGCAGGGTCCTGGTGAAGGTACTTATGCAGTGGCTGGCAGTAGACTGCGTGATTCTGACAGTCGCCCCTATCATATGCTGGAAGCTGCCGGTCGCAAGATATCCCAGGGCAGTGGTCACCATCATGGCCACTGGCAGGGCCTGGCTTCTGGATGTGGAGAGCACCAGGACCACACTGAGAATGCTGCACAGCTCAGTTATCATTGCCCCATCCTGTCAGTATCTCTGGTAGACTTCATCCTACATCAATTGCAGGTAGTTCACCCTGGGCTTGTGTACACATGGGGCATGGTACCGGCATCTTGGGTGCTGGGCTACAGCCTGCTGATGAGTTTGCACTGCTTGCCACATCCTTCGCTGTGCCTGGGCACATCTCCACCTCTGGATCACCATGTGCATGGCCCATATGGCTTCTCTGCTGGTCCAACGTCACTTTACGTCTGCACAGTTTGGGTGCAGGCCTGCACACACTCCCCTTGCTGTACTGTGCACTGTTCCACCACTACACGGGTTCGCCGATCACCATCAGTGGTCATATGTGCCGGGAACCATCGCTTAGGCCTATGTGATTAGTGATGTCCACTGTCAGCACACACAGGTTTCAGAAATCCACTTTATGCAGGTTTCGTAGCGGGACACCACCGTTCTGCGCCTGGGTCTCAGTGTCTGGCACTGTGGGGGTAAGTTGGGCTTCAGCGATTCAAGCCACCTTGTTGAATATCTGGTTTACATGGTTATGATGGTTTTACACATGTAAGGCTGACCTTTACACGTGTAGCATGCGCTTAGGACTTCGAAAATCTGGCCCAGGAGATCCAATGAGTGTTGGGAAACTAGGTCGGAGAGAAGGGTGGTCTTGGCTTGGAGAGACCTGCAAATCAAGAGTGCACTGAAGCATAAGAGCAGAGAAGAAGGAAGAGGTAATGCTGGAATTGTTATGGTGGAAGGGATACAAAAAATTAAATTACTTACATTCTGTCAGTTAGAGGGCCTGGAAAAAATAGCAATATGCTGCCCCCAGAGCCCTGGAATAGAGCTCATCAGGAAAAGGAATAGTCCAGAGTAGGAAAATATGAAGAAGATGTTTGGGGAAATGAGTGTAGGCAGTCAGATGGTCATGCAGAATGAGATGATGGTGTAATTGGCTGCCCGAACCTCCCCAAGGAGCTCACTCAAGCAGCAGGAGCTGCTCCTCGGGTGCACACTGCTGCAGCACAAAATGCTACAATGATTTTATTTATGAAAGGAATTTTCCAGGTCACCTGACCAGGTTAAGATCACATGATCAGGCCAGAAGGCAGCACTGAAGGGCAGTCTATCAAGTTTCAGAGCAGGAAATACAATAGTAACACCACAATCATGCATAACAGAATAGAAACAGCAGTACAATAATATGATAAGGGCTATATAGTCTTTCACTTAATTCAAGGAAACCTGAATCTTAATTAATGTGTTGTCTTTAGCACTCCGAACGGCCATCTCAGCTTGCAATAGATGATACAATCGTAAAGATTTCATCTGAGGTTCATTATTTAAGTATCATGATTGATTCCCCTTTTTCTGTGAAGCCACAAATTAAAACTGTGGTCAGAGCTTTCTTCAGAATTCACTTACTTCATCATTTAAAACCATTCTTAGAGCAGAATGCAAGCCTTGCAATCGCCCACTTGACACTGCTGTAATATTTTATACAGAGGCCTTTCCACCATGATAATATAAGCAATGCAGCCTGGGCAAAATCTGGCCTCCCATTTATAATGGGATGTAGGAAATATGAACATATTACCCCCAGTTTATTTATTCAGAACTGTGCTGCCAAAACGTTTATCCATTTTAACACTTAAAAATTCACATGACCCACAGATACACAAAGTGAAGGTGTCAATAAGATTGTAGCAGCTGATAAGCATGCAATAAATAATACCAGGAGTCAGTTGCAGGATCCAAGCCAATTTATTGTGCACAGGCTCAGACGGACAGCTTTAGTGTCAGAAAAGAATGAGCAACGAAGTACAGCAGCAGATTCATTATATACAATTTCACAGTTTGATACAGGCAAACTTTCTATTGGTCCAAACGCCCCCTACACCTGTCCAATCGGGGACCCTCTCTGGGCCCGGCTCCTTGCTCCCCCTTTCAGGCTTATTCTAACAAAGGCATAGTCTTAGACATAGATACATTTCTACTTCAAGGACATTTCTAGCTCAGAGAATGCAAGGACAGAGCAAATCAGGCATAAAGAACTTACACAAACTTCATGGGGGAAGGAAAGGGACTTTCAAAAAGCAGTTTTTAAAGCAGTTTCTCAAACTTTGGTTTTTCTCAGCACTACTCTCAAGTGGGGGTTAGGATCTAGGCCTAGTTTACAGGCCATAGCCTACCACAAGACGGATTTAGGACAAAAATGATTTTCAGCATTGGCCATGTAAGTTAGGCTCATAAGTCAAGGCAAATGCATGGTAGTCCTAATTTATAACTTTTAAGATCCTAAATTTAAGATGAATTGTCAGCTGAAAACTTGAAGTGGCATTTTACAAACGACATCCAAGTGCAATCTGGGATGTCCAAGCCAGAAAGTCTGAAAATAAAGCAGGCATGTCCAATTTCAGGCAAGATTTCACCAAAGTAGATGTGCTTATTATGAACATCTGTAGGGGCATCTACATAGACATCCTCAGAATACTATTGCAGACCCTGAATGTCTAAGAATAGCCTAATAGTTATAGTGGGATAGGACCAGGGAAACCAGAGTTCAAATTGAGATTGTGCAGAGTACTGGGGATGGTGGAGTGCCGTCTTCTCTACACCCTGTGGGTGTTTTATTGTCAAAATGAGCACTTTCCTGATAGCTATTCATGCCTGGAGCAGGTATAACCTTAAACACGACTCCACCGGTCACCTCTCCACCACGCCCCTATTCAGACTTGGATGTCTTCACAATGGGGACGTCCACAGACCTGGCATCTAAATGCCTCTGGAGATGTATCCATGCTTTGGATATCTCTATACCCATTTTCAGATGTTCAAAGAATGAATAGGGCTTCTAAAATAATTCCCTTAGGCTCCTAAGTTTGGCTGAAAATATATCACAATTTTAGGAGCTCAGCTTTTTTTATTATTGGCCTCAAAGCTTTCAGTTATTTTATGAACTTAGCCACGTCCATTTCTCTATGCAGGAGTCCAAAGGAGTGCAGACTCTCACGCAGAAAGTACAGAACACAAAGGAGTGGAGAGCAATTGGCAGTAGATCCAAACTTTATTGTAGCACTACCCTGACACGTTTCAGCATGTGCCTTCCTCAGAGGGTATAGCCTCATAAAAGCTAAACAATAATAATAAAATGACAATGAAACACATCAGTAAAAAATAACACATTAAAGTAATCATAACTAAAAAACTCATTAAAACAAATAACGTAAAATCAAACTAAAACTGCTCATCTTAAAAGTAATTAAGACCTCTAACGTGCAATAAAAAGGTAAATATATGTAATAAAAAAGCATATTATTCATTGCCAAAATAAATAAAAGATGTGGAGGCCAATTCTGTTTTAGATATCCTGCCCCTGTATGGCCAGCCAGAATTGGGCATACAGTGGTAGTACCTGATTCTGATCCTGCAGGGGCTAGATGTGCCCGTGGGATCAGAATCAGGTCTACCAACCTGACCCTGCAGGCCAGACCCCGATTCTGATTGGCTGCACAACCTGTACTTACCAAGCTAGACCAGTCAGGCTCCTGAATGGAGCCATAGTGCCATGGTGGATCCCCAGCAGACCCACGATTCCCCTTTCCCTACTGCCTGACCCCCGACTGGGCCTGCCATGGCAGGGTCGGGCAGCAGGAATCCCCCTGCACCCCATATCGCCTTTTTCCGGTCCCGACTCCTGTATCGGCCCCCCTTCCAAGAGGACTTATTACACCCCCGAGGTGGAATAAGACCCCCATTTACATGGCCGACCCCGGGCATACAGGGCTGACCTCGGAATCTGCCTTGTATGTCCGGGGTCAATCACCGCCCACTGCCCACCCTCGCTCCTACCTCGGCTTGATCCCTCCCGCCCACAAACAAACCAGCAATACGTGCGGGGAGCTCTGTCTCAGGCACACAATCCAGTCATTTAGCAGGTCTGTGACCCAAAACTCAGGACTATGTCGTTGAACTGCTTCTAATTGTATTTTGCTGCACCAAGCTTTCAGTTAAGTAAAAGTAAAAATTGATAAGTAATTGATATAATGTGTGTTGAGCAGTTTTAAATGTTTTACTGCAAATGATTAAAAAGGACGTGTGTCTCCAGGTTTAAGGTCCGACATTAAAAATTTTGTCATCAAGGAAGTTATTTTCTTTTTTGGAACCTGCCATTTTTTCTTTTTGAAACCTGGTGTTACAGCATCATCTTGGGCAAACCAAAATACAGTCAATTAGCATAATCAAGATGAGAGAAATCTAAAAGTTGGCAAACTGTTCTAAAATCATCAGGCAGTAAAAAAGGCTTTAAACTACCTAGCAAATGCATTTTAAAAAAGAAACATTTTGCTACCTCATGTATTTACAGTCTCATTGAGAACATGAAAACTATTAACACCCCTAACTTCCTTACCTGGGATAACAGTGGGATTATGATGGTTCCAAACCTAAACTACCTCTGGAAGATCAAGCAACTTTACTGAAGACCATCCATTCAGTTTTATCCATATTAATAGCAAGACGACTAGAGGTTGGCCAATCACCAGTCACTTTCAAATATCTCTTTACTGTGTCCAAAGTAGAAACCAGAGTTGATGTCGCAGGTAAAAAAATCGAATGCTGTCCATATAAATCTAGTAACTCAAACCAATGTCTAGTAACATAGTGCATGCTGAGGACAGGTACAAAATGAATAAAACAGCAGAGCGTGCACAGCCTTGAGGATCTCCCATTGTTAATAGAAACTAGAAGAAAGAATCGTCTTCTCCCCTATCTTGAATTCAGTATTGCATCTGAAATTCCAAGGCTCTCTAACTTTGCCATGAGAATTTCATGGTACAAAGTATTGAAGGCTATTGAAATGTAGAGTAGCACTACCCTGTTCACAATCCCTCGATCAAAAACTTGTCAAATCATATCAGTGCTATGAGCCTAGAGAAACCCAAACTGATAAGGGTCAAAAAGAATACTATCATAATAAACACCTGCAGCTGCTACAGCTTCTGTCACTTTAGCTAAAATCGGCAGTGAAAATAGAGGTGTTGAACTATAATAGAGCAGTAAGTAACCGAAGAAGGCTGAGTCCAATATAGGTCAAATAGATGCCGTAAATATCCCTGGGACAAGAACAAATTCACTACAGTCACCAGGAAAAAACATAGTTCTCAGCCTAATGATTTTTAAAATAACTGGAGAATAAATATTCAGTGGACAATTTAAGCATTCATCAACATAAGAACACGTCACATTTCGTCCTCAGTAACTAGCTGAAACTACTTCAAGTATACTGAAGACCTCAACATAGAGGACATGCTGGAAAGGGAATATCCATAAATTAGTCACATACCTTGTAATCTGCTGCTTAAGATAGTTTGCAAAATCACCACAACTCTAATTGCGACCAGTGGAAGCTTGCATAAGTTTTTGAGTCAAAGATTTCACAGTTGTTAACAGTTCATGTGGATGATCCCATGATGTGTTATTGTTAATATGAAAGTGTTCCACTCTCAGCAGATCAACCATCTCTCAGTATAAAGATAATAGATTCTGATAATTCAAATGAGCAGCAGCCAATGATTTCCTTCAATGCCTCTCTACTCATCAAACCTACTGCTTTACACTTCTCAGGTCTGCCAAGAATAAAGACATAGGGAGAATAATTAAGAACTTACTTCACGACCAGGAATAAGCTGGTTTATAGACTGAGCTAAAAATGTCTGTCATTATTGCATAGCTTCTTCAATACTCAACTTGCCAAATTCCCTAATTGTTGGAAGGTACACTGCCTGTAACTAAAATGGATCAATCTATCCTCTGTGATCAAAAGTCATAGGACAACTGGATGATTAATTAAATTTCCAGTGGCCTTTACCCTCAGATCAACGCAAAACTGGTCAGACCAAAGGACCTTGAAACTAAACCAACTGCATGATTCGTATGGAGCAACCCCATTTCTCAAAAATACCCAAATCTAAGGTAGGTCAGTTATAAGGATAGGGACCTGAATTGCTTGAGTAAAGCTCAGTGCAGACATAATTTGCAAAAGAAATCCCCACAAATACTAGGAAGTGGACTTTGATCCAAATGCAGATTAAAATCCCTAATATAATAATAGTCTTGAAATTAATCCCCAGAGATTTTAAAACTTCAACAAAAGGTGAAAATCTGAGAATAATACACCAGGGGGCAGCAGACAGCACAAAGTGTCCACCTGGCAGCGCTTAATAACGCCAACACAAAATGATGATTCGGAGCTAAATTCCTTATGAAAAACTAAAACCTCTTCCTCTACCTTTCAGAATAGCAGTGAGCCAACCAGGTATAAGAGGCTGGACATTTCTGTTTCAAACACAACATCTGCTACAAATTAACACATCCAATTCAAGATCTAAAATTTATCACATAAAAGTGGTACCTTATTCTTAGCTGGTCTGGCATTCACTAATAACATAGAAACTTCATCATAGGGAGTTAGCTGTCGGAGCGTGAGAGAGGAGTGCGTGCCCTGTTGAGGGCTCTACAGTGTGCCGGGACTATCTTGCTGCTGCTGCGGGTCCACTGCAGGCACTCCTGGGACAGCCTGATACAGGTGGGGACCTCCGGTGTCTTTAAAACCCTCCTTTTGACCATCTGGAAGTGGAGTTAGCTGTCGGAGCGTGAGGGAGGAGTGCGTGCCCTGTTGAGGGCTCTACAGTGTGCCGGGACTATCTTGCTGCTGCTGCGGGTCCACTGCAGGCACTCCTGGGACAGCCTGATACAGGTGGGGACCTCCGGTGTCTTTAAAACCCTCCTTTTGACCATCTGGAAGTGGAGTTAGCTGTCGGAGCGTGAGGGAGGAGTGCGTGCCCTGTTGAGGGCTCTACAGTGTGCCGGGACTATCTTGCTGCTGCTGCGGGTCCACTGCAGGCACTCCTGGGACAGCCTGATACAGGTGGGGACCTCCGGTGTCTTTAAAACCCTCCTTTTGACCATCTGGAAGTGGAGTTAGCTGTCGGAGCGTGAGGGAGGAGTGCGTGCCCTGTTGAGGGCTCTACAGTGTGCCGGGACTATCTTGCTGCTGCTGCGGGTCCACTGCAGGCACTCCTGGGACAGCCTGATACAGGTGGGGACCTCCGGTGTCTTTAAAACCCTCCTTTTGACCATCTGGAAGTGGAGTTAGCTGTCGGAGCGTGAGGGAGGAGTGCGTGCCCTGTTGAGGGCTCTACAGTGTGCCGGGACTATCTTGCTGCTGCTGCGGGTCCACTGCAGGCACTCCTGGGACAGCCTGATACAGGTGGGGACCTACGGTGTATTTAAATCCAGAGTTTTGAACAGCTGGAAGTGGAGTTAGCTGTCGGAGCGTGAGGGAGGAGTGCGTGCCCTGTTGAGGGCTCTACAGTGTGCCGGGACTATCTTGCTGCTGCTGCGGGTCCACTGCAGGCACTCCTGGGACAGCCTGATACAGGTGGGGACCTCCGGTGTCTTTAAAACCCTCCTTTTGACCATCTGGAAGTGGAGTTAGCTGTCGGAGCGTGAGGGAGGAGTGCGTGCCCTGTTGAGGGCTCTACAGTGTGCCGGGACTATCTTGCTGCTGCTGCGGGTCCACTGCAGGCACTCCTGGGACAGCCTGATACTGGTGGGGACTTTGCCTGGTATAAAGTGCAGTTTTGCTTTCTCCGCGTCCGTGGAGCGCGTCCGTGGGGCGTGTTTGAAGGGGCGTGTCTAAAGGGGCAGGTCCTGCCCCTTAGACGCCCCTTCGACGCCGCATCGACGCTGCATCGACGGAGGTACTGTGCTGTGTTGGTAGTCGCTGGGTTTTGCTCTGAGATTTGGTTTGTACTTTGGAGTTTATCTTATATAATTGTTGGGTTTACTATGGGGAAAAGGAAGGCTAAACTGCAGGGCAAATCCCAGTTGGCTGGTTCTGAAGGGGCAAAACCAGCTGGCCCTTTAGATAAACATTTTGCTCCTGTACCTGTTGCTCAGTCTTCTCCAGAGGGGGTGTCCCTGAGCCCGGGGGGGAGATCTTCTCCTCCCCCCTGTCCTGGTGCTGACGGCACGAGTATGTTAGGGGGTTTGCCTCTGTCGGTTAGTAGGGATAAATCTGCGATTAAATTGCCTTCTCCAGTTCAGTTGACAGCACTGGAGGGCTCTGTTGAACTACCAGTCCTGTCTTCTGAATCGGAAGTTACCTTGAAAGATTTATGGGGGGCTTTGAAATCCATAGACGCCAAAGTGTCTGTAACCTTTGGCTCTCTAGCTTCCTTTTCTCAAGATACTGCTTTAGCTATGCAGCAACTTGATAAGAAAGTTTCTTTACTTGATAAGGCAGTTGATAAATTGGAGTCTCAGGTGCTTCCACTCCAGTCTATAAATGTGATGGGTATTAAAGATTCTCTGATATTACATTCTAAGCTGGAGTCACTAGAGAATTCCATGCGGTCATGTAATCTGAGAATTTTAAATTTTCCCTATACTTCTTTGTTGTCACCAAAAATTCTATTTGATAAATATGTGAAAGAAGTGCTTGCCTTTTCAGATATTATTGAGGTTAATCAGATATATTATATTCCTTCTGGTGTTAAAAAGCTAAACGCCGTTGACGGAGAACTTGATGAGATTGTCCCCAGTGTGGTTAACCTTACTGCCTTCCTTGAGGATTCCTCTGATAATATTAGTGTGCGATCTACTTTATTGGTCACTTTATCTTCTGTCCAGGTAAAACAACGTATCTTAAAAGCTTTCTTTAAAGTGAAATCTGTTTTATTCTGTGGTCAGAAAGTTAACATCTTTCCAGATGTTTCACGTAGCACTCAGCTGAGGCGTAGGCAATTTTTGTCCCTCAAGCCTTAAGTTTTAGCTCTGGGTGCTACGTTTTTCCTACGTTTTCCTTGTAAGTGCCTAATTGATATTAAAGGTGCTTCTTTTATTTTCCTTGATGTTTCTCATCTGGAACGTTTTTTGACTGATCATCAGGGCTCATCAGGGTTAGATAGCATTGATAATTATTCCTCCTGATATGTGGCATGATTTGCCTGTTTTCTTGCCTTTTCAGATTGTTATGATTAGGACAACAGCTGGCTCCCATGATGTGGTCTGCTTTGCTATATATGTTTTGTAGATCTTTGATTTTGTATTCTTCAGGTTTTGTTTCCTCACATATAATGGCAATTTGTCCTGTATTTTATTTGGTTATTGTATATGACTGAAAATTTAATAAAAAAAAAAAAAAAAAAAAAGAAACTTCATCATAACTTTATTGTAATGTTACTGGCAGAGAAAGACAGAGGCACCATATGAAGTGGGCCAAAGACCATAGCCTTGAGACTTACTAGTCAAGTCACCATAACAATTGCAGCAGAAAATCACAGGAATCTGGCACCCATCCATATTCAGACTCACATGGTCTTCTCATGACAAGGAGACAGAAAGATTATGTCAAATACAAAGGTCCCCTCAAAGTCTTTCCATTGGAAACTTTCAAAACACTACATTACTGTGCCTGAAAAGCACTGGGATCACAATCCTAAGAGCATTATGGAGAATGAAGAGGTTATGGTCACCATGGACATTCCCATTCCAACTGATTAAAAGCTGGATGCAAAGAAACCAGACAAAATCACTGATAATGTAGATGTTGATTATTCTGCGAATCATCTGGAGAGGGAGAAGATCCTCAGATGCCAAGAAATGCAGTCAGAGATGAAGAAAACGTGGCACTGCATTGGGTGCCACAAGCCTGATTAAGAGGAATTCCAATCACACTTTCAAAGGTTGCCTATACATGGTATAGTCTATGAACTCCAGATTGAAGATCTCTCTGGCACGATACAAATACTAGCACAAAATCTGAGAGACAGAGATCGTACTCCACATAACCTGGATTAAGAGTGAGATTCATTATTGTCATGGTATGCGCAAAACTAATCCATTTAGAGAAATTGCCCCTGAGAGAATCCATACTGAGGCACTCCTTTGTTTCATTCCTCCGTTGATGCAATGACAAAGATGCACTTCACCTCTGAGGCAATTACCTCTGGTGTCCCTCTGGCGCTCTTCACCATACACTCCAGTGGTGTTACCAGGGAATGGGCCCTGCTCTGTCCTGGCCCATAGGCAGAGGTGATAAGATAACAGCAAAAAGTAAGGAGCAGGAGTGAATGACAGGTACAGCTTAGAAGGTAGCTCTCTTCTTCTACTGGCATCTCCCTGGAGCTCCTCAATTTGTGCCCCAATGATGTCACTGGGGTTTGGCCCAGCTCTGTCCTGGTCCATAAGCAACCATAACAGGATGCGATAAAGTAAGGAACAGGAGCAGATGGCATGCATGGTTTGTATTTGCTTCACTGGATAACAATATCTTCTAATCCAATGAAGCAAATACAAACTGTAAATTATTAATTCTGTATTCTTTGTATACCCTGAAAGTATTCATCAACATGTTTCTTCCATCAAAGAATGGTCCTTCCAGATTCTCTTCATCTTGAGTCCCAATTGTTAGGATTGAGGGAGAAACTGAGGTCTCATCTTTTCTCCATGATATTTGGTTAATGAAGTCAATCATCATCTGTATTATATTGTTGTTGTTAAGTGCCATTAAGTCAGTGTCGACTCCTGGTGACCCTCTGGATAGTTGACCTAAACTTTATTCAGTCTTTAGCCAAGTGGCTCATAGTTGATAGCGTGGTATCCATAGCTGCTGTTCTTGTATCGATCCATCTCATTGCCGGCCTTCCTCTTTTACGGTGACCTTCTACCTTGCCAAGCATTATGTCTTTCTCCAATGATTTCTCTCTTAACCCTTTAAGGACCAGGGGACATATTTGTCTGATAAGTTTTAAAACTCATAAAACATGCAATTTTTATTTAAAATCCATTTTAATTTCTGTTCACATTAAGATAAAACCTTATTCTGTCAAATGATTCTGTTTAATGACCAATTCATGTAACATTTATTTTCTATAAAGCGCTTCATAATTTACCAATATGGAAATAGGAATTTGTGTTCTTTTGGTGTTCTATAGAAAATGATGTAAGAAGCCGGATGTTATGTGAACTTTCATATTTAATTACACGCATGTCTTTGACAAAATTGAATAGTTTTCTTTAGAGAAATTGCTATTTTTTATCAATTTTAGTGAGTTTTATTGCTTTGGGACACATTTGTCCCTGTGGTCTATAACTGAAAAAATACAGTACTACTTTTGTTGCATGCTAACAGTTAGTTATCGTTCGTCAATTTGTAGAAGACCATACTTTGAAAAAAATGCGTGAGCGTTTGTTTAGAATACGTGAAGCAGATTATACAACAACTCTTGTTTGCTGAGAGCAGGGATTCTGATGAGGATGATTTGCTTCTTGATGACAAAGATCAAAATTTCTTGCTTGAAGATGTCAACAATGTTGACGAGGAAGTGGTCATAGAACATCCTGATTCTTTGACAATTGAAACTACTAATCCTAGCCAGTGGAGCTTCAAAATTCATATCTGCGACATTCTACGGTAAATCTAAACGTAAATGTACCATCAAGACTCCATCTCCATCAGTAGTCTCCGGAGCAAAAGAACAGTTGATGCAGGTGCCGCCAATTACATCAAATTCTAGAAAGAATTCACACAAACGAAAAAAGACAAATGATGCCAATCATCCTGATGATATTCAAAAACAAGCAACACAACCAATGGATGAAGACTTGCCCCCAACGACTAAATCACGAGCAAGTGGCAGGTCAGTGCAAACTACAGTACACTTCAAATGGTGAAGGAAGCCGGTGAAAGACAACTCTGAGACAATTGACTACGATTATGGAAAAGTAAATCTGAAGTTTGATGATTCTGAAGACATTAGTGCAGTTTCTGTTTTTGAAAAAGTGTCTGATTTCAACTCCTTAGTCTCACTAATCACAGAACAGAGTGAACTATATATGAAGCAAAGAGGCATTCCATTTCTCACTGATGCAGATGAGCTCCGAGCCTTCCTTGGGATGTGTCTGGTCATGGGTTACCATGTTCTGCCCACAATTAGAGATTATTGATCTACTCAACCAGATCTGCAGGTTCCATTCATTGCAAATGCAATGACTCGGGCGCGATTTGAAACAATTCGCTCTGCCTTTCATTTTTCAAATAATGATGATATGCTACCGAGAACTCACACACAGTGTGATCGGGCTTTCAAGGTTCGCCCATTGATCAACCACTTCAATTGATGCTTCCAGGCAGCTAGAAATGCAAGCAAGCAGCAGTCAATTGATGAGCACATGATAAAATTCAAAGGCCAAAACATCATGAAGCAGTACATAAGGAAGAAGCCTGTGAAGTGGGGATTTAAACTGTGGTGCAGATGTGATGCGTTCTCAGACTATCTTCACCAGTCTGACCTGTATACTGGACGAAAAATGGAGACAGAGTATGGGCTGGGGGAGGGGGTGGTCATAATGCTGTCAAAAGCACTCGAACAGCTATGTTGCCAAGATTTAATTGACAATTTCTTCAACTCGCCAATGTTGCAATTTCAGATGCTACAAAAGAAGATTTACCTATGTGGCACAGTTCGTGTAGACCGGAAGCACATGCCAAAGAACTTGAAATCAGATAAGGAAATGAAACGTGGTGACATGAATTATATGACAGCAAATGGTGTTACTTGTGTGAAATGGTTGGACAACAGGTCAGTGATTCTTTTATCAAATTTCCTACCATATTCAAAGGATGATGTCACTGTGTGCTAAGAACGCAAGCAGGATCTGCAGATAAGCTGCGTGTTTCATGTCCTTCCATTGTTACAACTTGCAACAAATATATGGGTGGTGTGGACCTCATGGACCAAAAAAAGGTTTCGTATGAGACTGACCGAAAGTCAAAAATTAAGTATTACTTGAAAATCTTTTTTGATCTTTTTGATATTGCTGTCAACAATAGTCATTGCATTTATGTTCAACTGCAACAAGAGAGGGATCCTGTGACTAAAAAGCTGTTTGATTATTTTCATCTAATTTCCATGTATTTTGGTGTGCTGAAAACAAATAAAATATTGAAAAAACTCCTAGACGTTATGATTTGCCACAACATGCAAAATTGTCTTCAAATTTATCAATTTTTTTCAAATTACTATTAATTCAAATTACTATTAATTAATTCACATAAGTGCATTTAAGATATAAAATGCCAAAAAACCTTAAAGGAGTTGTCCGAGTTATATAAAAAAAAATATAGCACTGTAAATCTGATGGTCAGCAATATATACATAAGCTAAGCAAGTTTTAAGTCCGTGCTTCTAATGGTAGAAGGGGTTAATCTTTCCTGAAGAATCCAGTGGGAGGGAGACACAGGGCAGATAGCAGCAGCTCCGGTTAGTGCAGGGGGGCGTGGCCAGCACTGTGACATCTCGTGTACAGACACAGAGCTGCTCTCTCCTGCATGCCACACTTGTGCACGAATCATAATCAGGTTCTTGGTTCTAGGCTGTTCACACTTTTTCATCGCAGTTTGTGTTAGCTCGTCATTCTTCAACCGTTATGTTATGGCTCCGCGAAAGTGTATTAATTCGCCAGACAGTTTCTGTTTCATCTGTGGTGAATATACAGTGTTGAAGCAACAGCAGAATATTACAGACTTTGTGAAAAAAGTATACTTTGCATACTTTGGACTAAAAATTGGAGATCAAGATAAAGTCTGGGCACCTCATAAAGTGTGCAAACGGTGTGTTGAAGACCTCCGAAACTGGTTCAAGGGTAAGAAAAAATCTTTCCGTTATGGGATTCCTATGGTATGGCGAGAGCAAAAGAACCATAGTGACGACTGTTACTTTTGTTCATGCGATGTGAAAGGGTTTAATTCCAAATGGAAGCATTCCATTTCATATCCCAATCTTCACTCGGCAATTCGTCCCATCCTCCATGGCACAGATATACCAGTACCCAAGCCCCCTGCTACCTTGCAAGAGATACCTAGCTCCGATGAAGGTGAAATCATACCTGAACCAGATGATGAATCAAGTTCTGACTTTGAAGATGATACAAGACCAAAATTGTTTTCTCAGGAGGAGATGAATGATTTGGTAAGAGACTTGAATCTTCCCAAAGATGCCGCTGAGTTACTCGGATCAAGGCTGAAAAGCAAGAATTTATTGTTGCCAGGAGTGTCATCTTCATGGTTCAGACATCGTGAAAAGGAGTTTGTTCCTTACTTCGCTCAGGAAGACAAATTGGTTTATTGCATCGATGTCGAAGGTCTGATGGGTCAATTTAAAATCCAATATGATTCAGAGCAATGATGTCTTTTTATAGATTCTTCAAAAAGAAGTCTCAAAGCAGTTTTACTCCACAACGGTTTTTACGCTTCCATACCTGTAGGTCATTCCGTACACTTGAAGGACACTTACGAGAACAAAAAAGGATTTTCATGAAAATATTGTAATAAAACTTTAATTTTATAAGTCTATTTCCATTAATTTTGAGGTATTGCCTTATTTAACATAGTTACCTAAATTGTCAAGAAACGTGATATCCTATGACAAAATGGAGGTCATTTTCGGATTCAGCGCACCAAAAAACATAAAGATTACGTGGAATAACCAAAACAGCTCTCGAAAAAAAAAATTTTGCAGACCTGTGATAAGGCAATAACATCACTGGAATATCGTCAGATGATAGCAAGGGGTCTTATTGGACGGTACTCCAACCGTCAAAGAAATGCACCATCAGCACCAGTTAGAGGTTCACGGGGTGTTCTTCCAGCACCAAAACCAGAACATTCCCTGACAAGAAGTGATCGATGCAGATGATGTGCTCAGTGTGCCAAATCTGGAGTTGAAAATCACACAGACAGCTTCTGTGACACATTTAGCATTCACTTGTGCTACACTAAGGGGCATGTTTACTAAAATCCGCAAAATAGCGCGCCGCAAAATAGCGCACGGCAACGCGGCACTGAAACGCGCAGAAACGCGTTTAAACACCCCGCACACGTGCGTGTCACCCCTGCACAGGTACGCGGCTCACTAACGGGCCCCGTACAAGTGCGGGCCCGCAAATGTCCGATAGAGGCGTGGAACGGCGAAAGGAGGGCGGAGGAAGGCTCCGGAGGGGCGGAGGGACGGGGTCAATGGGTGGAGAGTGGGAGGGGAGAGGCTCCCCGCACAGTATCGGGCCCGAATTTGCATGTAAAAACTACCGCGAGTGAAACACTCGCGGTAGAAAGCATTTAAAGGGAAGAGAAACCATTTCCGTCAGCAATGTACAGGAAAACCGGGGAAACCAGCAAAACGTGAGCAGTGTGATACATGTGCACAGCACAAAAGTGAAAATAAAAATAGAAAATGACCACAACAGAACTATTAAAAATAGTAATTCAGCTGGGGAACAGTTATAGTGATGGGCAAATACAGAAATCACACCCAGCAGAGCTCCAGAAAAAAGAAATGAAGTTTGGAAGGGTCTACTGAGAGGAGACTCTTCCAAAAAACATTTCCACGTTTTGGAGCTTTCCTGGGAGTGTTTGCTATGGTTGCCCATTAATATCACTGTTGCCCAGCGTGGTGATATTTTGTCCCACATTTCCCGTGGTCATTTCCGGGGTTTATGTGCACGTTTGTCACCAGACAGGGTGCATATGCCCACAGTAGAATTGCGTAGAGCAGGGTTTGTGACGCCATCCTGCCAGGCTTACTGCCTCCAGGGGCTGCACTGTCTCTGTGGCCAAAGTGTGGTACAGCAGACAGAGTTATTACCTCTAGGACCAGAGGGCAGAGGTTCAAAACCCAGCTGGGGCACCTGCCAGCCCAGTCCCTATATTTTACCCACCACTAAATAAAGATAGCGCAGACACCCCTGTATGCATGGGGAAAACACCCATATTTTACCCAACACCGCACACACCCCACAACAATGGGCATTACCTACAGCCAAGTCCCCCAAATGCAGTCCCATACTGCCACATTGCAATCAGGTCAACTGCTTTTTCTGAGAGAAGTTCATGCCAGCATGTTGGCGGACAAGTACATGTGGTGCAGGGGGCAGTGGCTGCTAACCACAGAAGACAGAGGCCTAGCCATGTGCAGGCTGGCACAGTCCACTGCAACAGACAGGTCCTGCCGGATCCACAGTCATGGACAGTCCAGGGAATCCAACCAATCTGTGGCTACACAGTGGTGCAGTGCACACAGACACTACATACAAGAACAGAAGGTCTCAGGTTCAAAGCCCAGCTGGGGCTACTGCCAATCCTGCCCACATATTTTTCCCACAACTAAACAGTGATAGTAAGGACACACCTTTCATGGCGGGGACATATGCAATGGTAAGACATCTATCTTTTACCCCACTGAGCACAGACACCATGAACAGGGGCAGTACCTAGAGCAGAATCACCCAAATGCAGTCCTGGTGGGCCACACACCAGTCAGGTTCCATGCTGACACTCATACAAATGCCTGTGCTGTATATCTATGCACCACCCCCATGGCATGTAGATGTAGCCCATGCATATTCATGAGGGATAGCAGGAAAACCCGAACAGTGTGATGCAAACCTGGACTGGAGTTGGGAATCTGTGCCGTAAAGCAGCAGCCATCAAGGGCAGACACACCCACACCCACAGGCCCCATTGGCCAATGTCTCCTGGAAAGGCAGAACATTGGACCGTGCATGCAGCACCCAAAACGAGCACTTGCATAACTTACCAATGTCACCCTACACCTGAGGTATACGGTACACAGCTCGGAGACGTTTGCTAGGAGCACAGGCAGGCAGTTATCCATACGTTACGTACATACTGCTAGTTGACCCCATCCAAACAATCTGTTAGGTGTTTGCGGGGCATGCTCCAGGCCTGGCCTCTGACGGTGCTTACCACCCTGGGGAGTGACCACCAGCTGTAATGCGTACCATATCCATGCCTTGCCGTGCTCAGGACCGGTTTGGTGGGCAAGGCTACTTACCCCCTCAATCGTAGCACCATGATGGCAGAGGTGTGGAAGTGTGTGTCTGTCGATACAGTGGGTGTTGGCTGCAAGCCCCTTCAACAGCCCACACTGCCAGCACTGTTGCCAGTATTGGCCAGTCAATGTGCATAATGAGGTGCAAGGTACCATGGGTATAGCCAGGGCAGGGTGACGTGGCCAGGATGCATCTGCACTGGGCATAGGGCCCTGGCAGGGACATTGGCTGGGATATTGTAGTGTCCGGCCACCACCTACACAGACAGGGTGGCCAAAGCATGTCCTTCTGGGGGATCACGCTCACCCTGACTGTGCAGTGACCACAGCATGGCTAGGCCCCCCCATAGTGCTGTATAGTAGTTCTCTCATGTGATAGATATGGGTTTCTCTTTGGGGCCCAGTCACTGATCTATCTGCTTGCTGTGTATGCATCTCCATTGGGAACATGCACTATGGACTAACCAGCAGACTGTTTGTAGCTGGTAAATGTCTTGCTATAATGGCTTGCAGAGTGCAGTGGCTGTTGGCTTGCTGCAGGTGAATATCTGGTGGTGGAGTGCAGCTTACCATACCCTGGGCTTATGTCTGTCTGCTATTGTGTTATGGCTGTGTATGGAGCTGCCTGCCTGGGGGGGTGGTGGTGTTCCTCAGCAGGACTGGGGTTGATGTTGCCCTCTACTGCCACCTTTGCAGGGAGGTAGAGTGTGGATCCCTTGATGGGGACCATGTTTGCCACGGGGGGGGTGCCTGATGGCGGCAGACAGGGATATCCATGGTGTTTGTGCAGAAACTAGCTATCTTACACATTAACACTGCTTTGGAACGCCCACTTGGCCTCCATCAGCCATGGCAGGTGTTGTTGACCTGGTCCTGGCCACCTCATTGCACACTCAGGGTGAGCACAGTACCCGCACGATGTAACGGTGTGTGGCTACTCTGTGGCAGTAAAACACCCGGTCAGTGCCCCCTACTAGGCCAAGGTGCTGTGTGGGTGCACCCGGTCACTTCCCCCAACAGGGCCGAGGTGCTGTGGGGGTGCATTCCCCATCTTGTGTCCATCTGCGGACAGCTAATTTGCATGTGCAGTGCATCATGGGTACGGGTGGCCTAACCCTATCCTGTTGACACCAGCAGACTGTCTGTGAGGTGACGTGTAGGCTATCTGCAGCCAGCCAGGGGCCTGCTTACAGCTATGGAGCTGTAGTGCAATGGTTACATCACTGCCTGTGCAGCCAGAGGTCATGGGTTCAAACCCACAGTGGAGCCCTTTGGTAGGGCTGTCCACAGCTTTATTTTTATTTACTGTACATATGTCTATGCCGGCAAGACCACCCTCAGCTTACTATACCCATTAGGTGCCTCTGAGGGTGCTTCATAGGGCGCCCTGTAGGCCACCTTATGGTTGCCATCCCTATAGGGTGCACTATACATTATCCTGTGTCGCAACATACATGCTGCCCTATAGGGGTCATTCAAGGGTGCCTTGGCGAACAGTGCACTGTAACATGTGCCTTATGGGCCGCCGTATGTTAACATGCTGTGAGAGTGCGTTTGCTAGTAGTGATAACAAAATATAATTATACAGCCTCCTACAGCACTCCTCAACATAATACATACTGCCTCAGCAGGCATTTTTCACTGGGCATTGTGAGGAGTTGAACCCCTGATCCCTGCACCATTGGTCAGTGTTTTAACCATTGTGCTGTGGCTCTGTTCCTGTGCTTGTGCATCAGCGCGCCGCCTTGTGCCTATCAGCGCGCCGCCTTCTGCCGCCCAAGGGGACCAGTGCGCCGCCTTCTGCTGCCCAAAAATAACTGTGCGCCGCCTTATGCCGCCCAAAAAGCACTGTGCGCCGCTTTCTGCCGCCCAAAAATAACTGTGCGCCGCCTTATGCCGTTCCAAATTAATTTGCCTCCTAAAACAATGTTAATCATTACAGTTACTGCCTCAGCTGACCTTTGTCGTTGCACACACTGGGGGATTGAACCCATGGCCCCTGCACCATTGGTCAGTGTCTTCACCGTTGTACCACGGCTCTGTTGTTTTGTATACTCAGCAGCGCGCCACTTTGCCTTTCCACGCGCTAATGTCGACCCCCGCACATTAGCGCGACGCACACACGTCCGGTTGCTTACTACCGTTTTTTTTCTATTTTCTGCCTGAACCGCCCACTCCTTATATGGCACAGGCACACTAGCACGGCCCCGCACGTTAGGAATGTTTAGTAAACATGCCCCTAAGACACGTAACTGCTTTGCTGATTATCATAGCCTGAAATGTTTGTCAGACAATTAGGCTTTTGCTTACTATTTACTATATTAATGTCTAATTGCCTATTTTCAAATATAATAAATCTTTTTTATTTCATGCTGATGCTCACTCTAAGACAGAAGCTTGATATACTAAGGTTTTGCATGCTTAACGTTTTTGCGCTTGTATTTTCTAAATAAATTTTGCTCAAGTTGCTCAATAAACAGAAATATCTGAAAAATTACATGATTACCCTTAATTAAAAACAAATATAAACATTAATTTTTAATATAACTGAGATGTTATGTGTAAATTAACACACGGGACAAAATAGGTCCCATTATTCTCTTGACGACCATAGGGACAAATATGTCCCTTTTTATAGCGCCACCCCCCACAGTGTCACATGTTTGAAATTTTTGTATTTGTTGTTCAAAAGTATTGTTGAATCTAACATGTCGCTTTCATACATCTCATCAATCTAGAAACCTTGCTGTCTTCAAAGGGTTAACATGATATGTCCAAAGTATGAAAGTCAAAGTCTTGTCATCTGAGCTTCTAAGGAAAGCTTAGGTTTGATCTTCTCTAGTACCGACTCATTTGTTCTTCGGGCATTCCATGGTATACACAGTATTTGTCGCCAGCACCATAATTCAAAGGCATCAATTTTCTTCCTGTCTATCTTTTTCACTCTCCAACTTTTGCATCCATATGACGTTATTGAAAATACCATGGCTTGAATAAGTTGAATCTTTGTATGGAGAGAGACATTTTTGCTCTTGAGAATCTTGTCCAGGTCCTTCATAGCCATTCTACCAAGAGCAATACATTGTCAGATTTCTTGACTACTAGTCCTTTCTTTATTGATTGTTCATCCAAGTAAGTTAAATCTGTCAACTATTTCAATTTCTTCTCCATCAATGATGAACTTCTTGTTTTTGCCAGTTGTCAGGATCTTTGCCTTCTTAATATTAAGGTGCAAACCCATTTTAAGACTATATTTCTTGATCTTCAGAAGCAAATGTTTCAAATCATCTTCACTTTCATCCAGTAATGTGGTATCATCAGCATAGCAAAGGTTATTGATGAGTCTTTCACCAGTCTTCACACCTCAGTTGTCTTCTTACAGTCCTGCTTCTCTATTTGTTCTGCATATAAATTAAAGAGGTAGGGAGAAAGTATGCAGCCTTGTCATACACCTTTGCTGATTTTAAACCATTCTGTTTCTCCTAGTTCCGTTCGAACTGTTGCTTCTTGATCAATGTAAAGTTGTGCAAGAGAACGATCAGGTGTTCTGGTATACCCATGCTTCTTAATGTGGCCCAGGGTTTCTCATGGTTTACACAGTCAAAAGTCTTACTGTAGTCAATAAAACACATATGGCTATCCTTTTGGTATTCTTTTGTCTTTTCAAGGATCCATCTCACATTCGCGATAATGTCTCTCATTCCTCGCCCTTTCCTGAGCCCTGCTTGCACTTCAGACAATTCTCGTTCCAGGTATGGTTGTAGTCTCTGCTGAATGATCTTGAGTAGAACTTTGCTGGCATGTGGGATCAGAGTGATTGTGCGATAATTTCCACAGTTAATCGGGTCATCTTTCTTCAATATTGGATAAACACAGATCTTTTCCAGTCAGTTGGCCATAAATTTCTCTTCCAAATTTCCTGGCAGAGCCTTGTAAGTATGGTAACAGCTTCATCCAATTGATGTGGAATTCCATCAATGCCCAGTACTTTGTTCTTTGAAAAGGCTTTCAATGCTGCTTCAACTTCTTCTTTCATCACCAATGGTTTCTGATCATAAAGTATAAATTGAAATGTCTTTATGGTATAATAACTCTGTATATTCTTTCCACGTTTTCTTGATCTTCTCAGCATCATTCAACATGGATGCTTGAATATCTTGTAGCATTCCAATTCGAGGCTGAAGTTTTTTCTTTAAATCTCGAAGCTTTAGAAAAAACGATCATGTTCTTCCTCTAATAGCTTCTGATTATATTTCCTTGCATGAATTATTATAGCACACAGTCAGAGAACGTGGTACAAACCAAGGGTAAGGGTATATATCAAAATTTTATTAACATTGCCAACACATATTGCCAACCCGACACAGGCCGTATTTCGTCAGAACTTCTTCAGGGGTAAAGGCAAACTAAAAACAAACAATTCAATAAATAAAAATGTAAACATCATACATTTAAACAAACATATACCTTACCGGTAAAGCAATAAGCAATAAGCTTTTCTTTGCACATGCGCCGACGTTTTTTGGAATGAGATGATTCTTCATTGAAGCGCGATATCGGTGTGGCACCCAGCAGCTCTCTTCGGTTTTTTGAGAGGTTTTCTGCAGTAACGATACCTGCAAAGTTTTTAACACTGTGAGTTTGATTTTACTTAATCCACTTTAATGATGTTTTAGATTATATTTTATTCATTTCTTTTTTCCTTTTTTTTTTTTTTATATATCTCCCCATTATTGTGGGCTAGGATTGAGTGTTGTTTGTTTAAGGTTTATGACAATGTATTTCTTATTTGAATATGGTTTATATTCATTTAATATTATTTGTATAATGACACTTTGTTTTGCTTAAATCTTGCTTCTGTAAGTTGGCGAAATTCAAATAAAAAAAAAAAATATATATTTTATTCATTTGGTGGTATTTAAGGTTTCATGGTTGTTTCTGTTGTTCTTTAGTATTTTGTATGACGCTAATAGAAACACTGCTGGAAGTAAGTAATGTCTTGTTTATGCGTTTTTAGTTCTCTTCGTTTATTTGATAATTTTTTTTAAAGGAAACACATGGGTTTAGGATGTTCATCACAATGGTGGTGCGTTTGTTTATGTGGGGCATACATCTTACAATGGTTTCTATATGGTGATGATCCTATTTAATTCACCACTTTAGCAGCAGCAGGCAATGGCAGATAGCCAAAATGCACCCCTTAAGTCTTCTCACCGGCACACTAAGCAGGTCTGGTCTCTCCGGGAGGGACCAGACCTGCTTAGTGTGCCGGTGACTTGCACATCGGGTGCGTACCTCTTCCCCCCCTTTTTTTTAAAGCTTTAAGAACAGTCTTTAGGCTATTAAGCATCTTTTTTGTTTGAAATGTTATTTGGATGATTGATCGATGTATCTGGCTCACATCAGACTCACTCCTTCTCTTCCTTCCTTTATATACCTTTTTTTATATATTTATAGATTCTAGTGAAGGGTGCTTCTTACTTTACCGGTAAGGTATATTTTTTATGTATAAAAAATTTTTGTTCATGTTTGTCCAATATATAATTTACTTGTTTTTGAAATGTTGTATATAATTTTCTTACCATCTTTGTGTGCAATGTTATTTTTTAAGTTTATATTGTTCTTAAGTAGCGTTCCAACATTTTGGTTTTTAGAAGCTATTTATTTAGTTTTATCTTTGGTTTTAATTTGCCTTGTATGTTTGTTTAAATGTATGATGTTTACATTTTTATTTATTGAATTGTTTGTTTTTAGTTTGCCTTTACCCCTGAAGAATTTCTGACGAAACACGGCCTGTGTCGGGTTGGCAATATGTGTTGGCAATGTTAATAAAATTTTGATATATAACCTTACCCTTGGTTTGTACCACGTTCTTTGACTGTGTGCTTGACTTGACGTGGCTCCTTGCTCCTAGTTGGACATGAATTATTATAGTACTTCTCCTTGTCTTGTCTTGCTGCACGTTGGAAATCTCTTTTGAGTTCTGTGATTGCCTCTCTTTCTCCTCTGAATTTAGCTTCTCTGCATTTCTGGACAATTTTCAGAGTTTCTTCAGTCATCCATTTTGGCCATTTTTGCTTTTTCACCTTATGTAGAGACTTCTCACTTTCTTCCAACACAACCTTCTTGATGTCATCACATAACTCTTCTGGAACTCTGTCATTTGAACTAAAGCAGCAAATCGATTTTTCAGGCAGTCTTTAAATTCCAGTGGTATATTCTCAAGGTCTTATTTTGCTACATTCATAAGTGGCTTGCTCTTTTTCAACTTTAGCTTGAGTTTGCATGCTAGTAGTTGGTGATTTGTACCACAGTCAGCTCCAGATTTTGTCTTTGTTGATGTTATCGAGCTTTCCCATCATTGTCTTCCACAAATGTAGTCAATTTGATTTCTGTACAATCCATTGAGTGAAGTCCACATGTACAGTCGGCGCTTGTATTGCTGGAAGAAGGTGTTTGAGATGAATAGATCAGTAACCTTGCAGAATTCTATCAGTTTTTCTCCAGCTTCAATTCTGTTGCCAAGTCCATATTTTCCAACCACTTTGCCTTCTTCTTTATTGCCAACTTTTGTGTTCCAGCCACCCATGACTATCAGGTTATCCTGTTTGCATGTTCTGCCAGTTTCAGCTTGTACTTGTTTATAGAACTCATCAACGTCTTCCTTTTCTGCAGCTGTTGTTGGGGCATATACCAGAATTATAGTTGTGTTGATGGGCTTTCCTTTTAGACAAATAGAAATTAAGCGTTCACTGACTTCATTGTATTTCATTACAGTTCTTACAAGTTTCTTCTTAATTATAAATGCAACACCATTTCTTCTTTATCTATCATTTACAGCATAGTAGACCATGTGATCATCTGATGCAAAGTGCCCAAAGATACTCCATTTCAGTTCGCTGACACCCAACAGATCAAGTTGTACTCATTCCATTTCATTATTGACCACCTCCAACTTCCCTTGGTTCATGCTTGGTTCATTCCATGCAGGACCGTACTGAACCCTGTGTGAGCGGTGCGGCTGCACAGGGTGCAGTGACTTAAGGGGCACATTTTTGCTCTCTGCCGTTGCCTGCTATCACCACTTTAGCAGCAGCAGGCAGTGGCAGATAGCCAAAATGCACCCCTTAAGTCTTTTCACCGGCACACTAAGCAGGTCTGGTCTCTCCGGGAGGGACCAGACCTGCTTAGTGTGCCGGCGACTTGCACATCGGGTGCGCACCTCTTCTGTCCCGCCCCCATAAAGTGGCTAGATGGAGGTGCGGGAGGGGGGGCGCGTACCCAATGTACAACTCGCACAGGGCGCATTTCACTGTCAGTACGGCCCTGATTCCATGTCCTAATATGTAAGACATCTTTGCAACTTCTGACTCTTTTCATATACAGCTACATCAGCAGATCCAACCACATCATAAACACTGGCTTTTCTCTGAGAAGTCTTCAGCTTATCCCCAGTAGCCATTTGAGTGCCTTCCAACCTGGAGGTCTCATCTTCCAGCACTATAATGCAATTTGTTTTGTGACTATCCATTGGGTTTTCGTGGCAAGTAGATTTGTCAAGCCTTTCTTCTGCACAGTTAATTCCAGTATTGTTGCATTTGTCATAGAAATATGAACCTCCACTTACAACACCGTCCCATTCTGCTGCTGCCCTGATGGGTGGTTTGTCTTAGTCTGGCACCTCAGCTGAGACCTGTCTATCTTGGGAAACTCTGCCAGTAGCTAAACTACTGAAAGTTTAGCTCTCAGCATCACTGATGCATACAAGCCCTCACAGCAAGAAAACTGCAAATCAATTGAGGGCTCTATTATATTGCATCTCAATAAAAGTTGATTTTATTTATTATTGAGCCTATGTTGTGTTATACTTTAAGTTTTTGTGATTATATATGTTCATCTTGTGATCCACTTAGTTGTATTTGATAGGTAGAATATAAATGTTTTAAATAAATAAATATGATGCACAATCTTTAGTATACCTCTACTTCCTTTCCCCCAGAATCAATTAAAATTTACTATCAATTCCAAGTTAAAATAATAATACCAATTTGGGTATTTTATTTAGCTGTACTTATATACCGCTATGAATCCAAGCGGTTTACATAAAACAAACATGGCCTGGTGTGGCCTTACACAAAACAATAAACATTCACAAGGAACAAGTGATGTAAAAAGCAAATTCATAACATTAAAATTAAAACATTTGTGTAAACATCTAATTGAGCTGGGACACATTAAAAGGGGGAGGGGAATAAAGGGGGGGTTCCCTTCATATTCAATCCAACACGTGTTTTGGGGGCCTATTCTATAAAGTGACATATGTGTTTACTTTATAAAATGGGGTCGTAAAGATGTGCCTCACTCTAGTGGTGGCAATTACGCTGCGCCTAAATATAGGCTCCATTTATGCTCCACCCCTGTGCACATCCAATCTGAAAGTACACTTGATAGGACTTGTGCGCTTGCCTACAGAACAGCAACCACTTGAAGTATGCGCTAGATACCCATTCACACACATAAATCCTTTAAACTAGGGACTTATGCACATAACTTTCCACGTGCTCCTTATAAAATCAGTTCTAAAGAGCCAAATCAATTCCACTACCTAACTGAATCAATCACCCACTTAGCAATAAAATCTAAACCTCGATAAGCCTGTAGAGTCTAAGAATATGGAATTCAGAGTAGAAGACTACCACACACTCGTTCAGTTATAACAGAGAGGCCTGAGGAAGAGCAAACATGCTCTAGTTTTAATATAGGCCCTCTTTTGAGCTTTCGTAGGGGGCTCTCTAAGGGAAGTTGTCTGTCCACCTTTGGGATACCCCTTTGGCCACATCACACTGGACATACTCTACTGCTTCTTAATTCGGCAGCCTGTTGAAGATAGCAGTAGGTGGGATGGACCTTTCCATTATGGTAGTGAATGTGGAAGAGTCACTGCTGCAAGTATCAAGAAGGAGGTCAATTTCCAGCTGGCAGAAAACGCTATAACTAAAGGTCTAAGTTGTATTGTTAAAGTTATGCCTGGTACCTGGTTGGTCTGAGATGAACAGATAAGTTAGATGGAGAGCAGCTGAATTTCGCCGCTGGTGTAAATGCATGTGCCTATATTTTTCAAGTACACACAGAGCCCGATATTCAAAGGAATTAACAAGGTTAGTAGACCTGCTAATCATGTTAATCCCCTTGTCCAGGATATTCAGAAAAACTAATACGGTTAGCCCCATATCATAAACTTAAGGTTTTTCAGTGTGCGATCGGTAAGCTGGATAATTCATTGTGACTACAAAGTGTATCTGGGAAGCCCATCACTTCTATGGGTGTCAATTTCTGACCTGTTAACAGTATTATCAAAAGTGTTTAATACGTTGATTGAAGTACAACTTCCTGCCGTACTAAGGCAACAACCACTTACCACTCAATATGTTTTTTAATGCCAGCTGCTGTAGTTAATTGAAATCTGGATCTTCAGCACCTCCAGACTGCCATGGCACTGTCCGGATAGTGCTCCCATGGTCAGAGGGAATATTTAATGACACTATCCAGAATTTCCTTCTCAGTAGGACCTATCCAGTTAGTAGGCACTATTAATCCAATACAGAGCCGGCCCCAGAGTTGGTTGAAGGTGTTAGCACCCTAGACAAACTTTAAGCCTTACCCCTCCCCCTCTAGCTGTCAGAAACTATTGTTTAGCTTTGAATGCTACCACCTAGCTTGCCTGATGGTTGGGCCAGCCCTGAGTGGATAAGTCCTTTTTAAATATCAGGCTGGTAGATTTTAAGTTCAGTGAACAGGATTGTTGTGCCCATATGTGTACTGTGTTATGAAGCACTCTGCTGCAAATCCCTAAACAAATGCCAAAATAAATGAACATCTCCCTTATCTGACACTGATGATATAACACGCTGACCATGACACCATTCTGACATGCAAATCAGTCAGTCAGAATATCTAGTATGAGAGAGGGTCTGCCCTGGGAACACACAGACTGATGGCAGCAGGGATAAAGTTGCTGTAAAAGCACGTTAAGTGTTTTCCTTGTTTAATCATCTCCTCATTCCTTCTCTTGTAACAGCTGGTATCACGAAGGAATCTCAAGGCACGAAGCAGAAGCCGTCCTCATGAGCAAGGACACAGGGTCCTTCATCATCCGAACTAGTCAGAACTCCCTGGGAGAATTCTCCATTTCTGTCAGGTACAGTCATACCCAGAGGAATCGCTCTGGGCTGACAGCCATGTCACTTTCTGCTTTGACCACTGGACTAGAAAATGGTGCAGCTTCTCATACTGAAATCTCCCCTTAGATACAAAATAGAAGGTCTGGAATAAAAATCAACTGCTGTTCAGCCACTGATTAAAGGGCCACCAGGAGGGGATTTGGGAGTGGGGAAAATATAAGGAAAAATACATGGAAGATTCCTTCTGCTTTTTTGGTCTTCCAGCTCGATTGGATTCAGCCTTCATTACACTATGGTACCATGAGTCTTCATTTGCAACTAGCTGGGTATTTTCCTGTTTTATAAGCTTTCTCAATTCACTCAGCCCATTCACTGCAATCATGGTCCTTAAATCTACTCCCTCCCTAAATATCCTTATTTCAGTTCATTTCAAATAGAATTCACCCAGAAACAATCTTCAGACTATAAACATATTCATTCTAAAGGTTTTCATTCGGTGTATTGAATAAATTGCATAGTTTCCTTATTCACACAGAAAAATCATTTCATGAAAAATCCCATTCATTTCATTTCAGAGAAATTATATGATATCACTTCTCCGAAATGAAATGAATGCAAAGAATGAGGCCTTGGTGAGAGTGGAAAATAAACACATCTAAGCCAGCTATTTTTTGAACTGTGCTGCTCCACTTCCCCTTTCTCTTTTTCCTGAAATTGCCAGCACCCCCTTCTTTCCTTCTCCTTTGATCAGACCACATCTCAGCTGGCGAAGTTATAACAAACATGGACCTCTCTGTTGGTTATTCTGGCTTTAGACAAGAAGAAGATGTCCAGCACTTCAAGGTCATGAGGGATACCAAGGGTAACTACTACCTGTGGACAGAGAAGTTCCCCTCCCTGAACAAGCTGGTGGAGTACTACAAGACTTCCTCTATCTCCAGGCAGAAGCAGATTTATCTACGAGAAAGGACACGGGAAGAGCAGGTACCAGGCCTTTCTGCTTATGTGGTCAGGGAAATCAGCCATTCACTCCCCATTTGCAGAGCCAGATTTCCAATTAGCACCGTAGACGTGTACAAGGCTGCCTGTAGCCTCTCCCCTCTCTCTCCTTCCCACCAGCAGAAGAATGACACTTCTTACCTGCATCTGTGTCTTCCTCTACCATCTGAAGTATGAACCTTACAAGGCCCCACACTCTCAAGAGACCAGCTAGCCCCATGTGTTTAGATTTCAGATTGAAGCCAGCAGAAGAGGAGGGAAGATGCTGACTGAAGGGAGGAAGGAGAGGACTGGAGATGGGCGGGATACATTTAGGGACATATGAAATATAGATCCAGCTCTGCCTACTTCACTAAATTATCTGCCTACTTCACTAAATTATCTGGCAGATAATTTGAAACGTCTAATCTAGATGTTCAAATTATATGCATATTCAGTTCTAGGGAGCCTGGAGAGATAATCACATGAAGCATGTTTAGCTAGCACTGATGAATATATTGGGGGCATATTCAGCGATGGTGGCTAGACAAAATAAAGTGCCGCTTTAAATAAAGCTGGATGTTGAGTGGTGGAAGATATCCAGTTTCCACTGATGAATATCTGGGCTGTCCGGTCATCAGTGCCATTCTTTGGTTGTTTGAGGAAGAGTCGTGAGTTGGACAGGCTTGAAACACAACGTCTGTGTCGCAGTAGCCAAACGGATTGTTGCTTCCTAAACTACATCTGGACTTTGGATGAGTATTATGGGAGCATCGTCATTCTTTAAGACCGCTATGTCGGTTGATAGATCTGTGTAGGCAGTATTTAACAATTTATTGCTGCCTTAATTTTACCTACAAGGTGGACTAATATTGTGGGAGCGTTAATTAGGCCGAATTGCCGCTTAGAAGATCTACAGTCATTATACACAGCTCATTTTGATACGGCTTTTAGGCTTTTCAGCTATTTAAGTTATGCTGTTATGGACATCAAGAATGCGTTTTGATACCTAAGGAGCCCAGTATTTTGATTTATACCAAGAGGATCTGATCTTTTGGACATTTACCATGATATGTGATCCGACAAAAAAATGTTTGTTGTTTTACTGTTTTGTGGAACGGGAAATTATTCATGTAATGTTAGAAATCAGTGGATGTTAACCTTTGTTTTGAAATTTAATGTGGTGACATCACGTAGGCTTTTTGAGGTTTAGCTCTTTGGTTAGTGGCAATATTCAAAGCACTTAAAATGAGGGTAGCCATTCACCTGTCCTAACTTAAAACGCCTAATCTATCTGGTTATTGGCCGAATATCACTGCTAACTGGACTGTGGCTGTCACCACCCCTGCTCCATTCACAGAGCGCCCCAGTTTTAACACAAACCAGTTAGTGCTGCTGAATATCACAGTGACTGCATTTTAGCTGGTTGGCGGGTCTGCTAATCAGCTAAAACATTTTGAATATCCCCTCCCCCCATAATCTATGGGCCCGATATTCAAATGTCGCTTAGAGGGATATTCAGCGGCACTAACACTGACTATCCTCGATTGACGCTGCTACACGCCCCGATGCTAACTGCTTAGCATCCGGGCGCGTTGGGGGCATTCGGGGGTGAAGCGGAAGTGACAATATTGCACTGCTGCCCAGCTAGCGACCTGCAAAAGTTGGCCTATCTTTACCAAAGGGAGCTAACCAGGCTGTGACTCAATATCGCCGCTGCCCATTTAGCTTCTGTGGCATCTTTGGCCACGCAACGACCTCGGATATATATTCAATGCCATGGTTGCTTATGACCCTGGCATTGAATATCCAGGGTTAAAGTTCAGTGGCAACGGCTATGCGCCATAGAGACGCATAGCCATCACAAATGAATATCGGGCCCTATATGAATAACAATGGACACTATGAGGGTAATTTTATAAAGTTACGCGTATTTAACATGTGCTTTTAAGTCCATATTTAAAGCATATTTTATGAAGTCAAGTACAAGTATACTTTATAAAATAAGGGCATAAGTAAAGAGATACACGTGCCAAGTCTAGGCATGATCACTTATGCCAGTTTTAGGACTTGAATAAATGTCCACCCCTAGATTTGTAAAGAATGCCCACACCAAAAATACTGCTACTACTATTAATCATTTATATAGTGTTACAAGGCATATGCAGCACTGTGCAGACACCTATAATAAGACACATGCTATCAGCCTGACACGTGTACTTACAAAACAGCACCTGCCTAAGGTGAAATTAGACCTTACCTGCTAATTGTCTTTCCTTGAGTCCCTCCAGGCCAGTCCAGTACTCATGGGTTTTCTCCGCCCACCAGCAGCTGAGGACTGAATATGACAGAGTTCTGATATCAGCTTACAAGAGCTGCCTCTTCATTTCCAGAACCCAGTTTTTCAGTCCTCAGCAGCTGAATGAAGACCTTCTGTGTAGTGGACTCCATTGAAAGGACAATTGGGGGGGGGGAGAGAAATTCAGGGAAAGCAGGTTTGCTTATGGTACTGGGGTCCTTCACCTTACTAGCATTTTGGGGTAGGTAAGGAGGGCAGGGAGTGTGGCAGGGCCTGCCTAGGTTCCTGGCTCTGGCTGAGTGGCAGGAGTGCCCGGGGTAAACTACATGGGTGCCCCAGTTCCCTTTTTCCCCCCTAGCAGGATAGTTCAGGAGGTTGTTGGCTACAGGCTACTGGACTTTCCTCAGGCTCCATAGGTTTTTATGTGGTGTGGCTCCACTTCTGCTGCCTGTAAGGAGCAGACGTAAAGTTGAAAAAAAAAAAAAGAACAGAGAAGTGAACGGACAGCTTGCAGCTTAGCGATAACAGGCTGATTTTTCTTCAAGTGCAGCATTACGATGAGCAGGGTTCTCTCCTCCCTCCAGGGCCTTCTGTTTTCGGGTGGTTCCTGAGGTAGCGTGTAGCAGCATGATTTGGGGTACCAGTGTGCTTGGACTTCTCCCTTACGCCGGGGCCGACAGCTGCGTCAGCAGGGCAATGACAGCTGACAGCGCAGTTTGGCGATTCCCAGGGCCGGCACCGTGCAAGCGGGGGCAGTTCCGCAGGAGCACGATCATGTCCGTGGACAAAGAAAGAGCAGTGTCAGAGGAGCCGGAGCCAGGGAGGGATGCAAATTTGGTGGGAAATGCGGTCATTTCCAGAGTAGAGACAGGCAAACAAGGTAAGAAAAGGGCCAAAATGACGGGGAGCAAGTGTTCGGAGCATCAGGCAGGGGCTGCGATCCAGGCAGAGGACTTAGCGTCCATCTTTTCCCCTGATTTCATTTTATCCTTACATAAGGCTTACTGCCATAAGCGGGACAGTTTAGGCCTGAAGCACGTTGGAGCTGGAACTGGGGCTGCAATAGATACCCTGCAGGAGGGTGACCCAGAGGAGGGATCACCTTCAGTGAAGAAGGCTAGAAATGATCCTGATACCTGCCTGGGTCAGGACTCTCCGCCATCTCAGACTTCTGAGGAGCTCGGGGAGGGCCCCTTGGATCTCTGGGGAGAAATGGGGTGCTCTGTGCTCGAAGAAGGTGAGATTGCTCAGTAAAGGATCCAAATGTGGTTCAGGTGCTCCATAGGGAGAAACTGTCCACCCTAATTAAGCAGTCTTTGGTGGTCCTGAATATTGTGCCCCCACCCACAGTGGCAAGGGAGCCTCTGGAGGACCCCTAGCTACAGATGCTTGTTTTCCCATACATAGAGTGATCAGAAAAATGATTGATTCTAAATGGGAGTTTCCAGAGGCTACGCTGAGGAGCAATAGGGTGATGGGTCGATTGTATCCTATCCCCCAAGATGACAGGGACTTGTTCCGGATGCTTAAGGTGGATGCTTTAGTCTCAGCGGTGACCAAGAAGACCACCATTCCAGTAGAGGGCAGAGCAGCTCTAAAGGATCTTCAGGATCGTAAGCTGGAGTCCTTGCTCAAACAGGCATTTGATACCAGTGCCTTGATGCTGCAGGCCGCTATTTGCGGGGTGTATGTTTCCCGGGTGTCCATTTGATGGATCCAGGGGTTAGCACCACCTGATCTAGAAGGACAAGTGGCTTCGGATGGAGCTAAACTGGAGTTGCCTTTTGCTTATTTAGCTGATGCCTTCTATGATCTAGTCTGGGCATCCTCTAAGACAATGGCCTCAATCATTGCGGCCCACGGTTTTTTGTGGCTTCGCAAATGGGCAGCAGATGCTTCCTCTAAGGCCAGACTCAGTAAACTTCCTTTTAAAGGCAAGTTACTGTTTGATGAGGCTCTGGATAAATTGGTCAAAGACCTAAGGGATTCTAAGGAAGGCAGGCTGCCGGAAGATAGACCTAAAGGCCTAAAGCAGAGAGTCCCCCTAATGTGGAATCTTGCATCGTGTAACTATAATTTGGGCTTTTCTTTCATAGGTGCATAACTTTGCACTTGTCCACATTAAATTTCATCTGCCATTTGGATGCCTAGTCTTCCAATTTATCAAGATCCTCTTGCAATTTTCCACAATCCTCATGGGTTTTAACAACTTTGAATAGTTTTGTGTCATCTGCAAATTTGATCACCTCACTCGTTATTCCCATTTCCAGGTCATTTACGATTATGTTAAAAAACAGCAGACCCAGCACAGATCCCTGGGGTACTCCACTATTCACCTTTCTCAATTGGGAAAATTGTCCATTTAGCCCTACCCTCTGCTTTCTATCTTGTAACCAGTTCCTGATCCACAACAGTACACTGCCTCCTATCCCATGACTTTTTAATTTTGCCAAAAGTATCTCATGAGGGACTTTGTCAAAGGCTTTCTGAAAGTTCAGATACCACTATATAAACCAACTCACCTTTATCTACCTGTTTATTCACACCTTCAAAAAAACTTTACAGATAGTAAGACAAGATATTCCTTGTCTAAAGCCATGTTGGCTGTCTCCCATTAAGCCAGGACTATATACATGTTCAGTAATTTTGTTCTTTATGATGGTTTCTACCATTTTTCCCGGTACTGATGTCAGGCTCACCGTTCTGTAGTTTCCCGGATCACCCCTAGAACCCTTTTTAAAAATTGGTGTTACATTGACCATCCTCCAATCTTCAGGTATTACAGATGATTTTAATGATAGTTCACAGATTACTAATAGTAGATCTGCAATCTCATATTTCAGTTCTTTCAACACCCTTGGATGTATACCATCTGGTCCAGGTGATTTGCTACTCTTCAGTTTATCAAATAGATGTAATACATCTTCCTGGTGTATCGATATTTTTTTCAATTCTTCCGCAGCATCTCCTTTAAATACCATTTCAGTCATGGGTAACATTCCTACATCTTCCTCAGTAAAGACTGAAGCAAAGAATTCATTCAGTCTCTCCGCTATGGCCTTGTCCCCTCTTAGTGCTCCTTTTACCCCTCTATCATCTAATGGTCCAACTGACTCTCTCACAGGTTTTTTGCTATAAATGTACTTGAAAAAGTCTTTATTATGCATTTTTGCTTCCACGCAACCTTCTTCTCAAATTCTCCTTTTGCCTGCCTTATCAATGCCTTGCATCTATTGGATCTTGTGCCTTGGGCTGGAGCGCATATGAGGCCACTACAACGGGCATTGCTCTCGCGATGGCCTCCTCAGCATCATCTCTTGTCCCAGAGGTTGGAATGTCCAGATGAGGTGCGCAGGAGTCTGGCCTGGTAGAGGCAAACTGAACATCTGACAGCCGGGGTCCGTTTGGAGCCAGTACAATGGATACTGGTAATGACGGATGCCAGTCTCACTGGGTGGGGGGCACATTGTCTGTCGCAGGTTATGCAGGGCCAGTGATCCCTTCAGGAAAGCTTGTGGTCCATCAATCGACTAGAGATGAGAACATTATCTGTAGCTCTCATGTTTTTCCATCCTTGGATAGTCCACAAAGCTGTGTGTTTGGACAACGCCACTGTAGTGGTGTACATCAATCTGCAGGGCGGCATAGGCAGAAGACCCTGGCAGAAGATATTCAGCCCCTTTAGGAGTGGGCAGAGGAGCACCTAATGTTGCTTTCCACAGTGCTTGTGGCCAGGAAGGAGAATGTGCAGGCAGATTTCCTCAGTTGACACTGGTTTGATCTGGGAGAATGGGAGCTGAATGTGGCAGTTTATCATGACATCATGGTCCACTGGGGGGTGCCATTGATGGATCTCATGGCTTCCTTTGTCAACGCCAGGGCGAGCCATTTTTACAGCCGGCGCAAGGAACACATGTCAGAAGGGCTCGATGCCCTGGCTCAACATTGGCCCAAGGAAGGGCTGCTCTATGTCTTTCCTCCGTGGGCGCTCATCGGCTGCATTCTGCAGTGGATTGGGGTACACAATGGGTCGATAATCCTGATCACTCCGGTTTGGCCACCAGACCTTAGTATGCAGACTTGATTCATCTTCTAATGGACCAGCCTTGGAGGTGCCCGACAGAATCAATCTGCTCTCACAGGGGCACATTCTGATGCTACAAATGGATCAGTTCTCACTTACAGCTTGGCTCTTGAGTTGATGCACTTGTAGCAGAGAGGTTATGCCTCGGCAGTCATAGCAACCATGTTGAAGGCCCAGAAGAATTCAACATCGCTGGCGGATCTGACGAGTCTTTGAGAAGTGGTGTTCCCAACGGGACATTCACCCGTTCTCCATTTGCTGGACATCCTCTTGTTTTTACAGCATGGCCTAGAGAAGGCTCTGAATTTGTTGAAAGTCCAGCTGGTTGCCCTTTCCTGCTACAGGAGGCAAGTGTGGGGGCAGTCCTTGAGGGTCTATCTGGGTGTGGTCTGGTTCCTTAAGGCAGTGAAGCAAGTGCAGTCTCCCTTTCGCACAATGGTGCCTCCGTGGAATCTTTACTTAGTCCTATCGGCCTTGTTGGAGGCACCGTTCGAACCACTTTTGAGTGCTTCTCTCTGGGACCTGACATTGAAGGTGGTGTTTCTGGTGGCAATTTGTTTGGCCCGGCAGATTTCAGAGCTGCAGGCCCTGTCATGCAGGGAGCCGTTTTGTGTATCACCGCTGAGAAGGTAGAACTATAGCTAGTGCCATCTTTCCTTCCTAAGGTGGTCTCCCACTTCCATTTGAATCAAGCGGTTTCCCTGCTGGTGTTTGCTGTGTGTGGTGAGTTCGCAGAGGAGGAGAAACTTTATCTGTTGGATCTGCACAGGGTGTTATGATAGTATCTTAAATGCACAGAATCCTTTCGGAAGAAGGAACGTTTGTTTGTGCTTTCAGAGGTTCCCAGAAGGATGAGGCTGCCTCTAAGTCATCCATAGCACGTTGGGTGAAACACACCACCTTAGTAGCATATTCAAGTTGTGGGCAGGTGGCACTGGCCGGACTCAGAACTCATTCTACTAGATCGCAGGTGACTTCCTGGGCAGAGCACAGTCTGGTACTCCCAGTGGACATCTGTTGGGTGGCAACTTGTGCATTACTGCATACGTTTACAAGACACTATTGACTGGATGTTCAAGTGGCGCAGGATGCTTGTTGCAGAGCTTCAGTGCTCCAAGCAGGACTTGCAAGTCCCTCCCATTCATATACATTGCTCTGGTATGTTCCTTGTGTCCTGGATTGGCCGGGAGGGACAAATAGGAAGGTGAAATTAGACCTTACCTGCTAATTGTCTTTTCTTGAGTCCCTCCAGGCCAGTCCAGAACCTGCCTGATTAATAGAAGGTCTTATGCACGCAGTTGCTGATGGATCGAGTCCATGTCACTTGGAAGAGTCTCTGATGCAGTATGTACAAATGCAGCATCCCACGGGTGCCGCTTATTTTTGGGGGGTTCTATTTGCGATGGCTGGTTGGTAAGACGTATCTTTTCCTTTTAAGTACATCTGTACATAGTTGGGCGTTGATTGTCTAAAGCATTCCTTTTTGGTATAAGAAGCACCACCTTCAGAATGCTTCCTTTACTATGAGACTTATATTTCAAGGATTTATGCTCCTAATGTTGACAGTTATGCTCCTAAATTGGCCTCTTTGAAAATCAACTAGGCTGAGGGCCTAAATTTATACTCAAAATTTCACTGAACTCCTAAATTTAGGAGCATGTAGAGTGGGTGGGAGAGGAGATTTAGGGAGGGAAAAAAGTATAGTTACTCACCTGTTGCAGCTGTTTTCCATGGACAGCAGGAATAAATCCTCACATATGGATGACATTACTGACAGAGCCCTATGCAGGAATGTTCCTCAGCTTCCATTGGAAGCTTTTGGGAGGCTCCACCACACATGCATGCCTGCCTTTCCGCCTGCCACAGCACCATCTTCTCCAGTAAAATATTAAAGCTATAACCAGAAAAACAACTCCTCAGGGAGGCGAGAGGGTTGTGAGGACTTATTCCTGCTGTGCACAGAGAACACTGCTATAGATGAGTAACTACGTTTTCTCCATGGACAAACAGGAAGTAAGTCCTTATGTATGCGACTCCCAAGCTACAGGCTACCAAAAACCGAGGAGGCCAAAGCCCAACAGGGGCAACAGAACTGGAGAAACAACAATAACAGCATGAGTAGTCCCCCTAGGGGACTTGACTAATTCAGCATCTTCAGCCTCCATCTTCACCGAGGAATTCACTTTTTGGTAGCCTGGACAGACTGAAGGGCTGGTGGGAAGGAGTTGGAACTTAATTCCCAAAGAGATGCTGGAGTACGGCTTGGCCGAAGTTGCTGTTGCATCGGGAATCCCCATCCAGACAGTAACGACCCATGAATGTGTGGACTGAAGACCACGTTGCAGCCCTGCAGAACTCCACCATGGAGACTGAGCACAAGTTGGCCACCAACACAGCCATGGTTTTGACAATATGAGCTGTGACATGACCATCAAGGCAGTGAAAGATGCAATCAGCTAGCCAAGTCGACAGAGTGTGTTTGGAAATGGCAGCCCCCAGCTTGCTGGGATCAAAAGAGACAAACTGCTGGGTAGACTTATGGTGGGCCTTCATCTACTCAAGGTAGAAGGCCAAGGCTCGCTTTCAGTCCAACATGTGCAGTGCTGCCTCCCCCCTATTGGCATGAGGCCTAGGAGAGAAAGTCAGCCCAGAACAACTAACTGATTGAGGTGGAAAGCAGACACCACCTTGGGCAGGAAACACAAATGTGTGGGCAAGACCACCTTATTGTGGTAAAATCTGGTGTATGGCAGATGAGCCACCAGGGCCTGGAGCTCACTGACATGCATAAATTTAGAGGGCAGGAAGCAAGCAGCTCAAACGGAACAAACAAGAGCTGTGCCAGAACCACATTAAAGTCCCAAGCCACCACCGGGGGCTTGAAAGGAGGCTTAGACAGGAACAAGCCACACATGAAACAAATCACCAAGGGCTGAGCAGAGATGGGACTCCCCTCCGAGCTGCGATGGTAGACCCCAATTGTGCTCAGGTGGACCCTGACAGAATTGGACTTCAACCTGAGAGATGAAGGAAGTACTCCAGCAACTTGTCCACAGTGCAGGAGAAAGGATCCAGGGCCCAATCAGTGTCCCAGAAGGAAGATTCTGCATTCTGAATGTATATGACCTGTGCGTTGAAACCTTGCGGGAAGCCAGAAGGACTTCTGTAACATTCTTGGGCAGGTTGAGCTCTGCGAGGACTGCCTGCTCAACTTCTATACCATGAGAGCCAGGGACCAGACACTGGGATTTAACAAGGTCCCATCCTCCTGAGAGATGAACTGCAGGGCATAGCTCAGCCACAGAGGCTTCCACTGAGAGAGATGGAGCAGTAGGGGGAATGACAACTTTCTAGCCAATAAGGGGGGATGAGGATCATAATGCCCCTATCGGCCTGAAGCTTCAGCAAAGTCTTCGCCATGAGTGGAATAAGAGGGTATGCAAATAGCAGGCCCACCCCCCAGTGTAGGAGGAAGGCATCCAACGCCAGATGACCGCTAGATACGACCCTGGAGCAGAACAGGTCCACCTGGGCATTGTGCAGAGTGGCAAACAGATCTATCATGGGGGTACACCATTCCGAAAGATCCGCCCCACGAACTCTTTCTTGAGGGTACACTCATGCAGCTGGAAGACGTGGCTTAGTTGGTTCATCAGGGAATTCAGTTCCCCAAGCAGATAAGTAGCTCTGAGCTCCATCCCGTGAGCAATGGCGAACTTCTACAAGCAGACGGCTTTCCAGAACAGGAGGTACAACCCTTTGCCCCCCTGCTTGTTGATGTAGTACATTGCCACCTGATTGTCTGTTTGGATCAGCACAGTTTGGTTGGCCAAATGAACTTGGATCATTCAAAGAGCATTTGCTACAACCCACAGTTTCAAGAAGTTGATCTGGTGCAGGCTCTCCTGCTTGGACTACAGACCCTACATGCACAGGCCGTCCAGATGAGCCCCCCAGCCTGTTGTCAGGGTCCTCTGGGAGGGTGATGTCTGAAATGGGAAACCTCTGAGCAGGTTCTGAGACTGCAGCCACCAGTGCAGAGACTGGACTAGAGGCTCGGTGACCACCATCCAGTCCCAGAGAAAGCCTGTGGCTTGTCTCCACGGTGTATTCAGAATCCACTGAGCTCGTCTCATCAACAGGCAAGCCAGGGGAATGACATGCACTGTCAAGGCCATATGGCCCAGCAACTTCAGCATTCCCCAGGCTGTCACTTGATGCCCCTGCTGGATACCATGGACTAGGGCTGTAAGGCTCTGCAGGCGATCCATTGGAAGAAAGGCCCAAGCCCAAGTGGTGTCGAGAATGTCCCCAATGAACTCCAGCTGTTGGGAGGGCTGTAGGTGAGACTTGGGGTAGTTGTTCACGAAACCCCAACCACTTGCCTGGATGGTCAGCTGAGCCAACTGCTGGACCCCATCCGAGGTGGAGTTCTTTATGAGCCAGTCATCCAAGTAGAGGAAGACGAATATTCCCAGAGACCAAAGGTAAGCGGCCACAATCATGACTTGTGGCGCCGATGACAGGCTGAAGGGAAGGACTCGCTACTGGAAGTGCCAGTCCCCCAGAGCAAATCTGAGGCATTTTCTGTGAGTGGGGTGGATTGGTATATGCATATATGCGTCTTTGAGATCCAGGGAGCATAACCAATCATCCTTGTGCAGGTAAAGAAGCAGAGTCCCCAGAGAGACCATCTTGAACTTATCTTGCACCAGGTAGTTGTTGAGGTCTCAAAGGTCCAGGATGGGCAGAACCCCCCCCCCCCTGGTCTTCTTGGGGACCATGAAGTACCTGGAATATAAGTCCTGCTCAGCCTGAGCCGCCCCCCTCCCCACTCCCCACCAGAGGGATGTCCCCCATGGACACTTGCAGATTGGCTACGCTCCACAGGAACCAGTCAAAACCCTGCTCCAGGCTTGGGTTGGGCTGGGCTTTCTGCAGCTTCTCTCGGCAATGCTGACGAGAAGCCTACACCTTTGGCCAAGAGCTCTGGGGACTCAGGAGATACTGGCACTTCGACTGGTAGTAGGTCTTCTTGCCTTGGTACTTCTGACAGGAAAGGTCAGCAGTCTTCGTTGAAAGCCTGGTGAGGGTGACATGCTATGTCTCAATCTCACCAGCCTTAGCCTCCATCTGTTTTCCAAAGAGGATGTTCCCCCGGCAAAGGACATCTGCCAGCTTTTCCTGCACCCACTGCTCTAGTTCTGAGGACTGAGCCAGGCGATCCGTCAGGTCCCGATGCCCACCGCCACAGCCCTGCAGGTCGACTCGAAGGAGTCATAAGTCACCTGGACCATGTACTTGGAACAGTCCTTGATATAGTCCACTAGGGTGCGAAAGGAGTCCAGGCACTTGGGGGCGGGGGTAAGTGAGCCAAATCTGGCCAGATCCAGCAGTATGTCCTTCAGGAATATGCCCGTGTATAGCTGGTATGAAAGGACTCTGGCCACCAGTATAGTGTTCTGGAAGCACCGCCTGTCAAAGGAGTCCAAGGTCCTCGCCTCCCTGCTGGGGGCAATAAGGAATAAGTCTTACTGCTCTTGATCCTCCGCATGGCAGATTCTACTACCAGAGACTGGTGCAGGAGTTGATGCTTCTGAAAGCCCAGGGTCTTTTGGACACGGTACATCAAGTCCAGCTGCCTGCTGACTGATGGTACCGTGAGGGGTTCTCCCACATCCTCATCTGCAGCCTCTGTAAGATCTGGTGCACTGGCACCATCACAGTCTCCAGTTCCTCTACCTTAGGCTCATTCTCGGACTCCAGGGGGAAGGAGATAGCCTTGGCCATATCCATCATGAAGTCCTGTAAGGACATATCCTCCAGAAGTGACTTCTGCTGTTCATGCGGAGGAGAGGGATCTGAAGGGAGCTTGGGGGATCTGCTCTCAGATACCTATGATTCTGCCTTGGTCTCCCAGCCATCGGAATCTGACTCCAAGTGGAAGTCGAAGTAGTGTCGGGCCTCCTCCCCATGCTGTCTCAGTCCATGTGGAGAGGCCGAGCATTGATAGGACACATGGTGCACCGAGTGCTTCCATGATCTCACCGGGATATCTGACCCCGAAACGCTTGAGAGGGAGATGGTCATGGGAACTGGCATCAATTCCAATTGCCAGCTCGATGCGCCTGCCTCAGCAGGCAGCGCATGGGTCTCAGGAATCGGTTGCACAGACTGTGGCGGTGATACCCTGGGCACCAAAGGACCAGGTTGTTGCGTGGCTAATACTGCCACTGTATGGGCCTTGAGGGCCCGAAGGTGTTCCTCGAGGACTGTCGTCTCCGAAGGCAATGGGGCAGGAATTACTACTTCAGCCACAAACTCTGGCACTCCTGTCGGGGAATCCACAAAGGTAGGAACTTCAGGGAGTATCCGGCATCCCTCTGGTGCCCTGGGGGATGATTCCTCCCATCGGAGCACTTTAGCGGGTCTCTCCCAGCCATCGCTCTCCACGTTGCGTCAGGAAGGGCTCCAGTGTTGATGCACCTGGATCTTTGCCTGATGCTCGGATGTCTCCTTTGATGATGACGGAGCTGATGAAGAGTCTATCCTCAATTCCGGGCCAAGTTTGATGGAAAGCCTTTGCTCCAGGCCACCATAGCCCCTCAGTTCCAAGTGAGCTTAGGCATCCATCGATGATGATGCCTCCGCAGAGCTGCACAAGTTCATCAGGATCAACACCGGAGCCGAAAATGTTGAATCCCATGGCCTAAAGAGGGACTCTCTCTACTTCTCCTGACCCTTCAGACACCCTCCTTGTTATCTGCAGGCACAGATTACAAGAAGCGGGCTGATGGTCGGGACACAAGCATTGAAGGCAACAATTGTGCTGTTCAGTGTCCGAGATGGTCCTGACACATTTGATGCACTTCTTAAAACCACTGGCTGGTTTCTGAGACATGTCCGGGAACATGGCCCTGGCAAGGTCGAAGGGCTCGATGGTGCCAGCCATGGGAAACCAAAAAGGCAAAAAAATTAACAATAAAAAAGAGAAAAAACAGTGAATTGTCACCAGATCCGATGCTACCGATGGCAAGCAATGAAAACTAGATTGAAAATAACCTGCAAAGGGCAAAAGCAAAAATATTTTTCTGATGGTTGCAGGAACACGTCCTGGGGGCTCCATGGAAAAAGAAGATGGCACCGTGGTATGCGGGAAGGCAGGCGCGCATATATGATGGAGCCTCTCAAAAGCTTCCAATGGCAGCTGGGGAGAATTCCCACGTGGAGTCCCGTCGGTGACATCACCTTTTGTGAGGACTTACTTCCTGCTTTCCCACAGAGAAAAGAAGCTTAGCGCTGATTTTCAGCGTGAGGCACTTAGATTCAGCTCGTAAGTCTAGACAAATGAATGGTAGTCCGGAATTTATAAGCACACAAGCCAATATGCAGCAAGCAGCAGGTCCGTGCTTTTTTTAAACACCAGATGCCTCAGGTAAAGAAAATCCAGATAGTTTGTGGTAGTATCTGGAGAGCGGCTGCTACTGAATATCTGGTTTCATTGCCTGCCGCTGGCCGCTGTCCATATAGGAGGGATAGTCAGGTGCTATCCAGTTAGAAGACTGAAAATCCCAGCACAATCCGGACAGGGCCACAGCAGTCAGAGGAGATATCCAGCATCACTGTCCGACTACTGTCACTGAATAACCCTCTTACCAGCACTTAATCCAGTTAGAAGGTGCTGCTAGTCGGATAAGCACCTTTAAATATCAGGCCCATAATTTTTAAGATCCTACATTTAAGATGGATTTTCAGCACAAAACTTAGGCTCCTAAATTTGTTTGAAATTGGGGAAAAATGTAGGCGCCTAATGGAGGAGCTTCTTTAGTTAGATACAGATCTGCTGGCAGCCTTCATCTTGTTTGGAGCCACAACCCTGAAATGAGTTCCTTGGAATGAAAGTCCCAATAATGCCAGTTTTATTCAACACAAACTTAGGGATAGCTTCAACAATTTCACTTTCCACAGTAGAAGTTCAGACAGGTGATAGCTGGAAATCCTTTGCATGTGAAAGATTACAACTCACTGCCAGTCTGTTTCTATCCAGGGGATGTCATCGCTGACATCATCATTCCTTGAAGGCACATAACCCAGTATGCATCTATTGCTGAATAAAGTAGACAGCACTGATCAGTAGAGGTAAAGTAGAGGTAGAGGTTAAGGTCACACATGGAGCGAGGCCGACATCTTCAAGAAAAGGGACTCTGGTGCTATATTAACAATATTCTGTATAGAATATTACTAAGCAGCGAGAGTCCCAGCTGGAGTGGAGCTAGGCCCACAGCATTATGGGACAATATTTTATAAGAATTCCAGCAGAAAATTTCCCATAAGCACTGCTGAACAAGTTCTGGTGCGGATGTCATGCTGCTACCGGTGTCACTGTTGAGTACATTTTGGGTTGAAATGTTATATTGTCATATGCAAGTCATAACACAAGCTGTAGAAACTAATAATTAATAGATGATCAAGTTGGATTCTATGGTTCAAAGGTGTCAGTTCCAGTAAGGTCTAAAATCACTTACGAAGGAAAGAACATCAAAAAACATACATGCACCCACCACTGTTGGGGTAGAAGGTCCTGTGCGCCGGTTTGCATAGCACATGGCTGCTTCTATGGTGGAAGTAAAATCATCAGTGGCCTGGACTTGAACAGACACAGAATGATCTAGAAGCATTTGCACTGAGTCTCATGACAGAGCATCGCCAGGATCCTAAGAGCAACACCTAATCAGTAAAAATGGAAATTACAAAGTGAAAATCAAGAGAGCACTCCAGTCAAAATTGATTTAGTCCCCTATGTCATCACAAACACACTGGAAAGAAAATTGGCACAGACACCCTAAAACAAGTCATAGTGGAATAATTTAATCATATCTTTGTGTTGTCTTACCTTACAGGAGAAGCGCTTAGGGAGCCTGGAGAGACGCGCGCCGGAAGCAGTTCGTGCAAACAGCGCTGTCCCAGAAAGATCAACTTCCAATGCAATGCACTGGAAACATGCAGACAGGGGAATCAGCAGAAATGCAGAAGCCCAGCAGGTAATGCAGGGGGAAGCCTGAAGATGTACATCTCATTCCCACCCTTCAGCCCTTCTCTTGCAGCTACAGCACTTGGACACCTACAAGTCTTGTCTGGGAACCCACACATAGCTCTGCCAATGCACCTCAGTCCTGACCTGCAGTACCCCCTCAAATTCCAGTCCCGGGAACCTGTACGATCCTCCATTGCACCTCAGTTTTTCCCTTTAACAGTTTTTGCTGTTCAGCACATGGCCTTTCCTAACTGATACTTTTCGGAAATGGGCAAATGTCCATTAGGAATAAGTTGAAAGCTAATGGTGAGCCAGAGGTGAACAGCCAATACACTAAGCCCCTCTTCTCATCACCACATCTTTTGCAAGCCCTGAATCCTCAGCAGCTTTCCCCCAGTGGCTACTCTGAGTGTTGTGAATAGTCTGTAATAAACACTTTATTCTGGTTAGTAAGAGCTTTATTATATAAATTGCGCAATTGAAAGAGTTGACAGATATGCAAGAATTCTAGCACGAAATACAAGTCCCTCAATTGCACAATTTATATAATAAAGCCCTTACTAACCAGAATAAAGTGTTTGTTTATTATAGATTATTCACAACAATTTTGTGGAAAATGTGGGCAGCATAAAACGCTCTCCCTGATCTCATCGCCAGCTGGGCTGGGGTTCCCTCGTGGCTGCCAGAGTCTAGGAGACCAAGGTAGGATTTTTACCTTGAAACGTTTGCTTGTATTTTTGAGACTTTGCCGGCTGGTGTTAAGATCAGAGTAGTCGCTACACGCTCTGGTTAATGAGAGCTTTATTCAAGGGGTACGTGTTCAGTGTCGGTCTTGTCTGGTTCTGTTTGTCTCCTTGGATCAAAACCAAAAAGGGCTCTCTAGCATCCTGATTGCACGAAGGCCATGTGCCGAACCCTCTGCATCAGACACAAAAGAGAGGCACAACTGTTATTTCCTGCAAGGTTCTGATCCTTTCCTTTCCTACGAATAAATGCTGCTGTCCATATTTGCTGTGTGTTATTTGTTCTTAATCTGTTTGGGGTGTATTTTGTCCTGCTTATCATCATTGTGTTATGATAGAAAGCGAACCAACAGATCTTGTGATTATCATTGCTGATATTGATTGAGAAAGCCCCTGAGTAAAGATAGGGGAAAGGGAATTGAAGGGAAATCCTCTGATGATATTTAATTTGTGAATTTGTGCTATGTTTGCTGTAGTACCAAGCAGGGGTCACAGAACACCTCTCTGATTGGGGGGCCAAGCTTCACCCTGACTCCACCCCAAGCTCTGCCCTAACTCTGCCCCTAGCCCCCCACGGCCTCCCCCTCCTGTTCTGCTCATGGGAGATCTGATCTCACACGGGCAGAAGAGCAGGGAATGACTGCGATCATGGCAGACTCCTTCTGTCTGCCTGCAGGAGATCGGATCTACCGCAGGCAGGAGGGGAAGGCAGTCACGATCGCAGCAAAGACTGCGGGAGACCGAATCCTCATGGACAGGAGGGGAAGGCAATTGCAATCACAGAAAAGACTCCTGTCTGCCCGCAGGTGATCGCATCCCCACGGGCAGACAGAAGGAATCTGCTGCGATCACAGCTGCTCTCTCTCTGCTGGCAGACAAAATTTTGTTGGGGCCAGGACCTGTGTGGCTCACCCCATTCCAACACCAATGATACCAAGGGTTCAGGGTAGAAGAAAGAGGAAGTCTGGGTTTGCACTAACCACAGACTGACTCCACATATTTAAAACTTTCATCTTGAATAAGATTGAATAGATCGATTCACACTTGTTTGCGGGTAGTGGAACGCAGTGCTCAGAGCATGTGGGTCTGCTGATGCAGTGCAGGTTGCAGGTAGCAGGACGTGTTGCCTTTCAGGGCATACGGGGGGAGGGGGGGTCTGCTGACACTTTTAGTATCTAGACCAGGTTCTGCAAATTCTTTTTCTCCCTACAGGGGAGAAATTGCAGTTTGTGTCGGGGGGGGGGGAGGGGGGCATGAACCCCTGTTACAGAGATACTAGGGAACCACATAGGAAATTATTTTATTTCCTCACTTTTTCAGGTCTAATTAACTTTTACCTTTACTTAGCAAATATCTAGCTGCAGACATGGGGAACCTCTCCAGTAAGGCAGTAGAGGAGCCCCCTTCAGGCACTCCAGCAAGTTACATGTATAAGAACTATAGCTTGGAGTCTTGTGCTTATTTATCAAACTGGAACCATATCACCAGGAATGAGCTCTTTCTCCAATTCCCAGACATTGGCTCTTTTAATCTTGGGGTGTTAATTCACTTGCACAAAGCTTTAAAGACCCAAAAAGGGAAAATAAGGGAAGCTCGGTAATCCCAGTATTTTAATTGGTATTCTGAGGGTGCCAAGAGGGACAAGGCCTCTGCCCTGGCTGGGTTACAAAATTCTATGAATAAGACATTTGAGATAATGTAAAAGAAAGTTGCCAATTTTAAGAAAAAAAGCTGATCATTGGGTCATAGACAGTGCCAGCAAGTCAGCAGGGCCGGATCCTTGTACCCTGCTCTTCTAGCCCCTACGGCACCTTCGCTTGAGTATGAGGATAGTGCAGTGTGGGAATTAGAAAAACAGGAGGAGGATTTGTCGCTTTACAATTGCAGGGGGAGGGGGAACAGAGAGCAGGAAGAGATAGAACATCTACCTCCGGATTCCCCTCCTAAAACCAGGAGAGATTAACCTTCCTAGCTGACAGGATAGCGAATGGCCATTCCCTTAAAGAGTATAGGGAACCAGTGGCTCACTGCAAAGGCTCCGTGCACAGGAGGAAATCGATGATGGGTTAAATACCCTCCATGGTCAGTCGCCAAGAGCAAGAAGCTTAGCTTCCAGGGAAATGTAAATCCCAAGTAAATGTGACACTAATGCATGCCAGGATCTTCCATAACTGTGTTGCAAAAGACCAGCTCCTTTGAACGGCTGTTTATGCCAGAAATGTCTCCTAGGCTGCTGCCTGGGGAAAATGACAAGCTGGTTCCAGTCCCCATACCTTGGAGTGTCACCAAGATAAAAGCCATCATTAAAGATGTTCCCAAAATTGAGGAGGATCCTCTTGGTGGCAGCAAGAATGGCAGATTGTTTTGATGCCTATGACCCAGTTTATTGTTATGTTGCTCGATTACTAAGGGCATTATTATCAGAAGACAAATTTCAAAAACTAAGTAAGGCAGTGGTATCAGGAGCCACTCGTGTTAGATTGCACTGATGATTACAGCATGAAAGACTACAGAGAGTACCAAAAAAATTAGTCACGACTGTAACTGAACTTTTGAAAACAAAGGCAGATTGGACTAAGATTTCTGCCTGCCAACAGAAAACAGATGAAGATCCTAGTGATTATTGGGAGAGGATGCTAGCTGAATTTAAAAAGCACTCAAAAATCACTGATCCTCTAAACACTGCGGCTTCTGGGATAGGGGCTGCCTTTGTAAATGGGTTATTACCTCAGGTGCAAACTCTGCTTAAAACCATCTGTGTGGGCTGGGGTCAGGAGAAACCTGAGAAGTTGTTAGAAGTGGCGAAGAATTGCTCAAGAGAGAGGCAGACAAAGGCTCAAAGATTGTTAAGAGGCAAGAGAAATTACTAAATTTCTAACTTCATTCTCTACAAATAGCAGTTGGTAACACCTGACATGGTCAGAGCCAAGTAGGGGGAACAGTAAGGACCAGGGAAGGACTAAAGGCAATATTCAGAAAGTCAGTAGTTTAGATGAAGATAATCCAACATGGCAGCACTTAAGCATGAGTGAGCAGAGGGTATACCTTGATGGGGAAGCAGCGAAAGGACAAGGGTGTCATGCAACCCTCGCAGTCCCCTGTGAGCTCTTTGCCATTGCCTGAAGCGGTGGTTGGTCCACTGGACTCTTTTTTTCTCCATCCGTTCCAGCAGCCAGTAAGTTTGGGGAGAGTAATAGCCCAGCTGCGCTCTCGTTGGGGCTGGAGGGCTCAGAAAACACCTCGGGCATTATACCTTTCTCCCCTGACTCACACCGAGCTCCTAAGACCGCGTGCTTACATCGGTTCCCTATCAGCCTGCAACAGGAACCCCCCCCCCACCCCATTGAGGAGTGGGATGGTATTGGTCGAGGGCCAGACCTGGAGGATCAGTTGGGCAATGCTGGACCATTGAGCTTGACAGCTGGACGTCAGGCAGCAGCTATGGCTGGTATGCAGAGCAGCGGTCAGACGCCAGGAGGAATGGAGGGCGGAGATCCACGGCTTGATGGCAGTTTCTCTATCTCTCTTCTGTATCCGGAGATACTTACCCCGGAAACAATTTGGGCTGCCATTGCGAGTCTGGGGGATAATTTGGTATTTCAGTTTTCTACAATTATTTAAAAAGTATAAGATAATTGGAATTGAGAAGCAAGCCTTGCGTATTGTTGAGGTACAAACTTTCACTTCTGAGATAAATGGCAAAGTTGTTGCATTAGAGACTCGATCGGACTCTTTAATAAAGGACTCTATAAATATAAGGTTTAAATTAGAACAGCTTGAAAATGCAACTCATAGTAACATAGTAACATAGTCCTGCTCAATTGTGAATATTCAGTAACTTTGTAAAATGTGCTGTAAATAGTTCTCACCCAAGATATTTGCCCTGTTCATTGTAAGCACAATGTGTTCTTGTTACATTGTACTATTGTTTCTGTTCATTGTAAACCACACTGATTTTAATAGCGCGGTATATAAGAAAGGTAAATAAATAAATAAAATGATGGCAGATAAAGACCAGTATGGTCCATCTAGTCTGCCCAGCAAGATGGCAAGAGTAGGTGCACCTGTCGCTCTGTGCAGGCCACCCCTCCCCATGTCTTTGTTTAGGGGTGAACCCACCACTCCATGTAGGACACCCCTATTTGAGACGTTAGATGGTTCAGAAGTTAGATGGTACAGTTTATTTTGTTTTTATCCTATTGCTGTAAAGGGATCCACTGTATTTGTCCCATGCCATTTTGAATTCCGTCACCGTGTTTGCCCCCACCACTTCCATCGGGAGGGCATTCCAGGCATCCAACACCCTTTCAGTGAAGAAATATTTCCTGACATTGCCTTTCAATTTACCCCCTTGCAGCTTCATGTTATGCCCTCTAGTTTTGCAGCTTCTCCGTCTTTGGAAGAGGTTTGTTTGTTCATCATTTCTCTTTAAGTATTTAAAGGTCTGAATCATATCTCCCCTGTCCCTCCTCTCCTCCAAAGTGTACATATTTAGGTCTTCAAGTCTCTTCTCATAAGGCTTCTGATGCAGGCTCCAAATCATTTTGGTCGCCTTCCTCTGAACAGTTTCCAGTCTTTTTACATCTTTTGCAAGATATGGTCTCCAAAACTGAACACAGTATTCCCAGAGAGGCCTCACCAGTGACTTGTATAGTGGCATAAGTTCCTCTTTCTTTCTGCTGATAATCCCTCTTTGTATGCAGCCCAACATCCTCCTGGCTTTTGCCACTGCCTTGTCGCACTGTTTTGCCACCTTGAGATCATCAGAGATAATCACACCAAGGTCTTTCTCCTGAACTGTGAATACCAACCTCTCGCCCCCTATCACATACATTTCCCTTGGATTTCTGCTACCCAAGTGTATGACACTGCACTTTTTCGCATTATATCGTAGTTGCCAAGCATTAGACCAGTCTTCCAGTTTTTGTAGAGCTTTCCTCATGTTAACCACTCCCTTGGGGGAGTCCACTCTGTTGCAAATTTTTGTGTCATCTGCAAAAAGACAAACTTTTCCATTCAGTCCTTCAGCAATATCACTCACAAATACATTGAACAGTGCCAGGCCCAGGACCGAACCCTGGGGCACCCCACTAATCACCTTCCTCTCATCTGAGTGAGCTCCATGTACCATCACCTTATGTTGTCTGTCAGTCAACCAATTTCTAATCCGGTTTACCATCTTGAGACCCATCCCCAAGCTACTGAGTTTATTGACAAGCCTCCTATGAGGAACAGTATCAAAGGCTTTGCTGAAATCCGGGTAGATGACATCCATTGCATGCCCCTGATCTAGTTCTTTGGTCACCCAGTGAAAGAACTCAATCAGATTTGTTTGGCAAGACCATCCTTCGGTAAAACCATGTTGTCTCGGATCTTGCAACCTGTTGGTTTTGAGAAAGTTCACTATTCGCTCTTTCAGGAGCGCCTCGATTACTTTTTCCACCACTGAGTTAAGGCTCACGGGCCTGTAGTTTGACACTTCTTCCCTGTCACCACTTTTGTGTAGAGGTACAACATCAGCCATTCTCCAGTCCTGAGGAACTTCTCCTGTTTCCAAGGAACTGTTGAAGACATCCTTTAATGGTCCTGCAAGAACCTCTCTGAGCTCTTTCAGTATCCTGGGATGTATCCCATCCGGTCCCATGGCTTTGTCCACTTTCAGTTTAGCAAGTTGTTCTAACACCTCGTCTTCTGTGAATGGTGTGGTATCTACTTCATTCCCATTTTTATATTTGGGAGTCACAGCTGGTCCATCTCCAGGATCTTCTTTAGTAAAAACAGAGCAGAAGTATTTGTTTAGCAATTTCGCTTTTTCAGTGTCACTTTCCACGAGTCCTTTCCCAGCACTTCTGAGTCCTGCAATTCCAACTCTGATTTTCTTCCTTTCCCGAAAATGCCTGAAGAAAGTTTTGTCGCCACCCTTAACATCTTTAGCCATCTTTTCCTCTGCCTTTGATTTTCCTATTCTCATTACTCTTTTAGACTCTTTGAGTTGGATCCTGTATTCATTTCTGTGTTCTTCTGTTTGCAAGCCTTTGAATTTTGCGAAAGCTGTGTTTTTTGCCTTTCTTTGAGCAGCCACCTCTTAGGTAAACCAAATAGGTTTCCTTCTCCTCTTGTTTTTATTTACCTTTCTTACATATTTATCTGTTGCCCCTTTTATTGCCACCTTTAGTTTAGCCCATTGCAATTCCACTTTCCTTATCTCCTTCCACCCCGTCATCTCCTACTTTAAGTACTCGGCCATTTTATTGAAGTCAGTGTTTTTGAAGTTTAGGACTTTGAGCTTGCTATGATTGGCCTGTACCATGGCTTTTATCTCAAACCACACCGTGTGATGGTCGCTGTTGCTCACAGGGGCACTCACGCAGACATTCGACACGTTATCACCATTGGTGAGCACTACATCCAGCGTTGAGCTTTCCCTGGTTGGTTCCATCACCATTTGTCTAAGTAATGCATCTTGGAGAGCATCCACAATTTTTTTGCTTCTTTCCAGATGTGCAGAAGGAGTCTTTTTATTTGTTAATATTGGCTGTATCACCTGTTTTTTCTTCTTATATGGAGTCTCTTTGTTTTCCTGGTTGGATCTTCCTCAGTTGTGGGTTGGATTAGATGGGGTTATGGTGTACCTTAGGGTTTGTTATTGTGTTAATTTTCCTGTTTAAATTTTGATGGTATACCCCCTCTTTTTTCTATACAAGAAGTATTTCTTGTACTTCTTACGCCTCTTTCAGGTGCAGAGGCTAAGCGGGTAGCATCGAAAAATCGGGGCTATATGGCTAGCTCCTGCAGCTTCCAGGTTGTATGGCAAGACCCGGATTTTCAATGCCGGGGCCGCATAAGACCCTGGCATTGAAAATCCAGATTAGATTGAAGAGGGGTGGGCTATGTGCCGATGCGGCGCATAGCACCACCCAGTTCAAAATTGGGCCCGTAGTGTTATGGACATGCAACAGAGGTAGTATATATAGAGTCTGGGTTGCATGACCTTATCTGTTTCAATAATATTAATGTGTGGTTTGCATGAGCACAACACTGCCAGCGTGAGCATCAGCTTAGGAGATGTACATTTTGCCAGTGGAGAGGCAAGGCCACACAGAGATGGGAAGCATCGCAAATGTCTATCTTTTCAGAATATGGTGAGCAAGGGATGTACAGGCCGTTTGCTGTGTTTACCCATGTCCCATTATAGCAGCAAGGGACCGTCTTTTCATGCTGGAGAAATATATCTCCCTGATTATGGGACCGCAGGTACGTCTATAGCTGCGGTTTCAGAATCGGGTATATTATATGTCCATTTTCACTTTAGATGTTTCTGCTGACAGGACATGGATGTTATAGAATCGGGCTCCACGTGGATGATTTACTAATATGCTCGCCCAGCAGAGCAGCTTATATCAATGATTCTTTAGCTCTGCTTAACCACCTTTTCCAATTAGGCCTTAAAGCTAACAAAAAGAAACTACAATTTTGCCAACCAAAGGTCAACCTGTATGGCCTCGAGCAATAGAGGAACTCATTTCACAGAGAGTGTTGTGAAGCAAGTGACAAAAGCGCTAGGGATACATCATCAACTGCACACTTCTTATCTCCCCCAAAGTGCAGGAAAGGTCAAAAGGTTAAATGGGATTTTAAAAACTAAGATTGCCAAAATATGCCAGGAGACAGGGTTCAATTGCGTACAGGTGTTGCCCTTAGCCCTTATGAGTCTGAGGAGTAGCACAAACCAAGGGACAGGATTAACCCCTCATGAAGTAGTAACTGGGAGGCCTATGAAAACTTTCCCTTCTGGGTTTTACTCCCCCCGACTTAAAGCTTTTGAAAGGTGAAGGTCAGTCTTAGTGCAAAGGCCTAATCCTGACTGTTCAGTCCTTCCATTCACAGGTCGCTCCTGCGCTTCCATGGACTCTGCCATGTTAGTGTGTGGAATATAAATTTTTTAAATAAATAAAGCTGCAGAACCATACCATAAATTTTTGCCCGAAGATTGGGTCTACATGAAGACATTTCAGAGGAAAAACTGTCTGGAGCCAAGGTGGAAGGGACCTGTTCAAGTGCTAATAACACTCACCACAGTGACGTGTGAAAGCCTCCCTTCCTGGGTTCCTGCTTCACAATGCCAGCGAGTTAAAATACCAATAGGCTTATTCTTTCCCAGACGTAGATCCCCTCTGTACCTCTGGTCTGAACCGGACGTACAGAGGGGATAGCAATTCTGATCCCATGAGGCACATCTAGCCCCACAGGATCAGAATCCCGATCAGTCATGTACGTGCAGGCTGAGACTGCGATTCCGTCTGGCCTGCACGTACATGAGAAGCCCGACTAACTCAGTCAGGGCTTTTAAATGGAGCCACGGCACCATAGCGGCTGGTTGCCATGGCACCACAGCTCCACTTAAAAGTCACGATGCCAGCCACTGGAAAAAAAGGCTTATTCCCCGCAGCCCAAACCCTGATCTGGCCCTCTAAGGCCAGGGTCGGGCTGAGGGGAATGTCCCCTGGCACCCCCTGCCCCATCCGCACCCCGGGCACAACAAAAAAAAAACATCCAGGGAAGTTATTCCACCTCGGAGGGGGAATAACCTCTCTGCACAAGTCGCTGTTCTGGACGTACAGGGCTGATATTAGAATCAACCCTGTACGTCCAGGGCTGGCGACCACCCAGACTCTGCCCCTTCCCCGCCAACCCTGCTTAAGATATCACATCTATCACTCTCACAAGGCTACATGCCTCCTGTCCTAAAACAAGCCTCCATCAGACCAATGCTAAAGAATCACTCGCTTGACCCACATGATCCCAGTGCATACTGACCAATCTCCAACCTAAATAGCTAAGATTATAAAGAAGATTGTACAACAGCTACAAGACCACATAGACCAACATAGAACCTCACCAACATGGATTCAAACCAAACCACAGCGTAGAAATGTTACTCTATCCCTCCTCAATAGACTCATATAAAGCATATATGACACTAAACAAGGCTTCATCCTAATCTTCCTTGATATATCAGCAGCCTTTGATGCAGTTAATCACCGCATACTATTACAAAGGCTAAAAGAAATAGGCCTCAAAAACATCACCCTTAAATGGTTCCACTTATACATGGATTGCCCACACCATCAAGTCAGAAGCGGCCTAAATAAATCAAGATCATTTGGACAACACTAGGGTATCCCACAAAGCTCATCCTGCTCCTCGCTGCTATTCAATCTCTATCTACAACACATCTGTGACATGATAAGAAACCACAATATGCTATACCATTTGTATGCAGACGACATAATGATATACACGTTATTCAATACAGACAAAACCAAATACTCAGCAATAACCAAATGCTTGGAGGCTAAACATGCACAACCTAAACATAAATTACAAAAAACTGAGAGCCCCACATCACCAGAAATGCAACAATTGTCCCCCCAATAACAATTAAACTATTACATGACAACTTAATGGTAAAAAACGAAGTGAGATATCTGAGAGTCACACTAGACCAAAACCTCAACCTTCAGTCACAAATAAACAAAACAACAAAGAATGCTTACAAGATGAAAGTCATCCAAAAACTAAAATTTCAGCTCAACCAATAGGATTTCCAGACAGTCTGTCAAGCGATAATAACACCACTGCTGGACTACTGCAACCTAATATACCAAGGTCTTCCAAAGCATGCCATTCACCCGCTTCAAATGGCCCAAAATGTGGCAGCACACATCATTACAGGGGATGCAAGATATGATCACATAACACCCCTCCTAAATCAACTTTACTGGCTTCCAATGCACTCATGCATCAAATTCAAGACAATACTCTCCATATTCAAAATTTTATATCACATAGCAGCACTCTTCCTGAAATCAGGCCACGAAGAACCAATAATAAAAACCTGCTCATCATCTCCAATGTCCAAACATGAACTAAGCAAAACACATGCAAAAGGGCATTCATTCTCTCTAGCAGCACCATCACTACGGAACTCCAGAAGACTTCAGATCCAGTCAGGACATCCAAGACTTTAGAAAGAAACTAAAAACCTCCCTGGAACACTTTGGAACTATTATATAGCCCAGCATGAACAAACCACACCCTATCAAAACAGTGCACTGTAACCTTTCTCAATGTTAACCCAAGTTGCTAATGTTAAAGTGAATGAATGAATAAATAAATAAGCATGCCATTCTGTATTAAAAACTTAAGAAACTCATATATGAAACTGAAACCCCATTCTTTTCAGAAGGCCTGGAGGCCCTGATGGGACACTATTTCTTGTGTGGGGATAGAGCTTATCAGCAATTGCCTCCAAATTGGAAAGGGATCTGCCGAATAGTCAAGATTGCATGAGAATATAAGAAATACCTTACTGGGTCAGACTAAGGTCCTCAAGCCCAGTATCCTGTTTCCAACAGTGGCCAATCCAGGCCACAAGTACCTGGCAGGGTACCAAAGAGGCACACAGGCTCCACAATGCTTGTCCTGGGGCAAGAACTGGATTTCACGGGTCCTCTTTAATAATGGGTTTATGGTCCTTTCCTCCAGGAACTTGTCCAAACCTTTTTTAAACCCAGCAACACTAACAGCCTTTACTACATCCTCCGGTAACGAATTCCAGAGTTTGATTATGCAATGCGTAAAAAAAAATATTTTCTCTTTTTAGTCTTAAATGGGTTGCATTGTAGTTTCATTGTGTGTCCTCTAGTCTTTCTACTTTTTGATGGCGTAAACAACCAATCTGTTTATCTGTTCCACTTCATTCATTAATTTATAGATCTCTGTCATACCCCCCTCAGCCATTTCTTTTCCAAGTTGAAGAGCCCCAGCCTTTTAAGCCTCTCCTCATGAGGCTATTCTTCCATTTCCTTTACCATTTTTTCGCTGTTCTTTGTACCTTTTCAAATTCAGCTATATCCTTTTTAAGATATAGTGACCAGAACTGCACACAATATTCAAGGTGCAGTCACACCATGGAAGGACACACAGACATTATATTATCCTTGGTTTTATTCTCTATTCCTTTCCTTATGATACCTAGTATTCTACGTATTTGCTTTCTTGGCCGCAGCTAAACATTGGGCAGAGGGTTTCAATGTATTATCCACGATGACACCTAAATCATTTTTCTGGGTGGTGGTTTCTTTCCTGGGTGGTACCTTGCATCATGTAACCATAGTTTGGGTTGTTCTTTCCTTGGTGCATAGCTTTGCACTTGTTCACATTAAATTTCATCTGCTATTTGGACATCCAGTCGTCCAATTTTTCAAGGTCCTCTTGCAATGTTTCACCATCCTCTTGTGTTTTAACAACTTTGAATTATGTCATCTGCAAATTTGATCACCTCACTCATCCCTATTTCCAGGTCACTTATGAATATGTTAAAAAGCAACAGACACAGCACAGATCCCTGGAGTACTTAACTATTCACCTTTCTCCATTGGGAAAATTGGCCATTTAGCCCTACCCTCTGCTTTCTATTTTTTAACCATTTTGTGATCCACAGTATTACACTGTCTCCAATCCTATGAATTTTTAATTTCACCAAGAGTCACTCTCATAAGGGACCTTGACAAAGGCTTTCTGAAAATCCAGATAACCTATATCCAACTGGCTCACCTTTGTCTACCTGTTTATTCACATCTTCAAAAAAATAGAATAGTAAAACAAGACTTTCCTTGGCTAAATCCATGTTGGCTTTTTCCCATTAAACCATGGCTATCTATATGCTCAGTAATTTTATTCTTTATAATGGTTTCTACTATTTTGCCCAGTACTGATGTCAGGCTCACCTGTCTGTAGTTTCCCGGAACACCCCTGGAACCCTTTTTAAAAATTGGAGTTACATTGGCCATGCTCCAATCTTCAGATACTTCATATGATTACTAATAGTAGGTCTGCAATCTCATATTTCAGTTATTTCAACACCTTTAGATATATACCATCCAGTCCAGGTGATTTACTACTCTTCAGTTTATCAAACAGTTGTAATATATCCTCCCAGTTTATCAATATCTCTTTCAATTCTTCCACAACATCATCTTTATATACCATTTCAGACCCGGATAACACCCCTACATCTTCTTCAGTAAAGACCGAAGCAAAGAATTATTTTATCTCTCCACTATGGCTTGGTCCTCTCTTAGTGCCCCTTTTACCCATCTATCATCCAATGGTCCAACTTACTCTCTCATAGGTGTTTTGCTATGAATGCACTTGAAAAAGTATTTATTATGCATTTTTGCTTCCATGGCAAGCTTCTTTTCAAATTCTCTCTTTGCCTGCCTTATTAATGACTTGCATCTAACTTGCCAGTGCTTATGTTGTTTCCGGTGTTCATCATCGGGCTCCTTTTTTCCATTTCCCAAAGGATACTCTTTTGGTAACAACGGCTCCTCTGACTTTGCCTTTAAACCATGCTGGCAGTTTTTTGGCCTTCCTTCCATTTTTCTTACAGAATGGAAATCATCTGATCTGGGCTTCCAAGATAGTACTTTTAACCAATACCCATTCTTGATATAAATCTTTAACCGCTGCAGCTGCTCTTTTTAGATTTTTCTTAATTATTTTTTCCTCATTTTATCATAATCTCCCTTTTAAAAGTTAAAATGTAGTACTGTGGATTTCATTGCCATCTTTCTTCCATTTATTAAATCAAATGTGATCATGCTATGATCACTATTGCCAAATGACCCCAAAACCCTTATCTCTTGCACCATATCCTTTGTTCCACTAAGGACTAGATCCAGTATAGCTTCCCCTCTTGTTGATTCATGAACCAACTGCTCCAAGAAGCAATCATTTATTTCATCTAGAAACTTTATTTCTCTAGCATGTCCTGCTGTGACATTGACCCAGTCGATACCGGAGTAACTAAAATCACCCAATATTACTGTGTTGTAACTTTTGTATACCATGGACTGCCTGAAGAACAAACCAGTTGGCACTAGAGGAGATCAAACCTAAGCTTTCTTTAGAAGCTCAGATGACAAGACTTCAACTTTCATACTTTGGACACATCATGCGAAGAGAGAGATCATTAGAGAAAGATATCATGCTTGGCAAGATAGAAGGTCAATGCAAAAGAGGAAGGCCAGCATTGAGATGGATCGATATAATAACAGCAGCTACGGGTACCAGTCTGTCAACAATGAGCCGCCTAACTGAAGACCGAACACAATTTAGGATAGCTATCCAGAGGGTCGCCATGAGTCGACTCCGACTCGACGGCACTTAACAACAACAACAACTTTTGTTAGCTTCCCTGATTTCTTTTAGCATTTCATCATCCATTTGTTCATTCTTGCCAGGCAGTCGGTAGTACACGCCCACTGCTGTCACCTTCCGCTTTTTACATGGAACGTCTATCCATAGAGAATCTACAGTGTATTTTGTTTCCTGCAAACTTTAATCCTAGCTGACTCAATGCCCTCTCTAACATAGAGCACAACCCCTCCACCAATTTGATCTACTCTATCATTGTTATACAGTTTGTAGCCAGGTATAGCAGTGTCCCAATGGTTGCCCCCCTTCCACCAGGTCTTTGAGATGCCAATCATATCTAACTTTTCATTTAGTGCTATATATTCTAGCTCTCTTATCTTATTTTTGAGACTTCTAGAATTTGCATACAGGCATTTTAGAGGTTGTATTTTATTCAAATTAATCTGGTTATCAATTGATAGGTGTAATTTGGTATCTTTCGGCTCTCTACTGAAGGACATCTGAGTTACTTTTATCTTTGTTGGAATCTCTCTGTTGGGATGCCCTAATTTCCGTTTTGCTAGTATCCTTCAAAGATACATCCTTCTGAACCATGCACTCCCCGGCGACTGTCGGCTTTCCCCTACTGTCTAGTTTAAAAGCTGCTCTATCTCCTTTTCAAAAGTTAATAATGCCAGCAGCCTGGCTGCCTCCCGGTTAAGGTGGAGCCCATCCCTTCAGAAGAGCCCATCCCTCCCCACAATGTTGCCAGTTCCTAACAAATCCCAAACCCTCTTCTTTACACCATCGTCTCATCCTCTCATTGAGACTCTGGAGCTCTGCCTGCCTTTTGGGTTCTGCGCACGGAACGGGAATCATTTCAGAGAATGCTACTCTAGAAGTTCTGGATTTCAACTTCCTACCTAAAAGCCTAAATTTGGCCTCCAGAACCTCCCTCCCACACTTTGTCATTGGTGCCAACATGTACCAAGACAGCAGACTCCTCCCCAACACTATCTAAAACCTTGTCTAAGTGGCACGTGAGGTCCGCTACCTTCACACCAGGCAGGCATTTTACTATGCGGTTCTCAGGTTCACCAGCCCACCAGCCACCCAATTCTGCATGCCTAATGATTGAATCACCAACTATTACAGCTATCCTAACCCTTCCCTCATGAGCACATGGCCCTGGAGAAATCTCCTCAGTGAGAGAGGGTTTTACATCTCCTGGCAGACAGGTCCTAGCTACAGGATCACTTCCTGCCACACCAAGGGGATGCTCTCCTTTCATGTGACCTCTTTCCTCCATGGCAACTGAGAGGCTGTCAGATTGTCTATGCACCTCTCTGTCTTCCTTATGTCCTCCAAGTCTGCTACTACAGGCTTCACAGATTGGACTTATTCCCTGAGGGCAAAAAGCTCCTTGCTCCTAATGCACGCATAAGACACATCACCAACTGGGAGAAAATCATACATTTGACACTCAATGCAAAAGACTGAATAGCCCCCAGCTTGCTGCTGGACTGCTGTCTGCATCTTAGTTTTAAGTTTTTGTTTAGATATTGAAGTTGTTTTTACTTAAAGTTGCTGGTTTTAAAAGTAAACTGAAAGCTCTCTGCTGAGTTTTAAATTTGAACAAAAACTCTGCTAGTTTCAAATTTATCCCCATATTACTCTTCATCCGTCACCTGGAGTTAAGATCCCATGCCCCTCACATATACATCAAAAAGAGTGCCACAAAGATATAAGTGGCCTAGTGGTTGGGGCAAGGTACTTCAGGCCAGAAGGTCAGGGGTTCAAATCCCACTAGAGGACAGCAACCTTGGGCCAGAAGGACTGGGGTTTCTAGTCCCACAGGTGCTCCTTGTGGTCTTGGGCAAGCCATTTAAACCTCCATAGCCCATGTTCCCTGTAAAATAGTTATTTCCAAGTTATAATGCCCTGTTCAATGTAATTTCAGTTTGTTCAATGTAAACCACACTGATGCAGTATATAAGAGAATGTAAATAAATAAATATATAGTGGGACTCATAAAAATTATATAATAAAAAAATTTTTGTGCAACCTCCCTAATTAACTTTTAACTCTTTATTTACTATTGCACAGCCCCTATTATCCACAACTTACATGTTATACCAGGAACGCAAACCATGGAAATTACTGGCTGAAATAAATCTCAAGCCACACTACCTAATCACACTCATCATCATTCCATAGGTATATGTTATTCTTAAACATTAAGGGCCCGATTTTGTCCCACATGTCTACCCGCTTTGTACGTCTGGGCTGAGCCAAATGTACAAAAGGGGATCACGATTCTGATCCTGCAGGGCACGTCTAGCCCCACGGGATCAGAATTGCAAACAGCAATGTATGTGCAAGCCGGGACTGTGATTCAGTCTGGCCTGCACGTACATTAGTAACCCGACTAACTCAGTCAGGGCTTTTAAATAGCACCAGGGCGCCATGGTGTCCTGTTGCCATGGCACCGCAGCTCCATTTATTTATTTATTTTATTTATTTGACAGTTTTTATATACCGTCTTTCTTCGATTCAAGATGGTTTACATTGAACATAACGAAACAGTGTTTCACAATTGTTTCACCACTGTTTTACAAGGAACAGAACATTTTAAACATGGCTAAGCATAATTGAAACCAGAACTTTTGCCATGGGTAGATATGGCTGAACATGGAACTATTTACATGTTTATAAGTTGCCAGGCTTCAGTTGCCAGGAAGAAGGGGCACCAAGGACATTGGGAGCAAGGGCATTGCAGGAAAGAGTTAAGGTGGCAGGGAGTAGTGTTCTTGGAAGAGGTAGGTTTTGAGTCTCTTCTGGAATTCGGCATGGTCTGAACAGTTCCGAAGTTCTCCTGGAAGTGTGTTCCATAATGAAGGAGCATAGAGGGTAAAGCTTCTGTTACAGGTGGTTTGTTTGCAGGATTTCTTTAGTGATGGTATGTTCAGGAGGTTCTTAGTATTAGTACGACGTAATCTAGTGTTAGTGGGATTGGCAAGAAGTGGTGAAAGGCATGGGGCTGGGGGCTGATTCATTATGTATGATTTTGTGAATGAGAGTGATTGCTTTGAATTTTATTCTTTGTATTATGGGGAGCCAATGGAGGTCATGTAGGATAGGTGTTGTGTGTCCGTCTAGAGTTATTTGTGATTAGCCTGGCTAGTGTTTTGTACCATTTGGAGGGGATGTATACTGTTTTTGGGAAGGCCCTGGTAAATGAGATTACAGTAGTCAAGGATGGGGTGGTAAGGGCTTGGCAGACAGTACGAAAAGAGTCAGGGTTTAAGAGTGGTCGGAGGTTTCTAAGGGTTTGTAATTTGGTGTATATTGAGTTTGAAGTTCTTCTTATTTGTTCACTAAAAGTGAGATTCTGGTCAAGAATAAGGCCAAGATATTTGAGTTGATTTTTTATAGTGATGGTGAAATCATCAAGATTGATAGATATAATATAGCAAATCTCATTTATGTTTGATTAGAGCGCATTAACTTCATATAGTCGACAGACTGTTCGCTCTTATAAGTGACCGCAGCAAATAGTTTGTCTGATTTTAGGATCTGGCAAAAGTGTAGGGCATCCATCGCTTGAGGAATGCAGTAGCTTGTTTCTGAGAGGTTGAGTTGAGGTTGAGGTCTCCTAAGATTATGAGCAGTCGTGAATTGGGTTGGGGGGGTACAAGTTGCCTCAAGTATCGCTGAGAGGTCAGTTGTGTCGGACTGAGGTGCTCTGTATATGAGGTGTAAAGAGAGGGTGGGATTGGAGACTTTAATGGTATCCATACTTGGGGTGGCAATGGATGCGACTGTAGAGAAGTGTAGGTCAGATCTTGAGACTATGGCGACTCCATCGCCTCTACAGGTTTTTCTGTTACAAATGTTGATTGAGTAAGTTGTGGGGCAGAGTTGGTTTATTAATACAAAGTCAGTTTCTTGGAACCAAGTTTCTGTAAGACATAGGATATCAATGTCATAGTCAATTATTAGATCTGTAATTAGGGGAATCTTGTTCCTAGCTGAACAAACGTTGAGCAAAGCACATTTAAGGGGAGGGTGGAGGTAGTCTGAGGTAAGAGTGGAGGTGAGGTTGGGAATGGTGGTAATTTTTTTAGGTTGCAGTTCCGGTTGTGGTGGATTGTGTGAGAGTGAGGCATATAATTTAGTGTGAGTGGGTGTCTCAGAGAGTGGATTATTGGGATTGGCGCATTGTGCTTCACTATCAGGGCGTATGATAGGAGTGATGAAGTAGTGTATAGTAAGAGGAAGCTAGTCCATAGAGTAGAAGGGTGGAGTTTGGGCGGCTCTATATTGAGGTGGATTAGAGCGTGGATTGAAGGTGAGGGTTAGGGAGGGGTGGGGAGGAGGAATGGAGTTTAGGTTACAAGGCTGGTGAGAATTCAATGAGTAAGCAGGTTGAGGAGAAAGCAGTTAACAAGCAAGTCTGGCAGAGGAGAGTGCAGTTGTAATCTTAGTATAGTTTTTAGAAATAGGTGGTGCAGAGCTGTGATTTAGTAGCATACAGTTAAAAACAGAGGTAGAATGAATGCTTGCCTTTGTACTTGTCTCGGCTTAAGCAAATATACAAGCTAATAGTATAGTGGCATACTATTAGCTTGTATAGGTGAGTTTTTAAGTTGAGGGTAGCAGAACATACCTTTGATTATTTTGTGATGCACCTATGATCCACACCTAAGGGCCATGCCAAAGGGCCCTCTGGTGAGGCCATCAGGCACGAGCCCGCCTGCCAGATGCAGGCTTTTATGCCGATTGGGGCCGCCAAGGAAAAGAGTTTATTTCCCACGGCCCGACCCCCGATCTGGCCTCCTAAGGCCAGGGTTGGACTGCGGGGAATAAATACTGGACCCCTCTGCCCCATCCACGCCCCGGGTCTTCCAAAAACAAACATCCAGGGACGTTAAGAACATAAGATATGCCATACTGGGTCAGACCAAGGTCCATCAAGCCCAGTATCCTGTTTCCAACAGTGGCCAATCTAGGTTATAAGTACCTAGCAGTCTCCCCAAAAGACCCAGGTTCCTCGGTGCTTTTATTGGGTCAAGCAGTGATATCCTTCTTAAGAAACCCTCACTCGACCCCAAGATCCCTGCTCACTATCGTCCAGTGTCTAATATTTCTTTTCTTTCTAAGGTCCTGGAAAAGTTGTAGTTTCTCAGCTATCTTGTCACCTCAAATCTACTCACTTTCTTCACCCTCGTCAGTCCGGTTTCCAGCCTGGTTATAGTGTGGAGACGGTTCTTGGATTTCTTAACGAACTTCACGTAGTGCACGACCACAGTGATTTTTCAGTGGTGGTGTCCCTGGACCTCTCTGCTGCCTTCGACCTTCTCTTGACTCGCTTGCGTGAGGCGGGTCTCTGTAGCTCAGTTCTTCACTGGTTTCACTCTTTCCTCTCCTCTAGGTCCTGCTCTGTCCTTTCTTTGTCCACCTCAGCAGCTTCCTCCGAGCCTTTCCCCCTCCCATGCAGAGTTCCACAGGGATCAGTACTGGCCCTCCTCCTCTTTAATATCTTTTTATCACCACTTGCTCTTCTGGTTCAACAACATGGGATTTCTGCCTTTTACTATGCTGATGATCTGGTTCTCTTGTATCACACTTCTCCACTACATCCCGATCTTTCCCCCCTCAACTTTTGTCTCTCTGCTGTTGCCGACTGGCTCACTGCTCACTGCCTACACTTGAATCTAACAAAAATGCTTGTTATTTGGTTTACCTACGGCAGCCCCTGTCCTCTGGTGGCACCTTCCCTTTCTGGCTCGCCTATCCCCCTAGCATCATCTTTCCGTTATCTGGGTGTTCACTTTGACTCAGCTCTTTCCTTTCGGGATCACATTTCTCATGTTTCCAAAACGTCTTTCTTCTCTATTCGCCAAGTTCACGCCATCCGACCCCTTCTCATCCCACAGGCCCTCACCACTCTTCTGTCTCTGGTCATGTCCCGCATTGATTTCTGTAATTCTGTTCTGGTGTGTCTTCCTTCTTCACAACTTCATCGCCTACAACGTATCCAGAACACTGCTGCATGGCTTATCTCTCACTCTTCTTGTCGGCATCACGTCACGCCCCTTCTTATTCACTTTCACTGGCTCCCTGTTAACTCCCGCATTCACTATAAAATCCTTTCACTGGTACACCAAGTTCTCTACACCCATTCACCTCAATATCTGGCCGACCTTATTCACTTTCACACCCCTAGTCACACTATACGGTCATTACACATTAATCGCTTGCATCTCCCTTCTCCCTCATGCGCCCACCTTCAGTCCACCAGCTCCTCTGCTTTCTTTTTTATTGGTCCCGCCCTTTGGAATTCCATATCCACTTCCCTCCGGCTTGAACAACAACACACCACCTTTAAGAGAAACCTGAAAACCCACCTCTTCTCCTCTGCCTTTGACCTCCCCTCCCCTTTTGTGTGAACTTACTCTCCCCATTTCCTCTTTCGCTCCTCTCCTCCTTTGTCTTGTTGTGTGAATTTACTGTTTGCTTTCCTGTCTATTATTGCAACTTCCTTTCTACCGCTGGCCGTTGGCATTTTCTGTATTTTATCTTATGTAAACCGCTATGTTGTCATTGTTTAGCAGTATATAAAGTAAATAAATATAAACATAAACATCCTGGGTCCCTTTTAATAATGGTTTATGGACCTTTCCTCCAGGATCTTATGCAAACCTTTTTTAAACCCAGCTACACTACCAGCTTTTACGACATCCTCCAGTAACAAATTCCAAAGTTTGATTGCACGTTGATTGAAAAACTATTTTCTCTTATTAGTCTTAAATAGATTACCCTGTAGCTTTATTGCATGTCCCCTAGTCTTTTTATATTCTGATGACGTAAAGAATCGATCTACGTTTACCCGTTCCACTCCGTTCATTAATTTATAGACTTCTATCATATCTCCCCTCAGCCATCTCTTTTCCAGGTTGAAGAGCCCTAACCTTTTTAGCCTCTCTTCATAGGAGTATCCTTCCATCCCCTTTACCATTTTAGTGGCTCTTCTCTGAACCTTTTCTAATAACGCTATATCCTTTTTAAGATACAGCGACCAGAAATGCACACAATATTCAAGGTGCGGTCTCACCATGGAACGATATAGAGGCATTATAATATCCTTTGAATTATTTTCATTTCCTTTCCTTATGATACCTAGCATTCTATTTGCTCTCTTGGCCGCCGCTGCACACTGGGCCGAGTGTTTTAACATGTTATCCACAATGACGCCTAAATCTTTTTCCTGGGTAGTGGTTCCCAATGTAGAACCTTGCATTGTGTAACCATAGTTTGGGTTGTTCTTTCCTAGGTACATAACTTTGCACCTGTCCACATTAAATTTCATCTGCCATTTGGAGGCCCAGTCTTCCAATTTATCAAGATCCTCTTGCAATTTTCCGCAATCCTCTTAGGTTTTAACAACTTTAAATAGTTTTATGTCATCTGCAAATTTGATAACCTCACTCGTTATTCCCTTTTCCAGGTCATTTATGAATATGTCAAAAAGCAGTGGACCCAGCACAGATCCCTGCAGTACTCCACTATTCACCTTTTTCCATTGGGAAAATTGGCCATTTAGCCCTACCCTCTGCTTTCTTTTAACCAGTTCCTGATCCACAATAGTATATCACCTCCTATCCCATGACTTTTTAGTTTTGCCAAAAGTCTCTGATGAGGGACCTTGTCAAAGGCTTTCTGAAAGTCCAGATACACTATATCAACCGACTCACCTTTGTCTACCTGTTTATTCACACCTTCAAAAAAACATAACAGATTAGTAAAACAAGATCTTCCTTGTCTAAAGCCATGTTGGCTGTCTCCCATTAAGCCATGACTATCTATATGAATAGTAATTTTGTTCTTTATGATGGTTTCTACCATTTTTCCCGGTACTGGCATCAGGGACATAGTCTGTAGTTTTCCCGGAACCTTTTTTAAAAACTGGTGTTACATTGGCGATCCTCCAATCTTCAGGTATTACAGATGATTTTAATGATAGTTCACAGATTACTAATAGCAGGTCTGCAATCTCATATTTCAGTTCTTTCAACAGTTTATCAAATAGTTGTAATACATCTTCCCGGTGTATCGATATTTCTTTCAATTCTTCTGCGGCATCACCTTTAAATACCATTTCAGTCATGGGTAACATCCCTACATCTTCCTCAATAAAGACCGAAGCAAAAAATTCATTCACTCTCTCTTCTATGACCTTGTCCCCTCTTAGTGCCTCTTTTACCCCTCTATCATCTAATGGTCCAACTGACTCTCTCACAGGTTTTTTGCTACAAATGTACTTGAAAAAGTCTTTATTATGCGGTTTTGCTTCCACAGCAAGCTTCTTCTCAAATTCTCTCTTTGCCTGCTTTATCAATGCCTTGCATCTAATTTGCCAGTGCTTAAGTTATTTCCCGTTTTCGTCATTTGGCTCCTTTTTCCATTTCCTGGAAGATGCTTTTTTGACAACAACAGCTTCTCTGACCTCACCTTTAAACCATGCTGGCAGTTTTTTGGACTTCCTTCCACTTTCCTTAAAGCGTGGAATATAGCTGTTCAGGGCTTCCAAGATAGTATTTTTAAACAACAGACATGCTTGATATAAATAGCAGTAACGGTACTTCGCATTATGCTTAAGCCCTAAACAATGTATATCTGTATATAATGTATATAGTTTTGCACTGTTCTGTGCTAGTTAACTGTAATCATTTGTTTTCAAGTTTTATTGTCATTTAGTTATATGATGTTACATGTAAAACAAACTCTGCTTTGTTGATTGTTGTTTATTGTGAACCGCAACTGATGTATGGAAGATGCGGTATAGAAGTGATTGTTAAATAAATAAAATAAAATAAATAAATCTTTAACCTTCCCAACTGCTTCTTTTAGTTTTTTCTTAACTATTTTCCTCATTTTATCATAGTCTCCCCTTTGAAAGTTAAAAGATAGTACTGTGTATTTCCTTGCCATCCTTCCTCCATTTATTAAATCAAACGTGATCATGCTATGATCACTATTGCCATGTTGCCCCAACACTCTTACCTCTTGCACCAGACCTTGTGTTCCACTAAGGACTAGGTCGAAAATGGCTTCCCCTCTGGTCACTTCATGAGCCAGCTGCTCCAAGAAGCAGTCATTTATTTCACCTAGGAACTTTATTTACCTAGCATGTCCTGCCATGACACTGACCCAGTCAATACTGGGGTAATTGAAATCACCCTTTATTATTACTGTGCTGTAATTTACTGTGCTGTAACGTTTGTTAGCTTCCCTGATTTCTTTGAGCATTTCATCATCCACTTGTTCATTCTGGCCAGACGGTTGATAGTACACCCCCACTGCCATCGCCTTCCCCTTTTTATATGGAATTTCAATCCATAGAGATTCTACAGTGAACTTTAGAACATAAGAACATAAGATATGCCATACTGGGTCAGACCAAGGTCCATCAAGCCCAGTATCCTGTTTCCAACAGTGGCCAATCTAGGTCATATGTACCTAGCAGTTTCCCCAAAAGACACTTTGTTCCCTGCAAAATTTTAATCCTTTGTGACTCAATGCCATCTCTAACATAGAGTGCAACCCCTCAACAAATTTGATCTGCTCTATCATTACAATATAGTTTGTACCCACATATCACAGTGGTTGTCCTCAGTGGTTCTCCTGAGAGAGCAGCCTTGTGTGGGAGCAGCCGCGGTACTTACTGCCGCGGAGCAACGTGGTCGGCTGGAGCCGGGTGCCTGCTGAGACAGCTGCAGGCAGAGTGGTCGCCCCTGGTGTTGAGGACCCCCCACGAGCCCTACAAAGCGCAGCGGGTGCTGTACCTTGCTGGTGAGAGAGCAGCCTTGTGTGGGAGCAGCCGCGGTACTTCCTGCCACGGAGCAACGTGGTCGGCTGGAGCTGGGTGCCTGCTGAGACAGCTGCAGGCAGAGAGTGGTCGCCCCTCGTGTTGAGGACCCCCCACAAGCCCTACAAAGCGCAGCGGGTGCTGTAGCTTGCTGGTGAGAGAGCAGCCTTGTGTGGGGGCAGCCGCGGTACTTCCTGCCGCGGAGCAACGTGGTCGGCTGGAGCCAGGTGCCTGCTGAGACAGCTGCAGGCAGAGAGTGGTCACCCCTGGTGTTGAGGACCCCCCACAAGCCCTACAAAGCGCAGCGGGTGCTGTACCTTGCTGGTGAGAGAGCAGCCTTGTGTGGGGGCAGCCGCGGTACTTCCTGCCGCGGAGCAACATGGTCAGCTGGAGCCGGGTGCCTGCTGAGACAGCTGCAGGCAGAGAGTGGTCGCCCCTGGTGTTGAGGACCCCCCACGAGCCCTACAAAGCGCAGCGGGTGCTGTACCTTGCTGGTGAGAGAGCAGCCTTGTGTGGGAGCAGCCGCGGTACTTCCTGCCACGGAGCAACGTGGTCGGCTGGAGCTGGGTGCCTGCTGAGACAGCTGCAGGCAGAGAGTGGTCGCCCCTGGTGTTGAGGACCCCCCACAAGCCCTACAAAGCGCAGCGGGTGCTGTAGCTTGCTGGTGAGAGAGCAGCCTTGTGTGGGGGCAGCCGCGGTACTTCCTGCCACGGAGCAACGTGGTCGGCTGGAGCCGGGTGCCTGCTGAGACAGCTGCAGGCAGAGAGTGGTCACCCCTGGTGTTGAGGACCCCCCACAAGCCCTACAAAGTGCAGCGGGTGCTGTACCTTGCTGGTGAGAGAGCAGCCTTGTGTGGGGGCAGCCGCGGTACTTCCTGCCGCGGAGCAACATGGTCAGCTGGAGCCGGGTGCCTGCTGAGACAGCTGCAGGCAGAGAGTGGTCGCCCCTGGTGTTGAGGACCCCCCACGAGCCCTACAAAACACAGTGTGGCTACACATGGCTGCGTGTTCGCGGCCTGCGGGGTCGCGTCCTAAGCGGCGTGTCACAAGGGGCTAGACTTGCTCCTTGTATTTTATTCATATTAATCTGGTTATTGGTAGGCAAGGGTAATTTGGAATCTTGAAGCTTGGTCTGCTCTGCACTCAAGGGCATTTGGGTTACTTTTGTCTTTATTGGATATGCCCTAACTTCAATCTTTTCTAGTATCCTTCAACGATACATTGTTCTGAACCATGAACTCTTGGGTGACTGTCAACTTTCCCCTATTATCTAGTTTAAAAGCTGTTCTATCTCCTTTTTAAAGGTTAATGCCAGCAGCCTGGTTCCATCCCGGTTAAGGTGGAGACCATCCCTTTTGAAAAGCCCCTTCTTTCCCCAGAATGTTTCCCAGTTCCTAACAAATCCAAAACCCTCTTCCTTGCAACATTGTATTATCCACGTATTGAGACTCTGGAACTCTGCCTGCCTTTTGGGTCCTACATGTGGAATGGGAAGCATTTCAAAGAATGCTACTCTGGATTTCTTCCTACCTAAAAGCCTAAATTTGGCCTCCAGAACCTCCCTACCACACTTTCCTATGTCATTGGTACCGACATGTACCAAGACAACAAGCTCCTCCCCAGCACTATCTAAGACCCAGCACTATCTAAGCACTATCTGGAGGATTGTCTTTATGCAATCCTGCTTCTTTGATGAATTGTTTTGCATATAAATTAAACATGTAGGGGAAAGTATGCAGCCTTGTCATACACCTTTGCTGATTTTAAACCATTCTGTTTCTCCTTGTTCTGTCTGAACGTTTGCTTTTTGATCAATGTAAAGGTTGTGCAGAAGAACGATTGGATGTTCTGGTATACCCATGCTTCATAATGTGGCCCAGAATTTCTTATGGTTTACACAGTCAAAAGCCTTGCTGTAGTCAAAAAAACACAAATAGATATCCTTTTGGTATTCTTTTTTCTTTTCAAGGATCCAGCTTACATGCGCAATGATGTCTCTCGTTCCTCGCCTTTTCCTAAAGCCTGCTTGCACTTCAGTTAGTTTTCATTCCAGGTATGGTTGTAGTCTCTGTTGAATAATCTTCAGTAGAATCTTGCTGGCATGTGGGATCAGAGCAGTTGTGCAATAATTTCCACAGTCTGTTGGATCACCTTTCTTTAGTATTGGTAGTATTGGGGGAGGAGTGGCCTAGTGGTTAGGACAAGGTACTTCAGGCCAGAGGGCCAGGGGTTCAAGTCCCACCTGGGGACAGCAATCTCAGACCAGAGGGACTGGGATTTCTAGTCCTATAGGCACTCCTTGTGGTCTTGGGCAAGCCACTTAACCCTCCATTGCCCATGTTCCCTGTAAGTATTAGCATATGTGTGTCATATCCCCTCATGTTAAATGTATCTCCCAATTGACCACTTTGACCCAGTGAAAAGCAGGATATAAATACAGCTAAAATAAAAAAAAATAAACACACAGATCTTTTCCAGTCAGTTGGCCATGATGTTGTCTTCCAAATTTCCTGGCAGAGCCTTGTAAGTATGGCAACAGCTGCATCAGATTGCTGCAATACTTCTATGGGAATGCCATCAATGCCTGCTGCTTTGTTCTTTGATAAGGCTTTCAATGTTGCTTCGACTTCTTCTTTCATCACCGATGGTTCCGGATCATAAGGTACAGGTTGAAACAGCTGTTGGTCCACTTGATCGTTATCATATAAAAACTCTGTATATTCTTTCCACCTTTTCTTGATTTTCTCAGCATCATTCAATTTAGATCCTTGAGCATACTGTAACATTCCTGTTTGAGACTGGAATTTTTTTCTTTAATTCTCATAGCTTTAGGAAAACCGATCTTGTTCTTCCTCTAATAGTTTCTGCTTCTATTTCCTTACATGCGACACTGTAGTACTTTTCCTTGTCTTGTCTTGCTGCACATTGGAAATCTCTGTTGAGTTCTGCAATTTGCCTCTCTCCTCTGGCTTTAGCTTCTCTGCATTTCTGGGCAATTTTCAGAGTTTCTTCAGTCATCCATTTTGGCCGTTTTTGCTTTTTCACCTTTTGTAGAGACTTCTCGCTTTCTTCCAACACAACTCAATCAATCAATCAAACATCAATCACTCAAAAACAGAAGCCCTAATAGTAACAAAAAACACAACATTCATTCCCCCCTCACATATCACATTGCAGAATAACGATATCAAACTAAAAACTGAAGTACGTTATTTAGGCGTAATACTAGACAAACACCTCAGCATGGACACACATGTAAGAAACATAACAAAAAAGGTTTATTTCAAACTCAAAATATTAAAGCAACTCCGCCCACTAATGCACCTACAAGATTTTCAACGAATTATACAAGCGATAATAACCCCCCACTTCGATTTCGCAAATCAAATCCTACTAGGTGTAACAAAAAAGACCTTGAAAAAGCTCCAATTGGCACAAAATGCGGCAGCTAAGACCATTACAAAGGCCCCACCTTTCCAACATATAACCCCGATTTTAGAATATCTACACTGGCTCCCGATTCAAAGTCGAATAGAATATAAAACTATTTTAACCACCTACAAAGCTCTAAATAAAACAGCACCCCTGTCTATAAATAACCTCATTAAAACTGAGCCTACTCATAACCTTCAAAGGAGAGACCAGCTAAACAAATTAACTACACCAAAAGAATTTATTAAGGCCAAAAAGACCACAAACAAGAAAGCCTTCTCCCATGCTGCCCCCATACTTTGGAACACTATCCCATCAGAATTAAGATCCTTACCCAAAATCATGGAGTTTAGGAAAAAACTCAAAACACACTTATTCACAATGTACTATGCACCCTTGGCGAACTCACCTCCCACCTCACAGATAGATAAAGGATAGTCATATTTCAGCCAATACAACTATTCCAAAAAAGGTCGAACCACTAAAGCCCGAAACAATGTATTCAAAGACTAACGAATAATATTTAAGCCTGTATATAGTTTTAACTCTGTTACTCTGTACATAGTTCACAAATTGTTAAATGTAAGTTACAACTTGTTATCTGTAAAAACAGTTCACTGTTTTATTGTTGTTCCATGTAAACCGCACCTGATCAATGGAAGGAGCGGTATATAAAAAATCTGTAAATTAAATTAAATTAAATTAACCTTCTTGATGTCATCCCATAACTCTTCTGAAGCTCTGTCATTTGTATGTAAAGCAGCAAATTGATTTTGCAGGCAGTCTTTAAATTCCAATGGTATATTCTCAAGGTCATATTTTGTTACATTCATGAGTGGCTTGCTCTTTTTCAACTTTAGCTTGAGTTTGCATACTAGTAGTTGGTGATCTGTACCACAGTGAGCTCCAGGTTTGCCTTTTTTGATGTTATAGAGCTTTTCTGTGGTTGACTTCCACAGATTTAGTCAATTAGATTTTTGTACAATCCATTGGATGAAGTCCATGTGAACAGTCGCCGCTTATGTTTCTGGAAGAAGGTGTTTGAGATGAATAGATCGTTGGTCTTGCAGAATTCTATTAATCTTTCTCCAGCTTTATTTCTGTTGCCAAGTCCATATTTCCAACCATTTTATCTTCTTCTTTGTTGTCAACATTTGCGTTCCAGTCACACATGACTAGCAGGATATCCTGTTTGCATGTTCTGTCATTTTCAACATGTACTTGTTCATAGAACTCATCAATTTCATCCTCTTCTAAAGCTGTTGTTGGGGCATATACTTGAATTATAGTTGTGTTGATAGGCATTCCTCGTAGATGAATAGAAATTAAGCGTTCACTGACTGCATTGTATTTCATTACAGTTCTTGCAAGTTTCTTCTTAATTATAAATACAACACCATTTCATCCTTGTCTTTCATTTCCAGCATAGTAAGCCATTATCTGATGCAAAGTGCCTGATGCCAGTCCATTTCAGTTCTCCGACACCCAACAGATCGAGTTGTACACATTCCATTTCATTCTTGACCACCTCCAACTTCACTTGGTTCAGGCTTCGTACGCTACATGTCCCAATATGTAAGACATCTTTGTAGCTTCTGACTCTCATTTCATGTGCAGCTACATCAGCAGTCAGATGTCCTGAAGGCTTTGATCCAACCACATCATAAATACTGGCTTTACTCTGTAAAGTCTTCAGCTCCTCCCCAGTCGCTAGTTGAGTGCCTTCCAACCTGGGGGTCTCATCTTCCAGCACTATAGTGCAATTTGTTTTGTTGTGTCTAGCCATCGGATTTTCATGGCAAGATACGAAAGTAGATTGCCAGGCCTTTCTTCCGCGCAGTTTAAGTTTAGTGCTGTTTCTGTTGTCACAGAAATGTGATCCTCCATTGCCAACAGTGTCTCATTCTGCTGCTGCCCAGATGGGTGGTTTGTCGGTCTGGCACTTCAGCTGAGACCTGTCCATCTTGGGAGACCTGCCAGTAGTTAAGCTACTGATAGCTTAGCCCTCAGCATCACTGATGCACACAAGCCCTCACAGCATGACAAACTACAAACCAAGTGAGGGGTTATAGTAATACTACCTCTTATTGTTACTTGTGCGTGCTTGCAGTATGGATGACAGTGCAGTCCATGCTTTATGAAAAAGCTAGCCTCTATGCAAGTGACTCAAACCATGTACCTCGCTCCTCAAGAGCTGGAGGAAGTGTATGAGGAAACAGTAAATAACTGAGGTAATGTGCAGAATGACGGAAATAAACCTGTAAAGGGTTGAACAAGGAATCAATTAGATAGATTCATGTTCAAAAGGGAGGAAATGAGGAATAAAATTGTTAAAAGCTTGTTACTGTTAGAATTGCAAGGCTTGCATAAACACATGCTAGAAGAAGAGGAAGAGCTAAATGGAAAGGATACGTGTCTGTAAGACCATGATGGGCCTTGCTGAAGATAAGAAAAGGGAGCGCAAGAGGTTACACATCAGTCAAGAAAGATAACAGTTTGCTTGGTCAGGGAAATGTGACAAAAGCTCTATCAATTGACCAAGGGCAGAGATGTTGATAGCCAGAAAGATAGGAACATTGCGGTTAACAATATAATTCTAAAGCAGACTTGAGACATTATTAGGATGTAGCACCTGCTTCTAGCACCTGCCTTCTCAGCTTCTGTGCTTCTGTAATCTTAAGATTCGATCTTGTGAAGTTCTGCTTTATGGCTTATAAAAGATGTGCCTGATCAATACGAATTAGAGACCTGTAGTTCATGCTAGCATCCCTGCACGTCTGTGAACTCTCTCGGTTGCACAATTTATCTAATAAAACTCTTACTAAGCAGAATAAAGTGTCTGTTTATTACAGACTATTCACAGCAGGAGTAAAATCAGGCCTCATCAAGCTTCCTGGCTCTAGCCATGTTCGTTGATGTCACAGGCAATGAGCTAAAATAGTGTCAACATTCCCAGTAACTTCCCTACAAGTGAAACTTACCAAGTTGTGTCATGGTACCAGCAGCCTCTCCAGTGTTAGATGAAGCCACCTGGCACTGGAAGCATAGCATAGAGTTGTTGGCACTTTAGGATTCAAACATACACAGCTGAACTGAACTGGGGGAAGGAGAAAAGGGAGGGAGAAAAAAAGCTGGTCCAAGTGTGATGGGGAGAAAGGGGCTGGGGTGGGAGTAGGGCTGGAGACACGGGGAAGAGAGAGGCTGATAAGAAGGGTGAGAGAGGCTACCTGAGGGTGAGTAGGAGGAAGGGGACAGGCCAGTCCAGGAGAGAGAGAAGGAGGAGAAGAGACTGGTTGGGCTGGAGGGAAAAGAAAGAGAGAAGGAGACAGAGAGACTGAGCTGGAGAAAGAGTAAAGAAGGGGTTTGGTCAGGAATGTAGAAAGTAAAAGGGAAAAGGGGAAGTGACAAGTTGGATTTGGGAGTGAGAGATAGATGAGTCACTTAAATGGAGGCAAAATTATGAGGGAAAGGCAAAACATGAGATATGGGCAAAAGAAATAAAAGAGATAGATAAAAAGATGTGAACTGAGAGATTTACAGAATACACAAAAGAAATGGGGAAAAAAGAAGTGGATAAAGACAGAATGAAGAAAAGAATAAAATGTGAGAAAGATGGAAAAGGAATGAGAGGGCAGGCAAAGATCTAAGATAGATAAGACCAAGAAAAAAACAACCAGAGACAGATATTAAATCATACCACAGATGCCACTAAAATGTTGGGGAAACCATTTATTTTTGTTCAGGATTACAGGCATAAGAACATAAGAACATAAGATATGCCATATTGGGTCAGACCAAGGTCCATGAAGCCCAGTATCCTGTTTCCAACAGTGGCCAATCTAGGCCATACGTACCTAGCAGTTTCCCCAAAAGACACAGGTTCCGCAATGCTTGTACTGGGTCAAGCATTGATATCCTGGGTCCCTTCTTAATAATGGTTTATGGACCTTTCCTCCAGGAACTTGTCCAAACCTTTTTTAAACCCAGCTACACTAACACTGGGCAACACTGGGAGATATTTTCCTATGTTAGTTCTGTTTTATAATTCTTGACTGATCTCTGATTTGGCTCACACAGACGAATTGCCTCGCTCGATCGCCTTCAGCCTTGACGAAATAAGGCTCTAGTAAAGAACACAACATAGAAGGCCAAGGAGCCTGTTCTTACTTCAACTAGCTGATGACATCCCTCAGCAGACAGGTTTGCTGAGTGGATCACTTTCACATTAATGGGTTGTTTTGCGCATCTGGTTTCCAGGACAGTCGAAGCAAAAGTCTGGAGAAAATGCAGGCCTCTGGATTCAGCAGCGACGGTAATACTACATCCTCTTATAGAAGATTGATGGATTTACAGCCACCGCCACCACAGCAAAAAGAGCAGGTAACTCTCCAATGACAATCTCACTATGCTAGTGCGCGGGTGAGGTTCTGCCATTTCACCCTACCAGCTCAGATATCTATGTTCTGACAAAATATCAACTTTGAAAAACATAAAAAAGCTTGAATCAACATCAGCAATTCTAGCACATGTTCCAGATGTGTGGCCAAAGATGCAAGAAAATGAACTTTCAGATCTGTAGATTGTTTCTTGTACCAATAAGCTTGATAGCATACATATTCTTACAAAGATTGCATCTCCCAGTCAGGTTCAGATACATAGATGACAGTGGAAAATTCTTGCAGGCACAGGAAATAAACTAATGCTTCAAGTAGGCACCTACTTTTCCTTAGAAAATAATAGCGTAACTGGCCAAATATGTGCATTGATATAACGTGATCACTTCTACCATCCCTGGAGCTGGTGTAAATGCCCATGCCTAGATTTATCATGCATGCACCTAAGTTATATGATTTTATAATTTACATGTGTACTTGCACGCTTCACTCATGCTCCACCCAGACTCTGCCCATGCACATGCCCACAGTGACAATATGCACCATCATATCTACGCATCTACTTATAAATGACGCCATTTAAACATGTAAACATAAGATATGCCATACTGGGTCAGACCAAGATCCATCAAGCCCAGTATCCTGTTTCCAACAGTGGCCAATCTAGGTCATACGTACCTAGCAGTTTCCCCAAAAGACACAGGTTCCACAATGCTTGTACTGGGTCAAGCATTGATATCCTGGGTCCCTTCTTAATAATGGTTTATGGCCACTTCCACACATAAAGGGCTAAAATACCAAGACTAATGCATTCTTCCTGTCTAAAATCTAGACAGCTGCTTATAAAATGATTCCTCATTGGGGGTCATTGTAGAAGCCTTATTCATGATTTGGACATCTGACAACAGCCACTCAGACATCCCAAGCGCATCCACCTCCCAGGAGCCATTTTAGAATGCCCCAAGTTTACACGTGTCCAGAGCGATCATATCTATGGTGCACAGGGGCATTTCAAAAAAGATACACGTCTGCAGTCGATTTTAGATTACAACAGCACATTTAAATCAATTGGCGGCCACATCCTGTAAACCATCAATTGGCAGCTACAAACATGTAAACCATGTAAATGCCTCTTAGAGGGATATCCAGCGGCACCAACACGGTTAGTGCCGCTGAATATCCCCGAGTAACACCGCTCCATGCCACGCTGCTAACCATATTGCATTGAGGTGTGTCATGGACATACCGGGGCAGAGCGGAAGAAGCACATTCCTAACCTAACAGTGGCAATATTGAACTGATGCCCACTTAGTGACCCACGGGTAAAGATAGGTGTGGCAAAAGCTGGCCTATCTTTACCTGTGGGAGCTAACCAGGCAGCGGCTCAATATTGTTGCTGCCTGGCTAGCTTCCGTGCCATGCGGCAGATCTAGATATTCAATGCTGGTGGCTGGATATGGCCCCGGCATTGCTTATCCGGGGTTAAGGTTCAGCAGTGACACTATGTGCTGTAGAAGCGATAGCCACCGCTGCTGAATATCCCCCCCCCCCCCCCATAGCATCTAAGCGGTTTACAAACCGTGTAATACGGATCAGAGTAATCGAGACAGACATTGAGAAGAAGAGACACACAAGGTAGGACAGTGATATGGGACAACAATATCAGCCAGGTCAAGTATTGAAGAAACAAAAAAACTGCAAACATTAGGGAACACAAAAGCAGTGATTATGAGGAGTTGTGTATCAGGGCATTATTGTTTTTTAAACCAGTCTTCAGAGACATTTTACAATAGATTTTTAAAGACATCTCCAGTATGAGGATGTATGGCATCCATCTGTCCAAGAAAGGTCAACGAGTCTTCGGTAGTAGACTGGCTAATCTACTGAAGAGGGCTTTAAACTAGATTCGTTGGGGATGGGTGAAGAAAGCCCCCAGGTAAGTGAAAGCCCCCAGGTAGGTGATACATTAAATACCTTTATGGAAATGGGTAACAGGGGTAACATATGGAAAGCAGTGTGTATTAATGCCTGTAGCATGGGAAATAAGATCCCTGATGTTGAAGCTTTGGTGGGCGTGGCTGACTTGGATTTAGTGGCAGTTACAGAAACATGGTTCACAGAAAACCATGATTGGGATGTAACTATACCTGGCTATACTTTATTCAGAAAGGACAGGGTAGGAAGAAGGGGAGGAGGAGTGGCACTATATGTAAAAACTACTATTAAAGCTTTGGAATTACAGAGCTTAAAAGGGAGAGAGGAGGCATTCTGGGTTAAACTAGAAAGAGGGAAAGAGAAATCTATTTGCATTGGTGTGATATACAGACCTCCCTCACAAGAGGAAGAGGTGGACAGAGAGTTAATTGAAGACATACGCAGCATTGCTAGGAAAGGGGACGTGCTACTGATAGGAGATTTCAATATGCCAAATGTTGATTGGCACATTCCTGCTGCAGTATCATCTAGAAGTAAGGAGATCCTGGATTCTCTACAGGGAGAACTATTCAGGCAATTGGTAGCAGACCCCACACGTGAAGGGGCCATACTGGACTTGGTGCTTACCAATGGTGAAAGTGTTTCTGATGTAGTGGGAGATCATTTTGCATCCAGTGATCACCAGATGGTGTGGTTCAGTATTAGGACTAGGGCTGTTAGAATCCATTCAAAGGTGAGGATCTTAGACTTTAGGAAGACTAACTTTGCTAAGATGGGCCAATACCTCAGGGAGTCGCTAGTGGGATGGGAACAGCTGGGGGATGTAGAAAAACAGTGGGCAAAACTGCAAGGGGATATTTTAAGGGCAACCAACCTTTTTGTTAAAATGGTAAAGGTAAAAGGAAAAGGAGACCGCTATGGCTTTTGAAAGAAGTAGCTGAAAAAGTGAAGAAAAAGAGGGAGGCCTTCATGAACTACAAGAGATCACAAAGAGAGGAAGACTTAGAGAAGCTAGCCAAAACTTAGAGAAGCTAGCAAAATAGTCAGGAAGGCAAAGATTCAAAAGGAGGAGGAAACAGCCAATACAATAAAATGGGGGGGGATAAGACATTTTTCAGATATGTTAGTGAGAAGAGGAATGGCAAAAGTGGTATTGTCAGACTCAAGAGTGCAGGGGAGGAATATGTAGAAGCTGATAAGGATAAAGCGGAATTGCTTAACAAATATTTCTGTTCTGTGTTCACAGATGAAGAACCAGGAGCAGGACCTCAGAAAACACCCACAAACAGGAACAGAAGCGAGGGACATCTTGAACAATTTTCAGAAGACTTTGTTCGTGAGAAACTAGCTCAACATAAAGTAGACAAAGCGATGGGACCAGATGGGATATACCCTAGAATACTGAGGGAACTTGGGGACGTTCTAGCAGCTCCACTGACTGACCTTTTCAATGCCTCATTGGAGTCGGGAGTGGTGCCAAAGGACTGGAGAGAGGCTCATGTGGTGCCTTTACACAAAAGCGGAAGTACGGATGTGGTTGAAAACTACAGGCTGGTTAGTTTAACTTCGGTGGTGTGTAAATTATTGGAAACACTGCTGAAAGAGAAAATAGTGAGGTTTCTGGAGTCCTGCGGATTACAGGATCCGAGGCAGCAGGGATTCACCAGAGGCAGGTCTTGTCAGACAAATCTGATTGATTTCTTTGACTGGGTGACCAGGGAGTTGGACCGAGGGACAGCCCTAGATGTGGTGTATTTAGATTTCAGTAAAGCCTTTGATACTATTCCTAACAGGCAACTTATAAACAAACTGAGCACTCTAGGGATAGACCCTAAAGTTACTGCTTGGGTTAGAAAGTGGTTGGGTGGGAGGCGACAAAGAGTACAGGTAAATGGAGCTCACTCTGAGGAGAAGGATGTTACCAGTGGTGTGCCCCAGGGATCTGTCCTTGGTCCGATTCTTTTTAACATCTTTGTTAGTGATATAGTGGAAGGGCTGTCGGGTAAGGTTTGCCTCTTTGCGAATGATACCAAAATCTGCAATAGAGTAGACACCCAGAAAGGTGTAGATAACATGAGGAGGGATCTAGCTAAGCTTGAAGAATGGTCTAGAATTTGGCAGCTGGAATTTAATGTTAAAAAATGTAAGGTCATGCATTTCGGCTGCAGCAATCCAAGGGAGCAATATAGTATAGAGGGTGAAGTACTTTTGTCCACTAAAGAAGAGCGGGACCTAGGCGTGGTTGTGTCTGATGATCTTAAAGTAGCTAAACAGGTAGAAAAGGCGATGGCAAAAGCTAGAAGGATGCGTGGGTGCATACGGAGAGGAATGGCTAGCAGAAAAAAGGAGGTGATAATGCCTCTGTATAAGTCTTTGGTGTATAGTGTGCAATTCTGGAGACTGCACCTTCAAAAGGATGTGAACAGGATGGAGTCGGTGCAGAGGGTGGCTACTAAAATGATTAGTGGTCTTCATTATAAAGCATATGAGGACAGACTTAAGGATCTTAATATGTACACCTTAGAGGAAAGGCGGGATAGAGGTGATATGATTGAGATGTTTAAATACCTCCATGGCATAAATGTTCAGGGAGAGAGCCTCTTTCAATTGAAAGCAAGTTCTGCTATGAGAGGACATGGGATGAGGGTAAAGGGAGATAGATTCAGGAGTGATATGCAGAAATATTTCTTTACGGAAAGAGTAGTGGATCCGTGGAATAGTCTCCCAGTGGAGGTGGTAGAGATGAGGACAGTAACTGAATTCAAAAAAGCATGGGACAAACACAGAGGATCTCTAAAGGTAAAAAAGGGACTATTGTAGTTGTTGATATGGAAGGACAGACTAGATAGGCCATGTGGTCTTTTTCTGTTGTCGTATTTCTATGTTTATATGTATAAGTAGGCAGGGGATGTGGTAGAGGCATGTCTGGGGTGGTGTATTGGACCTAGACTTCCCCACTTGATTTCAGAAACGGTGGGGACGTCTGCAACCCCATCCAAGTTTAGACCTGCTCCTGGTACAAATAGCTATCATAAAAGTGCTCATTTTATTTATTTATTTATTTATTTACATTCTCTTATATACCGCGCTATTCTGCATCAGTGTGGTTTACATTGAACAAACTGAAATTACATTGAACAGGGCATTATAACTTGGAGATAACTATTTTACAGGGAACATGGGCTATGGAGGGTTAAGTGGCTTGCCCAAGACCACAAGGAGCACCTGTGGGACTAGAAACCCCAGTCCTTCCGGCCTAAGGTTGCTGTCCTCTAGGGGGATTTGAACCCCCGACCTTCCGGCCTGAAGTACCTTGACCGTTTTGGCTATAAAACATCCAAAGGGTGTAGAGAAGATGGCACTCCACCATTCTAAATACTCGCCATAATCACAGTGATAACAGCAGTGAGATCTGAAGGCTAGTTTCACTGGTCATAGCCCACAACTCTAACCATTAGGCTATTCCTGGGCATCCCGGTCTTGAATACTGTTCCAGGGATATCTATGTAGGTGCCCCACAGACATCCATATTGAGCATGTCCACGTTTGTGAAATCATACCTGAAATTGGACATGCCTGCTTTTTTTCAGACATTCTGGCTTGGGTGTCCCAGATCGCACTTGGACATCATTTAAAAAATATGCCTTCACAAGTCAAATGGCATAAAATATTAATTACAGAAAAATGAAATAGCAGGTTGGATATTAGGCAAGCAGATATATACATAAATACTTGAGGCTTTTCTCAAACTTGATCAAATTACCTAATATGCTAGAGATGGCTATCCAGATTATTCAGTGGTGTGCAGACTATTATTTCATTTTGTTGGACAAGAGATATTTCTGTGGTCCAGAAATCTATAGAAGCAGCTTCTTTGTTTATATAGTACAGTATATGGCTAAAGGGTACAGCCAGTTGAGAGCGAGGAAAATAGGTATTCACATGAATAAAGGCATGAGATGTAACACAGCCTTGATGCTGCTGTGATGTGATACAGTGAAATGCAATGGTCTCTGTCTATGTGTGGAAGAGTCACAATACAGGAGACACCATGGTGGAGTTGAAGAGCAACATTCCCGCAAAGCTGAATGGGGGTCCTCTGCCTAAGCTGCTGCCTGTAGGGAAGGTGTGGCAATATCACTATTTTAATACTGCCTGCTCCTTGAGACTAAAGTGAAATATTCCAGCACCTCCCCCTACAGACAGCAGCATGGGCAGAGGACTTCCACACAGCTTTGCAAGAACATTGTTGAAGAGCAATGCATCTTAGCACTGAAGATTATTACTTGGGAAGGAAAGTTTCAAAAACTAGTTAGGCTGAAGCAGCTGAGCATGTGAAGTGGCATTTTAGAAAGGATGTCAAATCGGGGATATCTAGGGCAGAATATGTAGAAAAAAGCTAAGGACATCTATGTCTCTGGACATTTTTCAGAACATAGACATTCCAGACAAGGACATCCATGCTAGTAGCTACATAGACTCCCCCTTAGGAAAACATGGGGTAGGAATATCCATTTCATGCAGGCTAGCATAAAGGCATGTCCAGTGGCATAGCAGAATGAAACCATGAGCCCCCGTTCCCTGTGTTTATTGACATATTGTTAAATAAAGGGGGTATTAGTTTAGCTCCTTCTCCACACCTTCCAGATGTTTGCGTGATAAAACAAGCACCTATTAGATAGCTGTTCAATCCTAGAGCAGGTATAAAGCATAGTTACTCACCTGTAACAGGTGATCTCCGGGAACAGCAGGAATTTAGTCCTCACATATGGGTATCATCGGTACCAACGGAGTCTGTGCGGGAACGCTCCCCAGAGTCCAATTAGAACGCTTTGGGAGCATCCCACAGCGCCTGCGTGCTGCCTTCCCGCCTTTCCCTACTGCCTCTCTCCAGTTGAGTTTTAGAGCTGAGACAGAGAGAGCGAGGGAAAGGAAAAGAGAGAGATAGAGAGATACAACTCCTAGGGGAGGTGGGTGGGTTGTGAGGACTAAATTCCTGCTGTTCCCAGAGATCACCTGTTACAGGTGAGTAACTATGCTATCTCCAGGAACAAGCAGGAATGTAGTCATCACATATGGGGACTCCCTAGCTTTAGGTGCCAGGGAGAGACCCCAGAAGTTGTGTGTCCCTGAGAAGGGCTCCACTTCCCCCCATGTATCTCTGGCATCCTACCAGGGATGGTGGGTAGGAGTTGATTAGGTATGGAACAGGTGTTTGAGAACAGCCTGACCAAACAAGGCATCCTGGCGGGAGTCCTTGTCCAAGCAGTAATGGGCTGTGAAGGTATGAACTGAGGCCCAAGTGGCTGCTTGACAGATGTCGTCAATAGACACAGAGTTCAGATGAGCCATTGAGGCTGCCATGGCTCTCACATTGTGAGCTGTGACATGGCCCTCCAGAGAAAAGTTCTTACTCTGATAGGCAAAAGAAATACACATAGCAATCCAGTTAGATAGTGTTCTCTTGGAGATTGGAAGTCCCAAATGAGAAGGGTCCAAAGCAACAAAGTGTTGAGAGGACTTTCTATGTTGCTGTGTCCTTTGTAAGTAAAAAGCTAGAGCTCTTTTACAGTCCAAGGTATGGAGATTCCTCTCTGCATTTGATGCATGAGGTCCTGGAAAAAAGATAGGTAGGTAGACCTCTTGGTTGAGATGAAAAGGCGATACCAACTTAGGCATAAAGTGTGGATGAGTCCTAAGGACTACCTTGTCATGATGGAACCTTGTATAAGGTGGATTAGCTACTAGTGCTTGCAATTCACTAATGCGGCATGCTGATGTGATTGCAATGAGAAAGATAACCTTCCAAGAAAGGAATTTCAAAGAGGTGGTAGCTAACGGTTCGAAAGGTGGCTTCATGAGCTGCCCAAGAACCAGGTTCAAGTCCCATGCCACCGGAGGTGGTCTGATGGGAGGCTTAGTTAGAAGGAGGCCTCTCATGAATCTTGCTATAAGAGGATGAGAGGAAATAGGTTGTCCATTTAGAGGTTTAAGAGAAGCTGCAATAGCACTCAAATGGACTCTTACTGAATTTGTCTTAAGGCCTGCATTAGACAAATGAAGGAGATACTCCAGTAAAGATTCCAGAGGTATAGCAAGGGGGTTAAGACCCTTTTCTGAACACCAAATAGTAAACCTTTTCTACTTGAAAGCATAAGAACGTCTAGTGGAAGGTTTTCTGGAAGCACAAAGAACATCTTTCACTTGCTGAGAAAGTTGAAGATCTTGGAGATCTAGGCCTTCAGCAACCAAGCCCTGAGATGCAGGGACTGGGGATTGGGATGCCATAACATCCCGTCCTCCTGAGATAGGAGATCTGGAGCAGACCCTAACTCCAGGGAGGGAGCTTGAGAGAGATGTAGAAGCAGAGGGTACCACACTTGCCGTGGCCAATGTGGTGCTATGAGGATCATGTGGCCTCTGTCTCTCTGAAGCTTGAATAGGGTTTTGGGAATTAGGGGAATGGGTGGAAAGGCATACAGGAAGTCTTGACCCCAGTAAAGGAGGAAAGCATCCTTGGCCTGAGCCCCCTGAGCCAGAATTCTGGAACAGAACCGGGGATGTTTGGTATTCCACGGACTTGCAAAGAGCTCTATGTCCGGGGTTCCCCAAATTTGAAAAATCTTGGTCACCTGGTCTGCATACAGAGACCATTCTTGTGGAAGCAGAACTCGACTGAGTGTCTGCCCAAGAGTTTTGTATGCCTGGAAGATACACTGCCAGGAGATTAATCTGATGCTCTCTGGCGAGGGCCCATAGTCGCAAAGCTTCGTTGCAAAGCGACAGAGAGCCCGTTCCCCCCTGCTTGTTGTCACCAGCTCTCCTTAAACCCCCGAGTAGAGGTTAAGGGAGTGGGTTTTTCCCTATTGAAACAGCTATTACACAGATCCTGGAGCGATGCCCCTTGGGAAATGTAGTCTTTTCACTAAATCAATAAGGAGCAGTTGTGGAAAAAGTGGTTAAGCAACCAAAGGATTTTATTTCCCCTCCCGGGGTGGATTTTACCATGAACAGAAAACACAATCCAGGTATTTACTGGTATTTTGGACAAACAAAAGTTCCTTAACAGAAAAAGGCTTTCTTCAGCATTAACCAAGGTGAAAACAAACATTCAAACAAAACCACGCTGTTTCCTCACAGCTCTCTGTTTCCACGTGCTATCTGTGCTGTACTCTCTTTTCAAGCAGGCTTTCACCGTAATGAAACTATTCCATTTGCCAGAGATAATGTACAGTCCATTATATCTATATCTTCTCCAGTATCAATACACTCTGGTTCACAGTCCATCAATTCCTCCTGCTCATAAGGAAATGTTTGAACCGGCACTGCTGGTGCCACGCCCTTTCCACGCCCTTTCTTACTGCTCCAGGCTTTACACGATATGCTTGGGTCAAATACTGGCTTTCACACAGACTATCAGGCCCAGTATTCTTTTCCCAGCACCACCTTTCTGGGTACAAACAGTCACTGTAATTAAGTATATTCAAGCCTTTTGGCTTACCTTTCAGCCTTACTGGTGGAGGTTTTCTCTGGTGCTTTTGAATAGCTGTAGGCTCCCAACCTAAGCCCTGCTCATAGCATTTCACTTGCCTCCTAGGCTTTCTGTCTCTCCCGTGCTCCCCAGGATATTGCAGACAATCTCCTTTGCCCTTGTTGTATCCTGTCCTCGGGGTTTCTTTCTTTCTCCTCAAGAAGGAATCTGTCTCTCCTTTCCATAGAGACTCTGGCTTACTCTGGGCATAGCTGTCTTCAGTGTAGCTCTCAACAGCTTCTCTCTCCAGCTCGTATGCCTCACTTCCTGCTTCTTCAGCCAACTCTTCATTACCTCCTTCTCTGCCTCCCTTACTCCACCTACTCCACTTACTTAACTCACCTGAACCTTCTTTAATAGGGTGAATTCTGGGGCCGTGCTCAACTCCACCCCCTAGCAGGTGTCCTGCATTACCTTGTGATTCACCCCTTGACTGATAGCACCGGCGTTTCTCTTGCTTCCGTGCTTGGTTCCCACGGTAACCAGGAGCCATGTGCTTCTGTTTACAGCTCAACTCTACTTTTGTTCCTGGCTTTTTAGCTTCATTAAACAGGCTAGAAGGACCCACTATGTCACATTGTTCACATAGAACATGGCTACCTGATTGTCCGTGTGAATGAGGACTGTCTTGTAGCTGAGCTGGGAGTGGAACACTCGCAGAGCCAGGAAAATTTCCCTGAGTTCAAAGAGATTGATATGCAGACAACTCTCTTGTGGAGACCAGGTGCCCTGGGTGGAGAAGTCTTGCAGATGAGCTCCCCAACCCTTTGGAGAAGCATCTGTTGTGAGAGTTGCTTGGGGTAAGGGTTGTTGGAAGGGGCACCCCAGCAACAGATTTTGAGTGGACGTCCACTATTGGAGGGACAAAAATGAGGCGACTTGTGTTTGCTATTTTGTCTGACAGGCACCCTGATGCCTGGGTCCATTGGGTGGATAAAGTCAACTGAGCTGCCCTCATGTGGAGGCGAGCATATGGAACCACATGCACGGTGGATGCCATGTGGCCCAGCAATTGCAACATTTCTCGAACAGTTAGGTGAGGCTTTAGCGCTGCTTGAGAAGCTAACTGCACTAAGCGAAGGCAACGGGCCTGGGGGAGATAGGCACTTGCTCTTGTGGTATCCAGCAGAGCTCCTATGAACTCTAAAGATTGAGTGGGAGTCAGACTGGATTTTGGGATGTTTATTACCAGCCCTAAATACTGAAGGATACGCATTGTGCAGGATAGAGAAGTCTTGTCTTCTGACTGTGTTGGAGCTCGAATGAGCCAGTCGTCCAAGTAAGGGAAGATGAATATTCCCAGAGTACGGAGAAATGCTGCTACCACAGCCATGCATTTCGTGAACACCCTTGGAGCGGAGGCCAGACCAAAAGGAAGCACCCTGTATTGGTAGTGCTTTCCTTGAAAAGGGAACCGAAGGAACTTTCTGTGGGTTGGATGGATGAGTACATGGGTGTACGCATCCTTGAGATCTAGAGAACAAAGCCAATCCTGACTCTGAAGGTATGGAAGCAGAGCACCGAGATAAATCATCTTGAATTTCTCCTTGACAAGGAATTTGTTCAATTCTCCGAGATCTAATATAGGTCTGTATCCCCCTGTTTTCTTTGGGATAAGAAAATAAGGGGAATAGAACCCTGTTCCCTGTTGATGAAGAGGCACTTCTTCTATCGCCCCTTGGGCAAGAAGAATGGCAACCTCCTGACCTAAGAGGTTGATGAGAGGTGTCGGAGAATTGAACTGCTTCACTATTGTGTGAGGGGGCATGCTTGAAAAATGAAGTTTGTACCCCTCCTTTATGATGGAGAGTGTCCAATGCTCTGCTGTTATTTGCCCCCATCTGGGGCAAAATGACATAACCTTCCTGGAATGGTGGACGGTTCTGGTCCTTCCAGAACCAGAAAGGCTAAGTTCTCTAGCTGAAAGTCAAAGGCCCTGAGGAGGCTGAGGCTGCTGAGCCGGTGGAGGCCTTGCAGCCTTTGCTTTCTTCTGTTTGGGTGGTTGCTGACATTTAGTTGAAAACTGACCTGTAGAAGAAGCCTGCTGAGTATAAGCAGGATAAAATCTTTTCTTTTTAGAAAAAGGTGTTTTCTTGAACAACTTCTTTCTAACAGGATCAGCAGTGGACTTGGATAGTCTATCCAAGGTGGAATTTTCAGCATCCATTTCATTGGCTTTTTCCTGCCAATCTTTCCCAAACAGGTTCTCACCAGTACAAGGGATATTTCCCAATTTATCTTGTACCCAGAGCTCTAAATCAGATGCTTGGAGCCAAGCAATTCTACATGCACCTATGGCAATAGCCGAGGTTCTGCTTATACACTCAAAGCAGTCAAAGGCTGCACGGTTGGAAAATTTAGAGACATCTTGGGCATGTTTGACCCAAGTGAGAAAATCCTGTCTTTTCTCCTCAGAAATGAAAGGACTTAAAGTCTGTAAATTATCTGTGACCTCCTTTAGGAACATTCCCATGTAGAGACTATAGGAACTGATTCTTGCAGCAAGCATGGAAGCTTGAAAGACTCTACGTCCAAAAGCATCCAGGGTTCTGCATTCACGTCCTGGAGGATTAGAGGCATGTCTTTTTGCACTTCTAATCCTTCTCATAGCAGACTCCACCACGATAGAGTGGTGAGGAAGCTGAGTTTTATGGAACCCAGGACAAGGAGGGACACGATACATAGTATCTAACCTACGAGAATGAGGAGAGGTGGTAAGAGGTGTTTCCCACATCCTCAACATGAGATCATATAGAATCTCATGAATGGGTAAGGTAGCTGCCTCCTTAGGAGTTTTGAGATATTGTAAAATTTCCAACTCCTTAGCCCTTGGCTCTGTTTCAGGGGCCACAGTGATGGACAGGCCCCGAGCCACCTCCCTGATAAAGTCTTGGAAAGACATGTCCTCTGGAGGAGACATCCTGCGTTTAGGGGAGGAGGACTCCTCTGGAAGAAGTATCTCTGCATCGACAGAACTTTCAGAATCCTCAGATTCTTCTGAGGACTCGAAGTATTGTCTGTTCGGATGCTCCTGCAGAGCCCGATACCCATACCGACCAAGGTCGGTACCGGGAATAACCGGTACCAGAGAATCGGTACCGGAAGGCATCGTAGGACAGAGTACCGGCATCGCAGACACCGATGCTGATGTCGATGCTACCGGTACCGGTGCCGATACCGATGCCGGTGCTTGCGCCAGTACCGGTGGAGTTGTCTGTCGCGGTACCAAGGGCGTTGATGCCGCAAGGAAAGCCATCAGACTGCGTTCCATGCTCAGAATTCTCTGGTCCATGGACGCCGCCAATGCCTGGAAGTCGGTACCGGTGGAAGCCACCGGTACCCCAGAGCATGGCACCAGGAGATCTGTCGAGGCCGAGCCATCTAGAACATCCTGGAACCCCGATAATGCTTTAGAAGCCGAAGCCTCCCGCTGGAGTAATTTTGCCAGTGCAGAATCCTCGAGGGCAACACCAGAGGCATCTCGATGCTTAGAAGGAGATCTACCCTTCGAGGACCGGCTGGATTTATGTTTAGTTACCTGAGATCCACGGGAGGAAGAAGAAGCCCTGGAAGACGTCGATGCCACTGAAGCTGCATCAGAGGGAAACAGGGTACTGAGCTTTGCCGCTCGGTTCTGCCGACCTCTTTTAGACATCATGGCACAGGACACACAATCCTTGATGGAGTGGTCAGGACCTAAACATTTTAAACACCATTCATGGGTGTCGGTGACGGAAATGGTACCGCCACACTTGGTGCACTTTTTAAAACCTGAGGCAGGATTTTCCATGTTAAGGAAGTTTTTGGGCCTAAGGCCCAAAAAGGCGGGTGCATCTGAAGAAAATAGAAAAATAATTTTTTTTTTTTTTTAGAAATAGGAAAAGAAAGACCGGCGGTACTGGTAGAGCGTCGAAGAAGGCAGACGCGACCACAAAAAAAAATAAAGAAATAAAGAAATTCTTCTGCGGTGACAGGAACATGACCTGCTGTCTGCGCGGAAAAAGAAGAACTGGAGAGAGGCAGTTGGGAAAGGTGGGAAGGCAGCATGCAGGCGCTGTGGGATGCTCCCAAAAGCGTTCTAATTGGACGCTGGGGAGCGTTCCCGCGCAGGCTCCGTCGGTACCGACGATACCCATATATCACGACTACATTCCTGCTTGTTCCTGGAGATCCTTAGGTACAACTCCAAACATCCAGGACATTTCTGAGATCAGGCTGGGATGTCTAGGTTCTTGGGAACTCCCCAGTCACACCTCTGCCATACCACCGTTCAGATTTGGACATCCTTGCACTGGGGACATCCACACATCCAGCTTCTAAAATGGCTCTGGAGACATCTCTGTGCTTTAGATATCTCTATGCCCATTTTCAGGCATCCAAAGCATGAATACGGCTTCCAAAATAACCCCCTTAATGAATGGGCTCCTAAGAAACACATTGGTCAAAATCTGTTGAAGTTAAGTCTGAATATCTGTTTGTTGGGGGTGGTCATGATGTGACTTTGCAGGTACAGCAAACCATTTCAAGAAAACGTTTTTGATAGTATGTTAAGAACATAAGATATGCCATACTGGGTCAGACCAAGGGTCCATCAAGGCCAGTGTCCTGTTTCCAACAGTGGCCTTCCAGGTCTCAAGTACCATTCGGGTTCCCAAAGGTACACACATTCCATGCTGCTTGTCACAGTCCCCAGTCCTCTTTAATAATGGTTTATGGACTTTTCCTCCAGGAACTCGAACAAACCTGTTTTGAACCCAGCTACACTAACAGCTTTTACTGCATCCTCCAGTAATGAATTCCAGAGTTTGATTATGTGCTGAGTGAAAAAATATTTTCTCTGATTAGTCTTAAATGTGCCATATTGTAGCTTCATTGTGTGTCCCCTAGTCTTTCTACATTTTGAAGAAGTAAACTACCGATCTATGTTTACTCGTTCCACGCTATCCATTATTTTATAGACCTCTATCACGTCTCCCCTCAGCCGTCTCTTTCCCATGTTAGACATGGGCAATGAACTTCTTCTGAAATGGGCCTTCCTCTCCATTTCTTGAAACATAATTTACTTCAAATAAACCATGAAAGCAGGTACAGTGCGTGTAACTGGTTTCCATGCATTTAGCTGCTGCACATTAACTGCTAGTGCAGCAGATAACATGGCGCAATTAACACCACCTAATTAGATGAAGCTAAGTAAATCAAGTTATCTGCCATGTGGCTAATGCATAGTAAAGAACATTTCGCCATGTTAACTGTATGGAAAGATGCTGGGAACATCCCCAACTGTTAACACAGAGATTTTGCAGTGCCCATGTGCTAATTTTGTCAATTTTGTCAAGCCTTATTGCAATTTATTATGAAGAGACTGTGGTGGTTTAAGTTTTGTATGTCAATTTTATGTTTAGAAATGTTGCTATCTCCAGGAACAAGCAGGAATGTAGTCTTCACATATGGGTATCGTCGGTACCGACGGAGCCTGCGCGGGAACGCTCCCCAGCTTCCAATAGGAACGCTTTTGGGAGCACATGCGCACTGCCTTTCCGCCTTTCCAACTGTCCCTCTTCAGTTCTTCGTTTTACGTGGCACTGACAGGACCCATACCCTATCACCGCAGAAAATTCCATCTTTAAAATTGTTTTCTTGTGGTCGCGTTTGCCTCTGCACGACGCCTACCGGTACCGCTGGTTCTCTTCTTTTCTTTTTTCAAAAAATTTTATATTTTGAACTGTTTCTCTTCAGAAACTTTTCTTTTTCGGTGCTAGGCACCATTTTGGGCATTAGGCCTCATATTCCTGAAACATGGAAAAACCAACTAGTGGTTTTAAAAAATGTACTAAGTGTGGCGGTACCATTTCCGTCACTGACACCCATGATTGGTGTCTTAAATGTTTAGGGCCTGAACATTCTCCATCTGAATGTCTCACCTGTATGGGGATGACTAAGAGAAGAAGACAGAACCGGGCTGCAAAGCTCGGTACTCTCTTTTCTTCGGATGCCAGATCCATTGTATCGACATCTTCAAGAGCCTCCTCTTCCTCCCATGGATCTCAGGTAACTAAACAAAAAAGCCGGTCCTCAAAGGGTAGCTCTCCTGCTAAGCATCGAGAAGCCATTGGCATTGCCCTTGAGGAACCACACCGGCAAAACAGCCACGGTGGGAGGCTTCAGCTTCCAAAGCATCAATGGGGCTCCAGGATGTTCTGAAGGCCTCAACCTCGCAAGAACTACTGGTGCCATGCTCCGGGGTCCCGGCCGTTTTCACTGGTACCGACACCCAGGCATCGGCAGCATTGATAGACCAGAGGTTCCTCGCTATCGAACGCTGCATTGCAGCTCTTCTCACAGCTGCGGTACCGTTGACTCCTATGGTTCAACGGGCACCGGTACCAACATCGATACTGATGCCGGTACCTACACCGGTTCAACTATTCAGAAAAAAGTCCCATCTGTAGTGATCACAATATAAAGCCCATAAAACTCTGCTATTGCCATTGGGGCACGACGGATTGCCTGACTTCAGGCATCAGACTTGGAGACTTGGGTACAGGACAAGTTAGGCAACATTCCTTGCATGGGAGAGAATCTCTTTGGCAAGAACTGGCAGGAAAAGGCTAACGAGTTAGATGCTGACAATACCACTCTAGATAGATTGTCAAAATCTACAGCCACTCCAGCCAAAAAGAAGCCTTATAAAAAACCCTCTTTCAGCAAAAAGAGGAAATTTTATCCTTCCTGTACCCAGCAGAGTCAAACTCAGGGTCAGGTTGCCCAAAAGGGACAAACTAGACAGCAAAAGAAGCCAAAAGGCCTGAGAGCCCAACCAGCTCCACAGGTTCAGCCCCCTCAAGGGCTTTGACTCCTTCCTAGAGAGCTTAGCCTTCCTGCCTCTGAGGGGTCCCCAACCCCCTAATATCCCAGGGAGGTTATGCCACTTTGCCAACAGATGGCATCAGATAACAGCAGAAGATTGGACTCTGTCCATTGTAGGAGAGGGGTACAAGCTCCATTTTCACAGCATGCCTCCTCCTACAATTCTAAGGCAATTCAATTCTCAAACCTCCGCAGACATTCTGCTAGATCACGAGGTCTCAACACTTCTTGCCCAAAGGGCAATAGAAGAGGTACCCATTCTTCAACAGGGTGCAGGGTTCTACTCCCCCTATTTTCTTATTCCAAAGAAAACAGGAGGACACAGTCCCATCTTAGACCTCAGAGAATTGAACAAATACCTGTTCCGAGAGACGTTCAAAATGATTTCTCTTGGAACTCTTCTGCCAAACCTTTAAAGCCAGGATTGGCTTTGCTCTCTAGACTTAAAGGATGCATACACTCACATTCTGATCCATCCAAATCACAGGAAATTCTTACGATCCCTTTTCAAGGGAAAACATTTCCAGTACAGGGTTCTTCCCTTTGGTCTGGCATCAGCTCCAAGGGTATTCACGAAATGCATGGCAGTAGTAGCTGCATTTCTACGAACCCTAGGTATATTTGTCTTCCCTTACTTAGACGACTGGCTCATTCGAGCCCCTATAGTTGCAGAGGCCAGCACTGCACTGTCTCGCACAATGCGAATCCTCCAATACTTGGGGTTGGTAATAAACTTCCCAAAATCCCAACTTGTTCCTTCCCAATGCCTGGAATTCATAGGGGCCTGTCTAGATACCAGACAGGCAAAGGCTTCCCTTCCTCAGTCCTGGTGTCTTTGCATAATGCAACTAGCTTCTCAAGCAGCAGGAAAATCCTCCCTAACTGCTCGAGAGCTACTACAGTTGCTGGGACATATGGCATCCACAGTTCATGTAGTCCCATATGCTCGCCTCCACATGCGAGCAGCTCAGTGGACCCTATCCACACAGTGGACACAGGCCACAGGACATTTATCAGACAAAATAGTAAACTCTCAACGACTAATTTTGTCCCTCCAATTGTGGCAATCACTAGAAAATCTGACAGTGGGGTCTCCTTTCCATCAACCCCTTTTTCAGGCCACCCTAACAACAGATGCATCACAGGTGGGTTGGGGAGCACACCTGGATCATCTCTTTACCCAGGGCACCTGGACTCCACAGGAGGCTGGTCTACACATAAACCTCCTGGAATTAAGAGCAATCTATTTAGCTCTTCGAGTATTCCACGCCCAGCTCAGCTACAAGACAGTCCTTGTTCAGACGGACAATCAAGTAGCCATGTTCTATGTGAACAAGCAGGGTGGGACAGGCTCTCTGTCATTATGCAACAAAGCTTTACGACTGTGGGCCCTCGCCAGAGAGTATCAAATTCACCTTCTAGTGGTATATCTTCCAGGTATTCAAAACCTTTGGGCAGACAAACTCAGTCGAGTACTGCTGCCTCACGAGTGGTCTCTCCACCTAGACCAGGTGGAAAAGATATTTCATCTCTGGGGCACTCCAGACATAAACCTCTTTGCAAGTCCATTGAATGCCAAACTTCCCCGGTTCTGTTCCAGGATTCCAGCTCACAATTGTCAGGCAAGGGATGCCTTCCTCCTTCACTGGGGTCAGGACTTCCTTTATGCCTTCCCACCCATTCCCCTCATCCCCAAAACACTTTTCAAGCTTCAGAGAGACAGGGGTCGCATGATTCTCATAGAGCCACGATGGCCACGCCAAGCATGGTATCCCCTGCTTCTACATCTCTCTCAAACTGCACCTCTGGAGTTAGGGCATGCTCCAGATCTCCTTTCCCAAGAGGACGGGACGCTATGGCACCCAAGTCCCCAATCCCTGCATCTCACGGCCTGGTTGCTGAAGGCTTAGACCTCCAGGATTTCAACCTATCCCAACAGGTAAAGGATATCCTTCAGGCTTCTAGAAAACTTTCCACAAGAAGATCTTATGCCTTCAAGTGGAAACGGTTTACTATATGGTGCTCCAAGAAGGGATTAAGCCCCCTTGTCATACCTTTAGAATTGATACTAGTGTATATCCTTCACTTATCGAATTCTGGTCTAAAGACCAATTCAGTAAGAGTCCATCTTAGTGCAATTGCAGCTTCTTATAAGCCTCTGAATGGACAACCAATTTCCTCTCATCCACTCATATCCAGATTTATGAGAGGTCTTCTGTTAACTAAACCTCCCATTAAGCCACACCGGTGGTATGGGATCTAAATCTAGTTCTCGGGCAGCTCATGAAGCCGCCTTTTGAGCCTTTAGCCACTACAACCCTTACGTTTTGGACCTGGAAGGTCATCTTCCTAATTGCAATCACCTCTGCACGTCGCATTAGTGAACTGCAAGCTTTAGTGGCTGATCCTCCTTATACTAGGTTTCATCATGATAAGGTTGTTCTTAGAACTCATCCACACTTTATGCCAAAGGTGGTTTCGCCTTTTCATTTGCATCAATCAATTTATCTTCCTGTATTTTTTCCGAGGCCTCACGCCTCTAATGCAGAAAGAAACCTTCATACTTTGGATTGTAAAAGAACCTTAGCCTTTTACCTACAGAGAACACAGCAACATAGAAAGTCCTCGCAACTTTTTATAGCTTTTGACTCTAGTCATTTGGGACTTCCAGTCTCCAAAAGAACTTTATCTAAATGGATTGCCCAATGCATATTCTTTGCTTATGAGAGTAAGGGTCTTCCTCGTCAGGGCCTTGTCACAGCTCATAACATGAGAGCCATGGCAGCTTCCATGGCTAATCTCCATTCTGTGTCTATCGATGAGATTTGTCGAGCAGCCACCTGGGCTTCGGTACACACCTTCACAGCTCACTACTGCCTGGATAAAGCCTCCGTTGGAATGCCTTCTTTGGCCAAGCTGTTCTCAAAATCTCTTTCAGACCTAATTCAACTCCTGCCCACCAACCCTGGTGGAATGCCAGAGATCCATGGGAGGAAGGATGCCTTCCTTTCTAGGGTGGTACCTTCCTGGGACTGTCTCCCTGGCATCTTCAGCTAGGGAGTCCCCATATGTGAAGACTACATTCCTGCTTGTTCCTGGAGATAGCGTAGTTACTCACCTGTAACAGGTGATCTCCGGGAACAGCAGGAATTTAGTCTTCACAACCCACCCACCTCCCCTAGGAGTTGTCTCTCTATCTCTTTGTCTCTTTCCTCTCTCCCTCTTTCCTTTCACTCAGCTACAAACCTCACTGAAGAGAGACAGTTGGAAAGGCGGGAAGGCAGCGCACATGTGCTGAGGGATGCTCCCAAAAGCGTTCCCATTGGACGCTGGAGAGCATTCCCACGCAGGCTCCGTCGGTACCAATGATACCCATATGTGAAGACTAAATTCCTGCTGTTCCCAGAGATCACCTGTTACAGGTGAGTAACTACGCTTTATCTGATATTTTGTTATGTTTTTTTGTTATTGTTGTTAAGTGCCATTGAGTCAGTGTCATCGCATGGCGACCCTCTGGATAGTTGTCTTAAACTGTGTTTGGTCTTCAGTCAGGTGATTCATAGATGACAGAGCATCATCCTCTTTTTATATATCATACTAGTTATATTCTGTTTTCTTGTATGTTATTTGAATGTTGTGTTTTAATGTAAGAGTTTTATTTGTTGCTAGTATGTTGTTGTTTTTTTTTTAAACTTTTATCTATGAATACGCATCTGTCATACAACAGTATAAAACCAACTATACATCCTGACAGTGTACAAATACCTTAGAATAGACAGAGCTTGTTTTAAATTTTAATACCCTCATGAGGAGGCAAGTACACAGTAGGAATTTGCACAGCAAAGATTTTCAGGCTTACTTTTGTTCATCAGAATACATCTGTTCAGTTAAATCATTCGTGTATCCGTACTGCTCATCCCCATTAAAGTATATAGGGTTAACTATTTTGCAGTGCAGCAATCAGTTTTGCCATCTATTTTCAATCAAACCTGTTTTAAACTTGATGGTAAGCATCTGTAACAGCACTAGAATTCATCAAGAGTGCCACAAATCCCTCTGGGGCACCAGAAGAGAGGCCGAGTACATACAGCGGCAGGATGAGTACCAGAAACTACTATCAGAAGGATAAAGCGGTACAAAGAGCACAATGAATGCCTCAAGATAGTAGAAGAGGGCAAAACAGCATCACAATTGATGGAAGCACACCAAGGCACATTCAGAGGACTAAAATGGCAAGGACACCAATATAGCACACAGATGGGTTTCAAGACCCTAAATAATGCCAAGAGGACCAGCACAACACCCAGATTGGCTGGAAGGCCCTAAAATAGCAGAGGAGAGTCAACATAAAAGCAGAAGAGGCGACATGAGCCCAGACTGCATGAGTAGTGTGAGTTCAGCTAAGCTGTGTGCCCGCAAGCTAGAGTCCTGGCACTGGGGACTTAGGTCCCATCACTGAAACATTAACTATAGAGGGAGATTCCCCCCTCCCCCCCCCCCTCTGACACCAGAGTTGGAATCAGCATTAATGGAGTACACTCCAGTCATTCTGAACAATCTAAGGATTTCTTCGTCAATGACTCAACAAGTTCAGTTTCTTAGTTGACAAAGACAGTAATGGAGGATGATGGATGTGAGGGCAATCTGTCACCCCCCATGATAGCTAAGATTGATTTGGCTATTGGGCTGACTAGGTGGGTGTCTCCTTACTGTCAGTGCTCCATGCTCATTCCTCCTGATAGAAATACTGTTTTTTGGTCAGGTAGCTACTCTTCCCTGCTAGAACCTTCAAACAAGTTACGTAATGAGTGTAGGCTGGTAGTGTCCCCCCTACCATACTGGTTTCAATTTCTCCCAGACTTTGGTTGTTGGGAACTGCATGTCAACGCAGGTAGCAGGACAGAGGTATACTGTATAATAACAAGCCAAATGGACCCATAAAGATGCAAAATAGGAGGAGGAGGAGGAACAATGTCCCAGGGAAAGCTAAAGTACACTGGTCAGACAGCCATGCAACTAGAAGGATGGCAACAAACCTACATGGTATTTAAGGAGGATGAAAATCATACAATGACAAGCCTAAGGCATCCACAAAGTGCAAAGCAGAAGGATAAGGAAGAGTGGCCCAGGAAAAGCCAAAGCAAAGCTATGAGGGCACAGAGTCAAAGAACCACTGTGTCCCTGACCCAAGGAGAGCCAATACAGTTCAACACAAAAGTTGTCAGCTGGACCCAGACTTCTGCTCTGCACTGTGTCTGTCCTTGCACATTGAACACAGAGGAATATGGCTGTCCCTCTGAGGAGAATCTCTGCCTCTCATCCAAAGAGGAGAGAAGCCTGGACCAGTGACAGAGCTGCTCCCTGAGCAATGCAAACCTTTGGGTTAGTGCTGATTCCCAGTGACCCAACAGCTCCCAGGTTTTCTTAGCAGTATGACTGGAAGTAGATTGCCAGGCCTTTCTTCCAAGGTAATGGCTTACCCAAGGCCACAAGGAGTGCTAGTGGGAATTGAACCCTGGTCTCTTGGTCATCAAGCCAGTGCTCTAACCACTAGGCTACTTCTCTGCTGAGCTCCCTGATTAGATATTCTGAAAAAGCAACAGGTGGCAGCACTGTGGGAAAGCTTCATCCAGATGTTCAGCATTCAAATGTTTGAGGTGAAAGCGTATCTCGTTTCAGGCTGTGGCTGCCTCCTCTGTCAGACTTTGCCAGAACTGATTGAGTCCCACAGATTTATTCTTCCTGAGACTTTCTGGGGAGTAGGTGGGATCACATCTGGCCAGCTGAATCCAAGCTATGGACTTCATCCAAGTTAATTGTAGCAGCAGCAGCAGCAGCAGCAGCAGGGATTCCTAGAAGTATACCATGTTGTATTCATACCTGAACAGCAAGCAGAAATACTGCACTGTGAACAGCAAAAGGATGGAGGTGTACATTATATCTCTACCAGCCTTCCAGCCAGTCCTATCTAAACTGTGATCACTCGTGAGTCTGGGATTCGAAGCAACATACAGCACTCATCCTGCCTCATAACTCCTCATCGCCTGCTGCAGAGTATGGAGTCTGATAAGCCGAGAAAGAGAACGACTGATGCATTTCAAGAACAGACCATGAGGAAAATCAGGTCTCAACTCCTGCCCAGGAGTCCAAAAACAGTAAGGGCCCTATTCTGTCCCCGCTATTTGTTACCCCCCCACCGGCGTCTAACCTCCCCGCCAGTTGTACGGGGGCAAGGAAGAGGTGGATCGGGCGCGGAGTTAGGGCAGGCATTGGGTGGTTGCCACCCTGGACATACAGGGCTGATTCTGATGTTGGCCCTGTATATCCAGGGCCAGCGACTTGTGTGGGGAAGTTATTCCACCTCCGAGGTGGAATAAATTCCCTGGACATTTGTTTTTGGTGGGCCCAGGGCGCAGATAGTGCAGGGGGCCTGAGAGCATTCCCCGCAGCCTGACCCTGGCCTTAGGAGGCCGGATTAGGGGTCAGGCTGCAGGGAAAGCCTTTGTTGAGCCAGCAGCCGGGATCGTGGCTTTACAATGGAGCTGCAGTGCCATGGCAACCGGACACCATGGCGCCGCAGCTCCATTGTAAAGCCCTGACTGAGTTAGTCGTGCTTTCCCTGTACATGCAGGTAACTACAGGGCTGTTTGCAATTCTGGTCCTACAGGGCTAGACGTGCCCCGCGAGATCAGAATCACGACTCCCTCTGTACATCTGGTTCAAATAGGACGTAAAGAGGGGGTTTACATCTGGGATGGAATGAACCTGTATACTTCTTACACACACAGATCTGCTATGTGTCTTCAGACTTTTTTCCCTTTGAGGAAGAGCCCCTAGGTCTGGGAGAGGAGCGATCATTCCATACTGGTACAGTTTCCCCTAGTACAGGGACTATCCCTAGTCCATGAATTCTCTACCCTCTTTTTGGATCTTGAAGAGTATGTGGCCAGTGAGATGCAACAGAGGAAGCCAGCAGGTCAGGTTTATCTGTAAGCCTGCCTTGGCCACAGCAAAACTCCTGTCTTTCCCTTAGAATCCTAAAATCTGCACCCACAGTATTTCCTCACCCTTTGAAAATCAGAGTCAAATTACTTGTCTGTCTTGGGGCTGTTTCTGCAAATGGATTTGTTTTGCACATACCATGACAGTCATGAACCTCACTTCGAAGCCAGAGTATGTGGCATATGATCTCAGTTTGAAATGTACTGCTAATGCTCGGCATAGAACTTGCATCATGCCAGAGAGTGCTTCCTTCTCGAGTTTGTAAGATGTAAGAGGTATGGGTAATTTGTCAAGATGTGCTTGGAAATTCTTCTTTATCAAGCCTGTGGCTCACAATACGATGGGGAAATTTTCTGTATCTTTCTGACACATTTTCATGGTCTCTGACTGCATTTTGTGGCATTTCAGGATCTTCTGCCTCTCCACACGATTCACGGAATAATCACCTAGAACCAACACCTTTTATTATCAATGCCGTTCTCGTGGTTTTCTCCTTTACCACTATGTCGGGTTTCCTCGCATCCACTTTCTTATCCATCGGAATGGGAATGTCCTAGGCGATCAACTTGTCTGTGCTGGCCTGTGTGTTGCAGCCCTGCTGTGACATCATCAGCCACAGGATCTGCAGAAGTCAGACACAGGGATAGGTTTCTCTGGCTGCCTGTCAAGGATTTGAAGCAGGATTGGCTGAAATGCTTCATGCTGGCTATTGGTGACCACTCCTCGACCTCCTCCCCATCCTAGATTGGCTCCAGTAGATCTGGGTCGAAGGTCATGGGTCCTCCAGCAGGACAGTGACCCAAAACATACATCCAAAAGTACAAAAGAATGGTTAAAAGGAACAAATGGACTGTTTTAAACTGGCTGGTATTGAGTCCTGATCTCAATCCAATTGAGAAACTTTGGAAAGAGATGAAATCTGCCATTGGTAAAAGGAATCCTGGAAACATTCATGAGCTGGAACAAATCATAGTTGAAGAGTGGGAGAAACTACCAGCAGACAGATGAACGAAACTTAATGGCTACAAGAAACATTTGGAGGCTGTCATCACTGCCAAGGGCTGTGCAACCAAATATTAGTGAAGGGTGCCATTAATCCTGCCCAGTATCAAAACAAAACTCCTGGTCACTTCACTGAGCAACTACTCCATGGTAATACAAACCGTACAATTCGCCCAAAGTAACTCATGAACTGAGTATTAGCTTGCCTTGTCATATAGGATTCAACATACCAAGGTCTCAGACAACTGTTAGCACTACTCATCCGGACATAATTAGTGTCCTAATTGTGTGCTTGTTGACATCAGTGACCTTATACACAATTCACCATTGCATTATGAATTTTATAAATTTTTCGTCTAAACAGAACATCGGAACTTCACAGGGAGTACTTAGCTCACTACAATGCTATTTTTAAAAAACTCCTCTTCAACTGTTCCTGTGCTGGATCCTGATCCCAACGCCACCTATCAGGCGCCCTCGGGTTTCACTAAAGTCAGGTTCATCAGGGGATCTTCTCTCCGTACTCATATTCTAAAAAAGAAGAAGTACCACACCAACAACCGCCTTAATACTAGATGTTCACATAAATAATCATTTCATAATACAGCCTACCAACCACCTACCTCAAAAATGATGCTGCACACGTATTCACCAACAGGGATTCCATGCCATCATACAAAGGAAACCTTTCCATAAACTCCGCCCTGGGGAAAAAACGCCGCGCATGCGGATTGCTAACCTCCGTCTCCAATTTAAAGTCCTGCCTATTCGTTCCCATTAAACAACTCCTCCCATTACCTCAGCTATGCAGACACTGCACTCAAATAGAACCTCCAAAAGTGTAACAACACTGCCACGCAACCATTCTCAAAACAAAATAATTATTCCAACCCCGTAAGATGCACTATATCACAGATTCCCCTATCACCTTTACTTAATTAAAGACAAGCTGACCACTCTATATTCACATTCAGACCCATAGGTGTAACTGAGTCAAGCTTGAAAATCCATCTCTGCTCCCTAATAAGCAGCGTTTGCTCTTGTGACTTACCAGACATACCTGCTGTTACTTGATCTATACACCAACACTGGAGTTGTTCAAAAGTATGACCCATAGACCTACAATGTTGTACCAAAGGAGCCTCCATTTTCCTACATTTCAATCTACTTCTGTGTTCCCCCATCCTCACCTTAAACAGACGGGTTGTTTTTCCAACATATAGCAATTCACATGGACACTTTATAACGTAAACCACATTAGATGACTGGCACGTGGTATCATATCTTACTTTATAAACCAGTCCTCTATGGATATAACTCTCTACCTCCGAAGTCACAGCACAAATGGAACACATCCCACACTTTCTATGTCCCTGTGGTAACCCTGTCGGTTCCCCAAGAGATACCGATCTTAATATAGCTGGACTCAGCTGTTCCTTCAAATTCCTGTTTCTACACCATACACAACGTAGTTGTCGATTCTCCAACCCAGGTACTATACGCAAAAGATTACTGTATTTCCTCAGCACCTTTTGTAAACCAAAACTCAGCGGGGAATATGTCGTGATCAAATTGTCATGATCTACAGCTCCCTCATTGCAGCTCTTATCCTTCCGGGGCCTCAACTACAAATCCCTATTATTATAGAGTGCTCGTTTATACGCTCGGTGAACAACCCCCTGAGGATAGCCCCTCTCCCTGAAATTACTGGCTAATTGTTTTGATAAAATCTTAAATTCATTCTTATCTGAACAATTACGCTGATAACGCAAAAATTGAGACAATGGGAGACTCTCCTTTAACTGGTGCGGATGTGCACTATCAAAGTGCAAAAAAGTATTTTGATCTGTGGTCTTCCGAAATACTGACGTTTCCCAATTTTTAACCCCTCTTGTTATCAATAAGTCTAAATAAGTTATTTTATCAGTGTGATACTCATATGTAAATTTAATGTTGGATCACACCGATTTATCCACACAATAAAAGAGGTTAAGGTTGTCTCAGAACCCTGCCATAGCATAAATACATCATCGATATATCTGTGCCATGCTTTTACGTTATCCACATATGGAGAATGAGTCATCCACTGTTTTTCAAACTCTCCCATATATAAGTTCATTATAGAGGGCGCGCACGTAGCACCCATCGCCACCCCCAAGATCTGTTGATAAAAAGTCCCCTCAAAAATAAAAAAATTATTAAAAATTTCTAGCTGTGTAAGCCGCAACAAAAGCTGTATTAAAGCTTCTGAAAGATCTCCACGGGAGCGCAATGTTCGCTCCACCATATCATAAGCAGCTACCTGGGGGATACTAGTGTACAGCGACGTCACATCCATAGTGACTAACCAGATGTCAATTGATCCCAACCAGTGTGCCAAACCCTCCAAAATATTCAAAAAATGAGTCGTATCTTGTACATACAATGGGATGTCTACTAATAAAGGTCTCAAATAAGAATCCACATATGTGGACAAAGGTTCTAACACTGTGCCTTTTGCAGAAACTATGGGTCTGCCAGGAGGTGTTTGCTAATTTTTATGTATCTTCGGTACGGTATAGAATTTTGCCAACGTTGGCGCAATAACATTCAAAAAATGAAATTCTTTTTTAGAGATTTATTTGTCACTTAAAGCCTTCTTAGTGATATCTTTTATTTGAATCTGAAGAGCTAAGCTAGGGTCTTTCATTAGTATCTTATAAGTACTATCATTCTGTAATAGCTGCAAAGCTTCGGACACATAGGGGTATGTTTACTAAAGTTTCTTAACGTGCGTGCCGCATTAGTCTGCAGGATGCCATATAAGGAGTGGGCGGTCCAGTCAAAAATAGCAAAACGGGATTAGCGAGCGCACTCTTGTGCGCCGCACACATTAGCGCACGAGTAATGCGCGCGGTAAGCATAAGCAGGCGTGCTGATGTGCAAACAGAGGAACAGGGCTGCAGTACAATGGTGAAGACACTGACAGATGGTGCAGGGGTCATGGGTTCAATCCCCCACTGTGCCCAATGAATAAGGCTGGCTGAGGCACTACCATTTATGTGTAATATTGCATTATGAGGCTTTTTAATTTTATTTTAATTACTGCTGCTAGCAAACGCACTCTCTCAAAGCGCTGTAACATAAGGTGCTGCATAAGGCACCCCATAAGGCACCCCAGAGGGCACATTTTAAAGTGCACTGTCCGCCATGGCACCCTACAATGTTGCTTAAAGGGTGGCCTATAGGGCACCATATAGGGTGCCCTATGAGGCACAGCAAGGTCATAGCACTGTTTTTGATGGCAGCACTGTGCATTTAAACGCATGAAAATCTTAAGTAGGTGCGTTGACATGCAAAGAGGAACAGCAGTGTAGCACAATGGTTAAGGCACTGACTGATGATACAGGGGTCATGAGATCAATCCCCAGTGTGCCTACTATGTAAGGCTGGCTGAGGCATCAGCTTTGATGTGTGAGTATTGTTTCCTGCAGCACTTTATTTGTATTTTATTAATTGCTGCCATCAAACACACCCTCATGTGCCGTAACCTAAGGTGCCGCATAAGGCACCCTATAAGGCACTCCATAGGGCACATTATAAAGTGCACTATCTGCCACGGCACCCTATAATGTCCCCTATAGGGCACCCTATCAGTCGCTCCATAGGATACTGTATAGTGCACCTTATATGGACGGTAACCATAAGGTGCCCTATAGGTCGCCCTATAAAGCACCATCTGAGGCACCTTATGGGTACAGTACGCTGAGGGTGTTTTTGCTGGCAGCACTAATGTACATTAAAAATAGATAATGCTTTGGACAGCCCTATCAAATAACCCCACTGTGGGATTGAACCCATGACCTCTGGCTCCACTGGCAGTGAAGTAACCAGTGGGCTACAGCTGCTAACAAACCCCAGGCTGGCTGCAGAAGGACTGCAAGTCACCACACAAACAGTCTGCTGTGGTCACCAGGATAGGGTTAACCCACCCATACCCATGATGCACTGCACATGCAAATCAGCAGTCTACAGATGATCACAAGATGGGGTATGCACCCCCACAGCACCTCGGCCTGGTAGGGGGAACTGACCGTGTGTGGTACTGGCACAGAGTAGCTACACACCGTCACATTGTGCAGGTACTGCACTCCACCTGAGGGTGAGGTTGGGCGCCCAGCACCAGGTCCACAGCAGAGATAGGCCATGATGCAGGTCCCCAGCAATCCAAGTTGCTCATACCTGTTCTATGTAAAACCTGTTCTATGTAAAACCAAACAGCCTGTTGCTCTGGTCTTTTGTTATACTGTAAACCGCGCTGATACCAAATAGTGCGGTATAAAAGAGCCTGTAATAAATAATAAATAAATAAATAAATAATGTGTGAGATAGGTCGTTTCTGCAGACACACCTTGGATATATCTGTATGTCTCAGTCAGGTGTAGCCCCTATGAACCCCTAGGAGGATTATGTACCACCACCCTACTCCTCCTCCTCCTCCAGGGCTGAGGGTGGTAAACAGGGTCTCCCACCAACAGATCCACATTCTACCTCCCTACAATGGTGGCAGTAGAGGGGACCATCCACCAGAGTCCTGCTGGGGAACAGACAGACTACAGGGCAGTCAATGCAGCTCTGTATACATCTATAACGCAATAGCAGACAGACATTAGGCCTGGATATGCTAAGCTGCACCCCACCACTATCTGATATTCTCCTGCAGCAAGCCTTCAGCCGCTGCACCCTGCAAGGCGCTCCATCAAGACACATACCAGCTGCAGACAGTCTGCAAGCTAGTCCATAGTGCATGTTCCTGGTGGAAATGCATGCACCCAGAACTGGGATGTCAGCATACACAACAAGCAGATAAGTCAGTGACTGGACCCCCCAAAAAAACCCATAAATATCACATGAGAGAAATACTATATAGCACTATGGGGGTGCCTAGCCATGCTGTGGTCACTGCACAGTCAGGGTGAGAGTGATCTCCCAGCAGGACATGCCGTGGCCACCCTGTCTGTGCAGGTGGTGGCTGGGCACTACAATGTCCCAGCCAGTGCCCTATGCCCTGTGCAGATGCATCCTGGCCAGGCCACCCTGTCCGGGCTATACCCATGGTACCTTGCTCCTCATTATGCACATTGGCAGGCCAATACTGGCAACAGTGCTGGCAGTGTGGGCTGTGGAGGGTGTTTGCAGCCACCACACACTGGATAGACAGACACACACTCCCACACCTATGCCAGCATTGTGCTACTATAGAGGAGTTTAGCAGCCCTGGCCACCACACCAGTCCTGGGCACAGTGCAGACATGGATATGGTACGCAATACTGTTGGGGGTCACTCCCCAGGGTGGTAAACACTGTCAGAGATCAGACCTGCAGCACACTCCACAGACATCAGAAAGGTTGCTATGATGGAGCTCAATCAGCAAACTGTGCTTAACGTAGGAATTGCTATCTGCCAGTAATCATAGCAAACTTTTGATAGCTGTGTACCGTATTCCCAGGTGTAGGGTGGCATTGCTAAGGTATGCAAGTGCTAGTATTGGGAGATGCACGCAGAGCCCAATGTCCTGCCTCTCCAGGAGGCATTGGCTAATGGAGCCTGTGGGTGTGGGTGTGTCTGCCCCTGTTGGCTGCTGCTTTACGGCAGAGGTTCCCAACTCCAGTCCTGGTGTGCTAAACACTGTTCGGGTTTTCATGCTGTCCCTCATGAATATGCATGAGATACATCTGCATACCATGGGGGTGGTGCATAGATATGCAGCACAGGCATCTTTATTAGAGGCAGCATGGAACCTGAATGGTGTTTGGCCCTCCAGGACTGCCCAGCACTCCGGTCCTCCAGCTGCTCTCCCGGCGGGGATCGAGCGGACCGGAGCACCAGGCCACCCCCACCAAGCCGCTCTGCCCAATCCGGGCAGCAGGAGCACCTTTAAAAAGAAGCGCCAGCCGGCGCGTGGCCTCTTCTTCAGCCCAGCACTCCGGTCCTCCAGCTGCTCTCCCGGCGGGGATCGAGCGGACCGGAGCACCAGGCCACCCCCACCAAGCCGCTCTGCCCAATCCGGGCAGCAGGAGCAGCTTTAAAAAGAAGCGCCAGCTGGCGGGCCGCGCAAGAGGGCCCTTTGGCACGGCCCTTAGGCTAAGGCCTGTAAAGATCCACAAGACGGCTAAACAACGCTGAAAAAACCCAAGCCCACGCCGACACCAACAACTACAACAAAGAGCAGCTGAGCTCCCCCAAGATCCAGCTCACGAACCACATCCTCACTGCAACGTTCCAATCGCAAGTATACCTGCCGACACCAACAACTGAGCTGACACCATAGATTTCTCTCATTGACTAACTGTACCAGCCCAACCGAGACACTCACTGAGAACTTCAAACAACAACTGGATAAGCATGCAGCTTGAGCTCCCCTAGGGTTGAGCTTGCTCTCACCAGCAACCAGATGATCTGTCCATCACCGCAAGTATACTACCTCTAAATGAACTGATTGTCCATGATATTACCAGCATCTGTAATCACACTGTTCCCAGTAGCCATTACCTCTCTCTCTTATTATACTGTTGTCAGTAGCCATTACCTATCTCTCTTATTATACTGTTGTCAGTAGCCATACCTCTCTGTTATTATACTGTTGTCAGTAACTGATACCTCACAACCATAGTACTGTCTCTCTTATTATACTGTTGTCAGTAGCCATACCTCACAACCATAGTACTATCTCTCTTATTATACTGTTGTCAGTAGCCATACCTCACAACCATAGTACTATCTCTCTTATTATACTGTTGTCAGTAGCCATACTTCTCTGTTATTATACTGTTGTCAGTAACTGATACCTCACAACCATAGTACTGTCTTCATGCAGTTAATTATTGTCCAACTTGCAATCACTGTACTGTTACACTTAACCAAATATCAGTTGTATTTAACTCTATGTAAATTTTATGTGTATATATCTTGTAAATAGTTTCCCCCGTTATTCTCCCGTTATGACTGTACCCTTGTTCTATGTAAGCACATTGTGTTATGTAAAAAACATTGTTGCATTGTTCAGTTGTAATGTAAACCGCACTGATCTTAATAGCGCGGTATATAAGAAAAGCAAATAAATAAAATAAATAAATAAACTTAAATTATCCCAGTTACTGTTGTTCAATATCCTCCTGCACAGTTGTCAACTTGCTCTTTTTCCTCCTGCACAGTTGTCAACTTGCTCTTTTTCTTCACAGTTATATTCTGCTTGTAGTAGCAAAGTTACCCCGAACTGACTTCTCTGTACTGCACTTTATTAATCTACAATGTACAAAATCCTGTTCTTATTCTCTACCCTCCTAACCCTTGGTCTCCCTTGCATTTCAAATGCTTTCCACCATGATTCCAACCATATACCTATACTACATACCCATGGAAGGAGATGGTCTGAATTCCCCCACCACACCACAACAAAAAACAACCGTACACCCCACTCTCACCTACTTCACATTCCCCTCCAAAACATCAAAAAGACAAAAGCCGAGAAGCACCATCATCAGCGCCGACTGAAATGTGCACTGATAAATGCCAGATCAGTAAAATCAAAATGGCCTGCTACCATTGACCTGATTCCACTATACAATCTTGACATCCTAATGATCACGGAGACATGGCTATCTGACTGCGACAACGCCCTATTGAACCAGATGCTGCCACCTGGATTTGATTTATACACATGCCACAGGACCATCCAGAGAGGAGGCGGGACGCTCATCCTTGCAAAAGCTGATCTACACTTCAAACTATGCAACTCCTCTAGCTCAGCCCACCTTGATTCCCTCACCATAGCTAATGAGCTATGCACAATTAACCTGTTCTATCGGGCACCCACCCCTTTACCAGATGACCTTCCAACAATAATTGAGCTTGCCTGCATGTTGTCCACCTCACGCTCCCCAACTTGGTTGGTAGGCGATTTCAACCTCCCATCTCTGCATGAAAGCCACTCAACAGCATTCCTAGACGCCTTAGAGGATCTAGGCTACAAACAACATGTCGACTCCCCCACACACTCTAAGGGAGGTAAACTGGACCTCATCTTTGCCCCCCATTTCAACGACTCAACAGCCCAAGACCTTGCACTGTATATATCACCTGTGCCTTGGTCAGACCACAAACTCCTTAGATTCATTATACCCTTTAATACATCCTACAAGAGCCAAATGCCATCAAACATTTCTGATACCCATACTGCCCGCTTCCGACCATTCAACCGGAGCGTAGTCCTGGAAAATCTTCTGCCACTTATGACCAACACGTCCCTAAACTTAGATGATCTCATCTCCAAATGGGACGAGAACCTTCGAGCTGCCTCCTGTCCATCCCACACTGAAAAGAGAACAAGGAAACGGGAACACACACCATGGTTCTCCTCTGACCTTCGCTCATCTCTCCACCATCTGCGCAAACTTGAGAGACGGTGGCGACGATCACACTCCTCAGAATCACTTGATACATACAACTCTTACCTAATAACCCACCGTCGAAAGATAACACAGAGCAGGAAAATCTACCACACAGATTTATTGAAACGTTCCATCAATAAACCACACGCCCTATTCAGACTAGTAAAATCCATAACAGGCGAACCGGTCTCCGCCCAACCCTCAATGCCCCAACCACAGGACTTTGCAAACTACTTGCAATCAAAGATGATTAAGACCAACATAAACATGAGTAGCAGTACCTCACCCATACCGTCTAAGGCACCCCTAGCAACTCCACTATGTAATTTCACTGTGGTCTCAAATAGAGAGATGGAGAACATTGTCGCCTCTATCAATCCCAGCACAGCACCCAACGACCCCTGTCCAGCCAATTGGATCAAAGAGCTGCGTCATGACCTAAGCCAAATCCTGTGCAATATATTGAACCAGTCTTTTCTAACAGGCTCGTTCCCACAGCGCCTGAAAAACACCTCCATCAAGCCTCTACTAAAAAATAGCAGACTTGACCCATCCAAAGTCGAATCTTTTAGGCCAATCTCGAGCATCCCCCAACTTGCAAAAATCATAGAAAAAGCTGCTCAACAACAACTCCAGCTCCATATTGACACTGAAGCTCCACTAGACCCGTCACAACACGGCTTCAGGGAAGCGCATGGCGTCGACACAGTCCTCACAACCCTATTCAACGAAGTGGTCACTGGAATGGACAGCATTCAACAAGGATTTGTCCTCATCTTCCTGGACATATCCGCCGCCTTTGACTCTGTGAATCATGACATACTTCTACAACGCTTGAAGGAAAAGGGGATTCAAGGCACAGCACTTGAATGGTGTAAATCCTACCTATCCAACAGGTGGCAACAAGTAAAAACAGGTCATACATCCTCGGAACCATTCCTGCAGTCCCAGGGGGTACCACAAGGATCGTCCTTATCGGCATTAATGTTCAATATATATATGCAGCCGATATGTGATTTGATCCGATCTTTCAACGCACGATGCCTGGCTTACGCAGATGACATCCTCCTCTACATGCCGTTCAAAACTGACCAACCGATGTTCTCCCCAATAATCAATTGTTTCGGAGCGGTAGCTGATTGGCTACTGACACAAAACCTTCGGATCAATCATAGTAAAACTGATGTCCTTTTTGTTACAAAGAACCGTAAATTCACACCCCCCCCCCCATCGCTACTTGTCAACGATGTAGAATTGAAGTCCAAACCTACAATCAGATATCTTGGCATCACATTGGACCAGCACCTAGATATGACCACACATGTGAAGAACGTTACAAAGTCTATATATCACAAGATCAGAACATTACGTCACCTCCGCCCCCTACTGGAATCCAATGACTACCGGACAACCTTTCAGGCATTAGTCCTCCCACACCTGGACTTTGCGAACATCGTCCTCCACGGCCTCCCTCAATCAACTTTAAATCCGCTCCGCCTGGCTATGAATGCAGCCGCAAGAGTTCTCTCTGGATCATCAAGAACTGACCACATAACACCAATCATGAAAAATCTGCATTGGCTACCGTTACACGCCAGACTCCAATATAAGTCATTAGTCCTTACTTTCAAAGCCCTGAATAACTACCCACCTACACCGATTAGCAAACTAATTCACAGCACCCTGGAAAACAGAGACAGGAGATCCACTGCAATGAACACCTTAATAGTCCCCAAGATGATGACGTCATGTACTAAGACCACTTCCAACAGGGCTTTCTCTATATTCGCTCCCCTAAATTGGAATGCCCTTCCACATGAAATCCGTGGCATCAAAAGCTTAATCCTATTCCGTAAAGCTTTGAAACACCACCTATTCACAATATGCTACCCTGACACCAAACCTGACACCCACACATCGGGTAAACTTCCCTCATGTCTCAGCTACCACAGCACCTTATTACAACCAGAAAATGGCTAGCCTATACTATTGCCCACCCACCACTTTTACGCCTGTCCCTCCCACACAAAATGAAGATGATACCAAATTAGCTTAGAGTACTGGTGACAATACTAATGTAACCTGTAAATAGTTACCCTGTGAATAGTTACCCCGGTTGTCCTATGTTTCTTTCCCTGTTCTATGTAAAACTCAATGTTGCTTGTATGCATTGTAGTATGTTTTGTTCGATGTACACCGCACTGATTTTAAAAGCGCGGTATAGAAGAAATGTTAAATAAATAAATAAATAAATAAATTTGGGAGACTCTGCTCTAGGTAATACACCTGTTTATGGTGTCTTTGCTCTGTAGGGTAAAATGTAGGTGTTTTGGGCATGTTTACGTCATCTGCAATAAACGTTCTGTCTGTAGTAGCACGTTTCAGTTGTAGGTAAAATATGAGGACTGGGTTGGCAGGCACTTGAACCTGTGACCTTCTGCCTCCAAACACACTGGTTGTGTGCACTGCACCACCGTGTTGCCACAGAGACAGTGTATTCCCTGGTGATACCATGACTGTTTGTCCGGCAGGGCCTGTCTGTTGCAGTGCATGGTACCCACCTACACAGGGCTAGGCCATGGTCTGCTCTGGGCAGCTGCCACTGCCCCCTCCACCACCAGTACCCCTCCGCCACCATGTGGACATGGCCTTATATTGGAGACAGCATAAAACCTGAATGATTTGTGGCCCTCCAGGACTGCATTTGGGGGACTCTGCTCTAGGTAATGCGCATGTTTCTGGTGTCTGTGCTCGGTGGGGTAAAATATAGACGTTTGAACCATGAGTATGTTCTCTGCAATAAAGGTTTGTCCATACTATCCCGGTTTAATAGCGGGTAAAATATGGGGACTGGATTGGCAGTAGCCCCAGCTGGGACTTGAACTTGTGACCGTCTGCTCCTGAACACACTGGCTGTGTTCACCGCACCACACTGTGCTCACAGAGACAGTGCAGTTCCTGGAGATACCATGGTTGTTTGTCAGACAGAGCCTGTCTGTTGCAGTGCATGGCACCCACCTACACAGGGCTAGGCCATGGTTGGCTCTGGGCAGCTGCCACTGCCCCCCTCCACCACCAGTACCCCTCTGCCACCCTGCTGACATGCCCTTCTGCTGGTGATGCTGGTGGTGTGCAGTCGCAAGCCATCCAGTGTGCAGGTAGGTGGCTGCCTATGGTGCGTGTTCTGGGGTAGGGGTGCCTGCATAGGCATCCACGCTTCCCCCCAACACCGCCTGCCAATGTTCTGTGCCCTTGGGGGTACCTGCTGGGTACTATCCCCTGTGACACTGTGATAAACACTCTCGTGCCCATGTTGGGCCCTCATCAGTTGCTGTCTGGCTGCTGTTCAGTTTCAGCATTCCTAAGTGCCATCTAGGCATCTGCCTAGTCCACACTGTGCCCCAGCTGCACCACAGCATGTGCCGCCTGCAGCCCTCTGTATCCCCTTTCCCAGCATCTGTCCAGTTGCCCATTCCGACATGCCCACCCTGCTGTTGTGGAACATGTGCATGCCATAGGTAACCTGTCCAATGGAGAGGGAAACCCTGATCAGTGCTATTTCACTGTGGGATCATTCACCTTGTATGGGGACGGAGCGTAGACCCTTCCAAAATTCATATTTATTTTTTGGGGCTTTCTTGGGAGTGTTTTTTGATGTTTCCCATTACTATCACTATTGCCCAGCTTGATTATGATTTTTTTTTATTTTGTTGGGGTTTTTTTCAATGTTTATTTGTACTTTTGTTCTGTGCACATATATCACACTTATCACTTTTTTGTAGGTTTCCCTGGTTTTGCTGTACATTGCTGACATAAATGGTTTCTCTTCCCTTTAAATCGGCTCTAGCGCGAGGTTTTCACTCGCGTTATTTTTGGCCTCGAATTTCACCTCGTTAGTGTGCGGGGAGCCTCTCCCCTCCCACTCTCCACCCATTGACCCCTGCTCTCCGCCCCTGGGGAGCCTTCCTCTGCCCTCCGGGAGCCTTTCCCTGCCTTCAGCGCTCGTGTGCGCTGCTGCGCCCATGAGCACGCACTAAAGCGCATTTTTGCCCCATAAAGCGTCATTAGCGTGCGCTAAGGTACCTTAGCATGCGCTAAGGTACCTTAGCGTGCACTAATTGCGCGGCGCGCACGTTAAGAAAGTTTAGTGAACATACCCCATAGTAATTCCTATCTAACACCACCACAGCTCCCCCTTTGTCCACTCGTCGTATCACAATATCAGTTCTAGACTGTAATTCATGCAGAGTATCCCGTTCCCTTCTAGTTAACCTAGCATTTTTAGTACGGTGTGTTCTTTCCAACGCCTTGACATCTTGCAAAACTAATTCTTTAAAACTTATTATAGCTGGATGAGTCGGACCTGGTGGAGACCACGTGGATTTTAAAGGTAATTTTATCCGTCGAGACTCATGAGTTGAATCAGGCTGGAATTCCTCAATTGTTACTTTCGACGCAAAAAAATGTTTCAACTGAAGTTTTCTTAACAAACTTTCAAAGTCCATGCAAAATTGAAACGCATCATACGCAATAAAAGGGACAAAAGACATTCCAAGGACAACTCTTTTTCGGAGACATTAACCACCAAATTCTTCAGAGAACTACTCTCTTGGGACCCTTTCATGTCTTCCTGCAACTTTTTTGATACGGCCGGTCGCGAAGTCTTCCCTGCATCTCCCCTTTCTTTGTCTTCCTTTTCTCGTCTCTTTCTTCTTCTAAAAAATCTTCTCTTCTAAAAAATCTTCTTCCCCAATTAATCCTGCCCAGGCCATTTCTGTTTTTGTTTGTTTTTTCTCAGAAATTACTACGTCTAAGTTGCACAGACATTTTTTTTTGTTGTTGTTGTATACCATTGAACATAACTATTAAAATAATAGGATGACATACAGTTGGAATATTTCCAATTATTTCTCAAGATATTGTACACAACACACCTAAAATGCAAGGGGGCCAATAATATCGACCACAGCTGTAAGAAAATTAGAACTTCAGTTATTGATTTCTATCTTATTTATTTGCCTGGCAAGAGAGATAGCAACAGAGTTTCTAGTACATCTGACACAGTCTCTGTCATTATACAAAAGTTTGCCCCTTATAAAAGCAGATATGAAAGAGAAACTGCTATCAGGACTGAAACTAGGTGCATATACAATTGCCAAATCCTAATTAAGCAGAAAGTTTCAGTACTTGCCCTTATCTTGTAAGCACAGATTTCTTTATCACTCTGAGAAAGCGTGGGCTAGGCTTGATGTTTGAATGAAAAGAATCTCATCCCATCACCTCACCTGCAGTTGCATCTCCTATCTCCAAAAACATTTTATTCTTTTTGCCACCTTCAAAAACTCAGAGATTGATATACTTTCACAAATTGATTACATATTTCCAATATACAGTATATTCACATTGATTATCTGTCTTTCAGAAAGCCAAATAATTCTTCAAATTTAAATTTCCCTAAGCCACTGACTTTAACATTTGGCTTGCCAACTCAATGTCTGCCTGAAAGTTGAATGGTTAAAATAAGACTGAGTCAGAGGCATGGAAGAAGAAGGTTAAATGCATGTTTTGGCCTTGGCAGGTCTGATTTAAACGGGATTTCGCAGTAGACGTACACACGGTTTGTAATATGGACATACATGTTTGCGGCGCTGCACAAAGCACTATAGATGACGAGACACACCTATACGCAGCACACTGCTTTGCACACCCCTACGGTCACTGTATTCTGACTGGTTGGATGTATACAAACCTGCATGTCTCCGCCATAGACCCGTGAACAGACACGTCCCCAAGTAAAACGTGCATCTCCTAAGCGGCTCCACTCACTGACAGTGGTGTGCTGATGCAAACCACACAGGAAAACAGATGATGTAGAGATGGTGATGCAAACTAGACCATCTATACCAGTCTACGATTATTTAAAAGCAGCTAGGACAGTGATGGCTAACCTTTTTGAGCCCGAGTGCCCAAACTGCCGCACAAAACCAAAGAATTTCCTCAAAGTGCCAGCACGTCCATTAAAGCCTCATTTGCATAAGGTGCCTCATTTGCATAAATATTTGCATAATGTTACCATACACTAACTTTTAGTAAACATGCCTCTTAATGAGTATATGGATAAAGAAAGACTAAAAGGTTTCTACATTACTATAATCCAGTACCAACCGCCAGGCACATTAGGAACTACTACAAACGCTGCCCATTTAGAACCCATAGCAAACCCGCCGTATCCTAACAGTACTACCAGGACTCACAAAGCACCATACCCTAACTATCAAAAGGCAACACTGCAAATATTAAACCAATACATTTCAGAGAACAACAATACATGACCTACTGGGGAAAGAACAAGTGGCAATGTCAAATAGGAATTATATAAACAGAATACCTCAGCTCAGTTACACATGCAGAACAGACCATCACCAAACAAGGAATCACAATTTAAAAACAGGAAGACAATAATTAAACTGGGAACCCCAAAAGCCAAACTTGGAATATACAACAACACTGTAGAAATAAAACTATAAATTAATTTCCTCTTGTACTAAACAAAGCGCAAAAATTAATGATGCACATTTCCCAGAGCTGACATATTCCAGTTAATAAATTCAAAATAAAGAGATATTTTTCTACCTTTTGTGCATTTTTTTTCAGTTGCAATTGCTCCAGCCACTTTCTTCTGGTTTCTTCGTGTCTTCTCCTAACTCTCCATCTGCTGTCCATTTGTCCTTTCTTCTGTCTTCTTGGTTTTTTTTTTCCATTCTCTCTCTACATCTGCTTTAACATACTAATCTTTCTCCTTTTGCTCTTTCCTCATTCCTATTTCATCTACTCAAAATTTACCCCTCCATCCTCAATCCCCACTTATTCTCCCAATACCCGGCCAATTGTAGATTTTTTATCCCTCCCACACAAAATATTTTTCCCCTCTCCATTTTACTCTCCCAGCCCCATCCCATTCTAATCCTCCCCCAACACCAGCTCCCTTCTAGTTCCAGCCTCACCCAGCATCCATTCCCTTCTAGTCCCTGCATCAGCCCATTTCCAGTCCTAGCAGCCCCCCAACCCATTTCCAGTCCTAGCAACCTCCCAACCCAATACCAGTCCTAGCCCCCCCTCATCAACCCACTTCCAGTCCTAACCCCCCATAAGCCCATTTCCAGTCCTAGCTCCCCCATCTATTTGCAGTCCCATCCGAGTCCCTCCATCAGCTCATTTCCAAACCCAGCCCCCCATGAGCCCATTTCTAGTCCTTTCCTAGCCCCACCATCAGCCCATGTCAAATCCTAGCTCCCCTCCACTCAGCCCATTTCCAATCCAAGCCCCCCATGAGCCGACTTCCAGGTCTAGCCCCGTCATGAGTCCATTTCAATCCAAACCGCCACCACAGCCCATTTCCAATCTTAGCACCCCCCCAACAGCCAATTTCCAGTCCTATTCTAGCCCCTCCATCAGCCCATTTCCTGTCCTAGCCCCCCTCACCCATTTCCAGTCCTAGCTCCCTCCCCCTCACAACCCATTTCCATTCCAAGCCCCAATCCCATCAGCTATTTGCAGTTCAAGCCCTCCTTCCACTCAGCCCATTTCCAGTCTTAGCCCCCCCATAGCCCATTACCAGTCCTAACCCCCCCATCAGCCCATTACCAGTCCTAACCCCCCCATCAGCCCATTTCCAGTCTTAGCCCCCCCCCATAGCCCATTACTAGTCCTACCCCCCCCCAAATCACCATCACCATCACCATCACCAGCCCACTTCCAGCCTTAGCACCCCCCATGGCCCATTACTAGTCCTAACCCCCCCCCCCATCAGCCCTTTTCCATTCTTTTCCCCCCCCTGGGCCACTTACCTTTCCTTACCCCGGCCATTTACCATTCCTAACCCCCCCCCCCCCTGGCCAATTACCAGTCCTACCCCCCCCCCGGCCAATTACCAGTCCTAACCCCCCCATCAGCCCCTTTCCAGTCTTAGCCCCCCCCCATCATGGCCAATTACCAGTCCTAACCCCCCCCCCATCAGCCCCTTTCCAGTCTTAGCCCCCCCCCATGGCCAATTAACAGTACTACCCCCCCCCTCAGCCCATTTACAGTATTAGCGACCCCACCATAGCCCATTACCAGTCCTAAACCCCCTTCCCCCCTATCATCCCAAATTAAAAAAAAAAAACCCAAAAAAAGCGGCTGCTTCTGCCGCGGCAGCCTCAAGAGCTCTGCCGCGGCAGCCTCAAGAGCTCTGCCGCGGGGCCCCCCCCCTGCCCGGCAGAGCCTCCCTGCATCATCTACCTTCAAGTCGCAACACGCGGGCTTCTTTCAGAGCCGCGAGAGTTTCCTTTCTCGCGGGAGAGCCGCGAGAAAGGAAACTCTCGCGGCTCTGAAAGAAGCCCGCGTTTTGCGACTTGAAGGTAGATGATGCAGGGAGGCTCTGCCGGGCAGGGGGGGGGGCCGCGGCAGAGCTCTTGAGGCTGCCGCGGCAGAGCTCTTGAGGCTGCCGCGGCAGAAGCAGCCGGTTTGTTTGGTTTTTTTTTTTTTTTAAATTTGGGACCTTTTAAATGCGGACCTTCCCGCGTGCCAGCTGCAAGGCCTTCGCGTGCCACAGCTGGCACGCGTGCCATAGGTTCGCCATCGCTGAGCTAGGAGGTGATATGGTAGACATGACATACCTCGCATCACAACAGTCATGACAGTAAAAGACATCCTTAGTTATGCCTGCATTGGACATCACTGCAAACAGTCCGTGCAATGCTCCTTATGGCCCAGAAGACAGCAGAAGAGGGTGTCCATAGTGAAATGTCACAACACGTCCCTGTCACTGATAAAAGGCCTTCAGATTGGGACTATACACCAGTGCAAACAGCGCTAATAGATAACCAAAAGCACCATCATCGCTCCCTACAGATGTGCACATTTCCAGAAACCTATTGTGGTGCCCCTGGGCATGTCTTTGTGCTGTTTGCACTGTTGACTGCTCTCATTCTGAGGGGCCCCTATTGGTGACAGGGACATGTTGTGGCATTATGGTTTAGAGCATCACCTTTGCTTAATCCCCCCTGATCACACTGGCACCTGGTGTACTGCGGTCATCCCGACAGTTCAGGTACCGGCAGGGCATTCGTGTCCTCCCAGAAGAGCAGATGGGCACAACAGATCCTCCTGCGCATCATCCAGACCATACACAAACTCACACTTGCAGTCACAATCACCATCCTCTGCCAAAACCATGTCCTGCACCCATTCACAAATGCTGTACATCCCTGTTGACGTGGTGCCTCAAGTCACCACATCTGACTTGCATTTCTCAGGCAGGCACGGTTCAGCTCCCTATGAACACACATACCTTTCCTACATCTATAGTCACATTGTTCCAGACACTGGGATTGTCAGGGAAGCCATGAAGAGCCCCTTTGGCACAAGCAGTAACTGTCAGCATGGCCTGTCTACTGCAGTGCTCCATATTTCTGTTGGGGTGCTTGTTATTGCCCCTTAACCTTACAGACACCCCTCACCTGTGCATTCCATTCTCTACAACTGCATCCTGTGCACTCCCAGACAGCAGACACACCAGTACAGTATCAATGTGTCATAGTCATTCATTTCAATGGGATGCGTTGGGGATCAGAGCAGAATATTTCTAAGTCCTGGCCTTATTCCATGTTTTCGCAGGTATAATTTGAACGTAACGCTGAAGACATACATGGGCTCCTCAGAATACAGGTTATACGTCTCCACAGCTCGCCACGTCCCCGTTCTGCCCCCTCCCACCCACATCCAGAGATCCTCATACAAGTGCCATGTATGTGCAGATACGCGTGTGCTCGGAATACAGTTATACACGTATTCATGGAATACATGTCTTTCCCGCACACGTAACCAGCTTATTCATGGATCAGAATGACCCCCCCCCCCCATAATATTCAGCATTATCTAGCTAAGGTTAATCAGTCAGAGAGTAAGTTAAAAGATGCTCCTAGATTAACACATGCTTTTACATGCATCAGTCGCTTCTATTTTATAAAGTCAGGTATGCATGCACTTTATAACCTAGGAGCATATGTAGTGGGAAACGCATGGTGAATCTAGGCACGATCCCTTATGCATCTGGCTGGTGTAAATGACCGCGCATATATTACATGCATACGTCTGTATTTTATAAAGTACATGCATAAGTGTGCACTCTGCCCACGCTTCGCCCAAGCTCTGCCTGTTTGAATACCCACAGTGAAAGTACGCACCAGTAAGTGCATAAGTCATTGAAAACACTGTACATGATATACATACACTGACGGAGCATATCTTTACGCAGCTCCTTAAAAAATTACTCCTTAAAGTCACATGAATATCAGGGCTGTATTAAGTAGATAAAATCATTTTAAAAACTAAAGGGACCCTCTTACTAAAATATGTGTGCATATGTGCATCAGGGGAGCTCTGTGTGTGTTTCTGTGTGATTCAGTGCACGTACGTGTGTGTGTGTGTGTGTGTGTGTGTGTGTGTGTGCATCAGGAGAGCTCTGTGTATGTGTATGTGTGCTTACATGTGTGTGCACATGCATGTGTGGTGCTTCTCTCCAACCCTTCCCTCCTCCTTGTTCGCTCACTACCAGAACTTACTCTCCCATCTTTCCCTCACTTTTCCAATCTTTCTCTTTTTGGATTACTCTTCCTCTCCCATCTCTCCTTGTATGCTCTCTTCCTTCCATCACTCCTTCATACCCTGCATTTTCTCTCCCCTTCAATTTTCATTTCCCTCTACTGGCAACAGTAGGTTTCCCTGGGGTAGTCAGGTCTTATCCTTGCCAAAGGCTGCGGCTCCTCCCCCCGTTTGCCACCTGGAGTTGGGTCCCCGTGGCACTCTACCATTGTTTTTGCCACAGGCTGCGGCTCTTCCCCCCATTTGCCACCTGGAGTTGGGTCCCCGTGGCACTCTACCATTGTCTCTGCCGCAGGCTGCGGCTCCTCCCGCCATTTACCACCTGGAGTTGGGTCCCCGTGGCACTCTACCATTGTCTTTGCCGCAGACTGCGGCTCCTCCCCCCATTTGCCATGGTCCCCGTGGCACTCTGCCATTGTCTTTGCCACATGCTGTGGCTCCTCCCCCATCTGCCACCTGGAGTTGGGTCCCTGTGGCACTCTACCATTGTCTCTGCCGCAGGCTGTGGCTCCTCCCCCCGTTTGCCACCTGGAGTTGGGTCCCCGTGGCACTCTACTATTGTCTTTGCCAGAGACTGGAGCTCCTCCCCCCGTCTGCCACCTGGAGTTGGGTCCCTGTGGCACTCTACCATTGTCTTTGCCGCAGGCTGCGGCTCCTCCCCCGTTTGCCACCTGGAGTTGGGTCCCCGTAGCACTCTACCATTGTCTTTGCCACAGACTGTAGCTCCTCCCCCCGTTTGCCACCTGGAGTTGGGTCCCCGTGGCACTCTACCATTGTCTTTGCCACAGACTGTGGCTCCTCCCCCTGTTTGCTACCCGGAGTTGGGTCCCCATGGCACTCTACCATTGTCTTTGCCGCAGGCTGTGGCTCCTAATTTTTTAAAAATGTTGACGGTGGCAGTTGATTTTTAATTCCCCGATCTTCAAGTAGTTGGCCTGACTTTCCTGCTACCCCACTCATGTTTCAGTACCTCCTTCTGCCTGTCCTTATGCATAGGTTTGGCGGTGTAAGTGCAGACAAACCCATGCTTACAGACAGGCAGACAAATGGAGAGACAGATGGATGAGACCTCTCTAATAGGCAGTATTGCATTAATGAAACAGACCTAAAAAAAACACAAAAACAACACTTAATAAACAACAAATTGGTTATACTACTACTACTACTACTGATCATTTGTATAGCATTAAAAGGCATAAGCAGCAAGCAGCGCTGTACTGACCATGTAAGAGACGGTTCCTGCTTATCGGATCTTACAATCTAGTCAAGACCAAAAGCACAACAGCTGAGGACAAGGATACATTTAGGGAAATAGTAAGGAAAAACATAGGAGACTCGGGGATCAGGATCCAAAAGTGGCCTCAAAGAGGTGAGTTTTCAGCCTGGATTTGAAAAAGGCCAGCGATAAAGCCTGCAGTACAGACTCAGGTAATTTGTTCCAGGCATAAGGAGCAGAGCGGAGTTGGCAGTAGAAGAGAAGGGCACAGATAGAAGCAAGGTTGTGAGAGGATATCATAAATTGTCACTCATGAACTGAGTGGATAATTTGACTTGGGAGGGGGATATAGCATGAATTATGTTGATCTTAACCTGGTTGATTCAGGCTGGCACCTCCTCCTCACCAGTCACCCCCCTGTCCTGTAGTGTCCCCCAGGGGTCTGTTCTTGCTCCCCTCTTGTTTAACATTTTCCTGGCCCCTCTCACTCTTCTGGTTCAACAATACTGTATCTCTGCATATTATTACACAGATTGCATCATTCTACTACACCATACCGACCCTTCTGCCCCTGATCTTTCACCCCTTAATAACTGTCTCTCATGCATTGATTCCTGGCTATCATCGGATTTTCTCCACCTTAACCTAACTAAAACATAGGCTATTTGGTTCACATTTGGCAACCTTACCCCTTCCTTGGCCCCCTCTATTTCATCCTCCTCCCTCCCTCTGGTATCCACGCTCCACTACCTCAGTGTCACCCTGGACTCAGCCCTGTCATTTCACGACCATCTTTCCTCAGTGATCCGTTGCTCTTTCTGTTCCCTGTGTCAAATCTGTGCCATCTGACCTTTCCTTGCCACACCCTCTCCAATTACTCCCCTCATTTCACTAATTATGAACAGGATAGATTACTGTAACATTGCTTTTGCTGGCCTCTCACAGTATGAATTCTGCAGACTTCAGTTACTACAAAACACAGCAGCCCGTATTTATTTTTTTATACCGCGCTCTTTAGAATCAGTGTGGTTTACATGTATACACACAGGTACTTTTTATTCCCTTGTCCCTGAAGGGCTCACAATCTAAGTGTGCCTGAGGCAATGGAGGGTTAAGTGGCTTGCCCGAGGCCACAAGGAGTAGCCATGGGACTACAGACCCCAGTCCCTCCGGCCTGAAGTTGCTTGTCCCCATGCGGGAATTGAACCCCCTGGCCTGAGGTAACCTGTCCCAACCACTGAGCCACTCCTCCCGCATGTATTGTCATGTATGCCTCCCATACTGATCACATTGCGCCTCTGCTTATCCATCTCCACTGGCTACCCATTGCCTATAGCATTCAGTTTAAGATTCTCACCTTTGTACACAAGGCTATTCATTTCACTTTCCCTCAGTATATCTCTGACCTAGTCCATCTTCACACCTCTCACCACTCGCTACGACACAAAAACATCTTTTCTATGCCGCCTTTAATCTTCCTCACCCCTCTGTCCCTAGCTGAGGTTTCCCTTGTCTCTCTTCTCTCTCGCTGCCTGGTTCCCTTCTCTATCTCTAGTTTCTCCTTTTTACTTTGTTTTTCTCTGTCCTTTCAAAACTATGGCGTTCTTTTCCTTTTCCTGGCAGTGTGCATTTTGCTCTTTTGTAAACCGCTCTGTTGTTTCTTTGAAGGGCGGTATATCAAGAAATGGAATGAAGTTAAAGATAAAGGAGGAGGTATAGGTTGATTTGGAGTGAATGGATGGTTGGTGGCTATAGGGATGTTTAGGGGTTGCTTTTATGTGGGACTTACTCCTTTTAATGTTGTATTTATTTATGCTAACATTGTACTGATGTTTTTACTTTGTGTTCCATTTAGAATGCATCAACTATGTAATAAGTGGTTTATAAATATAAATTTAAAAATACAGGTTTTCTTGTATAGTGGGCAAAGTTTATTGCAAGACCATCCAGTTCCCCCAGAGGTCTGAATGGGAGGACAAGCAACAGACTGGGGTAGCTTTCTTTAACACCCTTTCCCCATCTTCCAAGTAAGGTGCATCATATTTTCCACCATATGGCTAGTTCACTGACAGCCTTTCATTCTGTCTTGGGGCCTGGAAATTCTACTGTGGCTACCTTATGTGAAGGTCCTTCTCTGTGAATGAAAGAATCCTCCATCCTCTCTCTGGCCCTCATTGACCAAAATCCAAGCTTCCGTCTTTTCAGCATTCATTGGGTATGCTCTCCAAAGCACTGTCACAAGAGCCCACGACAGCTGCATTAGCACATCATTCAGAGGTCTCTGGCTATAGCACTCCTTCCTTGAAACTCTAGGCCTTTTCTACTGCTCCTCTCTTCCTTTAGTACACCATGTAAGTTGTGGCTGTCCTGGAAGGAATTTGATATCTTCCTATTTCCAAGCTCCTGAGCAAGGGATATCCCTTTATTTCTAATCTCTTTTTTTTTTTCTATAACTTTATTGGCACCTGTTGATCTTTGACCTGGGACACAGATGTTGGCTTCTTTCTTCTCCTAAGTATATAGACACCATCATATGCACCTTCTGTGTTTTTATCAGTCTCCAGTGCTCTTACTCCTCCCAGTGACCTCAGCTTCATAGTGACTCTGCTTTGTGGTTATTGTTTACAAGTCTGCTTTGGTTAATAACACTACATAACTCTATAAATAAATATATTTCTTTCCTGTTCTGTGATTTCAGCGGGTGAGACTGGTCCGGGCCTTGTATGATTTTGAAGCAATGGAGCAGGACGAACTGGGATTCCATTGTGATGACATCATTGAGGTTCTAGATAGCTCTAACCCTTGTTGGTGGATGGGCAGATTACGTGGACAAGTTGGACTCTTCCCCTTCAACTACGTTATGACGCTGCCCCGGTGAAGAGTGAAGCGTAATTTCTGAGGGGATACATCAGACTTGAACTGATTGTCATTGAGTTTAGGTTGGTGGGAATGGGGATCCATTAATTCTACTGTATTAACAATGTAGTTCTCTATTTTCTCTGGAACAGTGATCGTCATCTGGTGGGTGATGGTCCAACTTAAGATGAGTCATGGGGCAAGCTACACACTATTAACCATACTTGAATATTTTCTGGGTATGACCTGGAATTTATATGTAAGGAACCTGTTTAGGGTATTTGGGAAAACTGAGCTTCCAATTGCTGTCATTGTACATTGCCTCCAGTGCAACCACAGGCAGAATAGGAAGTGCTGTTCTCCTGTGCTACTATCGCTCCTTCCTCCTCATGCTGCCTTCTCATCCTCAGAGGGACGGCATTTGCCTGCAGGCTGCAGGGGGCATCGGGTGCAGCAGTATGTGCCCTCCCTCTGCGAATGAAAAGGTGGTGTGGAGAGGAAGGAGCAGTAGCACAGAAGAAAAGCGCTTCCTGTTCTGCCTATGACCACATCTCAGAGATGCATTTTCTGCTGTCCCCCGTGACAACTCTCACTGTCGTGCCTGCATGGTACTGCTGTAGTTTCACCATGATTGTGGTAGGAGGGGTAGACAAAGAGCAAAAAAGACTAAAAGGAGAAGAAAGAAGAAGATAGTGTTGCCAGCTTTTTCAAAGAGAAAAACCCACTACTTACCCTTCCCATGCTACTCCCATTTCTCCAGGACCAAGCAGGAAGTCAGTCCTCACATATGGGTGTCATCGGCGCCGATGAAGCCCCAGCGGAGCATTTCCCCAGCTTTCCATGAAAGCCTTTGGGAATGCTGGCACGCATGCGCGGTTCCCTTTTCGCCTAAAGGTGCCATCTTACCTCAGTCTCTTTTTTTCCGAGAAGCCCATCGGACGTGTGTCCTGTTCTCCCGGATAAAAGTGATTTTTTTCTTCGGCGATTTTCGCTATTTTTCTCCGGTTTGACGCCGGTTCCCCTCCCGCCGGGTTCGGTACACCGGTATCGAGCCCGTTTTCTTCATTTTTAGGTTTTTGCCCTTCGTGGCTGGCGTTCGCGCCCTTTTTTCATTTTTTCGCTGGAAGGCCAGTCTTTTGACCTCGCTGGGGCTCTTTTTTCCCCGATGGCTTCCAGTGGATTCAAAAAGTGTGATCGGTGTAAGAAGATTATGTCTCTCACTAACACACACGACTGCTGCCTTCGGTGCCTCGGCCCTGACCACGACCCCAAGTCATGTGGACCATGTGGGAAGATGTCTTCCAAGGCACTAAAGAGTCGACAGCATCAGAATGAACGTTTTTTCTCGGACTCTGCCTCCGGTCGGGCCCGGACCTCGTCTGAGGCCTCGACATCTCGGGATTCCGATCCCGAGCACCATCGAAGCTCCTCGGACAGGGGGTCCCCCGACCGGGAATGTAAGAGGAAGAAGCGGCTCGCGAGGGTGGCGTCGGAGGAGGTCCCTGGTCCCTAGAGGGCCCGGTCTAAGACCCCTGACCGCTGTCCCGGGCCCGTGGACCAAGAGAAGCCTGCATGGAGCCGGAGTCTGCTAGACACGTAAGCTCTGTAGTCCTCATGGACTCTCCTCCCAGGGAGCCGACGTCGGGCCCGGCGGCGCCGGGGCCCGTGTCGGTGGCTGCTGCGTCTCCCGAGCTGAGTCTCAGGATGACAGCCTTGGAGTGCAGACTGTCTGCCTTCATGCAGCAGCAGCGGGCACTGATGGCCAGCCTGTCTGGTGCATCTGCCCCGACCACTGGGACGTCGATCTCGAAGTCAACCCCAAAGACCGAGCCGATACTCGAGACCCTCGTGGCTCGAAGTCGTCCTTGGTCGAGGTCTCCCTCGACCTCCCGTTCGGGACCGAGGGTATCGACGCCGGTGCCCCCGGCGTTGGGGCAGGTGCCTCGGGGGCCCCGCGGGGTCGGACCCTGACTCCTCGGACGAGTCCGCCTGGGAGACAGAGGACGAGGAGTCTCCCGATACTTTTAAGACTCGGTGCGTCCCATTGGACTCTCTGCAGTCTGATCCCCGGAGTAGATCCCCTCCGGAGGACACTAGGTTCTCGGAGTTCGTCCGGGATATGGCCGCTGCCTTGGCTATCCCTGCCGATCCCGAGGAAGATCCTCGAGCCGAGGAGCTCGATGCTCTACAGTACAACTCTCCTCCGAAGGAGGCCTTTACTGTCCCGGTTCCTTCGATGCTGGAACAGCTCCTCTTCCGAATGTGGGAGGCCCCAGCCTTGGCGCCGGTTCTAAGTAAGCGAGTTGATTCCATTTATCGACTCCGCAAAAGCCCTGGTTTCCAGAAAGCACAGCTACCACACCATTCCATGGTTGTGGAATCGGCCATGCATCGTCTGAAGAGCCAGAAGATGCACTCTGTGATGCCCCCCAGCAGGAAGGCCCGCAACCTCGATGGCGTCGGTAGGAAGTGCTTCCAGGGGTCGATGCTTGCTTGCCGTGTCCAGTCTTACCAGCTGTAAATGGGCATGTACTTGTGGGACCTGGCCAAAGAATTGGCCGGATTCTCTGCTGGTCTCTCCGGGGAACCCTTGCAGAGATTTCAGACCTTGTCCTCGGGGATTCGGGAATGCTCAAAGTTCATTTCCTGCGCCGCATACGAAGGCTTCGAGGCTTCGGCCCGAGTAGCGGCTGCCGGCATCGTGGCTCGACACCAGGCTTGGCTGCAGTCATCGGACCTCGAGCCCTGGGTTCAGGACAAGTTGGTCGATGTCCCCTGCCGAGTTGAGAACCTTTTTGGCAAACCCGTGGCTGAGAAGGCCGCTCAGCTCGAGACGGAGCACCTTACCCAGACAAGGCTGTCGAGGAAGACCTCTGCCCCTTCACATAAGAAGAAGGGCTCGGGTAAAAAGTCCTTTTACCCGAGGAAGGGCACTGCCTACAAACAGTACCCTCAGTATCCGGCTGCCCAAGCTGCCCCTCAGGGTCAGCAAGCCAAGGGCCAGGGTAATGGACCCAGTAGGCAGAGGACCCCCAAGCCTCAGGCCCCTGCTACCACTCAGCAGGGTGGGGGTTTTTGACTCCTTGAGCGTAGCCTCTCCTCCACTGCTCTCCCAACCCTGCACAGGAGGTTGCCTCGCCCTCTTTGCCCACCAGTGGCCCATTATCACCGGGGACAGTTGGGTGCTGGACATAGTCCACATGGGCTATGCCCTCCATTTTCACCAACTGCCTCCGCCATATTTTCCAGGGGAGCCTCCAAGGCCTCCCCTGCACACAGACCTTCTTCTACAAGAGCTTCATGGTCTGTTGGTGGACAGGGCGGTGGAGCCTGTGCCTCCCCACTTGCAAGGTCACAGATTCTACTCCAGGTATTTCCTGGTACCCAAAAGAACCGGTGGCCTTCGACCCATTCTGGACCTCAGAAACCTAAACAAGTTCCTAGAGAAAGAAAAGTTCAAGATGCTTACTCTTGGAACCCTTCTGCCCTACCTCCAGCAGGGAGATTGGCTGTGCTCCTTAGATCTAAAGGATGCGTACACTCACATCCTCATTCATCCAGACCACAGAAAGTACCTCAGGTTCATTGTGGGAGGAAACCATTATCAGTACAGAGTACTACCTTTTGGCCTGACCTCTGCTCCCAGGGTCTTTACCAAGTGCCTGGCAGTTGTGGCGGCCTACCTGAGAAATCAAGGCATCTTTGTCTTTCCCTATCTGGATGACTGGCTCATCAGGGGGTCAAACGTCCCTGGAGGCCAGACAAGCCACCCTCAGAACCATTGCTCTGCTTCAAAAAGTGGGTTTTGTCATAAACTTCGCAAAGTCCACTTTGCTCCCCTCCCAGAACTTGGAGTTCATAGGGGCAAGGTTGGATTCTCAACTGGCAAAGGCATTCTTGCCAGAAGACAGGGCCCAAAGACTGATGGACGTGGCCAAACAGTTTCTGAACAAGCCCCTGGTCTCCGCCAGACTCTGCCTCAGACTTCTGGGCCACATGGCTTCGACAGTGCATGTGACTCCCAATGCCAGGCTCCATATGAGGCCTGCACAGTGGTGCCTTCGGACTCAGTGGTCTCAGGCCACAGGCCACCTAAGAGACAGGATAAAGGTGTCCAGACCCCTTTTGGCCTCCCTCAGCTGGTGGCTACATCCCCCCAATCTGCTGAAGGGGATGCCCTTCCAAATGCCAGAATACTCAGTGGTCCTCACCACCGACGCCTCTCTGCGGGGCTGGGGTGCTCATTGTCTGGACAAGTGCACTCAAGGCCTCTGGTCTCCCTGGGAGGCAGCCCAACATATCAATCTCTTGGAGCTTCGAGCTATCCGCTTAGCTCTCAAGGCTTTTTCTCCGGCCCTGGCTCACCGCTCAGTCTTGATTCAAACCGACAACCAGGTAGCCATGTTTTATGTGAACAAACAGGGTGGGACTGGGTCCAAGCTCCTTTGTCGAGAGACTCAGGACCTCTGTTCCTTTGCCCTGAGGCACAACATGCTTCTCAAAGCGGTGTACCTTCCAGGCCAGGAGAACTGCCTGGCTGACCGTTTGAGCAGAATTCTGCAGCCCCACGAGTGGCAGCTGAATCCCTTGGTGGTTCAGAAGATCTTCCTGAAGTGGGGTCTCCCTTGGATAGATCTGTTTGCCAGTCCGCTGAACAAGCAACTGCCCAAGTTCTGCTCCAGGCAACCGCATCCTTTGAGGATAGCACCAGATGCTTTTCTGATGTCCTGGTCTCAGGGCCTCATGTATGCGTTTCCTCCCACGCCCTTGATGGCCCGAACTCTTTTCAAGACTCTTCAGGACAAGGCCTCGGTCCTGCTGGTAGCTCCCAGGTGGCTGAGGCAGCCTTGGTTTCCACTTCTACTTCAGCTGGCGGTGGATTCCCCACTACTCTGGGGTTGCAGCCCGACCTTCTCTCAGAGGAGCAGGGTTCCCTTCTGCACCCCAATCTCAAAGCTCTCAATTTGATGGCCTGGAGGCTGCAAGGGTAGTTTTGGCTCCCCTGGGCCTGCCTCAGGACGTTGAGGAGGTTGTCCTCGCCTCTAGGAAACAGTCCACTAGGAAAACCTATGCCCTCAAATGGAAGAGGTTTTCTATGTGGTGTCAGCTACGTACAGAGGATCCTTTCTCCTGTACTGTGCCAATAGTGCTTCAGTACTTACTGCACTTATCAAATCAGGGACTTAAGTCCAATTCTGTTCGGGTTCACCTCTCAGCTCTAGCAGCTCACCACTCACTGGTGGAGGGACATTCTCTGTCAGGTCACCCCTTGGTGTTCCGCTTTCTCAGAGGCTTGCTTTTGCTCAAGCCCCCCATCCATCCTCCTGCTCCTGAGTGGGAGCTGAATGTGGTCTTGCAGCAGCTGACTCGCCCACCCTTTGAGCCGATGGCTACTTGCCCTCTACGCTTCCTTTCCTGGAAGACTCTCTTCCTGATAGCCCTCACCTCGGCTAGGCGAGTGAGTGAGCTTCAAGCCCTGGTCTGTGATAGGCCTTACACCAGGATTTATAGGAACAGGGTAGTCCTTAGGACTCACCCAAAGTTCCTCCCTAAGGTTGTCTCCTCTTTCCACCTCAATCAGGAGGTGGTTCTTCCCACATTCTTCCCTAGGCCTCATTCTAGCCAGGCTGAAGCAGTCCTGCATACCCTGGACTGCAGGAGGGCCTTATCCTTCTACCTTGACCGTACACAGGGACATAGGAGGGCTACTCAGCTCTTCGTCTCCTTTGACCCCAATAAGTTGGGGTTGGCTGTGTCCAAGCGTACCTTGTCCATCTGGGTGGCTGACTGTATCACCTGGGCTTACAAGGCGGCTGACCTTCCTTTGCAGGGTAGGGTCACGGTCCATCGTGTCAGGGCAATGGCTGCCTCAGTGGCTCATCTCCGCTCTGTGCCCTTGGTAGACATCTGCAGGGCTGCAACTTGATCTTCAAGCCAGACTTTTGCAGCCCATTACTGTCTGGAGAGGGAGTCCCATAGGGACAGTGCTTTTGGCCAAGCAGTACTCCGGAATCTCTTTGAGATTTAGGCAACTCCTGCCCTCCTGCCCTCTGTTGGGCTACCGGTGGAGGTTGTGTCCTTGGAAAGTTTTTCTCTGATGCTGGGACTAGAGGGAGTCCTATTTTTCAGCTTGGGTTCCTCGGTAGCCCAGAGCTTGGGAGTCACCCATATGTGAGGACTGACTTCCTGCTTGGTCCTGGAGAAAGAGTAGTTACTCACCTGTAACAGGTGTTCTCCAAGAGCAGCAGGAATCAGTCCTCACAACCCTCCCTCCTCCCCTTGGAGTTGCAGTTGTACATAGTTTGTTTTTACATTTTTGTGTGCTGTTCTTTGACTGCAGTAAGATGGCACCTTTAGGCGGGAAGGGAACCGCGCATGCGTGCCAGCATTCCCAAAGGCTTTCATGGAAAGCTGGGGAAATGCTCCGCTGGGGCTTCATCGGCGCCGATGACACCCATATGTGAGGACTGATTCCTGCTGCTCCTGGAGAACACCTGTTATAGGTGAGTAACTACTCTTTCCCCCCCCTACCCTCTGTGACGAACAACTGCAATGACGGAGGTAAAGGTTTCACTCCTTCAGGTCACTTTGAATAGAGGTATGTGTGGTTGCACTCTTCAGCCCCAACTCAGCCACAGCCCCTCCATAGTTCCCCCACTCCATGCATATGGTCCCCCATACACATGGTCTATCCCCTGCATTCCCTCTTATGTATAATCCTTTAAATATACTACATCTGCAGTGTAGTACACACACACATGGACAGTTTAGTCAACCCCACAGGCTGATCCAATTCAGGTTTTGCCACACTGAACTGATGGATTCATAGCCCTGATAAACAGAAAGGAATGGAACAAGTAGAACTACAACTCCATGTATGTAGTAGGGTAAACCAGAACTTGATCACCTATTTCGTCGACCTGGGTTAAATTGGCAATCATTACGTTCCCACATAATACAGTCTCTTTAGTGAGCCTCAAGACCCCACCCCAATAATGACAATACAAATCCCTCCAGTAGATAATTGCAACAGCTGTTTACCTTCCAGCATTTCTCCTCCTTCTGGACCACCTAGCCTGGGGTAAGGGGCAGGGGAGGGTCTCGAACTTGCTGACTCTCCTGTTCATGAGGCCTGCAGCTGTCATCTCCTGCTTACTCGATTCTGTGGACCTGGCCCAATTCTCCTACTCTGTATCCTTTTCCTTCTCCTCACACACATCCTTCACCTCCCTGCACTCACCTTCCCCACCTCTCACATCCTGCCTTCCTCAAGTCCTTTCTCTCACTCATCTTTCTTCTCGCATCCTTTCTCCACATCACCCTTCCTTCTCCTCTTACATAAGAACATAAAATATGCCATACTGGGTCAGACTAAGGTCCATCAAGCCCAGTTTCCAACAGTGGTCAATCTAGGTCGTAAGTACCTAGCAGTTTCCCCAAAAGACACAGGTTCCTCAATGCTTGTATTGAGTCAAGCAGTGATATCCTGTGTTCAGGCTCACTGGTCTGTAGTTTCCCGGATCACCCCTGGAACCCTTTTTAAAAATTGGCGTTATATTGGCCATCCTCCAGTCTTCAGGTATTACAGATAATTTTAATGATAGTTCACAGCAATATCATATTTCAGTTCTTTCAACACCCTTGGATGTATACCATCTGGTGCAGGTGATTTGCTACTCTTCAGTTTATCAAATAGTTGTAATACATCTTCCCAATGTATCACAAGGAACACACCGTACTCGCAAAAACACGAAGAAACACGGGGAGCGAGACATGAACAATGTAGCCTTTTATTGAAATCCAGTAACCCTAACATGGATGTGTTTCAGCATGAGCCTTTGTCAGGGGGTAACCTCAAAATATAAATAATACAATAAAGCGTAGTTACTCACCTGTAACAGGTAATCTCCAGGAACAGCAGGAATCAGTCTTCACATATGGGTGTTGTCAGCATAAACGGAGCCCAGCATGGGCTTTTGAGGGCATTGCTCCACACATGCATGTCTGCCTTCCCACCTTCCCAACCAGTTTCCTCAGTCAGGTATAGATTGGAGTAAAAAGTTGAAAGGGAAGTATGTGTGGAAAAGAACAACTCTGAGGGAAGGTGGATGGGTTGTGAAGATTGATTATTGCTGTTCCTAGAAATCACCTGTTACAGGTGAGTAACTACGCTAATCTCCAGGAACAAGCCGGAATGCAGTCATCACATACGGGACTCCCTAGCCTACAACAACCCAGTGAGAGGAAGAAGCCCAGAATTATACATGGTTTATAGCATGGATCCGACAGATTCAGCTCATTTGGTACACTCCTCACGGGGTAGTCAGAATGGACGATAGGCAGAATTGCTTTAAACTTGAAAAAGGTTCTTTAAGACAGCTTGATCAAATTGAGCATTGCGATTTGAGTCTTTGTCCAGGCAATATTAAACAGTGAATGTATGAAAAAAAGACCATGTGGCAGCGTGGCAGATTTCCAGAATTGAGACCGAACGAAGATTGGCCATAGTGGCTGCCATAGCTGGACATTATGGGCTTTAAAGTGATCCTGCAGGGATGCTGTCTGCTATTCAGTTTGATTGGGTTCTCCTGGAAACAGTTAATCCAAGGTGGCTTGGGTCAAAGGAGACAAAGAGTTGTGAGGATTTGTGATGACCTTTAGTGCGGTTAAGTTAGAAAGCAAGCACTGTCTTGCAATCAAGAGTGTGTAGCTTGGATTCAGCCTGAGATCCATGTCTAGGGAAGAAAGTTGGAAGTGAAATTTGTTGAGATGAAAAGAGGCCCACCTTTCCATGAAATTTAAGGTGAGTCTAGAGGACAATCTTATCATGATGGAATCTTGTGTATGGAGCATAGTCCACCAAAGCCTGTAGTTCACTGACTCTATGGGCTGAAGTCAATGCATCCAGAAAAAGGACTTTCCAAGTTAGGAACGTCAAAGGAGCCATTGCTAATAGCTCAAAGGGGTGCTGCAAGAGCTGTGCAAGAACAACATTCAGATCCCAAGCTGTAGATGGAGGGGGGGGCAAAGGTGGTTTTGTTAATAGAAGTCCCCACCCTGTATAAACCGCGCCACCAATGGGTGAGAAGAACTTGGGTGATTCCAAATTGGGCAGTGAGAAGCGGAGATGGCACTAAAGTGAACTAGGATGGAATTAGTCTTGAGTCCAGATGAGGATAAATGTAGAAAATATTGAAGCAAGTGCTCCAGTGTACAAGTGAAAGGATTCAGATTCCTCTGTGAGCACCAGAGGGAAAATCTGCGCCATTTAAATGGTAGGAGCACCAAGTGGAGTCCTTTGTGGAATATAAGAAGACCTGCGTGACATCCTCTGGGAGCTCTAGGATATACTTGAAGCTGGGATATAGGAGAGTTACTTGATTCTATGAGAGCAGGTTGGGAGCGAAGCCCAAACAGAAAGGTGGAACCTGAGCTAGGCAAAGAAGAAGTGGAAACCAAGGTTGTCTGGGCCAGAAGGGGGTGATCAGAATCAATGTCCCCTTGTTGGCTGGAGTTTGAAAAGCATTTTTGTAATGAGGGGAATTGACGGGAATGCATACTGCAGACCCTGTTCCCAATGGAGGAGGAAAGCATCAGTACTCTTGTTGCATGGGGAAGGTATCCTTGAACAAAAGCAAGGCAGTTAGGTATTGGCCAGGAAAGAGGTTGACTATGGGGGTTCCCCATAAGTGAAATAAGTGATGGGTCATTTGACAATGGAGCATCATGTGGATGAAGGACTCGACTGAGCCTGTCGGCCAACTGATTGTCCTCTCCAGGGAGGTAGACAGCTTGGACATGAATGCAATGAGCTATCACAAAATTCCAGAGACAGATCGCCTCGTTGCAGAGGGGGTGAGAGCCTGTTTCTCCTTGTTTGTTGACATAGAACATGGCAACCTGATTGTCAGTCTGAATCAAGACCGTCTGTCCTGTCAGATGGGGACAGAAGATGTGGAGGGCATTTGCTATCGCCCTCAGTTTCAAGAAATTGATGTGAAGTAGAATCTCTTGCCATGACCACAGACCTTCAGTCATGAGGCTGTTGAGGTATGCTCCCCAACCGTGCTTTGATGCATTGGTAGTCAGGGTACACTGTGGTATAGACTTTTGAAAAGGTAACCCTACGATGAGATTTTGAGGCGTGTGCCACCACTGAAGGGAATTTACCAATTGAGATGAAATGGTGATGAGGTCAAAGAGATGACCTATGGATTGTGTTCACTGATCCGATAGGTGCCACTGCCCTATGCGCATATAGAGTTGGGCATGAGGCACGAAATAGACTGTTGAGGCCACACAAAGCATGTCTCGGGCAGAGATGGTTATCTGGTTTTGACATTGGCTGGCCAGAGAGATCAGCAGGTAAAGGCAGTCTTCTGGCAAGAAGGTCTGAGCTCACACTGTGTCTAGGCGAGCTCCTATAAACTCAAGATTTTGTGTTGGAGTAAATTGCAACTTTGGATAGTTTATGATGAATCCTAACTGTTAGAGGACCTGGATGGTTTGTTGAAGAGATGTGGTGACTGTTTGCAGAGTATTTCCCTTGATGAGCCAGTCATCTAAGTAAGGGAAGAGAAAGATTCCCAAAGTACGCAGATAGGCTGCCACAACTGCTAGATACTTGGTGAAAACCATTGGAGCTGAGGCTAGGCCAAAGGGGAGACCTCAATACTAGTAGTGGTGTTCTTGGAAGACAAATCTTAGATACATTCTGTATGTGGAGTGGATTAGGATGTGAGTATAGGCATCCTTCAGATACAGAGAGCATAGCCAGTCGTTTTGCTACAGATAGAGAAGAAGTATGTCTAGTGAGATCATTTTGAACTTTTCTTTTACTAGGAATTTGTTGAAGTTTCTGAGAGCCAGGATTGGTCTGTAATCTCCCAACCTTTTTGGAATGAGAAAGTAACAGAAGTAGAAACCTAGGCCTTGTTGCGGTAGAGGGACTTCCTCGATGGCTCTCTGAGAGAGGAGAGTGAGGATCTCCTTTTACAGTAGGGTGGATTGGTGGAGAGATATCCGAGCTTGACTCACAAAGAGCTTTGAAACGTAGCTGGTAACCTATGCTGACTAGCTGCAAGTTCTAGGGTTCTGAGGTTATTATGGGCCATTGTTCTGCAAAGAGGGTTAATATTCCTGGGATATGATGAGGAACAGGAAATTTGAAAGGTCAAATAGCTATGCTCCTTAGGAAGGAGTCAAAAGCTCTGTGGAAGTTGAGTCTGTGGAGCAGGTTGGGCCTTAGGAGTTTTAGGTTTCCTAGGCTGTCAGGGCCCTTGCTGTTTTTGCTGCGATTGCATGAGGATGGTAGGTGGAGTAAGAGTGGAAAGGTGGGTAAAACTGCCTCTTTTTAGAATAGAATGGCTTCTTTGTAGAAGTTTTCTTCTTGGTGGAATCAGCAGTCTTCCTAAGCAACCTTTTCATAGTCAGGTCATCAGTTTCAATTTCACCTGCCTTTTCTCGCCACCTTTGACCGAACAAATTCTCACCATTGCAGAGGATGTTAATTAGTTTATCCTGCACCTACTACTCTAGCTCCGAGGCCTGCAGCCAAGCTGTTCTTCTTGCCCCTATACAGGCCGCTGCTGTCCTGCTGATGGCCTCAAAGGCATCAAAAGCTGCACTTGTGAGGAATTTAGATGTGTTCTGAGCATGGGCAAACAGTACCTGATGAGGGGTTTTCTTCTCAGATGGAAGAACAGTGGTGAACTCAGCAAAGTCTCTTGAAACATCCCCGAGGAACATGCCCATATAGAGCATGTATGAGTTTACCCTAGAGTCCAGCATGACTGCCTGGAAGGCTTTCCTACTGAAAGCTTTGAGGGTTCTTGCCTCTCTGCCAGATGCCGAAGAGTGGTTCTTCTGACTCTTTATCATCCTCATAGCTGATTCTACCACCATGGAGTGGTATAGTAGCTATGGCTTTTGGAATCCAGGGCAAGGGGGAACCCTATATAGGATGTCCAAGTACTTACTGATGGCAGGAGTTGTAAGAGGAGCTTTCCACATCCTAGACATTAAATTCCTAAGGGTATTGTGTATGGGAAGAGTTGCTACCTCCTTCGGGACAAGGGATATTGTAGGACATCCAGCTCTTCAGTCCATCTCTGTCGACACCAAGACCCCGAGGGCTGCAGTCATATCTTTAATAAAGTCCTGAAAGGACATGTTCTTGGGGGGAGAATGGCACTGCTCATACGATGGTGAAGGGTCCGAGGGAATGTCCCTGTGGGGATCAGAACTGACCGATTCCGGTTCCAAAGTGGAGGAACCAGAGTCTGAAGCTGGCAGGAAGTCAAAGTAACCTTTGTCAGTTCTCCAGTACCGATGATGCTCTGATGGCTGATGCTGATGAGAAGGACAGGAAGCCTTGGAGGCAAACGGCGCCAGATGTGGTGGTTCTGAGTGCACCTAAGTTGGCGTATTGGTAGAGCACCATGATACCAGTGCATCGGAGTGCAGTGTTGATGTACCAGGGACATTGAGTCCTGAAGATGGCATTGGGGCGCCGAGCAATGCCACCATATCCAAAGGCCTCGAGGGCCTCGGCACAACGACAGCCAGTATCACTGCGAGTCTTCTTTCAAAGGCTTGCATGTTGTTATCAAGGATCGATGCAGGGGATTGTGTGGCATCGGGTCAAGAGATTTGAGCCACGATGCCCGAGCATGGTGTCAGGAGCTCCACCAAGGACATAGCTTTGGGGACATTCTCGAGCCTCTCTGAGGCTTTGGAGGATTATCGTCCTGCTGGGGCTGCTTGGCTGGACAGCCTGCATCGGGATCCATTGGTGAATGTCAGTGCCAATTCCGGGCATTGGAATCCGAGGCCAAAGCCGATGCCAAAGCTGACAAACAGGATCCCTTCGATACCGACTCCAATGTTCTTGCTGCTTTATGTACCAAAGACCCCAATCAATGTTTCTTCTTATGTTTGGAAGTGGAAGACCATCAGGAAGCGTTAGATGACTTCAACAGCATCAATGCTCCTGAGGAGTGTACCGAAGGAGCTGAGTCTGTGTGAAACAGTTTAACCCTCTGCTTGTCTTGATTCTTCCTCCCTTTAGCCATCATGTGTTTGCAGTGGGCACAGGAATCAACATTGTAGTCTGGGCCCAGACATTTCAGACACCAATCATGCTCGTCAGTAGCTGATATGGTGCTTAGGCACTTTGTGCACTTTTTTGAACCCACTGCGGGGTTTTTCCATCCTTGTAAAAATAAGGGGCACAAAATCAAAGTGGGCAATGATGCCCAACTGGGCACTAGGCCCAACGAAAAGTACTCTATGAAAAGAAACAAAATTAAACTAAGTGAAGAAAATAAAATGACAAAAAAAGGGGTACCGGAGCAATGGGAAGCTGAACCAGTCGACGAGAAGGCTCCAAGGAAAAAAGACAACTGAGGAAACTGATTGGGAAGGCGGGAAGCAGACATGAATGTGTGGAGCAATGCTCCCAAAAGCATTCCTATTGGATGCTAGGAAGTGTTCCCGCGCTGGGCTCCGTCGATGCAGACATCACCCGTATATGAAGACTGCATTCCTGCTTGTTCCTGGAGATAATTACTTATTCAAATAAAACTGTATACATAAAATATAAAAATGGTAATGTCTACTATATGTTACGTATATCCTTAAAACAGAATATAAAAAACATATTTAAAAAGCAAATCAATGAATAATAAATAAAATTATGCTTACTGATTAAAGGACTAACAACCATCTTTATAAAAGATCATAAGTAGAAGAAAGAGGTGAAGATGTAAATCATTATAATAATGGTAACGTATATAGTAAACCAAACTAATAATTACATAACATAACTTCACGACTTAACTTTTATGTTTCCTATGTTTCGATTTGTAAAATACAGATTAGAGCTGTTATATATAATTAGATTTGTAGAACAAGTCCCAATACTATTCAGTAAGTCCTCTGTGGTTTTTCTTTCACCTCCTCCTACATTTATGCTGGTATTTACTACTCCTTTAGATCACTTTATCATACTATAGTATAATTGTTCATATGATTTTTTGAAGTTATGTAATTATTAGTTTGGTTTACTATATACGTTATCATAATGATTTACATCTTCACCTCTTTCTTCTACTTATGATCGTTTATAAAAATGGTTGTTTGTCCTCTAACAGTAAGCATAATTGTATTCATTATTTATTTGCTTTTTAAACATGTTTTTTATATTTTGTTTTAAGGATATCCATAACGTATAGTAGACATTACCATTTTTATGTTTTATGTATACAGTTTTATTTGAATAAGTGATTTTATTGAATTGTTTATATTTTGTGGTTACCCCCTGACAAAGGCTCCTGCCGATATGCGGCCGTGTTGGGGTCGCTGGATTTCAATAAAGGGCTACATTGTTCACATCTCGCTCCTTGTGTTTCTTCTCTGTACTGAGACCCTGGCCAGTCTCAAAATGATTTAGACAAACCATAGTTAAAGTGGAAGATCGAAATCAGATGGACAACAGTGTGGTCTAAAAGTAGATAGCGGTTTCAGAGTGATGATTTGGTTGTAGGTACGTGTTAGTTGTTTAGTGGCAGCTAACTGCAACAAAGGTACATCAGCACAAACACAATGACTTCTGGCACTATCATAAGTATGAGAAAGCACTGAATGAATTTTCTTTCCCAGTAAAAATGGGTCCTGTGTCAGTGGTTCAGCTCAAAGTCAGGTCTCAAATTTGCAAAAGTTGAAGACCACTATCCTAGAGATGTTATTTTAGACATAATGGTGAAAATAGACTGATATCAGGAGGTATGCATGTAGTACAGAGCTATAATATTATTTTTAAAAATTATTTATTAGAAATGTATGATTTGCTATTAAAAAGCCATTTTTTCAATTGACTGTTCATGTATCTGTAAATAAGACCTTTGCAGAAAGGGAAGTGGCCACAGTTTATTTATTTATTTTATTTACATTCTCTTATATACTGTGCTATTCTGCATCAGTGTGGTTTACATTGAACAGGGCATTATAACTTGGAGATAACTATTTTACAGGGAACCTGGGCTATGGAGGGTTAAGTGGCTTGCCCAAGACCACAAGGAGCACCTATGGGACTAGAAACCCCAGTCCTTCCAGCCCAAGGTTGCTGTCCTCTAGTGGGATCTGAACCTCTGACCTTCTGGCCTGAAGTACCTTGCCCCAACCACTAGGCCACTCCTCCACTCCAGTTCATGTCCTACTTCATGTTGCCAGTGAGAAACTCGGGATCTCAACATTTATCAAGTTACGGGCCGATACTAAGCCTGCAGCAGTCAGTTTTTTAAACACTGGGTGCCGTGGGAAAATAACCAGAATATTTAGTGGCAGTAGCTTAATATCCAGCTAGTGCAGTGAGTGATTGGCACCATTGATATTCAACCAGATACTGGATAGCCTGTCAATCAATCAATGTGTGCCTTTGAGTCAGTCCTGACTCCAGGCAACCCAGAAGCTCCTGGGTTTTCTTGGCAGTGTCACCAGAAGTAAATTGCCAGGCCTTTCTTCCGAGGCAATGGAGGGTTAAGTGACTTGCCCAAGGCCACAAGGAGTGCTAGTGGGAATTGAACCCTGGTTGCTTGGTTACCAAGCCAGTGTTCTAACCAGCAGGCTACTCCTCCACTCCAAATAGCCTGTAGGACAGCTTTTTTGCACTGAAAATCGCCTCTATCAGTATAACTCAAATTTCTGCCCCTGGATAATGCCAAGGCAGTCTGGGAAGATATTTGGCAGCACTATCTGGACAGTGCTGCTGAAGCTCACACCTTTCCAGAAACAGTTCCAGGCAAGCTACATTGAGGTATTTCCTTGTCCCCAGGAGCTTACCATCTAAGGCAATGGAGTGTCAGTGGGATTTGAACCCTGTTTTTTCTGTTTCTAGGCTGCTGCCTTAACGTCTAGGTTACTCCTCCATTCCAATACATAAAAATGAAGGGTTGATATTTAAAAAGATGTTCTTTTAAATATCAACCCCTTCATTTTTATGCATTCCTACTGCATGTACACGTTATCTCAGTATTTCTCCTGTATGCACTCTCCATCCATGTACTTTCCCCTCGTCAGATCTCATGTGTGCATGCCTCCATCATGCACCCCACATCGGTGTACTCTCCCTCCTTCTTTCGGTGCATTTCAGACTTCATTTTGAGTATACCTGCAAAAGAACTGGAAGCTGACCAAAGGAAACATTTCTCAGATTTGAAAATTCTTTCCATGCCCATCAATTTTTTTTACAGGCAGTTTTAATCTTTCTGATTGTACCAGAGCACAAATCTGTCCCTGTTGGCATCAAGTAGCATATTGTGCAAGTTCTCAGTCTCAGCCAAAAGGCTAAGAAGAGGCTTCCTCATCTCATGGATCAGACTTTATGATTTATCTAAGCTAAAACGAAGCTGAGAAACAAAATATAATTTATGTCGTTCAGACTATTACAATAAAAGAACTATCTTAATGAGTGTTTATTTCATTTATAAAGAAAAAATGTATTTGAAATACTTCTTGATCCACTGCATTTCTGTATTTCAAAAGCTCATGTAAGGGAAATGTGGATAATTCTTATGTTGCTCCAATAAAAAGTATCACAAAAGAATTTGGTTTTCTCCAGGACTATGACTACTAGAATACTGCCGCATATGTAATGTAATCTGGTTGGCTCTTGATGTATATGTTGTTTCTCAGACAACAAGCAGAAGAAAATGTCCTCATGTATGGGGTGATGTCATCCGATGGAGCCCCTGTGCGGGAGTGTGCCCGGCTCCTTCTAGAAGCTTTTGGATGCTCACCATGCATGCAGGCATCTTACCACCTGCCGCTGTGGCCACAGTTTGATTTTTTCCATAGATCCCCTCCAATGCTGTTCCAGCACTGTAAGTAGTTTCAGTCAGACATTTTTTTCACCGGGTATTTTTTCTTGATGCCAAGTTAGTAATACTTTCCCATTGACGTTCCCTTAGCTAGCATTTTTGAACATTTAAAGTTTCCTTTAATTTTCCTTGGCGCCTCAGCCCCCTTAGGCGGGAGGGTTTGTGGGACTGATTTATCCTGCTATCCAAAGAGAACCCCTATTAAGTAACCTCACATTTTCCATGAACAAGCAGGATATAATAAAACAAACATATGGACAACTCCCTTGCTGCGGTTGTGAGGGCATTTTGAAAAAAGATACTAGGAAGCCTTTGCAAATCACAGGCGAGTGCTATGGTGGGTTAAAGCTAAGTTGTATGAAATATTGGTCTTGTATGTTCTCCCTTTATTACTTTCTCTTTTTTTTTTTAAAAGCCATGAAGGCGTGTCAGGATAGGGAGAGCATGAAGAGTAGGGGGGGGGGAGGGGGGTGTGGCAGACACCAAGATGAATACTATACGATATACTTTGTGGTTGTATGTGATTACCCAAACTGAGAATAATTGGTGTATAATACTAATGGCATATTGTAAATGGTAGACAACAAGTCAGGAAAACATAAATATAGCAGCAGAGTATGGAACTATGCAAATTAGAGCAACTGTCTCATGGCAACATGTAGATATGTATGAGTTTGTATAAGACCTTTAATGCTGAGGTATTGATGAAAGAACTAGTGTGGAACGCATCTCTTCTTACAAGGATGAGGGATGACTTGATATGTGGACTGGAACTTGTGGGAAGAAATTAAACCAGTGATCTCCATCTCCAGTCCTGGAGGGCCCCAAACCAGTCAGGTTCTCAGGATGTCCCTAATGAATATGCATGAGATAAATGTGAATACAATGGGGTCAGTGCATGCAAATATATCTCATGCATATTCATTAGGACCATCCTGAAAACCTGACTGGTTTGGAGCCCTCCAGGACTGGAGTTGGAGACCCCTGAATTAGACATCCGAGACATTTGATGGGACGCTAATGGAATGAGTCAAGTCCAAGTGTGTTAGTGGCTAGTGCACACCAATCTGTACAATATCTGTGCCCACTTCATGCTTATTCTTTATATTTTTTGAATAGGGTTTTTTTTTGGTACTGGGGATCCATTTACTGTGCAATGCCACTCTGGCAGATGGTTTGGTCCACATAATGGTATGGCCTCTGGGTTGTAGGAGTTGTACATCTTCTGGACAGAGGGTCCAAAGGCTCAGGTGTTTTCCTGTGAAGCTGAAGAAAAAATGTATTATTGGTTAGAATTGTAGAAAAAGGTGACGATGGAAGCTTAGAAATTGGTCTTTTCTCTCTTTTTTTTTTGTTTACACTTGTTGCAACACTGCATTGTCCTTGAAGGGGACAAAATAACTCTGGAGGGCTCTCTGATACTTCTGACATGCTGGAACAAAAGTGCTACAGTAGGTGGAAGAGGTAGGTCATTGATCTCTGTAGATGAATAAGTGGTCTGTGATGGCTGGAATGAGGTTCGCCGTGCAGACTGTGAAAGTCTGCTATTAATAAGTTGGCCCAGAGAGAATGAATAAGATTGTGCAGTCTTTTAAATGCAAGTAACTGGTTCTGGGGCACCAGCAGAAAGACAGGTACAGCGGCTCGTTGTTTGTCTGATGGAAAATGATCAAGGCAGCAAAAAGGGATCATCCGAGAGTGCTATAGGTAAAGCACAGGTCCCTCAGGGCTGTACATGCAATAACACTGTGGGTGACAGGGAGCTTAGTATTCTCCATAGTGTTGATGAGGGCACCCCTGGCGACCGGAGGGTTATCGTGCCAGCAGAGTAACATTTGAAGAATTGGTGTCCAAGTCTTTTTAATTTTTTTTGTAACGTAGTCCCATTCCTGTGGGGAAAGAGAAAGCCTGATCTCAATAGCTAGATCATTTTTTAACCCTATTAAAGTTGCCATCCAGCTGGCACTATTAGGTAAAGCCGGCAGGAACCACTCCAGAATATGCATCTATCAAAACAGTGCAGGTCCTGCTGGAGGGGTACTGCTGCGGACACTGTAACTGATTAGAGTCCATAGTCGTTGCAGCAGATGTTAGAGCAAAGCTGCTCTGAACAGCATGACTGTGAGGAGCTTAGCTTTCATCAGCCAGAGCATGGAGGTAACTGCTGCGGGAATGTGGATGGCAATCTCTCCACAGTCACTGTCCATAGAAAAGTGCGGTGGACATTGTGACAGAAAGAGATCCATCAGTAGTACAGCTGCTGTCAGAGGGGAACTGCTCTGGACAGCGGAGCTGGCAGCTGAGTCGTAGTAAGAAGTTGAGGAGGAGACGATGGACACCAAAACTTGAATTCCAGTTTCTCAAGTACATCTAAAAGAATGGAGATGGGGAAACAAAGAAAGCCACATGTAGTAAAAGATAAGGGAAGAGCCATTTCAGAGTTAAACTACGGATGAAACTACATAGGGAAGGAATAATGGACATCCCTGGTGTAGGGGGAAGGGGTGATTTTGCACATGCCCAAAGAGTCTTTCTAGACTTTCCTGGGCTAGAAGAGAGCAGTTACCTATATGTGTGGCCGATTATATCCTGCTTGTCCATGGAGAATTATTTTTTCACTTTTTCACTCTTTTCTCCCCAGGCCAACATGTCCATAGTTCTCAAGATTCTGCCTCATTAGTGAGATATCAGTAATCTTCCTCTCCATTCCTTCCTAAACATTCCAGTGGAAGAGTAGCCTGATGGTTAGAGCAGTGGGCCGAGAACCAGGGAAGCTGTTCGTTGTGATCTTGGGCAAGTCATTTAACCCTCCATTGCCTCAGGTACAAACTTAAATTGCGACCCCTCCAGGGACAGGAAAATACCTACTGTATCCGAGTGTAACTGGCCTTGAACTTCTGAGAAAAGGCATGAACTAAACCCAAATTCCCCCCTTTCACATTCAGCTGCCATTCACCTACCATTTCCCCTCCACAACATTCTACTGTTTTTTTGCCCATCTCACACTTTTCTTGCCCAATTCTTCCATCCTCTCTTTCATACCTCCTCCATCTCAACAATCCCTCTTCTTCCTCTTTAATACCTGTCTTCTGTTCCTTTTTCTACCTGACCACCTTCCAAGCCTACATCTCCCTATATCCATCTTCTCCCCAATATCAAATGCACTCTCCCATCCACAGGGGATAGAAGTGTTGCAATCTGGACTATGACCTTACCTCTGCTACTGTGTTTCCCTGGGCTATGAGAGGATAGAGCAAACCCGAAGCAGTGGCAGAAAAATACTGCAGTGGAGGACAGAGACAAGGTAAAGTACACCTGGCCCATCCTGTGAAGACTAATTAGAGCCTGAACTCAGACCTTCCATCTCTATTAACTGGCTCAGTTTCAATCACTGATTCTGGCCATGAAGGTAAAAGAGAAACAGGTAAAAATGATATTATCTTGAACAAAATATGCATATAATAAAAGGTATATATGTGCCAATACTCACAATGCAACTGTATTCCTAATCATCCATTTCCTTCACTTTCAAACAGTCAGACTGAAACAAAAATATTCCAAGGCTCAGAGCAATAGAGATAATTCCTTCAGTCACTGCAAAATCTCAAATGCTAATCACAACATGGGAGCCGCTTAGTCTCATCAAAGTTGGAGAAAGACCAAAAAGGCAAAACTGCATTAAAGTGCTTTACTGAACTGAAACAAAGTGAAATTAGGCCTTACCTGCTAATTGGCTTTCCTTGAGTATCTCTAGTCCAGTACCGACCTTTGGGTTGTCATCATTCACCAGCAGCTTGGAGACTGAGCATGTCAACTTGGATGACATCAGTGTACAGAGACAGCTGGCAGCACCCACCAGCCACAGCAAACTATTGAAAAAGCAGACTTACGGGAGCAACAATTAAGAAGATGATAGTCAATGAGAGCTAAATATTATAATCTATGTTTCTATAAAAAGAGGACTGTTGTAGTGGTTGATATGGATGGACAGACTAGATAGAAACATGACGACAGAAAAAGACCACATGGCCTATGTTTCTATAATCCCCCCCAAAAACCGGGCAAACCAAATCCCCCCTAAAGGAAGAAGCAGCTTACCCATCAAAACTCAGGAGCACACATGTCTACTATAACTGAGGTCACGACCTCTTTTCCAAGTGTCGTCTATGAAAACTATACAACAACCACCGAATTTATCTTTTTTCCCCCCTCTAATCTGCACCTTTAGAGAAAAGCACCAAAAGAAGAAGGTGATGCTCCCCAAGGGAGCTCTGACACCTTGATAGCTATCTACCCAAGACCACTGGTTCTTCAGGTCCGGGGACACCACAACTGAAGAACCAGGGAGGGTCCAGGACTGGACTGGAGATACTCGAGGAAAGTCAGTTAGCAGGTAAGGTCTAATTTCATCTTCCTTATAGTCTCTCCAGCCCAGTCCTGACCCCTGTGATGTACCATAGCAGTATTAACCTTGGGAAGGACCTGCAAGCCTGGCCTGAATCACTGTCGACCTGAATCTCACGTCTTCTGTCATCTGTACATCTAGATGATAATACCTCACAAAGATATGCAGAGATGACGAAGTGGCCGCCCTGCAGATATCTGCTGGAAGAACCAGGCTAGCCTTGGCCCATGACACAGCCTGTGCACAGGTCAAATGGGCCCTCAACCCTGCAGGAGACTCTCTGCATCCCAGCAGATAAGCCAAGAAAATGACTTCCTTCACCCATCTAGAGATGGAGGCCTTGGAAGTGGCCTCTCCCTTACGTGGTCCTCCAAACAAATGGTCTGATTTCCAAAATGGCTCCGTCCTCTTCAAGTAACACTGCAACATCTTGCACACATCCAGAAGGTGCATGAATGGGTCTGTAGCCACTTCGCCTGCTCCCGGGAAGACTGGCAGCATGACCGGTTGATTCAAATGAAAAGCCGAGAGCACTTTGGGCAGAAAAGAGGGTACCGGTCTCAGCACCACCTTCTCCTTGGAGATGGAGAGAAAAAACTCCCGACACGACAGACCTTGAAGCTCCGAAATGCTACGGGCAGAGCAAATAGCCAGCAGAAACATGGTTTTCAGCATCAAATCCTTAAGCATGCAAGCACTCAGCGGCTCGAAAGGCGCTTCTGTCAGCACAGATAAAATCAGGTTAAGGTCCCAAGGAGGAACTACCGACCATACCGGAGCTCACACCTGCTTAACCACTTTAAGAAAATGAACGACACATGGATGGGTCCCCAAGGAGACCCTCTGGACTCTACCACGATATCAGGCTATCGTTGCCACCTGTACCCGGAGCAAACTGTAGGACAGGTCCTTCTCCAGATCCACCTGTAGAAAAACCAGCACCTCTGGCATGGACACCAACAGAGGGCGACAATTATTCTCCATGCACCAGTCATTGAACAGCCTCCAGACTTGGACATAAGAAAGCGAGGTAGACCGCTTGAGGACATTCAACAATGTTGAGATCACTGGGGCCGATTAGCCTAGTTTTCTCTTGAGGCATCAGCATCGGCCCCTGCGAAAGGAGGTCAGGCCGGAGGGGCAGATGCCACAGATGGTCCACTGTCAGTCTGACCAGATCTGTGTACCATGGTCTCCATGGCCAATAGGAAGCAATAAGGACTAGGCCTTGGTGTGCCTAGATTCTCTGCATTATGCACCCTATGAGTGCCCATGGGAGGGAAGACATAAAGCAGGCCATCCGTGGGCCAGCACTGCATCAAGGCATCCAGCCTTTTCGACATCCATTCTCTACTTCTGCTGAAGAAATGGGCCACCTTGGCGGATGTGAAGGTCGCCATCAAGTCCATGATCAGCGAACCCCACTGCTTCATCACCTCTGCAAACACCGCCTCGCTGAGAGACCACTCTCTGGGGTCCACGCAAAAATAACTGAGTTAGTCAGCAGTTACATTCGCTGCTCCTGCTTCACGAGCCACAGAGAGCGCCTAAAGGTTGACCTCTGCCCATTCCAACAATGGGCCTATCTCACTTTCTAGTTGCATGCTGCTTGTGCCGCCCTGCTGATTGATATAAGCCACTGTAGTGGCACTGCCTGAGAACACCCTTACCACCTTTCTATGCAATAGGGTGTGAAACTCCTGCAGTGTTAGGAACACCGCTCTCATCTCCAGATGTTTGATGGGCCAGGCACTCTCTTCTGGGGCCCCACAATCCTATGTTATCCGGTCTGGAAAATGGGCCCCCCAGCCTGAGAGATTGGTATCTGTCATCAATGGGACCCAGATTGGTGTCTCCAGGAGCATCCCGACTAAGAGCTTCTCCAGCCCTAACCAGCACCGGAACAGAATGTGTAGCTCTCGGACAAGGCAATGGGTGCGTGAAAGGGTGGAATTGAGCTGACCACCTCCGCAACAGGACCCTCTGTAAAGGTCACGTGTGCGCCCAGGCCAAAGGCACCAACTCGATGGATGCCGCCATGGATCCCAAGACCTGAAGATAATGCCAGGCTGTGGGAATTTTCATTCTGAGGAACCACCTCACTTGCTGCTGCAATGTCTGCATCCTCTCTCCTGGCAAGAACATTCTGCCTATGTCCATATGGAAGCAGGCTCTCGGATACACCAGGTCTTGCGACAGCGACAAATGGCTCTTTGCGAAATTGACAACCCAGCCAAGGCTCTGCAGGAACTCTATGACACTTGCTGTGGTTCACTCACTCTCCTCTTTGGACTTTGCCATGATGAGGCAATCGTCCCAGCAGGGATGTAACCGAATCCCCTTCGACAAAGAGCCGCTGCGACCATGACCATCACCTTTGTGAACGTTCGAAGAACAGTTGCCAGGTCAAAGGGCAATGTCTGAAAATTGAAGTGCCACATGAATACCGTGAAGTGCAGAAACTGCTGACACTCGGGACAAATCAGAATGTGCAAGTAGGCCTCTGTAAGATCGAGGGAAGTCAGGAATTCACCTTCCCTGACAGCCACGATGAGGAACCAGACAGTCTCCATGTGGAAACGGTAACCTCAGGCACAGATTTACATGCTTGAGATCCAAGATGGGTCGAAAAGAGCCTTCCTTTTTTAGGAACCACAAAATACAGAAAGAGTATCAACCATAGCAGCATTGGCCTTGGGGGACCTCCTTGGTGGCCTCCAACTGCTGAAGCTGCCTAAGAGTGTCCTGCATGGCCTTGACCTTGCTGGGTGCTTTGCAGGGAGACCTGATGAAGGCATCTGCGAGTGGATGGGCAAACTCTAGCACATAACCCTCTCTGGTGATTTCTAAGACCCACTGGCCGGAGGCGATCTGGGCCCAAGCAGAGTAGAAATCCCGCAGTCAACCTCCCACAGGAACAACCTCTGCCTGGGCCCCCCTTGCTTGTGGCAGAGGAGGAGGTGTAAAATCCCTGTCCTGCTCCTCGAAAACCATGAAAGGCCTGCCCATGAGAAGGAAATTGCCCTCTGATAAGGCAGAAAACGCACAGCGTGGAAGCAATAGAAATCGCACAGCGGACCTCTCGCTTACGGCTTATCCTCAGGGAGCCAACCTCCCTTAGACTCCCCCAGATTTTTTACCAACTTATCTAGTGCCTCTCCGAACAGGAGCGCACCCTTAAATGGGAGTCTGCTCAAACAAGATTTGGAGGAGATATTCGCCGACCAATTATGCAACCACAAGTAATGGTACGCAGCTACTACCAAGGCCATACTCTTGGATAGACCCCTAATGAGGTTGTAGAAGACATCCGCCAAATAGGCTGCACCAGACTTCAGTTTAACCGCCTCCGGCGGTGGAGTTTGCACCTCACCAACACTGTCCAAGATTCCCTGCACCCATCACAAACATGCCCTAGCTACAAAAGCTTCGCAGACAGATGCCTTGTAAGAACAGTGCATTAATGTTGAATGCTTGCTCCAGCAAGGTCTCCAACTTCCTGTCCTGTACATCTTTAAGGGCAGTACTGCCTTCCACTGGAATAGTGGTCCTCTTAGTGACTGCTGATACTGCTGCATCCATCTTAGGGGAGCACAGGATCTCTCTTTCCTGCTCCAGGAGAAGATAGAGCCATGCCATGATCCGTGTACCTCTTAGGACAGCCTCCAGAACATCCCATTCATCTTGTATCATTTGCTTAATAACCCAATGTAGCAGAAGCACCAACTTGGCCTTTTGGACAGCTTGAAGCAGCAGATCCTCTAACGGACTATCCTCCTGCAGAACCCCTGCAGCCATGGTTCAGTGTCTTCGGGGACTGGGATAGGAGCACCACCAATTCTTCCCGGTGGATTATGTACACAATGCGAGACTCCTCCTGCAGGATCTCACCTTCCTCAATTCCCCCCGGCTCGGCCCAGATGTCATCCTTCCTGCCCAGGTCTACCAGATCTTCTGAATGGAGGGACCCTGTATCCTCCCAAGGGGTACTATCCAATCGCCACTGGCTGGGACCACGATCCTCCTCAGCTGCTGCACTTGACAGGGCCTCAGGAAGCCCTCTTTTCTTAGCTCTCTCTGGTGTGCCAGAGAGGATCTCTTCCCCTTGTTGCTTCATGCAGAATACCTTATTTATGAGAAGTATAAACTTGGGAGAAAATCCCCCCCACTAACAGCAGCCAAATCTTGAGACGTAGAAGGCCGAGGAGAAGGAACCTCCCTGCCCCTATGCTCAACCATAGGCGGGCCTGGCCTATCACCCCCCTTCATAATGGTCAGAGATACTGTCACGTGGCAGGTGAACCGTGGCCGCCTGTAGACTGTGAATCCATGGCTGGCTCAAGAGTTTCTACTGTCCTAGGCAGAAACCCCAGCCTCACCGCTGCCGATTCAGTCTTGGGAGGGGAAGGTGGGCAGCGGCAGTATTTCCAAAACCAACAGCTTTTTGCCACCGCTTTTGGAAATACTGATGCTGCCTGCTTGCCTCCCCTCCCCAAACCAAATCGGCAGAAGCTGGGGGGTGGGGACGGCATGACCGCCCATTGTGTTGCTGCTGCCCATGTATCCTACTGCCAGTGGCCGCCTGGCAGACAGATCAGCCCTGTGCAAGTCAACATTTGACCTCCTTGAGGTTACACCTCGTCCAGCCTTAGCTGAACTCTCCTCCAGCAGGCCTTCTTCTGCCGACCGGGACTCTGCCTCACAACTGCAACAAAGACCAGCAGCTGAGATACAGCTCAGTCTAGAACCACACACGAGGCAGTTGGCCTTCGAGAGCATGTTAAACCCAGAAGAGAAGAGTCCCTAAGTCCCTTCCAAAACCTCTGCTGGGCAATCTTCTGGCAGGCTGAACTTACTGTTTGAACAAAGCAAAAAAGAAAAATTGTCTCAGCTAATCTTTTTTTTTCTTCTTGTCTTTTAAAGTAAAAGAAAGGAGAAAGGAAAGGTAGAGAATGGAAAAAACAAAAAAACGCGGAGGAAGCACTCCACAGCAAAGAGGCCTCCCTCCTTCCCTGGAAGGCAATTATGGTGAGGGGGAAAAACAAAAAATGCCACTATTTCATACGACTGCCCGCAGACACGCGGCTGTGATCACAGCCGAAAACACAATAAAACCCAAGAAACAGACCAGACACCTGTGATTTCCATCCCGGGCCAAGCAGAAAACCACTATACTTTCACTGGTGGCAGAAGTAAAGGTGCTCCTTCATTTTCATGCTCAGCCCCACTCACTAGCTTCGGCGTCTGAGGCGGGATTTTCTCCAAGAGCCACAAGCAACAGACCTCAACTGCACAAGCAGCTCCTCACCACTGACGGGTCTGGGAACTGCCACATCTGCACCAAATGTGACCAGTAAGCCTCCCCTTCCCTCTGAGGTAGGTGTCTTGTCTTATTGCCCGGTTAGACCTTTTTTTTTTTTTTAATTATAAGTGATTTAGTGGTCGAACAATGCCATAGAAAAACCTCAGGCTGGAAATGAAAGGGACAGAGACCCCCAAGACCAGCCCAGACAAAATGCCAGCAAAGTAAGTGAAAAAAGGTGCTCCTTAGTTGTCACTTCAGTGAGTCCAGGATTCTGGGATCACATCTCTCCAGTGCTTGGGGACTTACTGGGAGGCTGGTAGGTGGCGCCAGCTGCCTATGTACACTGATGTCATCAAAGATGACATGCTCAGTCTCCAAGCTGCTAGTGAGGATGACAACCCAGAGGTCAGAACTGGACTGGAGGGATGATAAGGAAAGTATTTAAGTATATAAACATACTTTCAGGAGGCACATGCCTTCCAGAAAGTGAACTGAAACATGTTTTTACCTGACCCAGCTGCACACAAGGATTTCTAGTCTTGCTCTTCCTACAAAATCTAGAACTACAAGTCTTGAGACATAATCAGGCAAATCCAGGACTGACTCAGCCTGTCAGAGGAATTCCTAAACATGACAGAGCTGATGAAAGGAGAATACTTTGTGAAACTTGCCTAAGCAAAGATTCGGAGTTAGTCCTATATAGAGAAAATCTGTGAAGCAAATTTTGCTTATCGATAATTTCCTTTCCTGGAGTCCTGCTAGACCAGTCCAGACCATCAGATCATCTCCCCCAACCAGAAGATGAGACAGAGAAAACACTAGACTAGTGCTGTGACATCACTACTAGCACCTTACCCAGTACAGCTAGGGACACTCTTCAGTATTTACATAGCAAGCAATGGATCCCCAAAAGAGTTCTCCAAAGGGGCCCCTAAACCAATATATACAATCTTCAAGGGGAACTATATATACAAACCAGAACAGTCACAGGATCAGATGAGACTAAAAATACAGACCGGCAAGCCTGCTGAAGCCACCAACAGGGCGGGTCCTGGACTGGTCTAGTAGGATTCCAGGAAAGGAAATTATTGCTAAATAAAATTTCCCCTTCCAGTCCAGACCATCAGGCAGTGCCAAAGCTACTCCCCATCCGGGAGGGTCGACAGCAATGTACCTGCTAAGCTGTGCTGAATCCTCCCCCGGCAAAGGGGGGAAGGTGCAAAGCGATCTCTCTTAGAATCGCACAGCATCAGCAGGCCTTTGGGACCTGCCTATGCCATGCAATATTAAGTGTGATCGCTTTTGCAATCGCTTTGCATCTCATTGGCAGGAATGCCAGCGGAGGACTCAGCACAGCTTAGCAGGAACATTGGTTGGCAGTGCAGCAGACAGCACCCGAGTCCCAAACCAGGCTGCCACACACACTTGCAATCCAAGTGGTAATGCTGTAAGACCAGTCTAGCCAAGGGTATCTCATATATATCCCATGGACTGCTGACCATGCTGAACTGCAAGCATCCCCTAGACTGGAGCAACAGCGAACAGAAGCTGTACTAGAAATCAACCACCATCTGCCGAGACAAAGAAAATACTGAACAGTGCCCCTAGCTATATTGAGTAAGGTGCTAGTGGTGATGTCACAACACTGTTCTAATGTTTTCTCTGTCTCGTCATCTGCTGGTTGGGGGAGATAACCCGATGATCTGAAAAGGGTTATTTTAATACCTCTGAGGATAAGTAAATTTTGAAACACACTTAGGAAAGGGATATGCTGAGGAACGAGGGGGACTCACCGTTTACCCCTAAAGTTCTTAGTACTAAAATGGGGTTGTTTAAGTGAAGCAAAAAACAAGATCCAGCACATCCTGACAATAAAAATGAGATGCCAGCTATTGCCAGAGAAAGTCTCACATCAATTAGGAGCAGAGTAATATGGATATCACCAAAAAAAGCAGATGCAACCTGGATGCAAAGGAGACTAGATATGTGACCAACCACATTTCTAGCTTGTAACTTTTCAGAACTATACTGTTACTGAAAACAGTCACAGGGCCAGGGCCTGGGTCTACTCACCAAGTACTCAAACTTAACATCCAGGTACTTTCGCATAGTCAGTTTTGTATCTGGAATGGCTTTGTTAAGGTAAGTGTTCAAGTCGTTCAGCATCTCCAGGAGTTAAAATCAGACATGTTCAAGGACGGGAAAATCTAAAGAAACTCCCTTCACATCTAAGACAACATTACAGGAACATTTAATCCTGTTGCTAAAACCAAGCAATGTCAGGTCCAGTGTACTACAGAATATACATTCTTGCTATTCCACGGCAGACGGTGCAGGGACACAATACCTTTGTGTGAGTTATGGAACAGTACCAACAGGTCAGATTCTTTTCAGTTACTACCATACCAATGCACTGAGCCCTTTTATTTTTATTAAGTATCAGTTAAAAAGCAACAAATGTAATTAAATAGTAAGATGCATTCATAGAGATAGCACAGTTGCTTACCTGCAAGCAGGGGTTCTCTGTAGACGGCAGATGTATGCAGTAACACTCTTAAGGTGAAGCTCCGACTGAGCTGTTGCCCCATCTCCCATAGCTCAGAGAAGTCTTTGTAGCAATATGAGCATGAATGCCTGCTTCCCACTTGTTTGCCTCCAGAGACGTCAGTTCATAACCTAGCAGAGAATGGTTTGTTGTTTCTACTTTGACTAGGAATGTGGTGAAGCTTTGCTTGCTCTTCTTCCTTTTGTTTGGCTTTTTCTTTACTTATTATTGCCGGGATGGTGGGAGGGCGAGTGTGGCTGCATACCCCTGCTGTCTACGGAGAACTTTGTTACAGGTAAGCACCTACACCTTCTCCAGAGACAAGCAGGAGGATACAGGCACACTCTTAAGGTGAGTCCAGAGTTGAGAGCTGCTTTTCAGGGGGGGGGGGGGGTTCAACCTTTCGTTCTGACATGTGTCCCAAGAATAGAGATGGGAGGTGGATAATGGTTAAGTTGCAAAGAGATTACAGAGGAGGAGATCATGATGGTAGTCAAGCATCTGTACTTGATGATCTAGACTTCACATGGCTGAAGTACTGTGTGGGAGATCCGGGCAACCCGGCTCAGTCAGAGCTTCACCTTAAGCGTGTGCCTGCATCCCCCTGCTTGTTTCTGGAGAAACTTAATCTATACAGAGCTAAATAAGAATTAAACAGAATCTCTTTCATATTTTCTCAAATATGCCAACTGAGAAACATATCTAAGACACATTTCATGATCAGAATTAATAGTATTTAGATCAGATATCCAGCTGTAGGACTCTACCTGCAAGATACCTGCTTCCAACTGTGAAGAAACATAATTTTAGCTTGTACATTGGTGGTAGGTCTTTAAGTGGTCTTAAATATTGTCTTGCACCAGTTCAGTGTTAAATAAGGAAAAAAGTATTATATAAATAGGGCTCCTGATCCTAGATGTTTATCTTTTAGATTTTGGAGGGGGAGGGGGGAGGTTTGAGGAAATTAGGTACTTTTTCAATGTCCAAAAAATAGGGGTTTACTGGTGTATTCATGTCGTGAAAAAAAATGTTTTTGTGGCTTTTAGGTAGATTCCATTCAATGACCAAAAACCACAATTTTTTCCTCGCCTTTATTGGAACTTCCTATTATTCACATATGCTTTTTCCATAAAAAAAATAAAAATAAAACAAAACAATAGCAGCAGGGGAGCAAAGAGTAGCTTGAGCTCGAGTCCATGCAACTTACTTTCATTCCAGTGCTTTTCAAACTTTTATCCTGTATGACCCATTTTAACAACTTAAAATTCATGTGAGCTCAGATGATGATGAAATCGAAATAGGCCGCCAGCCTACCTTCCCCTCAACTAAAACAGAAAGCAGCGGCAACAGTAGTGGCTATAGCAACAGCAGTCAGCATAGTGTCCTTTGTGCTAGTGTGTAGTGTGTGCATACAGACCCCAGAACTCAGCATGTGTTTCCAGTCTAACAGGAAGCTTACACAGGAGGGGCAAGGACCTATGAATGTTCACAGGCCACATGCTAGCTGGTGATTGCCACTACTTGGCAAAGATCACAGTGAAAGTCCAGAGAGGAGGGGAAATTTCCATGTTTATGTGACCCCATTCATCCCCATAACCGGAAAATGGAGGGGGGGGGGAGGGGGTCTACTGGAGTTTTCCAGTAATAGCCAAAAATCAGAAGCCTTATATATAATACAACCTCTTTGCATATTGAAGCCTCCGGAGCAGAAAAGGGAAGATGACTGCTGTTGAAGCCTGCTGACAGAGGACACCACAAAGTTTGAGTGTCAGAGAAGATATCCCTTCTAGCACTTGGCCAGCAAGAGAACTTGATTTACTAAAGTGATGAGATCAGAGCCAGTCTATTTTCTTGCTCCTAAAGCCTGGCCCTGATCCCATCTTGCCCCTGACCTCTACCTTTAGCTTTCCTATTCTCTATTTTAAGCCCTCTCTAAAAACCCATCTGTTCCGTAACGCTTTCTCCATACATAAAGACACTGCACCACCTGATTCCGTTTCTTTCTGTCCCTCTGCTTTTGTTCCCTGCTCTTTCTTTGTCTGACTGGCTTTACCAGTTTAATTGTGCTTCCTTTTATATTGTTGTATTGTAAACCGCCTTGCTGTATTCAAGTTGGTGGAAAAAGAAATACAGGGAGGAGAAGGAGACCTGGGTGAGAATACCAGAAGAAAGGAATACACAGAAACAGAAAGAGCAGTTGAGGGGGAGATCGGGCTGAGAGATCTGGAACTGCAGGCGAGTGAGGTAACTATAGGTCAGGTCAACCAATCAACTGAACAGGAAAAAGAAAGGGAGGAGAAAGACCCAGAGGTGGAGGAATTCACGATCGAACTCCTATTCCGCATGGAAAAAGATGAATATGCTGGGTTTTAGGGAAGAGAAAGATTACCTAAGTTAAATTTAACACCTAAGGTTAAAAGTATGATTATAAGGATGAACAAGGCCATAACCAGCATAAAAGGACCATTTATTGATATCACTAAAACAAATCAAATTCGGTATTGTGCTGCTAAAATTATTATTGCAAGAATAATATCATCTAAAGTGCAGGGTCAGAAGAAAAAGAAAACAATAACAGTTCCTCCATGGAAAATGCACATCGAAGGAAAAATACAATCATTGCATGCGGAGGTATCTAAAAGGATTAAGATCAAAGATATTAAGGAAGATCCAAGACATTAAGCTGAAGCATGCCGCATTAACAGAAGACGACCTGAAATTTATATGTTCCAATAATAAATTGAAAGTAGCAGCAGAAGCACAAAAAACTGTGAAGATATGAAGAAAACCAAAAAGAAAGATATCAAAATCAGCTATTTAGAGAGAACGCAAAACAATTCTACAAGGAAATGGGAAAGAACATTAAGATGGTAAAAGCACCACCAACCAAAGCCAGAACAGAAAGTTTTTGGAGAAAACTACACTGGCGTTTTCCTATACTGGAGAAAACAGGAGTAGCAGCCTAATGGTTAGAGCACTGGCTTAGTAACCCAGAGACCAGGGTTTGATTCTCAACTAGCACTCCTTGCGGCCTTGGGCAAGTCACCTAACCCTCCATTGCCTCAGAAGAAAGGCCTGGCAATCTACTTCCAGGCACACTGCCAAGAAAACCCAGGAGATACTGAGTCATCAGGAGTCAGCATTGACTCAAAAGGCACACGTATTTATATACATATATAAAGCGCAATCAAGAAGCAGTATGGTTACTCTGCATATAGGAGCATTTAGAAAAAGCAAACATCAAATCTATGGAATGGCCTGCAGTAACACCACAAAAGCTGGAAAGCAGGTTAAAGCAAGCCCCAAACTGGAAGAGCCCTGGCCCAGATGGAGTAACCAACTCTTGGCTCAAACAATTAACATCACTCTGCCCAGACCTGGTGAAATGAAAATTGTTTAAGCAGTCAGACTTAACACCACAACGACTTACTACAGGAAGAACATTTCTCCTTCCAAAAGGAGACCCAAGTAACACTCTCAAAAATTATAGATCAACAACTTGTCTACCTACAGTCTATAGCTGTTCACTGTAATAGATCAGATAGAATATACAACCATATCGAGTCCAATAACATTACTGCTACTAATCATTATAGCGCTACAAGGCAAACGCAGCATTATACAGACACATATAAAGACAGTCCCTTGTCGTCAGAGCTTACAATCTAATTAAGACAGACAAGACAAAAGATAAGAATAAGGGTAGAATAGGGAAGGGTGAGGAGACATAAGGAAAACAAGGGATCTGAATCCAAACGCAGCCTCAAAGAGAAGAGCCTTTAGCATGGATTTGAAAAGGGCAGAGATGAAGCCTGACGTACAGACTCAGGTAGCTTGTTCCAGGCATAAGGAGCAGTGAGGTGAAAGGATCGAAGCCTGGAGTTGACAGTGGAAGAAAAGGGCAAAGAGAGAAGCAAACCAGTAGAAGAGTGGAGTTCACGGGAAGGGGTGTAGGGAGAGAGGAGAGAGGAGAGAGAAAAGGTAGTGAGGAGCAGGAGAATGAATACATTTATAGGTCAGAAGAAGTAGTCTGAATAGGATACAGAAATGGAAGGGAAGCCAGTGAAGTGATTTGAGAAGAGGGGTTATATGAGTATATTGAGGCTGCCAAAAGATTAGTCACGCAACAGAGTTCTGAACAGATTGAAGGGGAGAGAGGTGACTCAGAGGGAGACTAGTAAGAAGATGGTTGCAATAGTCGAGACAGGAGGTAATTAGAGAGCGGACACGTCTTTTAGTACATTGTTCAGAAAGGAAGGGGTGAATTTTGTTAATGTTAAAGAGAAAGAAATGACAGGTTTTGGATATGTGAAGAGAAGGAGAGGGAGGAGTTAAATATGACCCCAAGGTTACAAGCTGAGAAAATAGGAAGTAGAAGAGTGTTAGCTACAGAGAAAGAGAAAGGAGGAAGGGGAGAGGAGGGTTTAGGGGGGGAAAAAAGAGAAATTAGACTTACCTGCTAATTGTTGTTCCTTGAGGAACTCCAGTTCAGTCCCTCACCTCTGGGTTGTGCACCTCTTCACGCAGCATGGAGACGGCATGTCAGAACTGTGACACCACTGTAGATATCCTGCTGGCACCTCCCACCAGCTCCCAGTGATCTAATGACAAAGCAGACTCAAAGGAGCAACAAATAAGTAGCTATAATATTAAATACAATTTAACTCTAACACTGAACTAAAACCCCGTAAATGAGAGGATAACTCTCCTTCTCCCATTTGCAGAAATAGGACAAAATGGAGAGAGAAGAAAGAATACAAGGTATTCTTTGCCTGAATACAGACCACATTTGCTGAACTTCTCCTACTGGATTGTAGTCACCATGCATCACAAAACAGGCTTAGTGGAAGCTGACCAAAAAACCCCTGGGCGGGAATCGGGACTGAACTGGAGTTCCTCAAGGAACAATAATTAGCAGGTAAGTCTAATTTCTCTTTCCTTATCATCCCTCCAGTTCAGTCCCTCACCTCTGGGATGTAACAGAGCAGTAAACTATTGGGAGGGACCTGTCCACCCGGACCGCAAAACTGTTGACCCGAAACAGGCATCTCCCGCCACTTGAACAACCAGGTGGTAATGTTTACTAAAAGTATGCAAGGAAGACCAAGTGGCTGCTCTGCAAATCTCAACCGGCGGAACTAAGCTATGCTCTGCCCATGAAGCCACTTGCGCGCTAGTAGAATGAGCCTGCAGCCCCAAGGGCACCTGACAACCTTGCAAAATATAAGCTGACGCTATTGCTTCACGAACCCATCTGGAAATTGAAGCTTTGGCTGCCCCTTCACCTTTACGCAGCCCACCAAAGAGAATGAACAAATGGTCAGACTTGCGGAAGGACTCCGAGACCTTCAAGTATCGCCGAAGTACCCTCTTAATGTCTAACAAATGCAAACTACAGTCTGACGCGGTCTCCCCCAAAACACCCAAAATGGGCAAAGAGACTGACTGATTCGCATGAAATGGTGAAACTACCTTTGATAGGAAATACAGTACGGGACGCAACACCACTTTTTCCCTAGAAAAAGTCAGAAACAGTTCCCAACAGGACAAAGCCTGCAACTCAGAGATTCGATGTGCAGAGCAAATGACTACCAACAATACTGTCTTCAAAGTTAAATCCTTTAAGGAAGCCTGATGCAAAGGCTCAAAAGGCTCCCTTGTCAAGGCTCCTAAAAGCAGGTTGAGATCCCACAGAGGAGAAACCACCTTGTGCGAAGGACGTAGATGGGATACCGCTCTCAAGAAATGGACAACATCAGCATGGACCCCCAAAGGAACTCCTTGCACCTTTCCTTGATAACAAGAAATAGCTGCCACTGCACCCCTAACGAACTGGCAGCCAATCCCTTATCGAACCCGTCTTGCAAGAAACTCAACACTGTTGGTGCAGATACTGAGGCCAGACGAAATTGACGTTGAGCACACCAGTCCTCAAAAACACGCCAGACACGCACATATGCTAAGGAAGTGGACCTCTTTCTGGCCAGAAGCAAGGTGTCAATCACCGCCTTGGAATAGCCCTTCTTCCTTAACCGAGCCCTTTCAATGGCCAAGTCTTAAGCAAGAACCGATGTACCTGAGGCATTCGTAGAGGACCCTGAAGCAGCAGATCCTCACTTAGCGGCATCAGCCACAGTTCCCCGTCGAGCAGATGCACCAGATTGGCATACCATGGACAACGAGGCCAATCTGGAGCTACTAGAAGCACTCTTCCTCGATGAGCCTCGATGCGCTGCACCACTCGTCCTATGAGCACTCAAGGGGGAAAAACATAGAGGAAACCGTGAGTGGGCCATTGTTGGAGTAAGGCATCTAGACCTTCCAACATTCGTTCTCATCGTCTGCTGTAAAAGCGACTGGCTTTGGCCGACCAAAAGGTCACCATGAGATCCATAACCGGAGAGCCCCACTTGAGGACAAGCTGAGCAAACACCTCTGGATGAAGCTCCCATTCTTCAGGATCCACTCGAACCCAGCTGAGAAAGTCCACCATCACATTGTCCATTCCCACAATGTGCGCTGCCGACAGAGCCTGAAGCCGAGGCTCTACCCAATTGAAGAGACTTTCCGCCTCCATTTCCAGAGCCGCACTTCCCATGCCCCCTTGACGATTGAGGTATGCAACCGTCGCGGCATTGTCCGAGAGCACTCAAACCGCTCGACCCCGTAAGGTGGATTCGAAGGCCTGAAGCACTAGAGCTACCACTCACAACTCCAGCTGATTGATGGACCATTTGGCTTCCTGCTCGGTCCAGCAGCCTTGCGCGAAGAGCTCTCCGCAATGAGCTCCCCATCCTGCGAGACTAGCATCCGTTAACACTGGCATCCACTGCGGTTGTTCGAGAGGTATGCCCGCCGTGAGATTCTGCAGATGAAGCTACCATTGAAGAGACTTCCTGACCTGCAATGGACAGGGGAGGCGCTTGGACAGAGAGTCATTCTGGTGAGACCATTGATGGAGCAGCAACCTCTGTAAGGGGAGCATGTGAGCTCTGGCCCACGGCACAACTTCCAAAGTTGCCGCCATTGTCCCTAACATGCAGAGATAGTGCCAGGTCGATGCTGCAGGAGTCATCAAAAAATCGTGCACCAGAAGCCACAGGCCCTGGGCTTGGAGATCCGGCAGGAAAACCGATCCCACACAAGTGTCAAAGCGAACTCCCAAACACTCTAGAACTTGCGTCAGAACCAATCGGCTGTATTGACCACCCAACCGAGACTCTGCAGGAGCTCTACCACTCTGTCACTCGCACACTCTCGGCCCTGGACTTTGCCCGAATCAACCAGTCGTCGAGATAGGGATAAACTAATACTCCCTCCTTCCGAAGAGCCGCCGCCACCACCACCATAACCTTGGTGAAGGTGCACGGAGCCATCACCAGACCGAAGGGCAATGCCTGAAACTGAAAAGGCCCCCACAGTAGTGCAAATCTTAGAAACCTCTGATGATCTGGCCTGATCGGAATGTGTAAATATGCTTCGGTGAGATCGAGAGACGTCAAGAACTCCCCTTGACGAACCGCTACTATAACCGATCGTAAGGTCTCCATTGGAAAGGAGGTACCTGCAAACAGTGGTATACCCCCTTGAGATCCAGAATTGGGCAGAAGGCCCTGTATTTCTTTGGCACCACAAAATAAATTGAGTGTCGACCGATAACGTAGTGCTCTCGCGGAACTGGAACCACTGCTCCCAGCTGCAAAAGACAAGCCAGAGTCTCCCGTACCACAATCATCCTTTCTCGCCCCCTGCACGGTGACATGACAAAAAGAGTCGACCACCGGACAGGCAAACTCGAGAGAATAACCTTCGCGAACAACCTCCACCACACACTGATCGGATGTTATCTGGACCCAGGCAAGAAGAAACTCCCAAAGTCGACCCCCTATCGGCTGAATTCCTGCCTGGGTCCACCTCGCTTCATTGTGCTTTCCGAAAACCCAAGGAAGAGGGACTAGCAAATCCTCTGCCCTCTCCCCGGAATCCTCTAAAACTTTGACCTTGAGAGGAAAACCGTCCTCTTTGAAAATCTCCCAAACGGGAGGTACGAAAATGCCTGAAATCCCGAGGTTGCCCATGGGAAGGTAACGGGGCTCGGCTTTGCTTCGGTTTATCCTCCGGCAAGCAACCTCCTCTAGAATCCCCCAAATCCTTGACCAGCTTATCAAGATCTTCTCCCAACAACAGCTTCCCCTTAAAAGGAAGCTTGCTAAGACACGACTTGGAGGAACTGTCCGCCGCCCAGTTCCTAAGCCAAAGATAACGGCATGCGGCTACTAAGGAAGCCATTCTATTCGCCAAACCTCTAATAAGATCATATTGGACATCAGCCAAATATGCGGAACCTGACTCGAGTCTTGTCACATCAGCTAGCTGCTCCTGTGTTTGCTGAACTGGCTGCTGCAAACGCTGCAACCAGCGAAGGCATGCTCTCGCAACCCAAGCTCCACAAATAGAGGCCTGCAGCGCCAGAGCATTAACCTCAAAAGCTTGCTTCAACAAGGCGTCCACCTTCCGATCCTGTACGTCCTTCAAAGCTTCACTGCCTTCAACTGGAATGGTAGTCTTCTTCGTGACCGCTGAAACTGCCGCATCTATACGCGGAGAATGAAACACTTCCTGTTCTTGATCCGCCAAGGGATAGAGATGATTCATGGACCTCACACCACGCAAGCCTGCTTCCGGCACGTCCCATTCATCCTGAATCATCTGCTTAACCACACGGTGAACAGGAAAAAATGCCTGGGACTTTCGTACTGCCTGAATGAGAGGATCCTCCAAACCCTCATTCTCCATTGGTACCACCGACGAAAGGTTGAGAGCCTGAAGGGACTCCGTAATGAGCGCTGTCAGCTCCTCCCTTCAGTAGACCCAGAAAATCCTTGCTTGATCTTCAGGTTCCTGAATCTCACCTTCCTCTAAATCCTCCATCCCAGCTTCCGGCTTCAGCTCAAGGTCCTCTGCATCTGGCCAGTCTGAACCAAGAGGCTGATCTTCCACTGACTGGGCCCTCTTAACTGGTCTACCATCACTACCACTGAACCTTTCGGTGGCCGCTTGGCCTCCTGCAGCCATCCACCTATCCTCAAGAAGCATAAAGTGCCTGCAGGAGAGGCATCAACATCAGGTCATCAAAGGACCGTGACAATGGTGACTGCCCAGCCGATATCACTTTCCAGTGCTTCGGAGTCCAATGCAGCCCCAGCTTGCAGAAAGCCATCGGTGCATCGATGCTTCCATAGGAGCTCCTAATTCCCACAAGTATAGTCAACCAGGCTGAGACTCAGAAGTACTTTGACTTCCTCTCTGAGATTGAATCAGAAGGCTGGGTCACAGATGTGGAGTCTGAGGCTCTATCAGAGGATAGTTCCCCAGAACTCCCCTCTGATCCTTCTCTTCCTCATGAAAGATAAAAGTCTCCTCCTGAAGATATGACATACCAGTATTTTTTTTGTAGATTCTGGATGAGCCCAAGGCAGAAGAATTGGAGATCCTCAAGTACTCCTCTGCCCCAAAGTGCTGATAGTGCCTGTGCACCATGTCTTTCAGAGGTTACAGATGAGAACGTAGGAACCCCCCTCCCCCCTAGTACCTCCTGTCAGTAGAAAACTTGACTCCATGTAATGAGTTCAAAAGGCTCCTGGATTCAAGAAGACCTAGCTTCCATACCACGCTTGAAGAATGGTCTAGAATTTGGCAGCTGGGATTTAATGTTAAAAAATGCAAGGTCATGCATTTGGGCTGCATCAATCCAAGGGAGCAATATAGTACTTTTGTCCACTAAAGAAAAGTGGGACCTTGGTGTGGTTGTGTCTAATGATCTTAAAGTAAGCTAAACAGGTAGAAAAGGCAACGGCAAAAGCTAGAAGAATGCTTGGGTGCATAGGGAAAGGAATGGCTAGCAGGAAAAAGGAGGTGATAGTGCCTCTGTATGTCTTTGGCGCGACCTCATTTGGAGTATTGTGTGCAATTCTAGAGACCAAACCTTCAAAAGGATATAAACAGAATGGAGTCAGTACAGAGGGTGTCTACTAAAATGGTTAGTGGTCTTCATTATAAAGCATATGAGGACAGACTTAGGGGCATGTTTACTAAACATTCCTAACGTGCGGGGCCGCGGTAGTGTGCCTGTGCCATATAAGGAGTGGGCGGTTCAGGCCGAAAAAGGAAAAAAAAAGACCGTATGTGTGCGCGTCGCGTTAATGTGCGGGGCCCACATTAGCGCGTGGGAAGGCTAAGTGGGGCGCAGCTGGGCACATATAGGAACAAAGCCGTAGCACAATGGTGAAGACAATAACCAATGGTGTAAGGGCCACGGGTTCAATCCCCCAGTGTGTGCAGCCCAAAAAGGCTGGCTGAGGCACCACCTTGAATGTGGAAATGTGTGTCAGGAGGCAAAATAATTTTAAGGCGGCGCACTGTTCATTTTGGGGCGGCATAAGGCGGCGCACTGTTCATTGTGGGGCGGCATAAGGCGGCGCACTGTTCATATTGGGGCAGCATAAGGCGGCGCACTGTTCATTGTGGGGCGGCATAAGGCGGCGCACTGTTCACTGTGGGCAGCAGGATGCGGCGCACTGTTAATTGTGGGCAGCAGGATGCAGCGCGCTGATGGCCACAAGGCGGCGCGCTGATGCTAAAGCAAAAGAACACAGCCACAGCACAATGGTTAAGACACTGACCAATGGTGCAGGGACCAGGGGTTCAATCCCTCACAATGCCCATTGAAAAAGGCTAGCTGAGGCAGTATATTTTATGTTGTGGAGTGCTTTAGGAGGCTTTTTAATTCTATTTTGTGATAACTACTAGCAAACGCACTCTCACAGCATGTTAACATAAGGCGGACCATAAGGCACATGTTACAGTGCACCGTCCGCCAAGGCACCCTAGAATGTCCACTATAGGGCAGCATGTATGTTGCGACACAGGATAATGTATAGTGCACCCTATATGGATGCCAACCATAAAGAGCCCTATAGGGCGCCCAATAAAGCACCCTCAGAGGCACCTTATGGGTACAGTACGCTGAGGGTGTTATTGCAGGCATCAACATATGTACAGTAAATGTAAAAAATGCTTTGGAAAACCCTATCACAGAACCCCACTGTGGGTATGAACCCATGACCTCTGGCTGCACAGGCAGTGGCGTAACCATTGGGCTACACCTCTATAGCTGTAAGCAAGCTCCTGCCTGGCTGCAGATAGCCTGCACGTCACATCACAGACAGTCTGCTGGTGTAAACAGGATAGGGTTAGGCCACCCGTACCCATGATGCACTGCACATGCAAATCAGCTGTCCACAGATGCACACAAGATGGGAACTGCACCCCTAAAGCTACCCGGCCTGGTAGGGGGAGGTGTCCTTGTGCACCCACACAGCACCTCGGCCTGGTAGGGTGTCCTGAGTGGGTGGACAATGTGATAAGGAAGCTTATCATAGCTCAGGAAGGAGCTATAGAAAAGGTGAAGTGACTCTGAACAAGCAACCTGTCAGTTCTGGTAGAAATAAGAAAACAGAATTTTCCCATAAAAGACTACCAGTCCCAGAATGCACCAGGTTTCCAACAGCCATTAGAGGAGCTGAAGTGGGGAAACGTGTGTTCAATCAGGAGGGCTATGAGGTAATCCCTAAGCACTCATCTCAAAGGGCAGGGCCTGATTCAGCACAGCTGCGCTGTATTAGGGAGGAGCACTCATCTAAGCAGAATAAGAGTAGAGTTTATTCTACAGATGACCATCTTCATGATCACCTTGGATATCCAGAGAATTGTCCTCAGTATCCTGAGAATCAGCTTGAGTTTGATCATCAGTTTCATCTGAAGGATCATCAGAAGCAGAAGCCAAACCGGACGGACAGAGAGGGAAAGAGACCCTTTGGAAGAAGAAAGAGGAGAAAAGCCATTGAGAGGTCAAGAAGAGTCCAAAGCAGTACGTATACTGGGAGGTATTCCAAGGGCCAGCATACACCATTGGACTGGGGAAAGCCAGAGGAATGGTGCTGCAGAGCTAGGAATCACCAGAGGCTACCTGTGAGGGAGACGGCTGCACGTGGAAGGGACCCTAAGACCCATGCCAGAAGGTATGTGAAGAGAGATCCAGTGTCCAGGGATCTGGATTGGAAGGCTGGACATAAGAACTGGACTACATACTGGCCAGGCTATATAGAGAGGAACTCTAGCAGCAATGGAAGCTCAGGTATGAACACTGATCTATGCCCTAGCTATAACCTTGAAAGACAGCAGGGAAACAAGTATTCTCCTGAAAATGCTCCATTGAGAGATTCATCTGTGCCAATCCATGATATTGAACCCATGCTTGTTGAACAAGGGGGAATAATAGCAGATGAGGATCCTGTTTATATGGACTGCTCTCTATCTAAACTCCGTTGGTAACTTTCTGTTATAAAGTACAGCAACCATCACAAAGAAATAAAAATGTGTTCTTTAATCTACTCAGAAAAGCTCCTGAAGCAGGATTTGACCCACACAGTGGAAGGCAAGCCAGCTAAAGGGTTTCAGCTGGTGACTGCTAGCAATTAAGCCTTACCTAATTGCTTGTGAGCTAAGAGAGAATCACTTCTGTATCTATGTGGGAAGTAATCAGAAGTTAACCTGAAAAGAACAGTTTGTTTCTTGCTTTGTAGCTTTTCATTTGTTGTTTTCCTGATTTTGACTTTGTTTTTCCAAGTTAACACTGAAAGCAAGTTACCTAATTTATGTGCTACCAAGCATATCTGTGTTGGGAGAAATAACCCCATAAATAAATATCTTATTGGCTTTACCCAAGAGCACAACTAAATTATTGTCAGCAGCTGTGTCTGGTGTGAATGAACTACATTGCCCACAATACCTTGCAAATCATATAGATATATGCGCTTGACAAGACTGTGAAGATTCTCACTCAGGCAGCCGTCTGACAAATGGCATAGTTTTTCGGATTGCTTTTGCACAAAGGGGATTTACTTGCTGAGGATTACAACTAAAGTTCAAGTTTAAAGCTGGAAAAAAAGATTTTCCCTCAACTGCACTTTGGAGGAGAAGTAGCTGTCCCAGGAGGAAAAGACCCTGTGCAGAGCTGGATTCATCACTGAGACAAGGTAATAAGTACCTGGGCATGTCTAGTGGTGGATGGGAGTAAGCACAGGGTAATTGAAAAAAAAAGAGTGTAGAAAAAAACACCTGTTTGGAAGGTGGTGCACTTTGGTTTTTTTTTTTTCTTTGTTTCTTGCAGGGATCAAGATGGATCCGAGGGAGATGGCTAGCTGGATGGCAGCACAGTTTAGCAGGCAACAGGAGCTATCGCAGCAAGCACAGGACACTGCTATGAAAGCCTTAATGGACCAGCAGAAGCCAGAGCTTGATCTGGTGCAAGCCCTAGTTCAGCTGCAGAGCCAAAGTGGAACAGATGCAAGACCAGCAGTGAATACTGGTACACCACATGTGGACAGTGTGGGACTCAATCAAGGGATTGGGGCATTTAGTTTTGGGAAGCTAACTCCAGATGATAATGTTGATGATTTTCTAGAGTCTTTTGAAAGAGTGGCACAGGCATTAGCATGGCCAGAGACCCAGTGGGCAGTAAGGCTGGCAGCCTCATTAACTGGAGAGGCACTTGCAGCTTACAGAGCAATGCCAGCAGCCCAGGCTTTGAATTATAAGGATGTAAAGGCTGCTATTAGAGATCGCCTAGGGTTGTCTATTTCAGAGTATAGGCGAATGTTTAGAGCTACTACATTGAAAGTGGGTGAAACACCCAGGGCTCTGAGTCAGAGAATCAGAGGTTTAGCTGTAAAATGGTTGGAGCCTGAGCAAAAGACGGTAGAAATGTTATTAGATATTATAATGCTTGAACAATTTATGTCTGGGGTGCCTAAAGATTTGCACACTTTCCTTATACAGCAAAATTGCCAAAATCTTGGAGAGGCAACCATGCTAGCAGAGAGATTCTTGGAAGCCACGCAGGCTTGCCATAGAATGGGTGGCCCTCTGAAGATTGGTGCTGAGGCTAGATGTGCTGTATCAGAAAAGAAAATAATTAAAAATGTTTCTGAAAATGAATGTACTGTATCAAACCAGATGACACAGTGGAATAGAAAGAAATGTTTCAAATGTGGAAATGGGGAAATTTAGAAAAGAGATGCCAGACACACACTAGCTTAGTGGGTGTGGATTTAAAACAGCCCAAAGAAGGATTTCTTTTGATGGTTGATGTGCAAGGAATTACCACAAATGCTTTGTTAGACTCTGGGGCAGACCAGAGTATGATGTCAAAAAGGCTTTGGAAGAGGATAGAGGCCCAAGAAGGATTTGTGCCTAGAACCCCTGAAAGCCAAGTTCACATCAGATGCATTCATGGTGCTGCAAAACCATATCCCACCTATAGGCTAAAGGTTAAGTGTCTGGGGGAACAAGAGGAAGTCCTGTTAGCAGTGGTGCCTAGGCTACCCTTTCATTTGGTTCTAGGAAGAGACTGGCCAAGATTTAAGCAGGGTCTAGTGGAAGGACTAGGAAAGAAGGAGAGAGAAGGTTTAATGGTAATAGCTCCCGGGCCTTTATTTGGAAGTCCTCAGACCCCAGCTAAAAAGATGGTTAAGCGTCCAGAAGACCAAGCTACCCCAAAGCAGACATTCGTCCTAAAGTACCATAGGGTCACAGAGAAGGCCCAAGCTCCTAAGCGGGCAACCCCTCAAGCTGCTGGGTTTGACCTGTGCAGCATAGAAAATGTGACTGTACCTAGCCAAGGGAGAGCCCTGGTTGACACTGGTCTCCAAGTGGAAATACCTATTGGATGCTATGGGAGAGTAGCCCCAAGGTCCGGATTAGCCCTTAAATATTTCATCGATGTGGGTGCGGGAGTAATTGATCCCGATTACAGGGGCAATATTAAAGTTCTGTTGTTTAATTTTGGACAGAATGATTATCACATGAAGACAGGAGACAGAATTGCCCAATTGATCTGTGAGAGGCTGGGTTTTCCACCTGTGGAGGAGGTCACATCCCTGGAGAATTCTGAACGTGGAACCAAAGGCTTTGGTTCTACTGATGTCAAAGGGGTTAAAAGCCTAGCTGCCACCTGTGCCCGAGAGAGGGAGGTGAATGAAGAGGAAGATTTGGGACCCCAGGTATCCGATTGTAAAGAAAAATCAGAGCCCCAAATAGGTGAGGACCTGACAGTGGTACAACAGGAAGAAATTAGGAAATTGCTCAAAGAGTTTCCAGATGTGTTGACACCCATACCTGGGGAGACACATTTGGTTGCCCATGAAATAATAACTCCACCTGGGAAATTAGTTCGTCAAAGGCCATACCGCTTGCCTGAAGCCAAAAGACAGGAAGTAGTGGCACAAGTCCAGGAGATGTTGGACATGGGAGTAATAGAGGAGTCAAAGAGTCCCTGGAATAGCCCCATAGTCCTGGTGCCGAAGCCTGATGGATCTTTAAGATTTTGTATTGACTTCCGGCAGGTAAACGCCATATCAGTTTTTGATGCATATCCAATGCCAAGAATTGAAGAGCTGTTGGACCAGCTGGGACAGGCTCAATACTTAACCACCCTTGATATGACAAAAGGATATTGGCAAATCCCTCTCACCAGGGAGTCGAAGCCGAAGACTGCGTTCAGCACCCCCGTTGGCCTTTTCCAGTTCAAGAGGATGCCTTTCAGACTGCATGGAGCAGTGGCTACCTGCCAAAGGTTAGTGGATCAGGTACTTCGACCCCACCAAAATTATGCTTTTGCATATATGGATGATGTCATAATCCATAGTAACACCTGGGCGGAGCATCTAAAGAGGATCAGGGCAGTCTTGTGCTCCATGAAGCAAGCGGGAATCACTTTAAAAACCCGAAGAAGTGTGCCTTTGCAAATAGGGAGGTAAAATACCTGGGCCACCTAGTGGGAAGAGGAAAAATTAAACCTCTAATGAGTAAAGTAGATAGCATCAGGAATTTTCCTCCTCCAACAACAAAGAAACAACTAAGAAGTTTCTTAGGACTTATTGGATACTACCGCAGGTTTATACCGCAATTCGCAGAGAAAAGTGCAATTTTCACGGATATGCTGCGGAAGAATTGTCCAAACCAGCTAAAGTGGACACCTGAAGCTGAAAAAGCGTTTTCAGTCTTAAAAGGAAAATTGTGTACAGGACCGGTACTGAAAGGGGTGGACTTCAAGAAACCCTTTCTGGTTCAAACCGATGCATCGGATGTAGGGCTAGGAGCGGTTCTATCCCAGTGTCATGATGGGGAGGAGCATCCTGTGATGTACCTGAGCAGGAAGTTGTCACCGGCTGAACAAAAGTATTCCACAATAGAAAAAGAATGTTTAGCTATCAAGTGGTCAGTGGAGGCGTTAAGGTTTTACCTTACAGGGAGAAAGTTCCAGTTGGTCACGGACCATGCCCCACTTAAGTGGTTGCAGCAAATGAAGAACCACAATGCCAGGTTGACACGCTGGTACATGGCCTTACAGGCATTTGATTTTCAAGTTGAACATCGTGCTGGGAAGTTACACAAGAACGCGGATGCCCTTTCCCGGATTACGGACTGTAGAGAAGAAGTTTCACTAGTGACACCAGTCCGTAATAACTTAAGCAGGGGGGTATGTGATAAGGAAGCTTATCATAGCTCAGGAAGGAGCTATAGAAAAGGTGAAGTGACTCTGAACAAGCAACCTGTCAGTTCTGGTAGAAATAAGAAAACAGAATTTTCCCATAAAAGACTACCAGTCCCAGAATGCACCAGGTTTCCAACAGCCATTAGAGGAGCTGAAGTGGGGAAACGTGTGTTCAATCAGGAGGGCTATGAGGTAATCCCTAAGCACTCATCTCAAAGGGCAGGGCCTGATTCAGCACAGCTGCGCTGTATTAGGGAGGAGCACTCATCTAAGCAGAATAAGAGTAGAGTTTATTCTACAGATGACCATCTTCATGATCACCTTGGATATCCAGAGAATTGTCCTCAGTGTCCTGAGAATCAGCTTGAGTTTGATCATCAGTTTCATCTGAAGGATCATCAGAAGCAGAAGCCAAACCGGACAGACAGAGAGGGAAAGAGACCCTTTGGAAGAAGAAAGAGGAGAAAAGCCTTTGAGAGGTCTAGAAGAGTCCAAAGCAGTACGTATACTGGGAGGTATTCCAAGGACCAGCATACACCATTGGACTGGGGAAAGCCAGAGGAATGGTGCTGCAGAGCTAGGAATCACCAGAGGCTACCTGTGAGGGAGACGGCTGCACGTGGAAGGGACCCTAAGACCCGTGCCAGAAGGTATGTGAAGAGAGATCCAGTGTCCAGGGATCTGGATTGGAAGGCTGGACATAAGAACTGGACTACATACTGGCCAGGCTATATAGAGAGGAACTCTAGCAGCAATGGAAGCTCAGGTATGAACACTGATCTATGCCCTAGCTATAACCTTGAAAGACAGCAGGGAAACAAGTATTCTCCTGAAAATGCTCCATTGAGAGATTCATCTGTGTCAATCCAAGAGCACAACTAAATTATTGTCAGCAGCTGTGTCTGGTGTGAATGAACTACATTGCCCACAATACCTTGCAAATCATATAGATATATGCACTTGACAAGACTGTGAAGATTCTCACCCAGGCAGCCGTCTGACAACAAACGGCAAAGAGTAGCTAAACACCATCACATTGTGCGGTTACTATGCCCACCCTGAGTGTGTGATGATGCGCCCAGGACCAGGTGCACAACACCTTGCATGGCTGAATGCGGCCATGTCAGAGCTCCAAAGCAGCAATAACCTGTGAAATAGGTAGGTGCTGCATAAACATCTTGCAGATCGCTGTCTGCCACAGTTAGTGGAACACCCCCCCCCCCTGGTGGATAAAACAGGGTCTCCCACCAACAGCTCCCCATACTATCTTTCTTCTTCTCCCCCCCCCCCCCCCGATGGCAGTAGAGTCGACCATCAACCCCAGTACTGCTGGGGAAGTAGACCCCCCCCCCCCCCACAGGGCAGTCCAAGCAGCTCCACACACATCCATAACACAATATCAGACAGACATTAGGCCTGGATATTCATAGATACACCCCACCACTATCTGATATTCTCCTGCAGCAAGCCATCAGCCACTGCACCCTGCAAGGCACTCCATCAAGACACATACCATCTGTGCTCAGTCTGCTGGTTGGTCCTGATGGAAATGCATGCACCCACAACTGGGGTGGCAGCACACACAAGCAGATAAGTCAGTGAAAAGGCCCCAACAGGAAACCCATATATATCACATGAGAGAGGGTGTGCCTAGCCATGCTGCCATCACTGCACACTCAGGGTGAGAGTGATCCCCCAGCAGCATATACAGAGGTCCCCCTGTCTGTGTAGGTGGTGGCCGGGCACTACCATGTCCCTGCCAGTGCCCTATGCCCTGTGCAGCTGCATCCTGGTCAGCCCACCCTGTCTGAGATATGCCCATGGTCCCTTGCTACTCATTATGCACATTAGCAGGCCAATACTGGCAACAGTGCTGGCAGTGTGGGCTGTGGAAGGGGCTTGCAGCCAGCACCCACTGTATAGACAGACACACACTTCCACACCTATGCCAGCATGGTGCTACTATTGAGGAGGTAATTAGCCTTGGCCACCAAACCTGTCCTAGGCACGGCAAGGCATGGATATGGTATGCAGTACTGCTGGGGGTCACTCCCCAGGGTGGTAAACACCGTCAGAGGCCAGTCCTGGAGCACGCCCCGCAAACACCTAACAGATTGTTCTGATGGGGTCAACTAGCAGTATGTGCGTAACGTATGGATATCTATCTGCCAGTACTCCTAGCAAACATCTCAGAGCTGTGTACCGTATACCTCAGGTGTAGGGTGACATTGCTAAGGTATGCAGGTGCTAGTATTGGGAGATGCACGCAGGGTCCACTGTTCTGCCTCTCCAGGAGACATTGGCCAATGGGGCCTGTGGGTGTGGATGTGGGTGTGTCTGCCCCTGTTGGCTGCTGCTTTACGGCAGAGATTCCCAACCCCAGTCCAGGTCTGCATCACACTGTTCGTGTTTTCCTGCTGTCCCTCATGAATATGCATGAGCTACATCTACATGCCATGGGGGTGGTGCATAGATATACAGCACAGGCATTTGTATGAGTGGCAGCATGGAACCTGACTGGTGTGTGGCACACCAGGAATGCATTTGGGAGAGTCTGCTCTAGGTACTGCCCCTGTTCATGGTGTCTGTGCTCAGTGGGGTAAAAGATAGACGTATTACCATTGCATATGTCCTCGACACGAAAGGTGTGTCCTTACTATCACTGTGTAGGTGTGGGAAAAATATGTGGCCAGGATTGGCGGTAGCCCCAGCTGGGCTTTGAACCTGTGATCTTCTGTTCTTGCATGCACTGTCTGTGTGCACTGCACCACTGTGTAGCCACAGATTGGCTGGTTTCCCTGGAACGTCCATGACTGTGGATCCGGCAGGGCCTGTCTGTTGCAGTGGACTGTGCCAGCCTGCACATGGCTAGGCCTCTGTCTTCTGTGGCTAGCAGCCACTGCCCCCTGCACCACAGGTACTCGTCCGCCAACATGCTGGCATGAGCTTCTTTCAGAAACAGCAGATGACCAGATTGCAATGTGGCAGTACGGGACTGCATTTGGGGGATTTGGCTGTAGGTAATGCCCATTGTTGTTGTGTTTTTGCAGTGTTGTGTAAAATATGGGTATTTTCCCCATGCTTATGTTCCCTGCAATACAGGGGTGTCTGCGCTATCTTTGTTTAGTGGTGGGTAAAATATAGGGGCTGGGCTGGCATGTGCCCCAGCTGGGATTTGAACCTCTGACCCTTGAGGTGCTGGCTCTGTCCGCTGCACCACACTATGGCCAAAGAGACAATGCAGCCCCTGGAGGTAGTATACCTGGCAGGATGGAGTCACAAACCCTGCTCTACGCATTTTTACTGTGGGCACATGCACTCTGTCTGGTGACAAACGTGCACATAAACCCCGGAAATGACCACAGACACTGGGGGACAATATATCACCACGCTGGGCAAAGTGATATTAATGGGCAACCATAGCAAACACTCCCAGGAAAGCTCCAAAAAGGACATTTGTTTTGGATGAGTCTCCGCTCCGTAGACCCTTCCAATATTCATTTCTTCTTTCTGGAGCTTTCCTGGGTGTGTTTTCTATATTTGCCCATTACTATAACTGTTCCCCAGCTGCATTACTATTTGTGAAATTTTTGTTGTGGTCACTTTCTATTTTTATTTTCACTTTTGTGCTGTGCACATGTATCACACTGCTCACGTTTTCAGGTTTCCCCGATTTTGCTGTACATTGCTGACGGAAATGGTTTCTCTTCCCTTTAAATGCCCTCTTGCGGTAGTTTTGCTTTGGGATTCGGCCCCGATAATGTGTGGGGAGCCTCTCCCCTCCCCTTCCCCGCCCATTAAACCCGTCTCTCCGCCCCTCAGGAACCTTCCTCCGCCCTCCGTTAGCCGTTCCACGCCTCTATCGGACATTTGCGGGCCCGTACTTGTGCGGGGCCCGTTATTGTGCCGCGCACCTGTGCGGGGGTGACACGCACGATTGCGGGGCGTTTAAGCGCTCTTAAGTACCGCTTTTAGTGCGCTATTTTGCGGCGCGCAAATTAGCGGTTTTTAGTAAACATGCCCCTTAAGGATCTTAATATGTACACCTTAGAGGAAAGGCGGGATAGAGGTGATATGATTGAGATGTTTAAATACCTCTGTGGCATAAATGCACAGAAGGAGAGCCTCTTTTGATTGAAAGCAAGTTCTGCTATGAGGGGACATGGGATGAGGGTAAAAGGGGATAGATTCAGGGTGATATGCGTAAATATTTCTTTATGGAAAGAGTGGTGGATTCGTGGAATAATCTCCCAGTGGAGGTGGTAGAAATGAGGACAGTATCTAATTCAAAAAAGCATGGGACAAACACAGAAGATCTCTAAAGGAAAAAAGAGGACTGTTGTAGTTGTTGATATAGAAGGACAGACTAGATAGGCCATGTGATCTTTTTCTGTTGTCATTTTTCTATGTTTCTATGTTTCTTTAGTAGTCATGGCGCCCCAAGGGAGGGAGGCTCAGACATTGGATTCTTTTGGGAGGAAAATGTTTCAGAGTTCCATGGTCGCTGCCCATATGGCCTCTTACCAGTTCTACATTGGCATGTTCTTGAAGAACAGCATGTGTAGCCTTGACAATATGTCCTAATTTCTTCCTCAAGAGAAGTGGGAACAGTATCATTCCCTAGTGAAATACAGCAAAGACTGCTCAAGGTTCATGGTCCGAGAAACCTATGACATCTTCAATATGGTATCAAGAGCTTCTACAGTGGGTATTGGCACCTGGAGACTCACCTGTCTCCGGGTCTCAGACTTCCCGCAGTCAGTGCAAGCAAGCTTGCTGACATACCGTGCCATGGAGAGAATCTCTTCGGAAATAAAGTCAAAGAAAAAGCAGACTTCATCGAAGAGCAGTATATCACTCTCAAAATCTCTCATCTGAGCCGGCCTTCTACCGCAGGAAGTAACAAGCGAATAACCAGAGAAAAGCTTACTACTCTCAAAGGTGCAAGTATTTTCTGTAGTCTCAGTGGAGGACTCTCCTCTAGGGGGGAGGCTCACTCTTTTTGCCCAAAGATGACTCCTTGTAACCTCCAACACTGGGGTCTTACAAATTATCCAAAGCAGCTACAAATTGCAACTATTCAACTTTCCTTCAAATTGCCCTCTGAGGGTTCCCGCCCTAAATCCTCAGCATCAGGAACTACTTCTTCAAGAAGTCACTGCCCTTCATAAAGATCTAGCAGTTGAGCTTGTTCCTCCAGAGCAAGAAGGAGGATGATTTTATTCACAGTATTTCCTAGTCACCAAGAAGACAGTTAGATACCGTCCCAGCCTAGACCTAAGAGATCCAAACAGATATCTGGTCAAAGAAAAGTTCAGAATGATTTCTATAGGCACCCTACTCCATTATTTCCAAAAATAAGATTGGCTATGCTCTATGGATCTGAAGAATGCATATACCCATATACAGATACATCCCAATCACAGGAAGGATCTCAAATCTGTAGTAGGACAATGTCATTTCCAGTACCGTGTTCTGCCTTTTGGCCTCACGTCAGTCCCTCAAGTCTTTACCAAAAGCCTTGCTGTACTAGGCTTTTCTATGCAGGCTGGGATTGCACATTTTCCCCTACTTGGACAATTGGCTACTCAAGAGCATCACTTCAGAGGGAATTCTGGAATCAATGAAAATCGTCATTCGGGTTCTGGAACGATTAGAGTTTGTAGTCAATTATCCCAAATCCCATCTCTATCCCACCCAGCAATTGAAATTCATTGCAGCTCTGCTCAACATGATTCAGGCAAGAGTTTTCTCCCACACGACAGACTATCCAGACTGACAGCAACAGTGTAAAAGACTCAGATAAGTCAGCAGATGTCAGCTCGTGCCATGTTAACATTACTAGCCTACATGGTCTCAACAGTACATGTAACACTCTTGGAATGTCTCAATATGAGACAGGCTTAATGGACCTTGAGTACCCAGTGGTCACAAACCACAGGAAATGTCAAAGACATTTTAATCATTCGGTCACTGTCCTGGTGGATGAAATCACGACAACCTAGCAAAAGATCTTCCCTTCCAAATTCCAATTTCTCAAAAGTTACTGATGACAGATGCATCCAAATTGGGATGGAGAGCTCAATCAGGGAACTTGGTTCCTCCAAGAAAGTCTTCATCAGACAAACCTCTTGTAAATAAGGGCAATAACAAATACTCTAAGGGCTTCCAAAGATCTGTTGTCCAACCAAATTGTTCTGATTCAAACAATCAGGTAGCTATGTTTTACATCAACAAACAGGGAGGAACGGAATCATACCTCCTGTGTTGGGAAATGTTCAGGTTGTGGGATTTCACCATCTCTCATGGGATGGAGTTAAGAGCCACTTACCTGCCTGATGAACAGAACACACTAGCAGACAGACTGTGTCAAATCCTTCAGCCTCAGGAATGGACCCTGAATAGGAATGTTGCACAGCACATATTTTATGAATGGGTCACCCCCTTGATAGACCTTTTCACAACTCCTCAGAATGCCCAAGTGGATCAATTCTGCTCCATGTTGGTGTAATACAGCAAATTAAACTTAGATGTTTTCCTCCTTGATTGGGGGGAGGGTCTTCCTCCAATTTTTCTTATTATCAAAACCCTCCTAAAGATGGACCAGACAACTGTGGTTCCCTCTACTTCTGGAACATTCCATTTTGGATCCAATACATCTCAGGCAAGCACCAGAACTGATATTGCAGGAGAACGGAGAGATGTTGCATCCCAACATCAAGTCTCTGGCCCTTAGAGCTTGGATGTTGAGAAGCTAATTTTATCTGCTCTCAATTTGCCAGCTGATATTACCAATATCCTTTTGGCCTCTAGGAAGACTTCAAGAAGGAAATCTTATTCTGTCAAGTGGAGGAGGTTTGTTGTTTGGTGTGAGGAACACTCCCTAGATCTTTTCACCTGTCCCACACAAACGCTGCCTGAATAACTTCTGCATCTCTCAAAGTCTGGATTCAAGTCCAACTCTATAAGGGTACACCTCAGTACAACTGGTGCATATCACCATGGTGTAGAGGGTAAAGCCATCTCTGTACAGCTCTTAGTTGTTCGTTTCATGCCGGCTTACTTCTTATCAAACCTCCCTATAAGCCGCCCGCAGTATTTTGGAACCTCAATATGGTTCTCATGCAGCTGATGAAAGCTCCTTTTGAGCCACTCAATACCTGTCCTCTAAAATTCTTGATTTGGAAAGTATTATTTCTGGTGGAAGCCACTTTAGCATGCAGAGTGAGAAAGCCTCAGACCCTTGTAGTTCATTCTTCTTACACAAACTTTTATCACAAATTTCTTCCAAAGGTGATTACAGAATTTCATCTTAACCATCAATCGACTATTCCAACATTCTTCCCAAAACCCCATTCTTACAAAGGGGAAACTGCGCTACACATGTTGGATTGAAAGCGAGCCCTAGATTTCTATTTGAAGCAGACAAAAACCCATAGAAAGTTCAAGCTAGGGGCTGTCGTCTCCAAATGCACATTATCAATATGGCTAGCAGACTGCCTCTCTTTCACTTATATCCAGGTAGGCCTTAGTCTTGAGGGTCATGTCATGCTCATAATATCAGAGCCATGGCTGTGTTACTGATCCACTTGTACTTGGTTTCCATGGAAGAGATTTGCAAAGCTGCAATGTGGACCTCAGGTCCACACCTTCACATCTCACTACTGTCTGGAGGGGGATTCCTGATGCAACGGCAGTTCTGGTCAATCAGTACTTCAAAATGTGTTCGGGGAGTAGAATCCAACTCCATCCCACCTAGCCCATTTCTTTCTGGTCAGGCTACATTTTAAAAAAAGAAAAAGAAAAAATAATATAAGATATATGAAAGGCCTATTGCCACTAAAAACAATTGTTCTGTTGCCCCAGTCGAGTAGTTTATTATCTCGATTTTTGTTCAAGGTAGCCTGCAGCTAGGAAACCCCATATGTGAGGACTTTTTTCCTGCTTATCCATGAAGAAAAGATGGTTATTCACCTGTAGCAGGTATTCTCCATGGACAACAGGCAAAGTTCTCACAATCCTCCCACCTCTCCTAGGAGATGAATTCTCCTCAGCTCTTTGAATGGACTGAGGCTAAGATGGTGCCATGGTGGAAGCAGGAAGATGCATTCATGCGGTGAGTCTCTAAAGGTTTTAAAAGGAGCTGGGAATGCTCCCACACCGGGGCTCCATCAGATGACATCACCCAATACATGAGGGCTTTTCCTGCTGTCCACGGAGAACACATGCTACAGGTGAGTAACCACCTTTTACAACATCATCACTAGTGTGACCCAATCAGATTCAGTGTGGGAGGTAGTTTGTGAAATTGTTCTGAACATACCTACTGCCAGGAGTGCAAAGGAAATGCTTTGAAAGATGTTTTTAAATAATGAACAACGATGTTAATTAGAAAATATGAAGAAAATAGAAGCATTCCAAAGATTTGGAAAAAATATGGGGACTTCAACAGTCTCCACTTTGGAGGTTAATGATAGATTTTTGACACATTTAACAGAAATTGCATATGCCTTAAGAGTCATGGATAAGGAAATCAAAGACTATTTGGAAGGTATTCCCTGTAAAGACATAAAATGACACAGATATGTATCCTCACCTAACGCTATAATGCAAACTGTTGTTGCAATGTAAACCACCTTGATTTTTGAAAAAGCGGTATAGAAAACCTTTAAATAAAATAAATAAGATAGAAGGCATATTGGATGCATTTGCTTCTTTTTCGGAGATTAAGAAGAGAATTTTGTAGCAGGGAGCCTAAAACAAATCTGAAATTTTCTCCTATATTATGCTTATTTTATAAAGACTAATACAAAATTGGAATTCCAATGAGTGCTCTCCAATGGTTATTTCCACAATTATCATACCCCCAAAAGCACAATATTTTATTTTTAACAGCGCTTTACAGTTAGTTCTTAAGCACGTAACATAAACCATACCAGGTTAAACCAAGGGTCCAACAGTGCCCAATCCATGTCACAAGTATCTGTCAGATTCCCAAAAGGTAAGAAGATTCCATGCTGCTTGTCCCAAGGGTAAGCAGTAGATTTCCCCGGGCCCCTTTAATAATGGTTCATGGACTTTTCCTCCAGGAACTCGTTCAAACCTCTTTTAAACCCAGCTACGCTAACAACTTTTACTACATTTTATGGTAATGAACTCCAGCGTTTGATTGCGTACTGAAGGCCCTTTTGGAAATGGAGAGGAACCAGAGAAGTCTGGGGTATATGAAGGTTTGAGCTTTTTTTTAATTCTTTTCATTTGTGAGGTGTTTTTTTTACAACTTGGTACTTAAACAATATTAATGAGAAAAAAAGAAGAAGAAAAGTAAAGATCCCAAGACCACTCCAGCAAACATTATGGTCCCTGTGGATCAGTATTTTCTCCCCCAGAAAAAATCTGGGTCTGTGGTTGCTGAGTCTCCACTATGTTCACTTATATGCGGGGTGTCCTTAACCCCTGGTGGTCCTTCCACCCCATCTCCTCCAAAAGGACTAGAACTTTTCTCTTTTGGGGAAGGAGCAATACCATTTTCTTCTACTCCCGGTTTGAGATATGGGTGTGCAGAAGGAACTTCTTGATTCTTTATGTTCAGGGGTAAATGTATTGCCTGTTGCAGTCACTCCTCCAGTTACTGTTGACTTGGTAGAAGTAAATCCTACTGAGCCAATATCTCTGATTGACATATGCGTATGGAAGCTAGTGACAAGGACCGAGAGTTTGTTGAAAGGCACTGTGGTACAATTATGTCAGTTTTCAACTGTCCCCATGCGGGAATTGAACCCCTGGCCCTCCGGCCTGAGGTAACCTGTCCCAACCACTGAGCCACTCCCTCCCATATGATGCAGTGTTCCCTTTCCCTGCATGGCCACTCCAGTTTTATATGGCCTCTCAGGTGTTAGATACCAGCATAGCAACATCTTATAGCCATTTTCAACCAAACTGGCTGCCACTGACAGTTTCGCAATCCCATGAATCACCCCCTCCCATTTTTAATATATGGCAAGATTAGACATCACTGAAGACTTCCTTGGGTTTATGTTTGTTGGATGCATAAAACTAACCCATTTGGAGGCATTGCTCATGGAGTGAAACATACAAGTTAGGGAATTCCTCCTTTCAAGCTCCCTCTTTCCTGTTCTCAACTCTTCCCAAGCCCCAAACTGCCTTTGTCCCCAAAAACTAACCCCTTGCAATTTCTCCTCTCAGTCCACAAAATGCCCACACCTCCAAAAACTAACCTTTGCAACTGCCCCAACCAACCTGCAAACTTCCCCTGCCTCCCAAAAATAACTCTGCCAAACTTGCCCACCATTCTGCAAAATACCTCACCAACCCGCAAACTGCCCTACCTCTAAAAAAATAATACTCCCCGCAACTGCCCCAGCACCCCACAACGTGCCATACTATCAAAACTTATCATTACGAAGTGCGATCAAAAGTATTGAGTCTTGTACAATAACACAAGAAGTATAACACTGACAGTTATTGCACTCAATCTCCTTCAAAGTAGTCACCCGATAAAACACACTTCCTCTGGTCTTCCTGCTACTGCTGGAAAGAATTTTGAAATGCCTCTTTTGTTATGCTGTGAAGCTGCTGTGTCGATTTTGCTTAATGGTCTCCAAGATATTGAATCTCCTTCCTTTCAGTGGTACGGATTGGTAATACTACATCTCAGCCTTTCCACCAGAAACAAGGAGTACCGCAGGGCTCCTCCCTCTCAGCTCTGCTATTTAACATATATATGCAGCCCATCTGCAACATCTCCCGCTCATTTGGAATATCTTGTCTCATTTACGCGGACAATGTGCTTCTATTCACTCCAGTCAACGTTATAAAACCCGACTACACTACATTAATCACCTGTTTTGACTCAATCTCAGACTGGCTGCTCACTCAAAATCTCCGAATTAATTTCAAAAAAACAGAAGTCCTGATGGTCACAAGGAACAACGACTTCTCTCCTCCACCAACTCTAAGAACAAGAGATGCCGATCTACCACTCAAAACCTCAATACGTTACCTGGGTGTCATACTTGACCAGCGGCTTGAATTTAAAGAACATATAAAAAATACTGTAAATTCCATCTACTATAAGACCAGAACACTCCGACACCTCAGACCTATGCTGGAACCAAGCTACTTCCGCACAATTTTCCAGGCATTAGTCACTCCTCACTTTGACTACGCAAATATTATACTACACGGCCTGCCCAAGAGCACGCTGAATCCACTTCAACTTGCCATGAATACAGCGGCCAGGGTCCTTTATGGAGTCGCAAGGAGTCACCATATTACCCCCATCTTATTCGAACTTCACTGGCTCCCAATATCATACAGGATTCTATACAAAGTCCTCGTTTTGACCTTCAAAGCTTTCCACCAAATCTCACCACCCTCGTTGTCCGATCTCCTGCATCACACAATGAACACCAGATCTAGACGATCCATAACAGATAACATGCTAACTATCCCAAAAAAACGCATAAAACTCACCCAGACAACTACTTCAAGAGCATTCTCATCCTTCGCCCCCAGATGCTGGAACGCGTTGCCACCTAGCATCAGATCACAACAAGACTTAGCTCAATTCAGAAAAGCTCTAAAACCACACCTCTTCATACAACACTTCTCACAATGTACGAGCTCTCCTACCCCCCCAATACAAACCAATGATCATGGCTAGCCGAATAAAATTCGCTATCTGTTCTAGGCCAAAACCTCACAGACCCCATCTTAGATCACAAAACATTTAAGAAGCTATTGTAAATAGTTGTAAATATCTGTTGTTTATTTTAACCCCAGTTCTCCATGTTTCATATCCTGTTACCTGTAAACTTGACATATGTTTTATGTTTAAGTATAATGTTGTTATAATGTAAACCGCGCTGATGATAAAAGTGCGGTATATAAAAGCTGTTAAATAAATAAAGAAAGAAAGAAAGAAAAAGTCACAGGGTGCGAAGTCAGGTGAGTACGGAGGCTGACGGATTTACTCAATTTGCTGTTTGGCCAAGAACTGCTGGATAAGATGTAATGCATGAGCTGGGGTGTTATCGTGATGAAGCAACCATTCACCATTCCTGTGCAACTCTGGCCTCTTACGACAAACTGTATCTCTCAAACAAGTCAGAACTTGGACGTAGTGCTCCTTATTGATGGTCTGGCCTTTTGGAGTATACTCATGATGAACAATACCCTAGTAAGGCACCCTGGTGATATGGTTCTGTGTGCCTAGACAGTTCTATACATTCTCCCTATCCCCAGGAGTCGTGAGAGCCCATCAAAGTGGGCTATCACTCACCCTGGTGATATGGTTCTGTGTGCCTAGACAGTTCTATACATTCTCCCTATCCCCAGGAGTCGTGAGAGCCCATCAAAGTGGGCTATCACTCACCCTGGTGATATGGTTCTGTGTGCCTAAACAGTTGAATACATTCTCCCTATCCCCAGGAGTCCTGAGAGCCCATCAAAGTGGGCTGTCAGGCACCCTGGTGATATGGTTCTGTGTGCCTAGACAGTTGAATACATTCTCCCTATCCCCAGGAGTCCTGAGAGCCCATCAAAGTGGGCTATCACTCACCCTGGTGATATGGTTCTGTGTGCCTAAACAGTTCAATACATTCTCCCTATCCGCAGGAGTCCTGAGACCTGCGTAAGGTGTACTGTCAGTCACCCTGTTGCTATGGTGTATGGAGCTGATGATGTGTGCTAGGACACCCAACCCCCAGGGGGCCAGAGACCTGATTGCAATGGTGGGTATGTTATTCAGATATTGTGTTAGGTTATGGCAGGTAGGTTGCACATCTCCCGTAGTCTGTGAGATCAGCACCTCATCACACATGTCTTTGATGTATCCAGATGGTATGCTAGGTGCAGATGTGGATGTGTGTAACAACACCCCACCCCCATGAGCTATGAGATCTGATTACAAAGGCCTGTAACAGAGCCATGTCCCCATAACTGTATGCTGAGTCAGGTCACACATCTGCCCACTTGCTACAAATCCCAAACCTTGTTGCAGATGAACATTACTGATGGTGTTGGAAGGATACATGCACCTGTTGTGGTTGCACAGCACAGACAGAAACCCTGACATGAGCACAGGTGGCAATTTATTATTTATTTATTTATTTATTACAAGTTCTTATATACCGCACTATTCGGCATCAGCGCGGTTTACATTATAACATAAAGACCATAACAACAAGCTGTTTGGTTTACATCGAACAGGAGTACCAACTTGGAGAACCGGGTTAAACTATATACATGAGATATTTACATAGAACAGAATAGAGTCATAGTAATATAAAGAACGGAAGGGTGGTTTCATGAGTGAGTCACTTCTTCTGGTTCAATTGCTGGTAGGGTAGTATTGAAGGAAGAGGTGGTATTTGAGTGCCTTCCTGAACTGGGGTAGGACAGTAATGGCCCTTATGTCGGAGGGTAGAGCGTTCCAGCATTTGGGGGCATATAAACTGAACGCTCTGTTTGAGGTTGTCATGTTGCACTTTGTTGATGCCTTCGAGGTTGTTAGTAGGTTTACGGCTGTTGCTCTTCTGGATCTGTTGGGGGGTACAGTGTGAATCAGATCTGTGAGTGAGGAGGATGAGATACCCTTGATTGCCTTGAATGATAGGACTAGGGTTTTAAAGATGATCCTCCCATGGATGGGGAGCCAGTGAAGCTGTTTAAGAATGGGAGTTACGTGGTCGCTTCTGGATGCTCCGTAGAGGACTCTTGCTGCGGCATTCATGGCCATCTGTAAAGGGTTAAGAGTGGATTGAGGAAGACCTTGTAAGATGGCATTTGCAAAGTCGAAGTGTGGCAGGATTAGCGCTTGGTATATGGTCCGGAAGTCGTCCGGGTCCAACAGGGAGCGTATATGCCTGAGAGAGCGGATTTTGAAGTATACAGCTTTGACTATGTTATTTATGTGATGTTTCATATCCAGACGTTGGTCCAATGTAACTCCAAGGTATCTTATTGTTTCTTTAGTTTGTAGGTCAGCTTCCTTGACACTGACGTGGGCTGGAGGAGTGAAGTTGGGGTCTCTGGCGATGAAAAGCACCTCTGTTTTTTTATGCTGAATGCGTAGGTTTTGTGATTGGAGCCACTCAGAGACCGTATTGAGGCAGTCTACTAGTGGTGCCAGGTCTAATTGAGTTGTAGAGAAAGGCATATATAAGAGAATGTCATCTGCGTATATCAAGCAGTTGACTTTGAATGATCTTATGATGTCGCAGATGGGCTGCATGTATATATTAAATAGTAGGGAAGACAATGAGGAACCTTGAGGCACACCTTGCTTTTGATGGAAGCCTATTCTGGTGCAATGGCCCCTGCCCCTGGTTTTGGCAACCACACCTGCCGTAAGCATACAAGGCCCAGGTCATAGGAACATAACAACATAAGATAGCCCATACTGGGTCATACCCTCGTCCTTCACGCCCAGTATGCTGTTTGCAACAGTGTCCAAACTAGGTTATACATACTGTCACAGAGCAGACTCTCTAGAGCCCCCTGTGGTGCTAAAAAACATGACTCCTCAAGTAAACACTGACGTAGGGAGAGAGCACATGACACAAGGGTATCAGAAGGAGTATAAGGGAATGAGGTCACAAGCCAGGAATTATCACCCAGCCAGTAGGGAGGCAAGGAAGGTCCCACCTGACCCCAATAGGCTAGGGTGTGGTGCAGCTGGGGATTACGTAAATAATCAGCACAGCTCACAGGAGAGGGGGAAGGCAGAGAGAGCCGAAGGAGCTAGGAGAGGAGCTGAGGAACCTCAGAGACGAAGGAGATATCCAGACTGGGAAGGATACAGATATCCCAGGTCTCCACAGCAAGGCAGGCACTGGCTGAATGAAAGTCTGAGTGAGTCTGATGAACATTTAAGTGAAATAAGTGAGCAGCTGAATTCAGACAGGGACAGTGTATGCAGCAGCCTTGATAGAAGCTATGCCTTAAGACACAAGCAACAAGCTAGGAAAAGCTATTCTGAACCAGATAGGAGAAATGCTAAGCTGATCTATGAGAGGCATTTGTATGAAAGACAAAAGCCTTATAATACTAATTTAAGGAAAGCAGGAAAGCTCCAGAATCTGGGTTACAAACAGAATAGGGAACAAAGCTTGTTACCTTTGGGAGAGAATCCTTCAGAGGAATATAGTTGGCACAAGCCTTCACAGAAACTGCCGTTGGAGACAACAGCTGTTTACAAAGCTCCTGTTAAAACAAAACCCCGTGCAAAGGTTCCACTCTCTGATAGCTGGGCAGCTGACTGCTTTACTCTGCCTAATTACCAGAGGCAGAGGAAAGGCTCCTGGCTAAGCAACTCAAGAGAATACGGTAAAGCCAAACAGATACCTGCTATAGAAAGACAAGTACGTCACAAGCTGGAAAGTTTGTTAAGCAAGTTACCTCAGAAGAGAAGTAACGAAGCCTCTGTATCTGACAGTGTTCCCATGCAATGTGAGCCTTATGAAATTGAGGACAACGCTGAATTGCCTGTTGAACAAATGGACTGTAGTTTTATAATAGCTGACCATATAGAGTCTCTCAGATAGAAGGCTGAACTATTCCTGAGAAGCCTTCATCTGGAAAGCTGACAAGCTGTATTTCTGTTTCATTCCTATTTTTGTTTGCTGAAAGGTAAAGCTATTTTTGTTATAGTTCTTTTGTTTACCCGAGAAGGGTTATGTTTATTTGACTGTTATACTTTTGGAAAAGAATCCTACGGGACGGGGAATAAAACCCAGTTAAACCGATTTCGGTGTCACAACTTCTTTACATACTGGCAAGGACTATAAGTATTGAAAAGGCCAGTAGTTTACACCCGGGTGCAGTACCAACTGTGACCATCAGGAGGCGCTGCACAGCAAAGGGGTGACATAATGGCGTAGTTGGCAGGATTTTGATACCACGTGACTTCCTCTGGAAAAGACAAGTGCTGAGCAGTGCTGGAAGAGACGGCTCACCCAGAAGTACTTGCTGAGAGAGGATTTTCGCTGGCAGGTCGGCCAGAAAAGGAAGGAAAGGAAAAAACTTTCTCACATGCTGGAATCTACACAAAACTCAGGTAACAGTCACCTGGGAGAAACCGTAGATGGATAAGTGAGAAAGAGGGCACTGTTCCTAAGTGGGAATTTAAAAAAAAAAAAAAAGGTGCCGCACTTGGTGTGTTTTTCTCTTTTTTTCCGCAGGTCCTCAAATGACAGGAAGAATGGAGGTACGTGATGTTCAGGCGTGGATGCAAACGCAGTGGAACGAACAAGCCAAGCTTATGCAACAAGTGCAGAAACAGTATATGGACGCTATGCAGGAGCAACAGCAACCGTTGGTGGAAGCATTGAAGGCTCTGGTTACCAAACCTCAGGACAATGAGGCAATGACTGTGCCAATACTGACGCAAGTAGCCATGAACCATGCTTCTAATTTTTCTGTAAGACAGTTAACACAGTATGATGACATTGATGATCATATTGAATCGTTTGAGTGGATGGCAGCCACCCTCAAATGGCCGCCGGAGCTCTGGGCCAGGCAATTTACCTTAACTTTGACCGGAGATGCTCTGTCAGCCTTTAGAGGGATGCCTGCTGATTTAGTTACGGATTATACAGAGATTAAGAAGGCCATAAAAGATAGGCTGGGTTTTACACCCAGACAGTATAAGCACCAATTTAGGGAGGCACGCATACAACCCAAGGAGACTCCCTGAGCCTTGTATCAAAGGTTAAGAGGCCTCGCGTACAAGTGGCTTAACCCTGAAGGGAGGTCCATAGATTCTGTTATGAAGGATATTATAATGGAACAATTCATGCATTCAGTATCTGATGATTTGAGAACTTTTCTCATGTTGCAGGACTGCCATGATCCTGAGGAGGCTGCAAACATGGCAGAAGCTTATTTGGAAGCCAGGGGGGCTGATGCCTTAAAGACTGGCGGGTTAAAAATAAATGGACAAGAAAGTCCAGGTGGCATGAGAAAAGGGGACAGGAATGCTATGGGTAAAAGAAGTGTGCATGATAATATTGGTGAGGCTGTGGCTAAAAATGTGAGATGTTATAAATGTGGTAAAATAGGCCACTATAAGAAAAATTGCGAAGTAAAGTTAGTCTTTATGGCTGGGGTTAAAGGTCAAGGCACAAAAGGGATTTTTCTCCAAGTTTTAGTAGAGGGAAGGAATGTCCTGGCTTTAATGGACTCAGGCGCGGAACAGAGCATGGTCTCTCTAAAATTATGGGAGATCCTGGAGCAAGCTCGTTCGGCTGCCTCCAAGCCAGAAAATAAACAGGTACAAATACAGTGTGTGCATGGAACCCAGGTTCCATATCCCCTGCATAAGATAAGGGTTAAGGGGATGGGCATAGAACGTGAAATTCAAGTAGCCATAGTCCCTGGGCTATCCCGAGACCTTATCCTAGGGCATGATTGGCCATCATTTAGGAGAGGGTTAGTGCAAGGTGCAGATACAAAGTCAGGTTTTGTTCTGACCAGATCACAGGCTAGTACCTCTGCAACTCAGGTCCCATCTGCTAAAAGAACAGAGGAACCAGAAAAGAAAAATGATGAGGCGAAGCCCGAGGAAAAGGAAGAGGAGAGAGGAATTAATGTAATTCCTAACCCTGATGAGGTAGTTCAAGCCCCAAGTAAGGAGGAGGAGACTAAGGTACTTCCTGATCACGATGAGTTAGTACAGGCCCCTAATAAAGAGGAGAAGAAACCCAAGAATAAGAAGCGCCAAGAGAGAGGGAAAAGGGCGCAAGGAAGAGCAGAGTTAGAAGCGGGAGAAGGGCTACCGTGGGTGCCAGAAGCCCTAGTGAAAAAGTTCCCTTCGTTCCCAATGGAACAACGAGCGGACCCTGGGCTAAAAAGAGCGTTCGAGTGGGCACAAGAAGTTCGGCTCACACTCCCCAGGTTCTTAATTGATAAAGACATATTATACCGGGAAAGTGTAGAACCATATACCGGGGCGGTTAGGAAGCAAGTGGTGGTGCCAGTGACATTTAAGGCTGTCGTGTTACGGCTAGCACACGACCACCCTATAGGGGGCCACAAAGGTGTTCAGGGAACACTTGATCAAATCCTGGCCAGGTTTTATTGGCCTGGCGTTTATAAGGAAACAAAAAAATATTGTGACTCCTGTCCAGCTTGCCAGAGGGTTTCCATAGCGCGCCCAAAGGCGGTACCTATGATACCCTTGCCCACCATCTCAACACCCATTAGACGCTTGGGAATAGATATAGTGGGTCCTTTGATAAGAACACCCCGTGGCTATCAGTATATGCTGGTAATCGTGGACCATGCTACACGTTTTCCGTGGGCGATTCCCCTACGGAATATTTCTGCCAAAGTGATAGCCCAAGAACTTGTAAAATTATTTTGTGAGGTGGGGTTTCCCCAGGAGATTTTAACAGACCAGGGGAGTAACTTTGTCTCACAGCATTTAGCAAAAGTCTGGGAGGCATTTGGCATTCGCCATCTAAAGACTGCGGCATACCATCCCCAGTCAAACGGTTTAGTTGAGCGAACAAATCAGTCGATTAAACACCTCTTACGGAGAGGTTTAAAGAAAAATGAAATGGCCGAGTGGGACACGTTGCTCCCATTCGTTTTGTACACCTGTAGGGAGCGAATCCAGTCATCCTTAGGGGTGTCCCCATTTGAGTTACTGTTTGGCCGGGCCCCGAGAGGTGTATTGGACATCTTACAGGAGGAATGGGTGGAACCCGAGGTGCCAGAGGTAGGCGTACCCCAGTTTTTGACCAACCTACGAACACGCTTAGAAAAGACATCTAAGGTTTCCATAGATAATCTCAAGATGAGCCAACAGCGTCAAAAACAGCATTATGATAAAGGTACACAACCTAGACATTTGGAAATAGGGAGTAAGGTCCTGATCCAGGTAGCGGATCCAGGTCCAAAGTTTGAGTCCCATTGGAAAGGGCCAGCGACAGTAATCAAAAGAGTGGGGCATGTCTCGTACCTTATAGAGAATGATAGAGGACGTAGACAGGTCTACCATCTCAATGTGTTGAAGCCCTGGAAGGAGAGAGAGGCTCAGGTCAATCTAGTGCATAAGGAGTACGGTAGGAGCACCAGGAGTATGCTTACGTGCTGTCCGTGTAGTGTGGCGGCAACACGTAAGATTTTAAGGGGGGGAATATGTCACAGAGCAGACTCTCTAGAGCCCCCTGTGGTGCTAAAAAACACGACTCCTCAAGTAAACACTGACGTAGGGAGAGAGCACATGACACAAGGGTATCAGAAGGAGTATAAGGGAATGAGGTCACAAGCCAGGAATTATCACCCAGCCAGTAGGGAGGCAAGGAAGGTCCCACCTGACCCCAATAGGCTAGGGTGTGGTGCAGCTGGGGATTATGTAAATAATCAGCACAGCTCACAGGAGAGGGGGAAGGCAGAGAGAGCCGAAGGAGCTAGGAGAGGAGCTGAGGAACCTCAGAGACGAAGGAGATATCCAGACTGGGAAGGATACAGATATCCCAGGTCTCCACAGCAAGGCAGGCACTGGCTGAATGAAAGTCTGAGTGAGTCTGATGAACATTTAAGTGAAATAAGTGAGCAGCTGAATTCAGACAGGGACAGTGTATGCAGCAGCCTTGATAGAAGCTATGCCTTAAGACACAAGCAACAAGCTAGGAAAAGCTATTCTGAACCAGATAGGAGAAATGCTAAGCTGATCTATGAGAGGCATTTGTATGAAAGACAAAAGCCTTATAATACTAATTTAAGGAAAGCAGGAAAGCTCCAGAATCTGGGTTACAAACAGAATAGGGAACAAAGCTTGTTACCTTTGGGAGAGAATCCTTCAGAGGAATATAGTTGGCACAAGCCTTCACAGAAACTGCCGTTGGAGACAACAGCTGTTTACAAAGCTCCTGTTAAAACAAAACCCCGTGCAAAGGTTCCACTCTCTGATAGCTGGGCAGCTGACTGCTTTACTCTGCCTAATTACCAGAGGCAGAGGAAAGGCTCCTGGCTAAGCAACTCAAGAGAATACGGTAAAGCCAAACAGATACCTGCTATAGAAAGACAAGTACGTCACAAGCTGGAAAGTTTGTTAAGCAAGTTACCTCAGAAGAGAAGTAACGAAGCCTCTGTATCTGACAGTGTTCCCATGCAATGTGAGCCTTATGAAATTGAGGACAACGCTGAATTGCCTGTTGAACAAATGGACTGTAGTTTTATAATAGCTGACCATATAGAGTCTCTCAGATAGAAGGCTGAACTATTCCTGAGAAGCCTTCATCTGGAAAGCTGACAAGCTGTATTTCTGTTTCATTCCTATTTTTGTTTGCTGAAAGGTAAAGCTATTTTTGTTATAGTTCTTTTGTTTACCCGAGAAGGGTTATGTTTATTTGACTGTTATACTTTTGGAAAAGAATCCTACGGGACGGGGAATAAAACCCAGTTAAACCGATTTCGGTGTCACAACTTCTTTACATACTGGCAAGGACTATAAGTATTGAAAAGGCCAGTAGTTTACACCCGGGTGCAGTACCAACTGTGACCATCAGGAGGCGCTGCACAGCAAAGGGGTGACAATACCTAGCAGTATCCCCAAGAGAGACACGTTACACAATGCTTGTAGTGGGTCAAGCATTGCTATCCTGGGCCTTGTAGAAACCCAAATGTCATGGTAGTGGCCCCTGGCAAGGTGAATAGGGCCACCCACACAATGTTCCATGTATGGACACAGCACCCATGATTGTTAGGATATCATGTTGCCAGTGGGGCTGGGTCCCAGGATGTGCGTAGATCATGACAACACAAATGTGTTCACCAGACCACATACGGGGTTAGGGGGGTTACCATGGACACCATCATTGGCAATCAAAATGTGGCATGGTCATGCAATGTCATGCAAGGGGGCCACAGGGGACTGGAATGATGTGTTCAGGGTGCCAGGCACACTACACATAGGTGCCATTGCACACATGTCCAGAGACACAGCTACGCATGCAGGTGGCACTGGGAACAGGTAATCGCCTGGAACAAGCAGGAAGTAGTCCTTACATGTGGGTATCATCGGTACCGACGGAGCCTGCATGGGAACGGTCTCCAGTGTCCAATAGGAAAGCTATTGGAAGCACCCCACAGTGCCTGTGTGCTGCCATCTTGCCTTTCCCAAATGACTCTCTCCAGTTCATTGTTTTCCACAGAGCCAGCAGGTCATTGTTCCTGTCATTGCTGAAAAACAGCTATTGTAGTGCCACTCCTGTGGCAGTGTCTGCCTGTTTTTCTTTACTGGTACCACTGGTCTTGTAATTTTATTTTCTAAAAGGTCAGATTCCCCCACACAAAAAAACCTTTTTAACAAAAGAGCAACAATCCCCTTTGTAGGTCTCCCCCCGGTTTGGCATTAGGCCCTAATCCCTCCTCCATCATAGAAAAGCACTCCTTGGCTGCAGAACATATGCTGATAATGTGCCGGTACCTTCTCAGTCACTGACAACCATGATTGGTGTCGCAAATGCTAATGGCCAGATCAATGCATGTCTGAATGTTTGGCCTGTGGAATGTAATCCAAGAGTGGTTGGCAGAACAGAGCAGCCAAGCTCGGTACCCTCTTTCCCTCCAACGTGGCCTCGGTGGCAGCCATGTCATCAAGGGCTTCCTCTTCCTCCCATGGATCTCAGGTAACCAAACACAAATCTGTCCGTTCCTGAAAGGGTACATCCCCCTCGAAATATCGGACTGCCACTGGCATTGCCCTTGAGGAGCACGCTCCGGGCAAACAGCCCCAGTGGGAGTCCCTGGCCTCCAAAGCCACTTTGGGACTGCATGAAGTTCTGGAGGCCTCAACCTGGTCCGACCACCTGGTGCTATGCTCTGGGGTCCTGGCTTTGGCCAGTACTCATACACAGACATCGTCAGTGTTGATTGACCAGAGGATCGTGGCCATCGAACGCAGTCTGGCAGCTCTCCTTGCGGCATCAAAGACCTTGGTTCCACCCCAGACCCTGCAAAGTCCAGCACCGGTATGTGCAGCAATTGCAGGACCGGCATTGGCAAATGCACCATTGGTGCTGATGAGTACCGGTATCCACACACCGGTACCGTGTCACTCCGATACTGAGGCCAATTGGTACCGATACCTCACTTTACCTGAGCCTCCGTAGAGAAGATACATCCAATCTCCTGAGGGGTCTGATGACTCTGACAGCTCAGAGGGTAACAATGTACCTCTCCAGGACAAGCCTGCCTCTCCCAAGAGGAGATTATCCCCTCCTCAGGATATGTCCTTCCTGGATCTCCACACACATGTAGTCAAGGGCCTCTCCATTTCATTAGTAACTCAATGTGAGCACAGGCCACGGGAGCCAGAGATTCACCAATATCAACAAACTCCAAAGGAGGCAGACATCCTGCCAATACATCAGATCTTAAGGAATCCTCTTTGGAGAATGTGGAAGATTCCTCTTACCACCTCTCCACATTCTCACATGTGCCTACTATGTATCGTGTGCCTCCGTCGCCTGGTTTGCAGAAAGGACACCTCCCTGATCACTCCATCATGGTGGAGTGTGCTAGGAGGAGAATTAAACTTTACAAACAACATGCCACCAACCCTCCTGGTAGGGAGTGTAAGACATTAGATGCCTTTGGTTGCTGTGTCGTCCATACATTCAAGCTTTCAGACAGGACAGGTTCCTATATCATGTACATGGGAATGTTCCTGACGGAGGTCACACAAGATCTACAACTGGTAAGTCCACATCTCGCAGATCACAGAGGTCACTACTATGTAGCACCTGTCAAGCATGCCCAGAACATTTCAAAAGTTGTGAACAGGGCAGCTTTTGACTGTTTTTCATGCAAAGGCAGAGTCTCTGCCATTGCTATTGGGGCAAGGAAACTTGGCTGGCTGCAAGCCTCTCACCTGGAACACTGGGTACAGGATAAACTGGCCAACACCCCCTGTAGTGCTGAAAACTGGTTTTTAAAAACCGGCAGGACAATTATACCTTGACAAGGCTTTCAAATATTGTAGATCCTGCAAAGATGAGAGCCTTAGAAAAGTGCTTCCTCTCCAAAAAGAAAGGATACTATTAGTCCTATGCTCAGCAAGGACAACCTGCAGTACAAGCTGCTAGAAAGGGTCAACAATCTACTAAGCAGAGAAAGCCGAGAGCTACTCTGCCTCAGCAGACCCAGCGGCCTCAGCCCCCACAGGGCCTTTGACTCTGTGATGGAGTACCTGCCCTTCCTGGCCCTCCAGGGAAAGCAACCGTCAACAATCCCAGGAAAATTAGGTCACCTCATCCACAGATGGAGGCAAATAACATCAGAACCCTGGACTGTGTCCATCATAGAAGAGGGTACAGGCGTCATTCACATAGCCTGCCGCCTCCTACAATAGTAAGGACATTCAGTTTGCAAACGTCCCCCCAACTGAATCAGAGGTAAAACATCTTCTACCTCAAGGAGCAATGGAAGAGGTACCTCATCTCCAACAGGGTTCTGGGTTCTCCCCCCCCCCCAATTTCCTCATACCAACAGAAAAAGGAGGTCACAGACACATCTTAGATTTCAGAGAACTGAACAAGTTCCTGTTCCAAAAGACATTCAAAATGATTTCTCTAGGAAACATACTTCCTGACCTACACAGGCAGAACTGCCTTTGTTCTCTAGATCACAAGGATGTGTACACCCATCTTCTCTGCCAACAAGCACAGCAAAAGTTCCTTTGGTTCCTCCATCAAGGAAACCACTATCCAAAAAAGGTTTTCCCTTCAGCCGTGCCTCAGCACCCAGAGTATTCACAAAGTGCATGTCTGTGGTAGCCGGTTTGGTCTGTACCAGGAGAATATTTTTGTGCCCCTACTTGGACGACTGCCTCATCCAGGCACAGTCACAAACACATGCCCAGGCCTCTCTGTCGTACACAATGCATGGACTCCAATATCTAGGCCCTCTCAGAGATCTCGTGGAATCCTTTCTGACTCCCACGTAAACGCTGGAGCTCATAGGAGCAAGGCTAGATACCAGACTGCCAAAGACCTACCTGACTCAGCCTCGCTGTCCTCGCATTGTGCAACGTGTTTGGACAGCACTACAAAAGACTCACCTCTCGCCTCGAGAGATGCATCAGCTGCTGGGTCACATGGCATCTACGGTGCATGTGATCCCCTACGCTTGTCTCCACATGAGACCAGCCCAATGGGCCCTCTCTTCCCAGTGGACGCAAGCAACAGGCTGTCTCTCAGATGTGATAGTAAACTCAAACCGCCATACCCTGTCCCTGGACTGGTGGCGGTCAGCACAAAACCTGTTGGAGGGGTCACCTTTCCTGCAAACCCCTCCTCAGATCCCATTAACACCAGATGCCTCCAAAGTGGGGTGGGCTGCACATGTACTGGACACCTCCACCCAAGCCACCTGGAATTGTCAGGAGAGTCATTTCCACATCAATCTGTTTGAGCTCTGAGCAATTTGCCTGGCTCTTCATGTCTTCCATTCCCTTCTACAGGCCAATGGAATACTACTTTACGCAGACAATCAGGTAGCCATGGTCTATGTGAACAAACAAGGAGGAACAGGCTCTCTGTCCCTTTTCAACGAAGCTCTTCAACTGTGGTCGTTTGCCAGACAGCAGCAGATCCATCTCCTGCCAGTCTATCTCCCTGGCAATCAGAACTCTTAGCCATACAAACTCAGTCGTGTTCTGCTTCCGCACAAATGGTCTCTACACATGGACCAACTCTGTAGAGTATTGCAACTCTGGGGAACTCAAGAGTCAGACCTCTTCGCAAGTCCATCATATGCCAAACCTACCCGGTTCTGTTCACGAATCCCAGCTCAGAGCTGCCAAGCGAGGGATGCTGTCCTCCTCAACTGGGGCAGGAATACCTATATGCCTTTCCTCCCATTCCCTTGATTGCCAAGACCCTATTGCAACTCCTGAGGGACAGAGGCAACATGATCCTCATAGTCCCACGCTGGTAAGACCAGGTGTGATACCCTCTGCTTCTACATCTGTCCCAGGTTCCAACCCTGTACGTAGGGTCAGCTCCAGACTTACTGTCGCAGGAGGAGGGGAATGTATGGCATACAAACCGCCTGTCTCTGCACCTCAGAACCTGGCTACTGACGGCTGTAACTGTTTTGGACCTCCCCTCACTCAGGAAGTGCATGATGTCCGTTATGCTTCCAGGAAACCTTCCACAAGGCAGTCCTATGCCATCAGGTGGACGTGACCTTTCATTTGGTGATAACAAAAGGCCTGCAACCCTCTTGTCATCCGTATATAAACATGTTTTGGACAAACTCCATTACTTATTGTGGTACTGAAAGCATTCCTGAGCAGACAGAAGAGGAAAAGGGCGAGCACTGCACCTTTAAAAGCCAGAGCAAGCCAGGTTTCCATGACAGCAGGAAGCTTTCAGACAGAATGCAGCTCAGTCAGATTCATGACGTAAGAACTGGAAGCAGCCCTAACGAGGTGCACCTGGATAGTCAGAAGGGCGTGCCTGAACAAGGAAGCCGTTTTAAACCAGCTTCAGGGCTAGTCTTTCAGAGCAGCATTGAGAATCAGGACGTACAAGAAGGCAGGGAAAAGCCTTTACAAGTGTTTATTCCACTTCAGCAAGGAAGGCAGCAACTGAGGGAGTCTTGGAACCCAGCCCCAGGCAAGAAGGATTCTGGTGGGTCCATTACTGGTTACCTTGAAGCTAAACCTAAGCCGTTGTGGGAGATTCCTGAAGACAGGGCAAAGCCATTTCCCTGTAGAGAGGAAGAGAGCTCCGAGCACAGACAAAGCAAGGTCAGCAGAAAAGGTATGTCAGGGTTACTGCCAAGCCAGAGTTTTGTGGAAGACGTTGTGAAACAGTTAAGAGCAAGTGCTAATAGGTGCCAGGATAGCATGGCTGTGAAAGCACCTAGCAGATACTCTTTTGACAAATGGTTTAAAGCTAATGTGACAACCATAAGGAAGAGCTTACGTTCTAACCCATTTCCTGAACTAGAAGAAGTCATGGTCAGTGAGAGTGGAGTCTTCTTAGAACAGCTGCAAATAGCTATCCCAGGATTGCAGCCAAGAAGTTCTCCTAAACAGAGCCGTGAGAATGCAAGCAAGGAGATGTTTAATGACGTAGCTGATATTCCTGACTCATCAGATTACTATAAGAGAGACTGTTCCATGTATAATGTAGAAAGACTGCTCCTAAGATAAACAAGCTTTGGTAGGAAGAATTACAAAGTTGTTTGGAAGTTTTGTGCTGCTGTGAAGAAACAGTTTTTCCACTTTTTATTTGATGCTTTTCATTTGCTCCTGTTTTTCTGTTTATTCTGGAAAAGAATTATATTGCTTTGCTTATTTGCCTGAGAACCTCTGAGGGGAAAAACCCAACAATAATAATAAATTTATCTGTTCCAAAAGACCCTTGTGCCACAACACATTTTTGTGAGAGTGAAACCAAAAACTACATATCCCAGCAACCCTTGCTGCTGGATAGTATAAAGGACACTCAGAAGCAAAACAGCGGTAACCCCTACTATAAAGCCTTCGGCCAGTAGCAGGGGAGCGTGACAGATTGGCGTAGTTGCTACGGATCAAGGCAAAGGCGCATGCACAGAAGAATTAAAGGGCAAGAAAAAGTTTTGAAAAATAAAGTTTTGGAAAAAAAAATTTTTTTGAAAAAAAGAATCTTCCAGCAAGACTTCTTCTACAGAAGAAGAAGACGTGTCTGATACTGGAGAGACCACCGCATACACAAAGACTTGATGCACCACAAGTATCAGGTAATTTGTACATAGCAGAGTTACCTGGGGATACTTGGTTTGGTATCAGCGCAGCAAGTGGGTGAAAGGTAGAAGTACCTCCTATCTGGTGATACCGCACTTGGTGGTTGTGTCTTGTGTTTTGTCTTTTCAGCATGACAATGGAAGTTAAAGAAGTCTTGACGTGGATGTCAGCCCAGTTGGAGCGCCAACGCGAGCTAGCCACGGAGGCTCTAGTGAATGCTACAGCACACATGGAAGCGCAGCAGCGGCCGCTCATACAGATGCTGGAGGCATGGATCCAATCCACGAAGAAGGAGCCCAAGCCTGCTTCATCTTCAACAGGTTTTGAACACTTAAGCCAAGCACATGCTTCGGGACTTTGGTCTAAAGAGGCATGGAATTTTGGGAAGTTGTCTCAGTCTGATAATCTGGACGATTATTTAGAGACTTTTGAGCGAATTGCTTACCTGATGCATTGGCCAAAAGACCAATGGGCAGTCAGGCTGGCAATGTGTCTCACAGGAGAAGCATTAACTGCTTATCAAACTGTACCACCTAATTTGTCAAATAACTACGATGAAGTTAAAAAAGTGATTAAGGATAGAGTTGGTCTTACGTCTTCTGCATACCATCATTTGTTTAGAGACGCTAAACTTATGATTGGTGAGACACCTAGAGCCCTACACTATCGTTTAAAAGCTTTGCTTAACAAGTGGTTAGAGCCTGAAGGCAAAGGTATTGAAACAATATTGGATACCATATTGTTAGAACAGTATATGAACGCTGTCCCTGAAAATGTCCGAACATGTCTAACCTTGCAAGGTTGTAAAGACTCGCAGGAAGCGATCATGCTCGCTGAGCGGTTCCTGGAAGCCGAGAGGAATGCTCAGGGTAAAAGCATGACTTCTGGGAGACCAACCGAGGCAAGCTCAGAAAAGAAGGAAACTACTATGAAAGTAACTGCATTGTGTTTACCTGAATGTAAAGCCAGGTACGCTAAGAGAGTATGCTTTAAATGTGGCAGTAGTGACCATTTACAGCGTAGCTGCAGAGCGAAGGTAGCGCTGGTGACCACTGGCCCAGGACAGGTTAGGGAGGGTTTCCTCATAGCTGTGACTGTCCAAGGGGTAAGTGCCAAGGCCCTACTAGAGTCTGGTTCCGATCAAGGTATGCTTTCGCGTGGCCTCTGGGAAAGGATAAGAGCCCACGGTAGAACCATACCTGATCTACCCAGTGATACTGTAAAAATCCGCTGTGTCCATGGCGCGACATCTTCCTATCCTATTCACAAACTCCTAGTAAAAGGATGCGGAATAGCTAAGGAGATCTCACTAGCCATAGTTCCACACCTGCCCCATGAAGTAGTATTAGGTCAGGACTGGCCATACTTTAAAAAAGGCTTGCAACAACAGGTACAGGTAAAAGAGGGAATGGTTTCTACAAGGAACCAGACCAAGGCCGCGGAAGATGAAGGAGAATCTTCCACTGCAGGGCAAGTTGATTTACCTTCTCACGAGGACCTTATCAATGCCCCAAGGAAAGAGAACAAGAAAAGTAAGGGAGAAAAACGTAGGGAACGCCAGACGCGATCTCAGAGTAGAGCAGAGATCCGAGAAGGGTTGGAGTTAGCATGGGTCCCCGCGGAGCTAATGGACAGGTTCCCCTCATTTCCCAAAGAGCAACAGGCCAATCCAGCCCTTGCTCAAGCGTTTAAATATGCCCAAGAAGGTAGGGATACCTTGCCAAGGTTTCTCCTGGATGAGGGAATTTTATTCAGGGAAAGTTTAGACCCAGCTTCGGGTAACATCTGTAAGCAGCTGGTCATACGAACTACCTTTAGAACCCTGGTACTAAGATTGGCCCACGATCATCCCATAGGAGCACACAAAGGTACCCAAGGAACCTTAGATCAGGTGTTAGCCAGAATATATTGGCCAGGCGTATTTAAGGAAACAACTAAATTCTGTGAGGCCTGTCCATCCTGCCAGAGGGTTTCCCCAGTGAAACCGAAGGAGGTACCGTTGATTCCGCTACCAGTAATAACGGTGCCCATACATAGGATAGCGGTAGACATAGTGGGTCCCATGATTAAGACGCCGCGCGGCTACCAATTCATATTGGTCATGGTAGATCACGCAACGCGTTTCCCCTGGGCGGTTCCCTTACGCAGCATTTCAGCCCATACAGTGGCGGCAGAACTAGTAAAATTGTTCTGTGAGGTGGGGTTCCCGAAAGAAGTTTTGACCGATCGCGGCAGTAACTTCATGTCGCGTTACCTAGCGAGGGTGTGGGACGCCTATGGCATCCGACATGTTAAGACTGCAGCCTACCACCCACAAACCAACGGGTTGGTTGAGCGTTTCAACCAAACGTTGAAGAGTATGCTGAGAAGGGGGTTGGGGGGTCAAATGAACGAGTGGGACACTCTCCTTCCCTTTGTACTGTATGCATGCAGGGAGAGGAAGCAATCATCCCTAGGAACCTCTCCATAAGAACTGATGTATGGACGCTCGCCGAGAGGTATCCTCGATATCCTCCGGGAACAGTGGATAGAACCGGGAGCTGAGGAAATTGCTGTACCCCAGTTTTTAAGGGACTTAAGAGGTCGTCTAGCACAAACCTCCCAAGTCGCTGAGAATAATATAAAAGCCAGTCAGTTGAAACAAAAGGAATATTACGACCGTAACGCCAAGCCTCGCCAATTGGCAATAGGCGAGAAAGTCATTGTTAGGGTGCCCGGACCGGTCCCTAAGTTCGAAAGACAATGGAAAGGACCCTTTCGTGTGGTAGAACAGGTAGGCCCAGTGTCCTATGAAATTCAGAATAGGAGAGGCCGTAGGCTGGTTTACCACGTGAATTTGTTGAGCCCATGGCATGAAAGAGTAGCACTCTCCCAGCTAGCCACATCTTCCCAGGGATACCAGGAGACCAAGGGAGACATCAAGAGCCTATGCAGGATTACATGCTGTGATGACGTTGTTTACCCAGCCTGTAATATCTTAAGGGGGGGAATATGTGGTACCGAAAGCATTCCTGAGCAGACAGAAGGGGAAAAGGGCGAGCACTGCACCTTTAAAAGCCAGAGCAAGCCAGGTTTCCATGACAGCAGGAAGCTTTCAGAGAGAATGCAGCTCAGTCAGATTCATGATGTAAGAGCTGGAAGCAGCCCTAACGAGGTGCACCTGGATAGTCAGAAGGGCGTGCCTGAACAAGGAAGCCGTTTTAAACCAGCTTCAGGGCTAGTCTTTCAGAGCAGCATTGAGAATCAGGACGTACAAGAAGGCAGGGAAAAGCCTTTACAAGTGTCTATTCCACTTCAGCAAGGAAGGCAGCAACTGAGGGAGTCTTGGAACCCAGCCCCAGGCAAGAAGGATTCTGGTGGGTCCATTACTGGTTACCTTGAAGCTAAACCTAAGCCGTTGTGGGAGCTTCCTGAAGACAGGACAAAGCCATTTCCCTGTAGAGAGGAAGAGAGCTCCGAGCACAGACAAAGCAAGGTCAGCAGAAAAGGTACGTCAGGGTTACTGCCAAGCCAGAGTTTTGTGGAAGACGTTGTGAAACAGTTAAGAGCAAGTGCTAATAGGTGCCAGGGTAGCACGGCTGTGAACGCACCTAGCAGATACTCTTTTGACAAATGGTTTAAATCTAATGTGACAACCATAAGGAAGAGCTTACGTTCTAACCCATTTCCTGAACTAGAAGAAGTCACGGTCAGTGAGAGTGGAGTCTTCTTAGAACAGCTGCAAATAGCTATCCCAGGATTGCAGCCAAGAAGTTCTCCTAAACAGAGCCGTGAGAATGCAAGCAAGGAGATGTTTAATGACGTAGCTGATATTCCTGACTCACCTGATTACTATAAGAGAGACTGTTCCATGTATAATGTAGAAAGACTGCTCCTAAGATAAACAAGCGTTGGTAGGAAGAATTACAAAGTTGTTTGGAAGTTTTGTGCTGCTGTGAAGAAACAGTTTTTCCACTTTTTATTTGATGCTTTTCATTTGCTCCTGTTTTTCTGTTTATTCTGGAAAAGAATTATATTGCTTTGCTTATTTGCCTGAGAACCTCTGTGAGGGGGAAAAACCCAACAATAATAAATTTATCTGTTCCAAAAGACCCTTGGGCCACAACACATTTTTGTGAGAGTGAAACCAAAAACTACATATCCCAGCAACCCTTGCTGCTGGATAGTATAAAGGACACTCAGAAGCAAAACAGCAGTCACCCCTACTATAAAGCCTTCGGCCAGTAGCAGGGGAGCGTGACATTATCAAACAATGGTCTCCAAACTGAGTCAGTCAGAGTCCATTTAAGTGCCATTGCTGCTCCTTCTGAACCCATCAATGGACAACCCATTTCATCCCATCCTCTCATATCCGGAATCATGAGAGGCCGGCATCTACCGAAACCTGCCTTTAGACCACCTCCAGAGGCATGGGATCCCAATCTGCTTCTAGGGCAGCGTATGCTGCCGCCTTCTGAGCCCTTAGACACTACTTCCTTAAAGTCTCTGACCTGGAAAGTAAAATACCTTCTTGCAATCACATCAGCAAGTCGTATCAGTGAATTTCAAGCTCCAGTGGCTGATCCACCTTACACACCGTTTCACCATGATAAGGTAATCCTAAGGACACATCCACACTTCATGCCTAAGGTGGATTCCTCCTTTCATTTGAAACAAGAGGTGTAGTTACCTGTAATCTTTCAACAGCCGCTGTGATGTTCCCCCTTGCCAGTACCCGTAGGTAGGTAGGGCTTAAGGAGGTTAAGTTTTCTTCTTGAACTGAGGTTTACTATTTCCTGTAGAACTGCATGTAGGGAAATGTATTTCCTTTGATAGCTCAATGAAGAGTAGTGTGACTCAAGTTGGTAAAGCAAAAAAGGATTTATTCCCCTCGTGGGGTGGATTTCACCAGGATAAAAGGTAACATAAATTCTTGCACTTCTGGCAGACAAAAGGACAAAATAAAGCAGCTTCCTTCAGCATCAAACATTAACACAGAGATATTATTCCCTCTGCCATAGAAATCGTACAGTCCATTGCTTCCGACGAATTATTTACAAAAGATGGTTCAATTTCCATGCCCTCCTCCTCTGAGGCAGAAATTGTTTGCTCCGTTCTCCCTGGAGCCACGCCCGTTCCCACGCTAGGCCTTGGGATAAACTCTGGGGTTTGGTACAGCTCTAAATAACCATTCTCATTATAGTCCCCTGTACCGTAGCCCCAACTTTCCTGGTCAAAAAACCCACAGTGGTTATTGTACTTCAAGCCCTTGGGCTTACCTTTTACTCTGGCTGTATAAGGTTTTCTCTGAGGTTTGTAAATGGCTGTCGGTTCCCAACCTGACTTGTGCAGAGTATAATTCAATGGCCTTCCTGGCCTTTTCTCCTGTTCAGAATCAAGAGAGGACTTCCACTGACAAGGTCTGCTCCTGCTGTACCTCTCACACAGAGCTTCTGACCTTTCCTCATCTTCGTCTCTCTCTTCCTTCTTTGTTCTGCTCTCAGCTCTCTTCTCTGCCTTTCTCCCCGTGTTCCCTGCGCTGCCTTCTGTGTTAACTGGGCCCTCTTTATGATTCAGCTTCCTCGGGTAAAGCCTGACTCCACCCCCCAGCAGGTGTTCAGAATTACCCCGTGACTCTCTGCTGAACTGATAGCAGGGGCCTGTTTCTCTCTCTGGGGCTTTGTTTCCCTGACAACCAGCCATGTGCTGTTGTTTACGTTGCAGCCCTGCACTTTTTTGCTGATCTTCGGGAGTTTCTCCCTGACTAAAAGGACTCGCTATGTCACACCGCATGCTTCAAATGCAGAGAAGACTCTTCATACCTTGGACTGTAAAAGAGCTGTGGCTTTTCATCTGCAGAGGACCCAGCAACACAGAAGGTCCCCTCAGCTATTCTGAGTCTCTGATCCTTCGCATTTGGGTACAGCAGTTTCAAAAAGATCTCTATCCAACTGAATTGCTCAATGTATTACCTTTTATCTATCATAGCTAACACCTTTCACTGGTGGCCCATGTTCCTGCTCACAATGTGAGAGTCATGGCAGCCTCACGGGCTCACCTCCATTCCGTCTATATTAATGACATTTGTGGAGCAGCTACCATGCTATGGTTGGTCAGGCTGCTCTCCAACACCTCTTCCATACATAATCCACTCCTAGCTGCCTCTCTTACAGGATGCCAGAGATCCATGGGAGGAAGTGGAAGCCCTCCACAGGCCCTCACCACTCTGGGGATCCTTCCCTGGCATCTACATCTAGGGTGTCCTCACATGTGATGACTACGTCCTGCTTGTTCCTGGTGATAGCATAGTTAATCACCTGTAACAGATGATCTCCGGGAACAGCAGGATGAGGTCATCACAACCCACCCATCTCCCCTAGCGGGTTCTCTCTCTCTCTCTCTCTCTCTCTCTTTGTGTCAGCTTTAAACTCAACTGGAGAGAGGCATTTGGGAAAGGCGGGAAGGCAGCACGCACGCACTGTGGGATGCTCCCAAAAGCTTTCATATAGGATGCTGGGGAGCGTTCCCACACAGGCTCAGTTGGTACCGACACTACCCACATGTGAAGACTTATTCCTGGTGTTCCTGGAGATCACCTGTTACACGTGACTAACTATGCTGTACATGACACACACAGCAATGGAGCAGGAACAGCAAGATGCTGGCCACACAGATGTTTGTTTATGTTGCCCACCCACGAGAGGTAAGCAGTCACTGATGCCCCCACACATTGTTTTCACATCCACAGGTAGAGGATCTCCGGAAGAAGGGGCGCGAGTTGCGGCTCCATCACATCGACTACCTTGCCCGCCTCCAGAGGGCAGCACAGTCAGAGCGTGACGGTGAGTATTGGCAACCTTGCTGCCCAGTAACAAATGTCACATTGGCCCACCAGCCTGTGTGGTACCTGCATATGTACATGTGTTATGTGACACACTTGATAATGTGCTGATGACTGTCATCTTCCACAGAGGGTGATGACAATGATGAAGAGGCCACCACATCTGCCTATGCCCTGAGGCGCCCCCCTGCCCACCATGCCGTGGAGGTGGTGGTGATGGAGGAGGAAGCTGAGGTGGAGGCCGAGGAGGAGGATGAAGAGCCGGTGGAGAGTGCAGCGGAGGAGGGGGCTGATGGGGGCATGGAAGGGGTGGGTGGCGGGGTGGCAGGGGAGGGAGAGGGTGTGTCTGATGTGGGTGTGGGGGGAGGGGTGGAGGAGGGTGTGGAGGGTGGGTGGGATGTGGCAGGGGGGAGGAGGGGGATGTGTGGGTGTGGGAGAGTGATGGGGAACACAGTGCAGCACAGGGCACTGTGGGCTCCCGCCAGCCATGCCATGTCGCTCCACCATCCAGGGCCACACACAGGTCACATGCACATGCCACCACCCAGACCCCTGGGACTATGTGTGTGTGTGGTGGCAGGTGTGTGGTGGACCTATATGTGGCCCTGGATGCCTTGTAGCGGCGTGTGCATCTCCTAGTGCACTCGCACCAGTGGCTAGTGGGAACCATTCAGCAGGTGGCCGCCAAGGTGGAGCGGCTGCCATGTCGGCAGCCATCCCCTGAAGGGCATCACAGGAGTCATTGATGGCGCCTGTGACATCCACACATGTGCCCTGTGCTGTCCTGTGTTCCATCACTGGGCATGCAGCATGCAGGGAGAGGGTGTGGCTGATGTGGGGGGAGGGGGGGAGGGGTGGAGGAGGGTGTATAGGGTGGGTGGGGGTGGCAGGGGGGAGGAGGGGGGTGTTTGGGGGGGAGGGTGATTGGTATTGTCCCTAACCCTAACATTGTATTATATTCCTTATGTTTTTTACAATATACACACTGTTTGTTAATTCGAAATGGTCACGTGTCTCCCTTAGCAACACACTATGGATGCAAGCATGGGATATGTGTGTAGACAGGTATGTGTTGTAAAGCTAGACATGGGTATCATGCGTGGACTGGCTCCACATGCAGTCGTGGGGGATGACCGTGTGTGTAGGTGTGTGAGACCAGGGTGGACCCTGAGATGTAGAAATGTAGACGACGGCCCAGGATACTGAGGCACGTGCATGCTGTGTGCAATGTGTGGGAACCGTTTCTGATGCAACATGCCTGTGTGCCAATAGTACAACTTGCAAACCAGTACGTCTGTGCTGGCAGGGTAAGATGTACTGATGAGCCCAGGAGCTACTCAGGGGTAAAGCTGTTGAGTGTGTCCTGCGACAATACATGTCACAGGGATGGTTGGTGAGTAACCGTATATGTTTGTGGGGGGTGGGGGGCAGGCACGTAGGCAGTGTTGCAGGCAGGGAGAAGGGTCACACATGTGCGTCCAATGTAGGGGGTATGACAGGATTTTAACTGTGACGGCTCCCAACACTGGACATGTAGCTCAAGGACATTCCCCCTGTGCAACCCGGGAGGATATGTAAACCGCCACACTGTAGCCCAGGGGCTGGGATCTGACACAGTGCATGGCACACATGACATGTGATGGTGTCTGTGAAGTGATACCTGCCAGTACAGACACCCCACCATCGAGGGGCCTGTGTGCGCGACACAACATGCATTTGCACACTACCTAAGGGGAGCACAGGGACACACATTGGAAAACACACGTATGTACTGGTTAACAGCTGTTTATTGGACCTGGAGTCACCTCCTGCGTGGCCGCCCGCGCCTCCCACGGCACACCACCCCCTGCGGTACTGCACCTTGTCCTGGTGCCTCAGGTGCCGGTGCTGGTGCTGGTACTGGTGCTGGTGCTTGCTGCCGCATTAGCCCCACAATGTCCTCCATGGCATCCACAATGCGGGCAAGCGCCCCCGACCGCATCTCCTCCCGGATCATCCTCAGCTCCCTGGTATTTTCTCCAATTGCCATGTACAGACACTGGAGTGCCTGATGAGTGCCTGTGGGTGGGACAGAGGGTGATATGTGAGCTTTCTCTCCATTACCAGCTGTCACACATATACATGTCACGCATATCCCAGAAGAGCAGTCTGCAGAACAGTCATGCCTGCCAAACCTACCAACATTTACATCTGTGTCTCCCTTGAGCCATCCCCATGTCTGGATGAGGGGTCCTGAGAAACACAGATCTCACACATGGCACATTGCCACAGTTTAATATGACAATGCCAGGTCTGCACACTGCTTGTCTGGGATAGGTCAGATGATCTGACGGGGTCTAAGACACACATACACATATCTGGGGTGCCCCAATTTCTATAATGCTGGCGCACACTGCAGATTATGTTGTCAAATGATACTGCGTGACAATACCCATGACGAGGTCTCTGTCACATAGGGTGTCTGGGTGACCTGCGATCATTGCTCTTCTCTTTGGGCTTATGTGGGGTATATGGGCAAGCACAGTGTGCATGTGTGTGAGCCCCTCACAAATGCTGACACCTGACAAGCCATGCTACAGGAGGTAGAATCACAGAGCACATAAGACAACCCCCCAAAATCAGAACGCTATGCTATGTGGGCAATATGCAATCATTTTGTGGATGTTAGGACAACCCCATCGGGATCGTGGGGTATGCTGTTACCCACCTTCTGCATTGCGCCGTGCTGCAGCAGTGTGTGTGCGCAGCTCTTCAATGATTGGGTCCATTTCTGGTGGAGGGTTTTCATCTGGTGCTGGTGCATGAATGGGGTGTTGTCTTGTGATCTCCTCGGAGCCCTCTGTGGCAGTGACGTCAGGGGTGTGGTCCTGTGGCTCAGGCTGTACATGTGTGCTTGGTGTCCCGTCACCATTGCTGGTGCTGCCCCCAGACATTGTGGGCTGGGGCTCTGCCACATCCTCGGCCAATTGCACCTCTTCCTCCTCAGCTGGGGCCATGGTTGTGTAGTCACCTGGGTTGTGGAAACCATACACAGCACAGATTGGTTTGCATGGTTCAACTACATAAAACTGTTTAACACATCCACCCCACAATCAATGTGTGTTTGGCCATGGCCTGTACATGTGCTAAATAGCTACCACTACAGCTCCTGCTACCACTATTAGGCATATATAGGCCAGTACCTAGCAGACACATCGATGTGTACATCAGGGGTCCTCAAACTACGGGACGAGGGCCACATGTGGGCCGCCAAGGAGATGTATGCAGCCCGATGGGTGTTTTTGCCGCCGCTGCCAGTCCTCAGGGGCAGCTCTACACAGGACCGCAGCATTCATTTAGCAGCAGCCCAGCTAAGTTAACACATTACAAACCTGCTGCTGCCGCTGCTGCCATGGCAGCGGAATAATCCAGCATCCCGCGGGGCTCCCCCTGCTTTGCAGTGTCCTCCATGCAGCCTCAGTGTTGGCTGTCAGAGCCGCGCAAACAGAAAGAGCTTCTCCTCTCGTGGCTCTGTTAATCCCGCCATGGAGCTGATGGTATTTTCCATAAGGCCCGTGGCGGCATTGACATGGCCGTGAGAAAGGGATACTCTCCCTTCACGCGGCTCTGACAAGCCCACACTGAAGCCGCATGGAGGACGCTGCAGAGCAGGGGGAGGCCCCATGGGATGCTTGAATCTCCTGCTGCCACGGTGGAAGCAGCAGCAGTAGGCGTGTTTGGGTTATTTCGTACCCTATCTTGCCTGATGGGGGTGAAGGAGGTTTGGAGTGGTAATTGGCTATGGGGGGGAGAGGTAAGACTGGAAGTGTGCTGATGTGGTGGAGGGGTTTAGGACAGGTCATGGCCTATGGGTGGTGGTAAGATTGGAAGTGGGATGATGGGGGGCCTAGGATAGTGCTCGAAATGTGCTGTTGGGGGTGCTAAGATTGCAAATGGGCTGATGGTGGGGCTAGGAGAGGGCTATCAATAAGCTTTTGGGGGGGCTGGGGTTTGGATATGCACTTCTGGAGGAACTTGGATAGGACTCGAACTGGGTGTGGAGCTAGGACTGGTACTGGGCTGATGTTGGGCCAGGGATAGGATTAGAAATGGGCTGATGGGGGGTTAGGACTGCAAATGGGCTGATGCATGGACTAGAGGGGAGCAGATGCTGGGTGTGGCTGGAAATAGACAGGAGGTGAGGTTGTGCGAGGATCAGAATGGGATGGAGCTGGACAAATGAAATGGTGTGGGAAAAAAACATTTTGAGGGAGGTAAGAGATATCTACAATTGGACAGATAGTGGGGATTGAGGATGGGGGTCTAACATTTGAGTGGATGACCTAGGAATGCGGAAAGAGCACAAGGAGAAAGATTACTATGTTAAAGCAGATGTAGACAGAGAATGGAAACAATACTAGACGTGGGACGAAAGGACAAATGGAAAGCAGATGATGGGGAGTTAGCAGAAGACCCAAAGAAACCAGACTAACGTGGCTAGAGCAATTGCCACTGGAAAAACAAAACCAAAATGTTTGGAAACATTCTGTTTTTTGTATTTGGGCAGTGTTCGTTGGGGTTTGTTCATAGGTTTTTTTTCAACGATATTCCGGGCCTCCAATGGTCTGAGGGACAGTGAACTGGCCCCCTGTTTAGAATGTTTGAGGACCCCTGGTGTGCATTATCCCACAGAAGGACCATCCCTGCTCAGCAGTGCTTAGATTAGACACAGACATAACACGTACAGGTCTGAGAGGGGGCTTGTAGCAGACATGTAGCCACATGTGCAGGGCAGATATAAAAAGATGATGCTAATGAAACATGTGTTTGGAGGGCAGCAAAACACAGAGTAAAAGGGGTGGAATGGGGGACAGCACACTAATGAGCCAAAGGCAGAGGGTGGAATATGATCCAGGGGAGCAGGTATGAGGAGGTGTTAATAAGAAAACTGATGCACATCCAAAGGGCAGGTACTCAATGGGTTGGGAGCAGCAAGGTGTCATTTGGGTACCTACCTGCCTGGGGATGGGCAGTGTCCAGTGGCTCTGGCAGTCCATAGAGGTATATTGGCCCTAGCCGCTCTGCCAACTCCTGCTCCAGGGGTGTTAGGGAGAGTGTAAAGGGGCCTCCCCCTCCAGTGTCCACGGCATGCCGCCGCTCTGCCATCATGTGTGCACGCACAGCCCTCTTTATCTCGTTGAACCTCTTTCTGAGGCTGTCGAGGTCTCTGCTTGGGCCCCCTGCTTGTGCCACCGCCTCCTGCACCTCCTCCCACACCTGGGTGCGTGTTGCAACAGTGGTGGTGTTGCTTAGTCGTCCGTATAGGACATCATAATTTTCTAGAACAGACGCCAGCAGGATGTGATTTTCCTGTGGTGTGAATTTCTGGGCCCTCTTCCTTTGCAGAGCTGGCACCGGTATGCATTTACGTTTTGTAGTGAGAGGACCCTGTGTGGGCTGGGCCGATGGCCCTGCAGCCTCCACCACACTCCCTGCCATATCTGTCTCCTCCCCAACAGGTGGCCTCACCTCCCTCTCCCTCTCCCTCTCCCTCTCCCTGTCCCTGTCCCTCTCCCTCTCCACTCCTGCCCTGTCCTGTGGCTCCATCTCCCTGTCCTCTCCCTCCCTGTCAGACATTCCTTCTCTTGCCCTTCTCAGCTCCACCTCACACCTCCCTCCTCTCCCTGCTATCTGCTCTTTACCTCACCTCCTTTCTCACTCACCTGCTCCTTGCCTCCCCTCCTCTCTGTATCCCCTGCTGTACCTCACACCTATCCTCCACAACCAAGCCTCTAACACTCTGACCCGCACCACAAAACCTTAGCTCTCCTAGACACCTGCTTCTCTCTCTCTCTCACTGACACCTGCTTCTCTCTCCCTCGTCTACCAACAACCCCTCAATGTGCAGCACGTGTACAGGTTTATTTATAGGGTTTTTTAAGTTGCGTGTGCGCAGTTGCGTGAGCACGTTGGCTGCGTAGTTGCGCATGCGCAGTTGGCTGAGCACATTGCGCATGCGCCACCCAGAAGCGGGAAATGGGTGCTTGCGTGTTGCGCAGTCAACTATGCAGCACGTGCGTGCCGCCGTGCACACTGCGCATGCACAGTTGGCTGTGCACATTGCGCATGCACTACACAGATGCAGGACGTGGGTGCGTGCGTTAGTTTGCATGTGAGCCGTGGCGCATGCGCAGTGCTGCATGTGCACAGTGCATGCTCCATGCGCACAGCCAACTGCGCATACGCAGCGGTCGCGCTCGCACAACTGCGCACACGCAACACGTGCTACGTAAAAAAACTATAAATTGTCCTGAGCACATGTTGCACGTTGAGGGGTTTTTTGTAGGCGAGGGAGAAAAAAGGTGTGCGTTGGCAGTGACGGAAGGAGCGAGTCTGAATCAGGTGTATTGTGGAGCGTGACTGGGTTTGTGATTGTTGTTGGTTGTATTGTGTGGCTGTGTTTCTGTGTGGTGTGTAAGGTGTGTGTCTTGGTTAGGGAAGTGTTGTCTGTGTTTGACTGATTTAGAGGAGCAGGGCGGGTGGAGGTTATGGCGGCCTTTGTGTTTGCTGCAGCTGCAGCGCGAGGTGGGCAGGTGGTGCGGTTGCGTGACAGGGGAGATGGTGTCTATGGGGCTGAGGCACAGGGCATGGGTGTAGTCCCGCAGCAAATCAGACCTGCAGCTGTGGGGGAAGGGCAGGCAGGGGCTGTGCCCGCATGGCGCAGGAGGCGTGCTGAGGTGCAGGCTCGCCAGCCACGCCTCTACAGGCCCAGGGCCCAGCTTCAGGGCATGCGAGAGGACCAGGTCATCTCCCTGTACAGACTGAGCACAGGGGCTATTAGGGAGCTCTATGAGGATCTAAGACCTGACCTCGAGCCCCTGACTGATCGGTCACATGCCATACCAGGTTTGGTCAAGCTCCTTGCTGCCCTACATTTCTTTGCCTCTGGCTGTTTCCAGTCATCTGTGGCCGCAGTGGGTGGCATGAGCCGCCCCACCTTCTCACACTGTCTCCACCAAGTACTGCGTGCCATGGTCAGCCGGGTGCGGAATTATATTGCCATTCCACACACTAGGCAACAGTGGTGGACCCTGAACCAGGCCTTTGAGGCGTTAGCCGGGATACCACACGTGATGGGAGCTATTGATTGCACACATGTTGCCCTGGTCCCACCTAGAGACAGGGAGATAGTGTTCCGCAACCGCAAACACTATCATTCCCTGAATGTTCAGGTTGTATGTGATGCAAATATGCATATTCTGAATGTGGTCCCCAGGTTTGCAGGGTCCACCCATGACGCCTATATCCTGCATCACTCGGCACTATTCCAACAATTTGAGGCAGGACAGTATGAGGACTGCATATTGCTGGGTGGGTGTTTTCCATTTCTGACATGCACATGGTGCTCATGTGACTAGGCGTATGTGCAAATGTGTGTCTTGGAGTAGATCACTCTTTGTGTGTGTGTCATCTGCCTGTGTGGGATATATGGGGAAGGGGGGGGGGTTGCCCTCCAAATGCGCCCTGCTATGGTGCTGTGTGATGCTGGTTGATTGGATGCAAGCATTTGTGTGGTTGATACATATTATGTTGTTGCCAATCCATACACCTACCCCTTGTCTGGTGTTTCTTAGATTCCCCCACTCAATCTGTAATAGGGTAGACACCCAGGAAGTTCTAAAAAAACATGAGGAGTGATCTAGCTAAGCTTGATGAATGGTCTTAAATTGGCCAGCTGGGATGTGATGGTAGGAAATGTGAGGTCAGGCTTTTGACCTGAAGTAATCCAAGGGAGCACTATTGTATAGGGGGTGAAGTACTCTTGTGCACTACAGAAGAGCGGGACCTAGGTGTGGTTGTTTCTGCTGATGTCAAAGTAGCTAAACAGGTTGAATAGGCGAGGGAAAAAGCTAGAAGGCTGGCTGGGTGCATACAGAGATGAATGGCTAGCATAAAACAGGAAGGGAGAATGCCTCTGTATATGTCTTTTGTAAGACCTCATTTGGAGTAGAGTGTGCAATTCTGGAGACTGCACCTTCAAAAGGATGTGCACAGGATGGGGTCGGAGCAGAGGGTGGCTACTAAAATGATTAGTGGTCTTCATTATACAGCATATGAAGACAAACCGAAGGATCTTAGGATGTACGCCTTGGGGAAAGGAGGGATAGAGGTGATATGATGGAGATGTAGAAATACCTCCGTGGCATATATGTTGAGGGAGAGAGCCTCTGCAAATTGTACACAAGTTCAGCTATGAGGGAACATGGGATGAGGGTGGAGGGAGATAGATTCAGAGGTGATATGCCACCATATTTCTTTACTGAATAGGTGGTGGATCCATGGAATACTCTCACAGTGTAGGTGGTAGAGAGGAGGACAGTAACTGCATTCCAAACAGCATAGGACAAACACAGAGGATCTATAAAGATAAAAAGGGGACTGTTGTACCTGTTGATATGGACGGACAGACTAGATAGGCCATGTGGTCCTTTTGTGTCATCATATTTCAATGTTGCAATGCTGCATAGTTGTGATGTCATATGTTTCTTACAGAATGTGTAATGCATTTGTTTTGCACATATATACCTGTGTCCATTTGAGGGGACATGAGCTCATGCTTTAACTTACCTCATTTCTTTCTACAGGTGATGCAGGATATGGGTGTCGCCCCTGGTTTCTGACCCCTGTGCGTCAACCACGGACACGTGCAGAGCGGAGGTACAATGAGGCCCATGCCACCAGCCGTTCTGTCATAGAGCGCACCTTTGGCGTTTTGAAGAGTCGCTTCAGGTGTCTGGATAGGACAGGCGGCGCCTTACAATATACTCCACAGACTGTGGCAGAGATCATCATAGCCTGCACAACATTGCTCTCAGGCACAATATCCCTGCAGAGATTAATGAGGGTCTGGAGGATGATCCGACATGCCACCCTGTACGTGCCCGTGAGGACACACGTGAGGGCACAGCAATCAGGCGGCAGGTGATTGCACAGCTCTTCTCATGTACGTACTGCATATGTTCCCACATTTGTTGCTATATGTGTGTAGTGCTAATACAGATTAACATTTGTAGACCAATATCAGTAGGATGCAACACTGCACTGACATGTAACAGACACTGGCTGGCCATCCCAACGTCAAATATCAGCATGACTGGGAACCAAACGATGTGGGCAGGGCAGAACAGAGGGCTGAGGTGGATGATGTGGGTGGGTGATTTTAGGCTTGTGGGAGGTTTTGGGGTGACATTCGTGGTTTGTGGATGATTGTGATAGCGGATGCTATGCAACCACAGTTAATTTGTGTTATGCTTTGGGTGCAGCAAGGTAAGAGGCATGTGGTGTGGGTTTCACACTGGGAGAGAGGACCATGTTTGGGGCCACTTGTGCAGCTGTGTGTGTTTTTCATTTGATATTTTGAGCTGATTGTGTGTGTGGTATGCTCTTGTAAGCTGGATGTGTTGGTCTGTAATTTTTGTATAGCGCTACATGTGCTATGTAGCACTATATACATGCTCAGTACTATCTGTCATAATGGTAATTGAAACCCTTACAGGGAGTTAGTGGAACAACACAGTGTGGCAGACTGTATAAGTCATCGCATAGCCCTCAAGGATCTTCATTATCAGCATTAATGTTCAACATTTATATGCAGCCGATATGTGAGTTGATCCGATCCTTCAACGTGCAATGCCTGGCATACGCAGATGACATCCTCATTTACATGCCGTTTAATACTGACCAACCAGTGTTCACACCAATAATTAATTGTTTTGGTGCAATAGCCGAATGGCTGTTGACACAAAACTTAAGAATAAATCACAACAAAACTGATGTATTATTTGTCACAAGAAATCGCAAGTCATACCCCCTCCGTCACTGCTAATCAATAACATAGAACTGACGTCAAAACCCACTATCCGATACCTCGGCATCACATTGGATCAACACCTAGATATGACAACGCATGTGAAGAATGTGACAAAGAGGATATATCAAGATCAGATCGCTACGCCACCTCCGACCACTACTTGACTATACTGATTATCGCTCAATATTCCAGGCTCTAGTCATCCCTCACCTAGATTTTGCGAATATTATCCTCCATGGCCTCTCTCAATCAACCTTAAATCCACTGCGTCTGGCTATGAACGCAGCTGCAAGAGTCCTCTCTGGGTCACCAAGAGCTGCTCACATAACGCCGATCATGAAGGACCTACACTGGTTACCATTACAAGCCAGACTTACATATAAGTCTCTAGTTCTGACCTTCAAGGCCAGGAATAACTACCCTCCGACACCAATTAGCAAACTAATACATAACACCCTCGAAAATAGAAACAGAAGGACCACTGCTATGAATACCTTAGTAGTTCCCAAGATGATGACATCTTGTACTAAAGCTACATCGAACAGAGCTTTCTCTTTATTTGCACCCCTGAACTGGAATTTACTTCCTCATGAAATTCGTTGTATCAAAAACCTTTTACAATTCAGGAAAGCCGTGAAGCATCACTTATTCACAAAATTCTACCCAGAAGTGACCCCGCATGTCCACTCAAACAACAGACCTCCAACGTGCACTAAACACCATATTACCTTAATTCAACCAGAAAATGGTTAAGCTCCACGATAGCTCCACATCCTCTGTTGATTCCCACCTCCTACATAAATTACGCAGATAATATCCACTTGAGCTAACATATTTATTTATTTAGTAAAACATATATATATGATGTTGACTGTACATAGTTTTACCTGTTAATCCATGTTATATATTCCCATGTTCTATGTAAACTCAATGTTACTTGCATACATTGTTGTATATTTTGTTCAATGTACACCGCACTGATCTTAATAGCGCGGTATATAAGAAATGTTAAATAAATAAATAAATAAAATAAATAACATGGATGCGGAGAAGGATAGGGAAACTGCATTGTCCAGCCAGGGTTTTTTTGTTTTTATTTTTCCATTGCAGAATAGACATGCAGTGCAGTGTTGCATATGTACACAAAAACAGAAGTGATTCAGGCAAGATCAACAAGGTGTAGGTTACAGTAGGCAAGCAGAGAGATCAATGTGGGGGTGGATTGGGTTTTAGGGTTGTTTTCAGGGAAATGATTTAATTTTTTTCATCAAATTTTTTTAAGCAAATCTAGCTGATGACATATCAACATAAACCCATGACTCAACTAAAGGCTGTATAAGTGCATAGAGGAGGAGAGGGCATGCCAAGACACCAACTACATTGCATACCCTAGAGAAGGAACGTAATGGCCACATACACAAAGAGGCTCTGATGGGAGGGGGGTTATTAGGTGCACATATAGGCTATTCATGCTTTGCCATTATCACTTTCACACAGTGGGCTGACATGCAGCCATCAGGGTCAGGTCAAAAGCAGACATCGGGGTGTGGTTTAGCGGACATAACGCAGACATTGAGATATATGTTTAGCAACTCAGTAGCACACAGCTGTTAATGTTAGTCAAGGTATGAGATATAAACACCAGGAAATGTGTTTGGACAGAGAATTCCGGAGGTGCCCCTGCATATTTCCATGTGTTACAGCAATTGACAGCGGGGTAGCAGACGACATTGGGACGCCAGTACACACAGTGAAGGGCCATTGGGAGCAACATGGGGGACCCAGGATAATACTGCAGCCTTGGAGTGAGTTGGGAACACGGTAAGGAAAGAACACTTATGTTCGCCAGTGTGTGCGACAACAGGGAGGTGAGGGAGGGGACAGACAGAGTAAGGACCCCTGTAGTTTGGCAAAGACATGTCCTTGATGCCTCTCACATGGGAGAGATGTGTACAGTGTGATGGTGAACAGTGAGTCTGTAAAGGATGTTGGGGGGTGTGGAAGCTGGGGACAGGAATGTGCAGTGTGTGTTGCACAGCTAGAACATGACATATGTATGTTTCCCTTGTGTTTCCCAATGCACAGGACATAGTTGTTGAAGCTCCTGGTGCTGTGGTGCATTGGCAGGGGACTGTACATCAGCCAACATGCTGTGGTCTGGGGTAGGTGGACCTACACCTATATTGTCTGTGCCAGCAGTCAGGGGGAACACATGTCCTCGGTGATCTTTCCTATTGTCCAGATGTTGTGGTTCACCTCTTTTCCCTGCACCTGCCTAAACCATATTTTGCTGTTGACACACATATCCCCATGTGTTCCTATTCCAGTATGTCTTCAGCAACACTGTCTCTGGGACATGTCCAACAGAGCTACATGTGTGTGGAGGTTGTAGGTTTATGGGTGGTGGCCTACACGTGCACCCTTCCCTGACATTGTACCATGAGCCAACACCAGGGTATCATTGCATTTCACAGGGCCTTTATGTGTACAAATCTCCACTTGTGGACATACAGGCCATATGCTACTGCTGGCATGCTGCCCTTTGCTTACTGTGTGTGTGTGTTCTTGTGTTGGCTATGTGATGATACAGTGTTCAGGCTTTTTACATTATCATGTGTTGTGAGGGGTCTGTACACCTGGGGGGTGGTGGTGACTGTGCTATCTCTACCTTACTGGTCTTTACCGTGTAACCATTGTGGACATGTGTTGTGTGTTGGGAACAAAACTGTGTCTTGTGTTCTGACATACCACTGTTGACCAGCTTTTTGTATCACAGATATCGGCGTGACATGGTGACATGGAGATTCTACATATTTCGCTGATATTGTGTCCCTTCACTGTGACCTGTTATGGCCTTTGAGTGGCTCAGAGGATCCAAGACATACACCTGATGCAAGCACAAAGTAGTTTGCACCTTTGTTCTTTTGGTAATGACATCAGCCTTTACATGTTAATGATTTACTGTTTGTGTCATATACATTTCATGTTGGCTCTCTGTTCACGAACGCTGATGCACATAGGATGGAGCTCTGAAATGCCTGTGTCACATGGACATGGACAGAAACATATCCATGTGACACCCGTGTGTATGCTTCCAATTCTAAATGTCCCCAACATGCAATGTTTATTGTGTTGTGATCATGTCATGTTTGCCTGTGTGTCCCTTCATTATGTGCTTCTTAATGATTGACTCTCTGCAATTTGTGCTGATGTTGCAAGGCGCATACCAATACAATATTTCTCTTCTTCTGACACAGGGCAGAGAACAAACCAGACACATCTATTACAGTGCATGTGGTATCGCCATCACCCACCTGTTGGGGGACACAACACCATGGAACCTTCCCTGGAAAATGGTGCCATAGGATGTTTGACCTGTGCGAGTGCGACACATGCCTAGAATGGACAGTATTATTTTTTGATTGCTACTTTGCCCATGACAGACCTGTCCAACACATTGTTGCTGCCGTGCTCTGGTTGGGAGTCATGCTCATTGCAGGAGACACACAGGACCTTTCATGTACTGTGGCATATTGGGATGTGACACTTGACTATGCATGCCCAGGGTTGCAAGGATAGTCTTAACCTGACGTGTTGGATTGCAGATACGCTTTGGACTTTGCACACTGTGTACTGGTCCCCACGTGTGAATCAGGGACTGCCATTGTCACTGTATGTTGCACATTCCTCCACAGTTGTTTCTTTTGGCCATGTGTGTGACATGGAACACAGGATATGCTCATCTGTTTGTTTCAACACAAGCATACAGCCATACGTGTGGCATAGGGGTAGCGATGGAGAGGTCCTGTTGTCTATGTCCACCTAATCTCCACCTGGACATGATACAGGTTTTGCCACAACACCGCTTTAATGCACGCCAGCATCCTGGATTGATGTTTTCAATCAACAAGGGTCTTTGCGTGCATGTGTGGCATCACTGAATCATGTTGAAATATCAATGGTGCATGTGCATATGACTGACTATGTTGGGAAAACACAGCACGTGGCAATATGGCTTCTGTGTGGTTTACTGTAACATGTTTGCCCTTAATTTCCCTCTCTCTATACTGTTTCTTGTGTTTGTTTTACTGTACAGACGTGCCGCTCTGCATTGATTTACAAACCTTGCATTGCATGTCTGCACAGTCCTATTTATCCCCTGAGGTGACGACACTCACATTGCCACGTTATATTTGGAGTGTTGCAGTATGAGTGTCCGTTGTCTTCCTTCAATTGTGCATTCCATGTACGGTGATATATGTGTACAGACACTGTCTACACACCAACCGGTGCAGGGGGACCTCCTGCATGGTGTTATCTGTGCATGTTTCTGCAGGTAGTTTTCATTTGAATTCTGTCTGTGTTCATGTGCCTCTGCTACCTGTTAGCATATCCTCATTGTGCATTTGATGATTGTTTAGGGTTACATTGTTGCACCTTGGATTCCTATATCAGGCATTATGTGATAGCTGTAACATTATTTTCAATCTGTGGTTCTAAAGTTACAACGTTTCAACAACATATGCTGTTTTCATTTGTGTGCCTCCTGTGTTGCCAGATAGATATATTTTAGGGAACAGATCTGGATTGATGTGTGTTGGTCCCTCATCATGCACCGCCTACTGTCTACATGCACTCATATGTGAGTAACACATTTGAGGCATGCGACAGCATGTGGGGGGTGTGGGCCTAATGCATAGTGCTGCACATTATGTCTCCTGCCCTTCATTTGTAGACGGGCCAGTGACCTTTCTGTCTTTCACCTTGGATCCACTCACCTTGATATTATGATGGCGGGATCTACACTATCTGTGAAGATGAACCCAAATAAACATATGTGTTTGATATACATTTGTCTCTGCTGCTGCTTGATCATGGTAACAAACATGCAATACAATGTGTGCCTTTGAGTCAGTCCTGACTCCTTGTGACCCAGAGACTCCAGGGTTTTCTTGTCAGTGTCACTGGAAGTCGATTGTCACGTCTTTCTTCCAAGGTAATGGAGGGTTACGTGACTTGCCCAATGCCACATGGAGTGCTAGTGTGAATTGAGCCCTGGTTGCTTGGTGTCCAAGCCAGTTTTCTAATCACTAGGCTACTCCTCCACTCTTTGATCACATTGACACTTGTATCTACTGATTTGCTGGTCATGTACATGGCCCACCTGTGCTCACATCCTGCTGGTATGCGACAGCCTTCCAGGGTTGGTGGGCCAGAGCCATATCTGTGGCTGGGGCAGTGGCAGACCAGCAGCAATGATGGGGTTAGCTCTGGAAACCCCAACTGCCTCACACCACTGTCTGCCAGTCACCAGCAGACTGCACTGTATAGGTGTTCTGACCATGCACAGTCTAACTGCAGACAGTCCACTAGCCAGTCCATAGTGCATGCTCACAGAGGAACTATGTGCACCAAGCAGGTATCTCAGTGATTGGGGCCCCAGCACTGGGAACACAGCAGAATCACTGGAGGCAAATAGTTTAAAGCGCTATGTGGGAACCTAGACATGCCATGGTCACTGCTCGGTCAGAGTAAGTGCCCTCCCAGCATGCCATGCTGTGGTCACACTGTCCATGCAGGCGGTGGTCGGGCACTACAGTGTCCCAGCCATTGCCCCACACCCTGTGAAGATGCATCCTGGCCAATCCGCCCTGTCCGGGCCATATTCACAACACCTTGCTCCTCATTATGCACATATTCAGGCTAACGCTGGTAACAGTGGGACATTGTGGGCCCGGTGAGGTATGGACAGCCACAAAACAATGAATAGACATATACACACACACACACACACACACACACTCCTATTGCAGCATTGTGCAAAGATAGGGGTGGTTGGCAACCCTTCCCGCCACACTGGTCCTGATCACAGTACCGACATTGCTAAACTATGTAGGAGGTAGTAGTAGTGCCCTGGTGATAACTGCAGCTCAATGCTGGGGCCAACAACCTGACTCTCCATGCATCTTTGGATTATGGAGCCTGTGTGAGTGGGTGTTTGTACCACTGTTCACCGCTGCTTTGGGCTTTGCACATGTTGCTGTTGTACCTGCATTGTAGGGTAAAACATAGGGACATGCTCTGCAGGAACCACAGCTGGGGCTTGAACCTGTGACCCTCTGTTTCTGGACAGACTGGCTGGGTGTACTGCACCACACTGTTGCCACAGATGCATGGTGGTCCCTGGGGCTACCTGTACTTTTCCTCAGCCAGACCTTTTTATGTTGCACTGTACACCACATACTGGTACAGGGCATGGCCTAGGTCCACTGCAAGCAGGTGCTACTGCCCCCTCCAGCACAGGCACACACACCCCCTGCCATGCTGACATGGCCATATGCTGTCAGTGCTGGTAGTGTGCAGTCCCAGGCCATCCACTGTGTGGGTAGGTGGTTGCCTAGGGAGTGGGGTCTGGGGCATGGGGCATACATGAGCATCCTCACATCCCCCCCATCACCGCCTACCAATAGTCTGTTCCTTCCACTTGGGGGAGGGTTGGCTGGGGGGATGTCAGGTCAGTGCCCTGGCAACTGTTAGCTCAGGTGGACCAGGTAGATGTAGGAGGATTGTGTTTGGACTTTGTCAGCTGCTATCATGATGATTTCTGGTTTCTATGTTCCTATGTGCCACCTAGGTGCCCGCCTAGTCCACCCTGTGCCCCTGCTGCCCCCGCTACATGTCCTGCCTGCAGCCCCCTATGCCCCACCTGCACCATCACCATAGTGGCCTTTCATACTTGGTCACTATGCTGGTGCTGGACATGGAGCACTACTATCACGTTTCTTGGGCTCCCTGTCTATGCAGTACATTGCTGACACTGAAATGGTTTCTCTCTCCTGCAAATGTGCATCTAACGGCAGGTTTTCATTTGCGGTAGGATTCAGCCCTTCAGTTCAGCGCATTAGTGTGCAGGGAGCCTCTCACTGCCCACTCACCGCCCATTGACCCTTTCCCCCCGCCCTCTCTCCTCCCTCTGTGGTGTTTACCGCAGCCGGGGACATTAACGATCGTTAAGTAACGTTAATGCACGTTAACGTTACATATCATGCGTTAACATTACCTAACGAGCGTTAACGCTACATAACGAGCGGGCTGTAACGATACCGCAGTTTAGTAAACATGCCCCTTAGTGAATTGTTTTCTTCTTCATAACAGTAAAGGTAGAGGTTTTGCTCAAGTATGTTTTGTTTGCTTTTATCCTGAACACAGTATATTATACCATAGGGCTCATTACCCACTCTCATTTTGAATTAACTAATCTCACTACATTTGATACAAATCCTATAAACCTGTAACTTGCCAGTGGTCAGAGTGCATATTAACGCTTCAGAACCCTCCAGCCTCCTGAAGATCTCAGGCCTTGTCTCCTGTAGGTTTTAAGCAACTGCAGGGAAGAAATACATTAGCAATGCTTTAGTGAGGCTCTTAACACACAAATGGCTAACATTAAAGAAATTCATACCGCCTTTCATTTGAGATGATGTCCGTTTTTATAGTATTGTAATTTGAAGCACCTGACTTTTTGTTTTTTGAATGATTTTGCTGCTCTAGAGGAGATCCATTTAATTGCTTGCCAATTGCACTTTTCTCCGTTATTTTCCATTTTGACCAGGGAGCACTCTTTCCTTTCTGTATGCTTTGTCTGTGCATATGTCAACAATAAGTGATTTCTTTGTTTTTTATAGACTCCTCTTTAGAAAGAAGAAGTCTTATGAGATCACCGTGTATGTGCATGCATCCTTATAATTTTTCTACGTGGTGCCCTGTCTACATGAGGATTTTAGCCAGTGCGTCGGGGATGCATATCATATGCCTTGATTGCAAACAGGTCTGTGTCTTGGAAAGTACTGCATTAGTTTGTGATGAAACCTCTTGGGCTATTTACAGACAAGAAAAGCAGAATAATAAGATTCTCTCTTTGTCCTGAAGCAGGGGGTGGAACGGAGAGGAAGGGCACATAACATGGAAATTAAGTTTAGCAAGGATTTTCCCAACCCAGATTCTCCAGGCTGAACCAGTTCTTTCTCCCTTTGTTTATTCTGGAAGGTTGCCCAGTTTGTCTCTTTTTCAGTTTGCCAAGCTCAGCCCGTGTAAATCACACACTTCCCCCATCATTAACACACACAAACATTGTATTATACCTAAGAATGAGTGCATCAAACCTTGAATAAATAATTCACTGTCAGTCAATACGAGGGAAGTTTCAAGGCAAGGTCTAAACACTTGGCAGAGGACCTTGCCACTTGACTTGCGTCTGACCTTTCCCGGAACTCATCTGAACATGCTCAGCTGATATTCTGCTCGTTTAGAACCTGTTTAGTCCACTTGGGGGGGGGGGGTGTTCTGTTTTCCCTTTCCCTTTATGTTGTTTAACAAGTAAAGGATTTTCTCATGTCATATCAGTATCTGGGAGAAGAGTGCAGTAGCTGCTGACAACATCAGCAGACGTGCACTGTGTGGAAATGGAGAGTGAACTTCACAAGGACTGACAGAGAATTCATGTGGGTAGAACAAGGCCACAGCTTTATCAAATGCCAAGCAAAATAATGCATATCAATCAGAAGAAAAGGATGGGGTCCCTGGGTCTACCCGAGCCAAATGCCATTGAAGCTGAGTGCTGCTGCATAATCTGTGTCTGGCTAGATAGATTTCCTCATGTTTGAAAGGGCAACTGCCTTGAGCCACTGCATCAAAGCTAGAGTGCCCGATCTCTTGCTTGTCCATCGACCGTTTGAGTTGAATTGTCTAGCTCAGGTACCTGACACAGATGTAGGGCAGCAAAGTTTGCCTCATGTCCCCCAATGTGTGAGCCCATCTGAGGTCACCTGCAGGTGCAGCCACATGTGGTAAAGTCCTTAAGAGTCCAATGTGCCTTTCACAGCAGAGAGTCATAAAGGGCAAGCTCATCTCGCCAGTGCTTCCAGGAAGTTAGTCAGCAGCAGATCATTGGCAATGTCTGATAAATGAACTGCATCTGTCCAACAATTGCCGGAAAGGATTGGATACAGCTATTCATGTCAGATCTGCTGTCCACCGGTTGTGAGAACCCACTCGCTGACCTGCCAGTTGATCTTCTTCAGCCCACAGTTACAGAACTTGTATTCTCCCATCACCACCTGGGGATGATGTTGGACTAGATGAATAGTGTATTCGGGAATGTGAGGGCAGCTGCAGTTAGGTCACGCTTGATCATGCAGATGAGGTGCTGGCATGTGAGAGAACCAATGTTGTTACCCCCAAGCTAAGTACAGGCTGGCTAGAACCAGACCACCTAGGAAGCACAACAGCTCTTCCTGGAAGGCTACTGCCTTCTTTTTTATGTTAAATATGTTTATTGCATTTTAATCCAATACAATACCACATAAACCAAGAAAAACAATCATATTATACCACAAAATTACAAAATAATACATTCAACCTAAGTCTAGGGTTGTGTGCTGCACTTTACACAAGAAAAAGAACAAAATTAGAAATAAGGGCAATACAATACATTGCCCAATTTGGAGAGAACCTAAATACCCCCTCACCAAACTTACCCACCTCTACCTCACTTATGTCTATCCACAAGAAATTTTTCCAAGTTGGAGACTTCAACAAATGCATAGGATTGACCCTGCAAAGTGAGAAGACATTTGTAGGTCCGCCTGGCCAGAATGAACAAATGGATGATGAAATGCTCAAAGAAATCAAGGAAGCTAGCAAACGTTACAGTGCAGTAATAATAATGGGTGATTTCAATTACCCCGACATCGACTGGGTCAGTGTCACAACAGGACATGCTAGGGAGATAAAGTTCCTAGATGAAATAAATGACTGCTTCTTGGAGCAGCTGGTTCATGAACCAACCAGAGGGGAAGCAATATTAGACCTAGTCCTTAGTGGAACACCAGATGTAGTGCAAGAGATAAGGGTGTTGGGGCCACTTGGCAATAGTGATCATAGCATGATCACCTTTGATTTAATTAGTGGAGGAGGGATAGTAAGGAAATCCACAGTACTACCCTTTAACTTTCGAAAGGGAGACTATGATAAAATGAGGAAAACAGTTAAGAAAAAAATAAAAGGAGCAGTTGCAAAGGTTAAAGACGTACATCAAGCTTGGGTGTTGTTGAAAAATACTATCTTGGAAGCCCAGACCAGCTGTATTCCACGCTTTAAGAAAAGTGGAAGGAAGTCCAAAAAACTGCCAGCATGGTTTAAAGGTGAGGTCAGAGAGGCTGTTGTTGCCAAAAAAGCAACTTTCAGGAAATGGAAAAAAGAGCCAAACGATGAAACCTGGAAACAGTACAAGCACTGGCAAGTCAAATGCAAGGCATTGATAAGGCAGGCAAAGAGAGAATTTGAGAAGAAGCTTGCTGCGGAAGCAAAAACGCGAAATAAAGACCTTTTCAAGTACATTCGTAGCAAAAAACCTGTGAGAGAGTCAGTTGGTCCATTAGATGATAAAGGGGTTAAAGGAGCACTAAGAGGCGACAAGGCGATAGCGGAGAGACTGAATGAATTCTTTGCTTCGGTCTTTACTGAGGAAGATGTAGGGATGTTACCCATGACTGAAGTGGTATTTAAAGGTGTGGAAGAATTGAAGGAAATATCGATACATCGGGAAGATGTCTTACAACTATTAGATAAACTGAAGAGTAGCAAATCACCTGGGCCGGATGGTATACATCCAAGGGTGTTGAAAGAACTGAAATTTGAGATTGCAGACCTGCTATCAGTAATCTGTGAACTATCATTAAAATCATCTCTAATACCTGAGGATTGGAGGATCGCCAATGTAACACCAATTTTTAAAAAGGGTTCGAGGGGTGATCCGGGAAACTACAGACCAGTGAGCCTGACATCAGTACCGGGAAAAATGGTAGAAACCATCATAAAGAATAAAATTACTCAGCATGTAGATAGTCACGACCTAATAGGAGACAGCCAACATGGCTTTAGACAAGGAAGATCTTGTCTTACTAATCTGTTATGTTTTTTTGAAGGAGTGAATAAACAGGTGGACAAAGGTGAGTCGGTTGATATTGTGTATCTGGACTTTCAGAAAGCCTTTGACAAGGTCCCTCATGAGAGACTTTTGGCAAAACTAAAGAGTCATGGGATAGGAGGAAGTGTACTACTGTGGATCAGGAACTGGTTAAAAGATAGAAAGCAGAGGGTAGGGCTAAATGGCCAATTTTCCCAATGGAGAAAGGTGAATAGTGGTGTACCCCAGGGATCTGTGCTGGGTCTGCTGCTTTTTGACATATTCATAAATGACCTGGAAAGTGGAATAACAAGTGAGGTTATCAAATTTGCAGATGACACAAAACTATTTAAAGTTGTTAAAACCCAGGAGGATTGTGGAAAATTGCAAGAGTGGAGGAGTGGCCTAGTGGTTGGGGCAAGGTACTTCAGGCCGGAAGGTCGGGGGTTCAAATCCCACTAGAGGACAGCAACCCTGGGCCGGAAGGACTGGGGTTTCTAGTCCCACAGGTGCTCCTTGTGGTCTTGGGCAAGCCACTTAACCCTCCATAGCCCATGTTCCCTGTAAAATAGTTATCTCCAAGTTATAATGCCCTTGTTCAATGTAATTTCAGTTTGTTCAATGTAAACCGCACTGATGCAGAATAGCGCGGTATATAAGAGAAAGTAAATAAAAAAATAAATAAATAGGATCTTGATAAATTGGAAGACTGGGCATCAAAATGGCAGATGAAATTTAATGTGGAGAAGTGCAAGGTTATGCACCTAGGGAAGAACAACCCAAACTATGGTTACACGATGCAAGGTTCCACATTAGGAACCACCACCCAGGAAAAAGATTTAGGCGTCATTGTGGATACCTTGTTAAAACCCTCGGCCCAGTGTGCAGCGGTGGCCAAGAGAGCAAATAGAATGCTAGGTATGAAAAGGAAAGGAATGGAAAATAAAACAAAAGATATTATAATGCCTCTATATCGTTCCATGGTGAGACCGCACCTTGAATATTGTGTGCAATTCTGGTCGCCGTATCTTAAAAAGGATATAGCGATTTTAGAAAAGGTTCAGAGAAGAGCCACCAAAATGGTAAAGGGGATGGAAGGCTACTCCTATGAAGAAAGGCTAAAAAGGTTGGGGCTCTTTAGCCTGGAGAAGAGACGGCTGAGGGAGATATGATAGAAGTCTATAAATTAATGAACGGAGTGGAACGGGTAAACGTAGATCGATTGTTTACCTTATCAGAATATGGAAAGACTAGGGGACATGCAATGAAGTTACAGGGTAAACTATTTAAGACTAATAAAAGAAAATATTTTTTCACTCAACGTGTAATCAAACTCTGGAATTTGTTGCCGGAGGATGTAGTAAAGGCTGTTAGTGTAGCTGGGTTTAAAAAAGGTTTGGACAAGTTCCTGGAGGAAAGGTCCATAAACCATTATTAAGAAGGGACCCAGGATATCAATGCTTGAACCAGTACAAGCATTGTGGAACCTGTGTCCCTTGGGGAAACTGCTAGGTACGTATGACCTAGATTGGCCACTGTTGGAAACAGAATGCTGGGCTTGATGGACCTTGGTCTGACCCAGTATGGCATATCTTATGTTCTTATGTTCTTATGTTCTAAAAAGAAAGTAGCTCCCATTTCCAACACTCAAGGTTTCAGCTGCAAAAATTGTTTCCTACATACTTGAGTCTCTCTGCTAACATCAGGAAACATCAATATTGGTTGCCCACAGAGCAGTGTAGCTTTATATTGAAAAAATAACTTAAGGATGCTTCATTTATCAGATTCCTTCAAAAAAGTTACAATTAAAGTATTTCATGAGGAAATGTCATCTGTGGAATCCTCCAGAAAATCAGTTAAGTTCTGACTTTCAGCAGGATCCAGAGAGTCAAATCCGCCATCAAACTGTGCGGGCAATTTCACTCTAGCAGGAAGATAATAAGCCTGAACCATTGAAATCGCAGATGACAACCTCAGGATCTCCTTAAAATATTTCTGTAACAATATCTCTGCTGAAAGTAACCATGTGCACGGAAACTTTAGTAAACATAAATTCCTTATCCCCGAGAGGCATTCTCCAAAGCCTTTGTTTTCACATGCAATGCAGTAAAATCCCTAACATAATTAGCATTAATAGTCATGCAGGAGGAAAACTGAGCACAAGAAGAAACAGATTTATCAAGAACCAACAAATGAGTATCCAAGTCTACCAGCTTCATGGCTGCCCCGTGTAAACTCACACAGGGAACCAACCGTGCTGGAAAATTTGGAATCTAAGTGCCTAATCCCCCCCCCCCCCCAAATGTCTTTCAATGTAATGTCCCCTCCCTACCATCCTCTGAAAGAACAGAGGGCTCAGCCATGGAAGCAGCCAAAATTGGTTTTGGAACCGAACAGTCAAAGAAACCTCTTGTACCTAAGACAATCCATCCGGATCCAATGTAGATGACAAAGGAGAAAGCAGGCATGGTGGCAGCATTCTACCCTCAGAGCTAAAAGATGCTTGCTCGGGGCAGCAACGCAACGTGTCTGCCAGCGGAGAAACAACATGTCTATCCATAGGGCCAATAACCACACCGATTGGGGAAACAGTTGGATCCCCTTGGATTCAGACTTTGATCTTCCTTTTCCCCATGTTCCTCTAGACAGGCAAATGAAGCTCCTCAGCCTAGACCTCAAGGACACCGAAGGGGCGTGTCTTGCCCCTTTGGACACACCCCTTCGGAACATGACACACAGCTGCATATAGCAGCTGCGGGGCTTTAACAGCACAGAGGACCCCACTTGCAGGCACTCCTCGGCACTGCCAGCTATTCGCCACTGATAATTGGCACAGCAAAACAGCTGTTAGGGCAGATGGAAGGCCCCCATCTGACTCTCCTCCACTCCTGCAGCACAGCTCCCAAGGCTACCTTCTTCTAACAGATAGGACGCCAGTATGAGGTCAGGCAGCACCATGACAACACTGGGAGGAAAAAAAAATTGTTTATTGTTTATTGTTTACAGAACATTTGATATACCGCCCCCCATTACATCGGGGCGGTTTACAATAGGAATAAAACATTAGTAGGAAAGAGAAAAGAAATTACAACAAATCAAAGGAAAGGAGAGATGGAGGGAGGGTATAAAGATGGAAAGGAGAGTATGGATTATGGGATGTCATAGAGGGTCATGAAAGGCGGAGGAGAAAAAATGGGTTTTGAGGAGAGAACGGAATTTAGGGTAGGATTCTTCTAGGCGGAGGGCCGTGGGTAGTGAATTCCAGAGGGAGGGACCGAGATAGAAAAAAGCTGATTTGCGGGTGGATTGGAGGTGTGCACGGGAGGGGGCTGGAAAGTGGAGGCGGTTGACATGAATGGACCGAAGGCTACGAGTAGGGACGTGGAAAGTGAGCAGATCAGAGAGGTATTGGGGCCTGTGGAGGTAGATAGCACGGTGTACTAGAGTGAGTATTTTGAAGGGAATCCGGAACTGCAGTGGTAACCAGTGGAGATGCTGTAGCAGAGGGGTGATGTGGTCGCATGGGGAGGCGTGCAGGATCATCCGGGCAGCTGTGTTCTGGATTAATTGTAGGCGATGTAACTGATACTGGGGGATACCGGCATAGATGGAGTTACAGAAGTCTAGCCGGGTTATGACCAAGGAAAGAAGGAGGGTGGTGAGAGCTTGAGAAGACAGAAAAGGCCGGATTGCACGAATCTGCCTAAGGCCAAATCTCCAGTTTGTTTTTCATGCCCCCGCAGGGCTAGGAATTCACTGAATCCCTTGAAGGTTCTGACCACATGCCACTGATACTTGGGTGCTTTGCAGGTCCATGGAGAAGATTTCAACCTTTTGTTGCTCAAAACAGGACCACATCAGAACCTCAGAGGAACTGTAGAGTTCAGCCCCCTGTGCTCACCTCAGTGTTGTTCACCATGGCCAACACTTGTGCCTATAAAACTGCATGTACACTAGCTGCAATGCAACATGCAATGCAACATCTAGCCTGCAACATCTTTGTGCAGTGGGACGTGTTTGTGAATGGCCCATGTGCATCCTGTGTGCACGCTATGTGCATTTGCTTCATGCTCATTCAGATCCAAACTTTATCGGGTTTTGCCGTGAACACAAAGGAGTGCACAGTGTTTGTTGAGGTGCTGTTTGGAGTACTTCCCTGATTAGTACGTGCTCACAAACAAAGTGGATCAGACTGCGTGCATTTTGTCTCCGAGAATGCACGTTTTGAGCATGCTCTGAGTCCCAAGTAGCTAAAGCTTTGTTGCAGGTTGCATTTTATGTTAGGATCACCCAGTGTATATGCACCTTAAGAGCAGGCTGCTTTGACTGCTGCTATCTAAAAGTGCTGCTTTGCTTTTCTGTGATGCAAAATAGGCCCTTCCTCTGGATGACTGCATATGAGGTTAAATGTACTGGTTTTCTTTTAGCTTGATAGTGCTCTCACTCCTCTTTTCTCTGTCTCTTTTGCTTACTGACTCCCATGGTGTGAAATGAATGTATGTGTCACTAAAAACAACCAAAATGTTAGCATGTAATCTCCACATTGAATCCCTTTTGAAACACCAAAATTCACAGAATATATTCAGTGCCAAAGACGGTGAAGCTCTCCTTTGATTTGTTTGTACTTTCACTTTTACCATACACAGACATGTCAAGACAAGTTGTACAAGCCCAGCAGAGCTGCAGGTAGCCACGCATTCAGAGATGTCTTTTTGTTGTGCTTCATCCTTCCAAAGAAACCATTATCAGTCTTATGGATGGCAATGTGTAATGTGTATCTCAAGATACGAGGGGGGGGGGGAGTTTCCTTTTAAAGATCTATTTGCAGTATTATGTCATCAGACTGAAGGCCTCCATTTATACATGGAGTTTACACAGTTACCCAGTTCCAGGAGGAAGCAGAACTGTAGCAAGCTAGAAATGCACTATGTGCAGGGCCGGCTCAACCACTAGGCAAACTAGGCAAGGGTGGAAACTTCTGGGGATGGCTAAGAGCACGGAGTTCAAAGCTCGACAATATATTTTGACAGTCAGAGGGGGTGCAAGTCTTAAGGATTGCCTTGAGCACCAACCCCTTGAATCAACTCTGGAGCCAGCCCTGACCGTGTGTGACTTGTGAACGTCCCCCTTCCAACCTAGTCATGTACAGGAACTCTCTCTTATCAGGCTCCAGTGATGAAGTAAGTACCCCTTCCATTCTTGCAACATGTTTGGCCGTACCGCTAGCATAGCCCTGTAGCTGGGAGGCAGATTTAAGCCAGTCCTGGATTTCTAATACTTCAGATGCTCTGGGAGGGGGGAAACAAAAAACTATTTTTTTACTAAAGGGCATTAGATTTTTGCCTTTTACGTGCATTTAGCGACAAACATTTAGAGACTTTACACTAACACGAGTTAAGTGTAAAGCCTCTATAGCAACTCTAAGGGACATGGTCAGCATGTTCCCGGCAGTTCCCATGGGGATACAAACCCTAACTCATGACACAAACCATGGCTGCACCTAACACTATCCACTGAAGTAGCATTATGTGAAACCACACTAATTGCAACATTGCCAGTTAGCTTGCATTATCACACACTCTCTACCCTTTCTCCGCCCCAATGTGCAATTTGTGGTTAGCTTGCAATTTGGGGTCAGGGGCGGCCCAAGGGGGGTGCAGGTCCATGTGCGGAGACTCGGTGCGGGGCCTCATTTGCATAAGTGGCCTTATTTGCATAAATATTTGCGTAATGTTACCATACACTAACTTTTAGTAAACATGTCTCTTAATGAGTGTATGGATAAAGAAAGACTAAAAGATTTCTACATTACTATAATCCAGTGCCAACCGCCAGGCACATTAGGAACTACTACAAACGCTGCCCATTTAGAACCCATAGCAAACCCGTCGTATCCTGACAGCATTACCAGGACTCACAAAGCACCATACCCTACCTATCAAAAGGCAACACTGCAAATATTAAACCAATACATTTCAGAGAATACTGGGAAAAGAGAACAAGTGGCAATGTCAAATAGGAATTACATAAACAGAATACCTCAGCTCAGTTACACATGCAGAACATAGACCATCATCAAACAAGGAATCACAATTTAGAAACAGGAAGTCAATAATTAAACTGGGAACCCCAAAAGCCAAACTTGGAATGTAAAACAACACTGTAGAAATAAAACTATAAATTAATTTCCTCTTGTACCAAACAAAGCGCAGACGTTAATGATGCACATTTCCCAGAGCTTTCACATTCCAGTTAATAAATTCAAAGTAAAGAGATATCTTTCTACCTTTTGTGCATTTTTTTTCAGTTGCAATTGCTCCAGCCACTTTCTTCTGGTTTCTTCATGTTTTCTGCTAACTCTCCATCGTCTGCTGTCCATTTGTTCTTTCTTCTCTCTTCTAGTTTTTTTTCCATTCTCTCTCTCTACATCTGCTTTAACATACTAATCTTTCTCCTTTTGTTCTTTCCTCATTCCTATTTCATCCACACAAATTTTACCCCTCCATCCTCAATCCTCACTTAGTCTCCCAATACCCGGCCAATTGTAGATTTTTCATCCCTCCCACACAAAATATTTTTCCCCTCTCCATTTTACTCTCCCAGCCCCATCCCATTCTAATCCTCCCCCACCATCAGCTCCCTTCTAGTTCCAGTCTCACCCAGCATCCATTCCCTTCTAGTCCCTGCATCAGCCCATTTCCAGTCCTAGCCACCCATCAGTCCATTTCCAGTCCTAGCTCCCCCATCCATTTCCAGTCCGAGTCCCTTCATCAGCTCATTTCCAATCCTAGCCCCCCATCAGCCCATTTCTAGTCATTTCCTAGCCCCACCATCAGCCCATGTCAAATCCTAGCTCCCCTCCACTCAGCCCAATTCCAGTCCAAGCCCCCCCATGAGCCTACTTCCAGTTCTAGCCCCTCCATGAGTCCATTTCAATTCAAGCCCCCACCACAGCCCATTTCCAATCTTAGCTCCCCCCAACAGCCCATTTCCAGTCCTATCCTAGCTGCTCCATCAGCCCATTTTCAGTCCTAGCTCCCTTCCCTCACAGCCCATTTCCATTCCAAGCCCCCTCCCGATCAGCTATTTTCAGTTCAAGCCTCCCCTTCCACTCAGCCCATTTCCAGTCCTAGCAACCCCCCAACCCATTACCAGTCCTAGCCCCCATCAACCCACTTCCAGTCCTAACCCCCCATCACCCCATTTTCAGTTTAAGCCCCCCCCCCATGCCCATTACCAGTCATAACCCCCATCAGCCCACTTCCAGTCCTAACCCCATCAGCCCATTTCCAGTCAGTCCCCCATAGCCCATTGCCAGTCCTAACCCCCCCATCAGCCCACAGCCCATTACCAGTCCTAACCACATCAGCCCACCTCAAGTCCTAACCCCTCCCCATCAGCCCATTTCCTGTCCTAGCCCCCCCATAGCCCATTATCAATCCTAACCCCCCCCTAGCTCATTACCAGTCCTCACCCCCCATCACCCCATTTCCAGACAGCCTCCATCAGCCCACAGCCCATTACCAGTCTTAACCCCCCCATAGCCCATTACCAGTCCTAAACCCCCCAACAGCCCACAGCCCATTACCAGTCCTAACCCCATCAGCCCACCTCAAGTCCTAACCCCTCCCCATCAGCCCATTTCCTGTCCTAGCCCCCCCATAGCCCATTATCAGTCCTAACCCCCCCCATAGCCCATTACCAGTCCTAACCTCCCATAACCCCATTTCCAGACAGCCCCCATCAGCCCACAGCCCATTACCAGCCTTAACCCCCTCCCCATAGCCCAGTACCAGTCCTAACCCCATCAGCCCACCTCAAGTCCTAACCCCTCCCCATCAGCCCATTTCCTGTCCTAGCCCCCCCCCCCATAGCCCATGACCAGTACTAAACTCCCATAACCCCATTTCCAGACAGCCCCCATCAGCCCACAGCCCATTACCAGTCTTAACCCCCCCATAGCCCATTACCAGTTCTAACCCCCCCCAACAGCCCACAGCCCATTACCAGTCCTAACCCCATCAGCCCACCTCAAGTCCTAACCCCTCCCCATCAGCCCATTTCCTGTCCTAGCCCCCCCCATAACCCATTATCAGTCCTAACCCCACCATAGCCCATTACCAATCCTAACCCCCCATGACCCCATTTCCAGACAGCCCCCATCAGCCCACAGCCCATTACCAGTCTTAACCCCCTCCCCATAGCCCATTAGCAGTCCTAACCCCCCCCCCAACAGCCCACAGCCCATTACCAGTCCTAACCCCATCAGCCCACCTCAAGTCCTAACCCCTCCCCATCAGCCCATTTCCTGTCCTAGCCCCCCCATAGCCCATTATCAGTCCGAACCTCACCATAGCCCATTACTAGTCCTAACCCCCCATCACCCCATTTCCAGACAGCCCCCATCAGCCCACAGCCCATTACCAGTCTTAACCCCCTCCCCATAGCCCATTACCAGTCCTAACCCCCCATCACCCATTTCCATACAGCCCTCATCAGCCCTCAGCCCATTACCAGTCTTAATCCCACTCCATAGCCCATTACCAGTCCTATCCCCCCCCCATCGGCTCATGGAAAATTTAAAAAAAAAGAAAAAGCTGGCTGCTGCTGCTGCCGCCATGGCAGCAGCAGAATGGAGTGTCCCGCGGGGCCCCCTCTGCCCGGCTGAGCCCCTCTGCGCCGGCTTTCAGATACGCAAAGGGAGAGTGTCTCCCTCGCGTCTCTATTAAGCCCGCAGGGGCAGATGGGAAATTTCCCATCAGCCCCTGCTTCCCCTCAGCCCCTGCGGGCTTAACAGAAATTTCCCATCAGCCCCTGCTTCCCATCAGCCCCTGCGGGCTTAACAGAAATTTCCCATCAGCCCCTGCTTCCCATCAGCCCCTGTGGGCTTAACAGAGACGCGAGGGAGACACTCTCCCTTCGCGTATCTGAAAGCCGGCGCAGAGGGGCTCAGCTGGGCAGAGGGGGCCCCGCGGGACATTCCATTCTGCCGCTGCTGTGGCAGCAGCGGCAGCAGCCAGCTTTTTTTTTTTTAATTTAATTTTTAAAAAAGCAGAATGTTCTTTGCGCGGGGCCCCCTGAAACGCGGGGCCCTGTGCAAAAAACGTTCTTGCTCAATGGACGGGCGAGCCCTGTTTGGTGTGCCCCACTACTAACAGTTGCCATGGGTCCAAACATGCAGTTACCACTCACCAAAATACATGCTAACTACTTATGGAACTTTAGTAAAAGGTCCAAAAATCTGGCATTTGATGTCTTGAAAAACTGTGAGAAGAAGCACAGAAATGAGGCTGAACAAGCAGGGGATAGGGCTGAGTTCTCCAAATCTAGTGAAATAGAGTAGCCCCCAGGTCTGACACCCCTCACCAAGTAGCTCACTCTGTGGGTAGAAAAAGCACAGTTACTCACCTGTAACAGGTGTTCTCCGGGGACAGAAGAAATCAGTTTATGTTTATGTTTATTTAAAACTTTATATACCGCCCATTAACAGTAGCATTTGGGCGGTTTACAAGCAAAAATTTAAAAAGCTGTGAAGAAGAAAGGGAAGGAACGCCATAAAATCTTTAAAAGGGACAGAATAGAAAAAAATCAGTAGAGATAAAAGGCAAAAAGTACATACAATAGAAAAGAGAGGTAGTAGACAAATGGACAAACAATGTATGTTGGCATGGGAAAGGTGAACAAGGGGGTAAGGAGGGGGAAGGGGGCAGGAGGATAGGAGAGCTGTATCTTTAGTGAGGAGGAGGGGAGAGGGGTGAAGATGGGAGAGGGAGGTCAAAGGCGGAGCAGAAGAGATGAGTTTTTAGTATAGCTTTAAAAGAATTAAAGGAGGATTCTAAGCGGAGTGCAGGGGGGAGTGAGTTCCAGAGTCTGGGACCTAGGAAGTAGAAAGCTGAGGACCGGGTGGATTCCAAGTGAGCCTGGGAAGGGGAGGGAAGGGACATGCGGTTAATGTGAATGGATCGGAGAGAACGGTGAGGGGTGTGAAGATGGACCTGGTCAGCGAGGTAAAGAGGGGTACCTGAATGAATTGCCCTGTGAACAAAAATTAGAAATTTGAACTGTATCCGAAAAACAATGGGAAGCCAGTGCAGGTGTATTAGGAGTGGGGTGATGTGATCAAAACGTGAAGCGTGAGTTAGAATATGAACAGCAGTATTTTGAACATGTTGCAGACGATGAATTTGAGACTGGGGGATACCGGCAAGACAAACATTACAATAATCGAGACAGGACATAACAATGGAAAGAAGCAGGATAGTCATAGATGAAGAAGTGAGAAAGGGACGAACAGCGTGCAGTTGTTTCAGAGTGAAAAAAGAACGTTGTACAACTGAGGAAATGTGATCTTTGAAAGAAAGAGAAGAATCGAGAGTTACACCTAAGTACCATAAAGAGGAAACAGTGGGGATAGGTGAAGAGGAAAGCAGAGGGATGAGGGGAGGGAAGGGACTACCAAGGGTGAACCAAATAGCGGATGTTTTGGAGAGGTTAATATGGAGAAAATTAGTGGAGAGCCAGGAAGCGACAGAGGAAAGACAAGTATTAAAGGGAGTGATATCCGGAGCAGAAGAGTCGGTGTGGTAGAGAAGGAAAATGTCATCTGCGTAGTAGTAAGCAGAAACACCGTGTTGCTGGACTAGAAAAGCAAGAGGAGCTAGAAAGACGTTGAAAAGAAGGGGAGCAAGAACAGAGCCCTGGGGGACACCGCAGGGGAGTGGAGGAGGAGGAAACAGACCCAGATAGAACCAAAAAGGAGCGAAGGAAAGGAAAGAATGAAACCATTGAAGAACCAGACTGGAGAGGCCGGATCCTGAAGATGACTTAAAAGAGTGTGATGGTCAATCAGGTCGAAGGCAGCAGAGAGGTCAAGGGAAAGATCAAGAGAAAGCAAACCGTGATCATGAGCAGCATGCAGATCATTGAGAAAAGAAAGGACAGATTCCATGCTGTGGCCAGGATGGAAACCAGATTGCCAGGGGTGAAGGATAAGGGAAGTCTCGAGGTGGGATGAAAGCTGGAAGAAAACCAGTTTTTCCAAGAGTTTAGAAAGGAAGGGAAGATTGGAGATGGGGCGCCATCTAGAAGGGGAGGAGGCATCCAGGGAACCTTTCTTAAGAATGGGGTGGACAGAGGCGTGCTTCCAGGGAGTGGGAAAGATACCAGATGATAAGCTAGAGTTAAAGATAGAAAGGATGATAGGGGAAAGGGCAAGGGAAGGTTCCAACAACCAGTGGGAAGGGATAGGATCAGCGGGGCAGGTAGTTTTCCGGATGGAAGCAAAGACTTTAGAGAGAGTAGAGGGAGAGATCGGCTCAAAAGTAGACCAACAATGGGAGAGGGAAGGTGGGGAGGAGAGAGAGGGAGAGGGGGGGTAAGAGGGATTGGGTGTGTCACCGGGGAAGGTAGGAAGAGAGGAGGAGGACATGAGGGGAAGGAGAGGCGAAGAGAGAGGATCTTGGAAACAAAGTGAGATGCTAAGGAAGCGGGATCAGGGGTAGAAGGGGAGGAAGGGGGCGCGTGGGAGGAATGTGGAGCAGAGAGAGAACGGAGAACAGAGTATAGTTGGCGAGAAGAGTTAGCAGAGGAGAAGATAAGGTCAGAGAAGTAGTTCTGTTTAGCAGAGTGAAGAAGAGAACGGTAGTGATGATGGGACAAATGGAAGTGAAGCAAATTGGAGGGACAGGGATGTTTTTGCAACAGACGCTCAGCTCGGCGGAGGTATCTACGGTGAAGGAAAATACTAGAGTGAAACCAGGGGTAGTGAGTAGGGCGGTGGGGGGAACGACGAGGGCGAAGAGGAGCAAGAGTGCCAATAGTTGAAGAAAGGGCTGGATATCAGGAGGAAGAAGATGAAAGTCAAAGGGGAACAGGGTATCCGAGGAAGGGAACTGAAGGAGTCCTCACATATGGGTGATGTCAGCACCGACAGAGCCCCCGGAAGCATCTCCCCAGCTTTCAAAGAAAGCCTTTGGGAGATGCACCACTCATGCATGGTCCACTTTCTGCCCAAGTGTGCCATCTTGCCTCAGTCTCATGACATAGCTAAGGCGGCAAAAATAAAATACAGTAAAGGAGCAACTCCAAGGGGAGGAGGGAGGGTTGTGAGGACTGATTCCTGCTGTCCCTGGAGAACACCTGTTACAGGTAAGTAACTATGCTTTCTCCGGGAACAAGCAGGAAGTCAGACCTCACATATGGGACTCCGCAGCTATAGGCTACCGAGAACCTGTAAACAAAAATGCCATAGCAACCTGAAAGGGTGAGCCGTGATCAATAGTAGTTGAGAACCTATTGAGAGACTCTCACAAGACCCATGTGTCCAGCGGAAAACCAGCACTCCGGTAGCCTGAACACAAAAGGGTCAGAGGGCAGGCGCTGCCTATACCCTGAAGAGATTACGGAGTACAGCCTGGCCGAAGGCGCTGTCCCATCAAGACTCCCTCTCCAGGCAGTAGTGAGCTGCGAAGGTATGGATCGAAGACCAGGTGGAGGCCCAGCAGATTTCCGTCACAGGGACAGAACGCAGATTTGCCACAGAAGCAACATGGCTTTGATGCAGTGCGCCATGTCCCTCTGGTCCAGTGAGATCCCTGCCTGCTCGTAGGCAAGGTAATGCAGTCCGCCACCCAAGTGGACAGAGTTTGCTTAGTCACTGGGAGCCCCAGATGGCTTGGATCATAGGTTATGAAAAGCTGTGGTGCTTTGCGGTGGCCCTGAGTCCGTTGCAGGTAAAAGGACAGGGCTCCCTTACAATCCAGATTGTGGAGAACAGTCTCTGCCCTACCGGAGTGAGACCTCGGAAAGAAGATGGGGAGTACCACTTCCTGGATGCGGTAGAAAGGGGACACCACCTTCAGCAGAAACTTGGGGTGCATGTGGAGAACACCCTGTTCTTATAGAATCTCATGTAGGGGGGGCTCTGCCATCAGAGCCGGGAGCTCGCTGACTCTGTGTGCTGATGTAAGTACTACCAGGAAGATGACCTTCCAGAATAGGTACCGGAGGTGGCATGTATCCAGAGGCTCGAATGGAGGCTTGCTGCAGCTACAAGAGCACCACACTGAGATCCCACTCCGTCACTGGGGGGTGGAAGGGATGTTTGGATAGCATGAGGACCCGCAGGAATCGGGACACAAGGGGCTGAGCCGAGAGGGGTTTGCACTGTGATGGTACTCCCAGGTATACCTTGACCGAATTGGACTTCAGTCCCACCTGCGATAGATGAATCAGGTACTGGAGCACTACTTTTTATAGCAGGAAAACAGGTTCATCCGCCTGTCCGCAAACCACACCGAGAATCAGCACCACATGAAGGCATATGCCCTTCTATTGGAGGCCTTATGAGAGGCTAGAAGAATTTCTTCCATGTCCTGTGGGAGGTTAAAGGGAGCTGTGAGTGAGAGAGACCCCAGATTGGGATGTAGGAGAGAGCCCTGCTCCTGAGAGAGCAGCCCTGGAGTTCAGCCCAGAGGAATCGGCAACATCGCTGATAGGGAGAAGAGCAGTGGTAACAAGGACTGCCTGGGCCATAGAGGGGCTATCAACATCAGCAATGCTCTGTCTTGCTGGACCTTGAATAATGTCTTGGCTACCAGCAGTGTCAGTGGGAAGTCATACATGAGGCCTTCTGTCCATGGGATGAGGAACGCATCCGCTGCCACCCGGGATGGGTGCAAGTGGCGCGAGCAGAATCGGGGCAACTTTGTGTTATCTGGGCTGGTGAACAAGTTCATCGAGGGGATGCCTCAGAGACGAAACAGCTGTGAGGCTACCACTGGATCCAGGTGCTACTCGTGTGGCTGGAGGTCCCTGCTCAATTTGTCTACCAGGGCATTGTCCTGGCCCGGTAAGTACACTGCATCCCTTTGCATGCAGCATAGGAGCAGAGGGCTACTACCTCCTGGCAGAGGGGGTACAACTCTATACCCCCCTGTTTGCTCACGTAGAAAATTGAGACCTGATTGTTGGTCTGGATCAACACCGAATGGTGTTGGAGTTGTTGGCGAAAAACTCAGAGGGCTAGGTATATTGCCTGGAGTTCTAGCAGGTTGATTTGCAACCGGGATTCCTTCCGGGACCAGCAACCTTGCATCTGGAGGCTCCCGCAATGCACTCCCCAGCCCATTAGTGAGGTGTCCGTGGTGAGGACTTTCTGGGGGTTGGGTGCCTGGAAGGACATCCTGGTCTGAAGGTGGTGTGAACTCTGCCACCATCCGAGGGACTCTGCCAACTGATGGATCACTTTCAACTGTCCCTGAGCCTGCCTGTGGCTTGAGTCCATTGACAGTGGAGGCACCACTTGGCTGCCCTCATGTGCAGGTGGGCATACGGGGTCACGTGGACTGTAGAGGTCATATGTCTCAACAGGCGAAGTAGGAGCTGAGCACGTAGCGTCTGGTGTCGGTGTACCTGTGGGGCTAACTCCTAGAGGCATTGTGAGCTCTCCTGGAAGAGGAAGGCTTTTGCCTGGAGGGTATCTAGTTGCGCCCCTATGAACTCTATGCACTGGCCTGAAGTGAGGAGGGACTTGGAGAAGTTTATGACGAACCCCAGGTGCTGCAGGGTATTAATGGTGCACCCACAGGTGCATTGTGCCTCTGCAGCCATGTTCCCCTTTGAGCCAGTCACCCAGATAGGGGAAGATGAAAGCCCCTTGGAACTGGAGGTGGGCTGCAACCTCCACGAGGCACTTTGAGAAGACCCTTGGCGATGAGGCCAGACCAAAGATCATCATCCTGTATTGGTAGTGTTGTCCTCCCACCACAAACTGGAGGTACTTTCTGTGGCTGGGATGAATTAGGATGTGCGTGTAGACATCCTTTAGGTCTAAGGAGCATTTTGATATTTATACAATTCAGACTTCCTTCCCTTTTTGGTGGGGACTCTGTCTATCCATACCTTATGCAGCCCAGAGTTCCCCTGTCCATCTTGCATATACTGTAATGCTGCAGAGGATAGGCCCCTTGTACCTATGGGCTCTTGGAGATTTATTGAACAAATACTCTCAGGACCTGGAATCAGGGTTCAGGGACTTGTGCCAGCTAAAGTGTGGGATTCCTGAAATAAAAGATCGGTGGCCTAAGCCTTGTAATCTGCACTGCTCGCTCCCATAATTTACCAGAGAAACAGACCAGTGTAAAACTCAACCAGATTTACTGGCATAGACTTGTAAACAGCATTGTACAGGAAAACATATCATGATATTTACAATAATGAAATTGGCTGGTTAAACATTAGTGAGAATGTAAATAAATAAAATAAATAGTGGGGGGGTATTCAAGTTGATTAACGCGGTTAGCAGTCCTGCTAACCGCATTAATCGCTGTCGCTAAGATATTCAGTAGCACTAATGCGTCTAGCATCAGGGCTTTCTATGGGCGGAGCGGAGGCAGCACCCTGGGCAATAATCTGTAGCTACATTGCATGTCCCCCTAGTCTTTCTATATCTTGATGGCGTAAACAATCGATCTACGTTTACCCGTTCCACTCCATTCATTAATTTATAGACCTCTATCATATCTCCCCTCAGCCTTCTCTTTTCCAGGTTAAAGAGCCCTAACCTTTTTAGTCTTTCTTCATAGGAGTATCCTTCCATCCCCTTTACTATTTTGGTGGCTCTTCTCTGAACCTTTTCTAATAACGCTATATCCTTTTTAAGATACGGCGACCAGAATTTCACACAGTATTCAAGGTGCAGTCGCACCATGGAACGATACAGAAGCATTATAATATCTTTTGTTTTATTCTCCATTCCTTTCCTTATGATACCTAGCATTCTATTTGCTCTCTTGGCTACTGCTGCACACCGGGCGAAGGGTTTTAAGATGTTATCCATGATGACGCCTAAATCTTTTTCCTGGGTGGTGGTTCCTAATGTTGAAGCTTGCATCGTGTAACCATAGTTTGGGTTGTTCTTCCCTAGGTGCATAACTTTGCACTTGTCCACATTAAATTTCATCTGCCATCGGGATACCCAGTCTTCCAATTTATCAAGATCCTCTTGCAATTTTCCACAATCCTCATGGGTTTTAACAACTTTAAATAGTTTTGTGTCATCTGCAAATTTGATAACCTCACTCGTTATTCCCTTTTCCAGGTCATTCATAAATATGTAAAAAAGCAACGGACCCAGCACAGATCCCTGAGGTATTCCACTATTGATCTTTCTCCATTTGGAAAAGTGGCTATTTAGCCCTACCCTCTGCTTTCTATCTTTTAACCAATAACTGATCCACAATAGTACACTGCCTCCTATCCCATGACTTTTTAGTTTTGCCAAAAGTCTCTGATGAGGGACCTTGTCAAAGGCTTTCTGAAAGTCCAGATACACTGTATCAACTGACTCACCTTTGTCTACCTGTTTATTCACACCTTCAAAAAAACATAACAGATTAGTAAGACAAGATCTTTCTTGTCTAAAGCCATGTTGACTGTCTCCCATTAAGCCATGACTATCTACATGTTCAGTAATTTTGTTCTTTATGATGGTTTCTACCATTTTTCCCGGTACTGACGTCAGGCTCACTGGTCTGTAGTTTCCCGGATCACCCCGGGACTCCTTTATAAAAATTGGTGTTACATTGGCCATCCTCCAATCTTCAGGTATTACAGATGATTTTAAAGCAAGCCCACAATCCGCTACTTAGGGGTAACACTAGACCAACAGTTGGATATGAAAGCCCACATAAACAACACTGTCAAGGCAGTATACCACAAAATACGGACAATCCGGCACCTACAACCTCTACTGGAACCAGACAACTTCAGGACAATCTACCAAGCATTAGTAATCCCCCACTTTGATTATGCCAACGCCATCCTACAGGGACTACCAAAAAATCCGTTGAACCCAATGCAGCTGGCAATGAACGCAGCAGCCAGAATATTACATGGAGCCACCAGGAGGGACCACATAACACCAATCCTGAAGCACCTCCACTGGCTGCCAGTCCACTGCAGACCCAGCTTCAAAATCCTACTGCTAGCCTTCAAAGCCATCAACAGGTTCACCTCCTCCTCCATCACAGACCTCATTCTCCCCACTCCCCCAAACAGAGCCAGAAGGTCAGTCACAGTCAACACCCTAAGTATCCCAAGCAAGATCACGAAGTGCTCTCAAGCAACAAGAAACAGAGCCTTCGTGTACTATGCACCCATGTGTTGGAAAGCCCTCCCACCTGGTCTCTGGGCCATTATGGACTTTACCCAGTTCAGGAAGGCGCTGAAACACCACCTTTTCCTCCAGCACTATTCTCATAACGAGGACACACAACAGCCACCCACCCACAACCACCAAAGCAGTCGCCCCAAACCACCTACAACACACAGCCCCAGATATGCATGGTAGCACTACCAGACACCCTGGCAGGAGCATGTATATAGTCACCTAATCTTGTAAATAGTAGCTAGGCAGCCCGGTCGCCACTGCTTAGCCTGTACTAGAGTAACCTAAATGAGTAGCCAAGCTACTGCGTAGCATGTACATAGTTATCCCAGTTAGGCCAAGTTGAATAACCCTGTTTTTTGTAAGTCCAGTATGGGAGCTGCCTGTAACTGTACAAATCTGTTGTTAACTGTAAACCAAGCTGATTTTAAAAAGCGCGGTATAGAAAAGACTTTAAATAAATAAATAAAATAAAATGATAGTTCACAGCTTACTAATAGCAGGTCTGCAATCTCATATTTCAGTTCTTTCAACACCCTTGGATGTATACCATCTGGTCCAGGTGATTTGCTACTCTTCAGTTTATCAAATAGTTGTAATACATCTTCCCAGTTTATCAATATTTCTTTCAATTCTTTTGCAGCATCTCCTATAAATACTGTTTCAGTCATGGGTAACATTCCTACATCTTCCTCAGTAAAGACTGAAGCAAAGAATTCATTCAGTCTCTCCAAGAATATTATAATCTGGCAGAAATAACATAAACCAACTTGTTTTCAAGAATAAGTCATATCTTGACGGGTTTCAACAACTCAATCATCATATGACACAACTGGTCCAATAGAGTAGATTAAAAAGTAAACACTTTAGACATGTAACATTCCCTGTGTACATCAATGTAAATATTATGTATTTAGTTAACTGAAGTTATCATGTTCTCTATGCAAATAGTTTGGAGTTCGACCTCCTATGCTACCGGTTTCTATGTACATAGTTCTAAACTGTTGTTATCTGTAACTGCTGTCCTGGCAGAGATACATGTTAAAATGTAAACCACTGCTGATCACTGGAAGGAGTGGTATAAAAACGGTTACAAATAAATAAAATAAAATAAATAATGGTCCAACTGACTCTCTCACAGATTTTTTGCTACGAATGTACTTGAAAAACCTTTTATTACGCGTTTTTGCTCCACAGCAAGCTTCTTCTCAAATTCTTTCTTTGCCCTGCCTTATCAATGCCTTGCATTTAACTTGCCAGTGCTTGTGCTGTTTCCAGTTTTCGTCATTTTGCTCTTTTTTCTATTTCCTGAAAGATGCTTTTTTGATAACAACAGCCTCACTGACCTCATTTTTAAAGCATGCTGGCAGTTTTTTGGACTTCCTTCCACTTTTCTTAAAGCGTGGAATACAGTTGGTCTGGGCTTCCAAGATAGTATTTTTAAACAACACCCAAGCTTGATGTAAGTCTTTAACCTTTGCAACTGCTCCTTTTAGTTTTTTCTTAACTATTTTCCTCATTTTATCATAGTCTCCCTTTTGAAAGCTAAAAGGTAGTACTGTGGATTTCCTTACCATCCCTCCTCCATTAATTAAATCAAACGTGATCATGCTATGATCACTGTTGCTAAGTGGCCCCAACACCCTTATCTCTTGCACTAGATCTGGTGTTCCAGTAAGGACTAGGTCCAAAATGTCTTCCCCTCCGGTCAGTTCATGAACCAGCTGCTCCAAGAAGCATTTACTTCATCTAGAAACTTTATCTCCTTAGCATGTCCTGCCGTGACACTGACCCAGTCAAAACCGGGGTAATTGAAATTACCCATTATTATTACTGTGCTGTAACTTTTGTTAGCTTCCCTGATTTCTTTGAGCATTTCATCATCTATTTGTTCATTCTGGACAGGCGGTCGATAATACACCCCCACTGCCATCGCCTTCCCCTTTTTACATGGAATTTCAATCCATAGAGATTCTACAGCAAATTTTGTTTCCTGCAAAACTTTAATCCTTTGTGACTCAATGCCCTCTGTAACATAGAGCGCAACCCCTCCACCAATTTGATCAGCTCTATCATTACGATATAATTTGTACCCAGGTATCACAGTGTCCCACTGGTTGTCCTCCTTCCACAATGTCTTTGAGATACCAATCATATCTAACCTCTCATTTAGTGCTATATATTCTAACTCTCCCATCTTACTTTTTAGACTTCTAGCATTTGCATACAAGCATTTTAGAGACTGTATTATATTCATATTAATCTGGCTATCGGTAGGCAGGGGTAATTTGGAATCTTTAAGCTCTCTCTGCTCCGTACTCAAGGATATTTGGGCTACGTTTGTCTTTATTGGAACCTCTCTGCTGATATTCCCTAACTTCATTCTTTTGGCAATATCCTTCAAGGATACATTGATCCAAACCATGCGCTCTTGAGCAAATGTCGGCTGTCCCTTATTATCTACTTTAAAAGTTGCTCTATCTGTTTTTTAAAGGTTAATGCCAGCAGCCTGGTTCCATCCCGGTTAAGGTGAAGCCTATCCCTTCGGAAGAGACCTTCCTTTCCCCAGAATGTTCCCCAGTTCCTAACAAATCCAAACCCCTCATCCTTGCACCATCGTCTCATCCATGCATTGAGACTCCAGAGCTCTGCCTGCCTTTTGGATCCTGTGCATTGAACGGGAAGCATTTCGGAGAATGTTACCCTGGAAGTTCTGGATTTCAACTTCCTACGTAAATGCCTAAATTTAGCCTCCAGAACCTCTCTACCATATTTTCCTATGTCATTGTTACCGACATGTACCAAGACAGCAGACTCCTCCCCTGCACTATCTAAGACCTTGTCTAGGTGGCGCGTGAGGTCCACTACCTTCGCACCAGGCAGGCATGTTACCAGGTGATCCTCACGTCCACCAGCCACCCAGCTAGCTACATGCCTAATGATTGAATCAGCAACTACAACGGCTGTCCTAACCCTTCCCTCATGGGCACATGGCCCTGGAGAAACTTCCTCGGTGTGAGAGGGTTTTACATCACCTGGAGTACAGGTCCTAGTTACAGGATCACTTCCTGCCACACCAGGGGAAGAATGTGACTGATATAAATAATTGTGTTGATAATGACTATTATCCTGTATATTCAGTCATTTTTCATATACGATTTCATATACGATTATACGATTTTTAAGACGGCACTGACAATTACACAGTACCGATGTGATTCATTTCAGTAAGAAAAAAGGGGAAAATGATATGCAGATGAAAATCAATACGACAAATACAACCCGGAGGGGAGGTGGGTGGGGAGAAAAGATAGACGATTGCCATAGTATTGGATCAGTTTGAGCACTTACAATATAGTAAAAGGGAGGATATTATAACTTATCTGATATCTCAATGATGATATGTGATAAATATATGTGTTAATATTGTGATTATCATCTTATATATTCTGTCCATGGATCCCCCCATGGATCCATTTTTTTAAAAGGACACTGACAATTATACAATACTGGTGCAATTTGTTCCAATAAAAGAGAGACAAGGGCTCTAGAAATGGCAAACGGATGCAAATTAATAATATGTGAAACATAAAATGGGAGGTAAAAGGGGCGGAGGGATGGGGTGTAAGGGAGCAGGGGGAGGAGTGAGGAAGGGGTGGGGGGAGAGGGAGTTGGAGGGGAGTCAGATATGGATGTGTACCCAAAATAATGAAGTACTGTATTGTAATTAATAGGAAATGATGCCAGAGGGAATAGGTGGGGACAGAAGACTGTATGCAACAAACTATGAGTGAAAACGCTACACTCATGAATGTGCACAATCTGAAAACTAATAAAAGACAGATAAAATAATTAATAACTAAATAAAAACATAAAAGAATAAGAAGGAGTAAGCATAGTCCTCATTCCTCTTGACCTTTCTGCTGTTCTTGACACTGTTGACCACCACCTTCTTCTCGATACACTGTCCTCACTTGGTTTCAGTGGCTCTGTGCTGTCCTAGTTCTCTTCTTATCTCTTCCAGTGCTCTTTCATTGTCTGTTCTGGTGGTTCCCCCTCTACTGCTTTCCCTCTTTCAGTTGATATACCCCAAGGGTCTGTTCTAGACCCTCTTCTCTCTCTCTATACCCAGTCCCTTGGTGCTCTCGTCTCTTCCCATGGTTTCTAATATCATTTTTATGCCGATGACTCTCAAATCTATCTATCTACACCTGAAATTTCTTCTACACTCCAAGCCCGCATATCTGCCTGCCTATCTGACATCACTGCCTGGATGTCTCACCGCTATTTGAAATTGAACATGGCCAAAACTGAAATTCTTATTTTTCCTCCTAAGCCCTCTTCCCCCTTCCTCCTTTCTCTATCTCTGTTTATAACACTCTTCTGCTTCCTGTTTCCTCATCTTCGACTCCTCCCTCTCCTTATCCACACATATCCAATAGCAAAAACCTGAAGTTTCTTTCTCTATAATATTAACAAAATTCACCCTTTCCTTTGTGAACACACTACTAAAACACTTATCCACTCTTTAATCGCCTCTCATTTAGATTTTTGCAACCTCCTCCTTGCTGGTCTCCCTCTGAGTCATCTTTCACCCCTTCAGTCTGTTCAAAACTCTGTTGCACAACTAATCTTCCACCAGTCTCATTATACTCATATAACTCCTCTTCTTAAATCACTTTTGGCTTTCCTTCTGTTTCCATATCCGAAAGAAACTTCTCCTTCTGACCTATAAATGCATTCATTCTGTTGCTCCTCACTACCTTTCCTTTCTTCTCGCTCCCTACATCCCTCCTTGTGATCTCTGCTCTTTCACTGGCTTTCTTCTCTCTATGCCCTTCTCTTCCTCTACCAACTTCAGACTTCAATCCTTTCACTTTGCTGCTCCTTATGCCTGGAACAAATTACACCGGTACACTAAAAAAAATTTTTTTAAAACTGCCTCTAATGTTTCGATTGATTTTTACGTTTTTTGGTGCGCTGAATCCAAATCTGGTAACCAATTTGCTCCATCACGTACAGATTTTTTGCTACATTGGGTTAGCAGTTTGAGGTGAACGTTTCAGATTGAGTGCGATCGAGATAAAAGTTTCTTGGATGAATTCTTTATACTAATTGTTTAGTAGTTATTCAAATAAGAATAAAGAAAATTGTAACAAGGCAGCACATAAGAATAGAGTAATGTCAACAAAACACACTGTGATGGTAGCAAAATTGTCTGCACTTAAAACAGCCACATACATGTGCACAAACATTGAGCATATAAGAGCGAGGTTAGACACAAAGCAAAGCAAAGAAATGTGCAAAAAATGTTGTACAGGTATGTATGTAAGAATAGAAAACGCAAACCGCACCATTGCAATACATGAAGACAAACACCCAATGGTGTGAAAATAAAATTCTAATAAATGAGATCCGACACTGTGGTAATAACTAGCAAATTTTTATTTCAAAGTTTAGTAAAAACACGATATTTGTCAACACAGTTTAGATTTTAAAGTCATTCTTGGGTCAATCAATCTCCTGGTGGGCCCGTTTCTTCTTCCCCCGAATGCTTCTCTTGGTGCGCTGCTTGGCGTATTTTTCATCTGGGGTTTCCCGCAGCAGCAACCAGCAGAAATCAGCCATCATAGTGGTGTTCCATCTTCCTTGGTACCTTCTCTCTGCGTCCTTGATGTCCTGGTGAAACCTTTCACCTTGTTCTTCACTGTACGCCCCCAAGTTTTCGGGAAAGTAGTTCACATGGGAGTGCAAGAAATGGACTTTCAGGCTCATGTTACAGCCTTGTTCTTTGAAGGCATTGAGCATCCTGGCAACAATATCCTTATAGTTCTCATCCAGCCTGTTCCCCAAGAATTTGAGAACAACATCCTTGAAGGAATCCCAGGCTTCTTTTTCCTTCTCAGACATCGTTTCAGCGAATGCTCCATCTGAAATGAGTTTCCTTATATCAGGGCCAACAAACACTCCTTCCGTTAGCTTTGCTTCAGAAAGTCGGGGGAACTTTGAGCAAAGGTACCGAAAGCACTCACCATCTTTTGGAAGGGACTTGATGAATTGCTTAATGAGACCCAACTTAATGTGGAGAGGTGGTAATAGAATTTTATCACGAGGTACCAAGCTCTCATGAAGAACATTTTTCTCACCAGGTCTCAAATACTCCCGAATTGGCCAGTCTTTTTTCCCCCAGTGTAGGTCGCGGGCCCGGCTATCCCACAAGCAAAGGAAGCAGGGATATTTGGTGAAACCGGATTGCTGCCCTAATAGCATGGATAGAATTTTAAAGTCTCCACAAATCATCCACTTATGCTCATCATAACGAATCTTCTGAAGAATCAGGGCCAAATTCTCGTATTTTTCTTGGAGAATAACAGAGTGAGCAATAGGAACTGAAGCGAATGTGTTGCCATTATGAAGAAGAACACCTTTTATGCTGTCTTTTGACGAATCAATGAACAGCCGCCATTCAGCAGGATCATACTTGAGTTTAAACTTTTCCATCACTCCGTATATATCGTTGCAAAATACCAAATCTTCCTCTTTGCTGAAATACTTCAAAAATTGTGTCTCGCGGTTGCGGTACCAATAATTAGTTGTTCCTGGTGACAATAGATTTTTCTGTTTAAGCCGAGAACCTAGCAGTTGGGCAGCATCTTTTGGGAGTCCTAAATCCCGGACTAAATCATTCAATTCAGCTTGAGAGAAAAGTTCAGGTTTCGGATCTGGTTCAGTTTCAAACTCGGAAGTACTGGACTCATCGGGAAAAGCCATCTGATGAGTCTCATCATGATCAGAACCGTCCACACAAATATGATCCAAAGATTTTGGTGGTTCAGGCACAGGTACTTCGTTGCTATGAGGCATAGGCCTAATTGCTGAGGGAAGGTTGGGGTAACTTATTACGTTCTTATTTTTTAAGTTGTATCCCTTCACAATGCAAGAGCAAAAATAGCAGTCACTGCTGTGGTCTCTTTGTTCACGCCACATCATAGGTATTCCGAAACGAAATGCTTGTTTTTTACCTTTCATCCATAAGCTTAGATCTTCCTCACATGTCTTGCACACTTTGTGAGGAGCCCACGGTTTGTCTTGATCGCCTAACTTCAAACCGAAATAGGCGAAATATACTTTTTTAATAAATGCAGAAATGTTCCTCTGCCGCTTTTTCACGGTATATTCCCCACAAATAAAACAAAAACTGTCCGGATAGTTGACGCAACCTCTGGCTCTGTGAGCCATCACAAATACACAGCACTGCAAACTACAACTGTAGTGAACCACTTCGGAATAAAGCTGGATTACGACTGAGCAAACAAAAGGTAATAATGAACTTGCAAGAAACTGAAATTTGACAGGAACGTTCATGTCGCAACCACCGTGTTTGAGCGAGCGCGAACGAGGCGAGGCGAACAGGAAAGAACATGCGCCAGCGCGAGTACTGGATTTAGCCCCCCGCCTCCCAATTGTCCTGTTAATGTATAAAATGAATACAAAACACTCTAAAATATCATGAGGGAGTGTTTCTAGTTAGTTAACCATTACAACCTCTATTTTGGGCCAAGAAAATAAACTGCAGTCGGCTAAAAAGAAATTATGTGAACATTCCTTATATGGGTAAGAAATCTAATTTTGCAAGAAAACGTGACGTGATGGAACATTTTGGCTATTTTTCCTGGATTCAGCACCCCAAAATCTATAGGAATCAGTTGCAAAACTGGAGGCAGTTTTTTGGTAGTGTACCTGTGTTACCTGTATCTTTACATCAGGTTTCATCTCTCCCCCTTTTCAAATCCATGCTAAAGGCTCACCTCTTTCAGGCTGCTTTTGAATCTTAATCCTTTGATCTCCTTCTGTCTCTTTACCTTTCCCTATTGTACCCTCATTCTCATGTATTGTAATGTCTGTTTTGATTAGATTGTAAACTCTGATTGCAGAGACCGTCTTATTCTATGTGTCTGTACAGCGCTGCATACGCCTTGTAGTGCTATATAAATGATTAATAGTAGTAGTAGTAAAAATAAAAAGTAAGTAAAACTGCAAGTAAAAGAAAGGGAGGTAAAATTAAAAATAGAGTTAAAATAAAAAAAAGATAGTGATGATAGTAAAAACAAAAAGGTTACCATATGAATATGAATAAAGCGTAGTTACTCACCTGTAACAGGTGATCTCTGGGAACAGCAGGAATTTAGTCTTCACATTGGGTATCGTCGGTACCAACGGACCCTGCGCGGGAACGCTCCCTGGCGTCCAATAGGAAAGCTTTTGGGAGCATCCCACCATGCCTGCGTGCTGCCTTCCCGCCATTCCAACTGTCGCTCTCCAGTTGAGTTTATAACTGAGACCAAAGAGAGAGAGAGAGAGATACAACTCCTAGGGGAGATGGGCGGGTTGTGAAGACTAAATTCCTGCTGTTCCCGGAGATCACCTGTTACAGGTGAGTAACTACGCTATCTCCAGGAACAAGCAGGAATGTAGTCTTGGGGACTCCCTAGCTGCAGATGCCAGGGAGATGGCCCCAGGAAGTTGTCAGCCCTTCCCAACATGGATCTCTGGCATCCTACCAGGGACGGTGGGTAGGAGTTGATTAAGTCTGAAAAAGGTGTTGAAGAACAGCCTGACCAAACAAGACATCCCGGCGGGAGTCCTTGTCTAAGCAGTAGTGGGCCGTGAAGGTATGTACCGAAGTCCAAGTAACTGCTCGACAGATGTCATCGATAGACACAGAATGAAGATGAGCCATTGAGGCTGCCATGGCTCTCACATTGTGAGCTGTGACATGGCCTTCAAGAGGAAGGTTCTTATCCTCATAGGCAAAGGATATGCATTGTGCAATCCAGTTAGATAAAGTTCATTTGGACACTGGAAGTCCCAAATGACTAGGATGAAAAGCAACAAAGAGTTGAGAAGATTTTCGATGTTGCTGTGTCCTCTGCAAGTAAAAGGCTAAAGCTCTTTTACAGTCCAAAGTATGAAGGTTCCTTTCTGCACTGGAGGCATGAGGCCTCAGAAAGAATACAGGAAGGTAAACTGCTTGGTTTAAATGGAAAGGTGAAACCACCTTTGGCATAAAGTGTGGATGAGTCCTAAGAACTACCTTATCATGGTGGAACCTTGTGTAAGGAGGATCAGCCACTAATGCTTGCAATTCACTGATGCAACGTGCTGATGTGATTGCAATGAGGAAGATGACTTTCCAGGAAAGGAATTTCAGAGATGTAGTGGCTAATGGTTCAAAGGGCGGTTTCATGAGCCGCCCGAGCACCAGATTCAAGTCCCATGCCACCGGTGGTGGCTTAATGGGAGGCTTTGTTAAAAGAAGACCTCTCATAAATCTCGCTATGAGAGGATGAGAGGAAATAGGTTGTTCACTTAGAGGCTTGTAAGAAGCTGCAATAGCACTAAGATGGACTTTTACTGAATTTGTCTTAAGACCCGCATTTGACAAATGAAGGAGGTACTCCATTATTGATTCCAGAGGTATCACAAGGGGTTAAGACCCTTCTGCGAGCACCATATGGTAAACCTTTTCCACTTAAAGGCATATGAGCGTCTTGTGGAGGGTTTCATAGAAGCATAAAGGATATCCTTTACCTGTTGAGAAAGGTTGAGATCCTGAAGCTCTAGGCCTTCATCAACCAGGCCCTGAGATGCAGAGACTGGGGATTGGAATGCCACAGCGTCCCATTCTCTTGGGAGAGAAGATCTGGAACAGATCCCAACTCCAGAGGTGGAGCTTGAGAGAGATATAGAAGCAGAGGGTACGTTTGCCATGGCCAACGTGGAGCTATGAGAATCATATGACTTCTGTCTCTCTGAAGCTTGAATAGTGTTTTGGGGAAGAGGGGAAAGGGTGGGAAGGCATATAGGAAGTCCTGACCCCAGTGAAGGAGGAAGGCGTCCCTTGCCTGACAATGTTGAGCCAGGATTCTGAAACAGAACCGGGGAAGTTTGGCATTCAGCGGACTTGCAAAGAGGTCTATGTCTGGGGTTCCCCAAATCTGAAATATTTGGGCAAGCTGGTCTGCATGGAGAGACCATTCGTGTTTGTCTGCCCAAGAGTTTTGAATGCCTGGAAGATACACCACTAGGAGATGAATCTGATGTTCTCTGGCAAGGGCCCATAGTCGCAAAGCTTTGTTGCATAGCGACAGAGAGCCTGTTCCGCCCTGCTTGTTCACATAGAACATGGCTACCTGATTTCCGTTTGAACTAGGACTGTCTTGTATCTGAGCTGGGTGTGAAATACCCAAAGAGCAAGGAAGATTGCTCTGAGTTCCAGGTTGATGTGAAGACAGGCCTCCTGTGGAGTCCAGGTACCCTGGGTAGAGAGATTGTGCAGGTGGGCTCCCCATCCCACCTGAGATGCATCTGTTGTTAGAGTGGCTTGGAATAGGGGTTGCTGGAAAGGAGACCCCACGAGAAGATTTTTGAGCGATTGCCACCATTGGAGGGACGAAATAAGACGGTCTGAGTTTGTTATTTTGTCCAACAGGCAACCTGAGGCCTGTGTCCACTGAGTGGATAACATCCACTGGGCTGCTCGCATGTGAAGGCGAGCATAAGGAACCACATGCACAGTGGATGCCATGTGGCCCAGCAGTTGTAGCATTTCTCGAGCAGTGAGATAAGGTTTGAGCACTGCTTGGGAAGCTAGCTGTATTATGCGAAGACAGCGGGGCTGCGGAAGGAAAGCCCTTGTGTGTCTGGTATCCAGATGAGCTCCTATGAACTCTAGGGATTGAGTGGGAGCAAGATTGGATTTTGGGAGGTTTATGACTAGTCCCAAATACTAAAGGATTTGCATTGTGCAAAACAGAGCAGAGCTGGCTTCTGGCACTGTGGGGGCTCGAATGAGCCAGTCGTCTAAGTAAGGGAAGACGAATATTCCCAGAGTGTGGAGAAATGCAGCTACCACAGCCATGCATTTTGTGAATACTCTTGGTGCAGAAGCCAGGCGAAAGGGAAGAACTCTGTATTGGAAGTGCTTTCCTTGAAACAGGAATCGGAGGAATCTTCTGTGATTTGGATGGATGAGAATATGAGTATACGCATCCTTGAGATCTAGAGAACAAAGCCAATCCTGACTTTGAAGGAATGGCAGCAGAGTTCCTAGAGAGACCATTTTGAACTTCTCTCAGAACATATATTTGTTCAATTCTCTGAGGTCTAAAATGGGCCTGTATCCTCCTGTTTTCTTTGGAATAAGAAAATAGGGGGAGTAGAACCCTGTACCCTGTTGCGGAATGGGTACTTCCTCTATTGCTCCTTGCGCAAGGAGTGTTGTGACTTCTTGACCTAAGAGATTATCGAGAGAGGTCTGAGAATTGAACTGTCTTACCATTGTAGGAGGGGGCATGCTGTGAAAATGAAGCTTGTACCCCTCTTGTAAAATGGACAGAGTCCAATTTTCTGCTGTTATTTAGTACCATCTGTGGACAAAATGGCATAACCTGCCTGGGATGTCCAAGGGTTCTGGACCCTTCAGGGGCAGGAAGGCGAAGTTCTCTAGAGAGCCTGCTGAGCTGGCTGAGGTTTTACCGCTTTTGGCTTCTTTTGTTGTCTAGGTTATTGCTGTTATCGCTTTTGGGCAGGCTGACCTGGACGGTGTCCCTGTTGGATATAGGAAGGATAAAACCTATTTTTCTTATTGAAAAATGTTTTTTTAGAGGATCTTTTCCTTGCAGGATCGGCTGTAGATTTGGACAATCTATCCAAAGTGATTTTGTCTGCATCTATCTCATTAGCCTTCTCCTGCCAATTCTTGCCAAAGAGATTTTCTCCTGTGCAAGAAATGTTTCCTAATTTATCCTGTACCCAAATTTCCAAGTCAGATGCCTGAAGCCAGGCAATCCGACGTGCACCAATGGCAATAGCAGAGGTTCTGCTTATGCACTCAAAACAGTCAAAGGCTGCACGATTTACAAACTTGGAAACATCCTGGGCATGTTTGACAAGAGTAAGATAGTCCTGCCTTTTGTCATCAGGAAGAAGGGGGCTCATAAGCTCCAAGTCTCCTGTGACCTCTTTAAGGAACATTCCCATATACAAGATATAGGAACTGATCCTAGCTGAGAGCATGGAAGCTTGAAAGCATCGACGCCCAAAGGCATCGAGAGTCCTGCATTCACGACCTGGAGGATTGGATGCACGTCTCTTTGCACTTTTCATCCTACGCATGGCTGATTCTACTACTATTGAATGGTGTGGTAATTGAGTTTTTTGAAAGCCAGAACAAGGTGGAACTCGATACATAGTATCGAGTCTCCGAGAATGAGGAGATGTGGTTAGAGTTGTTTCCCACAATCTTAGCATAAGATCATGTAAGATCTCATGAATAGGCAGAGTAGCTGCCTCTTTGGGAGCCTTAGGGTATTGGAGAATCTCCAACTCCTTTTCCCTAGGCTCTTTTTCAGGAGCTACTGTGATGGAAAGGCCTCTGACCACATCACGGATAAAATCCTGAAAGGACATATCCTCTGGCGGAGACATTCTGCGCTGAGGAGAAGAGGAATCCTCTGGGAGAAGTACTCTTGTATCGGCAGAGTCTTTGGAGTCATCAGACTCAGAGGATTCAAAATACCTCCGATCCCGGTGATCGTGCAGCGCACGGTACTGGTATCGATCAAAGTCGATATCGGGTTACTCTGGCACCGATCTGTCGATGCCGGAGACAGATGCATTACTCGGTATGGGTGGCATACCCATCGATGTCGATGCCATCGGTACCAGTATCGGTTGAGGTGTCTGAAGCAGTTTCAATGGTACTGAAGCCATGAGAAGAGCCGCTAGACTGCGTTCGATAGCAAGAAATCTCTGGTCTATCGACGCTGCTGAAGCTTGGGTGTCGGTACCAGTAGAAGCGGCCTGAACCCCAGAGCATGGCACCAGTAGTTCTGCCGAGGTTGAAGCCTCGAGAACATCCTGGAGCCCCGTTGATGCTTTGGAAGCTGAAGCCTCCCGCCGGGGCAGTTTTGCCAGTGAAAATTCCTCAAGGGCAATGCCAGGGGCATCTCGATACTTAGAAGGAGATCTACCCTTTGAGGACTGGCTAGATTTATGTTTAGTTACCTGAGATCCATGGGAGGAAGATGAGGCCCTGGAGGACGTCGATGCAACAGACACCGGGTCTGAGGGAAAAAGGGTGCTAAGCTTTGCAACTCGATTCTGCCACCCCCTTTTTGACATCATTCCACAGGAGAGGCATTCTGAAGTAGAGTGGTCAGGACCTAAACCTTTGAGACACCAATCATGGGTGTCAGTGACAGAGATGATACCGCCACACTTAGAACATTTTTTAAAACCAGATGTTGGTTTTTCCATTTTTAAGGAAAAATTGGGCCTAGTGCCCAAAATGGCGCCTAGCACCAAGGAAAAAAGTTTCTGAAGTAAAATAGCTCAGAAACTATAGTTTTGTTTTGTTTTGTTTTTAAGAAGAAAGAAGAATGAACCGGTGGTACTGGTATAGCGTCGAGGGAAGGCAGACACGACCACAAAAAACAAAGATTAAAGACGAATGTTTTCTGCGGTGACAGGGTATGGGACCTGTCGGCGCCACGGAAAACAAAGAACTGGAGAGGGACATTTGGAAAGGCGGGAAGGCAGCACGCAGGCGCTGTGGGATGCTCCCAAAAGCTTTCCTATTGGTCGCTGGGGAGCGTTCCCGTGCAGGCTCCGTCGGTACCGACGATACCCATATGTGAAGATTACATTCCTGCTGGTTCCTGGAGATAAGACAGTAAGAATGTGGATAATCTACTCAAACAGTGAGATATCCAAAAGCAGAGTGATACACTGGAAGCCCTATAGAAAAGCAGAGAAGTCTATATTCTTATGGAGGCCCAGAGGGGCCAGAGGATTGTACACCCCTGATGAAGGTGCATGCTGAAACATGGCCATGTAGGGTGGATCTACGTGGAGGCACATTCCAACATGTGCGTGCCCCACGGGATCAGAATCGGGTCTAGGATCTGTACATGCAGGCTGGGACCCGATTCTGATCAGCCTGCACATACAGAGCCAAGCCTGGCTAACTTGTTCAGGCTCCTGAATGGAGCTGCGGTGCCATGCCATCCCATTGCCATGGCACCACGGCTCCATTCAGATGCCGCGATCCCCGGCTGCCAACCACTCTTTCCTTTCCCTGCAGCTCGACCCCCAATCTGACCTTCCATGGCCAGGGTCGGGCTGCATGGAACCCCCTTCACCCCCTCACCTTACTTGTGCTGCCCGAACCTGCAATCTCCTGGCATCCAGGGGGACTTATTCCACCTCCGACGTCCATCCCCGCTATTTGCGGGACATAATAGACCCCATAATGTCTAATAAACCTCAAAATACAATATCCACTTTGCTAGTGGTTCATTCAACTCCTGGTTCTGTGCTTTGTTCATTGCGAGTATGCTTTTTTCTGATGCAGATAGTGTCAGGGCCAAACTGCAGAGTAATCCGAGGCCAGACTTCCCAAATCAATAGAACTGGCAGCACAGATCAGCAGAGGTAAAAAACTAGAACAGTTCAAAAAAAAGAAACACTTGGTAGGATGTGCACAAAGTTGTAAAAGGGGGTGAACCTTGTGGGAAGTCAGTGTTGGGTAACATGGGGGCAGACAGCAAAGGGAGGCCCATCAGCCATACTTCTGCTGTAACCACCAAAGAACAAACAAAAAGAAGCAGCGGCAGCAGCAGTACGGTGGAAACTCACAATCTTTCTTGCAATGCTGTGATATGGCTGAGATGGGAGCGTGGCAGGATTTAAGCTGCAATCGGAGGGCAAGTCAGCCTCTGTTTGTCTGATCACAGCTTGAATCAAGAAGATCATCTTATTACAGCACTTCAAAATCCTGAGGTTGAATCTGAGAAAGTAGCAGCAGCGACAACCCTGCAGTAGGCTGGCCGCAGACATCAGTGTGTGCAACGGCCAATCCCAACCCTGCTGTGCTGCCATTGCTGATTCATTGAGGAGGGTCAGCACTAACACAGAAGACACATGGAGCATCTTCCAGCCATCCTGCCATAGATGTCAGAATGGGGTGAGCCAAATGGGCCCTGGCCCCAGCAAAACTTTGCCCACCATCCACAATCACGACAGACTCCTGTCTGCCCAAGGGAGATCGGATCACCATGGGCAGGGTGGAAAGTTGCCACAATTGCGGCAAAGACTCCTGGTCTGCCTATAGGAGATCCCCACATGCAGACAGGAGTCTTTGCTGTGATCACGGTGGACTTCCCCTCCTGCCTTCAGGGATCCAATCTCACAGAGCATCAAAGAGGACCTTGAGCTGTGATTATTATTTGTGCTGGTGTTATCCTCCTGCTCCTACACCTATGTATATCTTTATCATTCCCCTAGCTTTACCCTAGTCCCTAGATTGTTGTGTTTTCTATCTCGATTCGATTGTAAGCTCTATTAAGAAGGGACTATCTCTCTTACATGTATATATATATTTATAGTCCTGCATATGCCTTGTAGCACTATACAAATGATAAATAGTACTAGTAGTACTATGTTACAATTTCTGTCCATTAATCTATTCACCGAAGCAACTGAGGCATCCAGTTTCGGGGCGTACTTTCAAGGTTCTTGGTGCGCCACTGCCCGGCCAAAGTCAGGGTGACAAAGGGCCTGACTAGGGACATCACCTACCTGGAGCTATCTCCGCTTCAGGTTAGGTCACAAAATGGGGTGATACGTTCTGGGATAGCCAAGTCATTTTTTGATGTGATAACTAGGCCATGGTAGCTGTTGTCAATAGTCCGTCAGTGAAATGTGCCATTGTCGCAAAATTGTTAAGAAAATTTGTATTACGTTGTTTGCAGATTAACATAATGGTGCAAGAACATCGGGATTAATATTCACAGCAATTAACATAGTTAGCATCTGGGACCAATCAGCACTCAGTTCCCTTGGCAGACACAATATGGAATTTGGAGACAGAGTGGCACTACGACTCATACAGCAGTCCTTAGCCCCCAGCACTTGGGATGCAGACCAGCAGGGATTTGTGAAGATAACCACACTCCTCAAGTCAAAGGGCAGGAGTCCAGGAGCATCGCACTCCAAGTTAATAGCGGACTACGTAAAGCTTGCCATGTCATAGGTCATGACACGATATGTGATGCGTGCTCACCTAGTGGGATTTTCTTTCTTTTCTAAGCTAGCGGGATGGGGCTGCCCCATTGACAGTTTCCTAATCAAGACGCTGATGAAAGCTGGGTGCAGGGCAAGCAAAGTTTCCAAACAAGAGACTGCTGGTGTCACACGAGCTACTGATCTGCTTGTGGAATAGCCTCAGTGATATTCGCATGTCTGAATTTGAGACCCTTCTGTTCTGTGCCGCCTTCACCTTGGCCTTCTTCAGCGCCTTCAGAATCAGCAAACTCGTGACTTCATCCAAAACCATTGCAAGGTCCTCTGGCCTTCAATACCACAACATGGCAATCTCTGTGGGATCCCTGCAATGGATCATAAAAAAGGCAAAGAACAACCCCATGCCAAAATGCCGATGCGAACCGACCAGTTGCTTTTCAACTTTATTGCCGTACTTCTGGGCATGCTATAAGCTGGCAAGAGTTCTGTTGAGGTCCTACTCCCTGATGAAGCAGACAGTGAAACGCTAGGTGTTTGCGTGGGGATGACTGTATTTTCCAACCTGCCAAGCTAAGTATTAAATCTCTGCCCTATGCTGAAGTATTGGAATGCATTTTCTTTACATGATGGGAGGTTTTTTATGACCTATGATGTGAGAGTGATTAAGTATCATTGAGTCTATATGTAGCTGCAGAATTAAGTGGAAGCCATTTGTGTAAACTGGACTTGATAAACCACCGAGATCTTTTTCCTCCCATTTTTTTCCTTCTCTTTAGTGTAAGCTTTTGTATATGATCTGGTTTTTCTTATGTCATCAGCTTCTTACTCTATAACATCAGCAAAGTTCATCCCTGAACACGCTACTAAGACCCTTATCCTTTCTCTAGTCACCTCCTGTCTTGCTCCTCGCTGATCTCCCTCTCAATCATCTCTCTTCCCTTCAACCTGTTCGAAACTCAGCTGCTCATGTAACCCCTCTTCTCAAGTCATTTCACTGGTTCCCTATCTGTTTTCACATCCAGTTCAAACTTCTCCTACTGACCTACTAGTGCATTTATTCTGCGACTCCTAGTTACCCTGCTCCTCTGACAGATCCCTTTTATCTGTGCACTACTCATCCACTGCCAACTCTAGACTTTATTCACTCTGCCTTGCTGCTCCCTATGCCTGGAACAGATCTACCTGAGCCAGTGCGCCAGGCTTCTTCTCTAGCCCTATTCAAAGCCGGACTAAAATCTCACCACTTCGAGGCTGCTTTTGGATCCTGATGTCTCTAACTCTTTTGTTCACTACTTATGCGTATCTTACCATGTTCTATTACCCAGTTTGTGATGTTATTAGTCTTGATTAGATTGTAAGCAGGACTTTTCTTACATCTATATGTATAGTGCTGCGTACGCCTTGTAGCACTATACAAATGATATGTAGTGGTACTAGTAGTGAGGCTGGGGCATTGCGGTTGAGATATTCATCTACAACATACTGAGGTATAAAATCATCCCTGTGTCACTGGTGCCAGCAGATTTTTAAAAAGAAACACCATAGAAGTTTCCCTTTAACAAGCTACTTACAGGCTACTAGAAGGATTTAAAATTACCCTCCCCACATATGGTATTTGAGACTGAATTCTACATTTAAACAAAGAGTATTACACAAAGCTGCCAGGTTACCCAGTTCCAAGAGGGACATTGTAGGCCAGTCTTAGTAGTCTAACACTCCTTTCCTGATGTATTATGGGACCTGCAGCAGTAATTCCATGGGTAGAACCAGGGACTACAAATCCCATACTCCTTTGGGATGAAAGTTCAAAATGAGGCACAGCCATAAAGTCTCCCTCCCTGCTGTGGTTTGCAGACTTCACTGACAGGGCTCCTCCTTTTCCTTGCCCACTCAGTTCCATGTTTATCATACAGGGTGTCAAGCCAGGCCATTTGAGTCAGCAATTTTAGCGAAACATCTGACTACTAGGATTTCAATTAAAACTACCATTCATTTCACATGGACTAGAAACCAGCCACCAGATAAAAAAGGAAGAGGTCTTAGTCTCCAGCTGAAATGTGGGGGAGCCAGGGAGTTTCCAGAAGTGAGAAAATGGAAAAAAAACGGTGTCATCTCTGGCAGTTTCCTAACCCCGTCCTGGAGGCCTGCCTAACCGGTTTGATTTCTAGCAGTGCCTCTACTGTATGCAAATGTATGTCATGCATATTCATTATGACCAATCCATTTTTCCTAGGAAAAAAGGTAACGGGACTCATATGCAGGGCTCTTTACTAATACATGAGGACCATGGGACAATTTTAGCAAGCAATGAAGAAGGCGTCAATACTCCATACCGCCGCATACCCCCTCAAAAAAAGCCCTGATTGTGCCTATTCTGAAAACCCAGCTGGATAGGTATGCCTCTGGGACTGGGCTGGGAAATATGCAATAAGCAAGTTAACTCTGCTTTTTAGCAGCTCCCGGTCAGGTGAAATGAGTCATACACCCTCCCCCTCCCCCACTCCAACGCCAGTGTAGATACTGTTCCTTATTGTTGATTTATCCTTATCGGGTTTTTCTTTTGGCTTAGTTCTCTATTCAAGAAAAGGGTAATAACCATAAAACCAAGTCTGCAAAAGGACAAGCCCTTTGGTCCTGTTCATGCTAATCGCAGCTTGGGTTTATAGACCTACACATTGCTCCTTCTTGCCATGGGTCTCCATCCTGGAGGAGAGAGGTGTTATTTTCCCCTTCCTCTTCCAGCTCCACGGTTTAATAGCTAAAAAGAATTTCAGTGACCATATACAGTATAGGATTTTGTTTCTCTATTTGCCTATTCCTTCTAATGGTCTATTCCTCCTCCCTCAGCCCTCCAAAAAATGGTCTGCAGACATTCATGGTGCCAGCAGCTGCAAATTCACTGACATCAAATCAGACTTTAATTTTAGCCCTAGATGTTTGCGCTTCCATTTGGCAAACAATGGTTCTTATTTGGGGGTTTTGCCAAATATAAGGTTGAAAAATGATTTATTCACCCAAATTTCAGGGCAATTCGGTGCTGACAAAAATGAATGAACAGGGTGGGTGCTGAGCTATGCAAACAATTACTCCACTGTGAATCTAATGGAGCCCTTAATAGCCTTCTCTCTTGTTTGCCCAACTCTGTGAGTGTCTGAACATCATTCACAAGCACAGTGGGATTAAAATAAAGCTAGCACAGATCTGGTGGTCGAATCTGGAACAAGCAGTTCGTTTGTGGGGGGGATGTTATCTGGTGGGCTGTTCCATTGTCAGGTGTAGTGATCTAGTTTCAAAATATATTTAAAAGCACATTCTTTAAATCTTGTTGCCCGCGGTGGAACTGATTCTACCCATGCAGCCATTCTCAGACCTTCTGAGGGGAATCCCTCTACACTGGTGGTCTTTTCTGAAACTGTCACTTCACGTTCTGAATTGGAAATTCAGCTACTGCTTGCCATAAAATATTTTGGAAACTGTACAAAAGCTTCAAGGCTGGTGGGTTTGTCCTTTATGCAAGAGAGATAATTATGCACCAGAAAATTCCAATCAAGCAACAAAATGCAGTTATTATCAACATGTCCGTTCTGTGTAGGAGACTCATCCAGGACAGAGACTATGAATCGGAATCCAGCGTATTTTACACTGATGAGTTATTAATAGTTTATTAGATAATAATAGCTTCCAAGCTTTGGTGTGTCTGATTTGATTTTACAAAACACTCACAACCAAACCAATCCCAGAATGAAGAAGATGCAAATATCAAAGCACAATATACTTTATTCCAATACCCCAAAATGGAACAAAAGGGAATCTCTCAGGGTTGTCGTACACTATAATTATAAGTGGGGGGGGGGGGTTATTGTAATTATTATAATTATAGTGTACGACAACCCTGAGAGATTCTCTTTTGTTCCATTTTGGGATATTGGAATGAAGTATATTGTGTTTTGATATCTGGCTTGATTCTACGGCACAGTGCATATCTTTTTTCCCCTTCTGTGGCCTTGGGTCTAATGCTTTCTTGTTTTTTTTCTCTCTCTCTCTGTCTCTTGATCACTTATACTATTTATTTTCCTCTTTATGCGCACCCCTTTTCTTCTACGTTATCTTCTTGGTTATCTATCCCCCCTCCCTCCCCCCCCCCCCCCACCAAATCCAGAGTTCTCTCTCTCACTTTCATATTCCCATCCAATCCCAGCCCTCTCCTATCATGGGTTCTTTCCACCTTTTTGCCTACTTTAACCTAGAAAAGAGGCGGCTGAGGGGAGATATGATAGAGGTGTATAAATTAATGAATGGAGTGGAACGGATAAACGTGGATAAATTGTTTACGCTATCAGAATATAGAAGGACTAGGGGGCATGTAATGAAGCTACAGGGTAAACTATTTAAGACAAATAGGAGAAAATATTTCTTCTCTCAACGTGTAATCAAACTCTGGAATCTGTTACCGGAGGATGTAGTAAGGGCTGTTAGTATAGCTGGGTTTAAAAAAGGTTTGGACAAGTTCCTGGAGGAAAGGTCCATAAACCACTATTAAAAAGGGACCCAGGATATCAATGCTTGGCCTAGTACAAGCACTGCAGAACCTGTGTCTTTTGGGGAAACTGCTAGGTACGTATGACCTAGATTGGCCACTGTTGGAAACAGGATACTGGGCTTGATGGACCTCGGTCTGACCCAGTATGGCATTTCTTATGTTCTTATGTTCTTATATTCTTACTCAGAAACCAGTTGCTTCTCCTAATCCTTTATCCTCATTCCTTTGCCCCTCACCTTCCTCTGTCCAAGGTACTATCTCCCCTTCACCCTAAACCCTGCCCTCGCCCTGTTCCTCTCACTCTCCTTCTCCCTGCCCTCCCTTTTCCTCCATCCTGAGTCTCCCTTCTATCCCAGGTTCAATCTTTCTCTCCTCAATGCTCTCCTCAGAATCCCTCAACTCTGGAAAGCTCTCCTTATCTGCTCTTCAGCCCTCAAAAAACTATCCCTGCATTTCTCTTCCCATCCATTGGAAAGCTGTTGCCAGACTTCTGTCGCGGCTCCTCCCGACCATCTCTGCCCTCATGGTCTTCTTGGCAGGAGGAATGGCATCTAACAGAACATCAGCTTCCTGTTCCTGCGGCCAGTCTTGCTGTACAAGTACTACTACTAACACAACTGAGCATTTGTACAGCGCCGCAAGACGTACGCAGCACCGCACAGACATGTAAGAGACGGTCCCTGCTCATCAGAGCTTACAATCTAGTCAAGACAGACAACACAGAAGGTGTAGACATGGGATACATCTAGGGGGAATGGTAAGGAGACACAAAGGAGATCAGGTGAGCCAAGATCCGAAAGCGGCAGCGAAGTGGTGAGTTGTCAGCCTGGATTTGAAAAGCATCAGAGACAGTTGCCCAAGAGCACATGGTTCGGAGCAATGTATCCTTGAAGGATGCTATCAAAAGATTGAAGGTAGGGCATATCAACAGAGACATTCCAATAAAGACAAAAGTAACCCAAATGCCCTTAAGTATAGAGCAGACAGAGCTTAAAGATTCCAAATTACCCCTGTCTACCAATAATCTGATTAATATGAATAAAATACAGCCTCTAAAATGCTTGTATGCAAATCCTGGGAGAGTTAGAATATATAGTACTAAATGAGAAGTTAGATATGATTGGTATCTCAGAGACATGGTGAAAGGAGGACAACCAGTGATACCTGGGCACAAACTATATTGTAATGATAGAGCAGATGATATTGGTGGAGGGGTTGTGCTCTGTGTTAGAGAGGACCTTGAGTCACAAAGGATTAAAGTTTTGCAGGAAACAAAATTCAATATAGAATCTCTATGGAATGAAATTCCATGTAAAAAGGGGAAGGCGATGGCAGTGGGGGTGTACTATCGACCGCCTGGCAAGAATGAACAAATAGATGATGAAATGTTCAAAGAAATCAGGAAAGCTAACAAAAGTTACAGCACAATAATAATAATGGGTGATTTCAATTACCTCGGTATTGACTTGGTCAGTGTCACGGCAGGACATGCTAGGGAGATAAAGGGGTATGTTTACTAAACAGCGCTAACATCGCAGCGGCGATGTTATCGCATGATACCGCACAATAACGTCACTTATCACGTGATAACGTCTCAGGCGGTGTTAAGGCACACAGAGGGTGGAGTAAGGCTCCCCAGAGGGTGCACATAAGGGGTCAATGGGCGGAGAGTGGGCGGGGAGAGGCTCCAGGCACACTAACGCTGTGAAATCAGGGTCTGAAAATTAACGTCAGTGAAAACCTCGCGTTAGAGGCACATTTGCAGGAGAGAGAAGCCATTTCAGTCAGCAATGCACAGCAAAGGCAGGGAGACCAAGAAAATTGATAGTAGTGATACATCTGCAGCAACAGCATAGTGCCCAAGTATGAAAGAGCACTACGGTGAGGCTGCAAATGGGGTACAGGGGGCTGCAGGTGGGACATGCAGTGGGGAAGCTTGGGCACAGGGTGGACTAGACAGATGCCTAGGTGACACATAGGAATGTAGAAATGGAAAACCAGCAAGACAGCAACTGACCAAGGACAAACATGTCCACAAGTGTGTGTCCCACAGTGCCACAATGGACATTACCCACCAAGTACCCCAAAGGGCACATAACATTGGCAGGTGGTGCCGGGGGGAAGCGTGGATGTCTATGCAGGCACCCCTACCCCATATCACGCACCATAGGCAGCCACCTAGCGGCACACTGGATGGCCTGGGACTGCACACCACCAGCACAAGGACATGTCAGCATGGTGGTGGAGGGGTGCTGGTGGTGGAGGGGGCAGTGGCATCTGCCCACAGCAGACCAAGGCCAAACCCTGTTTAGCTGGGTGCCTTACACTGCAAAAGACAAGATCTGTCTGACGAACAGTAATGGTATCCCCAGGGAATGACCAGCCTTTGTGGCAACAGTTTAGTGCAGTACACACAGCTAGTGTATTCAGGGGCAGAAGGTCACAGGTTCAAGTCCCAGGTGTGGCTCCTGCAGACCATGTCCCCATATTTTATCCAGTACTAAACCGTGGTAATAAAGAAGGAAACTTTATTGCAGATAAAATAAACACGCGATAAACGCCTATATTTTACCCTACAGAGCACATACACAATAGACATGTGCAGTCCCTAGAGCAGAGGTTCCCAACTGCAGTCCTGAAGGCCAAACACCATTCAGGTTTCATGCTGTCCCTAAGAAATTTGCTTGAGATGCATTTGTATGCACCGCCCCCATTGTATGCAACAGCATGAAAACCTGAATCGTGTTGGGCTCACCAGGACTGTCCCTTAATTGGTAATAAAAAAGAAGGTCATTGATGCTATTACAACATATGAGCTTAGTCATTACGCTCATTGTTTTTAAGTCTGAGACCTTCGGGGAAAACAGGAGGCAGTCTGAAGTTATCTACAGTTTGTATGAAAGTTTGATATGAGTAGTTCATTACGATAACTGCAATTGGTGAGCTGGTGGAGTGTACTTTATATCCACAGTCATTGCAGCAACCAGTGGGCTACATCTTTATAGCTTCTAACACTGCAGTGGCATGAACTTAGGGTTAACGCGTGTTAACGTGCCATGGCGCCCACTATCGCGCGATACCAATTCCTTGCAACCTTCCCTCCGGAACTCCCACTACCTTATATGGCATTCTTCACATTAACACTGCAACTAGCGCCGGTAACATTAAGATGGTTTAGTAAACATACCCCAAAGTTTCTAGATGAAATAAATGACTGCTTCTTCGAGAAGCTGCTTCATGTACTGATCAGAGGGGAAGCCATTTTGGAACTAGTTCTTAGTGGAACACCAGATCTGGTGCAAGAGATAAGGGTGCTGGGGCCACTTCTCAATAGTGATCATAGTATGATCATGTTTGATTTAATAAATAAAGAAGGAGAGCAAGGAAATCCAGAGTACTACCTTTTAACTTTCGAAAGGGAGACTATGATAAAATGAGGAAAATAGTCAAGAGAAAACTAAAAGGAGCAGTTGCAAAGGTTAAAGATTTAAATCAAGCATGGGTGGTGTTTGGAAGCCCAGACCAGCTGTATTCCACACTTTAAGAAAAGTGGAAGGAAGTCCAAAAAACTGCCAACATGGTTTAAAGGTGAGGTCAGAGATGCTGTTGTTGCAAAAAAGCATCTTTCAGGAAATAGAAAAAAGAGCCAAATGACGAAAACTGGAAACATAAACACTGGCAAATTATATACAAGGCATTGATAAGGCAGGCAAAGAGAGAATTTGAGAAGCTTGCTGTGGAAGCAAAAACACATAATAAAGACTTTTTCAAGTACATGTGTAGCAAAAAACCTGTCAGATGATAGAGGGATAAAAGGGGCACTAAGAACAAACAAAGCCATAGCGGAGAGACTGAATGAATTCTTTGCTTCGGTCTTTACTGAGGAAGATGTTACCCATAACTGAAATAGTATTTAAAGGTGATGCTGCAGAAGAATTGAAAGAAATATCGATACACCGGGAAGATATATTACAACTATTTGATAAACTGAAGAGTAAAAAATCACCTGGACCAGATGGTATACATCCAAGGGTGTTGAAAGAACTGAAATATGAGATTACAGACCTACTATTAGTACTCTGTGAACTATTATTAAAATCATCTGTAATACCTGAAGATTGGAGAATGGACAATGTAATGCCAATTTTTAAAAAGGGTTCCAGGGTGATCCGCGAAACTACAGACCGGTGAGCCTGATGTCAATACAAGGAAAAATGGTAGAAACCATTATAAAGAACAAAATTACTGAACATGTACTGTAGATAGTCATGGCTTAATGGGACACAGCCAACATGGCTTTAGCCAAAGAAGGTCTTGTCTTACTAATCTGTTAGGTTTTTTTGAAGATATGAACAAATGGAAGATAAAGGTGAGTCAGTTGATATAGTGTATCTGAATTTTCAGAAAGCCTTGGACAAGGTCCCTCATGAGACACTCATGAGTACCCCAGGGATCAGTGCTGGGTCCGCTGCTTTTTAACATATTTGTAAATGATCTGGAAATGGGAATAACGAATGAGGTAATCAAATTGGCAGATGACACAAAATTATTCAAAGTTGTTAAAACCCATAAGGATTGTGAAAAAGTGCAAGAGGACCTTGATAAATTGGAAAAGTGGGCATCCAAATGGCAGATGAAATTTAATGTGGACAAGTGTAAAGTTATGCACCGAGGAAAGAACAACCCAAACTATGGTTACACGATGCAAGGTTCCACATTAGGAACCATCATCCAGATAAAAGATTTAGGCATTATCGTGGGTAGCATGTTGAAACCCTCCGCCCAGTGTGCAGCAATGGCCAAGAAAGCAAACAGAATGCTAGAAATCATAAGGAAAGGAATGGAGAATAAAACAAAGGATATTATAATGCCTCTGTATCGTTCCATGGTGCGACCGCACCTTGAATATTGTGTGCAGTTCTGGTCATCGTATCTTAAAAAGGATATAGCATTATTAGAAAAGGTACAGAGAAGAGCCACCAAAATGGTAGAGGGGATGGAAAGCTACACCTATGAATAGAGGCTAAAAAGGTTAGGGCTCTCCAACCTGGAAAAGAGACGACTGAGGGGAGATATGATAGAGGTCTATAAATTAATGAATGGAGTGGAATAGGTAAAGGTAGATTGATTGTTTACACCATCAAAATACAGAAAGACTAGGGGGCATGCAATAAAGCTACAGTGTAACCTATTTAAGACTAATAAGAGAAAATATTATTTCACTTATTTCCTCTGTGGAGTAGAGGAACTGTAATTATTTTCTTTACTAGCCATGGAATATTTATTTATTTAGCTTATTTATAGATTGCCTATCATCTACAGTAAGCAGTTTACAATTAAAAAAAGCATTCATAATTAATTTTAACATATCTAACAATACACATAACCCATAAATAAAATCACAATAAGCTATTACATTTTATCTTGAAAAAACTAAACTTTAGCCATTTCAAACCACCCTAAATGCTTTGAGGGTTATTCTGAGACACGGTTCTGTGGAGAAGTTAGTTGGGGGCGGGGAAGAGATGGGCCCGGGGCGGAGAGTGGGCGGGCAGTGGGTGGTTGCTGGCCCTGGACATACAGGGCCAATTCTAATGTTGGCCCTGTATGTCCAGGGCCGGCGAAATGGCCGGGGAAGTTTTTCACTTCTGAGGTGGAATAACTTCCTTGGTCGTGTTTTCTTTTGCGGCCTGTGGTATGGAAGGGGCTGGGGGGGCCAGGGTTTATTCCCCAAAGCCTTATCCTGGCCTTAGAAGGCCAGATCAGGGGTCGGGCTCTGGGAAATAAACTTTAGTGTCTGGTGGCCAGCTTCATGGCATTTAAATGGAGTCGCGGTGCCATGGCAACAGGACGCCATGGCACCATGGCTCCATTTAAATCCCTGACTGAGCTATCTGGGCAGTGCCTGTACGTGCAGGCCGGGACTGAATCGCAGTCCCAGCCTGCACGTACAGGCCTGATCGCGATTCTGATCCCGCGTGGCTAGACGTGCCCTGTGGGATCAGAATCGCGCTCCCCTTTGTACGTCCGGTCTGAGCCGGACGTACAATGGGGCTGTACGTACGGAACAGAATCAGGCCTTTTGGACTTGAACTTCTTACAGAAAGTCTAATACGCATTCCCGCCCACAAATTATAGGGCAGAGCATTCCAGACCTGAGCACCCGTGACTAAGAAATTCTCACCCGTGCAGAGCTCTTATGCACATTGTAATAGATGGAAGGACAAGTAGTCTCAGATTTTCAAAACGTAATGCGTGGACAGGAGCTCATTTTTCACTGAACCATTCAACAGTCTAAAAATAAAAGACATACATTTGAAGATAGATCTATCTTTGGAAGCCAGTATAACTCTGACAGTATAGGGGTGATCTGATCAAATCTCTTCACTCTCAGAATAAATCTGGCTACCACATTTTGTGCTAATTGCAAGAGATGTACAGTAAATACAAATTAGGTAATTCCAAGTACAAAATATTGCAATAATCAATTGATGGCTTAGCCAATGTTGCACCGTACTTTGAAAATCATTAACACTCGAATACTTCTTGAATGCATGGACAAGGCACCATGCCATCCTCTTTCCTTATAATCCATCATACCCCATAGGAATGTTATTTGAAAGAAGTATCCAAAATGAGATTTTATTTTTATATCCTCTATTTAAACATGTATCAAAATAGCCAAATGCCATATGAATAACCAACAAAGTAAGTGAATTGGCTGGTCAGTCAATCAGACATTACAAATATATCAAAATTTAAGTAAGAAAAGCAGTGCAGAGTGTCCACTTTTGCCTGCTGTTTTGTTTTCTCTCTGCAAAGCACGAACGTAACCACATAATGTGAACAATAGGAAGGGGAGAACAAGACAAAGGGAAGCCGGACATTCTTTGCATCCTGTGCGTCTTAGTTATTATGGCCAATTGTTGTGCGCAGTCCTTGATATATGCTTGCCTTTAGCAGTCTTTCGGCCTGGAGCCCAGTATGATCAGGATGTGCCAGTTATGTGAAAAGGCACACTATTCATTCTTGTTCCAGCCATGCGCTTTACTGCTGTCCATGGGTTGCCTCTGCACTGTATAGTGTCAGCTAAGTTTTTCCCAAACAACCCAGTATTTAGCCACCGTCTCCCTAAGGGAATATCAGAGTTGCCAAGTTACCCAGTTCCAGGAGTGAGATTTTAAGCCAGTCCTGGATTTCTGTCACTCTCATCCTGAGGCACCATGGGACCTGCAGCACTGATGCCAATGGGTAAAATCAGGGACTACAAGTACCATACTGCATTGCAATGCAACTTTACAATCAGAACCAGCAAAAAATCTCACTCCTAGAAATGGGTAACTTGGCAACTCTCTGGAACATATTCATGTTTTTCTTGTTATTTCAGAGACTTGGGTTTGCCGGTAGTCTGTAGTAGGAATAGACTTCCAGTGTTCTGCAGTAATAAATTTAGCTGCTAAGAGAGTTGGGATATGAGCTTTTGTGACTGACCTTTATCACAAGATGATTCTAGAAACCCAGAAGACTCCACTATGGAGTAGTATGCATTAAAAAAGCCTTTCAGAGGTAGTAGAATTTGAAATACCTCTGACCAGAAATCAGTTACATGGAGGCAACTCTACCACAAGGAGCAGAGGAGTAGCCTAGTGCCTAAAGCAGTGGACTGGGAGCCCAGGGAGGCTAGAGTTTGAATCCCACTGATGTTCCTTGTGGGCAGGCAAGTCATTTAACCCTCCGTTGTCTCAGGTGCAAATTAAGATGGTAAGCTCTATGGGACAGGGAAACACCTACTGTACCTGAATATAACAACTTGCACAACTCCTGAAAAAGTCATGAGCTACATAGAGTTGTCAACTGGCTCCAGATGCACCCTACAGGCTTGATCCAGTCCTGGGTTTATCCCCTTGCATGCAGGGACATGTAGTCTTGCTTTTCTTATGGAGTGCAATGGAAAAATCAGAACTACATGTCCCTGCATGCAGTAGGGTAAACCTAGGACTGGATCAAATGTGTTGGGCGCATCTGGAGCCAGTTGGCAACCCTAGAGCTACATCAAAATGTGAATATGCGTGCCTTGATAACCACATCCTGGATCCAAGCTAGGGCCAATCATGGTGTAAAAGGCCAGAAAACAATAGGCTCTAAGAGCAACGTGAGAAAGGAAAGAAACCTCCTAAGCTGCATAAGGCTGTGAGCTTTAGATCTCACAAGCCAAAGAATGTAAATAGGAGTGAAAGGACTAAATTTCCCTAGGTAACCTAGGGGTAGGACAGGCCCGAGGGAATGCTGGGATAGTTGGGGTCTGAGAGTAGGGTGCGTGGGGCTTTCTGACCAAAAAGAGGTTATAAACACCCAAGGAGGACAGATGGGACTGGCTGGAAGTGAGCCAACAGAGGAAATGCTGCCGGATAAACTTTTTAGATGTAGTGCCTATGGAGCTGGAGACTGGGTCACCAGGAGGAAGCAATGGGAATCTGTACCATGACAGAGTAAACCTCTGAAGAAAGTGGTTTATGTGCCTGGAAGAAAGGAGGTTTAAAGGCTGCCCTTAGCAGACGTTGGAACCCTGGATTTATTTTAGAGCAACTTGTGTCCATATAATTGGAAAGGGTGAAGAGCCCTGGGACTGTTGGAAAGGCTTTGTTGCGTCAAAGCAACCAATTTGTTAAGTTAAAAACTTCCAAGGGCCAAATGGGTGGGTGGTAGTAAGTTTGCAGTGCATGCTAGTGAGGGAGGTGGCCCACCATTAACAGCAATCATCTGTAATGGGATGGAGAAAGACTTATCTAGTTTGCTCATAGAGCTCGAATGGTGAAAGCAAGTGTCAGATACCACTGAAAACAGGAAACTGTTGGTGAGGAGGAGGAGGAGGAGGGTCCTGTAGGGTTATCCAAGCTGGGTAAGCCCAATCTATGGTTTACTGTTTATTGGAGTATTTCCCCGAGCAGGATAGGATTGTTTAGTTGAACTCTAATGGAGGAGACAATCTAGAGACTCAGAAACTGTGAGGCATTTTACAGCAAGCAAAATATAAGATTGGTAGACCATCTGCACAGAGCTACTGGCTGTGCCTCAGCTCATTTATCACCCAGACACACTCACCTGTCTATCTTTTTCACTGTCCAGCTTTCACATCCATATGATGTTATTGAAAATACCATGGCTTGAACAAGTCGAATCTTTGTATGGAGAGAGACATCTCTGCTCTTGAGAATCTTATCTAGGTCTTTCATAGCCATTCTGCCAAGAGCAATGCGTCATCTGATTTCTTGACTGCTTGTTGCTTCTTTATTGATAGTTGATCCAAGTAGGTTAAAGTTATTCACGATTTCAATTTCTTCTCCTTCGACGATGAACCTGTTGATTATGCCAGTTGTCATGATCTTTGTCTTCTTTACATTAAGGTGCAGGCCCATTTTGAGACTATTTTCTTTGATTGTGAGAAGCAAATGTTTCAGATCATCTTCACTTTCCGCCAGTAATGTGGTATCATCAGCATAGCGAAGGTTGTTGATGAGTCTTCCACCAATCTTCACACCTCTGTTGTCTTCATACAATCCTGCTTCTCTGATGATTTGTTCTGCATATAAATTAAACAGGAAGGGGGAAAGTATGCAGCCTTGTCTTACACCTTTGCTTATTTTAAACCATAGACAGGAAGAAAATTGATGCCTTTGAATTATGGTGCTGGCGGCGAATACTGTGTATACCATGGACTGCCTGAAGAACAAACCAGTCTGTACTAGAGGAGATCAAACCTAAGCTTTCTTTAGAAGCTCAGATGACAAGACTTCGACTTTCATACTTTGGACACATCATGCGGAGAGAGAGATCATTAGAGAAAGACATCATGCTTGGCAAGATAGAAGGTCAACGCAAAAGAGGAAGGCCAGCAATGAGATGGATCGATACAATAACAGCAGCTACGGGTACCAGTCTGTCAACAATAAGCTGCCTGACTGAAGACCGAACACAATTTAGGATAGCTATCCAGAGGGTCGCCATGAGTCGTCTCCGACTCGACGGCACTTAACAACAACAACAATACTCACCTAGGTCTAGGCCATACTCTTCATTCACTTCTTGATCAAGGACCATGCCCCCTAAAAATTCCGTTCATGCCTGAAATATCACTTTAATGACACTTCTGACACACTTGGCTCCCATGGAGTCCACTCTTGGACTTTGTTCTGTTACAGAACTTTTAGGAATATTGTATGTACTGTGGGCAGACCCTAGTCCAGACTAGGATTGAAAAAGCGTTAATGTGTTCATCTGACCACATCTGCCATATATATTCAAGCTTTCTCTTCTCATACTGACAGATCGGGAAAAAAATGAGTCAATGATCCTGTAGGATTGTCTGTTTTGTATCTGTAAGTCTGTTTGCTTCATCCTCTAGTGTTCAAATTACTTTCTACAATGTCAGCGAGTCACTGTTGGTCACATCCTGCACACTCTTCTTATATGGGGTAAAGACAGATTACTAAAGAGCAAATTAGCAATGTCCATCCCATTTAGCAACACAATCCCTCTAAATCTTCCATTGTGGGGCTGATTTCAGTCAGCCCACGTCCTCACTCAAGGAGGTGCTGCTGCCCCGAAATACCATTGTAAATTGGGGAAGCCATCCTTCCTGAGCTGCGGGTAGCTACAATGTCTAAAGCTGAATGCGTGGGACTGGGCTCCCTCAGTTAAAATGAGAAATTATAATAGTAATCTTTCTGAAGATTCCACCCAATCTCTTGCAGAGCAAATGCTGAAATATGTACATGGACCTCAGGAATGCATTCTCTTGAACACTGATATGACTGGGAGAGACATAGTTGCCACCATTCCTTAAGCTTTTTTGACTTGGATCATGACTGGTTGAACGTTTTCAAGTAGGAGCTCTTTAAAGTTATTGGTAATGTTGATGTCTAAGTATTTCAACCCCCTTCTTGAAACTTTGAATATAGCAAAATTGTGCATAATAGCTTGGCCCCATCCTACCGGCACAATTTCAGATTTATCAATGTTTGTTTTGTACCCAGAACGCCAAAGCTCCAGTGCTGAATTTTTAGGGGAGGTTGCATATAATAGAATATCAGTCATGTATAAGGATATTTTGATGGACACCATATATAACAAACACTTCAATAGTTTGTTGCACCAGTGCTTCAACCAAGTCAGATAGGAAAATACGGAGCCACCTTGCCTAGTTCCTCTACAGATCAAGAATGGTTAGGATCAGAAACAACTTACTATCATGCTAGCTCATAGATTTGAGCATAATGCTGTTTTCCAGCAGAACCCCTCAGGAAACTCATAGTGATGAAGGACTTTCTTCATAACCGTCCAAAAATGAGATTTCGTATGTTCAGTTTTGGAGCTTTTTCTTACTATAGAAACACAGGGGGTAATATTGAGCCCATGGCAGTCAGGATTTTTTTATGCCAGCCGCTGCAAGTGTAAAAACAAAAATCCAGCTATTCCCACTATGCAGATAGCAACTGCTGCCAAGTATCCATATTTTGCAATCGGCGGTGGAAGCTCTCCGGTAGTGGTGATTTTCACCTGCTAGCCAGATAACCCAACTTTTGTTGCCCTGAGTTATGTGGATACTTATGAGGAGCAGCACTCAAAATCACCGCTATCCAGATAAATGCCAGCTCTGCCCACAGACTGCCCTGGCACTATCCAGATAGTGCCACAGCAGCCAAAGGAAAAAATGCTGTGGCAACCATTAGGCAAGGCTAGACAGTGGCCTAGGGCGGCAGCAACAATCAAAGCAAAACTTTAGATCCCGACAGCCCACAAACTCAGAGCCATCAGCACATTCTTTTGCCTGCAGGGAAAGTGAGCCCACACGTGCATACACAGCAAAGCTTAATTTCTGCAAGTATGGTTGTGGAAAGCCTGGTCGTGGGATGATCATGATTTGAGTTTAATTGCTAACATCTCAGGGAGAGTAGTAGTAGTAGAAGAAGCATAAGGCTGAAGGTTTGCCTAGGGCACCCAATACCCTTGCACGATGTGGACAGTGCCAGTGAATACTGAGCGGATTGGTACTTATCTGGTTAGCAGGCTCTATGAATCAAATAGCCCATTTGGAATACTGGCCCCAAAGAAAGCAATGGCAGATAATGACCCTAAAGCCCATCCAGTCAGCCCAGTTTCATAACTGTTGCGGTGCTGCATACCCACTTGGTCTTTGGCTTTCCGTTGATGATTTGGTAATTAGGGGCCTGATATTCAAAAGGATTTATTCAGATAGCAGGATCTGCTAACTGGATAAACACCTCTCAGCCTGCTATTCAGCGGCACTCTCCAAAGGTGTCACGACTATTTCCTCTGACCACCATGGTGCTATCTGGATAGTGTTGGGGCTGAGTGAGGGCAGTCCCTCGTGTTATCCAATTAACGGCGATATTCAGTCTAACCAGATAACATAAAGTTAGGCCACCGAAAATCCAGTCCTATCTGGATAGCCAGTGGAGGTCACAGCAGCTGTCACTGAATATCTGATTTTGGTGATACTGACACTGAATATCTGGTATAAATTGCCAATAGCAACTGGAAATTAAATAAACCACTGACCGCTGCAGGTAGTTACTTTGCACCACTTCTGAGAGGCCGATCAATGAATCCACCACCTTTTCTATAAAAAAAAATATTGTATTTACTAATATTACTCCATTGCATGACCTTGTGTTCTAGAATTTCCTTTCTGCTAGAAAAGATTTGCTGCTTGTGCATTATTTAGCACTATGAGATACTTGAATGCCTCTATTGTTGGATCATTCTCCAAGTCAGACAACAAAGTTAACATGTCCTCACTGTATCCCATCTTGCCTTGCATGGGAAGGGGAAGGGCTGTAAGCATTACCTAGATAGCTGATAATCTGTATCAGTGGCAGTCTATTTGCCAAAGAACTGTGCTGGCACGACTAGACAGAAGCAAGCAGGAATGTGTCTGTTCACGCCTGCACAATTCTTACATAAAGAACCATGTAAGCATGTATATAATCTCTGTCATTTTCTATCCCATTTCCCCAAAGTATCTTGCATGCAGCCACTGAGGAGTGCTGACTCATTCCTACTTCACAGTAAGTGCTTCTCCCGGGGGGGCAGGCAGGTCCCCGCTGTACACACACCCAGTTCTGACACTGAACACCATAACTGAGCCAGACTGGTGCTACTGTTTTTCAACAGCTTATGGGCCATGAAAAGGCTGTGAAACCAGAGAACTTGCTCCACACCCAGCTGCCCTGATCCAGGGAAATGCTGCTGCTGCCACCATTAATCATTTGTATAGCGCTACAAGATGTATTCAGTGCCGTACAGAGATGCATAAGACTGTAAGCTCTGACTAAAAACTATCTAGGCAAGACAGACGAAACAGCAACAAGGCTAGGGGAATGGTTAAAGAAGCACACAGGTGATCAGGACCCACAAGCAGTCTCAAAGAAATGAAAGCAGAGCTGGCTCTCAGGACATAAAGGTGCACTGCTGGTTTGATTACAAAGAGATGAGGAAAAGAAAAGAGTGAACTCAAAGCATAGCTTCCAGCACAGATCGCAGAGCAACTCTTAGACAAATAACTGCTAGCATTTATCTTTGTATGTATTAATTAAAACTAAATTATATGCCTTTTCTGTTGTATGTCAAAACAAAGTATCATAAGAACATAATTCATAAATATAATATACTTCTTGAGGTCACGTACTGAGCTGATAAGATGTTCGGCTAACGTTAGTCAGTTATCTTTGAACATGAAATTTGCCATACTGGATCAGGCTGAACGTCAATCAAGCCCAATATCCTGTTTCCAACAGTGGCCAATCCAAGACACAAGTACCTGTCGGGTTTCAAAAAGGTAGATATCCCAGGGGTAAGCAGTGAATTTCCCCAGTCCACTTTAATAATGGTTTATGGACTTTCCTCCAAGAACTTGTCTAAACATTTTTTAAACACAGCTACTCTATCAGCTTTTACTACATCCTCTGGCAATGAATTCCAGAGCTTAATTTACGCATTGAGTGAAACTATTTTCTCTGATTAGTCTTAAATGTACTGCTTAGTAGCTTCATTGCATATCCCCTAGCCTTTCTACTTTTTAAAGGCGTAAACCACCAATTCATGCTTACTTCTTCAACTCCACTCATTGTTTTATAGTTCGCTATCATATCCATGGCCGGCCCTAGCATTACGCAGGCTAGGCATATGCCTAAGGTGGCACAGATTTGCAGACAGCAGAACAGCAGTAAGGAATAGGTTTCTTACAGCCAAACTGTTGCTCTTTTGCCCATGAGAATACTACTGAGCCTGCATCCAGCACCATTGCCTGCAGCATTGCCCCCCCCCCAGCCCCCGCCCCCCTCGTGCAGTGGGAACACCAGTCAGTCAGATGCCTGCATGTGAGGAGAGAATCGGCCCAAGGCTTAGTGCGACAGCAGTGGGAACATTTCTCTTGACTCCTGTGGCTATGCTGTTAGCGTATTCCCTCTGCCTGTTTGCAAGCAGTGCCCTTCATCACTTTTCAAACCTGCGGGGCGGCATGTGGCACAGAAAACACATCGACAGCACTACCGTGGGAGCTGAGGAAAATACTCTTGCCATGGTGCTTATGCTGGAAAAGGTAGGAGAGGAGGCTGAAAACTGATGGCTGGGAGGGGGGGGGGGGGCTGTGGGTTGGGAAAAGGGGGCTGAGGTCAAAGCTTGGCTGGGAGAAGCAGGCAGGGGCTGATGCTGATGGTGGTAGTTTGTGACTTGGGGTACTAATGCTGGGAGAAGGGAGAGGACAACAGATACTGTGAGGGAGAGAAGCAAGAGCATAGGCGGGGAGGGGGGGGAGAAAATGGGCCCTAAAAGATAATGGGGGGGGGGGATAAATGCATGGCTGAAGGTTTGCTCCAAGCTGAAGAGCCCTAACCTTTTAAGCCTTTCCTCACAGGAATATCCTTTCATTCCCTTTATGATTTTGATCGCCCTTCTCTGTACCTTTTCTAAATCTACTATATTGTTTTGTTTTTTTAGATGCGGTGACCAGAACTACACACAATACTCAAGGTATAGTTGCACTATGGAATGATAAGAGGCATTATGATTGTCTATTTTATTTTCTATTCCTTACCTAGCATTGTGTTAGCTTTCTTGGCTACTGCTGCACACTGAGCAGAGGATTTCAACATATCCATGACACCTAGATCCTTTTCCGGGGTGGTGACGCCTAATGTGAAACCTTGCATCACGTAGTTTTAATTTGGGTTATTAAGTGCATAATTTTGCACTTGTCCACATTAAATTTAATCTGCCATTTGGAAGCCCAATCTCCCAATTTCTCAAGGCCCTCTTGCAATTTTTCACAATCCTCTTGTGATTTAACCACTTTGATAATTTGTTGTCTGCAAATTTGACTACCTAACTCGTTGTTCCCATTTCTAGCTCATTTATAAATGTTTAAAAGCAGTGGATCCAGTATAGATCCCTGGAGCATTGCACTAACTACCTTTCTCACTGAGAAAATTAGCTATTTAGCTCCACTGTTTTCTTTTAACCATTTCCTAATCCACAATAGGACACTACCTCCTATCCCATAACTTTTTAATTTCCTCAAGAATCTCTCATGAGGTATGTTGGCAAAGATTTTCTGAAAATCCAGATATACTATCCTATGGGGTTATTTTTAGAATCTGTATTCATGTTTTGGATGCCCAAAAATGGGCATGCAGATGTCCAAATCATCCCTGGGGCCATTTTGCAAACTGCTTGGATGTCCCTACCAGGGATATCTCTCTGTAGGAAAGGGCATGGTGGAGACATGTCCCCTGGCATTCCTTCAAACTTAGACATACATAACTGATTTCAGAAACACCGGCACATCTCACTCTTGTCCAAGTCTCCAGGGCACATATAGCATCTGAAAAGTGCTCATTTTCCCAGTGAAACATCCAGCGGGTGCTAAAGATGGTACTTTTAAGATCCCCAGTACTGTGCACAGCCATAAAGACAATTGATGAGATATAGGGGAAATATGTTTTGTGGATGTCAAGCTGCTAAATGTCACAGCTTGCAGAATGAGACAGGTCCCCTGTATAAAATACCATTGTGAGGAAATCCATATTGATCACGTAGATGCTTGTAAAATCATGTCTGAATTTGCACATTCTCATCCTTTGTGTATGTTTTCATCTGGACATCCCAGATTGCACCAGGACATCCTTTCTAAAATATGCCTTGTGCACATCAGCAGGCTCACTTTTAGCTACCTTCAAAAAAATGTAGCAAATTGAGGCAGAATTTCTCTTTGCTAAATCCATGTTGGCTTTTTTCCATTAAACTATGACTATGTTTAGGTTTTGTTGTTGTTTTTTTATTTGTTGTTGTTTTTTTATAATGGTTTCTAACAATTTGCCCTGTGCTGACATCACAAAGAACCCCCCCCCCCCCCCGAGGCAAATCACAAAAATGTCAATGTCCAAAAGATCACCCCCGTAATGCAGAACTCACCAAAAATTATTTTTGTCGGACAAATAGTCAGGAGAGGAACAAATCCTGTTAAAATCCTCGGCCCAGTGTGCAGCGGCGGCCAAGAGAACAAATAGAATGCTAGGTATCATAAGGAAAGGAATGGAAAATAAAACAAAGGATATTACAATGCCTCTATATCGTTCCATGGTGAGACCGCACCTTGAATATTGTGTGCAATTCTGGTCGCCATATCTTAAAAAGGATATAGCGTTATTAGAAAAGGTTCAGAGAAGAGCCACCAAAATGGTAAAGGGGATGGAAGAATACCCCTATGAAGAAAGGCTAAAAAGGTTAGGGCTCTTTAACCTGGATAAGAGACGGCTGAGGGGAGATATGATAGAAGTCTATAAATTAATGAACGGAGTGGACCAGGTAAACGTAGATCGATTGTTTACATTACCAGAATATAGAAAGACCAGGGGACATGCAATGAAGCTACAGGATAAACTATTTAAGACTAATAAAAGAAAATATTTTTTCACTCAATGTGTAATCAAACTCTGGAATTTGTTACCAGAGGATGTAGTAAAGGCTGTTAGTGTAGCTGGGTTTAAAAATGGTTTGGACAAGTTCCTGGAGGAAAGGTCCATAAACCATTATTAAGAAGGGATCCAGGATATCAATGCTTGACCCAATACAATCATTGTGGAACCTGTGTCTTTTGGGGAAACTGCTAGGTACGTATGACCTAGACTGGCCACTGTTGGAAACAGGATACTGGGCTTGATGGACCTTGGTCTGACCCAGTATGGCATATCTTATGTTCTTATGTTAAATCGCTCTCGTATATGACTACGATGTCCTTTTATTCAGTTAAAGTTCACTGGTGTTTTATAACTTATCTGATTGTAGCCCCATAAAACACACGTCCAGCATCAACTACAAAGAGTCCTTCTTTGAACCCACTGCACATGACTTACACATTTCGAGCCACCTCACGGCTCTGCTTCAGGTGCAGCAGGACATTGTCTGTCATTCCAAATGAGTGACCACATCAGACGCCAAAGGGCCCTTCACACCGACAAACACCACCATTTGAGTATCTGCTTGGCTTATTAATGGCTGTCAATCCCAATTACATCATTCTTTAGAACCACCAATCAGGTGAAAGGGAGTTCCTATAATGTCAGGGATGCCCTCTCCCCGTTGGCTCAAAGCTAAAACAGGCTCGTCCAATAATTCTCCATAATCAACCTATAAGGGTTCACAGTGTTCAAATGAAAAATCCAACATTGCTCCAACCATTTACATGTGTACGTCCTGTCACCCCCTCCCCCCTCCAAGAATCTTGGGGAGCATAATCAATCCTCCATCGCAAATCCTGTGCATGTCAACTTTGTCATACCACTTTGGAGGGTGACACTTGGGAGAATCTGGCGACTGCACACATATAGGTTGTTATGGCACAGCTCTTGCACATCTAGTTATGTGGTATATCTTTTGCGCTGCCCTTGCAATCTGCTTTATATTGTCCCTTAAAGTTATGTTTGGGAGAACATTCCTCAGTATACAATCATCAGTACATTCCACTCCTATGGTGAATCATTGTTTGATAATGCATCATAATTTTGAGGATTTGCGGTGGAGGATTATGGATTATGTTCCCCAAGATTCTCAAGGGTGTGACAGGACATACACATTGTGATGGCTGGAGCAACGGTGGATTTTTCATTTGAACACTGTGAGCCCTTATGGGTTGAATATAGAGAATGATTGAATTAGCCTCTTTTAGCTTTGAGCCAATGGGGAGAGAGCATCCCCAACATTATGGAGAATTCCCTTTTACCCAATTGGTGGTTCTAAAGAATGACGCAATTGGAATTCACAGCCAATAATAAGCTGAGCAGATACTCAACTAGTAGTGTTTGGCAGTTTGGAGGGCCCTTTGGTGTCTGATGTGGTCATTCATTTTGGAACAACAATGTCCCACTGCACCTGAAGAAGAGCCATGAGGTGGCTCGAAACGTGCACGTTGTGAGCGGAGGATTCCAAGAAGGACTCTTTGTGGTTGATGCTGGACCCATGTTTCATGGGGCTACTACAAGATAAGTTCACTGGTGTTTGAACCTTAATTGAATAAAAGGACATTGTAGTCATATGAAAGTGCTTGTGCTTTGATCCTCTCCTGACTATTTGTCTGACAAAATTAGTTTTTGCTGAGTTCTGCATTACGGTGGTGATCTGTTGGACATTGATGAGCCTGATATCAGTGCTGATGTCAATCTTTAGCTTCCTGGATCACCCCCTAGAACCCTTCTTAAGAATTTGCATTCCATTGACCACTCTCTAATCTTCAGGTACTATAGACAACTTTAACGGTTTATAAATTGGTATGTCTGGAATTTCATTTTTGAGAGTTCAGTACCCTGGAATGTGTACCATCTGGTCCAGGCAATCTGCTACTTTTTAGTTTGTCAAATTGCCCCCATTACACCTTCTAGCTTAATGGAGATTTTGTTAAAATTCCTCCAGCTCTTCATGGTATCTCCCCCTACATCATCTTCAGTAAAGACTGAATCAAAGAATTTAGTCTCTATGACCTTGTCCTCTCATAATGCCCCTTTTTTACCCTTCCAACTGACTTCTTCATAGGCCTTTTGCTTCAAATGTACCTCAAAGTGTGTTATGAGTTTTTGTTTTCATGGTAAACCTCTTTTCAAACTCTTCGCCTACCTTATCAATGTTTTGCATATAACTTGCCAGTGCTTATACGGTTTCCTGTTTTCCTTGGAATTCGTTTTCCATTTTTTAAAATTATTTTTGGCTATAACAGCCTTTCATCTCACTTTTAAAACATGCTGGCAGTCATTTGGCATCCTTTCCACTTTTAAAGCATGAAATACATCTGGTCTGGGCTTCCAAGATGGTATTTTTAAACAATGTCCAGGCCTGATGTAAACGCTTCACCTTTGCAGCTGCTCCTCTTTCCGTTTTTTCCTAACAATTTTCCTTCTTTTATCACAGGCTGCCTTTAGAAAGTTAAAAGCTAATGCAGTAGACTTCCTTGCTATCCTCCCTCTGTTTAATCTAATTTGCTCATCTTATGATCACTATTGCCATGTGGCCCCAACACATTGCTTCTCACACCAGATCATGTGTTCTACTAATGACTCACCCCAGAATAGCTGCTCCTCATGTTAGTTCCTGAAGCAGTCATATATTTCATCTAGAAACGTCAGGGGGGGGGGGGGAGGTGGAGATAGTCAAAGGGATTAAGCTAGCAAACCTGCTAACCATGTTAATGCCCTTGTATGGGATATTCAGCAGCACTAAGTTAATGTGCCATGCTGCATCTCAATACTAAGGGGTATGTTTACTAAACGTGAGTAACGCGCGTAGTATGACGTTAACGACCGTAAGTGCAGTGTAACGCGTGTAAACACGCGCCAACGACCGGTAACGTCGTACTACGCGCGGAAACCGCGCTTAACGATCGTAAAGCCCCGCGGCGCGTTAAAACAGCGCAGAAGGTGGAGAGTGGGCGGAGAGAAGGGGTCAATGGGCGGAGAGGGGGCGTGGAGAGGCTCCCCCTCACTAACGCGCTGTAATTCTGAGCTCAATTCCAACGCGAATGAAAACCTGCCGTTAAAGGCTTTTAAAGGGAAGAGAAACCATTTCCGTCAGCAATGTACAGCAAAACCGGGGAAACACACAAAACGTGAGCAGTGTGATACATGTGCACTGAACAAAATAGCACATAAAACGTTAAAAATGACCACAGGAAACATTTTAAAAAGCATAATACAGCTTGGCAACAGTGATAGCAATGGGCAACAAGGAACAACACTGCCTGGAAAGCACCAAATAAAAAAGAAATGATGTGTGGAAGGCTCTACGCGTCACAGACCCTTTTAAATATCATTTCATTGTAATGGATTGTCCTGGGAGTGTTGTGTAATGTTTCCCAATGATATCATTGTTGCCCAGCTTGGTTATGGGTGTGTGCCCCTTTTGTGAGATATTCTCTGAGGTTTATGTGCACCGTTGTCTGCATACAAGGTAAATGAGGTCACAATAAACCTGTTGCAGAGCAGGGTTTCTGACTTGTCAGGACGGTTTAACTAACTCCAGGGACTGCACTGTCTCTGTGGCTACAGTGTGGTGCAACAGACACAGCCAGTGTCTGTAAAACCAGAGGGTCACAGGTTCAAATCCCAGCTGGGGGTCCTGCCAACCCAGTCCCCATAGCTTTACCCACCACTAAACATTGATAGTAAAGACACACCTTTATTGCAGAGAACATACACATGGCCTATATTTTACCACACCAGAAACAGGCACATTACCGTAAAGCAGAATTTCGCAAATGTAGTCCTGGAGGGCCCCACAACATTCCGGTTCCATGCTGCCTCCAATAAAGATGCCTGTGCTGCATAGCTATGCACCACCCCCATGTTATGCAGATGTAGCTCATGCATATTTATGAGGGACAGCATGAAAACCCGAACAGTGTTTGGAACACCAGGACTGGAGTTGGGGAACTCTGCCGTAAAGCAGCAGCCAACAGGGCCACACACCCACCCACAGGCCCCATTGGCCAGTGCCACCTGGAGAGGCAAGAAATTGGGTCCTGCCTGTATCTCCCAATACTAGCAGTTGCATACCTTAGCAATGCCACCCTACACCTGGGTATATGGTACACAGCTATCAAACGTTTGCTATGAGAACTGGCAGATATCAATTCCTCTGTTAAGCACATTTTGCTCATTGAGCTCCACCATAACAAGCATTCTGATGTCTGCGGTGTGTGCTGCAGGTCTGGTCTCTGACAGTGTTCCCCACCCTGGGGAGTGACCCCCCAACAGTCTTGTGTACCATATCCATGCCTGTACTATGCCCAGGACTGGTGTGGTGTGTATGGCTGCTGACCACCTCTATAGTAGCACAATGCTGACATCGGTGTGGGGGTGGTTGTCTGTCTATCCAGTGTGTGGTGGCTGCAAACACCTTCCACAGGCCACAATGCCAGCAATGTTGCCAGAATTGGGCTGCCAATGTGCATAATGAGGAGCAAGGTACCATGGGTAGAGGCCGGACAGGTTGGCCTGGCCAGGGCGCATCTGCACAGGGCATAGGGCAGTGACAGGCACATTGTAGTGGCCGGCCACCGCCTACACAGACAGGGTGACCTCAGTATGTGCTGCTGAGAGATCACTCTCACCCTGACTGTGCAGTGACCACAGCATGGCTAGGCACCCCCATAGTGCTATCTAGTATTTCTCTCATGTGATATATATGGGTTGCCTTTTGGGGCCCTGTCACTGATTTAACTGTGTATGCTGACATCCCAGTTCTGGGTGCAGGCATCTCCACTGGGCACTAGCAGACTATTTGCAGCTGGTATGTGTTGTGATGGAGTGGCTTGCAGGGTGCAGTGGCTGATGGCTTGCACCAGGGGAATATCAGATAGTGGTGGGGTGCAGCATGCCATATCTAGGCCTAATGTCTGTCTGCTATTGTGTTCTGGATGTGTACAGAGCTGCATTGACTGCTCTGTGGGGTGTGTGTCCCTCAGCAGGACCGGGGTTGTTGTTCCCCCTCTACGTCCACCTTGCAGGGAGGTAGATGTTGTATCGTTTGATAGGAGACCCTGTTTGCTGCCCTGGGGGAGGGGGGGGTGGTGGTGGTGGTGGTGCATGGGTCCATGGGGGCTACACCTGACTGATACAGACAGAGATGTCCAAGGTGTTTCTGCAGAAACTACCTCTCACACTATAACACTGCTGTGGACCTGCACCATAGCCTCTTTCAGCCAGGGACGGTGCTGTGGACCTAGTGCTGGGCGCCTCACTGCACCCTCAGGGTGAGCACAGTACCCGCACAATGTGACGGTGTGTAGCTACTCTGTGCCAGTACAACACACGGTCGGTACCCCCTATCAGGCCGAGGTGCTGTGGGGGTGTATTCCCCATGGTGTGTATGTGTGGACAGCTGATTTGCATGTGCAGTGCATCATGGGTGTGACTGGCCCAATCCAACCCTGTGAAACACCAGCACCTGCTCACAGGCTCTGCCAAACCATAGGCCATCACACGTACATCTGTTAGCATACTGCATAGGTGCAGGACACCCTACAAAGTCTGTAATATAAGATGCCCACACTGGTAAAAACACACGTACCCACGCACGTAAACAAACACGTACCCACGCACGAATGTACACGCGCGGCTACGCACTTACCAATGCACGCACCAACGTACGTGGCTAGGCACACTCCGAGGGTGTTTTTCTGACACCAATACTCAGCGTAACGAAAAACATGCCTCCTCTTTCCTTCTGTAATGTACAGGATGATGCCTGAGACAGCCTTTTGCGTTAGGCACACTGGGGGCTCGAACCCATGCTGCCTGTAACAGAGGTCAGTACCGTAACCATTGTGCTACAGCTCTGTTTCAGTGCTTTGTGTCTGTACGTCTTCTTACGATTAACGCGCAGTAACGCGGCACGGCGCCCGGTAACGCTCGTTACTTTTTCTAACGCGCGGTAGTGGTAACGATGTACCGCCCATGTCCTTATTTGGGGTTTCTTTCACTACCGCGGCTCCTAACGCGAACTGCACTAACGCGATTTAGTAAACAGACCCCTAACTAACTATTTCTGTGCTGCCAATTTTGTTAGCTTCCCTAATTTGTTGCCATTTCTTCATCTATTCATTTTGGGCAGGGGGATGGTAGTACACCCACACTTTTATTCCTTTCCCCTTCTCATACAGAAGCCCAGTGGGAGGAGGACAGGGTCTTACCACTTCCAGCTGGGTTAAATTTCAAATGCCAGCACAGCTGTCATTTGTATCAACATTTAATATCAGTCCAGAGGGAGAAGACCCTCTCCCCTTCCAGCTAGACTACAGTACATTTATAGGGGTGTGAGGTGGGATGTAAATAACAATTTTAAGTAGGGGAACGAGGGAGTGGGGGGGGGGGGTGGGACACCCTGCCTAGTTCTTTTTTTGTTGTTGTTGTTTAATTTTCAAGGAGCTGGAGGGGGATTCTTCCATCTTTATTTGTTTCTCTTCTTGAGGGCAGAAGAAAGGGTAGACACTATTCAGCTGCTGCAATTCTTTTGCTATGTATTTAAATTTAGAGTAGACATTCATGCAGACCAACATAACAAGACAAAATCTTAACCACATCCCTTGGCTTGTCTTTCTCCCATCTCATATTCTAACTTTTGTCTGGACAATAAATACTATTGCATAAGGATAAACTGTGCAATATGATTTTTAAGGGTGGATTTTCTATAAATCTAGATAGAGGTCCAGGAAGATGGATGTACACAAGCTAGCTCTGCTTACAAGAAAAAATATCCTAAAGGAGATGGAAGAATCACAGAGGGAAACTACATGAAAAATATAACTTAAAATAGCAAGCCACTCCTACTTTGGAAACTGCATAGTCTGAAATGCCAAAGAAATACTAAAATATATTAATACTGGGTTAAATATCACAGTTTCAAGTGCATCATAAGGATTGCAAAGATAGTCAGCAATATTATTGTGTCGTTTTTCTGATTCATATGATCCCTAATAAATGGATTAAAAATGAGACAAAGGGGCTTGTTTACAAAGCCGCGGTAGTGGTTCGCGATCGCGATCGCAGCCGCGGCCACATTGAAATCAATGGGGCCGCGGCTCCGATTACGATCGCAAACCGCTACCGCGGCTTTGTAAACAAGCCCCAAAGTCTAAATTAACCATGGATTATGTAAAAGGAAGGCTCCTAAATGCAGTTACTCATAGAACTGAAACAAGTGCACACGAAAGCATCATGCTCTGTTAGCCTGAGGAAAGACGCACAACATTTCAGCTCTTCATCCAAAGTGATCAGCTAATGGGCATACATCACCCTGCAGAGTTGAAACAGCTTTTACAGCAGGTGGATAAAAGCATCCTAGAAAGCTGGAAATTCTTCTTACAGTGGCGGGGTAGCTGCTGAGCAGTTACAACCCAAGGTCTGCTACAATTTCAAGAAGGTGAAAAGACCTGTCATATGTGTGAATAGCCAAAGGAACATTGAATGGCTTCTGAGTTTCGCTTTTAAAGACATTGATAGAAACAAACAATCTGGCAGACTGATGTATTTATTCAAGAGCAGCAAGCTACATGGAAAGTTACGGCAGATAAAGCCCATACACTCTTCCCGTCTGACCATTTGCAGTTGTGGTCAACATCATTGGCACCTTTACAGTTCAATGCATTAATGCCCAATATTGCCTTAAAAAAAAGGCCAGTGAAATCTCTTTGGACAATACGTGCACATATATTTGACACATAAAAGAATCAAATAAAACAAGACCAATTAAAAAAGGAAATAGTATAAGAACTGGGACATTGCCAGGACATGATTATTTGCACCCTTATAAACAATTCAAATCAGTTTAAATACAAGAACCATATTCGCACTGCAATAAAATTAGATGCACCTGTGATCAATTGTCAGTACTCACATGACTTGAATCAACCATGAATGATGTTAAAATGGCCACATGCACTCCCTGTTCCATTTTCACAATGTTGAAGACAAGAGAGCTGCCTGAGACCATCAGAAAAGCCATTATCACCAAACATACTTCAAAGGAAAACAAGACCATTTCCAAAGATCTTGGGATTTCTGTGTCTACAGTTCACAATGTTATTAAGACGTTTTCTGCTCATGGAACTGTCAAGAACCTCCCAGGACATGGTGGGGAGAGGAAAATGAATTCAAGAAGTCTTCAAACGTTAGTGTGAACTGTTGGAAAAACACCACATATATCCTCTAAAGAGCTTAAGGCTGATCTGGAGCAATCTGGAGTGGTGGTTTCAACCCACACCATACTCCATGCACAAAACAAAGACAGACTTAAAAAGGCAGGCCTAATCTTTGCCCAAACCCACCTTGAGAAACTAAAGTCCTTTTGGGAAAATGTTCTGTGGACAGATGAAACTAAACTTGAGCTCTTTGGCAATGCAGACCAGCGATACATTTACAAGCAAAGAAATGAAGCTTATAAGGAAAAAAACACCCTTCCTACAGTTAAATATGGTGGGGTTCCATAATGTTGTGGGGCTGTATTGCTGCCTCAGGAACTGAAGGCCTGGAATGTATTAAAAGAATCATGAAGTTGGAGGACTACCAAAGTATTCTGGAGCAAAATGTGCTATCTAGTGTGAGAAAGCTAGGTCTGTGTCGAGGGTCATGCGTCCTCCAAAATATACATCCAAAAGTACAAAAGAATGGTTAAAAAAGAACAAATGGACTGTTTTAAACTGGCCATCTGTGAGTCCTGATCTCAATCCAATCAAGAACCTTTGGAAAGAGCTGAAATCTGCCATTGGTAAAAGGAATCCTGGAAACATTCATAAGCTGGAACAAATCACAGTTGAAGAATGGGAGAAACTACCAGCAGACAGATGAATGAAACTTATAGATGGCTACAAGAAATGTTTGGAGGCTGTCATCACTGCCAAGGTTTGTGCCACCAAATATTAGTGAAGGGTGCCATTAATCCTGTCCAGGTCATATTTAGTTGTTGTTTTTTTTTTCTCAGAAATTACTATATCTAATTTGCACAGACATCTTTTATTTGTTGTATATATTTGAACATACTATTATATTATGACAACATTTTTTATTCTAAGTGCTGTCAAGTCAATGCTGACTCAGTAGACCCTGGGTTTTCTTGACAAGGTATGACTGGAAGTAGATTGCAAGGCCTTTTCTTCCAAGGCAATGGAGGGTAAAGTGACTTGCCCAAGGTCACAAGGAGTGCCAGTGAAAATCAAACCCAGATCTCCTGGGTACTGGGCTGTTTCTCTAACCACTAGGCTACTCCTGTACTATATGATTATATACAGTTGGAATATTTCCAATTAGTTCTCAAGATATTCTACACAATATACCTAAAATGCAAGGATGCCAATAATGTTGACCACAACTGTACAGCAATTAAGTCCCTTTAATCAAGTAATAGACTTTTTCAGGGACATTGGATTACAATTTGTCTCAGCCCTTTCAATCATCAGCAGCTTCTGTTAAGGCTTGAAGAGCTAGGCCAGACAGATACTGTGCGTAAATGGTTTCCTTTTCTCTCTGGCAATACATTTCAAGTGAACTGGAATTCCACAGGCTCTGGCTTTACGCCAGTTATCTGTGGGGGTCCGTAGGGCTCTATATTTTCTCCTTGACTTTTTTTTTAATCTCCTCTGCTATTTCTCATTCAGGGTCATGGGATTTGCCTTGGCTTATGCGAATGATATATAGCTCTTGGTAGGTGTGGCTCCTGCCTCACTATATATTTCTTCACTTAGTCACTGTAGAGAAGAGGTTGCTGATTGGCTGGCGATACTTGATCGTAAACTCAATTCTGATAAGTCAGGCTATCTGGTTTGGCTGTGGTCATACTCAAACTTCCCTTGCCCCAGTCAACTGTAATACAGTACTTCCACTTAGAGATTCAATCAAAATATTAGAAACAATTCTGGACTCTCAAATGACATTTGAAAAATACATATTGCTTTTGGTTCATTCCTGCCTTTTAGGTGCATTTTTGGATAAGTGATAGCACCTATTGTCAAGGCTCCAGTGGTGTGTGTGTTCTGTCTGCATGTATATGTAGGGTTCAGATTAAGGCAGGCAAGAAAGCCAAAACCACTTCTGCAGGGATCCTATCTCCCATGGTGGAGGAAGGAAGAAGACATCTGGGCCTACCTGCAGCCTGGAAAAAGGTTAGGTGCAGCGAGAGTGTGATGCAGAGAAGGCAGGAGAAAGTTAAAGGGGTAGTGGGTTTGTGAAAAGAAGAATGGTGGGGACGAATGGAGGGCAGGGGGTGGGACTACTGGGGGAGGGAGAAGGGGAGATAGTCTGCACCTGAGGGGGCAGAAGCAAAAGAAACCACAGAGCAGCACTGGCATGTGCAGGTAAGCAGTGCGTTGCAGTGTGGTGTCCATTGCTGCCTCTGCAGGCCCCAGAGAGAGGTGGCAGCGGTGGTAATAGTGCCCTTGGAGAGCTGGTGCTCTAAGCGACTGCCTTGTTCACCTAATGGTAGCACTGGCCCTGGGTTTGGGTTTTTTTTCTGCAGGTTCATATTCTAAACTCTTAGCTAGACAGCCAGTGAGAGGCCATCTGCATAAGGGTGCTGACCACTGTATTCAGCGGAGGCCATCCTGAGAGCCACTCTGGAACAGAGCGGATGGGATCAAGACAGATGCAGGATTCTTACTTTTCAAGATTATTCAGTAGCGGTTATGAAACACCGCAAGGATTACGCAGACGTGTGTGAAAATTGATCCAGTGGCAATGGGGCCTGTGCTTCTCCCTGCTCTACCCTGCCCAGTTGCATGTTCTACATAATAGCAAACAGTATTTTGATTCTCCAGGCACGGCGCAATCCTTTCTTGCTTCATTGCCACTGCCTGCGGACTGGCTTGAAGAGTCTGTGTGTTTTCATGGGCATGGTACTGCTTTAACTTCTCTGAACTTTGCTTTCAAGTATAGCGGATACTGCGACCCAGGACTTTTGCTCGTGGACCTATGTTATAGTGTAGCGGCAGAGCGCAAACAATCCAATAATACCAGGAGTCTGTTCAGAAGGTCCAAATCATTTATTTGTGCACAAGACTCAAGCAGAATCACATTCAAAATGGCTGAGCAATGGCTGTTAGTAAAACAACAACTTTTATACTGTTCTTTCCCATTCTAGGCATAGGCAAACTTTCCATTGGTCCCGATAACCCCTTCTATCCCATCTATTGGTCCCGGTACCACTACGTAGTTGTCCAATGAGGACCTTGGTCTGGGCTCAGCACCTGCTTGCCCCCCTTACAGTCCTCATTACAATGGTCAGTTCTTAGACTCTTGATACAATTCTCCTCCAAGGTCACTGGCTAACCAAAACATATGGGAAAGCAGGGCACTGTAACTTTTCTTTCAGCAAGGTTAATTAATTCCATAGAAGCTTCACACATCTTATCAGTTCCAATTAAAGTTGTTTTTCTGTCTTTTGTAAGTTTCGATTCTGCTTAGCTAGGCTTGGTTATGCTTAGTTAAGTTTCGATTTTCTGGAAGCAGCATTGGGGGGGGGGGGGGTTCATTCCTCTGGGCCTATCCACAGGCTTCATTTACAGGTCAAGCTGCTTAGGCCTGTCTGGTTAGTTCAAGCAGCATGGATCATAGGCCTTCGCCTACCACATTCCCCCCTTTGATTAATCTCACCCTACTTTCAATAAGGTGTGAGAGTTAAATCACTCAATTACACTGGAGTCGGATTACGACCATACACACTAGGATTAGGGTGCCATAGAGCCAATATCTTAGTGGCAGTCTTACGTTCTACGGTATTTTCGATCACACTGTTAATAGAGCGCATACAGCATGGGATTATACATGGTAACAACAGAAACAAGGCTACAAATACTAATATTATCATAACAAAAGTAGTAAGTCCCCCCAGGCCAGAGAAGATAGATTCGAACCAATTAGGTATCTTAAGACCATGCCAGGTCTGTACTGTTTTCGCATGTTTTCAGCAATCTCTTCAACTACTTGACCCTTGTCATCTATCTTCAAACAACAATTAGTTAGATTCAACTTACCACATACTCCGCCTTCAGCTGCTAACAAATAATCTAGTGCCAAGCGATTCTGATATATGGCAGTACGCATTTGTGTGCTTTGTCTAGCTAGAAGTGTAAGTGCTTGACTAGTCTCATTAGTAATTAGTTCAACTACTGCTTGTAAACGTATGATACGGTTTATCATATACACAGGGGTCCGGTATCCCCAAGTGCCATCTTGCTTCCAAGTGGCTGGTCCATAATAGGCAATAATTCTCTCAGGTGGCCAGTCTTCCCCTTCCCATCTCTCCCATTTGCCTATCTTCAAAGCTGCTCTTTTCTGTCTCTTGGTATAGACTGGGTAACCTAATTGTTCTCCATGTTCTGTGGGTAACAGAAAGAAAGAAGGTCGGATGGTTCCCAAGACACATGCCCCTCCCCAGTGAATAGGGAGTCGAGCGTATGCTCGGGTTCCACAGATCCAATACAAGCCAGGTGGGGCTTGCCAGGCATGAGGCTGGGCAAGGTTAGTCCATAAATCGGCAAGCTCAGGGAATTTTGATAATGGGTTGGTAGGTTCAGATGCATTAACTCCTGACCACCAGGATGTCTGTTTTGTGGTGTCATTATAAAACTTCTGGCTAAGGCAGACAAGCTGTCCTACCTTCAAGGTGAACTGGGGTCCAGTCTGAGCATAACACAGACGTCCAACTATTGGGTGTGCTAATACCCATTCACTGGTGGTCTTGTGCAGCTCTGTATGATTGTAGGCTATTGAGTAATTCAGTTCTTGGGCCTCCCAAGGCCACTGATCACCCATCCTAGTTCCTCCGCAGAAGTAACAGTCTGAAATGTGGAGACCAGATACAACTGCTCCAGCTAATTCTAAGAACAGATTTTGTGACGGATGGGGAATGTCAAACTTGTTTACATGCATGGTTTCATAGAAAGTATTATGTATATGATATCGTGATGAACGATGGGCTTGGGTATTCAGTCTTATATATACAATGGTTCCGGGATCTGTCCCAGAACCTGCAATGCGTAGTCCAAATTTGTACCCTTGCTTCCAAGCACTGAGGTTTATTATGTGTAACTCTAATGGGTTGCAGGCACCCTTCTTACATTTTTTTGGATTCTTTAGAGAGGGCTTAAGTAGGGCTGCCATTCGATTATCCCTGGTATTCTCTACCATACCAGTTTTCCATGTAGCATAGAACACACATTCCCACTTTGGACAATAGTAGTCTTTAACTGGTGCTGTGCTATATTCATTCGCTAGAACTCGTTTACCTGTACATGCCCCCCACCCGGTGGTTCCTTCTGGACACATATACTTATGATCATAATAATATGCTTTCTCCCAATTAGCACAATGAGACCGACCATCTCTATTTATAGCATCGCAAGCATCAAAATACAAAACAGCACCCTTTGTAGGGTCAGTGAGTGGGGTTGTGGCATTAAGTAAAGCTCCATCTGCATCATCCCATAGTATTTCTAGAGTATAATAGGATGGGTTCTGATGTGGGTTAAAACAAACTTTAGTATCTCCCTTAGTACAAACGTTCAGTTCAGTGGTGTTGTATATACACCAGCTCACTGTACCAGTACAGGTATAGTAAGAATGATAAAGCAAAGTCTGAGTTACTTTCATTCCAGTTCGAGTGGAAGTAATGCAGGCAGTACATGGGGGTAAAGCAAGAGTAAGTTCAAATCCCCCCAGGCAGGCAACCAGGACAAAATAGAAACAAAGATGCATGTTGATTGTAGTCCGTCTGATTCTCCGCTGAAAAATCTTGACCTCGACGTCCACTGCCTCTTTGGCACAATGCTGACGCGTTTGCTAATAAAGCAATTCAACGGGTGTTAATGTTGATTGAAGATCCTCAAGGTTCCACCGTATACCAACTTACCAACAGTAGTTGGCCTGAAGAAAGTCTGTGAGTACAAAGTTATTCAATGAAGAAACAAGTGTTTTTGCTGTGTTGGAAACAGCAATCCTCTTCGAAAGACTTGTCAACTGTAGAACACTGCAGTTCTCAGGCGGCCTAGAGGAGCTCTAGGCCACTGGTTGCCGCCTCAGGGTGAGCCGCAAAGGAATATCAGGATGCTGCACTGCTGTCCACTGATCTGACTCCGGAACTGCTGCTGGCTTGACTCTGCTGTGATGGATCCAAGATTCGATTTCTGCGATCTTGACAGCTGTTGGTGTAGACAGGATGATGGTATACGGTCCCTTCCAATGCGGTTCCAACGGTGTCTTCTTCCAATCTTTGATCCACACCGAGGTACCAGGCTTGTAGGGATGCAAGGATTCCGTCAAATTGATGGGTAACTGGTCCTGTATCCACGCATGAAGAGTCTGCAGAACAGAACTAAGAGCTAGGAGTTCTTGTCTGGTTATCTCTGAACCAATTTGTGTCAAACTCCCTTTGACCCCCTGCACTATTGGTGGGGGCCTACCATACATGACTTCAAAGGGGGAAAATCCTGATGATTTCACAGGGGCTGAGCGTATTCTAAGTAAAGCTATTGGGAGAACTTGGGGCCACTTCAGGTGGGTCTCCTGACATAGCTTAGACAACTGAGATTTTAGGGTGCGATTCATTCGCTCAACTTTCCCTGAACTCTGGGGTCTATATGCTGTATGTAACTTCCATTGTATCTGAAGGGCACTCGCTAACTGTTGGGTAATCTGAGATACGAATGAGGGCCCATTGTCTGATCCTATCACTGCGGGGATTCCATATCGGGGGATGATTTCCCTCAGCAATACTTTGGTGACTTCTCTGGCTTTTTCAGTCCTGGTGGGGAAAGCTTCCACCCACCCAGAGAAGGTGCAAACTAAAACCAACAAATAGCGATATCCACTGACTTTTGGCATTTCAGTAAAGTCTTTTTGCAGGTTGTGCATAGGAGTTACACCACCTGACTGGGCTCGGGGTGGTGGTGTAGGACCTTGCTTGGCATTGTTCTTCGCACAAGTTACGCACTGGCGGGCTACTGAGGCTGACAAGGCTCCCAACAGTGTAATGCAAAAATGGGGTCTGAGTGCCTTTTCCACTGCGCTTTTCCTATAATGTGTGGCTTGATGAAAGGCCTTTACAAAGGCTGGCCCCAATGACTCAGGGATCACTATTCGTCCTGGAGGTTGGTTGCCCTCAGCTGGTGGCAGCTCAATCCATCCATCTTTCAGTACCCCCTTTCTGTAGTGCAATAATAGTCCAGTTCCCTTGTGGTATATCGTGGCGTCCACAAGTTGAGGGGTACTGGAAACAATGCTGCCTGTACTGGTGTTACCTGTGGTGAAATCTGACCTGTCATGGCTGCTTTGCGAGCTGAGGCATCAGCAAATCTGTTTCCTTGGGCAACGTCTCCTTTTCCTGTCTGGTGTCCTCGGCAATGCATAACAGCAACTTGCTTTGGGGCCCATACTGCATCTAATAACATCAATATTTCTGGGCCGTACTTAATTGATTTGCCTCCCGAGGTAATGAGTCCTCGTTCTTTATACAGGGCTCCATGAGCATTCAAAGTTGTGAAAGCGTACTTTGAGTCTGTATACACATTCAACTGGAGTCCAGCACCTAATACTAGTGCCCTTGTTAGTGCTATCAATTCTGCTTTCTGCGCTGATGTTCCTGAGGCAAGAGCTGATGATTCAATGACTTTTTCCCGGGTGACTACTGCATACCCGGCACAACGTCGTCCATTGATGATGAGGCTGCTTCCATCCACGAAGTAAGTCTGGTCAGGGTTTGCTATAGGTACATCAGTTAGATCAGGTCGACTTGAAAACACAGTGTCCATGGATCATAGGCCTTCGCCTACCACAATAGAACTGAATTTCTTTTAATTAACCCGGCCACTCTTCACGCTGGGTACCAAAGAGGAACCCCCTGTGAACTTTTGGACTCTGATCTGCGGCATGCCTTGGGGGGGGGGGCTTATAATCTGAGGAGGTGGGTGGCCCTCCTGGCGGGTCACTTGGGGCAAGGCCTGCGGAAAGATTGATGGCAGCGGGGAAGAGCCCATTTGCCTGGGCGTATGACAGAACTTATGTGACTCACACTCATCTCCTTGAACGCTTTGACAGGCCTGTGACCTCTGCCTGGGCCTGAGGCCTAGGTGAGAGAGGCATGGGCTCTTTGTGGATCCGTGGTCATCTTCATGAAGGGATGGCTGTGTTCCAACTGTACTGTCCACAGAGGGGAGGTTTAACCACCATTCATAGGGCGGTTAGTCAGTTTGTGTGTTTGTTTGAGTGAGGGAAGAGTTGGAAGGGGACTGTGTAGCAGTGGGTGGTGGGGTGGAATGTAAGGGACTGGTTTGAGTGACAGGGATTGGTGGAGTGACTGGGGACCTTGTGTGTTGTGGTTTAGGATGAGATGGTTGTCAGTGAAGAAGGAAAGGGATTGCCGGTATGGATGTTCTGGGTTGTGTGGTTGGTTATTGTAAGGGAGGCTGTAGCATTAACTGGAGGGTATCAGGATGGGAGGGGATTGGGTGGGGTGGGGGAAGGGGCGAAGGGTAGTTGCACTATAGTTGGGGAGCCTCAATGCATAATTCCTGGACTCTACCAGGAGTGTATTATTGGTTTATTGGGGGAGAGGGAAAAATAATGGGTGGGGGTGAGGGGGTAGTTAACAGTATTTGCTATAGAGATTTCAGCTCTGCAGGCGGCCTGGTGGTCCTCTTGGCTTGGTCACAGGGCTGGGGGACCCTGGGCTGGGGGGAGTGTTTCCTACTACTCAAAGATTGTTGTCCCTTATTAGATATTCTGATGGCTGGGACTGGGGCTAAGAATTATCTCATGGAATGTCTGTGGTCTTGATACCCCATTAAAACATTATAAGATGGGCGGAGTCAGCCGCATTAGAAGATGGCCGCTTAGACCGGAGCTCCCGCTCAACATTATTGAATCCGGAGCCGACAAAGGAGGAGGGAACCCCCCTAAAAACACTCTGGAGACACCAATATCGTCCGAGATATGTCTACGCTAAAACCCGCAAGACTTGACTTTCAACAAGCGACGGGGCAGTCTAGCAAACGGGCTAAGCAGGAGCTCTCCTCCCCTCAGAAAATGGCGGCTGATAAAAATGCAACAGAAGGGGTACGAGAAATACTGCAGGAGTTGAGATCTGTAAAAGAAATTATTACCATCAACTCCGGGACGTTAACAAAGGTACAGGAAGATCTGCACGAGGTGAGAGAGAGAATGGGTGACTTGGCCAGGCGCGTAGAAGACGTGGAAGCCGAGGTAGACAGGCAATCCTCTGTGTTAGCGCAGATAGGCCCGCTGGTGCAAAGGGTCAAGGCTCTGGAAGTGCATGCTGAAGATCAGTCCAACAGAGCCCGGAGAAGTAATATCCGCATATTAGGTATCCCGGAGGGACGAGAGGGGACAGATTCGGTTGCTTACCTAGAGAAATTTATCCCAGAGATCCTCGGCGTCACATTTGAACGAACCCTGGAGTTAGAGCGTGCACACCGAGTACCATCACACCCGTCATCTCACACCCCTAGGCCACGACCATTTGTTGTGAAAGTACTGCGGTACCAACATGTATTACAGATTATGCAAGCAGCGAAGCGGGGACGTAATTTACAATTTGAGGGGCAGAAGATATTCTTTTTTCCAGATCTCAGCAAACAGACGGCCCAGCATCGGAAAGATCTCCTGGCTTGTAGACCTATGCTGCAACAACTGCAGGCACGATTTGGCCTATTTTATCCCGCCAATATGAGAGTTACCCTGGACAATCATACCCACACCTTCACGGAGGGTCACGCACTCCGTGCGTTTTTACAAGATCGAGCTCAGATGGATGTGGGGACTTGAGAGTGAACACAGAGACTCTATGGTACTATACTGCTGTTTTAGTGATAAGCTGTAATCTGGAGCTCTAGTTGCACCTCCAACCTCCTTAGTGCGTAACGGAGGAGGTAGAAACATGCTGTGACATCCATTGCAATGGATATGTGATTGCTAAGCTGATGATAGTCCTTACCTGATGCATGAGTTTATTTTATATGTGGGTTAGTATTGGGGGAGACCTGCTTCTTAGTCTGGCTCAAAGAATATGTATGTTACGAGTTAGTCAATGTTGAGAGGGAGAGGGTGGACCTGGATGGGTGGCAAGGGCCTCGCCGGGCAATTTATGTTAGTTAATGGCATATTTCAGCCAGGATGTATGGTTGTTATAATGATAATGCCTATTATTTTATCCTTGGGACAGTTGACCGTGAATGTCATCCTCATATGCTTTAGTAAGATCCCATATGGCTAACTGCCAGGTGCGGGTGTTGTCTCTTAATGTCAAAGGTATTTCTAACCCTGCTAAGAGGAAGAAAATTCTAACATATTGTAAGCATCAAAATGCAGATATTGTCTACCTACAAGAGACACATCTGTCCCTCTCAGAGTCTTGCAAAGTGAAGGACAAGATATATCAGAATATCCTTTCTGCGCCAGCCCTTAAGAGGAAAGGAGGGGTCATTATTCTTGCTAAAAAGAATCTCCCATTAGCAGTGACGGAGACTAGAATCGATCCGACAGGGCGCTGGGCAAGGGTTCTAGCGCAATTAAATGGGGGATCCTACACATTCATGACAATTTATGGTCCCAATACAGATGACCCGAATTATTTTACTCAGATCATCCAAGAGCTCCTAAGCACTGGCCCCTCACACATTATTCTAGGTGGTGACTTTAACCTTATACCGGATCCTCTCATGGATAGAACTCCCTATAAGCCACAGCACAAGCCTCAGTCCTCGCAAGAGCTGCATAATCTCAAAGACCTGCTTGGGATAATTGACCCATGGCGACTTTTTTTTCCTCATGATAGAGAATACTCCTTCCACTCTTTACCCCACAACACACAAACGCGCATAGACTACTTTCTAACTTCCAAGACGCTATTACCTGATATTGTTAGTGTTGGCTTGCTTCCTAGAACAGTCTCAGACCATTCGGCGATCTACATGGATCTTAATGTAGGTCTTGGGAAAAAGACTCAGAATCGATTCTTTTTTGATAGGTCCTGGTTGGCGGACGAGGAATTTCGCGCCACTGTGAAGGCTGCCATCTCCGAATACTTTATGGTAAATAAATTCGGGGACACCTCCACGTGGGCCTGGTGGGAGGCCTTTAAAGCTAACATTCGAGGACGCGTGACAACCTTCAGGCTTCACAAGCGTAGAGCGGAGGCGAAGAGACGGACAGAGCTGGAGGTTGAGATTAGCGCGGGTGAAAGACTTCTCGCCCGACGGACAGACCCGACCATAATGCTACGACTGCAAAGGCTCCGAGCTCAATATAATGCCCTTTTGCAAGTGGAGGTCGCTGAGTCCCTCAAAGTACAACAGGGGAGATGCTACCATGATAGCAACCGGGCGAGCTCTATGTTAGCAAACGCGTTAAAAACGAAGCGTGTGGTAACTCGGATCGCGGGTTTGAAAGATCCTGCCGGAATCTTGAAGGTATCAGATGCAGACATTTTAGCGATCTGTGAACGATTCTACTCCAAACTGTATCAATCTGAAACCACATGTGACGAGTCAATGTTCACCGCTTTTGTCTCCTCAATTGAAGGTCCCCAGCTCACGCAACAACAACAGCAACTCCTTTCAGCTCCGATCACCTGCAAAGAGATCAGCGCCGCCCTTCAGCAGCTGGCAAAAGGCAAAGCCAGCGGCCCAGATGGATTGCCAGTGGAATTTTATGCAACATTTTCAGATCAGTTGATACCAGAACTGCTATTTTACTATGAGGGATTGGCCGCGGATTCTCCCGAAGTAGGGACGCTGGCAGCTGCTACAATAGTGATACACCCTAAACCTGGTAGAGATCCGGAGAAAGTTGAAAATTATCGACCTATCTCATTGTTGAATACCGACTATAAAATATATGCTAAGATATTAGCCGGTCGGTTGTCTAAGGTTCTGGGGACTCTCGTGCACCCAGATCAATGTGGCTTCATGCCCGGGAGATCTACGGCAGACAATGGTCGCCTACTAGCTCATGTACTTCACAAGGCACAACAGATAGCACAGCCAATAGTTGGCCTTGCCTTGGATGCAGAGAAAGCTTTTGATAGGGTTGAGCTCCCCTATCTATTCCGGACCATGCGCTGGATGGGGATTCCTGACACTTTCCTGAAGAGTGTACAGCTCTTATACGCTAGACCAGTGGCACGCGTAGCAGCAAATGGCACCACTTCACAAGAATTTCTGCTTACAAGAGGTACCCGACAGGGATGTCCTCTATCACCCCTGTTGTTTAACTTGGCTCTGGAACCTTTGCTTCTCAAAATTCGGCAGACGCCCGGTATTCTGGGGATGCCTCTGGAAGGTTACCACTGTAAGGTGTCAGCCTACGCTGATGATCTCCTGTTATTTCTAGATGAAAATTCACTAGATACCGCCTTGCAGACGATAGCAGAATATGCTGGCCTATCGGGATATAAGTTAAACCTGGAAAAGACTATAAGCATACCACTAACAGCTGCAGTCTCGGAAGATGCGCTCCGACGATACCCCTTCCAAGTGGAGAAAATGTCCTTTAAGTATTTGGGGGTCACTTATGGAACCACCTTAGCAGATACGATCTCTCTTAATGTGGACCGGTGTAAAGAACTCCTTCAAAGCTGTGTTCAAAAGTGGTCGCCTCTGAATTTGACGTGGTGGGGACGTTTAGAAACCATTAAAATGGCTATTGTCCCCAAGCTTACCTATATCCTCAGTATGATTCCAGTGTTCTTTGACAAAAAATTCTATCAAGATTTAGAAAAGAAGCTGCTGACCTTCCTTTGGGGTAAGAAAACACCGCAGATAGCTGCTTGGAAGTTGAAACTCCCAAAGGAGCGTGGAGGGGTCCACTTTCCTGATTTCTACCGATATCATGTAGCGGCCATGTTAAAACAAGGCACGTGGTGGGTAGAGGATTCAGACGTCCCGGGACTCCCGACTTGGCTTCATGTGGAGGCAGCAGATGGTGGCCTTCTTCCGCTGCGGTACTATATTGGTGCTGCAGTGCAACCAGCCCGGCTGGGCAATGAAATAGTGCAGGCCACTCAACAAGTTTTCAATCTTGTCTCACCGCTACTGGGAGATGAGCAGACCTTTACGGACGCTACCCCTCTTTGGCTAAATCAGCGATTTAAAATTGGTGGCGAGTGTATAGCATGGACCTCTTGGATACGTCGAGGCATCTTCAACCTAGGACAACTACTTACTGAGCGGAGCTATAAAACCTTTGCAGAGTTACAATTGGAATATCAGCTACCCTACAAATGCTTGTACCAGTGGGCCCAGTTGAGACATTGCCTGAGCAAAGCGGGGGTGACGCCGTTGCACAGGGTCCATGGACAACCGGCATATCTTCGGATTCAGGAATTTCGGATGGGAACTGGACTGATATCAAAGTGTGTGAAGCTCCTTAGATCAGCTGATAGCCGTGATCCCAGTGGTGCCCGGTTGATATGGGAAGATGAAGTAGGGCACCTTCCAACTCCGGAAAAGTGGACACTCTTCTGGGGGTCCCAGATCAGGCTATCGAGGTCAGCCTCACTCACGCAGACGATGTTTTTTTTGGCACACCGTGCATACCTGACCCCGGTCAAGATCTCCAAATGGCAAAAACAAGAGAGTGACCGCTGCTGGTCTTGTGGCACGGACGTAGGAACCTTGGCACACATGTTCTATTACTGTCCACAGCTGTCGGCCTATTGGCAAGGGGTATGGCACAAAATACAGAAGTTATGCTGGATTGATGCGCCTCTAACTTTTCAAATAGTCATCTACAAGTCCCTGGTAGATGTGCCCAACCTTCAGCGGCAACATGTTGCGTTATTCAATCTGCTGTTGAGTTTGGCACAAAAGTCCATTTTGAGCCATTGGAAAAGCTTCAGTACGTTGAGTGTGGCATATTGGTGGAGCCTAGTTTGTTATCACCGCTCCTGTGAAGTGGCATATGTTCGGTTAAATCCTACCTTTAGCAGTCTACTACGAAAATGGGACACCCTTAACTTGGAGTAGTCATTATATGTATTTAATACAGAGGTATGACAATTGCGGTCTTCTTCCCTCCCCCCTCTCCTGTTAACCTTGTAGCTTAGGTAGCAGTGTATCAGTAATGAACCTGTCTGTATCTGCCATTGTTTAGTTTGATCCACATGTTATTGTATTGTTTGTTTGTTGTGTTTGCAAACTGATAAATAAAGTTGGGAAAAAAAAAAACATTATAAGATTCTGCGGGCATTGGCTTAACACAAATACAATATCTCCCTCCTACAGAAGATGCAACAAAGTGCTGCTGAACACGCCAAACTGCAGGGATTGGGTTGGCCAAATGTTTGGAGCACTGACGCAGGGCCGGAAAGATGGATTAGTGATTTTGATACATAGGTGCCTTAACTTTTGTACAATAGTGAATTCAGACAAAATGCAACTCTCACACTAAAATGATCAATGCCTCGATCAATCGTCCCAGAGAACTCTTTAACATTATAAAACAGCTGACAAAGACACCCACAAATGTCCATCCAGAAACCACAATCTCCCCACAACAACTGGCAGCACACTACAAATAGTTCTGCCCACAAAAAGAACTACCCACGGTTCTGCAAGGTGATGAGACCAGCTATACAAATCCCTGGATGGGCTTTGATGTCATCAGCGAAGAGCACATGGAGAACATCATATCATCACTCAATACTACGATCTCTCCCCTGGACCCCTGTCTAATCACATGGATCAAGGCAACCAAGAAGGAGTTCAGCCCCGCAATCACCAAACTCTCCAACACAATACTCCAACAAAGAAAAATGCCGCAAGGCTTGAAAAACCCTTCGATTTGTCCAACACTGAAGAAACCAAACCACGACCCTGCTGACCCTGCCTTTTACAGACCCATATCAAGCCTTCTCTTTGCTTCCAAAATCATTGAAAAAGCTGTGCAATAACTGCAAGGTCACATTGATAGGAATAATATATTTGAATCACAATAACATGGGTTTCACTCTCAACATGGAGCAGACACACTACTAGTCACCTTCATTAACACCAAGATAAAGGGAATGCAAAACAACAACCAAGGCTTCTTACTGATATTCCTGGATATCTCCTCTGCCTTTGATACCGACAAGCACAATATCCTCCTCAAGCGACTCAGAATAAATGGTATCCAGGGAACAGTTCTCAGTTGGTTCCAATCCTACCTGACCAACAGGAAACAACAGATAAAAATTGGGCAAAACTCCTCAACCCCCCTACCACTAAACACAAGGAGTCCCTCAAGAATCCACCCTCTCAGCAACCCTATTCAACATCTATCTGCAGCCCTTCCGCTCTCAAACAACACAACATCAATTTTCACATATGTGCTGATGATATCATGATCTACAGCACTTTTAACACAAAACAACCTTCCTACTCCACCCATCAACAATGCTTCGTAGATGTCTGAACCTGGTTACAAGAAAACAATCTCAAAGTTAACTACAAGAAAACCAAGGCTCTCATCATAACAAACGACAATACATTCTCCATGCCAAACATCCTGACACTTCGCAATACCCAAATGAAGGTCAAGACAGAAGTAAAAATACCTTGGGGTCATCCTAGATCGGACTCTGAGCTTCAAAGTACACATAACTAATATTGCCAAAACAATATACCTCAAAATAAGAACCCTCCAATATCTCCGAACGCTTCTCAAATCATCAGACTTCTGTGCTGCACTCCAAGCAATGGTCCTGCTGCATCTTGATTACTGCAATGCAATATATCAAGGCTACCACAAACCACGCCGCTCCCTATAAGAACCGCCCTACATACAATGGCACGCATCATTCAAGGTGCTGCAATACATGATCATATCACACCAATACTAAAACAGCTCCACTATAAGTATAAAATAATCCTTCTAACTCATAAGTCCTTGCACTCTGACCAACCAATGCACCTCTGCACCTTCCTTTAAATCCCACAGAATAGCAGACCAAGAAGAACCACCTCCCAGATCTCCCTTACCATCCCAAGTATAACCAGCAAGCTGCAGATGCGCATCCGAACTTAGCACTCTATCTGTATGGAACGCCTTACCGAACACCTTGAGAAATAACACTGACATAAAGACCTTCAGAAGACATCTAAAAGCTCGTCTATTCATTGAAAAATTCAGCACAAAGATGTAACTCCAGTTCTACAATTATGAACGTTACACACACCTTTCTGTAAATATGTACATTGTATTAAACCTATTAAGTAATGCATGCTGTACATAGTTCTACTATTCACTGTTAGATGTAATATTGATGTTCGATGTAAACCGCTTTGACCTGGCGAAAGGCGGAATAAAAATCCAGCTAAGTAAATAAAATCCTTGCCTCATTTATTGTCAGAATTTGCCTCTTTTGGTCTGTTTGATGGTCTTCAGTTAAATGTGGACAGATCTGAGGCAATAGATATTCTAGGGCAGTTATGCTTGTTATTGGAGTTGGCCTTCCCATTAGGTTGGGCGGATAGGGATTTCCACTACTTGGGGATCCAATTGCCCCGGGACCCCCATCAGTTTTATCGACTGAACTACAATGTTGCATTGGGATCTCTGCAGACTAAAATGCAGGATTGGATCCCACTGCCTTTGTCCTTGTTGGGACGGGTAGCAGTTTTTCGGATGACTCTATTTCCTAAACTATTGTATGTATTACAGACTTTGCAAATCCGCCTGTTGTGTAAGGATGTGCTCATGATCGAGTGTGAACTTCACAGGTTTTTGTGGCAAGGGGGACTGGCAAGGGTGTCCTTGTCTATAGAAACATAGAAATATGATGACAGAAAAAGACCACATGGCCTATCTAGTCTGTCCTTCCATATAAACAACTACAACAGTCCCCTTTTTTCCTTTAGAGATCCTCTGTGTTTGTCCCATGCTTTTTTTTAATTCAGTTACTGTCCTCATCTCTACCACCTCCACTGGGAGACTATTCCATGGATCCACCACTCTTTCCATAAAGAAATATTTCCACAAATCACTCCTGAATCTATCCCCCTTCACCCTCATCCCATGTCCCCTCGTAGCAGAACTTGCTTTCAATTGAAAGAGGCTCTCCCCCTGAACATTTATGCCACGGAGGTATTTAAACATCTTAATCATATCACCTCTATCCCGCCTTTCCTCTAAGGTATACATATTAAGATCCTTACGTCTGTCCTCATATGCTTTATAATGAAGACCACTAACCATTTTAGTAGCCACCCTCTACACCGACTCCATCCTGTTCACATCCTTTTGATGGTGCGGTCTCCAGAATTGCACACTATACTCCAAATAAGGTCGCACCAAAGACTTAAACAGAGGCACTATCACCTCCTTTTTTCTGCTAGCCATTCCTCTCCATATGCACCCAAGCATCCTTCTAGCTTTTGCCATCACCTTTTCTACCTGTTTAGCTACTTTAAGATCATCAGACACAACCACGCCCAGGTCCCGCTCTTCTTTAGTGGACAAAAGTACTTCACCCCCTTTACTATAATGCTCCCTTGGATTGCTGCAGCCCAAATGCATGACCTTACATTTTTTAACATTAAAACCCAGCTGCCAGATTCGAGACCATTCTTCAAGCTTAGCTAGATCCCTCCTCATGTTATCTACACCTTCCTGGGTGTCTACTCTATTGCAGATTTTGGTATCATCTGCAAAAAGGCAAACCTTACCCGACAGCCCTTCCGCTATATCACTAACAAAGATGTTAAAAAGAATTGGACCAAGGATAGATCCCTGGGGCACACCACTGGTAACGTCCTTCTCCTCAGAGTGAGCCCCATTTACCTGTACTCTTTGTCACCTCCCACCCAACCAATTTCTAACCCAAGCAGTAACTTTAGGGTCCATCCCTAGGGTGGTCAGTTTGTTTATAAGTCACTTGTGAGGAACAGTTTCAAAGGCTTTACTGAAATCTAAATACACCACATCTAGGGTTCTCCCTCGGTCCAACTCCCTGGTCACCCAGTCAAAGAAATCAATCAGATTTGTCTGACAAGACCTGCCTCTGGTGAATCCATGCTGCCTCAGATCCTGTAATCCTCTGGACTCCAGAAACCTCACTATTTTCTCTTTCAGCAGCGTTTCCAATAATTTACTCACCACCAAAGTTAAACTAACCGGCCTGTAGTTTTCAACCACATCCTTACTTACGCTTTTGTGTAAAGGCACCACATGAGCCTCTCTCCAGTCCTTTGGCACCACTCCCAACTCCAACGAGGCATTAAAAAGGTCAGTCAGTGGAGCTGCTAGAACGTCCCCAAGTTCCTTCAGTATTCTTGGGTGTATCTCATCCAGTCCCATCGCTTTGTCTACTTTAAGTTGAGCAAATTTCTCACGAACACAGTCTTCTGAAAATTGTTCAAGATGTCCCTCACTTCTGTTCCTCTTTGTGGGTGTTTTCTGAGGTCCTGCTCCTGGTTCTTCATCTGTGAACACAGAACAGAAATATTTGTTAAGCAATTCTGCTTTATCCTCATCAGTTGCTACAGTACATATTCCTCCCCTTCACCCTTGAGTCTGACAATACCACTTTTGCCCTTCCTCTTCTCACTAATATATCTGAAAAATGTCTTATCCCCCCATTTTATTGCATTGGCTATTTCCTCCTCTTTTTGAATCTTTGCTTTCCTGACTACTTTGCTAGCTTCTCTAAGTTTTTCCAAATATAGATGCCTGTCTTCCTTTCTCTGTGATCTCTTGTATTTCATGAAGGCCTCCCTGTTTTTCTATGATGCATGGCCCTTGGCGATGTGGGGTCATGGGTTTCCCCAATAATTCTAGGTATGCAATGGCTTGTCAGCTTAGGCACTTGAGGGACTGGGTGGGTCATACTGAGGTTTTCACACCCTGGACTCTGGAGGAGGACTTTTTCTCCCCATACAGTTTGATGGCGGCACTTCATTTAGATGCTGCACTGCTACCAACCAAAATCAAATATAGTTTGTTGGTGAGGCTGCTGCGAGGGGCGTGGCAGAGTTTGTGTTTCCACTGGCATATCCCCTCGAGAACATCACGTTTTTTGTTTATTCAGGGTAATTCACAATTTTGACCAGTCATGGAGAATCCGGTGTTACGGAAATGGACGGATCAGGATGTGAGTCTGTTAGGACATGTGGTAGATGTGGAGGGACGTATAAAGCCATTGAAGATATTGTGCGCTGAATTTGAGCTGAAGATAACTCAGATTTTTGCATACCTCCAACTACACCACTATGTCTGCTCCCTACCCTCAGACTCTATAACTGCGGAGGTTTCGGGGCACATTTTACAGTTTTTTCAGATAGGGAAAAGGGAACATGTATCTATCTTGCAGTTCTTTTGTAAGCTGGAACAATAGTCCCATACTCAGATTTTTCTGTTTTGTGGGGGTCAATAGGAGGTAGAGCTGGGTCTTCCCATTACGGAATGGCCAGGTAGGCTGGGTAGGCTGTGGGAACCATAAAACGTATCCCGGGATAGGTGAGATCTGCCCGATTGCAGAAGATCCAGTTTTGAGGATTGTGTAGGTCACAGTTCTCCCCTGCCAGAGCCCACAAGAGTGAGGTGGCATCAAGTGGTGATTATCCATGGTGTGGGGCTTCCTGGGCCGACTTAGGACATGTGGTGGAGGTGTGGGAAGATTCACTGGTATTGGTGTAGGATACAGAATTACCTGGGTTCCTTGGTGAAGCAGACGCTGGAGTGATCGGGACGTTTGGTGCTATTTGACCACCTACCTTCAGCCCACCCCAAGGGACGTTGGGAGCACCTGCTGAAACGTAAGGCTTGTGTGGTGGGGAAACAGCCAATTTTATGGCATTGGAGAAATGAGGCAACTTCTTCCTTTTGGGAGTAGCAGAATTGTTTTCATCAGTTCAGGTTAATGGAGCAGCTAGCCGTCAGGGGGTCCCCTAAGCAGCTGGCGAGCTTCCTTGTATTATGGAGGGTGTATATAGACACCTTGGCGCCCTTAACTTATAATGAGTTACTTAGTTTTTAGAGGTGTATGGGGGGGGGTCCTAGATAAGAAAGCGACTTGAGGCATTAAAATTTGACACCGTGTTCATTTTGGATGATTGTGTGAAAATAAAATGTTCTTGCAACTATATGATTTTGTGATGACTTGGAGTGCTGTGTAAGTGTACCCACAGTGCTCCGAGTGTTTATATTTTCTTGTTCAATAAAAATGTTCAAAAAAAGAAGGTTTTGCACTATTGATTAAATGTTTCTCTTATTCTTTCCTCGTGTTACCTTTATTTGAGGTTCCTTTGGATTAAATTTTAGAGCTGCAATTGTATTACTTCCTTCTGTTGGTTCCTTATGGTTTTCCCCTTGTTTCAATATCAGTGTTGACCTGTATCTGGCCCTTGTCCTTTTTTCTCTGGTTTCCCCCATTAATGCATAAATTTTTGTTTTCACATGAAACTCCATAATATGTTAGTCAATACCAAACTAATAACACTTCAAGTGATAATTTTGGTCAAAACAAATATTTTGACTATAATTTTGCACAATATTTCAGCAAATATATCCCCATTTCAGGGACACTATGCATGAAAGGGCGGGTGAAGTGGCTGTTATATAAAACAACAGCAAATAATGTCAAACAACTGCAAATAAATTTCCAAAACTTATTATAAATGAAATGTAATTAGTATTATGTGGAAATAATCTTTATTTATCAAAATTGTGTAGCCAGCCACATCACATGACAGTGGTGCATGACGTACAGGGGGCAGGATATGGAGAAGGGAATAGCCCAGAGTAGGCCATGGATGTGGCAGACTCAAATCAAGTGGGTGGCCCAGATGTGTGGATATGCCCAAGAAGAGATGTGAAGGGATCCATGGCAGGGTGGGTGGAGAAAGGGGCCACATGCTGCCACAGACACCTGTCCTATGCATGGGGCCACCTGTGCAGCAGCCTTACCACCCCGTGGTGACAGAAACAGGCCTGGGACCGTATCCGCAATGCCCGATGGCTGACATGCATGCCCTGTGCAGCTAGACGGTGATGTGCTGGGGTACCATGTGTATGCAACACACCATGCACATGTCCCGCCCCCGATGACAGCCACCATGTGTGCGGCACTGGCATCGTGCAATGGGCAGGTGACACTGCACCCTTGGCATATCTCAGCAAAAATGTTGGCGGAGTGGGCCTTGAACCCCCGGACCCAGAGGCAGTCCCCATACCAGCAGCCCACGATGGAACACTGCTGTGACCAATGTCCCAGGCAGGCAATGTGCATGATGCACAGAGGCATGGGCCAGCCACACATGGTGTGGACATGCACAGGCCCATGGCAGTAACTGCACATACCGCAGCCCCTCCCCAGGTGCTGACATGTGCATTGAGTGGTATGGGCATATGGCTCAGGCAGTCATGCAAAGTAATGTATATGTCGGCTGCTATCCATTCATCATCATCCTCCAGCATTGAAACAACTTCATGTAATTTGTAATGCCTTGACATTCTAAAGTTGAAAAATGTGAAAAATCATAAACAGACAACACAAAAACACCAAATAACACGGTTTGTGGAATAATTGCATACTGCACATGCTCTGTTACACTTACTTGCTCATATTATCGCTCATCGCAAACGCCCTACCCATTCATGCATAGCGTTCCTATAACGGGGACGGCAGAAATATGTATCGTACTCAGAACAGAATCACTGTAAATGCTACATACAAATATATTTGATTAAAAACAATATATTAAATAAAAATCAAGCTTATTTGAGAGAATGACTGATTGCGTTCTTGTCGAAAAAATGCTACTTTTCAAGTGTACGATAAATTTAGCAAATTTTACTAAACTCTTACTTCAAGTTAATTTATCGGTTCTGCAGGTGAACATATCACAGAACGTTTTGTAATGCTTTCATTCTACATTTGTTCCTAATAAAATATTGCGTGATTGAATTGTTTTATGCGTGGTTTAATATGACCTGAGGCATAAAATTTGAGCATACCCATTTCGGGGAAGCTATGCATTTGATTTTGCTACTTGTATATTGCTTTGGCATCCACATGGATGTTTTGCAGTAAATCTAAATAAAATTAAATGTTAAACAGTGTGAAAATAAAGTATTCCTAGCAGATGAGAAATGTATTTTTGTAATTGGAAAAGGAAAAAAAATGGTTTAAAAGGGCCACTATTGCTGGACACAGGCACTGAATTCCTGTGGAAGATGTACTATCTGTACCAGATCTGAAGGGAAGTCTATTTTCAGTAAGGTATCGGATAAGCAAGAGTTTCTCTATGCACTTCCACAAGAATGTACCGGATGCTTGATTAAGAAGGGGATTGGATCCTGATCTGCTTAGTCTCCTGCTCTCCAACTCTCTGTTTCCTCACCATTCCCCTAGAATCTCTATCCTAGTCCTCAGTTGTTGTGTTGTCTGTCTTGGCTAAATTGTAAGCCCTGATGAGAAGGGACTGTCTCTTACGTGTCTCTGTACAGTATTGCACATGCCTTGTAGTGCTATACAAATGATGAGTAGTAGACTGTAAATGACAGCTTTTACAGAATCATTTGCATAGATGAAGCGAAAGGATCAACTCAAGCTTTGCATCAGAACTGCATGAAAACACAGTGGCTAGGACCTCTACCCAGATGCAATAAGAGACTTACCAAACAAACAGGTGTTTGGTGTATTTAAAAATATCCCCATGCACAGAGCATCTGTTGTGTGCTTCTGAAAGGCAAAGCAACATGTGCACCAGTGCCAAAAGCGAATCACAGCAGCCACTGGAACTAATCCATGGTGATCTGTGTGGACCAATAGAGCAGCAACGTCTGCTGGAAACAGGTACCTCCTGACCTTCACAGATGATTGTCCCTGTGGGCAAAAGGGACTCAGTCTATGTGTGGTAACTGAAAAATACTTTATTGAAGGTTCTTTTCCAGGGGTACAATATGACAACCCTGGGGGGGGGAGGGGTATCACAGCCAAACCCGACACAAGCCGTGTTTCAGCTATGCCTTTTTCAGGGATTCTCTTGGTGTACTAAAACCATATATAATAAACAGTAAAAAACAAGTAAAAAAAATTACATAAACATACATTTAAAACAATATTATAAAATGTTATGTCATGAACAAATGTAAACAATACATGCATAAGACTGTGGTTAAATAAAAACATCAATGAAGAAATCAATAAAGACATAAATAGTTACACACATTGCCTAAAATACTTAAAACATTATTAAGTGGAATGTCCAAAAAAAAATAATTGCCTATTTTGTAAACTAGGAATATGACATGTACCAAAAATATTATTATAGACTGTAAATGAATTATTCCTCTGACAAAACCCCTTCTGTTATGCCTTGTGACTGAAGGGAGAGGAAGGAAAGAAATTACAATTATTGGAACAAAACTATAGGTATAATCCATGATAACTATAAAAAGGCAATGTGTATTACAGGCGCTTTGCAATAAATGCACAGTTACCATGGTTTTCAGGTCAGGTCACCGCTGTTGTGATACTTGCCTTAACTCTCTGTATTCTCTTTGTGAGCCGCTCCTCATCCTCTAGGGGATCTGCGGCAGCGATGCCATCTGCTGTTGGGGAGTCTTTTCTGAGAGGTAAGCTACCAGACTCCAGATTGTCCTCCTCGGAATTATTTTCCTTTTTGCAGCAGGCCTGGTCCTTCTGGCATGGAAATTTAGATCCTGCAGCCTCTGGGTGCCCCAGACACAGTTTGGGGGGGGGGGGGCAGGCTGAGAGTGCAAGCTCTGTTCGACTGCCTTTAGCTAAGTGTCCCTGGTGAGGGGCATCTCCTGGAGATGGGAGTCATCTTGGACCGGTTTGAGATTTGGACTGTGACTTAGATTCAGATGTCTTGGAGCTGGACTCTGAAGGCGAGAGTCTTTCTTTGTCCACATCAGAAGACTGTGATGAGGCCGGGGGGTGATATGTCAATTCCAGAAGGAGAAGCAGGCGGCATTGATTGCCAAGTTTTATCCACCTTGAACTTGGCAGATGCTCCAGGGATGGAGCTGGAGCCAAAGGTGCACTGGCTTCTGCAAGGGGTGCGGAAATCCATTATTGTTGTCCTGTTCCTGGAGGTGATCAAGGATACGATCCAGTTGGAGTGGGTCTCTCCCAGCTCCTGTATGCTCTCCTGGAGAAGGAGTGCGTGGTGTGGTTTGATATTCCCAAGGTGGTTGCACTCTGCAAAACAGAGACAGCAGATGTAAATTTCAAAAACTGACATTCCATTCACTGCATTGAAAATATATTTTTTTTTTTTTTACTTTTTTTTTTTTTTTTTTAATCATGTTGGCTCACTCTCTGCTTTCCTCTGGGTTCTTTTAATTCTTTTTCCAGAGCAGGGGCACCAAACTCCAATCTTGGAAAACCACAAACCAGCCCCATTTTAAGATGTCCCCTAATGAATATTCATGAGATATATTTTCAGGCACTGCACTTGTTGAATGTAAATATCTCATGAATATTCAAGACTGGAGTTGGACACCATTGTTGCAGGGTCTCTAGTCCATTTGCTACATTTCCTCTTGCCTCCTGTCTTCACTTCCTCTCCTACGTCCACTTTTGATATCAATCTTTTCCTTTCATCTTTTTTCCATTTACTTCTCTGCCTCTTTATCCACTCAAATTTCCCTCCTCCTTCCTATCTAGTCCTCAATTTTTCCTTTTTTACTGCATCTACCTACAGCTTTTCATCTTTTTCTCATCCCAACTCTCCCATTGTCCATTCTTTTATTCCCCAGTCATTTGATAACTTCCTCTCTCTCTCTTCCTCCTGTCCAACATCTCCTCTCTCTCATCTCTCCAACATCTTTGTCTGCCACTCTTCATCCAGCATTTCCCCCTCTGTCTCTTTTCTCATCCTTATAAAAATCAAAATTAAATATAGAAACACAACAGCAGATAAAGACCATACATCCATAAAAAAAACCCTTTCCAGTTTGCCCTTCCATGCCAACCATTAAATTCTATGGTCCCTTTTTTTCTTGAATTCTGATACAGTTTTTGTCTCTACCACCTCCACTGGGAGACTATTCCATGCATCTACCACTCTTTCCTTAAAGAAATATTTCCGCAAATTACTCTGGCATTTGAGTCTATCTCCTTTTCACCTTCATCTTATGCCTTCTCATTGCAGAGCTTTCTTTAGATAGAATGAGGCTCTTCTACTATGTATTTATGCCACAGAGATATTTTACCATCACTATCATATCTCCCCTTTCCTTTCTTTATTCCAAAGTATACATATTGAGATCATTTAAGTCTGTCCATATATGCCTTATGACAAAGCCCACTAACCATTTTGGTAGCCACCCTCTGCTCAGACTCCATTCTATTCATATCCTGGATTAGTAGTAGTAGTAAGGTGTGGTCTCCAGAACTGCATGCAATATTCTAAATTAGGTCTCACCAAAGACTTATGCACCTCCTTCTTCCTGCTGGCTATTCCTCTCCTTATGAACTCAAGCATCCTACTAACTTTCACCATTGCCTTTTCTACCTGTTTAGCTTCCTTAAGATCATCAGAAACAATCACACCCAGGTCCCACTCTTCTTTCGTGGACAGAAGTACTCCATCTATACTGTACCACTCCCTTGGACTTTTGCATCCCAAATGCATGACCCACACATTTTAGCATTAAAATCTCAGCTGCCAAATTCTTGACCATTCTTCAAGCTTCACTAGATCCCTCTTCATAATAGCTACACCTTCCTGGGTATCTATTCTTGCAGATTTTAGTATCATCCGCAAAGAGGCAACCTTACCCAATAGCCCTTCTGCAATATCACTTACTAAAATGTTAAAATGAATTGGACCAATGACAGATCCCTGTGGCACATCCTTCTCCTCAGAGTGAGCTCCATTTACTTGTACTCTTTGTCACCTTCCACTCAACCAATTTCTACCCCAATCAGTCACTTTTTGGTCCAACCCTGGGGCACTCAAGTTATTTATAAGTTGCCTATGTGGAACAGTATCAAAGGCTTTATTGAAATCTAGGCACACCACATCTAGAGTTCTCCCTTGGTCCAACTCTCTGGTTAACCAGTCAAAGAAATCAATGAGATTTGTCTGACAAGATCTGCCTCTACTAAAACCATGCTGCCTCGAATGCTGTAATTCATTGTATTCCAGAAACCTCACTATCCTCTGTTTTAGCAGTGTTTCCATTAGTTTGCTCACCACAGCGGTCAGACTAACTGACTTGTAGTTCCCATCCCCTTCCATACTTCCGCTTTTGTGTAAAGGGACCCCATGCAGCCTTTTCCAGTCCTCTGGGACTACTTCTGACTCTAAAGAAGCATTGAAAATGTCAGACAGTGGCACCACTAGAACTTCCCTAAGTTCCTTCAATACTTTTGGATTTCTCCCATCTGGCCCCATCGCGCTTTCTACTTCTAGTTTAGCTAGCTTCTCTCAGACACAGTCTTCTACAAATCATTCAAGATCTGCCTCACTTACATTCCTATTTGTGGGCGTTTTCTAAGGTTCTGCTCTTGACCTTTCATCTGTGAACACAGAACAGAAATATTTGTTAAGCAATTCTGATTTATCCTCATAGGCTACTATATTACTGAACATATTTATTTATTTATTTATTGAACGGTTTTATATTCCGCCTTTCAGAAAAATCTAAGCGGTTTACATAGAACAAAACTTGAACATTACATTGAAACTTATTCAAACAATTGAAATTACAGTGAACATTAAATTGTATATAATAAAAATGGTAATTTGAGGGTTACAATGCTGAGTAAATGCTGATATAGAGATAGACATGGTTTAATGCGGCAATGCCAACATGGATTTATCAAAGTGATGTTTTGCCTCACCAATCTGCTACATTTTTTGAAGTTTTGAATAAACCAAGTAGCTAAAGGTGAGCTGGTCAGGGCCAGCCCAACTTATGCAAGACTAGGTGGTCACCTAATGCAGCAGTTTCTGAGGAACAAGAGCAGCAGCAGTCAAAGCAAAACACTAGATCCTGACAGCCACACAAACTCAAGGAGCCATCAATACATTCTTTTATCTGCAGGGAGAGCAGACACACATACATATATATACAAAGCAGCGTTTAATATATAAATGTGGTTGTTGTTGTTGTTTACAATTGAGTTGATGCTGACTCTGGTGCCATCTATCTATGTTGTGACTATCTCATGCTTTTCTTGGCAAGATGCAACTGGAAGTAGATTGCCAGGCCTTTATTCCACACAGTAAGCTTACTACACTTGGTATTCCAAGGCTGTCTCCCATCCAAGTACTAAGCAGGCTCAACCCTGCTTCTCTTCTAAGTTCAGACATGATCAGGCTCACTCAGAGTAGTGTGACTGTAGTATTTAAAATTATGATATACAAGCATTTTTACAGGATTGTTGTGTGAAGATAGTGCTGGGATGATCATGATCAAAATCTTGGGGGGGGGCAGGAGGAGGGCATTGAGCTGAAGGTTTGCCTAGGGCACCCAGTACCTCGCACTGGCCCTGGGGCCGATTGATATAGTGTATCTGGATTTTCAGAAAGTCTTTGACAAGGCCCCTCATGAGACACTTTTAAGGAAATTAAAGTCATGGGTAGGAGGCAGTGTACTATTGTGTATTAGGAACTGGTTAAAAGACAGAAAACAGCAGGACAATTTTCTTAGTGGAGAAATGTGAATAGTTGAGTACCCAAGGGATCGGTGCTGGGCCCGCTGCTTTTTAACATATTCATAAACGACTTAGAAATGGGAATGAGTGAGGTGATCAGATTTGCAGATGACACAAAATTACCTTGGTTTCCTTATGATTCCTAGCATTCTATTTTCTTTCCCGGACGGCACAATGCCTCAGCGTCCACCGTCACCTTATGGGAGCCAGCAGTGATGTCATCCTTGAGTTACCTTGAGTTTTCACTATTTAGGGGTACATCTTTCTTTCAACATAGACTTATTGTTTCAGCTAAATTATAAGCCTTTGGCTTGGGCTATGTTTCAGCATTTGGAGGAGTGGAAGGACCTCTGAGTTGATGGGGTAGATTGACACTTAAGATGATTGTTCCTTGATTTATTTTCCTGCTTTACTCCCTTCCCATCAAATTGCTTTTGGATTATTTATCCACACTCAAGAAAAACATGAGTAGATCTGTTTGACAGGGAAAAAGACATAGGGGTATGTTTACTAAAGTGCGTTAGTGCGATTCACGTTAGGAGCCGCGGTAGAGACAGAAACCCCAAATAAGGACATGGGCGGTACATCGTTACCGCTAACGCGCGTTCCAAAAACTAACGAGCGTGACGGGGCGCCGTGGCGCGTTACCGCGCGTTAATCCTAAGAAGGTGTACAGACACAAATGACAGAAACAGAGCTGTAGCACAATGGTTACCTCACTGACCGCTGTCACAGGCAGCATGGGTTCAAATCCTCTGGGTTCCCCAGTGTGCCTAATGCAAAAGGCTGGCCCAGGCACCATCCTGTACATTACATAGGGAATGAGGAGGCAAGTTTTTCTTTACGTTCAGTAGTGTTGCCAGCAAAAACACCCTCACAGTGGTGTAACCGAAGGTGCTGCAGATGGCACCCCATAATGCACCACACAGGCTACATTATAAAGTGCACTGTCCACTGAGGCACACCAAGATGTCCCCTATAGAACACCATATAAGGCAACCGAAAGGGCGCCAGATAAGGTGCCGCATGGGGTGCCTTATGAGGCACTGTAAGGTTATATTACGCTGAGGGGGTTTCGCTGGCAGCACTAATGTGCATTAAAAATATACAATGCTGCAGACAGCCCGATAAAAGAAGCCCACTGTGGGTCTGAACCCATGACCACTGGCCCCACAGGCCATGAAGGAATCACTGGGCTGCAGCCCCATAGCTGCCAACAACCCCCTGGCTGGCAACTGAAGGGCATCAGGACACCACCCAAATGGCCTGCTGTGTTGGCTAGGATCTGTCCCAATGCAAACATACCCATGGTGCAATGCACATGCAGATCAGCAGTCCAGAGATGAACACAACAAGGGTTATGTACCCACACAGCCCCCTGGCACAGTAGGGCGAAATGACTGTGTGTGTCACTGTCACATAGTAGCAACAGACAGTAGCCCAACAGGGTGCCCCATAAGAAGTTAGAAAAGGTGTCCCCTAAGGCAGTTTGATCCGTAGCACAATGGTTAAGACACTGTCAGATGGTGCAAGGTCTGTGAGTTCAATTCCTCCTGTGCCTCTAAGGACTAAAGCTGCTTGCGACATTACCCTCCCCAAACCATAATCATTGATTTGGATAACCAGTCAGCACTCTGTTAAAACCATAGATATCCTCCATTTTTGTCGGCCATAACCAACCTGAGAGGTGGGAGAAAATGCCCACCTCCCCTCATTGGGAGGGCCCTTTTAATCAAGAGAGCCTCAGCCCGCAAAAGAAGAAAATAGTGTGAATTTGCATCCAGAACCGTGTTTGAGATATGTACAAAGTCAAATATATCCACAAATCGTGTAATAAAGGAAATAAAACGTCAAACCGTGCTGGAAACAAGGCAGGTAAGAACCGAATTGTCCTGCCATCGTACCCCTGCAGGAAACCCCACCACGCCATGCTTTGGTCGGCCCAACTCTGGGCCCTGTATCAAGTGAATGTGTACCTGCCAGGCGGGGGTATCTGTGGATGAGTCTGCGACATTACCCTTACACCAATTCAGTGATGTCAGAAGCAGCTTGTTTTGTATGTCTAACAGGTTCTGCTGTCAAACACACACTCACAGGGCTATACCCCAAAGGTGCCGCATAGGGCACCCTACAAGGCACACCAGAGGGTAAAGGTAAATGTGCACTGTCTGCCAGGGCACCCTATAGGGCGTGTTACAGAGAGCCCCATAGGTCATGCCATAGGGTTCCCGATGAGGCACCATGAGGATTCTGCACTGTGAGGGTGGTGCTGCTGTCAGCACCAATGTAAAGCAAAGCTACAAGATGCCCCCCAAAGGGCCACCAAACACTCCATCTGTGGGCTGAAACCCATGACCTAGGGGCCACCACAGGCACTGAAGTAGCTAGTCGCCCATAGTGCTAGTGCAAATAACACAGTCCCAATAATGAGGTGGCCAGCCCATGGAGCAGAACCGTGAAATGCTCAAAACCCCCACACCAGATCCACAGCAGTTGCACTATGCACATACAAAGAATGCTTGTCAATGAAACAAACCAAGGTCTCAGCAAACAAGGGCATATGGCAAACACAATCAAGACCAAGGCCAAGATCATTACCAAATATAAAAGGCCCAATAACATCACAGACCTGTTTCATAAACTGAAAGCCACTGGCAAAAGCAAAAGCAAACACTAACATACTATGAATATGTGGAGAAAGAATATGCAGATGGCTGTACTACCAGAACCAATAACCCCCTGACTGGCCAAAGAAAGGGCGCCATGTCACCACCCAAAGTGCCTGCTGGGGGTTAAGGATATGGGTGTAAGCAACAATACCCATGGTGCACTGCACATGTACATCAGCAGTCCCGAGATGAACATAGGAGGGGGTAGGCACCCCCACAGCGCCTGGCCCTGAAGGGAGAAATGAATTTGTGCGTCACTGCCATAGAGCAGCAAAAGACAGTAGCCCAACAGTGTGCCCAACAAGAAGAATGAAAAAGGTGACCAGTATGGTGCCGAGAAGGGTGCCCCATGCTAAGTGCAATATGAGGTACACAGGGATAAGAGAGTGCAGATGGAACCCTGGCCCATAGAACCATATGGCACGGTGCCCCAAAAAGGGTATGTGGGCCAAGGTCAGTGTGCCCTAGGGACTGCAAGTGGTGTCTGCAGGACCTGCAGGACCTGCATGGAACAGAGACAGATGTAGTACAAACACCACATAGAACCCACAGTAAAGACAATGAACAGGTGACTGACGGAGGGAGAGTAGGGAGTTACTGGACCCTCACCCCTGTGGACATCCCATGTGTCTGGCAGCAGCGCAGACAAACATGGTGCTGGCAACAGCAACACACCAAAGGTTGTTGGCACCCTAGAGTACTAGAAAGACAGTGTGTGGCAGGTGAGGAGAAAATGTGTCCCCCAGTGGAGGTGGAGGTGGCCAGAGGAGTGGGCCTGCCACGCAGAACAGGCACAGGCCTGCCAAGCACAAAGAGATGCAATGCAGACAAGGGTAGCAGTGTAGGATACGGGGTGACAGTGCACAGCAACATACAGGACATGTCACAGCACACTGATGCAGATAGATGGACCAAAGGATGGTCCGCAACTGTGATGAGGATGATAAGAGCGGCCAGGACATAAAAGCCAAGAGATGACTGTTACAGCGACCACAGGTACCAGTGCAGGAAAGGCATCAAAACAGGAGAACAGAGAGAGTGAAAAGCCATGACCACTAGGATGGAAAGCGCTGCAGAAAAAAATTAACTACAATAACACCATTAGGCACACAGAAATGGATGCAGACAGGACCACAGCATGTCACCATACAGAACTACAGCTGTGTGCCAGGTGAGGGCACCCCAAAGACTAACCAAGATGCAGTACACATGTTGAGCAGGGGTCCACAGCCAACATCACAGTCCACAGGTGGGATGGGAGGCACATATGAACAGGTTCACACCCACCCCAGGAAATATAATGCAGTGTAAACAACATGCAATATATCAGGGGAGCGACACATGAGGGCTGGAAGGGGCCAGGACAATGGAAAGCCATGTGGATGGGCTGTGGTCAAGGACAATGGACTGTAAGAGGAGCAGGTGCATGACCAACCAGTTCAGTGATGTGGCCCAGACCAACCGGCAGCAGCGGTCCCAATAAACAGGCAGCCCAGTCACATGCCCCACCCCAGGAGGGAAACTACAAAGAGTCAAGACAATGTGGCACACAGGCTGCAAACAGGCCACACTGACATGCACAGCTCAACCATGGAAGGGTGGGCCTAGATGTGATGGGGGTGCACACAGCATATGGGCAAGTAAGCATCTAACAAGGAAGGAAAAGATCAATGCCAGGTGTTGCCCAAACTGGCAACCTCCCGAGTGGCAATGAAACTGGGTGACCAATATCCCAAATATCCAAAACAACAAAAGTGCAAACAGTCGTCCACAAAAGGCAGACACCAGACCCAAGCAGCCAATGTATCCTGCATCCCGGTGCACCATATGACCTGCAGAAAGACATGGGGCCTGTGTCGCTGCCCATGTTGCCAGCACACACCCAATCCATTTTGCGAGTCCACCCACCTGTTGCTGCCTGTGGAGCCTACACACCCTGAGTACCCCCCACTGGTGCAACCCCAAATCCTATGCCGCATCTCATCAGCAGTCGCTAGCATACAGTAATATGTGATGTGGAGGGCTTCAACACGACATGTCCCCACAGTGTTTGCACCCACCGTATATGCAGCAGTCACCATCCCCAGCCACCCAAAGAACATGGTGAACGCATGCAGAGTGACAAGGCAACATGCCATGTCAACAGTTATGTATCAGGGCTACATATGCATGTACAGCTCACCCCCCCCCCCCCTTTACTGCAAGAAACGAAATACCCAGACAGTCCATGGCAGCAACGGTGGCCCAGTCCCCCCAGTGACATTCAAAATAGGCCAGCAATGAGTTTGAGAAGAAGGCCTGTGTCCAAATTGCAGAGGCCCTTATCCCTGTGGCAACAACTTCCAGGGACAGTCTCACAGGGGTGCTGTGTCCACGCACATATGGATGACGGGATCTCCAGATGCAGTGTAGTAGATGTGTCATATATGTTGTCTGTGTCCTGTGTGAAAATATGTAGATATCAGGAAAGGGAATGGCACACCAACCCACGGCCCCTGTAGGTCTGAAAGGAGACAGTCAGATAAAAAGGGGTCACCCCAGAATGCATAGATATCACCACATGACATGGCCACAACACTGAGCACAGTGCACATGGACCACTGCAGGAGATGTCTCTTAAGACCAAGATACCCTCCCAATATGTTCATGTAAATGCACATGACACACAGGCACCACTGGGGTCCAGAGCATGTCCAGCAGTGGTGGTGCACACAGACAATAACGAAAGACATGATGATAGCAACAGGCCAAATGCAGCGCCAGCACGTGGTGTATGCCCCAGAGTCTGGAAGCTGAGGCCTACCTGAAAGGTAGAGCTGTGACCTGACTGGGAATGTCCGTGTCAGGCAAGCGCACAAAGAGCCCCAATAGAGGCTGCAGACATCAATGGAGTGCGGACATTACCATGTGTGCATGGGTAGCTGTGAGTGCAGCATATCCAAGGTGCGTTCTGTTGTGTGGAAACAAAATGTTGACGTACATCGGTCCACCAGCAAACCTGAGACACGTCAGAAAAGGATATATGACACATGCCCACAATGTACAGTAGCCCACAAGCAGAAGGGAAAAGAGGGATGAGGGAACATCACTGGAGCGGTGGCCATACACATCCCTGAAACACACATAGGCAGCGAGGCGCAGAATGATCGGTCATGTAGACAGGTCAAGCAGACACAGAGATATACACTGTGAGTCAAGGTATGCATGCCAGAAGGTGCAGATGGCAGGACCCCCGACAATCACCAACAAGTGGAGACCCCCATCACAGTACATGCATGAGTGCCACACATCCTACTAATGCCACAATGGCAGTGAGTGATCCACATGCTCTCAAACAATACAATGCCCTGTGCCTGTGTACCCACACAGCCTGTCATTATGTGCAGCAGAAACTCCATTAAGACTCCCAAGATGTGCACAGGTAATGGCCACATGTGTGACAAACGGAAGCTAAGGGTGATGGAGTAGTGGGCCAGAGACATGTGCAGCACCATAGGAGCAGTAGAGAGAAAGCAACATATATGTGTCAAACCATGACGACAGCAATGCAAACCGCACTGTATGCCAACTCACCCGAGTCACCTGCCTGTTGCAGTGATGTACACACACTCCCCACACGCAGCACAGCATCGGGCAGTATGGTCAGCCAATCCCTGGGGGCCCGGAAAGCAGAAGTTCATCCTGGGGAGGCAAAAACACATCAGACATATCGAGACATGTCACGGTAGTGCTGCACAATCCATACACCTGCTCACACATGATGAACCCTGAGAAACGTCCCCAGCACAAGCAGAACTTACAGGAGAAGAGCTCCTCAATCAGATGTTGCCTGGCCGCCATCCCCGCACGTGTGTCACCATGGCCAGGTGCAGGAGGGCACACAGGATCCACCCCGAGATCCTCATTAATATCGACTGGAACATTGTGCCTGAGAGCAATGTTGTGGAGGATGCAACAGGCTAGTATGATCTTTGCCACAGTCAGGGGCCCATACTGTAAGGCCCCGCCAGTCCTATCCAGACACCTGAAGCGACTTTTGAGAACGCCAAAGGTGCGCTCAATGACTGAGCGGCTGGAGGCATGAGCCTCATTGTACCGCATCTCTGCACCTGTCCGAGGGAGACGCACAGGGGTCAGCAGCCAGGCACGACACCCATATCCTGCATCACCTGCAAACAGAAATGGCAGTAAGTCACACGTGAGAAGATGAACCTATGGAACCCATGATGTAGCAATGCACAAATGGACAGCAGAGAAGCATGGTCACACACATTTGACGGCACAGCATTGCACACGATGGGGGTGCACCAGAGTCTGCATCCGGTAGTTCAAAAATACACTGGGCGGGACAAAGATGTGCAGTTGTGCAAGTCGCGGAAAATCATGACACATGGCACACAGGGGATATGTTAGTGGACCACAATCCCGGGGGGCCAGGTGGGAGTGTCAGTGCAGACAGGCCAAAGCAAACAGTCATGCAGCAGACATGTGTGATAGCAGGTTCGCACACAGCCCATGACACGTGTCACCCCCTACATGGCGAATGAGGAGGCCCCATACACACTGTACAGCATGTGTATGGTCCTGTGCCTCCAAGCCTCCAATGCCCCCCCCCCCCCGGATGGCACATGCACAATCCCGTGGCACATGGTGCGGGAAATGGACACAACACACAGGCAGACATATGTCAAACCTCCAAAGGTGTAGGAGCCACATTCATGGTGGGGACACACCATGCGTGTCCGGAATGCATGCATGCAGAGGACACAGGTGACAATGGTGCCCCCGCGAAACACATATGGTAGGTACACATAGGATGTGGTGAATACCTATCCAGCAGGACATAGTCCTCATATTGCCCGGCCTCAAACAGGCCGAACAGTGCTGAGTTCTGCAGGATATAGGAGTCATGGGCTGACCCCGGGAACCGCGGGACCACATTCAGGATACGCATACCTGCATCACAGACAACCTGCACATTGAGGGAATGGAAGTGTTTGCGGTTGCGGTACACAACCTCCCTGTCACGTGGCGGGACGAGGGCAACATGTGTGCAATCTATTGCGCCCATCATGTGTGGTATCCCTGCAATCTGCTGGAATGCATGTCCCAGGGCCACCCAATGTTGCCTACTGTTGGGAATGGCAATGTAATTCCCAACCCGGCTGACCATGGCCCGCAGTACCTGGTGGAGGCAGCGAGAGAACGTTGGCCTACTCATCCCACCCACTGCGGCCACTGAGAATTGGAAACAGCCAGAGGCAAAGAAATGTAGGGCAGCAAGGAGCTTGGCCAATCCCGGTATAGCATTTAACCGGGCAGTCAGGGGCTCGAGGTCAGGTCGTAGATCCTCATAGAGCTCCCTAATAGCCCCTGTGTCCAGCCGGTAGAGGGAGATTACCTGGTCCTCCCTGATGTTCTGGAGCATGGCCCTGGGCCTGTAGAGGTGTTGCAGGCGGGGCCACCCCTCAGGACGCCTACGGTGCCGTTGTTCCCCCATACCTGCCTGTGGACCCCCCACAGCTGCAGGCCTGAGTTGCAGCGGGTTAGGACCCATGCCCAGTGCCGCAGCCCCAGGACCATCATCTCCCTCTGCCAGAAAGCACAGCCCAACTAGCTCCAGCAATGCAATCACTGCACCACCTGCATTCACAGTCTGAGCCATGATAGACACAGGATGTGGGACAGGTGGCTGGGAAATAGGGTGCGGGGTGGGCACAGGAATCACAATAACGATACACACCTGGTCAACCAGGAACATCCATCACAGCCAACACCCTGTGGTCAGTAATGTACTGTAGTTAGCAATGTCCTGTAGCCAGCAACGTAGCGCACGCAGGGGCGTGCGTTCTCCCGCATTGCACCCAACAAAAGCCATCCCGACAATAGCCATCGACATGTTCCCCTGTGACGCAGCATGGTGTAAAGCTACTGCGAGGTATACCCCTTTCCAAATATGGAAAATGCCAAGATGTTACAGGGGCGTTAACCGCGTTCGCACGCGCGTACACGCAACGCACGTCCCATGTAATGTGCATCACAAAAACGTAACCATCACCCAACGCACGTGGTAATGCGCTGAACAAAAATATATGGGTACTACGACAGAAAACATATGTATTACTTACCATCACAACATTGGATTGTTGGAGGAGGGCACGTGTAGTGTGTACACCCAGGGCTAAATCAGAGGAATACTGAAAAGCTGGAAACCATGCACAGTACGGCACGTAGGGTACATAATCACGTCACGTCCATGCATGCGCAGGAGGAGAGCGTATCGTTGCGCGCGTACGCAACGCACGTACGCAACGCGCGTACGCAACGTGCCCAGAGCCACACCCAAAACATACCTATATATAGCTAGGGAGGACAAAATGGCACGCACCTCAGCACACATCCGGTATGGAGACCACCAACCAGATGTCTGAGAATGCCGGACCACAGCAAAGAACAGCAATGAACACAAGTAATGATGACGGTGAGAGGCCAGGCCCATCTGGCCTACAGCAAACCCCATGTCCACAGGCCACTTGCACAATGGGGCAAAGGCGGCGCCGGCCCACCCTCCCAGAGGAGTTGCGCAAGAGGGCAGTGAGGTTCAGCCAGGATGAGAATGATCTCCTCCTGGCAGGCATCCTGGAGCGTTATGAAATACTCTTCGGCCAACAGAGCTCCACAACATCAGGTGCCACACGTGCCAGGGCATGGGCAGAGGTGCAGGCGGAGGTGGCAACCGCAGATGGCCCACACAGGGATGTAGAGAGCCTCAGGAAAAGATATTGCGACATCAAAAGGAACATACGCAACGAGCTGGCAAGGGAGAGGAGAGGGGCCCAGAGCACAGGAGGAGGACCAGCATAGGTCGGCAACATGACTGCACTTGAGCGGCGCCTGGCAGAGAGACTAGGGTCCATGTACATCCATGGCCTGCCCCCTGAGCTGGACACAGCGCACCCAAGTGCTGGTAAGTGTGAGAGTGAGCTGCACCAGTGGGAGCCTGCAAACGCACAAGTGTGGGGGTGGCCAAGGGTGGAGTGGGGTGTGGGTGGCATGATTTGGCAATATGAGGACACAGGGGGCGGCACAGGCATACGGCCAGCCTCTGGCCCATGACCCATTGGGGGAGATATGTCCATGGTGGGCAGGGAGTGGCACAGCAAAGTGGATGGGTGCGGTGGCGAGGAGAACAGTCCCACAGTACCAGCAGAGGCTGCCAATGTGTTGCAGGGGAGATGGTGCAGGGCTGGTGGAGGCAGCACGGCCACACAGGTGGTAACATGGCCGACGGGACTGCACAATGCACCTGTGTCAAACATGGACTGTGTTTGCAGGGCTGATAGCGGTGACGGGGCTGCATGGGGTGGGTGGTAGCATGCAAGGGGGAGGGGACAGTGGAACTTGCAGGGCAACGGGCCCCACGGCATGGATAGATAGGTAAGGGGGTGGGAGGGAGGGGCCCCTACCAGGACCCATGTGGCTCACCCACACACATGTGCCCTTAGGGGAGTGGGACGGGTGTAGACAGGCAATCATGCCTCATATTACCTATATAACATTGTGTCCCACAGGTGACATATGCGCTATTGATGCAGCAGAGGAGGCGCAAGGGGACAATCAGCCCTGGCCGTGCACCCCTATGGACCCTGGGCCGGAGGTGGCCCAGGTGGAAGCAGGAGTTCCCCCCCCCCCCCAGGGGAGGCCATTGGGACTATCACACAGCCGGCATGTGGAGGAGGAACGCCCACCAATGACGCCACGGGGGAGGTGTCTGCTGAGGCGGACCAGTGAACCAGGGAAGCTGCGCTGTCCGCTGTGTCTGCTGTCATTCAGCAAATGCAGGCACACTCCGCAGCGGCACAGAAGGATGCAGAGGGTGAGTGTCAAACTGTGTTTTGTTGTCAATGCCTCTGCATAGGTGGTGGATGTTTTTCAAACTTACAATGCACTACCTGCTGTCTCCACAGGTATATGGCATTTACTGCGAGCGGGGCTGAGGGAACAGCGCCAGCAAAGGCGTGCGCAACGGCGTCACCAGCGCACGATGTCCGGGGTCCTGGTAGGGGTCCAGAAGCTGGTCACAGCTGTGCAAAGCATGACTGCGAGCCTAGCAATAATAGCAGCATGGGGCCAACGCCACCACCACCACCACCTCCACCAGCACCAGCGGAGGTGGCAGCAGCGGTAGCAACGGCGGCAGCAAAGCCACCGTCATCACAGGGTGGGAGGGGCCGTGCAAGGTGTGGCAGGGGCAGGGGGAGGGGGAAATAAACCGCAACACAAGCGGCTGTAGCACATGTCATGTCTCCTGTGTTGCTTGTGGGGGGCAATATTACTCACAGCCCACCCGTGACTGACCCTGGGGCCTGCCTGATGCAAACTATTCTGCCAGACGGTGTAGGCACCGACACTGCTGTGGCCAGCATGGATGCCCCACCTGCTCTAGGGCGCACACCAGCAGGCACACACTACCCAGCAGCTGCAGCCAACATCTGTTTTCCTCATCCGTTCCCCGTGAGCCGGGGGGGGGGGGGGGTTTACAACCGGTCATGGGCTATAGAGGGGGAAAGGGCATGACATGAGGTTGGCTGTGGGTGATGGGGGTGTGTGTTGGACTGGTAATGTGCAGTGGGCTGATTGGGGGGGGGAGGGCTGCCAATGGGCTATTCGGGGCTTCCTGGAAATGGCCTGATGGGGTCAGTACCAGATCTGGGCGGTTTGGATTAGCTTGGATTGAAGATGCGTGGTGGTGGGGTTTGACATACAGTGCACCCATGAAGCTGCTGGACCGTTACATGGGTTCATGGGAGGGGGTTGTACTGGTATCTTGGTGGGTGGAGGGGAGCTAGGATATGGCATGGGCCGAAGTTGTTGCCAGAAAATGATTAGATTTGGCATCATAGGGTCCTTGGAAAAAGAGATGAGCTGCTGAGGGCACCAGTACAGGAATGGGGTGGCTATGCCCCACTCACCTTGATATGCCATCTTTTATGTGAACAGGATAGGACTCCACATATCCAGGTTTTGGAAAACACCAACGAGATCAAAGATACACTTACCCAGACTGTGACCATAGCTTTGAGGTATGTACTGCATACCCTCAGTCATTGAAAGGCACTACTGAGTCTACAAGCTGTCCTCTGATGACCATATACTGTAGCACAGGCACATTTGGGATGACAGTCTATCTGCCAGTCTCCTCTGTTATATATCCTACTGTGTCCGATACCTGCTGGCAATTTGCATAATATCCTGACCCTTAAGAGATGCCCCTCAAGCACATGTTTGGAGGGACAGACCATGTGGTAGCAGGGGTCAGTGACCGAACTGCTGTCCTGTGTTATGTTTAATCCTATGTATTTGCTATAGACGGCTGATAATAGTCACCCTTGATGCAGTGGAACCCCCTGTGCCTCATTCAAAACACACCTCCCAAAAACATGAAATACACAAAGAATCGACCAAATTAGAGACCCAGCCCATGTCCCCCTGCGGCCATGTCCACTCTGTCCACCCCTAGCCCTGTGCACGTTACGGCTCAGTATCCATTAGCCCCCTTGCTGTGTCCATGCCATCATCCACCCTGGTCTGAGCCCATCACAAATGCTGCACATAGCCTTGCATGTTCCACCACAGCTGACCCCTAGGCACTATTAAATGTGTGTGCTTTTGGCCATGTGTGGCACTGGCCCATGTGATGCCCGTAATATCGCTAAACGTATGACATGGGTACAGTACCCTGCATGCTCCCGTTGTATCTCACACGGACACGCATGTGGGTGCCCACATGTGTCAATCACACAACACTGACCCATAGCAAGGAGGGATATCTGGACACCACAGTTGACTGTTAACAATGTAAACCTTTATTTACAATACACATTTGTCGCCACATTTGGCAGTGCCCAGCATGCTGACATTGCTGTCAGCCAACCCTGCTGCCCGCGGTCAGTGTGGCAGGCCATTGCATGGGCTGTCACAGGGCGGGTGTGCAATGCGCATCCGCACGCTACACACCCCGGGGACCCCTGTCACATGGTGGCTGATCCGGCCCGCCACCAGCTACCCGCTCCTCCAGCAAGTGCAGCCGGTCAGCCACCATGGTCAGGGTTGCCAGGACCTGCCCCATGATGAGTGCGTGCTGCCTCTGGGCATGTGCATGCGCACGCACAGCCGCTGCCACGCGCAGCCCGCACATGCAGCCACACAGACACAGGTCTCCCCGTGTCTGTGTGGCTGCATCCATGGTGCGCCTGTCAGCAGCTATGTGTGACATGCCCACGTCCAGGGGGGACGCATTGCCATCACCATGGTGCAGGTGGCTGGCGCCCCCATAGCCCTGTGACAGCCCATGCAGATGGGCACATGGCACACGTGGCACAACCCTCCCCGCACCCGCCCCATCCCCCTCCAGCTCCACGTTGCCCAGATCATCTCCCTCCGGCCCCTGTCCCCCCACAGCAGGGCCCCTACCCTCCCAACCCACCTGCACCCGCCCCTCTGCCCCCTGCCCCCCCAACACCTCTGCCCTCTCCCCCTCCCCACCTCCTCCCCTGCCCTTGCCACCCAAATCAGCTCCATTTCTTCCTCTCCCGGCCCCCCCCTCCTCTGCTTCCTCCTCCTCCTCCCCCTTGGCGTCGGTTGCTGCATCGCCCTCAGATTGCGGGGTGGCGTGCCCCTCCTCCATGGCCACTGGGTCGGCCACCACCTCCTGCCCGACATCTCTCTCCAGCTCCTCCTGCCCCGCATCTTGCCCCACAGACTCCTCGGCAGCACGTGCATCCGCTGTGGGAGAAGGGAACACGTGTCATCTCCATGGTCACACATCAGCCACAGCAGTCATATACATCCTGTGGTCATGACAGCCAGTGCCCCACAGGGCCATGTCACATCACTCACCGTCCTGTTGGGCCATCCGCTCCCTCTGTACATGACGTACAAAATGGGGGTATCTTGCCCTCAGCTCCCGTGCTTTCTTACGGAGATCCTCGACCTATTGGAGTGACAACACATATTGACATTAGGGGACACACACCCTTTCGGGGCCTCTGCCGCAACACATATATTTCTCAGTATGCAATATAGTTAGGCCCTATGATCACAGACTGGGGCATTCCCCACAGCACCAGGGTGAGGGGTAGGGCTCTGAGGTGAGGCCTACTGCATCCTGGGGATATGGTTTGCCCTTGTGTTCACAGACTGGGGCATTCCCCACAGCACCAGGGTGAGGGGTAGGGCTCTGAGGTGAGGCCTACAGCATCCTGGGGATATGGTTTGCCCTTGTGTTCACAGACTGGGGCATTCCCCACAGCACCAGGGTGAGGGGTAGGGCTCTGAGGTGAGGCCTACTGCATCCTGGGGCTATGGTCTGTTTCCTGTACTCACAAACAGGGACAGATACCATAGCACAAGGACTGAAGATGGAGCCCTCATTTGGGGCCTGTAGCATCCTTGGGCTATAGTTATGTCTTTTACTCACAAACAGGGTCAGATACCATAGCACAGGGACTGAAGATGGAGCCCTCATTTGGGGCCTGCAGCATCCTTGGGCTATAGCTGAACCCTGTATGCACAAACAGGGTCAGATACCATAGCACAAGGACTGAAGATGGGGCCCTCATTTGGGGCCTGTAGCATCCTTGGGCTATAGCTGAACCCTGTATGCACAAACAGGGTCAGATACCATAGCACAGGGACTGAAGATGGAGCCCTCATTTGGGGCCTGCAGCATCCTTGGGCTATAGTTATGTCTTTTACTCACAGACAGGGTCAGATACTATAGCACAAGGACTGAAGATGGAGCCCTCATTTGGGGCCTGCAGCATCCTTGGGCTATAGTTATGTCTTTTACTCACAGACAGGGTCAGATACCATAGCACAAGGACTGAAGATGGAGCCCTCATTTGGGGCCTGTAGCATCCTTGGGCTATAGCTGAACCCTGTATGCACAAACAGGGTCAGATACCATAGCACAGGGACTGAAGATGGAGCCCTCATTTTAGGCCTGCAGCATCCTTGGGCTATAGTTATGTCTTTTACTCACAAACAGGGACAGATACCATAGCACAAGGACGGGGGATGGGGCCCTCATTTGGGGCCTGCAGCATCCTTGGGCTATAGTTATGTCTTTTACCCCCTAACAGGGACATATACCATTGCACCAGGACGGGGATGGCCCCTGAGGTGGGGCCTGCTGTATCCTGGGATGTGTGTTGGCCTTATGATCACAGACAGGGCCAGGTGACAGACCCCTGTGTGTCTCTTGACATCTGTGATGGGCCTGTGGTCCTCTGTGGATAGGGCACATCATTGAGGCTACAACAGCGGCACATACCATAACAATATGGTCTGTAATTCACCTGTACGATGTTTGCAGGCACCCCCTGTGGCCAGGGGGATTCTGTTTTGGGGGGTAGGATAGACCTAACTCCCAGCTGGATGCGGAGACACCTTGCAGTCCCTGTTAGTGCATAGTTGATTGTTGATTTGGTTACATTTATTTATTTTTATTTATTTATTTAATTGGATTTCTATACCTCCTTATCATACAATCAAAGCGGTCTTACAAACAAAGATATTAAGAGTATTAGTGAGAAAATGTAAAGAAATAAAAGTTAAAGTTATGGTATAATGTGTTAGAGTGAGTTGCATTATCTACATAGTGAGCTATACTATAATGTGAGCTATTATACAATATGTATATGATTTACATTCCAGACAAATTAAGTTAGGTGTTAGGTGTTCCTCTGCACATCCTGGGTTGGGGTGCCTGTTCCCATGAACTTACCTCACGTGGGTAGTCAGAGCTTCTGTTGTACCTAATAGTGAGGCGCTCCCATGCCCTTCTGACCCTGACCAGATTCTGCGTTCTGGATGATCCAGGGAATAGGCGTCTCTGTCTGAGGCAGAATAGCTCTGTGAGCAGGTAGAGCTCCCTTTGAGTGAATGCAGGCTTCCTCGACATTGCATCCATGTGGGAGGAGTAGCCTAGTGGTTGGGGCAAGGTACTTCAGGCCGGAAGGTTGGGGGTTCAAATCCCACTAGAGGACAGCAACCTTGGGCCGGAAGGACTGGGGTTTCTAGTCCCACAGGTGCTCCTTGTGGTCTTGGGCAAGCCACTTAACCCTCCATAGCCCATGTTCCCTGTAAGTATTAGTGTATGTGTCTCATATCCCCGCGTGTTAAATGTATCCCCCAATTGTGTTGTGACCGCTTTGATTGAAGGATAAGGCGGTATACAAAACTGTCTAAATAAATGTCTTCAGAAAGAATTTCTGGTGCGTAGCCACATGCGTTGGTGCGGGCGTAACCACGTGCGTTGGTGCGGGCATAGCCACATGCGTTGGTGCGGGCATGGCTACATGCGTTGGTGCGGGCGTAATAGCGTGCGTGGGTACGTGTGTTGTTACCAGCATGGGCACTGTATATTACAAACTCTTGCACCTATTCATTATGCTAACAGGTGTAAATGTGCTGGCCTATGGTTTATCAGAGCCTGTGAGCAGGTGCTGGATTTTAAACCCCCAGGTTTTAGTACTGCTGCTACATATCCTAGGTAAAGTCTTTGGAACTCTGCTCATTACAGGGTCTGCTTTATGCTTCCTAGCCCCTTCTGCTGCACACATCTCGCATTAGCATACATTCACTTTCCTTTGCCTAGAGGTGACCATGACGTAGAGATGTATCTGACATTTCTGATGTCCCTTTTGTTTAGATGTATTGAGGGGAATGTGTGGAGACAGGGCCACAGAGGGAGTCCCAGATTAATTAGATGTAGGGTTGACATTGGGAACAATGTGGAGGTGTTGTGATTTTGATTTCTTGGGAATGTATAGCATGGATTTGCTCCTTTTCATGTGTGCTCTTTCACCTTTGGACTATTTCCTCTCTGGGCTTTGGGCAGAGAACATTGGCTTTGATTCTGTATATCACCTCAGATAATATTTTTTTGCAGACACCACTGCTCCGAGCGGAAATGCATCTGACAGCCCTGCCACGTATCACCACAGTGGGTTCAAACCCATAACCTCTGTCTCCACAGTCGGTGCATTTGACAGTGGGTTGAAGTTATGTCTGTATCTGTATCTCCTTCTATATGACTGGCTGACTACAGAGGGACGTCAGTTCACCACACAGTCCATCTACAGTAGTTCACAGGGTTGGATTGGGCCAGTCACACCCATGATGCACTGCACATGCAAATCAGTTGTCCACAGATACACACCATGGGGAATGCACCCCCCAGCACCTCGGCCTGGTGGGGGAACTGACCATGTGCACCCCCACAGCACCTAGGCCTGGTAGGGGGTTCTGACCGTGTGTTTTACTGGCACAGTGTAGCTACACACCATCACATTGTGCGGGTACTGCGCTCACCGTGAGGGTGCAGTGAGGCGCACAGCACCATCCATGGCAGACATAGACCATGCTGGACATCCACAGCAGTGTTAATGTGTGGGATAGGTAGTTTCGGCACAAACACCTTGGATATATCTGTCTGGCTCAGTCAGGTGTAGTCCCTATGGACCCCTAGGGGGATTCTGGTGGTAAACAGGGTCTCCCATCAACCGATCCACATTCTATCTCCCTGCAATGGTGGCAGTGGAAGGGACCATCAACCCCAGTTCTGCTGTGGGAGAGACACCCCTCAGGGCAGTTACTGCAGCTCTCTACATATCCATAGCACAATAGCAGACAGACATTAGGCCTGTATATGCTAGGCTGGACCCCACCACTATCTGATATTCTCCTGCAGCAGACCTTCAGACGCTGCACCCTGCAAGGCTCTCCATCAAGACACATACCAGCTGCAAACAGTCTGCTAGTTGGTCCATAATGCATGTTCCTGTTGGAAATGCATGCACCCAGAACTGGACTGGGATGGCAGTATACACAACAAGCAGATAAGTCAGTGACTGGCCCCCAAAGGGAAACACCTACATATCACATGACAGAAATACTATGTAGCACTATGGGGATGCCTAGCCATGCTGTGGTCACTGCACAGTCAGGGTGAGATTGATCTCCCTGCAGGACATACAGCGGTCACCCTGTCTGTGTAGGTGGTGGCCGGGCACTTATATGCCGCAGTCAGTGCCCTATACGCTGTGCAGATGCAGCCTGCCCAGGCCACCCTGTCTGGGCTATACCCATGGTACCTTGCTCCTCATTATGCACATTGACAGGCCAATACTGGCAACAGTGCTGGCAGTGTGGGCTGTGGAAGGTGTTTGCAGCCACCACACACTGTAGAGACAGACACACACTCCGACACCTATGCCAGCATTGTGCTACTGTAGGGGGGTTCAGCAGCCCTGTCCACCACACCAGTCCTGGGCACAGTCCAAGCATGGATATGGTCCGCAATACTGTTGGGCGTCACTCCCCAGGGTGGTAAACATTGTCAGAGACCTGACCTGTAGCACACACCGCTCACATCAGAATGATTGTCATGATGGAGCTCAATGAGCAAACTGTGCTTGACGTAGGACTTGCTATCTGCCAGTACTCATAGGAAACGTTTGATAGGTGTGTACCGTATACCCAGGTGTAGGGTGGCATTGCTAGGGTATGCATGTGGTAGTATTGGGAGATGCACACAGGGCCCAATGTCCTGCCTCTCCAGGAGGCATTGGTCACTGGGGCCTGTGGGTGTGGGTGTGGGTGTGTCTGCCCCTGTTGGCTGGTGCTTTACGGCAGAGGTTCCCAACTCCAGTCCTGGTGTGCCAAACACTGTTCGGGTTTTCATGCTGTCCCTCATGAATATGCATGAGCTACATCTGCATACCATGGGGGTGGTGCATAGATATGCAGCACAGGCATCTTTATTCGAGGCAGCATGGAACTTGAATGGTGTGTGGCCCTCCAGGACTGCATTTGGGAGACTCTGCTCTAGGTAATGCGGCTGTTTATGGTGTCTGTGCTCGGTGGGGTAAAATATAGGCGTATTAACCATGCGTATGTTCTCAGCAATAAAGGTTTGTCATTACAGTCACGGTACAGTTGGGGGAAAAATATGTGGACTGGATTGGATGTTGACCCAGCTGGGCTTTGAACCTGTGACCTTCTGTTCTTGCATGCACTGTCTGTGTGCACTGCACCACTGTGTTGCCACAGATATGCTGTATTCCCTGGGTAGTCCATGACTGTACATCCAACAGGGCCTGTCTGTTGCTGTGGACGTGCCAGCCTGCACATGGCTAGGCCACTGTTTGCTGGGACTAGCAGCCACTGCCCCCTCCATCACCTGTACCCTTCTGCCAACATGCTGACATGTCCTTATATTGGAAAATGAATATGACTTGATTGAGGTGTGGCACTCCAGGAATGCATTTGGGGGACTCGGCTGTTGGTAATGCCCATTGTTATGGTGTGTGTGCGGTGTAGGGTAACATATTGGTGTTTGAACGATGCCTATGTTCTTTGCAATAAAGGGGTGTCTTTACTATCTCTGTTTAGTGGTGGGTAAAATATGGGGACTGGGTTGGCAGGAGCCCCAGCTGGGATTTGAACCTATGACCCTCTGGTCCTACAGGTACTGGCTGTGTCTGCTGCACCACACTGTGGCCACAGAGACAGTGCAGTCCCTGGAAATAGGACACCTGGCCGAAAGAGTCAGAACCCTGCTCTGCACATTTTTACTGTGGGCTCATTCACCTTGTATGGTGACATAGGTGCACATAATCCCCGAATATGACCTCAGAATAAGGGGATAGAAACATAACCAAGCTGGCCAATAGTGATATTAATGGGCAACCATGGAACACACTCCCAGGAACGCTCATAATTAAAATTAGGGAATGATTTTTGGAGGGGTCTACGCTCCGTGGACCCTTCCAAGACTCATTTCTTTTTTTTGGAGCTTTCCTGGGAGTGTTTTTTATGGGTGCCCATTAATATCACTGTTGACCAGCTTGGTTATAGTTTTTTAGGATTTTGTTGTGGTCTTTTTCCATTCCTATTTGCTATTTTGTTCAGTGCACATGTATCACACTGCTCACGTTTTGTAGGTTTCCCTGGTTTTGCTGTACATTGCTGACGGAAATGGTTTCTCTTCCCTTTAATATGCCTTTAACGGCAGGTTTTCATTCGCGTTGGAATTGAGCTCTGAAATTCAGCACGTTAGTGTGAGGAGAGCCTCTCCCCGCCCACTCTCCGCCCATTGACCCCTTCTCTCCGCCCACTCTCCACCTTCTGCGCTGTTTTAACGCGCCGCGGGGGTTTACGATCGTTAACTGCGGTTAACGCGCGTAACGTACCTTTAACGATCGTTTGCACGTTAGAACGCGCGTTCTGACATGCGAACGATCGTTAAACATACGTTACACACGTTATTCATGATTACCGCACTTTAGTAAACATACCCCATAGTTGAGTTGTTAACAACTTATTCGCCCTTAAGATTTGGGGGTCTCTGGGCCCCTAGCTTGGGAAAATACCACGCTGCTGGCTGGATTTGTTTGGAGGGTACCTCCCTTTCAACCTGGTCTGTACTCTAAATGTTATAAAAGGATGAGATCTAAGTCCTCTGCTTCTTGTGTGGCAAGGGATCTGACGTAAGTTGGTTCTGTCTGAGTCTTTGGGTTCCTGTAGTTAGCTAGAGGACTTTCACCCCTTCTGTACAGAGGAATATAGAGCTTTGCTTAATAGATGCACCTCAGTGAGTTTGTGCACATTTCGGGATGTAATGAATAACTGGGATTGTCTGTCTCAGTGGGAAATGGTGGAGAAACTGGTAGGGGGGGGGGGGGACACCTTCAATTCTTCCAATATTACCAACTATGGCACTTTATTATCCAAGGATGCCTTGTTAAGATATTCACACCATTTAGAATGTTTGCTACATAGATATTCAAACACGTGTCTTGTTCACATGGATGTCTCATTTCACTCATGAAAGTCTCCATCTCATGAGTGAGCATGGGTGCATTGGCTGGGTTACTCTTTAGGAAAAAGTGAGTGGGAAAGGATTTGCCAATATTGTCATAAATGCTCCTTTGCCGTTATCAATTAGTTATCAGCATTTATTTTACCATGGTCCAACTCTAAGTCAGGTGCAGTGGATTCCCCTCTGTTGGAGATAAGCACTCAGATGACTCCTTTCTTCATACAGTATGTGGTGGGACTGTGGGATAATTCAACAATCCTGGTAGGGAGTAAACATCAACAGATAGTGCAGAATGAGGAGGAGCTACCTTTTGATCCAGGACTCTTTGTTGGGTTGTCTCTGCCCCACTGGTTCCACTCATAAGGTTCTAGATTTGTTAGAAAAAAGCTCTTTTAGCAGCTTGTCTGATTTTGGCAAGACAGTGGAGATGAGAAGTGAGGCCCAGCCATACAGAACAAGTTGAGGGAGCTCATGAGTTGGGATAAACTAACTTGCATGCTGCAAGGGCAGACGGAAGTTTTTATTCAGACCTGATCTCTCTGTAGTTTTAATCGTGAACTGCGGGTAAGACCCCTCATTTTCATCCCGTCTTCTCACTCTCCTCTCCCTTCACATTTTGAGCATTGTTGGGATTAGGTTGTTTGGGTGAGCAGTAGAAGGATCGGTCTGTTTCTATTTTTCTTTTTTCTTTTGTTAGATTTTTTTTTCAATCTCTCTTTCTCTGACTCTGCCTAAAGGCATATCTTATAAAAATACCTGTCTAAGCATTTCATGTGATTGTTTGTTTGATCCCTGCTTGCCAGAGCATGACCTTACTTTTTAGGTTGCAACTATAATATGGTGTTTACATATAATTCAGATATTTTGGAGGTTTTTCTTCAGTGCATGAGCTTTTTAAATTTACAAGTGGGGGTCGTTCTTTTTCTCTTTCCTAATTACCAGGCTGTATGTTTGATATTATTATTATGATGATTATTATATGGGAATTGATTTGTTTACCCATTCTTAATGTGTATGACCAGAACTGACACGTCCATTGGGCAAACTAGGTGGTTGCCTAGAGTGCTGCCATTCCAGGGGCACCCCGCTGCCCCCACTCTCCAGGACATGCGGCAGCAACAGTGACATTGAAACTGCCATGCAACACTTATTGAACTCTCCGGCACAGTGTCATGGTTCCTGCGCTCTGTGACTTGCCACTTCTGCCCCTTCCCCCTGACACAGACTTTCAGTTTGCCTTATTTGTGATTTACACGTGTATAAGCATGTACACATGTAAATAGCCATTTAGAAAGGGTCCAATTACGACAAGAATGTCCATACCATGTCAAAACTGTGCTAGGGATGTGGCCTTGGCTAGACAAAAATGTACACATGCATTTCCCATTTCATATAGAGAATACACATGGAAGCCCAGAATTGTCCACATCCGGATTTACGCATACATCTGCATGTATCTACCTGGATTGGATGGTATACACCCTCTTGGGTGTATACCATCCAATCCAGGCGACACAAATAGGTAGTAAAGAGTCCCTTTTGGCCATCCCCTTAATCTCCCAATGCTTATTTCCCCCTCCATATTTCAAGAAGTCAAGATAGTGCTCTGCATCTGCATGTCTAGATATGCAGAATGTCTCTGCCTCATGTACAAGTGCTGGCACTTACACGTGTTTCCTCTCTCCCTCTATTCCAAGTTCCATATTCACCTCTGCCCATCAGGTTGCCACCCCTACAAGTCCAAAACGTATCCCATTCTCTCAGAGGCAGTCTAGGTCTCAGGCATTCTGTTAACATCTCCATATTATAAACATCCAGAGCCCTGCTCAGTCATACCTCAACACTGTAGCCAGGGGATTCTTCCCAGAATCCAGGGGACTAAATCAAGTGAAAAGCCCATCAGCCTGCAAACTTATCATTTCCCTCCTCCTACAATCAACTATTGCCCTCCATAGGGCTGCTTTGTAGTGCCATTCAATCCTTGGCACTTCCAAGCCCCCTATCAGCGTATCACCTTCTAGGGTGCTTCCCTTTCCAAATAAACCTCTTTTTTTTCTGTACTTGAATTAACAAATTATGGGGCACAAACACCAGCAATGTCCAAAAAAGATACGTCAACTGCAGAAGCACATTTATCTAATCTAAGAAATAGTTAAACTTGCTCCAGACATCTAGATCTTGGCACACCTCTTTCAGTAAAAAATTGTACTGATTTCTTATTGGTTGCTACGTGTGTTGCCACGTAATATTTGTTGCCATGGGCAGGCCTAGACTAAGGCACCAGCAAAAAGGCCTTGTATTTTTTCAGAGAGTAAACATTCAATTTGTGTCTACCCATTTCTCTCAACTCAGGATTTTATAGATCTTTATCATATCTCCCCTCGGATGCCTTTTCGCTAAGCTCTAACCTCTTTAAGCTTTCCTCATAGGAGCGTCGTTCCATTCCTTTTATCATTTTGGTCGTCCTTCTTTCTACCTTCTCTAATGCCTATCTTTTTTGAGATGCAAAGACCAAAATTGCACACAATACTCAAGATGTGGTTACACCATGGGGTGATATAGAAGCATTATGATACCCATTGTTTTGTTTTCTATTCCTTTCCTAATGATTCCTAATGTTTGGTTTGCTTTTTGGGCCATCACTGCACACTGAACAGAAGATTTCAATATATTGGGGTATGTTTACTAAACTGCGTTAGTGCAATTCGCGTTAGGAGCCGCGGTAGTGAAAGAAACCCCAAATAAGGACATGGGCGGTACATCGTTACCACTACCGCGCGTTAGAAACATTAACGAGCGTTACCGGGCGCCGTGCCGCATAACTGCGCGTTAATCATAAGAAGACGTACAGACACAAAGCACTGAAACAGAGCTGTAGCACAATGGTTATGGTACTGACTGCTGTTACAGGCAGCATGGGTTCGAGCCCCCAGTGTGCCTAATGCAGAAGGCTGTCTCACGCATCACCCTGTACATTACAGAAGGAAAGAGGAGGCATGCTTTTCGTTACGCTGAGTATTGGTGTCAGAAAAACACCCTCGGAATGTGCCTAGCCACGTACGTTGGTGCGTGCATTGGTACGTGCGTAGCTACGCGCGTACATTCGTGCGTGGGTACGTGTGTTTCTACGTGCGTGGGTACGTGTGTTTTTACCAGTGTGGGCATCTTATATTACAGACTTTGTAGGGTGTCCTTCACCTATGCATTATGCTAACAGATGTACGTGTGATGGCCTATGGTTTATCAGAGCCTGTGAGCAGGTGCTGGTGTTGCACAGGGTTGGATTGGGCCAGTCACACGCATGATGCACTGCACATGCAAATCAGCTGTCCACAGATACACACCATGGGGAATGCACCCCCACAGCACCTCGGCCTGGTAGGGGGAACTGACCATGTGCACCCCCACAGCACCTCAGCCTGATAGGGGGTACCGACTGTGTGTTGTACTGGCACAGAGTAGCTATACACCGTCACATTGTGCGGGTACTGTGCTCACCCTGAGGGTGCAGTGAGGCGCCCAGCACTAGGTCCACAGCACCGGCCATGGTGCAGGTCCAAAGCAGTGTTACTGTGTGCGATAGGTAGTTTCTGCAGGAACACCTTGGACATCTCTGTCTGTTTCAGTCAGGTGTAGCCCCCATGCACCACCACAATCAAAAGATCCACAGTCTACCTCCCTGCAACGGTGGCAGTAGAGGGGAATAGACACCCCACAGGGCAGTCAATGCAGCTCTGTACACAACCATGATACAATAGCAGGCAGACATTAGGCCTGGATATGGTATGCTGCACCCCACCGCTATCTGATATTCCTCTGGTGCAAGCCATCAGCCACTGCACCCTGCAAGCCACTCCATCACAACACCTACCAGCTACAAACAGTCTGCTAGTGCCCAGTGGAGATGCCTGCACCCAGAACTGGGATGTCAGCATACACAGCAAGCAGATACATCAGTGACTGGGCCCCAAAGGGAACCCATATTTATCACATGAGAGAAATACTAGGTAGCACTATGGGAGTGCCTAGCCATGCTGTGGTCACTGCACAGTCAGGGTGAGAGTGATCTCTCAGCAGGATATACTGAGGTCACCCTGTCTGTGTAGGTGGTGGCCGGGCACTACAATGTGCCTGTCACTGCCCTATGCCCTGTGCAGATGCACCCTGGCCAGGCCACCCAGTCCGGCCTATACCCATGGTACCTTGCTCCTCATTATGCACAGTGTCAGCCCAATACTGGCAACCGTGCTGGCAGTGTGGGCTGTTGAAGGTGTTTGCAGCCACCACACACTGGATAGACAGACAGCCACCCCCACACCTATGCCAGCATTGTGCTACTATAGAGGTGTTCAGCAGCCATACCCACCACACCAGTCATGGGCATAGTACAGGCATGGATATGGTACACAAGGCTGTTGGGGGCTCACTCCCCAGGGTAGTGAACACTGTCAGAGACCAGACCTGCAGCACACACCGCAGACATCAGAATGATTGTTATGGTGGAGCTCAATGAGCAAATTGTGCTTAACGTAGGAATTGATATCTGCCAGTTATCATAGGGAACGTTTGATAGCTCTGTACCATATACCCAGGTGTAGGGTGGCATTGCTAAGGTATGCAACTGCTAGTATTGGGAGATACAGGCAGGGCCCAATGTCTTGCCTCTCCAGGAGGCATTGGCCAATGGGGCCTGTGGGTGGGTGTGTGGCCCTGTTGGCTGCTGCTTTACGGCAGAGTTCCCCAACTCCAGTCCTGGTGTTCCAAACACTGTTCGGGTTTTCATGCTGTCCCTCATAAATATGCATGAGCTACATCTGCATACCATGGGGGGTGGTGCATAGCTATGCAGCACAGGCATCTTTATTAGAGACAGCATGAAGCCGGAATGGTGTGGGGCCCTCCAGGACTGCATTTGCGAGACTCTGCTTTAGGTAATGTGCCTGTTTCTGGTGTCTGTGTTTGGTGTATTAAAATATAGGCCATGCGTATGTTCTCTGCAATAAAGGAGTGTCTTTACTATCACTGTTTAGTGGTGGGTAAAACTATGGGGTCTGGGTTGGCAGGAGCCCCAGCTGGGATTTGAACCTGTGACCCTCTGGTCTTACAGGCACTGGCTGTGTCTGTTGCACCACACTGTGGCCACAGAGACAGTGCAATCCCTGGAGTTAGTTAAACCGGCCTGACGAGTCAGAAACCCTGCTCTGCAACAGGTTTACTGTGGCCTCATTTACCTTGTATGCAGACAAAGGTGCACATAAACCTCAGAAAAGACCTCAGAAAAGGGGCACACAGCCATAACCAAGCTGGGCAACAATGATATCATTGGGCAACATTACACAACACTCCCAGGACAGCTCCATTACAATGAAATGATCTTTGAAAGGGTCTGCGGAGCGTAGACCCTTCCACACATCATTTCTTTTTTATTTGGTGCTTTCCAGGGAGTGTTGTTCCTTGTTGCCCATTGCTATCACTGTTTCCCAGCTGAATTATGCTTTTTAAAATGTTTCTTTGGTCATTTTTAACGTTTACGACGTTAACTGCGGTTAACGCGCGTAAAGTACGTTTAACGATCGTTCGCACGTCAGAACGCGCATTCTGACGTGCTAACGATCGTTAAACGTACTTTACGCGCGTTAATCACAATTACCGCACTTTAGTAAACATCCCCCATTGTCTATGATCACACCCAGAACCTTTTTCTGGGTGGCAACTCCTAATGTGGAACCTAGCATCGTGGATCTAGAGTTTGGGTTATTCTTACCTACATCTATCACTTTGCACTTGTCCACATTAAATTTCATCTGCCATTTGCATGCCCAGTCTCCAATTCTCACATGATGCTTCTGCAGTTTCTCATAATCCAACTGCAATTTAACAACTCTGAATAATTTGATAGCATATGCAAAATGAATCACCTTATTTGTTGTCCAAATTCCAGATCATTTATAAATATGTTAAAACATACTAGTCCCAGTTTAGATCCTTAGGGTACTCTACTATTCACATTTCCTCCACTGAGAACATGACCATTTATCTCTACTCTGTTTTCTCTCTCTCAACCAGTTCCCATCCACAATAGGACATTGCCTCCTAAGCCATGACTTCTTAATTTCCTCAGGAGTCTCTGTTGCGGGACTTTCTCAAATGCGTTCTGAAAGTCTAAATACATTATATCAACTGGCTCATCTTTATCCGTATGTTTATTCACGCCTCCACAGAAATGAACAGATTGAGACAAGACTTCCCTTGGCTTGTCCATGGGTACATCTGTTAATAATGTTTTCCACCATTTTGCCTGGCACTGATGTTAAGCTCACCGGTCTGTAGTTTTCTGGATTGCTCCTGGAGCCCTTTTTGAAAATATGTTGACCATCCTCCAGTCTTACGGTACCATTGACAATTTTAATAATAGGTTAAAAATCATTAATAGTAGCTGAGTGATCTCATCTTTGAGTGTTCTCTCAGCCCTCTTGGGTGTATACCATCCAATCCAGGTGATTTGCTGCTCTTTATTTTATCAGTTTGTTCTACTACATATTCCAGGTTCACTGAACTCTTGGTTCTTCTGACTCATCTCTGTTAAATGTCCTTTTGCCATGGGTAGCGTCCTCATATCTTCTTCAGCAAAGACCAAAGCAAAGAATTAATTTAGTCTCTCAGTAAGGCCTTGCCCTCCCTGAGTCCCAACTTTTACCCCTTGATCATCGAATGGTCCAACAGACTCCTTCCGCAGCTTCTCACTTTGTATGTATCTGAAAACAGTTTTATTGTGACTTGTTGTTTCTATGACAAGATTCTTTTCAAATTATTTTTGCCTTCCTTATCAGTGCCTTGCATTTAACTTAGCAGTACTTCTGTTGTTTCTTATTTTCTTCATTTGGTTTCTTTTTCCAGTTTTTGAAAGGATTTTTTTTTTGTTCTAATAGCCTTTCACCTTACCTTTTAACCATGCTGGTTGCCGTTTGGCCTTCCTTCCATCTTTCTTAATGCACGCATTCAAGCAATCACGCACATACATACAAACCTGCACAAACATGCCAGCCCACAAAGATACACACACACACACAGAGGAGTCGGAAAGAACTCCATAAGGAGGTGAGGAGAGAGTAGATAAGAGTTTTGGTAATCTGTTCAGAAAGAAAGGGATAAATATTGCTGATGTTAGAGAAGGAAACAACAGTAACTTCCCTTTAGCTGCTACCAAAAAAAGACATGAACTAAATCTAATCCAATTTGCTTCTTTACAAAATTTTATATACCGCCTTACTGTGAAACCCTCCTTAAAAGGAAAAGGGAAAATGGATTTAGTTCATGCCTTTCTCAGAAGTTCAAAGTGTGTTACATTGAGGTACCATAGGTATTTTTCTGCAAACCTGAGGCAAACCAAAGTACTTTGTGATGCAGTCAAAATTTGACCTTCAAAATACCCCTCTGCAATATTTTTCCCAAATGATGAACTTAGCCGAACAAGAGAATGATCTTGCCCTTCATCAAAGCTCTAGCAACACATTATTGCTAGTCAATTGAACTTGCACAAAAAGCCTCAGGATTTTGTAATTAGCAACCAGATAACTGGCTTTCAGTCAAGATCTCACAATGCTAAGACAACAATTTTCTTGTCGGAGTGTACTCCCTTGATCCTGTTCTAGCCAATTGGATGTCATCAGCATGCAGGAAACCACAAAAGAATGAACAATGTAGCTGTAAAATTGTCTTTTAAAAGATGTTCAATGAAAGAAATGTATGGCACCATAGGTGTACACCTATGGCTGGTATAAATGCCTACACCTAGATTTGGGAAGAACACATATAAATTATGCACAAATATGCACATAAATTACTTTATAATTTATGTGCATATTTGTGTGTTTGTCCACGCTGTACCCATGTGCATGCCCACAGTGAAAGTACACACCACTGGCTCTCAGCCACTTCACTAAACACTAGGTCACTCCATTCAAAGCATGTACTTGAACAGACTGCATGCTCACTCAACCCACTGCTACTGTAGCACCCAGAATTAGGTCCTGCAGTCCTCCCCACGCCACTTCTAAAGAGATGAACTGTGGCAGTCTGAGCGGAGGCCATATGTAAAGATCCCTAGAAGGAAATCAAGGAAAAGTGAATGTGATTACTGGGGGACATGAATGATTAAAGAACTAAGGGGCATGTTTACTAAACATTCCTAACATGCGGGGCCGCGGTAGTGTGCCTGTGCCATATAAGGAGTGGGCGGTTCAGGCCGAAAAAGGAAAAAAAAAGACCGTATGTGTGCGCGTCGCGTTAATGTGCGGGGCCCACATTAGCACATGGGAAGGCTAAGTGGGGCGCAGCTGGGCACATATAGGAACAGAGCCGTAGCACAATGGTGAAGACAATAACCAATGGTGCAGGGGCCACAGGTTCAATCCCCCAGTGTATGCAGCCCAAAAAGGCTGACTGAGGCACCACCTTGAATGTGGAAATGTGTGTCAGGAGGCAAAATAATTTTGGGGCGGCATAAGGCAGCGCACTGTTCATTTTGGGGCGGCATAAGGCGGCGCACTGTTCATTGTGGGGCGGCATAAGGCGGCGCACTGTTCATATTGGGGCGGCATAAGGCAGCGCACTGTTCATTGTGGGGCGGCATAAGGCGGCGCAGTTCATTGTGGGCAGCAGGATGCGGCGCACTGTTAATTGTGGGCAGCAGGATGCGGCGCGCTGATGGCCACAAGGCGGCGCGCTGATGCTAAAGCAGAGGAACACATCCACAGCACAATGGTTAAGACACTGACCAATGGTGCAGGGACCAGGGGTTCAATCCCTCACAATGCCCATTGAAAAAAGCTAGCTGAGGCAGTATATTTTATGTTGTGGAGTGCTTTAGGAGGCTTTTTAATTCTATTTTGTGATAACTACTAGCAAACGCACTCTCAGAGCATGTTAACATAAGGCGGACCATAAGGCACATGTTACAGTGCACCGTCCGCCAAGGCACCCTAGAATGTCCCCTATAGGGCAGCATGTATGTTGCGACACAGGATAATGTATAGTGCACCCTATATGGATGCGAACCATAAAGTGCCCTATAGGGCGCCCAATAAAGCACCCTCAGAGGCACCTTATGGGTACAGTACGCTGAGGGTGTTATTGCAGGCATCAACATATGTACAGTAAATGTAAAAAATGCTTTGGAAAACCCTATCACAGAACCCCACTGTGGGTATGAACCCATGACCTCTGGCTACACAGGCAGTGGCGTAACCATTGGGCTACACCTCTATAGCTGTAAGTAAGCTCCTGCCTGGCTGCAGATAGCCTGCACGTCACATCACAGACAGTCTGCTGGTGTAAACAGGATAGAGTTAGGCCACCCGTACCCATGATGCACTGCACATGCAAATCAGCTGTCCACAGATGCACACAAGATGGGAACTGCACCCCTAAAGCTACCCGGCCTGGTAGGGGGAGGTGTCCTTGTGCACCCACACAGCACCTCGGCCTGGTAGGGTGTCCTGAGTGGGTGGACAAACGGCAAAGAGTAGCTAAACACCATCACATTGTGCGGTTACTATGCCCACCCTGAGTGTGTGATGATGCGCCCAGGACCAGGTGCACAACACCTTGCATGGCTGAATGCAGCCATGCCAGAGCTCCAAAGCAGCAATAACCTGTGAAATAGGTAGGTGCTGCATAAACATCTTGCAGCAATAACCTGTGACATAGGTAGGTGCTGCATAAACATCTTGGAGATCGCTGTCTGCCACAGTTAGTGGAACACTCTTCTCTCTCTCTTTCCCCCCCCCCCAGGTGGACAAACCAGGGTCTCCCACCAACAGATCCCCATACTATCTTTCCTCATTCCTTCTCTCTTTTCTCCCCCCCCCCCCTCCCCCCCCTTGCACTGATGGCAGTAGAGTCAACCATCAACCCCAGTCCTGCTGGGGAAGTAGATGACGACCCCCCCCCAGGGCAGTCCCAGCAGCTCCACACACATCCATAACACAATAATCAGACAGACATTAGGCCTGGATATTCATAGATGCACCCCACCACTATCTGATATTCTCCTGCACCCTGCAAGGCACTCCATCAAGACACATACCATCTGTGCTCAGTCTGCTGGTTGGTCCTAATGGAAATGCATGCACCCACAACTGGGGTGGCAGCACACACAAGCAGATAAGTCAGTGAAAAGGCCTCAACAGAAAACCCATATATATCACATGAGAGAAACACAATACAGCACTATGGGTGTGCCTAGCCATGCTGCCATCACTGCACACTCAGGGTGAGAGTGATCCCCCAGCAGCATATACAGAGGTCCCCCTGTCTGTGTAGGTGGTGGCCGGGCACTACCATGTCCCTGCCAGTGCCCTATGCCCTGTGCAGCTGCATCCTGGTCAGCCCACCCTGTCTGAGATATACCCATGGTCCCTTGCTACTCATTATGCACATTAGCAGGCCAATACTGGCAACAGTGCTGGCAGTGTGGGCTGTGGAAGGGGCTTGCAGCCAACACCCACTGTATAGACAGACACACACTTCCACACCTATGCCAGCATGGTGCTACTATTGAGGAGGCAATTAGCCTTGGCCACCAAACCTGTCCTAGGCACGGCAAGGCATGGATATGGTATGCAGTACTGCTGGGGGTCACTCCCCAGGGTGGTAAACACCTTCAGAGGCCAGTCCTGGAGCACGCCCCGCAAACACCTAACAGATTGTTCTGATGGGGTCAACTAGCAGTATGTGCGTAACGTATGGATATCTATCTGCCAGTACTCCTAGCAAACGTCTCAGAGCTGTGTACCGTATACCTCAGGTGTAGGGTGACATTGCTAAGGTATGCAGGTGCTAGTATTGGGAGATGCACGCAGGGTCCACTGTTCTGCCTCTCCAGGAGACATTGGCCAATGGGGCCTGTGGGTGTGGGTGTGGGTGTGTCTGCCCCTGTTGGCTGCTGCTTTACGGCAGAGATTTCCAACCCCAGTCCAGGTCTGCATCACACTGTTCGTGTTTTCCTGCTGTCCCTCATGAATATGCATGAGCTACATCTACATGCCATGGGGGTGGTGCATAGATATACAGCACAGGCATTTGTATGAGTGGCAGCATGGAACCTGACTGGTGTGTGGCACACCAGGAATGCATTTGGGAGAGTCTGCTCTAGGTACTGCCCCTGTTCATGGTGTCTGTGCTCAGTGGGGTAAAAGATAGACGTATTACCATTGCATATGTCCTCAACACGAAAGGTGTGTCCTTACTATCACTGTGTAGGTGTGGGAAAAATATGTGGCTAGGATTGGCAGAAGCCCCAGCTGGGCTTTGAACCTGTGACCTTCTGTTTTTGCATGCACTGTCTGTGTGCACTGCACCACTGTGTAGCCACAGATTGGTGGGTTTCCCTGGAATGTCCATGACTGTGGATCCGGCAGGGCCTGTCTGTTGCAGTGGACTGTGCCAGCCTGCACATGGCTAGGCCTCTGTCTTCTGTGGCTAGCAGCCACTGCCCCCTGCACCACATGTACTCGTCCGCCAACATGCTGGCATGAGCTTCTCTCAGAAACAGCAGATGACCAGATTGCAATGTGGCAGTACGGGACTGCATTTTGGGGATTTGGCTGTAGGTAATGCCCATTGTTGTGTTTTTGCAGTGTTGTGTAAAATATGGGTGTTTTCCCCATGCTTATGTTCCCTGCAATACAGGGGTGTCTGCGCTATCTTTGTTTAGTGGTGGGTAAAATATAGGGGCTGGGCTGGCATGTGCCCCAGCTGGGACTTGAACCTCTGACCCTCTGGTCCTAGAAGTACTGGCTCTGTCTGCTGCACCACACTATGGCCACAGAGACAATGCAGCCCCTGGAGGTAGTATACCTGGCAGGATGGAGTCACAAACCCAGCTCTACGCATTTTTACTGTGGGCACATGCACTCTGTCTGGTGACAAACGTGCACATAAACCCCGGAAATGACCACAGACACTGGGGGACAATATATCACCACGCTGGGCAAAAGTGATATTAATGGGCAACCATAGCAAACACTCCCAGGAAAGCTCCAAAAAGGACATTTGTTTTGGATGAGTCTCCGCTCCGTAGACCCTTCCAATATTCATTTCTTCTTTCTGGAGCTTTCCTGGGTGTGTTTTCTATATTTGACCATTACTATAACTGTTCCTCAGCTGCATTACTATTTGTGATATTTTTGTTGTGGTCACTTTCTATTTTTATTTTCACTTTTGTGCTGTGCACATGTATCACACTGCTCACGTTTTGCAGGTTTCCCCGATTTTGCTGTACATTGCTGACGGAAATGGTTTCTCTTCCCTTTAAATGCCCTCTACCGCGAGTGAAACACTCGCGGTAGTTTTGCTTTGGGATTCGGCCCCGATAATGTGCGGGGAGCCTCTCCCCTCCCCTTACCCGCCCATTAAACCCGTCTCTCCGCCCCTCAGGAACCTTCCTCCGCCCTCCGTTAGCCGTTCCACGCCTCTATCGGACATTTGCGGGCCCGTACTTGTGCGGGGCCCGTTATTGTGCCGCGCACCTGTGCGGGGGTGACACGCACGATTGCGGGGCATTTAAGCGCTCTTACGTACCACTTTTAGTGCGCTATTTTGCGGCGCGCAAATTAGAGGTTTTTAGTAAACATGCCCCTAAATGTGGGTCCATGGCAGAGGCCCATAAATGTATGTTTTCTTAGGGCCCAAAATAGTATTAATCCAACCCTGATTACAAAGGGATAGAGATGGCAAAGAGAAGGCTGCTAGATGCCAGACTTCCTGATAAGTTCTGGGAAGAAGTGCTGTTGACTGCAAATTATCTGCAAAACCTGCTACCAACAAAAGCCAATGAGGTAACACAAAATGAGGAAAAATATACAACCTTCGTGTGTCGCCTGAGAATATCAGTGGCAAAGCCTGCATATGTGCCCCAAGTGAGAGGAGCTCCACGATGGCAAATGATACCCAAAGGCATCACAGCTGATCTGGGCCAGGGTGGAGCTATGGAGAAATCAAATATTGCTGCTCCAAGGTGGGTCTGCAGAGCAACCAGGTATCACTGACAATGTAAACCCAAAAGAGACCAAGGAGGAATCTGTCAAGGTGAAGGAGGGGTAGACTTTGAGCTGTCTAGACGACACTAAGGAAACCCTATTCCAAAGGTTGACCTGGAAAACAAAGAGCATACCAGCTTGAAGACATGTACAGGGCACAAACCTTCAGCTGGGGAAGAGTATAAAAAAACTGCCCTGATGTGAGAGCAGGAAATGTGGGTGGGGGTGGGGATGGGGGGGTGAAGAACAGCACAAAGAAAAACTTTCTCTAGTAAGATACAACAAGGGAATTTGTGGGGTTTCCACCAGAAACCATTACAATAATGTCCGAGAGGGTACAAATACTAAGGGGTATGTTTACTAAACCGCGCACACATGTGCGGCGCACAAGAGCGTACGCTAATGATGCACTTAAGTGCTCTTAAGTGCCGCGCATGCATGCGCGTCACATTAACGGGCCGGCGCACGTGTGCGGGGCGCTGATGTGCGATAGAGGCGGGGAAATGCTTACGGAGGGCGGAGGAAGGCACCCGAGGGGCGGGGGGAAGGGGTCAATGGGTGGAGAGTGGGAGGGGAGAGGCTCCCCGCACAGGAGCGGGGCTGAATTTCGGCATTAAAAATACCGCGAGTGAAACCCTCGCGTTAGAGCCGATTTAAAGGGAAGAGAAACCATTTCCGTCAGCAATGTACAGCAAAACCGGGGAAACCTGCAAAACGTGAGCAGTGTGATACATGTGAACGGAACAAAATAGCAAATATAAATTGAAAATGACCACAACAAATTCCAAATAAATTATAATCCAGCTGGGCAACAGTGATATTAATGGGCAGCCATAAAAAACACTCCCAGGAAAGCTCCAAAAAAAAGAATTGATTTTTGGAAGGGTCTACGCTCCGTAGACTCGTTCAAAAATCACTGCATTTTAATGGAGCTTTCCTGGGAGTGTTTTTCATGTTGCCCATTGATATCACTGTTGCCCAGCTTGGTTTTGGTGTTGTTCCCCTTTTTGGGGGGTCATTTTTGAGGTTTAATTGCACCTCTGCCCCATACAAGGTAAACGAGCCCACAGTAAAATTGTGCAGAGCAGGGTGTCTGACTCGTGCGGCCAGGTTTCCTATCTCCAGAAACTGCACTGTCTCTGTGGCCACAGTGTGGTGCAGTGGACACAGCCAGTGCCTGTAGGACCAGAGGGTCACAGGTTCAAAGCCCAGCTGGGGCTACTGCCAATCCAGTCCACATATTTTTCCTACAACTAAACCGTGATAGTAAGGAGAAACCTTTATTGCTGAGAACATACGCATGGTTCACACGCCCATATTTTACCACACCAAACACAGACACCATAAACAGCCGCATTACCCAGAGCAGAGTCTCCCAAATGCAGTCCTGGAGGGCCCCACACCATTCAGGATCCATGCTGCCTCTACTAAAGATGCCTGTGCTGCATATCTATGCACCACCCCCATGGTATGCTGATGTAGCTCATGCATATTTATGAGGGACAGCATGAAAACCCGAACAGTGGTTGGAACAGCAGGACTGGAGTTGGGACACTCTGCCGTAAAGCAGCAGCCAACAGGGCCAGACACCCCCCCCCCAGGCCCCATTGGCCAATGCCTCCTAGAGAGGCAGGACATTGGGCCCTGCCTGTATCCCCCAATACTAGCAGTTGCATACCTTAGCACTGCCACCCTACACCTGGGTATATGGTATACGGCTATCAAACGTAGCCCATGATAACTGGCAGATATCAATTCCTACGTTAAGCACATGTTGCTCATTGATCTCCACCATAACAATCATTGTGATGTCTGCGGTGTGCGCTGCAGGTCTGGTCTCTGACAGTGTTTACCACCCTGGGGAGTGACCCCCAACAGTAGTGTGTACCATATCCATGCCTGTATTGTGCCCAGGACTGGTGTGGTGGGTATGGCTGCTGGACACCTCTATAGCAGCACAATGCTGGCATAGGTGTGGGGGTGGCTGTCTGCCTATCCAGTGTGTGGTGGCTGCAAACACCTTCCACAGCCCACACTGCCAGCAATGTTGCCAGTATTGGGCTGCCAATGTGCATAATGAGGAGCAAGGTACCATGGGTATAGGCCGGACAGGGTGGCCTGGCCAGGGTGCATCTGCACAGGGCATAGGGCACTGACTGGGACATATTAGTGCCCGGCCACCACCTACACAGACAGGGTGACCTCAGTATGTCCTGCTGAGAGATCACTCTCACCCTGACTGTGCAGTGACCACAGCATGGCTAGGCACCCCCTTAGTGCTATTATAGTACTTCTCTCATGTGATAGATATGGGTTTCTTTTTGGTGCCCAGTCACTGATTTAGCTGCTTGCTGTGTATGCTGACATTTCAGTTCTGGGTGCATGCATCTCCACTGGGAACATGCACTGTGGACTAACTAGCACACTGTTTGCAGCTGGTATGTGTCTTGATGGAGTAGCTTGTGGGGTGCAGTGGCTGATGACTTGTTGTAGGAGAATATCAGATAGTGGTGGGGTGCAGCTCACCATATCCAGGCCTAATGTCTGTCTGCTATGGTGGTATGGATGTGTATAGAGCTGCATTGACTGCCCTGTGGGGTGTCTGTTCCTCAGCAGGACCTGGGTTGATGGTCCCCTCTACTGCCACCTTTGCAGGGAAGTAGAATGTGGATTTATTGATGGGAGACCCTGTTTGCCACTCTCAGCCCCTGGAGGAGGAGGCGGCCAGTGGTGGTGTGTGGTGCATGGCCCACCTGGGGGTCCATAGGGACTACACCTGACTGAAACAGACAGAAATATCCAAGGTGTTTGTGCAGAAACTACCTAACTCACACATTAACACTGCTTTGGACCTCCGGCATGGCCTCTTTCAGCCATGGAAGGTGTTGTGGGTCTGGTCCTGGGTGCCTCATTGCACCCTCAGGGTGAGCACAGTACCCGCACAATGCGACGGTGTGTAGCTACTCTGTGCCAGTAAAACACACGGTCAGTACCCCCTACCAGGCCGCGGTGGAGTGTGGGTGCACATGGTCACTTCCCTCTACCGGGCCGAGGTGCTGTGAGGGTGCATTGCCCATGTTGTGTTAATCTGTGGACAGCTGATTTGCATGTGCAGTGCATCATGGGTATGGGTAGGCTAACCCTATCCTGGTGACCACAGCAAACTGTCTGTGTGGTGACGTGCATGCTCTCTGCAGCCAGCCAGGGGCTTGCTAGCAGCTAAAGAGCTGTAGCCCAATGGTTACTGCCCTGCCTCTGAAACCAGAGGTCATGGGTTCAAACCCACAGTGGGGTTATTTGATAGGGTTGTGTAGCACATTATCTTTTTTTAATGTACATATTTTGATGCCAGCAAAAACACCCTCAGCGTACTGTACCCATAAGGTGCCTCTGAGGGTGCTTTATAGGGCGCCCTATAGGGCACCTTATGGTTCCCGTCCATATAAGGTGCACTATACATTCTCCTGTGACGCAACCTATAGGGTGCCCTATAGGGGACATTTTAGGGTGCTGTGGCGGACAGTGCAATTAATAATGTGCCCTATGGAGTGCCTTATAGGGTGCCTTATACGGCACCTTCAATTACTGCACGTGAGGGCGTGTTTGCTGACAGCAATTAATAACATAAATATAAAGTGCTGCAGGACAAAATATGTACAATGCAAAGCTGATGCTACAGCCAGCCTTATGTATTAGGCACACTGGGGAGCAAACTCATGACCCCTGTATCAGCAGTCAGTGCCTTAACCATTGTGCTCCACTGCTGCTCCTCCTTGCCTGTCAGCGCACCTACGTATGCTTTTCATTCCTTACACTGCACAATGCTGCCATAAAAAACAGTACTCTGACCTTGCGGTACCTCATACGGCACCCTCTAAAGCACCCTATAAGCAACATTCTAGGGTGCCTTGGCTGACAGTGCACTTTAAAATGTGCCTTATAGGGCACCTGATGTTAACACGCTTTGGGAGTGCATTTGCTAGTAGTGGTAATTAAAATATGAATAAAATGCCTCCTAAAGCAATCTTCCCCATAATATGCTATGCCTCAGCCAGCCTTGTTCATTGGGTACTTTGGGGGATTGAATCCCTGTTCCCTGCACCATTGATCAGTGTCTTAACCATTGTGCTGTGGTTCTGTTCCTGTGATTGCACATCAGCGCGCTGCCTTATGCTGTCCAGTATTAATATGCTGCCAACAACATCAGCGTGCCACCTTATGCCACCCAGTATTTCTGTGCCTCATAAATTACTGCCTCAGCCAGCCATCTTCATTGGGCACTGTGGGGGATTGAACCCCTGATCCCTGCACTGTTGGTCAGTGTCTTAACCATTGTGCTGTGGCTCTGCTCTTTTTTTTTTTTTGCACTTCAGCGCGCCACTTATGCCTCTCGCGCAGCTATCCCATGCGCTAAGGTGCGTGGCGCACATGGGCGCCGCGCACCTTAGCGCATATGTAAATTCCGCCTTTCCTTTTTCAGGACGGAACGCCCACTCCTTATATGGCACCCGCACACTACCGGGGCCCGCACTTTACCGGGGTTTTAGTAAACATACCCCTAAGGGTCAAATATTCAACCATCAAAGAAGAAGGTTATCTTCCAATCCAGACAGCAAGGCAATAACACTCCTTGGCTGTATCCGACCTGACCCAGCACAGGGAAAGAGCGGTTATAAGAGTTGCTTAGTTTAGGAAGTAGCCTGTATTAGTCAGTCTTTACTGTACTTGCCCTTCTTCCCTGCCTTTATATCTCATTATGCTGGCACAGCACAATCCTTATGTATAAAACCATGTTAACATGTATTTAATGCTTATTAATTTTATATTCCAGTTTTCCAAGTAAAGAATTCTTGCATGCAATCACAGAATAGTGCTGAGTCATTTCCTGCATTGCAGAAAGTGTTTCTCCTGGAGGCGTAGGGGGTCCTCACTGCACACACCCAGTTGTGAAGCTGAACTGCACACGCCCAGTTCTGAGCCAGACTGATGCTACTTTGCTAACATCTCTTATCCCTCTTCCCCTTCTTTCTCTGTCCTCTCCTTGGGGGTAGACATATTTAGATTCTTGAATCTCATTTCCTATAGTTTTGGTCATCCCTTTCTGGACCACTTCTATTATATTTGTAGGGATGCCCTAAGTTCCCCACTAATATTACCGCCCCAATCTCCCCCTCTCTGCCCCCATTCCTACTCTCTACCCCCTCTTACTCCCCCATCTCTCCCAACTGTTCTCCTTCTCTCCTCTTGCCTCCTGCTTACCCCTGTTCCCCTGATTCTTGCTCTCTGCTCTCACCTTCCACTCTCTTTCCACTGTCAACCTATCCCTTCCCCCATCTCTCTCTCTACATTCTTACTCTTGCTTTCTTATTTGCTCTCCCCACTATATCATCCTCTTCTTACTCTTCTCTCTTTTCCCCACTATTGATCCCTCTTTTCTCACTTATCTACTTCATCCTTGGAACAGTGGTAACCTCTTGAGCAGGTAGACAGTGCCTCTAAGAAACCTGCTGCTTCCCTGTCTTCTGCTGCTGATAGGCTTATTCTGTCCAATAGCAGGAAATTGGGAAGTAATAGCAGCAGTAGGAAGAGAAGCTCCTCCCATCTGCTTCCACTATGGTGGTCCTAGTGCCTGCCCGATATTAAAGGAAAGAGGTAGCCACAAGTCTCAGACTCAAGAGTTGGGGGTCTAAACCCAAAGAATCCAGGCAAAATCCAGAATGTCGCCCAGTATGCTGATGATATCAGTAACACCTATAAATAAATTGAAGTAAGTCTTGGTAGCAAGAAAAGATTTCTATTGGTTGATTTACTCCAAAGACGACAACTCTCAGTGGTATAGATTGTTTGTTTCCATCACCTTTGGTCCATTTCCAGGGAAAACATGACATAGAATCAATTAAGAGGGTGTTCCCCACCTAAAGTGGCAGAGTTGGCAACTCTGAAATCTAGGATTATGCGAGGCAGTGTATTGGGAGTTGCCAGGTCATGGGTGTAACATTTACGAAAACTAATGTCTTTAGATTGCACAGATAAAAAAAAAGAATTTGGATTTAGAAAAGCTGCTTTCATCCACATGGGATCACAATGTTTTTCACAGTTTGATACTTCTGAATCAGCCATCTCTGGAGTATTTGTCCAGCTAACATGTTACGTCCTAGTATGTGTGATGTCTTCCAAAAAGAGAAAGAAACATGAACAATTTTGTTACCATTATTATTGTGGTAGGTGACGGCCTATGATCCATGCTAATTGAACTAAGCAGACAGGCCTAAGCAGCTTGACCTGTAACTGAAGCCTGTAGTTAGGCCCAGAGGAATGAAAACCCCCCTGAATGATGACACCATAGAATTGAAACTTAACTCAGTTTAACTGAACATAGCTAAGCAGAAACGAAACTTAGAAAATATAGAAAAACAAGTTTAATTGGTACTGATAAGGTGTGCTATGCTTCTATGGAATTAATTAACTCTGCAAAAAGCAAGGTTACAGTGCCCTGCTTCCCATATGTTTTAACAAGCTAAGCGACCTTGGAGGAGAGATGTAACAAGTTAGAGACACTGACCATTGTAATTGGGACTAGAAGGGGGGCAACCAGGTGCTGAGCCCAGACCAGGGTCCCGATTGGGTAGCCATATCAGTACCGGGACCAATAGATGGGTGAGAGGGGTTACTGGGACCAATGAAAAGTTTGCCTATGTCTAGAATGGAGAAGAACGCTATAAAAGTTGTTGTTTTGCTAGAAACCATTGCTCAGCCATTTTGAAATTGCTTATTGCTTGAGCCATGTGCACATTAAACTGGCTTGGATCCTTGAAAAGACTCCTGGATTTATTTATTGCATGCTTATCTGCTGCTACATTTCTTGGTGCATTGGCCAGGAAGTGCGAGTGGTGGATGGTGTTCAAGTGAATAAATCCACGTAATTCGCCTTGAGGTTTGGTCCAGTTGGAACCATGCCAATCCGACGCAGGGGAATTTCCCTGGGCCCACCGATCCTCTTGAATCGGAGGGAGTTCTGCCTGGCCTCGGCAGGCACTGAATCCAGCTGGCCAACACCTCCGACCCGGGGGAGTCCAGGATCCAACTCAGAAGCTTGGGAACCAGATCTGGTAAGTATAGTTTTGAAAACCTGTCTAGACAGATGAGTTAGAACTGCAGTGTTTGGTAAGACTTAAGTCTTTGTTTGAAAATCCTTGGATGAGTATTCGCGAGGTACAGCTGTTATAGAGAATCATGATTCAGCCTAGTCAGAACAGACAGGAACTTGGAATTGGTAATCTCGAGATAAATTGGAAATTGGTAAGAGAGCATGATCAACTTTCAAGACGAGCCGAGTACCCCTGCATGAGTATTCGCGGGGCGAAACCCTTGTCTTTTTGTAATTGGGAAATTGGATAAGACTAGTCAGAATAAATAGAAAGGAATGCATTCTAAGATACGTTGCTAGCATGATTGTGTGAATGAAGTGTGAATCAGAGGTCTGGCAGCACGGACCAAGCAGAGTGGACTCTGGACTAGCGCAGTTCCTAGCTGGGTGACTGCGTCTAGGTCGCAAAACGGAGGAAGCGTTTGGTGTATTGTCCGTCCTACTGTGTATCTGTTTTTGTTCTCTGTTGAAACCACGAGTTTCCCTTCTGTTATAAATGTGAGATTATTCTGTTGAGTAATTTGTGACAGTTCACTGATTAAGAAATTGTATTAATAGAGCAGAATGAAGACCCAAAACACCTACAGTCATTTTTAGAAATCAAAAAGCTGGTCTCACCCAGTTGGTTTTAGCACAGTGAAAAAGCTGACAGGGGGCGTGTCTGAAGGAAAGAATGTATAGTGTTTTTCTAACCCCGTGCAGGCTTAAATCTCAATGCTGTTAGTTTGTGCTTATTTCAGGACAATTGTACCTGTATTATTCAATATGTTTTTAATAATAATGTTCCTTCTGCTGTGGTTATGTAATATATATCATTTATTTATCATTTAATAAAAATGTTTAGTCAGGATTGTGGGTCCCGATAGTTTTTGGGTTTAGCCTGAAAAGGATTAAGTTTGTATTAATCCCTTATGGGTTGCGGACCAAGTGAGAGGAATTTCTGTCGGCTGTATGTTCAAATTTTCAGTAAGCACTGAAACAGTTTAAATAGGAAATGATAAAGAACTGTTTTTGTTTTTCCTTTGATCTACAAAGTAATTAGATCACGACTTAACATTGATTTAAATTGTTTTTTTCTGGCATCTCTCTGTCCATGTGAATGAGAAGTCTCTTTTTATGAGCACAGTTCAATTGTTTCCCCGCGAGCAGAGGGGTGTGGCTTCCACATAGCCTGCAGAGGAAAAAAAAAAAAAAGGGGGTTCTGAAGAGACTGCTGGAGACTGCAGGAGATTTCTCCTAGGAATGAAAAGGGACTCCCGATTTGAAAAGTCTCTTCATTTAATCGAAGCATGATGAATTTATAAAAAAATAATTTCTTTTGCAGAGACATGCTGACAGATAGCTATAGTTCTCTCTATAAGAAGCATAATGGATGTATGTGCTCAATCTAAGTGTTTCCTGCCTGCCCTATGTTTACAGAAATAATAAGTGTCTTTTCAAGTATGATCAAGAATTTCAGTAAGGGATTTACTGAAGATTATGAAATGTCTCTGTCCCAATCAGGATTTTGCCCCAGAATTTCTAGATATCCTGTCTCGTCTCTCTCTCTCTCTGTAAGTAGTTCTGTTCAGAGTGCTTAAGGGGGGGATGGAGCCCAGTCCACCGATGATGTCAAACCCCCCCCCCCCCCCCCCGGTGGGCGTGAACTAATGTGCCCACAGCAGAGAAGTGGATCCTTAAAAAAAAAAAAAATCAACCTCCTGGATAGAGCATTGCTAGGAGAAACAGAATCCAGGAGAGGGGGGGGGACTACAGATTCCCAAGTAGTTTGCTAGCCACCTCTGCAACAGGGGAATGTCCACCCCCTCCGGACTAGAAGTGAAAGTCAGCTGACCAGACTTGTTTAGAACTGAAAAAAACTGCATTATACACTGAGAAGTTTTAGGACTTGATTGAACTAATGAACGGAAATTGCAAAGAACTGGATGAATTTGCGGGCATAATGGTTAAATGAAAGTTAATCAGAGGGTGTGTGAATTGTGAAAATAAATGTAACAGAGAAAGTGAATGATATTTTAGTTGAATGATGTGAGGAGGTTATCCTAATCGAAGGAACAGAGGAAGTGAAAAACTGGGTGTGAGTACGCCCATTATAGAAAAAGAAGGACATTAGAGAAGTGAATGCCCGTATCTTGACTCCACCCCAGGAGGGAGTACTTGATTGTAGAATCATAGACAGAATAAAACCAAGCACAGTGTTTCAGCACGAGAGTGGAGCAGCTATAGCGTGAGTGGCAGCCTGAGAGGGCTACAGCATGGATGAAGACTAGGCCAGACCGGACTCTCCAGTTTCCCTGGGTCCCCAGGAGTCAGTCTGAAAAATAGGGGACCAATATATGGACTTTTATGGGGGATACAGGAGCAGAATACTAAAGCCAGTAGCCCCTGTGTTTTTCTAGATGCACCACCATTATCAGAGCTACTGGGACTAAGGCCACAAAGCCTTTTCTGCAGAACCGCATGTGTGAACTAGAAAAAAAATTATATAATAATAATAATGTACCAGTTCCTGTATATGCCTGAATGCCCTATTCCATTTTTGGAGCCGAGACCTGCTTGCAAAGCTTCAAGCACAGATATCCTTTGTTGAAGGGGGAAAAAATGAAACTCAAAATCTGCTGGCCTGATGGTGTTAACTGTCCCCCAAGAAGAAGAATGGCGGTTCTATTCACCTGCATCCAAAGCAACAAGCTGTACACTTACCAACCTCATAGCCCCACCTGGAGGATGGGCAGAAGATAATCCACCTGGCCTAGCGAAGAACATAGCCCCTGTCATTGTCACCCTCAAGCCAGTCAAGAAGCCTGGGACAGGTGGCTACCGCCCAGTGCAGGATCTAAGAAGAATGAATGATGCAGCTGAAACTATACAACCAGTGGTACCAAAATCCTTATATTCTCTTGGAACTGATCTCTGCTGAAGCTATACATTTCATCATTCTGGACTTAAAAAGATGCCTTTTTCTGTATACGCTTAGCCCAAGACCCCACTACAAGGAGGTAGGGCCAACTCACCTAGACAAGATTACCTCAAGAATTCAAGAACTCGCCTTACTCAGCAAAAAGATTTGACAAGTTATCCAGTAATTCCAGGAGAAAGAATTCTACTGCAATATGTGGACAACTTGCTTATAGCCACAAGACACCAGTGAACTCTTGCACCTTTTTAATGAGGCTGGATACAAAGTCTCAAGAGCCAAAGCATAATTATGTCAAACAAGTTAAATACCTAGGATTCCAGTTGTCCAGCGGAATTCGACGCCTGGAACCCTTACCAGAACGCAAAGTAGCTGTATGCAGTATTCCTACTCCAACCACCAGGAGGCAAGTGAGAGCCTTCTTGGGTGCCACAGGGTACTGTTGTATATGGATCCCCAATTTTGCGCTGCTAGCAAAACCATTGTATCACATTGTATCAAGCTACCAAAGGAATGAAAAAGTCTCCATTGGAATGGGGACTTGAATAGGAATGCAGTCTTTTGATCTTTGAAAAACCGCTCTGATGTTATCACCAGCTCTGGGTCTACCAGATGTCCAGAAAACCTTACAGTCTCTATGTTCATGAGTCGCAAGGAAATGTTCTAGGAGTGTTGACTCAATCTCTTGGACCTTATTTGAGAAGCTGTTACAGCTACAGCCTTCCTAGTAAGCAAAAAACTAAAAGAAAAATCCCTTTGAGACAGAATCTTCAAGTTACTGTACCACACTCTGTTCTAACCATTATGAAACACAAAGGAAATTACTAGCTAACAAATCTATGAATGTTGAAGTATTAGAGTATGTTGTGTGAAAACCCCAGATACAACTGAAGGGTCAGTCAAGCTTTCAATCCTGCTATGTTATCAGTTAGTCTTGATCCCCTGATCATGACTGTTTAGAAATTATGGACACTGTATTCTCAAGCCACCTGGATTTGACTGATGTCCCTCTGGAGAACCCTGAACAGACTTTCTTTGTGGCTGAAGGCAGTTTCATCATCAATGGACATTGTTGTGCTAGATATGCAGTGGTGACCCCTGATTTGGTAGTTGAGTCCTCAGCCCTGGCCCCAGAAACTTCACCACAGAAAGCTGAACTGATAGTCCTCACTAGAGCACTAACAATAGGAAAAGAGCCCTGTCTAAATGTGTACCCAGATTTCAAGTATACCCTTACAACCTTGCATGCATATGGGGCCCTGTACAAAGAATGAGGGTGGATAACCTTAGGAAGCAAGTCCATTAAGTATAGCCCCAAGATATTGATATTAATAGATACATACTGCCTATAGATCTCAGAATTTAGGAAAAGTAGAATGTAGGAATAGAACCCTGAAATCTCAGTTGTCTAAACTTTGCCAAGAGGTTTACCTGAAGTGGCCCCAGGTTCTTCCCATAGCCCTTCTTAGGATATACTTAGCCCGTGCTAAGTCTTTAGGAGTTTCCCCTTTTTGAGATTCTGTATGGACAACCCCTGACTATTGTATAGGAAATAAAAGGAGATATGAGACAGATAGGATCTGAAATTATTAGACATGAACTATTGGTTTTAAGTTCTGTTTTGCAGGAGTCTTCATACCTGAGTACAAAATCGATTACTCATCAATTTGCCTGCACCCCTGCATCCTTTCAAGCCTGGAGTCTCGGTGTGGATCAAAGAGTGGAGAAAGATACTGTTAGCCCTGCATTGGAGGGGACCCTATGTTGTCATCCTGTCAACTCCAACTGCAGTAAAAGTCGCAGAATTTGAACCTTGGACCCATCATAATCAAGTGAAGCCAGCAGCTGCTCTTGAACCTGATCACTGGACTACTGTACAGCATCCTGAGACTCCATTGCACCTCACCCTACGACAACAACCACGGACCTAAGACTTATTGGTCCCTCAGAAACTGCACTGTTTCAAGACTGTTTGTTTATCTGAAGGTAAGCCTCGCATCTGGAGAAAAAAAAAAAACTGCAATCATCAGAAAGAGACTGTGTTGTGTTAAGAAATTGAATCTTCTAAGAGACTGTGTTTAAATACTCTGAAAAAGACTGTTTTGATCTCCTAAAGAGTGAACTGCTCTAAGGAAGCAATAATAGCCTAAGAGACTATGCTATGATATTTTAAGAAATTGAGACATCCCAGAGGACAGTGATACTTTGGAATCTACAGCCCTACTCCTGCCAAAAAGTTGGTAGGTCTACGTACGGCAGAAGCTTGAGGATCTACAATCAACCCTACATCTGTTATCTGTTGTGGAAGTCGACAGTTCCACCAATTTTCCAGAGACTATGCCCATTATGAATTATTATTATTGCTTTATTCTGGCAACAGTTTTGGAATGCTTTGAAATGACTTTTGCCTTATCTCCCTGGGCAGCCTGTATAAGTACAACATGAACTGGACCGAAGGTCACTCAGACCTTGTTTTATCATTCTTCCTATTCTTGCATTGGTATACTCTCCAATCCAAAAGTTGTTCTAGATCTTGACTTTCTACAAGGCTATGCAAGCCACCGTTGCAATTCCTCATACCACCACCAGAACTTGTTTCTTGAACTTGCTGGAGCAATAGCATCTAGTCTCCACACTTCTGACTGTTTCTATTGTGGAGGAACTAAGATGGGAGATCAGTGGCCCTGGGAGACGCAAGAACTGAACTATTCTATCCTATACAATCAGACTGATTTACATAATACTACTAGTGAGTGGGTATTGGCCCACCCCATTGTTGACAGTTTGTGTTTTGTTTGGACTGGTCCACAATCTACTATGAAGGATGGACAGCTGGTCTGTCTAAATCAGAAGCTTTACGACAGCACAACAAAGATGCAACTGAACCTTCTAATCCTTTAGTTCTTTTTCCCACTCTTGTCAAACTATGGACTTTGACTATCTGCCTGTTGCGGCAGCTACAAAGATACTAGCTATGTGAATTTACTACCCTATACCACAGAGTGATACCTTTACCTAGTATTATGTGATTTGATTCTCACACCTTATTAACATGCGGGTGAGAATAATCAAAGGGGGGAATGTGGTAGGCGACGGCCTATGATCCATGCTAATTGAACTAAGCAGACAGGCCTAAGCAGCTTGACCTGTAACTGAAGCCTGTAGTTAGGCCCAGAGGAATGAAAACCCCCCTGAATGATGACACCATAGAATTGAAACTTAACTCAGTTTAACTGAACATAGCTAAGCAGAAACGAAACTTAGAAAATATAGAAAAACAAGTTTAATTGGTACTGATAAGGTGTGCTATGCTTCTATGGAATTAATTAACTCTGCAAAAAGCAAGGTTACAGTGCCCTGCTTCCCATATGTTTTAACAAGCTAAGCGACCTTGGAGGAGAGATGTAACAAGTTAGAGACACTGACCATTGTAATTGGGACTAGAAGGGGGGCAACCAGGTGCTGAGCCCAGACCAGGGTCCCGATTGGGTAGCCATATCAGTACCGGGACCAATAGATGGGTGAGAGGGGTTACTGGGACCAATGAAAAGTTTGCCTATGTCTAGAATGGAGAAGAACGCTATAAAAGTTGTTGTTTTGCTAGAAACCATTGCTCAGCCATTTTGAAATTGCTTATTGCTTGAGCCATGTGCACATTAAACTGGCTTGGATCCTTGAAAAGACTCCTGGATTTATTTATTGCATGCTTATCTGCTGCTACATTATCCAGTTAGTACTGCAGAGTCGCACTATGCCTGGAACACAGATTTTTCTCCAATTGTGAGACCTTTTATCGGCACAACAGAATTATTCAGAGATGTTGCTGTACACAAACTTCTGAAACTTCACAGGTCCGGAGACTGCACAGACTGCAATATTTCCCTATTGTTGGGCCTTACTCAAAGATTTTTTCCTGTACACATAGAATAGTAAAATAGTCGTTTCTGAATAATGCCTATAGTTAGGTAATTCAGGCACAGAGAAACATCACAGGACATGAATGACAGGCCATGGCACAGAGTCCACTGGTGGTAAAAAAGCAGAATCTGTGACTGAAATAGTTTATCGTTTATTAATATTTTTGCTATACTGTCTTTCCTTTTACAACAAAGTGGTTTATATTAAAATGTTAAATAATATCAGAAACGGAAACAAAGTTATAAAAAGATATTAAATATCAAAAGGAGAAAAAAACATTTTTTTTAAATAGATTCCAAAAATTTGGAAAAAGAAAGTGACAATATTCAGTGCTGCTTCCAGGCCCACTTAGTTTGGTTCTTGATTATAAACCATGACAAAATGAGATTTTATTTTTTTCTAAAATTGTTTAAATGAGGATTCTAATTGTAGATCAGCAGATAATGAGTTCCAGAGGGAAAGGGCGAGAAAATAGAAAACTGTTAGCCGGATACATTCTAATCATGCCTGATTAGGTGAGGAAAGTACTATTAGGTTTGTACCTCGACAGCATACTTGGCAGGAAGGGATATAAGGGATAATAAAAGAGGATAGATACTGTGGGATGACCTGTTTGTAAAACCTTATAAACTATGATCAGGATTTTGAATTTTGTCCACTATATGACAGATAACTAATGATCGTGCATAGAAAGTGGAGCGACATGCTCAAATTTCCTGGCGTTACATATAACTTTTAATAGCAACAGTATTTTGTACGCTTTGAATTTCTGTCATATCTGAGTTTGAAATCCTATTATAGAGCATTACAGTATGACCAATGTGTGAACCAAAGTATGAAGAGCAGTTTGATTAAGAAGTCACTTAACTGAACAAATTTGGTGTATGATGTGTTAATTACTGCTGAGATCTTTTCACTAAATGTAAGTCAAATATACAGCCAAGGATTTTTAAAGAGTCTGCCAATGTGATTAGAATGTTATGTATGGAAGGAAAAATTGTAACTTAAGACTGTAGCTGATATCCACATTGCAGGTGACTTAACCCTTTCCAGGCCGAGCCCAAAATTCTTGGGATCCAAAATCCTGACTAAATATTCCTATCAAATGGTATATAATACATGACCATAGCAGAAGGAAAATCACTATTAGAACATATTGAATAAGACAGGTGCAATTTTCCTGAAATATGCAAAAATTAACCTGGCTGCAGAATGTGGATTAAAAATTTAAAGTAGGCCTTGAAAGGGTTAAGAGGGTTACGCCTGAAACCAATATTAGTGAGCCAGTCGCTAACAGTATTTAAGCAAAGATTTAGATGCGTTAAGTTGGGATGAATTGAGTCTGTATTTGCAAGTTGCAACTATTTGAATGTCATCTGCCTATATATAACTTGGAATATCTTGATTTTGAATCAGAGAAGCTAGAGGACTAATGAAGATCTTAAGAGTCAGAGAAAGGAGTGACCCTTGAGGGACGCTGCAAGTTAGTTAGAGGATAATGGGGCTGAAGCAGAATGCTGGCACGGGCTTTACGAGCCCATAACGCCAAGTTAAAGCACATTTTATGATCCTTTAAATGCAAGAAATAGAAGTAAAGGCTGACGGAAAAACTAGCACCCAATTAATGCCACACGTATTTAAATCTATTTAAATGAATCCTAATTATTTAAATGTATTTTAATCAGCTGGGCTGGTATGCAAATCATGGCTATGCCCAATGCAGAGACAGGCGTAGAGGATTTCGCAACCAGCCATAACGCCAAAATTTTTACTTCAGGGTCTGAGTAGAAGTAAACCTCTAACGCGTGCCCCTGCCAGTATTTTGATGGCACCGGGTGCTTTTTCCCAAAGCCTAGATCATCTCCTCCTTAGATGATCAGGCATCAGGAAAAGCCCCCAATGCCATCAAAATACTGGTGAGGGCCAGTGCCCCAACAAAAAGTAATTTCCTGGTAGTCTAGCAGCCCTTGAATGACCCACCCCAAAACCCAAAGTAAGAGAAAATCACCCCCAAGTAAAATAAAATCACCCCATGCAAAATCAAATAAAGTAAAATTTACCTGGTAGTCTAGCGGACCTTGAACCCCCCACCCCAAAACCCAAGTAAGAGAAAATCACCCTCAAGTAAAATAAAATCACCCTCAAGCAAAAACAAATGAAGTAAAATTTACCTGGTAGTCTAGCGGCCCTTGAACCCCCCACCCCAAAACCCAAAGTAAGAGAAAATCACCCCCAAGCAAAAATTAATAAAGTAAAAACTACCTAGTGGTCTAGCAGCCCTAAATCCAAGTCCCCTCATAACAAATAGGCAGGAGCACTGCCTACACACTCCTGCTCTGGTCTGCCATTTTGTAAAATGGCACACTGGGTAGGGTTAAACTGCCATATAAGACCTTATATAAGACCATATATGGCAGTCTAACCCCACCCGGTGCATCCCAGGATGCACTGCATGGGACCAGGCACGCCATTTTGCAAGATGGTGGACCAGAGCAGGTGCGCATAGGCAGAGCTCCTGTTTATTTGGTACGGGGGGACTTGGATTTAGGGGCCAGTAGACCACCAGGTAATTTGTACTTTATTTATTTTTGCTTGGGGGTGATTTTCTCTTACTTTGGGTTTTGGGTGGGGGGTTCGAAGGTCGCTAGATCATCAGGTAAATTTTACTTTATTTATTTTTGCTTGGGGTGATTTTATTTTACTTGGGAGTGATTTTCTCTTATTTGGGTTTTGGGGTGGGGGCAGGGGCAGCTCAAGGTAATCTGCTGCCTGAGGCGAGGGATGAGATGGTGCCCCTCCTCCCCCGTAGTGTGGGGGGGGGGAGGGCTTTCTCAAAACTCCAGTCAGGGACTGAACCAAACCAAAAAGCCGATTAGATAATATGGAGGAAATGCAAGATGTTTGCACACCAAGGAACTAAAAGAAGGAGCGAGAACCATAGAACAGTTTAAAAAACTAAATTATAACTCATTTTTATTTTGTTGTCATAAACTGCGTTATGATTCTTGCTTTTCTTTTTGAACATATATTTTGCATCCACAGACCCCCTCCCTCAACAGTGAGTGCAGAGCAGAACCAGGACATTTACCCACAGAACTCAATATCTTTAAAAAAAATCTGATTCTGATCATCTAACTAGCAAACACTCTCCAGTACCAGTCATATTGTGAACTAATGCAAAACCCTACAACAAAGTCACTGAGGGTCTATAGAGCAAATCTACCATACCATATCAGCACCAACTTCCAAAACTCACATAAGGAGCCCATCCAAAAAAGTATCACTGTAAATACTACAGTGAGCCCTGGAACATCCAACACCTACAGTACATAGCAAAAGTATTCATCCCCTCTATGTTTGTGTTGTTTTGTCGCATTACAACCTGGAATTAAAATGGAGTTTTGGGGGTTAGCACCATGTGATATACACAACATGCCTACGACTTTGAAGGTGCAGAATATCCTTTACTGTGACACAAGCAATAATTAAGACAAAAAAGAAAAAACAGAAATCAGGAGTGTGCATATGTGTTCACCCCCCAAAGCCAATATGTTGTAGAGCCCCTTTTGCTGCAATTACAGTTGCAAGTCTCTTAGGGTATGTCTCTATTAGCTTAGCACATCTAGCCACTGGGATTTTCACCCATTTCTTAAGACAAAACTGCTCCAACATCCTTCAAGTTAGATGGGTTGCTTTGGTGTACAGCAGTCTTCAAATTGCCATAGATTCTCAATTGGATTGAGGTCTGGGTTTTGATTAGGCCATTCCAAGACATTTAAATGTTTCACTTTAAACCAGCTTTAGCAGTATGTTTAGGGTCATTGTCCTGCTGGAGTGAACCTTCATCCCATTCTCAAATCTCTGGCTGACTGAAACAGGTTTTCCTCAAGAATTGCTCTGTATTTAGTGCCATCCATCATTCCTTCAGTCCTGAGCAGTTTTCCTGTCACTGCCATTAAAAAACATCCCCACAGCATGATGCTGCCACTAACGTGTTTCACTGTGGGATTGGTGTTCTCGGGGTGATGGGAAGTGTTGGGTTTGCGCTACACATGGCATGTCCCATGATGGCCAAAAAGATCAATTTTTGTCTCATCTGACCAGAGAACCTTCTTCCATGTGTTTGTGTGGTCCGCCACATACTCTTGTGCAGGCTCCAAACATGTTTTCTTATTTCTTTCTTTAAGCAATGGCTTCTTTTCTGGCCACTCTTCCATAAAGCTCCGCTCTGTGGCATGTATGGCTTAAAGTGGTCCTATGGACAGATACTCCTTCAGTGTTATCCTTGGTATCTTTGTAGCATCTCTGATTAATGCCCTCCTTGCCCGGTCTGTGGGTTTTGGTGGACGACCTTCTCTTGTCAGGTTTGTAATGGTGCCATATTCTTTCTATTTTGTTATAATGGATTTAATCGTGCTCCATGTGATATTCAGAATTTGGGATATTTTTTTATAACGCAACCCTGATCTGTACTTCTCCACAACTTTGTCTCTGACCTGTTTGGAGTGCTCCTTGGTCTTCATGTTGCTTTATTGCAGAGTCAGGGGCCTTTCAGAACAGGTATATTTATACAGTCATCATGTGACACTGACTGCACGTAGGTGGTCCCTAATCAACTAATTAATTGACTCCTGAGGTTAATTGGTTGGACCAGATCTTATTTAGGGGTTACATAGCAAAAGGGATGAATACATATGCACTCACAACTTTTCAGTTTTTACTGGTTTTCTTATATATACAAGGTATTTTATTGCCATTTCATTTCACTTCACCATTATAGACTATATTGTTAGCTTCATTACCTAACATCCAAATGAACCTCCATTTTCATTCCAGGTTATACGTAATGCAACAAAACAGGACAAAAAACAAGTGGATGAATACTTACTCAAGGCACTGTATTTGAAAAGCTGAACAATTCAGATTACTACAGTACAGATACCTACATACAAACTCCATGTTAACAGAACACCTAGTCTTAGTCACACACTCAGAGCACAGACCCTCAGCAAGTACAGAATAAGTGACCATAAGCTAAAAATCAGAGAAACCGGAGAAATGGAAAGAGATGCATTTCCATGTACTATATAAAATATAAAGATAGCATCTAGTGTGATCATTAAATTGAAAATAAAATTGTTTTCTACCTTTGTTGTCTGACCATTTTATTCTCTGATCATGCTGGTCCCAGTCTGGAGGTTTCTGCTTTCCTCCACCCCTCCCCCCCACCCCACCCCCGTCCTCTTTCCCCCCAGGGGCAGCTTGAGGATGATGCAGGACCATGTGCAGAGATTCATTGCAGCATCATTTGCATAAATTTAGTATACTTTGTTTAAAATTTATATGCCACCTATCTAAAATCCTAGGTGGCTTCCAAACATATACACACAATTTAGTAAAGCAGATGTTACAATAAAACATTACATTTGATTAACGAAAAGACACTTACCCAGCCCCCCCAATCAAACCATTATAAGTGTCTGCACATCAGATATCAGATTTATTTTGCTATGGCCAGATTATTTATGAGGAGGGAAGATATAAATGAGATAAACTAATCCTGGTAGCCATGAATTCAAATGCTGGATTGGATTGTGCTAGAGCTGGAAGAGTCCGGAACTCAGCGGCGGTGAAGCTGTCAGGCTACTAAACAAAATTAAACTGAGACATTCCCTTAAAATTTGAAATTTCCTTGAATCTGAACTTACAAAATATTTTAAAATTTTCAGTCTAGAAGCATAAAGAACAAAAAACTGCAAATTTCAAAAACAGTACATATTCCAGTGCCCAACCAAAACCCTATAGTAGACCTCACCAAGAACCCAGAGTACAGGCCCCATACAGCAACTCTATTATCCATAACAGCACTAACTTCTAAAACTCACACAACATGGAGTGTACCCAGAAAAGGGCAGCACCATAAATATTGCAGTGGATCCTAGAACATCCATATTCCTATTCAGAAAACTGAACAAGCAGGATTACTACAGCTCCCTACATAGAAACTCAATGCTAACTGAACATGTAGCCTCAGTCACACATATGCAGAACAGAGATAGATTACCAAGTAGGGAATATTTCAGTACAAATTAAAAAGACATATGTAGTAAAAAAAAAAAAGATTTTACCCATTACTATTAGCTTTACAGGATTTCTTTCCCAAAATTATATATTACTGCAGAGTGAGGCAAAAAAAAGAATTCTCACACACAGGCATCTGCATCGTCAGCAGAAATTAACATAATGGCTCAGCACAAGTAGCGTAAGTGCAACTAATGCTACCTCAGCGGGTGGCCTTAGTTGCATCAGCAGCTGTTTTGCCACACTGAAATGCAGTAACTGCAGGTGGATATAACTGCCTCCCTACAGATAGCCTACGACCCTGCATAAGCAAACTCTGGAATTAGTTACCGGAGGATGTAGTAAAAGCTGTTAGTGTAGCTAGGTTTAAAAAAGGTTTAGACAAGTTCCTGGAGGAAAGGTCCATAAACTATTATTAAAGAGGAACTGGGAAATCCACTGCTTACCCCGGGACGAGCATTGTAGAATCTGTGTGCCTTTTTGGGAACCTGCCAGATACTTGTGATTTGGATTGGCCACTGTTGGAAACAGGATACTGGGCTTGATAGACCTTAGTCTGACCCAGTATGGCATTTCTTTTGTTCTTATGTTCATATGTTACCAGGGCAGAACCTAGGAAACATGCTGCTAAATATGCCAAACAAGATGGACTCAACAGCACCCATGCAGCATCTTCCACTTCCACAAAAACAAAAGCCACTTGGTGCCCCAACACAGCACTTCCCACCCTTTGAAAAACAAGAGGGACTTTGTGACCCCAACACAACACCTCCCACTCCAACATAAGAACTAAGAAGGGCTTTGCAACCCCAACATAACTCCTGAAACTGCGCACTGGACCAGCATGGTGCCAACGTAAAGATATATTCCGTAAAAAACGAAGGAAATACAAGACGCACACCAAGGAACTACAAGAAAAAGTGAGAACCACAGCACAGTTTATAAGACCAAATTATAACTCATTTTATTCTGCTATAAACTGCGTTATGATTCTCACTTTTTCTTTTTGAATATATAATCTGCATCCACAGAAACCTCTCCCTCGACAATGGGTGCAGAGCAGAAGTAGACATTCACCCACAGAACTCAATATATTAAAAAAAATATATCTGAATCAGGTCATCTCACTAACAACAAACATTCTCCAGGACCAGGCATATTAGGAACAAATATAAAACCCTACAAAAGTCACCAAGGCCAAATCTACCATACCATACATAGCATAAACTTCCAAAACTTATACAAGGTTCCTTCCCAGAAAAAAGCAGCACTATAAATACTGCAGCAGGCCCTAGAACATCTAACATCTATTTGAAAAGCTGAACAAGGCAAATTACTATAGTACAGATCCCTGCTTACAAACTTCATGTTAACAGAACACACGGTCTCGGTCACAGATTCAGAACACAAACTCTCATCAAGTACAGAAAAAGTGATCACAACCTAAAGTAAAAATTAAAATACGTAGGCAAAAATTAAACTAAAACCTCAAGTAGTCAGACTCCGCATATAGTGCAACATAAGATAAATAAGAGATGCAGTTCCCCATACTGTGTAAATTTGGAACCCAGCAGAGAGCTTGTAGTTTAAATTTAATAGTCACTCAGGGCCTAGCATCAGCAAAGTACTTTTAGTTTAAATTTAAAACCCAGAAGAGAGCTTTCTGATTAAATTTAGAACCCAGCAGAGAACTTGTAGTTCAAATTTCATAATACGTTAGAGCCTAGCAGCAGCAAAGAGCTATAATTTAAATCAAATCAGAATATAGCTTACCTCAGCAGCACAGGACAGGGTACGGTATAGCAGCTCTCTTTTAATAAGTGTTATTTCCCTCCCTCTCTCCCCAACACCCACCCACCCCTGGGATAATCGTAGCTTTATAGGTACTTACACATCTTAAAAGACAGGAGGTGCTCTCAGGTGAAGCTCATTACCCAAATCAGTCATACACTAAGGACCTGAGATTAATTAAGCTTCAGGTGAACAAGGTATATTAAACGTATTAGGTACAGTTTTATTAGTATAAATATCCATAGCAACCCTTAGTAAGTAAAGAACTTAAAGATCTAAACACAAACTTAAAACTAAGATGCAGACAGCAGTCCAGCAGCGAGAAGGGGGCTTTCCAGTCTTTTGCATTGAGTGTCATATGTATGATTTTCTCCCAGTTTGTGAGAGGTCTTACGTGTGCACTAGGTGCAAGGAGCTCTTTGCTCTCAGGGAACGAGTCCTTCTCTAGAGGCTAGAGTAGCAGACTTGGAAAACATAAGAAAGACAGAGAGATACATAGACAAGACCTACAGGGATATAATCCTGAAGTCCCACCTCCATTCTGGCAGCATCCCTGTTGCCATGGAGGAGAAAGGTCACGTGACAGGAGAGCATCAACCTGGTGTGCCAGGAAGTGATCCTGTAACTAGGACCTGTCCTCCAGGTGATGTAAAACCCTCTTGCACCGAGGAACTTTCTCCAGGCCATGTGCCCACCAGGGAAGGGTTAGGACAGCCGTTATAGTTGGTGATTCGATCATTAGGCATGTAGATAGCTGGGTGGCTGGTAGACGTGAGGATCGCCTGGTAACATGCCTGCCTGGTGCAAAGATAGCGGACCTCACGCGCCACCTAGATAAGGTCTTAGATAGTGGTGGGGAGGTGTCTGCTGTCTTGGTACATGTCGGTAGCAATGACATAGGAAAATGTGGTAGGGAGGTTCTGGAGGCTAAATTTAGGCTTTTAGGTAGGACGTTAAAATCCAGAACTTCCAGGGTAGCATTCTCCGCAATGCTTCCTGTTCCACGCGCAGGACCCAAAAGGCAGGCAGAGCTCTGGAGTCTCAATGCATGGATGACACAATGGTGCAGAGATGAGGGTTTTTGATTTGCCTGGAACTGGGGAACATTCTGGGGAAAGGAGGGGCTCTTCCAAAGGGATGGGCTTCACCTTAACCGGAATGGAACCAGGCTGCTGGCATTAACCTTTAAAAAGGAGATAGAGCAGATTTTAAACTAGATAATAGGGGAAAGCCGACAGTCGCCCAAGAGTGGATGGTTCGGAAGAATGTATCCTTGAAGGATACTACCAAAAGCAGAGAGGTTCCAAAAAAGAGTAAAGTAGCCCAAATGCCCTCGAGTATGGAGCAGACAAAGCTTGAAGATCCCAAATTACCCATATCTACCAATAGCCAAATTAATATGAATAAAATACAGTCTCTAAAATGCTTGTATGCAAATGCTAGAAGTCTAAAAAATAAGATGGGAGAGTTAGAATATATAGCACTAAATGAGAAGTTAGATATGATTGGAATATCAGAGACATGGTGGAAGGAGGACAACCAGTGGGACACTGTGATATCTGGGTTCAAACTATATCGTAATGATAGAGATGATCAAATTGGTGGAGGGGTTGCGCTCTATGTTAGAGAGGGCATTGAGTCAGAAAGGATTAAAGTTTTGCAGGAAACAAAATTTGCTGTAGAATCTCTATGGATTGAAATTCCATGTAAAAAGGGGAAGGCGATGGCAGTGGGGGTGTACTATCGACCGCCTGGTCAGAATGAACAAATGGATGATGAAATGCTCAAAGAAATCAAGGAAGCTAACAAAAGTTACATGCAGTAATAATAATGGGTGATTTCAATTACCCCGGTATCGACTGGGTCAGTGTCATGGCAGGACATGCTAGGGAGATAAAGTTCCTAGATGAAATTAATGGAGCAGCTGGTTCATGAACCGACCAGAGGGGGAGCCATATTAGACCTAGTCCTTAGTGGAACACCAGATCTAGTGCAAGAGATAAGGGTGTTGGGGCCACTTGGCAATAGTGATCATAGCATGATCGCCTTTGATTTAATTAATGGAGGACGGATAGTAAGGAAATCCACAGTACTACCTTTTAACTTTCGAAAGGGAGACTATGATAAAATGAGGAAAATAGTTAAGAAAAAACTAAAAGGAGCAGTTGCAAAGGTTAAAGACTTAAATCAAGCTTGGGTGTTGTTGAAAAATACTATCTTGGAAGCCCAGACCAGCTGTATTCCATGCTTTAAGAAAAGTGGAAGGAAGTCCAAAAAACTGCCAGCATGGTTTAAAGGTGAGGTCAGAGAGGCTGTTGTTGCCAAAAAAGCATCTTTCAGAAAATGGAAAAAAAGAGCCAAACGACGAAACCTGGAAACAGCACAAACACTGGCAAGTCAAATGCAAGGCATTGATAAGGCAGGCAAAGGGAGAATTTGAGAAGAAGCTTGCTGCGGAAGCAAAAACATGAAATAAAGACTTTTTCAAGTTCATTCGTAGCAAAAAACCTGTGAGAGAGTCAGTTGGTCTATTACATCATAGAGGGGTTAAAGGGGCACTAAGAGGCGACAAGGTGATAGCGGAGAGACTGAATGAATTCTTTGCTTCGGTCTTTACTGAGGAAGATGTAAGGATGTTACCCGTGACTGAAGTGGTATTTAAAGGTGCGGAAGATTTGAAGGAAATATCGATACATCAGGACGATGTATTACAACTATTAGATAAATTGAAGAGTAGCAAATCACCTGGGCTGGATGGTATACATCCAAGATTGTTGAAAGAACTGAAATATGAGATTGCAGACCTGCTATTAGTAATCTTTGAATTATCATTAAAATCATCTCTAATACCTGAAGATTGGAGGATCGCCAATCGCCAATGGAGGATCGCCAATTTTTAAAAAGGGTTCCAGGTGTGATCCGGGAAACTACAGACCGGTGAGCCTGATGTCAGTACCGGGAAAAATGGTAGAAACCATCATAAAGAATAAAATTACTCAGCATGTAGATAGTCATGGCCTAATGGGAGACAGCCAACATGGCTTTAGACAAGGAAGATCTTGTCTTACTAATCTGTTATGTTTTTTGAAGGTGTGATTAAACAGATGGACAAAGGTGAGTCGGTTGATATAGTGTATCTGGACTTTCAGAAAGCCTTTGACAAGGTCCCTCATCAGAGACTTTTGGCAAAACTAAACAGTCATGGGATATGAGGCAGTGTACTACTGTGGATCAGGAACTGATTAAAAGATAGAAAGCAGAGGGTTGGGCTAAATGGCCAATTTTCCCAATGGAGAAAGGTGAATAGTGGTGTACCCTAGGGATCTGTGCTGGGTCCGCTGCTTTTTGACATATTCATAAATGACCTGGAAAGTGGAATAACGAGTGAGGTTATCAAATTTGCAGATGACACAAAACTATTTAAAGTTGTTAAAACTCAAGAGGATTGTGGAAAATTGCAAGAGGTTCTTGAAAAATTGGAACACTGGGCATCAAAATGGCAGATAAAATTTAATGTGGACAAGTGCAAAGTTATGCACCTAGGAAAGAACAACCCATACTATGGTTACACAATGCAAGGTTCCACATTAAGAACCATCACCCAGGAAAAAGATTTAGGCATCATTGTGGATAACATGTTAAAACCCTCGGCCAAGTGTGCAGCGGCGGCCAAGAGAGCAAATAGAATGCTAGGTATCATAAGGAAAGGAATGGAAAATAAAACAAAAGATATTATAATGCCTCTATATCGTTCCAAGGTGAGACCGCACCTTGAATATTGTGTGCAATTCTGGTCACCGTATCTTAAAAAGGATATAGCGTTATTAGAAAAGGTTCAGAGAAGAGCCACCAAAATGGTAAAGGGGATGGAAGGATACTCCTATGAAAAAAGGCTAAAAAGGTTAGGGCTCTTTAACCTGGAAAAGAGACGGCTGAGGGGAGATATGATAGAAGTCTATAAATTAATGAACGGAGTGGAATGGGTAAACGTAGATCGATTGTTTACGTTATCAGAATATAGAAGGACTAGGGGACATGCAATGAAGCTACAGGGTAAACTATTTAAGACTAAGAAAAGAAAATATTTTTTCACTCAACGTGTAATCAAACTCTGCAATTTGTTACTGGACGATGTAGCAAAGGCTGTTAGTGTAGCTGGGTTTAAAAAAGGTTTGGATAAGTTCCTGGAGGAAAGGTCCATAAACCATTATTAAGAAGGGACCCAGGATATCAATGCTTGACCCAGTACAAGCATTTTGGAACCTGTGTCTTTTGAGGAAACTGCTAGGTACGTATGACCTAGATTGGCCACTGTTGGAAACAGGATACTGGGTTTGATGGACCTTGGTCTGACCCAGTATGGCATATCTTATGTTCTTATGTTCTTATGTTAAGTGCTGAAATATGAAAGTAAACATCCAGAATCTGTCTCCATTATAAGAACATAAGATTTGCCCCCTCTCCTTCCCCCATATCAGCTCCGTTCCACTCCCCCTTCTTCCCCTTGTCTGCTCCCTCTCCTTCCCTCGTCTCAGCTCTGTTCCACTCCCTCTCCTTCCCTGGTATCCGCTCCCTCAACTTCCCCCATGTCAGCTCTGTTCTGCTACCTCTCCTTCCCACATGTCTGCTCCCTCTGCTTCCTCCGTGTCAGCTCTGTTCTGCTCCCTCTCTTTCCCCCATGTCTTGTCCCTCTCCTCCCCGATGTCAGCTCTATTCCGCCTTTCTCCTTCCCCTGTATCAGCTCCATTCTGCTCACTCCTTCCCATATTTCTGCACCTCTTTCTTCCCCTGTGTCAACTCTTTTCCACTCCCTCTCTTTCCCCCATGTCTGCTCCCTGTGTTTCTCCTCCTTCTCCATGTCAGTTCTGTTCTGCTTCCTCTCCTTCCCTCATGTCAACTCTGTTCTGCTCCTTCTCCTTCCCGCATGCCTGATCTCTCTCCTCCCCCATGTCAGCACTGTTCCACTTCCTCTCTTTCACTAGTATCAGCTCTGTTCTGCTCCCTCGCCTTCCCCCATATCCATTCCACCATATCAACTCCATTTGGCTCCCTCTCCTTTCCCCCATGTCAGCTCTGCTCTGCTTCCTCCCCTTCCCTCAGTTCTGTTCTGCTCCCTCTCCTTCCCACATATTTGCTCCGTCTGCTTCCACCATGTCAACTCCTTTCTGCCCCCCTCTCCTTCCCCCATGTCCACTCCCCTTCTTCTCCTGTGTCAGCTCTTTTCTGCTCCCTCTCCTTCCCCCATATCAGCTCTGTTCTGCTCCCTCTCCTTCCCCCGTGTCCACTCCCCCTCCTTTCCCCATATCAGTTCCATTCTGCTCCCTCTCCTTCCTCCATGTCCACTCCTCCTACTTGCCACATATCAGGTCCATTCCTCTCCCTCTCCTTCCCCCATGTCCGCTCCCTCTCCTTCCCCGTTTCCACTCCTCCTCCTTCCCACATGTCAGCTCCATTTCTCTTCCTCTCCTTCCACCATGTCCACTCCCCCTTCTTCCCCTGTGCCAGCTCTGTTCCGCTTCCTCTCCTTCCTCTGTGTCAGCTCTGTTATGCATCCTCTCCTTCTTCCATATCCACTCCCTCTCCATCCCCCATGCAAGCTGTGTTCCACTCCCTCCTTCCCCTGTGTCGCCTCTGTTCAACTCCCCCTATATCTGCTCCATCTCCTCCCCACATGTTCGCTCCCTCTCCTTCACTGTCTTTGCTCTGTTCCACTCCATCTCCTTCCCCCTTATCAGCTCCCCCTTTTCCCCCATGTCAGCTCTCTTCTGCTCCCTCTCCTTCTCCCATGTCAGCTCCATTCTGCTCCCTCTACTTCCCCATGTCCATTCCCATGCCTTTGCCCATGTCAGCTCTGTTCTGCTTCCTCCCATCCCTCATGTCTGCTCTGTTCTGCTCCCTCTCCTTCCCCCGTGTCCACTCCACCTCCTTCCCCATATGAGCAACATTTGTCTCCCTCTGCTTCCCCCATGTCTGCTACCCCTTCTTCCCCTTTGTCAGCTCTGTTCTGATCTCTATCCTTCCCCCGTGTCCGCTCCCTCTCCTACCCCATATTCACTCCTCCTTCTTCCCCCATGTCAGCTTCATTTCTCTTCCTCTCCTTCCCCCATGTACACTCCCCCTTCTTTCCCTGTGTCAGCTCTGTTCCGCTTCCTCTCCTTCCACCATGTCAGCTCTATTCCGCTCCCTTTCCTTCTTTCATATCCGCTCTCTCTCCTCTCCCATGTCTGCCCCCTCTCCTTCCCTGTATCAGCTCTGTTCCACTCTCTCTCCTTCCCCCATGTCCACTCCCTCTCCTTCCCCCATGTCACTCCCTCTCCTTCCCTCATGTCTGGTTCCCCATCCCTTACCCTACGTCAGCTCTGTACTGCTCCATCTTCTTCCACTGTTTCAGCTCTGTACTGCTCTCTCTCCTTCCCCCGTGTCTGCTCGCTCTTCTTCCCCTGTGTCAGTTCTGTTCTGCTTCATACCCTTCCCTAGTGTCTATTCTCCTCCCTCTCCTTCCTACATGTCCTCTCTGTACTTCCCCCATGTCTGCTCCCTCTGCTTCCCCCATGTCAGCTCCTTTCTGCCCCCTCTGCTTCCCCCATTTCCACTCCACCCTCTTCCCTTTTGTCCTCTCCTTACACAACGTCAGTTCCCTCTCCTTCCCCCATGTCAGCTCTGTTCCGCTCTCTCTCCTTCCCGTGTCCGCTCCCCCTCCTTCCTTGTGTCAACTCTGTTCCTCTTCTTCTCCTTCCCCCATGTCAGCTGTTCTGCTCCCTCTCCTTCCCCCATGTCCACTCCCTCTCCTTTCCCCATATCAGCTCCATTCCTCTCCCTATCCTTCCGTGTCCACTCCTCCTCCTTCCCCCACATGAGCTCCATTCCTCTCCTTCCCCCATATCTGCTCCCCCTTCTTCCCCTGTCAGCTCTGTTCCGCTCCCTCTCCTACCCCGATATAAGCTCCATTCCTCTCCCTCTCCGTCCCCCATATCCACTCCCCCTTCTTCCTCTGTCAGCTCTGTTCCGCTCCCTCTCCTTCCCCAATATCAGCTCCATTCCTCTCACTCTCCTTCCCCCATGTCCACCCCCTCCTTCCCACATATCAGCTCCATTCCTCTCCCTCTCCTTCCCCATGTCCACTCCTCCTCCTTCCCTCATATCAGCTCCATTTCTCTTCCTCCCTTTCCCCTATGTTCACTCCCTGTTCTTCCCCTGTGTTAGCTCTGTTACGCCCCCTCTCCTTTTCCCATATCCACTCCCTCTCGATCCCCTATGTCAGCACCCTCTCCATCCCCCATGTCAGTTCTGTTCCACTCCCTCTCCTTCCCCTGTGTCTGCTCCCTCTCCTTTCCCTGTGTTGCCTCTGTTCAACTCCCCCTAGTTCTGCTCCCTCTCCTCCCCACATGTCCACTCCCTCTCCATCCCCCATGTCAGCTCTGTTCCGCTCCCTCTCCTTCTCCCATGTCAGCTCCTTTCTGCTCCCTCTACTTCTCCCTTATCCATTCCCCTTCCTTCCCCTATGTCAGCTCCCCCCTTCCTCAATGTTAGTTCTGTTCTGCTCCTTCTCCTCCCCACATGTCCGCTCCCTCTCCTTCCCCCGTGTCAGCTCTGTTCCACTCCCTCTCCTTCTCCCATGTCAGCTCCATTCTGCTACCTCTACTTCCCCCTGTCCATTCCCTTTCCTTTGCCCATGTCAGCTCTGTTCTGCTTCCTTTCCATCCCTCATGTCAGCTCTGTTCTGCTTCCTCTCCTTCCCCTGTGTCCACTCCACCTCCTTCCCCCATATGAGCTCTATTCCTCTCCCTCTCCTTCCCCATGACCTCCCACTTCTTCCCCTGTGTCAGCTCTGTTCCGCTCTCTATTCTTCCCCCGTGTCCACTCCCTCTCCTATCCCATGTACACTCCTCCATCATCCCCCATGTCAGCTCCATTTCTCTTTCTCTCCTTCCCCCCTGTTCACTCCCCCTTCTTCCCTTTGTCAGCTCTGTTCTGCTTCCTCTCCATCCTTCGTGCCAGCTCTGTTCTGCTCTTTCTCCTTCCCCCGTGTCTGCTCCCTCTCCTTCCCCTGTGTCAGTCCTGTTCTGCTCCCTCTCCTTCCCCCATGTCCACTCCATTCTGCTCCCTCTCCTTCTCCCATGTCAGCTCTGTTCTGCTTCCTCCCCTTCCCTCATGTCTGTTCTGCTCCCTCTCCTTCCTACATGTCTGCTCCCTCTCCTTCCCCATGTCTGCTCCCTCTGCTTACCCCATATCAGTTCCTTTCATCCCCCCTCCTTCCCCCATATCCACTCCCCCTTCGTCCCCTGTGTCAGCACTGTTCTGCTCCCTCTCCTTACAGCATGTCAGCTCCCCCTCTTTCCCTCATGTCAATCCTGTTCCACTTCCTCTCCTTCCCCCGTGTCTGCTCCCCCTCCTTCCCTTTGTCAACTCTGTTCTGCTTCTTCTCCTTCCCCTATGTCAGCTTTGTTCTGCTCCCTCTCCTTCCACCATGTCCACTCCCCCTCCTTCCCCCATATCAGCTCCATTCCTCTCCCTCTCCTTCCCCCATGTCCACTCCCCCTTCTTCCCCTCCGCCACTCTGATCCACTCCCTCTCCTTCCCCATGTCCACTCTTCCTCCTTCCCCCATATCAGCTCCATTTCTCTTCCTCTCCTTCCCACATGTTCACTCCCCCTTCTTCCCCTGTGTTAGCTCTGTTCTGCTCTCTATCCCTCCCCCATGTCCACTCCCTCTCCTACCCCATGTCCACTCCTCCATTTTCCCCCATGTCAGCTCCATTTCTCTTTCTCTACTTCCCCCATGTTCACTCCCCCTTCTTCCCCCATGTCAGTTCTATTCTGCTCCCTTTCCTTCTCCCATATCCGCTCTCCCTCCTCCAAATGTCAGCCCCCTCTACTTGCCCATGTCAGCACTGTTCCGCTCCTTCTCCTTCCCCCGTCTCCACTCCCTCTCCTTCCCTCGTGCCTGCTTTCCCATCCCTTACCTCATGTCAACTCTGTTCTGCTCCCTCTTCTTCCACTATCAGCTCTGTTCTGCTCTCTCTCCTTCCCCCGTGTCTGCTCGGTCTCCTTCCCCTATATCAGCCCTGTTCTGCTCCCTCTCCTCCCCATATGTCCACTCCCTCTCCTTCCCCCATGTCTGCTCCCCCTCTTCCCCCATGTCAGCTCTATAACACTCCCTCTCCTTCTCCCATGTCAGCTCCTTTCTGTCCCCTCTACTTCCACCATGTCCATTCCCTTTCCTTCGCCCATATCAGCTCTGTTCTGATCCCTCTCCTTCCCTCACCTTCACTCCCTCTCCTTTCCCCGTGTCAGCTCTGTTCCGCTCCCTCTCCTTCTCCCATGTCAGCTCTGTTCTGCTCCCTCTACTTCCCCCATGTCCATTCCCATTCCTTCGCCCATGTCAGCTCTGTTCTGATTCCTCTCTATCCCCCGTGTCCACTCCACCTCCCTCCCCCATATTAGCTCCATTCCTCCCCTTCTCCTTCTCCCATATGAGCTCCCCCTTCTTCACCTGTGTCAGCTCTGTTCCACTCTCTGTCCCACTCTCTGTCCTTTCCCTATCTCCGCTCCCTCTCCTACCCCATGTCCACTCCATTTCTCTTTCTCTCCTTCCCCCATGTTCACTCCCCCTTCTTCCCCTTTGTCAGGTCTGTTCTGCTTCCTCTCCTTCCCCCTTATCAGTTCTATTCTGCTCCCTTACGTTCTCCCATATCCGCTCTCTCTCCTCCAAAATGTCTCCCCTCTCCTTCCCCGTGTCAACTCTGTTCTGCTCCCTCTCCTTCCCTCACCTCATGTCAGCTCTGTTCTGCTCTTTCTCCTTCCCCCGTGTCTGCTCCCTCTCCTTCCCCTGTGTCAGTCCTGTTCTGCTCCCTCTCCTTCCCCCGTGCCCACTCCATTCTGCTCCCTCTCCTTCTCCCATGTCAGCTCTGTTCTGCTTCCTCCCCTTCCCTCATGTCTGTTCTGCTCCCTCTCCTTCCTACATGTCCGCTCCCTCTGCTTCCCCCATGTCTGCTCCCTCTGCTTACACCATACGAGCTCCTTTCATCCCCCTCCTTCCCCCATATCCACTCCCCCTTCGTCCCCTGTGTCAGCACTGTTCTGCTCCCTCTCCTTAAACCATGTCAGCTCCCCCTCTTTCCCTCATGTCAGTCCTGTTCCACTCCCTCTACTTCCCCCGTGTCCGCTTCCCCTCCTTCCCTTTGTCAACTCTGTTCTGCTTCTTCTCCTTCCCCTATGTCAGCTTTGTCCTGCTCCCTCTCCTTCCCCCATGTCCACTCCCCCTCCTTCCCCCATATCAGCTCCATTCCTCTCCCTCTCCTTCCCCCATGTCCACTCCCCCTTCTTTCCCTGCGTCACTCTGATCCACTCCCTCTCCTTCCCCGTGTCCACTCCTCCTCCTTCCCCCATATCAGCTCCATTTCTCTTCCTCTCCTTCCCACATGTTCACTCCCCCTTCTTCCCCTGTTAGCTCTGTTCCACTCCCTCTCCTTCTCCCATATCCGCTCCCTCTCCTTCCCCCATGTCAGCTTCCCCCTTCCTTTGTGTCAGCACTGTTCCGCTCCCTCTCCTTCTCCCATATCCACTCCCTCTCCTTTGCCATGTCCACTCCTCCTTCCCCCATATCAGCTCCATTTCTCTTCCTCTCCTTCCCACATGTTCACTCCCCCTTCTTCCCCTGTGTTAGCTCTGTTCTGCTACCTCTCCTTCTCCCATATCCGCTGCCTCTCCTTCCCCCATATCAGCTCCCCTCTTCCTTTGTGTCAGCGCTGTTCCGCCCCCTCTCCTTGTCCCATATCTACTCCCTCTCCTTCCCCCATGTCCGCTCCCTCTCCATCTCCCATGCCCTCTCCCTCTCCATACCCCATGTCAGCTCTGTTCCACTCCCTCTCCTTCCCCTATGTCGCCTCTGTTCAACTCCCCCCATATCTGCTCCCTCTCCTCCCCACATATCCGCTCCCTCTCCTCCCCACATGTCCGCTCCCTCTCCTTCACTGTGTTAGCTGTGTTCCACTCCCTCTCCTTCCCCCATATTAGCTCCCCCTCTTCCCTCATGTCAGCTGTTCTGCTCCCTCTCCTCCCATGTCAGCTCCTTTCTGCTTCCCCTACATCCTCCATGACTGCTCCCTCTCCTTCCCCCATGTTCACTCCCTCTCCTTCCCCCATTTAAGCTCTGTTCCACCCCCTCTCCTTCTCCCATGTCAGCTCCGTTCTGCTCCCTCTACTTCCCCCATGTTTATTCCCATTCCTTCCCGTGTCAGCTTCCCCCCTTCCCCAATGTCTGCTCTGTTCTGCTCCCTCTCCTTCTTTCATGTCAGTTCTGTTGCATTCCATCTCCTTCCCCTGTATCCATGCCCTCTCCTTCCCCATGTCAGGTCCATTTCTCTTCCACTCCTTCCTGCTATGTCCACACCCCCTTCGTCCCCCTTGTCAGCTGTTTTCCACTTCCTCTCCTTCCCCCGTGTCAGCTCTGTTCCACTCCCTCTCCTTCTCCCATATCCACCCCCTCTCCTCCCCCATGTCCGCTCCCTCTCCTTCCCCGTGTCAGCTCTGTTCTGCTCCCTCCCCTCCCCCATGTCCACTCCCTCTTCTTCCCCGTGTCAGCTCTATTCTGCTCCCTCGCCTTCCCCCATGTCAGCTCCCTCTCCTTCCCCCATATCAGCTCCATTTCTCTTCCTCTCCTTCCCCCATGTCAGCTCCCCCTTCCCCTGTGTCAGCTCTGTTGCTCTCCCTCTCCTTCCCCCATGTCTGCTCCCTCTCCTTCCCCCATGTCAGCTCTGTTCTGCTCCCTCTCCTTCCCCATGTCAGCTCCCCCATCCCTTACCTCATGTCAGCTCTGTTCTGCTGCCTCTCCTTCTCCCATGTCAGCTCCCGCTCCTTCTCCCATGTCAGTTCTGTTCCATTCCCTCTCTTTCCCCGGTGTCTGCTCCTTCTCCTTCCCCCATGTGAGCTGTGTTCCGCTCTCTCTCCTTCTCCTGTGTCCACTCCCACTTCTTCCCCTGTGTCAGCTCTGTTCTGCTCCCTCTCCTTCTCCCATATCCACTCCCTCTCCTTCCCCATGTCCACTCCTCCTCCTTCCTCCATATCAGCTCCATTTCTCTTCCTCTCCTTCCCACATGTTCACTCCCCCTTCTTCCCCTGTTAGCTCTGTTCCACTCCCTCTCCTTCTCCCATATCCGCTCCCTCTCCTTCCCCCATGTCAGCTTCTCCCTTCCTTTGTGTCAGCACTGTTCCGCTCCCTCTCCTTCTCCCATATCCACTCCCTCTCCTTTGCCATGTCCACTCCTCCTTCCCCCATATCAGCTCCATTTCTCTTCCTCTCCTTCCCACATGTTCACTCCCCTTTCTTCCCCTGTGTTAGCTCTACTCCGCTCCCTCTCCTTCCCCCATATCAGCTCCCCCCTTTGTGTCAGCGCTGTTCCTCCCCCTCTCCTTCTCCTATATCTACTCCCTCTCCTTCCCCCTTGTCCGCTCCCTCTCCATCCCCCATTTTATTTATTTATTTATTTATGGCTTTTCTATACCGCACTATTTTTCATCAGTGTGGTTCACAGGTAACAAGAATTGTGCAATGCAGAACAGTCTAACATTGAACTTACAATAAACAGGGAATTTAAAACATGGTGAACATGTGAACTATATACACTATATACAGATTAGTCTCATTAGCTGTTGGCATTATTTACAAAATAGGCGGACTGCATTGTGTCAGGGTGCGAGTGGCTAGGTGATGTTGCCTGGATTGGAAAAGTGCAGAAGGAAGAGATGATGTTTGAGTGCCTTTCTAAACTGGGGGAGGTTGTTTATGGCATGAATGTCATGAGGAAGGGAGTTACAGCAAGAGGGTGCATATAGTGCAAAGGCACGCTTTCTTGTAGTGTTGGAGCATTTGGTGATAGCTTTCGGGAGAAGTAAAGTGTTGCAGGCTATTGATCTCCTTGATCTATTGAGAGGGGTGGGCTGAACGAGGTCTGAGAGGGAGGTGGACATGCATCTGTTGATTGCCTTGAATGTCATTGTTAGGATTTTAAAGGTAATCCTGTAGTGGACCGGGAGCCAGTGAAGATCTTATGTCCTCTCCGTCTCTATACCCCGTGTCAGCTGTGTTCCACTCTCTCTCCTTCCCCTGTATCGCCTCTGTTCAACTCCCCCCATATCTGCTCCCTCTCCTCCCCACATGTCCACTCCCTCTCCTTCACTGTGTTAGCTGTGTTCCACTCTCTCTCCTTCCCCCATATTTATTTTATTTATTTATTTATTTATTTATTTATTTATCTATTTCTTCTATACCGCCCCTTCCAGAGATCAGGGGCGGTTTACATGGAACAAGTAAACAAATTTGTATACTAATGTATACATTACATGGAACAGAGATTTTTTTTAACTTTATACAGATAATAGTTATTAACAGAGATTTATAACATTGTAACTTTATACAAATAACTGTGCATTAATTGTCAAAACTATTTACATTTTATATACATTAATAAGTTTCTGTAGCGTAGTGTTGATCAGAGTTTTTCTACCTTTTTATAGGTAGTCAGAGTTTTCTACCTTTCATATGTGTGTGTGTGGAGGAATTTATTTCCTTTTTTCATCTCTTGGGAGTATTTTGGGGTGTATGTGGTGGGAGTATGTGGTGGGTGTATGTGTGTGGGTAGTTGAGTGTGGTTTTAGGGCTTTGTGTTTGAGTGTTTGGGGATGGTGTGTGGTTGGACTTGGGGATATGGGATTTCATAGTGTTCGGAGAAAAGATATGTCTTGAGTTCCTTTCTAAATTGGGTGAGGTCTTTTATGATCCGAAGGTTTATTGGGAGATTATTCCAGAGCATGGGGGCAGTGAATGAGAAGGCTCTGGTGCTGGTGGATTTTTTAGTTTTTTTGAATGAATTTGGTATTTCAAGTGAGTGTGTTGCGTTTAGTCTGCGAGTTCTTGATTCTGATGGGGCATGTAATAGCATGGATAGATATGATGGGGCGATGTTGTTCAGGAGCTTGAATGTGATTAGGAGGATTTTATATCTGATTCTGCTGTTTATAGGGAGCCAATGCAGTTCCAGCATTATTGGGGTTACATGATCTACTAGGCGGGCTTTTGTGACTACTTTGGCACAGATGTTCTGGGCTCTTTGGAGTAGGTATGTACTTTTTTGTGGTAGGCCAATTAAGAGACTATTACAATAGTCGAAGTGTGGGGTGATGAGTGTGTTGACAACTGATCTAAAGTCATGGGTGTCAAGAAGGGGTCTTAGGTGTTGTATGGTTTTGAGTTTGTAGAATATGGTTTTTACCATCTGTTTTATATGTGGTAGCATGGTGAGTGTATGGTCTATTATTACCCCTAGGTATATATTAGCTCCCCCTCTTCCCTCATGTCAGCTCTGTTCTGCTCCCTCTCCTTCTCCCATGTCAGCTCCTTTCTGCTTCCCCTACATCCTCCATGACTGCTCCCTCTCCTTCCCCCATGTTCACTCCCTCTCCTTCCCCCATGTAAGCTCTGTTCCACCCCCTCTCCTTCTCCCATGTCAGCTCCGTTCTGCTACCTCTACTTCCCCCATGTTTATTCCCTTTCCTTCCCCTGTGTCAGCTTCCCCCCTTCCCCAATGTCAGCTCTGTTCTGCTCCCTCTCCTTCTTCCATGTCAGTTCTGTTGCATTCCATCTCCTTCCCTATATCCACTCCCTCTTCTTCCCCATGTCCACTCCTCCTCCTTCCCCATGTCAGGTCCATTTCTCTTCCTCTCCTTCCTGCTATGTCCACACCCCCTTCTTCCCCCTTGTCAGCTGTTTTCCAATTCCTCTCCTTCCCCCGTCTCAGCTCTATTCCGCTCCCTCTCCTTCTCCCATATCCACCCCCTCTCCTCCCCCATGTCCGCTCCCTCTCCTTCCCCATGTCAGCTCTGTTCTGCTCCCTCACCTTCCCCCATGTCAGCTCCCTCTCCTTCCCCCATATCAGCTCCATTTCTCTTCCTCTCCTTCCCCCATGTCAGCTCCCCCTCTTCCCCTGTGTCAGCTCTGTTCTGCTCCCTATCCTTCCGCCATGTCTGCTCTCTCTCCTACCCCATGTCCACTCCTTCTTCCTCCATGTCAGCTCCATTTCTCTTCCTCTTCTTCCCTCATGTACGCTCCCCCTTCTTCCCCGTGTCAGCTCTATTCCACTTCCTCTCCTCCCCCATGTCAGCTCTATTCCACTCCCTTTCCATCTCCTATATCTACTGTGTTTCCTCCCCCATGTCTGCTCCTCTCCTTCCCTGTGTCAGCCCTGTTCCACTCCCTCTCTTTCCCCCATGTCTGCTCCCTCTCCTTACCTCGTGTCCACTCCCTCTCCTTCCCCCATGTCAGCTCCCTAATCCCTTACCCCATTTTAGTTCTGTTGTGCTCCCTCTTTTTCCACTGTGTCAGCTCTGTTCTGCTCTCTCCTTCCCCCACGTCTGCTCTCTCTCCTTCTACTGTGTCAGCCCTGTTCTGCTACCTCTCTTTCCCCCGTGTCCCCTCCATTTTGTTCCCTCTCCTTCTCCCATGTCAGCTCTGTTCTGTTTCCTTCCCTTCTCTCATGTCTGTTCTGCTCCCTCTGCTTCCCCCATGTCAGCTCCTTTCTGCCCCCTCTCCTTCCCCCATATCCACTCCCCCTTCTTCCCCTGTGTCAGCTCTGTGCTGCTCCCTTTCCTTACACCATGTCAGCTCCCCCTCTTTCCCTCATGTCAGTTCTGTTCCACTTCATCCCTTCCCCCATATCTGCTCCCCTTCCTTCACTGTGTCAACTCTGTTGTGCTTCGTCTCCTTCTGCCGTGTCAGCTCTGTTCTGCTCTCTCTCCTTCCCCCATATCTGCTCCTTCTCCTTCCCCTGTGTCAGCCCTGTTCTTCCTCTCCTTCTCTTGTATCTAATCCATTCTGATCCCTCTCTTTCTTCCATGTCAGCTCTGTTCTGCTTCCTTCCGTTCCCTCGTGTCTGTTCTTCTCCCTCTCCTTCCTACATGTCCACTCCGCTTCCCCCATATTAGCTCCTTTCTGCCCCTTCTCCTTCCCCCATATCCACTCCCCCTTCTTCCCCTGTGTCAGCTCTGTTCTTCCCCCTCTCCTTCCCCCATATCCACTCCCCCTTCTTCCCCTGTGTCAGCTCTGTTCTGCTCCCTCTCCTTCCCCCATGTCAGCTCCCCCTCTTTCCCTCAAGTCAGCTCTGTTCCGCTCTCTCTCCTTCCCCTGTGTCCGCTCCTCCTGCTTCCATCATATCAGTTCCATTCCTCTCCCTCTCCTTCCCCCATGTCCACTCCCCCTTCTTCCCCGTGCCAGCTCTGTTCCACTTCCTCTCCTTCCCGTGTGTTAGATCTGTTCCACACCCTCTCCTTCTCCCATATCTGCTCGCTCTCCTTCCCCCGTGTCTGCTCCCTCTCCTTCCCCCATGTCCGCTCCCCCTCCTTCCCCCATGTCAGCTCCCCCTTCCACTATGTCAGCTCTGTTCCACTCCCTCTCCTTCCCCCGTGTCTGCTCCCTCTCCTTCCCCATTTCAGCTCTGTTCTGCTCCCTCTTCTTCCCCTGTGTCAGCTCTGTTATGCTCCCTCTCCTTTCCCCAAGTCCGTTCCCTCTCCTTCCCCCATGTCAGCTCCCCTCTTCCTCCATGTCAGCTCCGTTTCACTCCCTTTCCTTCCCCCATGTCTGCTCCCTCTCCTCCCCACGTCTGCTCTTTCTCCTTCCCTGTGTTAGCTCTGTTCCACTCCGTCTCCTTCCCTCGTGTCCACTCCTTCTCCTTCCTCTGTGTCAGCTCCCCATCTTCCCTCATGTCAGCTCTGTTCCACTCCCTCTCCTTCTCTCATGTCAGCTCCCATGTACTCCCTCTACTTCCCCCATGTTTTTTCCCTTTCCTTCCTCTGTCAGCTTCTCCCTTTCCCCAATGTCAGCTCTGTTTTGCTACTTCTCCTTCCCCTATGTTCATTCCCTCTCCTTCCACTGTGTCTGCTCCCTCTCCTTCCTCCATGTCAGCTCCCCCCTTTCCCCTGTGTCGGCTCTGTTCTGCTCCCTCTCCTTCCCTGTGTAAGCTCTCTTCTGCTCCCTCTCCTTCCCCTGTGTCAACACATTCTGCTCCTTTTCCTTCCCCCATGTCTTATTCCTCCCCTTCCCCATGTCAGCTCCCCTCCTTCTCCTATGTCAGCACTGTTCTGCTCCCTCTCCTTTCCCCTTGTCCGCTCCCTCTTCCCTCATGTCAGCTCCATTCTGCTCCCTTTCCTCCCCCAATGTCCACTCCCTCTCCTTCCCTGTGTTCTGCTCCCTCTCCTTTCCCCTTGTCCGCTCCCTCTTCCCTCATGTCAGCTCCCACCTTCCACCATGTCAGCTCTCTTCCACTCCCTTTCTTTCCCCTGTGTTCGCTCCCTCTCCTTCCTCATGTCAGCTCCGTTCTGCTCCTTCTCCTTCCCCCATGTCAGCTCCTTCTCCTTCCCCATGTCAGCTCTGTTCTGCTCCTTCTCCTTCCCCTATGTTTGCTCCCTCTCCTTCCCCATGTCAGCTCCCACCTTCCCCCATGTCAGCTCCGTTCTGCTCCTTCTCCTTCCCCCATGTCAGCTATCCCGTTCTCCTGTGTCAGTTCTGTTCCTCTCCTCCTTCCTCCGTGTCTGCTTCCTCTCTTTCCCCCGTGTCCACTTCCCCTCCTTCCCCCATGTCATTTCTGTTTCACTCCCTCTCCTTCCTCTGTGTCTGCTCCCTCTCCTTCCCCTTTCTCAGCAATTGCAATAGTGGTAGTAATATTAAATTAAAAGGAAACCACTGTGGAGCAGTCTGGCTGTATGGAACCCCTGCTGCAGCATCCTGACCCCAAAAGGAAGTGACGCTAGAGCGGGACGCAGCAGCAGGGGTTCTATAGGGCCGGAAGGCTCCTCACCCGTTCCCTTTTAATTTATATTATTATTGCTATCGCAGCCACGGCTCCTGCACCAAGTCTGGAGCAGCAGCATCAGCTTGTCTGCTTTTTTTATTTTTAAATCTGAAGGTAGTGAGGCAGTGTTTTGGGGACATTTTTTGTCACCACAAAAATTTGCTGCCTGAGACCAGCACCTCACTCTACCTCATTATAGAGCTGTTCCTGGGTGGGGGGTTTCAGGGGCTGCTAGACCACCAGGTAATTACATTTTGTTGGGGCATCGGCCCCCGGCAGCATTTTAATTGAATCGGGGGCTTTTTACGATGCCGTGGTCATCCCCAGAGCCATCAGAGTACTGTCGGGTGGGGGGGATCGGGGCCGCTGGGCTACCAGGGATTCTCTTTTGTCTGGCACCGGCCCCAACAGTGTTTTGATGGCATCCAGGGTTTTTCCTGATGCCGTGATCACCCCTGATGCCATCAAAATACTGTCTAGGCTGATATGCAAATTAGCCACGTGGTGCCTGGAGAGCAAGCCAAACTAGCACAGACTTCTTGTGCGCATATGTTTGGCTTGTTCTCTCAGTTTAATGCTGCAGTGGCTCATTTGCATATGCATGATTACCATGGTGGGCATTTTCATACTCTAACCTTCCTGTATCATGTGTTAAAATGTATGCATTGTCAGGAACGTTAAAAAAATCAATCCATCGCGGGTCTAGGGCTCGCTTTCAGCATCGACCCGAATGTGCAGAGCATGATGTGTTAAATAGAACATATTGAGTTTCTTTTTCTTAATAGGAAGAGAAACTATTTAAATATGGTGCCGGCCATTCCAGTGTCTGAGTGATGCTAATATAAGCTGGTGACATACAAGACAGAATGCAGCGTACAGGTCCAATGCGAAGGAACAAGAAAAATAAAAAACACATGGTTGTGAATCTATTTCAGGCTTTAGGGAACAAAAATATAAGCGTGGATATTTTGGTTCATCTTGTTGTATTTCATTTTTACTTTGCTACAATGTCAATGACTTAATTAAAGCAAATCTGTTGTCACTATTAATTACATTTTTGTAAAAAAAAAGTTTAAGGGAGTTCAATGACAGAATATAATCAGTATTTTGACTATAACTTCTTATAAATTATTAGCAGTGGAACAATCAAGACTAAATTTTAAGAATACAATGTAATAAAAACATGAGCGATCAGTGGTGCAATTAAGCAAGCTTAAAAGAGGCACAGAGTTTGTCCAGATTTCTATGCTGTTTGCTCGAAGCAGTTTTACTGAAATCACTAGAACTAATCATTAGCAGTGGACGAGTGTGCGGTCCACTGTAGTTGGCCAGGAGTGAGCGAGTCCATACAGGTCTGCTAGAGAGGAGACTACAACACTCAGCTTACCCTGTGCCCATCCATTTCAGATTCAGGTAACTATTGGCATGACAGTTGTACTGTACATGTGTTCCCAGAGTCCAAATCTTTTGCTGCTCCCTGTTGCCTCAGGGTGAATGCTGGGGGGAGGCTGGCGTAAAGGTGTGAGAGGCTGATGCTGGGATGAGAAGTTGGAATTATATAGCACAAAGTTGAGGCTGGGGATAAAGGTTGGAATCAGGGTGTGAAACTGAGGGAACTGGGGTCAGGGGGTTGGCGCAGGAGAGAGTTTGGAGTCAGGGAATGAGATTGGGATTGAGACTGAACTCACTGATGGGAAGCTGGATCTAGGCAGAGGCTGCGGTAAGGGGCTGAGAGATTGAAGGTGGGAAGAGCGGGTGGAATTAGCAGTGAAACCCTATTGGTTATATTTTAATTAAATGTTTCATTTTAATCAAGAACAAAGCTGCTGTTCATTTTCCTGAAATTTGTATCCTGAAACACATTGACTTGCACTTTATTAATAAGACTTGGGGGGAGGGGGGATAACCTGCACAGAGCCTAAGCACCTTACTGGGTAGATTGATTGGGATAATTTAGCTTATCTGCCATTTTATATTCTATTATTATATTATAGATTTACTAATGCATGCTACCATATCAGTGTGCACTAATTCCTTAGCATGCTTTATTAGTAAATAGATCCCATTGCATAAAATCAGATCCGAGTTAAATACTGTGCGTTAATTCTAGACAAAAGTGAAGATACATACAATGATAATTACAGGATTTATTTTTGCTTTGCTTATATATAATGGAGGCACAGTCCGCGAAACTTGTCCCACGCACAAATATCTAGTTACTGTTTTTTCCCTTGGTTAACATAAATGTAACATATGGTGAGGGGCAGTCAGATCGTAGGGGTTAAGGGAATAAAAATAGAGAACTCCTGGATGGCTTTAAATGAAGTTTCCTAGTGCCATAGCCCTAATAGGAACCAAGCCCTATTGAATTGAAAATGAGGGATGTGCACTGCAAATATTTTGCTTTGTTTTCTCTTTTTTTGTTCATTTGCTGTTTTGTTTCATTTATTTAAAATAATATAAACATCATGAAATTTTTAAAACACACAAAAAAATTTAATAAATTGTGCATGATTCAAGGAACACAAAGAGGCAAAAACACTGCACAGAACACAACACAACACAAAGCAGAGGAATACTGAACCAGCAAAGGGAAAATAATAAACAGTCTCTAGTCATACAATTCTAAAAGGCATTCCAAAATCTCAGCATTCCTATCTAAAAGTGGTTGTTCACAGGACCAGTATATTTGAATCATTTATCACAGCCTGCCATATTTAAGCAAAAAAGCTTGCATCAGGGGTTGATTTAGAGTTCTCTGATCGCCGGACCAAGTCAAGGAAAAGCCTTGAGGGTCAATCCATCTGTATATCTGTCCATGCACATAGCTTCGCCCTTGTGCAAACAAAGCTGTGCCTGTAAAACCAGAACGAAGCACGCGACATATCCAATCACCACCCCACCCACCTACCCACACCCAAACCATGCCCTGCACCACAGAGACACAGGGACACTCCACTCTTGCACCAAAAACACAAAGACAGTCCTATACTGCACATACACAGACAACCCACCCCATCCTTGCACCACATGCACACAGACAACCCACCTTTGCAACACACTCACAACTACACTATCTCAAGATAGACACAAAATTATAGTTGTTGCCAATCAGGGCCGTACCAAGACTGAAATGCGCCCTGTGCGACTTGCACATCGGGCGCGCGCCCCCCCCCCTCCCGCACCTGCATTTAGACACTTTATGGGGGTGAAGGAGGGAGGGGCACGCGCACAGTCTGCAAGTCGCCGGCAAGCTAAGCAGGTCTGGTCCCTCCTGGAGAGACCAGACCTGCTTAGTGTGCCGGCGCGAAGACTTAAGGGGCGCATTTCGTCTCTCTGCTGCTGCCTGCCGCCGAAAAAGTGGCGGCGGCAGGCAACGGCAGAGAGCTGAAATGCGCCCTTTAAGTCTTTGCACCCTGTGCGGCCGCACCGCTCGCACAGGGCTCGGTACAGTCCTGTTGCCAGTCATAAAAATGCCTGATACAACCCCACAGCCCTTGCTACCCTAAGGAAACACACTATCATGTTTCTTCAGTTTATGTTTATGTTTAATTAAAATTTGATATACCACCCACACCAAATAGGTATCTGAGTGGTTTACAATTTAAAAAATACAGGGCTGCAGAAATAGAAAGGAACGCCATCAATTAATAACAGTAGAGACGAGAGAAAACACAAAAACAGATAAGATAAAACGTAACAACACAAACAGGTCAGAGAGAAGATGGGGAGAAAAAACAGACAGAGGGGCAGGGCTATGGGGGGAGGTTAAATGCCATGGTAAATAGGTGAGTTTTGAGCTTAGTTTTGAGCTCAGTCCCCCCACCCAGGCAGTATAAGTTAGCAAAAGAAGGAGGGAATATGTGCCATTTGGTCACACTATAAATTCATTAATTCTCTTACATATTTTAAGTCAGAGGTTCCCAACTCCAGTCCTGGGGGGGCCAAACACCATTCAGGTTTTCAGGCAGTCCCTAATGAATATGCATGAGATACATTTGAATACAATGGGGGCAGTGCATGCAAATGCATCTCATGAATATGTATTAGGGACAGCCTGAAAACCTGAATGGTGTTGGGCCCTCCAGGACTGGAATTGGGAACCTCTGTTTTAAGTGCTGCATCTACTCATTCACATATAGCGGCCATTTACTGCATCAGTGAAACGCACCTTTATCCAATGCTTTCAGCATGCAGTTTTCAGTTTGTTAATGTTTACGAGGTGTGATCAAAAAGTATTAAGACTTATTGTGTAGCTATATAACAATATGTCGCACCACATTGCTATTTATTTATTTAATAAACATTTTTATACCGTGTTTTCCCAAGATCAAGCGCGGTTTACAAATAACAGAGTTTGAAATGCAGTAAAAGCATATTCAATACATAGAACTCAAACTATATACATGGAATAAACGAGTACTAGTAACAATAAATCATTACAAACTATTTACAATTAGGGTGAACCAGAAGCTCTAGAGGAGCTGTGTGGTCAGGATTATGTTTGTGATGTTTAAATTAGAGTTTGTGTCAGCGTGAATTTGCATTAGTGAAAGGTTACTCTGGTTCTGGGATGTAACTACTGCATGCATGGGGGAGTTAGGCTTAGCTGGAGTGTGATCAGGGGAGTTAGGTTCTGAACCATAGTAGGTAGCAAAGAGGTATGTTTTTAAGTTTTTACGAAATGCACGAAGGTCATTAACTTCTCTGAGGTCATCAGGTAATTCATTCAATAGTATAGGAGCGAAGTGTGAGAAAGCATTATTGTTGCTTAGCTTTTTGGCTTTTCTAAAGTCAAGTGGGGTTATTAATTTATTTTTATATTTGTTTCTTTGATTTTGGTTAGTTGTATCCATATGAATTAAGGAGCTGATAGTAGGGGGTGCCAAGTTATTAATTATCTTGAATGTAGTCACTAATATTTTATAGTTTATTCGGTGGTGGATGGGTAGCCAATGTAATTCATATAGAATGGGTGTTATATGTTCAATGGTGCTTACATTCATAATTGATCTTGCAGCCACATTTTGAGCAAATTGCAGCCTTCTGAGGGCCTGTTTGGAGGCTCCATGGAGAATGGAGTTGGTAAAGTCAATGTGAGGTGTAATAATTGCTTGTATTGCAGATCTGTAGTCTTGGGTGTGAATCAAAGGACGGAGCTGTTTTAAAAGTTTAAGTTTATAGTGAATTTTTTTTGGCAGTATTCTTTATGTGGGATTCCATACAGAGGGCCTGGTCTAGAATAACCCCTAGATATTTTACTTCACTCTTCACTGAAATGGTAGAGTCATGGAGCTGAATTTCAGATGGGGGTACAAAAGTTTGGTTTTAAGGTGACAAATAATGCCTCCGTTTTTGTAAAATTGATTAGTAGGTTATGTTTTTTTAGCCAGAGTGAGATGTCTTTAAAGCAATTTGAGATCCATTGAATCGGAGGGTTTGGTAATTTGAATGGAAAATAAAGCATGATATCATCTGCGTAAATATGGTAATTTACACGGTGCTTTTTAAGAATACAGAAAATAGGCTGCAGATAGATATTAAATAAGAGGGCATGCAGTGATCTAGTTATGTGCTTTTCATGTGCAGAATGTCTGCAGCACACCTGTACTTTTTTTTAATCAAGTGATTTATTTATTTGTATATACCGCACTATTTAGTATCAGAGTGGTTTACAAGGAATGTGAACAGTCAAGCAACTTTACATAGAACAGACATAAACATCAAATCTAGTTAACATAGAACAGGTAAATGGAAGCAAACAAATATGTCAACATTCAGGGGATAAAGGTTAGAGGGCAGGGGGAATAGGGAAGGATAGAGGAAGGGACTGGGGGTGAGATCAAGGCAGGGGAAATAGGGGGAGGGATGGGAGAACTAATTACATGGTGTACAGCCAGGCCTCAAGGTATAGTCTATCTCAGTGAGGAAGCCAGCACTAGGAGAGCCCTTCATTAAGTTATGTGGTCATAAGCTAGCTGGAACAGGTGAGTCTTTAATGCCTTTCTGAACGTAGACTGGTCCACAATGACTCGGACTGACACAGGAAGGGCATTCCAGAGGGTTGGTGCATATAAAGAAAAAGTGTGATTCCTGACGGCCTTAGAGCAAGTCCTTATCATTGAGGGTGTGATCAAGGTGTTTACCATGTTTGATCTTCTCGTTCTGTTGTCTGGGGTATGTTGAATCATTGTTGACAGGGAAGATGCAGATGAGTGATGGATAATCTTAAATGTGAGTAGAAGGGCTTTGTAGGTCAGGCGGCTAAATATAGGGAGCCAGTGTAGTTGCATAAAGATGGGTGAGATGTGCTCATACCTGGAAACACAGTGGAGTGATCAGACAGCTGTATTCATGGCCAGTTTGAGTGATTGAAGGATGTGTTTTGTGATGCCATGAAGAATAATATTTGCATAGTCAAAGTGTGGGAGGATGAGAGCTTGGAAGACTGTACGGAAATCTGAGGGGTCAAGGAGCGGGCGTATATGATGGAGGGTCCTTATCTTCTGGTAGACTGCCTTGATGACATTATGTATGTGTGTAGCCATGGTCAGTCGTTGGTCCAAGATTACTCCCAGATAGCGTACTTCTTGTTGGTCAGGAGCTCTACATCTCTCACCCGCAAGGAGGAAGGTGGAGTAAATGTTTTGTCTTTAGTTATAAATAAGACCTCCATCTTCCAGCAGTTAACCTTCAGGTTATGTGTAGTGAGCCAATCTGAAACAGCATTGAAGCATTCTGAAATGACTGAAAAGTCAGGGCTGTCAATGGAGAAGAGTATAGAGTAAAACATCATCTGCATAGATGTGATATAGGATGTTGAAGGACTGAATTATTGTACAGATTAGCTGTATGTAGATGTTGAATAGCAGGGCTGAGAGCGACGAGCCCTGCGGGACTCCTTGAGTTTGCTGGAAAGTGCTTGAAGACTGTGTTCCCAAGCGGACCTGTTGCTGGCGACCCGTCAAGTATGATCTAAACCAGTTGAGGGCTGTGTTCCATATCCTCTTTTGTTGTAAGTGGTCAAGAAGACGACTATTACTGACGGTATCGAAGGTAGAGGCAATATCCACGAAGATTAGGATGAATCCCTGCCTCTCCATATCTAAGGCGGTGCAGAGTATATCTAGGAGAGTTACTAATAGGGTTTCAAACCCATGCTGCTGGCGGAACCCATGATGCTGTGGGTCAAGAGGGGCGTGGGAGTCGATGTGGTCCTGGATTTGTTGCTGGACAATCTTTTCTAATATCTTGGTCAGGAAGGGTAGGCTGGATATTGGTCTATATGAGCTGATTTCTGAGAGGTTTGATCTATTGCTTTAAGCAGAGGTCTGATGGAGGCAGTTTTCAGGGGCACTTGGAGAGAACCTGTAGACAATGAAAGGTGTACTATCCTGGGAATAGCTGTGCTTAGGTTGTATTTTGCTTGCTTAAACCAGAATGATGGGCAAGGATCAGCTGGGGAAGTGGAGGTATTGATTGTGCCAATGATGTTTTCTATTTGTTCAGCCGAGTATGGAAAGAAAGTATCAAGAGTGGGTATAGGTGCGTTCCCTGTGGGGGGAGGTTCAGGAAAGGAATGTTCATCATCAAGCTTCTCTGAGAGCGAGATGATCAAATTAGTTTTGCTCTGGAAATGTGAGGCAGTGTCATCCAGGCTGGGGGTAATTGTTGGTAGGTTCTTGGATGCGTCAATTGTGAGGGATCTAACGATGCTGAAGAGCTCTCGGGGCTTGTTAAGAGCACGCATAAGGGTGTTAATATGGTATTCCCTTCTCTTGTGAATGACTGCTTTACAGTGTTCCTGTAGTTTGACCAGGTAGGCAACATGGTCGATGTCATGCCTAGAATGCCGCCAGCGTCACTTAAGCTTTCTGAGGAGTAATAAGGATTCGCGAAGATCAGAAGTAAACCATATCGCTGTGTGCCTCCTCCTGGTGGGCTTAGTGGAGGGTGGAAGGAGTGAGTCTTTAGCTAGGGTGTTGTTCCATGTCTCTATTAGCTTAACCAGATCATTGGTGTCAGGGTTGAGGATGTCAAGAATGTCCCTGAGGAATGTATCCTTATCAAAGGGTCTGAAGCGACGTCTGGGGGCTGGAGAGTTGGAATTGGATGGCAGCTGATTTCCTTCGGGGACTGTAGGAAAGCGGAACAGTATGGCATTATGATCAGACCAGGGAACGGGAAGAACAAGTGGTGGGTCATGGCTGCTCAAACTGTGGAGGGGTGAAGGAGCAAAGATGAGGTCCAAGGTGTTGCCTCTCAAGTGAGTAGGTGTGTGTATTAGTTGGTGATAGTCGAGAGCTTTCATTGCATTGAGGAAGGCAGTTGAGTGCTTGGTCGGGAGGGCTGGGAGATTGAAGTCCCCTAGCAGCCAGAGTGGTTTAAGTTGGGTATTCCTATTGCAAGCTAGGTCGAGTATTGTGGCCAGCTCATCAGCACATGTAGATGTGAGTGGTAGAAGAGACAGGCCGATAGGAATTTATTAGAGATCCGAATATAGTCAAGGTTGAGTACACTCTGAGCAGAACTGCATTGGAAGTGGAGATTGCTTCCAGTGATGTTTGGTATCATGTAAAAGCAGTTCATCAGATTTACTATGAATGAAAAAATTGAACAGTGAATTTGCATTAAATTCTGCCAGAAACTTGGAGATTCGTGCAAAGAGACTTACGACAGCAAAGATTGCCAGGCCTTTCTTCGTGCAGATAATCCTAGTGGTGTTGCCGTTGTCACAGAAATGTGATCCTCCGCTGCCAACACCACCCCATTCTGCTGCTGCTCAGATGGATGATTTGTCTTGGTCTGGGACCTCAACTGAGACCTGTCCATCTTGGGAGTCCCTGCCAATACTTAAGCTACCGATAGCTTAGCTCTCAGCATCACTGATGCACACAAGCTCTCACAACACGACAAGCTGCAAATCAATACCTGTGATGAAATAGTAGATCTGGAGAGTCTTGTCTCAGATTGTATTCAACAGGTAAATGTATGGTTGATGAAGAACAAGTTAGTCTTAAATATGAAGAAGACTGAGTTCTATGACATATTTCATGATTTAAAGAGTAAAAACCTAGGAGCATGGATTCTGAAATAAAATATTATACTACACAATGCCTGCTTAAGCATTATTTTTTTATTGCCAGGCAGGCGAGAAAACAGTGTACAGACTGAACGCTTTCTAAGACTACCATTGGAGCAGCTCTGACGTTTATATTAAGATACATCAAAGCTTACAGGACATTTACACTTAAGGCGTTATAATTCAAAGCTGGCAAATATTTATCCATTGGAGTGGAGGAGTAGCCTAGTAGTTAGAGCAACAGCTTACTACCCAAGAGATTTGGGTTTGATTCCCACTGGCACTCCATGTGGTCTTAAGCAACTCACTTTACCCTATATTGTCTCTGAAGAAATGGCCTGGCAATCTACTTCTGGTCACACTGCCGAGGAAACCCAGGGGCTGCTGGGTTGCCAGGAGTCAGCACTGACTTGAAGGCAATTTAGATTTTTTTTTTGTTTTTATCGGCATGGAAATTCCAAGAGAACTAGTCACACTGCATGCTTGACTAGGTTCATTAGTCGGAAACTCTTGAAAACGAACAAACCAGAGATTTATTTCTTAGCTTTTTAGCATTTCAGTCTTTGGTTAATCCTTTCTTTCCACAGGAGGAATCCTGTTCTGACTAAACAGGACTGAGTTAGTCCTAAAAACCACAGTATGAACTCTGGTTTGGGTGATAGACTTGGTTTCTTTGTAAAGATCAGGTAAAGAGTGTTTCAAGATCTTTTATTAAACTACGGTTATTGAAGAAATTATATTACTTCTTTGCTGCGGAACTGTTTTGAGTAATAGCACAAATGCTAGTTATGTCTATTAGAAATTTGCAGTACCTTTTACGTAGGGTTGCTAGAATATGTGTCACATGCACTACCATTGATTCAGTATGTGGCAGTGAGGCTAGCAAGAGGGTATCCTCTGCAATCTCATGGCACACCTTATTTAAAAGAGCTGCATTAGCTTTCGATTAAGCAGTGTGTAGAATTTAAAATTTGTTTGCTAGTTTATCGTGCCTGCTCATATGATGGAAGGCCAAAATATCTGGCAGATTTATTTCTGCAATCAGAATATCATTACTCTTCCTACAGCGTATCCCATTTAAGAGGATTTTGCATTGGGCATGTAGGTAGGGAATGGGCTTAGATATGTAGGGGCCCAGGGCACAAATTAGTGAGGGGAGCCCCATAATCTGCCTCCAGGCTAAGCCTCTTTCAGCTGAGGCAGACTTGGGGGCCCCCTGTAGCATGGGGGCACCAGGCAATTGCCCTGTTTGCCACCCCCTAATGCCAGCCTTGCATGCAGGGTTGTGATTTCTGTGGAGTGAGCAGACAATGGCATAGTGGAGATCACGCAGCTGCTAGGAGGAAATGAAACAGTTCTTTCCAGCAATTACAATAGGAATATTATTTTCAAGCAAAAGGTTTGTTTGCTTGTGGCATTATGTACGATCACTGACAAGGGAGGCTTTTCTGAGATTTTCTGCTTCTGATTAGAGGTATTTTTTGTCCTAGAGAATACAGACAGAGTCACAGTTTTGGGGATCTGTAAAGCTCTCCAGGGCCTTCTGCAGACACTGGGGTTTCAGGAGATAGAGGAGCAATAGAACAGAGATTTGATATTGATTACTTTAGACATTGTCTTGCTCTATACTAATGTACCACTAAAGGTTGCGCTGGACATACTTACTGATGTTTTACTAGATAGACCCCGACCCACACGCACACCCACAGTATATTTAACACAGTTGGTATTTTTGGTGCTGACAGAAAACTACTTTTGTTTTAGAGGTTTATTTTACAAGCAGATCAAGGGGTGTTGCCATGGGGTCTTCCATGGAATCAGATGTTGCAGATTTAAAAAAAAGGTTCCTTACTTATTCTCTATTTAGAAATTATGTTAAACTGTGGAAGAGATACATTGGCAACATTTTCATGATATAGAATGGTGCAGAGAATGTTCTACAACTGTCCTTTGAATGGCTCAGTACATGTGATCCCAATTTACAGTTCCACATTACATATGGTAAAAATAAAGTATCCAATCTGGTATTCTGATCACTAAGGTGCAGAAAACCAACAGACTGTAACCACCTGTTACATTATGAGAGCTTCCATAATAAGCCCCTAAAACGCAATTTACCAATGAATCAATTTCTCAGACTCAAAAGAATATGCTCTTCTAATGTTGATTTTGAGAAACATGCAAAAGAAATGGCAGGACAATTCAGTAACAAGAGATACCCTATAGACTGCATCAGACAAGCATATAAACGGGCAAAAGACTGATCACCACGAACTCCTGAAAACCAAGGAACGTCCAGCAACTAATAATTGGTTCTCTCACTCACATTTTCTAACTTATCCAAGACATTAAGAGAATTATTGAAGAAGAGTGGCACATCCTTTCAACTGTTCCTTCACTTTGTCACAGTGATTTTATGGTTGCACACAAAAGGAATACTAATCTTGCTAATATTTTGGTTCCATCTTCACTTTCAGTCCCCCGTCCTAGACCAAAGATGATGGGTCATTTTCGGTGAGGACACTGGTATGTCCACATTCCTGGGTCACCAAAGAATTTTTCTATGATCCGATTCCTCAGGAGAAAATACCTTTGTTGGCCTTCTCCAATTGTGAAACACAATACGTCACTTACATAGTGGTTTGTCCATGCAATCTTATCTATGTGGGCAAGACTAAGAGGTATGTTTACTAATCGGCGGTAGCGACTTCCTGCGGTATCAGAGCTGCATCCCCATTGACTTCAATAGGGCTGCGGCTCTGATATCACACAGAAGCCGCTACCGCCGATTAATAAACATACCCCTAAATGTACTATATGCACTAGGATCATAGAGCACCTTAGTTGTATCAAGAGAAAGACTAAGGACAAACCACTTGTGGCTCATTGGATTGAGGCCCAACATGATGTTCAAAATCCGAAGTTCCTGGTGATCAGGGCTATGAGACCATATTGGTGAGGGGGTGACATTGACAAGACGCTACTTCAGTTAGAACAAAAATGCATTTTCAGTTTGAAAACTATGACACCGAATGGTCTAAATTTGGATCAGGATTTTGTAGTTTTTTGGGCCCAAAACTCTCGGGATCCAAAATTCTGACTAAATATTCCTATCAAATGGTATATAATACATGACCATAGCAGAAAGAAAATCACTATTAGAACATATTGAATAAGACGGGTACAATTTTCCTGAAATATGCAAAAATTAACCCGGCTGCAGAATGTGGATTAAAAATTTAAAGTAAGCCTTCAAAGGGTTAAGATATGGGTTACTTAGTAACCTTTTTTATTTTCCCTTTGGAGGTTCTTAATTATTAATACTTTTTATGTTTTTACCTCCTCCCCCTCCCACTCCTCTTCTCCCTCCCCTCTTTCCCCCATGCCCCTCCCTCCATCCTCCCCCTTACTCCCCCTTTCCTTCTCTACCCCTGCCCCTTTCCCCTCTCCTCCTCCCTTTCCCTTTCTTCCTTTCCCCCTCCTTCCTCCCCCTCCCTCCTTCTCCTCCCCTTCCCCTCTTTCCTCCTTCCCCCACTTTTATAGCAATTTATTATTTATTGTTTTATGATACTTGTTTTATTGTTTTACTGTCCCTTGGTTTTGTGATTACCTCTTTTTAACATTATTCTATTGTTTCATACCTCTCCCTTGACCTCTGACATTACTCAATTGGACCTTTGTCTTTCCCAGATTTCCTCTTGGCTATCTCACAACTTTCTGCATCTGAATCCATTAAAGTCCACTGCTATGTGGGTCTCATTATCTGGTTCCTGCCCTTCCCTGGCTCCCTCAATTGATTCTGTCTCTCTCCCTCTTGTGTCATCTTTTCGCTATCTGGGTGTCATTCTCGATTCTACGCTTTCCTTTCATCAGCACCTCACCTCCCTTACGCGTCGTTCTTTTGCTGCTCTCCGACAGATCAGGGCTGTCCGTTCCCTTCTTCCCTTTTCGTCTCTAGTCACCCTTGTCCTAGCCCTAGTTATGAGTCGCCTGGACTACTTGCAACGTTTTCCTTGCGAACCTCCCAAAATATCAACTTCTTCGACTTCAGCGCATTCAAATGCGGCTGCTCGCCTTGTCACTTTCACACACCGTTTTGACCATATCACACCTATCCTTCTCCGTTTGCACTGGTTGCCACTCAGTTTTCGTTTCCATTACAAGTTTCTTATTTTGATCCACCGCGCTCTCTACACCAATACTCCTCTGTATCTTGCGGATCGGATCGCACTTCACACTCCCTACCGTCAACTCCGCTCTCTTCATGCAAATCGCTTATCCCTCCCCTCTCCGTCACAAGCACACCTCGAGCAGACCCGTCACGCAGCTTTTTTCTTCTTAGGTCCAGTGTTGTGGAATGCACTACCCTCGTCCCTCCGTTTGGAACCTTCATACCCTCAATTCAAAACACTACTCAAAACCCACTTGTTTCAGCAAGCTTTTCATCTCTCCCCCGATGGTCCTCCCCAGGGCCGGCCCGTCCATTGAGCAAGAATGTTTTTTGCACAGGGCCCCGCGTTTCAGGGGGCCCCGCGCAAAGAACATTCTGCTTTTTTTTTTTATTACATTTAAAAACAAAAACCTGGCTCTAGCTGCTGCCGCTGCCGCGTCCGTCGCAGAAGCGGCAGAATGGCGTGTCCCGCGGGGCCCCTTCTCCTCTTCGAGCCCTCTGCAAGGGCTTTCAGATTCGCGAAGGGAGAGTTGTGCTCCCTCGCGTCTCTGTAAAGCCCGCAGGGGCTAATGGGAAATTTCCCATCAGCCCCTTTAGACGCGAGGGGCTGATGGGAAATTTCCCATTAGCCCCTGCGGGCTTTACAGAGACGCGAGGGAGCACTCTCCCTTCGCGAATCTGAAAGCCCTTGCAGAGGGCTCGACGTGGAGAGGGGGCCCCGCGGGACACGCCATTCTGCCGCTGCTGCGACGGACGCGGCAGCAGCTAGAGCCAGGTTTTTGTTTTTAAATTTGCCGGAAGGGAAGGGAAGGGAAGGGGGGGGGCTGATGGAGGCTGTCTGGAAATGGGGTGATGGGGGGTTAGGACTGGAAATTTGCAAGGGGGGGGGGGTTAGGACTGGAAATGTGCAAGGGGGGGGTTAGGACTGGAAATGGGCTGGGACTGATGGAGGCTGACTTGAAATGGGCTGGAGGGGGGGTTAGGACTGGAAATGGGCTGGGGCTGATGGAGGCTGACTGGAAATGGGCTGGGGAGGGGTTAGGACTGGAAATGGGCTGGGGGGGGGTTAAGACAGCTAATGGGCTGGGGCTGATGGATGATGACTTGAAATGGGCTGTGGGGTTAAGACTGGTAATGGGCTGGGGGTTGATGGAGGCTGACTGGAAATGGGGTGATGGGGGGTTAGGACTGGAAATGGGCTGGGGGGGTTAAGACTGGTAATGTGCTGTGGGCTGATGGGGGATGTCTGGAAATAGGGTGATGGGGGTTAGGATTGCTAATGGGCTATGGGGGGGGTTAGGACTGCTAATGGGCTATGGGGGCGCTAGGACAGGAAAAGGGCTGATGGGGAGGGGTTAGGACTTGAGGTGGGCTGATGTGGTTAGGACTAGTAATGGGCTGTGGGCTGATGGGGGGGGGGGGTTAGGACTGGCAATGGGCTATGGGGGGCTGACTGGAAATGGGCTGATGGGGTTAAGACTGGAAGTGGGCTGATGGGGGGTTAGGACTGGTAATGGGTTATAGGGGGGGCTTAAACTGAAAATGGGTTGATGGGGGGCTAGGGCTGGTAATGGGTTGGGGGATTGCTATGACTGGAAATGGACTGAGTGGACGGGGAGGCTTGAACTGCAAATAGCTGATGGGGAGGGAGCTTGGAATGGAAATGGGCTGTGAGGGAAGGGAGCTAGAACTGAAAATGGGCTGATGGAGCAGCGAGGATAGGACTGGAAATGGGCTGTTGGGGGAGCTAAGATTGGAAATGGGCTGTGGTGGGGGCTTGAATTGAAATGGACTCATGGAGGGGCTAGAACTGGAAGTAGGCTCATGGGGGGGCTTGGACTGGAATTGGGCTGAGTGGAGGGGAGCTAGGATTTGACATGGGCTGATGGTGGGGCTAGGAAATGACTAGAAATGGGCTGATGGGGGGCTAGGATTGGAAATGAGCTGATGAAGGGACTCAGACTGAAAATGGATGGGGGAGCTAGGACTGGAAATGGGTTGATGGGGGGCTAGGACTGGAAATGGGCTGATGCAGGGACTAGAAGGGAATGGATGCTGGGTGAGACTGGAACTAGAAGGGAGCTGATGTTGGGGAGGATTAGAATGGGATGGGGCTGGGAGAGTAAAATGGAGAGGGGAAAATATTTTGTGTGGGAGGGATGAAAAATCTACAATTGGCCGGGTATTGGGAGAGTAAGTGGGGATTGAGGATGGAGGGGTAAAATTTGTGTGGATGAAATAAGAATGAGGAAAGAGCAAAAGGATAAAGATTAGTATGTTAAAGCAGATGTAGAGAGAGAGGATGGAAAGAAAACTAGAAGAGAGAAGAAAGGACAAATGGACAGCAGACGATGGAGAGTTAGCAGAAAACATGAAGAAACCAGAAGAAAGTGGCTGGAGCAATTGCAACTGAAAAAAAATGCACAAAAGGTAGAAATATATCTCTTTATTTTGAATTTATTAACTGGAATATGAAAGTTCTGGGAAATGTGCATCATTAACGTCTGCGCTTTGTTTGGTACAAGAGGAAATTGATTTATAGTTTTATTTCTACAGTGTTGTTGTACATTCCAAGTTTGGCTTTTGGGGTTCCCAGTTTAATTATTGCCTTCCTGTTTCTAAATTGCGATTCCTTGTTTGGTGATGGTCTATGTTCTGCATGTGTAACTGAGCTGAGGTATTCTGTTTATGTAATTCCTATTTGACATTGCCACTTGTTCTCTTTCCCCAGTATTCTCTGAAATGTACTGGTTTAATATTTGCAGTGTTTCCTTTTGATAGGTAGGGACTGGTGCTTTGTGAGTCCTGGTAATGCTGTCAGGATACAGCGGGTTTGCTATGGGTTCTAAATGGGCAGCGTTTGTAGTAGTTCCTAATGTGCCTGGCGGTTGGCACTGGATTATAGTAATGTAGAAATCTTTTAGTCTTTCTTTATCCATACACTCATTAAGAGACATGTTTACTAAAAGTTAGTGTATGGTAACATTATGCAAATATTTATGCAAATAAGGCCACTTATGCAAATGAGGCCCCGCACCGAGTCTCCGCACATGGCCCCGCACCCCCCTTGGGCCGCCCCTGGTCCTCCCTGATGTTTCTTTAGTTGTGGTATTTGTTTTTGTTTTATTTGTGTATCTGTCCGGTTGTGTATTTGTTTTACCCATAGTCTGTCCTGTTTACCCTACTACGGGCCTTTTTATTACTGTTTGTATTTTTACTTTATTTTAGTTAATCTGTGCGTTAACACAATGGCCTTATGGCCTTTTATTATTGTATGTATGGTTACTTTAGTTAAATGTGTTTTAATACGCTGGCCCTCTGTCTGGTTGTTCCTTTTTGTCATCTATTTGTCTATGCTTTTATACTTTGCTTTTATACTTTGGCGTTCTTTTCCTTGTCTTTGCATGGCTTACCTTTTATTGTACACCGCTTTATGTTTCGACGGAAAGCGGTTTATCAAATTTTAATAAAGATAAAGATCCTGTTTCATCCTTTTTTAATATTGCATTTTTTCTTCCTATCTTTTATTTATCTTTTTTACTGTTTTATTTTAACTGCAATTGTTTTGTCAATTTTTGTTACTATTATCATATTTATAGATCAGCAGTGGTCTCAATATATCCTTTCCACAGTCCTGACACCCTTGATCATTGTTTTATTATGTCTATTTCATTTTTTGTTTCATTTTATTATTTGCATCATTTTTATCTTTTAAGACTGTTCCCCAATATGATGTCATTATAAAATGACTGAGGATGTTATCGTTGGTAGAAGTCATCAATGATCCATTAGTAATTATTCCACCTTAAATTCTTTTGGTGCCAATGAGCTTCTCTTTAAATAGCATTTCACACAGTCTTGGGGGTATGTTTACTAAACCAGGCTATCGATTAACTTGGGTTATCTGCAGCTAGGTCCCATTGAATAACATGGGATCTAGTTGCAGAAGGCCTTGGTTAACCGTTAGCCTGGTTTAGTAAACATACCCCTTGGACTCCATTTAGAACTGTGAGCCTGCCCGGTGTTACTTACGGGCTCTATACAAACAAGGTTTGAATATTTCCTTTACTATCTTTTGTCCATTCTTTTTGTCTTAGCATGCATCTCTTTAACTTACAAAGTTCCTTAGATAAAAGGTCCATTTTTTTCTGAGAACAATGTTTACAGTGATGTGGTCGAACGTTGCACAACAGTCCCTTTACAATACAGTTTTAACGCATTTTTACCATATCTTTTGGACTAGACTTTTAAATGTTGTTATCATCGTTTTAAAATGTATCTCTTGTTTTTACATCTACTTGGTGCTTTCTTAAAATCACATGCTAGCAAAAGCTTTATAGGCACTTTAAAATCCCCCATTTGAATAGTGATGGTCGGATAAGTATCTTTATGTCTCTGGGTCTACTGGGAGAAGAGAAGTCAATATTTCAATGTTTTTTCCTGTTTTCTTCCAAGCATTGCAGATTCCATTTGGCGCCTAGCTATTTTAAAAGTTAATAGATTATCCTCCCTTTAATTAGAAAAAAAAATTTGGGGCACCAAAATACACAGCTTTAAAATAAGCGGCTGACAGTTCTTATCAAATCAAGTAAGTTTTCTATATGTTTTTATAAAAGTACATACTACACTTATTTGTTTAATTATACTATCTTTTCATCACCATATAGCCACTGTTATAATTTTCATGATAACTTGTTGCTGTTGATTGTATTTACTTTTTTGTTTGGTTCAACATATTAATTAATTTGTCCTTGAGTTTTGAGAAGGGCAGTTTTAATATTTTTAGGGTCCACCAGTGTTGTAACTTTTATGGATGCAGCAGCATCATATCACCTGGGACCCCTCATGGGCTAAGTAATGGATGGTATCATGAAGTTTCCTATGATGTTTAGTCCTCCAAGATACGTGTCCATACATATCCAAGTATAGATAAGTCCATCCGCTTTTATTCTTATTTTTATTTTTTTACGTGTTAGGAATTAACTTCCATACTAGACTAGCCGTAGCTTAAACCATACTCTTTGTCTAGTTTGTTTTCCTCTTCTTTCTCTATTTGATGTGACAGGATGATCAATAACTTTTTGTTATATTAACCATCTATACTTTTGTCATTTTCCATTGCATTTTTCAGTTTTCATCTATTTCTTTTCACCCTCCTAACCAGTAAGACTCATGAGTTATTTAATAGTCATATATTCCTGCCAGCTGGAGTCTATGCCTCCCTCTCAGGGATAGTTTATTTAAACTCTTTAAGGAATGTATATACGGGCTCCCATCTTACGACTGATTACGAGTTATTTAGTGGTATATAGGGGTGTTGTCACCTTTGAATTAGTTAGTACACAAAACAATATGTGCTTATCTATGTTAGGTTAAATAGTACACACATTCTTTATGCGTTAGTCCCTGTTCTTTTTTGAAAGAAACCAACACAGAAACATGTACATTAAGTATCATTGTGATAATTTTTATTTTTTCAGATTTACAGACTATAGTCGTTATATGCATTTGGATTTGTAGAACAAGTCTGGTTACTGTTCAGTAAGTTCCCTGTGGGTCCCCCCCCCCCCTTCTTTGCTTTCATTCCTCCTATGTTTTGTGTTGTTGGTTCTTCTCATATATGTTTTCTTTCATATATGTATTTATTTGTTTATATACACTTTAGGCCGGACGTACAGAGGGGATCGCGATTCTGATTATGTGGAGCACATATTGCCCCACTGGATCAGAATTCCAATTAGGCGTGCATGTGCAGGCCGGAACTGTGATTCAGTCTGGCCTGCACATACATGCACAGCCCAGCTAACTCAGTCAGGGCTTTTAAATGGAGCCGTGGTGCCATGGTATCCTGTTGCCATGGCACCGCGGCTCCATTTAAAAGCAGCGATGCAGGCCGCCAGAAAAAATGTTTATTCCCTGCAGCCCAACCCCCGATCTGGCCTCCTAAGGCCAGGGTCAGGCTGTGGGGAATGTCCCCTGGTCCCCCCTGCCCCATCTGCGCCCTGGGCAATTAAAAAAAAACACGTCCAGCACATGTCGCTGGCCCTGGACATAGAAGGCCGACATTAGAATCGGCCCTATACGTCCAGGGCCAGTGACTGCCCACCCAGACTCCTCCCCGGGGCCGCCTCTTCCCCACCCCTGGCAGGGAAGTTATTCGCGGGCAGGAGAAAGCAGGAATAGCCCTGCTATTCGTGGTTCAGAATAACCCTGTTTCTCTACAAGAATTTGTCATAACAGTACACATTATCTTGACTCTCTGTAGTTATGGCTTACTACATATGACTATTGATGTACATGTCCACTCCATCTTTAACATTCTTTCAATATTCAGTTTCTAAATATGTTTGTTCTGTCCTTAATTGGTAAGCATAATTTCATTCATTTATGTTTATTATGTTTTTCATTATGTTTTAATGAGTACATGGTTCAAAACTATCCTTTTATGTACCTGTTTTTTTCTCCAGAAACAAGCAGGAAGTCAGTTCTCACTTATGGGTGACATCGGCACTGACAGAGCCCGCACAGAGTAATTCCCCAGCTTTCAAAGAAAGCTTTTGGGATTTCTACCACGCATGCATAGTCTTCTTCCCGCCCAAAGGTGTCATCTTGCTCAGTCTCCCTTTTTCTTTGGAGCCCTTCAGAAGCATGTCCTCGTCCCTCGGAAAACGTTTTTCATTCCTCGCCTTTTCAAGCTTATTTTCCTTTTTTCAGGTTGCACCAGTCCTCTACCTGTCCTCCCCGAACACTCTCCGGAGTCTTCAGGGTTCATTTTTTCCTAACTTTTTTCTCTCCGAGCTTCGCACCCTTTTTTTCCCAACCGCTGGCAGCGTGGGTCTTCGACCTCGCAGGGGCCATTTTTGCCCCCATGGCCACCGGGTTCAAGAAATGCGACAGATGCTCTAGGAACATGTCGCTTATGGACACTCATGACTGCTGTCTGCGGTGTCTGGGAGCCGACAGTGACCCAGAGCTCTGTTCACTCTGTAAGAAAATGTCCTCCAAGGCCCTGCTCAGGCGTAAGCAGAAGTCCGAAGATATTTTCCAGAAGGCTGCCTCGGAGTCCCCGGTGGCGCCCTCGGTCATCTCCCCTCCGGTGGACAAGGAGTGGCCTCGCAAGGTACCCCGCAGAGAAACGGAGGCCTCCAGCGAAGGCGCCCAGTCTCCCGAGAGTCTTCCCGGTGAGAAGCCCCTCTCCTCCTTGACGCCCGATCCGGTGACCCCGGTATCGTGTCCCAGGGCCCAGGCCCACAAGGGAGTCCTGTATGCTGATGTTGGAATGCAGCGTTTCTGTGTTCATCACTTCCCAGCAGGCGCTCACGGCCAGCTTCGGAGACCTTGGGTCCCTCGCACGGGACACTGAAATCCGTCCAGGAAACCCCCAAGACCCACAGGCCTCGTGCGGGTCCTCGACGCCAGTCTCGCTCGACCTCCCATTCCTCGGAGGCGAGATCGTTCAGGGCCTCCAGCTCCAGACCGCCGGCCATCAGACAGGGTGATCCACCTGGCTCGGATCCCTCCACTGACTTTTTGGACTGGGAATCTGATGGGGATACTTCACTGGAGTCCTGCGCTCACCGGGACCTCCTGTTGGACACTTCGCTGCCTGGTTTCCAGCGGCACTCACCGCCCGAAGACACCTCTTTTCTGTTGTTTGTCTGTGATATGGCTCGGGCCCTCAACCTGGTGACCCAGGCCGAGGAAGATCCTTGTGCTGAGGAACTGGATATCCTCCAGTATGAGGCCCCGCCAAGGGAGTCTCTCACGGTGCCGGTACCGCCGATCCTATCTCGGCTATTGCTCCACATGTGGGAAACCCCGGCCTTGGTCCCTATTGTCAGCAAGCGCCTTGACACAATGTACAAGGTGCAGCACAGCCCAGGCTTCCGTAAGACTCAGCTTTCACACACCTCGATGGTGGTGGAATCAGCTATGAGGAATCAGAAAAGCCCGAAGTCCCACTCTTCAGTACCACCGGGCCGAGAATCGAGGGCCCTTGATACCCTAGGCCGCAAGACCTACCAAGGGTCCAAGCTCTCCTGCCACATCCAGGCATACCAATTATACATCGGTATGTTTCTTTGCGAGTTTGCGAGGGAACTCGGAGCTTGGGCTTTCTGGTCAACTAACCGAAGTCTCATCTTGAGCTGATGCAAATCCTCGAGTTCATCGGAGCGCGCCTCCATACCCTTGTGGCTTGCATCCAGAGTGCCTGCCAAGTCACCGCTCGGTCCATGCTGCGTCCACTGGGCCACATGGCCTCAACTGTGCATGTGGTTCCTCACTCCCGCTTGCACATGCGGATGGCTCAATGGTGCCTCCACACCCAATGGTCTCAGTCTCAGGTATGAACAACTTTTTACACTTTAAAAATCTTCACAAGTTAATAATGTGTAAAAAGTTGTTTAAAGGTCAGTGAGTGATGGGTAACTGTAATGTGATAAGGATATAGGATATTCATAAGATTTTATTAAAGTATAAGGAGGTTTTGATATGGGTGGTGAATTTATACATTTAGGGGCATGTTTACTAAAATCCGCAAAATAGCGCGCCGCAAAATAGCGCACGGCAACGCGGCACTGAAACGCGCAGAAACGCGTTTAAACGCCCCGCACACGTGCGTGTCACCCCCGCACAGGTACGCGGCTCACTAACGGGCCCCGTACAAGTGCGGGCCCGCAAATGTCCGATAGAGGCGTGGAACGGCGAAAGGAGGGCGGAGGAAGGCTCCGGAGGGGCGGAGGGACGGGGTCAATGGGTGGAGAGTGGGAGGGGAGAGGCTCCCCGCACAGTATCGGGCCCGAATTTGCAGTTAAAAACTACCGCGAGTGAAACACTCGCGGTAGAAAGCATTTAAAGGGAAGAGAAACCATTTCCGTCAGCAATGTACAGGAAAACCGGGGAAACCAGCAAAACGTGAGCAGTGTGATACATGTGCACAGCACAAAAGTGAAAATAAAAATAGAAAATGACCACAACAGAACTATTAAAAATAGTAATTCAGCTGGGGAACAGTTATAGTGATGGGCAAATACAGAAATCACACCCAGCAAAGCTCCAGAAAAAAGAAATGAAGTTTGGAAGGGTCTACTGAGAGGAGACGTTTCCAAAAAACATTTCCACGTTTTGGAGCTTTCCTGGGAGTGTTTGCTATGGTTGCCCATTAATATCACTGTTGCCCAGCGTGGTGATATTTTGTCCCACATTTCCCGTGGACATATCCGGGGTTTATGTGCACGTTTGTCACCAGACAGGGTGCATATGCTCACAGTAGAATTGCGTAGAGCAGGGTTTGTGACTCCATCCTGCCAGGCTTACTGCCTCCAGGGGCTGCACTGTCTCTGTGGCCAAAGTGTGGTACAGCAGACAGAGTCATTACCTCTAGGACCAGAGGGCAGAGGTTCAAAACCCAGCTGGGGCACCTGCCAGCCCAGTCCCTATATTTTACCCACCACTAAATAAAGATAGCGCAGACACCCCTGTATGCATGGGGAAAACACCCATATTTTACCCAACACCGCACACACACCACAACAATGGGCATTACCTACAGCCAAGTCCCCCAAATGCAGTCCCATACTGCCACATTGCAATCAGGTCAACTGCTTTTTCTGAGAGAAGTTCATGCCAGCATGTTGGCGGACAAGTACATGTGGTGCAGGGGGCAGTGGCTGCTAACCACAGAAGACAGAGGCCTAGCCATGTGCAGGCTGGCACAGTCCACTGCAACAGACAGGTCCTGCCGGATCCACAGTCATGGACAGTCCAGGGAATCCAACCAATCTGTGGCTACACAGTGGTGCAGTGCACACAGACAGTGCATACAAGAACAGAAGGTCACAGGTTCAAAGCCCAGCTGGGGCTACTGCCAATCCTGCCCACATATTTTTCCCACAACTAAACAGTGATAGTAAGGACACACCTTTCATGGCGGGGACATATGCAATGGTAAGACATCTATCTTTTACCCCACTGAGCACAGACACCATGAACAGGGGCAGTACCTAGAGCAGAATCACCCAAATGCAGTCCTGGTGGGCCACACACCAGTCAGGTTCCATGCTGACACTCATACAAATGCCTGTGCTGTATATCTATGCACCACCCCCATGGCATGTAGATGTAGCCCATGCATATTCATGAGGGATAGCAGGAAAACCCGAACAGTGTGATGCAAACCTGGACTGGAGTTGGGAATCTGTGCCGTAAAGCAGCAGCCATCAAGGGCAGACACACCCACACCCACAGGCCCCATTGGCCAATGTCTCCTGGAAAGGCAGAACATTGGACCGTGCATGCAGCACCCAAAACGAACACTTGCATAACTTACCAATGTCACCCTACACCTGAGGTATACGGTACACAGCTCGGAGACGTTTGCTAGGAGCACAGGCAGGCAGTTATCCATACGTTACGTACATACTGCTAGTTGACCCCATCCAAACAATCTGTTAGGTGTTTGCGGGGCATGCTCCAGGCCTGGCCTCTGACGGTGCTTACCACCCTGGGGAGTGACCACCAGCTGTAATGCGTACCATATCCATGCCTTGCCGTGCTCAGGACCGGTTTGGTGGGCAAGGCTACTTACCCCCTCAATCGTAGCACCATGATGGCAGAGGTGTGGAAGTGTGTGTCTGTCTATACAGTGGGTGTTGGCTGCAAGCCCCTTCAACAGCCCGCACTGCCAGCACTGTTGCCAGTATTGGCCAGTCAATGTGCATAATGAGGTGCAAGGTACCATGGGTATAGCCAGGGCAGGGTGGCGTGGCCAGGATGCATCTGCACTGGGCATAGGGCCCTGGCAGGGACATTGGCTGGGATATTGTAATGTCCGGCCACCACCTACACAGACAGGGTGGCCAAAGCATGTCCTTCTGGGGGATCACGCTCACCCTGACTGTGCAGTGACCACAGCATGGCTAGGCCCCCCCATAGTGCTGTATAGTAGTTCTCTCATGTGATAGATATGGGTTTCTCTTTGGGGCCCAGTCACTGATCTATCTGCTTGCTGTGTATGCAGACAGCCCAGTTCTGGGTGCATGCATCTCCATTGGGAACATGCACTATGGACTAACCAGCAGACTGTTTGTAGCTGGTAAATGTCTTGCTATAATGGCTTGCAGGGTGCAGTGGCTGTTGGCTTGCTGCAGGGGAATATCTGGTGGTGGAGTGCAGCTTACCATACCCTGGGCTTATGTCTGTCTGCTATTGTGTTATGGCTGTGTATGGAGCTGCCTGCCTGGGGGGGGGGGTGGTGGTGTTCCTCAGCAGGACTGGGGTTGATGTTGCCCTATACTGCCACCTTTGCAGGGAGGTAGAGTGTGGATCCCTTGATGGGGACCATGTTTGCCGGGGGGGGGTGTGCCTGATGGCGGCAGACAGGGATATCCATGGTGTTTGTGCAGAAACTAGCTATCTTACACATTAACACTGCTTTGGAACGCCCGCTTGGCCTCCATCAGCCATGGCAGGTGTTGTTGACCTGGTCCTGGCCACCTCATTGCACACTCAGGGTGAGCACAGTACCCGCACGATGTAACGGTGTGTGGCTACTCTGTGCCAGTAAAACACCCGGTCAGTGCCCCCTACTAGGCCAAGGTGCTGTGTGGGTGCACCCGGTCACTTCCCCCAACAGGGCCGAGGTGCTGTGGGGGTGCATTCCCCATCTTGTGTCCATCTGCGGACAGCTAATTTGCATGTGCAGTGCATCATGGGTACGGGTGGCCTAACCCTATCCTGTTGACACCAGCAGACTGTCTGTGAGGTGACGTGTAGGCTATCTGCAGCCAGCCAGGGGCCTGCTTACAGCTATGGAGCTGTAGCGCAATGGTTATATCACTGCCTGTGCAGCCAGAGGTCATGGGTTCAAACCCACAGTGTGGCCCTTTGGTAGGGCTGTCCACAGCTTTATTTTTATTTACTGTACATATGTCTATGCCGGCAAGACCACCCTCAGCTTACTATACCCATTAGGTGCCTCTGAGGGTGCTTCATAGGGCGCCCTGTAGGCCACCTTATGGTTGCCATCCCTATAGGGTGCACTATACATTATCCTGTGTCGCAACATACATGCTGCCCTATAGGGGTCATTCAAGGGTGCCTTGGTGAACAGTGCACTGTAACATGTGCCTTATGGGCCGCCGTATGTTAACATGCTGGGAGAGTGCGTTTGCTAGTAGTGATAACAAAATAAAATTATACAACCTCCTACAGCACTCCACAACATAATACATACTGCCTCAGCAGGCATTTTTCACTGGGCATTGTGAGGAGTTGAACCCCTGATCCCTGCACCATTGGTCAGTGTTTTAACCATTGTGCTGTGGCTCTGTTCCTGTGCTTGTGCATCAGCGCGCCGCCTTGTGCCTATCAGCGCGCCGCCTTCTGCCGCCCAAGGGGACCAGTGCGCCGCCTTCTGCTGCCCAAAAATAACTGTGCGCCGCCTTCTGCCGCCCAAAAATAACTGTGCGCCGCCTTATGCCGTTCCAAATTATTTTCCTCCTAAAACAATGTTCATCATTACAGTTACTGCCTCAGCTGACCTTTGTCGTTGTGCACACTGGGGGATTGAACCCATGGCCCCTGCACCATTGGTCAGTGTCTTCACCGTTGTACCACGGCTCTGTTGTTTTGTATACTCAGCAGCGCGCCACTTTGCCTTTCCACGCGCTAATGTCGACCCCCGCACATTAGCGCGACGCACACACGTCCGGTTGCTTACTACCGTTTTTTTTCTATTTTCTGCCTGAACCGCCCACTCCTTATATGGCACAGGCACACTAGCACGGCCCCGCACGTTAGGAATGTTTAGTAAACATGCCCCTTAGAGTATTTTTAGGTAATGGAACTAAACAAAATAGTATACAATGAGCACGATGAACATCAGGTTTTCGTGGCATCTGTATAAGAAGTGCTGCGTATGATGTCACCGTAAAGGCGGGATCTGGAGGCCGCCAATGATAGAATAGATGGTTTAAATAGCAATGACGATTCTCATTCCGCATGCACAGCGTTCCTCTGAAGCGATCGTTTTCAAGTTTTCTCTTGATAGAATCACCAAAAACAGAGTTGGAATGAGACGTCTGCAGCAGTAAAGTAGGTAAGCTATGATGCCATTGATAACTGAAAGAGAGTTTTAAAGGTTATTTACATTACATAAAAGGGTTGACTGGTTGCTGATTAGTATTTTGTTTTTATAGTGATAACAGTCGAGAAGTTGAGAAGGTTGATGATCCCCTGAAGAAACGATTATTGTGAAACGCGATGATGGTACCAGGGGGAGGCGTTGATTATTGTGAAATGCGATGATGGCACCAGGGGGAGGCGTTAATTACACAGGTACACTACCAAAAAACTGCCTCCAGTTTTGCAACTGATTCCTTTAGATTTTGGGGTGCTGAATCCAGGAAAAATAGCCAAAATGTTCCATCACGTCACGTTTTCTTGCAAAATTAGATTTCTTACCCATATAAGGAATGTTCACATAATTTCTTTTTAGTCGACTGCAGTTTATTTTCTTGGCCCAAAATAGAGGTTGTATTGGTTAACTAACTAGAAACACTCCCTCATGATATTTTAGAGTGTTTTGTATTCATTTTATACATTAACAGGACAATTGGGAGGCGGGGGGCTAAATCCAGTACTCGCGCTGGCGCATGTTCTTTCCTGTTCGCCTCGCCTCGTTCGCATCGCTCGCTCAAACACGGTGGTTGCGACATGAACGTTCCTGTCAAATTTCAGTTTCTTGCAAGTTCATTATTACCTTTTGTTTGCTCAGTCGTAATCCAGCTTTATTCCGAAGTGGTTCACTACAGTTGTAGTTTGCAGTGCTGTGTATTTGTGATGGCTCACAGAGCCAGAGGTTGCGTCAACTCTCCGGACAGTTTTTGTTTTATTTGTGGGGAATATACCGTGAAAAAGCGGCAGAGGAACATTTCTGCATTTATTAAAAAAGTATATTTCGCCTATTTCGGTTTGAAGTTAGGCGATCAAGACAAACAGTGGGCTCCTCACAAAGTGTGCAAGACATGTGAAGAAGATCTACGCTTATGGATGAAAGGTAAAAAACAAGCATTTCGTTTCGGAATACCTATGATGTGGCGTGAACAAAGAGACCACAGCAGTGACTGCTATTTTTGCTCTTGCATTGTGAAGGGATACAACTTAAAAAATAAGAACGTAATAAGTTACCCCAACCTTCCCTCAGCAATTAGGCCTATGCCTCATAGCAACGAAGTACCTGTGCCTGAACCACCAAAATCTTTGGATCATATTTGTGTGGACGGTTCTGATTATGATGAGACTCATCAGATGGCTTTTCCCGATGAGTCCAGTACTTCCGAGTTTGAAACTGAATCAGATCCGAAACCTGAACTTTTCTCTCAAGCTGAATTGAATGATTTAGTCCGGGATTTAGGACTCCCAAAAGATGCTGCCCAACTGCTAGGTTCTCGGCTTAAACAGAAAAATCTATTGTCACCAGGAACAACTTTTTATTGGTACCGCAACCGCGAGACACAATTTTTGAAGTATTTCAGCAAAGAGGAAGATTTGGTATTTTGCAACGATATATACGGAGTGATGGAAAAGTTTAAACTCAAGTATGATCCTGCTGAATGGCAGCTGTTCATTGATTCGTCAAAAGACAGCATAAAAGGTGTTCTTCATAATGGCAACATTCGCTTCAGTTCCTATTGCTCACTCTGTTATTCTCCAAGAAAAATACGAGAATTTGGCCCTGATTCTTCAGAAGATTCGTTATGATGAGCATAAGTGGATGATTTGTGGAGACTTTAAAATTCTATCCAAAACAGGGCAAATTATCACGTAAAACAGGCACACAGTACAAAACGTGATAATGTGGAAAAACAGTTTATTTTTTCCCGCCTTCGGGAGCCACATAAGGTCCGCGCAAGTGCCGGCGTTTTTTCAATAGCTATCGAGCTGACAGTTCGGAGGACGAATTTCAGTTCTCTGCGTCCTTGAGGTTGTTTCCTGCAGCGATATACAACGGTAAGGGAGACATCGACATTTTTAACCCCGAATTGATATGAGTTCAATAGGATTGGTAAAATCGGTAAAAGATAAGGATCCTCGGTTTAATATAAGACAATGAGTGTTTAGATAGTGTTCCATCTAACATAAGTTTTTACTGACGTATAGATTATTCAACTTATGAGAAGTTAGAACAAGATCTATCAGTACAGCACCCCCTCATTTCTCTGCTTTTCCATTTTTTAAGGAATCTGTAGCAATTTTATGTCTCATTGTTTTTTCAGATTCCCCTAGCTAATTGATGTTCTTTTCTCGTACACTTTTTAGATTTAATGCGACTGATTTTGGTCCCGATGAAACTTGTTCCCTTGCTATTTCCATATTATAAATTTTGTTTTTTACAGCTAAATAATAGACAATATATTTTATTTGTAGTCATAGCAGAAGAGCATATCCTTTTTGGCCGTGCCATTCTCTCCCATCCACTCCTACTGCGTTTCAGTCACTAAGCAGTTATTATCCAGTGTTCTACGTTTTGATTTAGTTAGGTTCCGATTAACTATCTCCAGTGGTATACATGTGTCTTACCCTGTGTCTTCTTTATTTTAGTTTTTAATTTTATTGCAAGTAATTAAGTCATCACCTCTACAATTGAGTTTGTGTGCCTCCTTGTGAGGTTGCATATCATCGTCTCTACAAAGAAGGTATTAACATTATTACTATATGCTTGTCACCTCCAAATATGAATGTCTTTGATTGTGTTTTTTATATATCCTTTGTGATCTACTGTATTAATTTATTTCCTTACTTTAAGTTTGAGTATCGCATTTCGAGCAATTGAGTTTTATGATTATTATTATTAATATTATTATGATTTTAATTATACATTTTTTAATTATTATTTTTATGAGATATTTATTACTAATTGATTATATTAATATTATTAATATTATTACTATCGTTGCAATAAGTAATAATTTTCATAGCTAGAGTCAAGTGTGTGTCTATGCTTATCTGTTCTTTCACTTTTAAATTGGTTTTTAATTGTTTGTCTTTATGTTTGTAGTACCTATTAGACAACCCCTGATGAAGGTCTCCGAAACACGGCCTGTGTCGGGTTGCTAGGTCTGATTTCAAATAAACTGTTTTTCCACATTATCACGTTTTGTACTGTGTGACTTTAAAATTCTATCCATGCTATTAGGGCAGCAATCCGGTTTCACCAAATATCCCTGCTTCCTTTGCTTGTGGGATAGCCGGGCCCACGACCTACACTGGGGGAAAAAAGACTGGCCAATTCGGGAGTATTTGAGACCCGGTGAGAAAAATGTTCTTCATGAGAGCTTGGTACCTCGTGATAAAATTCTATTACCACCTCTCCACATTAAGTTGGGTCTCATTAAGCAATTCATCAAGTCCCTTCCAAAAGATGGTGAGTGCTTTCGGTACCTTTGCTCAAAATTCCCACGACTTTCTGAAGCAAAGCTAAAGGAAGGAGTGTTTGTTGGCCCTGATATAAGGAAACTCATTTCAGATGGAGCATTCGCTGAAACGATGTCTGAGAAGGAAAAAGAAGCCTGGGATTCCTTCAAGGATGTTGTTCTCAAATTCTTGGGGAACAGGCGGGATGAGAACTATAAGGATACTGTTGCCAGGATGCTCAATGCCTTCAAAGAACAAGGCTGTAACATGAGCCTGAAAGTCCATTTCTTGCACTCCCATGTGAACTACTTTCCCGAAAACTTGGGGGCGTACAGTGAAGAACAAGGTGAAAGGTTTCACCAGGACATCAAGGACGCAGAGAGAAGGTACCAAGGAAGATGGAACACCACTATGATGGCTGATTTCTGCTGGTTGCTGCTGCGGGAAACCCCAGATGAAAAATACGCCAAGCAGCGCACCAAGAGAAGCATTCGGGGGAAGAAGAAACGGGCCCACCAGGAGATTGATTGACCCAAGAATGACTTTAAAATCTAAACTGTGTTGACAAATATCGTGTTTTTACTAAACTTTGAAATAAAAATTTGCTAGTTATTACCACAGTGTCGGATCTCATTTATTAGAATTTTATTTTCACACCATCGGGTGTTTGTCTTCATGTATTGCAATGGTGCGGTTTGCGTTTTCTATTCTTACATACATACCTGTACAACATTTTTTGCACATTTCTTTGCTTTGCTTTGTGTCTAACCTCGCTCTTATATGCTCAATGTTTGTGCACATGTATGTGGCTGTTTTAAGTGCAGACAATTTTGCTACCATCACAGTGTGTTTTGTTGACATTACTCTATTCTTATGTGCTGCCTTGTTACAATTTTCTTTATTCTTATTTGAATAACTACTAAACAATTCGTATAAAGAATTCATCCAAGAAACTTTTATCTCAATCGCACTCAATCTGAAACGTTCACCTCAAACTGCTAACCCAATGTAGCAAAAAATCTGTACGTGATGGAGCAAATTGGTTACCAGATTTGGATTCAGCGCACCAAAAAACGTAAAAATCAATCGAAACATTAGAGGCAGTTTAAAAAAAATTTTTTTTAGTGTACCTGTGTTATTGTGAAACACGATGATGGAGCCAGAGGTCATGGGTTCAAACCCACAGTAGGGGTTATTTGATAGGGCTGTCCAAAGCATTGTCTATTTTTTTAATGTACATTAGTGCTGCCAGCAAAACACCCTCAGGGTACTGTAACCATAAGGTGCCTCGGAAGGCGCTTTATAGGGTGCCCTATAAGGCGCCTTATAGGGCGCCTTCTGAGGCACCTTATGGTTACAGTACCCTGAGGGTGTTTTGCTGGCAGCACTAATGTACATTAAAAAAAAGACAATGCTTTGGACAGCCCTATCAAATAACCCCTACTGTGGGTTTGAACCCATGACCTCTGGCTCCACAATTAGTGAAGTAGCCAGTGGGCTACAGCTCCATAGCTACTAACAAGCCCCTGGCTGGCTACAGAAGGACTGCACGTCACCACACAAACAGTCTGCTGTGGTCACCAGGATAGGGTTAACCCACCCATACCCATGATGCACTGCACATGCAAATCAGCAGTCTACAGATGATCACAAGATGGGGTATGCACCCCCACAGCACCTCGGCCTGGTAGGGGGAACTGACCGTGTGTGGTACTGGCACAGAGTAGCTACACAGCGTCACATTGTGCAGGTACTGCACTCACCCTGAGAGTGAGGTGGGGCGCTCAGCACCAGGTCCACAGCAGAGATACGCCATGCTGCAGGTCCCCAACAGTGCTAATGTGTGAGATAGGTAGTTTCTGCAGACACACCTCGGATATATCTGTATGTCTCAGTCAGGTTTAGCCCCTATGGACCCCTAGGAGGATTATGTACCACCACCCCCTCCCCCCCTCAGGGCTGAGGGTGGTAAACAGGATCTCCCACCAACAGATCCACATTCTACCTCCCTGCAATGGTGGCAGTAGAGGGGCCATCAACCCCAGTCCTGCTGGAGAACAGACACCCTACAGGGCAGTCAATGCAGCTCTGTACACATCCATAACGCAATAGCAGACAGACATTAGGCCTGGATATGCTAAGCTGCACCACACCACTATCTGATATTCACCTGCAGCAAGCCTTCAGCCGCTGCACCCTGCAAGGCGTTCCATCAAGACACATACCAGCTGCAGACAGTCTGCTAGCTAGTCCATAGTGCATGTTCCTGATGGAAATGCTTGCACCCAGAACTGGGATGTCAGCATACACACCAAGCAGATAAGTAAGTGACTGGGCCCCAAAAAACCCCCCACAAATAACACATGAGAGAAATACTGTATAGCACTATGGGGGAACCTAGCCATGCCATGGTCACTGCTCAGTCAGGGTGAGAGTGATCTCCCAGCAGAACATGCTGTGGCCACCCTGTCTGTGCAGGTGGTGGCCGGGCACTACAATATCCCAGCCAGTGCCCTATGCCCTGTGCAGATGCATCCTGGCCAGGCCACCCTGTCCGGGCTATACCCATGGTACCTTGCTCCTCATTATGCACATTGGCAGGCCATTACTGGCAACAGTGCTGGCAGTGTGGGCTGTGGAGGTTGTTTGCAGCCACCACACACTGGATAGACAGACACACACTCCCACACCTATGCCAGCATTGTGCTACTATAGAGGTGTTTAGCAGCCCTGGCCACCACACCAGTCCTGGGCACAGTGCAGGCATGGATATGGTACGCAATACTGGTGGGGGTTACTCCCCAGGGTGGTAAACACTGTCAGAGACCAGACCTGAAGCACACTCCACAGACATCAGAAAGGTTGCTATGATGGAGCTCAATCAGCAAACTTTGCTTAACGTAGGAATTGCTATCTGCCAGTAATCATAGCAAACATTTGATAGCTGTGTACCGTATTCCCAGGTGTAGGGTGGCATTGCTAAGGTATGCAAGTGCTAGTATTGGGAGACGCACGCAGGGCCCAATGTCCTGCCTCTCCAGGAGGCATTGGCTAATGGAGCCTGTGGGTGTGGGTGTGTCTGCCCCTGTTGGCTGCTGCTTTACGGCAGAGGTTCCCAACTCTAGTCCTGGTGTGCCAAACACTGTTCGTGTTTTCATGCTGTCCTTCATGAATATGCATGAGATACATCTGCATACCATGGGGGTGGTGCATAGATATGCAGCACAGGCATCTTTATTAGAGGCAGCATGGAACCTGAATGGTGTTTGGCCCTCCAGTACTGCATTTGGGAGACTCTGGTCTAGGTAATTTGCCTGTTCATGGTGTCTTTGCTCTGTAGGGTAAAATGTAGGTGTTTTGGGCATGTTTACGTCATCTGCAATAAAGGCTCTGTCTGTATTAGCGGGTAAAATATGGGGACTGGGTTGGCAGGCGCCATAGCTGGGACTTGAACCTGTGACCTTCTGCCTCCAAACACACTGGTTGTGTGCACTGCACCACCGTGTTGCCACAGAGACAGTGCATTCCCTGGTGACACCATGACTGTTTGTCCGGCAGGGCCTGTCTGTTGCAGTGCATGGCACCCACCTACACAGGGCTAGGCCATGGTCTGCTCTGGGCAGCTGCCACTGCCCCCCTCCACCACCAGTATCCCTCTGCCAACATGCTGACATGCCCTTCTGCTGGTGGTGCTGGTGGTGTGCAGTCTCAAGTCATCCAGTGTGCAGGTAGGCGGCTGCCTATGGTGCGGGTTCTGGGGTAGGGGTGCCTGCATAGACGTCCACGCTTTCCCCCAACACCGCCTGCCAATGTTCTGTGCCCTTGGAGGTACCTGCAGGGTACTATCCCCTGTGACACTGTGATAAACACTCTCGTGCCCATGTTGGGCCCTCATCAGTTGCTGTCTGACTGCTGTACAGTTTCAGCATTCCTAAGTGCCACCTAGGCATCTGCCTAGTCCGCACTGTGCCCCAGCTGCACCACAGCATGTGCCGCCTGCAGCCCTCTATATCCCCTTTCCAAGCATCTGTCCAGTTGCCCATTCCGACATGCCCGCCCTGCTGTTGTGGAACATGTGCATGCCATAGGAAACCTGTCCAATGGAGAGGGAAACCCTGATCAGTGCTATTTCACTGTGGGATCATTCACCTTGTATGGGGACGGAGCGTAGACCCTTCCAAAATTCATATCTTTTTTGGGGGGCTGTCTTGGGAGTGTTTTTTGATGTTTCCCATTACTATCACTATTGCCCAGCTTGATTATGATTTTTTTTTATTTTGTTGGGGTCATTTTCAATGTTTATTTGCACTTTTGTTCCGTGCACCTGTATCACACTTATCACTTTTTCTGTAGGTTTCCCTGGTTTTGCTGTACATTGCTGACAGAAATGGTTTCTTTTCCCTTTAAATCAGCTCTAACGCTAGGTTTTCACTTGCGTTAGTTTTGGCCTCGAATTTCACATCGTTAGTGTGCGGGGAGCCTCTCCCCTCCCACTCTCCACCCATTGACCCTCTCTCTCTGCCCCTGGGGAGCCTTCCTCCGCCCTCCGGGAGCCTTTCCCCGCCTTCAGCGCTCATTTGCGCTGCTGCACGCGTGAGCACGCGCTAAGCCACATTTGTGCCCCATAAAGCGTCATTATCGCACGCTAAGGTACCTTAGCGCGTGATAATTGCACAGCGTGCACGTTAAGAAGGTTTAGTAAACATACCCCTAAATGTTGGACATATTTTTGGTCCATAAAAGTGTTAAGATAAGTCTGAGACCTTTGACTGAAAAATTAAATAAGTAACCGAGTTTGGTAGTATTAAGTTGATAATACGATAATTTTTCACAAACCTTTTTTATTTGTTGGTTTAAAATTGAGCGTTAACATGACAGAATTTGGCAATTGCAATCGCTCAAGAAGACCATTGCAAGTTGTGTTATCACCACTGCACAGCACTGCGTCCGTCCAATAGCACAAGAAAATCATAGGCTTTGGTAAGTACAGTATTAGAAATTAAAGGGGGCACATTCAGTAGCAGTGATGGTCAGACTATTTAAAGTACCCAGCGGCCGCCACTTTAATTGAACCCAGATATTTAGTATTGCAACTTCTCTGGTTTCTGGTGCTGAATATCTGGGTTATACTCAGCTGCTAAATGGACAGCAAAATTTGATTAAAGTTAGGACAGCTCTTCAAATGATGTAACTTTAACAGGTTAAGCTAAAGGCCAGGGGTGTCCAAACCTGTCCTGGAGGGCCGCAATCCTGGCAGGTTTTTGGGATAGCCCTAATGAATATGCATGAGATATATATGCATTAGAGATAGCCTCCCAACCTGACTGGTTTGTGGCCCTCCAGTACTGGATTGGGAGACTCCTGCCTTACACCTCTGTCATTTAAGATTGTGAGTGAGCAAGGTACAGATGTCCTAGACATCAAAAGGGTAGATAGACTTTGTCACAGTCCTCCTCGCTTCTCACCACCACCAAAATGTTGTCATTTAGACAACTTTTTGGTGGTGGTGAGAATCGAGGAGCAATGTGACAAATTCTGTCTACCCTTTTGATGTCTAGGACATCTGTACCTTGCCCACTCACAATCTTAAATGACAGAGGTGTCAGGCAGGAGTCTCCCCAATCCAGTACTGGAGGGCCACAAACCAGTCAGGTTGGGAGGCTATCTCTAATGCATATATATCTCATGCATATTCATTAGGGCTATCCCAAAAACCTGCCAGGATTGCGGCCCTCCAGGACAGGTTTGGACACCCCTGAGCTAAACTATCTGCTTAGCGGCTGAATATTGTCACTGACCAGATATCAACTGAATTACTGCCACTGAGTATCAGAATGAGTACATTTTGGCTGCTTAGCAGACCTGCTAACTGGCTAAACCCGGCCATCTCCCTAAATTTGTACTCTCTTAGAAAAAAATGTCAAGCTCTGCTTTTCCTCAGTGAAACGTTATTGGGTTGGGTTTTCTGCCTGTTGTCACTACTAAAGGAAGTTGATGGTACACATCCTTTGGGGTATGTTTACTAAAACCCCGGTAATGTGCGGGCCGTGCTAGTGTGCGGGTGCCATATAAGGAGTGGGCGTTTCAGGCAGAAAAAAGCAAAACCGGGATTAATCATGTGCTAATGTGCGCGGCGCTTATGTGCGCCCCGCACATTAGTGCATGAGAAAGCTGCGCGGGAAGCATAAGTGACGCGCTGATGCGCAAGTACAGAATCAGAGCCACACCACAATGGTTAAGACACTGACCAATGGTGCAGGGATCAGGGGTTCAATTCCCCACTGTGCCCAATGAAGAAAGCTGATGGAGGCATTTTAATATTGGGCGGCATAAGGCGGCGCGCTGATGTGCATAAGGCAGCGCGCTATTGCTTTAGGAGGCATTTTAATATTGGGCGGCATAAGGCGGCGCGCTGATGCACAAGCATAGGAACAGAGCCACAGCACAATAGTTAAGACACTGACCAATGGTGCAGGGATCAGGGGTTCAATCCCCTACAGTGCCCAATGAAGAAGGCTGGTTTAGGCAGTACCTATTATGGGGAAGATTGCTTTAGGAGGCATTTTAGTTTTATTTTCATTATCTGTACTAGCAAACGCACTCTCAAAGCGTGATAACATAAGGCGCCCCATAAGGCACATTTTAAAGTGCACTGTCCGCCAAGGCACCCTAGAATGTTGCTTATAGGGCGCTTTATAGGGTGCCGTATGAGGTACCGCAAGGTCAGAGTACTGTTTTTGATGGCAGCACTGTGCAGTTTAAGGAATGAAAAGCATAAGTAGATGCGCTGACATGCAAAGAGGAACAGCAATGTAGGACAATGGTTAAGGCACTGACTGCTGATACAGGGGTCATGAGTTTGCTCCCCAGTGTGCCTAATATGTAAGGCTGGCTGAAGTATCAGCTTTGCAATGTACATTTTGTTTCCTGCAGCACTTTATTTGTATTTAATTAATTGCTGCCAGCAAACATGCCCTCACGTGCCGTAATTGAAGGTGCCGCATAAGGCACCCTATAAGGCACTCCATAGGGCACATTATAAAGTGCACTGTCCGCCATGGCACCCTAAAATGTCCCCTATAGGGCACCCTATAAGTTGCGTCACAGGATAATGTATAGTGCACCTTATATGGACGGTAACCATAAGGTGCCCTATAGGGCGCCCTATAAAGCGTCCTCAGAGGCACCTTATAGGTACAGTACGCGGAGGGTGTTTTTGCTGGCAGCAATAATGTACATTAAAAAGAGATAATGCTTTAGGAAGCCCTATCAAATAACCCCACTGTGGTTTTAAACCCAAGACCTCTGGCTCTTACAGGCAGTGACGTAACCATTGTGCTACAGCTGTACAATTACTAGCAAGCCCCTGGCTGGCTGCAGAGGGAGTGCACGTCACCACACAGACAGTCTGCTGTGGTCACCAGGATAGGGTTAGCACACCCGTACCCATGATGCACTGCACATGCAAATCAGCTGTCCACAGATAAACACAAGATGGGGTATGCACCCCCACAGCACCTCGGCCTGGTAGGGGGAACTGATCATGTCCACCCCCACAGCACCTCGGCCTGGTAGGGGGTACTGACCGTGTGTTTTACTGGAACAGAGTAGCTACACACCGTCACATTGTGCAGTTACTGTGCTCACCCTGAGCGTGCGGTGAGGCACCCAGCACCAGGTCCACAGCACCTTCCATGGCAGACATAGGCCATGCAGGAGGTCTAAAGTAGTGGTAATGTGGGAGATAGGTAGTTTCTGCAGAAATACCTTGGATGTATCTGCCTGTCTCAGTCAGGTGTAGCCCCTATGGACCCCCAGGAGGATTATGTAGCACCACCACCCTCCTCCAGGGCTGAGGGTGGCAAACAGGGTCTCCCATCAACAGATCCACATTCTACCTCCCTGCAATGGTGGCAGTAGAGGGGACCATCAACCCCAGTCCTGCTGGGGAACAGACACCCTACAGGGCAGTCAATGCAGCTCTGTACACATCCATAACACAATAGCAGACAGACATTAGGCCTGGATATGCTAAGCAGCACCCCACCACTATCTGATGTTCTCCTGCAGCAAGTCTTCAGCCACTGCACCCTGCAAGGCACTCCATCAAGACACATACCAGCTGCAAAACATCAGCTAGCTAGTCCATAGCACATGTTTCTAGTGGAAATGCATGCACCCAGAACAGGGATGTCAGCATACACAACAAGCAGATAAGTCAGTGACTGGGCTCCAAAAGGAAACCCATAAATATCATATGAAAAAAATACTATACAGCACTATGGGGGTGCCTAGCCATGCTGTGGTCACTGCACAGTCAGGGTGAGAGTGATCTCCCAACAGGACATTCTGAGGTCACCCTGTCTGTGTAGGTGGTGGCTGGGCACTAAAATGTCCCAGCCAGTGCCCTATGCCCTGTGCAGATGCATCCTGGCCAAGCCACCCTGTCTGGCCTATACCCATGGTACCTTGCTCCTCATTATGCACATTGGCAGGCCAATACTGGCAACAGTGCTGGCAGTGTGTGCTGTGGAAGGTGTTTGCAGCCACCACACACTGTATAGACAGACACACACTCCCACACCTATGCCAGCATTGTGCTACTATAGAGGAGTTTAGCAGCCCTGCCCACCACACCAGTCCTGGGCACAGTACAGGCATGGATATGGTACGCAATACTGTTGGGGGTCACTCCCCAGGGTGGTAAACACTGTCAGAGACCAGACCTGAAGCACACACACCGCAGACATCAGAAAGATTGTTATGATGGAGCTCAATCAGCAAACTGTGCTTAACGTAGGAATTTCTATCTGCCAGTACTCATAGCAAACGTTTGATAGCTGTGTACCATATACCCAGGTGTAGGGTGGCATTGCTAAGGTATGCAAGTGCTAGTATTGGGAGATGCACGCAGGGCCCAATATCCTGCCCCTCCAGGAGGCATTGGCCAATGGGGCCTGTGGGTGTGTCTGTCCCTGTTGGCTGCTGATTTACGGCAGAGATTCCTAACTCCATTCCTGGTTTGCCAAACACTGTTCGGGTTTTCATGCTGTCCCTCATGAATATGCATGAGATACATCTGCATACCATGGGGGTGGTGCATAGATATGCAGCACAGGCATCTTTATTAGAGGCAGCATGGAACCTGACTAGTGTGGGGCCCTCCAGGACTGCATTTGGGAGACTCTGCTCTAGGTAATGTGCCTGTTTATGGTGTCTGTGCTCGGTGGGGTAAAATATAGGTGTATTAACCATGCGTATGTTCTCAGCATTAAAGGTTTATCCTTACTATCATGGTTTAGTTTTGGAAAAAATATGTGGACTGGATTGGCAGGAGCCCCAGCTGGGCTTTGAACCTGTGACTTTCTGTTCTTGCACACACTGTCTGTGTGCATTGCACCACCATGTTGCCACAGATATGCTGTATTCCCTGGGGAGTCCATGACTGTACATCCAACAGGGCCTGTTTGTTGCAGTGCACGGCACCCACCTGGACAGGGCTAGGCCATGGTCTGCTGTGGCCACCAGCTGCTGCCACCTCCAACACTAGTACCACTCCATCCTTAGATTGAAGACAGCATAAACCCTGAAGGATTTGTGGCCCTCCAAGACTGCATTTGGGGTAATCTGTTCTAGGTAATGTGCATGTTTCTGGTGTCTGTGATCTGTAGGGTAAAATAGAGGTCTTTGAGCCATGCTTATGTTCTCTGCAATAAAGGTTCATCTTTACTATCATGATATAGTTGTCGGTAAAATATGGGGACTGGATTGCCAGGAGCCCCAGCTGGGGCTTGAACCTGTGACCATCTGTCTCCAAACACGCTGGTTGTGTGCACTGCACCACTGTGTTGCCACAGAGACAGTGCATTCCCTGATGATACCATGACTGCTTGTCCGGCAGGGCCTGTCTGTTGCAGTGCATTGCACCCACCTACACAGGGCTAGGCCATGGTCTGCTCTGGGCAGCTACCACTGCCCCCCTCCACCTCCAGTACCCCTGTGCCACCATGCTGTCATGCCCTTCTGCTGGTGGTGCTGGTGGTATGCAGTCTCATGTCATCCTGTGTGCGGGTAGGCGGCTGCCTATGGTGCGGGTTCTGGGGTAGGGGTGCCTGCATATCTGTCCGCACGTCCCCCAATCACCGCCTGCCAATGTTCCGTGCCCTTGGGGGTACCTGCTGGGTACTATCCCCTGTGACACTGTGCTACACACTCTCGTGCCCATGTTGGGCACTCATCAGTTGCTGACTGGCTGCTGTTCAGTTTCAGCATTCCTAGGTGCCATCTAGGCATCTGCCTAGTCCGCACTGTGCCCCAGCTGCACCACAGCATGTGCCGCCTGCAGCCCTCTGTATCCCCTTTCCCAGCATCTGCCCAGTTGCCCATTCCGACCTGCCCGCCCTGCTGTTGTGGAAATGTGCATGCCATAAGTAACCTGTCCAATGGAGAGGGAAACCCTGATCAGTGCTATTTCACTGTGGGATCATTCACCTTGTATGGGGACGGAGCGTAGACCCTTCTAAAATTTATATTTATTTTTTGGGGCATTTTTGGGAGTGTTTTTTGATGTTCCCCATTACTATCACTATTGCCCAGCTTGATTATAATTTATTTATAATTTGTTGGGGTCATTTTTAATGTTTATCTGCCCTTTTGTTCCGTGCACATGTATAATACTGCTCACGTTTTGTAGGTTTCCCTGGTTTTGCTGTACATTGCTGACAGAAATGGTTTCTCTTCCCTTTAAATCGGCTCTAACGCGAGGTTTTCACTCGCGGTATTTTTTTACTCGAAATTCAGCCCCGCTCCTGTGCGGGGAGCCTCTCCCCTCTCACTCTCCACCCATTGACCCCGTCTCTCCGCCCCTGGGGAGCCTTCCTCCACCCTCCCGGAGCCTTTCCACGCCTCTATCGCACAGTAGCGCGCCGCGCACCTGAGCAGGCCCGTTAGTGCGGCGCGCACATGTGCGGGGCACAAAAACGCATCATTAGCGTGCGCTAAGGTACCTTAGCACACGCTATTGTGCGCCGCGCACTTGTGCGCCTTTTAGTAAACATACCCCTTTGTGTTTGTATGTGGTTTTAATAACCACATTGAAAGATTGGTCAGAAATCATATAGAAATGTTTATACATAAATGCCAAATGTAAGGGTATAAACCATAGAAACAGCCCCATAGCAATCTAACCAGTTAGTCACATCATCCTCATTATAATATAACCTGTTATTATCATCATCAATCTAATAAATTAAATTGTTTTATTGTAATTCATTTACACATAAATAATTTGTTTCAATGAAATAATTGCAAAACACCAAAAGTTCTGAACTCAGGACTCAGCTGAAGCTAAATTATGATCCATTTCAAGCCTGCTACAAATAACCATATCCTGTCCTGCCTCCTAAAAGCGAAACAACAACTGCCCTATCCTGTTACTGCTGCTATATGTATTTCAGGACAGGGAGAGCCGGCGGGGGGTGGGAGGAGCCTGGCCGCACGTACAGGGCCAAGTCAGATCACGGCTGTGTACGTGCTGCTGGACTGTGCTGATTATAGCGCCTCAGAGGTGGTTTAAGCAGCACAAGTGGCAGATCGGGGCAGGTGAACCACCCCCAGGGTCGGTTTGAGTTGGGGCTGTTAGGACTTGATTCTGGTCTGCGGAGCCAGAATCGGGCCCGAGGACAGCCCGATGTGCCCCTCTGTCTGCAGGACATTCTCCCCACAGGCACCCCTGGCATACACGGCTCAGGCTCCACAAAACCCCGCTGCCCGACCCATGGCTGTCCTCCCGTGGCTTGAATCGGGCAGCAGGGACCCCCACGCATCGGGCCCCGGCTCAACTGCCCCAATCTGCCAACTTGTGCTGCTTATGCCACCTCTGAGGTGGTATAAGCAGCACATCCCAGCAGGGCCGGCAGCACGTACACGGCCGTGACCTGAATTGGCCCTGTACATGCTGCCGGATGGCCTGCCCCCAGTCTGCCCCCTCCCACGCCCCACCATCTCTCCCCGTCCTGAAACACAAGATGTATGGGGAGAGCCGGTGCGGGAATAGGATCTAAGTAGATTACGGGCTGTACGTCCTGGCGAGACATGCAGCCCCGCAACCCATGTTTGAGAATGAGGGCCTTATTGAATACAGAGCTATTTATAAAATACATACAGTGCATAGAAAATACACTTATATTTGGCAGCACACACAGCAGAGGAACTCATATGAGAAAAAAAAAGCACATACACAAGAAGAGCAGCATCGCTCCAGGATTTTGCGCATATAAGTGGCAGTGCTTACATGTGTAAGCAATGATCTTTGCTACCTACCTGTGTGTAAATGGCAGATTTTAAATACCTATGTGCACAATGGGTACTAATTAAGGAGTCAAGCTCTGAAACGCAAACTTTCGCAACCTCGGGATCATTTTTAACTGCAGAAGATGACTATGCACTAATTGCCAAGCTCTCACCCCATTACCAAGGTTCAAATGAGAAGTCAGCTGTCAGCTGTGCATGGCTCCAATCGGGTGTAAATGCCAACAGGGATTTTTTTTCCAGAATATATAATGTATTGCCATTCTGAAATACAAAATATAAGTATATTCTGAAGAGCCACCCAAACCTGACCTACCACATGCCTCTTTCAAAACTGTGTATGCTGCAGTCATATATATGTATAAATGAAGGTGACCTACATGTCAAAGTCAGCTTTTTACACATGTAAATCACACCTAACATTTCTAGAATAACCTCTTTCAGCTCCATGAGAACATTATTACTATTAACACTGCTATCATTTCTATAGCACTACTAGGCTTATGCAGCCCTAGACATATACACGTAAGACCATCATGGCTCAAGAGAGCTTACAATCTGCTAAGACGGGCAATCAGAACAACAAGGAACTAGGAAATCCTTAAGGGAAATGATTAAAATACACATGGGTGTAGACAGGAGAATAAGGAGGTTGGGATCCAAAAGTAGCCTCAAAGAGATTAGTTTTTAGCCTGGATTTGAATAGGACCAGAGGTGGAGCCTGACATACTGACTCAGCTAGTCTGTTCCAGGCATACGGTGCAGCAAGGTGAAAAGAGTGGAGTCTGGAGTTAGAAGAGAAGGGCACTGATGAAGTGATTTACTTGATGAGAGGAGTTGCTGGGGAGGGGTGTAGGGAGAGAAAAGATGAAGACCTGCAGACTGAATGCATTTGTAGGTCAGAATGAGAAGTTTATTTATTTAACATTTCTTATATACAACCTTTCATGATATCAAGGCAGTTTATATTGAACAAACTGAAATGACATTGAACAGGGCATTATAACTTGGAGATAACTATTTTACAGGGAACATGGGCAATGGAGGGTTAAGTGGCTTGCCCAAGACCACAAGGAGCACCTGTGGGACTAGATACCCCAATCCTTCCGGCCCAAGGCTGCTGTCCTTTAGTGGGATTTGAAGTTCAAACTGTATGCGGAAATGGATAGTGAGCCATTGAAATAACTTGAGAAGAGGGGTTACCTGAGCATAACTCCACTGAAAGAAGATTAGCAGTGCAGCTGATTTCACTGGTCAACAAATTTTTACAAAAGTCATGTTACTGAAATAAAAATAGTCATTTCTTATCAATTTTTATATGCTGGACATGAATATGACAGTGAAATTGCAAAGTTTGTTCTAGTTTTTTTGTAATCTACAAGAATTAAGGTTTACATCACGAAATGCATGTCACTAGTAAATATAATAGGCCTTCGGTTAATCTTTATCTTTATCTTTATTTAGGCACTTGATAAACTGCCCAGGCCGAAGCATCAGGGTGGTGTACAATGACAAAAATGACAGCTACTGGAAATAAAGAAAGAAAGGAACGCCAAAAACAATAGGACAGAGAGGGACAGCAAAACAGATAGAAGACAGAGGAGGCCTGTAGAGGGGCAGGCGGGAGGGGAAAGGGAAAGGGGGGAGAAACATGTGGAAATCAAGGGGGATGGGGGGTACGACTAGGGGATGAGGCACCATCAGTAGGGGGAGGAAGATCAAAGGCCTGACAGAAGAGATGTGTCTTAAGGAGGGCTTTGAAATGAGTATAGGACAGTTCGGTGCGAAGTGGGAGAGGAAGAGAGTTCCAGAGGGCGGGACCTAGGAAGAAGAAGGCGGAACGTCGGGTGGACTCCAGGTGGGCCTGTGTAGGAGAGGGGAGGAAAAGGCGATTACCGAGAGACGAACGAAGAAGACGGGGGGAAGGCTGAAAACGAATAATGTTGGCTAGATACTGGGGGGTATCAGTGTGGAGAGCCCTGTGGGTGAGGATTAGTAGTTTGAAAATAAACCGGAACTTAATTGGGAGCCAGTGCAAGGAGAGAAGACAGGGGGACACGTGAGAGCGAATAGAAGACAGGGTGACAAGACGGGCGGCGGCATTTTGAACGAGTTGGAAAGTTGAAAAGAAGGAAGGCCAGCATAGATAACATTACAGTAATCGAGACGAGAGATAACCAAGGACAGAACGAGAGTGACGACTGAGGACAGGGGAAGAATGGAAAAAAGAAGAACGAACGACGGAGGAGATGTGTTCATGAAAAGAAAGGGACGGGTCCAGGGTAATGCCCAAGTAGCGGAGAGAAGGTACCAGGGGGATAGAATGAGGGCCCATGACAGGTAGCAGCTGGGGGGGCGGAAAACCAAAGGAAACCCAGAGTGCGGAGGATTTGGCAGGATTGGCATGCAGAAAATTAGACTCGAACCAAGAGGCGATAGAGGAAAGACAGAGGTTGAGCGGACCAAGACCTGGGGCAGAGGGAGAGGTGTGGTGGACCAGGAGGATGTCATCAGCGTATATGTAGAAGGAGAGAGCAGACTGTTGAATGAGCAGGGCCAAAGGGGCATGAAAGGCATTGAAAAGTAGGGGAGCGAGAATAGAACCCTGAGGAACGCCACAGATGGAGGGGGAAGGGGGAGAGGCCGAAGTACCAGAGTGGACTGAAAAAGTACGACAGGATAGAAAAGAACGGAACCACCGAAGGACAGTGCCATGGACACCAAAGTTGGACAAAAGAGACAGAAGAGTGCGGTGATCAACCACATCAAATGCAGAGGACAGATCCAGGGAAACCACGAGAGAGATGTCACCACGGTCGTGAGAACGGTGGAGGTCGGAGAGCAAGGCTGTGAGGACGGTTTCGGTACTATGACCGGTGCGGAAACCAGATTGGCGGGGGTGAAGGGCGTGGGTGGAATCTAGGTGGGAGGCCAATTGAGAAAAGACAAGCTTTTCGAGGACTTTGGACAAGAAAGGGAGGTTGGAAACGGGGCGCCAGTTAGCGGGAGAGGCAGGGTCAAGGGTAGGCTTCTTCAGGAGGGGACGGACAATAGCATGTTTCCAACGGGAAGGGAAGAGACAGGAAGAGAGACTGGAATTAAAGATAGAAAGGATAAAGGGCACAAGGGAGATGTCGGGATTGAGCAGCCAGGTAGAAGGCAAAGGATCGAGGGGACAGGTAGTTTGATGGGCAGACGAGATAGCCTCTACAAGTTCAGAGGAGGAAATGAGGGAAAAGGAACACCAACTGCAGAGAAACGTACGAGAGGGGGATGGGGGGGTACAGATGGGGAGAGGGAGGAGGAAGGGGAAGTGGGGGGGGAAGGGGAAGAGGGCAGGCGGAGAAAGAGGAGCGGAGGGAGAGAATCTTGTTGGAAAAGAAGGAAGCAAGGGTGGAGGGACTGGGGGGGGGAATTTGAGGGAACAGTAGGAAGAGAGGAGGTAGAGGAAATAGATTTGAGGACGAGGAAAAGGCGTCTAGCGGAGTTCGACAAGGTGGAGATAAGGCGAGAGTAATGGGAGTGCTTAGCCGAGAGGATCGCAGAACGGTAGGAAAGAACCAAGTCATAGACTACTTCTTAGATTTTTTCGCCTGTCTCTTGTACAGCTATTCAGGAGCTTCTCTGGGGAGTGTCCAGCAGTCAGCCAGCATTGTAGTGGACCATTTTCCCTGGTATCTTTGCTGTATCGTTGCGATATCCTGGTGAAAACGTTCTCCCTGTTCATCACTAATCATACCACAGTTGTCAGGAAAGAAATCGAGATGGGAATCAAGGAAATGGATCTTTAGAGACATATTGCAGCCAAGTTTCTGATACTGCATCCTGTTCCTTGTAGTTTTCTGCCCTAACATTCCCGAGAACGTTTGTTGACACTAGGCGAAAAGCATTCCATGCTTGTTTCGCATCACCCTGCAGCAAGTTGTTGAACCGGTCATCTTTGAAGAGCTCTTGAATCTGAGGACCCACAAAAACACCCTCTTTAATTTTTGCTTCGCTGAGTCGAGGGAATTTTTCATGCAGGTATCAGAAAGCTGGCGAAGTGCAGTCCATGGCTTTCACGAAGTTTTTCATCAAACCTAGTTTGATGTGAAGGGGTGGTAGCAGGATTTTGTGAGCCTCAACCAGAGCTGGGTGCTGGATATTCTCTCCAACTGCTGCATTTTGTCTGTGATTCCATTCCTTCTGCAAGTAGTGCCAATCCCTTGCTCGGCTATCCCACTCACATAAGAAACACATGTATTTTATATATCCATGCTGCAGTCCCATTAAAAGGGCAACTACCTTCAAGTCACCACAGAGGTGCCAGCTGTACTTGTTATAGTTAATGGAAGTCAGTAGATGCTTTAAGTTGTATGTTTCTTTCATGTGGACGGCATGCGCTACTGGAATAGATGGAAGACGGTTTCCATTGTTCAAAAGCACTGCCTTCAGACTCAGTTTTGAAGAGTCTATAAATAGTCTCCAGTCTTGTGGGTCATGAGTGATTTTTAAGGCATTCATGAGGCTTTCAATATCGGAACAGAATACCAGATTACTTTCCTTTCTGACTACGTTAGTACACTGCTGACATCAGATGGCTTCAGCAGTCATCTGGCAGTAGTATTGCATTGCATCAGAAAATGATGCAATCAACTCTGGATGATGTGTGCATGCTGGTATTATGCAATGTGATGCAATATTACATCATTCAAGGCTTATTTGGGATGTTGTTGATGTCCTACTGGATAAATTTACACAGTGAAACGTCAAAAATGAACTACATGCAATATCTTCAAAACGAGAGCCAATAAAAAATTGTTAATGTTATATTCATGTTCAGCTCACCAAGATACTACAGATTAGGGCCTTTTAAAGTCAGTAACGATTTCAATGTTGACCAGTGTTTTTGAACAGATTGAAGGGGAGAGAGATGATTTAATGGGAGACCAGTGAGGAGCAAGTTGCAATAGTCTAGATGGGAGGTAATAGTGGATAAGGATCTTGGTAATGTGTTCTGAGAGGAAGGGATGAATTTTGCTGATGCTAGAGAAAGTGCAGATCAAGGGTATGATTCCCACTGGCACTCCTTCTGATGTTGGGCAAGTCACTTTACCCTCCATTGACTCTGAAGAAAAGGCCTGGCAATCTACTTCCAGTGATACATTGCCAAGAAAACCCAGAGGCAGCTGGGTCACCAGGAGTCAGCACTGACTTAACGGCACTAAAAAAAAAAAAGAGAGAAAGTGAAAACCTATCATTTCTATCTGTTGGATATGTGCAGAGAAAGAGAGGAGTCAAAGATTACCCCAAGGCTGTGAGCAGACGAGTTAGGGAGGATGACAGTGTTATCCACCGAAACAGAGAAAAGAGGAAGGGAGAGACGGGTTTAGGGGGGAATATAAGAAGCTCCATCTTGCCATGTTCAGTTTCAGATAGCAGCAGGACATCCAGGCAGCAATGTCAGATAAGCAGGCTGAAATTTGGATCTGGATTACTGTTTGAATAGTTTGGATGTAAAAGAAAGGAGGGGATAGGCCAATATCTGGAAGGGCAGGTAGGATCCAGTGAAAGTTCTTTGAGGAGCGGTGTAACCACAGCTTGTTTGAGGGCAGCAGGAACAGTTGCATTGGAAAGTGAGAAGTTGAGGATATGACAAATGGAAAGGACAACCATGGGGGGAAATAAGAACGTAATAGATGAGTGGGAATAGGATCTAAGGAGCAGGTAAGTGAGTTTGGAGGAGGAGAGAATATATACAGTTTCCTCCCCTGTGATTATAGTAAAAGAAGAAAGGTTGACAGAAGTTGAAGGAAGGAGCTGAGGGGGAAGGAGGGGTGGAGTTGACCCAGTGGAGAACTAAAACTTAGAAAATTTAGAAAAACATAGAAAATTAAAGACCTTATGGCCCACTGAGCCTGCTATTCCATACCAACTACTAAGCTTTACAGTCCCTTTTGTCCTATTAGAAATACGGTTTGTCCTTTGCCTTCTTGAATTCAGATACTGTCCTCATCTATACCACCTCCACTTGAAAACTGTTCCATACATATACACTCTTTCCATAAATAAATATTTCCACATATTACTCCTGAGTCTTTCCCCTTTCATCTTTATCCTATGCTCTCTTCTTGCAAAGTTTTCTTTCAATTGACAGATGCTCTCCTCCTGTGCATTTACAGTATACCATAGAGGTATTTAAACATCTCTATCATACCCCCCCCCCCCCACACACACACACACCTTTCTTCCAAAGTATACATATTGAGATCATCAAGTCTGTCCCTATATGGTTTATGATGAAGACCAGTGACTATTTTGGTAGCCACCCTCTGCACCAACTCCATCTTGTGTTATATCCTTTTGAAGGTGTGGTCTCCAGAATTGCACACAATACTCACATAAGGTCTCACCACAGATTTATACAGGGGGCACCATCACCTTCTTCCTGATAGCCATTGCTCTCCCGATGCACCCCAGCATCCTTCTGGCTTTTGCCGTTACCTTTTCTACTTATTTAACCATCTTAAGATCATCAGAAACAGTCACCCCCATTTACTGCTCTTCTTTCGTGGACAGAAGTATTTTACCCCCTATACTGTACCACCCCCTTGAATTTTGGCAGCCCAAATGCATGATCCTGCATTTTTTAGCATTAAATCTCAGCTGCCAAATTCTTGACAATTCTTCAAGCTTCACTAGATCCCTTCTCACGTAATCTATACCTTCTTGGGTGTCTCTACCTTATTACAGATTTTGGTATCATCTGCAGAGGCAAACCTTCCCTGACAGCACTTGTTGTTAAGTGCCGTCGAGTCGGTGTCAATTCATGGCGACCCTCTGGATAGTTGTCCTAAATTGTGTTCGGTCTTCAGTCAGGCGGCTCATTGTTGACAGACTGGTACCCGTAGTTGCTGTTATTGTATCGAGCCATCTCATTGCTGGCCTTCCTCTTTTGCATTGATCTTCTGTCTTGCCAAGCATGATGTCTTTCTCTTAATGATCTCTCTGTTCGCATGATGTGTTCAAAGTATGAAAGTTGAAGTCTTGCATCTGAGCTTCTAAAGAAAGCTTAGGTTTGATCTTACACATTTTAATTTAGCAAAAAGTTAAAAAGAATCAAACCAAGGACAAATCCTTACGGCACAAACCTAGTAATGCCGTTCTTCTCAGAGTGAGCTCCATTTATTTGTACTCTTTGTTAGTTCCCACTCAACCAGTTTCTAACCCAGTCACTTTAGGGTCCATCCCTAGGGCATTTAATTTATAAGTCATGTGCAGAACAGTGTCTGAAATCTAAGTACACCACATCTATTGCCCCCCCCCCTCCCTTGGTGCAACTCTAGCCACCCAGTCAAAAAAATTAATCAGCTAAAAAGCCTGACTTTTTCTGAATCACCAGCATGGAAAAGATTATTTATTCACGGTCCTCATAAGCTGACTCCAGAAATGGATCCTGGAAACAAAAAGGTTCAGATGGTGGTGCAAGCCTATCCTAAAAGTTGGGTGAATTGACTTTTTCATGCTGAATTGGGAACTACCTATTTTGCAGCTTGCAGATTGCTCTAGAAATTATGGGCCCGATTTTCATTTGGGCGGTGCTATGCGCCGCATCGGCACATAGCCCACCTGCCATCGTCTAACCCGGATATTCAATGCTGGGTCATATTCGGCCCAGCATTGAAAATCCAGGCCTCAATGAACAACCCGGAAGCTGCAGGAGCTAGCCGGGTAGCACCGATTTTCGATGTTACCCGCTTAGCCCTCAGCACCTTAAAGATAGGCAAGGTTTTTTCTAAGGTGCAAAGGGGTAAGCGGGTAGCATCGAAAATCGGTGCTACCCATTTAGCCCTTTCCTCCGCCCCTGCTCCATCCCTAGCATCTGGGTACGTTAGGGACTTATCCAGGATTTTCAAAGGGCACTGCCCATATAGGTGCCTTTCGAAAATCCCAGATAATGCATTTAAGTGGGTAACTAGGGCAGTTAACCATGTAAATGCCTTCAAAAATCGGGCCCTATGCTCTTAAACCTTAAGGCGACATCTAGTCTGTGGCTCATTTTCATCCGGCCAGTGAGAAGACCTTCCACTACCGTACTCATTCCTCCTTCCTTGCCCAGGAATATCTCATCATGGAAGGAGTTCTTTGCTGTGCATCCATCACTGTACTTGTTCCCTTAGCTCTACAGCAGTTCATGGTGGTGGAAGCCCTTGCTATACTCATTGCCACATTCAAACCCCTCCTGCTCACGTCACTTCCTTTCTTCTCACAGTTCAAGGAGCACCGCCTTTACATTACTGCCTCTTCTTGCGGTGAAGAGGGGAAGAGAAGAAAGAGACAGGGTAGTAGAGAGAAATAGATGTTACGGGGTGACGAGGCAAGAAATGAATGTGAGGATGAGATATGTGTAGCATGTGACATTAGAAAAATGAGATTCTGTGTGAAGATGAAAGGTGGTGAAATCGCCTAAGGAGGGCAAAAGAGTCAAGGAGGAAGTTGTGTACTAGGTTTAGAAATGGACTTCCCTCAGTCAGTCAGCTCATGGGCATGGCCAGCCCTAGAGTTAGTCCGAAGTGTTGGAGCCCTACACGAACACTGTTCCCTCTAAGCTGTGCATGTGTGTGCGTGCACACACCTCGCCGAGCGAGCGCACATACTTTACAACAGAGCGCACAAAAATTACGGTTCTGATTCTGATAGAAAACAACACAGACGTCTTAAAATGTAAAAGTTGTTGTGTATTTACGGTTTTCACAAGTTCTACAATATTTTCTAGTGCAATCAATGTGGTGTACATACTGTATTCTGACGTGTAGTCAAATTTTAAAGTATATAACTCTGGGTGTTGTTATGTGGCGCACAAAAATTTAACCTTCCTTCAAAAGCTGCACAGTTGATATTTTATGTGCACATAGCCTATAGAAAATTAGAGGGAACATTATACATGAACCTCAAGCTTTACACCCCCTCTGGCTGTCAAATCTATTATTTAGCTTTAAATATCCTGCTTTTGCTGTCCTCCAGAGGTTGCTGCCCTACCTATTTTACGATTTAGGTCGATCAGAGGGTATTTGATTGCTTAATCAAAAAAACTGCATCCCTCCACTATAATTAGAGATTCTCACCAATGTCATTACACTACTACCCCTTATAGAGGCATTGCATAGATATTATACTATCTTTCAAGTGAAGTAGCAAATCTATTTTGAACGGAACCAGTGGTCTCAGCTTAAAATCGGCAATGCATGGAATTTTTCTCCTTCAAAAAGCATGCCCACTTTACATCAACGACCACTATATAGTTCCTGAAGTGATTGGGTTCTTGTAGTTGTATGGTAGTAAAAGGTGTATCTCAATATTCCTTGATTTTAAATCTTGTACAAAGTTATAGATATCTCAAATGCTGCTTTTGAACTTCTCCATCCCTGGAGATTGCAGTTGTCTTTGAAACTGTAATTGTAGAAATTGCAGTGCTTGTACAAAGTTGTGTTCAACTTAAATACTGCTCTTAAACGTCTCTAGTTTTGAAAATTGCACTTATCTTTAAAGCTGTTAGAAGCTGTTCATAAATTTCCCCAACGCCACCTTACAGGTACCACTCTTGCGTTTCAGTTTTTCTTCAGGGGGCAAATTTAAAGGTTAGTGCCTGCCAACCCAGTCCCCATATTTTACCCACTACTACAATGTGCTAATACAGACAGAACCTTTATTGCAGATGACGTAAACATGCCCAAAATACCTACATTTTACCCTACAGAGCAAAGACACCATAAACAGGCACATTACCTAGAGCAGAGTCTCCCAAATGCAGTCCTGGAGGGCCAAACACCATTCAGGTTCCATGCTGCCTCTAATAAAGATGCCTGTGCTGCATATCTATGCACCACCCCCATGGTATGCAGATGTATCTCATGCATATTCATGAGGGACAACATGAAAACCCGAATAGTGTTTGGCACACCAGGACTGGAGTTGGGAACCTCTGCCATAAAGCAGCCAACAGGTGCAGACACACCCACAGGCTCCATTAGCCAATGCCTCCTGGAGAGGCAGGACATTGGGCCCTGTGTGCATCTCCCAATACTTGCACTTGCATACCTTAGCAATGCCACCCTACACCTGGGCTGCTAAACACCTCTATAGTAGCATAATGCTGGCATAGGTGTGGGAGTGTGTGTCTGTCTATCCAGTGTGTGGTGGCTGCAAACACCCTCCACAGCCCACACTGCCAGCACTGTTGCCAGTATTGGACTGCCAATGTGCATAATGAGGAGCAAGGTACCATGGGTATAGCCCGGACAGGATGCATCTGCACAGGGCATAGAGCACTGGCTGGGACATTGCAGTGCCCGGCCACCACCTGCACAGACAGGGTGGCCACAGCATGTTCTGCTGGGAGATCACTCTCACCCTGACTGAGCAGTGACCACGGCATGGCTAGGCTCCCCCATAGTGCTATATAGTATTTCTCTCATGTGATATTTATGGGTTCCCTTTTGGGGCCCTGTCACTGACTTATCTGCTTGGTGTGTATGCTGACATCCCAGTTCTGGGTGCACTCATTTCCTCCAGGAACATGCACTATGGACTAACTAGCAGACTGTCTGCAGCTGGTATGTGTCTTGATGGAATGCCTCGCAGGGTGCAGCAGCTGAAGGCTTGCTGCAGGAGACTATCAGATAGTGGTGGGGTGCAGCTTAGCATATCCAGGTCTAATGTCTGTCTGCTATTGCGTTATGGATGTGTACACAGTTGCATTGACTGTCCTGTAGGGTGTCTGTTCCCAAGCAGGACTAGGGTTGATGGTCCCCTCTACTGCCACCATTGCAGGGAGGTAGAATGTGGATCTGTTGTTGGGAGACCCTGTTTACCACCCTCAGCCCTGGAGGAGGGTGGTGGTACATTATCCTCCTAGGAGTTCATAGGGGCTAAACCTGACTGAGGCATACAGATATATCCAAGGTGTGTCTGCAGAAACTACCTATCTCACACATTAGCACTGCTCGGGACCTGGTGCTGGGCGCCCCACCTCACCCTCAGGGTGAGTGCAGTACCTACACAATGTAACGGTGTGTAGCTACTCTGTGCCAGTACCACACACGGTCAGTTCCCCCTACCAGGCCGAGGTGCTGTGGGGGTGCATACCCCATCTTGTGATCATCTGTAGACTGCTGATTTGCATGTGCAGTGCATCATGGGTATGGGTGGGTTAACCCTATCCTGGTGACCACAGCAGACTGTTTGTGTGGTGACGTGCAGTCCTTCTGCAGCCAGCCAGGGGCTTGCCAGCAGCTATGGAGCTGTAGCCCACTGGTTACTTCACTACTTGTGGAGCCAGAGGTCATGGGTTCTAAACCCACAGTAGGGGTTGTTTGATAGGGCTGTCCAAAGCAATGCCTTTTTTTAATGTACATTAGTGCTGCCAGCAAAACACCCTCAGGGTACTGTAACCATAAGGTGCCTCAGAAGGCGCCCTATAAGGCGCCTTATAGGGCACCCTATAAAGCGCCTTCTGAGGCACCTTATGGTTACAGTCCGTATAAGGTGCCTTATAAGGTGTCCTATGGAGCACCTTATAGGGTGTCCTATAGGGGACATTATAGGGTGCCGTGGCGGACAGTGCACTTCATAATGTGCCCTATGAGGTACCTTATGCGGCACCTTAGGTTACGGCACGTGAGGGTGTGTTTGCTGGCAGCAATAAATAAAATGCCTCAGGAAACAATACTTACATGTCACAGCTGATGCCTCAGCCAGCCTTATGCATTAGGCACACTGGGGGATCGAACTCATGACCCCTGTATCATCAGTCAGTGTATTAACCATTGTGCTACACTTCTGTTTCTATGCTTGGATGTCTGTGCGCCTACTTAAGATTACCGCGTGTTAACATGCTTAGCGGCACTTTGCCCGATAATGTGCGCAGCAGCGCGCGTTATCGCGCGCTAATCCCGTTTTGCTACTTTAAACTGAAACGCCCACTCCTTATATGGCATCCTGCACACTAACGCTGGGCGCACATTAAGAAGGTTTAGTAAACATACCCCAAAGTTCTTTCAGTATAGCAAAATTGTATGAAACAAACAATAAACTCAAACATTTATGAAGTTTTGAAACTTGACATTCCTACCTTATCATGAAATTAAAAGACAATGAATTCTACAGTTTGCATACTACTCTCGGCGTATCATCCATAGCCTACCGGCTTTCCAAAAAATGCCGCGCATGCGGAATGCGGCCAGACCAGGAATTTAAATAGTTTCCTTTTCGATTGCATTAACGTCAGATACAAGCCCCCCATTCTATCATGTTGTTAAGTCCTTCAGGGTAAACAGATTGCAATTTGAAAATCCATTTTTGTTCTTGAATTAGTAACGTTTGCGCTCTAGATTATTAGCTGATAAAAACATACGATGTGTTTGGACTCGACCACGAAATTTAAAAGAGCTATTGAGTCCAGCAAAATTACGGCCCCTACAAGATGAAAGACGCCTTACAGTGGCAGGGCATCAAGAATGTGGGCAATGTAATATCTGCCGGGTGACTGAGAACATCAGTGAATTTGAATACCATGGTAGAAAGTATGTATTAAAAAATTCAACTACTTGTGACTCCGATCATGTAGTATATGGCATTAGATGCCCATGCGGTTTACTGTATGTGGGAAAAACAGTACAGCAGCTAAGGGTAAGAATAAATGAACACCGCAGCCGACTGAAGTGCAAAACGTTAGAAGCTCCTCTCGTGGCCCATTGCTTGAAACAACATCATACCTTTGAAGATCTGCGTTGCTTTGTGATAGATTGGGTGGCACGAGGTAGGAGTGGAAAATCTAGAGCACAAACGTTACTAATTCAAGAACAAAAATGGATTTTCAAATTGCAATCTGTTTACCCTGAAGGACTTAACAACATGATAGAATGGGGGGCTTGTATCTGACGTTAATGCAATCGGAAACTATTTAAATTCCTGGTCTGGCCGCATTCCGCATGCGCGGTGTTTTTTGGAAAGCCGGCAGGCTATGGATGATACGCCGAGAGTAGTATGCAAACTGTAGAATTCATTGTCTTTTAATTTCATGATAAGGTAGGAATGTCAAGTTTCAAAACTTCATAAATGTTTGAGTTTATTGTTTTGTTTCATGCAATTTTGCTATAATGAAAGAACTTTGTCTGCTATATTTTCTCCGTAGACAGAGCTAACCTTTAAATTTGCCCCCTGAAGAAAGAACTGAAACGCAAGAGTGGTACCTGTAAGGTGGCGTTGGGGAAATTTATGAACAGCTTCTAACAGCTTTAAAGATAAGTGCAATTTTTAAAACTAGAGACGTTTAAGAGCAGTATTTAAGTTGAACAAACTTTGTACAAGCACTGCAATTTCTACAATTATAGTTTCAAAGACAACTGCAATCTCCAGGGATGGAGAAGTTCAAAAGCAGCATTTGAGATATCTATAACTTTGTACAAGATTTAAAATCGAGGAATATTGAGATACACCTTTTACTACCATACAACTACAAGAACCCAATCGCTTCAGGAACTATATAGTGGTCGTTGATGTAAAGTGGGCATGCTTTTTGAAGGAGAAAAATTCCATGCATTGCCGATTTTAAGCTGAGACCACTGGTTCCGTTCAAAATAGATTTGCTACTTCACTTGAAAGATAGTATAATATCTATGCAATGCCTCTATAAGGGGTAGTAGTGTAATAACATTGGTGAGAATCTCTAATTATAGTGGAGGGATGCAGTTTTTTCGATCAAGCCCTACCTATTTTGCCTAGTGGTTGGTCAATCCTGCCCACAGGAGAGTATCATTGCTAATGTGGCCTTTCATCCAAAAAAGGCTCCGCAACTTCTTTCTGCTAAGACATTTCTGAAATTAGTTTACAGAGGCTTAGGTTAGAGGTGTACTAGATTTTTTTAAATGACATAACAAATATCAAAGGAGAACTAGATCAAGGGCATGCGATGGATGTGATCTACCTAGATTTCAGCAAAGCCTTTGATACTGTTCCTCATAGAAGGCTTATCAATAAACTGAGCAGCATGGGGTCCCAAGGTAGTGAACTAGATCAAAAATTGGTTGACTGACAGATGACAGAAAGTGGTGGTAAACGGAACTAACTCAGAAGAAAAGAAGGGGAGTAGTGCTATACCCTAGGATGGGTCCTGGGACTGCTAGAAACATGTCAGCAGAAAAAGGCCATATGGCCTATCTAGTCTGCCCTTCTATATCAAATACTATAGTCCCGTTTTTTTCCCTATAGAGACTTTCTGTGTTGGTCCCATGCTTTCTTGAATTCAGATACTGTCCTAGTTTCTACCACCTCCACTGGAAGACTATTCCATGCATCTACCACTCTTTCCATAAAGAAATATTTCCGCAGATTACTCCTGAATCTATCCCCTTTCACCCTCATCCTATGTCCCCTCATTGCAGAGCTTACTTTCAATCAAAAGACACTCGCCTCTTGTGCAGTTATGATAGAGACGTTTAAATACCTCTGTGGCATATCTCCTCTATCCCACCTTTCCTCTAACGTATTCATATTAAGATCTTTAAGTCTGTCCACATATGGTTTATAATGAAGACCACCGACTATTTTAGTAGCCACCCTCTGAATCAACTCCATCCTGTTTATATCTTTTTGAAGGTATGGTCTCTAGAATTGTACACAATACTCCAAATGAGGTCGAACCACAGATTTATACAGAGGCACTATCATTTTCTTTTTTTCTGCTGGCCATTCCTCTCCCTATACACCCAAGCATCCTTCTGGCTTTTGCCGTCATCTTTTCTACCCATCTAACCATTTAAGATCATCAGAAACAATCATGGACAGGGTGTACATGGACAGAAGTACATCGCCCCTACACTGTACCATTCCCTTGGATTTTTGCAGCCCAAATGCATGACCCTACATTTTTTAGCATTAAATCTCAGCTGCCAAATTCTTGACTATTCTTTAAGCTTAGCTAGATCCCTTCTCATGTTATCTACTTCTTCCTGGATGTCTACTCTATTGCAGATGAGGGTAAGGTTAGCCTCTCTGCAAAATCTGCAGAGAGGCTAACCTTACCCTACAGCCCTTCTGCAATATCACTAACAAAAGGTTAAAAAGAATCAGACCCAGGATAGATCCCTGCAGCACACCACTGCCAACATCCTTCTCCTCAGAGTGAGCTCCATTTACCTGTACACTTTGTCGCCTCCCACTCAACCAATTTTTAATCCAATCAGTTGCTTTAGGATCTATCCCTAGGATGCTCAATTTATTTATAAGTTGCCTGTGCGGAATGATGTCAAAGACTTTACTGAAATCCAAGTACACCACATCTAGGGCTCTCCCTCGGTCCAACTCTCTGGTTTCCCAGTCAAAGAAATCAATCAGATTTGTCTGACAAGACCTACCTCTGGTAAACCCATGCTGCCTCAGATCCTGCAATCCACTGGACTCCAGAAACCTCACTATCCTCTGTTTTAGCAGCATTTCCATTAATTTACTCATCACAGAGGTCAGATTAACCAGCCTGTAGTTCTCAACCTCATCCTTACTTCTGCTTTGTGTAAAGGGAATGTGTAACTGTTGAATGTATTTATGAGTGATATTGCTGAAGGACTGAAAGGAAAAGTCTGCCTTTTTGCAGATGACACGAAAATTTGCAAGAGTGGACTCCTCTGAAGGAGTGGACAACATGAGGAAAGATCTATAAAAGCTGAAAGAATGGTCTAATGGTTGGCAGTTAAAATTTAATGTGAAGAAGTGCAGTCATGCACTTGGGATGCAGAAATCCAAAAGAATTGTTTATAATAGAGGGCGAGAAGTTGGTGTGCATGGACCAGGAGAAAGCCTTTGGAGTGATAGTATCTGAAGATCACAAGGTGGTGAAACAATGTGACAAGGCAGTAGCCAAAACCAGAAGGATGCTGGGTTGCATAAAGAGAGTAATAACCAGCAGAAAACTAGAAGTATTAATGCCCCTGTACAAGTCATTGGTGAGGCCTCACATGGAATACTGTGTTCAGTTTTGGAGACCATATCTCACAAAGAATATAAAAAGACTTGAAATGGTTCAGAGAAAGATGACTAAAATGATATGGAGCCTGCATCAGAAGACACATGAGAAGACTCTTGAAGACTTAAATATGCAGGGCCAGCCCTAGAATTGGTCCAAAGTGTTGGAACCCTAGGTAAACCTCAAGTTTTACATCCCCTCTAGCTGTCAAAATCTGTTATTTAGCTTTGAATGCCCATTTTTTGTTGCCTTCCAGAGGTTGCTATCCTAGGCTACTGCCTAGTTTGCCTAGTGGTTGAACTGGCCCTGCAAACAGGGCCAGCCCATCCATTGTGCGGGAATGTTGTTTGCACAGGGTCCCACCCGTTAGGGGGACCAGCGCCAACTTCATCCCGCACATGCTGTTCAGCTCTGCACAGCCGCCAGAGTGAAGAATGGTGTGTCCCTTCACCATGGCAGCTGTGTTCTCATGGAGCCCGCTGGCACGCCGGAGGTTAAATGGCATTTACTGTTCCCTGGTACTCCGTATGCCAGTGGGCTCCATGAGAACACAGCTGCCGGGGTGAAGGAACACGTCGCTCTTAACTCTGGTGGCTGTGCAGAGCTGAGCTGTGACTTCAGGCCTCCCTGGCTCCTTCTGAAGCCAGTCAGACAGGCACAGGGCTCTTCGGGGGTGGGGGGGGGGGGTTAGGACTGGAAATGGGCTGCTGGGGGGGCTAGGATAGGACTAGAAAGGGCTGATGGGGGGCTTAGACTGCAAATGGGCTGATGGGGGGCTAGGATAGGACTGGAAAGGGCTGATGGGTGGCTAAGACTGGAAATGGGCTGATTGGGGGGGTTGACTGTAAATGTGCTGATGTGGGGGCTAGGACTTGAAATGGGCTGATGGGGGGCTGGGATAGGACTGCAAATGGGCTGATGGAGCAGCTAGTATAGGACTGGAAATGGCTGATGGAAGGGCTAGGACTGGAAATGGCTGATAGGGGAGATGGGATTGGAAATGGACTGATGGGGAGGGGGATGGGAGAATGGGACTAGAAGGGAGCTGATGCTGGGTGGGGCTGGAACTAGAAGGGAGCTGATGTTGGGGGAGGACTAAAAGAGGATGAGGCTGGGGGAATGAGGGTGGAGAGAGCAAAAGATATTTTGTGTGGAAGGGAAGAAAAATCTACAATTGGCCAGTTATTGGGAGAGTAAGTGGGGATTGAGGATGGAAGGGTGAAATTTAAGTGGATGAAAAGGAATAAAGAAAGAAATGGAGGAAAGAGCAAAAAGGGGAAAGATCAGTATGTTGGAGAGAAGAAAGGACAAATGGGCAGCAGACAATGGAGTTAGCAGAAGACACAAAGAAAACAGAAGAAAGTGACTGGGCAGTTGCAACGGAAAAATAAAATGCTCAAACAACAAAAACATCGAAATACTTTTTTTATTTTTTAATTTATTAACTGGAATATGTCAGCTCTGGGAAATGTGCATTGCTAACGTCTTTGCGTTTTGTTTAGTATAAGAGAAAATTTATAGTTGTATTTTTCCTGTGCTGTTGTACAATCCAAGTTTGGCTTTTGGGGTTCCCAGTTTAATTATTGCCTTCATATTTCTAAACTGTGATCCTATGTTTGGTGATGGTCTATGTTTTGCATGTGTAATCGAGCTGCGGAATTCTGTTCATGTAGTTTCTATTTGACAGTGCCTCTTGTTCTCTTTCCCCAGTAGGAGATGTATTGGTATTCTCTGAGATGTATTGGTTTAATATTTGCAGTGTTGCCTTTTGATAGATAGGATTTGGTGCTTTGCAAGTCCTGGTAGTACTGTTATGATATGGTGGGTTTGCTATGGGTTCTAAATGAGCAGGGTTTATAGTACTTCCTAATGTGCCTGGCGGTTGGCACTGGAGTATAGTAATGCAGAAATCTGATAATCTTTCTGTATCCTCACTGTCCATGCAAATGGTACTCAGACACTCATTAAGAAGCATGTTTAAAAGTTAATGCGCATTCACAAATATTAATGTGCGCTAAGTGCAGGAACACCCATTTATTTCTATTGGCGCAGTAGCACTTAATGCACATTAATATTTAGTAAACATGCCCTTAAGTCATTGCCAGAACAAAAGAGAGGCTTGTGAAGGGCGCCTTTGAAAGCTGCCTAAAATTTTAGTTGGCAACATTTACAATTTAAAATAAAATTAATTTAATTTATGCAAATGAGGCCCTGCAATGTGTCTCTGCACATAGCCCCACACCACCCTTGGGTCACCCCTGCCTGTAAATATGTGTACCCTACAGGAGGGGAGGGACAGGAGAGAGATGATACAGATGTTTAACTACTTCTTCACTGAAAGGGTGGTAGATGCTTGGAATGCACTCCCAACGGAAGTGGTGGCAAATACAGTGACAGAATTCAGAATACATGGGATAGACACAGTGGATCATTTTATAGCAACAGGATAAAATCAAAATAAACTTAATATGTTTTATACTTTAACAAATAGAGGGGGGGAGACCTGCATGGAGCAGTGGGTACCTCTACTCTAGCCATCCTACTGGGCAGACTGGATGGACCACACTGGTCTTTATCTGCTGTCATATACTATGCTATCATTGTTTTTATATCATTCTAGGTTTCCTATTCAAAATAACACAAGTATAATTGTTTTTGTTGTTTCAATAAGCACCACAAGCCCTGTAGAAATGTGCATTTTGTTTTTTATTTATCAGTGGAAATTATGGGATTTTGTATTCCTACAATGACTAGGGGGCATGTTTACTAAACCGTCTTAATGTGCGCTCTGCCACGTTATCACACGATAAGGTACCTTATCGCCCGATGAAGGCGCGTTACCGGGCGATAAGGTACCGTAGCGCGCGATAACGCGCGCAGTGGCACAAACAAGCACTGAAGGCGGAGAAAGGCTCCCTGGAGGGCGGAGGAAGGCTCCCCAGGGGCGGAGAGAGAGGGTCAATGGGCGGAGAGTGGGAGGGGAGAGGCTCCCCACACACTAACGCTGTGAAATCCGAGGCTCAAAACTAACGCCAGTGAAACCCTGGTGTTAGAGCCGATTTAAAGGGAAAAGAAACCATTTATGTCAACAATGTACAGCAAAACCAGGGAAACCTACAAAAAGTGATAAGTGTGATACATGTGCACGGAACAAAAGGGCAAATAAACACTGAAAATGAACAGAAGAAAATGTAAAAAAAAACATAACCAAGCTGGGCAATAGTGATATCAATGGGAAGCATCAAAAAACACTCCCAAGAAAGCTCCAAAAAAAAGATATGAATTTTGGAAGGGTCTGTGCTCTGTCCCCATACAAGGTGAATGAGCCCACAGTAAAATTGCGCTGAGCAGGGTTTCCGACTCCATTGGCCAGGATTCCTATGGCGTGCACATCTTCCGCAACAGCAGGGTGGGCATGTCGGAATGGGCTACTGGACAGATGCTGGAAAAGGGGATACAGAGGGCTACAGTTGGCACATGCTGTGGTGCAGCTGGGCCACAGTGCGGACTAGGGTGATGCCTAGGTGGCCCATAGGAATGCTGAAACAGTAGTGCAACAGCAACTGATGTGGGCCCAACATGGGCACGAGTGTACATCCCACAGTGTCACAAGGGATAGTACCCAGCAGGTACCTCCAACAGCACAGAACTTTGGCAGGCGGTGCTGGGGGGAAGCATGGACATCTATGCAGACACCCCCTACCCCAGAACCCACACCATAGGCAACCGCCTACCGGCACACTGGATGGCCTGAGACTGCGCACCACCAGCACCACCAGCAGAAGGGCATGTCAGCATGGCGGTGGAAGGGTACTGGTGGTGGAGGGGGCAGTGGATGCTACCCACAGCAGACCGTGGCCTAGCCCTGTTCAGGTGGGTGCCGTGCACTGCAACAGACAGGCTCTGTCTGACAAACAGTCATGGTATCTCCAGGGAAAGCACTGTCTCTGTGGCTACAGTGTGGTGCAGTACACACAGACAGTGTGTTCAGGAGCAGAAGGTCACAGGTTCAAGTCCCAGCTGTGGCTCCTGCCAACCCAATCCCCATATTTTGCCCACTACTAAACCGTGGTAGTAAAGACGGAACCTTTATTGCAGAGAACATAAACATGCATCAAACGCATATATTTTACCCTACAGAGCACAGACACCATAAACATGCACATTACGTAGAGCAGAGTCTCCCAAATGCAGTCCTGGAGGGCTACAAATCATTCAGGTTTTATGCTGTCTCTAATAAAGATGCCTGTGCTGCATTTCCATGCGCCGCCCCCATGGTATGCAAATGTATCTCATGCATATTCATTAGGGACGGCATGAAAACCTGAACAGTGTTTGGTCCACCAGGACTGGAGTTGGGAACCTCTGCCCTAGAGCAGCGGCCAACAGGAGCAGAAACACCCGCACCCACAGGCTCCATTATCCAAAGCCTCATGGAGAGGCAGGATGTTGGGCCTTGCGTGCATCTCCCAATACTAGCACTTGCATACCTTAGCAATGCCACCCTAAACCTGAGGATACAGTACACATATATCAAAAGGTTGCTATGATTACTGGCACATAGCAATTCCTAAGTTAAGCACAATCTGCTCATTGAGCTGTATCATACCAACCTCTCTGATGTCTGTGGAGTGTGTTTCAGGTCTGGTATCTGACAGTGTTTACCACCCCGGGGAGTGACCCCAACAGTATTGCGTACCATAGCCATGCCTGCGCTGTGCTCAGGACTGGTGAGGTGGCCAGGGCTGCCAAAAGCCTCTATATTTGCACAATGCTGGCATAGGTGTGGGTCTGTCCATCCAGTGTGTGGTGGTTGCCAACACCTTACTCAGCCCACACTGTTTGCACTGTGTCCAGTGTTAGCTTGCCAATGTGCATAATGAGGAGCAAGGTACTGTGGGTATAGCCCAGACAGGGCAGCCTGGGCAGGATGTATCAGCACAAGGCATGTCCTGCTGGGAGTTCACTCTCACCCTGACTGAGCAGTGACCACGCATGGCTAGGTTCCCCCATAGTGCTATATAGTATTTCTCTCAAGTGATATATATGGGTTCCCTTTTCTGGGGCCCAGTCACTGACCTATCTGCTTGGTGGGTGTGCTCACATCCCAGTTCTGGGTGCACACATTTCCTCCAGTAATATGCACTATGGACTAGCTAGCAGACTGTTTGCAGTTAGTATGTGTATGGCTGGAACATCTTGCAGGGTGCAGCAGCTGGAGACTCACTGTACTCGCTGCTGGAGAATGTCGGATAGTGGTGGGGGGAAGCTGAGCATTCCCAGCCCTACTGTCTGTCTGCTATTGCCTTATGGATGCGTACAGGACTGCATGGACTGCCCTCTAGGTTGTCTGTACCCCAGCTGGACTGAGACTGATGGTCCCCTCTACCGCCACCATTGCAGGATGTAGAATGTGGATCTGTTGGTGGGAGATCCTGAGCTCCAGAGGGCAGGTTGGGTGGTACTACATAATCTGCCTATGGGTCCAAAAAGCCCCCCGGGGTCACATAAATCATGTGTCCATAGCACCCACTCAGGATATGCACTATTCTGGGTGCATCATAGTCCACAAGGGCTAGACGTGACTGGGAAATAAAAATGGACACAGGTGTATTCCTAGGTATGTCTGCAAGGACTACCTATCACACACTGGCACTAATGGCAACCTGCAGCATAGCCTACCTCAGCTACGTTTGGTGCTGTGGACATGGTGCTGGGCACCCCACCTCACCCTCAGGGTGAGCACAGTACCCGCAGAAATGTAATGGTCTATAGCTACTCTGTGCCAGTAACACACACGGTCAGTTCCTCCTCCCAGGCTGAGATACTGTGGGGGTGCATACCCCATCGTGTGATCATCTGTAGACTGCTGATCTGCATGTGCAGTGCATCATGGGTACGGGTGGGTTAACCCTATCCTGGTAACCACAGCAGGCATAAGAACATAAGTCCTTCAGTAGCCAGCAAGGGGTGTGTTAGTAGCAATAGAGATGTAGCCCACTGGTCTCTTCACTGCCTGTGGAGGCAGAGGTCATGCATTTGATCCCTCAGTGGGGTTATTTGATAGGGCTGTCTAAGGCATATTCTGTTTTTTAATTTAAATTAGTGGTCAGAAAAAACACCATCACAGTGCTGTAACCTTATGGTGCCTCATAAGGCACCCCATAAAGTGCCACACAAGGTGCCTTATAAGGCGCTTCATAAAGCGCCCTAGAAGGTGCCTTATAAGGCGTCCTATAGGGGACATTATAGGGTGGCTCAGCGGACAGGGCACTCTATAATGTGTCCCATGGAGTGTCTAATAGGGTGCCTAGGGTATGGCACTGTGAGGGTGTGTTTGCTGGCAGCACTAATGTAGACCAAAGAATAAAATGCTGCACACAGCACTGCCTAAATGTAAAGGGCAATGCCTCAGACAGCCTTATAGATTTGGCACACTGGGGGAATCAAACTCATGATCCCTGTACCATCAGTCTGTGTATTAACCATTGTGCTACACCTCTGCTGCTGTACATGCATGGCAGCGTGCCTACATAAAACTAACATGCGTTAGCCTGGCACGGCTCCCTCAATGGTGCAATAATGTGTACGGCGATTACACGCGATTGCCATGTTTAGACCATAGGACCCATTATTTTTATTGCATCCTGCACATTATGGCTGGCCGGACATTAACACGCTGTACTACACATACCCCATTGTGTAACAGTTTACATAGCCCATGCTATGTGAAAAGGCATAGCACACAGGTTAAGACAATGCCCTCACAGCTAGTGGTGATGTGTTCAAGACCCCAATGCACCAACACCAAGATAAATGCATCATAATTAAATGGTGTTCAGACACATTGCTGGAATGTGTGTTGGCAGTCTTGATCTTTATTATATACTGACTGCGCCATCAGTTCCTGTATATCAGCCATGGCACAAGCACGTTGCTAGTGCGCCGTAATGACGGGCGGTGCCGCGCGGAACGATGCTATCCGCTCCAGGAAGCCAACTTTTAGCAGGTAGGATCTGAGGCACCTCGCAGGGCTTATCTGCACTAGGCAGAGCAAGCTATTTCTGGGCTCCTCGAGGCGTCAGGACCTGGCACGTGTGCGTAGGGCCTGGACCGTGTCACCAGGCGCTATAACCGTATGGTAGAATACCCACGTGAGGTAAGTGTGTGGGGGCAGGTCAATATATGCATATACATATCCATTGTGTATTGTAGGTGTGCATGCTGCTGTGTGTAGCCATTCCTACCAATGTATGTTTATTAGTTACACCCACGAGGTATTTATTTATTTATTTATAAATTTCTTCTATACTGCCCCTTCCAGAGATCAAGGGCGGTTTACATGGAACAGTTAACAATTTTGTATACTTCAGTATACTTTACATAGAACAGTGTTTAAACTATGTACAGGTAAGATTACATGGAACATTAACTGAACTAAATTACAGGAACTATTTACAAGGCGCAGTAAAACAACAGTTTGCATAAGACATTTGCAGTGAGTAAATGGATAGTAATGAGAGAATTATTTACGTTAATCATTTGTTCTGTCTTGAGTCCTGTGGGGGTGTTTCGGTGGATGTTGGGGGGAAGTTTTCTGTTGGTGGGGGATTTCAAAGTGGATTGTGAAGAGGTAGGTTTTGAGTTCTTTTTTGAATTGATGTATGTCTTTTATCAATCGTAGAGTTAGTGGAAGTTCGTTCCAGAGGGTGGGGGTGGCAAAGGAGAAGGTCCTAGTGCTTGTGGTTGTCTTTGTTTTTCTGATAGTTGTATTTATGGTGAGAGAGTGGGTTGCATTTTGTCTTCGCGTTCTTGTTCTTGATGGGGGGTGTAGGAGGGTGGATAGGTGTGAGGGGGAAATGTCATTAAGGAGTTTGAAGGTTGTTAGTAGGATTTTATATTTTATGCGGCTATTTATGGGGAGCCAATGCAGATCTAACAATATTAGAGTCACGTGGTCGGTTAGTCTAGCTTTACTGATCATCTTGGCACATATGTTCTGAGCTCTTTGTAGTAGGTAGATGCTTTTCAGAGGTAGACCAATTAGGAGACTATTACAGTAGTCGAAATGGGGGGTGATGAGAGTATTGACTACTGATCTAAAATCATGAGTGTCAAGGAGGGGTCTTAGGTGTTGTATTGTCTTAAGTTTGAAGAATATTGTTTTTACTGTCTGTTTTATGTGTGGAAGCATGGTGAGCGAGTGGTCTAATATTACTCCTAGGTATTTTACCTCTTTTTTAACAGGTATAGTTGTTTTGTTTATTGTGATTGCTGTTGGGTAGGTGTCATCAGCGACAGGCTTTCTCGTTATAAACATTGCTTCGGTTTTTATCAAAGGTATCATATCAAAGTGGCTTGTCCCATCCCCAGGAGGCTAAGGACATGATTACAGAGCTGAAGATGCCATCCTGGTGTCATGGCAGCTGCTGTTGTTGATGTGTTAAAAGAAACCTTAACCCAAGGAACCCCTAGATCTGCCTAAAGAGGTTTGGGAAACATCATGCTGACATGGTAGTTTCTAAGGTTGCAGGGTCACACATCTGCCCTACCCCAAGGGGTCCTGAGACATGATCCAAATGCTCACTCACTCACCCTGGTAACATGGCTGTGAGAGGGGTTTCAGTTTAAAACATCCTCCCTATCCCCAGGAGTCCCGAGAGTCCATCAAAGTGGGTTCTCAGTCACCCTGGTGATAAGGTTGTTTGTGCCTTTGCAGTTGAAAACACCCTCCCTATCCCAAGGAGTCCCGAAAGCCCATCAAAGTGGGTTCTCAATCACCCTGGTGATAAGGTTGTTTGTGCCTTTGCAGTTGAAAACATCCTCCCTATCCCCAGGAGCCCCGAGAGCCCATCAAAGTGGGTTCTCAGTCACCCTGGTGATAAGGTTGTTTGTGCCTTTGCAGTGTAAAACACCCTCCCTATCCCAAGGAGTCCCGAGAGCCCATCAAAGTGGGTTCTCAATCACCCTGGTAATAAGGTTGTTTGTGCTTTTGCAGTTGAAAACATCCTCCTTATCCCCAGGAGTCCCGAGAGCCCATCAAAGTGGGTTCTCAGTCACCCTGGTGATAAGGTTGTTTGAGTCTTTGCGGTGTAAAACACCCTCCCTATCCCCAGGAGTCCCGAGAGCCCATCAAAGTGGGTTCTCAGTCACCGTGGTAATAAGGTTGTTTGTGCCTTTGCAGTTGAAAACATCCTCCCTATCCCCAGGAGTCCCGAGAGCCCCTCAAAGTGGGTTCTCAGTCACCCTGGTGATATGGTTTATGCCGCTGTTGCTGTTTTCTAATTCCCCCTACCCCCAGGAGTCCTGAGACCTGCTGAAAGTGTCCTGTCAGTCACCCTGGTGATATGGTGTATGTTGCTGATGATGTGTGCTAAGGCACCCTACCTCCAGGAGGCCTGAGACCTGAGTGCAAAGGTGGGTATGGCAGCTAGATATTGTGTTAGGTGATGCCGGGTTGGGACATACAGTGGCCTTATTCTCCGGAGGTCCAGACCCCAGTACACATGTCTGTTATTGCTCATGATTGTATGGTAGGTGCAGCTGGGTATGTGCTGTAAACCCTCACACCACCAGGACCCATGAGACCTGCTTACAAAGGTCTGAGACAAATCTATGATGTGTATGCAGTTTCAGGTCACACATCTGACCAATCCCCAGGAGCCCCATAAATGATCGCAGAGAAACATCATAGATGCTGGTGTAAGGGTACAACACCTCACACTGCCCACACCACAGATATCAAAGCGTAGCGGCCCAAAACTGTCCCATACCCATCACCGTTCAACATCCAAGTATATATATATCAATATTCATTATATGGTGTTAATCACACAATACAGCACATACGATCTCAGTAACCATGGGCCTACAACACGCATACAACAGACTAAATTGTCATAATGCACAAGCCCTTATAACATCACTGCCCTTCCGTGCAGACCCTGACAAGCCCCCAAATCTCAATCCCTGAGACAGCACTTAACTGTAAGAAACATGCTTTGTGTCTCAAAGGGTGGCCGTCCTGTTAACCCCTCCCCGATGCCACAACCTACATCTGAAAGACGTTCTGCATGCATCCTCGGACCATCAGGGGAAAAGGACCTGTCCAACAAAACATATAACCAACAGGAAATACACAAGCAATGAGGAACAACAGCACAAGCCAGCTCACCCAACTCAGTCCCCGCACTCACCCCTATTCAAAGTTAGTAAGGCAAACAGACAGTGGATTGTGGACGTCATGTTGGTTATATGTTGTGAACACACATGCACAGACCCACAGCCACACATGCAGGTGGCACTGGCAACCGTTAGTAGAAGAAGCACTGAGCAGAGGCATAGGAGCAGCACGATGCTGCGCACAGAGATGTGTGATATGTGTTTGCCACCCACCAGAGATATATGGTCCTTAATGCACCCTCGCATTGTCTTCCCCACCTAGGTGGAGGACCTATGGAAAAGGGGCCGTGAGTTGCGGCTCAAATGCCCTGCCATGTTGGAGAGGCTGCGAAGGCAGGCAATCCCAGCACGTGGCAGTGAGTGACGCGACCTCAACAGCTCTGTAGATAATGTCACAGTGGCACACCAGCCTCTGTGTTGCCTAACTATTTACATGTGTTATGTGACTCACATACTAGTGTGCTAATGACTGTCATCCCCCACAGAGGCGGACCATGCTGGTGAGGGGACAGCACTGTCAGCGTGCCCTGTGAGGAGGCCCACTCGCCTACGCACGGAGGAGGAGGAGGAAGAGGAGGAGGAGGAGGCGGATGAGGCGGAGGAGGAGCAAGAGGAGGGGGCGGAGGAGGAGCAGGAGGAGGAGGAGGAGGGGGCATTGGAGGTGGAGGCGGCTATGGAGGAGGGGGAGGAGGCAGCAGAGGCCCCTGAGGCTTATGAGGGCAATGGGGGACTGGATAGGGTGGAGGGTGGGGTGGGAGGAAAGGGTGAGTGGGTGTAGGTCATGTCGGGGGGGGTGAGGAGGAGGAGGGGAGTGTGGAGTATGCTGAGGGTATGTGGGAGGTGCCAGGGGGGGAAGGGGTGGGGGAGGGGGAGGCGTTTGCTGTTCAGGGTGGGGAGGGAGGCATGGAACCCAGGATAGCACAGGACACTGTGGGTCCCTGCCAGCCCACGCATGTGTGCGGGAACGGTGCCCGTGTGGGTGTTGCTACGCCACCCCTTGCCACAGACAGGGGCCATGCACATGCCACCACATCCACACCTGGCGCCATGTGTGTATGTGGTGGAAGGTGCATCCAGGACCTGTCTGTGGCGATGGAAGGCAAGGTGCACCGACTCGGGGCCCTGGAACGCACCGTGCGGGTGCTGGCAGGTACTGTTCAGTGGGTGGCTGGCAAGATGCAGCGTGTGGTGGGTAGGGATGCTGCATCTCAACAGCCATCCACTGATGGGGTCGCAGGAGCATTTGATAAGAACATAAGAATATAAGATATGCCATACTGGGTCAGACCAAGGTCCATCAAGCCCAGTATCCTGTTTCCAACAGTGGCCAATCTAGGTCATACATACCTAGCAGTTTCCCCAAAAGACACAGGTTCCGCAATGCTTGTACTGGGTCAAGCATTGATATCCTGGGTCCCTTCTTAATAATGGTTTATGGACCTTTCCTCCAGGAACTTGTCCAAACCTTTTTTAAACCCAGCTACACTAACAGCCTTTACTACATCCCCCGGTAACAAATTCCAGAGTTTGATTACACGTTGAGTGAAGAAATATTTTCTTTTATTAGTTTTAAATAGTTTACCCTGTAGCTTCATTGCATGTCCCCTAGTCTTTCTATATTCTGATAACGTAAACAATCGATCTACGTTTACCCGTTCCACTCCGTTCATTAATTTATAGACTTCTATCATATCTCCCCTGAGCCGTCTCTTTTCCAGGTTAAAGAGCCCTAACCTTTTTAGCCTTTCTTCATAGGAGTATCCTTCCATCCCCTTTACCATTTTGGTGGCTCTTCTCTGAACCTTTTCTATATCCTTTTTAAGATACGGCGACCAGAATTGCACACAATATTCAAGGTGCGGTCTCACCATGGAACGATATAGAGGCATTATAATATCTTTTGTTTTATTTTCCATTCCTTTCCATATGATACCTAGCATTCTATTTGCTCTCTTGGCTGCCGCTGCACACTGGGCCAAGGGTTTTAACATGCTATCACAATGACGCCTAAATCTTTTTCCTGGTTGATGGTTCCTAATGTGGAACCTTGCATCGTGTAACCATAGTTTGGGTTGTTCTTCCCTAGGTGCATAACTTTGCACTTGTCCACATTAAATTTCATCTGCCATTTTGATGCCCAATCTTCCAATTTATCAAGATCCTCTTGCAATTTTCCACAATCCTCTTGGGTTTGAACAACTTTAAATAGTTTTGTGTCATCTGCAAATTTGATAACCTCACTCGTTATTCCACTTTCCAGGTCATTTATGAATATGTCAAAAAGCAGCGGACCCAGCACAGATCCCTGGGGTACACCACTATTCACTTTTCTCCATTGGGAAAATTGGCCATTTAGCCCAACCCTCTGCTTTCTATCTTTTAACCAGTTCTTGATCCACAGTAGTACACTGCCTCCTATCCCATGACTCTTTAGTTTTGCCAAAAGTCTCTGATGAGGGACCGTGTCAAAGGCTTTCTGAAAGTCCAGATACACTATATCAACCGACTCACCTTTGTCCACCTGTTTATTCACACTTTCAAAAAAACATAATAGATTAGTAAGATAAGATCTTCCTTGTCTAAAACTATGTTGGCTGTCTCCCATTAGGCCATGACTATCTACATGCTGAGTAATTTTATTCTTTATGATGGTTGCTACCATTTTTCCCGGTACTGACGTGAGGCTCACCGGTCTGTAGTTTCCCGGATCACCACTGGAACCCTTTTTAAAAATTGGCGTTACATTGGCGATCCTCCAATCTTCAGGTATTATTTAATGAAAATTCACAGATTACTAATAGCAGGTGTGCAATCTCATATTTCAGTTCTTTCAACACCCTTGGATGTATACCATCCGGCCCAGGTGATTTGCTACTCTTCAGTTTATCTAATAGTTGTAATACATCTTCCCGATGTATCGATATTTTCTTCAATTCTTCCGCACCTTTAAATACCACTTCAGTCATGGGTAACATCCCTACATCTTCCTCAGTAAAGACCGAAGCAAAGAATTCATTCAGTTTCTCCGCTATCGCCTTGTCACCTCTTAGTGCCCCTTTAACTCCTCTATCATCTAATGGACCAACTGACTCTCTCACAGGTTTTTTGCTACGAATGTACTTGAAAAAAATTTTTATTTCACATTTTTGCTTCAGCAGCAAGCTTCTTCTCAAATTCTCCCTTTGCCTGCTTTATCAATACCTTGCATTTGACTTGCCAGTGCTTGTGCTGTTTCCAGGTTTCATCGTTTGGTTCTTTTTTCCATTTCCTGAAAGATGCTTTTTTGGCAACAACAGCCTCTCTGACCTCCCCTTTAAACCATGCTGGCAGTTTTTTGGACTTCCATCCTCTTTTCTTAAAGTGTGGAATACAGCTGGTCTGGGCTTCCAAGATAGTATTTTTCAACAACACCCAAGCTTGATGTAAGTCTTTAACCTTTGCAACTGCTCCTTTTAGTCTTTTCTTAACTATTTTCCTCATTTTATCATAGTCTCCCTTTCGAAAGTTAAAAGGTAGTACTGTGGATTTCCTTACTATCTTTCCTCCACTAATTAAATCAAAGGTGATCATGCTCTGATCACTATTGCCAAGTGGCCCCAACACCCTTATCTCTTGCACTAGATCTGGTGTTCCACTAAGGACTAGGTCTAATATGGCTTCCCTTCTGGTCTGTTCATGAACCAGCTGCTACAAGAAGCAGTCATTTATGTCATCTAGGAACTTCATCTCCCTAGCATGTCCTGCCGTGACACTGACCCAGTCGATACCGGGGTAATTGAAATCACCCATTATTATTACTGCGCTATAACCTTTGTTAGCTTCCTTGATTTCTTTGAGCATTTCATCATCCATTTGTTCATTCTGGCCAGGCGGTCAATAGTACACCCCCACTGCCATTGCCTTCCCCTTTTTATATGGAATTTCAATCCACAGAGATTCTACAGCAAATTTTGTTTCCTGCAAAACTTTAATCCTTTCTGACTCAATGCCCTCTCTAACATAGGGCGCAACCCCTCCACCAATTTGATCAGCTCTATCATTACGATATAGTTTGTATCCAGGTATCACAGTGTCCCACTGGTTGTCCTCCTTCCACCATGTCTCTGATATTCTAATTATATCTAACCTCTCATTTAGTGCTATATATTCTAACTCTCCCATCTTATTTTTTAGACTTCTAGCATTTGTATACAAGCATTTTAGAGACTGTATTTTATTCATATTAGTTTGGTTGTTGGTAGACATGGGTAATTTGGGATCTTTAAGCTCTGTCTGCTCCATATTCGAGGGCATTTGGACTACTTTACTCTTTTTTGGAACCTCTCTGCTTTTGGTTGTATCCTTCAAGGATACATTCTTCCAAACCATCCGCTCTTGGGCGACTGTCGGCTTTCCCCTATTATCTAGTTTAAAAGTTGCTCTATCTCCTTTTTAAAGGTTAATGCCAGCAGCCTGGTTCCATCCCGGTTAAGGTGAAGCCCATCCCTTCGGAAGAGCCTCTCCTTTCCCCAGAATGTTCCCCAGTTCCTAACAAATCCAAAACCCTCATCTCTGCACCATTGGCTCATCCACGCATTGAGACTCCGGAGCTCTGCCTGCCTTTTGGGTCCTGCACATGGAACGGAAAGCATTTCGGAGAACGCTACCCTGGAAGTTCTGGATTTCAACTTCCTACCTAAAAGCCTAAATTTAGCCTCCAGAACCTCCCTACCACATTTTCCTATGTCATTGGTACCGACATGTACTAAGACAGCAGACTCCTCCCTAGCACTATCTAAGACCTTATCTAGGTGGCGCGTGAGGTCCGCTACCTTCGCACCAGGCAGGCATGTTACCAGGCGATCCTCATGTCCACCAGACACCCAGCTATCTACATGCCTAATGATCGAATCACCAACTAAAACGGCTGTCCTAACCCTTCCCTCATGGGCACATGGCCCTGGAGAAACTTCCTCGGTGCGAGAGGGTTTTACATCACCTGGAGGACAGGTCCTAGTTACAGGATCACTTGGCGCCCACACATGTGCCCTGTGGCACCCACACATGTGCCCTGTGCTGTCCTGTGTTCCAGGAACCGACAGCACAGCTGGGTACCCACAGTGTGCTTTGTCAAATGTTGTCAGGTGGACACTAGGCCTGATGGACCGTGTTCCACAGTATGGCATATGTTATGCCGAATGTGTTGATGTACATTTTTTCATGTACCTGTTGTACATACTGTTTAAATACATTTTGGATACAAAAGCACAATGGTCATGTGTCTCCCTTACACACAGACTGTGTATGTAAGCATGGCACATGTGTGTAGATCAGTATGTGTATGCAAGGTAGACATGTGTGTCATCCATGGACTGTCTCCACACGCAGTTGCGGGGGCTGGCCATGTGCGTAGGCGTGTGAGTCCACGGTTGACACTGAGCTGTGAGCTGTGGCAATGTGTAGCATGTCCCAGAATACCTAGGCACGTGCATGCTGTGTGCAATGTGTGGGAAACCATAACTAGTGCACCATGCTGGTGTGCCAATAGTGGAACCTGCAAATAGCTATGTCTGTGCTCGGAGGTTAAGATGTGCTGCTGAACCCAGGAGCTGCTCAGGGGGATGGCTTTTGAGGGCGGCCCAGGACAATGCATGTCACAGGGATGGGCAGTGGGTGACTATAAGTGCATGCACGAAGTGACTATAAGTGCATGCACGAATGAGCAGCCGACCTACGTAAGCCATCCCTGTCTGTCTGTGCCGCATGCAAGTCTATGAGGGAGGGCAGCCACGTAGGCCGGGATGCGGGCAGGGAGACAATTCACACATGTATGACCAATGTTAGGGGTATCAGGGGTGTGAGACGGCGACAGATCCCAGCACCAGACATGTAGTACCATGACATTTGCCATGTGCAATAGGGGAGGGTGGGTATCCCCCCACGCTGAGGTCCTCGGGCTGGGACCTGACACAGTCCATGACACACAGGGCATGTTATGACCTCTGAACGCAGATAACTGGCAGTACAGCCACCCCACCACTGAGGGGCATGGGTACGGGTCCCGTGGCCAAGGAGACAACAGGCTTCGTAGGGGGCCACAGTCTCAACAATTTGAAACAAACACACAGGATGTACAGGTACAAGGTTGTTTATTAAACACCCTCACATCCTTCGTGGATGCCCACGCTGCCCACGACACCCATGGGCCAACCCACCCCTCTGTGTTGGCTCTGGTGCTGCTGCCTCTGGTGGCGGTGCTGCCGCAGGCTGCTGCATCCGGGCCAGTCTGTTCTCCAGGGCACCCGCAATTCTGAGGAGCGCCCCCTGCAATTATCTCATTTGTGGCCCTTATTTGCTGAAGCTCCTGTGTGTTCACCACCAGATCTAGGTGTATTTGCAGGAGAGCCTGGTGAGTGCCTGTGGGTGGGACACAAGGTGATATTTATTTATTTATTTATTTAGACAGTTTTGTATACCGCCTTATCCTTCAATCAAAGCGGTCACAACACAATTGGGGGATACATTTAACACGCAGGGATATGAGACACACACTAATACTTACAGGGAACATGGGCAATGGAGGGTTAAGTGGCTTGCCCAAGACCACAAGGAGCATCTGTGGTGTGAGATACCTTTCCAGTAGCCAAATGTCACACATACACATGTCACGCATAATCCACCAGATCAGTCTGTGGAACATTCATGCATGCCACAGCTAGCAATGCATGTCCAGGGTTAGACCTGTGTGTCCCATGAGCCATCCACATGCCTGAAAGGGGTCATGATGAGTGGTCATGGGACTCACAGAGCTCACACATGGCAGTGTGGCAGGTTGATCTGTTAAAGCCTGTTCTGCACACTGGTTGTCTGAGATAGGTCAGATGACGTGAGGGGTCATTGCACACACATACATATATCTGGGGTTCCCTGCTCTCTACAATGCTGGTGCACATTGCAGATCATGTTGACAGACTATGCTGCATAACAATACCCATGGAGGGGTGTATGTCGGGCAGGGTGTCTGGGTGGACTGGTATCAGTGTTTCCCGCTGTCTGTTACCCACCTTCGGCATTGCGCCGTGCTGAGGCACTGTGGGCCCTCAGCTCCACAAGTATCATCGACATGGTTGTGGGTGCTGCATGTGATGAGCTTGGCGCCTGCCTGGGGTGGTGGCTGTCCTCCATTTCAGCAGCCGCTCCAGCCTGTGCGTTGCTGCCATTATTCCCCAATGTGTCACTTTCGGCAGTGGCTGTGTCCTGTGCCTCTGGCACCTCATAGATTTCTGGTGTCTGTTCCCCTTCACTTGTATTGTCTCCCGTTACTGCGGCCTCTGGTTCCTCCCCACCCTGAGGCGCTGCCACATCCTCCTCCTGCTCCGGTGCATCCATGAGAGTGTAGTCACCTGGTATGTGGTAAAACATACACAGCACTGATAGGTTTGCACACTCCAACTATGTACACATATGTAGTACATCCACCCCACAATCAATGTGTGCTTGGGGGTGCCCTGTATGTGTGCTGCATAGCTACCACTACAGCTCCAGATACCAGTATTTGGCATTTATAGGGCAGTACCAAGCACACGCATTACTGTGTATGTTATCTCACCAAAGGACAATCCCTGCTCAGCGGTGCTTAGCTTAGACACAGACGTGACAATAACAGGTCTGGGAGGCGGTTTGTAGCAGAGGTGCAGCGACATGTGGAGGGCAGACATAAAAAGGGATGGTGTTAAAGAAACATGTGGTTGGAGGGGAAAAACATGCAAAGTAAAAGGGGTGGAATGGGGGACAGTACACTCATGAGCCAATGGCAGAGGGTGGGAGATGATCTAGGAGAACAGGTATGAGGGGTGCTATTAAGATGCCTGACGTATATCCAAGGGTGTTTACTCTATGCGTTGGGAGCAGCAAGGTGTGAGTTGGGTACCTACCTGCCTGGGGATGTGCAGTGTCCAGTGCCTCTGGTAGTCCACACAGGTAGATGGGCCCTAGCAGCTCCGCCAACTCCTGCTCCAAGGGTGTTAGGGAGGGTGAAAAGGAGCCTCCCCCACCAGTGCCCATGGCATGTTGCCGCTCTGCCACCATGTGTGCACGCACACCCCGCTTTATGTCACTAAACCTCTTCCTGAGGCTGTCCAGGTCTCTGTGTGGGCCCCCTGCCTGTGCAATGGCCTCCTGCACCTCCTCCCACACCTGGGTGCGTGTTGCAACAGTGGTGCTGTTGCTCAGCCAGCCGTATAGGACCTCATAATGCTCGAGGACACTCGCCAGCAGGATGTGGTTCTCCTGCTGGGTGAATCTCACAGCCTTCCTCCGTTGCACAGCTGGCACCGGTATGCGCCTGTGTTTTGCACTGAGAGGACCCTGTGTGGGCTGGGCTGATGTGCCTGCATCTGCCACCACACGCCCAACACTCCCTGCCATATCTGTGTCCTCCCCAACAGGTGGCCCCCCTCCCCCTCCCTCTCCCTCTCCACTCCTGCCCTGTCCTGTCGCTCCATCTCCCTGCCCTCTGTGCCCTCTCCCTCCCTGTCACACATTCCTGCTCGTGGCCTTCTCAGCTCCACCTCACACCTCCCTCCTCTCCCTGATGTCTGCTCTTCACCTCACCTCCTTTCTCACTCACCTGCTCCTTGCCTCCCCTCCTCTCTGTCTCCCCTCCTCTGCCTCACACCTCTCCTCCACAAACCAGCCTCTACCACTCTCAACCGCAACACACTAGCTCTGCTACTCTTCACTAAACACCTGCTTCTCTCTCTTACCGACACCACACACCTTCTCTCTCTCACCTACCAAAAACCCCTCAACGTGCAACACGTGTACAGGTATATTTATAGGCTTTTTTATGTAGCGCGCATTGCACATGCGCAGTGGTGCGAGCGCGGCATCTGCGTGCGCTGCGCATGTGCAGTTGGCTGGGCACGTTGTCATGCGCCGCACAGACACGGGAGGTGCGTGCGTGTGTCATTTTTACATGTGCCATGTTTGCACATGAGGTGTGGTGCATGCGCAACACACGCAGACGCCGCGCTCTAACAACTGCGCATGCGCAACACGCGCTACATAAGAAAAACTATAAATATACCTGTACACTTGGTGCACGTTGAGGGTTTTTTTGTAGGCGAAGGAGAGAAGGCGTGCGTTGGCAGTGAAGGAAGGAGAGAGTCAGAATCAGGTGTATTGTGGAGTGTGGCTGGGTTTGTGATTGGTGTTGGTTGTATTGTGTGGCTGTGTTTCTGTGTGGTGTGTAAGGTGTGTGTCTTGGTTAGTGAAGTGAGTGTGTTTGAGTGGGTTAGAGGAGCAGGACGGGTGGAGTTTATGGCGGCCTTTGTGGTTGCTGCATCTGCAGTGGGAGGTGGGCAGGTGGTGCGGTTGCCTGACGGGGGAGATGATGTCTATGGGGCTGAGGCACAGGGCATGGGTGTAGTCCCGCTGCAAATCAGACCTGCAGCTGTGGGGGCAGGCCAAGCAGGGGCTGTGCCAGCATGGTGCAGGAGGCGTGCTGAGGTGCAGGCTTGCCAGCCTCGCCTCTACAGGCCCAGGGCCCAGCTCCAGGGCATGCGTGAGGACCAGATCATCTCCCTCTACCGACTGAGCACGGGGGCTATTAGGGAGCTCTATGAGGATCTAAGACCTGACCTCGAGCCCCTGACTGATCGGTCAAAAGCCATAACGGGTTTGGTCACGCTCCTTGGTGCCCTACATTTCTTTGCCTCTGGCTGTTTCCAGTCATCTGTGGCCGCAGTGGGTGGCATGAGCTACCCCACCTTCTCACGCTGTCTCCACCAAGTACTGCATTCCATGGTCAGCCAGGTGCGGAATTATATTGCCATTCCCCACACTAGGCAACAGTGGTGGACCCTGAACCAGGCCTTTGAGGCGTTAGCCGGGATACCACATGTGATGGGAGCTATTGATTGCACACATGTTGCCCTGGTCCCGCCTAGAGACAGGAAGGTAGTGTTCCGCAACCGCAAACACTATTATTCCCTGAATGTTAAGGTTGTATGTGATGCAAATATGCATATTCTAAATGTGGTCCCCAGGTTTGCGGGGTCCACCCATGACTCCTATATCCTGCATCACTCGGCACTATTCAGACAATTTGAGGCAGGACAGTATGAGGACTGTATATTGCTGGGTGGGTATTTCCCATTTCTGACATGCACATGGTGTTCATGTGACTACGCGTATGTGCAAATGTCTGTCTTGGGGTAGATCCCTCATTGTGTGTGTGTGTGTGTGTGTCATCTGCCTGTGTGGGATATAGGGGGGGGGGGCGTTGGTGCCCTCCAAATCCACCCTGCTATGGTGCTGTGTGATGCTGGTTGATTGGATGCTAGCATTTGTGTGGTTGTTACAGATTATGTTGTCAGCAATCCATACAACTACCCCTTGTTTTGTGTGTCTTAGGTTCCCCCACTCAATCTGTAATAGAGTAGACACCCAGGAAGCTGTAGATAACATGAGGAGTGATCTAGCTAAGCTTGATGAATGGTCTCGAATTTGGCAGCTGGGATGTAATGTTAGGAAATGTAAGGTCATGCATTTGGGCTGCAGCAATCCAAGGGAGCAATATAGTATAGGGGGTGAAGTACTCTTGTCCACTGCAGAAGAGCAGGATCTAGGCGTGGTTGTGTCTGATTATCTCAAAGTAGCTAAACAGGTTGAAAAGGCGACGGCAAAAGCTAGAAGGATGCCTGGGTGCATACGGAGAGGAATGACTAGCAGAAAAACAGGAAGGGATAATGCCTTTGTATATGTCTTTGGTGCGACCTCATGTGGAGTAGAGTTTGCAATTCTGGAGACTGCACCTTCAAAAGGATGTGAACAGGATGGAGTCGATGCAGAGGGTGGCTACTAAAATGATTAGTGGTCTTCATTATACAGCATATGAGGAAAGACCGAAGGATCTTAATATGTACACCTTAGAGGAAAGGCGGGATAGAGGTGATATGATTGAGATGTTGAAATACCTCCGTGGCATAAATGTTCAGGGAGAGAGCCTCTTTCAATTGAAAGCAAGTTCTGCTGCGAGGGGACATGGGATGAGGGTGGAGGGAGATAGATTCAGGGGTGATATGCCAACATATTTGTTTACTGAAAAAGTGGTGGATCTGTGGAATAGCCTCACAGTGGAGGTGGTAGAGATGAGGACAGTAACTGCATTCCAAAAAGCATGGGACAAACACAGAGGATCTCTAAAGGTAAAAAGGGGACTGTTGTAGTTGTTGATATGGAAGGACAGACCAGATAGGCCATGTGGTCCTTTTGTGTCATCATATTTCTATGTTTCTATGCTGCATAGTTGTGATGTCATATGTTTCTGTCAGGATGTGTTATGCATTTGTTTTGCACATATATACCTGTGTCCATTTGGGGGGACATGAGCTCCTGCTTTAACATACCACATTTCTTTCTGCAGGTGATGCAGGATGTGGGTGTCGCCCCTGGTTGCTGACCCCTGTGCGTCAACCACGGACATGTGCAGAGTGGAGGTACAATGAGGCCCATGCCTCCAGCCGCTCTGTCATAGAGTGCACCTTTGGCGTTTTAAAGAGTCGTTTCAGGTGTCTGGATAGGACAGGCGGGGCCTTACAATATAATCCACAGACTGTGGCAGAAATCATCATAGCCTGTTGCATCCTGCACAACATTGCTCTCAGGCACAATATCCCTGCCGAGATTAATGAGGATCTGGAGGATGATCCAACGTGCCCCCTTGTATGTGCCCATGGTGACACACGTGAGGGCACAGCAGTCAAGCAGCAGGTGATTGCAGAACTCTTCTCATGTATGTACTGCATATGTTCCCACCTACATTTGTTGGTATATGTGTGTACTGCTAATACAGGTTAACATTTGTAGACCAATATCAGTAGGATGCAACACTGCACTGACATGTAACAGACACTGCCTGGCCATCCCAACGTCAAATATAAGCATGACTGAGAACCAAACGATGTGGGCAGGGCAGAACAGCGGATGGAGGTGGATTATGTGTGTGGGTGGTTTTAGGCTTGTGGGAGGTGTTGGGGTGACATTCCTGGTTTGTGGCTGATTGTGATAGCGGCTGCTATGCAACCACAGTTAGTTGGTGTTATGCTTTGGGTGCAGCAAGGTGAGAGGCATGTGGTGTGGGGTTCACAGTGGGAGAGAGGACCATGTTTGGGGCCAGTTGTCCAGCTGTGCGTGTTTTTCATTTGGTATTTTGAGCTGATTGTGTGGGTGGTATGCTCTGGTAAGCTGGATCTGTGTGTCTGTAGTTTTTGTATAGGGCTACATGTGATACGTAGCACTATATATATGCTCAGTACTATTTGTCATAATGGTATTTAATATCCTTAAGGGGATTTAGTGGAACGCCACAGCGTGGCTGACAGTATAGGTCATCGCGTAGCCCTAACATGGATGCGGTGAAGGATAGGGAACCTGTGCAGTGTCCAGCCAGGGGGAGTATCATTGCTCCTTTTTTTTTGGTGTAGAATAGCCATGCAGTGCAGTGTTGCATATGTACACACAAACAGAGGCAAGATCAGCAAGGTGTAGGTTACAGTAGGCAAGCAGAGAGATGAATGTGGGGGTGGATTGGGTTTTAGGGGTGTTTTCAGGGAGGACAGAGCAAATCTAGCTGATGACATCTCGACATAAACCACATGACTCAACTACAGGCTGTGTAAGTGTGTAGAGGAGGAGAGTGCAGTCCAAGACAACAACTACATTGCGGACCCTAGAGAATGAAAGTTATGTCCACATACACAAAGAGCCTCTGATGGGAGGGGGGTTATTAGGTGCACATATAGGCTATCCATGCTTTGCCATTATCACTTTCACACAGTGGGATGACATGCAGCCATCAAGGTCGGGTGAAAAGCAGACATCGGGGTGTGGTTTAGCGGACATAACGTAGACATTGAGATATATTTTTGCAACTCATTAGCACACAGCTGTTAATGTTAGTCAAGGTATGAGATATACACACCAGGAAATGTGTTTGGACAGAGGATACCGGAGGTACCCCTGCATATTTCTGTGTGTTACAGCAATTGACAGCGGGGTAGCAGACGACATTGGGACACCAGTACACACAGTGAAGGGGCATTGGGAGCAATATGGGGGACCCAGGATAATACTGCAGCCTTAGAGTGAAGCAGGAACACGGTAGGGAGCAAACACTTCTGTTCACCAGTGTGTACGACAACAGAGAGGTGAGGGAGGAGACAGACAAAGTACAGACCCCTGTAGTTTGCCAAAGACATGTCATTGATGCCTCTCACATGGGAGAGATCTGTACAGTGTGATGGTGAACAGTCAGTCTGTAAAGGATCTTGGGGGGTCTGCAAGCTGGGGACAGGAGGGTGCAGTGTGTGTTGCACAGCTAGATCATGACATATGTATGTTGCCCTTGTGTTTCCCAATGCACAGGACATACTTGGTGAAGCTCCTGGTGCTGTGGTGCATTGGCAGGTGACTGTACGTCAGCCAACATGCTGTGGTCTGGGGTAGGTGGACCTACAGCTACATTGGCTGTGCCAGCAGTCAGGGGGAATACATGTCCTCAGTGATCTGTCATATTATCCAGATGTTGTGGTTCACCTCTTTTCCCTGCACCTCCATAACCCATATCTTGCTGTTGGCACACATATCCCCATGTGTTCATGTCCAGTATGTCTTCTGCAACACTGTCTCTGGGACATGTCCAACAGAGCTGCATCTGTGTGGAGGTCCTAGGAATTTTGGTGGTGGCCTACACGTGCACCCTTCCCCGACATTGTACCATCAGCCAACACCAGGGTATCATTGCATTTCACAGGGCCTTTATGTCTACAAATCTCCACTTGTGCACATACAAGCCGTATGCTACTGCTGGCACACATACCTTAGCATACTGTGTGTGTGGGGGGGGTTGGGTTGGCTGTGTGATGATACAGTGTTCAGGCATTTTACATTATCATGTGGTGTGAGGGGTCTGTACACCTGGGGGGCGGTGGTGACTGTGCTATCTCTACCTTACTGCTGTTTACCGTGTGAACATTGTGGACATGTGTTGTGTGTTGGGAGCAGAACTATGTCTTGTATTCTGACATACCACTGTTGACCTGATTTTTTGTATCACAGATATCGCCATAATGTGGACATGCATCAACAGTGGCGTGACATGGTGATTCTACACATTTCACTGACATTGTCTCCCTTCACTGTGACCTGTTATGGCCTTTGAGTGGCTCAGGGGATCCGAGACATACACCTGATGCAAGCACAAGGTAGTTTGCACCTTTGTTCTTTTGGGAATGACATCAGCCTTTACATGTTAATGATTTACTGTTTGTCTCATATACATTTCGTGTTGGCTCTCTGTTCACGAACGCTGATGCACATAGGATGGAGTTGTGAAACGCCTGTGTAACACGGGCATGGACAGGACCATATCCATGTGACACCCGTGTCTACGGTTCCAATTCAAAATGTCACCAACATGCGGTGTGTTTTGTGTTGTGATCATGTCATGTTTGCCTGTGTGTCCCTTTATTATGTGTTTCTTAATGTTTGACTCTCTGCAATTTGTGCTGATGTTGCAAGGCGCATATCAATACAATATTTATCCTCTTCTGACGCAGGGCAGAGAACAAACCAGACACATCTATTACAGTGCATCTGCGTCGCTATCACCCACCCGTTGGGGGACACAACACCATGGAACTTTCCCTGGAAAATGGTGTCATAGGATGTTTGATCTCTGCGAGTGGGACACATGCCTAGGATGGACAGTATTATTTTTGGATTGCTACTTTGGCCATGACAGACGTATCCAACACACTGTTGCTGCCGTGCTCTGGCTGGGAGTCATGCTCATCGCAGGAGACACACATGACCTTTCATGTACTGTGGCATATTGGGATGTGACACTTGACTATGCATGCCCAGGGTTGCAAGGATAGTCTTAACCTGACGTGTTGGATTGCAGATACGCTTTGCACTTTGCACACTGTGCACTGGTCCCCACGTGTGCAGCAGGGACTGACATTGTCACTGTATGTTGTACATTCCTCCACAGTTGTGGTGTTGTTGTGTTTTGGCCATGTGTGTGACATGGAACACAGGATACCCTCATCTGTTTGTTTCAACACAAGCATACAGCCATGCGTGTGGCATAGGGGGAACGATGGAGAGGTCCTGTTGTCTATGTCCACCTACTCTCCACCTGGACATGATACAGGTTTTGCCACAACACCGCTTTAATGCACACCAGCATCCTGGATTGATGTTTTCAATCACCAAGGGTGTTTCCGTGCATGTGTGGCATCACTGTATCATGCTGAAATGTCGATGGTGCATGTGCATATGACTGACTATGTTGGGGAAACACAGCACGTGGCAATATGGCTTCTGTGTGATTTACTGGAACATGTTTGCCCTTAATTTCCATCTCTATATACTGTTTCTTGTGTTTGTTTACTGTACAGATGTGACGCTCTGCATTGATTTACAAACCTTGCATTGCATGTCTGCACAGTCCTATTTATCCCCTGAGGTAACGACACTCACATTGCCCCGTTATATTTGGAGTGTCGCAGTGTGAGTGTCCGTTGTCTTCCTTCAATTGTGCATTCCATGTACCGTGATATATGTGTACAGACACTGTCTACACACCAACCAGTGCAGGGGCACCTCCTGCATGGTGTTATCTCTGCATGTTTCTGCAGGTAGTTTTCATTTGAATTCTCTCTGTATTCATGTGCCTCGGCTACCTGTTAGCATATCCTCATTGTGCATTTGATGATTGTTTAGGGTTACATTGTTGCAGCTTGGATTCCTATATCAGGCATTATGTGAGAGCTGAAACATTACTTTCAATATGTGTTTTTAAAGTTACAACGTTTTAACAACATATGCTGTTGTCATTTGTGTGCCTCCTGTGTTGCCAGATAGATATGTTTTAGGGAACAGATCATGATTGATGTGTGTTGGTCCCTCATCATGCACCGCCTACTGTCTACATGCACTCGTATGTGAGTAACACATTTGAGGCGTGCAGCAGCATGTGGGGGGTGGGGGCCTAATGCACAGTGCATACCATGCACCTGATGCACATTATGTCTCCTGCCCTTCATTTGTAGACGGGCCAGTGACCTTTCTGTAGGATGTGGGTTGCTGCCCTGCTAAATGTGTTTCCATCTTTCACCTGGGATCCACTCACCTTGATATTATGATGGCGGTATCTACACTATCTGTGAAGATTAACCCAAATAAAAATATGTGTTTGATATACATTTGTCTCTGCTGCTGCTTGATCATGGTGGCAAACATGCAATACAATGTGTGCCTTTGAGTCAGTCCTGACTCCTTGTGACCCAGAAACTCCAGGGTTTTCTTGGCAGTGTCACTGGAAGTAGATTGCCAGGCCTTTCTTCCAAGGTAATGGAGGGTTATGTGACTTGCCCAAGGCCACATGGAGTGCTAGTGGGAATTGAACCCTGGTTGCTGGGTGACCAAGCCAGTTTTCTAACCACTAGGCTACTCCTCCACTCTTTGATCACATTGACACTTGTATCTACTGATTTGCTGGTCATGTACATGGCCCACCTGTGCTCACATCCTTGTACGGTGGCAGCTATGTATCTGCCAGCCATTTGCCACATCACTGGGTATTACAGGTTCCCATACACACCCACCCTTTGGGATACTATTTTTGCATTGTGCTCAGTGCACTTATTGTGGTTGTTTGGGGTAGTGGTTACAGGTATGTGCTATAATGCCATAGGTTGCAGGTTTGATCCCTGCATGGGGTTTATTTTTTTCTTTTCTGTTGTGCTAACATGACCATTAGGTACCAGCAGGTTCATCACCTCTGCACACACCCTTCCATCTCTTCACTGTACACCAAGGTGTGCCCTCTGTGCTGCCTAGCCATCACATATTATCTGTTACATATGTCTCTTTCTTTATGGTGTTTACATGGCAGTCCGCTTGGGGGTTTGGTATTGCTGTGGTTCAGCTGGTGTGTGGTACACCTGTTTGCATGTTCAATTCTCTCCTGTCCTGTTCCAGATTTTTCACCAGCTCCACAGAGCATCCTCTGCTGCCCTTGGGGTTTAGGTTCTTTCCTCTTTTGCATGCTGTATCCACTGCATAACATTTCATTGTGTGTGTGCATGTAGTTCTATGTGGCTCTGGTCCCAATTACAGACTGTGATCTGATCTGTACACAGCAGATCTGCATGTGCATTTCATCATGGTTACTGTTGGGGGTTTGCCTGTCCTGACAGCCTGCAGGCATCTTGTGTGATGCCCTGCACTATTTTTGTATGCAGCCTTTGCTAATGAGCTCATGTTGGTGGTGTGGCCTACCGGTTTGTGCATTGCCATTTGAGCTACTGGTCATAGGTTTGATTCCTCTCTGTTCTCTTTCATTTGTATGCCTGTCCTGCAGAACTACTTTTCATTCCTGTGACAGTCATATCTGTGCAGATCTGTGCTGTGAGCACATTGTACCCTCATCACAGTTGTGAACCATCCTTCTGTCCATCTACGTGTGTCTGCCAACTGTGTGCCATCCTACCCTCATGTGCATGCTGCTACCCCACGTCCTGCACTCCTACACATTCCTGCATTGCAGCTCTCCCTGGTTGCCTCTCCTGTGTGTACTCTGCATAGCACTGCTACTCCACTGTCATCCTGACATTCCACCTATCCTGCCACTTCTACCTCCTCTGCTGCACACATCTTCCCATCCTCTGCCACACACTGTCATTATTGCTTGGTACATTACCATCGCTCTGTGCATAGCTACAGCTGCCCCCGATATGTTTGTCCATTTTTCTAGCTGCCACATGGGCTGGAGGCTAATTTGTCTGGTCCATCAGCTCTGATCTATGTCCTTCCATTACTTATGCATTGTCTTTCCTTGCTGTTCTGTGCAGTGTTTGGGTTACATGTGTGTTTGGCACATACCTCTCTTGCCCTTCAAATTGGGGGACCTTACTGCTCTTGGCCAACGTTTTTGGGTTCACCTATACATCCTTGGGGCATCTTACGCCACACCTTCGATTCAGGCAGCTTATGGGGTGCCTACTATGGTGCCTTGGGAGTTGGCAACCTTTCAACATGGCCTCTGGGGCACATTATAACCCACCTTCGCTGACGTGGTTGTTTAGGATGTGCCTTCTGGTGCACCCTAAAAGGTGCATTAATTTATAGCACTAGGGTGCAGTTCTTTTTAGATGGCAGCACAGATTGTTGTACAGTTGCAAGCAGAAAAAGGAATTACCTCTGCCAACCTTAGTCATTAGGTGCACTGGGGACTGAAAACTGATGACCCCTGTACCATCAGTCAGTGTATTGACCATTGTGCTACACCGCTGTTCCTGTATGCACGTCAGCGCGCCTACTTAAGATTTACATGCGTTAACATGTGCAGTGCTGCCATCAACAACAGTGCTGTAACCTCGCGGTGCCTCATAGGGCACCCTATAACGCGCCCTATGAAGCACCTTATAAGGCACCCTATAGGCAACATTATAGGGTGCCTTGGCGGACAGTGCACTTTATAATATGCCCTCTGGAGCGCCTTATAGGGCACCTTATGCTACGGCACTTTGAGGGTGTGTTTGCTGGCAGCACAGATTTAAATTAAACTGGAAAATACCTCAGACAGCACTGGGTAAAAGTATTATTATTCATCAGGCCCACTCGGGAATCAAACTCATGACCACTGTACCATCAGTCAGTGTATTAACCATTGTTCTACACCTCTGTTGCTATGTTTGCAGGTCAGCATGCCTACTTAGGATTAACGCGTGTTGACTCACGCTGCTCCCTTTAATCGGGCGATAACATGCACTTGCTACGTTTAGACCAGAATGCCCACTCCTTTTATGGCATCCTGCACACTAACGCCGGGCGCACGTTAAGACGGTTTGGTAAACATGCCCCTAGGTCTTAGTGTTCTCTCTCATCAGTGGACAAGAACCCCTATGTTATATCCTGGCAAGCCAGGGTTATGTGATATATTCCATGTGGCTTCATGTTTTGTGACTTTAGAGTGGATAGGGGATTCAGCATATGGAGGAAAGTGAATCTTTATTTAAGAAAGATTATTCACAATACTTCTAAATTGATTTAAAAAGTATTTTTTAAAGCAGGAATAATGTGCACTGAAAACGTACCCTTGTCCCTATGCACTACTGCACCCCCTCAGATAGGTTGCTGTTCTCCTCTTAACACACTGAGCACCAGGAATCCAGCCCTGCCAAATGTACAGTCTCTGGCCAAGACAGTGGTATCTTAATGGGCCATCAACATGAACAGGAGATTTTAAGGAGGAAGAAAGCAAACTATGACATTCTTAAGCAAAACAAGAGTGTGTTTTCCTTCTGGAATGATTGGCAGGCATAGCATTTCTCACTCTCATTTGCATCTCAAACAGTAACATCAGAGCCCTGCAGGCAGATTCAAATCACAAACTTGCAGCTGTGGCCTCTCAGAAAGACAACTGAAGGAAAAAAATAAAAAAATAATAAACACTGGTAACTTTGACTCATAAGTTTCCACGCCAGAGGTCAGATTAGCTGGTTAGATCCAAAATCATTTTCTTTTATTGAGTTTTTTTGGATGATATCCATGTGACTCACGCTTTGCCACTTCTTATTTGTCTTTTTCAGTTAGCCACTGACTGTGCTGATCTCAGTCACTGCTGTGCTGTTCCATTAAAGACCACTAGGCAACTGCCTAGGGTGGTAGCTTCTAGAGAAGCAGCAAACTTAGTCATCAGTGTTTGCTTTTGACCTGCAGGAAGAACAGGCACTATGCTGATAGTCAATTTACTCTTGTCCATGTTTTTTTAAATCTCCTCCATTATGTATATATTTACAAAATAAGGTTTAATTTTTTAAAATGTGATGTCCAAATATACATTTTTATAGGATTCTTCTGGGAGGGATGGTGTTGAGATGGTTACAATTTAGTTTAATAATCAAAATCTTGGGGGCAGGAAGGCATTAGGGGTCTAAAGCTAATTGAAAAAGGATGCCAGATATCATATTCAAAGGTGATGTATCAGATAAACTGAAACAAATCTTAATAAATCAGGAAGATGTATTATAGCTATTTGATAAACTAAAAAGCAGCAAATCACCTGGACCAGATGGCATACATCCAAGGGTACTGAAAAAAAATGAAATATGAGATTTCAGACCTACTTTTAGCAATCTGTGAACTATCCTTAAAATCATCTGTAGTGCCTGTGGATTGGAAAGTGGCCAATATAATGCCAATTTTTACAAAGGGTTCCAGGTGTGATCCGGGAAATTACAGACCAGTGAGCTTGACGTCTGTGCCAGGCAAAATGGTAGAAACTATTATAAAGAACAAAATTACTGAACATGTGACTAGTCATGGCTTAATGGCAGGAAGCCAACATGGATTTAGCCAATGAAAGTCTTGTCTCACTAATCTGTTATAATTTTTCAAAGGTGTGAATAAACAGGTATAGGTGAGCCTGTTGATATAGTGTATCTGAATTTTCAGAAAGCCTTTGACAAGGTCCCTCATGAGAGACTCTTGTGGAAATTAAAAAGTCACAGGATAGGAGGCAGCGTACTATTGTGGATTAGGAACTGGTTAAAAGAAAACAAGGAGTAGGTCCAAATGGCCAATTTTCAAAATGAAGAAACATGAATAATTGAGTACCCCAGGGATCTGTGCTGGGTCCGCTGCTTTTTAACATATTTATAAATGATCTGAAATGGTAATAACAAGTGATCAAATTTACAGATGACACAAAATTATTCAAAGTTTTAAAATGCAAGAGGATTGTGAAAAAGTGCAAGAGGACCTTGAAAAATTGGGAGACTGAGTGTCCAAATAGCAGATGAAATTTAATGTAGACAAGTGCAAAATCATACACTTAGAGGAGAACCCAAACTATAGTTTCAGGATGCAAGGTTTCACATTAGGAATCACCACTCAAGAAAAGGATCTGGGTGTCATCATGGACAGTATGTTGAAACTCTGCCCAGTGTGCAACCGTGGCCAAGAAAGCAAACAGAATGCTAGGAATCATAAGGAGAGGAATAGAAAATAAAACCAAGAATATTAAAATACCTTGATCGCTCCATGGTGCAACCACACTTTGAATATTGTGTGCAGTTCTGGTCATCATTATCTTAAAAAGGATTTAGCAGAAATGGAAAAGGTACAGAAAACAACAACCAAAATGGTAAAGGGGATGGAAGGATATCCTACGAGGAAAGGCTTAAATGGTTAGTGCTCCTCAACATGGAAAAGAGATGGCTGAGGGGAGATATGATAGAGGTCTATAAAATAATAGAACAGAATGGGTAAATTTAGATTGGTTGTTTACTCCTTCAAAAAGTAGAAAGACTAAGGGATATGCAATGAAGCTACAATGTGGTGCATTTAAGACTAATTTGAGTGAATATGTTTTTTCTCAGTGCATAATCAAACTCTGGACTTCGTAGGTGGAGGATGTAGTAAAAGCTTTTAGCGTAACTTGGGTCAAAACAGGTTTGGATAAGTTCCTGAAGGAAAAGTCCATAAACCATTATTAAAGAGGACTGGGGAAATCCACTGCTTACCCCTGAGACAAGCAGCATGGAATCTGTGTGCCTTTGGGATCCCAAAAGGTACTCGAGACCTGGAATGGCCACTGTTGGAAATAGGATACTGTGCTTAATGGACTCTTGATCTTACCTAGTATCTTAATACTGCTACTAATATTAATCATTTATATAGCGCTACAGGGCATACACAGGGCTGCACAAACATATAAAGAAGACAGTCCCTGCTCATTGAGCTTACAATCTAATCAAGACAGGCAGAACAACACAAGAGAAACAAGGGGGGGGGGGGGGGTTCAAATAGGGAAGGCGACACAAGGAAAACAAGGGATTAGGATCCAACTGCAGCCTCAAAGAGGTAAGCCTTTAGCATGGATTTGAAGAGGGGGAGAGAAGAGACTTAATGTAAAGATAGAGGACATTTGTTCCATGCATAAGGAGCAGCAAGGTGAAAAGACTGAAATCCGCAGTTTGCAGAAGAAGAAAAGGGCATAGAGAGAAGAAAGCCAGAGGAGTGGAGTTGAGTGGAGTCTTGAAGGACTAGAAAAGGTGACTGCTACTTCTGGAGAGAGATCTGCAATTGTGAGTATATACTTCTGGGAATTTTTCTGAAGGGACTTCTTTGGATTAAAGCTGATTAATCTGTGAACCCAGTGTATTTGTTAAATCAGTCAGGTGTAGTAGCAGCAGTTTAAGTTTAAATTTAAAACACAGAAGAGAGCATTCTGGTTAGATTTCATACCCAGCAGAGAGCTTATAATTTAAATGTAATACTCACTCAGGGCCTAGTATCAGCAATGTACATTTAGTTTAAATTTAAAACAGAGAAGAGAGCTTTCTGGTTAAATTTTGAACCCAGCAGAGAGCTTCTAGTTTAAATTTCATAATAAGTCAGAGCCTAGCAGCAGCAATGAGCTTTAATTTAAATCGAATCAGAATATAACAGCATAAAAGGCAAAACAGGGTCAGTATTATTTGAGCAACAAATAAAGTCTTCTGGAGAGCTTTACAAAGAGGCCATTTTGAAAGATTCCTTCTATCCAAGCAAAGACTGTTAATCACCCAGGAAGTTGGTCACAGCTTACCTCAGAAGCACAGGACAGGGTACTGTGTAGCAGCCCTCTTTTAATAAGTGTTTGTCCCTCCCTCCCCAACACCCACCCACCCCTGGGATAATCGTAGCTTTACAGGTACTTACACATCTTAAAGGAAAGGAGGTGCTCTCAGGTGCACCTCATTATCCAAATCAGTCATACACTAAGGGCCTGAGATTAATTAAGCTTCAGGTGAACAAGGTATATTAAATGTATTAGGTACAATTTTAATAGTATAAGTATCCATAGCAACCCTTAGTAAGTAAAGAACTTAAAGAACTAAACACAAGCTTAAAACTAAGATCTAAATACAAGCTTAAAACTGTACTGTCTAAATGTTTACACGTACCCTAATGTTAAATGTAACCCTCCACTTGTGCTGTGACGTGACCACCTTGATTGAAGGATAAGGTGGCATACAAATCTGTCTAAATAAATAAATAAAATAAATAAATAAGTAAGATCCAGACAGCAGTCCAGCAGCAAGATGGGGGCTTTCCAGTCTTTTGCATTGAGTGCCACATGTATGATTTTCTCCCAGTTGGTGAGAGGTCTTACGTGTGCACTAGGTGCAAGGAGCTCTTTGCTCTCAGGGAATGAGTCCGTTCTCTAGAGGCTAGAGTAGCAGACTTGGAAGACATAAGAAAGACAGAGAGGTACATAGATGAGACCTACAGGGATATAGTCCTGAAGTCCCACCTCCAGTCTGACAGCATCCCTGTTGCCATGAAGGAGAGAGAGGTCACGTGACAGGAGAGCATCACCCTGGTGTGGCAGGAAGTGATCCTGTAACTAGGACCTGTCCTCCAGGTGATGTAAAACCCTCTTGCACCAAGGAAGTTTCTCCAGGGCCATGTGCCCATGAGAGAAGGTTTAGGACAGCCGTTATAGTTGGTGATTCAATCATTAGGCATTAGCTGGGAGGCTGGTGGATGTGAGGATCGCCTGGTAACATGCCTGCCTGGTGCAAAGGTAGCGGACCTCACGCGCCACCTAGATAAGGTCTTAGATAATGCTGGGGAGGAGTCTGGTTCTTGGTACATGCCGGTACCAATGACATAGGAAAATGTGGTAGGGAGGTTCTGGAGGCTAAATTTAGGCTTTTAGGTAGGAAGTTGAAATCCACAACTTCCAGGGTAGCATTCTCCAAAATGCTTCCTGTTCCATGCACAGGACCCAAAAGGCAGGCAGAGCTCTGGAGTCTCAATGCATGGATGAGATGATGGTGCAAGGATGAGGGTTTTGGATTTGTTAGGAAGTGGGGAACATTCTGGGGAAAGGAGGGGCTCTTCCGAAGGGATGGGCTTCACCTTAACCGGGATGGAACCAGGCTGCTGGTATTAACCTTTAAAAAGGAGATAGAGAAGCTTTTTAACTAGATAATAGGGGAAAGCCGACAGTCGCACAAGAGCAGATGGTTCGGAAGAATGTATCCTTGAAGGATACTACCAAAAGCAGAGAGGTTCCAAAAAAGAGTAAAGTAGCCCAAATGCCCTCAAGTATGGAGCAGACAGAGCTTAAAGATCCCAAATTACCCATGCCTACCAATAGCCAAATTAATATGAATAAAATACAGTCTCTAAAACGCTTGTATGCAAATGCTAGAAGTCTAAAAAATAAGATGGGAGAGTTAGCATATATAGCACTAAATGAGAGGTTAGATATGATTAGAATCTCAGAGATATGGTGGAAGGAGGACAACCAGTGGGACACTGATACCTGGGTACAAACTATATTGTAATGATAAGAGCTGATCAAATTGGTGGACGGGTTGCGCTCTATGTTAGAGAGGGCATTGAGTCAGAAAGTATTAAAGTTTTGCAGGAAACAAAATTTGCTGTAGAACCTCTATGGATTGAAATTCCATGTAAAAAGGGGAATGCGATGGCAGTGGGGGTGTACTATTGACCGCCTGGCCAGAATGAACAAATGGATGATGAAATGCTCAAAGAAATCAGGGAAGCTAACAAATGTTGCAGCACAGTAACAATAATGGGTGATTTCAATTACCCCGGTATCGACTGGGTCAGTGTCACGGCAGGACATGCTAGGGAGATAAAGTTCCTAGATGAAATAAATGACTGCTTCTTGGAGCAGCTGGTTCATGAACCAACCAAAGGGGAAGCCATATTGGACCTAGTCCTTAGTGGAACATCAGATCTGGTGCAAGAGATAAGGTTATTGGGGCCACTTGGCAACAGGATAATCACTCCGGCCCTGCACACCTCTCGCAAGTTGGATTGAGCTCGCCGGAGCCGGATTCAACCAGCGCGGCTTCCGCCCAATCGGGGCAGCCTTCCACAGCTTTAAAAGAAGCGCCTTCAGGCGCATCCGCGCTGGCAGGCCCGTGCCTGAGGGCCTCACCAGAGGGCCCTTTGGCTCGGCCCTTAGGTGGAGGCCAAACCTCGAGGCCCATAACTCCAGGGTTGAACCGCCGGCCATACCAGAACGACCAGGAGCAAATCCAGCGACATCACCTGCAAGTAAGCGTCACACACAACATCGTGCCGAGCGGTTAACTTGACCCAATCAGCCATATACTGGCTGTGCAACCTAGAGAACCCAGCAGGGACCAACGACAAGTCCGAGCACAATCGACCGACAACAGTCACACAGGAGAACTCGCCAGAATCACGGTACCGTGTATCACCTCCAGCAAAACGCATGTAGGCATAAACCTCACTAGTAATTTAAACGGGACTGGTTACTGATTAATGGGACTGATTACTGACTTAAAAGCGCCTGATTGCTTGCATGTACCCCACTGCTGATTGTTCTGTATTTCACTGCTGACTGCTCTGTGAGTATTTCACTGCTAATTGTTCCGTGAGTATTTCACTGCTGAGTGTATTGTGAGTATTTCACTGCTGATTGTTCCATGAATATTTCACTGCTGAGAGTGTACTGCGAGTTCACTGCTGAGTGTTCTGCAAAGTATTTTGCTGCTGATTGCATGCAAGTACTGTCACCACTGTCACAGGTTAGTTGCCATATAACAAGCTAGCCATTGCTGGGCTGTACAAGATACACATAATCCATGTAGAACACATACACGCCCCGCCAGTATACACCTCCTCAGCAAGGAAAGTCTTGCCACACACAGGATGCACCGAACCCCAGCTCAAAATGGCCATATCCGTTATAACCCTAACCAGTCTTTACCTCCTCAGCAATGTCCTCAATGGCTCTCTTTCCTCTACCTCCAATCACAACCGATTCCGATCGTACGTGGCCAAGGAAAGAGACATTATACTAACACTCACCACACACAAACAGAACCCTCCCAGAACCCACACCCACACTTAATCCACATACCGCTTCAATACACCACAAAACCCAAAGGGGAGCAAAACCAGAACCCACGCAACCTGAAGTGTGCCCTCATAAACACATGGTCAGTCCGCAAAAAGTGGCCAGTCATCACCAACCTCATATCACACCGAGCTAGACATCCTGCTAGTGATGGAATCGTGGCTCACTGTCTCAGACTCAGTCCTCATCAACCAACTCATCCCCCCCCCCCCGACTTTTCAATCCACACCTGCCACAGAGCAGATCACAGAGGAGGTGATGCATTCATTCTGGTAAAAACGGATCTCCAGTATCAAACGATGAGCTCTAACAGCTCAACACACCTCGATGTGATCACCATATCCAATAACCACAGTACCATCAACCTCATCTACAGATCCCCAGCTTCATCCCCTGAAGACCTCGCGAATATAAATGACCTAGCCTCCAACCCCAAGAACACACGCAAGCCAAACTGGGTACTGGGAGACTTTAACCTACCAGCCCTGCAGGATAATCACTCCAAAGCCTTTCCTTGAAGCACTCAACAACCTGGGCTATGAACAAATAGTAGATGCCCCCACCCATCAAAAAGGTAACATACTAGACCTCGTCTTCATCCCTCGACCAGATGTAAGCTCGAACCACAACTTCAACATAATTATCTCCCCTGTCCCATGGTCGGACCACAATCTAATCAGATTCCAAATACCTATGCACCAGGATAGTGAACGGACAAAGAAAGTAACTGAAAAATCAGAAGCACCCACAGGACGTTTCAGACTCTTTGATAAAGAGGCGATCAAAGAGGTCCTTCCTAACATCACGACTGTGTCATTGAACCTGGAATAGGTGATGGCCTCATGGAACAACAGCTTGAGCTCCTTTGCAAGCATATCTACCCCAGCCAAGCCACATGCCTCAGATAAGCGGCCAAGAAGCAGAAAACCTGCACGCTGGTACACCACCGAGCTACAGACCTTACTACACCTGCTGAGGAAACTAGAAAGAAGATGGCAACGCACACAGTCCCCAGCAGACCAGACAGCCTACACCTCCCACCTGCAGACACACCGGGACTCAATATCAACAAAAATGAAAGAACATCACTCCGAACTCTTGAGCCAATCACTGAAAAAAACCACGAGCAATATAGTGAAGACCCTCATCCTCCCAACTAGCCATGATACACCCCCAGGACTACGCTGACTACTTGATGGCAAAAACCAATAACGTCAGCAAAGTCATGCTGTCCAGCCCCAGTAACAACCCAGCCCAACTTAAGCCACTTACCTCTCTCATGACACCATCGGCTGCAAGTATTGAGGACGTCATCGCTATCATCAACGCCACCACTGCTCCAAATGACCCTTGTCCAGCATTTTGGATAAGATCACTACGTAAGGAAATCAGCCCTATACTAGCCAAGATCATGGACTTGTCCTTCTCTACAGGACTATTCCCATCATGCCTCAAGCAGACGTCAATCCGGCTCCTTCTAAAGAATACCAAACTAAATCCCCAGAAGGTAGAATCATACCGACCAATATCGAGCATCCTGCTGCTAGCAAAGATAATCGAGAAGGTCGTCCAACGTCAAATACAGGACCACATTGATTCTACAGCTCACCCTGACCCATGCCAACATGGCTTTAGGGAATCACATGGTGCTGAAACTCTCCTTGCCACACTCATCAACACACTGATCACGGGGATTGACAACATCAAACAAGGATATGCTTTAATTTTCCTGGACATCGCTGCTGCGTTTGACTCCGTAAACCATGAGCAACTCCTGATATGGCTTCAGGATAAGGGAATTAACGGCTCAGCATGGAGGTGGTGCAAATCCTATATAATGGACAGATGGAAGCAGGTACTGGCAGGACCCACAACCTCTGAGCCTTTTCAACAAAACCATGGTGTACCTCAGGGCTCCTCACACTCCGCCCTCTTATTCAATATATACATGCAACCCATATGTGAAATAATCCACTCATTTAACATCTCATGCCTGATCTACGCAGATGACATACTACTCTTCACCCCATTCATGATCGACCATCCGGACTTCTCCCCACTAGTAAAATGTTTCAAGGCCATAACTGACTGGCTCCACTCACAGAGCCTCAAGATAAACTTCAGCAAGACGGACGTACTATTCATTACAAGAAATCAATCCTCTCACCACCGCTGACCTTAAAGACAAGAGACACTGAATTCCCAAGTAGACCCACCATCTGCTACCTAGGCGTTACGCTAGACCATCTTCTTGAATTTAAAATGCACATCAGCAACACCATCAAGAAAATTTACCACAAAATACAAACATTGCGACATCTCCGACTCCTGCTGCAACCAGATGACTTCAGAACAGTTTTTCAGGCACTGGTGACCCCCCACTTTGACTACGCCAATGTGACCCTGCATGGCCTACCCAAAAACACACTAAACCCATTACAGCTGGCAATGAACGCAGCTGCACGCTTCCTAGACGGAACCTCTAGAAGAGATCACATCACCCCAATCCTAAGGGACCTGCACTGGCTACCAATTTACTGCCGGCTCACCTATAAAGTAGTCCTGATGACCTTCAAGGCAATCAACAAAATATCCTCCACCTCCCTAATGGATCTTCTCCACCCCACTCCAGCAAACAGAGCAAGGAGGCCATTTGCCACCAATACCCTACAGACCCCTAATGAAATAACAAAATGCACCCAGGCAACAAAGAACCGAGCCTTTAAGTTCTATGCTCCCAGCTGCTGGAATGCACTCCCAACCACCGTCTGAACGATCACAGATCTCACCCAATTCAGAAAAACACTAAAAAACCACCTCTTTATCCTACACTACTCACAACCCAGTAACTCAACTTCACCCACCATACACCCTGCTAGGCAATTGTAAGTTACAGACAACTCATGTTTATATTGTAGATAGTTGTATATAGCTGTAGATAGTTTCCCCAGTTTGAAATCCAAGTTGTTTCACCCGTTCAATGTAAGTGCATAACAGTTCTCCTGTTCCGCACAAAACTGTTATCCACCCGCTCCTCTGCCTTTTACTTCCTTGGGCCCCGTCTCTGGAATTCGCTTCCCCCGGACCTTCACCTGGAACCCTCCCTGAAAACCTTCAAGACCCGCCTGAAGACTCACCTTTTCTGCCTTGCGTTTGATCTTCCCCCACCTCCCTCCCCTCTCTCCCCTCCCCCTCGCTGATTTCTTACAGCCCCTATTTGTTACCTGACCTTTCTCTTTAGCTCTTTTCTTCTCTCTTAACTATCCTGTCATACATTTGGCGTTCCTTTCCTTTTTCTATGCAGCCTTTTTGTACATTGTGCACCGTTCTGACGCGACTGCATTGAGCGGTGTATTAAGCCTCAAATAAAGATAAAGATAAAGATCTGTAAACCGCAATGATTTTAAAGAGTGCGGTATATAAAAGCAATAAAATAAATAAATAAATAGTGATCATTTAAGAAAAAACTAAAAGGAGAAGTTGCAAAGGTTAAAGACTTACATCAAGCTTGGGTGTTGTTGAAAAATACTATCTTGGAAGCCCAGACCAGCTGTATTTCACACTTTAACAAAAGTGGAAGGAAGTCCAAAAAACTGCCAGCATGGTTTAAAGGTGAGGTCAGAGAGGCTGCTGTTGCCAAAAAAGCATCTTTCAGGAAATGGAAAAAAAGAGCCAAACGCCGAAACCTGGAAACAGCACAAGCACTGGCAAGGTAAATGCAAGGCATTGATAAGGCAGGCAAAGGGAGAATTTGAGAAGAAGCTTGCTGTGGAAGCAAAAACGTGTAATAAAGACTTTTTCAAGTACATTCATAGCAAAAAACCTGGGAGAGAGTCAGTTGGTCCATTAGATGATAGAGGGGTTAAAGGGGCACTAAGAGGTGACAAGGTGATAGTGGAGAGACTGAATGAATTCTTTGCTTCGGTCTTTACTGAGGAAGATGTAGGGACAATACCCATAACTGAAGTGGTATTTAAAGGTGCAGAAGAATTGAAGGAAATATCAATACATCGGGAAGATGTATTACAACTATTAGATAAACTGAAGAGCAACAAATCACCTGGGCCGGATGATATACATCCAAGGGTGTTGAAAGAACTGAAATATGAGATTGCAGACCTGCTATTAGTAATCTATCAACTATCATTAAAATCATCTGTAATACCTGAAGATTGGAGGATGGTGAACGTAACACCAATTTTTAAAAAGGGTTCCAGGGGTGATCCAGGAAACTACAGACCGGTGAGCCTGACGTCAGTACCAGGAACAATGGTAGAAACCATTATAAAGAACAAAATTGCTGAACATGTAGATAATCATGGCTTAATGGGAGACAGCCAACATGGCTTTAGACAAGGAAGATCTTGTCTTACTAATCTGTTATGTTTTTTTGAAGGTGTGAATAAACAGGTAGACAAAGGTGAGTCGCTGATATAGTGTATTTGGACTTTCAGAAAGCCTTTGACAAAGTCCATCATCAGAGACTTTTGGCAAAACTAGTCATGGGATAGGAGGCAGTGTACTATCGTGGATCAGGAATTGGTTAAAAGATAGAAAGCAGAGGGTAGGGCTAAATGGCCAATTTTCCCAATGGAGAAAGCTGAATAGTAGTGTACCCCAGGGATCTGTGCTGGGTCCGCTGCTTTTTGACAAATTCGTAAATGACCTGGAAAAGGGAATAACGAGTGAGGTTATCAAATTTGCAGATGACACAAAACTATTTAAAGTTGTTAAAACCCAAGAGGATTGTGGAAAATTGCAAGAGGATCTTGATAAATTGGAAGACTGGGCATCAAAATGGCAGATGAAATTTAATGTGGACAAGTGCAAAGTTATGCACCTAGGGAAGAACAACCCAAACTATGGTTATATGATGCAAGGTTCCACATTAGGAACCACCACCTAAGAAAAAGATTTAGGCGCCATTGTGGATAACATGTTAAAAGCCTCGGCCCAGTGTGCAGCGGCGGCCAAGAGAGCAAATAGAATGCTAGGTATCATAAGGAAAGGAATGGAAAATAAAATAAAGGCCATTATAACGCCTATATATTGTTCCATGGTGAGACCGCACCTTGAATATTGTGTGCAATTCTGGTCGCCGTATCTTAAAAAGGATATAGCATTATTAGAAAAGGTTCGGAGAAGAGCTACCAAAATGGTAAAGGGGATGGAAGGATACCCCTAGAAGAAAGGCTAAAAAGGTTAGGGCTCTTTAAACTGGAAAAGAGAAGGATGAAGGGATATAGGATAGAAGTCTATAAATTAATGAACGGAGTGGAACGGGTAAACGTAGATCGATTGTTTACGTTATCAGAATATAGAAAGACTAGGGGACATGCAATGAAGCTACAGGGTAAACTATTTAAGACTAATAAAAGAAAATATTTTTTTCACTCGACGTGTAATCAAACTCTGGAATTTGTTACCGGAGAATGCAGTAAAGGCTGTTAGTGTACTTGGGTTTAAAAAAGGTTTGGACAAGTTCCTGGAGGAAAGATCCATAAACCATTATTAAGAAGGGACCCAGGATATCAATGCTTGACCCAATACAAGCATTGTGGAACCTGTGTCTTTTGGGGAAACTGCTAGGTACGTATGACCTAGATTGGCCACTGTTGGAAACAGGATACTGGGCTTGATGGACCTTGGTCTGACCCAGTATGCCATATCTTATGTTCTTATGTTCACGAGGAGGGGTGGAGGGAAAGAGAAGAGAGGAAAGGTAATGAAAGGCAGTAGAGTGAATGCATTTATATGGTAGAAGGAGAAGTTTGAATTTAATATGGAACTGGAAGGGAAGCCAGTGAAGTGATTTTAGAAGAAGGGTTATATGAGTGTAATGGGGCTGAAAGAAGATTAGCCGTGCAGTAGAGTCCTGGATAGATTGTAGAGAAGAGAGATGACACCGAGGGAGTCCAAAAAGGAGGAGGTTGCAATAGTGAAGATGGGAGGTGACCAAAGAGTGGACAAGAGCATTAGTAGTGTCTTCAGAGAGGAAGGGATGAATTTGTTAATGTTGTGGAGAAAGAAACGGCAGGTTTTAGCTATATGTTGAATATGTGTGGAGAAGGAAAGGGAGGAGTCAAAGATGACCCCAAATTGCAGGCCAAGGAAAATGTTGAATAAAGAAACTATTGTCCGATTTCACCTTTTCAGCCAAAGTTGAGAAATGGGTGTATCTTGTTAGGAAAACATGAAATGGAAACACTTCACACTCAGATTTTGATATAGTGCTGGAGGTAGTTGCCTATATTTTGTATGAGTATTTGGTTATGAGGCACAGCAGAAATGCAAATAAATAAATATTTTCATAGGTACTTGGGGCACAGTCACCATCAGGGCCTGCCATTATGCCTGTCCTGAGCAGCTCTGGCCTGTTTCCGTGGTCCAGTGGCAGGCAGGTCTTTGGCCTTGAACCCAGACGTCTCACGTTTTCTGCAGGGAATTCAGCACCCACATTCTCCCCTTCGATCTGTGATCCTTTCCTCATATCTGTGTCTGGTGCTCAGCGCCCTGATGGCAGCAGCCTTTGAGCTGTTGAAGCATACTGCCTTAAAGGGATTTGGTGCTCAAGACCGTCTTCTTGGTTGTGATTTGTTCCGCCAGGTAGATTTACGAGCTACAGGCTCTGTCTTGCCGAGATCCTTATCTGTCTTTTCAAAAGAGGCCTCTCTATTCAGCCTGGGCTTTCCTTCTTGCCTAAGGTGCTTTCTCCCTTTCATGTGAACCAGGTGGTTTTCCTTCCCTCCTTCCCAAAAGAGCAGTGTTGGGGAAGGATAAGGCTCAGGGCTGGCCCAAGAGTTTCTGCCAGCCCAGGCAGAAACCCCAGCCACATCGCCATCCCCCCGTGCCAAGCCACCCCCACCACTGATTCTGTCTTTGGGTGGGGGGTGGGGGAGGCATCACTTTAAAAGTGGCAGCTTTTTTGCCTGCGGCAGGCCATGTGCTTCAGCACACATGGCCTAACGCTTCTGACACCCCTCCAACAGCAAGTTGAACCAGAGGGGTTCAGAAGTGGCAGATAATGTGTGATGAAGCATATAGCCTGCCGCATACAACAAAGCAGTGGCACAAAATCGCCCATCTGGGTCAGCCGCCTAGCTTGCCTAGTGGATGGGCTGGCCCCGATAAGGATCTTCACCTGGTGGATGTCCATAGGGCGCTCCTCCAGTACCTGATTACGAATCCCTTTTGTAAGGCCAACCATCTTTTTGTACTGTTTGCTGGCCCATGTAAGGATGAAGTGGCGGCCAAGTCAACTTTGTGGTGCTGGATTAAGGAGACTATTGCCTCAGCGTATCTGCTGCAGAACCAGCCAGTCCCAGAGAGCTTGTGCATCCATTCTACCTGAGCACAAGAGTCCTTCTGGGTACAGCGGAACTTTGTGGCCCCTGCAGACATTTGTCGGGCAGGAATGTGGGCATCACCTTCCACTTTTGTCAAATATTACTGCTTGGATGTCTATTCATGGGCAGACACGGCCTTCGGCTCAGGGGTTTTGTGAGCTGCTGTGTCTTCTTCCCACCCAGTGGTGTTGTAGCTTTGGTACATTCCACTTGTCTGGACTGGTCTAGCAAGATGATATGGAAGGTGACATTTTACTTACCAGTTAATGTCCTTTCCTTAAGTCCTGCTAGGCCAGTCCAGGGCCCATCCCTGACACTATATTTGCTTTACTGTAATACTATGGTACCCTTGGGTCCACTATGATTTTTATCCTTGGCTCTGCAAGGTCATCTTCTACTGACAACCTTATGTTTCTGCCTTCCTGTATATAGTTCTACTGTTGCTTACTCATTGTTGCCCACAATTGAGGTTGTGTGAGGCTTGCTATGTATCTCCTGTATATGTTTTCGGATGAATATTGAAGAGACCTCTGGTGGCTGAAGCAATTAGAGGCAGAGGAGTGATGCCATTGAAACTGGAGCGTTTCAGTCGTTCTTTGTCTCCCCCAATCTTCTGTTAGGGGAACACAACCCACTTGTGTGGACTGGTCTAGTAGGATTCAAGGAAAGGACATTAACTGATAAGTAAAATGTCACCTCATTCCCCATTCTGTCCTCATTTAGATTAATATTAGCTACAATAATGTAGCTAAAGTATAGTTCCTTATTCAAGCTCCTGGTGGTGAAATGTCCCTAGCACTTGTAAAATCCAAACAAAATGGAGCCTGCCCCATCTACTGTATCTACCTATTATGTGTTACCCCAGGGCTGTGAGAAAGATATGAGGTACTCTAGGCAAATCTTCATTTCTGTTGCAGCCCCTCTCTGGGACCCACAATGGCAATAACATTAAAACACAGTACTTACTCAAACCCTCCAGTGCTTTGCACCGGTGTAGTTTACCTTTTTATGTTTTTATTGGGGGGGGGGAGGGCACAGCAAAGGGTAAGGAAGTCATACTGACAGAAGGGGCAGGGGTACTTGCAACATATGGGGGACTACTGCCCACCAGACTACATCTTTGATGCTCTGCTTTAACCAGCGACTTCCACCCCCTCTAATGCAGACCTTACATAAGATATGCCATACTGGGTCAGACCAAGGTCCATCAAGCCAAGTATCCTGTTTCCAACAGTGGCCAATCTAGGTCACAAGTATCTAGCAGTTTCCCCAAAAAACACAGGTTCCACAATGCTTGTATTGAGTCAAGAAGTGATATCCTGGGTCCCTTTTAATAATGGTTTATGGACCTTTCCACCAGGAACTTGTCCAAACCTTTTTTAAACCCAGCTACACTAACAGCTTTTACTACATCCTCCAGTAACAAATTCCAGAGTTTGATTACACGTTCAGTGAAAAAAATATTTTCGCTTATTAGTCTTAAATATTTAACCTGTAGCTTCATTGCATGTCCCCCAGTCTTTCTATATTCTGATGGCATAAACAATTACATAGTAACATACATAGTAACATAGTAAATGACGGAAGATAAAGACCAGTATGGTCCATCTAGTCTGCCCAGAAAAATGGCCGGAGTAGGTGCCACTCTGTGCAAGCCACCCCTCCCCATGTCTTTGTTTAGCGGTGAACCCACCGCTCCATGCAGGATACCCCTATTTGTTGAGAAGTCAGATGGTTCAGTTTATTTTGATTTTATTCTGTTGCTATAAATGGATCCATTGCGTCTGTCCCATGCCATTTTGAATTCTGTCACTGTATTTGCCTCCACCACCTCCATCGGGAGGGCATTCCAAGCATCCACCACCCTCTCAGTGAAAAAGTATTTCCTGATATTGCCTTTCAATTTTCCACCTTGCAGCTTCATGTTATGCCCTCTTGTTTTACAGCTTCCCCGTCTTTGGAAGAGGTTTGTTTGTTCATTGTTTCTCCTTAAGTATTTAAAGGTCTGAATCATATCTCCCCTATCCCTCCTCTCCTCCAAAGTGTACATATTTAGGTCTTCAAGTCCCTTCTCATAAGGCTTCTGATGCAGGCTCCAAATCATTTTGGTCACCTTCCTCTGAACAGTTTCCATTCTTTTTACATTTATTTAATTTATTTATTTAAAGTTTCTTATATACTGCGCTCTTTAGCATCAGCGCGGTTTACATGGAACAAAACAATCTCAGTACATTTGAAAACACGTATGAGTTACAGATAACAGGGCAATAAACTTGGGTAACAAGGGTAACTATCTACAATAACGATTGAACTATTTACATAAAATCAATTAGCAGCGAGCGTAATTACATCAACATTTTAGTTCTTGAAGGTATGGCTTATGGAGTGGTTATGCATAAGAATCTGTCTTATGACATATTATAATAGCATTACGGTGGCTGGAAGTACTCTGTGAATAGGTAGTGCTTGATAGCCTTCCTGAACTGCTTCATGTCTCGTATTGCCCTGATATCTGGATGAAGTTTATTCCAGCATCTAGGCACATAAGATTTAAATGCTCTGTTAATTGTTGATTGGGACCAATTTGTGGATTCACTGGGAATGACTAGGGTATTTTCAGCGAGTGGTCTCCTGGATCTTGTCTTGGGAGGTAGGCTGATGAGGTCTGAAGTCGTTGCTGGTGATAGATTATTTAGGGCCTTGAATGTGATGAGGAGAGCTTTGTAGTTAATTCTACATTCTATAGGGAGCCAGTGAAGGTCCCTAAGGATAGGCGTGATATGGTCTCTCTTTGATGCTCCAACTAGGATACGGGCCGCCGCATTCATTGCTAGTTGAAGAGGGTTAATGGTGTTCTTTGGAAGACCATGTAAAACAATATTCGCATAGTCAAAGTGTGGAGTGACTATTGCTTGGAATATTGAGCGGAAGTTGTTGTATTCTAGCATGGGTCTTAGGTGGCGTAATGTTTTTATCTTGAAGTAAATAGTTTTTACCGTGCTTTTTATGTGAGAGGTAAAATCCAGTCGTTGATCAAGGATCACACCTAGGTAGCGGATTGTATTTTTGATTGGGAGCTCAGCGTCCCATACCTTGAGGAATGCAGGGGGGGGGGGGAGAAGAGCTTGTTTCTTGTGACCATTAAAACTTCAGTATTTTTGAAGTTGATTCGCATGTTTTGATCTAACAGCCAATCTGCTATTGCATTGAAACAGTTGGTTAAGTTGGTGTAATCTGGACTCGTTATATCAATCGGGGTGAAAATAAGCACGTCGTCAGCGTAAATGAGGCAGGAAACATTAAATGATTTGGTGATTTGGCAAATTTCGTGATTTGCAAATACATCCTTTGCAAAACTGAATACTCCAAACCTGAACACAGTATTCCAAGTGAGGCCTCACCAGTGACTTATACAGTGGTATTAGAACCTCTTTCTGCTGGTAATTCCTCTTCGTATGCAGCCCAACATCCTCCTGCCTTTTGCCACCGCCTTTTCGCACTGCTTTGCCACCTTGAGATCTACAGAAATAATCACGCCAAGATCTTTCTCCTAATCCGTGCACACCAACCTCTCGCCCCCTATCGAAACCTATTGGGTTTCTGCTACCCAAGTGCATGACTCTGCACTTTTTTGCATTAAATCTTAATTGCCAAGCATTTGACCATTCTTCCAGCTTTTGTAGATCTTTTCTCATGTTAAGAACTCCCTCGGGGGAGTCCACTCTGTTGCAAATTTTCGTGTCATCTGCAAAAAGACAGACCTTTCCATTCAGTCTTTCAGCAATATCACTCACAAATACATTGAACAGTGCTGGGCCCAGGACCAAACCCTGCGGCACCCCGCTAATCACCTTCCTTTCCTCCGAGTGAACTCCATTTACCATCACCTTCTGTCGTCTATCAGTCAACCAATTTCTGATCCAGTTTACCACCTTGGGACCCATCCCCAAACTACTGAGTTTATTGATAAGCCTCCTATGAGGAACAGTATCAAAGGCTTTGCTGAAATCCAGGTAGATGACATCCAGGGCCGACCCGTCCACTGAGCAAGAATGTTTTTTGCACAGGGCCCCGCGTTTCGGGGGGCCCCGCGCTAAAGACACACTTGCTGCAATGCTGCTGCTGCCCTTGTCTTGCCTCAAGTTGCCTGCTTGAATGCCTAGAAAAAGTGCTCCATCCTGCTGTGGCGCCTCTGCATTCTGCTTTAATCTGCCATTCTGCCAGCCCGGGCGGCAGCCCCCCTCTTGCGATCCAACTCCTTTTTGTGTTTTGTTTTGCTGCCCGACGTTGATATGCCGGCCGCCGCCGTTCACTACAGGCATGCACGCATGACGTAGTTCTAAAACTCCTCCCACTGACAGCACGCCTGCTGCACGTGGAACTGGATTTTGCTGGCTGCCTGCAACGACGCGAGTGTGACTGATTCTCCTCCGACAGCGACGACGACTATTTAAACTTTGGGAATCTTAAAAAAAAAGCCAACAACACACAGTAAGTAAAATTATTTTTGTAAAAATTTGTTCATTGTTCCTGGTCCCTTATCCGGCCGCCAGCTCTGCGTGAGGAGGAAGACTTCGGTCTCGGTCTTGACGGTCTGGAGAGCTCTGTTTTGGCTGGCTCATCGGCACTGAAGGTGTCTGTGACCGGTTTTTACTAATTCCGGTGTGGTCTGAGCCGGGAGAAAGAGCCATCACCCCTGCTGTTTCTCCATCCCTCCCCGTCAGCCCCCTCCCATCCATCCATGTCAACCCTCCCTCCCTCCATCCATGTCAGCCAGCCCTTCCTTACAAGTTGCTGCTTCCCTTCTTCTGCAGCCGCGGTTCCCTGTCCCTTAGGAAACCACGGCTGTGCTGGTGGAGCCTTCGAGTCTCTCGACGGGCTCCGTGCAGCATTGTCCCGCCTCCAAAGGAAGTGGTAACTGGCATGGATGGAGGGAGGGAGGGCTGACATGGATGGATGGAGGGAGGGGGGCTGGGAGGGCTGACAGGGAGGGAGGGCTGGGGAGGGGGGCTGACATAGATGGATGGAGGAAGGGGGGCTGACATGGAGGGAGGGAGGGTTGACATGGATGGATGGATGGGGGGGGGGCTGACATGGTTGTATGTATGGAGGGAAGGGGCTGGAAGGGAACTGACAAGCAGGGCCGGCCCATCCATTGAGCAAGAATGTTTTTTGCACAGGGCCCTGTGTTTCAGGGGGCCCTGCACAAAAAACATCTTGCATCAGCCCAGCTAGGTTAAAAAAACACAAACCGGTTGCTGCTGCCGCCGTGGCAGCGGCAGAATTGACTATCCCGTGGGGGCCCCCTGCCCTGCAGAGTCCTCCATGCAGCCTCGGCGTCGGCTGTCAGAGCCACGCGAAGAGAGAGCTTCTCCTCTCACGGCTCTGTTAATCCCGCCGCGGGGCTGATGACTAGGAAATCCCATCAGCCCCGCGGCGGGATTAACAGAGCCGCGAGAAAGGGAAACTCTCCCTTCGCGCGGCTCTGAAAATCCCGAGCTGAGGCCGCATGGAGAACTCTGCAGGGCAGGGGGGGCCCCGCGGGATGCTCAGTTCTGCCGCTGCCACGGTGGTAGTGGCAGCAGCAGCCGGTTTGTGTTTTTTTTTTTAACCTAGCTGGGCTGATGGGGGGGGGGAGGGGGTTAGGACTGGTAATGGGCTATGGGGGGGGGGTTAGGACAGGTAATGGGCTATGGGGGGGGCTAAGACTACAAGTGGGCTGAGGGGGGGTTAGGACTGGTAATGGGCTATGGGGGGTGTTAGCACTGGTAATGGGCTGATGGGGGCTTAGGACTGGTAATGGGCTATGGGGGAGCTAAGACTGGAAGTGGGCTGATGGGGGGTAAGGACAGGTAATGGGTTATGGGGCATTAGGACTGGTAATGGGCTGATAGGGGGGGTAGGACTGGTAATGGGCTATGTGGGGGCCTAATACTGAAAATGGGGTGATGGGGGATTAGGACTGGAAGTGGGCTGATGGGGGGTTTAGGACTGGAAATGGGCTGATGAGGGGGAGTTAGGACTAGTAATGGGCTATGGGGGGCTAAGACTGGAAATGGGCTGATGGGGGGGTTAGAACTGGAAGTGGGCTGATGGAGGGTTTATTTTTATTTTATTTATTTAGACAGTTTTGTATACTACCTTATCCTTCAATCAAAGCGGTCACAACACAATTGGGGGATACATTTAACACGCGGGGATATGAGACACATACACTAATACTTACAGGGAGCATGGGCAATGGAGGGTTAAGTGGCTTGCCCAAGACCACAAGGAGCACCTGTGGGACTAGAAACCCCAGTCCTTCCGGCCCAAGGTTGCTGTCCTCTAGTGGGATTTGAACCCCCGACCTTCCAGCCTGAAGTACCTTGCCCCAACCACTAGGCTACTCCTCCCTTGGTAATGGGCTGTGGGGGGGTAAGACTGAAAATGGGCTGTGGGGGGGTAAGACTGAAAATGGGGTGATGGGGGTTAGGACTGGAAGTGGGCTGATGGGGGCTTAGGACTGGTAATCGGCTATGGGGGGGGGCTAGGACTGGTAATGGGCTGGGGGGTTGCTAGGACTGGAAATGGGCTGAGTGGAAGGGGGGCTTGAACTGCAAATAGCTGATGGGGAGGGGGGCTTGGCATGCAAAGGGGGTGTGAGGTGAGGGAGGTAGGACTGGAAATAGGCTGAGTGGGGGGGGGGGGGCTAGGACCGGAAATGGGCTGATGGAGGGGCAAGGATAGGAATGTAAATGGGCGTTTGGGGGGTGCAAAGATTTGAAATGGGCTGTGGTGGGGGCTTGAATTGAAATGGACTCATGGAGGGGCTAGAACTGGAAGTAGGCTCATGGGAGCTTGGATTGGAAATGGGCTGAGTGGAGGGGAGCTAGGATTTGACATGGGCTGATGGTGGGGCTAGGAAAGGACTAGAAATGAGCTGATGGGGGGCTGGGATTGGAAATGAGCTGATGGAGGGACTCGGATAGGACTGGGAATGGATGGGGGAGCTAGGACTGGAAATGGGCTGATGGGGGGCTAGGACTGGAAATGAGCTGATGCAGGGACTAGAAGGGAGCGGATGCTGGGTCGGGCTGGAACTAGAAAGGAGCTGATGTTGGGAGAGAATTAGAATGGGATGGAGCTGGGAGGGTGAAATGGAGAGGGAAAAATATTTTGTGTAGGAGGGAAGACAAATCTACAATTGGCCGGATATTGGGAGAGTAAGTGGGGATTGAGGATGGAGGGGTAAAATTTGAGTGGAAGAAATAGGAATGAGGAAAGAGCAAAAGGAGAAAGATTAGTATGTTAAAGCAGATGTAGAGAGAGAATGGAACAAAACTAGAAGAGAGAAGAAAGGACAAATGGACAGCAGATGATGGAGAGTTAGCAGAAGACACGAAGAAACCAGAAGAAAGTGGCTGGAGCAATTGCCACCGAAAAAAATGCACAAAAGGTAGAAAAATATCTCTTTATTTTGAATTTATTAACTGGAATATGTCAGCTCTGGGAAATGTGCCTCATTAACGTCTGCGCTTTGTTTAGTACAAGAGCAAATTAATTTATGGTTTTATTTCTACAGTGTTGTGCATTTCAAGTTTGGCTTTTGGGGTTCCCAGTTTAATTATTGTCTTCCTGTTTCTAAATTGTGATTCCTTGTTTGCTGATGGTCTATGTTTTGCATGTGTAACTGAGCTGACGTATTCTGTTTATATAATTCCTATTTGACATTGCCACTTGTTCTCTTTCCCCAGTAGATCATGTATTGTTATTCTCTGAAATGTATTGGTTTAATATTTGCAGTGTTGCCTTTTGATAGGTAGGGTATGGTGCTTGTGAGTCCTGGTAGTGCTGTTAGGATATGGCGGGTTTGCTATGGGTTCTAAACGGGCAGTGTTTGTAGTAGTTCCTAATGTGCCTGGCGGTTGGTACTGGATTATAGTAATGTAGAAATCTTTTAGTCTTTCTTTATTCATATACCCATTAAGAGGCATGTTTACTAAAAGTTAGTGTATGGTAACATTATGCAAATATTTATGCAAATGAGGCACCTTATGCAAATGAGGCCCCGCACCGAGTCCCCGCACCCCCCTTGGGCCGCCCCTGATCTAGTTCTCTGGTCACCCAGTCAAAGAACTCAATCACATTTGTTTGGCAAGATCGTCCTTCGGTAAAACCATGTTTGCCTCGGATCTTGCAACCTGTTCGTTTTGAGAAAGTTCACTATTCTCTCCTTCAGAAGCACCTCCATTACTTTTCCCGCCACCGAGGTAAGGCTCACGGGCCTGTAGTTTGACACTTCTTCCCTGTCACCACTTTTGTGTAGAGGTACAACATCACCCATTCTTCAGTCCTGAGGAACTACTCCTGTTTCCAAGGAACTGTTGAAAACATCCTTTAACGGCCCTGCAAGAACCTCTCTGAGCTCTTTCAGTATCCTGGGATGTATCTCATCTGGTTCCATGGCCTTGTCCACTTTCAGTTTCACAAGTTGTTCTAACACATCATCTTCTGTGAATGGTGTAGTATCTACTTCATTCCCATCTTTATATTTGGGAGTCACAGTTGGTCCTTCTCCAGGATTTTCTTTAGTAAAAACAGAGCAGAAGTATTTGTTTAGCAATTCCGCTTTTTCAATGTCCCTTTCCACGAGTCCATTCCCAGCACTTCTGAGTCCTGCGATTCCACCTCTGATCTTCTTCTTTTCCCGAATATACCTGAAGAAAGTTTTGTCGCCGCACTTCACATCTTTAGCCATCTTTTCCTCTGCCGTTGATTTTGCTATCCTTATTTCTCTTTTTGTCTCTTTGAGTTTGATCCTGTAATCATTTCTGTGTTCCTCTGTTTGCAAGCTTTGGTATTTTGCGAAAGCTGTGTTTTTTGCCTTTATTTGAGCAGCCACTTCTTTGGAAAACCAAATAGGTTTCCTTCTCCTTTTGTTTGTTTACTTTTCTTACATATTTATCTGTTGCCCCTTTTATTGCCACCTTTAGTTTAGCCCATTGCAATTCCACTTCCCTTATCTCCGTCTACCCTGCCAACTCCTCCTTTAGTAAATGGCCATTTTATTGAAGTCAGTGTTTTTGAAGTTTAGGACTTTGAGCTTGCTATAGTTGGACTGCACCTTGGTTTTTATCTCAAACCACACCGTGTGATGATCGCTGCTGCTCACAGGTGCACCCACCCAGACATTCAAAATGCTATCACCGTTGGTGAGGACTAAATCCAGCATTGAGCTTTCCGTTGTTGGTTCCATCACCATTTGTCTAAGTAACGCATCTTGGAGAGCATCCACAATTTTTTTGCTTCTTTCCAGATTTGCAGAAGGAGTAATCCAATCCACATCAGGTAGATTAAGGTTACCCAATATGATCGCTTCCCCCTTTGTGGCTATTTTGACAGTGTCTATAATCAATTTGTTATCTAGCTCTTCGATTTGAGTTGGAAGTCTGTAGACTACAGCAGTATGGATGACAGTGCTATCTCCTCTTTCCAACACAACCCAGAGCGCTTCTTTTCCCCATGCCCCCTGCATTTCAGTAGCTTTAATTATGCTTTTGACATACGAGGCTACTCCTCCTCCTCTTCCATTTTCTCTGTCTCTTCTGAATAGATTATAGCCAGCTATGGCTATATCCCAATCATGTGATTCATTAAACCATGTTTCTGTAATGGCCACAATGTCCAAGTCCATTTCCACCATTAGGGCTTCCAGGTCTGGAACTTTATTGGATAAGCTTCGAGCATTTGTGCTCATTGCTTTCCAGCATTTAACTGGCTTGTGTGTGTTTTGCATAGATTTTGTTCTGTCTACTTCTTCCCACTTGTTTTTGTTGTGTGGTTTAAAAGTGTGTCTGTTTCTGATGTTGTTCTGCTTTTTCAGGGAGTGACATCCAGAACTTGACCTTCCCCATCCATCACCCCCTTTTTCTAGTTTAAATGCATATTGTGATAAGGAAGCTTATCATAGCTCAGGAAGGAGCTATAGTAAAGGTGAAGTGACTCTGAACAAGCAACCTGTCAGTTCTGGTAGAAATAAGAAAACAGAATTTGTCCATAAAAGACTACCAGTCCCAGAATGCACCAGGTTTCCAACAGCCATTAGAGGAGCTGAAGTGGGGAAACGTGTGTTCAATCAAGAGGGCTATGAGGTAATCCCCAAGCACTCATCTCAAAGGGCAGGGCCTGATTCAGCACAGCTGCGATGTGCTAGGGTGGAGCACTCATCAAAGCAGAATAAAGGTAGAGTTTATTCTACAGAGAATTATCCTCATCCTCAGGATCAGCTTGGAGATCCTCATCTTGGATAGCTTCATCATCTGGAGGATCATCAGAAGCAGACGCCAGAGCGGACGGACAGAGAGGGCAAGAGACCCTTTGGAAGAAAGAAGAGAAAAGCATTTGGGAGGTCTAAAGGAGTCCAGAGCAGTACGTATACTGGGAGACATTCAAAAGGCAAGCTTACACCATTGGACTGGGAAAAGCCAGAGGAATGGTGCTGCAGGGCTAGGAATCTCCAGACGGTACCTGTGAGGGAGACGGCTGCACGTGGAAGGGACCCTAGGACCCGTGCCAGAAGGTATGTGAAGAGAGATCCAGTGTCAAGGGATCTGGATTGGAAGGCTGGACATAAGAACTGGACTACATACTGGCCAGGCTATTTAGAGAGGAACTCTAACAGCAATGGAAGCTCAGGTATGAACACTTATCTATGCCCTAGCTATAACCTTGAAAGACAGCAGGGAAACAAGTATTCTCCTGAGAGTGCTCCATTGAGAAATTCCTCTGTGCCAATCCATGATATTGAACCCATGATTGTTGAAGAAGGGGGAGCGGTCTTAGATACAGGCTGTGAATATATGGATTGCTCTCTGTCTAAACTCCTTTGGTAATTTACTGTTACAAAGTACGACCACCATCACAAAGAAATACAAACTTGTTCTTTAATCTACTCAGAAAAGCTCCTGCGTAGGATTTTGAGCCATGCAGTAGAAATTAAGCCAGCTAAGGGGTTTCAGCTGGATAACTGCTAGCAATTGAGCCTTACCTAATTGCTTGTGAGCTCTGAGGGAATCACTTCTGAATCTATGTGTGAAGATATAAGAGGTTAACCTGAAAAGAACAGTTTTTCCCTTCTTTGTGGGTTTTGCTTGTTGTTTGAAACACTGCTAAGAAAATGTTAGCTAAAGCCTACAGAAAAGACCAGTTTGTTACCAACCAGGTCTTTATTCTTTTGCTTTGATTGCCTGACAAGTTCATCTGTTGTTTTCCTGATTTTGTTTTTCTAAGTTTAACACTGAAAGCAAGTATCCTGTTTTATGTGCTACCAAGCATATCTGTGTTGGGAGAAATAACCCCATAAATAAATATCTTATTGGCTTTACACTCAAGCACAACTAATTATTGTGAGCAGCTGTGTCTGGTGTGAATGGACTGCATTTCCCACAATCCCTTGCAAATAATATTGATATATGCACTTGCCAAGACTGTGAACATTCTCACCCAGGCAGCCATGTGACAGTATCCACATACTGGCTGAATTTTTCACTTAGACTACATCTCTCTGTCGCAGGGAGAAGAATCCTATCAATTTTGGAGTGCTCACTTTCAGCGCTAAGTACATCAACCATTTGGTTTGTTTTCTTGCTAGGTGAAGAGCCTGGGAGGCATTTGACTAACTTCCCTCCTTTGAACTGTGTTTCCAAGTTGGTGCCTCTGATGATGGAATCACCAAGTAGTAGTAGTTTTCTGTTCCTTGAATCTCTCTTCATAATTGGTGCTTTATCAGGAGATTGGGCATTGACTATCTTATTTAAGGGCCCTTGAGCTTCCCTGGCTTGGGCATCCTCATTAACCAAAGCAGAGAAGGCACTTTGCAGACACCTGGTGGATCTATGTTTAGCAGTTCCACTCCATTCATTAATTTATAGACCTTCTGTATGCATGGGGCAGAAGTGGCTGGTTCAATTGCAGCACCAGAGGGTTTGGGTAAGTGCTGTGTTTTAAGGGCATTGCTTCATGTCCTGGAAGTGGGGTGGCAGTGGGCCACCCTTGAAACAGTGGTGCATTAAGCAATCGCCTAGTGGGTGGCACTGGTTTCCCTTCAGCACACTTATCGGAGATAAGGAAAGGCAGCCTTTTCTGTAATAGAGGGAAAGAAAGTAGATACACAGCAAATAATTATCCAGCCCATCAGGGCAGTTTCTCCAAATGTGTTAGTTCTGCACTTCTATTTTCTTCTCTCAAACAAATTATGGATTACAGTGTTTATTGCTCAGCAAAATATTGTAGTTGCTGTGTTAGTCCACCTGAGCACATGGGGTAAAAAAGCATCAGCAAACATTTTAAGGTGATGTTTTTGGTGGAATAACTCAATACATCTGTTTTTTTAGAAAATTGTACACTTTAGTAGTTGTGATTTATTTTATTACACGATTGAATAATATAAGTACATAGCTGTTTTCATTGCAGGTTGTTCCTAAGGTCTCCTTTGTTTCTTTGCCTGAAGAAAGAATCGATGAACCAATCAAAAATGAAATACAATTGCCATCAGCAGGTCCAAACAAACTACAGGTTACAAAGTATCCAAATCAATTAGAGCAATAGCTTTAATCTTTTTTCCAGCTATAACATGTAAGATTTCGTTTTTCTGCTGTAAGACGTCACCACCTATCAAGCAGCTTAAGAGCATGAGAAGTGCCATCCTGGGTCAGCTCAAAGGTTCTTCAAGCCCAAGATCCTGTTTCGAACAGTGGCTAATCCAGGTCACAATTACATATCAAGTTTCTAAAAAGTAGGCAGACTCCATGCTGCTTATCCCAGGAGTAAGCACAGTATTCCCCCAGTCCACTTTAATAATGGTTTATAGACGTTTCTTCCACAAACTTGTCCATACCTCTTTTAAACCCAGCTACACTAACAGCTTTTACTACATCCTCCCTCAACAAATTCTAGAGTTTGATTACTAATTGAATGAAACAATATTTTCTTATTAATTTTAAATGGGTTACATTGTGTAGGTATCCCTTGATCTTTCTACTTTTTAAAGGGGTAAAACCGTCGATCTACGTTTACCCGTTCCACTCCATGCATTATTTTATAGATCTCTTTCATATCGTGCGGAACAGTGCATCATCTTATGAACGCAGACTCAGGGAATGTAGCCAGTTAACCCTCCATTGCCTCATATACAAGAGATAAGAAAATACCTGCAGTACCTGAATATAACTCTGTTAAGCTACACTGAGGAAAGGTGCGAGCTAACGCCAAAGTCCTTTCCCAAATCCAGAAACCGAGCTGAGTTTACTTTTTCTTTCCCTTTGTTCAGCAGAACACTGATAAACCTGCTTTCTTCAGAGAGACAGCCGTCTCAGCTCTGCAAGTGCAGTATACTGGTCAAGGTGATCAAGGCTCATATATCTTGAAGCTCCAGTGCAGCCGGAAAGGAACAACGGCTTAAGTACACACAATCCTTTGTCCGTTCGGGGAAGGGCAATAAATAGAGAAGAAAGTCCAGGAAGGTTTTATGAAGCGTCATCTATACCTAAGAAGACTGAAACTTCAGAAAAGCGAGAGCCCGCCTTTGCCACCGCCTCCACCAATCCCTGCGCGGTACAGATACGTCAGCTGGGGACGGGGCGGGGAGACGCTCCAAATCTCGCATCTCCCCACCAATCATGCGCGGAGATTAGGAAGGCTTGACTCCGGCGGCCAGGTGCGAGGTGAGCGGGGGCGGGGCGGCAGGTGAGACGCGAGGTGGCTGGCGCGTAGCGATAGAGTGTGCGAAACGGGAGCGCGGTAGCATGGCCGAGTCGCAGCTGCGGTGCTTGGACTGGCTGGGAGTAGGCGAGCGGGTGCCGGAGGAACGGGCTGGCTTTTACTACAGCGAGGAGCAGCGGGAGGCGCTGCGGGTGCTGGTGAGGAAAGGCGAGCAGGCGTACAAGGAACGGGTGCGCGAGGAGCCGCTCTGCGACTTTCTGTCCAGCCGTGAGCTACAGGAGCTCCGCGCCAGTTGGCAGCAGTACGGCGCCGCCAGCCCCTGGAGAGCCACAGCCAAGGAGGAGCAGGATGGGGAGGCAGCGGGCTCGCTGGATTACTGGCCCGAACTGTCTGACACCGAGATTCCGCCCTTGGACTTGGGCTGGCCCGAGAACGGCTTCTACAGGGGCATGAGCCGGGTCCTGGTGTACACGCACCCGCCCAAAGAAAACGCGCCCCACATCAAGGAGGTTATCCGGGGCATCATCCAGCAAGCCCAAAAGGTAAAAAAGCTGCACTTGGTCGCCGCCTCGTTAGGTCTCCAAACCTGCGGCGGGATAAGAATCTTGCAAATGAAAGAGTACCCGGGTCCTGACCTCTTCTTCCACGGGGGAGATCTCGTAAAGAGGAGGGTGGCCAGGTCCAGATCTGTCATTCTGGGAGGGGGAAGAATCTTGTAAATGAAAAAGTATCCGAGTTCTGGACTGAGAACCATGGTGCAAACTCGTGACAGTAGTAGGGAAAGTTGAAAACTGAGCTCAATCTCCAGTGATCTAGAAAAGAACATAAGATTTGCCATACGGAGTCAGATCAAAGGTCCTGAAACTGTTTATACTGTCCAGACTTGCTTTACAGTAGAGCGACATAAGTGAAACTTGCTCTGGCTGCTGTGCCCGGGCATGAATGCTTTGCGATGTCTGTTACTCTGAACTAAGTTCAATCACAGGGCAAGGAAGTTGCTTGTAGGGGTCGTAGTTCAAAGATTAATCGTGGGGACTGCCTGCTGTTGCTGTGCGGAAGGTGGCTGATAGAAATGGGTCCGAAGGATATTTCATCCGTAATCCAAGTACTGCTGGTCGAGCTTTTTTGATCGCAATGTGTGATTTTTTTTTCTTTCTCTTGCCTATGATTGTTTCAAGGAAAGACTGTGCTAAGCCCGCCCCCAGGCAGGACTGTAAACACAAACTGAAACAATCCAATCTCCGTAATCAAGGAAGAAAGCGACAAAGCCCCAGGGCCGAGTAGGGAACTAGTACTCGCCTGGTTTCCATTGATCGGTTTATCCGGATCTGGGGTTGCAATCCAATAAATCGTGCCCATGAGCACATGGGATCGCAGTGACGTTTCAGTCTCTCACTAGATGTTGATACATTCTTGCATGGGATCAAGTTAAACTGGTTTCTTCCACGTACGAAATTTGCAATCGCTGGAAAGGGCAGAAAAAATCTCCGGCTTTTAACGGAGGCATCCTGTTTCGGTTAGATGGTTATCTTAACGGCGCATGCGCTACTGGTGTTTTCGTGTCACTTTAGAGGGGTGGTGCCGAGTTCCATTGGTGTACTTTCTCTAAATAACGTGGAGACGAACTTTGTTTATAGTACTTCTGCATAACCATTTTTTTTGCGTGAAGTCTGTTTGACATGATAACGCTTTGTTGCCTAGAATTAAAGTTGAAGCTAGTTTGTATTATCTAACGTTTTTCTTAAACACTGTGTGGACAATTTATAAGATTTCAGTTTGTATAACAGCCTTTTACGTGCCCAAGTAAGCGCTTAACAGTTTTTAGGGGATGGGGAGGGGAACGTGTCTATAAAAAAATATATCATCGGTAAATATTGTATGTGAGGCGTAAATGTATGCATGTGTTTTCCGAGGTTGGGATCAGTACTTATTCATATGCTTTATAAAATATACACAGATACTGATTTCTCCCAGCGCATCGCACAAGCAAGAGGAATACTTTGTGGTAGCCTTTGTTTAATTAAGGTAGATAACTTGCTTTTGAGACTGTTCTTTGATCGTGAGAAGCAAATGTTTCAGATCATCTTCACTTTCAGCCAGTAATGTGGTATCACTTTAACCTACTTTATTTATTTACATTCTCTTATATACCGCGCTATTCTGCATCAGTGCAGTTTACATTGAACAAACTGAAATTACATTGAACGGGGCATTGTAACTTGGAGATAACTATTTTACAGGGAACATGGGCTATGGAGGGTTAAGTGGCTTGCCCAAGACCACAAGGAGCACCTGTGGGACTAGAAACCCCAGCCCTTCTGGCCCAAGGTTGCTGTCCTCTAGTGGGATTTGAACCCCCGACCTTCCGTCCTGAAGTACCTTGCCCCAACCACTAGGCCACTCCTCCACTCAACTTGAATCAACTATCAATAAAGAAGCAACAAGAAGTCAAGAAATCGAAGACGCATTGCTCTTGGCAGAATGGCTATGAAAGACCTAGGCAAGATTCTCAAGAACAGAAATGTCTCTTTCCATACAAAGATTCAACTTGTTCAAGCCATGGTATTTTCAATAACATCATATGGATGTGAAAGCTGGACAGTGAAAAAGATAGACAGGAAGAAAATTGATGCCTTTGAATTATGGTGGTGGCGGCGAATACTGTGTATACCATGGACTGCCCGAAGAACAAACCAGTCAGTACTAGAGGAGATGAAACCTAAGCTTTCTTTTGAAGCTCAGATGACAAGACTTCGACTTTCATACTTTGGAGACATCATGCGAAGAGAGAGATCATTAGAGAAAGTCATCATACTTGGCAAGATAGAAGGTCAACAGAAAAGAGGAAGGCCAGCAATAAGCTGGCTCGATACAATAACAGCAGCTACGGGTACCAGTCTGTCGTCAATGAGCCGCCTGACTGAAGACTGAACACAATTTAGGACAACTATCTAGAGGGTCGCTATGAGTCGACACCGACTCAACGGCACTAAACAACAACAACTTGCTTTTTCTGACAGTGCATCTTCTAGCGGTGCCAATGATTTGTTTTCTGCAGTTGTCTACAGGAGCCACCAGCCATATATGATTTTATAAATAAGTCCATGGAGTTATTGCTATGCTCTGCGATTTCCCACTTCTAAAATATATAAATCACCTTTTCTACAGGAACATCAGTTTGTTCAGTCAGTAAGGCAGGAGTGGTAGATGTAGCTTTCATAAGACAGATCCCCATATCCAGGGACCCGCATAGGTTTTCAAAATTTGCACAAAGAATATTTGCATATGGTGAAAGTAGATTTGTATGAAGAGTTTTGTTAGTGCACGTTTGTTGTGGAATCTTGAAAATCAAACTGGTTTCAGCCCTGAAGGGCCAGCTGTAGGGATCCCTTGCCTTGGGAGAGGAGTGCCAGCAGTGGTTTAACACTGTCACTTTTTGACTGCATTAAAGCCTCCCACTTATGCTGGGTTTCTTGTGTAAACCACAGTCCATAATCCTCAAAGGATTCCCTTCAGGGGCTAGTGGGATTAAAAAGTATCCACATCACTGTGAAGGGAGGCACATGGCACCTCGCCCTCCAACCTCCCATGTCATCCCTGGAAATGAGTGGGTTGGGATAGGTTTCTGTTGAGCTGGAAGTCATAGGAGTAGGGTGCCTAGTCAAAGCTGTATAACTACTCTTCAGTTACTGGATTGTGAATTGGGATTTTTTTTCTGAGGTGGCATTACTAGATAGTTATCAATATCCCTATTTGATGTACATTACCAAGTTTGTAACTGCTTTGACTGAAATGATAAAGTGGTATAAAAAAATCTGTTAAAATTAAGTGGGCACTAAATGGTTGACATACAATATTAGTACTGTGTTATTACACAGCAGTGACACAGAGGGATAGTCCATTTCTATGCAGTAAACGTAAAACATAAGAACTTGTAAGTCCCATCTAAGTAGTTATATAGGCCATATACTCTTTTTCTGCCGTTATGTTTCTATCTGGTCTGCCTTTTCATATCAACTACTATAGTCCATTTTTTTCCTTTAGGAGTTTTTCTGTTCCATTTTTTCTTGAATTCAGATACTGTCTTTGTCTCTACTACCTCCATTGGGAGACTATGCATCTACCACTCTCTCCATAAAGAAATATTTCCGCATATTACTCCTGAGTCTATCCCCTTTCACCCTCATCCTATGTTCCCTCGTTGCAGAGCTTAATTTCATTTGAAAGTGGCATTTATGCTATGGAGCTATTTAAATGTGTATCATATCTCCTCTATTCCACCTTTTTTCTAAAGTATACATATCTTTTAAGTCTGTCCCCATATGGCTTATAACAAAGACTACAGACCATTCTGGTAGCCACCCTCTGCTCAGACTCCATCCTGTTTATATGGAAAGAATACAATGACAGTGAGGCTTATAGAAGGATGCAGTGACCATCAGGCTATGTGTTACCCCTGCAGGTCACACTTAAGATTCCCAGAGCAGATTTCTAGTGCCATCCTCTTTCCTGGACCAGAGGCAGCTGAATATTAGAGCATGCAGTAGGTACCTAGAAGGGCATTGGAAGAGCATGCACTCTGGGGGATGTTTACTAAAGGTTCATGCACATTAATGAAAGTGTATTACGTACTGTCATAGCCCATAGAAATGAATGAGCCGTGGTAGTGCTTAATGTGCCTTAACTTTCATTAGTGTATGTTAACCTTTCTTAAGCATGTCTCTTTGTCGCTACCACAGCCTCACCACCTTTTCTCAGCACAGGCTTCCTTCATGAACTGGAAAAGCTTTTGGGGAGAAGGAGAGGCCATTAAGGGGGATAACAAGAACACTTTTGTTCCCAGAGTACATACCAGTGCTTCTCAAAGCATTTAGGTCATGCCCCATTTCTTGTCAGTAATATAGTCCCCCCCCCCTTCCCCACCTAGTAAAGATACCAAAATTTGATTTTCTTGTTTTAAGTCGCAGTACAATGTGCTGTATATCGAGCATCCTGCTGATCAGATTGAGACCCACTGGCACATGCTGCCAGCTTTCATGTTTCCCTTTCTTGCGTCCAGAGGACTCAAGTGTGCTGGCGGGGCAAGAGAGAAGCAAAAATAAGACTGGAGAGGCTTTCATGGGGTTCAGAATGAGAACGGGAAAGCATAAGGAGGCGAATAAGACAGGTTAAATAACCACCAAAATGAAAGCAGTCACCTAACAAACATCAACATTTTGTCTGCATCAGGGGCATATGTTGTGTAAATACAACAGAAAAGCAGTCAATAGATGCCAAAAGCATCTCCAGTGATATAAACAGTAAAGATGAAATCCCCTTAAGCTGAAACAAAAGAAAAAGGGAAATAATGGATTAGAAAATGTAAAAAGATAAAAACCTAAAAAGATCCTAATACCATGTAATCTTATTAGAATTTTATGCAAACACTCACAGATTTGAGCTTAAAAATCCTTTGCAAAAGAGTACCTTGTCAGCATGAATGGCAACATGACTCACAAATTTAATGTAAATATTGTAAGAAACCCAAAAAGGAGGGAAAAGCTGAAATAGTATCTATTTAAAAACTGGGTCCTACATCTTTAAAATTTAGAGGGCTGCATTACTGCTGCAGCTGTTTTAGTAACAAATAGCCACGAAACCACCTATTACTCCTCCCTCCACCATTGTTTTCCATTCATATTAAGGTAGAACCTTTTGATCCTTGTGTCCTTTAAGTTGATCAGCTCAGAGTTGTTTTGAGTGTTTCAGCACAATGTACAACAGACTAGTTTAATTGTGCCTGAGGTTCATTGAACTTAACAGCGTTTATCTTCTAAAGCTGAAACCAAGAACCATTGGGCCAGGCTAATGGTTAACCCGTGCTATTTGTAAATAGGTCAGATGTTATTCAATGGGACCTAGTTAAAAAAAGCACGGGTTAGCCGTTAGCCCGGCTTGGTAAACAAGCCCCTTAGTGATTCAGATGTCATTTTTCTTTGTTGGAAATTTTTACTGTGAAACCTAATAACTGAAATGTGACTTTCTTACTGGTTGCTATATATGGTGGCGCCCAGTGACTGAACCATGCAGCTTGCTGTTGATTGCTATGTGTACTGCCTTCCAGCGGGGGAGAAACACAGCAATACCCGTTGCCTTGGGACAGTGGCATCCTGTGGTTAAAATGTAAAACCCATGCTTTGGAATATGACAGTGACGTCGAATCATTAAATATACTATCACATTGGGTTTTAGTTTATTCTTTCCAAACCGATGGAATGTTTGGGAATTGCTCCATTCAAACCCTCCGTATCCTTTTACCTCCGGGTCAGAGACACATGCAGACAATACACATACGTACACAGCGGGGTAGGAAAGAATTACACAGCCATCCATGCTCCATATGCTTTCTCAGATTCTTACATTTTTCGGTAACCTTCTTTACATTAATATACTACAAAGATATACTGAAAATATATCTGAATAATCATTTACTCTTGTAAAAAAGCAGTCGGCAGTGTACCACTCTACAATAGGTGCCTCTGACCTCTGCACTTCAGACTGATTTTCAAAAGGTTTTGTAGACTAACTTTGGAAGGCCACCCTTTGGAAAGATGAGTGCCTAAATCTTGAATCTTATTTTCACCAGGCTCTTAGATTTAGGAACCTACAAAGTGGATGGTTATGAGGATGAATTTAGGATTGGGGAAAATGTGAAGAACTTGGCACTGATTTTCAGCACTAGGCACCTAATCTTGGCACCAAAATTATTATTATTTTTCTCTGGGAACAAGCAGGAAGTCAGTCCTCGCATATGGGTGACATCGGCACTGACAGAGTCCACTCAAAGTATTTCCCCAGCTTTCAAAGAAAGCCTTTGGGAAGGGTGCCATCTTACTTAATCGCCCTCTTTCCACAGAGTCCTTCGGACATGCGGTTTTTTTTCTTGTTTTGTACATTTTGTGCTTTTCTGGCTAGCGCCGGTTCTTCTTCCCGCCCCCGAGCACCGCTGCTTCAGCGGTCGGTCTCGGGAACTCATTTTTCCCTTCCTTTTTACCTTAGCGCTTTCATGCCTTTTTTAACCACTGGCTGCGTGAGGGTCTTCGACCTCGCAGGAGCCCTATTTTCCCCAATGGCCACCGTTTTAAGAAATGCGATTGGTGCTCTAAAAACATGTCAGTTACAGATACCCATGGCTGTTGTCTCTGGTGTCTGGGTGCCGATCACGACCCGGAACAATGCTCCTTATGTAAAAAGATGTCCTGTAAGGCCATCCAGAGCTGCTGGCAAAAGGCTCGACCCCCGGTATACCCAGTTGCCTCGCGCTCACAGGCCCCGCAACCCTCAGAGCTGCTTAAGGCTCCCCCGCGGGCCCGCAGGCACTCTGACCACGGGTCTCCCAAGCATGAGCGGAAAAAGAAGGCGGCTTCGCAGACTTCATCCGGGGGGGGGGGGGGGTCGGACAGGTGTGAGACATCACGTGTCTGGTCCCTCAGCCCCCTTTGACAGTCCGAAGTGTCGGAGAGGGAGCAGCCTAGAAAGGTACCCTGAATCGATTTGGAGGCCTCTGGCGAAGGCGCCTGGTCTCCTAAGGGTCGTCTTAGCGAGGACCCTCCTCTCTTCCTCAACACCTGATCCAGTCACCCTGGTGTCGGTGTTGCAGGGCCCCAGCCTTAGAACGCAGCATTTCTGCATTCTTTGCTGCCCATCAGGCACAGGTGCCTGGCCCCACTGGTACACGCTATGAAAGCGCAGGGACCTCTACCTCAAGGACTCCCCTAGACCACCACAGTGATCCCCAAGAGCCAGATGCCTCATGAGGATCCTCACAAGGGTCTCTATCTCCTTCCGGTTCCTCGGGGGCAAGATCATCTCAGGCAAGTGCCTCCAGCTCCGGCCTCAGGAGCCCAGTCCCGGTCATCAACCCATCTCGTGCCGCCCAACCTCAAGTCCTCCACGGACTATTCTGAGTGGGAATCCGATGGTGGCACCTCACCGGAGACTCGGGCCCACCGAGATCTCCCCTTGGACCCTTCCCTGCCAATCCAAAGGCGATGGTCCCCTCCCGAGGACACTTCTTTTCTTGAGTTTGTTTGGGATGTGGCGCGGGCCCTTGTGCTTTCCATCAAGTTGGAGGAGGGAACTTGATATCCTCCAATATGAGATGCCACCGATGGGAAATCTTCACAGTTCCGGTTCCCTCCATTCTTAACCGGCTGCATCTCTATATGTGGGAAACCCGACTTCTGTCCGGATCGTCAGCCGAAGCCTGGACTTTATGTACAGGGTCCAGTGGGGACTGGGGTTTAGGAAGACACAGCTTCCCTACACCACCATGGTAGTCAAGTCAGCCATGCATAAGCAGAAGAGCCCAAAGACTCACTCTTCAGTCCCCTCTCCCTGGGTGAAAGTGTTACCAGGGCTCCAATCTAGCCTGCTACATCCAGGCCTACCATCTCTATATTGATATGCTCCTCCAGGACCTTAGTAAGAAACTCGGAGGGTTTGCGGCCGGCCTTGACAGGACGCTCTCGAAGTCCATTGGTGAATGCTCCAGATACCTCTCTTGAGCCTCCTTTGATGAGTCCTCCGCACGAGTGGTGGCAGCTGACATCAGCACCCCACCAGCAGGCTTGGCTCCAGTCCTCTGACTTAGAACAGTGGGTCCCAGAGAAGCTCCTTGATGTCCCTTGCTCCGGGCAACAACTCTCTGGTAAGCCTATGGAGGACAAAGAGGCCGAAATTGAGACAGAGTACGTCACCCATACTCAGCTCTCCAGGAAGACCTCTACCCTTCCTAGAAAAAAGCTGCTAGTGAAGAAATCCTCCTTCCACAGGAAGGGCCAGCCCTACCGGGGGTACCCCCCCCCCCCCCCCCGTGCCCAGCCATGCAGACCCCGCCATGGGGCAGTCAGGGTTAAGGGCACCATAAATTCAGAAAATGACACTTTTAGAGTGGAAAAACAATACATCAAAAATTAGAAAAATCACTCTATTCTCTTAACAATAAGGTACATAACTCTGGAACACAAAATCATAATAAAAGAGGAAGAGAGGCCTCAGATAAACAGGGGACAAAAGTGGAAAATGAAGAAAAACTTCTTGCCACTGCCCCAACACATCAATGACCAATATCTATTCCTCTTCCATTTTAACCATCCCAATTCAGAATTATGCAATCAATAATCAATAATTTTCAAACCGAACACTTCTTTAAAAAACCTCTATGGATTAGTTGAAAGATCAACATTTATCTTCACGAACATCTTTCAAAAAACCATATGTAGATCATCTGTATCGGTATCAGTATTCCACTCCTGTGCTTAAATCCAAACCATCCCGACAATGCCTCTCCTCGGCGTCTATTGGGCGTTTCGCTACAAATGCTTCTTCAGGGGGTTAGGAACCAAAACCACAAAAAAATCACATACCAATCGGATGCAAGCCCTCAGTAGCAACCATACAAAATCAAGCTAGCAAACCATTCTTTCCACCCACATAATTAAAAACCCCTACACTTACTATCATGTCTAAGTCCATAACACATATCAAATACTGCCATCTTCAACACACACCATACAAACGCCGTGCAAAAAATCCACTTGTTGAGGGAGCAGGCTTTGAATTGTGTGTGAACAGTGGATTTTTCGGATACAAACAGTGATTCCAGGGGTGGGGGGGGGGGGCTCAATTTACAAATGGACTGGGGTGCAGGTTTCTAAATTTATCAGGGTGATGAGAGGTTGGGTTTTCTTAAATGATAAAACGGGTTGATTATTTTGATAAGGAGTCCGGTTCCCTTTAAATGGTTAAATGAAAAGGGGGGGGGGGGGTATGAATATATATTAGGTCGCATGCACAGCGTTTGTAGGTGTGTGTGTTAATCTTTCAACTAATCCGTAGACGATTTTTCAAGAGGTGTTCAGTTTGAAATTATTGATTGATCACATAATTCTGAATTTGTATGATTAAAATGAAAGAGGAATAGATACTGGTCATTGATGTGTTGGGGCAGTGGCAAGAAGTTTTTCTTCGTTGTCCATATTTGTCCCTTGTTTATCTGAGGCCTCTCTCTTCCTCCTTTATTGATTTTTATTCTCCGGAGTTATGTACCAAAATTATTGGTAAGCGAATGGAGTGATTTTTCTAATTTTCTTTTTTTTATTTGATTTTCAGTGAGATACAATATCACAGAAAAATAAAGCAAATCAACAAGAATACAGTACCACATCATAAAACACATTATGACAGATTTAGTCCACATCAAGAGAGATATACAGAGATAATATTACGAAGAAATATTAAATTACAGAAAACAAGGCCTATACAGGCCCATAAACTAAAAGGATCAATACATACCCAGATCAAACCCTTACCGTTTACTTACACGATCAACAATAAATTTCTCTAAGTGCGAGACATCCACAAAAACAAAAGAATCACCCTCATAATTTACCATACATTTACAAGGAAAACGTAAAAAAAACGTTGCTCCCAACGCTAAGACCCTAGGTTTCAGCTGTAGGAACTGACGTCTACGCAATTGCGTCTCGCGAGAAACATCAGGGAAAATGTTTATACTCTGCCCACAGAATTTGGCCATTTTAACTTTAAAAAATGCACGCAAAATGTGCTGCTTACAATCTATAGAAGGTAATATGATCATTAATGTGGATCTAGTAGAAATTATATCCAAAGAGTCCTCAAGGAAAGCAGTCAAGTCAGCCATAGGGGGAATAATCTCGTCCATACCACCCTCAACAGTGTTAATACGTTTGGTACTAGACATAAGGTAATAAACATGAGAAACATTAACAGAGTCTGTAAACTTCAAAATTTCCTTGAAATATTTATCAAGGAGAATTCTAGCAGACAACAGTGACGAGTGGGGGAAATTTAGGAAACGAAGATTGTAAGCTCGGGAGGAATTCTCCAAGGCTTCCAACTTAGAGTATAATATCAGTGAATCCTTTACTGCAGCAGCACTAGCCGCTGAAAGTAAATTTACCTGGGAGTTCACCTTACCGACAGCTTTTTCACTTAAGGTTACTTTCTCATCGAGCTGCCGAAAAGCAACGGCAGCTTCCTGAGAAAATACACACAGAGCATCTAACGTTACAGACACTTTCTTATCAATGGATTGGAGAGCACCCCATATATCTTTTAAAGTAATCTCTTCATCAGAGGATTTAGAAACAGGTTCCAACAGACTGTCAGAGACAGGGAGTTGGACCGGCAAAGGAACTTTAACGTTGATTTTAGTTATACTTGCTGTTTCTGAGGACTCATCAGGCAAACACTGCATTTGAAGCGGCAACGGTAGGGGAGGAGGGGTTCTCCCACCAGAACTCAGGGAGACCCCATCTGGAGAGGATTGTGCAAGCGGGGCAGGGGCGAAATGTTTGTCAAGAGGACCGGTCGGCTTGTCGCCACTGCCGCCGGCCTCTAGACCTTTATTCGCCCCCTTTCCCTTCCGCTTCCCCATAGTTCACTACAAGGAAAAGTAATACCCCGCAAACACCGCAGTGGCGCCAAAGGGGCGCTCAAGGGGCCAAACAACCCCCTTAGATCACGCCCCTTTGAGCCACGCCCCGCGGACACGCTCCGCGGTCAGAGAGATAGGAAATTAAATAAGGCAAAAGGACCCCGCCGGAGAGGAGGGTGCCCCGAGCGCGCCTGCCCAGTCCTTGGAGGCACAGTCTCCTGCACACACCGACGAACCAGCAGCAGCAGTCCTCGAGCAGATCTCAGCTCTAACGCCTTTCAGCGTCTCTCTGCTACTCCGAAGAGCCACTCAGAGGTAGATGGAATTTAAAGGTCCCTGGACCCCGCCGGAGAGGAGGGTGCCCCGAGCGCGCCTGCCCAGTCCTTGGAGGCACAGTCTCCTGCACACACCGACGAACCAGCAGCAGCAGTCCTCGAGCAGATCTCAGCTCTAACTCCTTTCAGCGTCTCTCTGCTAATCCCGATTTTTCTAATTTTTGATATAGGGTAAGGGCTCCGGCCAGGGGCCTCGCAAGTCCAAAGGACTGAAGACCCAGTCCCCGGCTCCAGCACAGCCAGGCTCTGGATTTTGACACCCTCAGCATAGCCTCTTGACTGCTGGATGTCCAGTAGCTGATGGGGGCAGGCTGATACACTTCACCCAATGGTGGAATTCCATCACCACAGATGCGTGGATTCTCCAGGTAGTCAAGGAGGGCTACCTCCTCCCCCCTACTTTCCCAGGGAGCTCCGGTGGCCTCCCTTGCACCAGGCCCTGCTGATTCAGGAGCTCGCAAGCCTCCTCGGGGACAGGGCAGTGGAGCCCGTGCCACCCCACCTACGAGGAAAGGAGTTTTTCTCCAGATACTTCCTCATCCCGAAAGAACAGGAGGCCTCTGGTCCATCCTCGATCTGAGAAACCTGAACAAATTCCTGGTGCGGGAGAAGTTCAAGATGCTCTCCCTTGGAACATTACTGCTGAACTTCCAGCAGGATGATTGGCTATGCTCCTTGGATCTAAAGGAAGCTTACATTCACATCCATATCCATCCCAGTCAAAGACAGTACCTAAGGTTCATGGTCGGGGATACAGGGTACTTCCCTTCGGTCTCACCTCTGCACTATGGGTCTTCACCAAGTGTCTTGCAGTGGTGGCAGCCTCCCTCTGTCTCTAAGGGGCCTTCGTCTACCCTTACCTAGATGACTGGCTCATAAAGGGAGACATGGCCTCGGAGGCCTTACAGGCCACCAGCCACACCATCTGGCTCCTGCAGCACCTGGGAATCGTGATCAACCACTCAAAATCTTACCTCACTCCAGTGCAGTCCCTGGAGTTCATAGGGGCTCGCTTGGATACTTACCAGGCTATGGCCTTTCTCCCATAGAACAGGGCATATCGTCTCATGTTCTTGGCATCTGCTATGCGGAGTTGCTGCACAATCTTGGCTGGATCAGTGCTTTGCCTCCTGGGCCACATGGCTTCCATGTTGTGCCCAATGCCTGTCTCCATATGCAGGCAGCACAGTGGTGCCTCCGCACACAGTGGACTCGGGCTATGGGCAGGCTCCAGGATCCCATCTCGGTCTCTGTGGCTGGCAGAGTCCTTGATCTGGTGACAGGATGCACAGCATCTGCTCCGGGGCATGCCCTTCCAGACCCCCGACCCTCCCCCCCCCCCCCCCGAAGGTACTGACGACAGATGCTCACTCTTGGGCTAGGGGGACTATTGTGCACTCGGGGGACCTGGTCACTCAGAGAGTCTGCAACAGATCAACCTTTTGGAGCTCTGAGCCATCTTCCTAGCACTGAGGGCATTCCGGCACCAAGTAGTGCTCGTGCATGTTCTATCTGAACAAAAAGGGTGGCATTGGCTCCTACAGCCTCTGCCAGGAGGTGGTGTCCCTCTGCTCATATTTGGTGGGCCAGGATATCCTCCTCAAGGCCGTCTACCTAACGGGCCAGGACTAAGTCTTGGTGGGCCGGCTGAGCAGAGTCCTCCAGGCACACGAGTGATGCCTGAACCCTGAGACAGCGCAGCGGCTGTTCTGGCTCTGGGGTACCCCAGACGTCAACCTCTTTGCCAGTCCGTCCAATGCCAGCTCTCCCGGTTCTGCGGTTCCCACCCGTACCCAGCCTGGATGGCTCCGGACACCTCCCTCCCTCCTCCCGTGTGCGACAGGTCTTCTATATGCTTTCCCCCCACGCCACCGATAGCCCAGACCTTCTTCAAGGTCCTGCAAGACAGAGCCTCGATAATCCTTGTGGCCCCGAGATGATGGCTTTAGCAGCCATGGTTCCACCTGCTACTCTGTCTCTCGATGCAACCCCCGGTTCCTCTTGGAAGTTCAACGGGGCTTCTAATACAGGAGAGGAGTTTGCTCCTCCACCCCAACCTGGGATCCCTGTCCCTGACAGTCTGGCTGCTGAGCAGGTCACCTTAGCACCCTTTCATCTTTCCAGGGAGGTTGAGGAAATCCTGATGGCTTCTCGTAAAGACTCTACAAGACAGGCTTATGCCTTCAAGTGGCGTGGGTTTTTGGTATGGTGCTCAGAGCAACGGGTGAACCCATTCTCCTGCCCAGTTCACTTGGTCCTACAATACTTGCTCCATCTCTCACAGTCCGGGCTAAAGTCTAACTTGGTTAGAGTTCACCTGAACGCGATCTCGGCGAACCACCACCCCTGAAGGGCAAACCCTTCTCGGGGCAGCCCCTCGTCTCCCGTTTCATGCGCAGCTTGCTCCTCTCCAAGTCCCTATCCGCCTGCCCCTGGCGGAATGGGACCTCACTGTGGTCCTCACACAACTGACCAAGCTGCCATTTGAGCCCTTGGCTACCTTCTCCTTGTAGCACCTGTCCTGGAAGGTCGCCTTCCTGGTGGCGCTCACCTCCGCCCACAGGGTCAGCGAGCTACAGGCCTTGATGGCTGAGGCCCCGTACACCTGGTTTTACAGGAACATGGTGGTTCTTCGCACTCACCCCAAGTTCCTTCCGAAGGTGGTTTCAGACTTCCATCTCGACCAGGAGGTGGTGTTGCCCACTTTCTGAGGTTCCACGCCGACCTGGTGTCGGCCATTCTCCATATCCTGGACTGCAAGAGGGCCCTGTCCTTTTACTTGCAATGGACCCCGGGCCACTGCAAGGTTGGCCAGCTTTTCATCTCCTATGATCCCAGTCATCTGGGATAGGCGGTCACCAAGCAGACGTTGTCTATTTGAGTGGTGGACTGTATTGCGTTCACTCAAGCTGGGCTGCCACTGGAATGCCGGGTCACAGTGCACAATGTCTGAACTATGGCGACCTCGGTGCCTCTAGTGGAGATCTGCCAGGCTGCCACCTGATCCTCTGCTCACACCTTCTCGGCACATTACTGCCTGGAGAGGGAGTACAGTCAGGACAGCGCCTTCAGCCAAGCTGTGCTCCTTAATCTGTTTGGGGTATAAGCAACTCCTGCCCTCTGACCCTTCTTGTTCAGGCTACTGGAGACTGGCTCTCCCTGGACTCAGGGTCTTTGGGGTCTGTCTTTGGATTTGCTGCGGCTGCTCATGACTCTGCCGTGCTTTCTCCTACATTCCTCGACTCCTCGGTAGCTTGTAGCTAGGGAGTCCCAAATGGGAGGACTGAATTCCTGCTTGTTCCTGGGGAAAGCATAGTTACTCACCTGTAGCAGGTGCTCTCCAGGGACAGCAGGAGTCAGTCCTCACAACCCTCCCTCCTCCCCTTGGAGTTGCTGTACAGTTTTTGCCATCTCCTTTTGTTGGCTCGAGCTATGTCATCTGGCTGAGTAAGATGGCACCCTTTGGCAGGAAGGGGACCATGCATGTGTGGTAGCATTCCCAAAGGCTTTCTTTGAAAGTTGGAGAAACGCTCCACATGGGCTCCATTGGTGCCAACATCACCCATATGTGAAGACTGATTCCTGCTGTCCCTGGAGAACACCTGTTACAGGTGAGAAACCATGCTGTATAGCAGATCTCTTATGCACCCAGTACTTAAAACAAACATATAGAGGGGATAGTTGCTACTGTGCATTAAGAGAATAACGAACAATCGGGCATATGCAGAGAGCCTGCGGTAGAGCCCAGTGCTTAAAGCTGTAGCACGGAGTTTCATAGCATGATTTTAGTGCTGACTCTGTGCTGGGATGCAGTATGCAAATTAACCTCCCCCTTCCTCCTCAGCACAGCCAATTAGCCTGTTCTACCGGCTGTAAAACCGCCGCTGCAGGGGGCGCGCAGGAGAATCAACGATCCCGATGGGGGTGAGAGCGGGAGCTCCCCCTTCCTCCTCAGCACAGCCAATTAGCCTGTTCCACTGGCTATAAAACCACCGCTGCAGGGGGCACGCCCGCGCCTTGCGGGCCCGTGCCTGAGGGCCTCGCCAGAGGGCCCTTAGGCGTTGGACCGTGGCGAATCACATTGATTTCATGGACTGGATCGTGGTGCCTGCATTCGTGGTAACCTGCTGTCTCTATTCTTCTCCTCCTCTTATCTGTTTACCTGTTTCTGTCTTCTATTCTGTCCTATCTTATAATGGCATTCTTTTCCTATTTCCTCAAATGATATAGTATTGTAAACCGCTTTAATGCCTTCTGGCCTAAGTGGTATATCAAATGAAATAAACATATAAACATAAACCAGTGCACAAAAATTCATTATTAAACTGGGGAGAGCATGCCAAACACATGCACGCAGAAGTCTGCACAAGTTTGGCATGCTGTCTCAGCCAAACAGGCTCATCTTAGATGAAGTTTGACACTTTGCCTTAGATAACCTAGGCATCGGGGAAAGCCCCCCCCCCCCCCCCATGCCATCAGCACACACTCGGGGAGGGGGGAGCCAGTGTCTCCCCTCCCCGACAAAAACTAAATCACCGGTGATCCTGATTTATTTTTTCTCCCCTCCTCTGGACTAGCCCAAGGGTTTCTGCACCCCAGGCAGGAGTCTCAACTGTGCCACCGTCACTCCCCACTTCAAACCACTGATTACATCTTTAAGAGGGCGCCAGTGGTGGCAGCCGTTGTAGTTTAAAAGCAGTGGCTTTGTGCTGCTGCTTTGGTGCCTGCAGCAGGCTATGTTCTTCGGCACCCATGGCCTGCCGCTTCTGACCCCCCCCCCCTCCTCTGATACAGCTTTTTGTCGGATGGGGGTCAGAAGCAGCAGGCCATGAGTGCCGAAGCATATGGCCTGCCATGGGTGCCAAAGCGGTGACACAAAGCTGCTGTGCCACCCACCAAGACCTGCCAGGCGGCTGTCAGGTGGATAGGCTGGCCCTGCTCCACTCCCAAACAAACAAAATCCCCAGTGGCCCTGATTCCCCCTCCCCCCCCCATGCATCACAACTCCCTGGTGGCCCTGAATCCCTCCACCCCCTCCCCAGTACCTTTTTAAGTATGAGGCAGGAGCATCGCCCACATGCTCCCGTCCCTACACTGCCATCTTGAAAAGTGGTGGCACCTGGCCCCACATAGTGCATCCTGGGATGCACCAAGTGGTGTCAGACTGCCATATAAGGCACAAAAGGTGACCCCCCCCCCCCCCATGTTGCATCCTGGGACACAAGAGCTGTCCCAGAATGCAACAGGAGATCAGTCTGCCATATAAAGCACCTTTTTTGCCTTATATGGCAGTCTGACCCTGCTTGGTGCATCCTAGGATACACTGTGTGGGTCCAGGCACTGCCGTTTTATAAGATGTCAGTGCAGGGGCAGGAGCATGTGGATGATGCTCCCACCCCATACTTCAAGGTACTGGGAGGGGCATGGAGGAATTCAGGGGCCACTGGGCCACCAGGGAACTTTTGTGGGGTGGGTGGGTGGGGAGGATTGAGGGCCACTGAGCCACCGGGGATTTTGTTTCTGTTGGAGGGTCAGTGTCGTGGGTGGGGGCACCCCTACAGTGTGCCAAGGGCATCGGGAGCTTTCCCCAATGCCTGGATTATCTGAGGTGGTGTGTCAAACTTCCTCAGATGATATTTTTGCTCCCAGCTGGATCTCTATGCCTGCCCAAAGCTCTGAGTTGCAGCAATTGACATGCCAAGTGTACTGCAATTTAATGCAGTTGTTTTTATTTCTGGTTTTCTAGTGCTAGTTTGCTTTCTGCATCGGAGAGCAAGCCTAGTGTGGGAAAAGCACCAGAAAAATGGTGCGCCACATTTTTTTTTTCTGCCTCAGCCTGAGCATTTGCCAAATAACATATGTTGCACGGAAAAATTATTCATTAGTTTAATTTATAGCAAAACACCTTAGTTTATAATTTCGTATTTGTCATTTAGATCATGCCTTTCCAGTAGTTGTTCAAGGTGTGTTACAGTCAGGTACAGTAGGTATTTACCTGTCCCCAGAGGGCTCACAATTTAAGTTTGTCCCTGAGGCAATGGAGGGTTAAGTGATGTGCCCAAGACCGCAAGGAAGTGCCAGCGGAATTCAAACCCTGGTCTCTTTGGTCACTAGGCCACTGCTCTAACCATTAGCAAATCAAATCAACGCAGCTTGCGTTGATCCTCACAAGCTATATTTCTGGAACAATGCCAGCTTTGAGCCAGCATGATGATTCCTCCCCAGGAGCACTGCGTGGTAATTCATGGCCTGTTACTGCTGGGGCCATAATAAAGGGGCCAAAGGTGCTGGCCTTATTAATGCAGACGACTCCAAGATTGGATCACCATTTCGGTGCTACTGAAGCAGCAGCAAGTTGTGACTCAGTCCTGATGAGTTAGAGGAGGCATGGTGAGGTAAAGACCAGGGTCTGCTGCCAAGCAGTTTCTCATTGCCTAATTACTTTCTTAAGGGTCCGTATCAAATTTTTCTGGGGCCATGAGAAAGAAATGTGTTGGAATCCTGCTTGTAATAGAGGTGGACCTATAGCATCAGAGTCCTGTCATACCAAACAGCATTTAGATCCTCAAAGGAGAACCCTGGACCATATAGCATTAGCTAACTTTGGTGGGTAATAAGAAAGTGGAATTGCTTACCTATACTGGGGGCAGTAGACAGCAGGGAAATGTGACCACAACTCTGACCAAACAGCGTGCCTGCCTCTCCCTTGTTTGATGGAGAGAGTGGAGTCACTTACCTGTAAATATTTAATTTTATTTAAAGCATTGTAGAGCTCATAATCTTCTTTGTTTCTGTCATTCATCAATGAGATTCCATCTGGTGTCTTTCCTTGATGTCTTTATCAGGTCATCGCTGTGGTCATGGACTACTTCACGGATCGTAATGTATTCCGTGACATGGTAGATGCTGCATACAAACGCAGGGTTCCCGTGTATCTCATCCTGGACGAAGATGGTGTGAAGTATTTTCTGGAGATGTGCCAAGGCATGGAGCTGAACACTTTCATGCTGCGGGTGAGATTCAAAGAGATTCCCTTATGCAGAATTTGACAAGGCACAAAAAGAGAAGGGATGCTGGATATGGTCAACTGATTTTTATCCTCTTTGGGCTGCTTGCACACTTCCATGCCATAGAGATGGATTTGGAGGCCGAGAACTGAGGGTCATGAGCTCATAACTACAGCTGCAAGTAGTTAAAGTAGCAATTCACCCTTATTTGGATGTGTGATTCCTAGCGGTAGTACTATAAAACTATCTGTAGGGGTCAGCCCATGCCATTTTGGACTAGATAGCTGCTGGGGCAGGAGTGAGGGTTGAGTGGGGGTCTCAGGGGGAAAAGGGATGGGAACTCTACAACTAAGGGGAGGGCTTTTCTGAATTCTAACTCATGTCAGGGTTTGGGAGGGAGGAGAGGGAAATATACTGGAGCACCAAGGATTGGAAGTCACCTTGGGGCCATGGGGGGGCCTCCACTTTGGGCCAATGGGTACTTTAATTTTAGTATGCTGCTGCACGAAAGGGCAAGGGATTTTTATTTATTGTGTATTTCCACAGCCCAAAATCACAAAGTTTCTGGCTAGCAATGTATAAAAAAACTTCACACGAAAGTACAGCTACACTTGCAGAAATGGATACTAACTTGCAAACATTTTAGTAGGTTAGTAAGTGGGCAGCAAGTATGAAACTACAGAATACATAAAGGAAATCATAAGCAATGATGTTGTTGCAGTTGAGCTTTTGTCTTGTGTGTCGCACAGCTGGTCAAGGTTTCCACTGGGGGACTGTTCAAAGTAAACTGCAATTGCCTAGTGCTAATTCTAGAGATGGATGCTGTTCATTTTTAAATTCTGTTTACTAAACTGAAATCACATTCACAGGACCTAACGATGAATGGTATATCATTATTCTTTCTAACCTAATGGAAAGAACTGTATAAAAGGGGCCGCCTTCATGCAAACAGGATGTCTGCGTTAGAGAGGGTGGAAACACGAACAGTACCACAGCACCAAATGTCTCTGTAAGCTCTGTGGTGCTGTTTAAAGGCATTTCCACTGCAGCAGACCACTCTCAGACCATTGGCATACTGACCAACCATCTAGTGCACCTAATGATAGTGCTGGCCCTGAGTGGAACGCACAGTAGGCACCCTTGGTGCTTGTTCTTAATTTACTTTCTGAATATATGTTTGTTTATTTCATTGGATTAACCGTCCTTTACAAGTGCATCAGAGCTGTGTACTGTCATGTTGAAAGTGTAGCGTTTGTTGTCTAGATCAGAGAAATAAGCTTCTACTTTAATGCATTTTGAACTGTGTTATAGACAATGGAATGTGAAGCGTATAAGGGTTTGAAGATTTTTCAAGGCACTGTAACTCATCTCTGGCCTGGAGTGAAATAGCAGGTCCACCACATGAAAACAGATGCTTCTTATCACTGAATTCTTAAGATCCAGTGAAGATTTAGGTATTATGAGTTTCTAGTCAACTTGTTGCTCAAGATTTGAAACTTTTTAATATGCCAGAGACACCTTTAGTCAGTGATCATCATGATAGATTTCATTTGGACTATTATTTTCAAGAAAATTGTTTACATTTCATTAAGTTTTAGCTCAGTCATTGTTGATGGTGAAATACTTTTGCTTCAGTTTTTGCAGTATCTCAGATTTTCTGTACAAATCCAGTAAGGCTAATAAGTCTTGGCAAAATTGGAAACGTTTGGGATTTTTAAGCAAGCCTTCTGCTCTGGCTTCTGCATTGCCGTCGATTTTATATTCTCCATGACTCCATACCTGAAGTTCAACCTGCTGGGCTTTCATGTCTTCAGTGATACTTGCAGGCCCCTGAACACTGCGGAAGTTTGTGACATTCACTATCATCGTATAAAAATATTCAAGAGAGCGAATCAATTCATGAAGTCTCTTTGCTGAGCTCTTTATAAAATGTAAATACTTACAGGACAACTGTAGTAAAAGAAGGGTGGAAAAAATATTTCGTAAACTTATCTGCTAACCCTGACATCTTTACAGAGCAGATTTCAAGGGTCATTTTAATCTTTATCCCCTGCCATCTACAGTGTTACTATGCCAGCCAATTAATTTTAGACACTAGGAAATTTTGTTCCTTTCTTTTATTTACATGTTTTTGGATTTTTTTTTCCTCTGGGAACAAGCAGGAAGTCAGCCCTCACATATGGGCGATGGAACCCACGCGAAAGCATCTCCCCAGTTTTCAAAGAGAGCCTTTGGGAGATGCACCACGTATGCGTCATCCATGCCATCTTCAGTCTCCTTTTTTTCCACGGAGCCCTTCGGTCGCTGTCCAGTTCCTTCACCCCCACCATCCTCCCACCCCAGAAAAAGTGTGCCCTTTTTTTTACTATTGTATCTAGTACACGTACCAGTTCCTTTCCTGCCCCTAAGCCAGCTTGTGTTGGCGTCACTCCTCTGGTTCTTTAACCTGCTTTCAATTTTTTTCTTCGAGGATTCCCTCGACCATTGTTTGCGCCCTTTTTTGACTGCAGGCTTCGGACCCTTGCCAGATGGCAGGGCCCCCTTTTTCCCTGATGGCCTCTAGCGGCTTCAAGAAGCACGATCAGTGCGATAAGATGATGTCCCTTACCGATCCACATAAATGCTGCCTCCAGTGCCTTGGCCCAGAACACGATGACTCGGACTGCGAACTCTGCAGGTCCATGACCCCAAAGGCCACCAAGAGCCGTCAGCTGCAGCAGGAAAATCTTTCCACAAGTCCGACTCTGTGCCGGAGTCTCCAGTGACGCCACACTCCAGGGCCCCTTCCAGTATCTCAGTGCCTCGTGAAGCCCGGCCTGTCTCAGAGTTCCATGGCTGCGACTCCCCTGAGAGGAAATCCCTGGAGGTGGAATGCAAGAAATCAAAGTCCTCAAAGACCACCTTGGAGAAGTGGTTTGGTCCAGGAAGAAGGGAAAATGCACTACAGGCTCCATAGTCCTCGGCACAAGTCCAAAGGTTCGGAGCAGGAGTGGCCTCACAAGCTGCCCCAGAAGGAGTTGTGGGATTCTATTCCAGGTACTTCCTGATCTCCAAGACAGGTGGGGGGGGAGAGATGGTGTTTTGGCCCATCCTTGACCGCCACGCTTTTCTGGTGTGGGAAAAGTTCAAGATGGTCTCACTGGGGACTCTGCTTCCTTACCTTCACAGATAAAATTGGCTATGCTTCCTGGATCTCAAGAATGCGCATACACACATTTTCCATCCATTGTGCCCAGAGGAAATCTCCAGTTTTGTCCTGGGGGGGCCAGCACTTCCAATACCGTATGCTTCCCTTTAGTTTGGCCTCTGGTACCCCAGGTCTTCATGAAGTGCCTTGTGATAGTAACCGCTTATCTCTGTACCCTGAGGGTGTTCGTCTACCCCTACTTGGACAACTTGCTCATTCAGAGCTCCACCCTGGATGGAGTTAGTCAACTCAGCTGATCACCCAGGGGCTTGAGCTGTTGGGGTTCATCATCACCTACTCCAAGTCCCACCTCCAGTCCTCTCAGCAGCTGGAATTCATCAGGGCCCTCCTCAACACCACTCAGGCTTGAGCCTTTCTTCCTCTGGACTGTCTGCAGACCTGCTATTAGTAATCTGTGAGCTTTCATTAAAATCATCTGTAATACCTGAAGATTGGAGGATCACCAATGTAACGCCAATTTTTAAAAAGGGTTCCGGGGTGATCTGGGAAACTATAGACCGGTGAGCCTGACGTCAGTACTGGGAAAAATGGTAGAAGCCACCATAAAGAACAAAATTATTCAGCATGTAGATCAGGGGTCTCAAACACGCGGCCCGTTGCCGAATCGACGGTCAATTAAAAAAAATAAAAAACTGGCTTCTGCTGCTCTGTCCTGCGGCCCGTTCCCCTCTGCGCGAGAGCCCTGAATGTGCTTCCTCTGCGGCGTGCTTTTCAAGCCGCGAAGGGAGTATTTCCCTCTCGCGAGGCTTGAAAAGTGAATAGGCTTAAGCCGCGCGAGAGGGAAATACTCTCTTCGCGGCTTAAAAAGCATGCCGCAGAGGAAGCACACTCAGGGCTCTCGCGCAGAGGGAAAGGGGCCGCGGGACAGCTGATTTTCTGCTGCAGCAGAAGCCAGCAGCAGAAGCCAGGTTGTTTTTATATTTACCGGGGGGGGGGGGTATGACTGGAAATGGGCTATTGGCAGGGGGGGGGTATGAATGGAAATGGGCTATTGGCAGAGGGGGGGGGGTATGACTGGAAATGGGCTATTGGCAGAGGGGGGGGGGTATGACTGGAACTGGGCTATTGGCAGGGGGGGTTATGACTGTTAATGGGCTATTGGCAGGGGGGTATGACTGGAAATGGGCTATTGGCGGGGGGGGTAGGACTGGAAATGGAAATGCGCTATTGGCAGGGGGGGTGTAGGACTGTAAATGGGCTATTGGCAGGGGGGGTATGACTGGAAATGGGCTATTGGCGGGGGGGGGTATGACTGGAAATGGGCTATTGGCGGGGGGGGTAGGACTGGAAATGGAAATGGGCTATTGGCAGGGGGGGTGTAGGACTGGAAATGGGCTATTGGCAGGGGGGGTGTAGGACTGGAAATGGGCTATTGGCAGGGGGGGGTTTATGACTGGTAATGGGCTAGGGGGGGGGCTAGGACTGGAAATGGGCAGGTGGGGGTTAGGAAGGACTGGAGGTGGGTTGATGGGGGAGTTAGGACTGGTAATGAGCTATGGAGGGGCTGACTGAAATGGGGTAATGGGGGTTAGGGCTGGAAGTGGGCTATTGGCAGGGGGGGTTATGACTGGTAATGGGCTATGGGGGGTCTAGGACTGGTAATGTGCTGGGGGGGTTGCTAGGACTGGAAATGGGCTGAGTGGAAGGGGGCTTGAACTGCAAATGGCTGATGGGGAGGGGGGCTTGGAATGGAAATGGGCTGTGAGGGGAGGGAGCTAGGATTGGAAATGGGCTGATGGGGGCTAGGATTGGAAATGGGCTGATGGTGAGGCTAGGATAGGACTGGAAATGGACTGATGCAGGGACTAGAAGGGAGCGGATGCTGGGTGAGGCTGGAACTAGAAGGGAGCTGATGTTGGGGAGGATTAGAATGGGATGGAGCTGGGAAAGTGAAATGGAGAGGGGAAAAATATTTTGTCTGGGAGAGAAGACAAATCTACAATTGGCCAGGTATTGTGAGAGTAAGTGGGGATTGAGGATGGAGGGGTAAAATTTGAGTGGATGAAATAGGAATGAGGAAAGAGAAAAAGGAGAAAGATTAGTATGTTAAAGCAGATGTAGAGAGAGAATGGAAAAAAAACTAGGAGAGAAGAAAGGGCAAATGGAAGCAGACGATGGAGAGTTAGCAGAAGACATGAAGAAACCAGAAGAAAGTGGCTGGAACAATTGCAACTGAAAAAAATGCACAAAAGGTAGAAAAATCTCTCTTTATTTTGAATTTATTAACTGGAATATGTCAGCTCTGGGAAATGTGCATCATTAATGTTTGCGCTTTGTTTAGTACAAGAGGAAATTAATTTATAGTTTTATTTCTACAGTGTTGTACATTCCAAGTTTGGCTTTTGGGGTTCCCAGTTTAATTATTGTCTTCTTGTTTCTAAATCTTTTAGTCTTTCTTTATCCATACTCATTAAAGAGGCATGTTTACTAAAAGTTAGTGTATGGTAACATTATGCAAATATTTATGCAAATGAGGTCCCTTATGCAAATGAGGCCCCGCGTCTTATGCGGCCTCCGGGTTACTTTACAAGTCCTCATTTGGCCCTCAAAGCAATTTGAGTTTGAGACCCCTGATGTAGATAGTCATGGCCTAATGCGAGACAGCCAACATGGCTTTAGACAAGGAAGATCTTGTCTTACTAATCTGTTATGTTTTTTTGAAGGTGTGAATAAACAGGTAGACAAAGGGGAGTCGGTTGATATAGTGTATTTGGACTTTCAGAAAGCCTTTGACAAGGTCCCTCATCAGAGACCTTTGGCAAAACTAAAGAGTCATGGGATAGGAGGCAGTGTACTATTGTGGATCAGGAACTGGTTAAAAGATAGAAAGCAGAGGGTGGGGCTAAATGGCCAATTTTCCCAATGGAGAAAGGTGAATAGTGTTGTACCCCAGGGATCTGTGCTGGGTCCGCTGCTTTTTGACATATTCATAAATGACCTGGAAAAGGGAATAACGAGTAGGTTATCAAATTTGCAGATGACACAAATCTATTTAAAGTTATTAAAACCCAAGAGGATTGTGGAAAATTGCAAGAGGATCTTGATAAATTGGAAGACTGGACATCAAAATGGCAGATGAAATTTAATGTGGACAAGTGCAAAGTTATGCACCTAGGGAAGAACAACCCAAACTATGGTTACACGATTCAAGGTTCCACATTAGGAACCACCATCCAGGAAAAAGATTTAGGCGTCATTGTGGATAACATGTTAAAACCCTCAGCCCAGTGTGTAGCAGCGGCCAAGAGAGCAAATAGAATGCTAGGTATCATAAGGAAAGGAATGGAAAAAAAACAAAAGATATTATAATGCCTCTATATCGTTCCATGGTGAGACCGCACCTTGAATATTGTGTGCAATTCTGGTCACCATATCTTAAAAAGGATATATCATTATTAGAAAAGGTTCAGAGAAGAGCCACCAAAATGGTAAAGGGGATGGAAGGATACTCCTATGAAGAACGGCTAAAAAGGTTAGGGCTCTTTAACCTGGAAAAGAGACAGCTGAGGGGAGATATGATAGAAGTCTATAAATTAATGAACGGAGTGGAACGGGTAAACTTAGATCGATTGTTTACGTTATCAGAATATAGAAAGACTAGGGGACATGCAATGAAGCTACAGGGTAAACTATTTAAGACTAATAAAAAAAAACTTTTTTTACTCAATGTGTAATCAAACTCTGGAATTTGTTACTGGAGGATGTAGTAAAGGCTGTTAGTGTAGCTGAGTTTAAAAAAGGTTTGAACAAGTTCCCAGAGGAAAGGTCCATAAACCATTATTAAGAAGGGACCCAGGATATCAATGCTTGACCCAGTACAAGCATTGTGGAACCTGTGTCTTTTGGGGAAACTGCTAGGTACGTATGACCTAGATTGGCCACTGTTGGAAACAGGATACTGGGTTTGATGGACCTTGGTCTGACCCTGTACGGCATATCTTATGTTCGCAGTGTCCAGTAGAGACACCAGATAACTGCTCATGGGATGTTGATGGTGCTCAGGCATATGGCCTTGATAGTACACATCACTCCCCTAGCTCGTTTGTCAGAGATAAGCTCAATGGACTCTCAGTACTCTGTTGAAACAGGCCACCAGCCATCTCTGCGAACAGGTGGTGGTCACCGCACCTCTGGTCCAGTCCTTGCACTGGCGACTGGATTCTCAGAACCTGCTCAGAGGTCTCCAATTCCAGATGTTGGGCCCCCCCCCGGCGGATAATAACGGACGCGTCCAAACTGGGCTGGAAGCACATCTGGATGGCTTTCGCAAGCAAGGCATGTGGTCCGAGCAAGTGAACAACCTCCATATCAACTTTCTGGACCTCCATGCCATAGCGAACACACTCAGGGCAATCAGGGACCACCTTACCAACCATATTGTACTGATCCAGACTGATAATAGGTGGCTATGTACTACATCAACAAGCAGAGGGGGGCACAGGGTTGTATCTCCTGTGCTGGGAGGTAGTCCGCTTGTTAAAGTTTGCCATTGCACACAGTATGGAATTGAGAGCCACTTACCTGCCAGGGGAATTCAGCTCCCTGGCAGATCAGCCAAGTCACATTCCACAGCTGCAGGAGTGAACTCTGAACAGGGAGGTCATGGCCTTGATCTTTCAGTCATGGGGTACCCCCTCGATAGATCTGTTTGCCCCTCTGAGCAATGCCCAAGTGGATCGGTTCTTCTCCAGGGTGGCCTCAAAAGACAAGCTTGCACTGGATGCCTTCCTCCTGCCTGGAGGATGGACTTGCTCAATGCATATCCTCCCATTCCACTCATAGTGAAGATCCTGTGGAAACCTCAGGCTGACAAGAGCACAATGATTCTCATCGCTCCTTTTTGGCCCAGAAAGCTGTGGTTTCCCCTGCAGCTGCGTCTCTCTCATAGGGAGCCTCTGAGGTTGGGCTCAGCTCCAGACCTTATCCCTTAGGAGGACAGGAGCCTTCTCCACCCCAGCGTCTGGTCCTTGGCCCTCACGACATGGATGTTGAGTGGATTATCCTGTCGGAGCTCAACCTGCCCAAAGGTCTCATGGAGGTCCTGCTGGCCTCCAGGAAAACTCCAATGAGGAGGTCTTATGCCTTCAAGTGGATGCGGTTTGCTGCCTGGTGTGCTGACTGGGCTCTGGATCCCATCTCTTGCTCCTTTGACAGGTTTCTCGAGTACCTCCTTCATGGAGTGGGATCTGCAGTCCAATTCTACCCAGGTTCACCAGAGTGTGATTGGGGCCTAACATCGCAGCTCTGGGAGAAAGTCCGTTTCTGCTCAGCCTCTGGTAGTTTGCTTTATGCAAGGTCTGCTCCTCTCTAAGCCTCCTTTCAGGCCCCCGGCAGTGGCTTGGGATCTCAATATGATTTGGGCACAGCTTATATCTGTGCTCTTTTGAGCCGCTTGCTTCCTGTCCTCTGAAGTTCCTGACCTGGAAAGTCTTGTTTCTGGTGGTGGTTACCTCTGCTGACCATGTCAGTGAGCTCCAGGCCCTGGTGGCTCATCTGCCCTATACCAGATTCCACCATAACAAAATGGTCTTATGCGCTCATCCGTGTTTCCTCCAAAAGGTGGTTTCCACTTTCCACCTCAACCAGGTGGTGGGTTTTCTGACCACCTTTCCTAGGCCTCATGCCCACAGGGGGGAGGCAGCATTGCACACAATGGACTGCAAGTGAGCTTTTGGCTTTCTACTGTGAGCGGATGAGGGCACACTGAGGTCCACCCAGCTGTTTTGTCTCTCTTTGACCCCAGCAAACTTGGGGCTGCTGTTTCCAAATGCACTGTCAATTTGGCTAACAGACTGCATCTCTTTTGCTTATGCCCAGGCTGGCCTGAGCCTTGATGGTCATGTCACGGCTCACAATGCTGGAGCCATGGCTGCTTTGGTGGGCAACTTGAGCTCTGTCTCCATGGAAGAAATCTGCAGGGCTACAACATGGTCTTTCATCCACACATTCACATCACATTATCGTCTAGAGGAAGATACCTGACGCAACATTATCTTTGGTTAGTCTGTACTCCGGCATCTCTTTGGGCACTAGGTTCAACTCCTTCCATCCAGGCCACCAAAAATAGGCTCCTTACAGAGCAAGAGCATTGATGTGTGGAGCTGTATGATGTAGATTTTGAATTGGTGAGTTCCTCCACGGTACTACCTCTGCTTCTATGTGTTAAGAACATAAGAAATGCCATAGTGGGTCAGACCAAGGTCCATCAAGCCCAGTATCCTGTTTCCAGCAGTGGCCAATCCAGGTCACAATTACCTGGTAGCTTCCCAAAAAGACACACAGGTTCCAAAATCCTTGCACTGGGGCAAGCAGTGGATTTCCCGGGTCCTCTTTGATAATGGTTAATGGACCTTTCTGCCAGGAAACCTTTTTTTTTTTTAAACCCAGCTACACTAACAACGTTTTACATCCTCTGGTAATGAATTCCAGATTTTAAAAATTCTTTTCTTTTATTAGTCTTAATCTGGTTACTTTGTAGATTCATTGTGTGTCCCCTAATCTTTCTACTTTTTGATGGCATAAACAATAAATCTACGTCACCTGTTCCACTCCATTCATTCATTAATTTATTGATCTCTATTGCATCTCCTCGCAGCAGTCTCTTTTTCAGGTTGAAGAACCCTAACCTTTTAAACCTTTCCTCATAGAGGTGTCCTTTCATCCCCTTTACCATTTTGGTGGCTCTTCTCTGTACCTTTTTCCAATTTCACTATATCCTTTTTAAGATATGGCGACCAGAATTTCACACAGTATTCAAGGTGCAGTCACACCATGAAATGATACAGAAGCATTATAATATCTTTTGTTTTATTCTCCAGTCCTTTCCTTATAATTCCTAGCATATTATTTGCCGCCTTGGCAGTCGCTGCACACTGGGCGGAGGGTTTCAACCTGTTATCCACAATGACACCTAAATCTTTTTCTTGGGTGGTGGTTCCTAATGTGGAACCTTGCATCGTGTAACCATAGCCCGGGTTGTTCTTTCCTAGGTGCATAACTTTGCACTTGTCAACATTCAATTTCAGGTGCCATTTGAACGTCCATTCTTCCAGTTTATCAAGGTCCTCTTGCAATTTTTCACAATTCTGCTTTCCACAGAGAAAGTGGAGTTGCTTAGCTGTTCCAAGCTACATGGACCAAATGGAAGGTTAGCTTTCTCAATTGCCCCTGCCCTCCAGGATCCTAGCAAGTACAGCTCTGGAAACATTGTTGGTTGTACGTCCCCACCATCTTGCTGATTTCCTCCCTCACTTGCTGCCAGAAGACCTGAGTATTTATCAAAAAGTTTTGAGAGGCAGTACTTTATAGACAGCTACAGTCTACATGCAGTGTAGAGCACGCTTATTAGCTGAAGATCTGACCTTAATATCAACACAAGTCCAGTCCTGTAGACCAGCACGAATAAAGTGCCATCCCCACCTACTTTAACAAAATAACATCACAGTGGTGTATTTTTCATCCACTCCTTAAAACTGGAATGTTTCAATTTCCAGTTTTAATAAGTTCTCGATAGTCTTACCTTTTTTGCAGTGGTGTTGTGTGTAAATGACTTGTTCCCTGGTTGTGCTGTCAGTGGATCCATCAATCAAAAATGTTCATGTCTGGACTCTGCTTATAACATGATATTGCAGATGGTCAGCATTTTTATTTTTTTGCAGTTCACATCATTTTGCATGTGAAATGTTCACTTTGGGCATTTTTAATTGCCAATTGCACTTACCTAGTAAAGTCTGCAAATAGCTTCTCTTGTTCACATCGATGATAAATTAAAACCTCGTTGGAGTCGGGAGTGGTGCCAAAGGACTGGAGAGAGGCTCATGTGGTGCCTTTACACAGAAGCAGAAGTAAGGATGTAGTTGAAAACTGCAGGCCGGTTAGTTTAACTTCGGTGGTGAGTAAATTATTGGAAATGCTGCTGAAAGAGAAAATAGTGAGGTTTCTGGAGTCCAGCGGATTACAGGATCCGAGGCAGCCTGGATTCACCAGAGGCAGGTCTTGTCAGACAAATCTGATTGATTTCTTTGACTGGGTGACCAGGGAGTTGGACCGAGGGAGAGCCCTAGATGTGGTGTATTTGGATTTCAGTAAGGCCTTTGACACCGTTCCTCACAGGCGACTTATAAACAAACTGAGCACCCTAGGGATGGACCCTAAAGTTACTGCTTGGGTTAGAAATTGGTTGTGTGGGAGTCGACAAAGAGTATAGGTAAATAGAGCTCACTCTGAGGAGAAGGATGTTACCAGTGGTGTGCCCCAGGGATCTGTCCTTGGTCCGATTCCTTTTAACATCTTTGTTAGTGATATAGCAGAAGGGCTGTCGGGTAAGTTTTTGCCTCTTTGCCGATGATAACAAAATCTGCAATAGACACCCAGGAAGGTGTAGATAACATGAGGAGGGATCTAGCTAAGCTTGAAGAATGGTCTAGAATTTGGCAGCTTGGATTTAATGTAAAAAAAAATGTAAGGTCATGCATTTGGGCTGCAGCAATCCAAGGAAGCGATATAGTATAGGGGGTGAAGTACTTTGGTCCACTAAAGAAGAGCGGGACCTAGGTGTGGTTGTGTCTGATGATCTTAAAGTAGCTAAACCGGTAGAAAAAAGGCGACAGCAAAAGCAAGGATGCTTGGGTGCATACGGAGAGGAATGTCTCGCAGAAAAAAGGAGGTGATAGTGCCTCTGTATAAGTCTTTGGTGCGACCTCATTTGGAGTATAGTGTGCAATTCTGGAGACCGCGCCTTCAAAAGAATATAAATAGGATGGATTCAGTACAGAGGGTGGCTACTAAAATGGTTAGTGGTCTTCATTATAAAGCATATGAGGACAGATTTAAGGATCTTAATATGTACACCTTAGAGGAAAGGCGGGATAGAGGTGATATGATTGAGATGTTTAAATACTTCCATGGCATAAATGTTCAGGGAGAGAGCCTCTTTCAATTGAAAGCAAGTTCTGCTACGAGGGGACATGGGATGAGGGTGAAGGGAGATAGATTCAGGAGTGATATGCGGAAATATTTCTTTACAGAAAGAGTAGTGGATCCGTGGAATAGTCTCCCAGTGGAGGTGATAGAGATGAGGACAGTATCTGAATTCAAAAAAGCATGGGACAAACACAGAGGATCTCTAAAGGAAAAAAGGGGACTGTCGTAGTGGTTGATATCGAAGGACAGACTAGATAGGCCATGTGGTCTTTTTCTGTCAACATATTTCTATGTTTCTAAAACATGTTTCCAATTTTCTTTTGTGCATTTTACTAGCAGAATATTTCCTGACTCCCGTTTGGCATCTCTTCCTGCACTGTCGGTATGGACGGTGTTTTTACTGTGCCAAGGATCTTCCAAAGAATTTGTCAGTGTTTGATGGGTATTCCAAACATACTTACTAGCACCTTCTTACAAAAACAACAACCATGGGAAGATGCATGCACAATAATTTTTTGAACTTCCCATGAGACTGTTTTCATGCAGATTGAACAGATTCATGATTACCTTACCACATTTAATAGATTGCTTCTTTCTAATGTCACTTAATTTACAGATTTGTTTTTCTCCTGTGCAAAAAAAAGTCCTTGCTTCCATATACCAACTCTAGTTCCACTGAATGCTGGCTCATCATTTTTCTCAGAAAAACAGTTTCTCGGCCCAACGCACAGCTCTTCTGTTCACCGTGTTGACTCATATTCCTGGAATTATTCTTTTGCATAGTAGGCACTGTACAGAGACCTTCAAATGGTGCTTACTGCTCCACCCCCTGCTCACTTGGTCCTATTGATTCAGCTGTGACTCTTGCCCCAAAGGTTATTCCAGGAAACACCTTTGCTTTCAGCCCTGCACATAACAGTAGTCAGAGTGGTATTTGTTGCTGCCCGGGGCTGGTGGCAGTTTTCTACTGTATTGCTGGCTGCTGCCTTTGGCTAGGGCTGGCTGTGGCTGGATCTTTTTTAAGACCCAGGCAGGAGGGTACATTCAGTTGCAGCAGTGACACTTTTGGGTTTGGCCAGGAGAACAAGGGTGGCAGCCAGCAGGTCCTCTAGAGTGGGGGCAGGAGAGCAAGGGTTGCTGGAACTGGAAGAGAATAATGAGCTAGATTACATTTTGTTTTGGTGCCTGCGTTCAGAGGCTTAAAATTCTTTTGAGTCGAAGGTTCTTTGAAAGCTGGGAGGCACTGTTGCTTGAGAGCCATTAAGCACATTAAAATCACTCCTTTGTTTGTTCTGATTTTCCTTTTTCTCGAGAAGAGGCACTTGCTGAAAGTTTTTTTTTGAAAGCCTCTCCAAATAAATAACCCCCTACAATATGTAAAGAAATAACGGTTAAGGAATAAAAGCAAAAACCTAAATTATGAAGCAATTCCATTTTTGTTGGTTTAACAAAATATATTTCTTGACTAGCTTTCAAGAGCTAAAGCCCCCTTCCCCAAAGAATAAGCATAAGATATAACACAAAAATATGAGTGAATGATGGTAAAAAAAAAAAGCATTCCTTATCGTCACTCCAGTCCAGTCCCTTTACTACTGGGTTGCGCAACCCTTCCAGCAGCTTGGAGGCTGAGCCCAACCTTTTTGGGGATGGAGCGGTATAAATACCACTGGGACCACCCCTCAACTCCAGTATTCTCAGCCTCCAAGCAGCTGGAGGGTTCCGTAAGCCTAGGGCTTACTGGAGTCCTACCTTATCCTATTTTAGCTAATTTATTTTAGTTAGTTTATTTTGTCCTCTTTATTTGTTTAAGGAGATTGTTTGTTTCCTTGATTGGAATCCTGTACCTTTAATTTTCCTTCTTCCTCTCTCCCCCCCCCTCTCCCCTCCCGGGCCGGGCTGGAGACCGGAGGACTTGCCTGAGCTGCCTGCTGCAGGGGGAAGAAGCATCTCTCCTTGACTTTGGACCGGAGTCCTGCTTCATTTCCAGGAGCTCTCCTGCCTCGCGCCGAAGCCCCGAGGCGGCTGAGCGCTGGAGGCAGCAACGCGAGGGGAAACTACTCGTTCTCCTTCCCCCCCCCCCCCCCCCCGGCGCAGGGGGTGCGGCCGGGCTTCCCCGGAGCCCCGAATCGGACAACCGACAGATTCGGAGGGCTCACAGGCGGCGAAGTCTGCAGCGGTGGCGACGCGGAGCACTTCCACCTTTCGCAGAGATAAAAGCCAGAACCTCGGGCAGTGAGCAGACGCGCGATCCTCCGTCTCGGACTCCACGTGGCTAAGGCCTAACACGTGTTGAGCCGGCGGAGAGGAATCGCGGCGCGGGCCCTGCTAGCAGAAGAAACTTCAAATTGCAAGTATCAGCCTGGATTGGCAGCATTTCCTTATTAATGTTAAAATTTATTTTATTTTAACCTAATTGCTTTTACCTTAATTTCCTTAGCTTATTCCATTTGCCCGCGAAAACGCTGACTTTGCTTGGGGGAGGGGACATCGCTGTAAAAGCTGTCCTGCTACAGCATTTCTCCCCTGCACATATTTTTGGGGATTGTTTTTCTTTTAGGTTGACTTGGGGGGTGAGTGTAACGCATCCTTTTCTGGAAATCATGGCCACTAAGTCAAAGTGCCCATCCTGTGGCACACGGAGGGGCACATCATCAGAGACAGGCATCTGCAGAGCTTGTGCTGCAGTCTCCACCTCCGTAGAGCAAGAGCTCAACCTGCCCATGACCCAAGGACCTCAGATGCCCGGGGACCCCCCGGAGGCGGAGGTGGGGCTCCATTTACCCCCGACGGCTAACACAGAGGTTCTCGCACCCCCTCCGTCCCGCTCCACGACGGATGAAGGGGTCGGAGATCTCTTCTCTCCCCTGACTTTATCTTATTGCTACACCAAGCATACTGCTTGCGCAAGCAGGGACGTGGATCAGGTGATACAGCTCCCACAGGGGATACCAGACCAGCCAGAACTAGGAGAGCGAGCAGTCAGGAGCCAGGGGTACCCCCCAAACGTACCAGACTAATGAGCGAAGAGATCCTCCCACCCCCTTCTCAGGGCACCCCAGAGGAAGAGGGCTCGGAAAGGGAGCTGGAGGAAGAGGAGGAAGAGCTGGAAGAAGGCGAGATCCCCGAGGAGGACCATTCTCGCATTGTTAGAGTTTTTCGCCGGGAAGAGCTCCCTTCCTTAATCAATGAGTCCCTAAAAGCTCTCAACGTAGTGTCTGACGCCCCGGCGGATGACGAGGCACTAGAAGATCCCTTAATTCAGGCCATCAGAAGGTCCCAAAAAGTCTTCCCTGTCCACAGGGTGGTACGTCAGATGATACAGGAGGAGTGGGACCAACCAGAATCAAACTTGAGAGGGGTACGAACCATGGCTCGCCTCTACCCTCTTCCAGAGTCAGACAAAGAATTGCTGAAATCCCCCAGGGTGGATGCAGCGGTATCAGCAGTCACCAAAAAGACCACTATCCCAGTGGAAGGCGCCACGGCCTTAAGAGATGCCCAGGACAGGAAGGTGGATACGCTCCTGAAACAAGCCTTTGATATAAGCGCTCTCGCCTTGCAAGCCTCTGTCTCAGGAGCTTGGGTGTCTCGGGCCTGTTTAAGGTGGGCTCAGCAGATCCAGTCATCAGAGGAATCATCGGCTGAAACACAAGCCAACTCGGCTAGGCTGGAATCTGGAGCAGCCTATTTAGCTGATAGCCAGTATGACCTCATCAGATCTTTGGCCAAAAACATGGCCTCTGTGGTGGCGGCTAGGCGGTGCCTGTGGCTACGAAATTGGGCAGCGGATGCCTCCTCTAAGTCGCGCCTGGGCAGACTTCCCTTTAAGGGGAAGTTATTATTCGGTGAGGACTTAGAGAAGTTAGTCAAGGATCTGGGGGAGTCTAAGGGAGGCAGGCTCCCGGAAGACAGACAAAAACAGGGGCGCTCCTTTCCCCCAGTACGTACACAGCCCAGAGACTCCCGGAGGTTCCGCCCACCTAGGCCACCCCCCTTTTCCAAGGGCCGTTTTCCCTCAAAGGGGCAAGGTTTCAGGGGGTTCCGGGGAGCGGGCAGAGGCTTTGGCGCAGCCTCTTCCTCCTTCTCGGGCTCCAGAAAACAACAATGAGGAGACGGGGGTCCAGGAGGGAAGGCGCAGGATAGGCGGTCGCTTGACGCTCTTTCTTCCCGCCTGGTCCCGTGTCACGTCCGATCAATGGGTCCTAGAGGTAATCAGAGAAGGCTATGCCCTCGAATTCGCAGAACAAATTCCCCCGGCCTTTGTCCGTTCCCCCTGCGGATCCACTGCAAAAAGGGCAGCAGTAGAGGAAACTCTCGCACACCTAAGGGCGCTAGGGGCCGTGATCCCCGTGCCGCCAAACCAGCGCGGTTCAGGTCGGTACTCGATCTATTTCGTAGTGCCAAAGAAGGAAGGCTCCTTACGACCGATCCTGGATCTAAAACAGGTCAATCGCTGCCTCAGAGTGCCGCACTTCCGGATGGAGACTCTACGTTCTGTCATAGCAGCCGTCAGGGAAAGGGAGTTCCTAACATCTCTCGATTTGACAGAGGCCTACTTGCATATCCCGGTCAGAAAGTCTCACCAACAGTTCCTGAGATTCGCCGTCCCAGGAGGCCACTTTCAATTCCAGGCCCTACCCTTCGGCCTAGCTACGGCTCCCAGAACATTCACCAAGGTAATGGTGGTGGTAGCGGCCTTCCTCCGGAAGGAGGGAATATTAGTTCACCCTTACTTAGACGATTGGCTGATCCGGGCAAAGTCCGAAGAAGAAAGTCTCTCGGCTACGGCAAGAGTAATCCAGGTCCTAGAGGACTTGGGCTGGGTCATCAACCGAGCAAAGAGCAGACTGACTCCCTCCCAGGAACTCGGGGCAAGATTCGACACCAACAACGGCAGGGTGTTCCTGTCACGAACAAGGTCAAGGGATCTAAGACTTCTAGTCTCTCAGTTCCTGGCCAGAAGAAGCCCCTCGGCATGGCATTATCTTCAGCTTCTGGGAACAATGGCGGCGGCAATAGAGGTAGTGCCTTGGGCCAGGGCCCACATGCGTCCCTTACAACGGTCCCTGTTGCGGCGGTGGTCGCCTCAGCATCATCCCCTTTCTCTGCAGTTACCTTGCGCCCCAAGGACCAAACAGGCACTCCACTGGTGGAGATGCCCAAGGAACCTGGACCGCGGGATGCCTCTAGAACCCCCTCAGTGGGTATTATTGACGACGGATGCCAGTCTATCAGGCTGGGGAGCACACTGCGGAGACCGCTTCGTCCAGGGGCTCTGGACACCGTTAGAATCGCAATGGCCCATCAACAGACTGGAATTACGGGCCGTCTCCCTAGCACTCAAGGCTATCCAGGACTTGGTACAGGGACGAGCAATTCGCGTCCTCTCCGACAATGTCACCGCGGTGGCCTACATCAACCACCAGGGAGGCACCAGCAGCCACGGTCTCGAGAAGGAGGCGGGCGCCCTCTTCCAGTGGGCGGAAGCCCATCTGCAGGCACTTTCAGCTCAACACGTGGCGGGCGCGGACAACGTCACAGCCGACTTCCTCAGCAGGTGCAAGATAGACCACGGGGAGTGGGAACTGGAACAGAAGACCTTCAGTCAAATAGTAGATCGCTGGGGAGTCCCAGTCATGGACCTCATGGCACGCTTCTCGTCAGCCAAGGTGGACAGATTCTTCAGTCGGCGGAAGGAAAGAATGTCAGAAGGCCTGGATGCCCTCTCCCAAAAGTGGCCTTCGGAGGGCCTCCTCTATGTATTCCCCCCTAGGGCTCTCATCGGAAAGGTCCTCCAGCGAATAGAGGCACACCAAGGATTGGTAATCCTCATAGCCCCGGATTGGCCTCGCCGTCCCTGGTACGCGGATCTGGTGAGGATGATCGCCGACCATCCCTGGCGGCTCCCTTGCAAGAGGGATCTGCTAAGCCAAGGTCCGGTGCTCATGCCACACGTGGAGCGGTTCTCGCTTACGGCTTGGCTATTGAAAGGGCACGGCTCCTGAAACGAGGTTACTCAGGCGCAGTAGTCTCAACCCTGCTACAAGCCAAGAAGCGCTCGACCTGCCTATCTTACGTACGAGTTTGGCGCATCTTCGAATCCTGGTGCGCGGAGCACCAAAAGAAGCCACTCTCGGCCTCGGTCCCGGAGGTCCTGGAATTCTTGCAGGCAGGGTTGGACAAGGGTCTGGCCCACAGCTCCCTTAGGGTCCAGCTCGCGGCCATCGCGTGCTACAGAGGCAAGGTCCGTGGGAAACCCCTCGGGGCCCACACTGATGTCTCAAGGTTCCTAAGAGCGGTGAGACGCCTGCGCCCACAACGGAGGTCAATCATTCCCCCTTGGGATCTCAACCTGGTGCTAAATGCCTTGATCGGGAATCCCTTTGAACCATTAAAGGAGGCCTCCCTAAAAGATTTAACCCTGAAGACTGTCTTCCTAATCGCCATCTGTTCGGCCAGGAGGATCTCGGAACTACAAGCGCTCTCCGCTCAGCCGCCTTTTCTGTCATTTCTCAAGGACAAAGTAGTTCTGCGCACGGTTCCCTCCTTCTTGCCTAAGGTTATATCCCCCTTTCATATGAACCAGACGGTGACCCTCCCGGCCTTCGACAAAGAAGGGGTGGAAGCCAGGGATAGCAAGCTTCGACTCCTAGACATCCGGAGAACCCTGAAGCGATACCTCTCTCGCACAGCGCCCTTCAGAAAGTCCGACCGACTATTCATCCAGTTCGGGGGCCCACACAAAGGGGAGGCGGCGGCCAAGTCCTCTATCTCTAGATGGATCAGGGAGGCGATAGCCTCCGCCTATATCCTGAAGGGAAAGCAAGTTCCCGTGGGCCTGCGGGCACATTCTACTAGGGCGCAGGCTACCTCGTGGGCGGAATTCAGTCTAGTCCCTCCCCTGGACATATGTAGGGCGGCGACTTGGTCCTCTCTCCATACCTTCACCAAGCATTACAGGTTAGACGTTCAGAGTGCAGCGGACGCTCGTTTTGGCCTGGCGGTTCTTCATTCCGGTATGCCGGACCCCACCCAGGGTTGAACTGCTCGGGTACATCCCAGTAGTAAAGGGACTGGACTGGAGTGACGATAAGGAAATAGTAATTAGATCTTACCTGCTAATTAGTGTTCCTGAAGGAACGACAGTCCAGTCCCTGATCCCTCCCGATTCCGGCTAAAGTTGACATCTATTGGTTATAGGTAAGCAGCGGAATGAACGCAGACCTTCGGAAGAGATGCAGACCATTTCAACGAGCGCAGACCCGCGGCGGCAAGCTCGGGCAAACCCACACCGTCCATTCCCATTCCTCATTTCCTCTCCTTATGATACCAGAAAAAAAAAAAAAAAAAGAATTTTTATCCTTTAAATAAGTTAATGCGTTATTTTTCTTAAAATGTTTGTTACGTAGGTTGGTTACAATAGTTGGTTATATCTGCTTTTTCATTCGAATACTGGAGTTGAGGGGTGGTCCCAGTGGTATTTATACCGCTCCATCCCCAAAAATGTTGGGCTCAGCCTCCAAGCTGCTGGAAGGGTTGCGCAACCCAGTAGTAAAGGGACTGGACTGTCGTTCCTTCAGGAACACTAATTAGCAGGTAAGATCTAATTACTATTTCCAGTGATGATATTGAGAAGCAGGTGAGGTAATGGTGACAGGTAGCAGGAGTTTTATGGATCATAATATAAAGCACAAATCATTATTCGCCACATATGAGATCTGTTTGCCTGTGTCTTGACTAGATTTTAAGCTGCAGAGACCAGTGTCTGACTCTTATTTTTTGATTGGAGACTAGCTAGAATTTTTTTAATTCTACTAATCTCTTTGGATCTTGCATAAATTGTAATTTCCTGCATCTTGGGTAACTTCTCCCCTTTGAGAATTCATACATCATGTGTAATAGTTCAGTGGTGGCATGATGTTTTAGCTGCTTGACTAGGAACTAACAGTGGAAGAGGAGCTTAATGTGGAGGAATAGCATAATGGTTAAAGGAGAGTGCTAAGAACTAGGGAAGCAGGAGGAAGTGATGTCACCTGGGAGATGGCGGCCTGATTTCGGAGCTCCCGTCGGGACGCAGCTTTAAAGGTGGAAAGTAGTGGCCAGCCTTCTCCCCAGTCAGCTATATCGGTGTGAAGGGTTCGAGAAGCTGTAGTGATGTCAGTCCGCAAAAAATTGGCCAGATTCCAGTCTCCCTATGCTACGAATGCGGAGCATAAGGGCCGGGAGGGCCCAGAGCACATGGCGTCCGATGGGGAGACGGAGGAGGAGCTGGAGCACGCAGACGAAGGCTGTACCCGTGGTGACATCTGGGGCTGGATGCGCTCACTTAAAAGAGATATCGGAGCTATGCGGAGTGAACTGAAGGAACCCCTGTTAGCTATCAAAGAAGACATCAGGGATCTTGGCAATAGAGTTGAAACCCTTGAGGAGCAGATGGAGCGGCATGCTGAGAAGGAAACAGAGATGGAGGCCCTACTCCAGCAATATCAACTTGAACAGGGGCTGTTGAAGGATAAAATTGAGGACCTTGAGAATCGCTCAAGGCGAAGTAATCTGAGAGTGCGGGGACTGCCGGAGACGGAGGAGTTTGGCGACGCTTCAGCGGTGGTGCAACGAGTGTGCCATTTCCTGTTGCACCGCGATGGCGAAGAAGAAGAATGTGAGGTGGCAGTGGAAAGGGCGCACCGGGCCCTGGGACCAGCGCGACGTAGCCTGCCGCAGGACATTGTGGCCTGTTTAGGGTCCTATGCAGTGAAAGAAAGGGTGATGAAGGTAGCAGCGGCCCGAAGGAGTTTCCAGTGGGAGGGCCAGAAGGTAGAGGTGTTCCACGACCTTTCGGCAGCAAAATTACAGAGGCGGAGGGAGTTGAGGCCAGTTACAGCGTATTTGCAATCTGAGCAGAAGCGGTACATGTGGCTGTTCCCCTTTGCCCTATTAATGGATATCAATGGCCGGGGCTTTCGGGTGTGGACTGTGGATGAGGTATGGGCTACTTTGAAGAGGGAGGGGGCTCCTAGGCTCCCGGAGCAGAGCACGGCTCCTGACCCCGGACCAAGCAAGGCGAGGAGATCTGTTTGGGAGAGAGTTCCGGTGCAGGGTCAGTGGCTGCGGAGGAGGACAGGCGTAGTGGAACACGGGGAGCAGCGTGCTGGACACTCTGCGGTTCCACCACTGGGACTGTGTGAACATCTGTGTTTGAGACTGAGGACTTTTCACTTCAGGGCACTGTTTTTCTATTGGAGCTTGGTGGTGAATGTGGAAGCAAGGGCAGTGATGGGAGGCGGGGGGCCTGGGGTTTGGAGGGAGATGCGGGAGGGATAGGTATTATCCACTACAAACTCTAAAGTTACATGCTAAAGAACTTGGGCATATTGTATAAAATACTTTGGATGTGGGATGGGGTTGTTGGCTGGGGAGGAGGGGGGCTGGGGAGGGAGAGAGTGGTGTGCGTCCAAGGGGGTGCCACTTCCTCAGAGGAGGTCGGATTGGAGGTCCGTAGGAATGGGGGGGGGAGGGTGAGGAACAGGGGACGGATGGGCTGTAAGGAGAGTGGAGGGCTGGGGGAGCAATGGTCATGGCGTCTGGATTAATAGTAGGGAGTCTTAATGTACGGGGCCTGAACTTTCCGCAAAAGAGAAGGTTGCTGTGGAAAGAGCTCAGGTCCTGGAACTGGGGGGTGGTCTTTTTACAGGAGACCCACCTGCGTAAGGTGGATGAGCGTTTGATGCGCTCTGGTGTTTATCAGGGATATTTTGCAGCTGAGGGGGGTGGGAGGAAAAAGATGGGAGTTGCAATTCTTGTTGGGCATGGGGTTCCCCTCATAGTTGATCAAATACATCAGAAAGCGGATGGGAGGGCTGTGGTGGTGGGGGGAGAGTTGGGGGGAAAGAGTGTCTTTGATTTCTGTGTACGGGCCTAACTCGGGCCAGAGGGAGTTTTGGAAGGAGTTGGGTCTCTGGCTGGCAGGGCGAATTCAGGGGCGGGTGTTGGTGGGGGGAGATTGCAATATTGAGTTGGAAGAAAGGCAAGGGAGTTTGGGGAGAGTGGGGGGGGGGGTAAGAAGGAGTTGAGGCAGTGGATGAAGGAGTTGGGGATGGAGGACCTCTGGAGGATGGCGAACCCTTTTGTTAGGGATTTCACCTTTTTCTCGGCTGTTCACGGCTCTTATAGTCGCATAGATTATGTGATGGGCGACAGTTATTGGAGGGAGATTTTGGAGAAGGCCAGCATTGGTCCAGTGACTTGGTCTGACCATGCTCAGTGCAGGTGAGTTTTGGGGGGTTCGGGGATAGGGGAAAGAGAACTTTCTGGAGGTTGAACGAATATTTGTTGCGGGAGGGAGGGGTAGAACAGAAGCTTAAGCATGTCATTGAGGACTATATGGTCACGAATGATAATGCTGAAGTTTCGACGGGTATCCTTTGGGATGGGTTAAAGGCGGTAGTGAGGGGTCATCTGGTCCAGTTGGGAGCTTGGCGGAAAAGGAGAAGGGAAGAAGAGGAACATCTCCTTTTGGGGCAGTTGGCAGAGTTGGAGCGGGAACATAAGATGCGGGGGGGGGGGGGGGGGAGGAAGCTGCAGAGCTCCGTGGAGGAGGTGCGTAAGAGGTTGAACGCACTTCAGTTGGAAAGGATTTCCAGGCAGATGGATAGGGTGGGGCAACGGTACTATGAATTTGATAATAAATCGGGACGGCTGTTGGCTAATAAAATACGTACCCAGCGGCAGAAGCGCACGGTTGTCAAAATTAAAGGTCCCCGGGATAAAATGTTTTACAAAGCGAGTGACATTCGGGAGAGTTTTAAGGAGTATTACCAGCAATTGTACGCAGCGGACCCCCGGGGGGGATGGGGCGGCTATTCAGCAATATTTGTACAATGGGGGGAGTGGAAGTGCTAAGTTGAGAGACCGGGAGGGGGAGGGGTTGGAGGCCGATATTACCTTAGAAGAAGTGCAGGGGGTGATTAGATCCCTGGTTCCTGGGAAGGCCCCGGGCCTCGATGGATTCTCGGGGTTGTTTTACAAGGTTACGTTAGAGACGGTGGCCCCTGTATTGGTGCGGGTGTTTAATGCGGTGTTGAGTGGGGAGGCCCTGCCGCCTTCTATGAGTCAAGCCGCCATAGCGGTGATCCCTAAGCCTGGACGCGACCCAGCGTTGTGCGGGTCTTATCGCCCCATCTCATTGCTAAACATTGATGTTAAGATTTTGGCAAAAATTTTAGCCTTAAGACTGGGGCTGCTCATGCCGGACCTGGTACACCCGGATCAATCGAGATTTATAGCAGGCAGGCAGGCAACCGGCTGACGGGATCCGGAGGGTGATTCAGCTAGGGTGGCTAGCGAGACAGGAAAAGCAACAAGCCATGTTCTTATCCATCAAAGCCGAAAAGGCCTTTGATAGGGTCAGTTTTGAATTCTTACAGGAGGTGTTGACTCACATTGGTTTGGGCCCCCGCTTTCGGACGTGGATAAGGGCACTGTATGATGCCACGGTGGCAGCGGTGAACGTCAATGGAAGATTTTCTGACTTCTTTCCATTGGGAAGAGGGACCCGTCAGGGGTGCCCACTCTCTCCATTGCTTTTTGCATTGGTTATGGAACATTTGGCAGCTAGGATACGGTCAAATTCTGATATGAAGGGCATAGCGGTTGGGCCTGAGCAACACAAAATGTCTCTCTTTGCTGACGATGTGCTGTTTGCTCTGACCCAACCAATTGTTTCTCTTCCAATACTGATGAAAGAGCTTCAGGAATATGGTGGTATTTTGGGGTTTAAGGTTAATTGGGACAAGACGGAGGCTATGTCTACCTCTCTGGACCCACGAGTCGTTGAAAGTTCAAAGGGTTCCTTTCCTTTTAGGTGGGCCAGTAGGTCCATTAAGTATTTGGGGGTACAAGTCACGGCCCACCCGTTGGGATTATATCGAGCCAACTATCCCCCGATTTTCGGGCAGCTGAGGAAAGACATGATTAAATGGAGAGCAGTGGAGCTTTCCTGGTTGGGAAGGGTGGCAGTGTTGAAGATGAACCTCCAGCCGCGGCTGTTGTATCTGTTTCAGACGCTGCCAGTCGGGATTCCATCTAGGGAATTACGGCTGTTACAAACTCAGATCTTTGCCTTTGTGGGGGGGGGGGGGGAGTCGACCGCGGGTGAGTAGGCAGGTATTGTATGCGGATCGGGAGACAGGGTGGTTAGGGGTTCCAAATGTAGCATGGTACTATGAGGCTGCTCAGCTGAGACAGGTGTTTGAGTGGAGAGATGCAGAGGGGGTAGGGAAGAGATTCCGGGAGATTGAACAATATTGGGCTGAGGGGCTTCAGCTGAAGCATCTGCCTTGGATACTAGGCAAACTGCCAGGGGGGCAGATGGAAGGCCAATCCATTTCTGTGGCACTTAACTATGCAGTGGCGCAAGGTGAGGAGGCGATGGGCACCTGCAGGGGGGGGGTTCGTTGTTGGCACCGGTGCGGGGGTCTAGCGAGTTTGCTCCGGGACAAGAGGGGTGGGTTGGATACCTTTGGGAAATTTATAAGGGATGGGGTGTTGATTCCCTTTCCGGACCTTAGAGTGCAATACCAGTTGAGGGGGGGGGGGGTGACTTTTTCCCCTACCTCCAGGTGAAGCATTTTTTGACACAACGTCCGATTCGGGAAGCGTGGGAGGGGGTTCAGGATTCTAGAGAGGTGGTGTGGCAGAGTTGGGAGGGTTCTAGGGGATTGATTTCCCACTTGTATCGTGGGTTGGGGGTGTTGGAGGAGGGGAAGCTCCCTCACCAGGTGGAATGGGAAAAGGATTTGGGTAGGGAGATAGGGACTCAGGACTGGTGGAAGGTTCATGTGAACATTGGTCGACGGGCGCTTTCAGTGGCAATTCGGGAGACATCGTATAAGCTCCTATATCGCTGGTATTACACTTCGGAGCGCCTGCATCAGATGTTCCCCGGAACCTCCGATCAGTGTTGGAGGGGGTGTGGTGAAAGGGGGATGTTTGTGCATGTGTGGTGAACCTGTTCTAAGGTCAGAGCTTATTGGGATATGGTGGCAGGACAGATCCAGACTCTAATGGGGGAGTCGGGGGGGATTGGATATGGAACTGGGATTGCTGGGGATATGGCCGGGCACAATGGCCCGTGGTTCTGAACGCCCTATAAGAGCCTGTATTCAGGCGGCCCGGAGCAAAATAGCCAGGGCCTGGAAACAAACTCAGCTTCTGGGGGTGGAGGCCTGGAAAAGCCAGCTTAGACGGATTACTTTAATGGAGCACCTGACAGCAATTGCGGCGTCAGGCAGAGGCGAAATTTAAGGAGCAGTGGCTCCCTATATTGTCTTACTTGAAGGGGTGATTGCCCACATTGAGTCACTTAGGGGGGGTGGTAGAGGGGGGGGGGGTGGAAGGGGGCAGATAGGGGGAGGACGGGTGGTGGGCAAAGAGGGGGAAGGGGAGGGGGTGGAGTGGGGGGTCCTAGGGAGGGGATAGTAGGTGAGGGGCTATTTTTGCTAACTGGGCCAGGGGGATATGGGGGGCTCGGGGGTAGTGGGGTGTTAGGGGGGTCTCCGGGAGATTGCATCATTCTGTGGGGAGAAGCTTCGGTCTGGGGGACTACTTATGGGTTTGCATAGTTATATATTGTGTTTATTAGAGTGTGTTTTTGTTAATCGCTTGCAGGCTTGTTTCTGGTTCAGTTTCTTATGTGTGGAAACCTGTATTTCACTGTAAACTTCAATAAAAAGAAATATACAAAAAAAAAAAAGAACTATGGAAGCCAGAGTTCAAATCTCACTGCTGCTGCTTGGGATATTTGGGCATATCAAATAACTTTCTATTGCCTCATGTACAAACTTAGATTTCTAAGCCCTATATACAAACAGTAAGTCACCTTAAGATATTCCTGAAAAAGATGTTGGCTAAATCTATATTCAGTTTTCATAGATGGCGAAAAGCATAATTACTTTTTTGAAGGGGGGAATTGGACACCATCCCCCTCATCCAAAGCTTTCTAACATTCTATTTTTTGGCTGGTTTTTTATATAGATTTTCCTTGCCTATTCATTACCAATTTATTCTCTTGTAATACTACTTAGCATCTGTGATGTGTTAGGGTAGCTGCACAAAAAAAAATAAAACTTACATTGCTTTTCCTCTTTGTTACTTTTGCACAGGAGAAGAGGGGTTTTTTTTTGGGGGGGGGGGGGTTTGCAAAGTTCTCGGTGAACAAGCAGGAGGTAAGTCCTTGCATATGGGTGACATCACTGATGTAGCCCCTCATGGGACCGCTCCCCAGCTTCCAAGGAAGCTTTTCGGAGGCACACCACGCATGCATGCCTGCTTTCCCACCTGCCACAGCGTCGTCATCTCCAGTCACCTTTATTTTATCTTTATTTTTTTGCGGTACCCCTAGGACATCTTCCTGCATTTCTGAAAAATGTTTGGTTTTTTTCTTGTCTCTTTGGGCTGGGTTTTCTTCTGCTGCCTGTCGTCAGTCCAGTCTTTCTCAACCGATTTAGGTAATTTTTTTTTCTTTTCTCACGTTATGGTGTTTTGCCCACTTTGGGGCTGTTTAACTGCCTGCGGCAACTATTGAGTTAAAGTTAGCCATGGTGGTATTTTTCAACATGTCTAACCAGTGAGTGGCTTCAAAAAATGCGCAAAGTGAGGCAAAACCATCTCTATCACTGACCGCTGCAACTGGTGATTACAATGCCTTGGACCCGATCTTCAGCCCGTGGCCTGCAATCTGTGCCTGCAGATGATACAATTGGGACTGAAAGATCACGAAAAACAGGTGGAGTCCCTCTTTGGCTCATCAGATTCAGCATCCTCGGCCCCAACCACAGTTGTCAACACTTTCCAAGGTCTCTGCTGAGGTATCCACGGGGAGGAAGCTCCATGCCCGATTGGAGCCAAGGGGCCTGAGTTATGAGAAGGAGACTGATGATATCCCATCAATGTCGAAGGGCAAGCACTGGGAGAGGGTCTGAGTACTGTCACCCCTCGCCAGTCAACCCCAGTATGGAGGCTGTAGGAGAGTGGGGCACATTTAAAGTCACTCTGTTTATGCTGTTGCCTGGTATGCCTGTGTAGTTGTAGCCCAGTGATAGAAACATAGAAATATGACGACAGAAAAAGACCACATGGCCTATCTAGTCTGTCCTTCCATAACAACTACAACAGTCCACTTTTTGCCTTTAGAGATCCTCTGTGTTGGTCCCATGCTTTCTTGAATTCAGTTACTGTCCTCATCTCTACCACCTCCACTGGGAGACTATTCCACGGATCCACTACTCTTTCCGTAAAGAAATATTTCCGCATATCACTCCTGAATCTATCTCCCTTCACCCTCATCCCATGTCCCCTCGTAGCAGAACTTGCTTTCAATTGAAAGAGGCTCTCTCCCTGAACATTTATGCCACGGAGGTATTTAAACATCTCAATCATATCACCTCTATCCCGCCTTTCCTCTAAGGTGTACATATTAAGATCCTTAAGTCTGTCCTCATATGCTTTATAATGAAGCCCATTAATCATTTTGGTAGCAACCCTCTGCACCGACTCCATCCTGTTCACATCCTTTTGAAGGTGCGGTCTCCAGAATTGCACACCATACTCCAAATGAGGTCGCACCAAAGACTTATACAGAGGCATTATCACCTCCTTTTTTCTGCTAGCCATTCCTCTCCGTATGCACCCAAGCATCCTTCTAGCTTTTGCTGTCGCCTTTTCCACCTGTTTAGCTACTTTAAGATCATCAGACACAACCACGCCTAGGTCCCGCTCTTCTTTAGTGGACAAAAGTACTTCACCTCCTATACTGTATTGCTCCCTTGGATTGCTGCAGCCCAAATGCATGACCTTACATTTTTTAACATTAAATCCCAGCTGCCAAATTCTAGACCATTCTTCAAGCTTAGCTAGATCCCTCCTCATGTTATCTACCCCTTCCTGGGTGTCTACTCTATTGCAGATTTTGGTATCATCCGCAAAGAGGCAAACCTTACCCGACAGCCCTTCCGCTATATCACTAACAAAGATGTTAAAAAGAATTGGACCAAGGACAGATCCCTGGGGCACACCACTGGTAACATCCTTCTCCTCAGAGTGAGCTCCATTTACTTGTACTCTTTGTCGCCTCCCACCCAACCAATTTCTAACCCAAGCAGTAACTTTAGGGTCCATCCCTAGGGTGCTCAGTTTGTTTATAAGTCGCCTGTGAGGAACAGTGTCAAAGGCTTTACGGAAATCTAAATACACCACATCTAGAGCTCTCCCTCGGTCCAACTCCCTGGTCACCCAGTCAAAAAAATCAATCAGATTTGTCTGACAAGACCTGCCTCTGGTGAATCCATGCTGCCTCGGATCCTGTAATCCGCTGGACTCCAGAAACCTCACTATTTTCTCTTTCAGCAGCGTTTCCAATAATTTACTCACCACCGAAGTTAAACTAACCGGTCTGTAGTTTTCAACCACATCCTTACTTCCGCTTTTGTGTAAAGGCACCACATGAGCCTCTCTCCAGTCCTTTGGCACCACTCCTGACTCCAACGAGGCATTGAAAAGGTCAGTCAGTGGAGCTGCTAGAACGTCCCCAAGTTCCCTCAGTATTCTAGGGTGTATCCCATCCGGTCCCATTGCTTTGTCTACTTTAAGTTGAGCTAGTTTCTCACGAACACAGTCTTCTGAAAATAGTTCAAGATGTCCCTCGCTTCTGTTCTTATTTGTGGGTGTTTTCTGAGGTCCTGCTCCTGGTTCTTCATCTGTGAACACACAACAAAAATATTTGTTAAGCAATTCCGCTTTATCCTTATCAGCTTCTTTGACAGCCAAAGTTAGGTAAAGGGTAAACAATATATTTATTGTTTGCACAGGGTTTCTTCCCCCATAACAGAGATCAAAAAGATGGTATAAACGTAACAGATAAAGTCCATAATGAACAGCTTTCCTGATATTTCTCAGGGCACAATATGCAAATCAAAATCAGCTTCTCTTACTTCTTTCAGCTTTCCAAAACATCCTTGTTATCAACAACAGCAATACTTCTCCAATACAAGGTTTTTAATAACGGAACTTCCAGTGTTGTGATTTTTCTTTTCCACGTGTGCTTAAGTTACTTCTTCTAGGCTCTAGGTATAACAGATGCTTCTTTCTTAAGCTTGATCCATTTTCTACACAAACTTCTCACAGAAGAATTCTATCTGTTCTTGCAACCTATCCTTTAGAGCTAGGTATATGAATTGGGTTGGCAATGAGACAAAACTCCTGTCTGCATGCAATTCCAATCTCCACATTAGACTTTCACAACAGCCTTAAAAATACTGGATATGCTAAAGCTGTAGTTTAAAACTCTTTCTGACAGATGCCACATTCCATTTCTGAGTCACTGCTAGAAGACAATGGATTATCTGTCTGCATCGGTTCACATTCACTATCTTGAGTCTCCTGTATATAAGGCTCACAAGCGTCTAGAGATCTCAAGTGTTTGAGGAGAGTCTGTAACTGCTTCTCTCCACTCTCTTTACGTCTCCGAGGCTCTTTCAGGGTTACCGGCTTATTAAGCTTCTTAAACAGCTGAGAGTAAGGATTTCTCTCTTCCCTGTCTTGCCTGGATCTTACTTTCTGGTTGGGAGGAATATATCTCTTCTGATAGTATTTTACAGGTTCTCTTAATACAGCCTGGTCATCTGAATCTGACTCTAACTTCGTGTCTTATTGCTGCCAATTAGCAACCTGCTCAGATGCAGCTGAGGTACTCTCTGAACTGCAGCTTCTGACACGGTCTCTGCTATTAGGCAACGCTTGGTTTTCATAAGCTGGGATTTCCCTTCTACCCAGTTTCTCTCTTATCAGTTTGGTCCTTGGGAAAATATCTGAAGAATTACTTCTATCCCTTTCAGACAAGGATTCCAAACTTTGCTTAAAAGGTTTATAAGAGGTTCTAACCTGTTTTGGCTTTGGTTGAGGGCTATTCCTTCCTGGCAGCACTTTCAACTGCCTTCCCCGAGACGTGGCTTTCTCTGAGCAAGGTGGCTGGCAACCGTCCAAGTACTCGGTTCCCACCTGGTTCCACTTGCTTCCAGCTCTGCCTCCTTGGGATTTCAAGTCTCTGCCTGGACCTGATTTCTTTGTCCCTCTGGAAAGAGTGTCTGACTCTAAGGCTGCATCTGATTCCCTTGAGTCACTTTCTCCCGGCTGTGCCAAAGGTAAGCCTCTGCGTTGCTTTCTTCTCTTTACTCCTTCTCCTCCCCCTTCCTCCTGTGAAACTACCACTTCCTGGTTATGAGGACTGCTTTGTCCAATCGGGCGTGAGTCCACCCCTTTCCCTGATAGGCTAGCTTTCCCTGTCAGCCTAGGGCTAGGGTGTGGTTCCCTTTCCAGTCTCTCATGCACTGAAACTTTGTGTGCTGAGCTTTTAACCCTTTCTTTGCCTGTATCTCTGGCAGGTTCAAAGGATAAAGTGTGTTTAAAAGCTTTTTTCTTATGCTCTGCCAGCTCTGCCTTGTCACAGTACATAGTCATTGAAACCCTTCTTGATGCAATGTGGAGAATGATGACCGGGAGCAGTTGGCCAAGCTTTCCTGGGGGAGGAGTGAATCACCATTGCCCAGGAGGGCAGCTGGATGTCTCCTGTATACCAGTCATCATGGATTCCCTGCCTGAGGTGTCAGCATCGGTGTCTGATTGCAGCATCGGCCCCCTTACAGGTAGTGGTTCTGGAGGAATGCCTTTGAGCCCTCGAAGCTCACTTGGCGGTAGTTCTAGCCTTGCGAAATGCAGACTATGTGGTGCAGATAGCATAGTTCACTCCATCCAGCCTTTCCTGGAGACCCATGACTTGCCTACCAAGGCAGGTACATCAGGTGGGAGATTGGAGTAGTCACTGAAACGGGTGTCGATCTCCCTGTCCAGCATGTCGGAATCAGATGTCCAGGGGCACAGACACCCACATAAGGGACGGCACGAGGGCCACTGGTATCCACCCTCTCCCCATCACAGAACCAGTGGGGGGAGGAGGCCCAGCACTACTTAGTCATCCTCTCAGAATACAAATCAGAATGAAAGACAGAGGAGGAATTGTTGGCTTCAGACCTCGGGTTCCCTGACCTCCCATCTGACCCATCGCCTCCCCTCGAGCAGCATAAGTTGCCTCCAGAGGGCATGGCCTTCCAGGACTTTGTCAGGGACATGGACAAGGCCATCCCCTTCTCTCTGGAATCATAGGAGGAACCAAGGGAAGAGGAGTTGGAGCTTCTCCAGTACCCCTCAGCCCCAAGAGAAGCAGTGATGGTACCCATGCACCATGGCTTTCAAAGACTGCTGTTGCAGCTGTGGGAAGCCCTTCTTATGGTTCCCGTCATCAGCTAGAAATTATGTTCACTGTACTGGGTCCAGAAGGCACCAGGCTTTGAGAAGCCGCAATTGCCATACAACTCCATCATGAATGAGTCAGCCTTGAAGTGGATTAAAAGCACCAAGACTCATTTTTTTGGTGCTCCCCAGCCATGAGGCTCGAACCTTGGACTCCTTCAGGAGAAAAATGCTATTGGGGTTCTATACTAGTTGCCAGGATCTTGGCCTGCCAGACTTATATATAAGCATGTTCCTCAAGGACATCATGCTGGATATGGCAGAATTCACTACTCTCATCTCTGAGGATTGTCATGAGGTCTTTCGGGCCTTGGTGGGCTATGGCAAGGACTGTTCTAAATATATAGTGCATGGCGCCTACAATGCCTTAGAGTCCACTGGGAGAGTAGCAGTGGTAGGCATCGCTGCCTGCCAGCTGGCATGGCTGCAGTTCTCTGACATGGAACAGTGGGTCCAGGGCAAGATGACCAATGTTCCATGCAGGAAGGAGAACCTATTCTGGGAAACCAGTGAAGGAAAAGGCTGAGGAGCTCAAAAGAACATGTGACCCTCTCTAGGTTCTCCAAGAAGACAGCATATCCCGTACAGAGGAAACATCATGGTAAGAAGGCCACCTGCCCATGCTGTTATTACCCGGCCTAGCCAAACACGCAGGCCTCCTGCAAGCAGCGGAGGGAGATGGCCTTGAAGACTCAGCCTGCCCCACAGCCCAAGCCGGGGGTGAGATTTTGACTGGTTCCTCAGGAGCATAGCCAGCCAACTGCTGTCCACCAGGGTACCCCCTCAGGTAGGGGAGCGGCTTGTTTACTTCACCCACAGGTGGCCCCTCGTCACCTTGGAAACCTGAGTATTGCAGATCATCCAGAGAGAATATTGTCTGCACCTCGCCCAGTTGCCGCCTCTTTGCACAGGGTTCATGAGGTATCGCAGTTTGCTGTAGGAGGAAGTCTCCATTCTGTTAGTCAACTTCGCCATCGAGCCATTTCCTCTGGTTCAGATTGGATGGAGCTTCTATTCCAGATAGTTCCTGATTCTCAAAAAGACTAAGGGGTTCTGGCCCATCCTGGACCTGCAAAACCTAAACTGGTTCCTGGTGCGCAAAAAATTCAAAATGATGTTGCTGGGGACATTACTCCCATATCTTATACAGGGTGATTGGCTATGCTCCTTGGATCTAAAAGATGTGGATACACACATCCCAAGCCATAGACTGTACCTAAGGTTTATACTGGGAGGCTCGCACTATCAGTACAGAGTGTTTCCCTTCGGCTGGCTTCAGCCCCACAAGTCTTCATGAAGTACCTGGAGGTCATAGCTGCCTACCTTTTGGACCATTGGGGGGGGGGGGGGGTGTCTTCATCTTTCCATGCTTGGACAGCTGGCTCATCAAAGGTCCCATGCTGAACAGCATTCGACAGCCTGCCGAACTTGCCATTCAAGTTCTCAAGCAGCTGGGTTTCATGATCAACTACCCAAAGCCCATCTCCAGCCCACGCAGAAGCTAGAGTTCATCAGGGCCCTCCTCAGTACCACTCGGGTGCAGGCCTTTCTACCAGAAGACCGCATGCTGCAGCTGGTAACAGTTGTGGGTGATGTACAGCACCACCGCCACACAATAGCCTGAGGGATATTGAAGTTCCTCATTCGCATAATTGCCACAGTGCATGTCACCCTTCAGGCCCGTCTGTTCATGCACCAGGCCCAGTGGACCTTAAGCATTCAATGGACATAGGCGACTGGCTGCCTCTGGGAGAGGGTCTTGGTAACCATGCCCCTCGTGCGGTCCCTTGACTGGTGGTTCAAGGGGCAAATCTGCTGCAAGGCCTCCCATTCCAGATGGCAGTCCCCCGCCAGATGCTCACAATGGGTGTATCCAAGCTCGGCTGGGGAACTCGCCTGGATGGCCTGTGCATGCAGGGCCTGTGGTCCAAGCAGGAGAACCTGTTCCAGATCAACTTTCTCGTGCTTCAGGCGATAGCCAATGCCCTCCGCACCTTCCGAGCACACCTGGCAAATCATATGGTCCTCATCAAAACAGACAACCAGGTGGCGATGTTTTATGTGAACAAGTGGGGGGGGATGGGCTCATACCTCCTCTTCTTGGAGGCTGGCCAGTTGTGGAAGTTCGACCTGCTCCACGACATGGACTTCGGAGCAACGTATCTTCCCAGCGTGTTCCAATGGCCTAGCGGACTAGCCAAGTCCTCCAGCCACATGAGTGGATCCTCAAAAAGGCATGGGATCTTCCAGGAGTGGGACATTCCTGTGGTGGATCTTTTCGCCATGGCTCACAATGCCCAGATAGTCCGGTTCTGCTCTTTGCTTGGCCTTGGATGCATTCCACCTTCAATGGGCGAAAACCTCCTGAAACTCCAGGCCGACAAGAGCTGTATGAAACTCATCGCTCCTTATTGGCCTCTGCAGCCGTGGTTCCAACTACTACTGCAGCTCTCACTGAGGGAGCCTCTCTGCTGGGCTCCACCCTGGATCTCATCTCGCAGGAAGGTAGAACCTTGCTGCACCCCATTCTCTGCTTGTTGGCCCTCACTGCGTGAATGCTGAGAGAGTAGTCCTCTTGGAGCTAACAACATCTTTCTGGCATCCCGCAAGGACTCAACACGCAAGGCCTATGTGCTAAAGTGGCAGAGGTTTGCCACGTGGTGCATGGGCAGGCCACTAGATCCCTTTCTCTTGCACATGGACCAGCTTCTGGAGTATCTCCTGCACTTCTCAGACTGGCCTGAAGTCAAATTCAGTGCAAGTGCTACTCAGTGCGATAAGAGCATATCATCACAGCTCTGAGAGGACGCCCATTTCGGCCCAGCCTCTCCTGGCTCACTTCAGGTGGAGCCTGCTTCTCTTGAAGCCTCCGCTCAGGATTTCAATGTGTCCCCTGAAATTCCAGACCTGGAAGGTCCTTTTCCTGGTGGTGAATATGTCGGTTTGATGAATTAGTGAGCTCCAAACCTTAGTCGCTCATGTGCCTTACACCAGGTTCTACCAGAACTGGGTGCTGCTTTGCATGCACCAATGCTTTCTGCCCAAGGTGGTCTCTGCATTCGTCCCACCTCAACCAGTCAGTAGCCTTACCGACTTTCTTCCTCTGGGCTCATGCCAACCAGGAAGAGACGACATTTCATACCTTTTGACTGCAAGTGGGCTCTAACCTTCTATCTGGAGCACATAAAGGCACACCACCAGTCCACCCAGCTGTTTGTTTCCTTTGACCCCAGCAAGATGGGTGTCGCTCTCTCAAAGCGCACGCTATTCCTCTGGCTAGTGCACTACATCACTCACGCTAGTACCCAGGCTGGGCTGGGTTGAGCCTTGAGGGTCATATCATGGCCCACAATGTCTGTGCTGTCTGTGACCATCCTCCGCCTTGTTTCTGCAGAAGAAATCTGCAAGGCTTCCACATGGACTTTGGATCATACTTTTGCAGCCCATTAGTGTCTGGATGAGGATTCCCGACAGGAGAGCAATTCAGGCCAGGCCGTGCTCTAGCATCTCTTTTGGTCATAGAGTCAACTCCTGCCCACTGGCCCTTCTGTCCCTCCAGGCTACCTGCAAAAACCCTTCAGATTGATGTCTGCTGAAGATACTGTATCAGATAAGTCTCTTAAGGGACTACCTTGCTGTTCTTCCTGGCTTCTCCAGTTTGGTTGCTCCTGTTGGACTGCTGTTTTCCTTGCATTCTGGTAGCCTGTAGCTTGGGAGTCCCATAGGTGAGGACTTATTTCCTGCTTGTTCATGGAGAAAGCATAAATCTCCAGGAACAAGCAGGAATGTAGGCCTCACATGTGGGTATCGTCGGTACCGACGGAGCCTGTGCGGGAACGCTCCCCAGCGTCCAATTAGAAAGCTTTTGGGAGCATCCCACAGCACCTGCGTGCTGCTTTCCCGCCTTTCCCAACTGCCTCTCTCCAGTTCTTCATTTTCCGCGGAGCCAGCAGGTCGTCGTTCCTGTCGCCGCAGAAAATTTTCCTTCTTTTTTGGGGTCGCGTCTGCCTTCCTCGACGCTATACCAGTACCGCCTGTTCTTACTTCTTTCTTTTAAAAAAAAATTAGTTAGTACATTTTTTCCAAATTTTTCCTTTCCATGTGCAAGCGCCATTTTGGGCCTTAGGCCCAAAATTTTCTTCACTATGGAAAAACCCGCTTCGGGTTTCAAAAAGTGCACCAAGTGTGGCGGTACCATTTCTGTCACCGACACCCATGAGTGGTGTCTTAAATGTTTAGGTCCTGACCACTCCATCTCCGAGTGTATGGCTTGCGCCATAATGTCCAAGAGGGGTCGACAAAACCGAGCTGCTAAGTTCAGTACCCTTTTTCCCTCCGATGCAGCCTCTGTAGCATCGACGTCTTCGTCCCATGGATCTCAGGTAACTAAACATAAGTCTGGCCGGTCCTCAAAGGGTAGATCTCCTTCCAAGCATCGAGATGCCTCTGGTGTTGCCCTTGAGGGTTCTGTACTGGCAAAATTGCCCCGGCGGGAGGCTTTGGCTTCCAGAGCATTATCGAGGCTCCAGGATGTTCTCGAGGCCTCAACCTTGGCAGAACTACTGGTGCCATGCTCTGGGGTACTGGCTGCTTTCTACGGTACCGATACCCAGGCATCGGCAGCGTCAATAGACCAGAGGTTCCTGGCCATTGAACGCAGTCTGGCGGCTCTCCTTGCGGCATCGAAGCCCTCAGATCTGCGTCAGACAGCTCAACCGGTACCGGCACCGACTCTGGCACCGGTATTGGTACTGGTACCGATGGCATCGACGTCGGTGTCTGCTGTGCCGGCACCCAGTCATGCGATGCCCTCCGATACCGACACACCGGCACTGATTCCCTCCGGTACCGACTTTGGTCGGTACGGGTATCGGGCTCTTCAGGAGCATCCAGACAGAAGGTACTTAGAATCCTCGGAGGAGTCTGAGGATTCTGACAGCTCTGTCAGTACCGGGATACTTCTTCCGGAGGAGCTTTCCTCTTCTAAACGTAGGATGTCTCCTCCAGAAGATATCTCCTTTCAGGATTTTATCAGGGAGGTGGCTCGAGGTCCATTACTGTGGCTCCCAAAACAGAGCCCAGGGCAAAGAAATTGGAGATTCTACAATATCCCAAGGCTCCTAAAGAGGCAGCTACTTTGCCTATCCATGAGATCTTACATGATCTCATGCTAAGAATGTGGGGAAACACCTCTTACCACCTCTCCTCATTCTCGTAGACTAGATACCATGTATCGAGTCCCTCCTTGTCCTGGGTTTCAGAAGACTCAGCTTCCTCACTACTCTATTGTAGTGGAATCAGCTATGAGGAAGATCAGGAGTGCAAAGAGGCATACCTCTAATCCTCCAGGATGTGAGTGTAGAACTTTGGATGCCTTTGGACGTCGTACTTTCCAGACTTCCATGCTTTCTGCCAGGATCAGTTCCTATATTTTATATATGGGAATGTTCCTTAAGGAAATCACAGGAGATTTAGAGGTTTTGAGCCCTCTTCTTCCTGATAAGAGGCAAGATTTTCTCACACTGGTCAAACATGCCCAGAATGTTTCTAATTTTGTCAACCGTGCAGCTTTTGACTGTTTTGAGTGCATAAGCAGAACCTCTGCCATTGCCATAGGTGCACGTAGAATTGCCTGGCTCCAGGCATCTGATTTAGAGCTCTGGGTGCAGGACAAACTTGGCAATATTCCTTGTACAGGTGAGAATCTATTTGGCAAGAATTTTATTTATTTATTTATTTATTTATTTATTTAACAGTATTTCTAAACCGCCTTATCTTAATAATCAAGGTGGTATCACAGCAAGCAATCAGGTAAAGTGTGTGTGTTGTACATGCAGTGAGGATAAAACTTAGTTGTGTGAGGGATGTGTTGGGTGCTTGATTTGTTTGAGCTATATACAGGGTGGGCTATTTACAGTGGTGCTAGAATCATATTTTATATATTCAGTTGTTTGGGAGGATTGGAGTGCTGTTATCCATTCTCTTAGGTTATGTGATGTGACCATAGTGCTCTATGAACAGCATGGTTTTCAGTTGTTTTCTGAAGTCTTTGAGGTCTGGAGTTGCCCTTAGATTGTCCGGTAGATTGTTCCATATTGTTGGAGCAGCCATGGAGAGAGCTCTGTCTGTTGTGTCCTTGCGTGTGTGCTTGTACTCATTTGGGGTGCTGACTCGGTTGCGTGTTTGACTTCTTCTGGGACGTGCGCTGGTTTCCGGTTGTATGAGCAGGTGGAGGCTGTTGGCTGATGTGTGTTCTTTTATCTTAAATAGGTTTATGATAGTCTTGTATCTGATGCGAGCAATGATTGGGAGCCAGTGTAAGTCCTTTAGTGTAGGTGTGATGTGCTCCTGCCTTGCGGCTCCGGATATGATTCGAGCTGCAGTGTTTTGTGCCAGCTGTAGTGGTTTGAGAGCTTGTTTTGGTAGTCCGAGGTATATCGGATTGCAGAAGTCCAGTATTGGGGTTATCAGTGCTTGACAGACTGTACGGAAGTGTTCTGGAGCGAGGAGTGGTTTCAGTCTCCTGATGATTCGCATCCTGTAATATGCTTTTTGGATTGTTTTGTCTATGTGTGGTTTGAGGTTGAGTTTACTGTCCAGAGTAACCCCAAGGTATCTCACCTCCGATCTTATCGGTATCGTGGTGCTTTGTATCTTTATGTTTGGTGGGTGTGTGAAGCTTTGGTTTCGAGTGATGATTAAAGCTTCAGTCTTGTTGTAGTTTATAGCTAGATTGTTGTTTTGGCACCACTTCGCCATTTGGGTAAGGCAGTCTGCTATCTTAGAGAAGTCCGGGTTTTCGATTGATATCGGGGAGTATACCATTATATCGTCTGCGTATATTGTGTATTGGATGTTGTTCTCTTTCATAATGTTGCATATTGGTTGGATGTAGATGTTAAAAAGGAGTGCTGAGAGTGCGGATCCTTGTGGTACTCCTTGTTGGACGTTTATGGGCCGGGAGGTGTCCTGTCCCACCTTGACCTGTAGCTGTCTTTCTGTTAGGTACGAGTGGAACCATTTTAGAGTGGTACCGTGTATACCAGTGTTCTTCAGTCTCTCCAGGAGTATATTGTGATCAACTGTGTCGAACGTTGAGGAGATGTCGATGAAGATCATTATAATTCCATTCCTGATGTCGTCAATTATTCTTATGATGCTGTCGAAGAGGTAGATCAGGAGAGTTTCGACTCCATGGTTGGGACGAAATCCGTGTTGGTTGTCGTCGAGAGTTCCGTGTTCGTCAATGTGTTCCTGAAGTTGTAGTTGAACCGTCTTTTCGATTATTTTTGCGAGGAAGGGTATGCTGGAGATTGGTCGGTATGCTGCTGGGTCCTTTTTGTCGAGAGAAGTTTTCTTTGTGATTGGTCTTACTGAGGCAAGCTTTAATTGCTGTGGCATGAGTCCTTGAGTGAGTGAGTTGTGTACCATTTTATGAATGTTTGGTATGAGGCTTGCTTTGGTGGCTTTGACCCATGACACTGGGCAAGGGTCTGTAGGAGCAGTGCTTGTGTTGATTGTGGAGATGATGTCTGATATCTGCTCTTTGGAGGGTGAGTGGAATGTGCCCCAGGTTTTGGGGTGGACGTTCGTTCTGTTGGTTCTACTGGGTGTTGTGCGCTCTGTGGAGTGAAATTTGTCTTTTATGTGGTCGGCGAATATCTGTGGATCCACTTGTATTTCTCTTTCTGCTGCTTGCTCTTTTGTCAGGGTTTTTACTATTTCGAAAAGTTCTCTGGGTTTGTTGATGGAAGAATTTATCAGGTTTGTGTGGAATTCTCTCTTTGATTGGTTGATGTGTTCATTGTATTGTTTTTGCTTTGTTAGGTAAAGATGTTGGTCGGAAGTAGTTTTGTTTTTTCTCCATCTCCGTTCAATTTTCCTGAGCTCCCTCTTTTCCTGTCGTATTTTTGCTGAGTACCATGGTTTGTTTTGTCTCTTGTTGTGGTGTTGTTTCTTGGTCCTGTCAACGGATGGTTTGGCGGCGTTAGTTAGGACATTGTTCCAGTTGGAAACTTGTTCCTCCAGGTCCTCTGAGTCAATGTTCAAGTGTTGTATTGTGTCCTGGATGAATTCGTCCTTGTCAAAGGACTTGAATCGTCTTTGTGTGTGTGGGAAGTTCGCTCTTTCGCTTGTCCAGTCTTCTTGTGATTGCAGATTTGTCTCGATTAAGTAATGGTCAGACCATGGTACTGGGGTGATGGTGGGTGTAGAGATTAGGTCTCTTGAAGTTAGGTAGTTTGATGCGAAGATGAGGTCTGGGGATGATCCTAGTCTGTGTTGGTGCATTGACTATCTGTGTGAATTGAAGTGATGACATTGCCTGAAGGAAGGCCTCTGCATCTTTTGTATTGGCGGACTTTAGGTTGAAGTCTCCGATTAGTAGTGCTGGTTTGTTGTTTGACGTTATGGCACAGGCTTCTTCGAGTATGAAGGCTAGTTCGTCGGGTGGAGCACGGGGTGCTCTGTAGGTTAGGCAGATTGCAATATTCTTGTTCTTGATGCTAATTGTGTTACACTGCTTTGTATCTGTGAGATTCAGTGTCTTGAACTTGAGTTCTGTTTTTGCTATTATTAGGACTCCTCCTCCACGCTTGTGGATGCGTGGGCAGTTGTATGCTGAGTAGTTGTTCGGTACTAGTTGGTTGAGTAGTACACTGTCGGTAGGGTTGAGCCATGTCTCTGTGATGCATATTATGTCTGGCTGTCGCTCTTCAATGTGGTCTACCAGAGTGTGTATCTTGTTGCAGATGGATCTGGCGTTTATTAGCTCAATTGATGTTTTCTTTGTGGAAGAGGTTGTTGCGACGTGTGCTTCCTTAGGGCCGGTGTTGTGGTTTGATTTGTGTCTGTTTTGTCTCTTTGTTTGGGAGGTTGCGAGTGTCTCTTTGTGTGTGTGTGTTGTGGACCGAGATATGGCAGTGCAGTTGGTGGGTACCATGGTGTGTTTGTTTGGGGGTAGTGGGGGTGTGTAGTTGGTGGGAGGAGTTCTGTGACTAGTAGGTATAGTGGGAGGAAGTATGTGGTGTGCATGTTGATAGCTTGTGATGTTCTGATAGGGCGACGCCTGTGTCCTTAGGTTTTCGTCTGTTGTTTGCTTTTTTGAGGAGAGCTGTACTTGTTGCAGGGGCTTGTCCTGGGGATGTGAAGTTGTATCTGTTGCGGTGCGGGAGCCTGTCCCTTGGATGTGAAGCTGTATCTGTTGCGGTGCGGGAGCCTGTCCCGTGGAGGGAGCCTGTCCCTTGGATGTGGAGCTGGATCTGAGAAAGCCAATGAATTAGATGCTGACAACTCTACTTTGGATAGACTATCCAAAGCCACAGCTGATCCTGCAAGAAAGAAATCTTTCAAGAAACCATTCTTCTCCAAGAAGAAGAGGTTTTATCCCTCTTATTCCCAGCAGGGACATTCTGCAGGTCAATCTGCTCGAAAGAGTCAGCAACCACCTAAACAAAGGAAAGCAAAGACTGCTAAGCCTCAACCGTCTCAGCAGTCTCGGCCTCCACAAGGCCTTTGACTTTCATCTAGAGAATTTAGCCTTCCTGGCTCTCAATGAACCAGAGCCTTCCACCATTCCAGGAAGATTGTGTCACTTTGCCCCCAGATGGGGGCAGATAACAGCAGAACATTGGACACTCTCCATTATAAAAGAGGGGTACAAGCTTCATTTTTCGAGCATGCGCCCTCCCACAATGGTAAGACGGTTCAATTCTCAGACCTCTCTCATCAACCTGTTAGATCAAGAGGTCGCTATACTTCTTGCCCAAGGGGCAATAGAAGAAGTACCCATTCACCAACAGGGTACAGGGTTTTACTCCCCCTATTTCCTTATCCCAAAGAAAACAGGGGGACACAGACCTATTTTAGACCTCAGAGAATTGAACAAATTCCTGTTCAGGGAGAAATTCAAGATGATTTCTCTGGGAACTCTGCTGCCATACCTTCAGAGTCAGGATTGGCTTTGTTCTCTAGATCTCAAGGATGCGTACCCTCACGTTCTCATCCATCCAACTCACAGAAAGTTCCTTCGGTTCCTTTTTCAAGGAAAGCACTACCAGTACAGGGTGCTTCCTTTTGGCCTGGCCTCAGCACCAAGGGTGTTTACGAAATGCATGGCTGTGGTAGCAGCATTTCTTCGCACTCTAGGAATATTCGTCTTCCCTTACTTAGACGACTGGCTCATTCAAGCCCCGTCAGAGTCAGAGGCCAGGATTTCTCTATCTTGCACAATGTGTATCCTTCAGTATTTGGGTCTCGTCATAAACATCCCAAAATCCAGTCTAACTCCCACTCAGTCTTTAGAGTTCATAGTAGCTTTGCTGGATACCAGGAAAGCAAGGGCCTATCTTCCTCAAACCCGTTGCCTTCGCATGGTGCAATTAGCTTCTCAAGCGGTGCTAAAACCTCATCTCACTGCTCGAGAAATGTTACAACTACTAGGCCACATGGCATCTACCTTGCATGTGGTTCCCTATGCTCGCCTCCATATGAGAGCAGCCCAGTGGACTTTATCCACTCAATGGATCCAGGCATTAGGGTGCCTGTTAGACAAAATAGCAAACACAAATCGCCTTATTTTGTCCCTCCAATGCTGGCAGTCCACTCAGAACCTGTTGCTGGTGTCCCCATTTCAACAACCTTTACCCCGGGCAACTCTCACAACGGATGCTTCTCCAGTGGGTTGGGGAGCTCATCTGCAAGACCTCTCCACCCAAGGCACTTGAACTCCACAGGAGACTCATCTTCATATCAGTCTCTTAGAGCTCAGAGCAATCTTCCTTGCTCTTCAAGTGTTCCACACCCTACTCAGCTACAAGACAGTCCTCATTCACATGGACAACCAAGTAGCCATGTTCTATGTGAACAAGCAGGGGGGAACAGGCTCTCTGTCGCTTTGCAACGAAGCTTTGCGACTATGGGCCCTCGCCAGAGAGCATCAGATTAATCTCCTGGCAGTGTATCTTCCAGGCATACAAAACTCTTGGGCAGACAGACTCAGTCGAGTTCTGTTTCCACACCAATGGTCTCTGCATGCAGACCAGGTGACCAAGATTTTTCAAATTTGGGGAACCTCGGACATAGACCTCTTTACAAGTCCGTTGAATGCCAAATGTCTCCGGTTCTGTTCCAGAATTCCGGCTCAGGGCTCTCAGGCCAGGGATGCTTTCCTCCTTCACTGGGGTCAAGACTTCCTTTATGCCTTTCCACCCATTCCCCTAATTCCCAAAACCCTGTTCAAGCTTCAGAGAGACAGAGGCCATATGATTCTCATAGCTCCGCATTGGCCACGGCAAGTGTGGTACCCCCTGCTTCTACATCTCTCTCAAGCTCCCTCTCTGGAGTTAGGGTCTGCTCCAGATCTCCTGTCGCAGGAGGATGGAATGTTATGGCATCCCAGTCCCCAGTCTCTGCATCTCGGGGCTTGGTTGCTGAAGGCCTAGATCTCCATTATCGTAACCTCCCTCAGCAAGTAAAGGATATCCTTTATGCTTCCAGGAAGCCTTCCACAAGACGCTCTTATGCTTTCAAGTGGAAAAGGTTTACCATATGGTGTTCGCAGAAGGGTCTTAACCCCCTTGCAATGCCTCTGGAATCATTACTGGAGTATCTCCTTCATTTATCCAATGCAGGACTTAAGACTAACTCAGTAAGAGTCTATTTGAGTGCTATTGCAGCTTCTTTCAAGCCTCTAAATGGACAACCTATTTCCTCCCATCCTCTTATAGCAAGATTTATGAGAGGCCTTCTTCTAACTAAGCCTCCCATTAGGCCATCACCGGTGGCATGGGACTTAAACCTGGTTCTTGGTCAGCTCATGAAGCAACCTTTCGAACCCTTAGCTACTACTTCATTGAAATGCCTTTCTTGGAAGGTTATCTTTCTCATTGCAATCACATCAGCATGTCGCATCAGTGAGTTGCAAGCACTAGTGGCTGATCACCCTATACAAGGTTCCATCATGACGAGGTAGTCCTTAGGACTCATCCACACTTTATGCCAAAGGTGGTCTCGCCTTTTCTTCTAAACCAAGCGGTCTACCTGCCTGTGTTTTTTTTGAAGGCCTCGTGCTTCAAATGTAGAAAGGAATCTTCATACTTTGGACTGTAAAAGAGCTTTAGCCTTTTGCTTACAAAGAACACGGCAACATAGAAAGTCCTCTCAACTCTTTCTTGCTTTTGATCCTTCTCATTTGGGACTTCCAGTCTCCAAGAAGACACTGTCTAACTGGATTGCTCAGTGTATTTCCTTTGCCTATCAGAGTAAGAATCTTCCTTTGGAGGGCCATGTCACAGCTCACAATGTGAGAGCCATGGCAGCTTTAATGGCTCATCTACACTCTGTGTCTATCGACGACATCTGTTGAGCAGCCACCTGGGCCTCGGTTCATACCTTCACAGCCCATTACTGTTTGGACAAGGACTCCTGCCGGGTTGCCTTGTTTGGTCAGGCTGTTCTCCAACACCTGCTCCATACCTAATCAACTCCTACCCACCATCCCTGGTTGGATGCCAGAGATCCATGGGGGGAAGTAGAGCCCTTTCCCAGGGGCATACAACTTCTGAGGTCTCTCCCTGGCATCTAAAGCTAGGGAGTCCCCATATGTGAGGACTACATTCCTGCTTGTTCCTGGAGATAGCATAGTTACTCACCTGTAACGGGTGATCTCCGGGAACAGTAGGAATTTAGTCCTCACAACCCACCCACCTCCCCTAGGAGTTGTATCTCTCTATCTCTTTCTCTTTCCCTCTCTCTCTCTTTCCCTCTCTCTATCTTTGTCTCAGCTTTAAACTCAACTGGAGAGAGGCAGATGGGAAAGGCGGGAAGGCAGCACGCAGGCGCTGTGGGATGCTCCAAAAAGCTTTCTAATTGGACGCTGTGGAACGTTCCCGCGCAGACTCCGTCGGTACCGACGATACCCATATGTGAGGACTAAATTCCTGCTGTTCCCGGAGATCACCTGTTACAGGTGAGTAACTATGCTTTACTCACCTGTAGCAGATGTTCTCTATGAACATCAGGAATAAGTCCTCACAACCCTCCCACCTTCCCAGGGAGTTGCCTTTTTTTGGCTCTTGCTATGATATTAGATTGGAAAAGATAGCACCACAGCAGGTGGGAAGGCAGGCACGCATGTGTAGTGTACCTTCCTTGGAAACTGGGGAGCGTTCCCATGCAAGACTCCATCAGTGACATCCATACATGAGGACTTACTCCTGCTGTTCAGGGAACACTTGCTACAGATGAGTTAACTACACTATCTGTTCACAGCTTCCTTGATCTACGGTCTAGTGGCAAACAACCTAAATTTTTGTTGTAAGCTTAGGAAAATTTAGCTTGCCTGTATTCCTTGTCTCGCTTTCCATAATCAAAAATTTGAGTGTATCCTCAATTTATATAAGGTCTACTGGCCTGGGGCACTTAAAATTCCTTCTGCCCTACCCCTTACCCCACCCACCCCAGAGTTGCATTGCCTATATAGTCTTCATATCATAGACATCTGTCCTCCAATTAGGTGGAACACCCACCTTTTTCTCCTTGTGCTAAAACTGCTTTTATAATCCTCTTAATCAACATGTTGTGTATTCCATGCTATAGCTTTGGTGCCTTTATTCTAAGAAAAATCATTTGGAGCCTTAGCTTCATATATATATGCATAGCAGATAGAGCTTGCCCTAAAGAATTAATCCTATTAAGGGAAGAATTAGCTGCAATGAAACACATCTCCCCTAGGGTACAAATAGAAAACAATCCACCACCACGCCCACAAAGAATCAAACATCCCAGGAACAAATGGATCACAGTGGGCTCTGGTTGGTTGCGATTTGTAACATGGAGACACCCTTTCCATCAAGAGATCCCTGCTTTGGAAAACGAGTGCCCGATTAGTGGAAATTAAAATTGGGTGTTAATTTTCTCATTAAAGGCAATCTATTGATTAATGCACCAAACATGAACAAAAAAGCACAAAACAGGAAACTATTACTGCTTGGAGATTCTGTCATGAGAGGGATTAACTTGGAAACACTGTCCAAAGGATTGAAGATGGTCAAATGCCTCCTAGGCTCTTCAGCCAGCAAGAATATAAACCAAATTCTTAGCATAGTGAACATTCCAAAATTGATGATGATATCCACTTAGGTACAAATGACCTGACTAGAAACAGTACCTCTACAGTACAAAGGGACTTCCAGATTTTGGGAGAAACCCGTTGTCAACACAGTAGCATTCTCAAAAGTTCTACCTGTTCATGATAAGGGGGAGGAGAGGCTGCATCACATAACCAACTTTAATACATGGCTCCAAACCTGGTGCAAACAAGAAGGATTTAAATATATAGGCAACTGGGGCAATAGATGGAACAACAAGAAGCTATACTGTGTTGATGGACTGCATCTCTCTGTGGTAGGAAAAAGGATCCTAAGTGATAAATTCGGGCAATATGTGGACAAGCATTTAAACTAGGGAAAGGGGGGTGATGGATGAAAGAACAAATTCAGGGTGTCGCTCTCAACAAAAACAACATTAGAAATGGTCACCATATTAACTCGCACATCAATGACAAGTGGGAAGAGAAGTCTAGAATAAACTCTTTGAAAAATACAAGCATGTCAACCAACAATTGCTGGAAGGCAATGAGCACAAATGCTCAAAGTCAAGCAAACAAAGTTCCTGACCTTAGAAGCCCTAATAGTGAAAATGAACTTGGCCATTTTGGCCATTACAGAAACATGGTTTAACAAGTTTCATGAATGGGATATAGCCATATATGGCTATAATTTATTTAGAAAAGAGAGATAAGGCAGAAAAGGAGGAGGAGTAGACCTATATATCAAAAGCAATATTAAAGCTGCTGAAATGCAAGGGACGTGGAGAAAGGCTCTGTGTATTGTTTGGAAAGAGGAAATGGTACCATCATCTATACAGGCCTCCAATTCAAATGGAAGAAATGGATAGAGGCTCGATCATTGGTATCGCTAAGGTAGCTATGAAGGGAGAAGTGATCATATTGGGTGACTCCAATCTACTGGATGTAGATTGGAGTATTCCTTCTCAAAAAGCCATCAGCACCATGGAGTACAGGCACACACACATATATATACAAAACAAAGTAAATTCTCAGGGGGGAGGCTGGGTGGAAGGGTGTCCATTTTAAGGTTTACCTAGGGCTCTCAAAACCTACATGTAAGGAAAGTAAATAAAAATAAAAGGAAACTATATGATTCTCAAAAGAAGTGGCTGCACTATTAAAGGCAAAAAACCACAGCTTTCATAAAACTCAGAAGATCACAAACTGAGGAACACAGAATACAGGATAAAGCTAAAAGAGACAGAGAAATAAGGATAGCAAAAGCAAAGGTGGAAGAAATGATGGCTAAAGATGGGAAATGTGGAGACAACTTTTTTTCAGATATATTCAGGAGAAAAGGAAAATCATAAGTGGAATTGCAAGACTCAAAAATTGCCGAGGATGGATTTGTGGAAAGTGACATTGAAAAAGCGAAAATGCTAAACAAATACTTCTGTTTTCTGTTCACTAAAGAAAACCTTGGAGAAGGACCACATATGATTGACAAATCTACAAATGGGAATGGAGTAGATCCCATACCATTCACAGATGTTTTTGAACAGCTTGAAAAACTGAAAGTGGACAAGGCCATGGAATTGGATGGGATACATCCCAGAATACTAAGAGAGCTCGGAGAAGTTCTGGCGGGGCCTTTAAAAGATGTTTATAATAGATCCTTGGAGACGGGAGAGGTTCTGCAGGACTGGAGAAGAGCTAGTGTGGTAGTTCTTCAGAAAAGTGGCAATAGGGAAGAGATGACAAACTATAGGCCAGTAAGTCTTACTTTTGTAGCAGGAAAAGTAATGGAGGTGCCCCTGAAAGAAAGAAGTGGATTTTCTAGAAACCAATGGGTTGCATGATCCAAGGAACCATGGTTTTACCAAATGACTATCATGCCAAACAAATTTGATTGAGGTTTTTGACTGGGTGACCAGAGAACTAGATCAAGGTCGTGTAGTGAATGTGAGCTACCTAGATTGATTGATTGATTGATTTCGGCAAAGCCTTTGATACTGTTCCTCATAGGAAGTCATCAATAAACTGAACAGCCTGGGGATGGTTCCCAAGGTGGTGAACTGGATCAGAAATTGGTTGACTGACTGACAGATGACAGAAGGTGGTGGTAAACTGAACTTGCTCGGGAAAAAAAGGAAGGTGAGCAGTAGTGTGCCCCAGAGATCGGTCCTGGGACAAGTACTGTATGTATTTGTGAGTGATATTGCTGAAGGATTGAAGGAGAAAAGTCTGCCTTTTTGCAGATAACATGGAAATTTGCAACAGAGTGGATTCCTCTGAGGGAGTTGACAACATGAGGAAAGATCTTCAAAGCTGGACAAATGGTCTAATGCTTGGCAGTTAAGATTTAATGTGAAGACGTGCAGTGTCATGCACATGGGATGCAGAAATCAATGGCAGTTGTATGCAATAGGGGGCGAGAGGTTGATGTGCACAGACCAGGAGAAAGACCTCAAAGTGATTTGTTTCTGAGGATCTCAAGATGGTGAAATAATGTGACAAGGCAGTGGCCAAAGCCAGAAGGATGCTGGATTGCATACAGAGAGGAATAACCAGCAGAAAGGAGAAGGTATTAATGCCCCTGTACAAGTTGTTGGTGAGGCCTCACTTGGAGTATTATGTTCAATTTTGGAGACCATATCTCACCAAAGATATAAAGACTGGCAATGGTTCAGAGAAAGGCGACCAAAATGATTTTAAGCTTGCTTCAGAAGACGTATGAGAAGAGACTTTGAAAACCTAGATATATATACTCTAGAGGAGAGGAGGGACAGGGGAGATGTGATACAGACTTTAAATACTTAAAAGGCATTTATGAACAAACCTTTTAAAAAGAAGGGAAAGCTGTAATACTAGAGGACATAAAACAAAGCTGCAAGGAGGTAAACTTAAAAGCAACATCGGGGAATATTTCTTCACTGAAAGGATGGTGGATGCTTGGAATGCCCTCCCGATGGAGATGTTGAGGGGCAAATACAATGACAGAATTCAAAATGGCATGGGACAGACACAGTGGATCTCTTTATAGCAAGAGGATAAAATAAAAAGAAACTTAATTATTTTTTATACTTCAACAAATAGAAAGGGGTGACCTGCATAGAGCAACAGGTACAACCCTAAATGAAGGCATAGAGGGGGTTGACCTGCATGGTGAGGGCAGGTACACCTACTCTAACCACCTTACTGGGCAGATTAGATGGACCATAGTGGTCTTTTTCTGCTGTCATTTATTATTGTAATATAGGTTTGTTTATTTGTTCATTGCAATATATGTTTATAGTTCTTTGTAATTAGTTTTTTGACACAGTTGCATACAATGTTACCTGTATATAGTTACAAATACTGTTCCATGTAAAACTATATAAAATTGTTTCTGTTCCCTGTAAACCGCCCTTGATCTCTGGAAGGGGCGGTATAGAAGAAAAGAAGAACCAAATAAAATAAATGTTTCTCTGTATGCCGAATTCTTGCCATGTAGTCAGCCACTGTGACAGCGATTGCATATTTGGTTTTGTGTGTTGAGTGGCATTTGGGGATCCTTTTTGTCTGAAGTGCATTAGGCATGTGCTAGCCATTAAATTTCTGTCACTGCACTCCTCTAAATGTTTTGGTCGTGGGTTTATAGCAGGCTAATATTTACTAATTCTGGTCCTCGAACATCACCAAACGGGGCTAGTTTTCAGGATATCAATATTGAATATGCTTGAGTTAGCAAGATTTTGTGTATTCTGGGTCTTCCGTATATGCAAATCTATCTCGTGCATATGCATTGTGGCTATCCTAAAAACCAGACTGATTAGGGTCGCCCAGGACTGTGGTGAAAAATGAAATGAGGAATACTGCTCCTTTTTCACCACACACCATCATGTGCTGTTTTTGTTACTAGTAGTGAAGGCTTTCAAAAATGAGAGAGTACGATGGCATTGCTCCTATTCAGCTCTCCATCCTCTTCAGCTTAACTGCCCTTCCCACATGAAATGTATTTCACTCTGTCCCCACCCAGCTTTGAAAACACCTTGGATCCCGCACAGCTGGGTCCCCTCTTCTCTTGAGGCAAGGAAATCTTTCTTTAGACTGCAGCGAAGCCCTATCATTCCTACCCTGGGTGTTGAGTGAACTTCAACTCCCTGGCCTCCAGCATCTGTTCTCCACATGCAGTGAATAGTATCTTTGTTATAAATCATTTGAGATCTCATTTGGAGTCTGCACCTTCAAAAGAATATAAAAAGGATGGAGTAAATCCAGAGGCTACTAAAATGGAGATACACTTAAAAATCTTAATATGTTTACTTTGGAAGAAAGGTGGAAGAGGAGATAGGTGATAGACATTTAGATGCCCTCGTCTAGCTGAAAAAAAGCTCTGGAATGAGGGGTCATAAGACAAAGGTGAAAGGAGATTAGACTCTGAGTAATTTATGAAAATACTTCTGTATGGAAAGTGTGGTGGATGTGTGGAACAGCCTCCCAGTGGAGGTGATGAAGGCAACAACTGTATCTGAATTGAAGAAAGCAAGGGGCAAATACAGAGGCTCTCCAAGAGGGAAAGGATTGTAGAACTTAATAGATCTTATGGATGGGCAGATTGGATAAACCATAGAATATTTTATCCGCCATCATTTTCTGTTTCTTTACTAATCTTTTTGTGTTGGGAGAAATAGGTAGATATATATTGGGATGCTCAGATTTCCTAAACCACTTAGGAGCCTTTATTGTACCTGACTGTAACTGATCCATCTTGAGCTACAAATGAAGAGGCATAAACTAAATCCAAACAATTGGAAGGTTCCTTCTTGAGCTACATTTTCCAACATCATCCCTCTCTCTGCTCCCCAGACAAGCAGAACTCTTTCCCCTTCATGCCCCTTGCCATTCTTTCTCCCCATAGTTCTCCAACTTCATTACAAAGTACCCCAAACAAACCCTTCCCTAGCACTGAAACCTATTACATCCTCCAAACGCTTGCTATGCTGACCACAAGAAGAGCTGCTGCAGTGGGAGGAACAGGATGAAAACGAGATATATAGAGAGCAACAACTTACTGTATCTTTTAGAATGTTGGTTCGTTGGTGTTTATTCCAATTTGATTACACATCTTACTGAACGATACAGAGAACCATGAAATTAACTTATTTTAAAAATATTTAAACCATGACAAATAGCACTAAGGAATGGTGGTGTTTTTTTATAGTAACACAGTAAATGCTGTTGCCATAGCGGTATATCAAATTTTAATAAAGATAAAGATAAAGCATGGTCCATCTAGTGTGCCCAGTAAGGTGCCAGCCGCTGTATACTCCTTGGTAGCATTGTATGCCTTGCATTCAGTCTTCAGTATCCATCAATTTACCTTTGGACTTAAGGAAATAGTATGTACTTGTATGTCTGCTTTCTGTAACTCTTTGTATAGCTGTTAACCATTGGGCATAAATACATCTTGACAGTCCTCTTAGGCATGACCTAGAGGAGCGAGATCCAGAGCCTTCTGACTATCCTTGGTCCCCATCTGGTACACACTTCATGACCCATTTCTCTTCCTTTTGAGTCATTGGCCCTACTTTATGGAATTTCTTATCTGCTGCTCTTCATTCCCAGTTATCGTTTGCTTGCTTCATATCCCAAATGAAAATTTTATCTTTTAGCCCTAGCTTTTCCTGAGGTCACTTCTTGACCTTCCCCCCCCCCCCCCTTAACACTTTCTTACCCACTTCTTTCCGCTTGAGTCTCCCTTGCAGCTCCAGTTAATTGGTTTGCCAGTGCCTTCTGTTGTCTCCCCTCCTTCTTGACCTTTCTGCTGCTTTTCACACTGTTGACCACATCCTTATCCTTGATACCTTGTCCTCGCTTGGTTGTAAGGACTCTGTGCTATCCTGAACAGAAGATATGCTATACTGGGTCAGACCAAGGTCCATAAAGCCCAGTATCCTGTTTCCAACAGTGGCCAATCTAGGCCCATATCCTTATCCATCCCAGTCACAGACAGTACCTGCGGTTCATGTTCGGTGGCAACCACTACCAGTACAGGGTACTTCCCTTTGGCCTAGTCTCCGCACCCAGGGTCTTCACCAAATGCTTGGCAGTGGTGGCTGCCTACCTCAGTCTCCAAGGGGTCTTTGTTTTCTCATACCTGGACGACTGACTCGTAAAAGGAGACACTGTTTCAGAAGTGCAGCAGGCCACAGCCTTCACCATTCAGGTGCTACAAATTTTATTTATTTATTTATTTAAAGTCTTTTCTATACTGCACTTTTTAAATCAGCTCGGTTTACAGTCAGCAACAAATTTGTACAGTCCCAGCAGGGCCGGTACTGTACTTACAATGAACAGAATTTGCAACTTGGATTAACTGGGGTAACTATGTACAGGCTGCACAGCTAGGCAGCGTGGCAGCTCTTTTAAGTAACTATATACAGTCTACGCAGTCGGGCCACCGATGGGCAGTGGCAACAGGGGCTGCTTGGCCGCTATTTACACAATTAGGTTAAATTGTTAACAAGTGCATACCAGGGTGTCTGTTAGTGCTGTTGTGCCTGGCTGGTTCTGTGTATTGTGGGTGTGGTGGGGGGGTTGTCTTGGTGGTTGAGTGACTGGTTGTGGTGTGTCCCCTTTGTGAGAGTAGTGCTGGAGGAAGAGGTTGTGTGTCAGGGCCTTCTTGACTTGGGTAATGTCGGTGATGGACCAGATGGTGGGCGGTAGGGCATTGTAGCATGTGGGTGCATAGTACATGAAGGCTCTGTTTCTTGTTGCTTGAGAGCACTTTGTAATTTTGCTGGGGATTCTCAGTGTGTTAGCAGCGACTGACCTTCTGACTCTGTTTGGGGGGGTGGGGAGGACAAGGTCAGTGATGGAGGAGGCAGTGAGGCCATTGATGGCCTTGAAGGTTAGCAGTAGAATTTTAAAGGAGAGTCTGGACTGGCAGCCAATGAAGGTGTTTCAGGATTGGTGTTATATGGTCTCTCCTAGCGGCTCTGTGTAGTATTCTGGCGGCTGCATTCATTGCAAGCTGAAGTGGGTTCAGCTTGTTTTTTGGAAGTCCTTGTAGGATTGCATTGGCATAATCGAAGTGGGGGATTATCAAGGCTTGATTGTGCGGAAGTCGTCTGGCTCGAGTAAGGGTCGTGGATGCTGGACTGTCCGTATTTTGTGGTATACTGCCATGACAGTGTTCTTTATGTGGGCTTTCATATCCAGCTGTTGGTCTAGTGTGACCCCCTAGGTAGCGGATCGTGGATTTGCTTTGGAGCTTGGCGCATCTTACTTTGTGATGCGGGGGGGGGGGGGGGTGTAAGCTTGATTCCTGGTAATGAATAGTGCCTCCGTTTTTCTTGAAGTTTATTCTGAGGTTTTGGGTGTGGAGCCATTCAGTGACAGCATCGAAGCAGGTTGTTAGTGGTGAAAAGTCCAGCTGGTCAGTTGAGAATGGCATGTAGAGTAGTACGTTGTCGGCGTATACCAGACATGCGACGTTGAAGAAGCAGGTGATTGCACAGATGGGCTGCATATATATGTTGAAGAACAGGGCCGGGAGCGAGGAGCCCTGTGGCACGCCCTGTTCCTGTTGGAACAGTTTGGAAGTCGTGGGGCTGGTACGTATCTGTCTGTCAGGTATGATTTGCACCAGCTTAAGGCTGTGCCCTGGATCCCTTTCTCTGTGAGGCGTGCCAGGAGCAGTTCATGGTCGACTGACTCGAATGCCGCGACGATATCCAAGAAGATTAGGGCATACCCTTGTCTGATGTCCAGTCCGGTAATTAATGTGCTGAAGAGGGTGGTCAGGAGCGTCTCGACTCCGTGCGACTCCCTGAATCCATGTTGACATGGGTCAAAGGGAGCAGTGGTCTCAATGTGGTGTTGGATCTGGCGTTGGACGACTTTTTCAATTATTTTGGCCATTAGCGGGATGCTTGAGATTGGTCTGTATGAATCTACCTTCTGGGGGTCAAGTTTGCTGTTTTTTTAGGAGTGGTCTAATGAAAGTTTGCTTCAAGCTGCTTGGGAATGATCCTGCTGAGAAGGATAGATCGATGAGTTTGGCCAGGAATGGGCTAAATTCTTTGCGTAGTGATTTTATCCAGAATGCTGGGCAGGGATCGTTTGGAGCTGTGGTGGTGTTGATAGCCGTGATAGTGTTCTCAATGCTTCTCTCTGATGGTGTTGAGAATGTGGTTAGTGGTGTTGGGTGATGTAGTCTGTGCTCAGCGTTGGGGGGTATGGTTTTGTCGGTCTGGATTGTTTTCGACTGGAGATAGTCTGGGAATTTCTGTGGAGTTGGGTGGGGGATGGTTCTTTTGTGAGGGTCCTCACTAGATTGAATAGATCCTGCAGTTTGTTCAGGAGCGCTGTAGGATTTCTGTGTGGTATTGTTTCATTCTTTCCGTGACTGCCTCGTGATAAATCAACCCAAATCCCACCTCACTCCGGCACAGGATCTGGAGTTCATAGGGGCTCGCCTGGGCACACTCCAAGCCAAGGGTGGATTGTCTTAGGGCTCTGGCAACTGAGGCAAAGCACCATCAAACCCTTTTGGCTCGATCCATGCTACGCCTGCTCGGCCACATGGCCTCCACAGTCCATGTGGTCCCCCAATGACCATCATCTCATATGGGTGGCTCAGTGGTGTCTCTGCTCTCAGTGGACACAGGCTATGGGCAATCTCAGGGACAGGATCTCTGTGTCCCGTCAGTTAGCGGGGTCACTCAATTGGTGGCAGAATACACACCATCTGCAGAGGGGTATACCCTTCCAACCCTGCAGGGCTGGGGTGCCCATTGCGAAGAACTGCGCACGCAGAGCATCTGGTCTCTCGAGAAAAGCCAGCAGCAGATCAACCTGCTGGAGCTAAGAGCCATCTTTCTAGCGCTTGGGGCTTTCTGACACTGCCTGCAGCACCAGTCAGTGCTAGTCCAGACGGACAACCAGGTTGTGATGTTCTTTCTGAACAAACAAGGGGGCACAAGATCTCCCCGCTGCTGCCAGGAGGCTGTGGTCCTCTGCTCGTACGCAATCAAGCAGGGGATGCTCTTCAAGGTGGACAGGCTAAGCAGGGTCCTACAGCCACACGAGTGGTGCCTAGACCCCAGAGTGACGCAGTGTCTGTTCCGACTATGGGGAACCCCAAGTCTGGACCTCTTTGCCAGTCCAGCCAGCGTTCAGCTACCCCACTTTTGCTGTCCATAACTGCACCCGGACCGGGTAGCGGTGGTCACCTTCCTCGTCTCATGGTCGGAGGGCCTGATGTATGCCTTCCCTCCCACGTCACTCATCGGAAGGACTCTCTTCATGGTCCAACGAGACAGGGCTTCCATGATCCTGGTGGCCCTGCGGTAACCCAGACAGCCTTTGTTCCCTATGTTGCTCTGCCTCTCAACGGAGTTCCCAATCACTCTGGGGAGTTCCTCAGGAGGAGGGCTCAATTCTCCACTCCAACCTGGGATGCGTGGCGGCTGAACGGGTCACCCTAGCACCTTTCAACCTCCTCATGGAGGTGGAGAAAGTCCTAGCCTCTCGTAAAGACTCTACGAGACGGGCTTACACCTTCAAGTGGTGCAGGTTTTCAGTCTGGTATGCAGAGCAATGGCTTGACCCGTTTTGTGTTGGGTGCACACGGTGCTACAATAGTTGCTTCACCTCTCACAGGCTGGACTCAAATCCAATTTCGTTCAAGTACACCTGAGCACGCTTTCCGTGCATTATCACTCCATAGAGGGCAAGCCTCTTTCTGTCCAACCCCTCATCACCCGCTTCATGTGGGGCTCGCTGCTCTCTAAGCATCCCATCCAGCTGCCCCTGGCAGAATGGGACTTCAGTGTGGTTCTGACACAGCTTACCTAGCCGCCTTTTGAACCCTTGGCTACCTGCCATCTGCGGTACCTATCTTGGAAAGTTGTCTATCTTGTGGCTCTCGCCTCTGCCTGCAAAGTCAGCGAGCTCCAAGCTTTGGTGACCGAGCCACCCTACACCAGGTTCTACAAGAATAGGGTCGTGCTTCGCACCCACCCTAAATTCCTCCCAAAGGTGGTATCCGCCTTTCATCTCAACCAAGAGGTGGTGCTCCCCACCTTCTTCCCATGGCCCCAGGCTGACAAGGCGGTGGCTGTTCTGCATACTCTGGACTGCAAAAGGGCCCTGTCCTTCAACTTAAAGCATACTCGGGGCCACCGTAAAGTCTCACAACTTTTTGTTTCTTACGACTCCAGTCATCTGGGGCAGGCTGTCACTAAGCGCATCAAGTCCATCTGGGTGGCAGACTGCATGGGCTGCTGTTGGAGTGACGAGTCACAACGCACAATGTGAGAGCTATGGCAACTTACGTTGCGAGCCTACACTTAGTCCCCTTGGCGGACATCTGCCAAGCCACCACCTGGTCTTCCGTTCACACATTTTCAGCTCACTGCTGCCTGGAGAGGGAGTCCCAGTGGGCCAGTGCCTTCAACCAGGCCATACTCCGGAATCTGTTTGGGGTTTAGGAAACTCCTATCCTCCGACTCTTCTTGTAAAGGCTTCTGGAATCATGGTTCTCCCTGAACACTGGGGTCATCAGAGTCTGCCCTCAGATTCGCTTGCGGCTGCTCATGGCTGGGCCGTGTTTTCTCTACAGATTCTTGATAGCCTATAGCTAGGGAGTCCCATATGTGAGGACTGACTTCCTGCTTGTTCCTGGAGAAAGCGTAATTACTCACCTGTAACAGGTGTTCTCCAGGGACAGCAGGAATCAGTCCTCACAACCCCTTCCTTCCCTTGGAGTTGCTGTATAATTTTTGGCCATCTTCTTTTGTCAGCTCAAGCTATGTCATCTGACTGAGCAAGATGGCACCCTTGGGCAGGAAGTGGACCACGCATGCGCTGTGGCATCTCCCAAAGGCTTTCTTTGAAAGCTGGGGAAATGCTTCCATGAGGGCTCCGTCGGCGCCGATGTCACTCATATGTGAGGACTGATTTGCTGCTGTTCCTGGAGAACACCTGTTACAGGTGAGTAACTATGCTTTCTCCAGGAACAAGCAGGAAGTCAGTCTCTCACTCCTTCAGTCTGTTCAACACTGCTGCATGGCTAATCTTCTGCCAGCCTTGCCATGCTCATATTTCTCCTCTTGTCAAGTCTCTTCATTGATTTCCTATCCATTTCCACATCCAGTTTAAACTTCTCCTGTTGACCTATAAGTGCATCCACCCTGCAGCTCCTCACTACCTTTTCTCTCTTATCTCTCCCTACACCCCTCCGCAGGAACTCCGTTCATCTCCAGGAAAAAGCAGGAATGTAGTCTTCACATATGGGTATCGTCGGTACCGACGGAGCCTGCGCAGGAATGCTTCCCAGCGTCCAATAGGAAAGCTTTTGGGAGCATCCCACAGTGCCTGCGTGCTGCCTTCCCGCCTTTCCCAACTGTCCCTCTCCAGTTCTTCATTTTCCGCGGAGCTGACAGGTCGCACATCCTGTCACCACAGAAAATTCCCTTCTTATACTTCTTTTTTGTGGTTGCACCTGCCTTCCCTCGATGCTATACCAGTACCTCCGGTGGTTCTTTTTCTTTATTCTAAAAAAAAAAAAAAAAAAAAAAAACTTCATTTCTGGAGTCTTCTCCAGTAATTTTCTTCTCGGGTCGGGTGCCACGTGCCATTTTGGGCACTAGGCCCAATTTTTTCCTCAAAATGGAAAAACCCACTTCGGGTTTTAAAAAGTGTTCTAAGTGTGGTGGCACCATCTCTGTCGCCGACACCCATGAATGGTGCCTCAAATGTTTAGGCCCTGATCACTCTATTTCAGAGTGTGTTGCCTGTGGGATGATGTCAAAATGGGGCCGACAAAACCGAGCTGCTAAACTTAGCACCCTTTTTCCCTCCGATGCAGCCTCCATGGCATCGATGTCTTCCAGGGCTTCATCTTCCTCCCATGGATCTAAGGTAATTAAACATAAATCTAGCCGGTCCTCAAAGGGTAGATCTCCTTCTAAACATCGAGATGCCTCTGGCGTTGCCCTTGAGGGACTTTCACCAGCAAAATTGCCCCGGCTTCCAAAGCACTAACGGGGCTCCAGGATGTTCTCGAGGCTTCAACCTCGGCAGAACTACTGGTGCCATGCTCTGGGGTTCCGGCCACTTCATCCGGCACCGATACCCAAGCATCAGCAGCGTCGATAGACCAGAGGTTCTTGGCTATTGAACGCAGTCTGGCGGCTCTTCTCACGGCCTCGATGCCCCTGAAACCACTTCAGACAATTCAACCGGTACCGGCACCGACTGCATCGATATCGGCAGGTATTCTACCGGGACCGAGTCATGCGTCTCTATCTGGCATCGACAAGTCGGTACCGGACCACTCCGATGCTGACTTCGATCAGTACCGGTACCGTGCCTTGCACAATCACCCGGATCGGAGATACTTCGAATCCAGATTCTGAAGACTCTGAAAGCTTTGCCGATACCAGAGTACTTCTTCCCGAGGATTCCTCTTCTCCTCAGCAGAGGATGTCTCCACCAGAGGATATGTCCTTTCAGGATTTTATCCGAGATGTGGCCCGAGGTCTTTCCATCACAGTGGCTCCTGAAAAAGAGCCTAGGGCAAAGGAATTAGAAATCCTACAATACCCTAAAGCTCCCAAGGAGACAGCTACCTTACCTATTCATGAGATCTTGCATGATCTTATGTTAAGGATGTGGGAAACACCTCTGACCACATCTCCTTATTCTCGAAAGCTCGACACCATGTATCGAGTTCTTCCTTGTCCTGGGTTTCAGAAGACTCAATTACCACACCATTCCATGGTGGTGGAATCAGCCATGAGACGGATAAAGAGTGCAAAAAGGCATGCATCTAATCCTCTAGGATGTGAATGTAGGACTCTTGACGCCTTTTGACGTCGATCCTTCCAGGCTTCCATGCTTTCTGCTAGGATCACTTCCTATATCTTGTATATGGGAATGTTCCTTAAGGAAGTCACAGGAGACTTAGAGCTTATGAGGCCTCTCCTTCCTGATGATAAAAGGCAAGATTATCTTGCTTTTGTTAAACATGCTCAGGATGTTTCCAAGTTTGTGAATCGTGCAGCCTTTGACTGCTTTGAATGCATAAGCAGAACCTCTGCTATTGCCATAGGTGCACGTAGAATTGCCTGGCTCCAGGCATCTGACTTGGAAATCTGGGTACAGGACAAACTGGGGAATATACCTTGCACATGAGAGAATCTCTTTGGCAAGAATTGGCAGGAAAAAGCTAATGAGATAGATGCTGACAATATCACTTTGGATAGATTGTCCAAATCTACAGCTGATCCTGCGAGGAAAAGATCCTCTAAGAAACCATTCTTCAGCAAGAAGAGAAAAGATGTATCCCTCCTATACCCAGCAGGGACATCGTTTAGGTCAGTCTGCCCAAAAGGGACAGCACAACAACCTAGGCAACAAAGGAAGCCAAAAGCAGCTAAGCCTCAACCGGCTCAGCAGACTCAGCCTAACAGGGGCTTTGACTCCTGTCTAGAGAACTTTGCCTTCCTGGCCCTAAACGGCCCAGAACCCTCCACCATCCCAGGACGGTTATGTCATTTTGCCCCCAGATGGTGTCAGATAACAGCAGAAAATTGGACTCTTGTCTATTGTAAGAGAGGGGTACAAGCTTCATTTCTTCAGCATGCCCCCTCCTACAATAGTAAGACAGTTCAATTCTCAGACCTCTCTCAATGACCGGTTAGGTCAAGAAGTCACTATGCTCCTTGCTCAAGGAGCAATAGAAGAGGTACCCATTCCCCAACGGGGTACAGGGTTTTACTCCCCCTATTTCCTTATTCCAAAAAAAATAGGAGGACACGGACCCATTCTAGACCTCAGAGAATTAAACAAATTCCTGTTCAGAGAAGTTCAAAATGATTTCTCTAGGAACTCTGCTGCCATATCTTCGGAGTCAGGATTGGCTTTGTTCTCTAGAACTCAAGGATGCGTACACTCATGTTCTCATCCATCCAACTCACCGACAGTTCCTTCGATTCCTGTTTCAAGGAAAACACTACCAATACAGGGTTCTTCCTTTTGGCCTGGCCTCTGCACCAAGGGTGTTCATAAAATGCATGGCTGTGGTAGCAGCATTTCTCCGCACCCTGGGAATATTTGTCTTCCCCTACTTAGACGACTGGCTCATTCGAGCCCCTTCAGAGCCAGAGGCCAGGGTTGCTCTGTCTCGCACAATGCGCATCCTTCAGTATTTGGGACTTGTTATAAACTTCCCAAAGTCCAACCTTGCTCCCACTCAATCCCTAGAGTTTATAGGAACTCTTCTGGATACCAGACAGACAAGGGCCTTCCTTCCACAGCCCCTCTGCCTTCACATTGTACAGTTAGCTTCCCAAGCAGTGCTAAAGCCTCACCTCACTGCTCGGGAAATGTTACAGTTGCAAGGCCACATGGCATCCACCGTGCATGTGGTTCCTTATGCTCGCCTCCATATGAGGGCAGCCCAGTGGACTCAGGCGTCAGGTTGCCTGTCAGACAAAATAGCAAATTCAGATTGCCTTTTGTCCCTCCAATGGTGGCAGTCACCCCAAAACCTTTTGATGGGGTCTCCTTTTCAGCAACCCCCAACCCAAGCTACTCTAACAACAGATGCTTCACAGGTGGGTTGGGGAGCCCACCTGCACGGCCTCTCTACCCAGGGTACCTGGACTCCACAAGAGGCCTATTTTCATATCAACCTCCTGGAGCTCAGAGCAATCTTCCTTGCTCTTCGAGTATTTCACACCCAGCTCAGCTACAAGACAGTCCTAGTTCAAACGGACAATGAGGTAGCCATGTTCTATGTGAACAAGCAGGGAGGAACAGGCTCTGTCGCTGTGCAACGAAGCTTTGCGACTATGGGCCCTCGCCAGAGAGCATCAGATTCATCTCCTTGCGGTGTATCTTCCAGGCATTCAAAACTCTTGGGCAGACAGACTCAGTCGAGTTCTGCTTCCACACGAATGGTCTCTCCATGCAGACCAGGTGGCCAAAAGTTTTCAAATTTGGGGAACCCTGGACATAGATCTCTTTGCAAGTCCACTGAATGCCAAACTTCCCCGGTTCTGTTCCAGAATTCCGGCTCAAGGATATCTTCCTGTATGCCTTTCTACCCATTCCCCTAATTCCCAAAACCTGTTCAAGCTTCAGAGAGACAGAGGTCATATGATCCTCATAGCTCCACGTTGGCCACAGCAACCATGGTACCCTCTGCTCCTACATCTCTTTCAAGCTCTGCCTCTGGAGTTAGAATCTGCTCCAGATCTTCTTTCTCAAGAGGACGGTATGCTGTAGCATTCCAGTCCCCAGTCCCTGCATCTCAAGGCCTGGTTGCTGAAAGCCTAGAACTTCACAGTCTTAACCTTTCCCAGCAGGTAAAGGATATCCTTCATGCTTCCAGGAAACCTTTCACAAGACGCTCTTATGCATTTAAGTGGAAAAGGTTTACCATTTGGTGCTCGCAGAAGGGTCTTAACCCTCTTGCGATACCTCTGGAATCATTACTGGAGTACCTCCTTCATTTATCAAATGCAGGGCTTAAGACCAATTCAGTGAGAGTCCATTTGAGTACTATTGCCGCTTCTTTCAAGCCTCTCAATAGACAACCTATTTCCTCTCATCCTTTCATAGCGAGATTTATGAGAGGCCTTCTTTTAACGAAGCCTCCCATTAAGCCACCACCGATGGCATGGGACTTGAATCTGGTACTTGGGCAGCTCATGAAACTGCCCTTTGAACCATTAGCCACTACCTCTTTGAAATTCCTTTCCTGGAAGGCTATCTTTCTCGTTGCAATCACATCAGCACGTCGCATCAGTGAATTGCAAGCGTGGGTGGCTGATCCTCCTTATACAAGGTTCCATCATAAGGTAGTCCTTAGGAATCATCCACACTTTATGCCAAAGGTGGTTTCGCCCTTTCATTTGAACCAAGCGGTTTACCTTCCTGTATTCTTTCCAAGGCCTCATGCCTCAAATGCAGAAAGGAACCTTCATACTTTGGACTGTAAAAGAGCCTTGGCCTTTTACTTGCAAAGCACACAGCAACATAGAAAATCCTCTCAACTCTTTCTTGCTTTTGATCCTAGTCATTTGGGACTTCCAGTCTCCAAAAGGACACTGTCCAACTGGATTGCTCAGTGTATATATTTTGCCTATGAGAGTAAGAACCTTCCTCTTGAAGGCCATGCCACAGCTCACAATGTGAGAGCCATGGCAGCCTCAATGGCTCATCTTCACTCTGTGTCTATCGATGACATCTGTCGAGGAGCTACTTGGGCTTTGGTACATACCTTCACAGCCCATTACTGCTTATACAAGGACTCCCGCCGGGATGCCTTGTTTGGTCAGGTTGTTCTTCAACACCTGTTCCAGACTTAATGAACTCCTACCCACCATTCCTGGTAGGATGTCAGAGATCCATGGGGGGAAGTGGAGCCCTTTCACAAGGGCGCACAACTTTCTGGGGCCATCTCCCTGGCACCTGCAGCTAGAGAGTCCCAATATGTGAAGACTACATTCCTGCTTGTTCCTGGAGATAGCATAGTTACTCACCTGTAACGGGTGATCTCCGGGAACAGCAGGAATTTAGTCTTCTCAACCTGCCCACCTCCCCTAGGATTTGTATCTCTCTTTCTCTCTTTCGTCTCAGCTATAAACTCAACTGGAGAGGGACAGTTGGGAAAGGCGGGCAGGCAGCACGCAGGCACTGTGGGTTGCTCCCAAAAGCTTTCCTATTGGACGCTGGGGAGCGTTGCCGCGCAGGCTCTGTCGGTACCGACGATACCCATATGTGAAGACTAAATTCCTGCTGTTCCCGGAGATCACCTGTTACAGGTGAGTAACTATGTTTTCTGGCAAATTGCTTCTATTTGTGCCCTTCTCTTCTATTGCTAACTCCAGACTTCGCTCCTTTCACCTTGCTGCTCCTTGAACAAACTACCTGTGTCTGTACTTCAGCGCCGCCTTTGACCCTTTTCAAATCCAGGCTGAAAACTCACCTCTTCGCTGCCGCTTTCAGATCTTGACTCACCTGGTTTCTTTTGTGTTTCCTTACCATTCCCCCTAGATGTATCTTGTGTCTATAGCTACTGTATTGTCTATCTTGACTAGATTGAAAGCTCTGATGAGCAGGGACCATCTTTTACATTTGTCTTTGCAGCGCTGCGTACATCTTGTAGCGCTATACATATGTTCAGTAGTGGTAGTTCCCTCTCTTTCCTTTTGTCTCCCATGTTACTTGCATTCACCATTATTCAGTAATCTAGGCCCTCCATCCTCCTGCTCCTTTGTTGGTTTCTCCTTCCTTCCCTATACTATGTTCTGTTTTCTTTATTTTCCCCTTTTAGTTATTTTATAAACTGCCTAGCTGCACTGCTATAGGCGGTATATGAAGTCAAATAAAGTGTAACTGTATTCTCTTCAGGCTTTCATTACCTCCCTGCTAAGGATTTTGGATATAAACATGTGCAATTTGTAAACTGATTTTTAAATGGTAAAGAACAATATTTACATCTGTAATTAAATGAACAAGAATAGTGGTTCTCAACCTACTACTTGCGATAAACAAATCTGACTTGTTCATGTCCCAAAGAGCTTTGTAATATTTTATAATAGTGATGATAACCCCCAAGACTAGTCTTTTCCTGGTATGTTACATCCTTTGGTTTTGGCATGGGCCCTCAATTAATCCCACCAAAACATTGCCAGGAAATGCTGAAGCCTAGAACAGTGGTCCTCAGACTGGGTCCATGAGATCATTACAGGGGTCTGTAGGACACGGAGATGAGGTCTGGCTGGAAGAACAAGAGAGAGAGAGACAGAAGGTCAGGGCCAGTGCCCTAGGTGAACTTCATTCTTGCTGCCGCCGCCGCCGCTCTCTAGGACTGCAGCAGCAATAGTCATTTTAAAACAGCAACGCAGAGTTCACCAAAAGCATGCAGCACCAGAAGTTATCAGCCCTTTCACATCAGAAGGGGCAGAAGCACCAACAGTGCATAGCACCGGAGGCTTTTGGTAAGCACTGTGTTGCATTTTTAAAGTTCTTGCCACCACTGCAGGTCGCAGAGGGGTGGCGTCAATGGGCCACCTTCTAAATAGTGATCTAGGTAACCATTTAGTTTGCCTGTTGGTAGCGGATTGGCTGGAGGGAGAGAGAGACTGAGACTGATGAAGACAGGAAGAGGAAAGGGAATGAAGAGGACTGATGGGGTAAGCTTGGTGCTGAGGGAAGGGGGTCTGGGAAAACTGAGGTCCCTGAACTGGAGGTTACATGGTTCACACAGCCAAAAAGGTTGGGAACCCCTGCCCTACAACTTAGTACTCCTTAGAGACCCCTAGTGGCTCCACCAGGTAAATGAGTTAGTATTGTCTAAAAACAGGGAACGTGCCAAGATAGAAAGGGTTCTTTTTCTAATATGGTAATAGACATCACCACCAAAAAGGGAGACAATGTAGTCCAAAGCCTTTGATTGGCTAAACCACTTCACCATTATGTTCCATTATTTCTGTGCAGATGTGCCAAGGATCCACAAGTGTGATGAGTGTAAGGAATGTAGGATGCTTCAAGACAGAGATACAAAGGGGAGCTATCTGCTTTATATCAGGGGTTCTCAGGGCACGCCTAGCCAGTCAGGTTTTCAGGATAACCACAGTGACTGTGCATGAGAGATTTGCATGCAGTCTCTCCATGGTATGCAAATCTATCTCATGCATGTTCATTGTGATTATCCTGAAAACCTGACTGACTAGGTGTGTCCCAAGGACTAGGTTGAGAACTCCTGCTTTATATGGAAGTAAGGAGTTGGGCGGGAACCAAGTTCCGGGGGTTGAGAAGCCGGCATGCAAGAGAAAGTTTCCTGGGTCCCAAGAATTGTCTCACAATAAGATATGAGACTGGTCATGCTTGTGGAGGAAGAATGATTTCCAAGGTGGAGGGAGCCAGTGGATGCCCATGGTCTCCAGTGACAGAGAGAGAGGATGTGGACTGGAGTACAACTATCTACTTATGCAGTGAAGAACTCTTGAACTGTAACAGTTTCCTTTACTGTACCCTTTTTTTTGTTTTACCAAGTCTGCAAATTGTCCAGTCATCTGATGAACTTCTAGTAACTTTTATAGCTCTGGACTGTATAATTTTTCCACAAAAGTTGTAGGAATAAGGTGTGAGCGATCCCCAGAACCAGGGGCCTCACAGTGTTGTTTTGTCCCGACCCCAAAGAACTCGTTCCTGATACTGGAGAAAGCTATAAGCGCTGTAGCCTCTAAAGATGTACCCCCTTGGCTTAACCTCTGCCTGAGGTGTGCATGGCCATGAGAGGAGGGGAAAAGGAGGGGGGAGCCACAATTGCTTTTGTTCTTCACGTCTAAGTCTGCGCTTCTCTTTGTTTAGAACATTCGTGTGCGCTATGTGTCGGGCGTAGGCATCTATATGCCAGAAGGGAAGATCCGTGGCAATCTGTCCCACAAATTCTTGATAGTGGATGGCGACAAGGTGGCTTTTGGTTCTTTCAGGTAGGTATATTGTTGACACCCCTTCCTTCCCATCCACTAAATCTATCTTGGATTTCCTGACAGCTTCAGCAGAGGTTTAAAGAGGCGTCGGGGAGGAAACAGAACATTTCTGGAGAACATAAAACTCCAAATTATGGAGAAGTTACCTTCTAGTAAAGAGTTATTGGCTTCTTCTGAAGGTGTATAGAACTCTAATTTAGGGCTTCATACCCTTGAGGAACAGCTTAATTGCCCATATCGGTGAGCAGTGGCTTTTAAATGTTGCCTGGGTTGTGTTCTGCTTATAAGGTACGAATGGTAAAATGTCTGCATTTAGCTCACACCTTCTATAGTAGCTCAAGATGAGACACATTAGGTTATCCATTGATGCAACTAAAAGAAGCAGGAAGTGCTGTTTAAAGTATAGACCCGGGTGGATAAAATGCTAATTTAATTCAAAACCAAGATTGTTGACTGCATGGCAAACACCTTTCAGGCACTGACATGAAAGTTAAATAAGTATACTATTCCTCCTTCCTGGCTGTCCATACTTTCTGATACCCTCCTTACTGCCAATCATCTTTCTCATGCCCGCTCATATCTAGCTCCATATTTTGCTTTGTCTTCCTTTACTGCTCCCCTCCTTTATTGCCTTATTAAGGTTTCATCTTCTCGCATTCTCCTACTGCTGTCAGGTATCTCTCCTCCCTGTAATGTTTGTTCTTTTCCCTCTTCTTCCTCTTCCCTAATTTCTCTGTGGGGCCAATCTACTGAAAAATTGTGTTTAAAGATTAGCATAGGCATTAAAGTGCATGAGCATTATAAAAAGGGTGCAATGGAAAGCATGCTGAGTACGAGGTGCACATGCTAGGAATAGCGCTTTTGTTAGTACAAAGGTTCTGTGCATTAAAGTAGATAAGTAATTCAGCCTCTCCTGCCACCCAATTCAAACAAGACGTTGCATTCAAAAAGCCTACTTTTTGGGCTATGTGTGTTGGTCTGCGGATAATGCATGGACAGGGTAGGATTAACCCTTAGACCAGCCCTAGTAATATGCGGTGACATTTTACTTACTGGATAGTGGGGTTTTTTGCGTCCCACTAAACCATTCCAGACATGTGAGTTATGTGAGAGATTTGCATATATTGCTCTCATTATATGCAAATCTCTCTCGTGCATATTCATTGTGGGAGTCCTGCAAACCCGACTGGCCTAGGCGTGCCCTAAGGTCTGGGTTAAGAAGCACTGATCTAGAGTGCCAGCTCTCCAGGAGCACTCATTGCTGCCGCCCTTCCCCAGGGCAGTGACAGCAATGGTTGAGATATCGTGTGCAGCATTTACCTCATCTTGCCAGCACTGCATCACGGTTTTTGCTCTCTGTCATCTGTCTCTTCCATTCCTCTCCAATGCAGACTTTAAAACCCCATACACCACCATCACACACACGCACCACTATCTCTGACACACGTGTGCCCCCCAACACTGCCATCACACACACACGCACGCCACCCCAACACTGCCATCACACACACATGCACGTGCCTGCCAACACTGCCATCACGAACACACGCACGCGCCCCCTCCAACGCTGCCATCATGAACACACGCACGCACCCCCTCCAACGCTGCCATCACGAACACACGCACGCGCCCCCTCCAACGCTGCCATCACGAACACACGCACGCGCCCCCTCCAACGCTGCCATCACGAACACACGCACGCGTCCCCTCCAACGCTGCCATCACGAACACACGCACGCGTCCCCTCCAACGCTGCCATCACGAACACACGCACACGCCCCCTCCAACGCTGCCATCATGAACACACGCACGCACCCCCTCCAACGCTGCCATCACGAACACACGCACGCGCCCCCTCCAACGCTGCCATCACGAACACACGCACGCGCCCCCTCCAACGCTGCCATCACGAACACACGCACGCGTCCCCTCCAACGCTGCCATCAGGAACACACGCACGCGCCCCCTCCAACGCTGCCATCAGGAACACACGCACGCGCCCCCTCCAACGCTGCCATCACGAACACACGCACGCGCCTCCCAACGCTGCCATCACGAACACACGCACGCGCCTGCCATTGCACGCACACGCGCCCCCCAACGCTGCCATCGCATGCACGCACACGCGCCCCCAACGCTGCCATCGCTGCCACTGCAGAATATTTGTATAACGCTACAAGGCACACGCAGTGCTGCACAGACACATTGGAGCTTATAATCTAGTTAAGGAAGACAACACAGTAGCTGTAGACATGGGATACAGCTAGGGGGAATGGTAAGGAAACACAATGGAGATCAGGTGAATCAAGATCCAAAAGCGGCAGCAAAGAGGTGAGTTTTCAACCTGGATTTGAAAAGGGTCAGAGAAGGTGCCTTACGTACAGACTCAGGTAGTCTGTTCAAGGCATAAGGAGCAGCAAGGTGAAAGGAGTGAAGTCTGGAGTTAGCATTTGAAGAGAAGGGCACAAATAGAAGCAATTTGCCAGAAGAGCGGAGTTTCCGGGAAGGGGTGTAGGGAGAGATAAGAGGAAAGATGGTGAGGAGCTGCAGAATGAATGCACTTATGTTAGCAGAAGGCTTTTGAACTAGATGCAGAAACGGATAGGAAACCAATAAAGAGACTTGAGAAGAGGGGTAATATGAGCATAACGAGGCTGGCGGAAGATTAGCCACACAGCAGAGTTTTGAACAGATTGAAGAGGAGAGAGATGACTCGGAGAGTGACCAGCAAGGAGCAGGTTATAATAGTCTAGAGCGGAGGTGACTAAGGAGTGGATAAGTGTCTTAGTAGCATGTTCAGAAAGGAATGAGCAAATTTTGTTGATGTTGTAGAGAATGAAATGGCAGGTTTTAGTTAACAGTTGGATGTGTGTGGAGAAGGAGAGAGAGGCGTCAAAGACGACCCCAAGGTTGCGAGCTGAGGAGACAGGGAGGAGTAGACAGAGACTGAGAAAGGAGGAAGGGGAGAGGAGGGTTTAGAGGGAAAAATAAAAAGCTCAGTTTTGGACATGTTAAATTTCAAGCAGCGGTGAGACATCCAAGCAGCAATGTCAGACAGGTAGGCAGAGATCCTAGCCTGGATTGCCAAAGAGATTTCAGGTGTAGAGAGGTAGATCTGGGAGTAATCAGCATAGAGAGGGTACTGAAAGCCATGGGAAGAAATGAGTGCAACAAGGGACTGGGTATAGAGAGAGAAAAGAAGTGAACCCAAGACAGATTCTTGGGGGTACACCAGCTGAGAACGGGATATCAGTATAGGAGGATCCACCAGAACAAACGCTTAAAGAGAGATAAGAAGAGAACCAGGATAGCACAACCCTTAAAAACCAAGCAAGGACAAGATATCAAAGAGAAAGTTGTGGTCAATAGTGTCAAAAGCAGCAGAAAGGTCAAGAAGGATGAGGATAGAGTGAAGGTCCTTGGATTTTGCCAGGAACAGGTCACTGGAGACCTTGGCAAGAGCCATTTCAGTTGAATGTAAAGGACGAAAGCCAGATTGTAGAGGATCCAGAAGGGCTTGAGAGGAGAGAAAGCCGAGGCAATGGTGGTGAACCACACATTCAAGTAGTTTAGAAACAAAGGGGAGGAGGGAGATGGGTCGATAGTGGAGAGCGATAGGTTGAGAATATGAGAGATGAGAGAGACTACAGTGGAGGAGATGGAGCTAATGAGACAGGTGGGAATAGGATTAGAGGAGCAGCTGGTGAGTTTGTGGATGAGGAAAGAAGGTGAGTGGTTTCCTCCTCAGAGATCATAGAAAAGGAAGAAAGGGTAGCAGAGGGGTGGGGGGGGAGTTGGGGGGGGAGAAGGGGGAGTAGCTGACTTCGTGGGGAATTGGAGTGTGACCTTGTGGATTTTGTCATTGGAAGTAGTTAGCCAGGGTTTGGGCAGAAAGGGAGGAAGGGATGGAGGCGCTTTGAAGAGAGAGTTGAAAGTTGTAAATAGATGGTGAGGGTCAAATGCAAGAGAGTCAGATGGACATAATACTCTTGTTTGACAGTGCTATGGCTGTCTGGAAAGACACAAGCATGAATTTGAAGTGTAGAAAGTCTGAAAGGGTGCAGGATTTGAGTCAAGCATTCTCAGCTGAACAGGTGCAGGAACGTAGAGAGCGAGTAGTGGAAGACAGCCAGGGTTGAGGTACAGTACACCTCACAGGGCAGAGCATGGGCAGAGCAAGAGCAGAGGAGAGTACAGCGTTGGCACGGGCAGAGTAAGAGCATCCAGAGCAGAGGAGAGTGCAGCGTTATAGAAATCTACTGCCTTATTAACAGACTCTGATGACAAACTGGAGGAAAGAGGTGATGAGAACACACACACCCAACACTGCCATCACACAAACACACACGCAGATGCACTGCATACCCCCCCCCCCCAACACAGCCATCACACACACGCAGACACCCCCCCCCCCCCAACACATTCCTGCAGTCTGACATCCTATCTTCACATCCTCCCATATAATCAGCTAAACTGTGGCCTGGAGCTGTACTTCATACCATTGATATACAGACACACTCACGTAGCTGATAGCATAAGATAGGCCATATTGGGTCAGACCAAGGTTCCATTAAGCTCAGTATCCTGTTTCTAGCAGTGGCCAATCCAGGTCACAAGTACCTGTCAAATTTCCCAAAGATATACAGATTCTATGTTGCTTATCCACACTTTCTCCGTAAACCAGCAGGAAGTTAGTCCTCACATATGGATGACATCGGCACCGATGGAGCCCTCGCCGAAGCATCCCCCCAGCTTTCAAAGAAAGCCTTTGGAAGATGCCACCACATATACGTGGTCCACTTCCCGCCCAAGGGTTCCATCTTGCTCAGTCTCCTTTTTTCTGCGGAGCCCTTCAGACATTCTCTGGCTTGTCCCCGGAAAAAGCTGATTATTTTGTTCCCCGAGTTTCAAACTCGCCTCCAGTATTGCACCGGTACTCTTCCCGCCTACTGACCTCAGTGTCTCGGCGTCGGGCTCTGTTTTATTTTTGTAGTTTTTCTGTTTTCTTTTCCTGCCGCCTTCGTGTCCTTTCTCCTGCTGGCAGCCTGGAGAGTCTTCGACTTCGCAGGGGTACTTTTTTCCCGCATGGCTACCAGTAGTTTTAAGAAGTGTGATTGGTGCTCTAAAATCATGTCTTTGATCGACACACACGACTGCTGTCTTCGTTGCCTCGGGCCAAACCACGACCCGACGGCCTGCGGTCTCTGCAAAAGGATGTCCATCAAGAGCCGCCAGCAGCAGCACAATATGTTTTTCCTCTGAGTCCCCGGTGCCTCCCAAAGCCAGGTCCTCATCTGAGGCCCCGACACCTTGGGCAGAACTTTCCGAACCCGAGCCTCATTGGGGTCCTCAGAAAGGGGGTCTCCCCCGAGAGAACCCAGAAAGAAGAAGAAACCCTTGAAAGGCGGGTGACTTGGATGGTTCCGACCAGCCGGGAGCACCCCAGGCCCGGTCCCACAGACCGAGAATCTCGTCCGAGGCGTCAGAGAGGGAGCAACCTGCGAAGTTCCCCCCAGAACGATCTGGCTTCAGACTGGCCTATGTCCCCAGACACCATCCTTGTCAAAGATTCCTCTTCAGGGGAGCCAGCATCAGGCCCGAGTCCCTCTGTGCCCATGCTGCGGAGCATTCTGGGCTAGAGTCCAGAATGGTGGCCCTGGAGCGCAGTTTGTCTGCCTTCATGGACCAGCAGCAGGCGCTATTGTCCGATACGACCGGTTCATTCGCCCCAACCACCAGGCCGTCGACATCCAAGACGTCCCTGGAGGCCAAGCTGATCCTCAGCCGAGGTTGCGCTCTGAGTCTCACTCGTCGGGACCGCGGTTGTCCCCGGCAAGTCTACAGGGTGCTGGCTATAGAGCATCAAGGCCCTCAAGGCCCATGGAGCAGCCCTCCGGCGAGTCCTCTACGGACTACTCCAAGTGGGAGGACAAGGAGTCCCCTGATACCTGTCGCCACTGTGATGTCCCTTACTATTCCCCCATCTTGGAACCTCAGCAGCGGTTCCTGCCCGAGGACATGGGTTTCTTGGACTCTGTCAAGAACATCATGTCCAAGGCCCTGGCATTCCCGACTGAGTCAGAGGAGGACCCTTGGGCGGATGAGTTAGAGATCCTCCAATATAAGGCTCCTCCGCGGGAATTGTTGATGGTACCCATCCCTCCCATCCTGGAACGACTCATGCTCTGCATGTGGGAGACACCGGCATCGGTGCCGGTGGTGAGTAGACGGCTCGACTTGATGTATCAGGTCTGCCAGAGCCTGGGCTTCGAGAAGTCACAACTGCCGCATAACTCCATAGTGGTGGAGTCAGCCATGCGTGGGCTGAAAAGCCAGAAGACACACTCCTCGGTGGCCCCCGGCAGGGAGGCCCACACCTTGGATGCCCTCAGCAGAAAGTGCTACCAGGGCTTGATTCTCCTCTGCTGCATCCAGGCCTACCAGCTGTACATGGGCATGTACCTGAGAGAAATGGCGAAGGAACTCTCCAGGTTCTCAGCTGTTTTCTCTGAGGAACCTTTGCAGCGATTCAAGAACCTGGCCAAGGCAGTCCGTGAGTGCTCCAAATTTATGTCTCGAGCGACCTATGATGGGTTTGAGTCAGCCGCTTGGGTAGCTGCGGCAGGCATCGGTGCACGCCGCCAAGCTTGTCTTCAGTCAACTGATCTCAAGTAGTGGGTTCAGGACAAATTGGTCGATGTCCCATGCTAAGGGAAGAACCTCTTTGGCAAACTCATGACCAACAAGATTGCCGAGCTGGAGACCAAGTTCATGGCTAGGACCTGGCTCTCTTAAGACCACTGCCCCTCCCCAATGGAAGGGTTCGGGTAAAAAGCCCTTTTACCCAAGAAAGGGAGCTGTTTACTGAAACTACCCACCCTATCAGGCCTCCCTGCCTCCCCAACAGGTTCAGCAGGCCAAAGGACATGGGCATGGCCCGCGTAAGCAAGAGGCTCCAAAAACCCAAGCCCCGGCCCAGACCTGGGGGCATTTTTGACTCCTTGAGCATAGCCTCTGTACCCCAAGGAGGTCAGCAGCTCACAGGGGGACACCTGGCCATTTATGCCCAGAGATGGGTGGCTATCATCACCAATTCCTGGGCACTTAGGGTAGTCGGGGGGGGGGGGGGGTTATCTCCATCTGGCTCAGACACCTCCCTCTTATTTCCCGGGAGAGTCTCCCCTACACCGGATCCTTCTCCTGAAGGAGTTGGCAGGTCTTCTCGAGGACAAGGCGGTGGAACCGGTGCCCCACCACCTCAGAAGCAAGGAGTTCTATTCCAGATTCTTCCTCGTCCCAAAGAGGACAGGGGGCCTAAGGCCCATCCTCAATCTGCGCAACCTCAACAAATTCCTGGTGAGAGAGAAATTCAAGATGCTCTCCCTTGGAACATTATTGCCATACCTCCAGAAGGGAGACTGGCTATGCTCCTTAGACCTCAAGGATGCTTATACTCGCATCCTCATCCATCCCAACCACAGGCAGTACCTGCAGTTCATAGTAGGGGACAAGCACTTTCAATACATGGTGCTCCCCTTCGGCCTAGCCTCTGCCCCAAGGGTCTTCACAAAATGCTTGGCAGTCATGGCCGCCTTCCTCTGACTCCAAGGGATCTTTTTTTTTTTCCTACCTGGACAACTGGCTCATAAGGGGAGGCACAACCTTGGAGGTGCAGCAGGCCACCGCTCGCACCATCCAGGTTCTGCAACACTTGGGCTTTGTCATAAACTGCCCCAAGTCTCACCTCCTCTCGACACAGTGCCTGGAGTTCATCGGAGCAAAGATCGACACCCTCCAGTTGAGGGCCTTCTTGCCCAAGGACCGAGCTGATCGTTTCCAGTCCCTAGCTCTGGACGTACAGCACCAACCCTCAGTACCTGCCTGGCTTCTCCTGCACCTCCTCAGGTACATGGCCTCCATGGTCCACGTCACCCCAGATGCCTCCATATGAGGACAATGCAGTGGTGTCTCCAGGACCAGTGGTCTCAGGCCACAGGCCATCTCTGGGACAGAGTTTTTGGTAACCTGCCAGTTGGCGGACTCCCTGTTTTGGTGGCAGTCACCCCAGCATCTCGAAGCAGTCATGCATTTTCAGTCCCTGAGTCACTCGAGGGTCCTCACCCCAGACGCCTCCCTGTTTGGCTGGAGAGCCCACTGCAGAGATCTCTCTGCACTCGGGGCAACTGGTCGCCAGACGAGAGCACCTAGCAGATCAACCTCCTGGAGCTCTGGACCATTCCCCTTGCCCTGAGGGTCTTCTGTCACCACCTACGTCACCAGCTGGTGCTGGTGCTGGTGCTGGTCCTGGTCCAGACAGACAACCAGGTGGTGATGATCTGCGTGAACAAATAGTGGGAAACGGGGTCTCATGCCCTTTGTCAGGAGGCACTGGTCCTCTGCTCATACTCAGTCCATCAGGGTATCCTCCGGCGGGCAGTGTACCTGCCTGGCACGGACAATCTGCTGGCCAACAGACTCTACGATTTCTCCAGCCGCATGAGTGGCAGCTGGACCCCGGGGTAGCCAGTCGGCTTTTCCAACGCTGGGGGGAACCCGTGATGGACCTGTTCACCAGTCCGGACAACATTTAGTTGCCCCACTTCTGCTCCCGGCAGGCCCACCTCTCCAGGGTGGCTGCAGACACGTTCCTGGTCTCATGGTCAGAAGGCCTCATGTACACCTTCCCTCCGATGCCGCTGTTTGCCAAGACCCTGTTCAGGACCCTCCGCCACAGGGCCTCACTTATCCCATAGCTCCTTGGTGGCCCAGGCAGCCGTGGTTCCCAATGCTTCTGAGGTTAGCGGTGGGGGTCCCCATCCTCCTGGGGATCAACCTGGGTCTCCTATCTCAGGAGGGGGGCTCTCTCCTGCACCCCAACCTCAGGTCCCTTTCGCTGGCAGCATGGCGGCTGAGAGGGTAACTCTGTTCTCCACATCAACCGGAAGGTTGAGAGGGGACATTCTGCTGGCCTCTCGCAAGTCCTCTACTAGGAAGGCTTATGCCCTCAAATGGCATAGGTTCTCTGCTTGGTGCACCCAACATGGGGCTGATCCTTTCTACTTCCCGGTCGCTTTGGTGTTAGAGTACCTTCTCCGCCTTTCTCAGTCCGGGCTCGAGTCTAACTCTGTCCAGGTGCACCTTAGTGCCCTGGCGGCGCACCACCATCCGGTGGATGGTAAACCCCTCTCGGTCCAACCATTGGTGACCTGTTTCCTTCAGGGCCTGGTCTTATCGAAGCCCCTGGTTTGCCCTCTGGCAACTGAATGGGACCTCAACGCAATATTGGGGCAGCTCACTGGCCCACCCTTTCAGCCTTCGGCTACCTGCCACTTTTGCTACCTCTTGGAAAGTGGTTTTCCTGGTTGCGCTCACCTCCGTTCAGAGTTAGCAAGCTCCAAGCCCTTGAGGCGGAGGTGCCTTCTATCAGGTTCTGCACACACTCCAAATTCTTGCCAAAGGTAGTGTCGCCCTTTCATCTTAACCAGGAAGTGGTGCTCCCTACATTCTTTCCAAGACCTCACTTCAGTCGGGTGGAGACGGTCCTTCAGACCTTGGACTGTAAGAGGGCTTAGTCCTTCTATATCCAGTGCACTCAGGGCCACTGCAAGGCTTCTCAGCAGTTCATCTCCTACGACCCCAGTAGGCTGGGGGAGGCGGTGACCAAGCGCATGCTGTCCAGTTGGGTGGCAGACTGTATCGCCCTCGCTTATGAGCAGGTGAGGGTCCTGCTGGAAGGCTGCGTCACAGCGCACCGTGTCAGGGCCATGGCAGCTTTGGTGGCACACTTGCTCTCTGCCCCGATGGTGGACATCTGCCGGGCTGCCACCTGGTCTTCATTCCATACCTTCGCAGCACATTACTGCCTGGAAAGAGTGTCCCGATGGGACAGTGCCTTTGGCCAGGCTGTGCTCCGTAACATTTTCGGGGTCTAGGGAACTCCTACCTTCCGACCCTTCTGTGTTCAGGCTACCAGACTGCTGGTTCATCAGACACAGGGGTCCTACTGTGGTCTGTGGACACAGATTCATTTGCTGCTGCTTGCGGTTCCCCTTGGGGAAGTCCTATATATACTATGGGCTTTCGGTAGCCTATAGCTGGGGAGTCCCATATGTGAGGACTGACTTCATGCTTGTTCCCAAGAAAGCATAGTTACTCACCTGTAACAGGTGTTCTCCGGTTGACAGCAGGAATCAGTCCTCACAACCCTCCCTTCTCCCCTTGGTGTTGCTTCTTTATCATCCTCTGTTTTTGACATCTTTTAGCTAAGTCATCTGACTGAATAAGATGGCACCTTTGGGCGGGAAGGGGACCATGCATGCATGGTGGCATCTCCCAAAGGCTTTCTTTGAAAGCTGGGGGGATGCTTCTGCGAGGGCTCTGTCGGTGCCGATGTCACCCATATGTGAGGATTGATTCCTTCTGTCCCTGGAGAACACTTGTTACAGGTGAGTAACTATGCTTTCAGATGCTAATGAACAGGATCTTCTCTATGACTGCTCCTAGCATTTGAAATTTCTTACCATGTGCATAGTGAGTCTGAAATTTTGACCTGTCATTGAAAATTAAAAACGCACTTATTTTTAGAGGCTTTTTCTATGGCAGCTTTATGAGATGAATCCCAGGCAACTTAATCTCAGAGATTGATGTCAGTAGTATTATGTTGTTATTTGTTTGTTATGTTAGTTTAATTTGTGTATATTGCTTGTGATCAGCCTAGTTGACCGGGATACAAATTCCTTGAAATAAAATAAAATACTGGACCCGCAGCAACACGGATTCCGACCATTACATGGGGTCGAGACCCTAATGACCATGCTGATGAACACCCTCATCATAGGAACCCAAGAGAAACACTCCGGATACATCCTAATTTTTCTGGATATATCAGCGGCATTCAACACCATCTCCCATAACACCCTTATCCACAGACTCCAAACAATTGGGATCAAAAATACTGTACTCCAATGGTTCAGGTCCTATCTAACCAACCGACAGCAACTGATCCGCACCAAAACCTCCACCTCACCCCCCTTCCAGCAACATCAAGGAGTACCTCAAGGATCCACACTATCAGCCATGCTTTTCAACATCTACCTCCGTCCACTCTGCTCAGTCATACGCACTCTCACAATGTCAACTTCCACATATACGCCGACGACATAATGCTCTACGCCCCAATTACAACCACGGACCCAACAAACGACCAGCTATCAACCTGCTTCACCGACGTATCCAACTGGCTACAAGAGAACAACTTATCCATTAACATAAAGAAGACCGAAGCCCTTATAGTGACAAAAGACCCAGACTATAAACCACCCACTCACCTCACCATGGGAACCACGCAAATTCAAGTACAACCACACATAAGATATCTTGGCATTATCATTGACCAAGCCCTAACCCTTAAGCAACAAATCAACAAGACCACGAGAACGGTATTCCACAAGGCAAAAACGGTACAACGCCTCCGACCCCTCCTCGAACCACAAGACTTCAGGACAGTAATGCAAGCTCTAACACTCCCTCATCTGGACTACTGCAACATAATCTACCATGGCCTACCTGCCACACAGACCAATCCCCTCTGAACTGCCCTAAACACCACGGCGAGAATAATTCACAATGCAAAGAAACGAGACCACATCACCCCAATTCTGAGAGACCTTCATATTCTCCCCATCGAAGCAAGAATCAAGTACAAAACTCTTCTACTCACCCACAAAACCATCCACCAAACACAAGGCACCCCACTCCGCGCCCTACTGCCTCGCCCAACCCACAGCAGAACAACCAGACAATCCTCCAACAGCTCCATTACCATCCCCCACAAAAGAACCAAAGCAACTCAACGGACCTGCAACAGAGCCTTTGAACTTTATGCTCCATCCCTCTGGAACTCTCTACCAAACCACATCAGGAACAACGGTGATCTCCCATCATTCAAAAAGCAGCTAAAAACCATCCTATTCCAAGAACATCTCTGAATAGGAACCCCCCCTATTTCTCTCCAAGAAATCCAAACCAGTAACTATATGCTATCTTGTCAGCCTATATGTTCATCCCAAAAATCATCAATGTTGAGCCCCCGGTGATGGCCCCCCCCCCACACATTTGATTCCCCCCCCCCCCTGGTTATATGTCCCACCGCTTTGACCCGGTGAAAAGCAGGATATAAATACAGTTAAATAAATAAATAAAATAAATAAATAAATAATAAATGGTTTATGAACTTCTCCTCCAGGAACTCATACAAACCTCTTTTAAAACCAGCTACACTAACAGCTTTACTTCATCCTCCGGTAACGAATTCCAGAGTTTGGCTATGCATTGAGTGAAAAAAATATTTACTCAGATTAGTCTTAAGCGTGCTACAATGTAGCGTCATTGTGTGTCCCTTAGTCTCTTGCTGAAAGCTACTTCCTGACTGCCAAGTGCCTAAGTGTTATGCAATTGAGCAAGATGTGTTATGTTTATGGCTTCTGATATTGAGTTTTAACTGATGATAAAACATCCCCAATGCAAAAAAATAGATATTTGATGAACCCTGGGAAAATACAACTTCTCCAGGAACAAGCAGGAAGTCCGTCCTCTCATATGGGTGATGATGCCGATGGAGCCCTCGCGAAAGCATCTCCCAGCTTTCAAAGAATGCCTTTAGGAGATGCCACCATGGATGCGTGGTTCCCCCCCCCCCTTCCCACCCAAGAGTGCCATCTTACTCAATCTCCCTTTTTCCGTCGTCGGAAAAAAAATTGAATTTCTTGTGCACTTCTGTGTGCCATCCGGTTAGCACTGGTTCCTTTCCCACCTCCAAGTTCATTGCTTCGGCCTCGGGACTCAGAACCTGTTTAATTTTGGTTTTTTTATTTTTCCATCCAGCGTGGTTTCGTGCCTTCCTCTAACCGCTGATCGTGTCGAAGGTCTTCAACCTCACTGGGGCCCTTTTTGCCCCAATGGCCACTGGGTTTAAAAAGTGTGATTGGTGCTCCAAGAACATGTTCCTTACCTGCTAGAGCTCAGAGCCATTTTTCTGGTGATCAGGGCTTCCAACACTGCCTGCAGCATCAGTTGGTGCTGGTCCAAATGGACAACCAGGTCACAATGTTCTACCTGAATAAACAGGGGAGCAAGGGTCTTACCGCCTCTGTCAGGAGGCAGTAGCCCTCTGCTCATACATAGTAACATAGTATATGACGGCAGATAAAGACCAGTATGATTCATCTAGTCTGCCCAGCAAGGCGGCAAGAGTAGGTGCACCTGCTGCTCCGTGCAGGCCATCCCTCCCCATGCCTTTGTTTAGGGGTGTACCCACCGCTCCGTGTAGGTCACCCCTATTTGTTGAGATATAAGAGATAGTCTATCCCATGCCATTTTGAATTCTCTCACTGTATTTGGATCGATACAATAATAGCAGCTATGGGTACCAGTCTGTCAATAATGAGCCGCCTGACTGAAGACCGAACACAATTTAGGATAGCTATCCAGAGGGTCGCCATGAGTCGACTCCGACTCGACGGCACTTAACAACAACCTTTGCCAAGCATCCACCACCCTTTCAGTGAAAAAGTATTTCCTAACATTGCCTTTCAGTTTACTTCCTTGCAGCTTCATGTTATGCCCTCTAGTTTTACAGCTTCCCTGTCTTTGGAAGAGATTTGTTCATTAATACTCTTTTAAGTATTTAAAGGTCTGAATCATATCTCCCCTATCCCTCCTCTCCTCTAGAGTGTACATATTTAGGTCTTCAAGTCTCTTCTCATAAGTCTTCTGACGCAGGCTCCAAATCATTTTGGTCACCTTCCTCTGAACTGTTTCCAGCCTTTTTTATATCCTTTGCGAGATATGGTCTCCAAAACGGAACACAATATTCCAAGTAAGGCCTTACCAGTGACTTGTACAGTGGCATTACTACCTCTTCCCTTCTGCTGGTAATTCCTTTCTGTATGCAACCCAGCATCCTTCTGAATTTTGCCACTATCTTGTCACACTGTTTCGCCACCTTGAGATCCTCAGAAAAAATCACTGAGGTCCTTCTTGTTCATGCACACCAACCTATTGACCCCTATCGCATGCAATTCCCTTGATTTTCTACTTCCCAAGTGCATGGCACTGCGCTTCTTCACATTAAATCTTAACTGCCAAGCATTAGACCATTCTTACAACTTTTTGTAAATGTTTCCTCATGTTATTCACTCCCTTAAGGGAGTCCACTCTGTTGCAAATTTTCGTGTCATCTGCAAATAGACGGACTTTTTCATTCAGTCCTTCAGCAATATCACTCACAAATACATTGAATAGTACCGGTTTCAGGACCAAACCCTGGGGCACACATCTAATCATCTTCCTTTCATCTGAGTGAGTTCCGTTTACCGTCACCGTAATAATCATCAATATGATGTGCAAAAATTACCACTGGCATGCAAGTTCATTTTTAAGAATATTCCTGTTGATCTGGACACATGCTCTCGAAAAGGTTTGCCACCCCTGGTTTAAACAATCAACTGTACGAAAACTAGCACTAAGCTTGATAAGAACTACAAGAATGTCAAATGAGTCACTCCCTTACACAACAGTCATCTCAGTCTTTTGCAGAACCAGACTGAAAGAGGTATAAATAAAGGGAAATTAGCACCATACAACTGTGACATAAAGGCTGTTAAGCACATACCAAGTTTGAAAATCCCTGCTTCTTCATGAAACTTAGCAGCCATGTAATCCAATAGCTCCATCTGGTGTTCTCCTGAGGAAATATACGCGATCAGTCAGGGAATGCTCCTCAAGGCGGTATTTATTTTATTTATTTATACTTTCCGAGCCAGGACAATGCCCTAGCGGACAGATTGAGCAGGGTCCTTCAGCTGCACGAGTGGTGCCTAGACCCCAGGGTGGCTCAGGGGCTATTCAGACTATGGGCCCATATCTGGAGCTCTTTACCAGCCCAGCCAATGCCCCGCTGCCCCACGTCTGCTGTCCCTGACCGCATCCATCCTGGATAGCAGCAGATGCCTTCCTTATCTCGTGGTCAGAGGGCTTCCTGTATGCCTTTTCTCATGCCACTAATCACACGGACCCTCTTCAAGGTCCAGCGGGACAAAGCTTCTATGATCCTGGTGACCCTGCTGTGGCCCAGACAGCCTTGGTTTCTCATAAGAACATAAGATATGCCATACTGGGTCAGACCAAGGTCCATTAAGCCCAGTATCCTGTTTCCAACAGTGGCCAATCTAGGTCATACGTACCTAGCAGTTTCCCCAAAAGACACAGGTTCCTCAGTGCTTGTATTGGGTCAAGCAGTGATATCCTGGGTCCCTTTTAATAATGGTTTATGGACCTTTCCTCCAGGAACTTGTCCAAACCTTTTTTAAACCCAGCTACACTAACAGCCTTTACTACATCCTCCGGTAACAAATTCCAGAGTTTGATTACACGTTGAGTGAAAAAATATTTTCTTTTATTAGTTTTAAATAGTTTACCCTGTAGCTTCATTGCATGTCCCCTAGTCTGTCTATATTCTGATAACGTAAACAATCTATCTACGTTTACCCGTTCCACTCCGTTCATTAATTTATAGACTTCTATCATATCTCCCCTCAGCCGTCTCTTTTCCAGGTTAAAGAGCCCTAACCTTTTTAGCCTTTCTTCATAGGAGTATCCTTCCATCCCCTTTACCATTTTGGTGGCTCTTCTCTGAACCTTTTCTAATAACGCTATATCCTTTTTAAGATACGGCGACCAGAACTGCACACAATATTCAAGGTGCGGTCTCACCATGGAACAATATAGAGGCATTATAATATCTTTTGTTTTATTTTCCATTCCTTTCCTTATGATACCTAGCATTCTATTTGCTCTCTTGGCCGCCGCTGCACACTGGGCCGAGGGTTTTAACATGCTATCCACAATGACGCCTAAATCTTTTTCCTGGGTGGTGGTTCCTAATGTGGAACCTTGCATCGTGTAACCATAGTTTGGGTTGTTCTTCCCTAGGTGCATAACTTTGCACTTGTACACATTAAATTTCGTCTGCCATTTTGATGCCCAGTCTTCCAATTTATCAAGATCCTCTTGCAATTTTCCACAATCCTCTTGGGTTTTACCAACTTTAAATAGTTTTGTGTCATCTGCAAATTTGATAACCTCACTCGTTATTCCACTTTCCAGGTCATTTATGAATATGTCAAAAAGCAGCGGACCCAGCACAGATCCCTGGGGTACACCACTATTCACTTTTCTCCATTGGGAAAATTGGCCATTTAGCCCAACCCTCTGCTTTCTATCTTTTAACCAGTTCTTGATCCACAGTAGTACACTGCCTCCTATCCCATGACTCTTTAGTTTTGTCAAAAGTCTCTGATGAGGGACCTTGTCAAAGGCTGTCTGAAAGTCCAGATACACTATATCAACCGACTCACCTTTGTCCACCTGTTTATTCACACTTTCAAAAAAACATAATAGATTAGTAAGACAAGATCTTCCTTGTCTAAAACCATGTTGGCTGTCTCCCATTAGGCCATGACTATCTACATGCTGAGTAATTTTATTCTTTAGGATGGTTTCTACCATTTTTCCCGGTACTGACGTGAGGCTCACCGGTCTGCAGTTTCCCCGGATCACCCCTGGAACCCTTTTTAAAAATTGGCGTTACATTGGCGATCCTCCAATCTTCAGGTATTACAGATGATTTTAATGAAAATTCACAGATTACTAATAGCAGGTCTGCAATCTCATATTTCAGTTCTTTCAACACCCTTGGATGTATACCATCCGGCCCAGGTGATTTGCTACTCTTCAGTTTATCTAATAGTTGTAATACATCTTCCCGATGTATCGATATTTCCTTCAATTCTTCCGCACCTTTAAATACCACTTCAGTCATGGGTAACATCCCTACATCTTCCTCAGTAAAGACCGAAGCAAAGAATTCATTCAGCCTCTCCGCTATCACCTTGTCGCCTCTTAGTGCCCCTTTAACTCCTCTATCATCTAATGGACCAACTGACTCTCTCACAGGTTTTTTGCTACGAATGTACTTGAAAAATATCTTTATTTCACGTTTTTGCTTCTGCAGCAAGCTTCTTCTCAAATTCTCCCTTTGCCTGCTTTATCAATGCCTTGCATTTGACTTGCCAGTGCTTGTGCTGTTTCCAGGTTTTGTCGTTTGGCTCTTTTTTCCAATTCCTGAAAGATGCTTTTTTGGCAACAACAGCCTCTCTGACCTCCCCTTTAAACCATGCTGGAAGTTTTTTGGCCTTCCTTCCACTTTTCTTAAAGCGTGGAATACAGCTGGTCTGGGCTTCCAAGATAGTATTTTTCAACAACACCCAAGCTTGATGTAAGTCTTTAACCTTTGCAACTGCTCCTTTTAGTTTTTTCTTAACTATTTTCCTAATTTTTCTCCTGTTACTCCACCTCTCATCGGAGCTTGTGGTCCCTCGGGGAGGGGGGGGTCCCTGGAGGAGGATGAGGAGGATTTGCTCCTTCACCCCAACCTGGGGTCCCTGTTGCTAACAGCATGGCTGCTGAATGGTCACCCTAGCGCCCCTCTACCTTCCCAGGGAGCTGAAAGAAGTCCTCCTGGCTTCACATAAGAACTTTACGAGACGATTTTTGGTATAGTGTACAGAACAATGGTTAGATCCGTTCTCCTGCCTGGTTCATACAGTGCTACAATACTTGCTCCACTTCTCGTGGACTGGGCTAAAGTCCAGTTCTGTCAGAGTGCACCTGAGCGCACACTCCACAAACTATCACTCCATACAGGGCAAGCCTCTTTTTATGCAGCCCCTCATTACTTGATTCATGTGGGGCTTGCTGCTCTCTGAACCTCCCATTGGCTGCCTCCGGCGGAATGGGATCTCACTGTAGTTCTGTCGCAGTTTACCAAGCCGCCCTTCGAACCCTTGGCTACCTGCCATTTGCGTTATCTATCTTATAAGGTGGTCTTCCTGGTGGTGCTCACCTCTGCCTTTAAACTCAGCAAGCTTCAAACCTTGGTTGCCAAGCCACCCTACACCAGGTGTCGTGCTTCACACACATCCTAAATTCCTTCCCAAGGAGGTATCTGCCTTCCACCTCAACCGAGATGTGGTGCTCCCTACCTTCTTTCCACGGCCCCACATAAACAAGGCGGCAGCCGTTCTCCATACTTTGGACTGAAAAAGGACCCTCTCCTTCTACCTGCAGCGTACTTACGGCCATCGCAGACCCTCAGAGCTTTTTGTTTCATATGACCCCAGTCGACTGGGGGAGGCTGTCACCAAGTGGACCCTGTCCATCTGCGTGGCGGACTGCATCGCCTTCGCTTACGACTAGAGTGGGCTATCGCTAGAGCATCGGGTCATGGTGCACAATGTCGGGGCTAAGGCAACCTCTGTTGCGCGCCTACGCTCTATCCCTATGACAGACATCTGTCCGGCCGCCACCTGGTCCTCAGTCCATACCTTTGCAGCTCACTACTGCCTGCAGAGGAAGTCCCGACAGGACAGTGCCTTCGGCCAAGCCGTACTCTGTAATCAGTTCAGGGTTTAGGAAACTCCTGCCCTCTGACCCTTCTGGTTCAGGCTACCAGAGCCATGGTTCTCTCTGAACACTGGGGTCCTCAGTCTGTCCTCAGATTCGCTTGCGGCTGCTCATGGCTGAGCCGTGGTTTTTTTTTTCTACAAGTTCTCGATAACCTGTAGTTAGGGAGTCCTATATGTGAGGACTGATTTCCTGCTTGTTCCTGGAGAAAGCAGTTACTCACCTGTAACAGGTGTTCTCCAGAGACAGCAGGAATCAGTCCTCACAACCCTCCCTCCTCCCCTTGGCGTTGCTGTACAATTTTGGCCATATTCTTTTGTCAGCTCTAGCTATGTCATCTGACTGAGTAAGATAGCACCCTTGGGCGGGAAGGGGACCATGCATGTGTGGTGGCATCTCCCAAAGGGTTGATTTGAAAGCTGGGGAAATGCTTCCACGAGGGCTCTGTCAGTGTCGACATCACCCATATGTGAGGAATGATTCCTGCTGTCCCTGGAGAACACCTGTTATAGGTGAGTAACTACGCTTTCCCTTAGTACTTTCTCACGTTTCCCTTGGATTGTTTTGTATCCTCTGCTCAGTTTTTGTTCCTTTTCTGTGTGGATTCCTAAGTAACACAAACATGCATATTGGATTCCACTGAGAAAAGGTGCCAAGCAATAGTACCTGTGGCACGAAACACCTCAAAAGCTGATTTTTAGATACCCTCAAAAAATTTCAAACATCTGAATTTACAATTTGTAAACATAAGAAGCCATAGTTATATTACTCTACAGTAATACGCATGCTTATCAACCAATCAGACTGCAAGGTTTCTCAGTTTTAGTATCCATTATACCACAAATGATACCACATTTAGTTGAGTGAGGCTGCACTTTCATTTGGAGTCTTACCCTGTCCTTTTACTCTCTTTCCCACCCTTTCTGCAGATTGACATGGAGCTCCTTGCGCATTGATCGAAACATCCTTACCCTGATGTTGGGACAGAATGCTGAGATGTTTGACATTGAATTTCGACAGCTCTATGCTGTCTCAGAAGAGGTGAATCTCTACAAAGAACTGAACATCCCAGATACCAGACCCAGTCCCCGGCCAGGCTTAAGAGGACAATCCCATGATGGGCTGCACTACTCTTCCACAGTAGCCCGCAAACTCATCAATCCCAAGTACACGCTGGTGGTAGGTAGTCTACCTCGGCCTGGTGAGATGATGCGCTGGGGCTCACGGAGGCCACAGCAGATGAATATACAGAACGAGGAGGAAAAAGAAGAGGAGAGCGAGTCGGCAAGGCGGCTGGAGAAGTTTTTAAATGATCTTATCTCGGTGGAACAAGAACTACCATTGGTGACACCAGTGCCAGACGAGTCACCACAGCACAATAAGGACAAGGGGATCAACAAAAACTTCCTGAATTTAAAATTAAAGTCAAAGGATGCACCTGCTAGCCCCAAAAAAGGCCAGAGCAAAGATAGTGAGGACGCTCGGGTGGCTGCGGTCCGAAAAAATAGCAAGAAATTTAGCAGCGGCTTATTCAGTCGGAGGAAACGTAGCCCCCCTTTGAATGAAGAAACTGTTGAAGGTGATTTTGTAATGCTGAATAAACATGACTCAGACAGCCAAAGCATGTTCAGCGGCATAGCTTTTCTCAGCACCGAAAACATCTCAGGTAAGGAAAGGGTGTGGAACCTGAGGGAATTGTCTCAGAAGTTAATGGTATGAGACAGACTGAAACGCGACTTCACCTGCTAGTGACGTAGGGCCTGCTATTCAAACCAATTGATGCGATTAGCAGAGCTGCTGACATGTTAATTGCGATGAGCTGGATATTCACTGGCACAAACACTATTAGTGCCTCTGAATATCTGTGGCTGCCAACTCTAAACACCCCAGTGTTAAACACTTAGCATTGGGATGTGTTGGGAGCAGAGGTGGAGCCAATCTGTAACCAATCAGCAGCGATATTGAACTGCTGCCCGATTAGCAACAGCTGGCAAAAGCCAGGCACAGATAACCCTGGCCTAACCTCCGCTGCATGTTGCTAACTGGGCAGCAGCTCAATATTGTTGCTGCCCGGTTACCGATGGACCTATGCGGCTAACCTGGATATTCAATGCTGGGGCCGGATATGTATGTATGTAACCATTTTTTTTATACCGCTTTATCATTCAGTCAAAGCGGTTTACATTGTAACAGACTTGATAATGTACTTTAAACAGGGACATTGATAACTTGGATTTTTTTTCTTTTGAGGCAATGGAGGGTTAAGTGACTTGCCCAAGGCCACAAGGAGTGCTAGTGGGAATTGAACCCTGGTCTCTTGGTTTCCAAGCCAGTGCTCTAACCATTAGGCTACTCCCAGCATTGCATATCTGTGTTTACTGTTCAGTGCCAATGTTTTTGTTCTTTTAGATATTTGAAAAATAGCTATTAAGGAAGCTTGGCATTCAGTAAAACGTCCCCTGAAGAACCGCGAGGAGAAACGCGTCGGCAATGCCCATGAACGGCGTTGGGAGACAGATATCTTAAAAAGACAGATATCTTTAAAAAACAGGAAGCTTTTTTGCCAATTGTTTTATTGTAGCTTTTTAATAAGCAAAAAAAATATATATACGCAAGTTTGAAGATTCCTCTATATGAGCAATTAGAGAATGGTTAGAGTGCACATTATTTTTGAAAGAGGTCATTGATGCAAATACGGGAGACTAGTAGGTCATTAATGGCCACACTCTCTCAAGTCTGAGACCTCGTGTTTGTGAGTTATAGGTGCACTTTTGTTTACATTAAGCATCTACTGAGGAATGAAGAATTGTGCTTGTTACGACATTAGTGAGATATTTGGAGTGCATTTTGAGAACTGTACTGTTCAGTGCCAGCAGCTAGCTAGGTTAGTACTGCTAACTGCTGGCACATATCGGGCCTGTAGTATCTCAGTGGTGACAAGGACCAGTTCCTTCTGTAAAAGTGATACCTAGTGTTTGATTAATAAATAGCTTCGCCAGAGATCTGCATCCTACAGTCGTGCCCATTAAAAGGTCACTTCAGCAATGGTCTACAAAAGATAGGTTTTATCTCCAGGAACAAGTAGGAAGAAAGTCTTCATATATGAGTGACTTTGGCACTGACGGAGACTGGCACGGGAACACTTCCCAGCATCCAGTAGGAATGCTTTTGGGAGCGTTGCTCCCTGCATGCGTGTCTGCCTTCCCTTCTGGTCTCCTCGGTCGTCTTTTTTTTTCCGCGGAGCTGTTGAGACCTTGTCCCAGTTTCACAGCGTCGAGACTTAAACCTTTTCTCTGGCACTGCTGAGTACTCTATTTTTTGCCTTCCCATCGACCAACTTGACTCCCCATCGGTTCCGGTTCCCATTTTTATTTCTTTTTTCATTTTCCTTGCCTATATTTTTTTCCTTTTCTTAGACTTTGTGGGACCTAAGGCCCACTGGGGCACCATTGCCCAATTTGATTTTGCCTCCCTCCTTTTTCCAGAAATGGAGAAACCCCAGAGTGGTTTAAAAAAATAGTGCTCAGACACTTTAGAGCCATATCTCCATCACTGATGAGCATGACTGGTGGCCCAGACCATGATGTGGTTCCTGTCTCTCCTATGGACACATGACTGCCAGAAGGAGGAAGAACCAGGACAGACAGAAGGCTAAGCTTTTTCTAACAGACGCGGCTCCTTGGGTGCGCTCCTCAGGGGCGTTGACGCCTTCAAAGTTATCCCATGCTACCAGATCGCCATCGCCACTTAAACAGAAGGGAAAGCATCACTCGGAGTCCCCAGTGCATAAGACCAAGAAATCATCAGCTTTGGCATCAAGGGACTCTCATTCGTCAGCCTGTAGGTTAGCATCGGCATCAGACTCCGAGTGCCGGCATATACACCAACAATCATCCCATTTCGATGTGGACTATCTAGCCAGACAGCCCCGGTGGGAGGTCTCACCCGCCAAAGCCTTACAGGGGTTTGGAGATGCCACCGAGGCTCAGTCCTCAGTGGAGCCCCTGATACTGTGCTCAGGAGTTGTAGCCCAGACCATAGTGTCCGGAGCCACTCCTTTCCCTGCACAGATGCTCGATGATCAAGTCATCAGCATCGAGAAGAGCATCGCAGCTATTCTAGCTGTAGTAGCATTGGCATCCTCGAGTTTACCACAACCGGCGTCAATACCTTCAACACCATCGGTAGTCATCGATGCAGAACAGACCCTGAGGACTGCTATCACAGATCCACAGACGCTGCCTGCTTCACAGCATTCAACAGAGCAGCTGATACTGAAGCTCTCGATACTGCCTCAGCCGGTGTCATCTATTTCAAAACGGCCCAGATCCTCTGAGCATCGAAAGTATCATGGCCCCAACAGAGACTATTTCAATTTCCTGCCAGATTCTGCTTCAGGCTCAGAGGTCTCCAAACCGGAATTGGTTGATTCCGATCCACACAGGAATATACCATCGGATCTGTCTCCTCCATATGAATGACACCAATTACCACCTGAGGATATGCCCTTCCAGGACTTTATTAAAGATATGGTGGCTGCTCTGGAGGTCTCGGTGGTGACTGAGACAAAACAGAGGGCTAAAGAGCTGGATATTCTTCAGTATCCTTCAGCACCGAAAAAGGCTGCAAACTTCCCTGTGCATGATATCATTAAGAATTTAATGACTTGGATGTTGGAGGCCCTCATGTCAACTCCTGCTATCCGCAAACGCTTGGACACCCTTTATAGGATTCCTCTTCCAGATTTCCAAAAACCACAGCTTCCTCACTATTCCATGGTGGTAGAGTCAGCTGTGAAGAGAATTAAAAGCCAAAATAACCACTCTTCAGTTCCTCCAGGAAGGGAAGCAAGGACCCTCGATGCCTTTGGGAGACAGGCCTTCCAGGCAACCATGCTAGTCTCTAGGATTGACTCCTACATGTTCTACATGGGCATACTCCTTAGAAATGTGTCTAGGGACCTGGCTGAGTTCATTTCCTTTGTACCTTATGAGTAACAAGCCCATCATCAGGTCCTTGTATCTCATGCCAGAACACATTGAAATTCCTCACAAGAGCAGCTTTTTAAGCTAACAGCAGGGCAGCTGCAGCCAGCATTGGGGCTAGGAGGACAGCCTGGCTTCAGGCATCAGACCTGGAACAGTGAGTCCAGGATAAGTTGATCAATATCCCTTGTAATGGTGAGAACCTCTTTGGCCAGAGATGGAGAGAAAAGGCAGGGGAGATAGAAACCGATGACCTTATGAACAGGCTACCAAGGAAGATGGCAGATTCTACCAAGAAGAGAACTTCTAGTAATTAATCTTTCTACCCTAATAAAAAATGATTTTACCCACTCTGCCATTCATATTCCGCCCACTCTGCTCAAGAACAGCAACAGCAAGGGCCATAGCAACCTCGGAAACCCAAGGTCGCTATACCACAACCTGTCCCTCCAACTCAACCCACTCAGAGTTTTTGACTCCTTCCTAAAGAAGATGGCCAATTATCCTATCAAATCCCCAATTCCTCCTCTAATCCCAGGGAGATTAGTACATTTCGCAAATTGATGGACCATCATCCGCTCAGAACCCTAGACCTTGCAGCTAGTCAGCAAGGGCCTCCAGCTGCGTTTCGAAGAAATACCACCTACTCACTCTGTGGGCCAGCCCTACTTGGATCTCCATCACACCTCCTTACTAAAGCAGGAGATCCACTCTCTGCTTGCGCAGGGGGCGATCGAGGAGGTTCCTCCATCTCAGCAAGGAGGAAAGAAGATAGGAGGCCACAGGTCTATCTTGATCTCTGAAATCGCAACAGATTTCTTATCAAAGAAAAGTTCAAGATGATTTCTTTGGGTACTCTTCTTCCATACCTCCACCAAATGACTGGCTGTACTCTCTGGATCTTAAGGATCCATATACACACATCCGGAGTCACCTAAACTACAGGAAATTCCTCAGATTTGTGTTTCAGAGCCACCATTATCAATATCGAGTCCTCCCCTTCGGACTGGCCTTGGCACCAAGATTCTTCACAAAGTGTTTGGAGATCTTTCTGTTCCCTTACTTAGACGACTGGCTGATAAGGGCAGATACTGTTCAATCAGTCACCTTCGCCCTCCAACAAACCATCCATGTCCTCCAAGACTTGGGGTTAGTCATAAACTATCCAAAGTCAAACCTTGCTCCCACTCAGGATCTAGAGTTCATAAGAGCTTGGCTAGACACAGTTCAAGCATGAGCTTTCCTGCCAGATGACAGACGTCTTCAGCTAATTGCCTTGGCCACCCAGGTCCAGGAACAATCAACAGTAACTGCCAGGACTTTCCTTTGCTTACTAGGCCACATGGCCTCGATAGACCATGTTGTACTCCATGCCCAACTCAACATACAGGTTGAGCAGAGGAACCTGTCACAGCAGTGGACACTATCCACAGGTTGCCTCTCCGACCTCCATCACCATTTCTCCTCAGACGAAAACCTCCCTTCAATGGTTGTGCACACCATAGAACCTCATCGGAGGGTTACCTTTTCATGATAAGATTTATGCATACTCTTCTTTTGACCAAACTGCCTCTCTTCCTACCACCCACAGCATGGGATTTGAAAGTTCTGCAAAACGCATGCGGAGCCCTTTTGAGCCTTTGGTGTTTGCTCCTTTAAAATTCCTAACATGGAAAGTCCTTTTTCTTGTAGCAGTGACTTCAGCACAGAGGGTTAGTGAACTTCAAGCTTTGGACTATGCTCTGTATACCAGATTCTACCATAAGGTTGTCCTCCGGACACATCTTAGGTTTTTACTGAAGGTTGCCACTTCCTTCCATTTGAACCAGTCCATTTCACTACTAACTTTCTTTCCCAGGCCTCACAGCTCTAGTGCTGAGGTGAAATTGCATACTTTTGATTGTAAGAGAGCACTGACTTTCTTCCTCGACTGCACCAAAGGTGGTCATCGATGCTCTCAGCTTTTTGTCTCCTTTTGATCCAAGTCATCTAGGGTTGCCAGTTTCCAAGAGGACTCTCTCAAATTGGATTGCAGATTGCATATCCTTTGCTTATTCACAAGCTGGGCTGTCTCTACAGGATCACGTCACAGCCCATAATGTCTGAGCCATGGCGGCTACGGTGGCCAACCTCCATTAGTCTCCAATTTGGAAATCTGCCAAGCAGCCACATGGTCTTTGCTGCATACTTTTGTGGCTCATTATTGCCTGGACAAGGACTGCAGAAGTGATGCTCAATTAGGACAATCTGTTCTACGTAACCTCTCTGAAATCTAAACGACTTGCCCACCACCCATGCGACTACCTCGCAAGTAGTGCTCCGAACATGCTGAGTCTGTCGGATACCTGCTGCAACCTCTGGCTGCTCCGGGAGTTCTTCTGTCGCTAGGTGGCCGTGCGCTACGGAGCCCCATATGTGAAGACTGACTTCCTGCTTGTTCCTGGAGATAGCGTAGTTACTCATCTGTAACAGGTGATCTCCAAGAACAACAGGTATCAATCTTCACAACTCACCCACCTCCCCTTCAAGTTGTCCCTTTATTCTTATGATTTTTTTTTCTCTGCTATTCACTTGACTGAGGAGTGAAGGCAGGAAGGCAGATACGCATGCGTGGAGCAACACTCCCAAAAGCATTCCTACTGGATGCTGGGGAGTGTTCCCATGCCGAGCTCCATCGGTGCCAACGTCACCCATATGTGAAGACTGATTCCTGCTGTTTCTGGAGATCATGTGTTACAGGTGAGTAACTATGCTTTCCACTCACTCCCCCCATCCCAAAACAAAGGAAATATAGTTTCACACTTCTCGAATTTCCAAGGATTAATTCTTCCTCATTCATGACATGTCTGTTAATGTTGGTCGGTAAGACTGAGAAATCCTACCAAGCACGCATGCTCTGTTTAAAAAAAAAAATCAAATCATAAAGCTGGTGGTTTTTCATTTTGGTCTTGCCCTTCTAGTCCTTCCCAAAGTCAGTGTCATGTGTTGTTTAAGGTCTTCTGTTGTCCAATGAAATGTTGAGGAAAATATTTAGAAAACCAAAAGCATTAAAAATAGCCTCCTTGTACATCTGCCTCCTACCATAAATCGTGCATCATAGCCCTTGCTGAACTTCTCTACCAAGAAGTTTGAAATCCTAGTTCTGTGCACGTTTCATTGACTCAACATAAGAATTTTCCAGAAGTGTTTGCTAATTGTTACTACTCCTGGGGAATTTTTGCAAAAAAACAAATGTCTGTGCACTATAATTTAAATTATGTATACTTTGTCAAAATTATACAAGAAAAACGTGGTCTTGGAGTAATACATTAAACTGCAATACAGAAAAATAAATTCTTATTCAGATTTAGTGTATTAAGTTTTTGGTGCAGAGTTTTCCCCAGAAGTATGGTAATGGTGCACCATAACTGGGGCTTATGTTTTTTGCTGAATTTTACCTAACCAATCTACAGGGTCCAGACTGTACGCAATGCTGACTTCCTACTGCTAATGTTGGTAGTTGAAAAGTCCTATGCTGCCTACAGTTCTCTTTGATCACTGTAGATTGTCAGATTTAAAGTAAAAAAAAAAAAAGTGTGTGCCCTTGAGTCAGTGCTCACTCCTGATGACCCAGTCCCTGGGTTTTCTTGGTGAGGTGTGACTGGAAGTAGATTGCCAGGACTTTCTTCCATGCAGTGAGTTTACAGCCCCTGGTATTCCAAGGTGGTTTTCCTTCCAAGTACTAGCCAGACCTGACCCTGCTTAGCTTCTGATTTGCCAGATTTAAAATGCCCGAGAATCAGAAGACTTATCCATAAGCCAATAGACCATTCTCCACAGCTCAGTTACTCCCAAACTATCTATTTCTCCCCTCCGAAGTTCATTCCTTGGCTTTGTAAGGGGGAAGATCTGCTTCTTAGCCAGTGTCTGCTCCCTGGCTACTCTGCCTTCCCAACCCCCCTGTTTTGGGCGGACGGGAGGTGGAATGGCTTTCCTTTATCGTTCCTCATTTGAGCTTCAGGTTATTCATACATCAGCCCTACACTATCACAAATCTCTTTTTCTTCAGATTGACTCTACCCCCCCCCCCCTTTTCCACTTCTTGTTGATCTATGCTTCCCCTTCTCTCCCAACCCAGGGCTGGGATGATCTCCTGTTGACCATCTCTGAGGTCTCCATGTCCTATTCCCATGTTTTGCTTCTTGGCGACTTTAATCTTCATCTTGACCCTCCCCTCTGTCCTTGGGACAGGACCTTAGTCTAGGAGAGAGACAATCTTTCCCTCCTGCAACATGTCCCTTTCCCTACTCACTCTGCTGGATATACCCTCAACCTTCTTAGTACCCAGTCCATCTCTCCTGCTTCTCCTATGTCCCTCTCATCCCTTCGGCTACCATGGTCCGATCATTTCTGTGTCTCTTTCACCCTCCCCCCCCCCATTACCTCATCCAGTTTGCCCCTCCTCCTCTATCCCTCAGTCTTAACCAGCCCCGCCAGTGAATCACACCTCTTACGCTTCAGAATTTTCCATCAGTGGATCAAATTCTCTCCCCTGACTTCCCTTTTGCTTTCTCCTGACTCCCAGGGACAATGTCCTCTCCACTGCCCTTGATCTCCTGGCTCCCGCTCGCCCCCCTACTCATCACCCCCTGGTTTTTCTTAGGGCTGTGCACTCACCGCACTCAGTTCCACCATGCTGCACGTCTCTGGCATGCCCATCCTTTTTCCCCTAACCTTCACATTTATCGCCAACGTCACAAGGAGTACCAAGCCCTGCTTCATTCTGCAAAGCAGGAATACTTTTCCAGTTTGATCCTCAGATCTTCCAATTCCTCTAGACAGCTTACTTAGTTTTTTGGTCCTTATCTGTTCCCTCTGCCCCCACTCCAGCACCTTCCCTGTCCCAGAAGTCTGGCTAACTTTTTCTCAGATAAGATTCGGTCACTTTGTTCAGCTTTTGCATCCTGGCCTCTGCCTCTTTCTCCCCTCCTATCCTCACCTCTACCTTCATCTCCCTTGATGCCTCTTTTTCCTCACACTTGGTCCTCCTTCCAACCAATTACTGCCTCTGAGTTAACCAAAACCATCTTGTCCTCTCAGAAGATCAGTTGCCCTCTGGATCCCATTCCTTTTAAAAGGCTCCTGGAGCTTTCACTCACCCTTCTCCCTTCTGTTCTCACTATGATCAACACTAGCCTTTCAACTGGCTGCTTTCCCTCTTTGTGGAAGCACGCCCTAGTTCATCCCCTCCTTAAGAAATCTTCCCTTGATCCCTCCACCCTGACTAACTGGTACCCTGTCTCCAATCTCCCTTTTCTTTCTAAACTCCTTGAGCAGTTCATTTTTGCACAGTTGTCCTCCCATCTTGCTTCCACTAATGCCCTACATTCATGGCAATCTGGCTTTTGGGTGGGCCGTAGTACCAAGTCTATTCTTCTTTCCCTTCTGAATGAACTGCACACTACCCATGATTGCTGAGACTTCACTCTCCTTGTCTCTCTAGATCTGTCTGCTGCCTTTGACTTAGTAGATCACTGCACCCTTCTCCAGCATCTCTCTGACCTCTGTGTTTCTGGTGTCCCTTGGAGATGGTTCAGTTCCTTCCACACTGCTCGTTCCTTCTCCATTCTGTCCTCTGCCTCTACTTCTTCCTCCTTGCCTTTGACCTGCAGTGCCCTCAGGGCTCTGTTCTATCCCCTCTACTCTGTCTTCTTGACCCCGCTTGCTCTTCTCGTACAACAATCCAGTATCTCCACGTACTATTATGTGGACGATGATATCCTCCTTCACCGTACTAGCTCTTCCACCCCTGACATAGCCCCTCTTGATGCCTGTCTGTCCCTCATCCATAACTGGATGACCTCTAATTTCCTTTAGCTGAATCCCTCGAAATCAGGGGTTCTCAACCCTGTCCTCGGGACCAACCTAGCCAGTTGGGTTTTCAGGATAACCACAATGAATATGTATATGAGAGATTTGCATACACTGCCTCCATTATATGCAAATCTCTCCATGCATATTCATTGTGGTTATCCTGAAAACCCAACTGGCTAGGTGGGTCCCGAGGACAGGGCTGGGAACCCCTACTCCTAAATCTATGGTGACTTGGATCATCTTTAGAGACTCCTCCCCATCCCTGGCTCCCTCACTTGCTTCTACCACTATCCCTGTGGTCTCATCTTTTAGGTACCTTGGTGTTACTCTCGACGACTCTCTCTCCTTTTCTGAGCATATCTTCACAGTTATCGTCATGCAATCTACCACCTCCGACAGATGCATGTTGTCCGCCCCTTCTCTCTCCTATTTCCCTTGACTACCCTTCTCCTCTCCCTTGTTATCTCAAGGATGGACTAATGCAATATCATCTTTGCCAGTCTCCCACAATGTCAGCTCCACAGATTCCAGCTTTTGCAAAATACAGCTGCCCGCACCTCTTCTTCCCACTATGACCATGTCTCTCCCCTCCTTCCCCGCCTCCATTGGCTGCCAGTGCATTTCAGGATTCAGTTTAAAATACCATCTTTGTTCATCAGACTATCCATTCCTCCACACCTCAATATCTTGCAGACCACCTTCATTACCATAATTCCCATCGCCTCCTGTGTTCCATCTATAACTATCATCTGGTTCTCCCCTCTGTTACTCAGGCTCACCTTGAACGTACCCGCTCCTCTGCCTTTTTCTTCCTGGGCTCCTCTCTCTGGAATGCCCTCCCACTTACCCTCCGTTCTGAACCCTCTTTTGCCCGGCTTGAGGCAGCCCTGAAAACACATCTTTCACCTAGCCTTTAATCTCCCCAACACCACCTTCTGATTGTCATCCTTCATCTCTCTCCTCTTTCTTTCTCTCCTTATCTGCTTACCCTCCCCACTTCTCCTCCCACTGTCCTATCAGTTATTGGCGTTCTTTTCTTTCTTTCCTTAAGCAGTTGTTTTGTATTGCTCACTGCTTTTATGCTCTGATCTAAGTAGTATATCAAATAATTGAATAAAGATAAAGATTCCCTTAACTCTCCCCTCTGCTCAGTCCTAGCCAGTCTTCAGCCCCAACTGTCTCGCCTACTAGCTGGTCCAGCCACCTCCCAAGAGAAGTTGTTGGCACTGCCCGCAGATTAACTGTAATCTTCTGCACCACAAGCTCTTGGTGAGTTTGAGCTACACTTATCAAAATGTCTGTGCTCTTCTAAGTCTTGCATCTCACATGGTGAGTGCCAAAGCTGGTGCACAAGCACCGTGCAGCTCAAATTTGCTGAGAGCTGTGTGGAAAATTACAACTTTTATGGAGGCAATGCTGAAAGAAGGGGATTGTGGGAGGAGGGATTTACATACTGGCAGGACCTGTGTGGAGATGGGGTGACTTTTATGCTGCTCTATCTCCCGTCTAGTCACATAGATCATTTCAATTCTGTGGGAGAAGTGATAATGCTGCATGGGAGGGTAAATCTCTGCAAATTCTGCCTTCAGGCGTATTCTGTTGGTCTCGCCTGTAGAGTCATGTCACTTTAAGGTCACTGTAGATAGACGTTTGCCCACCAAAATGTCATCTAAAGCTCGGAGTACATTTCAAACTCTTTTTCAGGAAAGCCAAATGAAAACTGATGGCATTATCCAGGATGTCTGGCCTTGAAAGTAATTTTAGAGTAGATTTTCAAAAGCTCGGTGAGGATATACCTATGTAACTTTGGAAGTTGTGTGTATATCCAGCTCTTTGAAACTTTACACCCCTATATTGAACACAAAGTATACACTTATAGTTCACTACTAGGAGGAGAGCTGCACTTCAGACTGAAGCTGACAGACAGGGCTGGTCCGTCCACTAGGTGAGCTAGACTGCCAGTTTGTCATACCTCTACAGGTGCATGGTCTGACCATGCTATGGCATCAATACTGGCGCCCTGAATTCTAGCTACCCCGTCCTTTCCTATCCAGATCATATCAATTCTTGAGAATGATCCATGCACTGAGGAGAAAAAGGTGAACTGTCGCTGCCCCAGGTAGAAAAAATGCCACGCGTCCACCGGGTGCAAGGCTCATGTAAACTTCCTTAGATAAGAACATAAGAATATAAGATATGCTATACTGGGTCAGACCAAGGTCCATCAAACCCAGTAGCATGTTTCCAACAGCGACCAATCTAGGTCATAAGTTACCTAGCAGTTTCCCCAAAAGACACAGGTTCCTCAATGCTTGTATTGGGTCAAGCAGTGATATCCCGGTCCCTGTTAATAATGGCTTATGGACCTTCCTCCAGGAACTTGTCCAAACCTTTTTTAAACACAGCTACACTAACAGCTTTTACTACATCCTCCGGTAACAAATTCCAGAATTTGATTACACGTTGAGTGAAATAATATTTTCTCTTATTAGTCTTAAATAGGTTACTCTGTAGCTTCATTGCATGTCCCCTAGTCTTTCTATATTCTGACGACATAAACAATTGATCTACATTTACCCATTCCACTCCATTCATTAATTTATAGACCTCTATCTAGGGTGTATCCCATCCGGTCCCATCGCTTTATCTACTTTAAGTTGAGCTAGTTTCTCACGAACACCGCCTTCTGAAAATTGTTCAAGATGTCCCTCACTTCTGTTCCTGTTTGTGGGTGTTTTCTGAGGTCCTGCTCCTGGTTCTTCATCTGTGAACACAGAACAGAAATATTTGTTAAGCAATTCCGCTTTATCCTCAGCTTCTACATATTCCTCCCCTTCACCCTTGAGTCTGACAATACCACTTTTGCCCTTCTTCTTCTCACTAACATATCTGAGAAATGTCTTATCCCCCCCATTTTATTGCATTGGCTATTTCCTCCTCTTTTTGAATCTTTGCTTTCCTGACTACTTTGCTAGCTTCACTAAGTTTTTCCAAATATAGAATTCTGTCTTCCTCTCTCTGTAATCTCTTGTATTTCATGAAGGCCTCCCTCTTTTTCTTCACTTTTTTAGCTACTTCTTTCGAAAGCCATAGCGGTCTCCTTTTCCTTTTATTTACCATTTTAACAAAAAGGTTTGTTGCCCTTAAAATATCCCCTTTCAGTTTTGCCCACTGTTTTTCGACATCCTGCTAACGACTCCCTGAGGTATTGGCCCATTCTGGCAAAGTTAGTCTTCCTAAAGTCTGACCCTCACCTTTGAATGGATTCTAACAGCCCTAGTCCTAATACTGAACCACACCATCTGGTGATCACTGGATGCAAAATGATCTCCACTAAAACATCAGAAACACTTTCACCATTGGTAAGCACCAAGTCCAGTATGGCCCCTTCACGTGTGAGGTCTGTTACCAATTGCTTGAATAGTTCTCCCTGTAGAGAATCCAGGATCTCTTTACTTCTAGATGATACTGCAGCAGGAATGTGCCAATCAACATCTGGCATATTGAAATCCCCTATCAGTAGCACTTCCCCTTTCCTAGCAATGCTACGTATGTCTTTAATTAACTCTGTCCACCTCTTCCTCTTGTGAGGGAGGTCTGTATATCATGCCAATGCAAATTGATTTCTCTTTCCCTGTGTCAAGTTTATCCCACAATGCCTCCTCTCTCCCTTTTAAGTTCTGTAATTCCAAAGTTTTAATAGTATTTTTTAAAATTATTTATTTATTGAAATCCACATAGTACAGATCATGCAAAATAAAATACATAAAAGGGACTTCTGGAGTTTCTCATCCTCCTATCTAAGTTACCTCATCAGATCAGTCATGCAAATACAGCATTCAAAATTTTTCTCCCCTCCTCCCCCCTCCCCTCCCCACCAAATCCCTCACCCCCGCAGTCTCTCCCTTTGTTATCCGAAATCTCTCAGTAAACATACACAGTGATTACAACACCTTTCTTATTTCATTAGTATCCCATTCCCCTATCCCTTACCCCATCTATTCTGCAGGCCTCCTCAACCCAACTTCGTTTCGGACACGGGGTCTCAATATCTGAATATATGGCTCCCATATCAGCAGAAATGAGGCCCAATGTCAAGTACTTCCTCTAGCTCCCCTCCTCTCCATGAGCATCAACTTGTGAAAGCTGTTACGCCACTCCCAAAATGTGGGACCAGACGTTTCCCTCTACCTATGAAGTATCAGTCCTTTACCCACCAGACATGCTTTCCTAACTAAAAGTCGTTCCCATTTCCCTTTCGGGTGGAGTGGTCCAAGCTGATCTAACACCACAAGCGCTACCGTCAAGCGGATCCGTTGCAATACAACCCTGCTTATAAAATCAGCTATCCTCTTCCAGTACGAGCGAACCGCTGGACATCCCCACCACATATGCCTTAAGTCTGCTAAGGGGCAAGGGCATTTTGGGCATTTGCCCATCTCCGTGAGATGGGAATGTAACGCCCGTCTCGGAGAGAAGTGTGCCTGTAGAAGGCATTTAAACTGCACCTCTCGCCAATGGGCTCCCCCCACCAACTTCGCAATCCTACTCAAGGCCCGGAGGAGTGAACCAGGAGGCACCAACACATTCAGTTCTCGGGCCCACAAAGCCTCTTCCACCCCATAGTCAGGCAAACTACTATAGCCGTCTTTTCAACTGCGCAATTGTGGGCGGCAACTCCTCTCCTAGTATCTGTGTCGATCTTTCCACCCGCAACGCATCCTGTGGGAGAGAAGCCACATAATGAGAGAGCTGAACATAAGCAAAATAATGTTGATTACTTAGTTCATACTCCTGATGCAAAACCTCCCAAGATTTGCACTGCCCCATTTGATCTACAATATGGCCAATATTTTGTATACCCAGTCTCTTCCAGAGTGCAAATGTCAGCGTTTCTGATCCTGGCGTAAACCGATCATTTCCCTGTATTGGAAGCCAGCTCGAAACCCCTAGTGGTTTGCTCCAGAGCCTATTCAAATATTTCCACGTCCGTCGTGCCGGGCAAACCAGTTCACTACTAAGCACTCTACCAGGGAGGAACCTTCCTTCCTGGTGCAGCACTGCTAATAGGGTCTGCAGGGTCACAAAGGCTTCCTCTAACGCTCTCGGGGTATACACCTCCATATTCCCTAACCAATCTCCTAAATGCCGCGCTTGGCATGCCAGGGCATAAGACTTTAGGTCTGGAATTCCAATCCCCCCCATTCTTCCACCTCCTCATTTTGTGCAGTGGAATGCGAGCTCGAGCCCCTCTCCAAAGAAAACTCCTAATCTCATGATCCATAGCATTTAAATCTCGCTTCAATAACCATACTGGAAGGGTCTGCAACCAGTAAAGCACCCGAGGCAGAATCACCATCCCCAAAGCCGCCGCTCTACCCAACAGGGACAAGGGCAGTGGAGTCCACGCCTGGAGTTGCAAATGAATTCTTGCAAGGATTCGTTCCACATTTTTCCTATACAATTCCTGCGGCTCTCTTGTCAAGAGAATCCCCAAATACACAAATGAATCACCTGCCCATTTAAGCGGAAAATTCCCTTCCCAATATCCTCTTAATGTCCCCACCACATCCATGGCCTCCGACTTATCCATATTAATATGAAGGCCAGCAGAACTACCATAACTACCAAAACTACAATAAGCTAGGCAACGACGTCCAAGGAGATAGTAGATGAACCAGTATATCATCTGCAAATGCTGCCAACTTAAACATGTCAGTGTCACCCTATGCCTTTACCCTGAATTTCATTAGACATCTCAAGGAAAGGTGGAGTGGTCATTCTGATACATAGGCAAATTAGGTTCGTTCAGGAGAGCATCCATGTGGGTGAGGGGGCAGATTTGTTCTTTTGTATGAGATGCTGGAGGGGAGACCCGTGGTGCTGGGGAATCTATATAGTCCAAATAGTATTTTTTACATATAGTGCCACTCCTCCTCCCCTTCTTCCTACCCTGTCCTTTCTGAATAAAGTATAGCCTGGTATAGTTACATCCCAGTCATGGTTTTCTGTGAACCATGTTTCTGTAACTGCCACTAAATCCAAGTCAGCCACTCCCACCAAAGCTTCTACATCAGGGATCTTATTTCCCATGCTACGGGCATTTATACACACTGCTTTCCATATGTTACCGCTGTTACCCATTTCCATAAAGGTATATAATGTATCACTTACCTGGGGACTTTTACTTACCTGGGGTTTTCTTCACCCATCCCCAACGAATCTAGTTTAAAGCTCTCTTCAGTAGATTAGCCAGTCTACTACTGAAGACGCGTTGACATTTCTTGGACAGATGGATGCCATCTCTGCTCTGCAACCCTTGGAACAGCATCCCATGGTCTAGGAAACCAAAACGCTCTCAATGACACCATCCACGCAGCCATGCATTCATCTCCAGGATGCGAGCCTCTCTGCCTTGGCCTTTACCCTCAACCGGGAGGATTGAAGAGAACACCACCTGTGCACCTATCTGCTTCTCTCTCTGTCCCAGAGCCATGAAGTCACTCTTGATATGCTCAGAGGGATACCTGGCAGTTTCATTTGTTCCGACATGGATTAGCAACATTGGGTAATAGTCGGGGGCTTGATGAGTCTCGGCAAACTCTCCGTAACATCTTGGATTTTGGCACCAGGCAGACAGCATACCTCTCTGGACATCAAGTCTGGTTGGCAGATGGACGCCTCAGTACCCCTCAGAAGAGAGTCACCAACCACCACTACCCTTCGCTTCCTTGTTGTCACTGATTCTGCAACTTTGAGCTCTGGTTCTTCCCTTTCCAGGGATGCTTTCACCTCCTCCACTTCCAGGGCTGCATAATGGTTCTCCAATTCAAGGGCTGGAGAAGTTGGATTGGTGATTCTGCAGGCTTTGGTGACTTGTGTCCAACCTTCATCATTCTGTTGGCACCCATCTTCTCCTCTGCTGGAGAGCTTGGTTGCTGCAAGAAGCATCTCATCAATGTACTTCTCACTGTCTTGAATGCTCCTCAGCCTCGCCACCTGCTCTCAGAGCTTCAGCATGCAGGCACCCTGCACATGGAACCGGTCCTTCAACTGGCATTGGGACCTCTGTCTGGACAGAGGCAGAAGCTGTAACTGGGGCAACAGCTTTAGCGATATGATGTTTCCCAGCCATTGTTCTGTTCGTGGAGCTTAGGTATCTGTTAAAGAGAGAGATCTACCAAAGTGCCAGCTGGTTTACCAGCTGTCCTTTCAGAGAAACAGCAGTTACATCTCCTTAATTATATTCAAAATGTGCTGTGCTTTGTTAAATGGGGAGGTGCCCTATAAAGCAAGACTGCTCACTAGGGGTGGGTGGGAGTTGGGGTGGGTAGGGAGGGAACTAACACCAAATTTGGTGTCAGCAGTTCCTAAAAGCTGAGAAGGTTACTAGAGTTTAAAACCTAGTCCAGCAAATAAAATATTTCTACTAAAGCACCACAAAGAATGTAACTTTGCTTTAAAACTATACAAAAACCCTTTTAAGAGCTCCCAGTCAGAGAGCTAGCAATTTAATAAAAATAAACCCTCAAATCCTTACCGTTGTTTGACCTGTAGAGCCCCTGTTAGGAATGCCTATTTGCTCTCTTGGCTGCCGCTGCACACTGGGTGGAGGGTTTTAACATGTTATCCACGATGACCCCGAAATCTTTTTGCTGGATAGTAGGTTCCTATTCACTGAGTTACCAATCCCTGATCAACACTATCCCCTCCCAACCCCGCCAAAGCCGGCAGTTTCTTGAGGTCCAAGAGCGACCGGAGCTGCTCTGGTGCAAAAAAGATATATTTAACCCCAGCAAAGGAAACAAAACATTTACAGGCCTATCAGAGATGGAAGCTAGCCCCCAGGGCAACTGTTTCTTGTCACATGGTCAAAAATTGACATCTATGCTCCTTTGTGGGGCAACTCACATCAGGAAAAATTTGTATCCAATCACCCAGAAAAGGCACAGAGAGCTTTTTAAAATACAAAGACAATACTTTAGAAAGATCAGTTTCAAACACAAAAGTTACCAATAATGTAGATCTAGCCTGGACAGAAAGAGAGGAACTTTCTAGGAAATCTGAAAGATTATCAGGAACTACTGAAACAGGTAAATCTTGCCCAACTTTCTTCACTGGGAGAAAATAAGCCCGAGTTATTTGAGGACATGCAGAATCTGTAATAGTTGGAACCTCAGACATATATTTCTTAAAGGTATCTAGAGGAGACATGTTTAAGAGCTGGGGAAAATTAAAAATTCTCAAATTTAACCCCCTAAGCTTATTTTCAAATTGTTCTAACTTTTGATGAACAGAAAGTTTATCCTTCACCAACTGGTCAATCACAGTCTTGGAGTCGGTAATATCCTTAACAATAGCAGCAAGTCGCTCATGTGTGTCCTTCTGAAAGCTCAAATGCTGCGCAGATTTTTGAGCCACTACCTGCACTAGAGCAGAGACGTCCAATGCACATTTGGAAATAGTTGCGTCCAGCTTCACTAACATCCTCCAAATAGTGTCCAGCGAAATCTCACCAGTCTTCTGTTGCTGGGAACTTGAAGGAAAATTTGGTCGAGAGTTATCCATCCCAACCGAGAAAGCACCGGAGACAAGCTCAGCCAGCAACTCAGGATCCTCCACAAACTGCACGGCATGGGCGGAGGGAACCGGTAACAGTGTTGAGCAGGAAGCAGGCTGACCCACTATTCCACCTCCCTCCACAGAGGTCAGTTGCACGATGTCGACGGATTCCACAGGCTCCGGCTCCAGTGGAGCAGTCAAACGTGGCTGCGGGCTAGATGTGAACTGCTCAGCTGCGGACACCTCCCCATCGGCAGACCGCAGCAACAAGCCCTACGAAGCAGCCTTCTCCAACGCCAGGGCTTTTAGGAGGAGCACCTCAATCTGCTGCTGTCCAGTGGCAGGGGAAACACCCTTCGCCGGCTTGGCTCTAGGGTTACCGTGCTGTTTAGGAGGCATCTCAGGAAAAGGAATTACGGAGGAAAAGATTGAAGCGCCACACACCTAGAGTGCCACCATCTTAACTCCGCCCCTCCCCTTCTCCTCACTCATGTTTACCCTCATGGGTTTTAACAATTTTAAATAGTTTTGTCTCATCTGCAAATTTGATAACCTCACTCGTTATTCCCTTTTCCAGGTTATTTATGAATATGTTAAAAAGCAGTGGACCCAGCACAGATCCCTGGGGTACACCACTATTCACCTTTCTCCATTGGGAAACTTGGCCATTTAGCCCTACCCTCTGCTTTCTATCTTTTAACCAGTTCCTGATCCACAATAGTACACTGCCTCCTATCCCATGACTACTTAGTTTTGCCAAAAGTCTCTGATGAGGGACTTTGTCAAAGGCTTTCTGAAAGTCCAAACACACTCTATCAACTGTCACCTTTGTCTATCTGATTATTCACACCTTCAAAAAAACATAACAGATTAATAAGACAAGATCTTCCTTGTCTAAAGCCATGTTGGCTGTCTTTCATTAAGCCATGACTATCTACATGTTCAGTAATTTTGTTCTTTATGATGGTTTCTACCGTTTTTCCCGGTACTGATGTCAGCCCTACCCGTACTATCCTTCCCAGGGTCATATGTTAAATTGAAATCACCCCCACAAATCAACAACCCCTCTCCTAAGTTGTCCAGCTCCTCTTCCAATTCCACAACATCCTCTCCTCCCCCCCCCCCTGGTTCCCATTAGGGGCATATATAGATGCCTCCCCAAACCACTCTTCTCCTATCTTCTGGTGTGCCAGAAATTATCTCCCTGCCCTGTGTCTCACTACTTCCCCCACCTCGCCCTTATGTATGAGGCACCAGGATTGCTACTCCTCCCTTTTTTACTCCACTATGTTAGATGCATAAAGACCAGGGGCATAACCTTTAGGATTCACTAAGTGTTCATGTTTGCAGAGATGTTATCTCTTGCAATAGATATATATCAGCTTTCTGCTGTGTCATTTCCTTACTGAGCTTCTGACGTTTGTGATGTTTGAAAGAGAAATTAAGTCCTCTGACATTGGGTGAGCTTAAAATAATCTCCCTTATTCTCATACCACCTCTCCTAGTACACCCAGCTCAGCCACATCCCCCCTAACCTCCTTCCTGCCCTTCCAACCCCCATTACTATCCTCTCGACCCCTCCGCCCACCAGGATAGTTCAAGCCAACATCACCAACACAGATAGCCCAACCCCATTCCCCAGCCCGTGGCTATTCCCACCATCTCTACCTGTCCCCGCCACCCCCCCAACCCTATACATATTCAAGTTACCCACATCTGTACTTCTGCCCCCACCCCCCTGCAGATACCATAAAATAAGTTATCAAAGTAAAAAACTAAGCTAAATAGAATAAGCTAACCTGCTATATAAACATATCCCAACCAGTAGACACCCCCCCCCCCCCAACTGGAGTACCGTGCCTTCCTCAGGCTACCGGCTTTACATTTAAATCAGACCACCCACATTTTAGGCTTGCGTGGCAAAGGAGAGTACCTCTGAGCAAAAAGAAAGAAGGTCCCAACTAGAAACGGTCAAGTCATGTCTGATCATCTAGTTCCCGGCCATTGCCACCGCCTCCAGATCACCTCCACAAGCGTCTCCTTTCGTGGGACACCCTCTTTCACTTAGAATGCTCTTTGTGAATCATTTTGTCTATTCTGAGCTCCAGTTCCAGCCGACACGAGTATACGAACTGCCTCATCATGAGTCTGAGCTCTCATTCTCTTCCTACAGATCGTGAAAGTTAAGCCAAATGGGAAGGTCCAGCCTTACCAGATGCCCTCCTCGCATAGTTTAAGCAATACGTCATGCATGTTCTGTCTTTTCTGTAGAGTCGCCTGTGCCAGATCCGCACAAACCTCCACAGTATTAGACCCCCAGGTGAAAGATCCCTGAGTGCGCACCAGGGCTGCTACCTGCTCTTTCAACCCAAAATCATGAAAACATGCAATGATGTCCCTAGGGCTATTAGTATTTATTTATGTATGTATTTATTTAGCAGTGTTTTATATATTGCTTTTTGCCAGGTCAAAACAATTTACATAGCACAGTAATACACCAGCAGGTTTACATAGAACATGCAAACTATATACAGTATACATTGGATACATTTGAACAATTAACTATGTTCAAATGGGTATCAATTTTTTTGTGGTGTGTGTGTATAGATATATATAATGTATGTATATTTACATCATCTTCAGTAAGTAGAGAAGATGGGGGAGGAGGGGTTATGTTGTAGGGCTGAAGTGTTTTGAAAAAAGGTGCATTTTTAGATGTTTTCGAAGGGTGATGAGGCCCCAGCCATCCCACAACTCTGTGGGCCTGGTCTATACGAAGATCCAGGTTTTCGTGGGGTACACCAGCCTGTTGCATCAGTGCTTGAGTCACTTTTTGCACAACAGCCTTACAATCATTGAAGGAGTCCATCTCTGCAATGCCACGGAACCTCAGGTTGTTGTGTTTGGGACCTGTTCTCTAGGTCCTCGGCTTTATCCTCCAATTCCTCTATAAGTTTATCCAATGTTTGCACTTTATTTTCTAAAGTCCCCACGGACTCCGACTGGTCTTCAATATGCTTCTCCACCTCTTCTACCCTTTTGCCCAAGTCTCCCATTTCTGAGCATAGGCCTTCTATGCCCGTCACCACTTCAGCGCATCTGTGATAACTCCACCTTTAATTCCTTAAATCAGGCGCGCACTTCCTCCTGGAAGGCCCCACCATGGTCCATCCTCACTGTGGGCATTTTTGCTGAAGTCTCTGCACTGTCTGCATTCAATGTCTTCGGGCTGGAGTTTTCCGCCGGCCACTCCACCACCCTCACCCCCCAATGCTGCCATTTTGTTTTGCTGTTTGTGCTGAGGTGGGGTGCCCATATAAGCAAAGTCTTTAAAATCATTTTTTTTCCTTTGCTGCCATCTCAATGATATCAGCATGTCTCCACTGTGGAACATTCAACTCCGAGAGAGGCAGAAGCCGGGTTTGTGAGCTTATTTCACCGTGGGCCGACAGGCGCGAATGCTCAATTGGTCATCTTGCCCAGTGATATCACCAACTCCCACCAATGACTTTTTTTTTAAGGTGATCGGGGGGGAGGGGAGGAATTCGGAGCATGTTGGCAGGGCATCAGGGGTCTGTAAAAGAATATAAGAACATAAGATATTTATTTAGACAGTTTTGTATACCACTTTATCCTTCAATCAAAGTGGTCACAACACAATTGGGAAATACATTTAACATGAGGGGATATGAGACACATACACTAATACTTACAGGGAACGTGGGTAATGGAGGGTTAAGTGCCTTGCCCAGGACCACAAGGAGCACCTGTGGGACTAGAAACCCCAGGCCTTCTGGCCCAAGGTTGCTGTCCTCTAGTGGGATTTGAACCCCCTACCTTCCGGCCTGAGGTAACTTGCCCCAACCACTAGGCCAAGATATGCCATACTGGGTCAAACCAAGGTACATCAAGACCAGTATCCTGTTTCGAACAGTAGCCAATCTAGGTCATAAGTACTTAGCAGTCTCCCCAAAAGACACAGGTTCCACAATTCTTGTATTGGGTCAAGCAGTGATATCCTGGGTCCTTTTTAATATTGGTTAATGGACCTTTCCTCTAGGAACTTGTCCAAACCTTTTTTTAAACCCAGCTACACTAACAGCTTTTACTACATCCTCCAGTAACAAATTGCAGAGTTTGATTACACGTTGAGTGAAAAAATATTTTCTCTTATTAATCTTAAATAGGTTACCCTGTAGCTTCATTGCATGTCCCCTAGTCTTTTTACATTCTGATGATGAAAATAATCGATCTTTGCTTACCCGTTCCACTCCATTCATTAATTTATAGACCTTTATCATATCTCCCCTCAGCCGTCTCTTTTCCAGGTTGCCCTAACCTTTTAGCCTCTCTTAGGAGTATCCTTTCATCCCCTTTACCATTTTGGTGGCTCTTCTCTGTACCTTTTCTAATAACGCTATATCCTTTTTAAGATACTGCGACCAGAATTGCACACAATATTCAAGGTGTGGTTGCACCACGGAACGATACAGAGGCATTATAATATCCTTTGTTTTATTTTCCATTTCTTTCCTTATGATACCTAGCATTCTATTTGCTCTCTTGGCCGCCGCTGCACTCTGAGTGTAAGGTTTTAACATGTTATCCACGATGATGCCTAAATCTTTTTCCTGGGTGGTGGTTCCCAATGTGAAACCTTGCATCGTGTAACCATAGTTTGGGTTGTTCTTTCCAGGTGCATAATTTTGCACTTGTCCACATTGAATTTCATCTGCCATATGGATGCCCGGTCTTCCAATTTATCAAGATCCCTTTGCAATTTTCCACAATCCTCATTGGTTTTAACAACTTTAAATAGTTTTGTGTCATCTGCAAATTTGATAACTTCACTCGTTATTCCCTTTTCTAGGTCATTTATGAATATGTCAAAAAGCAGCGGACCCAGCACAGATCCCTGCAGTACTCCACTATTCACCTTTTTCCATTGGGAAAATTGGCCATTTAGTCCTGCCCTCTGCTTTCTATCTTTTAACCAGTTCCTGATCCACAATAGTACACTGCTTCCTATCCCATGACTACTTAGTTTTGCCAAAAGTCTCTGATGAGGGATCTTGTCAAAGGCTTTCTGAAAGTCCAGATACACTATATCACCCAACTCACCTTTGTCTACCTGTTTATTCACACCTTTAAAAAAATATATAACAGATTAGTAAGACAAGATCTTCCTTGTCTAAAGCCATGTTGGCTGTCTCCATTAAGCCATGACTATCTACATGTTCAGTAATTTTGTTCTTTATGATGGTTTCTACCATTTTTCCCGGTACTGACGTCAGGCTCACCGGTCTGTAGTTTCCCGAATCACCCCTGGAACCATTTTTAAAAATTGGCATTACATTGGCCATCCTCGAATCTTCAGGTATTCCAGATGATTTTAATGATAATTCACAGATTACTAATAGCAGGTCTACAATTTCATATTTCAATTCTTTCAACACCCTCGGATGTATACCATCCGGTCCAGGTGATTTGCTACTTTCAGTTTATCAAATAGTTGTAATACATCTTCCCGGTGTATCGATATTTCTTTCAATTCTTCCACAGTATCACCTTTAAATACCACTTCAGTCATGGTAACATCCCTACATCTTCCTCAGTAAAGACCGAAGCAAAGAATTCGTTCAGTCTCTTTGTTATAGCCTTGTCCCCTCTTACTGCTCCTTTTACCCCTCTATCATCTAATGGTCCAGCTTACACTCAGTTTTTTTGCTACGAATGTACTTGAAAAAGTCTTTATTACGCGTTTTTGCTTCCACAGCAAGTTTCTTCTCAAATTCTCTCTTTGCCTGCCTTATTAATGCCTTGGATTTAACATGCCAGTGCTTGTGCTGTTTCCAGTTTTCATCATTTGGTTCTCTTTTCCATTTCCTGAAAGATGCTTTTTTGGCAACAACAGCCTCTCTAACCATACCTTTAAACCATGCTGGCAGTTTTTGGATGTCCTTTCACTTAAAGCATGGAATACAACTGGTCTGGGCTTGCAAGATAGTATTTTTAAACAACACCCAAGCTTGATGTAAGTCTTTAACTTTTGCAACTGCTCCTTTTAGTTTTTTCTTAACTATTTTCCTCATTTTATCATAGTCTAGGAAAACCCATAGTTATTTAAAGTAAAGTGTCAAACTTCATCTCTGATGATCCTTTTGTTCTTGGCTGCATTTTTATACTTGCCTGTAGCTGGCGTATAAGATCCAGCGTAAAAAGGAAGAGTTAAAAACTGCACTAAGTTTCGGCACAGGGCTTTTTTTTGTTTGTTTTAAATTGGGGAGCAATTAAGCTATTCCTTTGAGTTTGCTTCTGTGCAGTGCTTTTGTTGCGGACTTTCCTGTGCTAACTTGCTTTCTGGAAATCTTGAGCAAAATGCTGCATGAGAGCATAGTGCTGTTTGCTGCACTGGCCTCTTAACCCTTAGTAGAACATAGTATTTGGTGAAAGTAGTAATGGTGGTAGGGCCACTAGGCATTAGTGATCTTAACAAGATCAAATTTGGAGGGAGGAAGGACATTAAAGAAAATTACTAGCATTTAAACTTTCAGAAAGGGAGACTATGATAAAATTAGGCATAGGGTTAGAAAAGAATAAAACACTAAAAAGGACCAGCTGCAAAGGTTAAGAGTTTATAACCATCTTGGAAGCTCAGACCAGATGTATTCCTTGAATTAGAAAAGGCAGATGGAAGGCCAAATGATTGCTAGCATGCTTAAAAGGAGAAGTGAAAGGCTATTATAGCCAAAAGAATGCAAAAAATGCAATATGTGCCTTCAAGTTGATGCGGAATCCTGGTTACCCAGCAGCTCCTGGGCTTTCTTGGCAGTATTTTATTTATTTATTTATTACATTCTCTTATATACCGCGCTATTCTGCATCAGTGCGGTTTACATTGAACAAACTGAAATTACACTGAACAGGGCATTATAACTTGGAGATAACTATTTTACAGGGAACATGGGCTATGGAGGGTTAAGTGGCTTGCCCAAGACCACAAGGAGCACCTGTGGGACTAGAAACCCCAGTCCTTCTGGCCCAAGGTTGCTGTCCTCTAGTGGGATTTGAACCCCCGACCTTCCGGCCTGAAGTACCTTGCCCCAACCACTAGGCCACTCCTCCACTCTATAACTGGAAGTAGATTGTATGACTTCCAGTATGACTGGAAGTAGATTGCTAGACTTTCCTGCCAAGGCAGTGGAGAGATAAGTGACTTTCCCAAGGTCACAAGGAGTGCTAGTGGGAATTGAACACTGGTCTTTTAGTTACCAAGCCAGTGCTTTAACCATTAGGCTACTCCTCTACTCCAGCCAAAAGAATATCTTTCAAAAAATGGAAAAAGGGATCAAAATGGAAAATAAAAAAAGAAACAGCATGAGCACTAGCAAGTTAGATTCAGAACTTTGATAAAGCAGGCAAAAAGAGAATTTGAAAAGAAGTGTGCTGTAGAGGCAAAACTCCATAAAACCTTTTTCAAATACATTTGAAACAAGAAACTTGTGATGGAGTCAGCTGGACCATTAGATGATTGAGGGGTAAGAGGCACTCAAAGAGGACAGGGCCATAGTGGAAAGACTGAAGCAAAGAATTTGTTTAATCTTTACTGAGAAGGAAGTTAAGGAGATACCATGCTGGAAATGATAGCTTTTCGTAATGATTCAAAGGAACTGAAACAAATCCTGCTGAAACTGGAAGGTGTTTTAAGGGCAAACTGACAAATTAAACTTGAGCAAATCACCTACACCAGATGGTCTAGCCTGAGGTGCTGAAAGAAATGAAAAATGAAATTTCCAACCTGTTCTCACTAATTTGTAACCCATCATTAAAGTCATCTATGGTACCCAAAGATTGATGACTGACCAATTTAATGCTAGTTTTTAGAAAAAGGCTTGGGATGAGCTGGCCAACTGCACATTGTTGAACCTGAATTCAGCTACCCCAAAATAATTAATCAAAAATCTCACACATTTATAATTACAGCTGGCGCTTTGAGATTTTTTCATACATATATATATTTAAAAACATGAGGGGGGGGAGACCTCAGCACACACAAGTCAAATTTCATTTAACACCTCTAGGTGGTATTATGAATGGCTTGAAAATGTATGTGACCATCATACATCAGAAAGCCCCCCTCATAAATATCTTATATATCTCCAGGAACAAGCAGGAATGTAGTCTTCACATATGGGTATTGTCGGTACCGACGGAGCCTGCGCGGGAACGCTCCCCAGCATCCAATTAGAAAGCTTTTGGGAGCATCCCACAGCACCTGCGTGCTGCCTTCCCGCCTTTCCTAACTGCCTCTCTCCAGTTCTTTGTTTTCCGCGTAGCCAGCAGGTCGTCGTTCCTGTCTCCACAGAAACGTTTTCCTTATTCTTTCTTTTTTGTGGTCGCATCTGCCTTCCCCGACACTATACCGGTACCGCCGGTTCTCTTTTCTTTCTTTCTTTTTAAAAAAAAAATATATATATTCTATTCTTTTTCAAACTTTTCTTCCCTGGTGCATGCGCCATTTTGGGCCTTGGGCCCAAAATTTCCTCCATTATGGAAAAACCTGCTTTGGGTTTTAAGAAGTGCACCAAGTGTGGCGGTACCATCTCCGTCACCGACACCCATGAGTGGTGTCTCAAATGTTTAGGTCCTGACCACTCCATTTCTGAGTGTATGGCTTGTGCCATGATGTCCAAGAGGGGTTGACAGAACCGGGCTGCTAAGCTTAGCACCCTTTTTCCCTCCGATGCAGCCTCTGTGGCATCGACGTCATCCAGGGCTTTGTCTTCCTCCCATGGATCTCAGGTAACTAAACATAAGTCTAGCCGGTCCTCAAAGGGTAGATCTCCTTCTAAGCATCGAGATGCCTCTGGCGTTGCCCTTGAGGGTTCTGCACTGGCAAAATTGCCCCAGCGGGAGGCTTCGGTTTCCAAAGCATTATCAGGGCTTCAGGATGTTCTCAAGGCCTCAACCTCGGCAGAACTACAGGTGCCATGCTCTGGGGTACCGGCGATATTCTCCGGTACCGACACCCAGGCATCAGCAGCGTCAATAGACCAGAGGTTCCTGGCTATTGAACGCAGTCTGGTGGCTCTCCTTGTGGCATTGATGCCCTCGGAACCGTGTCAGACAGTTCAACCAGTACCGGCACTGGCTCGGCATCGGTACCGATAGCATCGGCATCGTCATCGGTGTCTGCATTGCCGGCACCCAGTCAAGCCATGTCCCCCCGGTACCGATACACCGGTACCGATTCCCCCCCGGTACCGACTTCGGTCAGTACGGGTATCGTGCTCTACAGGAGCATCCGGACAGAAGGTACTTCAAATCCTCGGAGGATTCTGAGGATTCTGAAAGTTCTGTCGGTACCGGGATACTTCTCCCCGAGGAGCCTTCCTCTCCCAAACGGAGGATGTCTCTTCCAGAAGATATCTCCTTTCAGGATTTTATCAGGGAGGTGGCTTGAGGTCTCTCCATTACTGTGGCTCCTGAGACGGAGCCCAGGACAAAGGAGTTGGAGATTCTCCAATATCCCAAAGCTCCTAAGGAGGCAGCTACCTTGCCTATCCATGAGATCTTACATGATCTCATGTTAAGAATGTGGGAAACCCCCTGACAACCTCACCTCACTCCCGTCGACTGGATTCCATGTATCGGGTTCCTCCCTGTCCTGATTTCCAGAAAACTCAACTGCCTCACCACTCTATTGTAGTGAAGTCAGTTATGAGAAGGATCAAGAGTGCAAAGAGGCATGCTTCTAATCCTCCAGGACGTGAGTGTAGAACATTGGATGCCTTTGGACGTCGTACCTTCCAGGCTTCCATGCTTTCTGCCAGGATCAGTTCCTATATTTTGTATATGGGAATGTTCCTTAAGGAAGTCACAGGGGATTTAGAAGTTTTGAGCCCTCTTCTTCCTGAGGATAAGAGGCAGGATTTTCTCACACTGGTTAAACATGCCCAGTATGTGTCTAAGTTTGTTAATCGTGCAGCTTTTGACTGTTTTGAGTACATAAACAGAACCTCTGCCATTGCCATAGGTGCACGTAGAATTGCCTGGCTCCAGGCATCTGATTAGGAGCTCTGGGTGCAGGACAAACTGGGCAATATTCCTTGTACAGGTGAGAATCTATTTGGCAAAAATTGGCAAGAAAAGGCCAATGAATTGGATGCTGATAATTCCACGCCACAGCTGATCCTGCCAGAAAGAAATCTTTCAAAAAAAATTCTTTTCCAAAACGAAAAGGTTTTATCCCTCTTATCAGCAGGGACGTTCTGCAGGTCAGTCTGTTTGGAACACTCAGCAACCAACCAAACAAAGGAAAGCAAAGACTGCTAAGTCTCAACTGTCTCAGCAGTCTCAGCCTCCACAAGGCCTTTGACTTCCATCTAGAGAACTTAACCTTCCTGGCCCTCAGTGGACCAGAACCTTCCACCATTCCAGGAAGATTGTGCCACTTTGCCCCCAGATGGGGGCAAATAACAGCAGAACATTGGACTCTTTCCATTATAAAGGAGGGGTACAAGCTTCACTTCCTCCGCTTGCCCCCTCCTACAATGGTAAGACAGTTCAATTCTCAGATCTCTCTCTCCAACCTGTTAGATCAAGAGGTCACCATGCTTCTTGCCCAAGGGGCAATAGAATAGGTACCCGTTCTTCAACAGGGTACAGGGTTTTACTCCCCCTATTTCCTTATCCCAAAGAAAACAGGAGGACACAGACCCGTTTTGGATCTCAGAGAATTGAACAAATTTCTGGTCAAGGAGAAATTCAAGATGGTTTCTCTGGGAACCCTGCTGCCATACCTTCAGAGTCAGGATTGGCTTTGTTCTCTAGATCTCAAGGATGTGTACACCCATGTTCTCATCCATCCAACTCACAGAAAATTCCTTCAATTCCTTTTTCAGGGGAAGCACTACCAATACAGGGTGCTTCCTTTTGGCCTGGCCTCAGCACCAAGGGTGTTCACGAAATGCATGGCTGTGGTAGCAGCATTTCTTCACACTCTAGGAATATTCGTCTTCCCTTACTTAGACGACTGGCTCATTCAAGCCCCATCAGTCAGAGGCTAGAACTTCTCTATCTTGCACAATGCGTATCCTTCAGTATTTGGGTCTGGTCATAAACATCCCAAAATCCAGTCTAACGCCAACTCAGTCTCTAGAGTTCATAGGAGCTTTGATGGATACCAAAAAGGAAAGGGTCTATCTCCCCCAGGCCCGCTGCCTTCGCATGGTGCAGTTAGCTTCTCATGCAGTGCTGAAGTCTCATCTCACGGCTCAAGAAATGTTACAGCTACTAGGCCACATGGCTTCTACCGTACATGTGGTCTCTTATGCTCGCCTTCATATGAGAGCAGCCCAGTGGACTTTATCCACTCAATGGATCCAGGCATCAGGATGCCTGTCAGACAAAATAGCAAACACAAATCGCCTTATTTTGTCCCTCCAATGGTGGCAGTCTACTCAAATCCTTTTGCTGGGGTCCCCATTTCAACAACCTTCACCCCAAGCAACTCTCACAACAGATGCTTCACCAGTGGGTTGGGGAGCTCATCTGCAAGACCTCTCCACCCAAGGCACCTGTATTCCATAGGAGACACATCTACACATCAATCTTCTGGAGCTCAGAGCAATCTTCCTTGCTCTTCGAGTGTTCCACACTCTGCTCAGCTACAAGACAGTCCTCATTTATTTATTTATTTATTTATTTTATTTATATTTCTTATATACCACGCTATTATAATCAGTGCGGTTTACATTTGAAACAGAACATACAAGAATGTAAGCAAGTTACATCAAGTTTTTTACATTGAACAGGGAATGTAAAACATGGAGTAAAAATGAGGGAGGAACTATGTACATATTATAAACAAATATAATGCTCTTACGGTAAATAAAAATATGACCTTTGTCTAGAGGGTTGGCTAGATGGTCGAGGAGGTCAGTGGGAGAGATAGTGGTTAGCCATTATCTACAGGAAGATGATCTGAGGGACGGGTTAGGCAGGGAGGTGAGGTGGGGGCATTGTAAATGTCGGGAATGCTGTCAGGGTAATATTGTAGGAACAGGTGATGTTTGAGGGCTTTACGGAATAGTGCCAAATTTGGGATGGCCCGGATTTCTGCTGGGAGGGCATTCCATGCCATAGGTGCAGCAATGGAGAAGGCTCTACTTGCTGTTGATTTTTTACATTTTACCAACACTTTTGGGACTTCAAGTTTATTCAACAAAGTAGATCTAGTTCTATTATCTGGTGTGCTGTTGAGGAGATCGCTGATGGGTGTATGAGTAAGATTCTTACATGACTTGAACGTCATGACAAGAACCTTGAATTGGACTCTGGCCCGTAGCGGGAGCCAGTGTAGGTTCTTTAGAACTGGCGTTATGTGGTCAGACCTTGAAAGCCCAGACAGTGCCCTTGCAGCTGAGTTCATGGCAAGGCGTAACGGGTTAAGAGTCGATTGTGGGAGTCCCAGTAGGATAATGTTGGCGAAGTCAAGGTGTGGGATGACTAAGGCTTGGAAAATTGAGCGGTAGTCAGGGAAGTCAAGCAGTGGGCGGAGATGGCGTAGTGATCGGATCTTGTGATAGATTGCTTTAACTGTGTTTGTAACATGTACTGACATGTCAAGTCGCTGGTCGAGGGTGATGCCCAGGTAGCGAATTGTAGCTTTGGACTTTAGTTCAATGTTATTGACTAGAAGAGAGGGAGGTGGCGTGAACTTCTGGTTCCGTGAGATGAATAGTACATCTGTTTTGCTATGGTTAATGCGGAGATTTTGAGAGAGGAGCCAATCTGCTACAGCTTCAAAACATCTTATAATTGGATTGAAATCTGGTTGATCGATTTTAAATTGAAGGTACATTAAGATGTCGTCTGCATATGCAAGGCATTGGACATTGAAGGAGCGGATTAAGGCGCAAATGGGCTGCATGTATATATTAAACATTAATGCCGAGAGGGAGGAACCCTGGGGTACACCTTGCTTTAGTGAGAATGGTTCGGAGGTTTTGGAACCTGCTCTGACTTGTTGTGATCTGTTACATAAATAGGATTCGCACCATGCTAGCGCTGAGCCTTGCAGACCTTTATCTTTGAGGCAATCTAGAAGTGTTTCATGGTTCACTGTTCACTGTTCTTTGTTTTCATTGTTCACACAGACAATCAAGTAGCCATGTTCTATGTGAACAAGCAGGGGGGAACAGGCTCTCTGTCGCTTTGCAACGAAGCTTTGCGACTATGGGCCCTCGCCAGAAAGCATCAGATTCATCTCCTGTCAGTATATCTTCCAGGTATCCAAAACTCTTGGACAGACAGACTCGGTCGAGTCCTGCTTCCACACAAATGGTCTCTACATGCAGACCAGGTAGCCAAGATTTTTCAAATTTGGGGAACCCTGGACATAGACCTCTTTGCAAGTCCGTTGAATGCCAGACTTCCCTGGTTCTGTTCCAGAATTCCGGCTCAGGGCTCTCAGGCCAGGGATGCTTTCCTCCTCCATTGGGGGCAAGACTTCCTTTTTGCCTTTCCGCCTTTCCAACCATTCCCCTGATTCCCAAAACCCTGTTCAAGCTTCAGAGAGACACAGGCCGTATGATTTTCATAGCTCCACATTGGCCACGGCAAGTGTGGTACCCTCTGCTTCTACATCTTTCTCAAGCTCCCTCTCTGGAGTTGGGGTCTGCTCCAGATCTCCTGTCTCAGGAGGGGGGAATGTTATGGCATCCCAATCCCCAAACACTGCATCTCAGGGCTTGGTTGCTGAAGGCCTAGATCTTCATGATCTTAACCTGCCTCAGCAAGTAAAGGATGTCCTTTATGCTTCCAGGAAGCCTTCCACTAGACGCTCTTATGCTTTTAAGTGGAAAAGGTTTACCATATGGTGTTCGCAGAAGGGTCTTAACCCCCTTGCGATGCCTCTGGAATCATTACTAGAGTATCTCCTTCATTTATCCAATGCAGGACTTAAGACTAACTCAGTAAGAGTCCATTTGAGTGCTATTGCAGCTTCTTTTAAGCCTCTAAATGGACAACCTATTTCCTCACATCCTCTTATAGCAAGATTTATGCGAGGCCTTCTTCTAACTAAGCCTACCATTAGGCCACCACCGGTGGCATGGGACTTAAACCTGGTTCTTGGTCAGCTCATGAAGCCACCTTTCGAACCCTTAGCTACTACCTCATTGAAGTTCCTTTCTTGGAAAGTTATCTTTCTCATTGTAATCACATCAGCACGTCGCATCAGTGAATTGCAGGCGCTAGTGGCTGATCCACCTTATACAAGGTTCATCATGACAAGGTAGTCCTTAGGACTCATCCACACTTTATGCCAAAGGTGGTCTCGCCTTTTCATCTTAACCAAGCGGTCTACCTGCCTGTGTTCTTTCCTAGACCTCATGCATCAAATGCAGAAAGAAATCTTCGTACTTTGGACTGTACAAAGGTAAAAAGTGGACTGTTGTAGTTGTTGTTATGGAAGGACAGACTAGATGGGCCTTGTGGTCTTTTTCTGTCATCATGTTTCTATGTTTCTAAGAACACAGCAACATAGAAAGTCCTCTCAACTCTTTGTTGCTTTTGATCCTTCTCATTTGGGACTTCCAGTCTCCAAGAGAACACTGTCCAACTGCATTGCACAGTGTATTTCCTTTGCCTATCAGAGTAAGAACTTTCCTCTGGAGGGCCATGTCACAGCTCACAATGTGAGAGCCGTGGCAGCTTCAATGGCTCATCTGCACTCTGTGTCTATCGACGACATCTGTCGAGCAGCCACTTGGGCCTCGGTTCATACCTTCACAGCCCATTACTGCTTGGACAAGGACTCCCGCCGGGATGCGTTGTTTGGTCAGGCTGTTCTTCAACACCTGCTCCAGACTTAGTCAACTCCTACCCGTCATCCCTGGTTGGATGCCAGAGATCCATGAGGGGAAGTGGAGCCCTTTCACAGGGACACACAACGTCTGGGGTCTCTCCTTGGCATCTAAAGCTAGGAAGTCCCCATATGTGAAGACTACATTCCTGCTTGTTCCTGGAGATAGCATAATTACTCACCTGTAACAGGTGATCTCTGGGAACAGCAGGAATTTAGTCTTCACAACCCACCCACCTCCCCTAGGAGTTGAATCTCTCTCTCTCTTTCTTTCTCTTTCCCTCTTTCTCTCTTTGTCTCAGCTTTAAACTCAACTGGAGAGAGGCAGTTGGGAAAGGCGGGAAGGCAGCACGCAGGCGCTGTGGGATTCTCCCAAAAGCTTTCTAATTGGACGCTGGGGAGTGTTCCCGCGCAGGCTCCATCGGTACCGACGATACCCCATATGTGAAGACTAAATTCCTGCTGTTCCCGGAGATCACCTGTTACAGGTGAGTAACTATGCTTTATACTTTTGCTTGTGTATTGATGTACCCTCTTCTGACTGTGTATCACTCGAGGTCCCTTCCGCCAAACTCCCTGCTGTCACCTCCACTCTTAAAATATTATCATGCTGTACAAGCCAAGGATATACATTGTGTGAATCATAATCGCTCTGATCACAACAGAACCTTTTGATCTTCCATTGTCGCAACATTGCTTGATAGGAGACTAGTTCTTGATGGAACTCTTGAACTAGACTATCCAATCTTTTAGCATTGTCTACAGCTGCTGTCTGTTTGGTCAAATCTTGCTCTCTTTTCATCTGTTCTTCTGCCTGAGTTTGTAAAGTGTCCACTAGTAATAACATGAGGTCAGAGCAGTTGTTGAGACTTGCTACCCACCGTTTCAAAAATGCCTCATTATCCGTAAACATCCATGGGGCTTTATCCATCCTTAGCTCCCTAGGGATAGTTTGTGTTTTACATAATCCAGAAGCAATCGCATATGCAAGTCAGTAAGAATAAAGTTCTTTTGAGCCGTTTTTCATTCTGACTGCAAACCTTCAAAATCCATTGTGAAACTTTCTGAAGAATCCTGGAACAAGGACAATCCCTACATTGCCCGATCTAAATGTTCCTGTAACTGAATGTCTGCTTTTATGTCCCCATCTCCATAAAACTGGAGTACAACTTATAACGATACCAGAGAGTGCAAACTCCTAATAACTCTCACATTACTAAACAAAGTCCAGTCTAAGAGCTAAGGTTCACCACATAAAAAGTAAAACCCCGGGGCAGAACTAGACACCAAGAATAATTGCCTTTCTCTCTGTCATATGTAATCTACAATTTTAAATAGATTCTAATATCACCTTTTCCTTCTAAAATGCTCAGATTCTAGATCTGGGATCGGCCTCAGAAACAGGGCAAGGGGATGCACTTGCGGGACACTCTCACGCGGCAAACTCCCTACTTTTAAACTCCAACTCTGTCATAGGCCTTCTCGTTTTTTACCATTTTCTAAATTCATTTAAAATATTTGAAAAAACTTAGTTTATATTTGAGCTCCCAATCCTCGGGATTCATAACGCTGCTCGACCCTCACTGTCGACTCGAGTTTCACCCATCTAATTACTGGCCTACCTCAGGACTGGACCAAGCAGAAAACTAATACCCCTTCAGGAATACTAAAACCCCACAATAGGGTTTTTTTAAAATAGAGATGGCAGACGTAGCAGCAGACGGACAGCCAATAGATTCAAAGTGCCGTCATCCAATCCAAGCAGTCATTTAATCCCATAGGTTGAACTGTATGTAGATCAAAAATCCATGTCTGTTCAAGTCTGGCCAGTCATTGCTCCATTAGATAAGCTTGAAAGTCCCTATCTCTCCTATAACTAGCTATTGAAGCTGTTTCCAGGAATGTGAGTGATCAATACAATGTTGTACAAATGGGATTTGTATTCACTGAGATGTAGTTTGATAGGGCAGCATTTCTTCCTGACATAGATCTATGCAAATGGGCAGATGATATATACCATCCATGACATTTGACAGACAATTCTGAATTTCAAAACATGCTTTTTACCCCCCATAGGGTTCGTCCATTGATCAATGTCCGAGGTGGCACATGTTACAATGGCCATATGACCCATGATGCCTTTTATTCTGGGACATTGAGCCTTGTCTGGAAAAATCAGAATGAATTATGATATCTTTGAGAGTCCAGGCACGGGTAAATGTGATACAAGGTCCTGCCTTGGAACATTGTATGTAACGCCATAACATGCCAGTGCTTAAAAATACTTCCTGCTATTCTCTGTGTCTGATCCGAATAGTGCAGTTCACACACCTGTTTATCCATGCTATCATTGCTGTTCTTTTGCAAGAGAAGAAAGTGCTGTGCATATTTGGCACATAAGCTTTGTGAACTTTCTGCTTTGGATATCCTCTATGTATTAATCTCTTGGTAAGATCCTTAGCTTGAGTGTAGAAATCCTGATCACTGGAACAGATCCGACATACCTTCAGGAACTGCCCTATAGGAAGCGCTCTTTTTAGCTTATAAGGATGATGACTATTAAAATATAAAAATTTGTTATGGTCTACCGAGTTATAGTACACTGATGAATGCAGATATCCTCTGTCAAACAATACCAGTACATCCAGAAACGGTAGATGAGTAGTAGAGCTAGTATTGTGAATTGTAGACAGGGATTCTGGATGTTCAACCATATCGAAAAATCTTTGTGTCTCTTCTGTGTCCAACCAAATGCAAAATATGTCATCAATGAATCTAACCCATAGCCCTATATATTTGTACCAATCAGAGCTATATAACACAGATTCCTCGAAAGAGGCTATATACAGGTTTGCAACGCTTGGAGCCACACTAGCTCCCATTACTATGCTATTTATTTGGATGTAAAACTGCTCAGCAAACCGAAAATAATTTTTAGTAAGTACTACTTCTGCAATGGAAGTCACAAATTGTGTAGTGACCCTTTCAGTAGAGGGACGTTGCCCCAGCAATTCACATATTAGTGCTAGGCTCTGTGCTTGTGGTATATTTGTATACAGCACCACAATGTCTCGCTGTCAACCTTATTGATGACAAATTGATCACTGTGGATTCTGTCTGCTTACAGATGGGTGACAGATCAGTTTTTGTCTTCCTCGCTATGTCTTCGGTCAGTAGTTTTAAGCAACATGGCAAATGCCCCCGGACCATGTCCATTATGGACCACCACATTTGCTGCATTGTGCCTCTATGCGGATCATGATGACTCCACTTGCCTGCTGTACCTGCAAATGTCTAGTAAGAGACTGAGGAATCGTGAAAAGCAGAGGGGGGAGCTGTTTGGCTCGAAGGCCTCTGCCACGGGGCCAGCATGGAGTATGGAATCACGGCCCTTGAAAACTGCATCAGATGACTCGGCGTCATGCACATGTGCTCGATCCGAGCCCTGAGGTTGCAGAGCCTCAGACTGGAGGTCGTCCTCTGAGGACCTCCCCTGTGGATCTAGGACTTCATCCAAGTCGATGTTGAAGTCTGATCCCGGGGCTGAGGGTAAAACCTCCAGTAGCTGGCCTCTGAGTCCTCGATGCGATGCCGAGGGTGATGGCTGGGAGCAGCCTTCAAAGCTGCCCCAGTGGGAGAAGACTCCCACTGTGTCATGGGATCGGGCCCAGTCCTCTGACACAATCACTATCGGTGATTCCCCTTTGAGGGAGCCGGCTTTGGGCTCGTTTCCTTCAAGGCCCAAACCAGTCACTGTGGAGCCTACTGGTATCGATGACAGAATGGTGGCCTTGGAACGCAGCCTGGCTGCCTTCCTCGTGGTGCAGCGAGGCCTGATGCCCGGAGCCCCCAGGGTCATCTGTGCCGACTGCGGGGCCCTCCATTGCGAGGACTTCGCTGGAGGACATCCAGCTGGTGCTGTAGCGATTTGCCCATTCGGAGCTGTGTTGGTTGGTATCCCACTCAAGGCACAACATGCCTCCGAGCATCTTGGGCTCGGTGTGTTTGGGATCTCGTTCTCCTTCGGTGCTGTGGTTCATCAACCCAATAACTGTCCGGGACTTGAGTCTTGTCTGGCTCAGTTGGACTCTGAGACAGATGACGAGTCGCCCGACACAGTGCTGCACAGGGATGTCCCCTCTGAACCATCATCTCCTCGGGAGCATCTGAGATCCTCACCCAAGGACCTCACATTCCTCAACTTCGTCCGGGGGATGTCACAGGCCTTGGCCATTGTGGCGGAGCCAGAAGATGAGCCTTGTGTCGAGGACTTAAAGATCCTCCAGTATGAGGCCCCTCTGAAGGAGGCACTGATAGTGCCGATTTTTCCCTGCCCTCAAGCACTTGCTGTTCAGAATATGGGAGAGCCCAGTCATTGTGCCAATTGCGAGCCAGCGACTCAATTCACAGTATCAAGTTGGCAAGATCCCCGGCTTTCAGAAAACCCAGCTGCCTCACAACTCCATGGTGATGAAGTCGGCCATGCATCAAATTGAGTCAGAAGATGCACTCCTTGGTGTCCCCTCATAGGGAGGCCTGCACCATGGACTGGTTTGGCAGAAAATGCTACCAGGGCTAGATACTCACGGCTCGCATCCAGGCTTACTAGCTGAATATGGGCATGGGCATTGAGGGACCTGGCGAAGCAGCTTGCCAAGTTCTCAGCTGGACTGGCAGGTGAATCTCTCAAGTTCTTCTGGACCCTTGTCTCCTTGGTCAAGGAATGCTCCACATTCCAGACTCATACAGTCTTTGACTGCTACGAGTCTGTGGCTTGTATAGCTGCAGTGAGCATTAGTGCTTGCCGCCTAGCTTGGCTACTGTCCTCTGACTTGGAGCAATGGGTACAGGACAAACTGGCTGATGTCCCCTGCAGAGGAGAGAACCTCTTCAGCAAACCCATGACTGACAAAGGTGACGGAGCTGAAGACTGAGTTCTTCAGCAGGACTAGGTTGTCCCGGAAGATGGCTAACCCTTCCCTACAGAAGGTTTCAGGGAAAAAGCCCTTCCACCTGAAGGCTAAGAAGGCTTATAGAAAATATCCTAAATTTCTAGTCTATCAGGTTCCCCAACAGGGTCAGCAGGCCAAGGGCCAGGTGCACAGCCCCCATAAGCAGAAGCCCCAAGCCCCAAACAGTGCCCCAGCCGCAGTCTGGGGAGAGAGGCCTATTGACTCCTTGGGCATAGTCTGTCTTCTCCCAGAGGACCAGAGCACACGGGAGGACATCTGGCCAACTTTGCTCACCTCTGGCCGGGCATCACTACTGATGCCTGGGTGCTGCAGGTGGTGCAGGAGGTTTACTTTCTGCACTTCGACCAGACACCACCTCCTTTCTTTCCAGGGGAACTTCCCGTAACCTCCCTCCATAAAGAGCTCCTGCAGCAGGAACTAGAGTCCCTACTCAAGGATCGGGCAGTGGAGCCAATACCTCAACCCCTCTGGGGCACGGGTTCTATTCCTGGTACCTCCTCATCCCAAAAAAGACAGAGAGCTTCCAGCCCATCCTAGATCTGTGGGACCTAAACTGTTTTCTGGTCAAGGTGAAGTTCAAGATGCTATCCCTTGGAACATTGCTGCCCTTCCTCCAGCAGGGAGATTGGCTATGCTCCTTGGATCTCAAAGATGCCTATATGCACATCCTGATCCATCTCCAGCACTATCAGTACCTCTGCTTTGTCATCAGAGGCTGCCACTACCAGTCCAGGGTGCTTCCTTTCGGCCTCTCTTCAGCCCCCTGGCAGTAGTTGCTGCTCACCTAGTAGTCTTTATCTTCCCGTATCTGGACAACTGGCCTCTGAAAGCCAGCTCACCAGAGGAGGCACGTCACGTGGCCCAGCACACCATAAGGGTGCTGCAAAATCTGGGGTTTGAAGTCGCATCTGCTCCCAACGGAGGACCTGGAGTTCATAGGAGCCCTTCTGGACTTGCCTCAAGCCATTGCCTTCCTCCCTGTACACCAGGCACAGTGCCTGGCCACCCTAGCAAGAGACATACAGGGTCACTCATCTGCATCCACCCGTCTCCTGCTGTGCCTCTTAGGGCACATGGCCTTGATGGTTCACATAACCCTACAGGCCCGTCTCTGGATGCGACAAGCCCAGTAGATACTCAGCTCTCAATGGACTCGGGCCAACTGGAGGATTGATTCTGAATCACCCAGCCTCTGGTGGCCTGCCTCGCCTAGTGGCAGACCTGACAAAATCTCATGGCCGGCCTTCCCTTGCTGGCCCAATGCGTACTGACCACAGACACCTCCAAGCTCAGCTGAGGAACCCACTGTGACTGTCTACAATCGCAGGGTGCCTGGACTTGAGAAGAAAGTGCCCTCCAGATCAACTTCCTGGAACTCAGGGCAGCAACAAATGCCCTTCGGGTATTCCAGGCTCACGTAGTGGGCCAGGTTGTGCTAGTTCAGACGGACAATCAAGTAACCATGTTTTACATCAACAAGCAGGGGGGTACAGGCTCATGCCACCTCTGCTGGGAGGCAGTCTGCCTATGGATCTTAGCCACAGAGAAGGATATATAATGCTGAATGCTTGCAGATTGCCTCAGCAGAGTCCTTCAGCCTCACGAGTGGCACATCAACCCAGTGGTGGCCAACTCCCTTTTTCAAAGTTGGGAGACCCCGACGTTGGATCTCTTTGCCAGCCCTGAGAACATGCAGCTGCTCTGTTTCTACTCCTGGAGGCTGGCCACAGAATGAGTGGCAGCAGATAGCTTTCTCCTATCTTGGTCTGGGAGCCTGCTGTATGCATACCTGCCTGCTCCTCTGGTTCCCAAGACCCTGCTCAAGGTTCAGTCAGACCAGGCCTCTGTAATCCTCATTGCCCCTCAGTGGCCCCGACAGTCATGGTTCCCTTTTGCTCGTGCAACTGTACTGAGTGGCTCTGATACCTCTGGGCCAGGACCTGGACTTGCTCTCGCAGGAGAAGGGGACTGTTCTACATCCCAACCTCCAGTCCCTCACCCTGACAGCATGGATGCTGAACGGCTAGCCATGTCCTACGAGGACATCCTACTGGCATCGTGCAAGGACTCAATGCAACATGTGTATGCCTTCAACTGGCGGAGACTCTCCATCTGGTGTGCATTCAGGAATCTCAACCCTTTCTCTTGCTCGGTGCAGGACATCTGCACCTATCCTGAGTGCATTAGGGTGCATCTCAGTGCCCTGGTGGCACATCACCACCTTGTCGACGGCCAGCCCATCTCTGTGCACCTCCTGGTGGGGCACTTCATCAAGAAGCTTCTTCTCTTGTGGCCCCCTATCTGCCCACTGCCAGTGGTGTGGGACCTGAACGTAGTTCTCAGGAAGATCATGGTTCCCCATTTTTGAGCCTCTAACTACATGCCATCTCAAGTTCTTGTCGTGGAAAGTGGCAGTCCTGGTAGCGCTCTTCTTCAGCCGGTGAGTTAGTGAGTTCCAGGTGTTGGTGGCCCACATGCCCTACACCAAGTTCCACAAAAAACAGGGTCGTTCTGCAGACCCACCCAAAATTCCTGCCTAAGGTGGTGTCCGCTTTTCCATTAACCAGGAGGTGGTCTTTCCCACCTTCTTCCCCAGGCCTCATAGATCCCAAGCAGAGGGCACTATCCTCCTTCAGAGGACACAGCCCCATCGCCATTCGTCACAACTGTTTGTCTCCTATGACATCAACAAGCTTGGGGTTGCGGTTTCTAAGCATACCCTGTCTATCTGGGTGGCAAACTGCATCTCTTTCACCTATGAGCAGGCTGGACTCTCTCTGGAGCATCATGATACCGTGCATAATGTGTGCACCATAGAGGCCTCTGTGACTCACCTGTGTTTGATCCCTCTGTTCGACATCTGTCAGGCCATCATCTGGTCTTTGGTCCATACGTTTGCAGCGCATTATTGCTTGGAGGAGAGCTCATGGCGTGATGGTGCCTTCAGCCAGGCAGGATTCAGTCACCTCTTTGGGGAATAGTGCAGTTCCTTCCCTCCGGCCCTTTGTGTTCAGGCTACCAGAGAGGTGATTCCATTTTCAATGTTGGGACTGAATCACTGGACTTCAAGCCATTCAGCACTCCTTACTGCCCTTTACAGTTCACCTTTTGGGTTGCCCGTGGCCTGTAGCTTGGGAGTGCCATTATGTGATAACTGACTTCCTGTTTGATCCCGGAGAAAGTGTAGTTACTCACCTGTAACAGATGTTCTCTGGAGACAGCAGGAATTGGTCCTGAAAACCCTCCCTCTCCCCCCCCCCCCCCCCTGCCGTGAAGGTTTTTTTTTTAATGTTTGTTTGAGCTATGTCATCATAGTGAGGTAAGATGGCTGGCACAGTCTAACTCCCAAAGGCTTTCTTTGAAAGCTGCGGAGTGAATCCGCACGGGCTCCGTCGGCGCCGGTCACCCATATGTGAGGACAGATTCCTGCTGTCCCCGGAGAACACCTGTTATAGGTGAGTAATTGTGCTTTATTCATTTTTGTATACTACGCTTTAGGGCATGTTTACTAACATGCACTAATTATATAGGGGGTTTGCTGTGTGGTAAGTGCATCTTGCTAACCGGGCTGGCCCAATCACTAGGCAAATGGGGCAGTTGCCTAGGGTGTTAGCCTCTGGGAGGGGGCAGCAAAGAGCAGGGCATTCAAAGCTAAACAATAGATTCTAACAGCTGGGGGTGGCATAATGCTGAAGGTTTGCCTAGGGCTGCTAACACCTTGAACAAACTCAAAAAATCCCATGCTGTCCGAATAGCGTGTGATTGGTTGGGTTGGGGCAGAACATGAGCACTGACAGTACACTGTGGTTAGTATAGGCATTTTGGGCACATGAATGTTGCTGTAGCACAGATGCACTTAACGCTAGCTTGAGGGGTGCTGGTAATAGCATCCGCATACTGTGGTATAGTGCATTAGCAATGTACTAACAGCAAGGGGACAGATGCACATGCCCCCTAAAACCCATGCTAGTTTTGTGACTGGAACGCATATTACAGACATTCCCTTTTGATAAACTTGCCCCTTTGTGTTTTTAAAGGCATGTAATCAAGTTAAAATGACACTAGAAAATGGAGTCTAAGGGGCTTGTTTACAAAGCCGCGGTAGCGGTTCGCGGTCGTTATCGGAGCCGCGGCCCCATTGAAATCAATGGGGCCGCGGCTCCGATAACGATCGCGAACCGCTACCGCAGCTTTGTAAACAAGCCCCTAAGTTACATACACAAACCATGATGAGTTTGAGGTGTGAGTGGGGATGTGCTTATGAGGAATGTCCATATATTTTGTGAAAGGAGTACACTAGCTTTCATTAGGCAATGCATTTTTAATTTCTCTCTGCTTTTGTGCTTTGGACTAAGCTTATTGGGGATAGGGTGCTTTTGGAATGGAGCGGTTGACAACATTTAACTACTTTGCATAGAAAGCAATGGAGGGTTTGTTTTCTGAAAATACTGACCCATGTTTGTTTTGGGATTCTTGGGTTTTTGTTTTTTTTTTAGTCTGAGAGTTTGTTTTCTTCTTGTTTGTCAAAAGAAAGAAAGAAAGGACAGAAGGTCCAATATGGCAACAGTCGAAAAGGCAAACTTGCACCACGGCTTAATTTGTAGACAGAAAGGAAGTGGAACTATGGAGCTGGGGGAGGGGATGGGTGGGCCAGGGCCAGGAGCAATAACAGAAGAGGGGCTGGATTAGAGAGTAGCCTGATTTGTTTTCTTTTCTGCTCTATTCCAAGTTCAGTCCCTTCCCTTTGTTTCCCTGTAGGCTGCCTGGAAGGGACTGGCTGGAGCAGAAAATCCCTGATGCTCCGGAGTCTGAAAAGACGTGGGAGAACTGCATTCCAGCCCATACCCCCAGAAATTAAGCCTTGTTTGCATCCCTTTTACATAACTTCTTCTAACATTTCATATCTTGGCAATCAAAAAACACAAAAGTCCAGGTTTTTTGTATGTGTTGGAAGCTTCTGTAAAAATGTAAATAACACTTGAATGTAAACTGCAATAGCAAAAACATACAAGTCTAAGTATTGTACTGCATTTGTATCAAAGGCCAAGTCCTGGCAGGCTGCGTTACTTTATAGAGGTCTTCAACGCTGGCACTGGACCGCCTTGAAATAGGCTGGATATGCAGTATATCTTTTATGATCATGCTATTTTTGTTTAGTTGTGAACCAGGAAAGTTTGCTTTCTTTGATTCTCTGTAAACCAAACCTGTTTAAGATTGCTGAGGAAGCACAACCTCCCCTCTAGTCTCTTGAAATCACGTTTCCTTTTGCTCTCCAATAGGTAACCGAAGCCCAACGTCTGTCAAGAGTCTGAAGCCCAAAGGATCAGAAAAGTGCACAGTGTCATGAAGCTCCAAGGGAAGGGAGGAACAGACCCTTTATATACAGAACTCTGCTGTGAGAGACAAAGGGGAGCGCACACTGAACATCTGCTGGAACTGAACTGAATATTTATTTTTGTGGAGACTTAATCTGGAATTAATTTTATTTTTTGTCCTGCTGGAATCTCAGGGAATTTTTTTAGCACTTTAGAGGAAAGCTACAGATTTTAAAAATCATGCCATCTTAAAAATGGCAAAAGATGTGAACCAGAACTTTTAAATTTTCACTCTTCTCCATGTTTTTCCTCCAGTACTGTTGTGAAATCATAAATTCTTGCCACTTCTTTCTAGCCCTGAAGGGAAGTGATTGCCTTGCAGCTGTCACCTTGGCTCACAGTTCTGCTCTGCTGTTATATGCTTAAAGTATCACCCAGTTTAGCTATTTTATCTGAGGCTGGAGTCTGCCGACCCAGATTATTTTTGTTACTTACCCCCAATGTGGTGGGTTACTACACTCCATTAGCCTTCTCACGATTAGGTCTGGGTTACCTGAGTGATTTCTGTAGAATGTGGACTCTTGGTAGATTATGAGAACTTTAAAAAGTGCTAACAACAAAAAAAGGTTGAGCTGGAGTTGTAAGGACCTGTGTGTTCTTGTAAATTCATATTTGTATTATTCTAATATTTGCATCCTGCCTTTGTTTCTCTCTCCAGTTTCCCTGTCCCTCCCTTCCTGGATAAGACCTAAAGTGGCTAACAATATAGGAAATACAATGTTTGCATAGCATTTTAAAAAAAAAGGAACAGTTTACATCATAGAATTAGGTTTGTATTTGCTTTATGTCTCAGGCCTCTGTGCGGTGAGTGGTGTGTTAGAAAGCTTCCCTAACTGCACCACATGGCGTTCCAGTGCACGTGCTAAAAGAACTTTTACTTCTGGCACAGTAAACTAATAGTATTATCACTACTTCCCACCATTTTTATAGTGCTACTAGGCAAACATAGCACTGTACAAGTACACAAAAAGAGAGAGTCCCTTCTCACAGAGCTTCAGGTACCAAGAGATGCAAACCAAAGAAAAGCAGAAATGGAGGTAGACACCAAGCCAGCAGAGTCCAATCAAGCATTTTAATTCATCTACTACCCGAATTAAATACTTGATTGGACTCTTCTGTGCCTTGTGTCTACCTCCATTTCAGCTTTTCTTTGGTTTATATTGTCTTCTGGAGTTTCGTCCTTTCTTATTTGGCACCTCGAGATGCAGTCAGAAACCAAGAAAATGTGGCAGAAAGATACAGAGGTTTTTTTTGTTGTGTTGGGAGCCACAGGCTTGATTAAGAAGAATATCCAAGCACACCTTGATAAATTACCCATGCATGTTACGTCTTACGAACTCCAGAAGGAGGCTCGGGCAGGATGCAAGGACTAGGCTGAGCATTAGCAGTAAATTTGAGAGACTGAGATCATACTCTACATACCCTGGGCTTAGAAGTGAAGTTTGACTGTCATGGTTTGTGCAAAACTAATCCATTTGGAGAAATTGCCCTTACAATCAGTTAAGATAGACAAACAGAACACCAGTGGGTAGGGTTGCCAACTTTTTGAAAGAAAAAAAAACCCGCCACCTGTGTGGCTAATCACGCTCTGCCCATGCCCACCACAACCCTGCCCCTGGCCCGCCCTCCACCCCACCCTTGCTCCACCCCCTGTCCCCAAAAAAATTGCAGATAGGGCAATGTGCAAACTGAACGAGCAAGATTTGTACAAATTCTTAAACAGAAATTCTGTACTGACAGAATACACAGCATTGGTTGTACACACAATACAGACAGGTCTTCATCAATAAATGAGCACAAAACAAAAAGAGACATATATAGACAAAAATTAAACTGAAACCCCAAGAAGACAGACTCTGCATGCAGTACAACATCAGATAAATAAGAGATGCAGTTCCCCATACTGTGAAAAAGATAAAGATAGTACAAAGTCCAATCATTAAATTGAAAATAAATAATTTTTTTCTAGCTTTGTCTGACCATTTTATTCTCTGATCATGGTGGTTCTGATCTGAGGCTTCTGTTTTCCTGTCTTCTCTTAGCTCGTTTTCTATGGTCTATAGTCCATTTGCCATTTCTTGTCTCTTTTCTTTTCTTCACTTCCTTCCATCAGCCTATTTCCAGTCCTAGTAACCTTCCCCAGTATCAGCCCCCTTTCCAGTCCTCTCCTCCCATTACATTCTAATGCCAGTCCCCTTGTGTTCCCAGGACAGCCAGTGGTGTCCATTCCTTTCTAGTCCAAACACCATCCCAGGTATCAGCTCACTTCCACTCTCAGTGCCTTTCCCGTGTCAGCTCCCTTCTTGTCACCCCACCTTCTGTCTATCCCCCTTCCAGTGCCATTCCCACGTTTCTGATCCCTTCCAGCCTCCTCCCCATTACCCAGTCACTTACCAGTAGCATTCCCAGGTGTCAGCTCCCTTTGAGCTTCCTCCTTACCCCCTCTGTCAGCTCCCTTTCAGCTACCTCCTCCCCACCTTTCAGCTCTCTTCCAGCCCTCACCTTCCACCTGCCAGTCCCTTCTGCCACTTTTTTCCCTTTGTAGCCACTGCTTCTGCTTCTTACAGGGCAGCGACTGCAATAAAGTTAAGTTAAAAATAAATTTAAACCTGTGCGGAGTCTTCTGCACCCCCCCCCCCCCCCGCCCCGTGCAGCTTCATCTTCCCTCCCCAGTACAGCTTCACCCCCCCCAGTAAAGCTTCACCTCCCCGTCCCTCCCAGTGCAGCTTCACCCCCCCCCCGTGCAGCTTCACCTTCAACCGCCCTCCCTCCAGTGCAGCTTAACTCCCCCCTTCAGTGCAGCTTAACTCCCCCCTTCAGTGCAGCTTAACTCCCCCCTTCAGTGCAGCTTAACTCCCCCCTCAGTGCAGCTTAACTCCGCCCTCAGTGCAGCTTAACTCCCCCCTCAGTGCAGCTTAAACCCCCACCCCCAGTGCAGCTTTACTACTTCCAGCCGCTACTCCTGCTTCTTACAGAGCAGTGGTTGCAATAAAGTTCATTTAAAAGAAAAGAGAACCTGTGAGGAGCCCTCTGATCCTAGGAAACTCCTCTTGCAGTGCCCGGGCTAAAAAGGAAGTGATGTCAGAGGGGGCGGGTGCTGCAGAAGTTGTTTCCTAGGATTGGAGGGCTCCTCACAGGTTCTCTTTCCTTTTAAATTAACTTTATTACACAGCCGTGACCGGGATCGTGATCACAAAGCCGGTTTTCTGCTCTGGCCGCTTCCGATCTCGCGGCCAGAGCAAAAAAACGGCTTTTCAAGGGCTGGTTTTGTATCTCTGCCGGCAGCTGGCCTGGCCATGGAAAAACCGGCCAGGCTGGCTGAAAACCGGCCGGTTGGCAACCCTACCAGAGGGACAAGGGAATTCTTAGATAAATAGTTAAAATAAAAATGGGTGATGGCAGGAGGATAATGGTTCAGGATTCAAAGGCAACAAATGACTGCTGTGTTAACAAGTGTGCATGTTGGGGGAGGGGGGGAAGCAGCATGCACCACTATGGTAATGAGCAGCTATTTGCTGCATCATGACTAAATGCCTATTTGGGCACCCAGAAATCTTGAGTTGTCAAGCCACACTTCACCTCAGATGACCCTTATGATACCAAGCTGTGCCTTTACTGCAGACCTGAGCTGGTGTAAAAATTCAGCACTAGGAGAAGAATATAAAAAGCTTAGCTAAAGTGTAGCTCTGGCTTTTTACAGCAGGAGCCATTTGCTATTCAGAGTTTTGCCTGTGCAGTGCACTACCCTTTAACACAGTGGTTTTAACATCGATTCTCCCATGCTAAAAATCCTTACTACATCAGGAGTATGATTTAGCATGGGAAAATCTTGAGTCAACAGCTGCCCTAAAGAATGATGCAGCTTAATGCATCTAGACTTCAGAAGCTGGAGTTGAAAAGTGAAAAAATAGTTTCATTTCTGTGGTAGGCAAGGGAGATTGTTTTACTTCTCTCACCCAACTGTTGTGATGCTGGAGGTAGGAAAAGTTTTTATTTAATCTAGATAAGTCTGATGCTGGAATTATGTACAACCTGAAGGGAAGAGAACAAGATTATACCTAACCCAGATACCCAGTTTATAAAGAAGAAAATTTTAGATTTGTAACTACTTTCTAATGCTGGAGGTTGTGTTTTTTTAAGTAAATAAAATGTGACATATTTTCTAACCCCATCCTTGCATGAGGCTACATTGTTTGAGTATGAAGATCTCTAGGTAATTTAAGAAGAATTACAACTAACTCTTGGCTAGTGGGGACTTCCTGTGATTTAGCAATTTGATGTCCATCTTTTGTGGAAGCTCTATGATATAACTTTGACTATCCTTACATCTAAAGGAGATAGAGCAGCTTTTAAACTAGATAATAGCAGAAAGCCGACAGTCACCCAAGAGCACATGGTTCGGAACGATGTATCAGTGAAGGATACTAGCAAAAGATGGAAGTTAGGGCAAATTGACAGAGGTTCCAATAAAGACAAAATTAACCCAAATGCCCTTAAGTACAGAGCAGACAGAGCTTAAAGATTCCAAATTACTCCTGTCTATCGATAACCAGATTAGTATGAATAAAATATGACTTCTAAAATGCTTGTATGCAAATGTTAGAAGTCTAAAAAATAAGATGGGAGAGTTAGAATATATAGCATTAAATGAGAGGCTAGATATGCTTGTACAAATTATATCGCAATGACAGAGTAAATCAAATTGGTGGAGGGGTTGCGCTCTGTTAAAGGGCATTGAATCACACAGGATTAAAGTTTTGCAGGAAACACAATTCACTGTAGAATCTCTATGGATTGAAATCCCATGTAAAAAGAGGAAGGCAATGGAAGTGGGGGTGTACTACCGACCACCTGGCCAGAATGAACAAATGGATGATGAAATGCTCAAAGAAATCAGGAAGCTAACAAAAATTACAATACAGTAATAATAACGGGTGATTTCAGTTACCCCAGTATCGACTGGGTCAGTGTCATGGCAGGACATGCTAGGGAGATGAAGTTTCTAGATGAAATAAATGACTGCTTCTTGGAGCAGCTGGTTCATGAACTGACAAGAGGGGAAGCCATTTTGGACTTAGTCCTTAGTGGAACACAAGATCTGATGCAAGAAATAAGGGTGTTGGGGACACTTGGCAATAGCGATCATAGCATGATCATGTTTGAGTTCATAAATGGAGGGAGGACAGCAAGGAAATCCACAGTACTGCCTTTTAATTTTCAAAAGAGAGACTGAAAAAATAAGAAAGATAGTTAAGAAAAAATAAAAGGAGCAGCTGCAAATGTTAAAGATTTTCATCAAGCATGGGCACTGTTTAAAAATAATACATTGGAAGCCCAGACCAGCTGTATTCCACACTTTAAGAAAAGTGGAAGGAAGTCCAAAAAATTGTCAGCATGGTTTAAAGGTGAGGTCAGACAGGCGGTTGTAGCCAAAAAAGCCTCTTTCAGAAAATGGAAAAAGGAGCCAAATGACAAAAACTGGAAACAACATAAGCACTGGCAAGTTAGATGCAAGGCATTGATAAGGCTGGCAAAGAGAGAATTTGAGAAGAATGGCAAGGGGACAAGGTTATAGCGGAGAGACTGAATGAATTCTTTGTTTTGGTCTTTACTGTAGAAGATGTAGGGAAGTTACCCATGACTGAAATGGTATTTAAAGATGATGCACTGAAAAAACTGAAAGAAATATCAATAAACTGGGATAAAAAAGGATATAGAAAAGGTACAGAGAAGAGCCACCAAAATTGTAAAGGGGATGGAAGGATACCCCTATGAGGAGATGCTTAAAAGGTTAGGGCTCTTCAATGTGGAAAAGAGACGGCTGAGGGGAGATATGATAGAGGTCTATAAATTAATGAATGAGTGGAACAGGTAAATGTTTTTGGGATCCTGCCAGCAGGGTTGCCCATCCATTGTTCACGAACGTTATTCGCACAGGGCCCCGCGCAAACTTCATTCCTCAGGAACGTCAGCCAAATGGTGCCACAATAATTGAACTGTGCTCAAAAGACAGCTGGAGTCAGAAAAAAACCTCTATAATGGGGTGCCAAAACAAAACATTAAATGATATTCAAAAAAGGAACCCCTGAACAGCTCAAATTGGTAATAACAGCCATATATCATCAGCAGCCAAAAATCACCAGCCTAATACCGCAGCATGGTAGAAATCATAAAAGCAGCAGCAATGGAGAAGAAAAAATACTAAAGAAACTTAACTTAGAGTCTGCAAGCTCAGCATGGCAGCATAATAAAGGTCATGCAGTCTGCAACATCCAAGGCAACAATCAGGAGCCCCGAAGAAAAAAGAAGAAAAGAAACTCACATGTTAAACTAAAAAACTACTCAAGATAAACAAAAAAGAAACAGAAAAGGAGAAAAAAGCCAGCACACTCACCTGAAACAATAAAGAAAACAGAAGGAGCAATGCTCAGCCCACTGCTGGAACTACCGGCACAGAAAGCAAAAAACGCCAAAGCATGCGAATTGAAAAAGGCTTCCCCAATGACGTCAAGGGGAACCCCCGAAACTCCCGACAAACACAAGCTTCAAGAAAAACTTTAAGCCTATAACCGGAGCTGCCAGAATGCAAGCAGCAGGAACACATGGTATGAGAGGACACTCCAAATCAAAAACTAAGGGAATCCCCTTGCTCCGATGAATGGGCAACGTGTCAGCTATGCAAAAAAATGACGAAAACCAACGTGCATCTCTGGACACAAAAAAAGGAAAAACACATGAACCGTACAAGAAAAATAACCACCCAGCCCACCCAAACAAAGAATGTCTCAAAAACAAGTTCTCCATTCAATGGAATCATTTAAGTCACCTGGTATCACTGTGTTCAAACAAAAAATCCAGCGCTGTTCCAAACGAGGAAAAGTCCTGTTCCAATCACCACCATACCGTGAGGGTAAACATTGAGTAATCAGCAGACACCTTAAATTTTCAAAACAATGGCAAAAAGATTGACAATGTTTAACTAAGGGAGCACCTTCAACCAGATGGTGAAGTCTACTCTTATGTTCCATGAGACGTGTCGGTAGCGCTCGTTTGGTCTTCCCAACATAACCCAAACCACAAGGACATAGCATCAAATAGATCATCCCCACACTATTACAAGTAGTAGTATGATGTAAGTAATATGTCCGATGGTTATATTGAAAACATTGGCAAGTCTCCATCATAAAGCAAACCAAACAATCCCCACCGCTACTATGACCAGGAGTTGTAGAACCTAACTGCACCACACTGGTATATGCAGAAGGACGCAAAATGTCTCGCAAATTATGGTTCTTGGTGTATACTGGTCTAATCTGTAAATGACGTAGACCAGGAATCAAACGAATGACGTGTGAATGACGATGGATGATCTTAGAGCAGTGGTTCTTAACCTTTTTTGTACCGTGACCCCTTTTACCATTAGTCAAGTTGTGATGACCCCCAATGATAAAATCAAATGCGTCTCTCTTCCTTTACCGTTAACGCATTGTCGCTGTAATCATTTGTTGAATTATTAATATAGGCCTTTGCAATATGTTTTTATTTATAAAATTTACTTATTTAAACCACAATAATTAATCACAATAACAAGTAACAATACTTGATTTCAAAATTATGATGATTTTGTAGTCAAATCACTAATATGAAATAGAATTATTTTTTCTACCTTTGTTGTCTGACCAATTTATTCTCTGATCATGCTGGTCCCGATCTGAGGCTTCTGCTTTCCTGTCTTCTCTTAGCTCTCTTTTTGTGGTCTATGGTCCATCTGCCATTTCTTATCTCTTCTTTTGTTTTCTTCACTTCTTTCCATCAGCCTATTTCCAGTCCCCTTCTAGTCCAAATACCATGGCAGCCCCTTTCAGCATCCACTCCCTTCCAGTCCCATTCTCCCATCCCCTCGCATCAGCCCATTTGTAGCCGTAGCCCTAGCCCCCAGTTTTCTTCCAAGGCCAGCAGCTCTATCCTCCCCTCCCCACCATCAGCCCATTTCCAGTTGAAGCCCCCCCAATCAGCTCACTTCCAGTGCTAGTCCCCCCTCAACCCCATTACCAGTGCTAGGTTCCCCTAATCAGCCCATTACTAGTCCTGCCCCCCCCCATCAGTCCATTACCAGTCTTAGCCTCCTCTAATCAGCCCATTTCCAGTCCTAACCTCCCCGATCAGCTCATTTCCAATGCTAGCCCCCCCCCCCATCAGCCCATTACCAGTCCCAACCCTCCCCCCATTGATCAGTCCATTCCCAATCCTAGCCTTTCCTAATCAACCCATTACCAGTCCTAGCCCCTCCGATCTGCCCATTACCAGTGCTAGCCTCCCCATCAGCCCATTATAATCCTAACCCGCACTGTCTCTCCCCTCTGTCCAGCATTTATCCCCTGTCTGTCCAGTATGTCCCCCTGTCTCTCCCCTTTGTCTGTGTCAGCCCCCTCCATCCATCCATCTATCTATGTCAGCACCCCCCCCTCCCTCCATGTCAGCTCCATTGCAGGTTCCATGCCCCCTCCTCCCCTCTCCCTATGTCTGCCTGCTACTGCCCTGTTCTGCAGCCGTGGTTCCCTGTCTTTTAGGAAACTGCAACTGTGCCTGTGAAGCCATTGTGGAGTCTTTCTCTCGATGGGCTCCTTGCAGCATTGTCCCACCTCCAATGTCAGTTGTTTACCACTTCCTTTGGAGGCAGGACAATGCTGCACGGAGCCCATCGAGAGACGAGAAGGCTCCGCAACATTTTCACAGGCACAGCCGCGGTTCCCTAAGAGGCAAGGAGCTGCGGCTGCAGAAGAAGGGAGGCAGTGAGTTTGCTGCTGCTGAGAAGTGGACTCGGCAGTGGCAGCAACTTGTGCGCTTTTGTATTTTGTATTTTTTATTTTTTTTAACTTGGCGGAGTGAGGCAAGCCCTGCTAAATCCTGTGGCAACCCCCGTGGGGGTCGATACCCACAATTTGAGAACCTCTGTCTTAGAGAGTCGATAACTCAGTGGGTTAAATCGGGAAACATGATGAATAAAACCTGTGTCTGAAGATGTAGAGCAATCATAGGGAGTGAGCAGCCATGTCTGATCATTATAGCATGCACGAGTCCTTGCTTTACGGACCAGATGGAATGGATAGCCATGGGCCAAAAAAGTCTTCCAAAATCTGTGAGTGCATCTTATAATCCGATAATGTAGAACAATTCCATCTAACGAAGAAACTGCCCCAAAGGTGCACTTGAAAAATGAAGACAAGCCATACGATGAGTAGGTTTGGAATAAACCATGAAAATTAAATCATCATTGGGACGTATCAAAGAAACGTCTAAAAAAAAAAATAGACGATGCACTATAATCTAATGAAAAAGAGAGATTCTCATCACAATGATTCAACCATTGATGAAAAGACAACAATTGTTCCACGGTGCCAGTCCACAAGAAAAAAATATCAATGTATCTGACCCATAAACATATGTAAGATTGAAAAGGGCCAGCAACTAACCACTGACTCTCAAAGTGGGCCATATAAAGATTGGCAATCGAAGGGGCCATCGTGGCCCCCATGGCCACCCCTTGAATTTGCTGATAAAAAGTCCCATCAAAACAAAAGAAATTCTTAGTCATAGCCAGTGTCATAAGTTGAAAAATAAAATCAACTTTGGAATTACTTAAGTCCTGATGAGCTAACAAGGTCTCCCGCCCAATCGCCAAGGCCATATCTTGCAGAATACTGGTGTATAATGATGAAACATCCATTGTAGCCATCAGTAAATCAGTTGGTAAATTTTTATCATGACCCGCAGCTAGAATCTGCAAAAAAATGCATAGTGTCACGCAAAAAAGATGGAATGCGAAAAACCGAAGGTTGTAGAAAAAAATCCACGTAAATTGAAAGGGGCTTTAAAAGGGAGCCCCTCAAAGAAACAATAGGCCTAACCGGAGGATTGACTAAATCTTTATGAATCTTCGAAAGAATGTAAAAATGAGGAGTACGTGGATAAGCAGTACAAAGAAACAGCGCTTCTTTCTTATTTACCAGGCGTTCTAAAGCTAAAGTCACAATTCCATGAATAATGGCTTGAAGGTCAGATGTAGGATCAGCTGATAACGGCACATACGTATCGATATCAGTTAACTGACGACAGACCTCCGTGGTATATTGCACGGCATCCATCACTACAACTGCTCCACCTTTATCAGCCCAACGTATGATGATATTACAAAACCCACGCAGGTCAGATAAAGTTTGTCGTTCAGATGATGATAAACTATAATGAACTGCACGATGAGTAGTCATTTCTAACTGGGAAATATCCAATAAAACCAGCTCATGGAATACCTGCAAGATGGGAGGAAGTGGGCCTAGTGGAGACCACATGGAACGTAACGGAAGTTTAATAACATCCAGTCTATCATCGGAAGAAGTCCCAGAAGATGTATCAGAAGAGGTTGAACATCCAGCAAAAAAGGCTTTCAAGTGCAATTTATGCAATAGTTGCTCAAATTCAAAACGCACCTGGAAACCATCATAGCAGGTCTGTGGGACAAAAGAGAGACACTTCTCCAAAACCTCCGTCTGCGGAGGTGTCAACCTCTGAGAAGATAAGTTAACTACAAGCCCAGTGGTTGAGATCTGGTCCACAGGCGGTGTGATGATGCTTAGCTGTCATTCTGTTTGCCCCAGCCACGTCCCCGACCTTTGCGTTTGCGAGTGCCCTTGCCCCGTTCCAAAAAAAATCTTCTGGACCACAGTCAGGATGATCAGAAGGAGCTGAATCATCAGAATATTCAAAAGATACATGATGTGGTTTTCTACGATCTGGTTGCATCCATACATAAACAAAACCAGTCTCTAACTTAAGATAACTTAAATTTCTTAATCTCTTGACGAAATGATTCCATCTGAGATTGTAAACATTGTAACTGTGAACTAAAGACATCTTCGTGCTCAATGGCTTTAAGAGCGGCTATCTTCTGGTCAATTTCATAACCTGTTGCCTCATTGAATGTTTTGGTGGCATTGAATGTCAAGGCCATCAGGTCAAGTGAACATTTATTAAGGATTCTGTTCCAATTCTCCACAAAAGCATCATCTTCAACAAACAATTGTGGCTCTTTCTTCAAACGGAATCCACAAGGAATCTGTTGTCTACGAATGTATTCCAATAATGTGGCACAATGTGATTCTGCTCTAACTTGATGTTTCCACAGTTTCTGCAGAGTAATCTAGGAAGCATGTTCATCCGAGGTCTCTATAGAGGTCAAAGCACGTTGGTTCTCTCAACAGTTCTTGTACATGATCCACAGAAAAAGTTAGTCTCTTGCCAAATAGGAGGAACTGGTTCCATAGTAACACTATATAACAAAACTTTCCTCAAGCGGCCAAAAATCTAACAAAATGAAAAAGAAAAAAAAATCCAAACCAGGCTCAAAAAGTGAGAGTCAGAAAAAGGAAGAAAATACCAATTAGAGCTAAATACTATGCATATAATAGAGGAAAAAAGACCTCAGCCACCTCTCCTTCCAATGTAAACGGAGAGGATGAGCCAGCCGAAGGGCAAACCAAACAGGAATGTCAGCCAAATGGTGCCACAATAATCGAACTGTGCTCAAAAGACATCAGTGGTCAGAAAAAAACCTCTATAATGGGGTGCCAAAACAAAACATTAAATGGTATTCAAAAAAGGAACCCCTGAACAGCTCAAATTGGTAATAACAGCCATATATCATCAGCAGCCAAAAATCACCAGACTAAGACCACAGCATGGTAGAAATCATAAAAGCAGCAGCAATGAAGAAGAAAAAATGCTGAAGAAACTTAACTTAGAGTCTGCAAGCTCAGCATGGCAGCGTAATAAAGGTCATGCAGTCTGCAACATCCAAGGCAACAATCAGGAGCCCTGAAGAAAAAAGAAGAAAAACTCACATGTTAATCTAAAAAACTACTCAAGATAAACAAACAAAAAAGAAACAGAAACGGAGAAAAAAGCCAGCACACTAACTTGAAACAATAAAGAAAATAGAAGGAGCGATACTCGGTCCACTGCTGGAACTACCGGCACAGAAAGCAAAAAACGCCAAAGCATGCACACTGAAAAAGGCTTCCCCAATGACGTCAAGGGGAACTCCCGACAAGCACAAGCTTCAAGAAAAACTTTAAGCCTACAACTGGAGCTGTCAGAACGCAAGCAGTGGGAACACATGGTATGAGAGGACACCCCAAATCAAAAACTAAAGGAATCACCTCGCTCCGATGAACGGGCAACGTGTCAGCCTTTCCTGGCACTCGGTGCGCTTCACTAGAACACAGCAGAGTGAAGGAACACACTGCTCTTCAGTCCAGCACTGTGCACAGGTGAGCCGGCCTCCCCAGCTCCCTCTGAAGCTGCTCAGACAGGTACGAGGCTCTTTGGAAGAGGGGGGCTAGGATAGGAATGGAAATAGTCTGATGGGGGGCTAGAATTGGAAATGGGGAAGGGGGCTAGGATAGGACTGGAAATGGGGAAGGGGGCCTAGGATAGGACTGGAAATGGCTAATGGGGGGCTAGGATTGGAAATGGGCTGATGTGGGGGGCTTGGACTGGCAATGGGCTGATGTGGGGTGGGCTAGGATTGAAAATGGGCTGATGGGGGGGGGGCTTGGACTGGAAATGGGCTGATGGAGGGCTGGGATAAGATTGGTGACTGTCTAGGTTCTGTTTGTCTAACCGAGCTGAGGTATTCTGTTCATGTAGTTTCTATTTGACAGTGCCACTTGTTCTCTTTCCCCAGTAGGAGATGTATTGGTTTAATATTTGCAGTGTTGCCTTTTGATAGGTAGGGTAAGGTGCTTTATGAGTCTTGGTAGTGCTGTTATCATATGGCAGGTTTGCTATGGGTTCTAAATGGGCAGTGTTTATAGTACTTCCTAATGTGCCTGACAATTGGCAATGGAGTATAGCAATGTAGATGCAAATGCAATGCGGAATATCTGGTCATTTTTCTTTATCCAGACACTCATTAAGAGGCATGTTTACTAAAAGTTAGTGCATGTTAACATTATGCAAATAGTTATGCAAATGAGGCCCCACAATGAGTCTGCACATTGCCCCCAACCCCCCTTGGGCCGCCCCTGCCTGCCAGGTATTTGTGACCTGGATTAGCTATTGTTGGATACAGAATACTGAGCTTGATGGACCTTTGGTCTGATCCAGTGTGATATTTCTTATGTTCTTTATAATTTGGCCCAGTAGTTTACTCCTGTTCCTTTGAGCCTCTGCCTAAGTCAAAAGTGTCTTATCCAAGGGTTTTAATGCTGTGAAGCTACATTTGCAACTACAATACTTGGGTGTATCGCCATTGCTGCTTCTTCCCCCATCTGCCCCAGCTGTCACAAAAATGCACAATGTAAAATGAAAAGATAGTTTCACTACTTGAAAAGGTATATTAGAGATGAGGCCTCTCTCTGTCATTCCTCTAGACCCTGCTTGATTTCCTGGCATCTTTCCCTTACTTGAGTCATAAGGTTACAAACTTTGATAAAGAAAAAAGGGGATTGACCAGGCCCTTCCTCTTCATCTTTTCCTATTCACAGCACCTGCTTCTCTAGAAACCACCTCTCCCTTCACAATTGTCCCCATCTCTGAGACCTTTTCATTTTTTGTTTGTTTTTCATTGAATTTCTCCATACTTATATGAAAGGCAAACGTACTGTAACACAATACAGGATTTAAAAAGGGACATAACTAAACTGCTGTTGTACTACATAAATCATTCTTCTGGGGCTGGTCCTCGATTTAACTGTGAAGGAATGCAGTCTGGGGATTAAACTAGCTTATGCGCCTCTGTTCCCAGGCCTCAGCAGGAGGGTTTAGGGCAGTGGTTCCCAAACTTGGGGTCGGGATACCAAATGAGGTCATGTTATCAATGGATGGGGTCACAGAAACATGGCCATTTCCCCTTCTCTCTGGACTTTCACTGTGACCTATGCTAAGCAGTGGCAGTCACCAGTCAGCATGTGGCCTGTGAGCCAGTGAACATTCATAGGCCTCTGCTCCTCCTGATGTAGCTTCCTGTTAGACTGGAAACCCCTGCTGAGTACTGGAGATCTGTAAGCACACACTGCACACTGACACAAGGGACCCTGTGCTGACTGTTGCTGCTCTTGCCACCACTGTGACTGCTGCCTTCCTATTTTAGATGAGCCGAGGAAGGGGAGGGAGGCTGGAGACCTGCTATTTTTATTTTATCTGGGGTCATGTGAATGTTTGGTTGTTAAATGCGGTCATACAGCATAAAAGTTTGAAAAGCAATGATTAGGGCATTAGTGCAGACTACAAGTGGACTTTGTCCCCAGGATGTGCTCCTTCACAGCCTGTTGCTGTCAGAGTCATTGGACCTAGGACTGGCCCCTACTTCACAAAAAAAATGTATTTGGGACATAGCTGGAAGGAGTGAAGCTTCTTGGATCTGGACTATAGTTTTACTTATTTTCCCTTCTCATTTGAACTCAAGGCAAGTTACAATTCAGGTACATAAGTATTTCCCTGTGCATGAGGGCTTGCAATATAAGTCGTATCTGAGGCGGTGGAGGGTAAGTGACTTGCACAAGCTCATAAGGAATGTCAATGAGAAAAGTGTGATGTGAGCCCAGCTTCAATGATTTTCAACCTGCTGCTTTAACCACTCAGCCACTCCTCTGCTCCATTTGAATTGTATGTGGGACAGAGAGCCCCTATGGCGATTCTAGAAGAGGGATTACATGAGCATAATGATGTTGGAGGAAGATAGCTCAGGCTACTGAGTTTTGAACAGACTGCAATTGAGAAATAGTATTCAGTGGCAGACCCATAAGGAGCAGGTTACAATATTCTTAAAAAGGAAATGATAAGTTTTGTTAATATATTCAGATAGGAAGTGACTGATATTTGGGCGGCTGTACAGAAAGGAGCAGGGATTTTTTGGATGCGTTCTGAATGTACACATAAGGAAACAAAGGAGTCTGAGAGCCCTCCAGTGAGAGGGAGGGGGGGGGAGAAGGGAAGCGGCTCTTGAGGGACATTTTGAGTGCATGTATGCACCCAAGGCCTGCCATGTCCCCCACACCACACCCTGACAAAAGGTTTGTGTCCAAGGGGAGGGTTGGGATGGTCTTGTACATGCACATGTGCAGATGCCCTGTGCCATGCAGACTGGTCTGTAGGGCAGCCAAGTGGAGAGAGTGGAGACACCATTGATGGCAGCACATAAGGGGGAGGGAGCAGACCCAGCAAGAGGATGGAAAGAAATGCTTGAGATGGCGTGTGCAGAAAAGGAAAGTAAGGAATGTAAGAGCAGGAGAAGAAATAATGGAAATTGGAGGGGGGGGAGTAAGAAAGGGACGGAGAGATGCTGGATGCTTTGGGGGAGAGACGTTGCTGAATACCGGGGGGGGGGGGGGGAAGAGGGCAAGGAAGGGAAGGGAAGGTACTGCACACCTGATGGGGGGTGGATAGTGATGGGAAAGGGATATGCAGGACACTTGGGAGGGTGGGTAAGGAACGAAAGGAAAATGATGGGTACCTGGGGAGACAAAGAAGAGAGAGGCTGATGCTGGACCCCTGCAATGAGAAAAGTGACAGGAAAAGCAGATACTAGACACCTGGGGGGTTAGAAAGAGAAGGGTAAGGGAGATATTGGACACCTGAGGGAGTAAAGAATGGAAAAGAGATGCTGGACACCTGTAGAGGGGGTGGAGAGCGAAAGGAAAGAAAGATGCTGGACGCCTGGGGTAGGATAAGGGACAGAAGGGTAGGGGCAGATGCTAGACATCTGGGAGAGAGGGTAAGGAAAGATGCTGTACTATGGGAGGGTGGTGAAGGGAAGAGGGGAAATAGTTTATATGGAACGCGGATAAGGGAAGAGAAAGGAAAATGCTGGAAAAGGAGATGAGAAGAGAGCAGGAAATAAAAGGAAACAAGGCAGGGAGAAGGGGAAGTTAGTGAGAGGGTGGTGAAGGAGAGAGAGAGAGATGGGGAATAGCAGGGCTGGGGCGAGGGAGATGGAAAGCTACAGGAAGATGTAGTAAAAAAAAAAGAGATTTGAGGAATAAATGATGAGGGAAAAAATTGGATTGGATAGAGAAGCAGAAAAAAATAGAAGAAAGCTGAAAGATCAATATCAGAAATGTCTGTAAAGGAGGAAATTAAGACAGGAGAAAAGAAAAGAAATGACAAATGAATGGGACACCATGGGAACAGTGTTAAGAGAAGAGAAATGAAAGCAGAAACCAGAGACTGGGAGTGAGGAGATGAGGTAAAAATGGCAGATGTCAAAGGTAGAAAAAAAATATTTTCAGTTTAGTGATTGGAATATATCAGTTTTTGACTTAACATCAGCTATTGTTATATTTTTCAAAGCATGGGGGGGCAGAATGCATCACTTGCATCACTGCTTCTACTTCTTTGGTGATTTGTCTGCTCTGAGGTGATAATGTTGCTATCAAGGGATGGATGGGGGAAGGAAATGACTCCTATTCCCTCCTCCACACCTGTTGCACAATCATGGAACTAAAGGGCAAGACCCATGCTAACATTAGGCAAACTAGCCGATCCCCTAGAGCATTGACCATCTGGGTTGCCCATTGACACCAGTGCTGCCCCTCTCCAGGGCCTGCAGTGGCAGCAATGGTTCCCAAACTGCAAACGCAGCACTTAGAAACCATGATGCAGTACCAGAGCATATTGATAAATGCTGTGTTTGCGGTTTGAGAGCCATTGCCACCTCAGCAGGCTCCATCTAGGGGTGGTAATGGGGATGGGGGCTAGCAGATGAAGGGCCCATCTAGGGTGCCTCCAATCCTTGCACTGGCCCTGCAAAAGGGGGACCCCCACTGAGACTTTGTCCTCCACATCAGGTCCTGAAGCTGCATGAGTCTAAGGCCATGCGATTGGGGCAACTAAGGCAGAGAAGATGCATGGGAACTTTTCAGCCTCTGTTGTGCTGGAGACCTGCTGCGTCCTCGGCCACTCCCAAGCAGACTTCCTATTAGGGACGGGTGGGAATATAGTACATGACTGGCCTCCAGCACAAGACAGACTGAAAGGTCCCATGCTTCCTTTTTGCCTCAACTGCCCCCCATCACTGATGAGTCTGGCTGCCTGAATGCTATGGTGCTGAAGTGCACTTTTAAAGCAGTAAGGTATAGGGAACTGCCAGAGAAAGAAAAAGAGGAGATGCTGGTGGACTGGAGTGAGGAAAAGAACAGAGGATAGTGAACTATAGAATAGGGAAGAGAGAGGGGTTAGGGAGATGCTGGACTGCAGTGGTAGAAGGGGAGGGAAGGAGAAGAAAGAGGGAGAATGGAAGATGTTGTTGGATAGAGGGATTTGTGTGGACAGGGGCGTTCGGAAATGTTTGGACCAAATACAGTAGGGGAAGGAGATGAGAAGTGGGAGGATGCTGGGCTAGGATGGGGAGATGGTAGGGAGAAGAGAGGGGAGATGCTGGACTGGGGTAGAAGATTGTGAGGAGTGGAAACTGAACATGGAAATGCTGAACCCTGCCGGGTGGAGGGGAAGGGAGAGGAGATGCTAGACTAGGAGGGGTAAGAGAAAGTGAAGATGGTGGATGAGGTGAGGGAAAGTACTGAGGGGAAAAGAGAGAAAATAGAGATACTGATATTGGACTATTGAGATGAAGAGGGGATGTGGGGATGCTGGACTAGGAGAGTGGGGATGTGCAGGACATGGTGGAATCATGAAGGAGAGGCCAAAGGGTGGGGGCTTAGCTATGAGATGAAAGAGAAGAGGGTGGAAATAGAGCTGGGAGGTGGTAAAAGGGAATAGTTGGAGACTGGATGAGGATAAGAGAAGGGAGAAAGATAACCAACAGAGAAGGAGCTAGATTTCGGGAGGGGATATGAGATACATGAAAGTAATGAGAGCTGGGATGGGGCAAGTACAGACAGTTAAAATGTGGTAAAGGGAAGATGGTGACAAGAAGGGAATGAGAGACTGAGGAAGGAGTGAGACAGGAAAATGGGAGTGCAAGGAAAAGGGTGAGAGCAGGAAGTTGGGCTGAGAAGGAAGGGAGAGAAGGCAATAGAGGGTTGATAGGCAAACAGTAAAAAGACATACAATCAGTATTTATGGTCACTTCCAGAGTGTCAAGTAATTACTCAACATGTAGAATGTAACAGTCCATTTGACTTTCACCAAACCTTATTGCCAAATCTCACACTAATCCAAAAAAGCTATAAACAAGAAAGGAGGAGGAAAACGGATCTCAGAACCAACGGGGCTTATATGTGAATAGCATTAGAAATATCTCTGCTGTCTCACATACTCAGTACATCAGCGACCCGAGAAAAAAACTCCTGTTCTTCATATCAATCAATATTTGCCTTCTCCACAGCTCTTTTAACTGCTAGTTTCCACTATGTTTTCATACAAAAAGAAGAAACTACACGATAGTTAACTTAACTCAATTCCATTTGCTTAAGTGCGGTCGCAATTCCTCTGGCACTCCCACGCCCCATAATATTGGTAGCATTTCACATCTCAACACCCCTCAGGACATCTAAATAGCGTTTCATCAAATGGTTTCGCCAGGAGATGGTATGTTTAAACAATGTGCTATGAAGAGAACAAAAACATAATTTATAAAATGCCCTCAGCTATAAAGGCATATTGGCAAGTACACTTAAAACCTTTAATAACCCAACTCTGCCATATACATCCCCACACTACCTGTACTCCATGCTCTTTTTAATGCCCATCCACGTCACAAAACTTCACCAAAATATTTTTTAAAACGCCACGCATGTGGCTTTATATCAAACCCCTACCGATCCTCTTAAAGGAAACCACACTCAATATATAACTATTCCAAACCACCCCAAAAAAAGAGACAAAAGCTTACCCCTAATTCTCCTCGCATACACATACCCCAATCTATTTGGGAGTTTAACCCTCCAGGAAAAACTGTCCCTAGTTGAAAAATCCATCTCTGCTCACACATAATTAGATTATGTTCTCTACTCAAGCCACCCCTTTCACTAGTTACTGCATCAATGTAGAAACACTGTAAATCTGCAAAGAGGTGTCCCAGCTCCAAACATTGTTGTACAATTGGGGCTTCTTTATGCCTGCATTTTAGTCAACTTTTAAGCTCCCCCATGCTGATTTTAAAAGGGTGCATAGTTTTCACTATATAAAGTAAACCACAGGGGCAATGAATACCATACACAACATAACTAGAGACGCATGTGGTATATGTCTTCAAATTATAATCCTTACCCCCCTATGAAAATTTAGTAATCTCCAACAAACAATTGCTACATAACCAATGGCCTGGCTGCAGCTCTGGAGCCAAAGCTAGTGGGTGAAGAAAAGCAGGACTCAATATTTCTTTCAGATTCTGATCCCCTGACCAAATACATTGGGGGCATTTTTCCATTAGCTTAGGGACTGCCTGCAAAATGTTGGCAGGCCTATTCAAAATACATTGAATCTGAGAGCTCAGAGGGGAAAAACGGGAAATAAAACTCACACATACATCATCCTCATTTTGCAATCTACTATTGTGAGGTTGAAGAAGCTAACCCTGTTATTATATAATGCCTGGCGTTAAGCCCTATCAACTGTCTTACTAGGGTAACCCCTTGCCCTAAAATCTTCCCTTAAACCCTTGGAAGCACTGCTGAAAGAGAAAATGGTGAGGTTTCTGGCGTCCAGCAGATTACAGGATCTCAGTCAGCATGGATTCACCAGAGGCAGACAAATGATTTCTTTGACTGGGTGACCAGGGAGTTTGGACCAAGGGAGAGCACTAGATGTGATGTATTTGGATTTCAGTAGTCTTTGACACCGTTCCTCACAAGTGACTTATAAACAAACTGAGCATCCTAGGGATGGACCCTAAAGTTTCTGTTTGGGTTAGAAATGGTTGGGGGCTAAGACTGGTAATGGGCTGTGGGCTGATGGGGGCTGTCTGGTAATGGGCTATGGGGGGGCTAGGACTGGAAATGGGCTGGGGGGGTTAAGACTGGAGGTGGGCTGATGGGGTTAGGACTGGTAATGGGCTGTGGGCTGTTGGGGGGGTTAGAACTAGTAATGGGCTTTGGGGGGGGTTAAGACTGGTAATGGGCTGTGGGCTGATGGGGGCAGTCTGGTAATGGGCTATGGGGGGCTAGGACTGGAAATGGGCTGGGGGGGTTAAGACTGGAGGTGGGCTGATGGGGTTAGGACTGGTAATGGGCTGTGGGCTGTTGGGGGGGTTAGAACTAGTAATGGGCTTTGGGGGGGTTAAGACTTGTAATGGGCTGTGGGCTGATGGGGGCTGTCTGTTAATGGGCTATGGGGGGGCTAGGACTGGAAATGGGCTGGGGGGGTTAAGACTGGAGGTGGGCTGATGGGGTTAGGACTGGTAATGGGCTGTGGGCTGATGGGGGGGGTTAGGACTGGCAATGGGCTATGGGGGGCTTACTGGAAATGGGTTGATGGGGTTAGGACTGGAAGTGGGCTGATGGGGGGTTAGGACTGGTAATGGGTTATAGGGGGCTTAAACTGAAAATGGGGTGATGGGGGGTTAGGACTGTAAGTGGGTTGATGGGGGGCTAGGACTGGTATTGGGTTGGGGGGTTGCTAGGACTGGAAATGGGCTGATGGGTGGCTAGGACTGGAAATGGGCTGATGCAGGGACTAGAAGGGAATGGATGCTGGGTGAGGCTGGAACTAGAATGGAGCTGATGTTGGGGGAGGATTAGAATGGGATGGGGTTGGAAGAGTAAAATGGAGAAGGGAAAAATATTTTGTGTGGGAGGGATAAAAAATCTACAATTGGCCGGGTATTGGGAGAGTAAGTGGGGATTGAGGATGGAGGGGTAAAATTTGAGTGGATGAAATAGGAATGAGGAAAGAGCAAAAGGAGAAAGATTAGTATGTTAAAGCAGATGTAGAGAGAGAATGGAAAAAAACTAGAAGAGAGAAGAAAGGACAAATGGACAGCAGACGATGGAGAGTTAGCAGAAGACACGAAGAAACCAGAAGAAAGTGGCTGGAGCAATTGCAGCTGAAAAAAAATGCACAAAAGGTAGAAAAATATCTCTTTATTTTGAATTTATTAATTGGAATATGTCAGCTCTGGTAAATGTGCATCATTAACGTCTGCGCTTTGTTTAGTACAAGAGCAAATTAATGTATAGTTTTATTTCTACAGTGTTGTACATTCCAAGTTTGGCTTTTGGGATTCCCAGTTTAATTATTGTCTTCCTGTTTCTAAATTGTGATTACTTGTTTGGTGATGGTCTATGTTCTGCATGTGTAACTGAGCTGAGGTGTTCTGTTTATATAATTCCTATTTGACATTGCCACTTGTTCTCTTTCCCCAGTAGGTCATGTATTGTTGTTCTCTGAAATGTATTGGTTTAATATTTGCAGTGTTGCCTTTTGATTGGTAGAGTATGGTGCTTTGTGAGTCCTGGTAGTGCTGTTAGGATACGGCGGGTTTGCTATGGGTTCTAAATGGGCAGTGTTTGTAGTAGTTCCTAATGTGTCTGGCAGTTGGCACTGGATTATAGTAATGTAGAAATCTTTTAGTCTTTCTTTATCCATACACTCATTAAGAGGCACGTTTACTAAAAGCTAGTATATGGTAACATTATGCAAATATTTATGCAAATGAGGCCCCTTATGCAAATGAGGCTCCGCACCCCCCTTGGGCCGCCCCTGCTGGGGGCCCACAATTTTTGTTGGCGTAGGGCCTCACTCAAGGTAAATCCGGCCCTGGTCCTTGGTCTGATTCTTTTTAACATATTTGTTAGTGATATAGCAGAAGGTCTGTCGGGAAAAGTTTGCCTCTTTGCGGATGATACCAAAAACTGCAATAGAGTAGGCATCCAGGAAGGTGTAGATAACATGAGGAGGGATCTAGCTAAGCTTGAAGAATGGTCTAGAATTTGGCAGCTGAGATTTAATGTTAAAATATGCAAGATCATGTATTTGGGCTGCAGCAATCCAAGGGAGCAATATAGTATAGGGGGTGAAGTACTGTTGTCCAGTAAAGAAGAGCGGGACCTAGGCGTGGTTGTGTCTGATGATCTTAAAGTAGCTAAACAGGCAGAAGAGGCGACAGCAAAAGCTAGAAGGATGCTTGGGTACATAGGGAGAGGAATGGCCAGAAGAAGAAAGGAGGTGATAGTGCCTCTGTATAAGTCTTTCGTGCGACCTCATTTGGAATATTGTGTGCAATTTTAGAGACCACAACTTCAAAAGGATATAAGCAGGCTGGAGTCAGTACAGAGGGTGGCTACTAAAATGGTTAGTGGTCTTCATTATAAAGCATATGAGGACAGACTTAAGGATCTTAATATGTACACCTTAGAGGAAAGGCGGGATAGAGGTGATATGACTGAGACGTTTAAATACCTCAATGGCATAAATGCACAGGAGGAGTCTCTTTCGATTGAAAGCAAGCTCTGCTACAAGGGGACATAGGATGAGGGTGAAAGGGATAGATTCAGGAGTGATATGTGGAAATATTGAGAAACCTTATGAGAAGAGACTTGAAGACCTAAATATGTACACTTTGGAGGAGAGGAGGGATAGAGGAGATATGATTCAGACCTTTAAATACTTAAAGAGGAACGATGAACAAACAAACTTCCAAAGACGGGGAAGCTGTAAAATGAGAGGGCATAACATGAAGCTGCAAGGTGGAAAATTGAAAGGCAATGTCAAGAAATATTTTATCACTGAAAGGGTGGTGAATGCTAGGAATGCTCTCCCGATGGAAGTGGTGGGGCAAACACAGAGAGGGAATTCAAAACAGCATGAGACAAGCACAGTGGATCCCTTTACAGCAACAGGATTAAAACAAAATAAACTGAACCATCTAACTTCTCAACAAATAGGGGTGTCCTACATGGAGTGGTGGGTCCACCCCTAAACAAAGGCATGGGGAGGGGTGGCCTGCACAGAGCGACAGGTGCACCTACTCTTGCCGTATCTTGCTGGGCAGACTGGATGGACCATGCTGGTCTTTATCTGCCGTCATTTACTATGTTACTATGTATGTTACTATTTCTTTATGGAAAGAGTAGTGGATCTGTGGAAATGTCTCCCAGTGGAGGTGGTAGAGATGAGGACAGTATCTAAATTCAAAAAGCATGGGAGAAACACAGAGGATCTCTAAAAGAAAAAAGGGGACTATTGTAGTGGTTGATATGGAAGGACAGACTAGATAGACCATGTGGTCTTTTTCTGTCATCATGTTTCTATGTTTCTTAACCCTGTGATTTAGCCTTAAAATCAGCTAGGGATGAGAAATTCCTTCGAAAACGTACAAACTGTGAAAAGGGTAGCCCTTCCATTCATTTAACAGGATGGGCGCTTGAGAAGTGCAGAAAGGTATTTCTTTATTCTTCTTATATACAGTCGTTTCATCCAGGTTGTCTATTAGGTTGTCTAATTACTTGAACATCCAAAAAAAGCAATCTTAACAGCATGATAATTTAGTGTAAACTGTATATGGTGATCTAGTCCATTCAACCATATATGAAACTGCAACAGAGATTCAACAGTCTCCTATTGAGTGTGGTTCCCTTTAAGAGGATTGGTAAGGGTTCGATATAAAGCTGCATGTGCGGCGTTTTTTTTTTTAAATATTTTGGTGAAGTTTTGTGACGTGGATGAGTGTTGTAAGGAGCACAGAGTACAGGTAGTGTGGGGTTGTATATGGCAGAGTTGGGTTATTAAAGATTTTTAAGTGTGCTTGCCAATATGCCTTTATAGCTGAGGGTATTGTATAAATTGTTTTTGTTCTCTTCATAGCACATTGTTTAAACATACCATCTCCTGACGAATCCATTTGGCAAAACGCTATTTGGACGTCCTGAGGGGCATTGGGATGTGAAGTGCCAGAGGAATTGCGACCGCACTTAAGCAAATGGAATTGAGTTAAGTTAACTATCGTGTAGTTACTTTTTCTTTTTATATGAAAACATAGTGAAAACTATAGCAGTTAAAAAAGCTGTGGAGAAGGCAAATATTGATTAATATGAAGAAGAGGAGTTTGTTTCTCGGGTCGCTGATGTTCTGAGGATGTGAGACAGCAGAGATATTTCTAATGCTATTCACATCTAAGCCCTGTTGGTTCTGAGACTCATTTTTCTCCTTTTTTTTATTGTTTTTTTTTATTAGTTTGAGATTTGGCTATAAGGTCTGGTGAAAGTCAAGTGGAGTGTTACATTCTACATGTTGAAAAAGCAAAAAGAGGCAGATTGATGACTGCAGGGTGAGAAACAGAGTCTATTTTGAGTAGTTAGAGGGACAGAAAAGCATGAAATTAAAAAACGCGGAAATGGAAAGAACAACATCAGAGAGATGGAATGGGAATGAAATGGAAGAAGACAAGAAAAGAGAGGTGAAATGGCAAATGGATGACAGACCCTAGAAAGAGAGAGGGGGAAAACAAACAGAAGAAAGCAGAAAAGAGACACTAGAACCAAAACAAATGGAAAAATAAAATGCCCAGACAACAAAGATAACATTCTATTTTGAATTTATTGATTGGAATATGTCAGCTTTGGGAAACATGCATATCTGATAATCTTGTACTATGCTCAGTATAAGCAGAAATGCATTTTTCTTTCTATTTCTCCAATATGTGTATGCAAAGATTGACTTCTTGAGGTTCCAGTTCAAGTTTAGCCATTCATATCTATATTCGTCTGTGGTGGGGGTTTTTTCTTATTTGATTTGGGTCTGAGTTTTGTGCATGTGACCAAAGTGAGGTATTCTGCTAGCATGTAGTTTCTGTGTAGATATCTGTAGTAGTCCTGTTTGTTCTGTTTTCTCAGTAGGTTGTGGACTGTTTTTTTGAGTCAGGTGTAATATCTGCAGTGTTGCCTTTTGTCCTGGGAGTTAGTGCTAGTATGGTATGGTAAGGTTCTAAATGTCCTTTTGTAGGGCTTTGTGTTAATTCACAGTATCTGGCAGTGGAGGGAATGTGTGTGTTGCCTTTACTGAAGTGATATTAGAACTTTAATATAATTTTCTGTATATTGGGTTGTGAGGTGAAACATCCCAGTTCTGATCTGCACCCATTGCATTTATGTTCCTATGATTTTTTTTATTGTAGTTATGCTTTTCTCTGTCTTGAATATTGTGGAAAGGGACTTACAAAATTAACATTGACTCTAATGTTCCTATAATGCATTCTTTGCTTTCTACTAAATATTCTTCTGTGTTTATAAACTGCAATAGATGTAAAAAGAAAAGAAGACTTAAGATATGTGCTAAGTAATGGTAATTAGTTTGTCAGAACATCAGATGGGGTTTAGAATATTTTGCAGGATATGATGTGTGTTGAGATGTTTATCTTTATAGTAGACTTGTGTCCAGTCAAGTTTAAATTAAGGGATGGATGGTGCCTGCTGTTCGGACAGGGGACAGACATGTTCGCATGGCACAGAAGGAGGTGGAAGCCACCTTCCTGGAATATTATCATGAACTCTACTCCTCAGATGCCCGAGATGGCCAAGGAGCTGACTTATATGTGCAACAGTGTAACCTCCCTAGGCTTATGCCTACCCAAACAGCTCAGCTAAATGCCGAATACACACCTCGGGGAAATTCAACAAGTGATTAAGGGACTGAAGTCACCACGGGCTCCGGGACTGGATGGATTTAGTGGGGAATTCTATAACATCTTGGGGGATAAGATCTGTCTCCCACTCTCAGAGCTTTATGCACATTTAGCCACATTACAGTCATACCCATACCATAGTAATGAAGCCATGATTACATTGATCCCTAAACTGAGTTGGGACCCCTTAACACCTAGCTCCTACTGGCCCATTTCCTTATTAAACGTAGATCTTAAGATTATGGCAAAGATCCTGACGAAACGCCTGGCCCCTTTGATGCCTACTCTTGTTCACCCATCGCAAGTGGGGTTTGTGAAAGGCTGGCAAGCAGTGGGAAACATTTGGCAAATTCTCGCTACCCAACAACATTGCACAGTTATGGAAATTCCATCCTTACTCATTAGCATTGACACCAAAAAGGCCCTTGATAGAGTGGGCTGGTTTTCGTGGACGATCTGTTGGTCCACCTTACCGAGCCAGCTGGTTCCTTGCGAGTTCTCCTTGCTGAAATCAATAGATTCAGACTTTTCTCAGGCTACAAACTGAATCTAGACAAGTTAGAAGCAATGGCAATTGTGAAATCTACACGTAGGACATGGAGGGGAATATTCCCGCTTAAATGGGCACAAACTTCATTTTGGTACCTAGGGGTAGTTATCTCGGTGGCCCTGGGAGATCTATATAGTTCTAATGTGGGACCCCTTATGGCACAGACTGTGCAGCTTTTGGGGAGGTGGCAGAATTTGCCCTTATCATTGGGAGGCAGGATAGCCCTCTTTAAGATGTCACTTTTCCCAAAATGGCTTTATATGCTCCAGATGCTGCCAGTCTGGCTCCTCCATAAAGATCTTGTTAAATTGTAACGCCTGATATCCAAGTTCCTGTGGCAAGGGAAACATGCGCGAATAACACTACAGGCCCTAAAGGGATCATGGTATCGGGGTGGAATGGGAGTACCAGACCTTCGGGCTTATAATCTAGCATGTTTGTTGCACCACTTAAAGGATTGGATTTTTGATACCGAGGAATATATACATTTGGGCTGCGATCAAGCCCTGGTTGCACCAGCTGCGCTGCGCTATGTACTGCATGCATCTTTGAGTAGGTCCCCCCCCCAGGCAAGGAGCTTCCCAACTGTCCGGGTGACTCAGCAAGTCTGGTGCTGGATTTGTCATCATCTTGGCTATTCTTACTTGCAATCGATCTATCTGCCTTTTGTACAGCAATCCTAACTTCTCCCCGGGGATGCCCTCTACCTGTCTGTGTCAGTGGCAATACAAGGGAATTCTGTCTCTGGACCAAGCCTTAACCGCTGATGGGGAGATCCTTTCATTCGAAGAACTCCGAACACAATTTGACTTGGGCAGGGAAGACCTTTTTTCCTATTTAACTGAGAAGCTACATTAAGAGTTTGGACAAGGATAACCTATCGAGCGTGTTTTGCACAGAACTCGAAGACTTCTTCTTGTATGAGGAATCCAGCCAGATACGACTAGCTAGCGTAAATCTTCCTTTCCAACCCACACTTCTCGAATTTCTTGTCACCACCTAGCTGAAATGTGGAATGCCGACCTTGGCAAGAGTCTCACAGATTATAAGAAAACTTATTGGTGCAATCCCGAGACTCACAGCTATGGTCTCTCTACGTGATATGGAATACCATATAATCAGGAGGGCATATCTCTCCGGATCGGCTGTGTGCGATTGGATATAGTGAGTGGACCCACTGCCCTAAGTGCAATAAGGAGGGGGCCCCCTTGGTGCATTTGCTGTGGTCCTGTACATACATACAATAATATTAGCGTCTGATCCACTCCTTTGCTGAGTCAATCCTCAACCAGAGGTGGAGCATGTAATGGAGGGGGTAGAGGTCACAGGCCACGACCGATGACTCTGGCTGAAACTGATGTGAGCTTTGGCCTCGTGGGTTATTCTTATGAGCTGGAGAAATAGTGACCCCGTAAGCTATTGGCAATGGCAAAATATTCTGCACCGGCACATGCAAATTGACAAATTGTGGGCCAGGGCTGAACATCAGTGGGTACCGCGATTTCATGAAGTGTGGGATGATTATGTGCAATTGCTGCCCCCGTGCTGCCGTAGTTATGTCTGGAGTGACCTCTAGGAGACCAACGAGGACACCTGCGGGGAACAGGGGAGAGAGGGGTGGTAAGGAAGGGGGAAGCAGTAAGCGACAGAGTGAGTCTAAGGAATAGACTCACTTTACCCTACTACCCCTGGGGGGGAGGGATAAGGGGTGGCTGGGGAGGAGGGGAGAGGGGAAAACACATAAATTGAGGAGCGAAATATATTGAATTATGCACCTTATATGGAAATCAGATGTGTATATTTTCTGATGTATGCTGATACTACTTTAATAAAAACAGATTTGAACTAAATTAAGGGACACTGCTGCTTGAGATATTTTTAAACATAGGGGGTATGTTTACTAAAGGGCGCTAAGGGAGCACCCTGTAGGGAGTGTTAAGGGCTGTGTTAAAGGGTTTCCACGCAGAAAGGGCGCTGGGCTTGTTGGAGGCATTCTGGCGTTAAGGGCGCTATTGGACACTTGGCGTGTGCTAACAGGATAGTATGCACTAAGGTGTCAAGCATGCACCCTAATGCAGGAAAACCTCTGTAAGGCAGAAAGGGGGGGCAGGGAAGCCAGTGAAAAAGGTATGGATCGAAGGACTGATGGTAGCTGATTGACCTGTTGCCCACCTCTGTTGCAGTACATGTGCTGAGCATGTTGGACCTAACAGCTGGGCCTTGCTGTCAACTAGGCAGTATAGGCGGCTGCCTAGGGATGACGGCCAGTGTGGGTCGTGGCAGTATCATGGACAGGTGATGGCAGTAACGGAGCCAGCAGAGGGGTGGCAGCAGCAGGGGGTGCTGTGCATGGCGTGCAGTCCTAGGTGTTGCTGAAAGCTTAGGCCTTGCTGTAAGCTACAGTATAGTGTCTGTGAGGTGAGGACGGGAATCCATCAGTACTGTCAGTGTCTGACATGCCATAGGCCTGAACAGTGTCTGGGTGGAGGCAGCATGTACCTGATGTGGGCAGTCACAGGAGAGGCGTGTATGATTTGCCCAACTGTTGCAAAGGACCCTTGATGGCCATGGTGGAGCAGCTGACTGGCAAATATAGGAATGCACCTGACAACCAGATGTTGGTTGAAGATCCATGCCATGGGGGTTCTGAGCAGAGAGTACGGTATGTTTGTGCTGGGTGGATGTATGGGATCTGAATGGCCAAGATCATTTGGTCTATGTGATCTGGGGCACATGAAACACCAATTGTGTGGGTGGGACAGGTGCCTCAACCTGTGCAACTGCAAGATAATACACCTGACACAGTGTCATGATAGAAAAGGACAAGTTGATCCCATATGCCCCATATGGAGCAAGTAATGATGGGAGAACAGTGCAGGAGATGGTCATGCAAAGAGTGGGATGTGCCTGAATGTACCAGATATATCCTCTTTGTGTAAAGATAAGAATATAAGATATGCAATACTGGGTCCGACCAAGGTCCATTAAGGTGAAATTAGACTTACCTGCTAATTGTTGTTCCTTAAGGAAATCCAGTCTAGTCCCGAACCTTAGAAGTTGTGTAGTCCTCTCGCAGCTTGGAGACTGAGCATGTAACAGTTTTGATGACACCAGCATAAGTATTGCAGGGACCGCCTTCTTGCTCCAGTACCCTATTGACAAAGCAGACTCACCAGAGCAATAATTAAGTAACCAGTTAAACTGTTTCTAAACTAGCTATAACGTCCAATTACTTGTTAATTACTCATAAACAGTATTCTCAAATGACTGAAAATGTTTCTGTTTTTATTTATTTTTTATTTTTTAATATAGAAAGCATGACATCCCCAGTTACCAATCCCTCTCTGAAACCCTGCCCCACGCGAGTCTCTTGCGGACCCCCCACATGACTATGTTTTACGCTTCAGGGAGCCGTCTGGCAGGCAATTCCAGGGAGGGATGTGGGACTAGACTGGAGTTCCTTAAGGAACAACAATTAGCAAGTAAGTCTAATTTCACCTTCCTTAGCGTCCCTCCAGTCTAGTCCCGAACCTTAGGAGATGTAACACAGCAGTAATCCCTTTAACAGGAGGGGCCTGCCAGACTAGCCTGAAGCACCGCCGATCCAAACCTACAGTCCCCTTCTGCTTGAACATCAATCCTGTAATGTTTCACAAAAGTTTGCAATGACGACCAAGTCGCCGCTCTACAGATGTCCACCATTGGCACCAAACTACACTCCGCCCAAGATGCAGCCTGTGCCCTAGTGGAATGCGCCCTCACACCAGCTGGAACAACTTTACCTTTCAACAGATAAGCCGAAACAATAGTTTCCTTAATCCACCGAGCAATAGATGACCTAGCCGCCTTCTCGCCTCGCCTCTGACCTCCAAACAGTATGAATAATCTGTCCGTTTTTGGAACGAAGCTGTGCGCTGCAAATATTTCCTCAATGCTCTCCCCTCGTCTAACCTATGTAGCCGACTATCATCCTTGTCTTTGCCTGCCTTCTTGAACACCGGCAAAGACACCACCTAATTCACATGAAAAGCCGACACTACCTTCAGTAAGAAAGAAGGCACCATCTGCAACACCACCTTGTTGACCTCAAAAACCAAAAACAGCTCTCTACACGACAAAGCCTGCAACTCTGAAATTCTTCACGCCGAAGCGATAGCTACCAAAAACACCCCCTTGAGAGTAAGGTCCTTCAATGTCATCTTCGCTAAGGGCTCAAATGGCTCCCGCACCAGCGCCTCCAGCACTGTATTCAGATTCCAACCTGGAACCGAAACCCTGCGTGGAGGTCTCAAAAGTGCTGCCGCACGCAAAAGCCTCTTTACATCTGGATGCAACCCAAGAGCCATCCCTTGCACCTTCCCTCGAAAACATGATATCGCTGCCAGCTGCACCCGAAGCGAAGCAGCCGCCAGTCCTTTCTCAAATCCATCCTGCAAAAACGACAACACTTGCGCCACCGAGGCCGCCAAAGCCTTAATCCTTCTGTCTTCGCACCAGGACTCAAAAATCTGCCAGACTCTGATGTACGCCAATGACGTAGATCTCCTTCTAGACCTTAACAATGTCATAATCACTGCCGCCGAGTACCCCTTGGCTGCTAACCTTGCCCTTTCAAGAGCCAAGCCGTAAGCGAGAACCGATCCACCTGAGGCATGGTCAACGGCCCCTGCTTCAGCAGATCTTTCCTGAGCGGCAGTCTCCACAGAGGCTCCAATAGAAGTCGCATCAAGTCGGCATACCAAGGCCTCCTTGGCCAATCCGGTGCCACCAGGACCATGTGTCCCTTGTGCCTTTCTATGTGCTGCAGGACTCGTCCTATCAGCTCCCAAGGCGGGAATATGTACAGAAGATGCTCCTCTGGCCACCTTTGAATCAGAGCATCCAAACCTTCTGACATCCGCTCTCTTCTTCTGCTGAAGAACCTGCCCACCTTTGCTGATGCATGCATCGCCATGAGGTCCATGGTCGGGTGTCCCCAATGCTGTACCAGCAATTCGAACACCTCCTGAAGAAGACCCCATTCTCCTGGATCTACCTTAACTCTTTCGCCCTCTTCCATGGTTTTGCCCTCCTCTCCTGTCTCCACTTCAGGTGATCAGGTCTTTGCCCACACTTGGTCGTCCTTCCGCCCTGTTCTTTCAGCAGAGGTACTGACATCCTTATCCCGGTCTCGGCGGACCACTTGTGTTTTGGACCCCATCCCCTCCCGATGGCTCTCCGAGCCTTCTTTGCAACTGGTCCCGTTCATCACCACCATCATTAACTCCAGTTTCTCCTCAGGCCATTTCCCAATGTCTTGGAAGTCTGCAGTCCTCCGCCCCCTTCTGAAGCAACCTTCCTTAGATCCTTCTGTCCTCTCATACTGGCGCCCCGTGTCAAACCTTCCATTCATTGCCAAACTCCTCGAACGCAGTGCATTTGATCAGCTGAACTCACATGTTGAAGCCACGCATTCACTTCACCCGCGCCAAGCAGGCTTTCGAAGCGGCCATAGTACTGAAACTGTCCTTCTTGCTTTGTTGAACGAATTGCATGTCGCCCACGACCGTGGTGATGTTACCCTCCTGGTGTCCCTTGACCTGTCAGCAGCCTTTGACCTCATTGACCATCATACCCTTCTGCCACGGTTATCGGACATAGGTCTCCGAGGTACTGTCTGGCACTGGTTTCGCTCTTTCCTCTCCACCCGTTCCTTTTCTGTTCATGTCAACGGGCAGTCCTCCACTGTTCTTCCCCTCACTTGTGGTGTTCCACAGGGTTCTGTCCTTTCCCCCTTACTATTTAACATCTTCCTCTCTCCACTACCGTTAATTATGCAGCAATATCCCGTGTCATCATACATCTACGCGGACGACATTGTCCTCCTTTTTCACACGTCACCACTATCTCCTGATATCTCCCAGCTTAGTCTCTGCCTTACTCACGTTGCTTCCTGGCTGTCTGAAAATTTTCTCCACCTTAATCCTGCTAAGTCCTCAGCAATGTGGGTGTCACTAAGTGGTACATGCCCCACCCTGGTTCCCTCCATCGGCCCAACTGCTATCCCTTTAACGTCTTCCTTCCGTTATCTGGGCATTCTTTTGGATCCGTCTCTCTCCTTTCAGGAACATATCACATCACTCTCTCGCCGCTCCTTCACTGCCCTACGGCAAATTCGAGCCGTTCGGTCAGTGCTACCTCCTAGCTCACTGGTTACCCTCGTCCTTGCACTAGTTGTCAGTAGGTTGGACTATTGTAATGTTTTTCTGGCTAACCTCCCTAAGTATCAGCTCCAAAGACTACAGCGGATTCAAAATACAGCGGCACGCCTAGTTACTTTCTCCAGTCGATTTGATCATATTACTCCCATTCTCATCCGGTTACATTGGTTGCCCCTTCGCTTTCGCTTCCATTATAAATTTCTGATTCTGATTCATCGAGCCATCCATACCGGAAATCCTCTCTACTTAGCAAACTGCATTTCTCTGCATTCCCCTTACCGCCAACTCCGCTCAATCCATGCCAATCGCTTATCACTTCCCTCACCATCTCAGGCCCACTTAGAACAGATTCGCCATTCTGCTTTTTTCTTTCTTGGACCCCTCCTCTGGAACATGTTACCAACTCCCCTCCGGCTAGAACCCTCCTACCCCCAGTTTAAGTCGTTACTTAAGACCCATCTATTCCAGAAAGCCTATGACCTTCCCCCTGAGGCCCCTCCCTGATCATCCTGGTTTTTGTCTTTTTGTTTTTGTCCTTAAGGTTGTCTCGTGTCTGTCCCTTGTTTTGCTTGTCTATGTTACATGGCTGGACTATGTCTGTCTATGATTTGGTATTAGTGTGGTATTACTGTTCTGTTCTTGCCTCCTCCTTTCCTGTTTATTATTGGCGTTCCTTTTCTTGGTTTGCAGTGTTAAATCCATCCTTTTTATTGTACACCGCTTAATGTTCTTACAATAGCGGCTTATCAAATATGAATAAAGATAAAGATAAAGATAACTCAACTCAAAAAATCATCCGTCACATTGTCCACTCCCGCTACATGCGCTGCCAACAATGCTTCCAGATTTGCCTCGGCTCAATCGAGCAACTCGTCCGCTTCCTCCTCGAGAGCCACACTGCCTGTACCTCCTTGACGATTGATGTACGTCACTGCTGTGGCGTTGTCTGAAAACACTCTTATCGCACTCCCCTTCAGCCCCCGCTGAAGGTCCTTCAGAGCTAGAGTGACTGCTCTCAGCTCTAACCTGTTGATTGACCAAGTCTTCTCCTGCTCTGTCTACTGCCCCTGAGCATACTGCCCCTCGAAGTGCGCTCCCCAGCCGAACATGCTTGCATCGGTCATCAACGCCCTCCAATCTGGGGCCTCCAGAGGCATCCCCTTTTCCAGACAACCCGGGCGCAACCACCACTGCAGCGACTGCCTTGCTTCCGGAGGACAGACCAACCTTTTGGACAACTGATCGGAGTGATGCAACCATCTCCTGAGCAGAGACCTTTGCAGCAGTCTCATGTGAGCTCTGGCCCACGGAACTACTTATAGCGTGGCTGCCATCGTGTCCAATATTTGCAAATACTGCCACGCTGAGGGAGCCATTCTGTCCAGGAAGGCCCGAACCAACATTCTTAGCTTGCTGATCCTGCCCTGCGACAGATACACTCTGCCCCTGTCCGTGTCGAAACGCGCCCCCAGATATTCCAACTCCTGAGCTGAATGCAGTTTGCTCTTTGCCACATTTACTACCCATCCTAGGGATTGCAGAAACTGTACCACTCATCTCGTAGCCACCACGCTCTCGTCTTTCGACTTTGCCCGAATCAGCCAGTCATCCAAGTAAGGATGAACCAACACTCCTTCCTTTCGCAACGCCGCTGCCACCACCATGACCTTGGTGAATGTCCTTGGCGCTGTCGCCAACCCAGACGGCATTGCTTGGAACTGAAAATGACCCATCGGTACTGCAAACCAAAGAAACCTTTGATGCTCTATCCTGATTGGTATATGAAGATACTCTTCCGAAAGATCTAGGGACGTGAGGTACTCGCCTTGTCGAACCGCCGCTATGACCGATCGTAGTGATTCCATGTGAAAGTGTGACACCTTGAGACATCTGTTTACCCTTTTGAGGTCCAGAATCGGTTTCAAGGTTTCCTCCATTTTTGGCACCACAAAATAGATGGAGTATCGACCGCAGCCATATTCATCCTTTGGCACTGGCACTACCGCCTTCAGCTCCAATAACCTTTCTAAGGTTTTCTTTAGTTCTACCCGCTTCGACCACGTTCTGCAGGGAGATTGTACAAAAGCGTCTCTCACTGGACGTTGAAACTCTAGTGCATACCCTTTCTGCACGATTTCCAACACCCACCAATCTGACGTAATTTAGGCCCATACTGGAAAGAATTCCCTTAAGCGTCCTCCCATGGGAACCATTCCAGCCTGGGCCCCCCTCGCTTCATTGCGGTTTCTTACTGCTTGGGGAGGGGGAGGCCCCAAAACCTCTGCCTGCTCCCCTGAATCCCCGAAACCCCGAGGCTCTGTACTGAAAACATCCTCTCTGAAACGGACCAAATCTTGACTGACGAAAATGCCTAAACTCACGCTGTTGACTTCGCGAAGGGGTCACCGGACACCCCTGCTTGACCTTATCCTCCGGCAATCTGCCCCCTTTTGAGTCTCCTAAATCCTTCATTAGCTTCTCTAGATCTTCCCCAAAGAGACGCTTACCCCTAAAGGGGAGCTTTCCTAGTCGAGCTTTGGATGCCGCATCCACCGCCCAATTCCGGAGCCAGAGGGATCTCCTTGCCGCCACCACCGACGCCATACTCTTTGCCAACCCTCTTATAAGGTCGTACTGACTATCCGCTAAATACGCAGCTCCCGACTCCATCCGAGCCGCCTCTTCAACCGTTCCGTCTACCTGCAGTCCCCTCATCCTTTGAGACCATCTCAAGCATGCCCTCGCTACCCAGGCTCCACAAATCGAAGCCTGCATGGAGAGAGCATTAATCTCAAACACCTGCCATAGAAGCGTATCTAGCTTCCTATCCTGGGTATCTTTAAGCGCTGCACTTCCCTCAACGGGGATGGTAGTCTTCTTAGTAACCGATGACACCACAGCATCCACCTTAGGGGGTTTAAACAGTTCCCTTTCCGCCTCTTGTAATGGATACAACCTGTTCAACACCCGGGAACCTTTAATACTTGCTTCCGGCGTATCCCACTCTTCCTGTATCATTTCCTTAAACACCCTATGCATCGGAAACTCCTGCTGAGACTTTTGTACCGCCTGTAACAATGGATCCTCCAAAGAAGCATCCACTCCCTGTTCCTCGGCCGGCATATTCAACACTTTCATTGTCTCTGCAATCAATGCTGAAAGCTCCTCTCTCCGTAATACCCGGACCACCCTTGCCTGGTCCTCCGGCTCTGCAAACTCGCCTTCCTCCAAATCTGGGTCCGAGTCCTCTAAGCCCCCTGACTGTACCTCCAGCGCCATGTCCATGTCCCTCCTGTCCACTGCAATTTTGGCCTTTTTCTCAGGAACCGTCTCCTCCTCCAGAGGGGCCCCCTGCCTCTTGGGTCCTAGCGCTACCTCTCCTCCAGGCCCCGCAAAGTTTGCCCCGGCCCCACCGAGAGCCTGCTGCAGCAGGACCATAAACTGTTGGGAAAAAATCACCCTCAAACCCCCCCTGTATAGGGGCTTGGGACAAAGGAACATCTGGTGCTGAAAAAGGACCCGGCACCAGCTCCTGAAGCATCATGGGGACATCAAGGTGCTCCCCTGCCCCCAAGACCTCCTTTGTCACCTCTGCCCCATTATGCTGTTCCATACCTGACTGCAATGCCTCGTGCGCAGAAGCACTACACACACCTGCCTCTGAAACGGACCCCTTCCGGATCCCACAGAGGAGGCAGCGAGGTTTAGAAGGCATAAATATTTGTACACCTTAAAGTGTGCCTTTGCCTCCTTTTTTTTTTTTATTTTTTTACAAACGAAACTTTTCCTTCACATTAACCTGCCTCCTACACTCACTCCCTAAACCTGGTAACACCACTTCCAAACCGGCACCCAATGCAGCCCTTCTTACCCGCCGCAAAACCACACGGCGGTAAGATGGCCACCGGAACTTCTGTCTCCTCCAACTGTCCACTGCCGACTACCTACCTGCGCTTAATTTCCCAGAGCAGACAGATCCACTCACCGGAGCCCTGCTCCACTGCTATCAGCACTTTTCTTTCCGCTGTCCAGCTTCCCCGGTCTCCTCTGGACCGAAGAAGCCCTTTCGTACCACTGCTCTGCTCACTCTGCCTTCCACCCAGCACGAGTGGCAGCCCTCGACGGTTCCTTACCCACCGTGGGGGATCGAATACCAGAGTCCCTGCTCTCATCTCCCACTCTGTACCCGATCAGTATTTCAGAGAGGGGGGGACGGGGGGCCAGCTCCTCCACCTTTCAGATGAAATTCTCTAAATCTCAAAAAAATTTGCCGATTTAAAGGGACCACAGCCCTTAATTTGTTTTTCTTCAATATCCTGTCATCACTCCTAACTTTACCTAGTCCCTATCTAAAATATACTTAATGATTCCTTCAGTGAGTCCCGAGCCTCAGAACTTATGCCTCCTTCTGCTGCTTGGAGACTGAAAATTGGAGCAAGAAGGCGGTCCCTGCAATACTTATGCTGGTGTCATCAAAACTGTGACATGCTCAGTCTCCAAGCTGCGGGAGGACATACACAACTTCTAAGGTTCAGGACTAGACTGGAGGGATGCTAAGGAAGACCAGTATCCTGTTTCCAACAGTGGCCAATCTAGGTCACAAGTACTAGCAGTTTTCCCAAAAGAGACAAGTTCCACAATGTATGGGAGGTCACAGTGATGGCACACTATAAAACTCAGTCATACCATCTGTCCCTTACATCTGCTGCGTATACATCACTGACCTGCTTCAATGGGCTGCAGCTGAGCCAGTAAAGCTATACCCTCAGAAGTCCATGATGAGTAATACCATGTCTGCCTATCCAACATGTGCCAGAACGCATAGAAACATTGAAGGATGATTGTCTGCAAGTTACAGCACAGCCAGGCCTGTTAGAGGCAGGGAAGTGACCTGATTAGCATCCAGACACAAAAAGAACAAGTGGGAATTAAATCCTGGACCTTTGCCTTTGGAGACATTGCATTAACCAGTAGGCTACACCTCCACATTGCACTATGCAGTTCGAGCCTGCTGGTCTCTGCTCAAACTGTCTGCTGTGTGTGCCGGTATTGGTTGGCCCCTCCACTACCCATGAGGCACTACAAACGCAAAACAGCAGTCTGCAGCTGATCAAGAAATGGAAAATGCACTGCTCCAGCACATCAGCTCAGTAAGACGCATTGACCATGTGTGCTACATGCACATAACAGCTGCCAACCCTGCTATTGAGCGGTTTAAGCAGTCACCCTGAGGGTGAGGATAGGCACCCAGCACCTGGTCCTCAGAATCTGCACTGTTAGAGATGGTCTCTGCTGGACATGCTGTAGGTCCACATTACTGCTTGTGTGTGGCAGTTATTGTCTGCAGTGTGTTATGATAGTCACCTTGTTTCCTGCACATTTGGAGCATGGTGTCTGTGTCAGTGGCAGTCACAGTTGGGCCCTCTGTCCTGGCCATGTTGGACAAGAACCCTCCCAGAACAGTGATAACAAGCTAATAACAGGGATAGCAAATGCAATGGGGATGTATAGGCTCACGCTACTGTCCTGCCACAGCCACGAGCCAACCATTGAGGACTAACACTCCACCACAGCAAGTGCAATCAAACTGTACCTGCTGCCCACCACTGGGCTGTTCCAGCCATGCACAACTGCAGCCGGTCCGCTGGTCAGCACACACTACATGTGCCCAGAGCAACCATGCGCACTCTGCTGTGTGATACTCAGCATGGACACCCAGCATTTGGCTCAGTAATTGGGATCCCCACACAGAGATTGCATCCATATCACTGGAGCCAGACATTATATAGCACTATATGTTTAAATAGCTGTGCCATGTTCACTGCTTGGTCAGAGAGAGCATGCCTTCTCATCATGACATTATGTGGCCACCCGGGCCATGTGTGTGGCAGATGGGCACAACAAAGTCCCAGCCATTGACCCTACTGCCAAGACAGGCACATCCTGACCCATCCGCCCTGTTTCAGGCCTTAGCTACAATCCTTTGCTTCTACTTATGCACGTTTGCAGAAAAGGCTGGGAAAAACTCAGCCAATGCGAGGCAAAGTGAAATGCAGAAAGCCACAGGACAAAGGGTAGCTATACACACACACACACACACACACACTCACATTGGCATGCTGTGCAAAAATAGGGATGGTTGACATTCCTGTCTGCCACTCTTGTCTCCATGTCAGCTCAAGAATTGTTAAGGTGTGCTCCATGTGCAGGCACTATTAGCGCCCCTTGCCCTCAACGAATGTTGTTAGCGCCCGCTTAGTGTGCTATCAGCCTCAGTCTCCAGCCAGCTGTAGATAGTCAAGCCTGTCTATGCTGCTGATGGGTTTTTGTACCCTTGCTGGCTGGCTCCTTCAGGGTTGCACATGCTGGTGCTGTACTGTTGACTAAACCTTAGCCACATGGACATGCAATACAGGATCCCCAGCAGGGACTTGAATCTGTGACCCTCCACACATCTATACACTGACTGTGTGTGCTGTACCACATTGCTGCCATATGGGGATGATAGTTCCTGCTGCTGACATGCTGCCCTTCAGACTGACCTTGGCACATGCTGCAATGTGCATGGCACACGGGACCAGGACAAGGCTTTGGTCTGCTGCAGGTGGGTGCCACTGACAATGCCACCACCACATCTGCAACCTCAGGGACCCCATCCTCGCCTGCCACTGATACATTTCAGGGATAGGATGGCAGCCACTGCTGTGGTATTGGCCCGGGTGCCTACATTTGCAGCTACCTGGAGGGCTACATCTGCAGGCACTCTTGGCCTCGTCCTACACACTCAGGATCAATGACTGCGGGGGGGGGGGGGGGCCGGGATATCTGCCTAGGGTGCAATGTCCCTTGGACCACCCCATATGGCACATCACCCTTCCATGCAGAAGTATGTTTGTGTTCTGCCACTGTCACTGTATGATCGTGACGGCCATCACAGATGGTGATGAAGATGGTAGGATACCCCTATGTGAGGAGGTTACAAAGGTTTGGCCTCCTCACCCTGGAGTTTAGATAGCCAAGGGGAGACATAATAGGGGTCTACACATTACTGAATGGTGTTGAACAGGTAAACATAGCTCAATTGTTTACACCATCACATTATAGGAAGACTAGAGGACAGACAATGATGCTACAGTATAACACATTTCCGACTGATAGGGGCATATAGTTTGTCACTCAACGCATAGGTACAGTCTGGCACTCAGTACCAGAGGATGTTATATATTTTTATTTATTTATTTAAAAGGATTTATATACCACTTTATCCTAAAAATCAAAGCGGTTTACACTTCAAATGAATCGTGTTAAATAGTGCGAAGGTGTAGGCATGCAGTGGCTATATTGTAGCGTTTGCATAGGTGTAATTCAAGTATAACTTAATTACAGGGTGCTCTATGTACAGGATGAGCTATATACAATGTGCTATATACAAGGAGGAGGTGGGTTGGCTGGGGTGGGGGAGATGGGAGCAAGGCATGGAGGGGTGGGGGGTGAGTAGTGGCAAGAACAATTAGATTGAAGGGGTCTTTGGTCAGGTCATGTGATATTGGGAATGCTCCTCATCTAGCTGAGATTAGGGAAGGTTTGGTCAGATTCCTCTGGGACAAGTCATGATACCATTATTCAGGGGACACTGAGGGTCAGCTGCTTGCCACAATACAGGCATTGTTGGACATGTGTGTCTTTTAGGGACCCAGCTAGGTACTTGTGCCCTAGATTGGCCACTATTGGACAGAGGTTACTGGGCTTGCAGGACCTTGATCTGACACATGTGTGGCATATATTTGGAACTTATGTTCCTACGCTCTTATGTGCCACTTGGGCAACTGCCTAGTCCACCCTGTCCACCAGCACCCCCCACTGCATGACCACTGTCCCACTCCCATTGCCCCATTGGCACCATCAGCATGGTCTTTCCTACTTGAGCACCATGCTGTTGCTGTTAATTGAGCACTACAATCACATATTTGGGCTCCCTGGTCAGCGCATCACATTGCTGGTGCTTAAAATGTCTCTCTCCACTCTACAAACACCCTTTCTGCAAGGTTTTACTTGGCGATCGGGTTCCCAGCGTTAAAGGGCTTTTTAGGAGATTGTGCAATCGGCAGTAAGGAAGCACATGCTGTTAAAACCCACTCCCTGCTCTGTTAACACCTACTCTCCGCCCCTTGTGCCCTTAACACTGCTGGTGCCTTTAACGCCCCTTAAAGAAGTGTTTTTGCAGCATTAAGGAACTAGGGTGCTGATAAGAGGTATTAATGACACACATGCTCCCTTAATACCATTTAGTAAACATACCCCATAGTTTGTTTCTATAAAATTGCATATGGCTTAGCATTGGTAAGTGCTTGAAATATCTGACTTTAAAATATGTAAAGTTTCAGCCATACTGCAATAATGCGTTTTTAGGTGCATGTGATGGAACTATTTGTCAATAGAAATATGGTTTGGACCCGTGTACCTAGTGCCCCCTCCCCCCCAATATTAAACTTTGGCCTCCTCCAAACTCTGGTCTGGCTATGCCATGGCTCCACACTAGCCTGTCACCCATTTTAGCCTCCTCAAACAGCTGAGTCACCAGTTGCCTATGGAAAATATGTCAAACGACAATTTCTCCAAATAGGTTAGTTTTGCGCATACCATGACAGTCATGAACCTCACTTCTGAACCAGTATGATCTCAGTCTCTGAAATTTACTGCTAATGCTCAGCGTAGTACTTGCATCATGCCAAAGAGAGCTTCCTTCTGGCGTTTGTAAGATTTAACATGTATTGGTAGTTTGTGAAGATGTGCTTGGAAATTCTTCTTTATCGAGCCTGTGGCTCCCAATACAATGGGAAATATTGCTGTATCTTTCTGCCACATTTTTCTTGGTCTCTGACTGAATTTCTTGGTACTTCAGGATCTTCTGCCTCTCCATGCAATTCACAGAATAATCACTTATTTATTTATTTACATTCTCTTATATACCGCGCTATTCTGCATCAGTGTGGTTTACATTGAACAAACTGAAATTACATTGAACAGGGCATTATAACTTGGAGATAACTATTTTACAGGGAACATGGGCTATGGAGGGTTAAGTGGCTTGCCCAAGACCACAAGACCACTTGAAACCAATACCTCTATTATCAATGCCGGTCTGGTGTTTTTTTCCTTTACCACTGTGTCAGGTTTCCTCGCATCTAGTTTCTTATCTGTCAGAATGGGAATGTCCTAGGTGATCATAACCCCTTCATTAAGCTATGTGAAGGCCCAAATCATTTTGAAAGGGTGTGCCTATCAAGCAGGAAGCAAAACATAACACGTAAGCTGTATAAGATGGAAGAGATAGTCAGATGATGCCAACTTGCTTATTACCAATGCAATGTTTTCTCAAGAGTGCCCCAGCATTCAGAGCCAGCCCATTCACTACGCAAACTAGGTGGCCAGCCTGGGTGGGCAACTTTATGCTGCCGTTTTGCTGCTCGCGGCACACCATGTGTTTCAGCACACATGATCTGCCACTGTTGATCCTCCTCAGATGCAACTTACTGTCAAATGGGGGTCAGAAGTGGCAGGCCATGTGTACTGAAGCACATGGCCTGCTAGGCAACGAAGTGGCGGCACAAAGCCATCACTTTTAAAGGACTGCTGCTGCTGCCTGTCTCCCCCCCAAGACTGAATCGGCAGCAATGGGGGGCAATGGCTCAGTGGGAGGGGAGAGCAGCACAGTTGGGGTTTCTGCCTAGGGTAACAGAAACCCTTGGGCTGGACCTGCTAGCATTATGGAAACAAAAGTACAAAAATGGTGTATCTCAGATTGAATAACATGGTACAACCTTGTTTTATTTTTACTTACTTTTTCTCTTTTTTTTTATCTATAATTTTTAAAAGAACTTCCTTTTATCAATGAGGCTTCAGAAGTATCCCCTCTTGTTCCGGTCATGATTTATCAAACACACTGCATATATACCAGAGCACTGTCCATGTAATACAACAGTCCATTAGCTGCTATTAGCATTTTAAAAGTTATAAGACTCCATTTACTGCTACTATTGTTCATACACTTTAATTTCACTGTTGTTCACATCTGTAAGCTTTTACTTATATGATTAGCTGTAGCTCCCAAACATGAAGTCATGCCATCTTTATGCCACACTACCACATGCCGTTTGTACCCAGTCTGCCCACAGGTTTTGGCTCTCTGTGTCAGGAGGTATGATTGTATTCATAGGAAAGAGCTCAAGCCAGCACTTTGCAGCAAGATTGAAAGCAGTGCTAAAGTGACCAACTGGATTAAAAACTGGTTGAGTGGGAGGCAAAAGAGGATACAAGTAAATGGAGCTCATTCTGAGAAGGATGTTACCAGTGGTGTGCTGCAGAAATCTGTCCTTGGTCCAATTATTTTTAACATTTTTATAAGTGATATCGTAGAAGAGCTATTGAATAAGGCTTACCTCTTTGCAGATGATAGTAAAATCCACAATAGACAACCAGAAAGGTGTAGATAACATGAAAAGAGATCTAGCGAAGCTTGAAGAATGGTCGAGAATTTGGTAGCTGAGATTTAATGCTAAAAATGCAGGATCATACTTTCAGGCTGCAAAAATCCAAGGGGAGCGGTACAGTATAGGGGTGACATGCTTCTGTCCACGAATGAAGTACAGGATCTGAGCGTGACTGTTTCTGATGATCTTAAAGTGGCTAAACAGATAGAAAGGCAATAGTGAAAGCTAGGAGGATGCTTGGGTGCAAAGGGAGAGGAATGGCCAGCAGGAAGGTGGTGATAGTGCCTCTGTATAAGTCTTTGGTGGGACCTAATTTGGAATACTGTGTTCAGTTCTGGAAACCACACCTTCAAAAGGATATACACAGGATGGAGTCGGTGCAGAGGGTGGCTACTAAAATGGTCAGTGGACTTAATCATAAGGCATATGGGGACAGACTTAAAGATCTCAATATGTATACTTTTGAGGAAAGGTGGGAGAGAGGAGATATGATAGAGACATTTAAATACCTCTGTGGCATAAATGCACAGGACAGCCTCTTTCAATAGAAAGAAAGCTCTATAACGAGGGGGCATAGGATGAATGTGAAATAAGATAGATTCAGGAGTAATTTGCGGAAATATTTCATTAGGGAAAGAGTGATAGATGCATGGAATAATCTCCCAATGGAGGTAGTAGAGACAGAGACTATCTGAATTCAAGAAAGCATGAGACAAAACCAGAAGATCTCTAAAGGACAAAAAGGGATTGTAGAGCTTAGTAGTTAGTATGGAAGGGAAGACTGGATAGGCTGTATGGTCTTTATGTGCTGTCATGCTTCTAGGAAAACGTGGCATGGAGCCTTTGATCCCCTGCATTCACTTCAGGTCGAATCTGTCCCTTTCCCTGAGTAACGGAAAGTTGCACTGCGGGGGGGGGGGGGGGGGGGGTAATGGCAATGCATCAGACCTGCAGCTCTTGTAGCGGGTCAAACATTCTGTGCTGTTTATTTCCTTTTTAGTGCAGATTTCAGCCTGTCTGTTGCCTGCCACCTCACTGAAGATGGACCAGGCTAGCTCACTGTGCTGACTCTGTTACCTTCCTGGGAATGAAGCCCCATGCAAGAGCACAGTTTGCAGAGTGGATCATGCCAGTCCTGGTCTTGTCATTTCAGTCTTGACTAGACTGTAAATACCACAGAGCAGGGCCTGTCTTATGTGTATCTGTAGAGCTGTATGAGCACTTTGTAGTGCTATCGAAATGTTAAGTAGAAGTAGTTAAAAAAATATATATATATATTTATTTTATTTATTTTTATTTATTTAACTGTATTTATATCCTGCTTTTCACCGGGTCAAAGCGGCTTAAAATTGAAGGGCAGGGGACAGTGATCAATTCTAGGGTGGGGGGGGGGTCTGTCACCAGGGGGTCAACATTAATGATCTGAACAAACATTAAGGACAAACAGTGGACATGAGACTCTTAGTAGATAGATCTGAGGGTATGTTATGAGGTCTGGAGGAGTATTTAGTGATGGGTGTTTGTTTCTGGTCCGAGGTATTCCTGGAACAGGATGGTTTTTAGTTGTTTCCTGAATGTTGAGGGATCTCCGTTGTTTTGAATTTGACTTGGTAGAGAGTTCCAGAGGGATGGTGCGTACAGTTCGAAGGCTTTGTTGCAGGTCCGTTGATTGTATTTAGTTCGTTCGTGGGGTATGGTGAGGGTGGTTTTATCTTTATCGTTATTCAGCATTTGATAAACCGCTGTTGTAAGAACATTAAGCGGTGTACAATAAAACTGATTAAACACTGCAAACCAAGAAAAAGAACGCCAAAAATTAGACAGGAAAGAGGGGAACAGAGTAGGACAGAGGCACAGCACACTAATATCAAATCATAAAACAGAGTAGCCCAGCCGGGCAACACAGACCATAAAGACAAAGGGTAAGGGAAATGGCTCTAGACAGGACAAAAGACAGGGACAGGCAATACTCAGGGAAGGTTCTCAGGGGAGAGGTCAAATGCTTTCTGAAAGATATGAGTCTTGAGCAACGACTTAAACTGAGGATAGGATGGTTCTAACCGGAGGTGAGTTGGCAACATATTCCACAATAATGGTCCGAGGAAGAAAAAAGCTGAATGGCGTGTCTGTTCCAGATGGGCATGGGAAGGTGAAGGTAGGGATAGACGGTTAGTATGGATTGAGCGAAGTTGACGGTGAGGAGAGTGTAAAGAAATGCAGTCTGCTAAGTAGAGGGGGTTGCAGGTATAGATAGCGCGATGAATCAAAATAAAAAATTTATAGTGAAAGCAATAGCGAAGGGGCATCCAATGTAACCAGAGGAGAATCGGGGTGATATGATCGAATGGACGAGAAAAGGTGACCAGATGCGCTGCGGTGTTCTGGATGCGCTGTAATCTTTGAAGTTGATAGTTTGGGAGATTGGCCAGGAAAACGTTGCAGTAGTCTAACCTGCTAATGACCAAAGCGAGTACCAGGGTGACTAAGGAACTGGAAGGTAACACGGTGCGGACAGCCCTAATTTGCAGTAAGGCAGCAAAGGAGCGGCGGGAAATCATAGAAATGTGCTCGTGGAAGGATAGAGAGGGGTCTAGAAGAACACCTAGATAACGAAAAGAAGAGGTGATGGGAATGCTAGACGTTCCAATAGTAGGTGCAAGGGTAGGACATGAGCCAGTCAGACACCCACATTGCGGAGGACTTTGCTGGGTTGAGATGAAGAAAGTTCTCTGAGAGCCAGGAGGCTATGTGGGCGAGGCAGAGATTTAGTTGGGATATGTCAGGGGATGTTGATGAGGTATGGAAGAGTAGAACAATGTCATCCGCATAGAAGTATGACGAAACTGGATATTGCTGAATAATCAAGGGAAGTGGAGCGAGAAAAATATTAAACAGAGGGGAAAGAACGGAGCCCTGCGGCACACCACAGGTGAGGGGAAGCGTAGATGAGGACTGGCTGTTAACGTGTACAGAAAAAGAGCGAGATGAAAGAAAAGAGCGGAACCAATGCCAGACAGTACCTCGAAGACCAATATCTGAAAGCCGGGACAGTAGTGTACGGTGGTCGATCAGGTCGACAGTAGTGTACGGTGGTCGATCAGGTTTGTCTGGTTGTTCTGTTGTGGGTGGGTTGGAGCAATAGAGTGCAGAGCTGGGAAGTCTGAGTTTGGTAGAGGGCTTTGTGGATAAGTAGGGCAGATTTGTATTTGATTCTTGCTTCGAGAGGGAGTATGTGCAGTTCTCTCAAGACTGGGGTGATGTGATCTTGTTTTTTTGCTTTCTGGATAATTCTTGCTGTGGTATTTAAGGCTGTTCGTAGTGGGTTGGTGTGGGTGGCGGGCAGTCGGTGGTAGATTATATTGCAGTAGTCCAGGTGGGGGAGCGTCATAGCTTGCATAACTGTCCTGAAGTCCTGTGGGTCAAAAAGGGCCTTAGGCATTGTACTGTTTTAGCCTTGTGGAATATTATTCTGGTAGTTTTTTTGATCTGTTGTTTGAGTGTGAGCGCTTGGTCTATGTGGTTGAATTTGTATTTGTGTGGCTCCTAAGTTGAGGTGAGTAGGTGGGGTGAAGTTTGAGTCTTTGGTTACTATGAGGGCTTCTGTTTTTTTTATGTTGATGGATAGGTTGTTCCTTTGTAGCCAGCTGGAGACTTCTATGAAGCAGTCTGATAGGTGGTTGTTCACCGGGTTGGTGGTTGTGATTGGTCCGTAGAGCATTATGTCATCTGCATAGATGTGGTAGTTGATGTTATGAGCACGTATGATTGAGAAGAGTAGTTGTAGGTAGATGTTGAAGAGCATGGCGGATAGTGTGGATCCTTGGGGTACTCCTTGGTGTTGCTGGAGGGTGGGGGGCAGGTTGCTAAGTTTGTGCGGATTAGTTGTTGTCTATTGTTCAGGTAGGAGTGGAACCATTGAAGTACGGCATTTTTTATGCCAATTTCTTGGAGCCTGTGTAGGAGGATGTTGTGGAAGATGGTGTCAAAGGCTGCAGATATGTCCAGGAAGATCATAGCATATCCAGAGTGCTTGGTCTGTGTGCCCTTGATGAGGATGTTCATTAATGATGTCTTGAGGGTCTCGACTCCGTGGAATGGATGGAAACCATGTTGTTGTGGGTCCAGTATGTTGTTATCATCCAAGTGGTCCTGAAGTTGTTGTTGAACTATCTTCTCAATGATTTTGGTGGTGAATGGAAGACTTGCTATGGATCTGAAGGAGGCGGGGTCAAGGGGGTCTAGGTTTTGTTTTTTTAGGGTTGGGAGGATGATGGAGGTTTTGAGGATGTCTGACATGCGTCCTTGTTTGAGGGACTCATTAACAATGTGGGTTAGGGGTGTGCTTAAGTCCTCTTTGGATTTCTTTATCCATTCTGCAGGGCAGGGATCCAGTGGAGAGGTGGTAGTATTTAGGGAGGAGATGGTGGATTCTATTTTTTGTTTTGTGATTGTTTCAAATGTGCTCCAGTTTGCGTTTATGGTAGTAGGGTGGGATGTTGCTTCTGCATTCAGTTGTGGATTTTGTGGTTGTTGAAACTGTTTGTATTGGCGTGCTAGTAGTTCTGGTGGTATGTTTGGTAGCTGGTTGGAGTGGTTGGGTGCTTTTGTTAGCTTCTTGACAATCCCGAAGAGCTCACGTGGTTTGTTTATTGAGATGTTTATGATCTTTGAGTGGTAGGTCCTTTTTGCTTTATCAGTTTCTGTGTGGTAAGCGTCCAGTTCATTCATGTATTTTGTTTTATTCTCTTCTTTCTGAGGCATATATCTATATAGCTATAGATATAGATAGATAGATAGATAGATAAACTCTGCACTAGAAGGCAGCAGTGAGACAGAAGAAGAGTTGCATCTTTTGTTATCTAACACTCTTGTGGGTACTCCTAATACACTGCAGCTCCTTTATAAAAAATACTGAATAGTGAAGCAGTGCAATTATTATTATCTAGCCTGTGCTGTCATGCAGGTGCAGTGATTTATGGACAAACATAATACACAGATCCTGCTTCTTGAAGCTTACAATCTAGTACAGATAGAAGAAAACCCCAGACTTAGATATAGGACCTTAGGCTGCCATGTGTGGATTAAGTAAATTAAAATTTAAAAGTGTCCTCAACAAGTTGTGTTTCAGGCTGAAGTTGAATCTCATTTATATGTGGAGTCTCTATCAGTGTGGGGAGTCCACACAGCGACTGTTTTCTGCTGTATGGAAAACCGGGGGAACAACTTCAGGGCAATAACAATGTCTTTTCAGGTTTAAATTCTGGGGTTGCTAGGTTCCAGGTAAAGGACCAATATAACTGGAGGCCGTTGGCCAGTGGCATATCAAGGGTGAGGTGCTGTGAGTGCACCACCCCAGGTGCCCACAAAAAGGGAATGCAGTGAGTGAAATTCCCAGCTGGACTGACACACAGAGATGGCAATAGTGTTCATGCCCATGCCGTGCTGGCAAACTAACTTGTTTGCTGTGCAGAGTGCTGCTGCTTTCGCTTCAGGCTTGGCCCCACTGGCTGTTACCTCCCAGGCAAAGTCTTGTAGTGTTACTGTGAGACTTTGGGGGACAGCGTGGGGCCTGGAGCAAAGGCAGCAGTGCACTATGTGCCAAAAAGTAAAGTGAGCAAGTTTGCCCATTGCCCATTGGCATTGTGCGGGAGCACTGGGGGTAGGATGTGCCTACTCCAGATACCAAATAGATTTTATGCCACTACCATTGGCCCCTTGGGTCCACTCACTCCACACCCCACCACTTCCAATAACTTAGGGGCATGTTTACTAAAACCCCGCTAATGTGTGGGCTGCGGTAGTGTGCGGGTGCCATATAAAGGAGTGGGCGTGTCTGGCTGAAAAAAGCAAAACTGGGATTATTCATGCGCTAATGTGCGTGGCGCCCATGTGCGCCCTGCACATTAGCGCATGAGAAAGCTGTGCGGGAGGCATAAGTGGCGCGCTGATGTGCAAGCAGAGGAGCAGAGCCACAGTACAATGGTTAAGACACTGACCAATGGTGCAGGGATCATGGGTTCAATCCCCCACTGTGCCCAATGAAGAAGGCTGGCTGAGGCATTACCTATTATGGGGAAGTTTGCTTTAGGAGGCATTTTATTTTTTATTTCAATTACTGCTACTAGCAAACGCACTCTCAAAGCGTGTTAACATAAGGCGCCCCATAAGGCACATTTTAAAGTGCACTGTCCGCCAAGGCACCCTAGAATGTTGCTTATAGGGCACTTTATAGGGTGCCGTATGAGGTACCGCAAGGTCACAGCAATGTTTTTGATGGCAGCACTGTGCAGTTTAAGGAATGAAAAGCATAAGTAGGTGCGCTGACATGCAAAGAGGAGCAGCAGTGTAGCACAATGGTTAAGGCACTGACTGCTGATACAGGGGTCATGAGTTTGCTCCCCAGTGTGCCTAATATGTAAGGCTGGCTGAGGCATCAGCTTTGCAATGTACGTATTTTTTCCTGCAGCACTTTAGTTGTATTTTATTAATTGCTGCCAGCAAACAGGCCCTCACGTGCCATAATTGAAGGTGCCGCATAAGGCACCCTATAAGGCACTCCATAGGGCACATTATAAAGTGCACTGTCCGCCACGGCACCCGCACCCTAAAATGTCCCATATAGGGCACCCTATAAGTTGCTCCACAGGATAACATATAGTGCACCTTATATGGACTGTAACCATAAGGTAACCTATAGGGCACCCTATAAATCGCCCTCTGAGGCACCTAATGGGTACTGTACGATGAGGGTGTTTTTGCTTGCAGCAATAATGTACATTAAAAATAGATAATGCTTTGGGCAGTCCTATCAAATAACCCCACTGTGGGTTTGAACCCACAACCTCTGGCTCCACAGGCAGTGAAGTAACCATTGTGCTACAGCTCTATAGCTGCTAGCAAGCCCCTGGCTGGCTGCAGAGGGAGTGCACGTCACCACACAGACAGTCTGCTGTGGTCACCAGGATAGGGTTAGCTCACCCGTACCCATGATGCACTGCACATGCAAATCAGCTGTCCACAGATAAACATAAGATGGGGTATGCACCCCCACAGCACCTCGGCCTGGTAGGGGGAAGTGACCATGTGCACCCCCACAGCACCTCGGCCTGGTAGGGGGTACTGACCGTGTGTTTTACTGGCACAGAGTAGCTACACACCGTCACATTGTGCGGGTATTGTGCTCACCCTGAGGGTGCGGTGAGGCGCCCAGCACCAGGTCCACAGCACTTTCCATGGCTGAAAGAGGCCATGCTGGAGGTCCAAAGCAGTGTTAATGTGTGAGATAGGTAGTTTCTGCAGAAACACCTTGGATATCTCTGTCTGTCTCAGTCAGGTGTAGCACCTATGGACCCCTAGGAGGACTATGTACCACCACCCTCCTCCTCCTCCAGGGCCGAGGGTGGCAAACAGGGTCTCCCATCAACAGATCCACATTCTACCTCCCTGCAATGGTGGCAGTAGAGGGGACCATCAACCCCAGTTCTGTTGGGGAACAGACACCCTACAGGGCAGTCAATGCAGCTCTGTACACATCCATAACACAATAGCAGACAGACATTAGGTCTGGATATGCTAAGTTGCACCCCACCACTATCTGATATTCTCCTGCAGCAAGCTTTCAGCCGCTGCACCCTGCAAGCCGCTCCATCAAGACATATACCAGCTGCAAACAGTCTGCTAGCTAGTCCATAGTGCATGTTCCTGGTGGAAATGCATGCACCCAGAACTGGGATGTCAGCATACACAACAAGCAGATAAATCAGTGACTGGGCCACAAAAAGAAACCCATAAATATCACATGAGAGAAATACTATACAGCACTATGGGGGTGCCTAGCCATGCTGTCGTCACTGCACAGTCAGGGTGAGAGTGATCTCCCAGCAGGACATACTGAGGTCATCCTGTCTGTGTAGGTGGTGGCCGGGCACTAAAATGTCCCAGCCAGTGCCCTATGCCCTGTGCAGATGCATCCTGGCCAGGCCACCCTGTCTGGGCTATACCCATGGTACCATGCTCCTCATTATGCACATTGGCAGGCCAATACTGGCAACAGTGCTGGCAGTGTGGGCTGTGGAAGGTGTTTGCAGCCACCACACACTGTCTAGACAGACACACACTCCCACACCTATGCCAGCATTGTGCTACTATAGAGGAGTTTAGCAGCCCTGCCCACCACACCAGTCCTGGGCACAGTACAGGCATGGATATGCTACGCAATACTGTTGGGGGTCACTCCCCAGGGTGGTAAACACTGTCAGAGACCAGACCTGAAGCACACACCGCAGACATCAGAAAGATTGTTATGATGGAGCTCAATGAGCAAACTGTGCTTAACGTAGGACTTGCTATCTGCCAGTAATCATAGGAAACGTGTGATAGGTGTGTACCGTATACCCAGGTGTAGGGTGGCATTGCTAAGGTATGCAAGTGCTAGTATTGGGAGATGCACGCAGGGCCCACTGTCCTGCCTCTCCAGGAGGCATTAGCCAATGGGGCCTGTGGGTGTGGGTGTGTCTGCCCCTGTTGGCTGCTGCTTTACTCCAGTCCTGGTGTGCCAAACACTGTTCGGGTTTTCATGCTGTCCCTCATGAATATGCATGAGATACATCTGCATACCATGGGGGTGGTGCATAGATATGCAGCACAGGCATCTTTATGAGAGGCAGCATGGCATCTGAATGGTGTTTGGCCCTCCAGGACTACATTTGGGAGACTCTGCTCCAGGTAATGCGCCTGTTTATGGTGTCTGTGCTTGGTGGGGTAAAATATAGGCGTATTAACCATGCGTATGTTCTCTGCAGTAAAGGTTTGTCCTTGCTATCATGTTTTAGTTGTGGGGAAAAATATGGGGACTGGATTGGCAGAAGCCCCTTCTGGGCTTTGAACCTGTGACCTTGTGTTTTTGCACACACTGTCTGTGTGCACTACACCACCGTGTTGCCACAGATATGCTGCATTCCCTGGGGAGTCCATGACTGTACATCCGACAGGGCCTGTTTGTTGCAGTGCACGGCCCCCACCTGGACAGGGCTAGGCCATGGTCTGCTGTGGCCACCAGCTGCTGCCACCTCCACCACCAGTACCGCTCCATCCTTAGATTGGAGACAGCATAAACCCTGAAGGTTTTGTGAACCTCCAGGACTGCATTTGGGGGAATCTGCGCTAGGTAATGTGCATGTTTCTGGTGTCTGTGCTCTGTAGGGTAAAATAGAGGTGTTTGAGCCATGCTTATTTTCTCTGCAGTAAAGGTTCGTATTTACTATCACTAGTTAGTTGTGGGTAAAATATGGGTACTGGATTGGCAGTAGACCCAGCTGGGACTTGAACTTGTGACCTTCTGCTCCTGAACACACTGGCTGTGTTCACTGCACCACACTGTGCTCACAGAGACAGTGCAGTCCCTGGAGATACCATGGTTGTTTGTCAGACAGAGCCTGTCTGTTGCAGTGCATGGCACCCACCTACACAGGGCTAGGCGATGGTCTGCTCTGGGCAGCTGCCACTGCCCCCCTCCGCCTCCAGTACCCCTGTGCCACCCTGCTTACATGCCCTTCTGCTGGTGGTGCTGGTGGTACGCAATCTCAGGCCATCCTGTGTACAGGTAGGCGGCTGCCTATGGTGCGGGTTCTGGGGTAGGGGTGCCTGAAAATTTGTCCGCATGTCCGCCAATCACCGCATGCCAATGTTCTGTGCCCTTGGGGGTACCTGCTGGGTACTATCCCCTGTGACACTGTGGTAAATACTCTCGTGCCCATGTTGGGCTCTCATCAGTTGCTGTCTGGCTGCTGTTTAGTTTCAGCATTCCTAGGTGCCATCTAGGCATCTGCCTAGTCCGCACTGTGCCCCAGCTGCACCACAGCATATTCCGCCTGCAGCCCTCTGTATCCCCTTTCCCAGCATCTGTCCAGTTGCCCATTCCAACCTGGCCGCCCTTCTGTTGTGGAAATGTGCATGCCATAAGTAACCTGTCCAATGGAGAGGGAAACCCTGATCATTGCTATTTCACTGTGGGATCATTTACCTTGTATGGGGACGGAGCGTAGACCCTTCTAAAAATCATATTTTTTTTTTAGGCTTTATTGGGAGTGATTTTTTATGTTTTTCAGTACTATCACTGTTGCCCAGCTGGAGTATAAGTTTTTAGAATTTTGTTGTGGTCATTTTCAATTTTTATTTGCTATTTTGTTCTGTGCACAAGTATCACACTGCTCCCGTTTTGTAGGTTTCCCTGGTTTTGCTGTACATTGCTGACAGAAATGGTTTCTCTTCCCTTTAAATCGGCTCTAACGCGAGGTTTTCACTCGCGGTATTTTTTTAGTTGAATTTCAGCCCCGCTCGTGTGCGGGGAGCCTCTCCCCTCCCACTCTCCACCCATTGACCCCGTCTCTCCGCCCCTGGGGAGCCTTCCTCCGCCCTCCAAAAGCCTTTCCACACTTCTATCACATATCAGCGCGCCGCGCACTTGTGCGGGCCCGTTAGTGTGGCGTGCACGTGTGCGGGGCACAAAAAGGCATCTTTAGCATGCGCTAAGGTACCTTAGCGCATGCTCAAGTGCGCCACGCACAGTAGCGCGGTTTAGTAAACATACCCCTTAGTCTAAGCTAGGCTTTCTTCTGAACCAGAAAGTTTACTGCAAGTCTTCTCTGCAAGTCTAATATTGTAAAAAAAAAAATATTAGGAAACTGGCAGAGTATACAAACAGAACAATACAAACATTGTTCTTCTGGTAGGACTTCCCCTGATTAAGGGAACTCTTTCCTTCACTTCAAGAATACCTTCAGGAACTGGGTGTTAGACTTGGATCTGATCGCAGACACTGCCCTCCAGTGCCAAGAGTCATCTGTGGTAACATCCTCTTCCCTTTTTCCAGGATGAGTGGCACCACTTTCCTTCTGAATATTCAGAGTTTTTCTCCAGTAACATGGCTTCTTGACCTCCCAAGATGTAGTGCAGTGGCCTTAGCGGCCCTCATCTCTACTCTTGTTTTTGGTTCAGTGATTGAGTTGAGAACCTTCTTACAAATGCAATGTGTGCCAGCCATTGAGTCAATGCTGACTCCTGGTGATCCAGCAGCCCCTGGGTTTTCTTTGCAAGGTGTGACTGGAAATAGATTGACCGGCCTTTTTTCTGAGGCAATGGAGATTAAAGTTACCTGTCCAAGGCCACAAGGAGTGCCAGTGGAAATTGAACCCTGGTCTCTTGGTCACCAGACTGCTGCTCTAACCACTAGGCTTTATTCCTCTCTTATGAAGCAGAGGAGTCAGACACTTGTCACTGTGGGTACAGTGGCTTAGGGGGTCATTCCAGAACACAAATAGGGTTGCATGGGTGGTGGGAACGTTTATGTGCCGAAAACATCCCAGACTGTATTCTGAAACGCTGCTGACATGCATGTCCACAGTGTTAGCAGGGGGATCTCAGACCGTGGGTGGGAGAGGGTGGAACGGGGAGTATGGTCAGCCACAAAGATGTAGAAAGTGTATTCAGGAAAGGCGCATGTACGTATTAAGTGTTTCCTGGAAATGTCCATGTTATTCCTGCTGAAACGTGGCATAAGGCTAGGACTTAAAAAAAAAAATTTGCTATGCTCTACAGTGCATCCCATATTGAAGAATGGTTGTGACAAGTATGTTTTGAACTGGTGTGACTGCAGTCTGGAAAAATATAAGATGAACTCTTAAGGTACAGGGAGCAGAGGGTAGGGAATGTTGTAAGGTAAAGAAACATTTATAAACATCCTTACAGAAATATTAAGAAGAGCAATAGTATTTATTCAGGCTATGCACCTATGTGCTGTTTGTGCTAAAGAAGCCAATCTATGAGACCCTAATAATTCCTATGTTCAGATAAATGGGACTGCTGATGCAGGGATAGTATGGGCGTGAGCAGGGAAAGGAGCCCTTTTGGGGTGAGAAAGGTAGTTACTCACCTGTAATGGGTGATCTCCGGGAACAGCAGGAATCAGTCTTCACATATGGGTATCATCGGTACCGACGGAGTCCGCACGGGAACGCTTCCCAGCATCCAACAGGAAAGCTTTGGGAGCATTCCACTATGCCTGCGCATCTGCCTTCCTAACTCCTCTCCTCAGTTGAGTTTATAGCTGAGAAAAGAGGAAAAGAATACCCAACAACTCCTAGGTCGGAGAGTGAGTTCTGAAGACTTATTCCTGCTGTTATTGGAGATCACCTGTTACAGGTGAGTAACTATACTATCTCCAGGAACAAGCAGGAATGCAGTCTTCACATATGGGACTCACTAGCTCCCAGGCACCAGACTGAAAATACATCTTTAAGGCTAAGGAATGGAGCCAAAAAGGTATGGACACAAAGTGGCTACAACGGACTCGAGTGCAGCAAGGAATCAGTGCCAAAGAAGTGTAATGGTAGGAGTTGTGATTAAGTCCCAAAGAAATACTGAAGAACAGCCTGGCCAAAGACAGCGTCCTGATGGGAATCCCTGTCAAGGCAGTAGTGAGCAGCTAAGGTGTGAACAGAGGACCAGGTAGCTGCCCGGCAAATCTCCTCTATGGAGACAGAATGGAGGTTGGCAACTGAGGCTGCCCTAGTCCTCACGTTGTGAGCAGTAACATGACCCTCGAGAGAGAATACTACTTGAGCATAGGGAAAGGAAATGTAGTCAGCAGTCCAACTGGATAATGTGCGTTTCAACACGGGAAGACCTAAATGGCTTGGGTTGAAGGAAATAAATAATTGGGAGGATTTCCTAAAATCCTTGGTCCTGTCCAAGTCCTCTGCTATCGAGGCATGTAGCCAGGGAAAAAAGTCCGGCAGCATGATAGATTGGTTGAGATGAAAAGTTGAGACCACTTTTGGAAGGAAGTGCAGATGAGTACAGAGAACCACCTTATAATGGTGGAATCGAGTGTAGGAGGGATCCGCCAGCAAAGCTTGTAATTTGTTAATGTGACAAGCTGAGGTGAGGGCAATGAGGAATCAAAGATAAGAGTTTTAGAGAAGTGGTAGTCAGAGGCTCAAACTGGGCTTTTAGAAGCTGTGCTAGGACAACGCTGAGGTCCCAAGCCACCGGCAGTGGTTTGATCAGTGGCTTGGAAAGCAGAAGACACAGCATGAATCGCTGTACCAAGGGGTGTGAGGAAATAGGATGCCTATCCAGTGGGCTATGATAGGCAGCGATGGCACTGAGAGGAACTCTAACAAAGTTTGTCTTAAGTTCTGTGGAAGATAAGTAGAGAAGATATTGTAGAAGATACTCTACTGTGCAATTAGAAGGGTAATTTGCTGTGGGGTACACCAGAGGGTGAACTGCCACCATTTGAAGGCATAAGAATGTCTGGTAGATGGCTTGTGGGAAGCAAGCAAGATATCCCTAACCGGTAGAGAAAGGTTGAGGTCATCAAAGATCATGCCTTCAGCAGCCACGCCGTGAGACGGAAGACTTGTGGATTGGGATGAAGGATTTGCTCCTAATTCTGAGAGAGGAGGTTGGGGGCAAGACCCAAATTGAGGGGTGGAGTCTGTGCTAAATGAAGCAGCAGAGGAAACCACGGCTGACAGGGCCAATAAGAGGCTATTAGAATCATGGAGGAGTAGCCTAGTGGTTAAAGCAATAGTCTAACACCCAAGAGATCTGGGTTTGATTCCCACTGGCATTCCTTGTGATCTTGGGTATGTCACTACTCTCCATTGCCTTTGAAGAAAAGGCCTAGCAATCTACTTCCAGTCATACCTTGCCAAGAAAACCCAGGGGCTGCTGGGTCGCCAGGAGTCTGCATTGACTTGAGGGCACTTAAAAAAAAAAAAAGAAACATGGAGTCCTTGTTAGCCTGTAGTTTCAATAGAGTTTTGAGTATCGGGGGAGGCGGGAATGCATAAAGCAGGCCCATGCCCCGGGGAAGAGGAAAGGCATCCACTGCCAGACCGTGTCTGGAGGGAATCCTTGAGCAAAAATGCAGAAGACACGCATTCTCTGGGAGGTAAACAGATCTGTTCTGGGAGTCCCCCAGATATTGAAGATCCAAGATGCTGTGTCCTGATGCAGCATCCACTCGTATGGACGTAGGATCCAGCTGAGTCTGTCTGCAAGGACACTGAATTCGCCTGGAAGATATACCGCTCGGAGGTGCATGCAGTGTGTATTGGCAAAAGACCAGAGGTAAAGGGCTTTGTGTACGAGGGGATAATCCATCCCCCTCCCCTGCTTGTTCACATAGAACATGGCTACTTGATTGTCTGATGTGTTTGCCCGAATGTTGAGGCTGAAAAACCCGAAGGGCACTGGTGAAAGCACAAAGCTGTAGGAGATTGATCTGCATTTGAGATTCCTGCGCTGTTCACTGCCCCTGAGTAGAAAGACTGTCCAGATGTGCTCCCCCTCCTAGCTTGGAAGCATCTGTCATTAGGGTGCATTGAGGTGGAGGCATCTAAAAAGATGACCCTCCTAGAAGATTTTGGGGGCAGCAACACCAGTGAAGGGAGTTGACCTGAGGAGGAGTGATGCAATTCTTGTCTGAGAGATGCTCGGTCGCCTGGGTCCACTGGGCATGTCTCATCTGCAGGCGGGCATATGGGACAAAGTGGACTAAGGAGGCCATGTGTCCCAGAAGACACAGCATGTCTCGAGCTGTCACAACACTTTGATCTTGTATTGTGAGGGCCAGCTCGATAAGATGAGCAGAGCGGTCCTGAGAAAGGAAAGCTCATCCTTGTCAAGTGTCTAAAAATGCTCTGAAGGACTCAAGTTGTTGGGATGGAACTAGGTGAGATTTTGGAAAGTTAGCACAAAGTCTGGACTTTGGAGCACCATGATGGTGCAAGAAAGTGACCTCTGGGGATTCTCCCCTTATTAGCCAGTCATCTAAGTAGGGGAAGACAAAGACCCCCAAAGTATGCAGATATTCTGCGATCACTGCCATGCATTTTGTGAACACTCTGGGTGTAGACGCTAGCCCAAAAGGGAGCACTCAATACTAGTAGTGGATTTGCTGAACTTGAAAGCGCAGATACTGTCTGTGGTGAGGGTGGATCAGCAAATGGATGTAAGCCTCCTTGAGGTCTAGAGAACATAGCCAGTCATATCTCTGAAAGTAGGGCAGAAGGGTGCCGAAGGAAATCATTTTGAACTTTTCCCAAACAAGGAATTTATTGAGATCTCTCAGATCTGGGATTGATCTGAAGCCTCCTGTTTTCGTGGGGAGAAGAAAATAAGGAGAGTAGAAGCCTTTGCCTTCCTGAATGGGGGAACTCTTTTGATTGCCCCTTGGGCTAGCAAGATGGCCACCTCTGAAGAAAGGAGATTGACCTGCAAAGGATTTGCAGGATAATCTCTTGTGGAGGTGGTTGGAGGCAAGCTTTGAAAGTGAAGCAGATAGCTCCCTTGGACGATGTTAAGAGTCCATTTCTCTGATGTAATGAGATGCCACCTGTGGGCATAAGCCGAAAGCATGCCTGCTATGTGCAGGGGCTGGGGTTCTTGCAGAGGCAGAATAGCTATGCTCTCTAGGAAGGAGTCAAAAAACAGGTGCTGGCTGGGGCTGAGCAGCTGACTGAGGTTTAGGGCCCTTGACCTTCTTAGGTTGATGAGGATCCTGAGGCCTTTGCTGCTGCTGCTGCTGTTGCTGCTGTTGCTGCTGCTGCTGCTGTAGATAGGAAGCAGAGGGATGATATGAAGAGTAATATCTCTTCTTCTTGATGGTCTTCTAGGTGGTCTGAAGTCTTTCTTGAGAGAAGTTTGAGGGTACGATCGTCTACCTCAAGCTCTTCTGCTTTTTCTCTCCCTGACCAAATAAGTTTTCTCCAGAACAAGGAATATTGGCTAATTTATCTTGTACCCACTACTCGTGGTCTGATGCCTGGAGCCAGGCCATTCTTTGGGATCCTATACATACAGCAGCAGCTCTGCTAGTCGATTCAGCACCACCAGAGCCAACAACGACGTGACACGTTTCGGGTACAGAAAATCCTTTTTTCCCCTGCTTCAGGTTAATCGACATTCGGTTGGTCTCCAGCCTCCTGGAGTTGACTCTGGTGGTGTTTTGTATAGCCTGAAAAGATGTTAATACTGCAGCTAAGTACAAATGACAAGCTGGTTTTTGTAATAGGTATTCATTAAAACGGAGTTACCATGGTGGTGTCTGGACTGGGTTCCTTTCACTGGGTTGGTATCTCCAACAAAAAAAGTATATTTAAATAGTGTTTTGCCTAGCTAGATCAGAATCTGGTTTATTTTGGGCGTTAATTTGTTTGGTTCTGATAAGGGTTCTGTTGTTTCTGGACAGTGTTTATAGAGATGGCTAGGACAGGAATTGCTGGGACCTGTTCTAAATGCCACGTACCATTTGATACAAGGTATGTCCTGACATACATGTTCACATTTACATTCTGGTAGACCATATTAGGTTGCATTGGGCTTACCTAGCACTTTTCGGGGCATGAAGGGGACTGGTATATGGTCTAGGTTGCAGCAGCTGTAATTTCTCATTGGTATTTATGTCTAGGGTACATCTGAAAACTACTGTCTGTGATGTGCTGCTTAGGAAATGCATGTTTTTCTAGAGGGGCGTGGCATCCATGGTGACGGACAGGATCTGAAACGTGTAATGTTTAAGAATACGGTAGATGCGGGGACATCCAAGACGTTTCCCTGCATCTGAGGCATGGGGCCAGCTGATCAGTGCTTGCACATGCCCACCAAACACATTTATCTCCCTAATTCCAGACCTGCAGGCACGTCCAGAGCTGTGGATGTGGAATTAAGTTCAAAAGGGGGCCCATTTTTGATTTATACATGTCCATGGGGTGGATGTGCACTTTATGGAATTGGGCTCTTAGCCAGCCAAAGATAGGAAGGTGAAATTAGGCTTTACCTACTAACTGATTTTCCTTGAGTACCTCCAGTCCAGTCCCGTACTTCTGAGTAGTCAACCCCAACCAGCAGCTTGGAGACTGAGCATGTCATCTTTTGATGACATCAGTATACATAGGCAGCTGGCACCATCTACCAGCCCCAGTAACCTATTGACAATGCAGACTCACAGGAGCAACAAATAAGCAGATAATATTTACAAACCCGAACCTTGCTGGAACGAGGCCCCCCCCCCCCCAGGGGCTCTCCTCCCCCAGAATGAGGAAGCTGACCTGTCCATTCTGAAATTGAAATTACACCTACCATGAGAAAAGTCCAATAAATGAAATTGGAAAATCATAACAAAATGTACTACGGCATTACCCAAAGTAATGCAGCGCTCTCGCAAACTCCCAAGCCTCTAACGCCGCAGTGCACATTCTGTAAACCCCCTAGACCAAACACGTAATGCTGATCTTCAGATCTGGGGTTGCTAACGCCAATACGCCCTAACTGAATCAAGGAGAGTTCAGGGACTGGACTGGAGATATTCAAGAAATGGCAATTAGCAGGTAAAGCCTACTTTCACCTTCTTTATTGTCCCTCCAGTCCAGTCCCGTCCCTCTGGGATGTTCATAGCCAGGGCTGGCCCTAGAGTTGGTCCAAAGTGTTGGAGCCCTAGGCGAACCTTAAGCTTTACACCCCCTCTGGCTGTCAAAATCTATTATATAGCTTTGAATGGCCTATTTTTGCTGCCTTCCAGAGGTTGCTACCCTAGGCAAATACCTAGTTTGCCTAGTAGTTGGGCCGGCCCTGAGGCAATTACACTCAGCTGGGTAAGTGTAATTGCCTCAGTTTTGATGGATAGTGTTTTCTTTGGTTTCACACTGCTGTCTCCAAGCTGAGTCTTCTCATCTCTTTCACCTCCGATCTTCAATATCTTCCCCACTGCATCTCCTCTCTCCTGTTCCTCTTCACTGCACAACATAGCTTGCAGAACAGACTCATTGTAACCATACCAAACTGACCTTCTCACTGTAGGCATGACTATCTTCCTTACCTCTTCACACTGTTCTTTCAACATTTGCAGCTGGAAAAGGAGAGGCCTGGGACCTTGTGTCCAATTGCTATTTATTTTTATATTGAACCAGTTCACCATGTAAACCCCAATACAGAACTCTATAATCATTCTTAAGTTTTTCAGATTCTTTCCTTTCAGATTATGCTTGGAATCCATATTCTCATGAACCTTAGAGCTGTTGTGAACCATCTGCTATATGACACAGGTCCTATTTCCAACAGAGTCTGATCCTTTGGCAAGATACCTGTTCTAATGGCAGTTACAATTCTATAGCCATAGCTTTGATCTGTGTTTAAGCCTTTGATCACTTCATTGCTGAGCTGAGGAAGATCAGGGCCAACAGAGATCTTAATAAAATCAGGATTTATTTATAGTTCAGTATAAGAATCCAGCATTTTCCCTATGGGACCTGCCCATTTGTTGTTGCTTAATGTCTTGCCATCTAAAGCAGTCACCAAGTGCCTCAATGGTAGTTTGCCTGTGTGCATGTTACAGACAATCCACACCAGCTTCCTTCATAGCTTCTCCTCAACATAATGCATCACTCCTCCCTCCCAACTAGTGTTTACATTACAGGAATCACCTCCAATAGCTTTAAGAGTTTTGTCTGCTCCTCTTTCTCTCAGCCATGCAACTAAATTATCAGCAATTATTTTTGCATTAGTCTTCTCTTTAGTAGCTCTTGAAGGAACAAAATACCACAGATATCTGCCTCCTGGTTCCATACAAACTGTGTAATGCTCCTCTTTTGCCATACCTGGATACATTTTGCCATCTCTTCTGCATTTAACATGAGCTTGGTATCATCATGACGACCATCAAAGAAAATGCAACCAATGCTATTCTGCTGCAGTTCCTCAAACTGTACCTCAAGTTTTTTCATGATTCTCTCCTGAGCCCTCTTCACCTTGTTGTGAGCAGCGTACAAATGAGTGATGAGTCTTGCATCAATCCAGGCAGCAGTAGCAATCTCTGTTGTCTCTCTCAGTCCGGTATGGTATCTTAAACTGGCAAGAGCTATGTTGGTTATATCCTCAGTATTATATTTTGGCCTCTACCTAGCTTTATTTAGAGTAACAAGAGTTTCCTCCATTGGTTCTTCCGCCACGTCATCCAAATCTCCCTGTTCTACTTCAAGCACAGATCTCTCCATCATCTCTTGGTCTTTTGCTGTTCTTTTTTCACTCTTCATTCTCCGCTGTTCTTCATTCTCCTTCCTTTTTGCCTGCCTTTCCTTCTGTAGTTCTTGTCTTTTGGCCTCAGGGAGGTCGACTGGTCCAATCTGATGAGGTCCAACACTCCCAACTTTCTCTCTTTGACCTTTTATAAAAGCGAACTCAATCACAGCAATCTTCTCTCTGCTGCAGTCACACTGACACAGGCAGAGAGCAATCTTCTCTCTGCTGTATTCCACTGACACAGGCAGAATTGCATCCCGCATCAGTATAACTCTTTATTTCATGCTTGCAGGTAAGTATGCCCATCAGTCTGTCAAGCTTCTCCATAAATCTGTCTTTCTCCTCCAGTTTTGCTCTCCCACAGAAACTTTACTGGCTTGTTCCCACATAGATTTCAACTTTGCTTTAATCCTAACGTGGCTGTTTGTAACAGGACCACTGAATTTTGGATTCGCTTTGTACCACTGAGCAAGTAATCCAGTCATTAGGTCACTAACCAGTTTATCAGTGCTGTAATTTAATTTGCCTTGATCACTGAGGTCTCTCAAATACAACCCATATCTAATGAGATCCCTGAGAATTGGTAGTTCAGCTACAGATATTTCTCTGCCTGATCCCACCAAACGATGCAAATTAGTACAAACCTGCAGTCTTGTTTTTCAATATAAGATAATCGCTATGACGATGCTATGTTGAAAACCTGTAAATGAGAAAATGAAACTTATGTATGTGTCAATATGGATAAATAAGTAAGATAAATAGATAACTGAGGCACATAAGGCATTAATATGCAATGCAAACACATAAAAACTATTATCAGAGCACTTACACAAATTACTGAACTATGTTTATTTCTGCATAATTTTCCTAGAAATTTCAGGTAGGTAAATAACGTATTACACAAAATTTAAAGCTAGTTGTTGATTTGCCACTTGAAATTGTACCATTTTTTCACCAGTGCTTTTTAAAATTATGACATCTCCAAAATTGACACATCCTACTACCATGGTAACAAGTAATTGCTGTCACCTGTACCCGTAAGGAACTGCATGCCAAACCTTTCCTCAAATCGGCCTGCAAGAAAGACAGCACTTCTTGCACTGTCACCAAAAAATATTTATACTGGTGTTCTGCACACCAGGCCTCAAAGATCTACCACACTCGGATATATCACAGTGAGGTGGACCTTTTCTGGGCCTTCAACAACATCATAATTACTGGTCCCGAATAGCCTCGCTTTCTGAACCAAACCCTCTCAAGAGCCAATGGCGTAAGTGAGAATTGATCCACCTGAAGCATTAGAACTGGCCCCTGGGTCTGCTGTCAGCTGTACCAGGTCTGCATATCACGGGTGCCTCGGTCAGTCGGGGGCAATCAGAATGACCAATCCCTGATGAGCTTCAATCCGCTATGAGAACCCTCTGTGGGCCATTGCTGCACAAGGGCGTCCAGGCCTTCCAACATTCGTTCCCTTCTGCTGAAAAATCATCTTGCCTTGGCAGTCGCAAAAGTTACCATTAAATCCATGATTTGTGTGCCCCACCATTGCATTATCTGCAGGAAGACTGCTTTGTTGAGTGTCCATTCTCCGGGGTCAACGTGAAACCGACTTAGGTAATCAGCCATCACATTTTTGGTTTCTGCGACATGCACCACCAAAATTGCTTGCAGATTATTTCCTGCCCATTCCAACAATGCCCCAGCCTCTGTTTCCAATCGCACACTGCCCGTGCCCCCTTGCTGATTGATGTAGGCCACTGTGGTAGCGTTGTCTGAGAAGACTCAAACTGTCTTCCCCTGCAGTCAAAGGTTAAAGCGCTGCAGAGTGAGAAAGACAGCCAGCATTTCTGTTGATGGGCCAAACTGATTCCTCCAGGGTCCACTGCCCCTGAGCAATGCATCCTTCACAGTGAGCCCCCCAGCCAGAGAGGCTCGCATCCATTGTTAATGTAATCCAGTGTGGTGATTCCAGTGGCATCCCCACCAATAGCTTCTCAGGTCTTAACCACCCTCTGAGGATACCCTGATCATCTTCGGACAGGGCAAATGCTGCATCAGAGGATACAGCTGGTGTGACCACCGGTGCAGCAGAGCCCTCTGCAATGGTCTCATGTGGGCACAAGCCCATGGGACCAGCTCTATAGTCGCCGCCATTGTCCCTGTCAGCTGAAGATAATTCCATGCTGTCAGCGCCTGCATCCTGAGGAACTGGCATACCAACTGATGTAGAGCCTGCACCCTCTGTTGTGGTAGCAAAACCTTGCCACTATGTATGTTGAAGTGGGCTCCTAGGTACTCCAGGTCCTGTGATGGTACCAACTGACTCTTGGTCATGTTGATAACCCATCTGAGACTTTGCAGGAACTTGACAACCCTTGCTGTGGCTTGCTCATTCTCTCATCTTGACTTTGCCTGAATAAGCCAGTCGTCGAGATAAGGATGTACCAGAATTCCTTACTTGCGGAGCACCTCCACTACCACGACCATCACTTTGGTGAAAGTATGGGGGGCTGTCACTAGCCCGGGCAATGCTTGAAATTGGCAGTGCCCTATGGGCACCGCAAAATGGAGAAACTGATGATGCTCTGGCCGAATGGGAATGTGCAAATATGCCTTCATAAGGTTGAGTGATGTCAGGAGCTCTCCTTCTCACACAGCCATAATGACGGAACGGAGAGTCTCCATGTGAAACTGAGGCACCTGCAGACACTTGTTCACTCACTTAAGATTGAGGCTGGGCCGAAAAGAGGCTTCCTTTTTGGGCACCATGAAATAAATGGAATATCGACCGCAGCTGCACTGGTCCTGGGTAACACACACCATTGCCCCCAACTGCAAGAGCTGCACCAGAGTATCCTGCATGGCCTTAGCCTTGCTGTGTGCTTTGCATTGAGACTGTATGAAGGAGGAAGCCAGCGGCCTGGCGAATTCCAACATGTAACCCTCCTGGACAGGGGCGGCCCAAGGGGGGTGCGGGGCCATGTGCGGAGATTAATTGCGGGGCCTCATTTGCATAGGGAGCCTCATTTGCATAAATATTTGCATAATGTTAACATGCATTTTTAGTAAACATGCTTCTTAATGAGTGTCTGGATAAAGAAAGACTAATAGATTTCTACGTTACTATATTCCAGTGCCAACCGCCAGGCCCATTAGGAAGTACTATAAACACTGATCATTTAGAACTCATAGCAAATCCACCATATCATAACAGCTCTGCCAACACTCACAAAGCACCAAACCCTACCTATCAAAAGGCAACACTGCAAATATTAAACCAATACATCTCAGAGAATACCAATGCATCTCCTACTGGGGAAAGAGAACAAGTGACATGGTCAAATAGAAACTACATGAACAGAATACCTCAGCTTGGTTAAAATGCAGAACATAGGCTGTCACCAAAGAACAAGGGATCACAATTTAGAAATAGGAAGACAATAATTAAACTGGGAACCCCAAAAGCCAAACTTGGGATGTACAACAACACTGGAGAAATAAAACTATAAATTAATTTCCTCTTGTACTAAACAAAACACAAAAGATGTTAACAATGCACATTTCCCAGAGCTGATATATTCCAGTTAATAAATTCAAAATAAAAAAGTATTTTTCTACCTTTTGTTGCTTGTGCATTTTCTTTTCAGTTGCAATTGCTCCAGTCACTTTCTTCTGGTTTCTTTGTGTCTTCTGCGAGCTATCCATTTTCCTTTCTTCTTTTAGATTTTTTTCCAAATTTTTTTCTCTATATCTGCTTTAACATACTGATCTTTCCCCTTTTGCTCTTTCCTCCATTTCTTTCCTTATTGCTTTATCATCCACTCAAATTTCACCCTTCCATTCTCAATCTACACTTACTCTTCCAATACCCGGCCCTTCGTAGACTTTTCTTCCCTCCCACACAAAATATCTTTTCCCCTCTCCATTCTCATTTCCCATCCCTTTCTAGTCCTCCCCCAAAATCAGCTCCTTTATAGCTCTAGACCCACCCAGCATCTGCCCCCTTCTAGTCCCAGTCTCCCAAGCTTCCACATCAACCCATTTCCAGTCCTAGCCTCCCATATGCTGTTTTCCAGTTCCATTCCAGCCCCCCCATCAGCCCATTTCCACTCCAAGCTCCCCATCAGCCCATTTCCAGCCCTTTTCCAACTCCCATCAGCCCACTTCCAGTCCTATTCCAGCCCCCATCAGCCCATTTCCAGTCCTATTCCAGCCCATCACCCATTTGCAGTCTACGTTCCCCCCCCCCATCAGCCCATTTCTAGTCCTATCCTAGCTCCTCATCAGCCCATTTCCAGTCCTAGCCCCCATATGCTCTTTTCCAGTTCCATTCCAGTCCCTCATCAGCCCATTTCCTCCACGCTCCCCCATCAGCTAATTTCCAATCCTAGCCCCCTCGTCAGCCCACTTTGCCCTATTCCAGCCCCATAAGCCCATTTCCAGTCCTAATCCAGCTCTTCATCAGCCCATTTCCAGTCCAAGTTCCCCCCCCATCACAGCCCATTTCGTCCATTCCCCCCCACCATCACAGCCCATTTGCAGTCCTCCCCCATCACAGCCCATTTCCAGTATGTTCTCCCCCCCTCCCACCACCACCGCCAATTTCCAGTCTGTTTCCCCCCATCCCAGCCCAATTTGTCTGTTACCCCATCACAGCCCATTTCCATTCCGTTCTCCCCCCCCCCCCCCACATCACAGCCCATTTCCAGTCCGTTCCCCCCACCCCATCACAGCCCATTTCCAGTATGTTTCCCCATCCTAGCCCATTTTCAGTCTCCCCCCCATCACAGCCCATTTCCAGTCTGTTTCCCCCCCCCCCCTCCCCGCCCACCCAGTCCTAGCCGCCCCCCCCCCCCCGAAGAGCTCCGCGCCGTCTAAGGGGCTGCAGAGGGAGCCGGGGAAGCCCGCGCGAGGCCCCGGCTCCCTCTGCACAGCCCGCCAGCGTGAAGAACCATTACCTTCCCGCTGGCGGCTGTTTCAATGAAGCCGCGAATGCCGGGAAAGGTTAAAGGCAATGCCCTTTAACCTCTCCCGGCATTCGCGGCTTCATTGAAACAGCCGCCAGCGTGAAGGTAAAGGCTCTTCACGCTGGCGGGCTGTGCAGAGGGAGCCGGGGCTTCGCGCGGGCTTCCCCGGCTCCCTCTGCAGCAGTCCATTGAGCGAGAATGTGGTTCGCGCTGGGCCCCCTGAAGCGCGGGGCCCTGTGCGAACAACATTCTCGCTTAATGGACGGGCCGGCCCTGCTCCTGGACAATCTCTAAGACCCATTGGTCAGACGTAATCTGGACCCAGGCGGGGTAAAACCCCTGCAGCCGACCTCCCCCTGCCTTGGCCCCCCTCCCCCTGCCTTGGCTTCATTGTGTCTTTTTCAAGCCAGAGGAAGGGGCGGTGGAATAATAGCCCCACCCTGCTCCTCAAACTTCCCAAAAAGCTTGCCCCCTCGGGGTAAAATGACCCCTCTGGTAAGGCGCAAATCTTATGGCGCAGAATCATTGAAAGTCCCGCAACTGACCCTGCGCCGGAGCAGAGGACTGCACCTGCTTCTGCTTGTTCTCCGGGAGGTATCCCCCTTTTAACTTTCCTAAATCCTTCACCAACTTTTCCAATTCCTCCCCAAACAAAAGTTTACCCTTAAATGGTAGCTTACTTAACTGAGCCTTGGAGGTGACATCTGCTGCCCAATTCTGTAGCCATAAATAGCGGCAAGCTGCCACCACTGAGGTCATGCTCTTCGAAAGACCACTGATGAGATCATAGAAGGCGTCTGCCAGATATGAGGCCCCCAACTCTAGTCTTGCCACTGCTGCTGAAGGTTCCTGGGCTCCTTCGGTCTGCTCCTGCACCCCCTGCACACACCGTAAGGCAGGCCCTTACCACGAATGCGCCACAAATGGATGCCTGTAAAGATAGGGCATTGATATCAAACGCCTGCTTCAACAAGATATCCAACTTACTATCCTACACATCCCTGAGCAAGTGCTGCCCTCCACAGGGATTGTGGTCTTCTTTGTCATAGTTTTTACCTTTGGGGAGTGCAGCATCTCCCACTCACGCTTTAGCAGCGGGTAAAGGTGGGTCATTGTCCTAGTACTCCTTCGCCCAGCCTCTGGGAGGTCCCACTCATTCTGAATCATTTATTTGATCACTCAATGCAAGGGAAACACCCTCTGTGGCTTTTGGATGGCCTGAAATAGTGGGTCTTTCCACACATCATACTCCAGCAGCCGCCCCTCTGGCATATTAAGCATTATCAATGACTCCATTATGAGCACCACCAACTCCTCCTGGTGAAAGATGTGGACTATCTGAGACTCCTCTTCCTGCGGGATCTTACCTTCTTCCAGCTCGTCCGTGTCCATGCACAACACTGCTTCCTCTAAATCATCCAGGTCCTCTGAATGAGGGGATCTGTGCTCCTCCAACGAGTTGTCTTTGAGCCTACATCTGCTCAAGGCCAGCCCCTTGTCCATCGCCTGCTCCATGTCTGTTGCCAGCCACTTTCTGAGCCGTTCAGATGAGGAGGAAGGGCAGTCTGTCCTCCGCTGCTTCATGCAGAAGCCTTATACATGAGAAGGATGAATTTGGGTGAAAATCCCTCAGGGGCACACTCACTCCCCTAATTCCTGAGAGGCTGAGGGCTGTGGCGAGGCCTGCACCTTAATGTAAAGAAGACAAAGATCATGACAACTGGCAAAATCAATAAGTTCATCGTTGAAGGAGAAGAAATTGAAATCGTGGACAACTTTAACCTACTTGGATCAACTATCAATAAAGAAGCAACAAGCAATCAAGAAATCAGACGCAATGCTCTTGGCAGAATGGCTATGAAAGACCTAGACAAGATTCTCAAGAGCAGAGACGTCTCTCTCCATACAAAGATTTGACTCATTCAAGCCATGGTATTTTCAATAACATCATATGGATGCGAAAGTTGGACAGTGAAAAAAATAGACAGGAAGAAAATTGATACCTTTGAATTATGGTGCTGGCGGTGAATACTGCGTATACCATGGACTGCCCGAAGAACAAACCAGTCAGTACTAGAGGAGATCAAACCTAAGCTTACTTTAGAAGCTCAGATGACAAGACTTCGACTTTCATATTTTGGACACATCATGTGAAGAGAGAGATCATTAAAGAAAGACATCATGCTTGGCAAGATAGAAGGTCAACGCAAAAGAGGAAGGCCAGCAATGAGAAGGATCGATACAATAACAGCAATTACAGGTACCAGTCTGTCAACAATGAGCCGCCTGACTGAAGACCGAATACAATTTAGGACAACTATCCAAAGGGTCGCCATGAGTCGACACCGACTCGACGGCACTTAACAACAACAGCGAGTTTCATTCACCTTCTCCTTGGGGTTTGATTTGTATCTTCTGTTTTACTTTGATGGTACCTCCCTGGGCTGCCCAGCTTGATCTGGTGGGTGTCTTTTATCCCTTTTTTTGGGGTCTCTGGTTCTAATGTCTAATTCCCTTGCCTCCCCTGGGCAGTGTGGGGTCTATTTCTTTAGGTTATTCCCCCTCCCCCCTCTTTTTCTCCAAGTCCCTTCCCTCTCCCCCTGCTTTGGTCTCATTTCATCCCTCTCCTCCATCCTCTCTCTCACCATTCACACCTTATTGTATTCCTTTCCTCCCTTTCTCTGAGTCCCTATCTTTTATACAATTATATTAACACTCTCTCTATTCTCTTATGTTGGTTACCTTATATCTTATGGGATCTTGTTCCTTTCTTTCTTAAGAGTCTCTCTATATGTCCTTTCCATATTATTGTCTTGTTTTATAGTTGTCCATGGTATCCGAGGAGCCCGCTCATTTTGTCTCCAGTGTCGTAAAGTTCCATTGTCCTTTTGGCCTCTGGAACGTGGCCTTTGGGTCTTTCGCCAGCTGCTGATAGTCGCTGTGGATCCCATTGCATGTATCTTCTGTTTGTGTCTCCTTGTCTGGGTCAACTGTCTTTCAGTCTCTTACTCATGGATTGTGTGGCCATAACTTGTTTCTCATCCATTGTATTTGGGCCTTTCTCCCCCTTATTTATTTATTTTATGTAATAAATTTTATTGAGCAGAGTAAAATAACTTGCATTCCAACACAACAATCCAGAACAATTAGGTACGACATCACCCCATTCTTACATCTTTGTCAACTATCCATTGAGGGACAGGACAGGATATCGACCACTATTAAACAGTCAGTACAAGTAACAAAGCTTATAAATAGAACCCTTTATCAGAAAAAAAAACTAGCCACCTGCCTGCTAAAGCCTACCCCAGGAATCAGCCCACATCAAGATAAGGCAAGGGTACAGCAGGATGCTAACATGAGTACAAATAAGAACAAGACAAAGATACTACACTACAATACAATAAGTAAGAACAAGACAAAGATACTACACTACAATACAATACAATTCAAATCAAATCAATTCAAATCAAACACAAATTCGAACCCCCAGCCCTCCCACGTAAGTGTATCAGTGGTAAAGATAGTCATTAGGCTAAGGCAAGACAGTTACAACTCCCTTACCTTCCCCGAGTCCTAATGGCAATAACCCCCCATTCCATCAAAGCAATGAAGAGCTGAGAAAAAAAGCTGAAAAGAAAAAGAGCTGAAAAAAGCTGAAAGAAATGGCAGGTGCTTTCAACCCCTTAAGAGAGCAAAGGTGTGCAATAGACTCTACTCATTTATCCCCTCCCCACCACTGTTCCCACTCAATTCCCCCCTCCCTCTTCCCCCCTCCCCCCCCCCCATCCCTTCTGACCCATCTACCCCAAAAAGCAGGGAAGAAGAAAAGAGGAAGAGAAAAGGTGACAGACCCTAGGGAAGAAACATTCTAGTGAGGGACAAACAGCATTCCAATAACCAGCTCAGATTCATTAACCCTCAAGAGACCTCCTGAAACACTAAGCTCCAAATTTCCTCTTCCATAAAGGACCGTCCTCGAACCGTAGCAGTAATCTTCTCCAACTGATAGATTTCCCAACATTTAGAGCTCCATTCTGTAAGAGACGGTGCTCTACTGTGCTTCCAAAAACGAGCAATCACTGATCTGGACGCTAGAAGGAGCGATTGGACCAGTTTCTGAAGAGGACTCTTATAAGTGGATTCAGGAAAAAACCCTAATACACAAGACTCCATATCAAAGGGGAGGGTAACCTGTAACCTCTCAGTAAGATGTCCCACCACCAACCTCCAATAACGTTGAATGTGAGGACATTGCCACCACATATGATCAAAAGACCCTCGGCGTCCACACAGTCGCCAACAAAGCAAATCATCAGCCCTTCTCCAATGGAAAAGATCTACTGGCGTTATAGTATCCTAAGTTGTGTGTGGATTAACCCCAATGTGAATACGAATAAACTTCAAGCCAGAACTCCTGTTCCTTCCCTGGTAAAGTCACCTCCCATCTCTGATGAGGAAGTTTCAAAGTAGGAAGAACAGGCAAGTCAGCCGCCATATGCCTGTACAGCCTAGCAATGAAAGCGGTGAGTGTCCTGGACACAAAAAGGTCTTGCTCCCAACACCTAGGGCTCCGAGATACGTCATCTACTGAAAACTGGGTTCTCAAACAATGAAATATTTGCAAATACTGGAACAGAGAGAGTTGGAGACCCAGATTCTCCTCAAGCCCCTCCTTAGAGGCTGGACACGAGTTCTCATATAAGGAGGAAAGTTTTGTCCTTAGAAGTTCTGAGTTTTTTTCTTTATGCATGGTTCGGATAAACCCCAAGGCACCCAAAATGGTAAAGGGAGAATGGGAAGCAGATAAACCCAGCTGCTTACATATCCTCCTCCACGCCTCCCAACAGGAACTGAGAAACACATGTGCTTGCACCTCAGCTACCTCTTGGGGATCACTAAGAAAGGGTACAGCTACCAACGGAATCGGGCTTAGCCAGTCCTCTTCTAACAAAACCCATTCTGCCCCTGGGTGAATTCTCCACAACAGTAACGATCTCAAACATATACAAGAGTAATATAACTCCGGATCAGAGAGGCCCATCCCTCCAGAACCTTTGGGAGTCATGAGTATTCTCCAGCTAAGCAGAGGATGTTTCCCCATCCACAGAAATAGCGTCACAGCCTGCCGAAGGGACTTAAAAAACATGCTCGGAAGAGAAATAGGCAATTGCATAAACATAAAAAGTAATTTTGGTAAGACCAAGATCTTATAAGTATTAATATGGCCTAACCAAGAAACCGAACACAGACTCCACCTATCCATATCAACCTTAACTGATTTCAAAAGGGGGAGATAATTCAAACTATACAACCTCGATATATCTCGATGTATTACAATGCCCAGGTACCTAAAGTGGTCCACCACTGGGAAATTCCCATCATTAGGGAGAGCTTCGGTGGAGGAACGGGACAAACAACTAAGTAGAGTGGACTTCTGTCTGTTGACAGTAAACCCAGACACCAAAGAGAAGTGTTCTAAGATGCTTAGTACAATGGGTAAAGATTTAGAGGGCTCACTCAAGTAGATCAATGTGTCATCCACATATAAAGAAATGGCATGCCATTCAGAACCCAGATGGATACCTATGTCCTCTATTCATAACCTAATATGAGCTGCTAAAGGTTCCATTGCAAGGGCAAACAATAATGGAGAAAGGGGGCATCCTTGTCTTGTGCCTCTACCTAAGCGAAAGGGTGACAAACTAGCACCATTGACAGACACCACTGCCTGGGGGTTGGCGTATAACGAAGCAATCCATGTGCAAAAAGCGGTCCCAAAGCTGAATTCCCGGAGGACTTCCAGGCGGTAAGGCCATTCTAGTTTATCAAAGGCTTTTTCCACGTCTAGCGATAGAATGCTAAACGATCCCACTTTACATTTTATTCTCTGTAGGACATTGATTAATCTATGCACATTCTCAAACCCATATCTGTGTTTTATGAAACCAGTTTGGTTTGGGTGAATGATCTCTGGAATTAACGTGGCCAGGCGGTTAGCTAAAATCATGGTGAAGATTTTGTAATCCAAGTTCAGTAGAGAAATCGGTCAATAGTTGGAGCACTGCAAAGAGTCTTTGTCAGCTTTAGGGATTACAACAATATTCGCATGATAAAAGGATTCTGGAAGAATTTTTTTTGGAAAGAATTTTGTTAAAGACTGTCAGAAGAGTTGGAGCGAACAGATCCGGGAATATCTTATACAGTTACGCCGGCAAGAAATCTGGTCCTGCCGCCTTAGCAGACTTGAGGTTCTTCATCGCTTGCTGAACCTCTTGCAATGTAAACGGGCGGTCTAATTGTTCCCTACCTTCTGCAGACAGCTGAATGAGAGAAACCTCCTTCAACCACTCAGAAATATCAGTGTGTGTTGCTGACGACTCACTAGCATATAGCTGCTCATAAAATTTAGCAAAGGTAGACGCAATATCACGAGATGTATATAAAATCTGACCCTGCGGGGATTTAATAGCATCAACTCTATGACGTTGCCGCTGCCGTTTTAATTGCCACATCAACAGCTTACTGCCCTTATTTCCCTGTTCATAATAACGTTGCTTAGTGCACAGGAAAAGCGAGGCCACTCGATCGGTCTCCAGCGCTGCCAATTCCCCCCTTCGTCTAGTCAACAAACTCCACGCCTTATCTCCACCCCCCCCCCCTTCCTGTGTTTTCTTTCCAGCTCTGCAATCTCTTTCCTCAAGTCCTCCTGTTGGGCTACCAAACGTTTCTTAAAAGCACTCGACAGGGAAATGAGATGTCCCCGCAGAACCGCTTTCCCCGCATCCCATAAGAGAGCTCTAGAGACCTCCGAGGAGTCATTAAGTTTCAAATACTTCATCCATCTTTTCCGAATCTCAGAGGCAAACTCCGGGTTAAGTAAGAGCCCTCGTGGCAAGGACCACCTCTGAGCTGAAGTATCAGCCACCCCCAAAGCGAGACCAATAGATATGATTGCATGGTCAGATGGACCCATGGTCCCAATAGTAGCTTGAGTCAGCCATGGAATCCCTGATCTTGACAAAAACCACATATCAATACGAGAATGGCACCGGTGTGCCCTAGAGTAGAAAGTATATGTTTATGTTATGTTTGTTTCATTTGATTGACCACCCTTCTGTGGTAATCAGAGCGGTTTACAATGTATAAATTAACAAGATGAGGCACAAGGCCGGAAAAAAGAAAGGAAGTTTGCAATTTTTAATAGAATAGAGGAGAGAAGGTGAGTATAGAACTGTAGACATAGGAGAAGAGACTTACAGAAAAGGGGTGGGAAGGTTAAAGGCTAGGGAAAAGAGGTGGGTCTTTAAGTCACGTTTAAAGTTGGTGTGGAGGGGTTCTAAATGGAGGGAGGTAGGGAGAGAGTTCCAAAGGGCAGGACCTATGACAAAAAAAATCCCTTTCCAAAGTATGTAGATGCTTCCATACATCACATAAATCAAACTGCGAAGCCAATTCCACCAGTAACCTCCCCAAAGTGTTTCTAAAAGTCCGACTTCCTGAACGGTCTAACTCAGAGCAGACACAATTGAAGTCCCCTCTTAATATCAATGGCCCTTGACTAAATTTCTGAATTGCCTTTGAAAGATCAATCAATGAACTTCCCACTACTGTCAGAGGAAGATACACATTTACAAGAGTTAACGTAATCCCTTGGATGGAACCTACCAGAATCAAAAAACGGCCCTCTGGGTCAGTAACTTTATTAATCAGCTGAAAGGGGCACGTAGAGGAAAACAGAATAGCAACCCCCCGTTTCCTGGTAGAATAGTTAGCCAGGTGTATTTGTGGAAACCTACTTTTGGCAGAATCAAAGTGATCACGCTTGGAAAAGTGGGTTTCTTGAAGAAAGATTATCTCAGCTTTCTTTCTACACAGCTGATCCACCACCCTCAGGCGTTTGCACGGATTATTTAAGCCGTGCACATGTCAAGAAATAGCCTTAACCATTCCCGATCCTAGAAAAAAAACACTTGTAAACTTTCATCCTTAGCAGAATCTCCTTCCCTCCGCTCCCGTCCTTGAACAGCAATCTTCCTTCCCCTAAAACCCCTAACAAATCTTCCCCCACCCTGTAGTTGAAAATGAAGTGTGAGTCGAATGCTCAGTAGAGACTGTCCAATACCCCAGTCAGAAGAGCCCCCCCTCCCCTCCCCCTCCCCCACCCATCCCCCTCCCTCTCATCCCTGCCCCCCCCCCCCCCCGGCACATTCCTATGTTTGCAGGAAGTAGACCAAACAGGTAAACATCGCAACATTGGTGACACTTCTAGTGTCTCCAGAGAAGGCATTGTGAATAAGTGTGTGACATATAACCTCCACATCTCCTCCCCACTTGCATTCCAGCAAATTGTAGAGGAAAACAAAAACATTTAAAATGCTCTCGAATTACTTAATGTGTTTCTTAATCTAAATTCTTCCCAGCCTCCTACCTCTCCTCACTGTTCCTCCTCCACCACCATTCTCCACCCCCACCCTTCTCTTTTCCTCCTGCTCCCTCAGTTTGGCCTCTATGCCTGAATTAAAGAAGACCAGCCTATTCAATATCAGATTGGGAAGAGGGAAAATGAGAACATCCCCAGACACAAATTCCCACCAGGCAATTAACAATCACAATAAGATCATATAGGAGCAGAAGTGTCCATCTCCTTCTGCAGGTTGGAGTCTCTATCTGAGTTAGATGACTTTCGAGATCGTGGAACCTTGCGCCTCTTCGGTAAAGACATCTCCCACTCTCCATTCGTGCTTCTCTGACATGTTGGTCGCTGTCCGTGTTGCATCAGATCCAAGAACTCCATCGCTGCCGACAGATCCATAATTTTTTGAGCACAGTTGTTCCAATCGAACAGCAATGCAAAGGGGAAGCCCCCTCTATATGAGAAAGCTTGTTTCTGTAGCGCCTGGGTTAAGGGCTTGAAGCTCCGTCGTCACTCTAGGGTATACTGAGAAAGGTCTTGGTATATTTGAAGCTCTTGACCTTTAAAGACCACCGAGCGTTTACCCCTTAGACTTCTCAATAATGTCACTTTGTCTTCAAAGAAGCTGAAACAAATTATAACCGTCCAAGGCTGTGTATTGGAAGCTCGTCGGGCCCCAAGAGATCGATGCGCCATTTCCAACTGCACCGGTTTTGGAGCATTTGGCACACAGAAGGCATAAAGTTCTTGGACTAGAGCCACAGTGTCCTCTGAACCTCCCGGTTGCTCTGGAAGGCCAAATATTCTTATCTTATTACGTCTTTGCCTGTTTTCAAGTTCATCTTGTCTTTCCTTTAAATCTTTCGTAAGTTGATCTAATTTCACAAGTTTAGTCTGGAAGGCCACAGACAAGTCCATTTGTTCCCCTATATTTATCTCAGTCTGCGTTACCCTGTCATCCAGTGATTTTAAATCTGCTCGGATATCACTCACCGCTTTGGTAAAGTCCTGGCGGAAGAGCTTGAGTTCCTTTAAGATTTCCAGAAAGCCAGCTCTTGTAACCGGAGCCTGCGGACCGGAGGCATTGACTTTAGAGACAGACATACCCTCTGCAGCATGTGAAGATTGTATATTGAGAGAGTCTGAAGATCTAGCAAACTTGGAGAGGGAAGATGCATAAGATTTTGCAGTGGCCATGTTTGTCAGGCAGATACGGGTTCTTCGTCCAAGGAGCTCTTGTGCCCTAAGCTCACCACTGTAATCGAATCAGACTGCCTCACCTCTGCAAGATTCCGTTGGATCTTCCCCACCACCGAGGAACTGCAGTGGCCGGAGTAGCTTCCCTCCTTCTTCAATTTCAGTGAGAATGCCTTTAAGTCAATCCCAGAGGGCGAGTGGAGCATTGATATGAGGGCAAAGTTTGTTGTACCGCCTCAGTTTAGGGATGCATGAATGGTACTTACTCCTGATCCAGCTTCTGTTATTCCAAGGCGTCTTTACCTTCAAAAATCCTAGAGGGACGTCAACAAATAATTAGCCTCAGCTCCTCGAGTGGAAGTGAAGATTCCTCTCACTGACTCTCCTTGTAAGGCTAAGAGTGATGAAAGAGTGAATTGGACCAAGAAAAATAGCATATGCGAAAGAATACTGCCTATGACCTGCAGTACTTACACGAGACAAAAGAGGGTACTCCTGGATAAAGCATCAGCATTACAGTTAGAAGAGGACATTCACTGCTATATTCGTCTTTCACGAACCTGTCAGACACAAGCAGCAGTTTTCAATAGTAGAGGAAGTGAGTTTCAATGCTCCGATGACAGCTCTGTTGGAGTCCCGACGCGCAGATCGAGGTTTCTCTGTTCACTCCGGCGGCACAGGAATACTCAGCTGAGCCCTTTAAATTGTGGCGGCCATTTTGTTTTCATAACATGTGTTCCAGCGTTGCGTTCCACGGAGCAGCGGCCATTTTGAAGGGAGAGACAGCATCGAGCTGCACACATCAGCAGGATCACGGTTGTTGTCAGCACCACCGTGTGTTCCAGGAAGAACACAGAGCAGCTTTCCCGCCACTACAGAGATCCCCTTCTGCGTTCCACCATGGTTCTCTCAGGTATGTCTGTCATGGCGGCAATACTACTTTATGTACGATTTCAGAGACGCTAGGAGCCAGCCTCGAGGAACATTTAGAAACTCTGCAATGCGCTGCGATCACATCTCACGCATATCGGGGAGGCACACTTTTCAAATTTTAATCCCCAGACCGTAGTTTCTAACGTTGTTGTACTCACAGTGGTAGTAGATCTTCAGGCAGGATAATCAGTTAGGAAAATCGACTGAAGTAAATAATCTCTCCATTATCTTCGGGAAGATTAGCCAGCAGCCGCACTACAGCTGAAATTCAGCCTGCAATATATGATAGTCATGGGCTGAGGGTTCCCTCCGGCAGTTCCGCAAAAGGAGATCAGGATTCTTGAGTTATCTGGTAGGAGGCTGAAAGATCTGATGATAGCATCTTATATGGTTAGCTTAGCGCTATTAAGAGGATCATTTACACGCCAAAATTGCATTTCTAGAACGCAAATTCCAGATAATTGGGGGAAGAAGTTGAGGAGCTTTAAGGAATTGTGGCCATCTTGGTTGGGCTCACGAGCGCCCCCCTCTTTCTCCCCATTATTAAGTTTTCAGCTTTAACCAACTTGAACAATTTTTTTTTGTGATTCCAGTCTCAGTCCTTTCTGTTTCTCCTTCTCCGGTGTCTGTTTCAACTTTCCTTCTTGTACCGTTTTGCAAATTATGGTCTTTCCATCATGGATTATTTTTAGTTTGGCTGGATACAGCAAGGAGAATCGTATCCCTTGGCAAATGTGCTGCGTGCATATTGGCGCAAATTCTTTCTGTGCCGCTATCTCGCTTGAATAATCATTGAACAGAATCAATTTATGTCCTTCACATTCCAGACTTTTCTTGTTCCTAAAAGCCTTCAGAATCTTTTCCTTTTCTGCCCAGATTAGGTAACGGCCGATTGTGGTTCTTCGCCGGAGATTCACCTCCAGTTTTGGGACTATCCGATGTGCACGTTCACAGCGCCATGCCCCCAATGTTATCTGCAGCCCTAGTTGTGATGGCAGCCAGTCTTGATAGAAATGGTACAATTGTTCCTCCTTTACGTTGCTGGGAGCCCCACCACTCTAAGGGGCTTGTTTACAAAGCCGCGGTAGCGGTTCGCAATCATTATGGGGCCGTGGCTCCGATAACGATCGCGAACCGCTACCGCGGCTTTGTAAACAAGCCCCTAAGATTGTTTCTTCTAGCTCAATTTTCCTGTTCCTCACTTCTGTCCAGTAGCTGAGCTTGTTCTCTCTGCAATTGTATAAGCTCAGTATTTATCTGTTCCACCGTCTGTTCTTGTGCCGCTATTCGGTTTTCTACTTCTGCGTGCCAGTTTGCCTGTGCCTCAAATGCTTCCTTAATCCCGTCTACGTGGACTGCAGTTTGTTTAAGCGATCCTCTAAGGCTGTGGTCACTACTTTTGATATTTCTGCAGCCAATTCATCTGCCATTTTCTTTGCTCTGTGGTCCTTTACTTCTCTGCTCCCTTTCAGGGTCTTTTGTGGCATTCCTTTCACTTTGTCAGTGTTTGTGCTCCACTATTTAAACGGATGAGTATGCTGCATTTATTTTTGGGCACTGTTCTCTTGTTTGAGCTGGTTTGATGGTTTTTTTAGGGGCTCATTCCGGGAGCTCTCCTCTCACACTGCTATCCTCCCACCGCGTATCACCCTTTTTCCCCCAAAGTTAATGTGTCTGACACAACTGCCCCAGGAATCCTAACCCCTGACTGCCCAGTCAAGGGAAACCCTTATCTCCAACCTAAACAAGATACCAAAATAAGAAAAAATTCCTTAGTTGTCCCTATAGTGAGTCCAGAAATCTGGGATCACCCGCTCCAGCTAGTTGGAGACTGAGCTTACTGGGGCCGGTAGGTGGTGCCAGCTGCCTAAGCATATCAATGTCATCAAAAGATGACATGCTCAGTCTCCAAGTTGCTGGTGGGGATTGACTACCCCAGAGGTACGGGATGAGGGATGAAAAGGAAACTGCCTTTGGGCATTGTCTTTATACCAGTCAGGCTTTTCCCTCCAACCATGGTCTCCTCCTATTTATTACCTTGCTCAGGAACAGTAGTATACCAAAGGGGTGCTGAGCCAGCAGCAGCAAAAAACATCAGAAAGGGGCGAGCCATATGGGCTCAGTAGTCTCAAATTTAAATTACTTCTCTCCCACCACTGCCACAGCCCATCAGCTAGTCAAGTTAACATTAGTGAAAATTAAATGAATGCTGTGGAGCTATTGCACTTATGTGCGCTCCGAAGTTTTGTTGGATTCCGCCCCCATGGCAACAGAAAGTAACAGCAGAGGGGGCAGGATACAACAAGGCTATGGAGAACACAGGAGTACGATGGCTCTGTGGGCTCTTTTTTTTAAAATCAATTTTGTATTGACTTGCATTGACACATATAAAGCAAATGTATAAAAAGGAGACCAAACACATGAGCCATTCAAATTTTGATAGTACAAACCATTCTACCCCCATCAACACTCATACTCTCTCTATATATATTATCAACCTAAACAAACGTGCAGTATATATAGAGAACCCACCACTCTCAATTTACATTATTTCTGGACTTTTGGGACTGCGTCCATCTGATGGATAGCACCTGTATTTTCTCAAAACATGGCACACAATGATGCCTCACTGCTGTAAGTCTCGACAGAAGAAATACTTCCTCAACCCATTGGCTATAACACTCAAATGGTGGCAATACAGCCTGCCTCCATGCCTTTGCTATCTCCAGATAATTAGCAACAATGCAATGGATAAAAAGCCCCTTAGCACTTCCCTCTGTCTCGTCAAGGAGGCCAAATAGGAAGAAGGTTTTCATTCTCAGAATGGAAAGTCCAAAATACGTAGTAGACAAACAATACCTTCTGCCAATATTCCCTTACTAACAGACAGTCTCACCAAATATGCAAGAAGGATCCATCCTTTCCACATCCTCTCCAGTATAGCTAGACACCATACAGTATATCTTATGTAATCTCATAGGTACCATATACCATCCGTAAGTCATTTTGGTACCATACTCTATAACCATAGATGATATTGATATTTTTGCTTGGATCTGGTAGATCTCTGTCAAGTCATCTTCCTCAAGTTGCATTCCCAAGTCCTGCTCCCAAGCTTTTTCATGTGGATCCTTCCCCACTTTGGTAGTGTGGCATGTGGTGAGAAGAGATGATCTTTAAAACACAGGCCAGACAGCAGTTAAGGGAGAAAAGCAATTTTCATTCTGTCCCAGCTTCTTAAACATCTCCAAAGCAAAACCCACAATAGACAGCAGTTCAGAGAAAACAAAATCAGCTTACTTCTGTCCCAGCTTGTTAAATCTCCACAAACTGGTTCTCCCAGCCCTTTCTCCAGCCCCAGTTAAAGTTCCTACCTCAGAACTCCTTTGCACGGCTTGCCTTGGAAGGACTTCTCACTCCTCGGGCCCCCCTCCTGCAGCTTACTGGGTTCTTAACCTCTCCCTGTGAGCCATGCCCTCCCAAGCCCTTAACTCTGGGCTGCAGACTCTTTTAAAGGAAACTGTTGATAATTCCTTTGGAGAGGGATAGGTAGCATTCTATAGACCCCATCACAGGCAGCATTAAGTAATTTATAGAGAGGCATATTTAAAGGAATTTACATAGTTTGCAAACCTGACAACCACATAAACGCCACTCACTGGGTTATTCAGTGGTACTAATGGGGTTAGTGCAGCTGAATATCCCTGCCTACTTAGTTAAATACCCCAATGCTAACCGGTGTGCATCAGGGTATTCTGGGCAGAGTGGGGGCAGCAACCATTTTTAGCTGAGATCCAAAAAAGAGCAACCCTCTCTTGCAAGAAACCAGGGCTGACAAACAGCAAAGAGAAATGGCAGCAGGTTCAACCTTTATTATAGTAGTACCCCAACGCATGTGTCTTCCTCAAGGGGTATCGCCTCATAAAATGAATCATAAGATAACAATAAATATAAGGTAAAAACAATAAATAATACATTAAGATACATTAAAATACATTAATAACACAGGTACACTACCAAAAAACTGCCTCCAGTTTTGCAACTGATTCCTATAGATTTTGGGGTGCTGAATCCAGGAAAAATAGCCAAAATGTTCCATCACGTCACGCTTTCTTGCAAAATTAGATTTCTTACCCATATAAGGAATGTTCACATAATTTCTTTTTAGCCGACTGCAGTTTATTTTCTTGGCCCAAAATAGAGGTTGTAATGGTTAACTAACTAGAAACACTCCCTCATGATATTTTATAGTGTTTTGTATTCATTTTACACATTAACAGGACAATTGGGAGGCGGGGGGCTAAATCCAGTACTCGCGCTGACGCATGTTCTTTCCTGTTCGCCTCGCCTCGTTCGCTCGCTCAAACACGGTGGTTGCGACATGAACGTTCCTGTCAAATTTCAGTTTCTTGCAAGTTCATTATAACCTTTTGTTTGCTCAATCGTAATCCAGCTTTATTCCGAAGTGGTTCACTACAGTTGTAGTTTGCAGTGCTGTGTATTTGTGATGGCTCACAGAGCCAGAGGTTGCGTCAACTCTCCGGACAGTTTTTGTTTTATTTGTGGGGAATATACCGTGAAAAAGCGGCAGAGGAACATTTCTGCATTTATTAAAAAAGTATATTTCGCCTATTTCGGTTTGAAGTTAGGCGATCAAGACAAACCGTGGGCTCCTCACAAAGTGTGCAAGACATGTGAGGAAGATCTACGCTTATGGATGAAAGGTAAAAAACAAGCATTTCGTTTCGGAATACCTATGATGTGGCGTGAACAAAGAGACCACAGCAGTGACTGCTATTTTTGCTCTTGCATTGTGAAGGGATACAACTTAAAAAATAAGAACGTAATAAGTTACCCCAACCTTCCCTCAGCAATTAGGCCTATGCCTCATAGCAACGAAGTACCTGTGCCTGAACCACCAAAATCTTTGGATCATATTTGTGTGGACGGTTCTGATCATGATGAGACTCATCAGATGGCTTTTCCCGATGAGTCCAGTACTTCCGAGTTTGAAACTGAACCAGATCCGAAACCTGAACTTTTCTCTCAAGCTGAATTGAATGATTTAGTCCGGGATTTAGGACTCCCAAAAGATGCTGCCCAACTGCTAGGTTCTCGGCTTAAACAGAAAAATCTATTGTCACCAGGAACAACTTTTTATTGGTACCGCAACCGCGAGACACAATTTTTGAAGTATTTCAGCAAAGAGGAAGATTTGGTATTTTGCAACGATATATACGGAGTGATGGAAAAGTTTAAACTCAAGTATGATCCTGCTGAATGGCGGCTGTTCATTGATTCGTCAAAAGACAGCATAAAAGGTGTTCTTCTTCATAATGGCAACACATTTGCTTCAGTTCCTATTGCTCACTCTGTTATTCTCCAAGAAAAATAGGAGAATTTGGCCCTGATTCTTCAGAAGATTCGTTATGATGAGCATAAGTGGATGATTTGTGGAGACTTTAAAATTCTATCCATGCTATTAGGGCAGCAATCCGGTTTCACCAAATATCCCTGCTTCCTTTGCTTGTGGGATAGCCGGGCCCGCGACCTACACTGGGGGAAAAAAGACTGGCCAATTCGGGAGTATTTGAGACCCGGTGAGAAAAATGTTCTTCATGAGAGCTTGGTACCTCGTGATAAAATTCTATTACCACCTCTCCACATTAAGTTGGGTCTCATTAAGCAATTCATCAAGTCCCTTCCAAAAGATGGCGAGTGCTTTCGGTACCTTTGCTCAAAGTTCCCCCGACTTTCTGAAGCAAAGCTAAAGGAAGGAGTGTTTGTTGGCCCTGATATAAGGAAACTCATTTCAGATGGAGCATTCGCTGAAACGATGTCTGAGAAGGAAAAAGAAGCCTGAGATTCCTTCAAGGATGTTGTTCTCAAATTCTTGGGGAACAGGCGGGATGAGAACTATAAGGATATTGTGCCAGGATGCTCAATGCCTTCAAAGAACAAGGCTGTAACATGAGCCTGAAAGTCCATTTCTTGCACTCCCATGTGAACTACTTTCCCGAAAACTTGGGGGCGTACAGTGAAGAACAAGGTGAAAGGTTTCACCAGGACATCAAGGACGCAGAGAGAAGGTACCAAGGAAGATGGAACACCACTATGATGGCTGATTTCTGCTGGTTGCTGCTGCGGGAAACCCCAGATGAAAAATACGCCAAGAGAAGCATTCAGGGGAAGAAGAAACGGGCCCACCAGGAGATTGATTGAGCCAAGAATGACTTTAAAATCTAAACTGTGTTGACAAATATCGTGTTTTTGCTAAACTTTGAAATAAAAATTTGCTAGTTATTACCACAGTGTCGGATCTCATTTATTAGAATTTTATTTTCACACCATCGGGTGTTTGTCTTCATGTATTGCAATGGTGCGGTTTGCGTTTTCTATTCTTACATACATACCTGTACAACATTTTTTGCACATTTCTTTGCTTTGCTTTGTGTCTAACCTCGCTCTTATATGCTCAATGTTTGTGCACATGTATGTGGCTGTTTTAAGTGCAGACAATTTTGCTACCATCACAGTGTGTTTTGTTGACATTACTCTATTCTTATGTGCTGCCTTGTTACAATTTTCTTTATTCTTATTTGAATAACTACTAAACAATTAGTATAAAGAATTCATCCAAGAAACTTTTATCTCGATCGCACTCAATCTGAAACGTTCACCTCAAACTGCTAACCCAATGTAGCAAAAAATCTGTACGTGATGGAGCAAATTGGTTACCAGATTTGGATTCAGCGCACCAAAAAACATAAAAATCAATCGAAACATTAGAGGCAGTTTAAAAAAAATTTTTTTTAGTGTACCTGTGTAATATAAGAAGTAAATACAAAGGAAATAAATTATCAATGCGTAACAATGAAAGTCAAAGTTAAAACCTTTAAAACGCAAGACAAAAAAGATTCAAGTTAAAAAATATAAATACATATAACAACTCATTTCTAAAATGTGTTTCATTATGCCTTAATAGAGAAAATATGAACTAAAAGCAAGAGGCATTGTAAAGGCCAAGTTTAAAAACTGGAATTGGACTGTACCATATACTAACATATATGTGCTTCTTTTCATATAGTATAAAAACTATTTTCACATAGGAAGAGATAGGTGTGGCCCAAGGGGAGTGTTGGGCCTGTCAGATGGCTGCCTGGGTGAGAATGTTCACAGTCTTGGCAAGTGCATATATCAATATGATTTGCAAGGGATTGTGGGAAATGCAGTCCATTCACACCAGACACAACTGCTCACAATAATTAGTTGTGCTTGAGTGTAAAGCCAATAAGATATTTATTTATGGGGTTATTTCTCCCAACACAGATATGCTTGGTAGCACATAAAACAGGATACTTGCTTTCAGTGTTAAACTTAGAAAAACAAAATCAGGAAAACAACAGATGAACTTGTCAGGCAATCAAAGCAAAAGAATAAAGACCTGGTTGGTAACAAACTGGTCTTTTCTGTAGTCTTTAGCTAATATTTTCTTAGCAGTGTTTCAAACAACAAGCAAAACCCACAAAGAAGGGAAAAACTGTTCTTTTCAGGTTAACTTCTTATATCTTCACACATAGATTCAGAAGTGATTCCCTCAGAGCTCACAAGCAATTAGGTAAGGCTCAATTGCTAGCAGTTATCCAGCTGAAACCCCTTAGCTGGCTTAATTTCTACTGCATGGCTCAAAATCCTATGCAGGAGCTTTTCTGAGTAGATTAAAGAACAAGTTTGTATTTCTTTGTGATGGTCGTTGTACTTTGTAACAGTAAATTACCAAAGGAGTTTAGACAGAGAGCAATCCATATATTCACAGCCTGTATCTAAGACCGCTCCCCCTTCTTCAACAATCATGGGTTCAATATCATGGATTGGCACAGAGGAATTTCTCAATGGAGCACTCTCAGGAGAATAATTGTTTCCCTGCTGTCTTTCAAGGTTATAGCTAGGGCATAGATCAGTGTTCATACCTGAGCTTCCATTGCTGTTAGAGTTCCTCTCTAAATAGCCTGGCCAGTATGTAGTCCAGTTCTGATGTCCAGCCTTCCAATCCAGATCCCTGGACACTGGATCTCTCTTCACATACCTTCTGGCACGGGTCCTAGGGTCCCTTCCAAGTGCAGCGGTCTCCCTCACAGGTACCGTCTGGAGATTCCTAGCTCTGCAGCACCACTCCTCTGGTTTTCTCCAGTCCAATGGTGTATGCTGGCCTTTTGAATGTCTCCCAGTATACGTACTGCTCTGGACTCCTTTAGACCTCCCAAATGCTTTTCTCTTTCTTCCAAAGGGTTTCTTGCCCTCTCTGTCTGTCCGCTCTGGCTTCTGCTTCTGATGATCCTCCAGATGATGAAGATGTCCAAGCTGAGGATATCCAAGCTGATTCTGAGGATAAGGATCTCCCAGATGAAACTGAGGATGAGGATCAAGATGAGGATCTCCAAGCTGATGCTGATTCTCTGTAGAATACACTCTACCTTTATTCTGCTTAAATGAGTGCTCCACCCTAGCACAGCGCAGCTGTGCTGAATCAGGCCCTGCCCTTTGAGATGAGTGCTTAGGGATTACCTCATAGCCCTCCTGATTGAACACACGTTTCCCCACTTCAGCTCCTCTAATGGCTGTTGGAAACCTGGTGCATTCTGGAACTGGTAGTCTTTTATGGAAATATTCTGTTTTCTTGTTTCTACCAGAACTGACAGGTTGCTTGTTCAGAGTCACTTCACCTTTACTATAGCTCCTTCCTGAGCTATGATAAGCTTCCTTATCACAGGCCTCATTTGCATAAATATTTGCATAATGTTAGCATGCACTAACTTTTAGTAAACATGCCTCTTAATGAGTGTATGGATAAAGAAAGATTAAAAGATTTCTACATTACTATACTCCAGTGCCAACCGCCAGGCACATTAGGAAGTACTACAAACACTGCCCTTTTAGAATCCATCGAGTTGTAATAAACAATATGTACACCCCCTGAAATCAACCCTAATATATCCAACTGTCACTTGATTTCCCTAACTATTCTCCCTACAGGAACCCCTAAACCTCAACACATCCAAAATGTGCAAATGTGAATGTAAATTTTTGTTGGATCACTCACCATGAGAAGAAACTTTCCTTCTCTCGAAGTGAGTCCTCCATTTTAATCATTTGAAAAGGACCTTACATAGATCCTAGAAACCCAGAATCAACAGCATAATTGGCTGTCATTACCGTTTAAAGCATCAAATGCTCAACGCTGTTTTCTCAACCGTTGAATCACATTTAAATGGCATGAAAATTTTTCCATTCCAAGAAACCAAAAAGTACTTAGCTGAAGAAAATCCCAACATAGTCAAACGGGCTCCAAATTGCTGAGTCTTTCACGACCCCAACGAAGCCATCTTGCTGCTTGTCACAATCCCAAAAACTTATGCTGGCCCCTCATGTACTCAAAAAACTAATTGGGTTCTTCATAAGAGCAAGGTTCACGCTACACCGATCAGTGTTTCAAGCCGCTCAACTTTCAGCTCTTCCTCAGGCGAATGAACCTCACTACCTTCAGGTTCCGGTTAAATCATGAACAAGTGACGTCAAAGAACCCGTCATCTCCAAATCACACCTGATAAACACCTTAATAATCACAATCGTAGTCCCCACCAATCGATCTCCGCATTCATGCCATCCGGGGCAATCGATTTAAGACGGAAAATCCACTGTTGTTCTTTATATTGAAGTTTTGCCTTGCGATCCCCTCCTCTACCAAAGAGGGGGGCTACATCTAAAATCTGCCAATTAAGATCCCCAAACTGATGACCCAATTGCTGGCAATGTGAGACCATTGGTGCTGACATCTGTCGTGAATTAATGCGTGACCGATGTTCGAACAGGCGCTTCCTAATCGGACGGATCGTTGTACCCACATATTTAAGATTACATGGACATATCAATAAATATACCACAAAATCTGTTTGGCAGTTAGATGCATATCGCAATGAATATTGGTAACCTGTATTTGGATCTTCCCAGTTTCCTCCTTGAATGATTGTGGCACAAAAATCACAATGACCACAGGCAAAATGACCTCTCTGCTGTGGTTGAGCCTCCAGCCGATCACACTCACTAGTGTGGACTAACAAATCTCCTATAGTTCGAGATCATTGATATGCCATCATTAAAGGCTTCTGAAAGCATTGATGCAAGGCTAACATTAGCCAATATTGTTTAAGAATGGCTACCACGTTCGTGGCATTAGACAAAAATGGAATCACTTCTATTACCTTATCCACCTCCTCTCGAGGTTGAGGAGGTTGTCCCTGCCACCACCCAGGATGGTTGTATAGTGCTCTCTTAAAAGCTCGATGAATTACTGAAATTGGACAGCCCCTCTCTCTAAGATGATGGCTCAAATCCCTAGCATGTCTGCGATATTCGATAACCAATGAACACAATCTCCTAATGCGGAGAAACTGCCCAAATGGTAATCCCCTTCTCAAGGCAGGGGGATGATAACTGGAGTAACGCAAAAGTACATTTCTTTGTATTAGTTTTCTATATAAGGTACTCTGTAATGAAGAACCCTGAATAACAACAAAAGATCCAAGTATTCAATCTCCTGCCGATGATACTTAGGGGTTGTGCCACAACCATGATACAAGGATTAGACATGGGCTGTTGGGGGGTGGGGGCTAGAATTGGAATGGGTAACCACAATTTGTATAAAGTCATATGGATAAAGCAAACCACATTCTCAAAAAAGCAGCCTTTTAGAGAAAAAAACACAATATAGGGCACTTACTCTAAAACTGATAAGAGTGCTCCCACACAACATCAAAGGTAGTGCCACAGCCTGTAAAACAAGAGGGAAATGAGCAAAATACAAGAGCCATGAATTTAGAACCCTTCTCTAATTATTATCACAAAACAGTATGTACAGTGATTCAACAGCCAAGTAAACTTGCTTTGAAAAGAGTGATCTCTTTTAATGTAAAAAGTAGCGCAGTTCAAGAGTTAAACATGGAAAATATCCAATAGTGCAGAGTAAGCCTGTGGAGCAACGGGAGAGGAGAATAAATGTGATAAATCCTAATCACAATCCCAAACCGGAACAACACAGTCCAAATTGGATCGAAAAAGACCAACATGTGTCTGTGAAAATTGATGCCGCAGCCTGCAAACAACGCTGTACTGAAAGGTTAGACCAGTCCCGGAGTGTATGTTTGAAGATGCTGTATAATGTATAATGGAGTTAGGCATATTGCCAATGCATGAATGTGACTATTCCCTAATTTAAAAAATATACTAAGTTGATGAAGTGTGAATCGACAATTGTGCATAAATAAAACGTAGCTACTCACCTGTAACAGGTGTTCTCGGGGAACAGCAGGAATCAGTCCTCACATATGGGTGACGTCGGCACTGATGTAGCCCTTGCAGAAGCATCCCCCCAGCTTTCAAAGAAAGTCTTTGGGAGATGCCACCACGCATGCGTGGTCCACTTCCCTTCCAAGGGTGCCTTCTTGTTCAGTCAGATGACATAGCTAAAAGACGGCAAAAAGAAAGGATGGTAAAGAAGCAACTCCAAGGGGGGGAGGAAGGGTTGTGAGGACTGATTCCTGCTGTCCCCGGAGAACATCTGTTACAAGTGAGTAACTACGCTTTCTCCGGGAACAAGCAGGAAGTCAGTCCTCACATATGGGACTCCCCAGCTACAGGTTATTGAAAGCCATAGCAAAAAAACATGATCGCTCTCAAGGGGAGCCATGAGCAGCAGCAATTGAGTCCATAGCTACAGACTACAGTAGGACCCCTGTGTCCGATGGAAACCAGCACTCCGGTAGCCTGAACACAGAAGGGTCAGATGGTAGGAGTTGCCTAAACCGCAAAAAGATTACGGAGCACAGCCTGGCCGAAGGCACTGTCCCATTGGTACTCCCTTTCCAGGCATAATGAGCTGCGAATGTATGGACTGAAGACTAAGTGGCGGCCCAGCAGATGTCCCCATGAGGACGGAGCGCAGGTTTGCCACTGAGGCTGCGATGGCCTTCCAGCGGGAGACCCGCCTGTTCATAGGTGAGGGCGATACAGTCTTCTACCCAAGTAAACAGTGTACGTTTGGTTACCGCCTCCCCCAGATGATTGGAGTCACAGGAGATGAAAAGCTGAACAGCTTTGCAGTGGCCCTGAGTACATTGGATGTAGAAGGACAAGGCCCTCTTACAGTCCAGAGTGTGAAGGACCATCTCATCCCTATTGGTGTGAGGTCTTGGGAAGAAAGTGGGAAGTATCACCTCCTGGATGAGGTGGAAGGACGATTCCACCTTTGGAAGGAATTTATGGTGTATGCAGAGCACTACCCTGTTCTTATAGAACTTGGTATATGGCACCTCCACCACTAAAGCCTGAAGCTCGCTGACTTTGCGAGCGGAGGTGAGCGCGACCAGGAATGCCACCTTCCACGAGAGGTATCACAGTTGGCAGGTAGCCAGAGGCTCAAAAGGCGGGCGAGTGAGCTGGCCCAACACCACATTGAGGTCCCACTCAATCGCCAGAGGGTGAACCAGAGGCTTTGATAAGAGCAGGAAGTGAGTCCCCATTGGGTGGACCAAGAGGGGTTTGCAATTCACCAGGTGGTGGTGCGCTGCCAGGGCACTGAGGGTTCATCCTGACAGAGTTTGATTTAAGCCCAGATTGCGAGAGGTGGAGAAGGTACTATAGTTCCAGTCCCACCAGGCAAGAGAACGGGTCTGTCCTGTGCTCTGCACACCAAGTTGAAAACCTGCGCCATTTGACAGCATAAGCTTTCCTAGTGGAAGCCTTACGAGAGGCCATCAGGATCTCCTCTACCCTCACCCGGGAGGTTGAAAGGGGCTAGGGTCACTCTTTCAGCAGCCATGCCGTCAGTGACAGGGTCCCCAAGTTGGGGTGCAGAAGAGAGCCCCCCCACCCCCGAGACAGAAGCCCTCAAGAGTTCCCCAATGGGATGGGAATCTCCACTGATAGCTGGAGGAATAGCGGAAACCATGTCTGCCTGGGCCATCAAGATGAGCGAGGCCTTGTCGCAGAGGGTCCTGAACAGTGCCTTGGCAATTAGCGTGGCATGGGAGGGAAAGGTGTACATGAGGCCCTCAGACCACAAGACAAGGAATGCGTCCACCGCCACCCTGGAGGGATGGGCCTGCCGGGAGCAGAAGCAGGGCAACTGGTAGTTGTCTGAGCTGGCAAACAGGTCCATCACAGGCTCCCCCCAGAATTGGAACTGCTGGTCAGCCACATTAGGGTCCAGCTGCCACTCGTGCGGCTGGAGGACCCTTCTCAATCTGTCGGCCAGTAAGTTGTTCTGGCCTGGCAGGTATACTGCCTGTAGAAGTATACCCTGACGGTCTGTGTAGGAGTAGAGGACCACTGCCTCTCAGCAGAGGGCACGAGACCCCATGCCCCCCTGCTTGTTTACATAGAATATCGCCACCTGGTTGTCCATCTGGACCAACACCGGTTGGTGACGTAGGCAGTGGGAAAAAAATCGGAGGGCTAAGTATATCGCCCATAGTTCCAGGAGGTTGATCTGCTGGTTGCTCTCGCCTGCGACCAGCTGCCCTGGGTGCGGAGTTCCTCGCAGAGAGATCCCCAGCCAAACAGGGAGGCAGGGAGGCATCTGTGGTGAAGACCCTCAAGGGGCTTGGGGCCTGAAAAGGCATCCCCGCCTCAAGGTACTGGGGTCCAGGGCCGCCATTCTGGACTCCAGGCCAGAAGGCTCTGCAGCCATCGGCGTGGGCACTGAGGGACTCGGGCCCAATGCCAGTTCCCATGAAGGGGAGTCCTCGACGAGGATGGTGTCTGGCAACCGAGGCCAGTCTGATGTCGAGTCCTTTTGGGGGTCCTTTGCTCCCTCTCCAATCCCTCTTATGGGCGTCTAGCACTTCAGGACCTGGCTCGGGGCGTACCCGGCCTGTCAGATCCATCCAGGACACCGCCTTCAAGGTTTCCTCCTTCTTCTTGGTTCCCTCGAGGGAGACTCCCTCTCTGAAGAACCACGGTGCCGCTCGGGTTTAGAGGGCCCGCCCGAGATGTTGTGGCTTCAGATGAGGCCCTGGCCTTTGGAGGTACCAGGGACTTGGGGAAAAACTTATTGTGCTGCTGCTGGTGGCTCTTGAGGATCTTGTTGGACATCTTTTTGCAGAGTCTGCATGCTCTAGGGTCATGGTCCAGCCCCAGGCAGCAAAGGCAGCAGTCATGTGTGTTGGTCAAAGACATAATTTTGATACACCGATCACACTTCTTGAAGCCACTGGCAGCCATGGGGAAAAAAAGTACCCCAGCAAGCTCGAAGACCCGCTGGGCTGCCAGTTGGAAAAAAGGTGTGAAGATGCCAAAAAATGAAAAACTACAAAAAAGAGACCCGAGATCGATGCCGAGACAGCGAGGTCAGGTGGTGGGAAAAGTACCGGTGCAGTACTGGAGGTATGAAACTCAGGCAGAAAAATCAACTTTTTCCGGGGACAAGCCAGATGGACGTCTGAAGGGCTCCGCGGAAAAAAAGGAGACTAAGCAAGATGGCACCCTTGGGTGGGAAGGGGACCATACATGTAGTATCTCTCAAAGGCTTTCTTTGAAAGCTGGGGGGATACTTCCGCGAGGGCTCCATTGGTGCCAATGTCACCCATATGTGAGGACTGACTTCCTGCTTGTTCCCAAAGAAATAACTCCTTCAAGGTGATTTAATGGACACTGGGACAGATGTAAATCGTCAACTGTACATGAGTATTGAGAACTATACAGATGGCATTTATAAACTGACTAGATCGACAAAAGATAAAAGCAAAGGACCATAAGACATATGTGTACCATTTTAAGAGTCAAAACAGTCTATATAAAACAAAGAGCCCTAATGAATATAAACAAACAAACCAAATAAACGCATTCTGAAATTTTGAAATAAAGACCGTCATGGTTGACCACAAAACAAAATACTGGAAAACAAGGGAGCACCTAAACACACTATGAAGGATACATGGACACTAAAGTAAAAATAATAATAATAACCAAAAAACATCTGGAGGAGGAGTTAAAATCAGACCTAAGTGCATTGAGTAATTGTATACACATACCAAGAGGGGCAGCAGAGCAAAGTGGCTGTAAATAAATAAATAAATATCATCTAATAAAAAACTAAATAGTGTAACTCATCCACTAAATATGCCATACAATAGATAAATAAATAAATAAGAAATAAAAAGGATAAGCAGAGCCAACTTTAAAAGAATACTAAAACTAAAAGAACCAAGTCAAAACAACTAAAACAATAAAAGCCTAAAAATAATACTGTAAACTGAAAATAAAAATGAACTAGGGGAGAGAACAACCACAATAAAAACTCAATATTGTCAAAAGGGGGCAGCTGACCATGGCCCAATGACGTGCCACAAAAAAGCTAAAACCAAAAAGTCAAAACTGAAAATGCCAAAGAGAACGTATCAATATTAGAAAACAATAATGATGTGTCCAAAACCTCAGGAAGGGAAGGGGGAAAGGGAGTGAAAGGGGGGAAGGAAAGGAAGAAGAGGTCCGGACATAACAGGAAGACTGATGTATTTTATTCATTATTTAGTCCATGTGGTGATACTGTGTTAAAGATAAAAATAAGCCTCTGTTCCAACTTGAGTAGAATCTTGTCAATATCACCACCCCTCCAATGTGGATGCACTGGTCTCAAAACTAGAAATCTGAGATCTTTCAGGGTGTGACCTTGAGCTTCCCAGTGTGAAACAAGGGGCTTATCCAGCAACTTCCGACGTTTGCAACTCTTATGTTCATCTATCCTAGTATGGATGATTCTCTTCATTTTCCCTATATATAAGAGCTTGCAAGGGCAGGAAATCAAATTGATCACATATGTAGATTCACAAATGGAAAACCCTCCAAGGAGAATTTCTGTTGAGTCTGGGGGTGTACAAAAACGTCCTTAGTGACGATTGCATTTTCACATATCGAACATCTCCCGCATTTGAAATGTCCTTTAATCTTTAGTATGGTCCTCGGCCTGCTCAGAGCCGATGGTACCAGAATATTTGCCTAATTGAAGTTCCTCATCTAAGCAACCATCAACAGGCAGTTGTGAAGTAGATAAAAGGTGCCATTCCTCCTTCAAGATACGTGAGATGTGCGGCGCTCCTGCCCGGCCTTGGGGCTAAAGACAGGAGCGGCGGTCTGATGCTTCGTGAGGAAGGAGAGTAACCTGTATCCAGGGAATGCTGGGTATTGTAGTTCCTGCTCCTCTCGCTCCGAAATAATGAGTTGTAGTTATGGGGTTTCCAGTATTTTTATTATAGTAAAGGATATTGTTCCATCACATGGCAAATAAATGCAAACAAAATAGGTGCTTCAAATGCTAACAGGAAAACTCAGGATAAAGGCAACTTAAAGTATAATTGCTGCTTTTCACTTCTAAGCAAATTACTCACTTTGCCCCAAGAGGTCAGTTAGTTTCACTGCAGCCTCTTTCAGCCACTGTTACCTTCACAGTGCTGGGGAAAATCAGGTGCACATAATTAGAGCTTTCTCAGCAAGGCAATACAACAGCTCCGTAGCATTCAATTCACATACGGTAAAAAGCAGTTTCCTTCAGCTTGGCATCTCTACACAGCAGACCATGCAATCCATGCTCTCACAATCTGGTAAGTCTGTATTATCTTGTGTTAATTCTTCAAGCTGTATGGAATTACTGGCTTCTGGTAACACTGGCTGTCTTCTAGCTTGCAACTCTAAAAACTGCTTAAAACTCTGTAGGAGCAATTCAGCCTGCTGTTTGTGAGATAGGGAATTGCTATCAGCTATACAACTTCCCTCTGGCTTAAGGCTGTTTATTTTCTCCTCTCTTAGATTAATTGTGTCAGAGTAACTGCTAGTCTCTTTTGCTAATGTTTCACACACAGGAGAGTTAACTTTACGTTCAGCCTGGAAACTTTGTGGCAATTCACTTACTTGTTGCCATGCCGTTCTGACTTCAGATGGCTCCAACGTTCTCCAGCTGTTAGAATGTTTGTTGCTCTCTGGCTCAAACGGTACTTCACAGAATGATTGTTTTCTTTCTTGTGCCTGCCTTGAAGGCTTCCTTTCCCAGGGCTGTGCCTTCCAACGGTTGTCTAATTCAGGGCTAGGTCCTCTCTCCTTGTGACTTCTACTCACTGCCTCTGAATAGAACTTTGCAGGTCTCCTTCCAATGCCAGGTTCCCAAGTATCAGCATACTGTCTTCTGGACTTCCAATCATTCTTCCTCCTCTCCTTCTTTCTCTTCTCTATCTTAATCCCATTCTCATTCTCCATCTGACTAGCAAAGCCATGCTCTGGTATAAAACCACGTTCTCTCCTGGACACGCCCCTTCCCAGGACAGGGTGTGCCCAATCAGGACTGCAGGACTCCTCCCCTGGGCTGGTCTCCATGCTCAGCTCTGTGGAATAGAGTCTTTCTTTCTTCCTTGGTTTCTCAAATAGGCATAAATCCTGCTGAACCTCAGGATTTTTATCCGTTTCCATAGGCTCAGGAGGGCGCTGTTCACCACAGATCCCCCCCCCTTAAGATATCACGGGCTGGCTTCTGACCAGAGGCACAGCACGTGATTCTACTCAGGGCATCTGCGTTCTGGTGGAGCCGTCCGGCTCTATGTTCCACTTGAAAGTCGAACGCTTGGAGGGCCATAAACCAATGAGTTAACCTCGCATTATGGTTATACATCTGGTTTAGCCATTTGAGTGGTGCGTGGTCGGTAATCAAGGTGAAATGTCTCCCCGTGAGATAAAAGCGCAGCGCGTCTATGGCCCACTTAATAGCCAGACACTCACGTTCAATTGTTGAATAGCGCTGTTCCGCAGGGGCTAGCTTCCTGCTGAGGTATAACACGGGGTGTTCCGTACCATCATGGCGCTGGGACAGTACTGCGCCAAGGCCCGTCTCCGACGCGTCAGTCTGTACCAAAAATGGTTGGGAAAAATCCACACCTCTGAGAACCGGTGCTGCACACAACTTGTTCTTTAACAGGTGGAATGCTTCTTCCGCCTCTTCCCGCCATCTCAGTTGGTTAGGCGCGTTCTTCTTTAACATTTCAGTTAGAGGGGCACTCTTCTCTGCAAATCCTGGAACAAACCATCTGTAATACCCCACTAAGCCTAGGAAGCTCCTTAACTGCTTCTTGTTAAGTGGTTTGGGGAATGCTTGAACAGCGGCTATCTTATCAGTAAGGGGCTTCACCACCCCATTACCCACCAGGTGACCCAAATATTTAACTTCCCGGCCTCCAAATAAACACTTAGCCGGGTTTAACGTAAGGCCAGCATCCCTAAGTGCCCTAAGAACGGCTTCAACTCGTGGGAGATGTTGTGTCCAATTGTCACTGTGAATGACCACATCATCCATATAAGCCACAGCGTATGTTTGATGCGGTCGTAGAACCAAATCCATCAATCGCTGACACGTAGCAGCAGCTCCGTGTAGGCCAAAAGGCATTCTTTTAAACTGGTACAGGCCTACCAGGGTGCTGAACGCAGTCTTCTGTCTGGCATCCCTGGTTAGTGGGACCTGCCAGTATCCTTTCGACATGTCCAATGTGGTGAGGTATTTGGCACGGCCTAGGCGATCCAGAAGTTCTTCTATTCTGGGCATCGGATATGTATCGAAACGAGATATTAAATTAACTTTCTGGAAGTCGATACAGAACCTTATGGAGCCGTTGGGCTTGGGAACTAGAACAATTGGACTGTTCCACGGGCTCCGCGACTCTTCTATAATGCCCATCTGCAACATTTCCTGTACCTGCCGTACGACCTCCTCCTTCTTGGCTTCTGGCAGCCTATATGGACGTTGGTGTACTATTTTGCCAGGCGGCGTTATGATCCCATGGGCGATCAGGTCCGTCTTGCCTGGCATTGGTGTGAGGACATCCTGGTATCTTGTTAGTAGCTGAACCAACTCCTGTTTTTGTGCCCAAGACAAGCCTTCATCTACTCTAGGCTCTGGGTGGCTTTTACATACTGCGATTTGTGGCCCCAGGTCTTCCTCTTCCTTTTCTTATACTACTGCGGCTAGAGCTTGGAAACTGGTACCCCCTGTTGACCCAAATCCACCTGCTCCACGAGCCGTTGTTGATAGGCTGGATACTTCTTCCAGCGGAGGCAGACCCACACGCTCGCAGATTAGTTGAGCTACTCGATCTCCAACCTTGACTTTAAAGTCCTCCTTGCCAAAGTTAAACATAAGAATTTTAATAGAACCTCTATAATCCGGGTCTATCACTCCGGCTCCTATGTCTAGAAAATGCTTTACAGCAAGACCCGATCGTGGGGCTATCCGGCCGTAACAGCCTAGTGGCATTTCCATCTGTAGAGCGGTATCTATTAATGCTTTCCCTTGCTTAGGAACTATGACCTCCTCAGCACTACAGAGGTCATAACCTGCTGAGTTACTTGAAGCTCTCTTAGGGGGTTGAGCATTAGGGTTCACCTTGCAGAACCTTAGTACAAACACTGGTTTCTTCACTATTTCCTCTCTTGAAGGCGGTGTTTTCTCTTTTTGCTTTTTCAGGTGGGCAAACAAAGGACTAGACACTATACTTTTCTTGTTGGCTTGGGTTAGAGCTTCTACCGGGGACTCTCTGGTAGCTTCTTGCTCTTTTAAGAATAAGCCTTGTTCCACCCCTTTATGGAAATGTGGCCAGTCTTTACCCAAAACTATATTATGAGGTAGCTTGGGGACCACTGCGATGGGAATTTTCTTAAGCACACCTAGCGCTTTCACCTGAAGGTTGTATACAGGGTATAGTGATGTACCTCCATGTACACAGCGGATCTTCACGTTACGAACAGGCTGAATTGCTACCCCTGATGCTTGGATTTGCTGCCACAGCGCCTTGGAGAGCATTGTCTGCTCCGCGCCAGAATCCAATAACACGGTAGTAGCAATTCCCTGCACCTCTACCTCAATGAGAAATCCTTCTCGGGTTTTTTGTGCACTTTCTGCTACTAAGACAGTCTCAAAACAATTCTTCTGTATATGCCCTTCTCGCCCACATTTAAAACATTTCCTAGGCGGAAACCTAGCCTTCACAGTTGGCATACACATTTTGCTTGCTTCATTCTGCAATTTCCACTTCCTTTCTGACTCAGGTATTGCTGCCCCCTTTAAATCACTACTGCTTTCATGAGCCATTACCTTGGCCTGCAAGAAGCGTTCTGTGAGGTCTACTGCCTCCTGTGGGGTTTTGCAGCTTTGCAGAATCAGGAAGGTTTTTATTTCATTGGGTACAGCATTCATGTATTGCTCTACAATTAAGCTTTCCATTATAGACTCTTTAGTCCTATTCTCTGGTTTAAGCCATTTATTTAACAACATGCTTATCCTGTATACTAAGGCTTTCGGTGTCTCACCCTGTTTTAATTTAACCACTCGCAGGAGATTATGGTAGGCTAGCGGTGTAAGGCCTAGCCTTTCCCGGACTGCTCTTTTCACCTCCTCATAATTTCCGGCAAGGTCTGGTGGCATGCTCCTATAGGCAGCCATTGCTTCTCCAGTAAGGGAAGCTGCAAATCTGATGGCCCAACACTCTTTTGGCCATGCACTTAACTGTGCCACTCTTTCAAAACACTCAATAAAATTGTCAACATCCTCATTGTCCTTTAACTGGCCAAAATTAAACATAGTCCCTGCATTTAGGCTATGCACAGCTGTAGCAGAAAAACCTGGGGGAACAGATGGTTTCTCCTGTGGCGTCTTCTGCTCAGCTACCCACGCTTGTAGCATGTCCAGTAGGGGTCGCTGCTGAGCCTGCAGGGCAGCAGCACTCTTTTTCTGGAACTCTAGGCTCAAGTCTCGCTGTCTCTCGAGTTGAGTGGCCATCCATTTAAATACCTCTGCTGGATCCAGAGACATCTTTAGTACCTGTGAATACAAACAGACAGAAAAAAAAACCAAGTGCGGTACCTCACACTTTAAAAAAAAAAACTTTTCCTTTTTTTTTTTTTTTTCAACTAGCTGGCAAACACTCTCAGCCCTGTATCATTATCCTTTCCCAGGTGGACACTTATTACCTGGCTCAGGTGTTGCCTCACGCTTTCCACAACCTCGTTGCAGCTGACACTCCGATGCTGGGACTCTTTCCTTCCTTTCAGGATGGTCTGCACTCGGGGTCTTTCTTGCAGTTGCTTTTCTGTAGTTTTCTGCGCGGCACCTTGCGCATGCGTGGAAAATCCTGCCACGTAGCCACTTGCGGCGCTCCTGCCCGGCCTTGGGGCTAAAGACAGGAGCGGCGGTCTGATGCTTCGTGAGGAAGGAGAGTAACCTGTATCCAGGGAATGCTGGGTATTGTAGTTCCTGCTCCTCTCGCTCCGAAATAATGAGTTGTAGTTATGGGGTTTCCAGTATTTTTATTATAGTAAAGGATATTGTTCCATCACATGGCAAATAAATGCAAACAAAATAGGTGCTTCAAATGCTAACAGGAAAACTCAGGATAAAGGCAACTTAAAGTATAATTGCTGCTTTTCACTTCTAAGCAAATTACTCACTTTGCCCCAAGAGGTCAGTTAGTTTCACTGCAGCCTCTTTCAGCCACTGTTACCTTCACAGTGCTGGGGAAAATCAGGTGCACATAATTAGAGCTTTCTCAGCAAGGCAATACAACAGCTCCGTAGCATTCAATTCACATACGGTAAAAAGCAGTTTCCTTCAGCTTGGCATCTCTACACAGCAGACCATGCAATCCATGCTCTCACAATCTGGTAAGTCTGTATTATCTTGTGTTAATTCTTCAAGCTGTATGGAATTACTGGCTTCTGGTAACACTGGCTGTCTTCTAGCTTGCAACTCTAAAAACTGCTTAAAACTCTGTAGGAGCAATTCAGCCTGCTGTTTGTGAGATAGGGAATTGCTATCAGCTATACAACTTCCCTCTGGCTTAAGGCTGTTTATTTTCTCCTCTCTTAGATTAATTGTGTCAGAGTAACTGCTAGTCTCTTTTGCTAATGTTTCACACACAGGAGAGTTAGCTTTACGTTCAGCCTGGAAACTTTGTGGCAATTCACTTACTTGTTGCCATGCCGTTCTGACTTCAGATGGCTCCAACGTTCTCCAGCTGTTAGAATGTTTGTTGCTCTCTGGCTCAAACGGTACTTCACAGAATGATTGTTTTCTTTCTTGTGCCTGCCTTGAAGGCTTCCTTTCCCAGGGCTGTGCCTTCCAACGGTTGTCTAATTCAGGGCTAGGTCCTCTCTCCTTGGGACTTCTACTCATTGCCTCTGAATAGAACTTTGCAGGTCTCCTTCCAATGCCAGGTTCCCAAGTATCAGCATACTGTCTTCTGGACTTCCAATCATTCTTCCTCCTCTCCTTCTTTCTCTTCTCTATCTTAATCCCATTCTCATTCTCCATCTGACTAGCAAAGCCATGCTCTGGTATAAAACCACGTTCTCTCCTGGACACGCCCCTTCCCAGGACAGGGTGTGCCCAATCAGGACTGCAGGACTCCTCCCCTGGGCTGGTCTCCATGCTCAGCTCTGTGGAATAGAGTCTTTCTTTCTTCCTTGGTTTCTCAAATAGGCATAAATCCTGCTGAACCTCAGGATTTTTATCCGTTTCTATAGGCTCAGGAGGGCGCTGTTCACCACAGATGTTATAGGATAAAGACGAGAAGGTCAATGCGCACACCATCCTACTTGGTTTCGAGGTCATAGTTCCCCTTAATAAATCTTCCCTGTTGGAATTTCTAACTCTGAAGTAGGCATTCTGGATATATCTCTTGGGATAACCATGTTCTTGAAAGCGCTGTTTCATCTGTGTAGCTTGGTGCTCCGTATTCTCAAAAACTGTCCAGTGGAAGTTAGTCTTCAATGACTTATGAAAACTATCAAACCATAGTATTGAATTCCTATCTATTGGCTTATGATATAAACCTGTGACAAAACCACCTTGTTCTTTTCTAATCATGATATCCAGATTTGCAACACAATCTGAACTGAATTGGCTCTGGAAGCATAAGTTGCAGTGCAAAGAATTAAGCCATTGAAGGAATTGTTGGAGTAGGCCCTCTCCCCCCTCCCAGATCATGAACACATCATCAATATATCATTTCCACATCTTAATATTGGACATAAAAGCATTTCTTGTTAAAATTTTCTTCTCAAAATTTGCAGCATATAAGTTAGCCACGTCAGGCGCCATAGAAGAGCCCATGGCTACCCTCTTGATCTGTTTATAAAAAAAACTTCCCTAAAACAGAAGAAATTCTCTCTCATCACCATTGTAGCTAGTTGTATAAGAAAACTTGTAGGTGTATGTACCAGACGTGTTCTCCTAATGAGAGTGTCCTCCAAAATTGATATAGCCGCATCCTGAGGTATACTAGTGTATAGCAACTCAATATCCAGAGTCACCATTAATAATTGATCACTGTAATCCACATATTCCTTAAGGAGTTGGATCATATTGGAAGAATCTCATGTATGAAAGTGTTTGGGAGACAAAGTGTCTCAAAAGGGTGTCCAAATATTTGGATATTGATTCAAAAAGAGAACCTATAGCCGAAATAATGGGCTGGCCAGGGGGCTTCTGCAATGATTTATGAATTTTGGGAAGTATATATATTGTAGGCATAACTGGGTAGTCCACGGTAAGAAATTTGCGCTCTTTAGGCATCAAATACCCTGCCTCTGATCCAAGAAATAACAATACATCAACTCTACTTTTAAGGGCTGTTGTGGGATCTGTGTATATTTTTTGATAGAAAATGCTGTCATTGATTTATCTATAAATCTCATCAATGTAGTCTTGACAATTCATTAAAACTAAAGCTCCTCCCTTATCAGCAGGTTTGATAATAATCTCACTATTATTTTTCAAAGCCTCTAGTGCACGTTTCTCTGCTATCGTTAAATTAAAATACATCCTGTGTCTCTCCTTCTGTAAATCTTCCACCCTTTGTTTAACCACTACTTCAAAAGCTTCTATAATGGCGTGCCTTCGGCAAGCTTGGTGTTTGGCCTGTGAAAGAGCTAGCAGCTGCCTTGGACTGCTCCGGAAGAGTTTTGCTAGAGCGGAGCACAGAGGAGGCTTCATTAAGCCCTGAAGAATGGGCCCTTCCCCAGAAACCCGAAAGCTCTCCTGCAGGGGAGGAGGGAAGATCTTCTGCCCACAAGTGGAGCTATTTTGCTGGAGACGGAGGGTTTGCTGGGCTTCCCTCTTCCACAGTCTTTCCTCAAAAGTTCAGGATTGCTACGAGGAGAGGGAGGTAAGCCTGCGAAACACCGGGGGAGCGGGGAAGCTGGGAGAGTATTCCGGTGGGAAGGACCCGGGGATTACCCTTGTGGTGCTGTGGGACTTGATCAAGACCCTGGATGGATCCCTTAATTCTAGCTTGCTACAGATTACTTTGAAGATTGATTCCCTTACAGAACTTGTCTCAACAAGAGGAATGAAATGGTCCAGTATGGTGCTAGATTGGAGCAACTAGAGGGCCAGATGGTAGAGATGGGGATATTTAAAGACTCGCATGTTAAGGAGAGTTTTAGGATCTGGAGAAAACTTGAATATACGGAGAACCAGTACCGGAGTAACAACCTACAATTCTTGACCTTTCCCTGATCTCTTTTGCTCCGTCCAGTGGAGTGGTAAAAAGGTATTTGACCGAGGTGTTGGGATGGGCAACAGACAATCTACCTCCCATATTTAGGGTGTTTTATGTGCCCTCGTTTAGCGGAGGTTGTGGGAATTCCGCTTGGCCTCCAGAGCAGCTAGACCTGGAGTTGATAAAATCTTATGGCACACTGCTGGTGGCTTTCACCTTTGAGTAGGACAAACTGTCTGTTTTGCACTTATACTTTTGACATATGCAGGGGTGGTTTATGGGTTCAGTTATATGTATATTTCCTGATGTATCTAAGCAGATCCAGGCCCGACGAAAAGAGTTCTTGGCCTTACAACTCATGCCCTTTCACTTGAGGGAACCTGGCTTTTGAAATTTCCTTCATTATGTTATGTAAGTTTTGAGGGGAAAAATTATTATTTTTCTGAGCCTAAACAGCTCCTAGAGCCTATTGTTTCTAAGGAGGGGACATTTGGGGCTTGTAGTGGGGGACCATAGAGTGTGTTTCTGCTGACCGCACTAGCCTTGCAGCCTTCATGTTCTAAGTTTATTTCTTGAAAATATTTCCTTTATTTGCCCCACTCAGAATATTGTGGTCGATTTCTATGAAGGCATAATGTATTTATTTTGTTCACTTGCTATCTGCTTGTATTTATTTTTCTATTGCTTGTATTGTTATTGAAAATTAGAGAAATAAACATTTTAAAAAAAGGCTGTCCTAATTTGACATTTTGGCTATCCAGCCGGCTGAATATCGCCACTGACTGGCTAGCTAAAACGCTATTTGGGCAAGCCAGATATTCAATGCCAATTGTCAAATATAGCCCAGCACTGTCATAAAGCAGCAATGGCCAAGGACTAGGTGATTGTAAGAGGGGTATGAGTAGTGCTCTGATGATGAGTACATTAAGCTTAAGAGGGAGATGGTCTGAAGGACTTGGAGGGTTTGGAGAGGGGTTGGGAGGCAGCAGAAAGGGACAGAAGAGTATGGAGAGGGTGAGAGGAAAAGAAAGGGGGCAGGTGAAAGGGGCAATAGAAGCCTGAATAGGGCATAAGATGAAAAAAAAGGGACTGGAGGTGGCAAAGGGGATGATTGATGGGGAAGGAGCTGGGGCTGGTGGGAGGATGAGAGCTAGGAGAAGGGATAGTAGGCTGTAGAGGGGATGTGTACAGGAGAAAATGGAAGACTAGAAAGTGAGTGAAAGATGTGGAGACTGGGGAGAGATAGGAGGTTGGGAAAGGACTGAGATAGAAATGGGGAATGGGAGGTCTAGTGAATGGAAAGATGGTAAATAGGTGAGAGGTGAAAAGAGAGAGACCTGAAGACTAGAGGAGGGAGAAGAAGAATGAAATCTAGCTATAGGCAAATACAGGCGGATGAGAGAAATGGAGAAAAAGGATGAAACAGAAGAATCAATGTCAGAGATAAGGGAGGAAGGGAAGAAGAGAGAGAATGAAGAAACAGAAAATTGAAACAAGATCCTGTTAGGAGGCTTGGGAGAGAATCAAGAGGAAGTGGCAGAGAGAGACCAGAACCAACCCAATTGAAAAAAAATAATCAATCAATATATCAAAAATGTATTTTCCATTTTTAGAGAATTATAGAGACCTTTTTTTCAGTGCTAGTGCGATTACAGCAGCTAACTGTTGCCGCTGAACCCTAGACTCAGATATCTGGTCACTGGCATTGAATATATGGGACAGCCGGATAGCCAGGAAGCTAACCGGGCAGCAGTGATATTCAGTCACTGCCTGGTTAGCTTCAGCAGTGAAAGTTAGGCCAGCCTTTCCTGTGCCTGACTTTTGCCACCGAAGGATAACAGGGCAGCAGCTGAATATCGCCGCTGACCAGTTATCCCCGGGTGTCACCCTGGGAACGCCTCAATGCTAGCTGGTTAGCATCGGGGCACCTAGCGGCAGCACCTACATAAATTCTGCAGCACTAACCATGTTAGTGCCACTGAATAATCCCATTCACTATGATTAATATGGTTAGAAGGATCTTTGCTATTGTCCGGGCCATGCCAAGTCTTGGTAAGTGGAACCAATGTTTCAGCCACCAAGCTGTGGCTTTCTTCAGGGTGAAGTGGTTATGCAGTTAATGTCTTATATATGGTGATTTGCAAAACTGGATTGTTGGGTTTGAAGCAGGAAATCTGAATGTTGGAGGGAATGTTCATTGAAAAAAGGCAGGAGTTTAGAAATTTGAATTTTGGCAGAAAGGTTCATTGGAGAAAAGGTGGGAAAAGTGCAAGTAGAACTCCTGTAGGGGAGGGTATTTGGATTTTAGCAGGAAGATTTTTGCGATAATCTCAGATTTTGGAAGGTGGAAAAATTATTTGTTTTCGGCACCAGACCTTATAGCACTAAATCTTCTGTGAAAAAGTGGTTGCCATGCTTTGTTGATGTTAAGTCCTTTGTCTCCATTGAAATTTTGTGAGTATCTTACTATCTCTACTGCCTCTTTGACCCTCCTTGGCCACCAGCATTCTTTTTTTTCCAGGATTCTTGTGTCATCAAGTTTGATTGTATGGCCAGTTTCCATCGCTTGGAGGGCTACTTCAGATTTCTCTGTGTTGCAGAGTTTATAATGTCTTTTATAATGTCTGCTAGCCACTTTAATCATTTCAAATATTGGGCCCATAATATATAGGCTTTTAAAAAGTGTAGTTACTCACCTGTAACAGTTGTTCTCCAGGAACAGCAGGAATAAGTCCTCACATATTAGTGATGTCACCGATGGAGCCTGCGTGGGAACGCTCCCCAGCTTCCATAGGAAATTTCTGAGAGCTCCACCATGCATGCGTGCCTGTCTTCCTGCCCAAAGGAGCCATCTTACCTCAGTAGGATGACATATCTTAATTAAGCCCAAAAAGAGAAAAAGCTCCATGGGGAGGAGGGAGGGTAGTGAGGGCTTATTCCTCCTGTGCCTGGAGAACATCTGCTTCAGGTGAGTAACCACACTTTGTCCGAGAACAAGCAGGAATGAAGTCCTCACATATGAGCTACAGGCTACCAAAAAAACCTGTAACCAGCCCAATGGGGCAACCAGAAAAACGAACCGAGAGAAACAGCATGAGCAATCTCTGTAGTGTTCCAAGAGTCAGAATCCAGCTTGGACATCAACAACAAGACCGACTCTATGGTAGCTTGGACAGACAGAAGGGCCGGTGGGAAGGAGTTGAAACTAAGTTCCAAACAGGTGCCAGAGTACGGCGTGTCCGAAGTTGCTGTCACACTAGGAATCACCATCCAGACAGTAGTGTACTGTGAAGGTGTGGACAGAAGACCATGTTGCAGACCTACAGATCTCAACTGTGGAGACAGAGCGCACGTTTGCCACAGAAGCAACCATAGCTTGGGCATTATCAACCGTGACATGGCGTTCTAAGCTTAGTCCAGCCTGAGTATAAGCAAAGGAGATGCAATCCGCAACCTAGAGAGAAAGGATGCGTTTCGAGACGGCCACGCCCAGCCTCTTATAATCCAGGGTGTGAAGAGAAGCCTCAGCCTGGCTGGCATGAGGCTTGGGGGAAAATGTGGGCAGAACCACCGACTGATTGAGATGAATGGCAAACACCACTTTAGGCAGGAATTTAAGGTGAGTCCGTAGGACTACTCTATTGTGATAAAATCTTGTGTATGAAGGTGCGCCAACAGTGCCTGTAACTCATTCACTCTACATGCAAAGTGACTGCCACTAGGAAAATGACCTTCTATGTGAGGAATTTAATGGGACAAGAGCTGAGTGGCTGAGAGGAACTATCCCAACACCTCGTTAAGGTCCCATGCCACAGGCGAGGGCTTGACTGGGGGATGCAAGAGCAAGAGACCACTCATAAAGCGGCCTACGAGAGGATGAGCAGAGATGAGTTTGCCATCAGAGCCATGATGGTACGCTGCCACAGCACTTAAGTGGACTCAAACTGAGTTCGATTTTAGACCGGAGTCGAAAAAATGGAGGAGGTAGGACAACAGTGCCTCCACTGAGCAGGAGAAGGGGTCTAGAGCCCTGTTGGCAAACCAGTGGGAAAATATTTGCCATCTGAAAGAGTAGGAATGACATGTGGAGTCCTTGCATGAAGCAAGGACCGCATTCTCCATGTCAGTAGGCAAGCAGAGCTCTGCAAGAACTACCCGCTCAGTATCCACATTGTGAGGGCTAGGGAATGGATGCAGGGGTGAAGAAGAGACTTGCCATCCTGCGAGATGAGATCCAGGTCACAGCTGAGTCAGAGGGGTAGCTTCCAAGACAGACAGAGCAGGAGAGGAAACCATGGCTGTTTGGGCCAGTGGGGCGCAATGAGAATCATGGTAGCCCTGTCCACCTGAAGCTTGAAGAGGGTCTTGGCCACAGTGGTATCAGTAGATAGGCATTAAGGAGGCCCTCATTTCAGTCCAAAAGAAAAGCATTGGAGACTATCCAGGTGCTGCATGGGATCTGGGGGCAAAAATGCGGCACTTTGGCATTCTGCAGGGATGCAAAAAGATCTATGCCTGGCATGCCTCAGAGCTGGAAGATATGGTTGGTCACTTGCCTGCTGAGGGTCCACTTGTGTGGATGAAGGACCATACTCAGCCGGTCCATCAGGACACTGAGCTCCCTGGCCAGATACACAGTCCTAAGGGTCATGCCCTATGAGATGGCAAACTTCCAGAAACGCAACCAGTATTTATTTATTTGGTTTCATTTGTATACCGCTACTTCCAGCGATCAGAAGCAGTTTACTCTACACATCAAACATTGGTTACATATGGTAAGAATCAACAATTTACATTTTCATCAAGGTGTACTTGACTGTACATTTATACATATTTACATTTTATATTGTTTTGCTTGCTTTTTTACAGATTTCAATATTGAAATTTTGTTTTCATTTATACAGTGTAAGGCATCTATATAGTATTTAAACAGTATGGGCCATGTACAGTTTTGTTTCAGTGGTTGCAATATATACATTTTTGTTACAACAAATCGGTTCTTAATACTTTTGTTCATTTGGGTTGCAAGATTATGTTCATTCTGGATTGTTTATGTTAAGTTGTAATGATCCTGGAAGAGGTGGGTCTTTAGTTTTCTCCTAAAGTCCTGTAGGTCGCTGTTCGATCTTTGTTCGTTTGGTAGCTGATTCCATAATATAGTTGCTGAGTAGGTAAATGCTCTGTTGCTTGTGCAAACTTTTACAGTTCGGATGTTAGTTGAGACGTGAAGGGTGTTTAAGTTGTGAGTCCTTCTGCTTCAGTTAGGGGGTTGTGTGGTGATGAAATTAGAGAGGTAGGATGGTGCTATGTTATGTATCAGCTTGAATACAGTTACTAATAGTTTGTATTTTATGCGGGCTGTAAGGGGAAGCCAGTGTAGCTCAATTAGTATAGGTGTAATATGTTTGGTGAGTTTTCTGTTGAGGATAATCCTGGCTGTGACGTTTTACGCCATTTGCAGTATGTTAAGGGGTTTTTTTTGGCAACCCTTGGAGAATGGCGTTACAGTAGTCTAGGTGGGGAGTTATGAGTGCTTGTGCTACTGTTCTGAAATCAGAGTGTTCGATGATTCTGCGTAAAGGTTGGAGGACCCTTAGGGGCATGTTTACTAAAAGCCGCACAATTGCGTGCCGCACAATAGCGCACGGAAACGCGGCACTCAAACGCTCAGAAACGCTCTTAAACGCCCCGCTCAAGTGCGCGTGAGCCCCGCACAATTGCGCGCCGCACTAACGCACCCCGCACAAGTACCCGGCCCGCAAATGTCCGATAGAGGCGTGGAAAGGCATTCTGAGGGCGGAGGAAGGCTCCCGAGGGGCGGAGAGACGGGGTCAATGGGCGGGGAAGGGGAGGGGAGAGCCTCCCCGCACATGATCGGGGCCGAATTCACAGGTTAAAAATAGCGCGAGTGAAACACTCACGGTAGAGGGCATTTAAAGGGAAGAGAAACCATTTCGCGTCAGCAATGTACAGGGAAACCGGGGAAACCTGCAAAACGTGAGCAGTGTGATACATGTGCACAGAACAAAAGTGCAAATAAAGATAGAAAAAGACCCAAACAAAAATATTAAAAATAGGAAGGCAGCTGGGGAACCCCGATATTAATGGGCAAACATAAGAAACACACCCAGGAAAGCTCCAAAAAAATGAAATGAAGGTTGGAAGGGGCTACGGAGGGGAGACCCTTCCAAAAACCATTTCCTGTTTTCTGAGCCTTCCTGGGAGTGTTTGCTATGGTTGCCCATTAATATCACTGTTGCCCAGCTTGGTTATATTTATCCCCAGTTGTTCGTGGTCGGTTGAGGGGTGTATTTGCACTTATGTCACCAGACAAGGTGACGGAGCCCACAGTACAAATGTGCAGAGCAGGGTTTTTGACTCTGTTGGTCAGGTTTCCCACCCCCAGGGACTGCACTATCACTGTGGCCACAATGTGGTGCAGCGGACAGAGGCAGTACCTCTAGGACCAGAGGGTCACAGGTTCAAATCCCAGCTGGGGCTCCTGTCAACCCAGTCCCCATATTTTACCCACCACTAAACAGAGATAGTACAGACACTCCTTTATTGCAGAGAACATAAGCATGGTTCACACACCCATTTTGTACCCAACACCGCACACACACCATAACAATGGGCATTACCGACAGCCGAGTCCCCCAAATGCAGTCCTGGAGTGCCACAACTCAATCAGGTCATATGCTTTTCCAAGATACGGACATGCCAGCATGTTGGCGGTAGGGTACAGGTGGTGGAGGGGGCAGTGGCTACTAGCCACAGAAGACAGTGGCCGAGCCATGTGCAGGCTGGCACGTCCACTGCAACATAGGCCCTGTCGGATGTACAGTCATGGACTTCCCAGGGAATTCAGCACATCTGTGGCAACACAGTGGTGCAGTGCACACAGACAGTGTGTGCAGGAACAAAAGGTCACAGGTTCAAAGCCCAGCTGGGGCTACTACCAATCCTGTCCACATATTTTCCCCACAACTAAACCATGTTAGTAAGGGCAATCCTTTATTGCTGGGGACATACGCATTGGTCATACGCCTATCTTTTACACCACCAAGCACAGACACCATGACCAGGGGCATTACCTAGAGCAGAGTCTCACAAATGCAGTCCTGGAGGACCACACACCATTCAGGTTCCATGCTGCCACACATACAAATAACTGTGCTGTACATCTATGCACCACCCCCATGGCATGTAGATGTAGCTCATGCATATTCATGAGGGACAGCAGGAAACCCCAACCAGTGTATTGCAAACCTGGACTGGATTTGGGAACCTCTGCCGTACAGCAGCAGCCAACAGGGGCAGACACACCCACACCCACAGGCCCCATTGGCCAATGCCTCCTGGAGAGGCAGGACATTGGGCCCTGCATGCATCACCCAATACCAGCACTTGCATACCTTAGCAATGTCACCCTACACCTGGGTATATGGTACACAGCTCTCAAACGTTTGCTATGAGTACTGGCAGATAGATATCCCTACGTTACGCACAGTCTGCTCTTTGAGCTCCATCATAACAATCTATCTGATGTCTGCGGTGTGTGCGTCAGGTCTGGCCCCTGACAGTGTTTACCACCCTGGGGAGTGACCCCCAACCGTACTGCATACCATACCCATGCCTGTACTGTGCCCAGGACTGGTGTGGTGGGCAAGGCTTCTGAACCCCTCTATAGTAGCACAATGCTGGCATATGTGTGGGAGTGTGTGTCTGTCTATACAGTGTGTGTTGGCTGCAAACACTGTCCACAGCCCACACTGCCAGCACTGTTGCCAGTTTTGGCCTGATGATGTGCATAATGAGCAGCAAGGTACCATGGGTATAGCTCAGACAGGGTGGGCTGGCCAGGATGCATCTGCACAGGGCATAGGGCACTGGCAGGGACATTGTAGTGGCTGTCCACCACCTCCACAGACAGGGTGACCTCTGTATGTGCTGCTGGGCTTTCACGCCACCCTGACTGTGCAGTGACGGCAGCATGGCTAGGCACCCCCATAGTGCTTCATAGCACTTCCCTCATGTGATATATATGGGTCACCTGTTGGGGCCTAGTCACTGATGTATCTGCTTGTGTGTGCTGCCATCCCAGTTGTGGGTGCATGCATTTCCAGCGGGACTAACCAGCAGACTGTTCACAGCTGGTATGTGCCCTGCTGGAGTGCCGTGCAGTGGCTGATGGCTTGATGCAGGGGAATATCAGATGGTGGTGGGGTGCATCTTAGCATATCCAGGCCTACTGTCTGTCTAATATTGTGGTCTGGGTGTGTGTGGGGCTGCTTGGACTGCCCTGTAGGGTGTCTGTTCCCCAACATGACTGGGGTTGATGGTCCACTCTACTGCCATCATTGCAGGGGGGGGGGGGGGGTGTATAATGGGGATCTGTTGATAGGAGACCCTGTTTGCCACCCTCGGCGGGGGGGGTGGTGGTGGTGGTGCATGGCCCACCTGGGGGTCCGTGGGGGTTCCCCTGACTGAGACAGCCAGAGATATCCAAGGTGTTCCTGCAGAAACTACCTATCTCACAGATTACGACTGTTTTGGAGCTCTGCCATGGCCTCTCTCAGCCATGGAGGGTGCTGTGGACCTGGTCCAGGGCGCCTCATCGCACACTCAGGGTGAGCACAGTTCCCGCACAATGTGACTGTGTGTAGCTACTCTGTGCCAGTTAAACACCCGGTCAGTACCTCCTACCTGGCCAAGGTGCTGTGTGGGTGCACACGGACACGTCCCCCTACCAGGCCGGGGAGCTGTTGGGGTGCATTCCCCATCTTGTGTTCATCTGTGGACAGCTGATTTGCATGTGCAGTGCATCATGGGTATGGGTGGCCTAACCCTATCCTGGTTACCACAGCAGACTGTCTGTGTGGTGACATGCAGGCTCTCTGCAGCCAGCCAGGGGCTTGCTGGCAGCTATATAGCTGTAGCCCAATAGTTACTTCACTGCCTGTGGAGCCAGAGGTAATGGGTTCAAGCCCACAGTGGGGTTATTTGATAGGGTTGTCCAAAGCTTTTTTTAGATTTAATGTACATATGTTGCTGCCATCAAACACCCTCAGTGTACTGTACCCATAAGGTGCCTCTGAGGGTGCTTTATAGGGCGCCCTATAGGGCACCTTATGGTTGCTGTCCATATAAGGTGCACTATACATTATCCTGTGACGCAACATATATGGTGCCCTTCTAGGGTGCCTTGGCGGACAGTGAACTTTAACATGTGCCTTATGGGCCGCCTTATGTTAACACGCTTTGTGAGTGCGTTTGCTAGTAGTGATAACTGAAATAAAAATAAATTGCCCCCTACAGCACTCATCCCCATAATATGCACTGCCTCAGTGAGCCTTCTTCATTGGGCACTGTGGGGGATTGAACCCCTGCTCCCTGCACCATTGGTCAGTGTCTTAATCATTGTGCTGTGGCTCTGGTCCTGTGCTTGGGCATCAGCGCACTGCCTTATGCCGCCCAAACTTAACAGTGCACCGCCTTATGCCACCCAAGATTAACAGTGCACTGCCTTATGCCGCCCAAGATTAACAGTGCACTGCCTTATGCCGCCCAACAGTGCACCGCCTTATGCCGCCCGACAGTGCACCTCCTTATGCCGCCCAGAATTAATATGCCTCCTAAAGCACTTTTACCCATTAAAATTAATGCCTCAGCCAGCCCTTTTTGTTGCGCACAATGGGGAATTGAACCCATGGCAGCTGCACCAGCTGTCAGTGTCTTAACCATTGTACTATGACTCTGTTCCTTTGTGTGTGCATATCAGGGCGCCACTTAGCCTTCCCACACACTATTGTGCACGGCGCACAATAGCGCGCCGCGCAAATGTGCGATCGCTTACTCCCGTTTTTTTTCTTTTTTCTGCCTGACCCGCCCACTCCTTATATGGCACAGGCACACTAACGGGGCCCCGCACAATTTCGGAGTTTAGTAAACATACCCCTTAGTTTATGGAATATTGCCTGGTTAAGCATCCGAAGATGTTTCGCCATCCTTAGGTTTTTGTCGAGTATTACTCCTAGGTATTTTATTTCATTCTTTATGTTGTAGGTGTTGTTGTTCATGGTGATTGCTGATGGAGGGTTGAAATCTGTTTTTTTTGGAGATGTACATTACTTCTGTTTTCTTGTGGGTTATGGATATATTGTTTTGCTGTAGCCAGATTTGCATTTCATTAAGGCACTCCTCTAGCTGGTTTTAATTTGGATTGGTCGAGTCCAGTTGGGTGTAGATCATAATGTGGTCTGCATAAATGTGATAAGTGACCTTGTGCTTCTGAAATATTGTGCAGACTGGTTTAATGTATAGGTTGAACAGTAAGGAGGACAATGCTGAGCCTTGTGGTATTCCCTGGGTTTGGGGGAATGCCTTTGTTTTTTCCTTATTGAATTGGACTTGTTGCATTCTGTTCGTTATATAGGATATGAACCAGTTTAGGGGGGTTCCTGTTATTCCTATGGATTCCAGCCTGTTGATGAGGGTTCTGTGGTTTACTGTATCGAATGCAGCAGATATATCTATGAATATTAGAATGTACATCTTCTTTTTATCTTCCAAGCCTTTGATCAGTCTGTCTAGTAGAACTAGTAGTAAGGTTTCGACACCATGGTGTTGGCGGAATCCGTATTGTTGCTCATCGAGTGCGTTCATGGTGTCAACGTGTTCCTGTAATTGCTGCTGTACTGCTTTTTCAATAGTTTTGGCTAGGAATGATATACTTGAGATTGGTCGGTAAAAGGCTGTGTTATCCTTTTCTAGAGTTTTGTTTTTCAGTATGGGTCTTATGAGGGATTTTTTGAGTTTGGCTGGCATGACTCCTTGCTGGAGTGATTGGTTTACTATGTGTGTGATGTATTGGGCAACTTCTTGTTTTGTTGCCTTGAGCCAGGCTGCTGGGCAGGGATCTAGTGGGGAGGATGTAGTGTTTAGGTTTGTGATTATGTTTATTATTTGCTTGTCTTCCATCTCATAGAATGCGTTCCATTCCTTGTTCCTGTCCGTGTTCGTGTCTTGTTGAGATGGGTGGTCAGCGGTCCAGTTTAGGGTGGGGTGTCCGGTTGATGGTGGGTTGGGTTTGCTGGTGTAGTGGTCAGCTAATGTTTGCGCTTTAATGGTGTCGGTGGTGTTATCTTCATGGGAAGTTTTGGTGAGGGATTTGACGAGTTCAAATAGTTCTCTTGGTCTGTTCAGTGCCTTGTTGAGTACGTTGGTATGATGGGGTTTTTTGGTTTTCTTTTTAGTTTTTGCATTGTTTAGTGTTTTTGTCTTTAGTTCTGAGATTGATTCGATCCCTTCGTTCCATTGGTTGATTAGGGTTTCTAGGTTAGTGTTGTCAGTATTTAAATGAGTTGTGATGGAGTTTATTAGTGCTTCTTTGTTGAATTTTTGGAACTTCCTTCTGGGTTGCATCCATGATCCCGTTGGGGGCTTGCTAGGTTTGGTGAGTAAGTATATGGTGAATTTTATCAGGTGGTGGTCGGACCATGGAACTTGCGTTATTTGTGGTGTTTGTTCGGTGTCTCCATCTTGCTGGTCTTTCGTGGGTATAAATACCATGTCTAGAATGTTTCCTTTGTTATGTGTGGCATCTTGTATTATTTGTTTGAATTCTAGTTGGTCCATAGCTTCCAGGAATGTACTTGCATGCATTGGTGGTGCTGATGTTAGGTTGAGGTCCCCTACTATGATTTGTTTTGTTTTTTTTGTTTTTTTTTTTAATTTAGATTTTTCAGTCACATACAATAACCAAATTAAATACAGGACACATTGCGGATATAAATAACAAGAAATACAATGTATAGGAACAAAAGACAGCATATGCAGACCACATCATGGGATCAACTGTAATCAAGATCAAGAATAGATTAACAGGAAAACAAGCCTTGTGGCCATATATCAGGAGGAACTAATATCAATGCTATCTACCCTTGCTGAGCCCTGCTGATCAATCAAGAATTTTTCCAGGTGAGTTACATCAAGAAACACAAACGAAGCACCTTCAAAATTAATTAGGCACTTACAAGGAAAACGTAGGAAAAACGTAGCACCCAGTGCCAAAACATGAGGCCTAAGCGATAGAAATTGCCTTCGCCGCAACTGGGTGCTACGTGAAACGTCTGGGAAAATATTGATTTTCTGACCACAAAATAGAGCTGATTTCACTTTAAAAAAGGCTTTCAATATGCGTTGTTTTACCACAACGGAAGATAACATAACCAGCAAAGTAGATCGTACATTAATATTATCAGAGGAATCCTCAAGGAAGGCAGTAAGGTTAGCCACACTAGGGACAATCTCATCAAATTCTCCGTCAACAGCATTTGACTTTTTAGTGCCAGAGGGAATATAATATATCTGCCTAACCTCAATAGTATCAGATAAGGCAAGAACTTCTTTCACATATTTATCAAACAAGATTTTAGGTGACAGTAAGGAAGTATATGGGAAATTCAAAAATCTCAAATTACAAGACCGCATGGAATTCTCAAGTGTCTCCAGCTTGGAATGCAAAATCAAGGAATCTTTGATACCCATCACATTTATGGACTGGAGTGGAAACACCTGAGATTCCAATTTATCAACTGCCTTATCAAGCAAAGAAACCTTCTTGTCAAGTTGCTGCATAGCCACTGCAGCATCTTGTGAGAAGGAAGTTAAGGAACCAAAAGTTGTAGACACTTTAGCATCGATGCACTTCAAAGCCCCCCATAGATCTTTTAAGGTAACTTCTGTATCAGAAGACAGAGCTGGTAGCTCAATTGAACCCTCCAGCGCTGCCAACTGAACCGGAGAATGTAACTTAATTACAGACATCCCTACCAACTAACTGAGAAGAAGCCCCTGAATTACACGTAGTGTCAGCAACAGGGCAAGGGGGAGGAGATCTCCCCCCCCCGGACTCAATGACACCCCCTCCGGAGAGGACTGTGCGAGTGGCACAGGAACAAAATGTTTGTCTAAAGGACCAACCAATTTTGCCCCACCCGAATCAGCCAGCTGAACCTTGCCCTGTGGTTTAGCCTTCCTTTTACCCATAATAGAACACCCCAAAAATATAAGAAACAAACCAAATCGTAAAGCCAAACTCACAGTGCAATCACTACTTCAGAGACCAACAAAATTACAGCGCCTCTGTCGATACGGCGTCGATGTGGTGTCGAAGGGGCGTCTAAGGGGCAGAACCTGCCCCTTTAGACATGCCCCTTCACACACGCCCCACAGCCGCGCTCCACAGTCGCAGAGGAAACAACTCACAAATTTCTACAATAGAAGGTCCCCTCCAGTAGCAGGTTGTCCGAGGAGTGCCTGCAGTGGACCGGCAGCAGCAGCAAGGTAGTCCCGGCTCTCCTACAGCCCTCAGCAGGGCACACACACTCCTCCCTCATGCTCCGACAGACAGCTCCACTCCCAGATGGTAAGAAGGAGGATTTAAAGCACCGGAGGTCCCCTCCAGTAGCAGGCTGTCCGAGGAGTGCCTGCAGTGGACCAGCAGCAGCAGCAAGGTAGTCCCGGCTCTCCTACAGCCCTCAGCAGGGCACGCACACTCCTCCCTCACGCTCCGACAGACAGCTCCCATGATTTGGTATTTTTTGATTGTTGATGTAGAAATTGTCTCTAGTGCAGCAGCCAGGGTTTCATGGTGTGAAGTGGGGGGTCTGTAGATGAGGCAAATTAGTGTTTTGCTTTCTAGCTTGAGTATCTCTATTCCATCGATTTTCTGCGATTTGTTGGTTAGGTATAGCGAGTCCTTAGCAACAATTAGAACTCCACCTCCCCTTCCACTGGCTCGTGGACAATTGAATATCTTATAGCCTGGTTTGCTTAATTGGTTGAGTAGGATGGGGTCTGTGTCTGTGAGCCATGTTTCTGTGATGCAAAGGATGTCTGGTTTTTCATCAGTGATGAGATTATGCATAACGTGAATTTTGTTTCTTACTGATCTGGCATTTATTAGTATACAAGTGTATGGGGTTTGGGGAATATTGTTGGGTAGTGGGTTTGTGTGTTTTTGATATGGTTAGTCGCTGGTGCGTTTCCTTTGGTTTTGGGTTAAGGTGATTGCGTGGCTTGTTACGGTTTTTGATGGCTAATACTCGGTTTGGTTGCGGCACAGTGCTACTGTGGGTGGGGTAATGCATGTTGTATACCACGTATGCTGGCATCATGAATAGTGTATAAGGATATATGGGTTGCCAAGTGTAGGTAAATTGGTTAGTCGGGTTTCTATTGCATATGCAGGTAGATATTGTTAGGCACAGACAAAATAAGAGTATGGCATTAATAATTTCCATTGTTCTGGGTATTCAAAGCTAATTGGTTTCCTAATGATACAGCTTTATATGTTAGTTTGTGTTCCTTTGTTGGTTTCTTTGTGGTTTGGGCCAATTTACACAGGTTTTTGTTTCGGTAGTTTTAGCGACGGTTTGCCTGGTTTGAGTATTTTTCTTGTGGTCCCTGTTCAGTACTTCAGTCTTACAATGTTAGGTGCTTTTAATGTGGTGTAAGCTGTTAGTTACCTGTGGTCCACGGTGGTTGATAGTGTCTGTTGTCTGGTGCTGGCGAACTCAACCCTGGCAGGGGTGCTGAAGCCGAGGTGTTTCTGTTGCATTGTTGAGGTGGTTTGGTGTTGCGGTTTAGAGGCATTCTCTGGCTGTTCCGGTGGAAATGATGCATGGGGTCCTCAGGTTAACGGGCCACTGCCGAAGGGCCATGCCAAAGGGCCCTCTGGCGAGGCCCTCAGGCGCGGGTGCGCCCGAAGGCGTTCCTTTTATCCTGTATGTGTGCTGTTGCTGGCTGCCCCGATTGGGCAGGGCGATACAGGCTCAATCTGGTTCCCTGCAGCTCAATCCAGCTCAGAGAGAGCTCGAGCAGGGCTGGATGTGGAGAGCACGTTGGGGCCTCTGATGTAGTGCGCCCGAAGGCGTTCCTTTTATCCTGTGTGTGTGCTGTTGCTGGCTGCCCCGATTGGGCAGGGCGATGCAGGCTCAATCCGGTTCCCTGCAGCTCAATCCAGCTCAGAGAGAGCTCGAGCAGGGCTGGATGTGGAGAGCATGTTGGGGCCTCTGATGTAGTGCGCCCGAAGGCGTTCCTTTTATCCTGTGTGTGTGCTGTTGCTGGCTGCCCCAATTGGGCAGGGCAATGCAGGCTCAATCTGGTTCCCTGCGGCTCAATCCAGCTCAGAGAGAGCTCGAGCAGGGCTGGATGTGGAGAGCACATTGGGGCCAGTATAGAATTAAGTGTAGACCAAAATATATTTATTAATTAATTAGCCACAGGAGGAACTAAAAGAGCCAACTCCACACGGCTGTGTTTCAGCACTGCATTCGTCAGGGGTTTTGGCCTCAATGTGGTCACATTGCTCTGTTTCTGGCATGATTGTAAAATCCAAGTCACATTTTGTCTTGTGCAAGCCATGTTGGGGTGGTTCTTTTAGATCATCACAAAACTCAGATGTTCCAGAACCTGAATGGTGCGACTGGCAGACCACCGGATCTCATCCAGCAACACACCCCTGATCCATCAGTCGTCCAGGTAAGGGAAGACAAACACCCCCAAGGTCTGAAGGAAGGCAGCAATGACCGCCAGACACTTTATGAAGACCCTTGGGATGGAGACCAGGCCGAAGGGTAGTAACTGATATTGACAGTGCCTCATGCTGAGCATGAAGCAGAGGTATTGCTGATGAAGGGGATGAATGGGAATATATGTATAAGCATCTTTGAGATCCAGGGAGCAAAACCAGTCTTCCTGCTAGAGGTAAAGTAACAACGTTCCCAGGGAGACCATCTTGACCTTTTTCTTTCATCAGGAACAGATTTAGATTCTGAAGATCCAGTATGGGCCAGAAACCGCCTGTTTTCTTGGTAACCAGGAAATAATGAGAGTAGAAACCTGTCTCGGCCTGAGACGGTGGCACTGGCTCCACGGCTAGATTGAACAACCAGTCCAAGGCGCGATGGAATGGAAAGACAGAGTCCTTTATTGAGCCTTTGACCACACAACACAGGCCATGTTTCGTCACCCTTCGTCAGGGGCTAGCCAGGCAAAAAACTAAAAACATAAATATACAAACACTTAAAATTATTGTAAAAGACCAGACAGCAAACCATTAGATAAATACAATAAAATCAACAAAATAAGATACCTAAAACAATAAATACGTAAACCAATAATAATATCATATCTTAATCAAATAAAACTAGTGTGCTCAGGACCTGATACACATATAAAAATGTATATGACAAAGTATGTGAATGTATAAAAACTTAAAAATGTATGCATATAAATACTAACCTCTGTTGAAGGCCGTTAACAAAATCTTACATCATACTGTTAGGAAACTGACTAGGTAAACATTCACACTAAAAAACATAAATAATTAGATTAAATACAAATGCATATTAAAATAACCTATAACATAAATATATAAATAAAAGAGTCAAAAGGTGGAGAAAAAAGAGAGAGAGAGGAGGAGGCAGGATATAAATTGAACATAAAATGTATACCAAAACACATTGATATGACAACAAGCAATGCAAAGGATTCTACTTGTTTTAAAAAACAGGAGTGAGTCAGTGAACCAAACTATGCGGGACAAGGAACATAAAATGTCCATTAAATCTTGCAAAAAAAAGGAGAAGAAAGATAGCTGCAAAAAAATGACAGATTACACTTGCAGCTATAAACTTTGTAATAAGTAACTCTATAACACAAAGCTCATAATCTGACACAACGCGTCTTAAAAAAGCTTAAAACACTGCTAGATTTATTTTGCATGGACTACTTATATCTTAAAAATGTGTAATGACGCTATTAAAACATGAATATGCCTAAAAAGGCACAATGCTTAAAAAATAGAACACAAAAACCAAGAGTTTCGCAAAATTTGACAAAAAATAAAATTAAAACCAATCGGGACCAAAACCGCATGTGAACCATGCACTAAAGAGAATAACTCCGACTTTAAAATCATCTCACATTAGAAAATTGGGGATACCCAATCAAGAATAAACAATAGAATCATAAAATAATAATAATAATATATATGAATAAAAGTCTAAGCACTGCGAGGGAGAAGTAATCTGTGGAAGTTGCCCTCTATACTCTGTGGACCCGCAGCAGCCACTAAAAAGAATATGGAAGAATAACTCCGACTTTAAAATCATCTCACGTAGGAAAATTTGGCATGCCCAATCAAAGATAAACAAGAGAATCGTAAAATAATAATAATAATATATATGAATAAAAGTCTAAGCACTGCGAGGGAGAAATTACCTGTAAAAGCTGCCGTCTATACTCTGGAGACCCGCAGTGGACTGAAAAAACGCCGGCACATGCGCTTATAAAGCAAAAGATGAGAAAGGGGCGGGAAGGACCCGTACGGCGGGACGAGTAAAAAAACCCATACGAAGACGAAGTATTATTCTAAGGTACTTGCAGGGGAAGATTGATACTTAAGGTGCAACGAACGAAACTGACATGGAAATACATCATAATAATCCTTCCTAGATGATTAAAAAGGATGTAGTTATATTAAAAAACTGTGGAACCACAAAAAGTATTAAAACAAAAACATGTGGGCAGGTGTCAATAGAAAATGTATAATGGAAACATTTAAAACCCAGGATATATTAATAATCCAAGGGTAAAGTAAGGAAAACGCTGGAGTCCATAAACAAGAGCCCCAAAGAATATTCTTTTAAATGACTAAAAACCTAATTGTGTTAACACACTGTTTAAAAATGATGATGATAAAAAATAATAAATAAATTAATTAATTAAAGGAATCACCTGTAAAACGGCATGATAACAAATGTTATAAACAAACCGGGAAAATCAAAGGAGAGGCGGTGAATTCATAGAACCATCAAAGATATTATACACAAGGAACTATGTTAACAAAAGAAATGTGGGTTAGAGAAAAACCGACAGGTCCCTATCTAGGTTTAATCCTTTAGGAATCATGGAGTCTAATTGAAAAATAAATCTCTGCTCTAATCTCATCATAGTTTTGTTAATGTCACCACCTCTCCAATTGGTCCTTACTTTTTTAATAACAAAAAACTTTAAATCCATAATTTTGTGATGAGCTTCTAGCCAATGTTGCACTAAGGGTTTATCCACCAACCCACATTTTATGCAGCTTTTGTGTTCCACTATTCTAGTTCTTATACAGCGGGTGGTTTTTCCAACATACAATAATTTACAGGGGCATTGAATTACATAAATAACATTCTTCGTCTCACAGTTGGCAAAATCGTCAATATAAAATTTCTGATTGGTAAAAGGGTGAACAAAGGAATTGCGTACTGGTAAAGAATTCAAACACACTGATCACTTTCCACATTGAAACTGCCCTTTAAGTGTAGATAATAACTTTCTTTCAGTAAAGGCGGAGGGAACCAAAAGGTTGCGCAAATTGACGTTACATTTATGTGCCACAGTTAGTTTTAAATTTTGAAATGCTGGAAGTGTTTGTACTAAATGCCACTCTTTCTGTAGAATTTTAATAATGTTTCTAGATTGTGAGGAGTATATGAGAGGACAAACCATACCCATGTCTTCATTCCGTGTTTTAACCCTAAGTAATTTTTCTCGAGGAGTATCTCGAGCTCTAATGTAGGCATTATTGAGGTGACAGACAGGGTATTCTCTTGCCAGAGACCTCTCTTTCATACTTTGTGCTTGTTTTTCAAAATCATGGGTACTGGTGCAGATTCTTTTCGCTCTCAGAAACTGACTGACCGGTAGATTATTTTTAAGTGAAGGATTATGAAAACTCTTGTAGTGTATTAGAGTATTTCTCTATCTGTTGGTTTTCTAAACAAAGTAGTAGAAAAAGAGTCTTGCTCTTTCTTAATTAGTAAATCTAGATAAGAAATCCGATCCGTATCATAGGTCATTTGAAAACGCAAGTTATTGTCCAATTGATTAATCCAAGAATGGAAATGGGAAAGTGTATCAATGGACCCTTTCCAAAGGATCAAGATGTCATCAATATAACGTATCCAAAGGACGACATTGGACTTAAAAGGATGAGATCTTAAAAAACTCTCTTCAAAATGGAACATATAGAGATTCGCTATGTCTGGGGCCATTGAGGACCCCATGGCGACACCTTTGACCTGTTTGTAAAACAAATCCCTAAAGCAGAAAACATTCTCACAAAGAGCGAAATGTGCTAAAGTGATAAGGAAGGCCGTGGGCATGCGTCTATGTTCAGTTCTTCTAAGAAGAAATTGTTCAACAATGCGTAAAGCCGCTAATTGGGGAATATTAGTGTATAAAGATTCTACATCAAGAGTGACCAAAATCATAATAATAACTTTCTTTCAGTAAAGGAGGAGGGAACCAAAAAGGTTGCGCAAATTGACGTTACGTTCATAATCCTTCACTTAAAAATAATCTACCGGTCAGTCAGTTTCTGAGAGCGAAATGAATCTGCACCAGTACCCATGATTTTGAAAAACAAGCTCAAAGTATGAAAGAGAGGTTTCTGGCAAGAGAGTACCCTGTCTGTCACCTCAATAATGCCTACATTAGAGCTCGAGATACTCCTCGAGAAAAGTTACTTAGGGTTAAAACACGGAATGAAGACATGGGTATGGTTTGTCCTCTCATATACTCCTCACAATCTAGAAACATTATTAAAATTCTACAGAAAGAGTGGCATTTAGTACAAACACTTCCAGCATTTCAAAATTTAAATCTAACTGTGGCACATAAATGTAACGTCAATTTGCGCAACCTTTTGGTTCCCTCCGCCTTTACTGAAAGAAAGTTATTATCTACACTTAAAGGGCAGTTTCAATGTGGAAAGTGATCAGTGTGTTTGAATTCTTTACCAGTACGCAATTCCTTTGTTCACCCTTTTACCAATCAGAAATTTTATATTGACGATTTTGCCAACTGTGAGACGAAGAATGTTATTTATGTAATTCAATGCCCCTGTAAATTATTGTATGTAGGAAAAACCACCCGCTGTATAAGAACTAGAATAGTGGAACACAAAAGCTGCATAAAACGTGAGTTGGTGGATAAACCCTTAGTGCAACATTGGCTAGAAGCTCATCACAAAATTATGGATTCAAAGTTTTTTGTTATTAAAAAAGTAATAACCGGGTACGGCGGACACGACGCTTCCCTCCCCTTCACCCCCCCCCCCCCCCGCACTCTTCACATCACCTCTCCTTTCCAATGACACACACAACAGCTTTTTGGGACTTAAACTGGTCGCAGCTTTATTAACCTTTTAACAATAACCAGACTTCATTCCAACACATTATAATTGCCCCCCCCCCCCCCCGCAGAGCGAGCCCTCACCAGCCATGTGAGTAGCAAGGTGACGCCGCTTCCTCTTCCGCCGGGTCCAGGCCCCGACTAATTTGCCTAGCCCTCCATCGTCCGGCTTCGCCATATTATTAGCAAAAACCTGAGGGATTGTCTGGGTCAGGGGTACCCCACCCCCGCCCTAATGCTTGCCTCCGGCTTCAGACCCCGGAAGCCTCCAGGATCCCACCACCGGGTCAGGCCACCACTGTCCTGAGCCGCCCCCCCCCCAAGGTTCAGCTGCGACCAGCCCTCCTCCCTTGCATAATACCTTCCAAGGCCTCCTGCCAATCGTTAAAGAGTAAATCCATCCCCACCGGGGATAGATGCACCCCATCCGACCTATACAGGCCAGCACATTCAACGTCAGCCCATGGGTGCAAAATTTGGCACCCTCCATGCTCCCCCACCCATCTGCCAATTTGGCGATTGATTTTCGTCAATCCTCTCGACCACCGCCGCTGATCCCTGCAAGCCGGCCTTGGAATGATATCAGACCAGACCAAAACTATGCCTTTAAACATCGCTAACACCACCCCCAAGTCCTTATGAACTGCACGAATTAACTGCCGGCAAGTTCAAGACACCAAGTCGTTGCCTCCCAGGCAATGTTCCCAATAATTTTCTGTAGGCTGTGTGCACATAAAATATCAGCTGTGCAGCTTTTGAAGGAAAGTTAAATTTTTGTGCGCAACATAACGACACTCGGAGTTATATACTTTAAAATTTGACTGCACATCAGAATACAGTATGTACACCACATTGATTGCACTAGAAAATATTGTAGAACTTGTGAAAACCGTAAATACTCAACAACTTTTAAATTTTAAGACGTCTGTGTTGTTTTCTATCAGAATCAGAACCGTAATTTTTGTGCGCTCTGTTGTAAAGTATGTGCGCTCACTCGGCGAGGTGTGTGCACACGTACATGCGCACAGCTTAGAGGGAACAGTGCTCCCAGGTGTATCAGCAAGACGTCCGGCGCCCCTCTCATCCACTCGTAGTGCTGCAGCAAAGGCAAGAGCTGGATCCACCGAAGTCCGCGCTTGCCCAGCCATGAGATTACTTAACCATTACTTTTATTGTTACAAAATGTTCGATGTAAAACTAAGCTTTTGCTTTGTGGATTGTTGTTTTATTGTGAACCGCAACTGAACTCTGGAAGTTGCGGGTTATAAATATATGCTAAATAAATAAAATAAATAAATAAATGAGATGGTCACTCCTAAAGCCTCCAGACCAATATTCGGCCCCACCGGCCGTGTTGCTGCTCGCCGACCAGCCCAATAAACAAAAGAGTGGCCAATCACCCAACAGCAACACAATCCTTGTCCCACTTCTGCAAATTAAAGAGATGATACAGTTAGTGACCCCCACCACCCCTATAAACGCACATAGCTTTGGAACGCCTGCGATTTCCATCTACCAATCTGCTGAATCTCGCGCTCGGGCAGTCCTTCCACCGTTGCACTGGTAGCTGCCCTGATCCGGAAGGAGTGCGGAGCGAAACGCCCAGGATCCTCACCAATCCGCTGCAACGACAGCCGCAGCACCGCCGTAAACTGATATTGCGAAAGCACACTCCCATCCTCATGTATAACGAGACTGCCCTCGCCGCCCGGCCGCACTCGCAAGTACGCCTTTAGCAGTGTAACCGGGCATGTGAGGGCCCCGCCCACCTCTCTCAACACCACCCACGTTCCTTTCCCCGTCTGATCTGTCTTGGAACGTGCGAGGCGGATATGAACCCCACCCCCCACCAACTGCACCTGGTGCACTTGCAAGCCCCCACCCCCTGTCCCCCGACCCGACTCCGCAACCAACTCACCCACCCGAAACGCGCTGAAAAAGCTACCGAAAACACCGCCCGAAAAAGCATGCCTTCATAAGGGGACGATACCACCTGCGACAACGCAACACACAAACGTCTCAGCAGGTCATACGTTATAGGCCGCCGCCCGTCCCCCGGCAAGGGACAGGACCGCTCCCAACCTTGCAGCAGCCTACGTGTTAAAAATCCCCCCCCAGCAGCCCCCCACCCCACCGCCTTCGCAAAAAATGAAAACCCCGCCAAATGCCTCTGCACCATCGCCCGCGACAATCCTGCGGCCTTCGCTGCCAAAACATACTGACCCAGTAGCTGATCGGATGCCGAACCCTGCCGCCATCCCTGCTCCACCAGGAAAGTCACCACACTGCTGCAGCCCCTCTGGTATGCAGCCCACGTCACCGTCGACACTGAGTTCTTCAGCAGTTCCGACATTTCCCGAGGCCAATCTGCCATAAGTGCTCTGGGACCGATGCCCCCACTTCTTCTGCCTCTGGCGCCAATGTCTGAAAAAGCTCCCACTTGAAACGGGAAATAGCATCGGCAATCTTGTTAGTACACCCGGGAATATGACGAGCCTTAACCACCACATTCAATTGCAAGCAAGCTAACACCACCTGACGCATTAAATCAGCCACCTGCCTGCATCGCGGGGCATAATTATTTATCACCCTGACTACCGCCTCATTGTCACACCACCAAATGACCTTACGATTCCGAAGCCTGTCTGGCCACACTGCCAGCACCACCAGAATCGGAAACAACTCCAAGAAGGTTATATTACTAGTAAGGCCTGCATCCCGCCATGCCTGTGGCCACCCCGCTGCACACCAAGAGCCCCCGAAGTAAACCCCCAAGCCCAACCCCCCTGCCGCATCGGTATACAATTGCAAATCCCCACTGGATATCTCTCTCTCTCCATTAATACCGTAGTACCATTGAAATCCCGCAGAAACTCATCCCATACACTTAAGTCAGCCCGCATGCTCAGCGACACCCTGATCCGATGATGAGATTTAGTAACCCCCGCCGTAGCTGCCGCAAGCCATCGCAAAAACACCCTCCCCATGGGGATTACTCTACATGCGAAATTAAGGGAACCAATCAACGCCTGCATCTCACGTAACGTCATCTTACTTGAGACCATCACGTTCGCCACCAAAACTCGCAGCTTCAGTACCTTGTCCGCCGGCAGCCGTGCTACCATTGCCACCGAATCCAGCTCCACTCCCAGAAACGTAATACTTGTCGCTGGGCCCTCCGTCTTCCCAGTCGCCAATGGGACACCCCACAGCTGAGCCAACTGCACAAATCCCTCCAGCAACACCTGGCACTGCCCAGACTGCGCAGCCCCTACAAACAGAAAATCGTCCAAGTAATGAACCACATTACCACAACCCACCTGCTCCACAAAAGCCCAATGCATAAATGTGCTAAACTGTTCAAAATAAGCGCACAACCCATTGGCATGCTCTTATCAAAATAACAGTTACCCTCAAAGCAAAACCCCAGCAAATGAAACGCCGACGGGTGCACTGGCAACAAACGGAATGCCTATTCGATGTCCACCTTTGCCATCAAGCACCCCGGACCACATTTCCGCACCAGCTCCACTGCCTCATTGAATGATGCATAGCGCACTACACACAATTCCTTCGGGATATGGTCATTAACCGAAGAACCCGCGAGGAAGGACAAGTTATGGATTAAGCGGTACTTCCCCGGCTCCTTTTTGGGTATTATTCCCAACGGGGACACGACAAAGTCCTCAAATGGCTGCTCCGCGAAGGGGCCTGCCACCCTCCCCAATCCAATCTCCACAGCCAACTTATCCCTCACAATATGTGCAAACTGTCTAACCGAGGGCGTATTCCTCGCTTGTCTCGCAGCCACTCTACCCACAACAGGAATCTGAAACCCCCCCTGAAATCCCTCTAATAATACTACTCTATCCCTCCATCTAGGATACTCCCTCAACCACGGTCGCATAGCTTCGATCTTAATAGGAGTCGGAGCCAAGCTCCGCAAGCTTCTACTGCTTGGGGGGGGCGCAATGGCTCCGACCGCCCCTTTTTTAACACATTTGAGGGCAGAATGCCCCCCATTGCAGATGGAACAAGCGTGCCGGAATTTGCAATCCGGAAAAGGGCATGAAGACTTGTTGAATCGCCAACAAACATCTCCAGTGCCCCCCCCCCCCTGCCGTTCTCGGCACCGCCGAGGGCCTGCCCACTCGAAAGGGCCACCCCGCACCCGATGTACCGGCCAACCCTCCCTTCGGCCCGCTTGCCCCCCCTCCGCCCGGTCTGACTGCCATCTGCGTCAACTATAAATTGATATCTTGCATCCCCCATGACAGCATCTGATTTTCTTCCATCTTATCACGGAACGTCTTATCATAGTTGAGCCACGCCCAACCGTCATGCGTCTGCGATGCCTCTAATATGGAGTCCGCGTAGGCCAGAAGCATCCCATACTGCTCCGGATGCAAATGCCCCCATACACTAGCCAGCCGCAGAAAAGCCCGAGTCCAGTTTACCACGTTCCGTGCCACTCTCCGCACCCTACCCGCCTTCTCGTCCTCCTTCCTCTTCCTTCTACTGTCCCCCGACCGTTTCCGACCTTCCAACAACCGAAAAATGTCTATATAGCGCCTCTTCTGAATTTTCCGCCGCAACTTCCTCGGCACGCTCTCCCATAATTCTGAGAACGCTACCACCGTAGGCGTCGCCCCGCCCGATCCCAGCCTTCCCGCATTCACCCCCCCCCTCCTCTACTCCTGCTCCCCTCCACCGAAGACGAACGCGACGACGAAGTAGTAGACGAAGTGGAAGAGGACCCCGACCTCTGACGCCAACGACAAGCATGTCTCCGCTTTCTCCCCGCCTTCTTACGCCCCCCCTTGGCTGTCACTGTTCTGCTGCCCCCGGCTGCACCTTGATCCTCCGCCAACTCACCTGCCACGCCCACAGCCTCTTCCGTAGTCGCACAGGTCTCCTGCCGCTCGGTCACCGTCTGCGCTGCTGCCTCCGTCTCTCTCGCCAATCCTCCAACCACGTGACTTCCATCCAGTTGTCTCGAACCACTCCAGGGGTTTCCCGTGTACTGCCATCTGGGGGGTGCCTGCGGAGAGAAGACAGCAAAAGGCGCAGGGGCACCCGCCATAGCCCAAGGTGGCTGCCACACCCCTAGCCACTCCGCCCGCGAGGAGCCTTGACCACCGCCCTGCCAATGCTCCCAAGCTGGCGAGTAACCGCCTCCCGACACTCCCGGCCAGCCCGCTACGCCCGACCAATCCCCTCCCCCCATCGCTCCCGTCGCACCCACATCCCCCTCTGGGGGAACTGACCCTACGCTCGGACACCCAAGGAAACCCCGCCCTGCCCCTTGTCCCATAGCACCCCTTCCAGGTCCACCTCCCCCTCCACCCCGGCCACCCCGAGCAACCCGAACATCACCTTCTGGCTCATCCCCCCGCACATCCCCCGCTTCCCTGCTCCGCACCGGCGCTGCTCCCCCTAACGGTCTAATGCCCCCCCTCGCGCCTTTGCCCCGGCTAGCTGCTCTGCCCCTACCCCCTCCTTGCCCCTTTTTTCCTTTTTCAGCCGCCCCTTGTGGCCTATCACCCCGCCCGGTGCTCCCTCTGCCCACCTGCTCCCCTCTAGGAGCTGACCCTAGCTGAGCCTCCCCTCGTGCCCCCCTTTTCGCCCTTCTCCCCTTGCCTCCCCCTTTTCCTTTCCCTTGACCCCTCTCCTCCCCCCTGTGTGAGTGCATCGCAGCGCTGCTCCCCTTTTTCGTTTTCCCCCTGTTGTCTCCTCTTTTTTTTTTTTTTTAATAGAGCCTAAAAGCCTTATTGACCCCGCAGCCACGGCGTTGATTCTGGCTTTTTATTATTTATTTATTTATTTTGCACAAGCCGCCTGCCCACTCGCCTGCTTCGGGCCGCCACGTGCGCCGCCTTCCTCATCCTCCGCTTGCCGTCTGCGAATCCCAGGCCCACCGTCCCGATGCCGTAGCTCACCACACGTCCGACGGCTCTGGCTCTGACCCGAGAAAGACCGGAGCCACGCCGCGTCCCCGCTTTACTCCCCCCCATTGCCCGGCTTCTTGGCCTCCCATTGGCTCCCACACCTCTCTGAGGCCCGCGGGAGCCAATGACGCCGCGGGACACTCAAGTCCCGCCCCCACGGCTCCACGCCGCTGACAAAAGTGGGCACGCGTGCGGCCGCCCCCCCCCCCCCGGTTACCGCCGGCCACGCGCACGTGGGCCCCGCGGCCTCGCCAGGACCAATTGGAGAGGTGGTGACATTAACAAAACTATGAAGAGATTAGAGCAGAGATTTATTTTTCAATTAGACTCCATGATTCCTACAGGATTAAACCTAGATAGGGACCTGTCGGTTTTTCTCTAACCCACATTTCTTTTGTTAACATAGTTCCTTGTGTATAATATCTTTGATGGTTCTATGAATTCACCGCCTCTCCTTTTATTCTCCCGGTTTGTTTATAACCTTTGTTATCATACCGTTTTACAGGTGATTCCTTTAATTTATTTATTATTTTTTATCATCATCATTTTTAAACAGTGTGTTAACACAATTAGGTTTTTAGTCATTTAAAAGAATATTCTTTGGGGCTCTTGTTTATGGACTCCAGCGTTTTCCTTACTTTACCCTTGGATTATTAATATATCCTGGGTTTTAAATGTTTCCATTATACATTTTCTATTGACACCTGCCCACATGTTTTTGTTTTAATACTTTTTGTGGTTCCACAGTTTTTTAATATAACTACATCCTTTTTAATCATCTAGGAAGGATTATTATGATGTATTTCCATGTCAGTTTCGTTCGTTGCACCTTAAGTATCAATCTTCCCCTGCAAGTACCTTAAAATAATACTTCGTCTCCGTATGGGGTTTTTTTACTAGTCCCGCTGTACGGGTCCTTCCCGCCCCTTTCTCATCTTTTGATTTATAAGCGCATGTGCCGACGTTTTTTCAGTCCACTGCGGGTCTCCAGAGTATAGACGGCAGCTTTTACAGGTAATTTCTCCCTCGCAGTGCTTAGACTTTTATCCATATATATTATTATTATTATTTTACGATTCTCTTGTTTATCTTTGATTGGGCATGCCAGATTTTCCTACGTGAGATGATTTTAAAGTCGGAGTTATTCTTCCATATTCTTTTTAGTGGCCGCTGCGGGTCCACAGAGTATAGATGGCAACTTCCACAGATTACTTCTCCCTCGCAGTGCTTAGACTTTTATTCATATATATTATTATTATTATTTTACGATTCTATTGTTTATTCTTGATTGGGTATCCCCAATTTTCTAACGTGAGATGATTTTAAAGTCGGCGTTATTCTCTTTAGTGCATGGTTCACATGCGGTTTTGGTCCCAATTGGTTTTAATTTTATTTTTTGTCAAATTTTGCGAAACTCTTGGTTTTTGTGTTCTATTTTTTAAGCATTGTGCCTTTTTAGGCATATTCATGTTTTAATAGCATCATTACACATTTTTAAGATATAAATAGTCCATGTGAAATAAATCTAGCAGTGTTTTAAGCTTTTTTAAGACGCATTGTGTCAGATTATGAGCTTTGTGTTGTAGAGTTACTTATTACAAAGTTTATAGCTGCAAGTGTAATCTGTCATTTTTTTTGCAGCTATCTTTCTTCTCCTTTTTTTGCAAGATTTAATGGGCATTTTATGTTCCTTGTCCCGCATAGTTTGGTTCACTGACTCACTTCTGTTTTTTAAAACAAGTAGAATCCTTTGCATTGCTTGTTGTCATATCAATGTGTTTTGGTATACATTTTATGTTCAATTTATATCCTGCCTCCTCCTCTCTCTCTCTTTTTTCTCCACCTTTTGACTCATTTATTTATATATTTATGTTATAGGTTATTTTAATATGCATTTGTATTTAATCTAATTATTTATGTTTTTTAGTGTGAATGTTTACCTAGTCAGTTTCCTAACAGTATGATGTAAGATTTTGTTAACGGCCTTCAACAGAGGTTAGTATTTATATACATACATTTTTAAGTTTTTATACATTGTCACGAGGTCAGCCCTCCGCCTAGGGCTAAGAGGGCTGGTCTGCCATGATGTCCTTTAATCGGAAAGTGAGACCACACCTTTCTGCTTTAGCAATGCCTCTTGGGAGATGTAGTCCCTTTTAGACCTCTGATAAAGGAATAGTTATGAGTCGAGTGTTTAAGGCAAAATGACAAGAAATTTCTTCCCCTCACATTAGGACTTAGTGTAGAACAAAATAGTAAAGTGTCCAGGTGTTTGCTTGAGGATTATTTACAACAAAATAGGAGTGGTAGCCTAGTGGTTAGAGCACTGGCTTGGTAACCAAGCAACCAGAGTTCGATTCCCGCTAGCACTCCTTGTGGCCTTGGGCAAGTCACTTAACCCTCCATTGCCTCGGAAGAAAGGCCTGGCAATCTACTTCTGGTGACACTGCCAAGAAAACCCAGGAGCTTCTGGGTTGCCAGGAGTCAGGACTGACTCGAAGGCACACAATGCATGCAATGTAGCTGCTTTTCACACTCTGGCTCCAAAACGTGCTGTGCCTTTTCTAAGTAACAAAGATGGGAAAACCAAACTGCTTCTTCTGGCAAAGGAAAATAACTTCTTTTCCTTTGCTGTTTCACAGCTCTTTAACTCAAAGACTTAACACAGTGACTCGATATCATCAAGGCAAAGCGTGCAATCCATTGGAACTTCAGCTATGTCATTAACATTACAGTCCGTTTGCATATCTTCCAGCTCAGGACTTACTGAGCTTGGCTGCCAGCTGTTACTACTGTGTTTAAGGTAACCTCCCTCTGCAAACTCGGGTGTTTCCCCTGTATACAATTCTAGACAGCAAGGGTTTGAAATACCTGTGGCTTTGGAGCTTCTTCTCTGGCTCTCATCTAGTTCCTTCCAGTTACAAGGAAATGCTCTGTGACTCTCCGTTTGTAATTCCTGACTAGAGCCACCCCCTGGCTCTCTGTTCCAGGTAGAACTTCTCAACCTCCCTGCTTTTGTGCTGGGTCTCCACTTGTGCAAACTCTGAAGCCTTTCCTCAGGCAGCAAGGACTGAAGGGCTCCCTGTTCTCTCTGCCCAGGCTGGTTCCTGGCAACAGGCTGTGCCTTCCCACCTTCTAGTCTGCCGGCTTCTCTCCCAGAACTGCAGGTAGGTTCTTTGCCAAGTCTCCAATTCTCTAGGGTTCCTGAGCCTCTCCAACCACGTCTCTCAGGAGCTCTTTCCTCTTGCTCCCTCTCTGGCTTCCTTCCTTGCTTTTCTTGTTGTCCTCGCTGCCCCTCCTTTGCTCTCAACCAGCGTTTATATTTCTGTTCCCTGAGGCTTGGCTCTGCCTTTCTGAACAGGTGTGAGTGATCAAGCTCCAGGCTTGCTGCTACGTCAGAGCTGGGGCATGTCAGCTCAGCTCCTATCTCCCTCTGTTTGTCTTTCTCTTGTAAACAGTGAGCTATGTGAGCTGGCTGACTGTCAGTTTTAAAGGTAACCTTTTCCTTTCTTTCTATTTCCATGGGCTCTATAGGGGCTTCTACATCACAACATTCACATACTTTGTCATATACATTTTTATAAGTGTATCAGGTCCTGAGCACACTAGTTTTATTTGATTACGATATGATATTATTATTGGTTTACGTATTTATTGTTTTAGGTATCTTATTTTGTTGATTTTATTGTATTTATCTAATGGTTTGCTGTCTGGTCTTTTACAATAATTTTAAGTGTTTGTATATTTATGTTTTTAGTTTTTTGCCTGGCTAGCCCCTGACGAAGGGTGACGAAACACGGCCTGTGTCGGGCGGTCAAAGGCTCAATAAAGGACTCTGTCTTTCCATTCCATCGCGCCTTGGACTGGTTGTTCTTTGCTCTGCGTGATTGTTTGCTTTCTTAGTGTTGTACTCCATGGCTAGATTGGCCAGGAGAGTATGGACCTCCTGTTGGAGGAGCTCTCGGTGGTGAGGGTTGAGGGGATACTCCCCTGGGAAGTACAAGGGGGGAAGCTGATCGAACAGGTAGCCAGATGCCATGACTGGCCACCTTTGGGCATAATGGACCAACCTCCTCCCGACCTGCAGTGGAACATCCCACAAGAGGGGAAGTAGGGCCATGCTCCCCAGGAAGGAGTCAAAAACCTCCTCCTGGCTGCAAGTTGTGGTGCAAGCTGAGACTTCTGAGACTTCTGATGGTACTGCTGATGCTGCCCCTGGTCTTTCTGCTGTTGACTCTACTGAGGCCCCTGATAGGATGGGTACCCGCCATAATATCTCTGCTTTCTGGGATAGAAGGACTTCTTGCCCGAAGATGACTTCATGGATGGATCAGTTGTTTTCTAGAGAGTCTGTTCATAGTGAGCTGCTCTCTCTCCAGCTAGCCGGCCTTGTCCTCCATGGTCTTGCCAAAGAGGTTCTCACCACAGCAGGGGATATCCACCAGCTTATCCTGCACCCACTGTTCCAGGTCAGAGATTTGCAGTCAGGCGAGGTGCCGGGCTCCAATGCTGAGCAGCAATCCTAACCACAGACTCAAAGGCATCGTAGGCCGCCCTGGTCGAGTACTTGAGACAGTCTTTACCTTGGGACACCAGGGAGTGGAAGCGGTTCAGGTGGTCATTGGAGAGCAGGGCTGAGAAGTCAGCCAAGTCTCCCATAATATCTTTAAGATACACACCTATGCAGAGCTGGTACGCCAGTATGCGGGCCACTAGCATGAAGCCTTGGTAGCACTTCCTCCCAATGCCATCCAGAGTCCGGGCCTCCTGGCCAGGAGGAACCAAGGAATGGGTTTTAGAACTTTTAACTCTGTGTAAGGCCAATTCCACGACCATGTTATGCAGAAGCTAAGGTTTTCAAAGCCCAGGGCTCTTGGACACTCAGTACATGGAGTCCAGGTTGCGACCGGAGGCACCATAAGGGGATTCTCCCAAATATGAAAAAACAACCTTTTCAGGATACGGTGTATGGGAACTGTAATGGCCTCCTGGGGGGGGGGGAGGGGAGGATATTGGAGGATCTCCAACTCCTCTGTCCTGGGCTCCTCCTCTGCTTGATGGTAAAGGGTAAAGACTTTTCCATGTCTCTGACAAATTCATAGAAAGAGATGTTCTCAGGTTGAGACTTATGGCATTCATAAGGTGGCAAGGGGTCAGAGGATGTGCCCCGATGGTGTTTGGGCAGCGGGGACTCCTCAGTCTCCCAGCCATCAGAGTCAGTCCATGAGGAAGTTGAAATATCAATGGCTTTCCTCCCTACAGTGCTGGTGCTCAGGAGGGGTGGATGGAGTCCGATGCTCCCGATGCTCTCGACAGCAGACCTCTGATCCGGAGGTGCTCTGAGGGAATCCCCAGGGCACTGACATTGAGTCTGAGTGCCCACCTATATCTTCCCCTCAGCTGGGAAGAACATGGGTCTTGAGGATAGGCTGAAGTTCCAAAGGTGAGGCTGCCACTTGCACTGAGGAACCCGAAGACCTTGGGTCCCTCATGGCCTTCAAGACCAAGTATGTGGCCAAACTGCACTCGAGGGCCTGCATGTGCTCAGCCAGGAGTACGGTCTCCGACCTGGATGGTGCTGGGAGAGCAACCGCAGCCACCGGTTCCCTTGTCAGGAACTCCACAATGATAACTGCATCAGAGGTTCCCGACAGCCCTCCAGAGCTTTAAGCGCCAGCTCCTCCCACAGAGGCAGCTTGGAGGGCCTGTCCTGGCCCTTGTCCATGTCATGCCAAGGGGGGTTTCGTTGTCAGTGCCCTGGCACTCAGCATCATCCTTCAAAGCAGACGGACAGAGGACCGATCCTTCTGGGGTGATCTTCATTGACAGAGAGTCTCTGGTCCAGGGCACCATGGTCCCTCTGCTCTGAGAGATCTCTGGTGCAATGCTGAGCCAAGGACTTGGTGGAGGCCCTCAGGAGCATCAATGCCTATGACAATGCTACCAATTCTGAGGAACCAAACAGCAATTCCTGCTGTTTCTCTCGATTCTGGAGCCCCTTGCATATCATCTGCAATCAGAGAGCGCAAGCGGAGAACTCATGGTCACGTCCGAGGCACTGAAGGCACCAGCTATGGCAGTCCATCACAGAGATGGTGCAGCCACACTGGGTGCACTTCTTGAAGCCATTGGCCAACTTTGACATGTTGTGGAAGACAGTTTCCGCCAAGTCAAAGAACTTCAACATCCCAGCTGACCAAGGAGTTACGAGAGAAAAAACCCACACCGTGAAAACACAAAAAGAAAAATGGATCCTGAGAAAAATGCGGCGCCGAGGCACTGACGCTCCCAGAAACAGACAGGAAGACGAGTGACGAGAACACGGCCAAAAAATCGTACAAAATAATGCAAAAAAGCACCTCAAGGGTGTCAACAATTTTCCAGGGACAGACGGACATCTGAGATGCTCCGTGGAAAAAAGAAGACTGAGGTAAGATGGCTCCTTCAGGAAGGAAGGCAGGCACGCATGCATGGTGAAGCATTCAAAAGCTTCCTTTGGAAACTGGGGAGCATTCCCACGTGGGCTCCGTCAGTGACATCACCCATATGTGAGGACTTCATTCCTGCTTGTTCCCGGAGAATGTAGTTTTCTTTATATTTTCAATTCAGGAGGAAATGCACCTCTACCTTTTTCTTTAGTGTTCTATGTTGCAAAGAGTCTGGTTTCTTGGGTTTTTCCTTTCAAACTATGTTTGGATATTTGTTTTTAATGTGTAGTCTTTTTTAAAAAAATGTTTAACAAGGTGATGGTCAATGCTCTTCGCATAAGAGGTGAGAGATATTATTAACATGTAGGTTCTGTGTAGGAATCTATAGCAGTCTGGCTTGTTTATTTATTTATTTATTTTTAACTGATTTTAATATACTATTTTTCTACCAGTCAAAATGATTTACATTGAACAGGGGGAGCATGCAGGTTACATCAAAACTCTTTAAGCATGGAGCAGAATATAAATGGGGGACCATGGTCGCATTGTCTTTTCCCAAATGGGGGTGTGCTGGTGTTCCAGAATATTTGTTTTGCTGACTTTTCATAGGTAGGATTAGTGCCATTTGTGTTCTTGGACCTGATGCTGGTATGGTATGGTAGACTTCTGAGTGTCTATTTTCAAGTTTTTGGTAGTGGAAGTAGTTTGCGTGTTGTCATTTATCTGACATTAAAATTTGAACAAACTGCAATTTGACATATGAAAACAAAGTGAGATGTCTTACTTCTGCTTTATACCCACATTTAGGGGAGTTTTATTGGTTAGTCTAGGAATGTTATATGTGAATGAATAATTATACTTTATATGCTTCACATTAAAAATGTATGTTGAGTGACGTTAATTTACCAGGGAAGCCAGGGTTCAAATTCTACTGTCACACTCCTTGTGATCTTGGGCTAAAACATTTAACCCTCCATTCTCTCAGAAACAAACTTACTGTAAATTGTAAGACCTCTGCGGACAGAAAAATGCCTACTGTACATAAATGTAACTTGCCTTGAATTTCTTAGAAAGGCATGAGCTAAAGTTCTCTAAGAGAAATGATGGTAGTTTAAAGGGCCTGGAACAGAATCAGAAGTAGCCAATCAAGCTGGTTTTGCATTTCCACTTTAGGAGCTGACTAATGCACTGCATTACTTGCTTTCTTCCAGTTGATTGCAACTGCACCTCTCTGGGTGCTGCTGTTGGACTTTTAAAAGCAGTAAGGGGTGGGAGAGTGCAGAACTCGCACATGGGACAGACAGGGAGGCAGAACATAGCTGCAACACCAGAAGCTTTTCAGGGCTCATTTACGGAGGGGGAGAAATAATTGGATCTAAATTTTGTGGAATATTTTACGTTCAAAAATTAGATAGCAATTAAACTACAACACTGGCTTCCTTTTGGGGTGGACCATTTTTATGGTATGATCCCTGACATCTGCATGATTCATACCACAAGATCAGCCCCAAGATGGCAGTGCAGTAGCAAAAGTTGGCTCAAGGTGCCACGATCCCTTCAGCCGGCCCTGCTCTATACCTTCCCCAGTCTCGTGTAGAGGTTTATCTATTCACTCATTCCCCTCCACTATCCAGGGAAGATGATATATAAGAGTCTTCCCATAAATAGCTTGCTTATTAATCACTCAGTATCCAGGGGACAGGGCAAATCATTCACTCTGCGTTTGTATCTGAGTAGAAGGCAAAATAAAGTTTCACATTAGGAACTGCCAAACCTTCATTTTGCTAGTGATATAGCACCCTCCAAGAGATTATGGGTGCTCTCCTTCACTCAATACAGGCAAAAATATGCTTCTCTAGTAATTTAACCATTTGCATAGGAAGGTGAATTGGTAACATTTGGAAGAGGTAAAGCAACCGTGGGAGCCCCATCATTTTGTCGCCACTCTCCTGATCGATGAAACGTTTATCTCCCCTGTTTCTCCAAATCTCACACCAGATTTCAAATTAAAGAGCCATAATTAAATTTCAATAAAGTTGCCCATTGTGGAGATATCAGCATGCCCAGATAGAGCAGTTCCTACTTAGTCCATCTAAATGGGAAGTGGGTTTCCAATTAGTGGCCAGCTCCACTGACTAACATTCATGAGTTTCATACTTTGCCATATTAATTCTAAACCATGACAATGCTCAAAATTTCTCTAGACTCTTCGGTAACACTGCAAAAGATGTCAAAAATCTCATTAAGTTCACAGTCACACCATCCACAAATAGAGGCAATTTCATACCCACAATTTTAATCCCCTTAATATCCAGATTCGCCTGGATAAAAAGCAATAGTGGCTAGACAGGACACTCCTGGTGGCAGAGCCGGTGCTATGGTTTCTGGAGCCCCCCTGCAACCTATAGATTGGCACCCTCTGCCTCATTACTATTAATGGTAGGTTGCACCCCCACTTTTCCAAAACTCCTTTGTGAAATCTGTTCACATGATGCTAATATTTCTCCTTTTAATCAAATGTTGTAACAAGAAAATTGTAATGAAGTGGCAAATGGATAGCTGGAATAAAATGAAGTACTGAGAAGTAAATATTTAACATCACAGGAGCAGGCTGTGATAGCAAAGGGTTAATGTGATTGAAGCAAACACAATCAATGTGTTTATTATTTAACAAAAAAAAAGATCTACAAAGATAACAACCACTTAGCTTTTCCCGCCTGTTAATGTTCCATCGCTCTAACTCTGCTTCCACAGTTGCACAGCTCTGTTATAAATCTGATAAATAAGGAGGAGGTGATAAAAGCAGTTAGTGTAGCTGGGCTTAAAAAAGGTTTATACAAGTTTCTGGAGAAAAAGTCAATAGACCGTTAAGACAGACCTGAGGGAAGCCACTGCTATCCTTAGGTGTAAGCAGCATAGAAATTGTAGTGAGCACTAAGAGGCAGGACTCAATCCCAGAGCTGATGTCGGCAGTCCCGACAGTCGACAGTGGCAGAATCAATGTGAAAAACACTATTTGGTTGGGCTTTGAGATTTCTCTGGGAGCACTGCTTCACAGCTGCAACTGTGAAACAAGCTGAGACTTTGCTGGCATTGCAGCTAATCTAGCTGAAAGTTGAAGTTCACTTTGTAGTTTCCCATGAGAGTCAGCGGTGGTGCTCCTTGAAGTGGACTAAAAGGAAAACTGGTCAACTACTGGAGCGAAAATCAATTATCAAAAAACACTCCACCATACCAAAACTGATGTCAGAGTAAATCCACTTGAAGTGGACTGGCAATTATGCTAACCAAAAGCTTCATGCTCTGCACGGCATAGCATGTGTGTCTGATTCCAACCAACTCGCTGCACTAGAGGTCCCCCTAATCCCTTTATTCTCTGTGCCTGGCTGCCTGAATGGGACCCTAGCAACATGCCATGAGAGGGAGGGAGGAAGGTCCAGCATCTTTGGTGCGTGCAGCAAAGCTGAAACAAGACAAAAAGTTCACACTTTACAGTGTGGCACAATGGCGCATTTCCCTCACTCATAGGATCAGACATTTGGGGGCTTCATCTGTATGTGTCATAGGAAGTGTCGGGGGGGGGGGGGTGGTCTGTGCATGTGCATGTGCAAGTGTCAGTGGGTGCATGTGTTTGTGTCTTTCTGTGTTTCATAGAGACTGCCAGAGGAAACATACACACGTTTGTGTGTATATCTGCGCCATGGAGACTACTGGGTGCTACATAAATGCATGTGTGAATGTCTGTGTCATGGGGCCTCTTGAGGGTGACATGCGTGTCTGTGTCATGAAGAGTGTTGGGGGCTGCATGCATGTCTATGTCTCATGAGGAGCGTTGGGGTAGGACCGTATATGTTAATATTTGTCGGGGTACTGTGTGTGCATGTGAAACTGCACACTTACTGTGTGACAAAGTGACATATTTCCCCTTCCTTCATTTGCATAGTCAAACATATCTGGATTTGTGTGTGTGTGAAGGAAGAGTTCAAAGGGAGATGATAAAGTGTGCCTCGTTATGATAGTTGGGGCTATACGAGGAATCGTTATAACTTGTGTTGTCTATATACGTCTCTCTCTTCAGATAGTGAGTGTGTGGTGTGCGGGTGCAATGCCTGTTTGTGTGTGTGGTGTAGTATTGGGGTGGGGTCCCTGCCTCTGCATGTGTGCATGGTGCAGGTGTAGGGTTCCTGTATTCACGCCACATGGGTCAAGTTTATGTTTATTTAGACTTGATATACCGCCCTTTATAACGTCAGGGCGGTTTACAAAATTAAAAATATAACAAACAGAACAAGCACTAGGCCCATAGAAAACGAAACAGAACTCCATATTTTGACAGAAAAGAGAAGATTATCAAGCACACAGACAAGACAAAGAGAGGTATTTCACAGCCATAAATAAGATGACAGGTCATGGTGGAGTGTCTGAGAGATTGAATGCCAGAGTAAAGAAGTGAGTTTTCAGGGAGGCTTTGAATATTGTATAAGTCTGTTCCAGGCGGAGAGATGTGGGCAGGGAGTTCCAGAGGGCAGGACCAAGGAAGAAGAAAGGGTAGTTACTCACCTGTAACAGGTGTTCTCCAGGAGCAGCAGGAATCAGTCCTCACATATGGGTGACGTCGGCGCCGACGGAGCCCTCGCGGAGCAATTTTCCCAGCTTTCAAAGAAAGCCTTTGGGAATTGCAGCACGCATGCGCGGTCCCCTTCCCGCCCAAGGGTGCCATCTTGCTCAGTCTGATGACATAGCTAAAAGACAGCAAAAAAATAGCAAAAACGAAGTGATAGGACTGCAACTCCAAGGGGAGGAGGGAGGGTTGTGAGGACTGATTCCTGCTGCTCCTGGAGAACACCTGTTACAGGTGAGTAACTACTCTTTCTCCAGGACCAAGCAGGAAGTCGGTCCTCACATATGGGACTCCCTAGCTTAAGGCTACCGGAGACCTCAAGTGGAAAAATGAGCTCCCTCTAGCTCAGTAGCACAGAAGGAAGGAATCTCCTCTGAAAATGCCCCCGACCGGTAGCCCAACACCAGGGCCGGAGGGTAGGAGTTGCCTAAACCTCAAAGAGATTATGGAGGACTGCCTGACCGAAAGCACTGTCCCTGCGGGACTACCTCTCCAGGCAGTAATGGGCCGCAAAAGTCTGGCTTAAAGACCAAGTAGCGGCCCGGCAGATGTCTGCCAACGGAACAGAGCGGAGATGAGCCACTGACGCAGCCTTCGCCCTAACACGATGAACCGTGACTCGACCCTCCAACGAGAGGCCGGCCGCCCCATAAGCCCAAGCGATACAGTCAGCAACCCATATGGACAAAGTACGCTTGGAGACAGGTAGCCCCAACTTATTGGGGTCAAAAGAAATGAGCAGCTGAACAGCCCTTCTATGCTCCCGCGTACGGTCAAGGTAGAAGGATAAGGCCCTCCTACAGTCCAGGGTATGCAGGACCATTTCAGCCCGGCTGGTGTGCGGCCTGGGAAAGAAGGTCGGAAGAACCACCTCCTGGTTGAGGTGAAAAGGGAATACCACTTTTGGAAGAAACTTAGGGTGAGTCCGTAAGACTACCCTATTCCTGTAGAACCTAGTGTAAGGAGGATCAGACACTAGGGCCTGAAGTTCACTAATGCGCCTAGCAGAGGTAAGGGCAACCAAGAACAAGGTTTTCCAGGAAAGAAAACGAAGGGGGCAGGTAGCCATAGGTTCAAAGGGCGGACAGGTAATCCGCTGCAAGACCACATTCAGATCCCATTCAGGGGCTGGTGGGCGCAAAGGAGGCTTAAGGAGAAGGAGGCCTCGGAGAAAACGAGCCACCAAAGGGTGGTTGGAAAGAGGCCTGCCATCCACCGGTGCGTGATGCGCAGAGAGAGCACTGAGGTGGACCCTGACAGAGTTGGACTTAAGGCCCAGATTGGAGAGGTAAAGCAAATATTGCAAGACCACTGCCACCAAGCAGGAGAAGGGATTCTCAGACTGCTGAGCACACCACACGGAGAACCGACGCCACTTAAGAGCGTAGGACCTCCGGGTGGAGGGCCGTTTGGAGGCCAAGACGACCTCTTCCACCTCCCGAGGCAGCAGGAGGGGAGCAAGGACTACCCTTTCAGCAGCCAGGCCATCAGATGAAGGGACCGGGGGTTGGGGTGTAGAAGAGTCCCCTGATCCTGTGACAGGAGATCGGGTTGAAACCCCAGAGGAAGAGGAGTGTCCACCGCCAGCTGCATCAGAAGCGGGAACCAGGGCTGTCTCGGCCACCGGGGAGCCACTAGGATCATTGAGGCTCTGTCTCTGAGAACCTTGAAGAGCGTGCGAGACACCAGTGGCTTGGGAGGAAAGGCATACAAGATGCCTGTGGACCATGGAATCAGAAAAGCATCTGCCGCTATTCTGAGTGGATGCGGTTGTCGAGAGCAGAATCTGGGAAACTGCCGGTTCAGAGGACTGGCAAACAAATCCATGGTGGGGAGGCCCCACTTGAGAAAGATCCGCTGAACCACCAATGGATCCAATCTCCACTCGTGTGGTAGGAGGATCCTGCTTAGCTTGTCTGCCAGGTAATTTTCCTGACCTGGGAGATAGACAGCTTTGAGGAGGATGCCGTGGTGGACGGCCCAAGAGCACAGTTTTTGTGCCTCCTGACAGAGAAGGAAGGAGCCTGTTCCACCTTGTTTGTTCACGTAGAACATTGCAACTTGGTTGTCCGTCTGGACCAGCACAGACTGGTGAGAAGTGAGGTGGGAGAAGGCTCTCAGAGCTAGGCGGATGGCTCTGAGCTCCAGGAAGTTTATCTGCTGAGCAGACTCCCAAGGAGTCCAGAGGCCTTGAGTACATGTCCCTTGGCAATGTGCTCCCCAACCCAGGAGAGAAGCATCGGTTGTTAGCACCTGAGAAGGCTGAGACTGAAAATCCACCCCCAGCAGCAGGTTTGGCAGATGAAGCCACCACCGCAGAGAAGAGACCAGCAGGTTGGATACCAGTACTGAGTCCGCCAGGCTCCCCGTGGCCTGATGCCATTGAGTGCGAAGGCACCACTGAGCAGGTTGCATGTTCAGGCGTGCATTGGGGGTCACATGGACCGTGGAAGCCATATGGCCGAGCAGTCTCAGAAATTCCCTTGCAGAGACTAGGGAATTGCTGTGAAAGTGGCTGGCGAGATCCATGAGCCTGTGTGCTCTGTCTAGAGGCAGGAAGGCGCGCGCCTGAAGTGTGTTCAACCTTGCGCCGATGAATTCGAGATTTTGAGAGGGGAGTAAAGTGGACTTTGTGAAGTTTATGACAACGCCCAAGTGCTGGAGCAGAGTTACAGTGCGATGAGTGGCCTGAGTGGCCTCCTGGGAAGACTGGGCCCTGATGAGCCAGTCGTCCAGGTATGGGAACACAAAAAGGCCTTGAAGTCTTAGATAGGCCGCCACCACTGCTAGGCATTTGGTGAACACCCTGGAGGCGGAGGATAGGCCAAAGGGCAGTACTCTGTACTGGTAATGATTTCCTCCCACAACAAACCTGAGATATTGTCTGTGGACTGGATGAATAAGGATGTGAGTATAGGCATCCTTCAGATCTAAGGAGCATAGCCAGTCTCCCTGCTGGAGGTAGGGCAGCAGGATTCCAAGGGTAAGCATCTTTAACTTTTCCCTTGCCAAGAACTTGTTGTTGGGCACCGGTTCCACAGCCTGTTCCTGAAGAAGACTTGCTAACTCCTGAAGGAGTAAGTCCCTGTGCCAAGGGAGTCTTGGAGGTTCCCCTGGAAAGTAGGAGGGAGGTACCTGGTGAAAGTGTAGAAGATAGCCTTTTTGAACTATATGAAGCACCCAGGTATCTGATGTGATGGCTGACCACCTGTGGGCAAAGTGGACCAGCCGGCCTCCTGTGCTGAGAGAAATCAGCGGAGGGGAAGAGGCTATGCTGATGGTGTCAAAAAACCCCACCCTGCTGAGCAGGGGCCGGTGTTGTGGGCTTGGGGGCCTGCTGCCTACGGGACCCATTACCCCGTCCCTTGGCCTGCTGACCCTTTTGGGGAGCTGCTGAGGCCTGATACTGAGGGTAGTGTTTATAGGCAGCCGCCTTCCTCGGGTAAAAGGGCTTTTTCCCCGAGCCCTTCTTCTTCTCAGAAGGGGCAGAGGTTTTTCTGGACAGTCTAGTCCTGGTCAGAGTCTCTGTCTCGATCTGTGCAGCCTTTTCAGCCATGGGCTTGCCAAAGAGGTTTTCACCTCTGCAGGGGACATCGACCAACTTGTCCTGTACCCATGGCTCGAGGTCGGATGACTGAAGCCAAGCCTGTCGGCGGGCACCGATGCCGGCGCCGGCTACTCGAGCCAATGCTTCGAAGCCATCGTAGGCTGCTCGAGAGATAAACTTCGAGCACTCTCGAATACCAGTGGACAAGGCTTGGAACCTCTGCAAAGGTTCCTCGGAGAGACCAGCAGAGAACCCGGCAATTTCTTTTGCCAGGTCTCGGAGGTACATGCCCATATAGAGCTGGTAGGTCTGGACTCGACAAGCAAGCATAGAGCCCTGGAAGCACTTCCTATCGAGGGTATCCAGGTTCTGGGCCTCCCGGCCGGGAGGCACCAAGGAGTGCATCTTCTGACTCTTGAGTCGATGCATGGCCGATTCCACCACCATGGAATGGTGCGGTAGTTGTGCCTTTTGGAACCCGGGGCTCCTGCGGACTCGATAAATGGAATCGACCCGCTTGCTTAACACCGGCGCCAACGCCGGGCTCTCCCACATGCGGAAGAGAAGTCATTCCAGCATTGGAGGAACCGGTACAGTAAAGGCCTCCTTTGGGGGAGAGTCATACTGGAGGGCATCGAGCTCTTCGGCTCAAGGCTCCTCCTCGGGATCCGCGGGGAATGCCAAGGCCTTGGCCATATCCCACACGAAGTCCGAGAACCGGGTGTCCTCTGGGGGGGGACCGTCTCCGAGGTTCAGACTTGGGTGAGTCCGATGGGACGCACCGAGTCCGAAAAGTACCAGGTGACTCTTCGTCCTCCAATTCCCAGGCTGACTCCTCGGAGGAGGAATCGAGCGGCTCCGGTCGGGCGGGCACCGATGACCTCCGCTCCGACGCCGAGGGCATTGGCGTCGACGACCTCGGTCCCGAACGGGAGGCCGAGGGAGACCGCGACCGAGGATCGACTCGGTCTCCGGGGTCGACTTGAACGTCGACGTCCCGGTGGCCGGGGCAGATGCACTGGCGAGGCCAGCGATCAATGCCCGCTGCTGGTTCATGAAGGCAGCCAAACTGCTCTCCAAGGCCGTCAACCTGAGTCCGAGCTCAGGAGACCCAGCAGCCCCCGACTCGGGCCCCGACGGCGGCTCCTTCAGAGGTGAGTCCACGAGGACTACAGTACTCACGTGTCCAGGAGACTCCATTTCGAGATGAGGATGTTTCAAAGGCCTCTCCGACTCCGAGGACCCGGGACGGCTATCGGGGCTATGCGACCTGGCCCTCGAGGAACCAGGCGCATCCACCGACGCCGCCCTCGCGGGTTTCTTCTTCCTATGATGTTCCCGGGCAGGAGACCCCCGCTCAGAGGAACTCCGACGATGCTCAGGACCAGAGTCCCGGGACGTCGAAGCCTCTGACGAGGTCCGGGCCCGGCCAGACGCGGAGTCAGAGAAGATTCGTTCTCTTTGATGCTGCCGACTCCTCAACGCTTTTGAGGACATCTTGCCACATGGACCACAGATCATCGGGTCATGATCGGGTCCAAGGCAGCGGAGGCAGCAGTCATGTGTGTCGGTAAGAGACATAAGTTTCTTACACCGATCACACTTTTTAAACCCGCTGGCAGCCATCGGGGGAAAAAGGGCCCCTGCGAGGTCAAAAGACAGGGCTGCCAGTGAAAAAGAAAAAATGGCGCGAACGCTTGTCACGAAGGACAAAAAAACGAAAAATAAAGAACGGACCCGTTACCGGCGTAGCGGGTCCGGGCGGGAAAAGGATCTGGCGTCGAACCGAGAAAAGAATAAGAAATAAAATCAACTTTTTCTGCGGCGATCACAAACAGCGTCTGTAGGGCTCCGCGGAAAAAAGAAGACTGAGCAAGATGGCACCCTTGGGCGGGAAGGGGACCACGCATGCGAGCTGCAATTCCCAAAGGCTTTCTTTGAAAGCTGGGGAAATTGCTCCGCGAGGGCTCTGTCGGCGCCGACGTCACCCATATGTGAGGACTGACTTCCTGCTTGGTCCTGGAGAAAGTTGAGTTGCATGTTGTTTGCAGATGTGCCTGTGATGGTGGGGGGAGACAAAGACGGTTGCAAGTGCCTGTGTGTGTGTGTGTGCTGCAGGGGTGGCGTGTCTCTGTGTGTATGTTTGTGTGGTGTGGGGGAGGGGAGGGGTGCCGAGTTTCTTCTGGTGGAAGTGGGGGTTGGATCTTTTAGCATATGTTCATTATGCTCTTTTCTACCCTCTCCTGCTGCCTCCCCTCAACTCTGTTCCCTTCCCAGCCACTAACTCTTTCTCCCTTCATTTTTCTTTACCAAACTTTCTATGCCTTTAAATTTATCCCTCCTACCTCCTGTGTATCTCTGAACCCCAGCTCCTCCTCCTCCAGAGTTCTTGGCTGCAATCGTGGCCGCCTTCTCCTCTTCGGCTTATGGGACAGCTTGTTCCACGAGCATTGATCATCACTGTGCTGCTGGATGCGATCTCAGCCTTCTTCAATGCCTGCAGAAACAACCTGTCCTGTGGACAGAAGAAAAGAATACCGCGATTGCAGAGAGCAGCACAATGGTGTTCAGTGCCCGGGGGAACAACCTGTCCCGCAGGCCAAAGAGCAGAACACTGCTGTGCTGCTGGCTGTGATTTTCTTCTCTTTGGCCTGTGGGACAGACTGTTTCTGCAGGCACTGAATGCCATTGCATAACTGCAGTGCCCTTGAACACCAACACCCCCCTGCTGTGCTTACCCGGCTTCCCAGGTAGCACCGGCCCTGCCTGCTGGGTCGCCCTAGCTAAGGGCAACAAACCAGATAGTCATTGACTTGTGCACAGGCCAACAGATAATAATACAAAGCCTAAACCCACTTTAATATGCTATCCCCCACCAATCTCATGCACACCAGTACTTTAAATAAGAAATTCCAACTTGCTCTGTCAAATGCTTTCTCAGCATCAAGGGAAAACAGCATAGAGGGTTCACCTATTTTCTGCACCTTCCATACTACATTAAGGATCTTGCAAACATTATCTGACACTTGTATACCTGGTATAAAACGGAATTGAACCTAGTGCACTAGTCGGGGGATAAGCTAAATACTATAAATAAATAACTTGCTGAAGGCGAGAGGCCAGCACTTTAGCAAAAATCTTGACTTAAAAGTGATATCGGATGGCAAGATCCACATACTATTTTTCTTCCTTGGTTTAGGAGTTGCAGATATACATGCTTCATGCATATTCCCCAGGATTGCCTTGCTCCAAAAAAAAATCAATAAAAAGCCTGGTCAGCACGACAGAGATCCTCACTGAAGACTTTATAGAAACAGTGAGGCCATCCATGCCTGGGGCCTTACCAATGGTCAGAGATTTGATTTGCTCTTGCTATTTCCAGGACTCTGGTGGGCACATTTAACCCTTGCTGGTCCACCTCATTGAGACATAGAATGACCCCATCCAAATCTTTCCAGCTTCCCCTTTAATATCAACGTTCTTTGTTGTTAATAGCCCTTGCAGATCCCATATCTGCAAAATTTAGTTACGATAGGCATGCTGTTAGTTTACTTGCTAACAACTTGCTAATCTTGTTATCCTCCTCAAAGTAATGCTGTTTAAGCAGCATCAACTTAAATGTAATATGACCTATTTACAAAGGCTGCAGTAAACCCCTTATGTGTAGAAATTCTCTCTGAACATCTGCCCCTCCGCCCTATTTGTGTTTGATGTCTAGCTCCTGTAATCTTCCCAACAAACTTTGTTCTTTACCTTCTTTCTCTGAGCCAGAGGTGGTGGAAGGGCTTTTATGGGGGGGGGGGGGGGGCGGTGGCCCAAGCACCGCCTCAGGCTCTGCCCTAACTCCACCCCAAGCTCTGTCCACGGGGATCCGATCTCCCATGGATAAACAGGAAGGGTCTTTGCCACGATCACAGCTTTTCTTTTTCTGCCCATGGGGGATGGGATGGAATCCCCGTTGGCAGCCTGCTGCCTACCAGCCATGATCATGGTAAAGACCCTTCCTGTTTGAACACGGGAGGATACCAGGGCAGACAGGAAGAGTCTTTGCTATGATCGCGGCCGGCAGGTAGCATGTTTACCACAGGGATCCCATCCTATCCCCCACGGGCAAAAGAAGAAGAGAAGCTGCAGTCATGGCAAAGACCCTATGTAGAAATGGACAGATAAAGGGATACCAGAATCCCCAATATGTAATTGAAAATGGATGAATTTCTTGATACAGAATGTGTTTAGAAGTTTAGCTTTTCACCAACTTCCTCTTAAATAGAATAGGATGTCATGATCATGAGTTCTGCGTAACCATCTTTAAAATAGTCTGGAAAATTGTTAATGCAAGCATAAAGAGTAAACTTAGGCTATGAACTGTGCAACTATAGTTCATTGTACAGTCACTGCTGACAAAACATAATTTTTGCAACTTTTGCAATTATAAATAACTTTGTCATAATCAAGTGAATTTCATCTAATATACTGTAATCAGATCTTGCTCTGTAAAAAGAACTTTGGTGACACCTTGTGTTATTTCACGGTTATAATAACTGACTGTTACTTCCCCTTTTTCTTTAATAAAAGGAGCTTTTTAGGAGGAAGAATTTGAATTCAATAAGCGTGGAATTATTCATGTCCATAGACCCGTTTATTGTCTTCCCTCTGAGCTCAAAGAAAGTAACACTTGTCTGTGATTGTGTTCTGTATTACTCTCTGCCTGTCTCTCACTGCTTGAGGACCAGAGACCTAAAGAGCCGTGGTATTGTGGACAGATCACGGAGTTTTCTTCACCCTGCCTGTTCTGCCTGCAGGGATCCAATCACCCGTGGGAAGACAGGAATGGTCTTTGTCATGATCACAGCTTCTCTTCCTCTTCTGTTCAAGGTGGATTGGATCCCTGTGGGCAGCCACAATTTTTGGTGGGGCCAGGGCCTGTGTGGCCCACCCCTTTCTGATGCCAATGCTACTCTGCAACCCTAATATTTGATTATGCCATATCCACTATCTCCAATCTGGGGAGTCATCTAAGCCCAGACACACACTCAACAATTGGAAATAGATACTTGGAGACAGGCTGGTGCACCTTGCAATGTGATGGGCTCTGTAAAACCCACACTGGCCATGTGGTGCTTCCAGATGTTCTTTTACCTCATGTTGCCTCTGTGTATCATGGCCAGACACACAAAGGCAAAGGGGGAATGATTCACAAATTCTCACAAGATTGGTACAATCCTAAATTTGCCAAAATTGCAGAAGAAATATGTGCAACTTGCCTTATCTGTAAACAGCACAATGGTGCTAAACATGTAAAGAGCAGTCAAGGGCACAAGCCCACAGCCACTGAGACCCTTTCTGAATTTATAAATGGATTATATCCAATTACTCAAATGTCAAGGATTTGAGTACTGTTAGATGATTTTGTTTCCTGGATGGGTAGACACTTATCCTTAAAGGCAGATATTACTACTAGTAAAAATGAAATGAAGATTGTCTTATTGCGAAATCTAATCCAGAGTGTTTAGTCTCTTCACTTAAAAATAAAAGTGGTTGCTTTTTTTCTGGATGAAGCCTGGAGCCAGTGTCACCAGTTGCAACCCCAGAGATTCCAGCAAATGAATTTCCCAGAATCCAGATGGAAAGGACCATACCAAGTGCTCCTGATTACCTGTTGCTATAAAGTGTGACAACTTCCTACTTTGATACACATGGCACACTGTCAAAAGGCCAAGATACCAGCTAAACTTCAGAAAGAGAGAGGTGAAGCACACTACGAAGTCCTGAAAAACAGCTGAGAAGCAGGACCAATTATCAGAAGAATGGAAGGAGAAAGCATAGTTGCTTACCCGTAACGGGGGTTCTCTGTATACAGCAGGGGTATGCAGCCACACTCTAGGTGCTGTCCGCTGATAGCGCCTATGTGCTGGCTCTCCTGAGCTCAGAGAAGTCCTTTGGACTTCTTTGAGCATACGTGCCACTTCCCACTTTGCCATCCTGCTCTGAGATGCCTCAGGCAATAACAAAGCATACAAGCACAGCATAAAAAAAAAACTCAGAGCGGGCCAGCCAGGAGCAGAAAACATGACCGTTGGAAAAAAGGGGGCAAAGAGAGTGAAGCATTGGTGACTTGTCAGATGTTGAATCCAGTCTCTGGTAGGGCGATTGTAGAGACAATGAGGAAGTTGTATGGTCTTCATGAGGGAACGGCAGGCAGGTGAGTGTGGCTGCATATCCCTGCTGTATACGGAGAATCCCCATTACAGGTAAGCAACCACGCTTTCTCTGGATACAAGCAGGGAGATGCAGGCACACTCTAGATGAGTCCAGAGCTGAGGGCCACCTGAAAATTCAGTATTATATGGTGCCTGGGTGAAAAACTGGGTGGTGGATACCTAGGTAAAGAGGTTTCGCAGGACAGCTTGGCCAAAGGCAAAATCCATGGCTGATGAGCGGAAGTGGGGGGGGGGGTGGAGGGATGGAGGGGGGAGGCCCGCCTCTTCAGCAGAAAGAGATGCAGTCTGCAATCCAGGAGGAGGTGGTTTGCTTGGATGCAGGCTTTCTGGATTGTTCGGGTTAAAGGTAACAAAAAGTTGAGAAGACTGACAAAGTTGTTTGGTTGCTTGGAGATAGTAAAGCAGCACCCATCTGCATTCCAAAGAATGTAGCGCTTGCTCTGGTGAATTTGGCTGTGCCACTGGTAAAAAGATCGTAAGCATGATGGATTGGTTGAGTGGAAATGAGAGACAACCTTTGGAAGAAACTTAGGATGGGTACATAGTAGTACCTTCTCATGAAGAAATTATGTGCATGGGAGGATAATGCACAAGGGCTTGGAGTTCACAGACACATTTGACAGATGTGATGGCGATAAGAAAAACAGTTTTCCAAGTGAGATGTTTTAATGAAGCAGATCCCATAGATGAGTGCTGAGAAAACGATATTGAGATCTCAGGCTGGAGCATGGGGTTTTAGAGGAGGCTTAGTATTCATGAGGCCCTTCATGAAGCAAAGAGACGAGAAGATGCAAGGAAATCAGTTTGCCATCTTCATGACGATGGGAAGCAGCTATGGCAGAGAGACTGAAACGAACTGACGAAGATTGCAGACCAGAATCGGACAAGTGGAGGAGATAAGAGAGAACGTGGCTGAGGTCCAATCCTCGTAATGAAACTCAATGAAAGAAGTAAGTCCATTTATAGCCATAGGAGCGCTGTGTTGAAGGGCGCTGGGACGAAGGGAGCAGTAGAGGGGACACTTGCATTTTTGTCTGATGCAAAAAGGTCCAGTTTGGGTGTTCCCCATTCTTGAAAGATGAGAACAAGAAATGATAGGTCTAGAGAGACCATTCATGCAGATTGAGGCATCAGCTGAGAGTCCATTAACTGTTTGTGAGCTCCGGGAAGATAAGTCACAGTGAGGAAGACTCCGATGGATCGGGTGTAGAGCAAAAGACAGATGGTACGCGGCAGAGTCAAAGGGAGCCAGAGCCACCCTGCTTGTTGATGTAAAACATGGTGACCTGATTGTCAGTTTGTATAAGGAGCGACATGTTGCAGATCCAAGGGTGGAAGGCCTGAAGAGCATAGTAGATTGAATACATTTCCAGCAGGTTAATATACAGAGAAGACTACTTGCTGCATCAATGGCCTTGCATCATAAGATACATGAGATGAACACCCCAGCCCATATGAGAGGCATCTGTGGTTAGAGTAAGTTGGTGTGGTAGCTGTAGAAAAGGTTGTCCTACGGTGAGGCTGGATGGGAGGGTCCACTACCAAAGAGAATGGCACAACTGACGACTTATTCTGAAGAGACGAATCTAGCAGCAGTGAGCTTGAGGTGCCATGGGAGAGGCATGTGAATGGAACCCTGTATACTGAGACTGCCATGGGCCCCAACAGGTTCAAGATACTCCGAGAGGAGGCCTGTGGAGAAACCAGCAGTTGAGAGGTGAGCTTTTGCAGATATTCTGTTTGGAGGAAGACAAGCTCATGCTACAGTGATGTTTAAGCGGGCTCCTATGAAGTCCAGTATCTAACGAGGTTCATACTTGGACTTTTGGAGTTGATGAAAAGCTGAAGTGCTGCAAGAGCAAGGTTGTTGCATAGACAGACACTAGAGTCGAGGTCTTGTTGGGACCTGTGATGAGCCAGTCGTCTAGATAAGGATAAACACATAGGCTTTGTTTGTGCAGGTGTGCTGCAGCAACCACCAGACACTTCATGAAGACTTTTGGAGCTGAAGAGAGACCGAAGGGTACTACCCTGTACTGGTAATGTTCCAATTTGAAACGGAAGCGAAGGTACTTCCAATGATCAGGATTTATGGGAAAATGCATGTAGGCATTCTTGAGGTCTAGAAAGGCGAACCAGTCATCCTAACACAGGAGGGGAAGGATGGTGGCTAGAGACACCATCTTGAACTTTTCTTTCCTGATGTAGAGGTCTCAGAGATCGAGAATAGGACGAAGGCTGATGCTGCGGTGGAAGCCTAGGATAAGGCTGAAAATGTCGTCTAGGGTAATACTGTTGAAAATACTGGTAATGGTGAGGTTTTCTGAACTGGAAGTATGGAGGCCAGCGAAACTGCTGAGCTTGTTCCAGCAGATAGGCTGTCAGCTCCCTTACTGTGAAGAAATGGTCCTTCACTTCTGAAACAGCTTCCTGCATTTTAGAGCCGAAGAGGCTATGCAACTGACAGGGGACATCCGCTAAGTGGTCATGAAGATCCTCTCTGAGACCGGATACTCTGAGCCACACTGGCGACAAGCAAAGATGGATGTAGTCGTTGTTCAGGCAGCTGAGTCCAAGCGTCATAAGTAGAGCAAATGATATGATAGAGGGACTCCTGGAGATTGTCTTGAAGAGTCTGACACTCTGGTTCTAGAGAGGAAGTAGGGTCCGGCAGCTGCAAAAGAAGATCATGATGGTACTGGAACATCTGAAGTTGGTGGGCTAGTATCTTTATGGTTAGCATACCGCTCTGAAAAGTCTTTTTGCCTGCTGAGTCCAAAATATGTTGATCTTTTCCTGGTGGAGTCTGGGCAGAAGCTTTGGTGGACTTAGCCTTCTTTAGGACCGCCTCAGAAACAACGGATTGATGAGGGAGCTGTCAATGTTGGAATCCAGGCGTGGGCAGCACTTTGTACTTAAGGTCAAGTCAATAGGATATGGCATACCCTGACACCAGAATGCTCCAGACTGAGGCAAGCAGATTCTGCAAGACCTGAGGGACCGGCATAGTGGGGACCTCTCTGGGTGTGTCTCAAGCCTGTAAGATGGATTGAAAGTCTTTCTTGTTAGTGGGGGGTCTGAGAGTCACTAAGGGCCAGAACTCTTGAGATTTTTTGGAGAAATTTAAGGTAAGAGAAATCCTCAGGAGGATCATGCTCTGTTATTGGAGATGGGGGTTCCTCCATATCAAGAGGGAGAGCACCACATCCCATTGATGGGAACAAGATGAACTTGCAGTTGAGTAGACATCGTCACCCACAGGTGTAAGATCTCAGCAGTCCACAAGGAATGGGGGACTCCACGGGGAGGTAGGAAGCTGGAAAGACAGAATGTCTGTGGATGGAAGGCATTCTGTCAAGGGTGCAGCACCCAGTAGGGCTGCACTGTCCTGTATGAAATGACACAATAACTGCAGTAGGGGGTCCCCATTGAAGGACGTGTCCTCCGATGTACTGTAGGAGTTACAGGAGTTGGATTCGGAATGGTGTACAAGTGATGTCTCGATTTCTTGATAGTGAGGGAGGAATTCTCTAACGACTCACCCTCTAATTTATGCTTGTGAGGCCGTGGTTCTTTGGAGCTGAGAGTGTTGGTGGAGTTGCTCCTGCAGCTGTGCTTTGACTTAAGACTTATGCTTTTGACTTACCAGCATATCCGGCCTCACAGAGTAATCGGCGGAGGACAGGTTAGGAAGAGATGGAATCTGGCCTCCGGCCTGAGCTTTTAGGCTCTGGATAGATTTCTTCAACACTGATACTGGCAGGGGGTCTGCCTCCGGTAGTACAGTGGCCCCTTCAGGTTCCGATCATGCCTTGTCTGGGCCCGATGGGAGAGGGAATGATGCAGGAGCAGAAGCCATTTGCAGCAGGTGGAGGGAGGCTAGACTGCAGGTAATGCAGGGTGTCACCAGAGAAGGTGTTTCTACCTGGCTTCTGCTGAGGCTTTTCTCTGTAGTATGCTATCTTTTTATTTTTTTGCCAGTTGCCGCAGCCTGTTAGTTTACCTGCTGCCTTCTGAGAGCAAAAGAGGTAGGGGGGGGGGGGGGGAAACAACACCCTTCTTAAACATTGTTTCCTGCTTCCCTCTTGTCTTTATTTTTTTTTTAAAGCTTCGGGGAAAGAAGGTGGGGGGGGGGGGGAAGCAACCTCACTTAGCCGCGACACTGTCTGTTTTTCTTTTTGAAAAAAAAAACCTCCCAGGGAGTGGAGAAAACGGTGAGGGAGAAACTGAAAGTAAAAACAAAGAAAGAAATTAAATGCAGCGTGATGACTGACATATGAGGGGAGAGCTCTGGACACTTGCTGTAGCTGTTGACAGACACTGCGGCACCTCAGAGCAGGACAGCAAGGCGGGAAGCAGCGTGCACACAGAGCCGGCACACAGGCGCTGACAGCAGACATCACCTAGAATGTGCCTGCATCCCCCTGCTTGTATATGAAGAACTATTAGACTGATGATGTGAGAGAGACCCAAGTGGAGAGTGCTGTCTGTTGGGGACATTTATAACTATTTTCCTTTGTTAAATTTATCTTATCAAGTAGCAGTAATTCTAAAGTATAATTCTGCTATGTATATTTATTTATTAGTATTTAGTTCATGCCTTTCCAATGGTGGTTCAAGGCGAGTTACATTCAGCTATGTAGGTATTTCCCTGTCACCAGAGGGCTTACAATCTATGTATCTAAGGCAAAGTCACAAGGAGCCCCAGTGGGAATCGAACTCAGATCTCTTGGTAACAGGCTGTTGCTATAACCACTAGGATGAAGCCTCTGGTTATGATGGTCTAGAAGGTGAAGTGCAAAGATTGATGGAGATAACAATATGTGTTGTCAATGGATCCCTAGTGAACTGTTAGTTTTAAGGACATCAGACTAATTTATGAACCTAGTCAAACATACAGCATGACTGTGTCTCCAGGAACGGTCTGCAGGCCCTTACAGACTGATAAGATACAGTGTTATAATTCAAGATTGACAAATGTTGTGTAAATCATCTGTAGGTCTTGCTGCATCTCTGATAAAGATCAGAGCTACAGCAAAGGAACTTCAGGAAAAAACCCCATTCAGTTGTATACTGTTGTTTCCTCTTTTGCTAGCAAAAATAAAAAAATAATGCTCAAGCAGGCATGATGTCATGTAGTCTTATTTCAAAATCCACAATCCCATCCAAATTTTTGCCTGGGCTGGGCCCCAGCCATGTCTTACACCAGTCGTGGCAGATGTACATTCCCAAAACTGACATACTCCAGTTACTAAATAGAAAATAGAATTATTTTTTCTACCTTTGATGTTGGGTCATTTAATTTTTTTAAATTGTTTTTGGTCCCAGTGTCTGGTTTCTGTTTTCCTCTGTCTTCTCTTAATTCTCTGTTCATGGTCTCCTATTAATTTGCCATATCTTCTGCTGCCTTCACTTCCTCCCTTAGGTCAGTCTCTAATACCGATTTCTTTTTTTAAGTTTTCATCTGATTATTTTTCTGCTTCTATATCCAAATTTCACTCCTCCTTACCAACTACTTCTCAATTTTACCTTTTTTTTCTTACTGTATTTAGCTGCAGCTTTCTATCTTTTCTCTCACCCCAACTATCCCCTTTCCCTGTCTCTCTCCTTCCCAAGCCTTATTTCCCAGTCTTTAACTAACTCTCCTCTCTCTCCCCTCATACCCAGCATCTCTCCTGTGTCCTTTATCCTTATCCATTATGCCTCTCTCAACATCAGAGGCAGTGATGGCTTAAAAAAGAAAAAAAAACAAGCAAAAGAGTGGGGTCCCAATTCCAGTGCACTTATCTCTGCCAGTCCTGACCCCTTCTGATGCATACTTCTGCATCAGAAGGAAGCAGGACCAGCGAGAGACTTACAAGTTCGCTGGAATCAGAACCCAGCGCTTTTGCTTTTTTTTTTTAAGCCACTGCCACTTGTGGTTGGCTGGAGGGGGAGGCCAGGGGGCAATTGATGCTGACAAGCCACAGACCCTGGAGAAGCGGTGGCAGCAGGTAAAGGCTGCTGACTCCCTCACAAAAAAAAAGGCTTTTGTATGGCCAGTTTTAACTATCTGCAGGCAGTCTGCCTGGCCATATGTGGAGAAATTAGGGCTTAACTGCTAATTATCTTTCCTTGAGTTCTCTCCGGGCCAGTCCAAGGTAGGGTTGTCAACCTTCTCCAGGAGCTGAGGACTGAACTCACCAAGTCTTGCTGACAGCCATCCAGCTCCCCCTGGCTTCAGGAACTCAGTCAACTATTGTCAAAGCAGCTCCTCTAACACATCTGTTCCTAACCTAAGATATCAAAACAAACCAACTCGAAGCGTAATGAACTAAAACCAAAGAAACAAACTGCTGTTACTTATAGCTCCAGCAGATTTAATCTCCTCTATCCTCTTCTCCTATTCGCTGTTTTTTTTCACATATTCCAGATCCGAGTGTCAGTGCTCCTCCCCTCCCAATGATCAGGAGCCCCAAAATCAGCTTCATTCCGAAACCACCAAGGACACACCTACTCATTGTGGTAATCCTTAGCACTGAATAGCCTCTTCCGCTAAACTCGATTACCTTACAGAACCCACAAATCCATTAACTGTGGGGGCCCTGGACTGGCCCGGAGAGAACTCAAGGAAAGACAGTTAGCAGGTAAGCCCTAATTTCTCCTTCCTCTTTGTCTCTCTGGGCCAGTCCAGGAAGTACCAAAGCAGTACCTACTTTCGTGGGGGTCCCGCTAACCCCGCCACTATGGCGGAAGCTCCTACCTTTGCGTCCCCCTGTGCTTGCACATCCAACCGATAATATTTCATAAACGTGTGCGGAAACGACCAAGTAGCCGCTCTACAAATGTCCGCCGGTGGAACCAAAGCAAACTCGGCCCACGAAGCCGCCTGGCTGTGCGTAGAATGAGCCTGGATACCTGTGGGAGGCACCTTCCCGCTCGCCTGATAAGCTTCCGAAACCACTTGCTTCACCCAGTGAGCAATCGAGGCCTTGGACGCCGCCTCCCCTTTATGCACCCCTCTGAACAGGACGAATAAGCGGTCTGTCTTCCGAAAGGACTTCGTCCTCCTGAGATACCAACGGAGGACCCTACCTAGATCCAGCTTCCTAAGCGTACCATCCATAAGGCCATTCTCTTGAGCCCGAAAAGTAGGTAAAGAAATTGGCTGGTTCAAATGAAAAACCGACACCACCTTTAGAAGGAATGAAGGAACTGGTCTCAACACCACCTTCTCCTCCGAAAACTGCAGGTAAGGCTCTCGACAGGATAGCGCTTGCAGATCCGAGATCCTTCTTGCCGAGCAGAGAGCTACCAAAAAAGCAGTCTTCCAAGACAACTCTCTCAAACCAACAGTACCTGCAGGCTCAAACGGGGATTGTGCCACCACTTCCAGCACCAAATTCAAATCCCAAGCCGGCACTACTGGTCTTACTGGCGGCTGTACATTCTTCACTGCTCGTAAGAAACGCAGGACATCTGGGTGCAAAGATAAGCTGCCTCCTTGCATCCTGCCTCTATAACAAGCCAGGCCCACCAAGTGAACCTTGAGAGTGCTGAGAGTCAAACCTTCATCCAGACCCCCTTGCAAAAACGACAAGATGTCCGGCACCTTTGCACCAAAAGATTTGACGCCACGCTTCGCACACCAAACCTCAAATATCCGCCAAATACGGACATAGGCAAGGGAAGTAGACCTTCTTTTGGCCTGCCACATGGTCTCCACCACCTCTGTGGAATATCCTCTATGCCTCAGGTGTTTCCTTTCAAGAGCCAAGCCGTAAGCAAGAAGCGATCGACCTGCGGCATTAGAATAGGGCCCTGAAATAACAGATTGACTCGACTGGGAAGTGTCCAAGGTCCATCCACCAACAGCCGTATCAGGTCCGCATACCAAGTTCTCCTTGGCCAGTCTGGAGCAATGAGGATCACCGATCCTCCATGACTCACTATCCTCCGAACGACCCGACCGATCATCGGCCAAGGAGGAAACACATAGAGCAGTCCCTCCGACGGCCAGGGTTGAGCCAGCCCGTCGAGGCCTTCCAACATGTGCTCCCTGCACCTGCTGTAGAATCCTGATGCCTTTTCATTCCCGCGAGTGGCCATCAGATCCATGATCGGCTGTCCCCACCACACCGTAATGTCGTGGAAGACCGCCTCGTTCAGTTCCCATTCTCCTGGATCCAGGACATGTCGGTTGAGAAAATCGGCCTGTACTTTGTCCTTTCCTGCCACATGCGCCGCCGAAAACGCCACCAAATGGCTTTCTGCCCACTGCATCAAGAGCTGACTCTCCTCCAGCAAAACTGCACTGCCTGTGCCCCCTTGCCGATTGATATAGGAAACTGTCACCGCATTGTCGGAGAAAATGAGCACCGCTTTCCCCATCACCAGACTGCCGAACTCCTGAAGTGCCAGCCACACTGCTCTCATCTCCAGCTGATTGATCGAGCATCCGCTCACTTCTGTCGACCAGCGGCCTGGGACATACAATGCACCCCCCAGCCGGAGAGACTGGCATCTGTGGTAACCAACACCCAATCCGCGATTCCAAGGGCATCCCTGCATGAAGATGCCTGGGATCCAACCACCACTGTAGACTGTCGCCTACCGCCACCGAGCACACCAGCTTTGTCCCCAGCAAGTGCTCTTGTGGTGACCATCTGGAGAGCAATGCCCGTTGCAGGGAACGCATATGCGCTCTGGCTCATGGCACCAGGTCCAATGCCGCCGCCATGGAGCCTAGGAGCTGCAGGTATCTCCACGCTGTCAGAGCCTTGATGCGCAAAAACGCTGAAACCTGCCTCATGATCTTCCGTACTCTGTCTTCTGGCAGAAAAACGGCTCCCACACCTGTATCGAACAACGCCCCTAGATATACTAAGCGTTGCACTGGAAGCAACTGACTCTTGACTTGATTTACTACCCAACCTAGGCTTTCCAGAAACTCCACTACCCGTGCTGTCGCTGACACTGACTCTGCCACTGACCCTGCTCGAATCAGCCAGTCGTCCAGGTAGGGATGAACTTGGATACCCTCCTTTCTCAATGTCGCCGCAACCACCACCATCACCTTTGTGAATGTGCATGGGGCCGTAGCCAGACCAAATGGCAACGCCCGGAACTGAAAATGCTCCAAGGGCACGGCAAAACGCAAATATCTCTGATGCTCTGGTCTGATGGGAATGTGCAGATATGCTTCCATTAAATCTATGGATGAAAGGACCTCTCCCGACCAGATCACTGACCGCAGAGTCTCCATCCAAAAATGCGGTACCCTCAAACAGTGGTTCACATGCTTGAGATCTAGAATGGGTCGAAAAGCCCCTTCCTTTTTGGACACCACAAAATAAATCGAGTATCGACTTAAGCCGTACTGGTCTGGCGGCACCGGAACCATCGCCTGAAGGTGCAGAAAACATTGGAGGGTGTCGTTTACCACCTGCCTCTTTGCCGCAGAGCCGCATGTAGACACCATGAAGGTCTCCGCTATTGGATGTGCGAACTCCAGCGCATACCCCTCGCGGATGATTTCCAGCACCCACTGATCTGTTGTTATGGTGGTCCAGATGGAGTGGAAGCCCTGCAAACATCCTCCGATTGGCACCTCCGCCTGGACCACCCTCCTTTCATTGCGGCTTCTTTTGAGATCCAAAATAGCCCCGTCCAAACCCCCTAGCTCCTCGAAAGGACTGACCTCTTGTTACAAAATGACCTCTTTGATAGGGAGTAAATCGAGACCCTCGGAACCTCCGGAACTCTCTGCCCTGACCTCTCTGCAGAGTCCCAGGTCTTGTACCCTTCGGACGATCTTCCGGCAGACGCCCACCTTTGGAATCACCCAAATCCTTCACAATCTTTTCCAATGCTTCCCCAAAGAGCAGCTTGCCCTTATAGGGGAGCTTACAAAGGCGCATCTTGGAAGATGTGTCCGCCGCCCAATTCCTGAGCCAGAGAAACCTCCTAGCGGCAATCACGGATGCCATAGCTTTGGCCGAAATCCTGACCAAATCATAAAACGCATCTGCGAGGTACGCCGCTGCCGATTCTAATTTCGCACCCTCTGCCGCCGAAGCTTCCTCCCCCTCCGGGGAAGAATCCCCTTGGAGCCACCGAATGGAAGCTCTGGACACATAAGCTCCACAAATGGACGCCTGCAGCGACAGAGCACTAGCATCAAATGCCTGCTTTAGCAGAGACTCCAACTTCCTATCCTGCAGATCCTTCAGAGCTGCTCCGCCTTCCACCGGCGGAGCAGTCTTTTTAGTCACTGCCGACACTAGGGCATCTACCTTTGGCATCCGCAGCATCTCCCTCTCTTCCTGTGGCACCGGGTACAAATGGCCTAACGCTCGACCCTCCGCAGCGTAGCTTCCGGGCATTCCCATTCTAATTCTATCATCTGTTTAATTACTCTATGGACTGGAAAACACTTCTGCTCTACCTTGAAACCTTGGAGCAATGGATCTTCCAGCGGTTCTTCTTGAACTACCGGCAGGGTAATATTCATGGCCGCCAGCGAATTTGCAATAAGCACCCCCAGTTCTTCTTTCCGAAATACCCGGAAAATATTGGGATCCTCTCCTGGACTAATCTCCCCTTCCTCCAGCTCCCTTGTCCACTGATCCATACCGGATTCTGAGAGGATCTCTCCTTCCTCCGTCACCGACAGAACAGGATCTTGCTGACCGAAGCCATTGGCAGCAGTCTCTCCTGATCAGCCCCTCTTTGAGGGCCCCTCTCCAGGATTCAATGGGCTGCCATCCTTTCCAGATAACCCTAACAGATTGGAAGGAGACTTCTTCCCCTGTGACTGCTCCAATTTCAGACAGTATGCCTTATGTAAAGAAAGAATGAAATCTGCAGAAAATAAGGGCTGCAAACCCCCCTGCACCGCTATTACTGGAGCCTGAGCCACAACCTCTGCTGGAGTAGGCTTCTTCGACTTAAGATTTCTTTTTTACTGACTTTTCCTGCAGCGCGGGAGAAACGGCCATCTCCTTTAAAATGGCCGCCGCCTTCCCAGCTGTGCTTTGCAGTTTGCTCAAGTGCCCCAATGAGGCCGCGGTATTCTCCATGCTCTCAGAACGAACGCTGGCACTCTACTGTCCACCTAAACCCTCATCCCGGGGGCCAGAATCCTGGCGGTTTGTGGCACGCACGCCTGCCCGCTGCTGAGCCCAGCAGCATGCGCCGAAGATGAAAAACCGCCCGCTCAAATCTCCCGTTTGCGGACTCTCAGCGCCGCCGATAGGCCTGCCCCCCCTACACAGAACTGTGCGCGAAGGCAAGCTGCTGCGACGTACCTGCGCTTTGTGAACTAAAGTCCCGGGACTCTCGCCTCCGCTGCTAGTGGGAGAGCTAGTCCGGGCTCCAGAAGAAGAGAAACTGATTCTGGGGCTCCCAGATGCTCTCACAATGCCGCCTACAGAGTTGACCCCCGAGGCAGGCTCTGCCTCTGCTCCGATCTCCGGCAGCCTTTTTTCTATTTTACACAGCTTACTGAAAACTAACAAATGCCTCTGTCCTAGCTATAATACCCTGCTAGGGTAACCCAGAGCTTTTCGGCTGTTTATTTCTTTTACATAAGAACATAAGATATGCCATACTGGGTCAGACCAAGGTCCATCAAGCCCAGTATTCTGTTTCCAACAGTGGCCAATCTAGGTCATACGTACCTAGCAGTTTCCCCAAGGGACACAGGTTCCACAATGCTTGTATTGGTTCAAGCATTGATATCCTGGGTCCCTTCTTAATAATGGTTTATGGACCTTTCCTCCAGGAACTTGTCCAAACCTTTTTTAAACCCAGCTACACTAACAGCCTTTACTACATCCTCCGGTAACAAATTCCAGAGTTTGATTACACGTTGAGTGAAAAAATATTTTCTTTTATTAGTCTTAAATAGTTTACCCTGTAGCTTCATTGCATGTCCCCTAGTCTTTCTATATTCTGATAAGGTAAACAATCGATCTACGTTTACCCGTTCCACTCCATTCATTAATTTATAGACTTCTATCATATCTCCCCTCAGCCGTCTCTTTTCCAGGTTAAAGAGCCCCAACCTTTTTAGCCTTTCTTCATAGGAGTAGCCTTCCATCCCCTTTACCATTTTGGTGGCTCTTCTCTGAACCTTTTCTAAAATTGCTATATCCTTTTTAAGATATGGCGACCAGAATTGCACACAATATTCAAGGTGCGGTCTCACCATGGAACGATATAGAGGCATTATAATATCTTTTGTTTTATTTTCCATTCCTTTCCTTATCATACCTAGCATTCTATTTGCTCTCTTGGCCGCCGCTGCACACTGGGCCGAGGGTTTTAACATGGTATCCACAAGGACGCCTAAATCTTTTTCTTGGGTGGTGGTTCCTAATGTGGAACCTTGCATCGTGTAACCATAGTTTGGGTTGTTCTTCCCTAGGTGCATAACCTTGCACTTCTCCACATTAAATTTCATCTGCCATTTTGATGCCCAGTCTTCCAATTTATCAAGATCCTCTTGCAATTTTCCACAATCCTCCTGGGTTTTAACAACTTTAAATAGTTTTGTGTCATCAGCAAATTTGATAACCTCACTCGTTATTCCACTTTCCAGGTCATTTATGAATATGTCAAAAAGCAGCGGACCCAGCACAGATCCCTGGGGTACACCACTATTCACCTTTCTCCATTGGGAAAATTGGCCATTTAGCCCTACCCTCTGCTTTCTATCTTTTAACCAGTTCCTGATCCACAGTAGTACACTGCCTCCTATCCCATGACTCTTTAGTTTTGCCAAAAGTCTCTCATGAGGGACCTTGTCAAAGGCTTTCTGAAAGTCCAGATACACAATATCAACCGACTCACCTTTGTCCACCTGTTTATTCACTCCTTCAAAAAAACATAACAGATTAGTAAGACAAGATCTTCCTTGTCTAAAGCCATGTTGGCTGTCTCCCATTAGGTCATGACTATCTACATGCTGAGTAATTTTATTCTTTATGATGGTTTCTACCATTTTTTTTTTCTTTTTCTTTTTCTATTAATTCTGCTTCTTTGCTCTTCGTCTGACCGGGAGCTTGTCAGCACACGTCCTATCCAGCTGCTGAGGATTGAACGACTGAGTCCCTGAAGCCAGGGGGAGCTGGATGGCTGTCTGCAAGACTTGGTGAGTTCAGTCCTCAGCTGCTGAAGAAGGTTGACAACCCAACAGTTCCTGGACTGGCCTGGCCCGGCCCGGAGAGACGAAGAGGAATTATGTTTATACAATTTCTTGATATATCACCCAGGCTGAAGGGCATCAGAGCGGTTAAAAAACTGTCCAGACTGGCTAAAAGCCAGCAGAGTGGAAACCCTACTAGAGTGGGGCAAAGAGAAGGAACAGAGAGGGCAGAAGAACTGCTGGACTATATGGGACAAAAGATTTGGAAGGGGCAAAAGGAATGAGTGGGGAGAGCTGCTAGATGGGCGAAAGGCTTAAGGAAAAGAGCTAATCTGAGTTGCCAAATTACCCAGTTCCATGAGTGAGATTTTTTGCCAGTTCTAGTTTTAAATCTGTTTTACCGTATTTGTGGTCCCTGATGTTACCCATTGGAATTAGTGCTGCAGATCCCATAATGCAAAAGTGAGATTGTCAGAAATCCAGGACTGGATTAAAATCTCTCTTCTGGAACTGGATAATTTGGCAAATCTGGATAAAGGACAGGGAAGGGGGAAAGCGGTGTGCAGAGATGTGAAAGAAAAACGCTGGGCTATGAGGTGAAGAGAAGGGTGATCATAGACCATAGGAGTTGGAAGGAAAAAGAGAAAGAGAAGATGCTAGTCGAGGGTGCTGGTGGGAACAGAGAAATGCTGGACCAGAAGTAGAGTTGGAGCAGGGATAGGAAGAAGAGAACGATGATATGTGGGAAGAGGGGGCAAATATAAACTTTGGTAACCGGGCGCTGGAAGACCAACGGTATTCCACTGATGCACAGGCTTCCACTCAAGACGAACCAGCGCCCAGTACCGACTTTTTGATATTTATTGCCCAGACCGCCGCGAGCTTCACCTCCCTTTAACAACAGCCAGCATAGATCGCAATCTCCGGGACAAATTGGTTCTGCCTGCAAGTGTGTGACGGATTTTTTTTTCCATAGACGCATGCGCGTATGGTTTCGCTCTTCAACACCTATTCGTTTTGCTCGCTTGGCCTCGCCCATCTTCAGCAAAGTAACGGGAGTTGAAGGAGGAGGGGATCTTGTAAACGTGAGAAGTTGGACTGATCCGCTTAGCTGAAAGGCTTGTGTGGGCTGGAAGCGACGAGTCTAGCGGAAGCCTAGGCGTTCTGCGCAGACTCCTGGCAGGTCTGGGCGGACTGGGATCGCGAGTCAGAGTTCAACATACATGCACAAGGACTACCCTCCACAGGCTCTGCTGCCGACGTTGCCTGAGGAGTCGGCGCCAGGAGAGCCTCGCGCTCCACAATAACGGTTTCGTGGTGGGCGTGCGCGTGTCTGTATGCTGGGCAGCTACTACTGCCTCGCGATGGCTTCAGGTTCTTGAAGAATTAGCGGCTCTCCCTCCCCGGCTGTGCGTTTGGTTTTGCTCCTCGGGCTGGGCTTGCGCTCTCCTGCTTACGCGGCGGCGACTCTACAGGTAAGTACAGCCCCGCGTCGCCTTCTCCATTTGTGCTTTCCTGGTTTGTTACGCTGGTGGTGGCCGGTGAATTGTCTTCTGAAGTTGGGTATGCTGCAGCTCTGAGCGACCTTGGTGTCTTCTTTGCTAAAGGCTTTTTACCTGAGTCTTGGGGAAGAGGAAACTGAATGCTACTTGGGCTACTGATGCCCTGGGGAGTGCAGGCATCCTGTAGAGCTGCTGTGTCTGCGGCATGTTTCCGTAGCGTAGCGGGTGTCTCAGCGCACCTCATAGCCAGGCGAATGCTTACTGGTGATTCAGAGGATCTGATTTATTAAAACTCCCTACCACCTGCTGTGCTTTTGGGTGGAAAAGGCTTAATAAAACGGGTCTTTTTCTAAAATGGCCTTTATTTTCATTTTACGGTGCTCTGCTTATCTTAGTCTCTACATAGAAAGGTTACCATGTGTTTAAAGTAATTTTTCTCACCTCCTCTTTATAATGAAATTTACCAGTTTCAGTATGTAATCTGTGACTGAGGGTGATCTGGGCGAATTTCATGTTACTACTCTGTTCTTTTGGTGTAGTGGAGCAGGAAGGGGACTTTGATTTATTTAACAGGTTGTGTGTTTTTTAAATACTGCTCTATGTTTAATGTACATTGACTGAAATAACTTGGATTGTTTATGGAGCAATAGAGGGTTAAGTGACTTGCCCAAGACCACAAGGGAATCAAACCCTGGTCGCTCTAACCATTAGGTTACACCTCCACTGCATCATTTTATATAACAGCACAGTGGGACCGACCTTTCTGTTACATCGGTTTAACTGAGAAAACTCAGATAACATTTGAGACTTACCTGCGAATTGAAAAACTTTCTACATAGTTCTGGTAGTTTTTGTTTTTTATTTAGTAAGATCCCTTTTGACTACGGTGCATGTATCCTGATACTCCCTTTTCTATATTTTTACCAACTTCATCTTTTTATGAATTTCTATTCGCTCATTTCCACAAAATAGTGGCGTTAGTTTCATGTAGATTTTCATTTCTGTATAAAAGTTTGGTTAGCTAAAATATTTAAAAGGAACTCTTCATATAAACGTTGCGATAGTTGCCACATAGTATCATCAACTCGCTGCTGTTGTACCATCACTTTGATATTAGTCTCTTGGAAATATACCTTTAACTAAATTGGGTAGTCTGTGTTATTATTAACCCCCTCTCTATTCCCCTCCCCAACAAAAAAAACAAGGTAGGTGGCTTTTGAAATTGTCAAAAGATATATTTATACCCATTGCAAATCAGAGTTAGGAAAAGTTGTATACTTCTTTTTTTATATAGGCAGACAAAAGCAGAGGGAGGTGGAATTAAACTTTAATTTCTATTACTTATCAAATATATAGAAAAGCTAGGATAAAACAAATTTATTAACATTATAACAGAACATTCAAATATAAAGCATCAATGTATAAAACCGTGTATGTTTTGCCCATGAATAAGTCAAATTCTCAACACATCAAAAGGATGTGAACAGGATGGAGTCGGTGCAGAGGGTGGCTACTAAAATGATTAGTGGGCTTCATTATAAAGCATACGAGGACAGACTTAAGGATCTTAATATGTACACCTTAGAGGAAAGGCGGGATAGAGGTGATATGATTGAGATGTTTAAATACCTCCGTGGCATAAATGTTCAGGGAGAGAGCCTCTTTCAATTGAAAGCAAGTTCTGCTACGAGGGGGACATGGGATGAGGGTGAAGGGAGAGAGATTCAGGAGTGATATGCGGAAATATTTCTTTACAGAAAGAGTAGTGGATCCATGGAATAGTCTCCCAGTGGAGGTGGTAGAGATGAGGACAGTAACTGAATTCAAAAAAGCATGGGACCAACACAGAGGATCTCTAAAGGTAAAAAGTGGACTGTTGTAGTTGTTGATATGGAAGGACAGACTAGATAGGCCATGTGGTCTTTTTCTGTCATCATATTTCTATGTTTCTATATTTAGGCAAATGCCTGCATCAGGGAACTTGAATATATAGTTGTGGTTAACATTATTGGCACCCTTGCAGTTCAACCCCTTAATGTCTAATATCTCTTTTTAAAAAAAATGGCCAGTGAAATGGCTTTGGACTATATATGCACACATTTAACACACAAAGGAATTAAATAAAACAAGACCAATTTAAAAAAAGGAAATAATATAAAAACTGGGACATTGCCAGGACACGATTATTGGCATCCTGTAAACAATTAAAATCAGTTTGAATAGAACCACATTCGCATTGTAGTAAAATTTAGACGCAGCTGTGATCGTCGGTACTCACATGACTTAAATCAACCAATGAATGATGGCTCTAATGTTTAAAATGGCCATATTCGGTCCCTGCTCCATTTTCACAATGGTGAAGACGAGAGCTGCCAGAGACCATCAGAAAAGGCATTATCATCAAACTTCAAAGGGGTACAAGACCATCTCCAAAGAGCTTGGGATTCCTGTGTCTACAGTTAACAATGTTCTTAAGAAGTTTTCTGCTCATTGAATTTTCAAGAACCTCCCGGGATGTGGTGGGAAGCGGAAAACTAATCCAAGAAGTCTTTGAAGGTTAGTGTGATATGTTGGAAAACACCACGTACAACTTCCAAAGAGCTTAAGGCTGTCCTGGAGCAATCTGGAGTTGTGGTTTCAACCCTACCATATGCCATGCACTAAATAAAGGGCTTCATGGATGAAACCAAACTTGAGCTGTTTGGCAATGCAGACCATTAATACATTTACAGATGAAGAAATGAAGCTCATAAGGAAAATCACCCTTTCTGCAGTTAAATATGATGGAGGTTCCATAATGTTGTGGAGCTGTTTTGCTGCCTTGAGAATTTTGGCCTGGAACATATTAAAGGAATCATGAAGTCAGAGGACTACCAAGGTATTTTGGAGCAAAATGTGCTACATAGTATCGGAAGGCACTCAACTAGCTACTGGGGAAGAGCTGAAGACTTTTCAGAGTAAAGCCAGCATTTATGATGTGGTTGGATCAAAGCCCTCGGGAAGTCTGACTGCTGATGTAGCTGCGCATGAAATGAGAGTCAGAAGCTGTAAGGATGTCTTACACATTGGAACATGGAACGTACGAAGCATGAACCAAGGGAAGTTGGAGGTGGTCAAGAATGAAATGGAACGTGTACAACTTGATCTGTTGGGTGTCAGCGAACTGAAATGGACTGGCATCGGGCACTTTGCATCAGATGATCACATGGTCTACTATGCTGGAAATGAAAGACAAAGAAGAAATGGTGTTGCATTTATAATAAAGAAGAAACTTGCAAGAACTGTAATGAAATACAATGCAGTCAGCGAACGCTTAATCTCTGTTCGTCTACGAGGATTGCCTATCAACACAACTATAATTCAAGTATATGCCCCAACAACAGCTGCAGAAGAAAATGAAATTGAAGAGTTCTATGAACAAGTACAAGCTGAAATTGACAGAACATGCAAACAGGATATCCTGATAGTCATGGGTGACTGGAACGCAAAAGTTGGCAACAAAGAAGAAGGCAAAGTAGTTGGAAAATATGGACTTGGCAACAGAAATGAAGCTGGAGAAAGATTGATAGAATTCTGCAAGACCAATAATCTATTCATCTCAAACACCTTCTTCCAGCAACACAAGCGGCGACTGTACACATGGACTTCACCCAATGGATTGTATAAAAATCAAATTGACTACATCTGTGGAAGTCAACGATGGAAAAGCTCTATAACATCAACAAAGACAAAACCTGGAGCTGACTGTGGTACAGATCATCAACTACTAGTATGCAAACTCAAGCTAAAGTTGAAAAAGAGCAAACCACTCATGAATGCAGCAAAATATGACCTTGAGAATATACCACTGGAATTTAAAGACTGCCTGCAAAATCGATTTGCTGCTTTAGATACAAATGACAGAGCTCCGGAAGAGTTATGGAATGACGTCAAGAAGGTTGTGCTGGAAGAAAGCGAGAAGTCTCTACAAAAGGTGAAAAAGCAAAAACGGCCAAAATGGATGACGGAAGAAACTCTGAAAATTGCCCAGAAACGCAGAGAAGCTAAAGCCAAAGGAGAAAGAAAGACAATCGCAGAACTCAACAGAGATTTCCAACGTGCAGCAAGACAGGACAAGGAAAAGTACTACAATGACACTTGCAAGGAAATAGAAGCAGAAACTATTAGAGGAAGAACAAGATCGGCTTTCCTAAAGCTGCGAGAGTTAAAGAAAAAGTTCCAGCCTCGAATTGGAATGTTACAAGATGCTCAAGGTTCTATGTTGAATGATGCTGAGAAGATCAAGAAAAGGTGGAAGGAATATACAGAGTTTTTATATAATAAAGATCAAGTGGACCAACAGCCGTTTCAACCTATACCTTATGATCAGGAACCATTGGTGATGAGAGAAGAAGTTGAAGCAGCATTGAAAGCCTTATCAAAGAACAAAGCACCAGGCATTGATAGCATTCCCATAGAAGTATTGCAGCAATCTGATGCAGCTGTTACCGTACTTACAAGGCTCTGCCAAGAAATATGGAAGACAACATCATGGCCAACTGACTGGAAAAGATCTGTGTTTATACCAATACTAAAGAAAGGTGATCCAACTGACTGTGGAAATTATCGCACAATCGCTCTGATCCCACATGCCAGCAAGATTCTACTGAAGATTATTCAAAAGAGACTACAGCCATACCTAGAACAAGAACTACCTGAAGTGCAAGCAGGGTTCAGGAAAGGACGAGGAACGAGAGACATCATTGCGGATGTGAGATGGATCCTTGAAAAGACTAAAGAATACCAAAAGGATATCTATTTGTGCTTTATCGACTATAGCAAGGCTTTTGACTGTGTAAACCATGAGAAACTCTGGACCACATTAAGAAGCATGGGTATACCAGAACACCTGATCGTTCTCTTGCGCAATCTGTACATTGATCAAGAAGCAACAGTTCGAACGGAACAAGGAGAAACAGAATGGTTTAAAATAAGCAAAGGTGTAAGACAAGGCTGCATACTTTCCCCCTACCTGTTTAATTTATATGCAGAACAAATCATCAGAGAAGCAGGACTGTATGAAGACAACAGAGGTGTGAAGATTGGTGGAAGACTCATCAACAACCTTCGCTATGCTGATGATACCACATTACTAGCTGAAAGTGAAGATGATCTGAAACATTTGCTTCTCACAATCAAAGAACATAGTCTCAAAATGGGCCTGCACCTTAATGTAAAGAAGACAAAGATCATGACAACTGGCATAATCAACAGGTTCATCGTTGAAGGAGAAGAAATTGAAATCGTGAACAACTTTAACCTACTTGGATCAACTATCAATAAAGAAGCAACAAGCAGTCAAGAAATCAGACGACGCATTGCTCTTGGCAGAATGGCTATGAAAGACCTAGATAAGATTCTCAAGAGCAGAGATGTCTCTCTCCATACAAAGATTCGACTTGTTCAAGCCATGGTATTTTCAATAACATCATATGGATGTGAAAGCTGGACAGTGAAAAAGACAGACAGGAAGAAAATTGATGCCTTTGAATTATGGTGCTGGCGGCGAATACTGTGTATACCATGGACTGCCCGAAGAACAAACCAGTCGGTACTAGAGGAGATCAAACCTAAGCTTTCTTTAGAAGCTCAGATGACAAGACTTCGACTTTCATACTTCGGACACATCATGCGAAGAGAGAGATCATTAGAGAAAGACATCATGCTTGGCAAGATAGAAGGTCAACGCAAAAGAGGAAGGCCAGCAATGAGATGGATCGCTACAATAACAGCAGCTATGGGTGCCAGTCTGTCAACAATGAGCCGCCTGACTGAAGACCGAACACAATTTAGGATAGCTATCCAGAGGGTCGCCATGAGTCGACTCCGACTCGACGGCACTTAACAACAACAGTATCGGAAAACTAAGTCTGGGTCGAATGTCATGGGTTCTACAGCAGGAGAATGACCCAAAACATACATCCTAAAGTATAAAATAATGATTAAAAAGCAACAAATGGACTGTTTAACAGGCCAGCAATGAGTCCTGATCTCATTCCACTCTAGGACCTTTTGGAAAGAGCTAAAATCTGCCATTGGTAAATGGAATTGTGGAAACATTAATGAACTGGAACAAATTACAGTTGAAGAGTGGGAGAAACTACCAGCAGACAGATGTCTATGTGGCAACATAGACACTTTAACCATCGCAAATAGAAGCAACTCTATAAACCTCGTCTACTCAGCACCAAATGCAGTATCAGAAGATCTCTCAGATATAATAAACTTAGCCTGCAATCCTGACAACCCCAACAAACCAAACTGGCTGTTAGGTGATTTTAACCTCCCTTCTCTACATCATGACTTATCCAGTACATTCCTCGATGCCATGACAGACCTTGGATTCAAACAAATCGTGCACAACCCCACACACAAACAAGGGAACATCCTCGACTTGATATTCGTTCCATCAGCAGTCTCAAGCTTAAATAATTACACCAAACCATCTATTATCCCAGTCCCTTGGTCAGACCATAGCCTGATCTTATTCCTGATTCCAACAAATTCAAACACACTCACCCAGCCAGTCACCTCAACAACTAGCACAGGGCGATTTAAGCCATTAGACATAGAGACCCTCACTAAACAAGCGTTGCCAAAACTAGACAAGCCAACGGACAATCTAAATGAGTTGATCTCTAACTGGAATGACACTCTCTATCAGTATGCACATAAACCAAGCATGAACAAGAAGCTCCCTCCCAGGAATCGCTCCAATAAAAAGCAGGATGCCCCTTGGTTCTCTTCTGAACTACGTACATCTCTACTCCAACTGAGGAAGTTAGAAAGAAAATGGAGACACACCCACAACAGCAAAGTTCAAGAAGAGTATCTCACCCAACTCAAAAAGCATCGCAATCTAACTTGGTCTACAAGGAAAGAATTCCACTCCAATCTTCTCTGCAAAACACTAAACAGACCACGCGATCTCTTCAATTTAGTAAAAACATTAACCAAAGACCCATCGCCACCGCATCAAGAATCCATACAACCACAATTATATGCTAATTTCATCCAAGCCAAAATGATCAAGGCGAACACAACGTCATCACAAATACTAATCCAACTCCCACAGGCCCAAGCATCACTCGACAAATTCTCACCACCATCAAGAAAAACCATCGAAGAAATTATCGCTACCATAAACACCACCACAGCACCAAATGACCCATGTCCAGCACACTGGATCAAAACCTTACGTGCCGAGCTTAGCCCTTACATAGCTAAGATCGCAAATATCTCCTACCTAACTGGCATCTTCCCTACCGCCCTTAAACAAACATCAATTCGCCCTCTGCTAAAAAACAACCAGATGGACCCAACAAAGGAAGAATCCTACCGCCCAATCTCCAGCATTCCCTATCTAGCCAAGATACTTGAAAAGGAAACTCAGAGGCAGATCCAACACCACATTGATACAGCAGCCCCGTTGGACCCATGCCAACACGGATTCCGAGAAGCTCACGGAACAGAAACACTCATGACTTCACTACTTAACAAACTCATTTGTGGGATTGACAACATTCACATGGCCATTGCAATGATTTTTCTGGACATATCAGCGGCATTCGATTCAGTCGACCATAAGATCATGCTAGCTAGACTCCACGAAAAAGGCATCCGCAACCAAGCCTGGAACTGGTGCAAATCTTACTTAGATGAGCGCTGGCAACAGGTCCGTACAGGCAACATTACTTCTGAACCCTTCAAACAGAAACAGGGAGTACCTCAAGGCTCATCTCTATCTGCATTGCTTTTTAATATATACATGCAGCCTATCTGCCAAATCACCAGAGATTTCGGTATATCTTGCCTATTGTACGCAGATGACGTGCTAATATTCACACCGATCAATATATCAAATCCCGACTACTCTCCACTAATCAACTGTTTCAATGCAATAACTGACTGGCTCCTCAATCAAAACATGAGAATAAACTTCAAGAAAACCGAAGTACTCATAGCAACAAGAAACAAGCAATTTGCTCCGCCAACCACCCTCACAGTAAGAGACGCAGAACTCCCAATCAAGGCCTCCATAAAGTACCTCGGTGTGATACTTGATCAACAACTCAATCTTAAAGAGCACATAAAGAACACAGTAAAATCAATTTACTACAAACTAAAAACACTGCGCCACCTGAAACCAATGATGGAGACCAAGGATTTCCGTACAGTTTTCCAAGCAATAGTCACACCGCATTTCGACTATGCAAATATCATCCTTCATGGTCTCCCCAAGAATACACTAAATCCACTTCAACTGGCGATGAACGCAGCAGCCCGCATCCTATCTGGAGCTTCTATAAGAGATCATATAACACCAATACTGATCGATCTGCACTTGCTTCCGATAAATTGCAGAATAACATACAAAACCCTCCTCATCACATTCAAGGCTATTAATAATTTATCTCCTGCATCGATCTCAAATCTCATCACCCACACACCAAACAACAGACCCAGGAGACTAGTAGCAGAAAACATACTAGTTACTCCTAGTATCTCCACAAAATGGACACAACAAACTACTAACAGAGCTTTTGTGTCCTATGCTCCCCAGTGCTGGAACAGACTACCTCCAAACATCAGATCAATCAGGGATATCACTCAATTTAGAAAGTCCATCAAGCACTATTTATTCACTTTACACTTCAAGCTACCATACACACAATAAAACCGGCTCCCGTATTACTCAGAAAACTACTACACATAACAACAACCCAGAACAAAAGATCAAAATGTGAAAACACTGTATTCTTATCGAATATCAAATCTTGTTGTAACCTATTCAATGTATATATAATTATGTATAATTATTTAGATAGTTATTCCCCAGTTCACACCCAGTTGATTTTCCCTGTTATCTGTAAACCTAGATCAGTCATGTACTGACAGGTATGTTGTTGTTCAATGTAAACCGCACTGATGATGAATAGTGCGGTATATAAAAAATGTTAAATAAATAAATAAATGTACGAAACTTATAGATGACGACTACAAGAAACATTTTGGAGGCTGTCATCTCTGCCAAAGGTTGTACAACCAAATGAATAGTGTCATTAATCTTGTCCAGGTCCATGTTTTGTTTCATTTTTCTCAAAGTACTACGTCTAAGTTGCACAGACATCCTTTTATTTGTTGTATATCTTTGAACATACTATTAAAATATTATGACGACATACAGATGGAATATTTCCAATTGTTTCTCAAGATATTGTACATGATATACCTAAAATGCAAGGATGCCAGTAATGTTGACCACAACTGTATGGAGGTTAATGCTGATGAGGGACAGTGATGAATTAAGGCAAAAGGAGATGAAGGCTAAGGGGATCAAGGCATAAGAAATATTAAAAGAAAGGAATAGTAATATAAGGGGTACTCTGAAAGTTAACAAGCCTTAGGCATTTGATATAGGCATTTGCTGGAACATGTTGGACATGTGCATTGTTTTATACATGAACAAATGATTCATTTCTTCACGTTTGCTTTTAGATTGCATTTTTTTTTTGTTTAGCTTGCAGCTCTCCAGTAGTAACTGAAGGTGAGTTACATTTGGGGCAGTAGGTATGTCTTAACCCTCCACTGCCTCAGGTACAAATTTTGAGCCCTCTGGGGATAAGGTGACTTCAAGGTCACAAGAAGCATCAGTGAGATATTTGATACAAGTGAAGGGCCATTTCTTATCCTGCTTTATCAGTCCAGATGAGTCTGTTATGCTTCCCAGCCAGCAAGTGGAGGCTGATTTGAGCAGTTTTCTGTGATGTCATCAGTTCAATGTCCTCTGGTCCAGCATTGAGAGAAGTAGGTATTTTTCTGCCTCCAGCAGGTGGCAAGGTGTATGGACTGCCAGCAGGCCTGTCTTTCCTGGCCCAGACTATGGTCCTGTAGCTTGTGTGCATAAGACCAGTAGGCCCAGTGTTTGCTTGGAGCTGAGATCGGCCCACCAAGTGCTGGGAGCCCCTGAGGGAGGTGTGGTTAGCTTGAGCCCAGGCCCTCCCTCTTCCATCTCACTGTCCTCTGCTGAGGTGTGGTGTGGTTTTTTTATTTTTTTATTTTTCTTTCCTTTTAATTGAACGGGCTGTGTTTTGGCTTTTTTTTTGGCTGCTTGCAATAAAGCAACTCTATATTTTGATGGTGTAAACAATTGATCTATGTTTACCCATTCCACACCATTCATTTATTTATATGTGGATAACATGTGAAACCCTCCACCCAGTGTGCAGTGGTGGCCAAGAAGGCAAAAAGAATGCCAGAAATCATAAGGAAAAAAATGGGGACTAAAACAAAGGATATTATGCCTCTATCATTCCATGGTGTGAGGGCATTATGAGGAGAGGCTAAAAAGGTTAGGGCTTTTCAACCTAGAAAAAAGATGGCTGAGGGGAGATATGATAGAGGTCTATAAATTAATAAATGGAGTGGAATGGGTAAATGTAGATCAATTGTTTATGCCATCAAAATATAGAAAGACTAGGGGGGACATGCAATAAAGCTGCAATGTAACCTATTTAAGACTAATGAGAGAAAATATTTTTCCCTTGGATGTAATCAAATTCAAATTTGTTACCAGAGGATGTAGTAAAAGCTGTTAGTGTAGTTGGGTTTAGAAAAATGTTTGGAAAAGTTCCTGGAAGAAAGGTCCATAAAACATTATTACTGTGCTGTAACTTTTGTTAGCTTCCCTGATTTCTTTGAGTATTTTATCATCCATTTGTTCATTCTGGCCAGGCGGTTGATAGTACACCCCCACTGCTATCGTTTTCCCCTTCCCCTTTTTACATGGAATTTCAATCCATAGAGATTCTGCAGTGTATTTTGTTTCCTGCAAGACTAATCCTTTGTAACTCAATGCCCTCTGTAACATAAAGTGCAACCCCTCCACCAATTTGATCTGCTCTATCATTACAATATAGTTTGAACCCAGGTATCAGTGTCCCCTGGTTGTCCTCCTTCCACCATGTCTCAGAGATACCAGTCATATCTAATCTCTCATTTAATGCTATATATTCTAACTCTCCCATCTTATTTTTTAAGAATTCTAGCATTTGCATTTGAGCATTTTAGAGGCTGTATTTTATTCATATTAATCTGGCTATCGGTAGGCAGGGGTAATTTTGGAATCTTTAAGTTCGCTCTGCTCTGTACTGAAGGGTATTTGGGTTACTTTGTCTTTATTGGAACCTCTGTCGATATGCTCTAACTTCAATATTTTGCTAGTATCTTTCAAGGATACATTGATCTGAACCATGCACTCTTGGGCAACTCAGCTTTTCCCCTATTATCTAGTTTAAAAGCTGCTCTATCTCCTTTTTAAAGGTTAATGCTAGCAGCCTGGTTCCATCCCAGTTAAGGTGGAGCCTGTCCCTTTGGTAAAGCCCCTCCTTTCCCCAGAATGTTGCCCAGTTTCTAATGCATCCAAAATCATCTTCCTTGCACCATCGTCTCATCCATGCATTGAGACTCCGGAGCTCTGCCTGCCTTTGGAGTCCTGCGTGTGGAACAGGAAGCATTTTGATTTCAACTTCATACCTAAAAGCCTGAATTTGGCCTCGAGAACCTCCCTACCACACTTTTCCTATGTCATCAGTAGCAACATGTACCAAGACTGCAGACTCCTCCCCAGCACTATCTTTAGACCTTGTCTAGGTGGAGCATGGGTCTGCTACATTTGCATTAGGCAGGCATGTTACCAGGTGATCCTTATGTCAGATCAGCCACTCAGCTATCTACAAGCCTAATGATTGAATCGCCAGCTATAATGGCTGTCCTCTTCCCTCGTGGGCACATGGCCCTGGAGAAACCACCTCAGTGTGAGAGGGTTTTACATCACCTGGAAGACAGGTCCTAGCTACAGGATCACTTCCTGCCACACTAGGGTGATGTGCTTCTGTCACGTGACCTCTCTCCTCCATGGCAACAGGGTTGCTGCCAGACTGGAGGTGGGACTTCAGTACGTCATCCCTGTAGGTCTCGTTTATGTGCCTCTGTCTTCTTTATGTTGTCCATGTCTGCTACTCTAGCCTCCAGAGATAGGACTTCTTCCCTGAGAGCAAAGAGCTCCCTGCACCTAGTGCATACATAAGGCCCCTCACCAGCTGGGAGAAAATCTTACATGCAAAAGACTAGAAAGACCCCATATTGCTGCTGGACTGTCTGCATCTTAGTTTTAAGGTTGTGTTTAGGTATTTAAGAAGTTTACCTACTTAGGCTTTGCTGGGGATACGTTATACTAATAAGTCCATTAAACGTATTAGGTATAGTTTTATCGTCCCTCCAGTCCAGTCACGGCACCACTGGGTAGTGCACCTCCTCCAGCAGCTTGGAGACTGAGCATGTCAAAACTTGATTTCACCAGTACTAGTATGGCTTGCACCCCCCACCAGCTCCCAGTATGCTCAGTCTCTGAGCAACTGAATGAGGTAGTGAGCCAGGGTATGGTGCTCACTGAAGGTGTAAAAAAGGAGTCAGTTTAGTTAGGGTTTTTATTCTGGTTGGTGTCTCCTTTTAACTTTCTTTGCTAGTCTCTCTTTATTTTTTTTTTTGAGAGAGACAAGAACGGCAGGCTCCAGCCCTGAGGAGCAGTGCTCTGTGCTGAGGACTCTTCTCCCCCCCCCCTTCCTCGTTGAGAGTCTGGGGGGAGTGTTTGAGGTGGTTGCCAGGGCATCTGGGGCTGGAAGCAGCCCTCGATCCCGCAAACGGGTGAGGAGCTGCTGGCGCTGGGCTGCGGTTGGTGAGTGCTCCTGCTTCCCCTCCCCCCCCTCGACGCCAAATCCACGTGCAGGCTGAGCATGAGGAGGGTAGTCGGGCCAGCAGAGGTCTGCCCTGATCTGCAGAATCTGGCGAGGGTCCGTCTCAGACGAAGGCGTGTGCTGCGGGTGTGCGGCAGAAGCTACCAGCATGGAATAGGCTATGCAGGACAAGGCGCGGAAGTCTGTGTCTTTGCCAGTGCAGGAGGCTCAAATCCTGCTGGAGCTCCCTTCCTCTCTGCTGGGAGCAGTTCCCGGCCCCTTGACATCCCAGGGGCTGGGGGTCACAGGGGCTCTGGAGAGGATATCTCTGGAGTTTCTGCTCTTGTTGCATCAGGCTTTCTGCTTTTGCCAGCAGGGCACAGTGGGTGATCCCTCTGTGGCGGGGGTCGGTGTGAAGAGAGGCACCGCAGGGAAGGGGGATGCTTCATGTGCAGTGCTGGTTAAGAAAGCCAGGCCGTCACCTGGGTCTGATGGACCGGAGGAGGACGATGTGGAGATTGAGCCAGACCTAGAAGGTGACTAGCTCGAGGAGGGGGAGATCCCGTAGCCGGAAGATCAGGCTCGGATTTTCCAGGTGTTTCGGTTTGACGAGTTGCCTGCCATAATCGCGGAGTCTCTTAAGGCCCTCAATTTGCCTGCGTGCTTGTCTGCGGATGAGGACTCTCTGGAGGACCCGTTGATACAGGCGGTGCGGAAGTCTATCTTCCCTGTGCATTGGGTGGTCAAGCAGATAATTCAGGATGAGTGGGACCTCCTGGAGGTGGGTCTTAAGGGAGACAGAACAATGTCGCGCCTCTACCCCTCTGTCAGATCAGGAGATGTTCTGGTCCCTGCGAGTGGATGCTGCAGTGGTGGCGGTTATGAAGACCACCATCCCTGTTGAGGGGGCCGCAGCCCTGAAGGATGGGCAGGACAGGAAAATAGACACCTTGTTGAAGCAGGCGTTGGAGGCCTGCAAGGCTAGGGCATTGACATCAATCTGTGGGGCCTGGGTGGCGAGGGCCTGTCTGCATTGGTTGCAGCATCTGCAGCAGCTAGAGGACCCTATGCTGAAGCAAGGGGATGAGGTGGCCAAGCTGGAGTCCAGGGCAGCCTACCTCACTATGATCTCATTTGTGGACTTGCCAAAAGCATGGAGTCAGTGATAGTGGCCTGTCGCTTTCTCTGGCTGCGTAATTGGGCTGCAGATAGCGCCTTCAAGTCTCAGCTGAGTAAGCTACCCTTGTGTGTGCATTAAGGGGAAGCTTCTCTTTGGGGAGGACCTAGATAAGTTGGTCAAGGACCTGGGAGAATCTAAAGGCGGGTGTTTCCCAGAGGATAAGCAGAAGCAGGGTCGCAATACGGTGTCATCTGGGGGCCGGGGCCAGGCCCGTGACGTTCGGTGTTTTTGTATGTCCCGCCTGGGTTCCTTCCAGAGGAGTAAGTTTCCCGCTTGGGGCAGGGGTTCTGGGGTTTCAGAGGGGCAGGCAGGGGTTTCTTTGCCGCCTCCACCTCATGCTCAAGAAGCCCCAATGAAGCGAGGGGGGGCCCAGGCAGAGGCACAACCCGTGGGGGGGGTCGGCTACAGAAGTTTTATTCTGCTTGGGTCCAGATAACGTCTGAGCAGTGGGTCCTAGACATCATCCGTGAAGGCGCTGCCCTCGAGTTCGCTCAGCCAGTGGGATCTGGAGTATTTGGGAGCAAGATTCAACACTCATCAGGGACGAGTCTTTCTGCTGGAGCAGAGGGCTCGGGGACTGTGTGGTGTTACTGCGTCACTTTCTGTGCCAGCCAGAGCCGACGGCCTGACAGTATTTGCAGGTGTTAGGTACCTTGGCAGCTACCCTGGAAGTGGTGCCATGGGCAAGAGCACATATGCGTCCTCTGCAGAGGGCCCTGTTCCGGCGGTGATCGTACCAGATGGACCCCCCCCCGGAGACTCCCTTGCCCGTGGGAAGTCAGCAGGGTGCTCCAGTGGTGACTCTGTCCGGAGAGGTTGGCAGCAGGCATGCTCCTTGAGGCGCCACAGTGGATCCTGGTGATGACGACAGATGCCGGTCTGGCGTGCTGGGGGGCCCATTACGAGGAATCCTTTGCCGAGAGGACCTGGAGCGCACAGGAGGCCAGGTAGTCGATCAACTGGCTAGAGATGTGGGCGGTGGCCCAGGTGCTCAGCGCTTTCGAGTCGGGTCTGCGAGGAAAGGCAGTCAGAGTCCTTTCGGACAACTTGACCATGGCCTACATCAACTGTCAGGGAGGCACGGGAAGCACAGCTCTGGAAGAGGAAGCAGAGCGGCTATTCGCTTGGGCGGAGCCTCTCCAGGCGCTCAGAGGTGCACATTGCGGGAGTCGACAGTGTGACAGCAGACTCTCTCAGCCGAGTGCATGTGGACCCGGGGAAGTGGTCCTTCCATGCGGAGGTCTTCGCAGGTGGGGAGCGCCGGTCTTGGACCCGATTGCCAAGTTCGCGAATGCCAAGGTGTGCAGGTTCTTCAGCAGAAGACAGGAAAGGATGTCAGAGGGCCTGGATGCTGTGCTACAGCAATAGCCCGCAGAGGGCCTTCTGAATGTCTTTCCTGCTTGGGTGCTGATCGACCGAGTGGTGCAGTGGATTGAAGTTCATAGGGGGCGGGTCATCCTGATAGCCCCAGACTGGCCGTGGTGTCTGTGGTATGCAGACATGATTTGGCTTCTGGGGAACCAGCCATGGTGCTTGCCGGCTCGGGCCAATCTTCTGGTGCAGGGGCCAGTGAGAATGCCACAGGTGGATAGTTTCTTGCTTATGGCTTGGCCCTTGAAAGGGCGTGGTTGAGGAAGAAGGGCTATTCGGGCCCAGTGATTTGTACCTTGTTGAAGGCGCGGAAGAGGTCCGCTTGGTGTGCGGAGAGGCAGGCGCGTCCTATGGCGGCCTCCGTCCTGGAGGTCTTGGCCTTCTTGCAGGATGGCTTTGATAAGGGTCTACCGGCCAGCTCTTTGCAGGTACAACTGGTGACTATTGTCTGTTATCATGGAAAGGTTCAACGGGTGCTGTTGGGTTCTCATCCAGACGTGCTGCACTTCCTGAGGGCGGTAGCTCATTTGCGACTGCCACACAGGGCGGTGGTGCCACCATAGGACCTCAATATGGTTCTGTCAGCACGCTCTAGGGTGCTGTTCGAGCCTTTGAGCCATGCCTCTCTGAAAGTCCTAACTCTGAAGACGGTTTTCTTGGTAGCGATCTGCTCTGCGTGCAGAATCTCGGAGCTGCAAGCTTTATCGTGTAGGGAGCCATTCCTTTAGTTCTTATGGTAAAAGGTAATTTTGTGTCCTGTACCTGCCTTCCTGCTGAACGTGGTTTCAGCGTTTTCATGTCAATCAACCAGTGTCCCTGCTGATCCTGGGGGGCTCGGGATCTGATGCTGCCAGCATCAGCTTGCATCTCTTGGATGTGCGAAGAACTCTCAAGCGTTATATGAAGGCAATGTGAGTTTTCGCAAGTCTGATTGCTTGTTCGTGCTCTTTGGGGGTCCATGCAAGGGGGAGGGGGCAGCTAAGGCCTCTATATTTCCAGCTGGATTCGTGAGGCAGTCGCTTGTAGGGACGTCGGGTCCTGGTGGGCTTTCATGCTCATTCCACGAGGGCTCAGGCGACTTCATGGGCTGAGTATGGCTTGGTGCCGCTGGTGGAAATCTGCAGAGCGGCGACCTGGTCCTCTCTGCATACCTTCAGTAAGCACTATCGCCTGGACATCCAGGCAGCAAGGGATGCCTGTTTTGGGGTGGCGGTGGCTGTGGCTGTGTGCTGGTATTGCAGGTCCCTCCCATTAGGAATACTGCTCTGTTACATCCTAGAGGTGCCAGGACAGGACTGGACTGGAGGGACAATAAGGAAAGCAAAGTTACTTACCTGCTAATTGTTGTTCCTTGAGGAACTCCAGTCCAGTGCCAGATCCCACCCAGAGTTTTGGTAAGGCTTTTGGGCCTTGTGGTCAGTCTGTTTAGTTGCTGATGGTATCAGGGGTGCCGGAGTAGCGAGGAGTCGCCGGTGCTTTGGCGTGCCGGTGAGGCTGGGAGTGCTCTATCTCTTGGCAGCTCTTCAGTGCCAGAGTTTCTAAGGTGGGCTTCTTCCTCTCTTGCGGGGGAGGGGGATGTGTGACTGAGTTCCTCCTTGGGGAGGGGGAGGCGCTAGTTCAGTTAGACAGCCAGAAAAAAAGGCTAAACTAAACTAATTATTTGTTGCTCCTGTGAGTCTGCTTTGTCAATAGGTTACTGGGAGCTGGTGGGTGGTGCCAGCTATACTAGACCTGGTGACATCAAGTTTTGATATGCTCGGTCTCCAAGCTGCTGGAGGAGGTGCACTACCCAGAGGTGCCAGGACTGGACTTCCTCAAGGAACAACAATTAGCAGGTAAGTAATTTTTGCTTTGTTCACCTCCCAGTATTAATCTCAGGTCTTTAATGTATTCCTGATGAGGATAAACAGCTGCACATGAGTGAATATGGGCTTCTCCTTCCCTATAAAAGGTTTAACCACCTATAAAGCTGCGATTTATCCCAGGGATCGGTGGGAGTTGGGGAGGGAGGGAAAGAAGACTTATTAAAAGTTGGCTGCTACACAGTGCCCTGTCCTGTGCTTCTAAGGCTTACCAATTTCCTGGGTGATTTACACGGCCCTTGGTTTGATAGAAGGGGCCTTTTAAATTGCCCCTTTTGATCTGTCACTTGGCTTTTAACACCTATTTAAGGCAACTTCACAGATCTTTTGCCTCCTAATTGGAAGGGCTCTCTGGCTTAGAACATGGCTTCTGCAGTGGCGGCACAGTATCACCTTTGGTTGTGAAATTAGTTGGCTGATGTGGCCTAAAAGGCAAGGCTTAGCAAGCTCCCCTTTACAATGAAGCTTTTCTTTAGGTAAAGGCTGGAGAAAATGGTGAAGGGCTTTGGGGACTCCGAGGTACTGAGGCTCATGGGAGACAAGGTTCAGGGCATTTTTTTTGTTCATCTCTGAGTAGGTCTGGGACCCATTGTAGATTTTGGATGGCTAGATCAGGTTCATCCCAGAGGTCGAGATTTCTTCCTTGGGGCCAGTCTTTCAATGGAGGCTGGTGGGGAGGAGGGAGGCGAGGTGGGGTGGGTACAGATGTGACTGTGGGAGCTTCAGAAGGCTCCAAGGCTATCCAGTGAGGTTTTGTAGGTCCCGGTTGGGGTGTTGCCTGTAGGAGGTTGTTTGCAGCAATTTCTGTGCCTGGGCCCAGATTACTTCAGACAGGGTGATATGAGAGGGATGCACCATAGGTCTGTTCCTGGGCCCCTTTCAGATGTTGGTGTCCCCCTGCCAGGTGTGGAGAAGACACTAGTGGCTGTTCTAGCTCGAGGCTGTAGAGGGTGCTCCCAGAAGAATGGGGGCTTAGTCGATACTCCATTTCAGGGCTTGACAAATCCTATGCACCAGGGTGCCCAGAAATTGCACCTTGGTGCCTGGGATTTGAAACCTTCAGGGAATAAATATTCTAACTTAGTCAATGCAGTCGGCTCTCTGCAAGCAGTTTGAGCTGTGTCGTGAAGGAAGTCAATATTTGTGTTTCAGGTATCATGAGACCTGAAACAGCAAGATCAAGCCGAATCTCCTTGACTGCGTGGCTCAAGCTGTATGCCAAGAGCTGATCTGCACTGGTGATTGGACCACTTTAAATTTTTGACAGGAATGAGACTGGAGCCACTGGTGTGGGTGGTGGTCATGATGGATGCCAGCTTGAGAGGCTAGGGAAGAACCCATTGCCTTTCTCAAATGGTTCATGGCCATTAGTCTGTGGAGGAGAACATGTGGCTAATCAATTGCCTGGAGATGCAAGCTGTTTTTCTGGCTATTAAAGCTTTCCTGTCCTTGGTCCAGCACGAAACGGGGAGAGTCCTTGCAGACAATGTGATGGCAGCAGCCTACATAAATTACCAGGGAGGCACCAGGATTTCTCTGAATGTAGCAGAGAGAGTACCCATCTAAGTGTGGGCAAAGTCCAACCTGGAAGTGCTGTTGATCATGAACGTGACAGGAAAGGAAAACATCTAAGTATATTTTCTCAGCTGGAACTTGCTGGATCCAGGAGAGTGGTCGTTGGCAGAGGCAGTATTTTTTTCTGATTAGCAGCATGGGGGCTGCTGGTCATGGGTCTGATGTCCACAGAGAATGTGAAGATGAACATGTTCTTTCTTTCCTTTTAATGGCTGAGTGTCTGTGTTGGTGCATCAGTGGCCCTGGGATGGTCTGCTGCTGTACATGTTCTTCCATGACCCTTGAGTGGCGGAGTGGTTCAGAAGGTGGAGTCACACAGGGTCCTAGTTATGCTGATAGTTGTTTTAGCCAATCCAAAGCTATGGTATGTGGATCTGGCCCACTTGGCCATGGAAGAATCTCTGCCTCTGTCCCAGACACTGATATGAATGTCAAATGTAGCTTGGTTCTTGCTTAACAGTTTGGCTCTTGAGAGGGTGTGATTTGAGGGGATGTGGATTCTTTTCCACAGGTCATTGCAACTTTGAGGACAAGGAAGAGTTCTACCTCACTTGCTTACATACGTGACTGGTGTGAGGGAAAAGGGCTTGTGTCCTTGGTTTTCTTACTGGTAGCTTTGGATAAAGGTTTCGCTCTGGACTTTTTTGAAGTTGAGATTGTGGCTCTGTTAGTGTGTGTTTTGAGGTCTTCGGGGTTTTTCCTTTCTTCCCATGTAGATGTGGTGTGATTTTTCTTTAAGGGTGTCAAGTATATTCAGCTGCTTTCTTGTGCAATGGTTTCCCTGTGAGATCTCAGTTTGGCATTGTCAGTGCAATCTGATCTTCATCTTGAACCTCTTGGATATTTCACTGATGGATCTGACATTGAAGGTTGTATGTCTAGTGGTGGTCTGCTTGGTGGGCTGGATTGTGGTGGTGCTGCAAGCATTATCATTCAGAGAGCCATTCTTGATGATTTCCAGACAGGTGGTGGTCATCCAGCCGGTACCTTCCTTTCTGCTTAAAGTGGTGTTGGTTTTCTATCTTAATCAGGTGGTTACTCTGCCAGTTGAAATGGACTTGAATGCCCAGGTCCTACATAAGTTGACGTTTGTAGAGTGTTGCACATATATCTGAAGAGGACACAACCTTTTTGGTGTTTGGACTATCTGCTTTTGTTCAGGGGCCCACAGAAAGGGATGGATGAAGGAAGCCATTGCATTGGCCTATTTGGTGAAGGAGCAGTTGATGCTGCTTGGGTGTCTGTCCTGGGCAACGTTTTATCTTGTTCCACCTCAGTTTGCAAGGGAATGACAGTCATCTCTTCATTTTTTTTAGGCACCATTATAGGCTAGATGTTCAGGTCAGGCGGAATGTGACTTTTGGAAACCAGATGCTACAGGCTGGGCCCTCCTGTCCTCCTGCTTTGGTATATCCCACATGGGAGGGACAATAAGACAATGAAATTAGGCATTGCTGACTGATTTTCTTTCCTTGAATCCCTCCACTGTAGTCCAGTACCCACCCAGGATTATGGTTTTCTTCTGAGCCCAACAATTAGAGTAGGGGGTTTTGTTTTGGTAGAAGATTTTATAGAGAGCCGCCTTGGTTAGGATGCTCTGTCATCTTGTGTGTGCTTGGAGTCGTCGACTGTAATGTTGGGAGTGGTGGGAGAAAAAACAAAGAAAAGGGTGTCCCTAATTTGATTTTGTAATCAAAAATACTGGATGTGGACAGGCTACACAGGATCCTTAGGTTGACTTTGTCAAACCAGTGGTTCTCGGTCTCCATCTTCTGGCAGGATAATTAATCCCACATGTCTGGACTGGAATGGAGGGCCTCTAAGAGAAAAGATAGGCCTTACCTGCTAATCCCACTTTATTACCTATAAAGCGTGTGTGTGATTTAAAAACTGGATAGAATCCAGAAAAAGCATAATAAAGTAAATGTATCAAGAAAAATGTCAGTGTAACATGGATTGACGTAATAGTGATTTTCTCTGTTTTTTCAAGCAAGGGCCGTTTATTGAAGCAGATGGTCTAGAGTGAATCATATATCTTTAAGACAAAATTTAAATAAATTTTTAAAAAGCCTCTCTTATTTGTCTTACCAACAATCTTAATAGCCTTTTCTGCCAGCACACTCCACCCCCCAACAGTATTTCTTCCCAGCTCTGCTCCCCCCCCCACATACTTTTCAGCCAATACATAAAAGTTCTCCATAGACGAGCAGGGCAATGCAGGCAGGAGCCCTCCTCCAGCTAAGAAAAGTCTTAGGCACAGAGAAGTCAATGTGGCTAGTTTCCACTTTCCCCAATTAGAATCCTGTTACGCAGTTTAGTTTCTTTCTGCAGTTCAGGGCAGATGAGCCGTTGTCCTCCCACTGCCTCATTTGCCTCAGCACTAAAAGGAAGTGTTGGGCAAACTGGAATTGAAGAGAGGTTCCTTTCATTAGAGTAATCAGTGATTTAGAACACTTCTCTTTGCTCTTCACTGTGGTACTGCTGGCATCCGCAGCTCTGAGTTCTTTGTGGCTCAGAATGACAAACTTCCCTCTCCTACTGTAAGGACCCTGCTGGTGTCTGTTTTGGTATCAGCAGGGGATTCCTCTGCAGTCAATGCTACCACAGTACTGACGAGCAGGATCACTGGCAGCTCTCAGTCCCCAGTTCTGGGACCATTGATTCATCCCTACTTCACGGCTTTTAGCTCTGGTCATACTTCCTGCCCAGTTGTGGGTTTAAAGAAAGCAATGCTGTTTAAAGTAGCATCCCTATAGGAATATGGAAAAAAGGCAAAACAAAAAAATGCTGAAATAGCTTCCTTGAAGGCTGCTCTGCCTCAGGCAGAAGGGAGGGAAGCAATTCCATACACAAACAAAAAAGAAGCATTCTGGCCTATCACCTTGCAGTCCTAAAACAGACTTTACAAAGACCCAGACACCCCATCTGTTAAATGAGACATCCTCAAAGTTGTTACCAGTCAAGTTTAGGTGCTTATGTTTTCTCAGCAGAACCACAGGTTCCTCAGACCGGAGATCCTATATCTCTAGTTTTCATAGTGCTCTCCTTAAACTGCTTTCCAAGTTTGTACAGGAAATACCTCTATCCTATGTCTTGCAGATGTTGGATTCTGCACTGCATTTGCACTCTGCAGTCACCAAGACTTTTATCTGTTCCAGCTATCAGAGTCCTCTTCCCTATCAGCATTTCTGCACCAGTTCATACACCTTTCCCCTGCTAGAGGCAGAAAATATTGGCTTTTCTCAATGATGCACCAGATACACCTTTGATTGCCAAAGCATTAAAAGGAAAAGTTTGCCTTTTTGCAGATGATATGAAGATTTGCAATAGAGTGGACATGTCAGAGGACGTAGATAACATGAGAAAATCTACAAAAATTGGAATGGTCAAATGCTTGGCAATTGAGATTTAATGCCAAGACATGCAGAGTGATGTACTTGTGATGCAGAAACACAAAGGAACTGTACATGATAGGCGACAAGAGGCTGGTGTGCATGGACCAAGAGAGGGACCTTGGGGTTATATTATCTGAGGATCTCAAGATGACAAGGCAGTGGTCAAAGCCAGAAGGCTCTTCAGCTGTATACAGAGAGGAATAACTAGCAAGAAGGAGGAGGTATTGGTGTCCCTTCACAGGTCGTTGGTGAGGCCTCACTTGGAGTATTATGTTTAGTTTTGGAGATTATACCTTAGGATATAAAAAGATTTGAAATATTTCAGAGGAAGGCGACCAAGATGATTTGGGGCCTGCACCAGAAGGAATATAAGACTTGTAGACCTCAATACATATATCCTAGAGGAGAGGAGATATGATACAGATTTTTAAATACTTAAGAGTATTAATGAATAAACAAATCTTTTTCAAAGATGGAAGCTGTAGAACTGGTTGAAATGAAGTTACAAGGAGGTAAACTTAAAAGCAACATCAGGAAATGCTTTTTCACTCATAAAAGACCAAATCCAATTCTATTCTCCCCCCCCCCCCACTCCCAATCCCTGACACTGCTGCAACAGCTCTTTTTTTCTCAACCAAATCAAATGCTGCTGACAGATCTAACAAAATCAGTAGCACTGAAGCACCCTTATCCAAGTGCATATATACTTTAAAAATATAGAAACCTAGAAACTGATGGCAGAAAGACCATTTGGCCTATCCAGTCTGCCCTTCCATACCAATTACGATAGTCTCTTTTTGTTTTCCTTTAGAGATCTAGTATGTTGGTCTCATTCTTTCTTGAATCCAGATACTATCCTGGTCTCTGCTACTTCCTCTGAGAAACGATTCCATGCATATACCACTCTTTCTGTAAAGAAATATTTCCACATATTACTCCTATCCAAGCCACCCTGAAAAGACAGCTCAGCCTCCAGGCTGTCGTGCCGGCGCTATCTGCTGAAAGCGGCAAGGGGGCTGGTATTCCATCTGTTGTGTTGTTAAAGGAGTACAGATCCTTCCAGCCAATCCTTTCTTTTGAATGTGTCAGTGCTTATCTTGGGACCTTTCACCTCTCGGAGATGCTGAGGATTGTCTGTCTAGGTGGTTTGGCATAGGGAATTTCTCACGTCCTTAGATCTGACCGAAGCCTATTTCCACATTCCCATTTGTGAAGATCAGCTGTGCTTTCTGTTTCACTGTTCTTAGATCTCACTTTCAATTCGCCGCTCTCTCCTTCAATTTCTACACTGCCCCAAGGACATTCATCAAGAGATAATGGTGGTGGCAGCCACCACTCTGGCACAAAGGGATTTGCACTTATCCATATCTGGATGACTGGCTTTTCCGAGTTAGGTTGCTGTTGGAAGTGTATCTAGTGTCATCCCAAGTGGCATGGTTTCTGGGTTTGGGTGATCAACTATAGCAAGAGCCAACTAGAGCTTATCCAGTCATTGGAGTACCTTGGGGTATTTGACACCTGCACTGGTGGGGTCTTCCTGCCTGAGAAGAGAGCAGAGAAACTGTTTATTGGAAGCAGCAGATTTCCAAGGTGTGGAATTACTTTCAATTTCTCGACTTGATGGTGGCAGTGATTGAAAGAGTCCCTTTGGGTACTGGCTCATATGAGGTCACTCAAAGCTCTTTATTGTCTCGCTGGTCTCCTTGCTCTCACGACTTTGAGATCAGGCTTCACCTTTTTCCCATTGGTGGGAGCAGCCCGGTCATCTGTTAAAGGGTCTGCCCCTGGATGATCTCTATTGACAGGAGCCTGTCTGTTTGGCTGGAGTGAGGGGTATTGTGAGGGGCAAAAACAGCTCAGGACCACTGAAACAGTCGAAGCGGTGTGGCTCATCAACCGGCTTGAAGTGAGAGCCATAAATTTGGCCCTCTTGTCTCTGGACCTTGGTCCGGACAAAGCATTCTGGAACTCTTCAATGGCACAGCTGTGATGGAACTCATGTCCCCTTGTCTTTTGATATACAATGTGTCCCTGGAAATGATCCACTTGTCTTCCTGGGTGGAGGGGAATCTAGTAGCTCAGCACAGCATATTGCTGGAGTGAATGACATGGAAGCAGACTATCTCCATCACCACTCTCTCGATACTGGAGAGTGAGAATTGAGCCAGATGGCATTCCGGAGGATTCTAGACAGATGGGGTTGCCCCATGTTGAATCAGATGCTGACCCATGTCAACAGCAAAGTACAGAGGTTCTTGTTGCCACAAAGAGGCAGGCTGATAGGGTATGGACACCCTGTTTTAACATTGGCCAAGGCAGATTCTGCTGTATGTGTTTCCTCCATAGCCTTTTAGAGGGTGTGTGCTTCGTCGTATAGAGTGCCATCAGGGTCCAATGGTTCTGTGGCACAGAATTGGTCACAGAGACTATGGTATATGGATCTAATGCACCTCCTACAAGAACCTCCCCTGCACCTCCCATTAGCTCAGGGGCTCCTGAGGCATGGGTCTGTCCTGCTAGATGACCCATCTCTGCTCTTGAGAGGCAGGGTTTACCACGTAAGGGTTGTTCTCCCACCGTGGTTTCAATGCTCCTGAAAGTGAAGAGGAGCTCTACATGTCTTGCTTATGTGTGTTTGGTGCCTTTTTTGAGAACTGGTGTCATGAGCATCAAGTCTGCCCGAGTAGCAGACTTGCCGTTTTTTATTATTTGCTTTCCTTCAAGATGAATTTGTCAGGGGCCTCTCCCTTACTTTCTGGAAGGTCGAGGTGGTGGTGGTGGTGGTCTTGTCATGTTTTAGGGACCGGTTGCAGGACGCTCAGGGTCCTCTCTCCCAGATATGGCTTGTTGCCTTCAGGGAGTAAGACACAAGCATCCTCCCCTGTGGCCAGTCATTCTTTTGTGGGATCTTAGCTTAGCATTTTGGGCTTTGGTGTCTGAATCTTTTGAGCCCTTGAGGAGGGCTATGCTTAAGGATTTATCCCTCATGATTGCATTCTTGGTTGCAGTCTGCTCTGCAAGACACTTCTCGGAGTTGCAGGCCTTGTGCCAAAATACTATCTGTCGTTCTTTGAGGGCTGTGTATATTCGGCTCGTTCCTTCCTTGCCTAAAGTAATGTTGTCCATGTCAATCAGGTGGCCTGCCTTCCTTTCCAAAAGAACAGTGCCACAGGGAAGGATAAGGACCTTTGCTTGGTGGATGTTAGGAGGGTGCTACTTTGGTACTTGAAGGTTACTAACTCTTGAAAATCAGACAGGCTTTTCACATTTTTTGCAGGCCCACATAAAGGTGATGTGGCCACGAAGTCTACCTTGGAATGCTGGATAAAGAAGACGATAGCCTTGATCTATCTGTTGGGGAATCAGGTGGTCCAGGAGAGTTTGTGTGTGCATTCCACCCAGGTGCAGGCTTCTCCTGGGTGGAGTGTAGCTGGGTCGCTTCCTTAGACATTTGTTGGGGGTTTCAGTTATCATCACTTTCCACTTTTATCAAGCCTTACTGCTTGGATTCCCAGGCTTGGGCAGACCTGTCCTTTGGTGCAGATATTTGGAAGGCTGCCATATCTTTTTCCTGCCTAGTGGAGTCATAGTTTTGGTATGTCCCACTTGTCTGGACTGGTCTAGCCAGGACTATATGGAAGGTTGCATTTTACTTACCCAATGTTTTTACCTGGAGTCGTGCTAGACCATGACCCATCCCTATAATATACTATATTCTCTGGTTTGACCTTGCAGACCCATAACTTTTTTCAGACCACCTGTCAAAAGACTGGTTCTATACATAGTTATGGTTCCTTATTCTGTTAACCTTGTTACTGTCATTGAAGTTCTGCATGATCAGAGGTCTTTGATCATAACTTGGATTGGCATACTGGTGTGCGCCCCTAGCCTTATCAGCTGTAATAGCAGGATGAGGTCATAAGATGCCTCTGGATTTTTTTTCTGTATCTATTTCTGCTGATAGGGGAACACAACCCACTTATCTGGACTGGTCTAGTGGGTCTCTAGGAAAGTACTTAATCCTTTAAGTAAAATGTCACTTTTACAGAGAACTTGACAGCCACTACTCCTGGGGTATAAACTGCTTAAATGTTCCCTGTTCCTCCAATACTTGTTTTCTAACGGCCACTTAATGAACAAGCTTCATGTGGGAACTCAAAAATTAACTTTCAGGATTTTTTTGCTGTATGTTTCAAGGCAGTTTGTTATAAGAGTGGGGGATGCTGTCAGAAGCTTTTGTGCTGTTAGCACGTTCCATGGGCCTCAGTTAAACTGTGTAGGAAAGGCCTTTGACTTAAGGGAGCCCTGTGAATGCTTCTCTTGTAATGTTCACATCTTCTGCACTGACTTAAGAGAGATGTTACAGTGGTGAAATAGCTCAAAATGAACATCAGTGGGTCTGTGAACAAGGCAACTCCTCTGGTGCTGGGGAGTACATTGACTAGAACCAGACTACTGCATCAGTTATCCTAATTAAGATTCCTAAAGGAAAATTCAGAACTATCCAAGAAGATAAAATTGTTCAAAATGAAAATGATTAGACACTTCCCAAATAAAGGCAAGACTTTAGTGGAGACATGGGTGTTTTTCACTCGCTACTGAACATAATTGCAGTCAGTTTCCTTATTTGTTCCAACCATCAGAAGTTGGAAAGAATTAGTGGAGTACCCTGGGGATCTATGCTGGGCCCGCTGCTTTTTAGCATATTTATAAATGACCTGGAAATAGGAATAATGATGACACAAAATTATTCAGTTGTTAAAACGCAAGAGGATTGTGAAGAATTGCAAGAGGACCTTGATTAAATTGGAAGACTAAGCCCAAATGGCAGATGAAATTTTATTCAACAAAGACATCTTTATACAACAGGTCCTACCTCAAACCTAGAATCAACAGACATCAAAGAGATAATAAATACTCCGTAATCCACAAAGCAGCCATTGCCCCACACAAGAAGTGACACAATATTAGAGCATAGCACCATGGTTTTCCAATGAGATCAACAACCTGAAACAAGCCCTGCGGAAAGCAGAATGAAGATGAAGGACAAAAGACACATTATTTTATTTAGTAAACACTTATATACCGCTACTTCCAGCGATCAGAAGCGGTTTGATTATAATTTTGGGATTTGTCACAAATCAAGACAGAAAATTTGGGGCATAGATAGAGAGAATAGGGGTAATACACAGCACACATAATAGGGTCTAAATATAGACCTTAATGTACCAACATACATTTACAAAAGAGATTTGTCCTTCATCTATTTACATTTTTACATAAGACAGAATTAACTATACTACAAGATGCAAGAATACCAGTGCCTAATTAAACTCCTTCAAGAAGGAATATCGCACACATCTGATCAATAAGAACCCTTGACAAGAAATATACCCGATGAGCACAATCCGATCAATCCCCAGACAATTGCAGACTTCATTGAATCAAAACTCAAACCCAACGTGACCCAAATACATCCAATAACAGAAACCCGAACAAGAAAAGCCTGCATTATGTTACATATTTCACATACCATCTATAAAAGAACTAAAAAATATTAAACCAGTCTCAACACCACAACCTCCACACTCGATCGATCCATGTCCAGTATCCTGGATCAGAATGACAACTGAACTACTAGCCCCTAATCTACTCAAAATAGTAAACTGTCACTTACACAAGGCACTGTACCTTCTATACTCAAACAACCCCAGTTCATACCGACCTATCTCAAGCCTTCCAATTACAGCAAAGATAATTGAAAAAGTGGTCCAACTTCAGTTACAAGATCACCTTGATGCACATTCTCCTCTTGATCCTCACCAACACGGGTTCAATCCCAAACTCAGCATGGAAACCCTCATCACCTCTCTTGAACAGCCAAACTAGACAACACCAGACAATGCTGCATATTGATATTCCTTGATATAAAAGCTGCCTTTGACTCTGTAAACCACAAAATACTAATCACGCCTTACTAATACTAAATAAAATTGGACTACAAGAAACACATCGCATCTTACCCACAGAAAGATAGAGGTCAAATCTGGATCACATTGATCAAATCCAATAGATCAGAAACAAGGAGTACTGCAGAGTTCAGCACCTGCATTACTGTTTAATATTTATCTGCAGCCCCTCTGCAGCAAAATAGATATTGTAGTCTATTTTGTGTTTTGGCTATGTGGATGGCATCATGGTCCACACCTCATTCGACATTGACCGACCTGACTACTTGAATATAATAGCATGTCTGGAGGAAATGTTAAGCTGGCTCCTGGAACACAATTTAACAATAAACTACAAGAAAACAGAAGCAATCTGCATAACAAAGAATTCCACATTTGCTCCACCAAAATTTCTGCAAATATCGCATAACACTATAGAAGTAAAAACAGAAGTCAAATACTTGGGGATATACCTTGACCAAAACCTAAACGTTTTCAAGCGCTAGCAAGATTACAAAAACTGCTTACAACAGGCTAAGAACAATACAAAAACTCAAAGCTCTTCTGGACTTTAATAACTTCTGCACAGTCTGCTAGGCCTTAATAATGCCAATACTGGACTATTGGAACATCATCTACCAGGGGCTACCTACCCTGTCCACCTACCCTTTGTAATTGCTACAAAACACGACAGCCGGTATCATAACTAGGACTCCAAGAACCAGCCACATAACCCCCACATTGAGACAACTGCACTGGCTCCCCATAATCACCAGGACCAAATACAAAGCAATATTCACCATTTTCAAAATCCTACACCAACTATCACCATCAAAGCTACAAACCCTCATCAGCAAAGACCCTGAAAACAGAACAAAAAGGAAAATCAATAAAAACCTACTAATAATACCAAATACCAAGGCCAAAGCTAAACAAACAACCTGTCGTAGAGCTTTTTCAGTATATGCTCCATCACTCTGGAACGCCCTCCCAGAAAACATAAGAACCACCATTGACCTATGGGAATTCTGGAAAGCCTTAAAAACATACCTCTTTTTGGAATACTATGGACCAAAACCTGAAACACTATGTGAAATGCACCCACTTCAATGAAATATGAACTCATCCAATCATTCTACCTTCCATAGAATAGCAGCAACCATCATGACAAACATTAAGAAGCCATGTAGCCAATATTGTTAGTACCCCTTTGATATCCAAGTTTTAATTCCTTGCTCTGTGTAAAATTCCTTTGTTTAACGTTCAATGTAAATCGCTTCGAATGTAAGAAAAGCGGTATAGAAAAACTGTTAAATAAAACAAACAAAATAATGTGGATAAGTGCAAAGTTATGCACCTAGGGAAAGTATGACCAATCTATGGTTACACGATGCAAGGTTCCACATTAGGAACCATCAATTTAGGCGTAATCATAGATAATACATAGTGGCAGGCAAGAAAGCGAATAGAATGCAAGGAATCATAAGGAAAGGAATGGAGAATGAAACAAAGGATATTATAATGCCTCTGTAGCGTTCCATGGTGCGACCGCACCTTGAATATTTTGTGGGCAATTCTGGTCGCCATATCTTAAAGAATTTAGCAGAATTAAGAGGTACAGAGAAGAACAACAAAAATGGTAAAGGGGATGGAAGAATTACCCCTTTGAGGAGAGGCTTTAAAGTTTAGGGCTCTTCAACCTGGAACAGAGATGGCTGAGGGGAAATATGATTAAGGTTTATAAATTAATGAATGGAGTGGAACGGGTAAATGTACAGTGGTATGCAAAAGTCTGGAATCGCTTGTAAATTTGATGTTTTTTTCAACTTTGTGACCTTTATATCTTAATTTCTTTTTCCTCCCAGTGGCTTTTTCTGTGTATCTCATAAGTGATAGATTTGGCTATTAGGGCCAACATTTAGTATTAGTTTGGCCCTTATTTTCTGAGTTTGTTCCCCATAGTTGTCCCGTTGATAGATTTTTCTGTGAAAATCGCGCAATGTATATCGTTGGCCAATGAGATGATATTGTAAGTATGCTTTAAAATATTATGGACACACGCCAGGTTTCCTTCAAATTAATGTATGTGGCCTTGAAAAAGGCCGTTTTTGTGTCTGTGATGGCTCAGTATTTGATGTTCCATCCTTTGTTCTTGATCACCTGACTGCACCTTGTTGGCATTGAATGAACCAGTCTGACAAGGTGATCGTTGACAACACGGTTCCAAGTTGTACTGAGTGACTCAGTCAGCTCATGTTTTGATGTCTGATGCCTCTTGGATATTTCCAAGGCCACCTTGTGCCACAGGTTCTCGATTGGATTCAGATCTGGAGACTGGACAGGCCAGTCCATTGACTTGATGATCCGCTGTTTCCAGCTGATCACCTGTCTGGAGCGATGGCAGGGTGCATTGTCATCTTGGAACAGGAACTGGCCAGGAAACAGCTGGTGTGCTGATGGCACCATGCACTTTTGCAGTATGGTGATGTACGTGGCCCCGTTGACCATTCCATCGGCGATGTGAAGACGTCCAACGCCAATGGCACCATGCAGCCCCAGACCATGACCTTCAAAGGATGCTTCACAGTGAGGTTGAGACACTCAGGCTTGAATTCTTCTCCAGGAAATCTCCTCACATAGGTGTGGACCTGGTTACCAAACAGGCAGAATGTGGTTTCATCGCTGAATAGCACCTTTTCCCACATTTCAGTCGACCAGGTTGAGTGCTTTCTTGCTCACACGATCCGGTTGCGCCTTTGTATGTCAGTCATCAGTGGCTTATTCCATTCTTTGCAGCCCCAGAGACCAAACTGCAGGCACCGGTGATGAACTGTTGATGAGCTGACACTGACCTCACTCTTGTCTGACCACTCTCGAAGTAGCTGAGGAGAGGTTAACTTGCAATTAGTCAGTGAAATGCATCATAGTGCGCGGTCCTGGTGTGATGTTGATGCACGTGGATGACCTGAACGAGGCTTGTCCACCACTGTACCAGTTTCTTTCTTCTGTACAATCTTAACAGCGCTCTGACTGCAGCCAACCTTCCTGGCTATCTGACGGCTTGAAAATCCTTCCTCGCTCATAAAGGACACACAAACACACTACTCCGTCGGGGTCCAAGTCATCCTCATGGTCGATCCAGAAAGCATATGAAATTCATAAAATTCTGTGCATTTTTATAGCTGCACTGTTGGCTAGATATCTGCATTGTGATTGGTTAGTGAAATCAGCCTCCTGATTGGTTAGAAATAACGTGTGCATATTGGATAATCTCGGTTTAGTTTTGACGCAGCTACTGCGATTTTTTGGGATCCTATCTCCCATTGTCTGTAAAGTATTTAAATTGGAAGCAAGGAATGTTAAAAAAGCAACTCTAATAGCCAAATGTATTATTCCTTTTAACGTGGTAGAAAGATGAATATGCTGGGCTAATGCAGGGGAGGGAGGGTGATGAAATCCCAGAAGAAATACTGATGGACAGAGCACACCGGGCCTTGGGCCCACAGAACTAACACACCTAGGGATATTTATCTGTTTGTTTGAAAGACTACAGACTTAAGGAAAGAATAACAGCAAAAATGAGGAACTTTGGTACTTTTCAGTGGCAAGGATACTCTGTTGCATTTTATGCGGACTTATCAATGGGGACGCTACAGAGACGTAGAGCATTGGCTGCATTTACTAAAACACTTCGAAATGCAGAGAAGATATTACTGGTTACATCCTTTTGGACTCGCGTTCGCTAAAGGGGAGAAAACATGGAAAGTGCAAACAGTGCAGTTTTGGTAGTGCTGAAAGAAGCAGGCTTGCACAACCAGAAAGCTGCAGCGTGGCCGGAATGTGCTCAAGGGGCACAGGAAGAGGAACAGGGGGGAGCCCAGAGCAACAGTTGAGAGGGCCTTTGCAAAACAGGCAGGCAGATATTCAAAACGCACACCAGAAGGGGGCAAAATGCCGAAATAGAGCAAAGAATCAGAAGGACAATTTGAATCAAAAAGCCATAGATTGCAGGAGACTATGGAACTTTGGAAAGAGGCTGAGAAGTCTGGCTGCTAATAACTAAGTGAAATACTAAATAAAGGTTAATAGATTGTGTGGGGGTTGGTTAAGCAGAGAGGGACACTGTCTAAAGGTTAAGTGGATTAATGTATTAGAATGTTGAAGTAAAACATAGAAACATAGAAACATAGAAATATGACGACAGAAAAAGACCACATGGCCTATCTAGTCTGTCCTTCCATAACAACTACAACAGTCCACTTTTTGCCTTTAGAGATCCTCTGTGTTGGTCCCATGCTTTCTTGAATTCAGTTACTGTCCTCATCTCTACCACCTCCACTGGGAGACTATTCCACGGATCCACTACTCTTTCCGTAAAGAAATATTTCCGCATATCACTCCTGAATCTATCTCCCTTCACCCTCATCCCATGTCCCCTCGTAGCAGAACTTGCTTTCAATTGAAAGAGGCTCTCTCCCTGAACATTTATGCCACGGAGGTATTTAAACATCTCAATCATATCACCTCTATCCCGCCTTTCCTCTAAGGTGTACATATTAAGATCCTTAAGTCTGTCCTCATATGCTTTATAATGAAGCCCATTAATCATTTTGGTAGCAACCCTCTGCACCGACTTCATCCTGTTCACATCCTTTTGAAGGTGCGGTCTCCAGAATTGCACACCATACTCCAAATGAGGTCGCACCAAAGACTTATACAGAGGCATTATCACCTCCTTTTTTCTGCTAGCCATTCCTCTCCGTATGCACCCAAGCATCCTTCTAGCTTTTGCTGTCGCCTTTTCCACCTGTTTAGCTACTTTAAGATCATCAGACACAACCACGCCTAGGTCCCGCTCTTCTTTAGTGGACAAAAGTACTTCACCTCCTATACTGTATTGCTCCCCTGGATTGCTGCAGCCCAAATGCATGACCTTACATTTTTTAACATTAAATCCCAGCTGCCAAATTCTAGACCATTCTTCAAGCTTAGCTAGATCCCTCCTCATGTTATCTACCCCTTCCTGGGTGTCTACTCTATTGCAGATTTTGGTATCATCCGCAAAGAGGCAAACCTTACCCGACAGCCCTTCCGCTATATCACTAACAAAGATGTTAAAAACAGTTAAGTTATCAGTATACAGGGTGGCCCAAAAAAAGTGTGAACATCTCATAGCATATAAGTTATTTAAAAATTCAAAAAGACAGATGTAAACGATTGACAAATTTAAAAAAAAAGATGGCGACCGGAAATTGTCAAAATATAGCTAAAAAAGGTAAATTATTTAAGCTTTTAATATGATATGTTCTCACTTTTTTTGGGCCACCCTTTACAAGAGGATAAAGGGGCAGATAGGGGGAGGGGAGGGAGAAGAGAAGACAAGGGAGGATGTCGGAAGGGAGACAAAAGGGAGTAAGAAGGATTGGGGAAGGTGGAGGGTGCGCTACTATAGTCAAACCTCTGGAACGAGAGGTGGGGAGGCGAAGGGAGATAAGGGGAAGGGTGGGGGGGGGGATCGGAGGTATGAAGGGCAGCGACTACGTGAGGAGGGGAAAGCAGGGTAATATGAATAGTGATAGACTACAGTTTATAGTGGCCACAATAAATATCAAGGACTGCAAACATGGCGCAAGAGATGTACTACGTATACAAGAGACTCACTTAAGGGTGGGGCAGGAGGGATTGCTACAAACCAAAACCTACCCAAGGGAACCCCCAAAAAAGGGGGTGGTTGGGAATATATATTAGTCAACTTATCAAAATGCAGTAGTAGAGAAGTGTAGGGACAAAAAAGACACTGGGTTTGGCTGAGAGTGGCAGGAGAAGAGGGGTGGATAGTTAGTGTATATATAGACCAATACCCAGCAAGGAGAGTGGTGTTTTTTAATATATGAGCAAATGACAAAGGAGTTTGAAAGGTTTGGAGAGGCCCCGATTCTCCTGGGAGGGGATTATAGCCTGACAAGTAATCTAAGGCTAGATAATAGCGGGAGCACCACGAATGGGGGGCAGAAGGAATGGAAAAGCCTGCTGAAATTTAAAGGACGCTTAGGGTTTGTGGACCTATGGAGATGTAGACACCCAGGGGAGTGGAAATACACATTTTATTTCCACGTCCATGGAACATACAGCTGGTTGGATATGATCTGGGGTAGTGGAAGGTGGGCATCAAAGGTTATGCAGGTAGAACAAGGATCTATAACTTGGACAGGCCATGCCCCAGTCAGTGTTACCTTTTGACATAGGAACCCGGGATGAAGAGGTAAAAGTTTTTAGCAGCTAAATGATTCCCTACTGGAGGAAGAGGCACATGTGAATCAGATACGCCATGTAAAACAAGAGTATCTGCAATTTAACCTGAATGAGGAAGTGGCTCTGGGCACAGTATGGGATGGATTAAAAGCTGTAACAAGAGGCATCTGATAAGTGTGGCAGCATAAGGAAAGAGAGAAGGGGAAAGCTGAAAAGCAGCTAATGGATAGTATTATGGAGGTAGATTGTAAGTACCAAAGCAACTGTGACCCACTTACAATAGCAGAACTGATAAAGCTGAGGGGGGAACTGAGCAAGTTGAGGGCCCAAGAAATAGCATATGAGTTAGCAGTATTAAAACAAACCTATTTTGAAGCGGGAAATGGAGCAGGAATGATCCTGGCCAGCAATTGAAGGCAAAAAAGCAGGCAGCCCACATAGGGGGAATCCAAAATCAAAATGGCCAAATAGTGCAGCAAGCATCGGACATAAGGAGAACTTTTAAAGAATATTACAAAAATGTATATAAAAGTGAAGTACAAGGGAGAAAAGGGAAAGGAGCAAAATTTTTGAGGGAATGCAAAATGCAGAGATTAGCAGAGGAAAGGGGGCAGAGTTTAGGGAGGGATATTTAGTGAAGAGGAGGTTAGAGCAGCCATCAAGACCCTCAAGGTGGGTAAGGCACCAGGGCTTGATGGATATAAAGCAAAATTTTATCGCCTGATGCAAGAACAAGCAATTGGGGTTCTAATGAGGGTACTTAATGGGATCCTCCAGGGGGAAGAACTTCCAAGGTCAGTGGAAGAAGGAGGTATCACAATCTTACCCAAACTGGGTAGTGTAATGTTGCTATTACTCCACAGCTTGAGCTAGTGGAAATAAGCAGCCTGATTCCTTATTCAGTTAGTAAAATGGTGCTTGGGGAAAGCACTGCCTTCTGGGAGTTGAAGTTTTTTCACTATTTGAAATAAGGCGAGTTGTGGAGCTCAAGTGTTCAGGCAAATAACAGGATTTTAATTCCCCTTCCCAAACGGTTTTACAAATGGAAAATAAAGAACAAAGCCATGCAACTTCTGGCATGAAATAATATAAGAATGTAACTCAAACAGCTTCCTATATCAGCATCACTATAATCCAACATAAAGAGCACTTCTGTTCCAAAACCTTTGGTTGCTACCAGCAGCTCTCTCTCTGCACAGCTTAAACTTATTATACAGGTTTTATCTTCTCAGACACAGACATTGTATAGTCCATTGACTCAATAGGCAGATATTCTACAGATGGCTCAGTTTCCATCGGTTCATACTGACTCTCAGTTGGAAATGTCTGCAATTGCTTACAAGGTGTTTCCAGGCACACACCTGTTCCTTCAGCAATAGACTTTTCCCCGTAGCCTTCTGCTACACACGGCTTGTAATTGCCACAGTGTTCACCACATGGAAAGCCCCACCCTTCTGGGTTAATAGCAGAGCACTTCTTAAAAACAGCTTTACTTTTATGCCAGTCACTCAGCCTACCTCTTGGCTTCCTTTATGAGAGATTCCTTCTGCTTTCCAGGATCAGCTACAGCTGTAAGCCTTGGAGTTTCTACGTGCACACAAGTCTGCCTTCTTGGTACATTCCCCTTATGGCTGCCTCTTACCCACGGCAACAAACCTGGGCTGTTTGTACCTTGCTCCTTTGCACGGACTCTCTGCTCGTCTCCTGTGCTGACTTCCCCTTCTGAATTAAAGGTCAGAGAATCCTCTGTTACCATGAATTCCTCTGTGTCTTCACTCCCAAGCAAATCCTCTGTTTCTCGTGACTGCTTTCCTTGTGGCTGTGCTCTCAGCTGGCCTTCCAACTCTGCTTCTTGATGAGCTTCCCAATCTGCCTGCTCCCTTCCTAATGAGCTTCTCTTAAATCTCTGGTTTTCTGGGTTTAACCTGACCACTCCTTTCAACAGGTGTCTAGCCTTAGCTCCTGATTGCTGAGCTGAACTGCAGCAGGGGCTTGTTTTCCTCTCCTCTAATCTGCTTTGTCTGTGGTTTCCCTGGAAACCAGGAGCCATGTGCACTTGTTTACTTCCCTTAGCTGAAGCTGAATCCTGCAATTTATCACTCTCTAAGGGATCTGAGGGACCTTCTACACCACAGTAGACAGTGTTTGAGGATCCTACAGGCCTATTTCCTTAATAAACTTAGATGCTAAATTATTGGCGCAAATTTTGGCAACATGTCTACAAGAGGTGGCACTGAAGTTGGTGCAAATAGACCAAACAGAGGTGATCAAACCAGCACGGGCTCCTCCTGCCCAATCGGGGCAGCTCCAAGCCAGAATAAAAAATGCTGTTAGGCGCGCCCGCGCCTGAGGGCCTCACCAGAGGGCCCTTTGGCTCGGCCCTTAGGCTGAGGACAAGCCTTGAGGCATACAACTTCAGCAGGACCAGATGGAACAGAAGCAAGCCCACTAAGAACACTCCTTAAGAAGCAGTAAACACAACAGTGACCTGAATGATAGTCTTAACCAGCTAACTACTCTTCTGTCTGCTACATGCTGCAAGTATAGCCACTGCTGTTTGTTTCAATTAGTACTTTGCTATTAATAACAACGATACTCTGCTACTAGTTTTGCCAGTATTCTGCTACTATTATTGCCAGTAATTTACTACTAGTACTGCCAGTATTCTGCTGCTATTATTACTAATACTTTACTGCTATTGTTACCAGTATTATTGCAGCTATTGTTTTTGCAAGTTCCTACCTCAACCACTAGTTAAGCACCACATAACACAGCACACCACACATCTTTCAGTGAGAATGCCCTACCAGCTTACGCACTCCACTAAAGAATTCCTCCCACTCATAGGAAACTCGGAACCAGCCCAACATGACCATATCCATCATGACCTTATCCAGTTTATACCTTCTCAGCATTTCACTCATATGCACTCTATCCTCCCACCACCCAAAACACGATCCCAATAGTGCAAACTCAAGGAAGGAGACAATACAGCAACATACACCATATATTGACAGACCCCCCCCCAAAACCCTCACTCATACTTAATCCACATACCACTCCAACACACCACAAAACACAGAGGTGAGGACCCTACGCAACCTAAAATGTGCACTCATAAATGCACGGTCAGTCTGTTAAAAAGTGGCCAGCCATTATTGACCTCATAACACAGCTCAAACTAGACATCCTGCTACTAACAGAATCATGGCTCACTACCTCAGACTCAGCACTTATCAATCAACTCATCCCCCCGGATTTCTCAATACACTCCTGCCACAGAATGGACCGCAGAGGAGGTGGTACCCTCATTCTGGCAAAAGTGGATCTCCAATACCAAACGATCAGCTCTAATAGCTCAACCCATCTTGATGTAATCACTATATCTAACAACCATAGTACTATTAACCTTGTCTACAGATCCCTGACTGCTTCCCCTGAAGATCTCGCAAATATAATTGACCTAGCCTCCAACCCCAAAGACACACATAAGCCAAACTGGATACTTGGCGATTTCAATCTGCCAGTCCTGCCGGACAATCATGCCAATGCCTTCCTTGAAGCTTTCAACAACCTAGGATACAAACAAATAGTTGATGCCCCCACCCACCGAAAGGGAAACAAACTAGACCTCATTTTCATCCTGCAACCTGTTGAGAACTCAAAATACAAGCACAACATAGTTATTTCACCCGTCCCATGGTCGGATCGCAACCTAATACAATTCGAAATACCTCTTCAGCAAGATTAGTGAACAAAGAGACTAACTGAAAAACCAGCAACACCCACAGGGCGATTCATACCCCTTGACAAAGAGACAATCATCAAGGAGGTCCTACCTAATATATCCGTACCTTCAAACCTTGAAGAGATGATGGCTTCATGGAACAGCTGCCTGAGCTCCTCTGCCCGCAAACCTGCTCAAACCAAACCTCTCGCCCCAGGCAAACGTCCAGGAAGTAGAAAACCCGCACACTGGTACACCGCCGAACTAAGAACCTCGCTATTACTACTAAGGAAATTAGAAAGAAAATGGCGTCGTACACGGGCCCCAACCGACCTGACAACATACACCTCCCACCTTAAACATCGGGAATTAATATCAGCGACAGAGAACATCACTCAAATCTCCTGAACTGTGCCTTGAACAAACCCCATGAGCTTTTCAACATTGTAAAATCCCTAACAAAGGAGCCCTTGTCCCCCCAACTGACATAATTCATCCACAGGACTATGCAGATTACTTACTGGCCAAAACCAACAACGTCAGCAAAGCCACGCTATCCAACCCCAGCAGCAACTCGGCACAACTCAACTTACCATCATCGTAACACCAACAGCTACACAAGTTGAGGACATCATCACTACCGTCAATGCCACCACTGCCCCAAATGACCCCTGTCCAGCATTCTGGATAAGAGCTCTACGAAAGGAAATCAGCCCTATACTGTGCAAGATCATGGACTTATCCTTCTCCACAGGCCTATTTCCATCATGCCTCAAGCAGACATCAATCCGGCATCTTCTGAAGAACACCAAACTTAATCCACAGAAGGTCGAATCATATCGACCAATATCAAGCATTCTGCTGATAGCAAAGCTAATTGAAAAGGTAGTTCAGCGCCAAATTCAGGACCATATTGACTCCACGGCTCCCCTGGACCCAGCCCCAACATGGCTTTCGAGAATCACACGGCGTGGAAACTCTCCTAACCACACTAATCAATACACTGATCACAGGAACTGATAACATTAAACAAGGATTTGCATTGATTTTCCTGGATATCGCCGCTGCGTTAGATTCCGTAAACCATGAGCAACTCCTAAGATGGCTTCAAGATAAGGGAATCAGCGATCTAGCATTGAGCTGGTGCAAATCGTACCTAACGGATAGATGGCAGCAAGTTCGTACAGGTTCCACAACCTCTAAACCTTTCCAACAAAAACATGGTGTACCTCAAGGCTCCTCACTATCTGCCTTATTATTCAACATATACATGCAAACCTGTATGCGAAGTAATCCGCTCCTTCAACGTCTCATGTCTAATCTACGCTGACGATGTACTACTCGTCATTCCATTCTCGACTGACAAGCCCGGATTTCTCTCCTCTGATAAAATGTTTTGAGGCTGTAATGGACTGGTTCCACACACAAGGCCTTAAGATAAACTTCAGTAAAACAGATGTGCTCTTCGCTACAAGAAATCAATCTTTCTCCCCCCCCCATTGGCGCTAAAGACAAAGACTCTGAACTCACAAGCAGACCCACTATCTGCTACCTTGGTGTTACATTAGACCAGCAGCTCGATTTCAAAGCACACATCAGTAACATCGTCAAGCAGATCCACCATAAAATATGAACATTGAGACATCTCCGACCTCTACTACAACCAAGCGACTTCAGGACAGTATTTCAGGCCCTCGTGACCCCCAACTTCGACTATGCCAACACGATTCTCCATGGCCTACCCAAGTGCTTATTAAGTCCGCTACAACTAGCAATGAATACTGCGGCACGCTTCCTACACGGAGCCTCCAAAGGAGAGCATATCACCCCAATTCTAAAGGAATTACACTGGCTACCAGTCTATTGTCGGACCACATATAAAGTAGTCATGATAACATTTAAGGCCATCAACATGTCCTCCTCCTCCTCCCTAATAGGTCTGCTCCACATTACCCCGGCAAACAGAGCGAGGAGATCATTCACCATCAACACCCTTCAGACCCCCAACGAAATAACCAAATGCACCCAAGTGGCAAAGAGCAGAGCTGGAATGCGCTCCCACCCTCCGAGCAATTACCGATATTGCTCAATTCAGAAAGGCACTAAAACATGTGATAAGGAAGCTTATCATAGCTCAGGTAGGAGCTATAGAAAAGATGATGTGACTCTGAACAAGCAACCTGTCAGTTCTGGTAGAAGTGAGAAAACAGAGTTTTCACATAAAAGACTACCAGTCCCAGAATGCACCAGGTTTCCAGCAGCCATAAGAGGGGCTGAAGTGAGAAAATGTGTGTGCAATCAAGAGAGCTATGAGGTAATCCCTAAGCACTCATCTCAAAGGGCAGGGCCTGATTCAAGACAGCTGCGCTGTGTTAGGGAGCAGCACACATTAGAACAGGATAAGAGTAGAGCTTAGTCTTCAGGAAACAGTTTCAGCAAAGGCTTGAGGGAGAACTTCAAGAACAGCTTCAGCAAAAGCCACAGAAAGAGTTTGAAGAACAGCTTCAGCAAAAGCCACGCAGATAGAGAGAGAAGGAAACTCTCTGGAAGGAAGAGAAGAAAGGCCATTGGAAGGTCTGGGAGATTCCAAGGCAGTACTCATACTGGGAGGTATTCCAAAAGCCAGCAGAGTCCATTGGACTGGATTCAGCCAGAGGAATGGAGTGGCAGAGATAGGAATCACCAGTGGCTACCTGGAAGAGAGAAGACTGCACGTGGAAGGGACTTTCAGACCAAGGCCAGAGGGTATGTGAGAGGAGATCCAGTGTCCAGGGATCAAGATTGGAAGGCTGGACATCAGAATTGGGTTACATATTGGCCAGGCTATACAGAAAGGAATAATGATAGCAGGAGAGGCTCAGGTATGAACACTGATCCAGACCCTATCTATAATAGAGAATGGCAGCAAGGGAATAAGCATTCTCATGATAGTGCCTTAATGAAAGACTCGTCTGTGCCAATGTATGATAGTGACCATATGCTGACTGATACAGCAGATGAAAATACAGTTTACATGGACTGTTCTCTATCTAAATGCTTTTGCTAGCTTTCTCTGAGCAAACACATCAGCCATCACAAAGAAACCTAACTTTGTTCTTTATTTCCACTGCAAACAGCTCTTAAAGCAGGATTTGGGCTCACACAGTTGCAGCCAGCCAGCTAAAGGCTTTCAGCTGGTCCATTGATAGTAATTAGGGCTGCACCTGATTGTGTGTGTGAGCAAGGGAGAATCACTGCTGAGATCGGCGTGGAAAATAAGCAGAAGTTAACCTAACCAGCAAAGTTTATTCTTTACTTTGTGCCTTTGTATTTGGTAATTATTTGCTAAGAAAATATTAGCTAATTGCCTGACAAGCTGAAGGTTGTTTTCTGGTTTACTTTGTGACTTTTTGTTATCCATTTTAAACACTGCAAGCAAGTAACCTCATTTATAGTGCTATCAAGCATACATGTGCTGGGTGAATTAAACCCCATCAATAAAAGAAGTATTTTATTGATCTTACCACTTGGTTTCACAACTCAAATTATTGTCATCAGCTGTGTTTGGGAGTGAATGAACTACAATACCCACAATACCTTGCAAGAATCATATGAATATATGCATCGTCAAGATTGTGTAAGTTCTCACCCTAGGCAGCCGTCTGACAAACACCACCTCTTTCTGTTACACTACTCACAGCCCAATATTATCCACAGTACACCCAGCTAAACAACGATAAGCCACAAAACAATTCACAGCTATAATGTACAAAATTGTAGATATTGTATATAGCCCCCCCCAGTTAAAATCCAAGTTGTATCCCCCGTTCTCTGTAAATGTATATCTGATATACCGAGATGCATAAATGTTACCTGTAAACCGCACTGATTTTAAAGAGCGCAGTATATAAAAGCAATAAATAAATAAAAGGGGAGGCAAGCGGGAGACAACATATGGAAGATACTAATATAATATGATGCCTACAAAGGTCAGGAGAGAAAGCAGTATTTGCAACGGTCTATGCTGAAAAAGCATTTGACAGGGTAGAATGGCAGTTTTTCAGGTTTTAGAATAAATGGGACTAGGGGAAATATTTTGAGTGGATTAGAGCACTGTACTCCAATCCACAAGCCCGAATAGGAGTGAATGGAGGATATTCTTATAGTTTTGCAGTAGGCTGAGAGACGTGTCAGGGGTGCCCCCTATCGCCGCTCTTATTCGCATTGGTGATAGAGCCACGAGCTAAATATATTAAGTGACAGATATACAGGGGATAGAGATGGAGAGGCAAAAAAACAAAAATAGCCCTATTTGCAGATGTTGTTTTCACCCTTAGTCAGCCCCTCACTACCCTGCCAAATATGATGAAAGCTATTGAACAGGTACAGTGAGGTAGCAGGGTATAACATTAATGAGTAAGACAGATACTTTGCTTTAATCTCCCAAAGGAACTGGAAGACTGCTTGAGGGTCAGTTCCCCTTTCAAGTGGGTAAATGACACCTTTTAGATATTTGGGGATTCAATTGGGAAGTACACTAGAGAAACTTCAAGAATAGAACTATAAACCAATGGTGGAAAATCTTAGAAGGGACCTTTTTAAATGGAAAGGGCTACACATACCTTGGTTAGGGTGCATAGCCACTTCAAGATGAATATACTCCCAAGGATTTTATTTTTGTTGGGAGCTGTGCCGTGTGTAGTCCCTAGAGGAGTCTTAAAAAAAAAACTTCAATATGATTACGACATTTCTATGGGAAGGGAAAGTTCCCAGAGTGGCGCGCTCAGTAATGTGTAAGACGAAAGAAGAAGGGACTAGGAGTGCCATGTGTAGCCAAGTATTACAAGGCAACCCAGTTGAGAGGTGAGAGACACCGCATTGGGTGCATATGGAGAAGGGGAGGACACATTGGTTTGGAATTGCTAATATGGGACCCAAGGGGAAAGACAAGGAAGTGGGGGGGGGGGGGGCATAAAACCCCCATAAGTAATTGACTTTTTGGGTTTGGAGGAAGTGGAGGACCTCCCTACTAGAAGGAAAGCGAATATCCAAGCGGGCATTTATCCAAGGCCTAGGAGACTTCCACCCAGGACGAGGAGGAGGAGTATTCAAGGAATGGGCTACAAAAGAGTGGTCAGAATAGGTCACGTGCTAGACCAAGGGGGATCACTTAACAATTCTGAGGAGATAAAGGAAACGCATGCTTTAAAAGGAAAGGACCACTATGATTACGTACAACTGTGGTATTTCCTACAACAAAAAAATAAAAGCAGATTTGCAGGCACAGCCGACACCCTTTGAAGAGCTAATGGAGAAAAAACACACAAAAAGGGTTGTTATCTACTCTATATAGAATAACAAACACAGGACAAGGAACAAAACAGAAAGCCAAAAGAGCTGGGAAAGGGAAATACCGGGCCCCTGGGATGAAGAGAGGCGGAAAGAAATATATAAATATGGGCAAAACCTCACAGGGGGGACACATCTCTTAGAGAATAGTTTAAAAATATAGGAACATAGGCCATGCGGTCTTTTTCTGTTGTCATGTTTGTCTAGTCTGTCCTTCCATATCAACTTTTTTTCTTTAGAGATCCTCTGTATTTATCCCATGGTTTTTTGAATTCAGATACTGTCCTCATCTCTACCACCTCCATTGGGAGACTTTCCACGGATCCACCACTCTTCCCATAAAGAAATATTTCCGCATATCACTCCTGAATCTATCCCCTTTCATCCTCATCCCATGTCCCCTCGTAGCAGAACTTGCTTTCAATTGAAAGAGGCTCTCCCCCTGTGCATTTATGCCACGGAGACTTAAACATCTCAATCATATCACCTCTATCCCGCCTTTCCTCTAAGGTGTACATACAGTATGAAGATCCTTAAGTCTGTCTGTCATATGCTTTATAATGAAGACCACTAACCATTTTAGTAGCCATCCTATGTACTGACTCCATCCTGTTTATATCCTTGTGAAGGTGCGGTCTCCAGAATTGCACACTATACTCCAAATGAGGTTGCACCAAAGACTTATACAGAGGCACTATCGCCTCCTTTTTTTCTGCTAGCCATTCCTCTCTGTATGCACCCAAGCATCCTTTAGCTTTTGCTGTCGACTTTTCTACCTGTTTAGCTACTTTAAAATCATCAGATACCATAGTAGCAACATAGTTAACTGAATGTTGGTACCGCTCACTTTCCAATAGACACACTTGGTATTCTTAGTCATAAGGGTTTGTGGAACAGGGTGACTGTGGGGATTGTTGTTACTGCTGATGTTGCTGCTGATGTTATCTTCTCTGCTGACTGCCTCTTTACGCATGTTTTGATATGGGGTAGACGGCCACCTATGTATCATGGGGAGGGTGATGCTGGGTAAGTCTGCAGACTAACCGGTAAACTATATGTATATTATGGGTATAATAGTTCAGCCCCGGGTTGGTGGGAATGAGGTAACATCCTGATATTGGTTGTATCGTTGACACAAAACTGTGAAATGTGGTTCTGCTTAATGTTAATAATACTAATAAAAAGTATTTTCATAAAATCATCAGATACAACCATGCCTAGGTCCCGCTCTTCTTTTAGTGGACAAAAGTACTTTGCCCCCTATACCGTATTGCTCCCTTGGAATGCTGCAGCTCAAATGCATGACCTTACATTTTTTAACATTAAATCCCAGCTGCCAAATTCTAGACCATTCCTCAAGCTTAGCTTGATCCCTCGTCATGTTATCTACACCTTCCTAGGTGTCTATTGCAGATTTTGGTATCATTCTCAAAGAGGCAAACCTTACCTGACAGCCCTTCTGCTATATCACTAAGATGTTAAAAAGAATTGGCCCAAGGATAGATCCCTGGGGCACATCACTGGTAACTTCCTTCTCAGAGTGAGCTCCATTTACCTCTGGTCTTTGTCGCCTCCCATACAACCAATTTCTAACCCAAGCAGTAACTTTAAGGTCCATCTCTTGGGTGCTCAGTTTGTTAATAAGTCACCTGTGAGGAACGTTGTCAAAGGTGTTACTGAAATCTAAATACACCACATCTAGTGCTCTCCCTCGGTCCAACTCCCCTGGTCACCCAATCAAAGAAATCAATCAGATTTGTCTGACAAGACCTGCCTCTGGGGAATCCATGCTTCCTCGGATCCTGTAATCCGCTGGACTCCAGAAACCTCACTATTTTCTCTTTCAGCAGCGTTTCAAATAATTTACTCACCACTGATGTTAAACTAACCGGCCTGTAGTTTTCAACCACATCCTTCTGCTTTTGTGTAAAGGCACCACATGAGTCTCTCTCCAGTCCTTTGGCACCACTCCCGATTCCGAGGCATTGAAAAGGTCAGTCAGTGGAGCTGCTAGAATGTCCCCAAGTTCTCTCAGTATTCTAGGGTGTATCCCATCCGGTCCCATCGCTTTGTCTACTTTAAGTTGAGCTAGTTTCTCACGAACACAATCTTCTGAAAATTGTTCAAGATGCCCCCTCACTTCTGTTCCTGTTTGTGGGTGTTTTCTGAGGTTCTGTTAACTGGTTCTTTATCTGTGAACACAGAACAGAAATATTTAAGCAATTCCGCTTTCCTTATCGTTCCTCCAGTGCAGTCCTCAACTTCTGGGTAGTGAACCTCCATCCGCAGCTAGGAGACTGGCATGACAAATTTATGACATCACAGGATATAGGCTGTCAGCAACGCTCCGCCTCCCAGTGTGACCAGTCTCCTTGCAGCAGGAGGATGTCTCGAGCCCAGCAGGGCTCTCTGGAAGGAAAATAATAAGGAGTTTCCTTAAATCTGGCTTATTGGGATTGTGTTTTTCTAGTTAATTTCGACTTTTATTTTTGGCTGTGCCTAGTAAGACTTTCACAGGCTAACTTGAGGAAGGAGGGGTCAGTGCTCCTAGTTCAGCCTCCTGACTCTCTCCGGTGGCAGCTCTTTCTGTTTACATTTCTTTTCTTTTATGTTTATGTTTATTATTTTATTCTCCCTGATGGATGTGAGGGCAGAGCTGCCACAGAGGAAGTTCTCTCCCTCCAGACAGTACGAGGGAGAGCCCTTCAGCTTAACTTTGTCTCAGGGGCTTCACTGCTCTTCGGGATTTTCTTCTGCCCTCAATGAAACTGCTTGGCTCCACAACCTTTTTGGCTCTGGTGTCAGTAAACAGTGAGTAGCTGCCCTAATCGGTTTTTACCCGATCTAGACAGCTGTTGCTCAGCACGGAGTCCATTTCAGTGTTCTTGGCGCCCTTTTCCTTCTCAGTGAAATCTGCGGCGGCCATTTTGAACATGCACCACAGCTATCCTGCATTTTGACAGAACGGCAGAGTAACCTGTGAGTACCTTTTTACCTTTCAATATGCCTGATTGCTTCAGATAACAGTGGTTTTGGGGGATTTCTCGTCTCTGTGGTGTTTTTGCCCTCCTCTCTGTTCGACGGAGCGGCAGGAGGAGAGGGGAAATTTTAACTTTCTTTTCTTTGGTTTGTAGGCGGCTGCTTCGAACTAACCGGTCACTGGTTTGATTCCCACTGCATATGCTGAGATGGGATTTCTATTCCTGAAGCTAAAGGCATTTGGGGCTTGCAGGTCTGACCTCGACCAGAAATTTCTTTTCTTTGGTTTGTTATTGATAGGAATGGACCTTTCAGTGTTTTATTTTGCTGTTCTGTCACAGCCCATGCCTCTTAGGCCCCTCTGTCTGGTTTGTGCAGCCAGCACTAGGTCTCTCTCGCTCTCGCTCTCTCTGTGCCTGGAGTGTGCCAGTTTTATGATTCCTTGTCTGTAGCTATGGATTCCCCCCTGAAGCCTAAAGGGACCGCTGAGGCTGCGGGGGGGGGGGGTTCCTTGCTCGGCAAGGATCTGTCCCTCCGGCCCTTGGAAGCGAGCCCAAAGCTTAGAGTTTTTTGCGGTTCTCTTTTCTTTTCTTTGAGAAATTCAATATTCTTGTTTCCTTTTTTAGATTTCTAGGCTGTGAGGAAGCTTCCTTTGTGGTCCGGTCCGCACTTTCTGGGTTGTTCAGCTTCTCCCTCCCCCCCCCTCCCCTCCCCTTCCCGGCTTGCTTACCTGCGGTGTGCAGAGGACAACTGTATGGGGGGCTGCCTCCCTGCTTCCAGAACCTACATTCTAGGGGTACGGAGCGGGTGGAATGTTCTGTCTTTAACCCCAGAGCATTCCTTAAAGCTGTCTGCCTCAGGGCAGGGCAGAGTGTCTCTTAGAGCCACAGCCTCTGCTAGTTCTGTGCTCTGCCCGAGCAATCCCTGCCTGTCAGTGTACCTGTGGTGAGGGAGCACCAGCACTTCTGTGGATTTCTTATTTATTTCTTTGATCTCTGGGTCTCTGGGGGTTTTCGTCTGTTAGCCTGGGGAGTAGCAGCTCTAGTGAGCACTTTTTTCTTTTTCAACGGGGGTTTTTGGCGCGATTTTGTGACGGCGGCCATTTTGAAAATCGGGATTATTTTTCATTTCCTGCTTTTCTCCTTACTTTGTGGTTTTTAGTGGCCTACATGCTTCGTTTTGGCTGGAGAACGTTTTTTGTTTTTAGGACTTTCCTCCATGTCCGGGTCCTGCAGGACTGTTTAGTTTAAAAAAAAATAAAAAAATAAAAAATGCAGTTTTTATTCAAATCGGAGCTTCTGAGGCACGTTGCAGAAAAGTGCTTTCCTTCTGTTTCTCTGCAGCACCTGGGATAAAGGCTCTTTGGTTGGGCAGAGGGGGCTAGCCTTGGTGGCTACTATTGGCTCTGCCTTCTAAGTCACGCTGTATGCTTTGTGGCTTAAAGCGCAGCTCCCTGTTTGAGTCTGGTGTGGGCTCAGAACAGGGCCTTTCAGAACCCTTGCAACCTTTCGTTACTCAGTCTGTTGAGCTCCTTACTACAGTTGAATCTCGTGAGGAGTTCTGCATAATTCTAGATAGCCCGGTAGCTCACTGGTTAGGCTTACCTGTGGTGTCCGGGTTGTGGCCTTGATTCCCACAGTGGTTCTTTAAACGGTGCAGGATTGGCACACAGTTTCTCTCTTCTCTTGTCCCACTGAAGTTGGTTCTTTTATACATTTTGGGTGCAATCTTTGGCTTTGGGTGCCTAGAAATAAAAGACGGCCAGAGTCTCCCTGTGCAGACATGGGAGAGGCAGGACTGTCAGCCGGCATGAGCCTTACTTCATTTGAGGACAGGTATCCTCTCTGTAGCAAGCACATCAGGTTATGTAAGAGATTGCTGCAGTGGTTTCAAATTTCATTCTAGATTCCGTTCTTTAGTGGATGAACATTTAAATTTTGATTTGTTTAATTCATGTTGCCAGCACAGCCCCGCTGTTTCATTGGTAGCTCTCGGCGTAATGAACATTCAGACTTGACGGTAAACTTTGTTCTTGAGAGTCTGCTGCCTTAAAGCAGCCTCACGCAAATTCTTCACATCCTTAGGTTGTAGTGGCCCTGCCACTATAAAGTCCGAGCTTTCCCCTTCGGTTTGCAACGGCATCTCGGACGTTCACTAAGATGCTGCTCGGCGGCCTTGCGCGCAAAGGCATTTTGTTTCATCCTTATCTAGACGATTGGTTGCTACGAGCCAAGTCCAGGGAGGAGAGTCTTCAACTAACTCAGACCCTGCTATATCTCGGGGTCCGATTCGACACGGCGTCGGGTCTTCCTCCCCCGTAAACGTGTAGAGGGCTTCCAGTTACTCGTCCGGCGGTTCTGGTCGCGTCCGAGCCCATCCGCCTAGGATTACCTGCGGATTCTCGGAACGATGGCTGGGACCAGGGAATCGGTTCCTTAGGCAAAGGTCCATCGGCGGCCGTTGCAACGGACACTGCTCCGTCAGTGGTCGCTTCAGGCCGCTCCACTCTCCAAGCGTTTGCCCTGCCCGCTCTCGGGGCCCCGCTCGCTCCGCTGGTGGCTTCTTCCGGGGTCGCTGCCCTTGGGCATGTCTCTGGAGCAGCCCGATTGGATGCCTCTGACGGCTGCCAGCCTAGAAGGCTGGGGAGCGCGTTGCCTGGGGGTCTTTGCACAGGGTCTGTGGTCCCTGACGGAGGCCTCCTGGTCGATCGTTCGGCTGGGGTTTCGAGCGAGGTTCCTTGGGCTTCAAGCATGCGATGCGGCGGTGTCCGGTAGCGCGCTGCGGGTTCTGTCCGACAGCTCGGCGAAAGTAGCCTACTTCAATCGGCAGGACGGCGCAGGCAGCGCCGCCATGGAGGAGGAAGCGGATCAGTTGTTCGCGTAGGTGGAACTGCGATTGCTAGCCTTGTCGGCGGCTCTCATAGCGGGTATGGTCAATGTGCAGACCGACTCTCTCAGCGACGTACGAGTGGCTGCGGGAGAATGGGAACTGTTTCCCGAAGTCTTCTCTTTTTTTCTGGTGGAACACTGGGGGGTGCCCGTAATGGGTCTGATGGCTTCCTTTCAGTCAGCAAAGGTATCCCCTTGTTTTTTCAGGAGAAGCAGAGAAAGACGGTCCGACGTGGCCATCGGAAGGTCTGCGGTCTGTGTTCCCGCCGTGGGCGTTGCTCCGGCGCGTTATTCAGAGAATAGGCCGTCATCCAGGCAGGGTCCTTATGATAGCTCCGCCTTGGCCTCGCCACCCGTGGTAATCTGGTACGGCTCTTGGTTGGTCGTCCCTGGCGTTTGACGGACCGAGCGGATCGGTTGATTCACGGTCTGCTTCTGCTGCCTCCGGTGAGTCGGCTCTCGCTTACGGCTTGGCCATTGGGCGGGCGCGTTTGCGTAGGCGGGGTTACTCAACAGCGGTAGTGTCCACTATGGTTAACGCGCGATAGCGATCCATATCCTGGGCATATGTACGGATTTGGTGGATCTTTGAAGGTTGGTGTTCTCGACGTTGGTTTCGCGCGGCCTCAGTAGCAGTGCCGGCAGTCCTGGATTTTTTGCAGGATGGATTTTCTCGAAGCCTGGCGGCCAGCTCATGGCGTGTTCAGCTGGTGGCGCTGGCCTGTTATTGCGGCAAGTTCTACGGAGTGTCCTTGGGGTCTCCCCGGACGTTCGTCGATTCTTGACGGCGGTAGCTAGGTTGTGGCCCGCTCTTCAGGCTTGGGTGCCGTCTTGGGATATTACTCAGGGCGCTCTGGGGAGCTCCCTTGTGCCTTGAAGTCTGCTTCACAATAGGATCTGACTTTGACACCCGTCCTTCTCGTGGCGATATGTTCGGCTAGCCACATTTCCGAGGTGCACGCCTTGTCCTGACGTGTACCATTTCTTTCTTTCTCGGGCGAGAAAGTGGTTTGGCGCACCGTTCCCTCTTTTCTGCTAAAGCTGGTGTCGCCTTTGCATGTTAATCAGGTGTTCCCTGCCTGTGATGGGGAAGCACACAGGGTCACAGATTGTTCGCGGTCTACGTCTTTTGGATTTTCAGCGGGTGTTGTGTCACTATTTGCTCGTTATGGCGTCCTTTTGTAAGTCGGTTCGCTTATTCGGATTCTTCGGCGGTGTACGTAAGGGCGAGGCGCCCTCCAAGGTTTCCATTTCCCGCTGGATTATGGAGGTGATTGCATCGGCGTATTTGCTCCAGGGGCGTGTCGCGACCAGTGTTTACGTGCACATTCTACTAGGGCGCAGGCTTGTTCGTGGCCGGAGCACCGGTTGGTGCCGCCTGGGGTGATTGCTAAGACAGCGTCCTGGGCTTCGCTGCACACGTTCCGCAAGCATTATTGATTGGATGTGGAGGCGGCTATAGACGCCCGTTTCGGTCGGCGGGGTTGTCTGCTGGCCGGAAACATTCCTCCCGTTAATTACTGCTCTGGTACATCCCAGAAGTTGAGGACTGCACTGGAGGAACGATAAGGAAATGATAATTACACTTACCTGGTAATTGTAGTTCCTTTAGTTCCGAGAGTGCAGTCCTCCATCCCTCCCGGTGTCTGATCTTGATGAATTTTCAGGGTTTCCGGATCGGAGTTCGGTTTGAAGAGTATACAGGTGAGCCGTTGTCTTTACTTTCCTGTACTTCGTATATTGTGTTTCTCTGTTTCTGAGCCTCGAGCTCAGTGCTAGTAGGCAGGATGTCACGGGGCGCATGTTCCCTCACAAAAAAAAAAAAAGAAAAAAAAAGAATTAAATTAATAATTTTTGTTTAAGGGGTATCGTCTACATGAGATTTGTTGCTATTTGCTACTTATTTTTTGCTCCTTTGAGTCTGCTTTGTTAATAGTTCACACTGGGAGGCGGAGCGTTGCTGACAGCCTATATCCTGTGATGTCATAAATTTGTCATGCCAGTCTCCTAGCTGCGGATGGAGGTTCACTACCCAGAAGTTGAGGACTGCACACTCGGAACTAAAGGAACTACAATTACCAGGTAAGTGTAATTATCATTTATCTTCATCAGCTTCTACATATTCCTCCCTTCACCCTTGAGTCTGACAGTACCACTTTTGCCTTTCCTCTTCTCACTAACATATCTGAAAAATGTCTTATCCCCCCATTTTATTGCATTGGCTATTTCCTCCTCTTTTTGAATCTTTGCTTTCCTAACTACTTTGCTTGCTTCTCTAAGTTTTTTTCCAAATATAGATGCCTTTCTTCCTCTCTGTGATCTCTTGTATTTCATGAAAGCCTCCCTCTTTTTCTTCACCTTTTCAGCTACTTTTTTCGAAAGCCATAGCGGTCTCCTTTTTCTTTTTTACCTTTTATTTACCATTTTAGCAAAAAGGTTGGTGGTTCTTAAAATATCCCCTTTCAGTTTTGCCCACTGTTTTTCTACATCCCCCAGCTGTTCCCATCCTGCTAATGACTCCCTGAGGTATTGGCCCATCTTGGCAAAGTTAGTTTTCCTAAAGTCTAAGACCCTCGCTTTTGAATGAATTCTATCAGCCCTAGTCCTAATACTGAACCACACTATCTGGTGATCACAGGATGCAAAATGATCTCCCACTATAACATCAGAAACACTTTCACCATTGATAAGCACCAAGTCCAGTATGGCCCCTGATTAGGTGTTAGTAGCTTCAAAGAGCTGAGAAAGATACTGAAGTAGAGTTTTAAAGCTACCCCACTAAAGAAAATGTTTCTCCTTTTAAACTAAAGCACCAAAAAGAATGTAACTTTGTTTTAAAAATGTACCAAAACTCTTTTAAGAACTCCCAGGTAGAGAGCAGTAACTTAAAAAGCAATAAACTCTGGGAGAATTCAGCTTGCCTGGGAGCTGCTGCGTTTGGACCAGCTGCGCGGAGCGGTGCAGTAGGAGGGAGTTGAGCCGCAGTGCTGAGCTTACAGGCATTGTGTGGACGCTCCTGCCTCCGAGGACCCCCCTCCGGTTCCCATAAAGCACTGTTGGCTCACTCGCGGCCGTGAGTCGTGGCCTGCATGGTCGCGTCCTAAGGGGCGCGTCACAAGGGGTAGGACTTGCTCCTTTTGTGCTCCTTCGGTGCTCCTGAGAAGGTCTCTGAGCACTGTTCGTTCCATTGTAGTGTCCATGGGGAAGCGGAAAGTGAAGTCGGGCGCTAAATCTGGGATCGGTGATGGAACATCAGGAGGAAAGCCGGTTGGACCCGTGGACAGACATGTGACGTCACTACTGCCTGCAATATCGCCGGATGCGGTCTCTTTGAGCCCTGAATCTCGGCTGCCCCTCCTTTTTCCTCAGCCATTGTCTTCTACTTTTCTTGACGCTCCTATAGGTGTTGTGACTCCTTCTTTGAAAGCTGTCAGTCCAATTGGTGGTGATGTGTCTCTCCCTACTCCGTCTGGTGAGGTAACACTTGTGGATATTTGGACTGTGATTCAGCGAATTGATAAACGTCTAACTCCAATTGTTTCTGCTTTATGTGCTTTTACGCAAGATGTTGTGGATAAATTTGCAGATGTTGATAAACAGATAGGTTCTTTGGTTCGGGCTTCTGCTCATGCTGATTCTCAATTCCAGTCGGGTAAGAATAGTAATGTTGCTTTAATTAGAGATATGTCTGCTGTTTCTTGTCGGCTGGAGAGTTTGGAGATTCAGCATAGAGCAAGAAACCTTCGTTTCCTTAATTTTCCTTCAACTCACCTATTGTCTCCTGAAATTTTGTTGCAAAAATATTTTTCTGAGATACTACATTTGCAGAATGCTTTGGAAGTTGTTCATGTTTACTCGTTTACTCCTGCAGCTGCAGCGTCTCACCAGGTTGGGGCCACCACCCCTCCTGCTGAGTCTGTCGCTCAGGATCTTACAGCTTTTCTGGAGGATACGTTGGATCTTATACCCAAACGTTGCACTGTTGTTGCAATGTTTGGCTCTGAGTCCAGCAAATTATCTGTCCTTAGGGCTTATTTCAAGCATAAGGACGCTTTATTTTGTGGGTATAAACTCCAAATTTTCCTGGATGTGGGGCGTGCTACTCAGCTTAGACGTAAGCAGTTTCTGGAGTTGAAATCTAGAGTTGTTACCCTGGGGGCGTCTTTAATTTCCTTGTCGCTGCTTGATAACTTATCAGGGGCAAAGTTATGTGTATACTGATGTGATGCAGTTACAGAAATTTGTGTTAAATAATGAAATGACTAAGAAGTAGGTTGGTGGTTTTGTTTTTGCTTAGCTCCCTTGTGTGGAGTATTAATTACTCCTTATTGCTTATTTGTTTATGTAAGTTTTTTATTTTCGCTGATTGTCTCTCCTTGACGTGATTTATTATGTGCTAATTTTTTATTCTTGAATTTCTTACTATTCTGTAAGTTTGCCTTATTTTCTGATTTGTATTTAAGAAAAGCATTAAATAAAAATTAAAAAAAAAAGCCATAAACTCTTACCTTTGCTTGAAATGTATAGCCAGGCCTTTCTTCTAGATAGCTTTTGTCTCTTTGCAGACTGCCATTCTTCTATTAAAGTTGCAAACCTCTTTGTCTTAAACGTACTGTCATTGAGCTTCCCTCCTTGAAGGAAAAATTTCAGAACTCCTCCTCACTGGTGAATATGCAGAAGGTGTTGATCAGATATCTGGGAATTGCTGGTTGCATCTTTTTTTTTTTGTCTGCCTTGACAACTTGAAGTAGGGACTGGAAGTGGCCAAGTCTTCTATTGCACACTAGATTGAGGAGGCTGCTAGTAAGCATCGGTCAGAGGTCACTCCACCAAGGCTCAGGCTGTGTTCTTGGCAGAGTCTGCCCTGGTGTCTGTAGAGGACATCTGGAATGTGGCTATCTAGTCTTTGTTGAGCACCTTTTGTGAAGCACTACAGGTTTCTTGTTGGGAGTTTGTTACAAATGGCTCCTTTTTATAAGGCAGTTCTGTTTGGGCATTTTCTTTTCCTGCTTAGGTATGTCAGTCATCTGCATTAGTCGAGCAGCATAAGGATGGTGACATTTTACATACCTGATGATTTTCTTTCCATGAATCCTGCAAGACCAGGTTAGGGACCCACCTTTCAAGATCCTTTCTACAGGTTGCAATTCTTGACCGGTTTTTGCTTGCTTGGTCAGTATCTGTACCCGCAAAGTCATCAGCCCACAAACGCTTGCTGACCACTATAGTAACAAATTACAGATACATAATCACCATTAAATACATTTTGACCACACTAAAAATCATACTGGTACAACTTGGGAAGAATTCTCAGTAGTCTCCAAGGATCATTTGGAAAATACTATTACAGCAGTCAACACAACCGTATCCCCAATGGACCCTTGTCCAGTCAGCTGGATAAATGAAACTTGTGCAGAAACGTCGCCCATAAAACTGAACATGGTGAATGCATCCTTAACCCAAGGATACATGCCTAAAGACCTAAAAAGAACATCAACACGTCCTATCCTGAAACACCATGCTCTTGATAAAACAAATCCAGACTTCTACCAGCCTATTTAGAATCTCCCATTCTTAGGGAAGATAATCGAAAAAACAAGTCTATAGACAACTGCAAGACTATATTGATTTACATGCTCCTCTGGATCCACATTAACATGAATTTAGATCTTACCATGGTGTTGAAACCCTAATCATCTCCTTACTAGACAGGCTAATAATTCATTCTGATATTCTTCGCCACATCATCTGCATTTGACTCGACATCCCTTACCATCCTCCTGACCAGACTACAACAGATTGGGATTGGAGGAACTGTTCTTTGCTGGCTTATGTCATACCTATCCGACCATTCATAGCAGGTCAAAATTGGTCAAACATCTAAACCATAAAATCAAAGCCAGGGAATGCCACAGGAATCAGCCCTCTTGGCATTATTATTCAACATTGTTAAAATGGTAAGGAAAAGGAGACTGCTATGGTTTTCGAAAGAAGTAGCTGAAAAAGTGAAGAAAAAGGAGGCCTTCATGAAATAAGAGATCAGAGAGAGGAAGACAGGCATCTGTATTTGGAAAAACTTAGAGAAGCTAGCAAAGTAGTCAAGGCAAAGATTCAAAAGGAGGAGGAAATAGCCAATGCAATAAAATGGGGGGATAAGACATTTTTCAGATATATTAGTGAGAAGAGGAAGGGCAAGAGTGGTATTGTCAGACTCAAGGGTGCAGGGCAGGAATATGTAGAAGCTGATAAGGATAAAGCGGAATTGCTTAACAAATCTTTTTGTTCTGTGTTTGTTTTCTGTGTTCAGATGAAGAACCAGGAGCAGGACCTCGGAAAACACCCACAAATAGGAACAGAAGCAAAGGACATCTTGAACAATTTTCAAAAGACTGTGTTCGTGAGAAACTATCTCTACTCAAAGTAGACAAAGTGATGGGACTGGATGGGATACACCCGAGAATACTGAGGGAACTTGGGGACGTTCTAGCAGCTCCACTGACCTTTACAATGACTCGTTGTGTTGTAGTGAAGTGTCCGCAATAAATAAAACCAGGAGTCTATTTACTAAGATTCAAGCCAATTTATTTGTGCACAGTCTCAGGCACTGTCACATTCAAAATGGTCTGAGCAATGGAGTTCAACAAAACATCTTTTATACCTTTCTTCATCAGTTCTATACAAACAAACTCCTCATTGGTCCCGGTGCCCCCTCCCACCCCCATCCAATGGGGATCTCTGACCGGGCTTAACACCTGTTCCCCCTGCTCAGGCCTCCCTAGCCATGGCTCAGTTTCTAGACATAACACATTCTGCTACAAGGTCCCTCCTCGGCTTAGAGAATGTGTGAAAGCAAGATACTGGAACACATCTGTTATCAACATAAAGGAGCTAAATAGAAGATTCTTGCATTCTTATCAAAGCAGTTTAAAACAGTTTTTCTAACTTCTACTGGCTTTCAGCTCTGCTCAGCTATAATATTCTCAAGTAGGGGTTGGGACTCAGGCCTAACTTACAGGCCTTTCTTATTCCTGCAGGCTATTCTAGGCCATAGCCTATCACATTCCCCCCTTTGATTATTCTCACCCGCAAGTGAGAGAGGGTGAGAATTAAATCACATATGGTACTTCATACTAGGGTGGAGGGATTACTTTGTGGTATAGGGTAGTAGTCCCACGTTGCTAGTATCTGTGTAGCTGCCTTACGTTCAATAATACTATCAATGGTTGAGTTTAACATATGCAAGCATAAGGGGAGGAAACATGGTATACATAAGCAAACAGCCACAATCAAGAATACAATCAATACAAGTGTCTTCAGGCTGCCCATTCCTGAAAACCAAGGACCAAACCAGCCATCAAGTTGCAAGCCATGCCAGGTTTGGACTGGGACATATGTTTGCTTTCTCATGTGATTGGCTATGTCTTCTACAACTTGCCCTTCATTATCAATTTGTAAGCAGCAGTTAGTTAAATTAAGTTTGCCACATACTCCTCCTTCAGCTGCAAGCAAGTAATCTAATGCTATGCGATTCTGGTATATGGCTGTACGCATCTGTGTGGCTTGTTTAGCTAACAAGGTTAGTGCTCTACTAGTTTCGTTGGTTATAATTTCAACAACAGCTTGCAAACGTATAGTACGGTCCAACATATACACAGGAGTGCGGTAGCCCCAAGAACCATCTTGTGCCCAGGTAGCAGGTCCATAGTAGGAAACAATTCTCTCCGGTGGCCATTCTTCAGAGGTCGCATCCCATTTGTCCCACTGGCCGATGTTTGTTAAAAACTTGTTATACCGCCCAACACCATAGGCACCTGAGCGGTTTACAATAAAACTTAAAACAATTTAAAAATGAGGCTGTGGGAAAAGGAAAAGGAATGCCATTAAAATTAATAGGAAAGAAGGAGAGGGGAAAGAAGAAAGAAAGCAATACAAAGCAGCAGTTACAACACAACATCATGGGACAGGGAGGGAGGGAGAAAACAAGGACGGAAGGTCAAATGCTAGGTTAAAAAGGTGGGTTTTGAGCTGGGTTTTGAAAGATAAGATTCTTTTGCACGGAGCGAGGGAGGAAGCGCGTTCCAAAGGCTCGGGGCCAAGAAATAGAAGGCAGAGGAACGAGTAGAAACAAGATGGGCCTGGGAGGGGGAGGGAAGAGACATGCGATTTGTATGGATAGAACGAAGCAGACGGTGGAGGGTACAGAAGTGTATCTGATCAGCAAGATAGGAAGGGGTGCCAGTGCGGACCGCCTTGTGCGTAAGGATAAGAATTTTGTACTGGACACGAAAAGGAACAGGTAACCAGTGGTGATGAAGAAGAGGGGTGACATGATCGAAACGAGAGGCATGAGTTAAGAGACGAATAGCAGTATTTTGGACACGCTGAAGACGAGACAGTTGGGATTGGGGCAGACCAGCTAGGGAAACATTACAGTAATCCAGACGAGACATCACAATGGAGAGAAGGAGTAGCCAGAGCAGAAGAAAGGAAAGGGCGGACAGCTCGGAGCTGCCTAAGGGAGAAAAAAGAACGCTGAATGATGGAAGAGATGTGCGCCTTAAAGGAGAGGGAAGAGTCAAGAATAACACCCAGATAATGGAGTGAAGAGACAAGAGGAATAGACTGTGAAGAAAGGGAAGGGGCACAGGTGGGGGAGGGACTCCCAAGCGTGAACCAGATAGTGAAAGATTTAGCGGGATTCACGTGAAGGAAATTGGAAGAAAACCAAGAGGCGACAGCAGTGAGACAATGATTAAGAGGGGTAATGTCAGGGGAGAGAGAGTCTGTGTGAAGTAAGAGAAAAATGTCGTCTGCGTAATAATACGCAGAGATACTGAACTGTTGGATTAAAAGGGCAAGAGGAGCTAAGAAGACATTAAAAAGAAGGGGAGCGAGAACAGAGCCTCTCGTTTCTGTCGACTTTTATACACAGGGAATCCCAATTGTTCTCCGTGGGAAAGGGGCAAGAGGAAGAAAGAAGATTTGATGGTTCCCAATACACACGCCCCTCCCCATTTGGCAGGGAGTTTAGTATATGCTCGAGTTCCACAAATCCAATATAGTCCAGGTGGAGCTTGCCAGGTGTTATGCGTAGCCAGATTTGTCCATATCCTGGCCAAGTGAGGAAAAATGATCAAAGGATTAGAAGGTTCTGGAGTATTGGCACCTGACCACCAAAATGTCTTCCCTGTAGTGGCATTGTAATATTTTTGGTTCAGATAGACTAACTGTGTCCCACTAGTGCAGTCAGTTGTGGTCCCGCTCGTGCAAAACATAGTTTACCTACTATGGAGTGAGCTAGGACCCACTCATTGGTAGTTATATGCAAATTAGTCTGGTTATATGGTATGGAATAGTTCAGTTCTTGTGCTTCCCAAGGCCACTGGTCTCCCATCTGAGTTCCTCCACAGAAGAGACAGTCCGAGACATGGAGACTGGAGGCCACAGCTCCAGCTAGTTTGAACAAATTCTGCGAAGTGTGGGGAACTACAAATTCTGCCTTTATGGCCTCATGGAAGGTATGATGTATGCGATAAGGTGAAGAAACATGAGTCTTCACATTCAGCTGGATGTATACGATGGTTCCAGGATCAGTTCCCCTTCCTGCTATGCACAGGCCAAATCAAAATCCTTGCTTCAACTGGCTGGGGTCGAAGATCTGAAGTCGTAGGGGATTGCATGCACTTTTCTTGCACTTTTCTGGCTCCAGTAAGGGTAATCTCTCCAGCTTAGCCTTGCGATTATCTCCAGTTTGTCCTGTAGGGCTGCCAGACCAGGTAGCATAGTACACACAGTCCCACTTAGGACAGTAGTAGTCTGCTTCCGATGGCTTGCCATACGTTGTTAGGGAGTGTATTCCAGTGCATATCCCCCATCTGTATGCACCTTCAGGACACACATACTTATTGTCATACTAGTAAGCTTGTTCCCATGATCCGCACCTGTAGTAATTATTTCTGTTAAGTCACAAGCATCAAAATACAGATACGCAGGTTGGGTGGGATCAGAGAGTTGACTTGTAGCATTGACGAGGGCTCCATCTTCATCATTTCATCTCGGTTCTAGGACATAGTAAGATGGATTCTGTCGGGGTCTGAAACAAGTACGAGTTTTTCTCTTGGTACAGACGTTCAGTTCTGTACCATTATAGATACACCGGCTGACTATGCCAGTACAAGTATAGTAAGAGTGATAAAGTAGCGTCTGAGTGACTTGCATTCCAGTCCGGGTGGTGGTTATACAGGCTGCGCAAGGGGGCAAAGCAAGAGTGGTTCTCAGGAGTCCCAGGGCTACCGCAAGAATGAAACAGTAATCATGATCATAGTCTTTGGTGATTAAAGTCTGAAAGGTAGGTAATTCAAAATTGGAGGATGTCTTTTCCGTTGATGTCCAGGAGTAGGTTGGCACAGTCGTTACAAGGATGGATCTTTTCTTCGCAGCGTGAGTCGCAGCGGTGATGCAGGATTAGCGATCGAGGTCCAGGGGCGAGACTCAGGAACTGCTGCTGGCTTCAGTCGACTGTGGTGGATCCAGGAGTCGATTTCTGCTACTTTGACTGCTGTTGGGGTTGATAGCAAAATGACATATGGCCCTTTCCAATGAGGCGCTAACGGTGTCTTCTTCCACTCCTTTACCCACACCGAGGCTCCAGGCTTGAAAGGATGCGATGGCTCCGTTAGATTGATAGGCAACCGGTCCTGCACCCAGGTATGAAGGCCCTGCAAAACAGAACTTAGAGCCAACAATTCTTGCCTAGTGATTGCTGATCCAATCTGATTCATATCCCCCCTTATCCCCTGAATTATGGGCGGGGGCCTCCCATACAAAATCTCAAACAGGGATACTCCTAATGGTGTGGTGGGGGCTGAACGTATTCGGAGAAGGGCTATGGGAAGAACTTGGGGCCACTTTAAGTGGACTTCCTGACAAAGCTTGGATAACTGAAACTTCAGGGTCCGGTTCATTCTCTCCACTTTCCCTGAACTCTGGGGTCTGTAAGCTGTGTGTAGCTTCCATCGTATTTGCAGAGCATGGGCTAGCTGCTGGGTTACTTGTGACACAAAAGAGGGCCCATTGTCTGACCCCATGGTCAAAGGTATTCCAAACCGAGGGATGATCTCATGGAGCAAGGCTTTAGTGACTTCTCTGGCCTTCTCAGTTCTGGTGGGAAAAGCTTCCACCCATCCGGAAAAGGTACAGACTAGGACTAACAAGTAGTGATATCCATTTGCTCGTGGCATCTCTGCAAAGTGTATTTGAATATTTCCCATTCGAATGCAAACAAAAGCTGACTAGCAGCTGCCAGGCGTATACAGAAAAAGGCATGTTTTAAGTCCAAAACATAAAATGAGTGGCTTCTGCTGGAATCAGTCCCAGGAGGGTGTAAGGATTTGGTACTACTGGATGTATGGTTTCAACTGCACTGTTTACTCGACGTAGGTCTTGCACTGGGCGGTAGTCACCCGTCCCAGGTTTCTTGATTGGGAGAAGGGGGGTGTTCCAGGGCGATTGGCATTCTCTGAGGAATCCATACTGCAGTAATCTCTTCAAGTGGCGATGAATACCTTCAATTGCTGGTTGTGGGAGGGGATACTGTCGCACATGCACTGGTTCTGCTCCTGGTTTATGGGTGACAAGCACAGGAGCTATATTCTTTGCTAGGCCAGGTGGATTATTCTCCGCCCATACTCCAGGCGGAGCTGCAATGCTGGTAGGTATACAGGAGCTTGCTGCTTTGGATGCAGGTAAATAGAACCGCCATTCTTCTTCTTGGGGGACAGTTAACACCATCAGACCAGCAGAATTTGATTTTATAGTCATATACAGGAACTGGTGTGTTATCTTCTGTCCTCCTAGTTCACAGGCGCGGTTCTGCAGAAAAGGTCTTGTGGTTCTAGTTCCAGTAGCTCCCACGATTGTGACAGATTGAGAGGACACAGGGGCCACAGGCTTGGCTACTACTGAATGCTCGGCCCCTGTGTCTACCATGAAGTCCATATGCTGGTCCCCAATCTTTAAATTGACCATAGGCTCCTGGGGACCCAGGAAGAACTTGGAGCCTGGTCTGGCCTAGTCTTCATCCATAAAACAGTCCTCGGCGGTTGCCACTCCCTCTATGGCAGCCTCTTCTTGCTGCTGAATCTGTGCGCGCTACATCCCCCCTCGCTGCTGGAATCGCCCCCCCGCTCTCCTACTGCTCCCGCCTCCCCTCCAGGGGGTGGAGCCAATGTTCAGGCACTCGTTCTTCCAATGTCCTTCCTCTTTACAATAAGCATACTGATTTGCACCTAAGGAGGGCCGAGCGCTCCCTCGGCCCCTTCCACATCCTCTGGCTCTTCTATTAGGATATCCTCCTCCTCGTCCCTCAACTAGTGCTGCAGCAAGCAGATCTGCCTTCTTCATCTTTCTTTCACTTTCTCTTCTGCATTCTTGATCACGATTCACGAATACCTTTTGTGCGACTTCCATTAACTGTGCTGAGTTCATGCCCGCAAATCCTTCTAATTTCTGCAGTTTTAGTTTTATGTCTCCCTGGGACTGACTCACAAAAGCGGCGTTCACCAAACGTAAATTCTCCTGGGCTGCTGGGTCATATGGGGTGTAAAGTCTATAGGCTTCAGTTAATCGTTCATAGAAAGCAGCTGGACTTTCATCTGGGCGCTGAAGAACGTCCACTACTTTCCCAACATTCATAGCTCTCTGGCCTCCCTTCTTCAGGCCCTGCAGTAAGGCCTGGCGGAACCGGGCAAGGGCCTTCTCTCCATCTGCTCTATTTGGGTCCCACTTTGGATCTTCGTTTGGGAAATCTACAGCTGCTGCCTGTTGGGGATTTAGGTCTCTCCCGTCTTCAGGGTTCTCTTCCAACCATCAAGTGGTTGCTTGCACTATCCGTGCCCGCTCTTCAGTAGTAAAAAGGGTAGCCAAGAGCTGGCGGCAGTCGGACCAGGTAGGCTGGTGGGTCTGCATAATACTAGACATCAAGTCTGTCAACTCTTGGGGTTCCTTAGCGTCCCTCCAGGCTAGTCCTGAACCTTTGGGGTCTTCAACCTCCTCCAGCAGCTTTGGAGACTGAGAACACGTCACTCATTTTGATGTCACCGGTATAAGTAGCCCGGATCCGCCTCCTGACATCAGTATTCTCAGTCTCCAAGCAGCTAGGAGGTCTGGTGAGCCCAGAGATAGGGCTCCCTTGTAGGAGCAATTAAGCAGTAGGGGTTTAGTGTTGAGGATTTGGAGTACGGTTGAAGGGCAGTGCTGAGCTGCTTTTCTGCCTATATTTCTTATTCTGAATCTGCTATCTCTCCCCCCCCCACCCCCCCCCCCCTTGTTCTTGCTGGCTGGCGGTCTGTTTTTTCTTTCCTTCTTTCTGAGCCGCGTTTGGGGAAACACAGAGTTGGTGGGGGAGCATTCTCCGGTTCCCGATCCCACCTATTTGGGAGAGGAGCCGGCAGAGAAAAGCCTCTGAGAAGGCGGGAGCGAGCCTGTTAGTCCGGCGCCGAGGTCTTCTGCCGGCGGGACGGAGCAGGCTCTGCTGCAGGCGACGAGCAGTGTGTTTTCACCCCAGGCGCTGAAGCCGCGATCACGGCTGAGCGCGGCAGGGGCTGATTGCTTCGGGGACCCGGTGCTACGATTCAGGTAAGAGATCGGGGTCGTCGAATTGCGGCTTCCTCCCTGGTGAGGCCGTGGAGCAGCGTGTGTTAGCCGCGCTAGGCCCCATTGCAGCATAATCGCGCGTGGGAAAACTTACTGAGGCAAACGGCTGGGTTGTTGCTCGGCCCGTTTTTAAGGCGGAGTGCCTCCATTTTCCATTTTGTTTTTTGATTTTACTTTTACTATTAATTTAATTTTTCTTTTTTGCTGGCTGGGGCGCTAGTGTGAACGCTGAGAAGGTGTCTGCGCTGGGGAAAACTTGAGGCAGACCTCTTAGCTCTCAGGAGAGGCGCTCTTGTTTGCATTCTCTTGGGGTACCGCGGGGCTGGGGGTAAGGGTTTTTTTTCCCTATCTCTGGTTCCAGCGGCATGCCTTCAAAGTCCCTTTGCTTACTGTGTGGCTCCAAACGGGGTGCTGTTTCGGAGACAGGCGTCTGCAGAAGCTGTTTTCGGGAAGCTGTCTCCATGGAACAAGGACTGGCAGGGAGTGAGAGCCCAAAGGAAGGGGCGGCGGATCTCCCTGAATCTGACGTTTTGGGGGAGCACTCCCTAGAAGCGGTGGCGGGGCCCTCCACCTTTCCGGGGAGCCAGGGGCCACAGGGCCAGGTGCCTGGGGGCCTGGAAGCGATTTTTTCTCCCCAGTTTTCTTTTATCCAACAGGCATTGGCAGGGGCACAGAGTAAGCCCACCCCACCTTCCGCTGAGGGTGGGGTGGGGGGTAGGCGCCCGGGAACTCCTCTGGCTTTGGGGAACTCAGGGATTCCGTCAAAGAGATTTCGGTCCGAGAAAGAGCCATTCGGTCAGTCTGTGTCTTCGGAGGGCATTGATTTAGAGGACCTGGGGCAGGACTTGGAATTAGAGGAGGACTTGGAAGAAGGTGAGATCCCCGAACAGGAGGATCAGGCTCGTGTCGTTCGCATTTTTAGAAGGGATGAGTTGCCGGCGCTGATCTCTGAAACGCTTAAGGCGCTTAACATGCCGGCAGGGGCTCCGTCAGAAGAAGCTGAGTTGGAGGACCCCTTGTTACAGGCTTTTCGTAAGTCTCAAAAAGTTTTTCCTGTTCACAGAGTTGTTAAAGAAATGATAGAGTGAGTGGGATATGCCGGAGGCTGGGCTTAAAGGGTCCAGAGTTATGTCTCGGCTCTACCCTCTGGCAGATCAGGATCGGGAGCTCTTCAAATCTCCTAAGTTGGATGCTGCGGTTTCGGCAGTTACCAAGAAAACTACTATCCTGGTTGAGGGGAGTGCTGCGCTGAAGGATGCGCAGGACAAACGGTTGGATACTTTGTTGAAGCAGGTTTTCGATGTGAATGCGTTGTCCCTTCAGGCGTCCATTTGTGGAGCCTGGGTTGTCGGGGCTTGCCTGCGGTGGGCTCAGGGTCTACAGTCGGGTCAGGCGGTAGACTCGGCCTCCGAGGTGGCCAGGATTGAGACGGGGGCAGCTTATCTGGCTGATATTCATTATGATCTAGTGCGCGGTTTATCCAATAGCATGGCTTCGGCGGTGGCGGCCAGGAGGTATCTGTGGTTGCGGAATTGGGCGGCGGATACCTCTTCGAAAGCTCGGCTTAGTAAGCTTCCCTTTCGGGGGAAGCTCCTCTTTAGAGAGGACCTGGAGAAGCTGGTGAAGGATTTGGGGGAGTCCAAAGGAGGTAGGCTCCCTGAAGACAAGCCGAAGCCGGGTTGCTCGGGGCCACCAGCTAAGGGACAACAGCGGGACTTTCGGCGTTTTCGCTCACCTAGGTTTGGTCAGGTTCAGAGGGGGCGTTTTCCCTTCCGTAGCTGGGGTTTCGTGGCTTCAGGGGAGCGAACAGAGGGTTTGCGGCCTCTTCTGCCGTCGGTTCCCGAAAATCTCAATGATGCCAGGGGGGCTCAAGCAGGGCAGGAGCCCATAGGGGGAAGGCTGCGGAAGTTTTATCCTGCCTGGGCCCAGATCACCTCGGATCAGTGGGTGCTCGAAGTAATCAGGGAAGGTTATGCCTTGGAACTTCAGCGTCCCGTGACCGATTCTTTCGTGCAATCCCCATGCAAAGCGTGGCACAAGTACGCGGCTTTGGAGGAGACTCTTCACCGTCTGCTGTCCCTCGAAGCGGTGGTTCCGGTGCCCCCAGACCAATGTGGCTCCGGTCGGTACTCCATTTACTTCGTGGTGTCCAAAAAGGAGGGCACTTTTCGGCCTATCTTGGATCTCAAGCGCGTGAATCGCTGTCTCAAGAGTGTCTCATTTTCGCATGGAGACCTTGCGCTCGGTCATCGTAGCGGTTCGCAAGGGAGAGTTCCTGACGTCGCTCGATTTGTCAGAGGCTTATTTACACATCCCCATTCGGCAGGATCATCAACAGTTTCTGCGGTTCGCGGTGCCGATGGGCCATTTCCAGTTTCAGGCGATGCCTTTCGGTTTGGCGACGGCTCCCCGGGCCTTCACCAAGGTGATGGTGGTGGTGGCCGCGGCATTGAGGAGGCAGGGCATCCTAGTGCATCCTTATCTGGACGATTGGTTGATTCGGGCGAAGTCCGAGGCGGAGAGCGCGGCGGCCACGTGCAGAGTGGTGGAGTTTCTGGAAAGCCTCGGTTGGGTCGTCAACCGAGCCAAGAGCAAGTTACAGCCTTCTCAGACCCTAGAGTATCTCGGGGCGCGGTTCGATACGAGGGTTGGAAAGGTGTTTCTGCCGGAGTGTCGGGCACAGGGCTTGAGGCGTCTGGTCCGCAGGTTTCTCCGTCGCGGGGTCCCGACGGCCTGGCACTATTTGCAGGTGTTGGGAACCATGGCGGCAACGATCGAGATGGTACCTTGGGCACGGGCACATATGCGGCCCTTGCAGAGCGCGTTGCTACACCGCTGGTCTCATCAGAATGACAGTCTATTTCAGCGGTTGCCTTGCAGCCGGGAGACGCGCCTCTCTCTCCTCTGGTTGCGGTCGGAGGCGTTGGACAAGGGGATGCCGTTGGCAGTCCCAGTTTGGGTACCCCTGACGACGGATGCCGGCCTTTCCGGTTGGGGGGCGCATGTCCAGGGGCAGTTCACACAGGGGGTGTGGTCCGTGCAGGAGCAGGCGTGGTCGATCAATCGGTTGGAGTTGCGTGTGGTAGTGCTGGCGCTCAGAGTTCGAAGGTTGTCTGCGCGGAAAGGCTGTCCGGGTGTTCTCCGACAATGCGACGGCGGTGGCGTATATCAACCGTCAAGGGGGAACGAGCAGTCGAGCACTAGAGGCAGAGGCTGCTCTGTTGTTCGTCTGGGCCGAGAGGCATCTGTTGGCAATATCGGTGGCGCATGTGGCAGGAGTGGAAAATGTGCAGGCCGACTTTCTCAGTCGAGTGAGAGTGGATCCGGGGGAGTGGTCCCTTCACCCGCAGGTGTTCCAGATGCTCGTTCGCAGGTGGGGCCCTCCAATAATGGACCTCATGGCGACCTTTCAGAACGCTCAGGCCCCTCGCTTCTTCAGCAGGAGGCGCGAAAGGATGTCGGAGGGCCTGGATGCCTTGATTCAGCCGTGGCCGGTGGGTCAGCTGCTTTACGTGTTCCCGCCGTGGGTGTTAATCGGCCGGGTGCTGCAGCGCATCGAGCTTCACAGGGGTCCCGTGATTTTAATTGCGCCGGATTGGCCAAGGAGACCGTGGTACGCGGATCTAGTCAGACTTCTAGGGGACGAGCCTTGGGGGCTGCCGGTTTGGAGCGACCTGTTGCTACAAGGGCTGCTGGTCATGCCTCAGGTGGATCGGTTCTCGCTTACGGCTTGGCTATTGAAAGGGCTAGGTTAGCGGCGAGAGGTTACTCGTCGGCGGTGGTGTCCACATTGTTAAAGGCGCGCAGGAGATCTACTTCGCTGGCGTATGTTCGTGTGTGGTGTGTGTTTGAGGCTTGGTGTGAGGCCCACAGCGTTGCCGCCTTGTGGGCTTCGATCCCTCAGCTTCTTGCGTTTCTGCAGGACAGCTATGAGAAGGGACTGGCGGCTGCGTCTCTTAAAGTGCAGTTGGCGGCGTTGTCTTGCTACTGGGGTAGGATTCGCGGTCGTTCGCTTGCGGGTCACCCGGATGTCAAACGATTTTTGAGAGCGGTGGTACTGCTGCGCCCTCCGTGTAGACCGCTGGTTCCGCAGTGGGACTTGCGTTTGGTGCTGGATGCGCTGATGCGAGCGCCGTTTGAGCCTTTGGCGCGGGCATCCTTGAAGGATCTGACTTTGAAGGTAGTGTTTCTGGTAGCCATTGCCTCCGCTCGAAGGATTTCGGAGTTGCAGGCCTTGTCCTGTAAGGAACCTTTTCTGGTTTTTAGTGAATCCAAGGTGGTCTTGCGGACGGTTCCGTCTTTTCTGCCTAAGGTGGTGTCGCCGTTTCATGTCAATCAGGTAGTGTCCTTGCCGGTTTTTGCAGGGGGCACGGAGCCGGTGGTGGATCGGCGCTTGCATAGGTTGGACATTCGCAGAGCTCTGAGGACGTATTTGAAAGTTACCGCTCCGTTCTGTCAGTCGGATAGGCTATTTGTGCTGTTTGGTGGTCCACGTAGAGGACAGGCGGCATCGAAGGCTTCTATTGCTAGGTGGCTGAAGGGTGCGATTGAGTCGGCTTACCTTTTGCAGCGTAGACCAGTCCCGGCCGGCTTGCGCGCGCGTTCGGCTAGGGCGCAAGCTACTTCTTGGGCGGAGCGTAGTTTGGCTCCGGCGGTGGAGATTTGTAGGGCGGCTACTTGGTCTTCCTTGCATTCCTTTATCAGGCATTACCGGCTGGACCTGCAAGCAGAGAGCGATGCCTGTTTCGGGGCTTCAGTGCTTCAGGCGGGATTGGCCGGTCCCTCCCATTGATTCTTTGCACTGCTCTGTTACATCCCCAAAGGTTCAGGACTAGCCTGGAGGGATGCTAAGGAAGGTGAAATTAGACTTACCTGCTAATTGTTCCTTTAGGAACTCCAGGCTAGTCCTGTATCCCTCCCTGTATTTTGCAGATCGACGCCTGAAGCAGAAGTTGTTTGACAGGTAGGCATCTGGGGTACTTTTCCCGGGTGGAGCCCGTGTAGGCTGATTGTCTTCCTGTTTTGCAGTAATGTGTATATCTCTATCCTTTTTTCTCTTAGCGGATGGGGATCTCAGCACAGGTAAATTTCGTTAGAGCGTATTTCTAAGATGTTCAGTAATGGTTTGCTAGCATTGCTGCTTAATTGTTGCTTCCGTGAGATTGCTTTGTCAATAGGTTACTGATGTCAGGAGGCGGATCCGGGCTACTTATACTGGTGACATCAAAATGAGTGACGTGTTCTCAGTCTCCAAAGCTGCTGGAGGAGGTTGAAGACCCCAAAGGTTCAGGACTAGCCTGGAGTTCCTAAAGGAACAACAATTAGCAGATAAGTCTAATTTCACCTTTCTCAGTATAGGAGGCATAATGTGTTTTCCAGTTTAATAAATCTGTTGTGGAGAAGGGCACATAAACTAGACTGGTCGGTCCGACCACAACCTGACCCTCTTCATTTACAATAGGTAATCCTGGGACCTGCCGCAGTGGCATTTGGCGAACTTCTCTCGGGCCCGCTGCGCTGCTTCTAAGGGCGTAACGCAGATTTGCGGACCTGATGGTAATTCTGCTGCTGGTGCTTGGACTAGTGGACGACCCTGGACTGGCATCTGACCCTCCGCTGGCAGATCCTTCAGGGGATGATGGTTCTGCTGCAGAGCTCTGCTCAGGACTAGGGCTCCGACTTCTCCTTGGGGGAGGGATCTGGTCCTCAGGTGTTGGAAGTGATGGAGGTGGGTGATTGGGTGGGGGTACCTCAGCTGGAGGTAGTCTATCTCCAGGAACAAGCAGGAATGAGTCTTCACATATGGGTACGTCGGTACCGACGGAGCCTGCGCAGGAACACTCTCCAGCTTCCCAAAAAGGAAAGCTTTTGGGAGCATCCCACAGCGCCTGCGCGCTGCCTTCCCGCCTTTCCTAACCGCCTCTCCCCAGTTCTTCTTTTCCGTGGAGCCAGCAGGTCGTGTTCCTGTCACCACTAAAGAAGTTCTTTGTGTTGTGTTTTATTTCTTTGGTCGCGCGTCTGCCTTCTCCGACGTCAGACCGGTACCGCCGGTCTTTCTTTCTTTTCTTAAAAAAACCAAAACATATTTTTCCCTCACTTAGTGTGTTTTTCCTCTTTTGGGCCTTAGGCCCCACGAAAAATTTTCTTCATGGAAAAACCAGCTTCCGGGTTTAAAAAATGCACTAAGTGCAGCGGTACTATTTCTGTTACCGACACCCATGAATGATGTCTCAAATGTTTGGGTCCTGACCACTCCATTTTGGAATGTTCGTCCTGCTTCTTGATGTCCAAACGAGGTTTACAGAACCAAGCAGCCAAGCTCCATGTTCTGTTTCCCTCTGATGCAGCTTCAGTGGCATCGACGTCTTCCAGGGCTGCTTCTTCCTCCCATGGATCTCAGGTAACCAAACATAAATCCAGCCGGTCCTCGAAGGGTAGATCTCCTTCCAAGCATCGAGATGCCTCCGGGCTTGCCCTCGAGGATCCTGCACCGGCAAAACTACCCCGGCGGGAAGCTCCGGCTTCCAAAGCTCCACCTATGGGGTTACAGGTTGACATCGATGGCACGGCCTCGACCGATCACCTGTTAGAATGCTCTGGGGTACCGGCACAACTGTCCAGTACCGAATTCCAGGCATTCATGGCGTCGATGGATCAGAATGTTCTATCCATGCAGCAGGCTATCACGGCTTTCATTCAAGCTGCGACGCCGCTGATACCACAACAAACTCCGTTGTCGGTATCGGCCCAGGTACCGGCACCAATGCCGGTACCTGTACCGACTGCATCGACATCGGCCATGGTGTTGTCTGCAGCGGTTCCCTGCCTAGGGATGCCCATCGGTACCGAACTGGTACCGATAACGCCCGATGTCGATACGGCTCGGTACGCGTATCGAGCTTTGAAAGAGCACCCTGACAGTCGATACTTTGATTTCTCCGAAGATTCTGATGCATCGGAGGCATCTGCTGAAGTATCCATAGCCCTTCCTGAGGAGCCTTCTTCTCCAAAAAGAAGAATATCTCCTCCAGAAGACTTGTCCTTTCAAGACTTCATAAGAGAAGTGGCTAAAGGGCTCTCTATTTCAGTAACCTCTGAATCAGAGCCTAGAGCTAAAAAATTGGATGTGTTAGGTTATTCTAAGGCTCCTAAGGAGGCAGTCACCTTGCCAATTCTTGAGATTCTTTATGATCACATGATTGACTTATGGGAGACGCCTCTCACTATCTCTCCTCATTCTCGTAGGTTGGACACTATGTACCGTGTCCCTCCTTGTCCTGGTTTTCATAAAACACAGCTTCCTCACCATTCTATTGTGGTGCAGTCAGCTATGAAAAAGATACAGAGTGCAAAAAGACACTCCTCTGCTCCTCCAGGAAGAGAATGCAGGACCTTGGATGCTTTTGGTAGGAAAATCTTCCAAGCCAGTATGCTCATTGCCAGAATCAATTCCTATAAGCTGCACACTTTCCTCCCTTTTCTTCCAGAGGATAAAAGGGAAGAATTTCTTATTTGGCTTAAGCATACTCAAGATATTTCAAAGTTTTCCAACCGTGCAGCTTTTGACTCCTTTGAGGGTGCCAGCAGAGCTTCGGCCATTGCCATAGCTGCACGCAGAATTGCTTGGCTCCAAGCTTCTAGAATCTTGGGTCCAGGATGGCTTGGGAAATCTTCCCTGTACAGGAGAAAACCTGTTTGGCAAAGATTGGCAAATAAAAGCCACTCAAATGGATGCAGAAAATTCTGCTTTGGATAGACTTTCAAAGTCAACCTCCATTCCTGCCAAGAAAAAAACTTTCAAGAAGTCTTTTTCAAGAAAGGCAGATTCCATCCTGCTTCTGGCCAACAATCATCTACAGCTCGTTTTGCTGCTAAGCGTCAGCAACCTAAACAGGCCAGGCCTAAGCCTACAGGGGCTGCTGCAACTCAGCAGACCCAGCCTCCTCAGGGCTTTTGACTTGATGCTAGAGAACTTGGCCTTTCTGGCTCTGAAACAGCCAGAGCCTCTCACCATTCCAGGAAGGTTAGCTCATTTTGCTCCCAGATGGGAGCAAATTACAGCAGAGCAGTGGACCCTCTCCATCATAAGGGAGGGCTACAATCTTCATTTCTCAAACCTTCCTCCTCACACCATGGTGAGACATTTCAATTCTCCAACATCTCTCCTCGACCTTCTAGGTCAGGAGGTGGCTGCCCTTCTTGCCCAAGGGGCAATAGAAGAAGTACCTCTTCAACAAGGGTCAGGGTTTTACTCCGCCTACTTTCTGATCCCAAAGAAAACAGGGGGCTACAGACCCATATTAGATCTCAGAGAATTGAACAAATTTCTATGCAAGGAGAAATTCAAGATGCTTTCTCTGGGCACTTTCCTTCCATACCTTCAGAGTCAGGATTGGCTTTGTTCTCTAGATCTCAAGGATGCATACACACATGTCCTCATTCATCCATCTCACAGAAGGTTCCTCCGTTTTTTCTTTTCCAAGGAAAGCATTACCAATACAGGGTGCTTCCTTTCGGTCTGGCCTCTGCTCCAAGAGTGTTCACCAAATGCATGGCAGTAGTAGCTGCATTTCTACGCACTCTGGGGATATTTGTATTCCCATACCTGGACGACTGGCTCATCCGAGCTCCATCTCAGTCAGAGGCCCAGACTTCCCTGGACTGCACAAGGCACATTCTGCAGTATCTTGGACTTGTGGTAAACCTCCCAAAGTCCCAGCTCACCCCTACTCAGTCCCTAGAATTCATAGGGGCCTGGCTAGATACTACCACTGCAAGGGCCTATCTTCCTCAGGCCTGTTGCCTACGCCTAGTGCAGTTAGCCTCCCAGATTCAGTCAAAGAGCCATTTAACTGCCCGGGAGATGCTTCAACTGCTAGGCCACATGGCATCCACAGTGCATGTGGTCCCCTATGCTCGCCTTCACATGAGAGCAGCTCAATGGACTTTGTCCACCCAGTGGACTCAAGCATCAGGGGCTCTGTCAGACAAAATAGCAACCTCCAGGCGCCTTTTTTGGTCTCCAGTGGTGGAAGTCCACCCAAAATCTGTTGCTGGGGTCCCCCTTCCAACAGTTGTTGCCCCAGGCAACCCTCACAACAGATGCCTCCCAAACAGGTTGGGGAGCTCATCTACAAGACCTCTCCACTCAGGGCACTTGGTCTCCACAGGAGACCTCTCTACATATTTATTTACATTCTCTTATATTTTTATTTACATTCTCTTATATACCGCGCTATTCTGCATCAGTGCGGTTTACATTGAACAAACTGAAATTACATCGAACAGGGCATTATAACTTGGAGATAACTATTTTACAGGGAACATGGGCTATGGAGGGTTAAGTGGCTTGCCCAAGACCACAAGGAGCACCTGTGGGACTAGAAACCCCAGTCCTTCCGGCCCAAGGTTGCTGTCCTCTAGTGGGATTTGAACCCCCGACCTTCCGGCCTGAAGTACCTTGCCCCAACCACTAGGCCACTCTTCCACTCCATATCAACCACTTGGAGCTCCGAGCAGTTTTTCTAGCTCTCAAGGTCTTCCATACCCTGCTCAGCTACAAGACACTCCTCATTCATACGGACAATCAGGTAGCCATGTTTTACATAAGCAAGCAAGGAGGAACTGGCTCTCTGTCGCTTTGCAACGAAGCTTTAAGATTGTGGGCCTTCGCCAGAGAGCATCAAATCCATCTCCTGGCCGTATACCTTCCAGGAATCCAAAACTCTTTGGCAGACAGACTCAGTCGAGTTCTGCTTCCACACAAATGGTCCCTGCACATGGACCAGGTACTCAGAATCTTTCAAGAGTGGGGAACCCCGGACATAGACCTCTTTGCAAGTCCGTGGAATGCCAAACTTCCCCGGTTCTGTTCCAGAATTCCGTGTCAGGGAGTTCAGGCCAAGGATGCCTTCCTCTTTCACTGGGGTCAAGAATTCCTGTATGCCTTTCCACCCATTCCCTTAATTCCCAAGACTCTGTTCAAGCTCCAGAGGGATGAAGGATCTATGATCCTCATAGCTCCACGCTGGCCACGCCAAGAGTGGTACCCTCTACTTCTGCATCTCTCTCAAGCTCCCTCCCTAGACTTGGGAGCTGCTCCAGACCTTCTGTCCCAGGAGGAGGGGACTTTGTGGCACCCAAACCCCAAGTCCCTTCACCTCAGGGCTTGGTTGCTGAAGGCCTAGACCTTCAAGGTTGGAATCTTTCTCAGCAGGTGAAGGATATCCTCCATGCTTCCAGAAAACCACCTACTAGACGTTCCTATGCTTTTAAATGGAAAAGGTTTTCCATTTGGTGTACTGAGAAGGGTCTTGACCCTCTAGCACTACCTTTGAATTCTCTATTGGAATATCTCCTGCATCTCTCCAATGCAGGCCTTAAGACGAATTCAGTAAGGGTCCATTTGAGTGCTATTGCAGCATCCCTTAAGCCTATCAATGGACAGCCTATTTCCTCTCATCCTCTTATTGCAAGATTCATGAGAGGCCTAACTTTAACTAAACCTCCCATTAGGCCTCCTCCGGTGGCATGGGACTTAAATCTGGTTCTTGGTCAGCTTATGAAGCCACCTTTTGAACCCTTAGCCACCACCTCCTTGAAATTTCTTTCCTGGAAGGTTATTTTCCTCATTGCATTCACCTCAGCTCGCCGCATCAGTGAACTGCAGGCCTTAGTGGCTAATCCACCTTATACAAGGTTCCATCATGATAAGGTAGTCCTTAGGACCAATCCACACTTGATGCCTAAAGTGGTCTCACCTTTTCATCTTAATCAAGAGGTGTATTTACCTGTCTTTTTTTCCAGGTCCTCATGCATCAAGTGCAGAGAGGAATCTTCATACCCTGGATTGTAAGAGAGCTCTTGCCTTTTACTTACAAAGGACACAGCAACATAGAAAGTCTTCTCAACTCTTTGTTGCTTTTGATCCCTCTCATTTGGGACTTCCAGTCTCTAAGAGGACACTGTCCAATTGGATTGCTCAGTGTATTTCTTTCGCCTACCAGAGTAAGAACCTTTCTCTGGAGGGCCATGTCACAGCTCATAATGTGAGGGCCATGGCCACCTCTATGGCTCATCTAAATTCTGTGTCCATTGACCAGATCTATCGAGCGGCCACCTGGGCCTCGGTTCATACCTTCACAGCCCATTACTGTTTGGACAAGGACTCCCGCCGGGATGCCTTGTTTGGTCAGGCTGTCCTCAAACACCTGTTCCATGCTTAATCAACTCCTGCCCTCCTTTCCTGGATGGATGCCTGAGATCCATAGGAGGAGGTAGAGCCCTTCTCAGGGTCTCATAACCTTGGGGATCTCCCAGGCATCTCTAGCTAGGGAGTCCCCATATGTGAAAACTCATTCCTGCTTGTTCCTGGAGATAGCACAGTTACTTACCTGTAACAGGTGATCTCTGGGAACAGCAGGAATAAGTCTTCACAACCCATCCACCTCCCCTAGGAGTTGTATCTCTCTATCTTTCCTTTCCTCTCTCTCTTTGTCTCAGCTTTAAAACTCGAACTGGGGAGAGGCAGTTAGGAAAGGCGGGAAGGCAGCGCTGTGGGATGCTCCCAAAAGCTTTCCTTTTTGGGAAGCTGGGGAGCGTTCCCGCGCAGGCTCCGTCGCTACTGATGTACCCATATGTGAAGACTTATTCTCCAGGACCAAGCAGGAAGTCAATCCTCACATATGGGACTCCCGATGGAGTCCCGCGGGACTCCATCGGGACTCCCGCGGCAGATCAGCATCTCTCCGACTGCCCTACGTGCAGCCAATCGGGACCCAGCTCCCCGACTTTAAAAAGAGCACGCTGTGAGAAGGAAGCTCTCTTTGTTCCGGACCCCTGCACAATCATCGGGACTCCCGCGGCAGATCAGCATCTCTCCGACTGCCCTACGTGCAGCCAATCGGGACCCAGCTCCCCGACTTTAAAAAGAGCACGCTACAGGCTTGACCGCGCCAGGCGGGCCCGCGCCTGAGGGCCTAGCCAGAGGGCCCTTTGGCGTGGCCCTTAGGCGAGGACCGAAAAGAAAAGCTTCAAGGCTGACACGGTAAATCTTTACAAAAAAGGAAGAACACAGACGTCAATATCATAGTGCTGCTGAGCTCCTCCAGGGTTGAACCCACGTGGAACCACCGCCATCACACACCAACAAGTCACTGCAAGTATACCCAACCAAAATTGCCTCTCTCTCTCTTCAGCGGCACAGCTCTCCCAGGAGGGATTGAGCTGCAGCGTTCTTGTGCTTCACCTCCAGTCACCTCACCAGCCCAATCGGGGCAGACCAGATCGACCTGCTACCGGACCATACACAGCAAGTATACCACGACTCGCGCTTGACCTCTACATTCTGTGGATAAATATTAGTATACTACCAAATATACCTCATGGACTAATACCTACACTTGTATATGCTTTTGCCAGTATACACTGTTACCACCTTTTATATATTGTTCTTACATTTACTGTCGTCAGTAACCTGTATTATCTCCACTCAACACTCATCTACTATCACTAGTAGCCATATAGTATACTGTTATATAGTAGCCATATAATATACTGTTGCCAGTATCAAGCATAAAGCATTCATACTGTTGACAGTAGATGAATATACTGTTGACAGTAGATGAATATACTGCTGAAAATAACTAACTGTACTGTTGTCAGTAGATGAACATACTATTGAAAGTAACAAAATTCACTGTTGCCAATAGGTAAATATACTGTTGAAAGTGACTAATTTTACTGTTGCCAATAGTACTATAATATTGACAGTAACAAATTATACTGTGGTCAGTACATGAATACACTGTTGATAGTAACTAATTTTACTGCTGCCAAAATTATATATACTGTTGCCTGTAGACACATACACTATCACCAGAGGCCTCTAATCCCTGCAGAACTCCCTCTCACACAACCCCCTACACACAATGTATCCCACTAAATCTGCAAACATCCCTCTCACTCTCCTGCTGATAACTCTCCTAACCCAACACATATATACATACAATACCAACCAAAGCCCTTACAAAAACATCCCCATCATCCACAATCACTACCGGAATCCTTACAATAACATCCCAACCACCCATAACCAGTATCAGAACCCAACACACAGCAATACATACTCAAACCCCCACTATCATCATTCGCGCAACGACTCAGACAAACCCCTTCACAGACGCATACAAATAAAACCCCAACCCTATAGTACAATAAACGAACGAGCTAATAACACAAACTCTAACCTACAAATCATCTTAATAAACATCCGTTCTATACGAAATAAAATACCAATAATCAATGACATAATAAAGGACACAACCCCAGATATTATCTGCATCACTGAAACATGGCTCTCACCCACAGACACCATACTACTAAACCAGTTAGCCACACATCAATATGACATATTCAACTGTCATCGGAATATAAAAAGAGGAGGAGGCGCTTTAATACTCACCAAAAAAGACCTAAAATTCACCCTAACAAACTTAGACAATATAGACGGAATAGACATTGTCAATATAGAAAATAGAACCCTTGCCCTCGCCCTCATCTACCGACCCCCATCATCTGATCAAAATAACCTCACCCCTATCCTAGAACTTGCTTGCACAGCATCTCAAAGCAAACCACTCATACTCCTTGGTGACCTGAACCTTCCATCACTGACCAACTCACAATCGAATAACTTCATAGAAGCTATGACACAAATGGGATATACACAGATAATACAAGCCCCCACACACAATAAAGGTAACATACTTGACCTAATCTTCCTTCCCTCTATGCTCTACAGTCACCAGCCACACACCACTCCAACCATAACCAAAGTACCATGGTCCGACCACCACCTTATTACAACTTACCTACCAATACAAGCTCCAAAAAACACCACAAGCACACCTCCACATACATCACGATTCGCACACTTTAACAAGAATACATTCCTCAACGAAGTATTACCCAAACTCAACACAAACTCATCAGACATCAATTCAACCATAACACATTGGAATTCAACCATTCAAAATGCAGCTGTCCCCACACAAGTCTTACATAGACAAACAAAAAAGACCGAAAAGTGGTTCACGAAAGAGCTAGCAAAACTAAAAAAGCAACTAAGGAAACAAGAAAAGAGATGGAGGAAAACAAAATCGGATGAAAACAAATCCCAATACATGTTAATACTTACTGGATACAAAAATGCAATCAACAAATCAAAAAGAGACTACCACTCTAAAGTACTAAACTCAGCCATCAACCGCCCGAGAGAACTATTTGCGATAGTAAAAACACTAACTAAAACTAATAACACCGAGCCTAAACAACCAGCAATAAATGTACAAACATTAGCAACACACTTTGCAGCGAAACTAAAAAACAAAACCACTACTCCGACACCAATATTTACAAGCACTAAACTCATAAACGAATGGACAAACTTCCACATAATAGACCGAAAACAACTCCTTAAAATCGTAACAATGATCAACACAACAACCTCCCCACTAGACCCATGCCCTGTATCATGGATTAAATGTGCAAAGGAGGAACTGGCGGAAAATCTACAACATATAGTGAACCAATCCCTCTCACAAGGCATAATGCCTGATGCCTTAAAACTCACAACACTTAGACCAATAATAAAGAACAACAAGCTTGACCCAAAAGACCCGAACTCATACAGACCCATAGCCAGCATCCCATTTATAGCTAAAATAATAGAAAAAACAATTCAAATACAGTTACAAGAACACATTGATGAACATAAACCACTTGACTCACACCAATTTGGGTTCCGCCCATTCCATGGAGTAGAAACTCTATTAATCACCCTAATGGATTTCCTCATCAGAGGTACAGATGACAACAACCAAGGCTTCCTACTTCTATTCATAGATATTTCTGCCGCCTTTGACAACATTAACCACTCCACACTGATCAACAGACTACAAAGCTTAGGAATAGGCGGGACTGTCCTTGATTGGTTCAAGTCCTACATATCAAACAGACTAATACGCGTACAAATTGACCAAGAAGCATCAGAACCATTCCCCCAAGGCCAAGGAATACCCCAAGGATCAGCCCTCTCCGCCCTCCTATTTAACCTGTATCTACAACCAATAACAAACATATTTAAAAAACACAGGATTAACCACTTTATATACGCCGACGACATCATGCTCGCTATCCCTATAACCGCTAAAAACCCCTCATATGACACACTATCAGAATGTATGACTGAGACCTCCTCCTGGTTAGAATCTAGCTACCTCAGCATCAACCTCAAAAAAACGGAAGCAATGTTCGTAACAAGGTCATCAACCACAAAGAACACCTTCCCAGAAACAATCACAATTAACAGAACATCCATACCTGTTAGAAAAGAAGTAAAATATTTAGGTGTGATAATAGATCACACACTCACCATGCTACCACACATAAAACAAACCGTAAAAACCATCTACTACAAACTAAAAACTATTCAGCACCTAAGGCCACTCCTAGAAACTCAAGATTTTAGATCTGTAGTAAATACACTAATCACCCCCCACTTTGACTACTGCAACAGTCTATTAATAGGCCTCCCTCAAAAAAGCACATACCTTCTTCAAAGAGCTCAGAACATCTGTGCAAAAGTAATAGCTAAAGCACGTCTAACAGACCACGTAACCCCAATACTGCTAGAACTACACTGGCTCCCAATCAATAGCCGAATCAGATACAAAACTATCCTAACAACCTTTAAACTCATAAAAGACATAGCCCCCTCACACCTATCCACACTACTGCAATCACCAAACAAAACTAGATCACACAGACAAAACGAAGCCCACTCCCTTATCACACCAAAAGCCTTCAGGAAGACAAAGAAAACCACTAGCTCCAGAGCATTCACATTCACTGCCCCTACGCTCTGGAATGACCTCCCAATAGACCTTCGCGTCATAAATGACCTCTATCAGTTCAGGAAAGAGCTAAAAACTTACCTCTTTACTGAACACTTTGAAATCCCATATACCCCCAAAACACCTCCATAACCATGGTATTACACACAAACCCCCTTGCTCAAAACTAAACAACTCACCCCCCCCCGTCTGAAACCCCATACACACCCCCGATTTACGTCATAAAAGGAAATAAATTCCAAAATATACACAAAACACAACCACTGTAAATATCCAATGTAAATAATTTAATGGTTGTTTGTATTACTAATACATCTTGAAGTTGAAGTTTTGTTCAATGTAAATAGTTAAACTTAACCGTTCATTGTAAATAGTTGAATCTGATTGTTCAATGTAAATGTATACATCGGTGTACAATTGTTAAAATGTTCCTTGTAAACCGCCCTTGATCGCTGGAAGGGGCGGTATAGAAAAAATATAGATAAATAAAGATAAATAAATATGGGTGACGTCGGCGCCGACGGAGCCCTCGCGGAGCAATTTTCCCCAGCTTTCAAAGAAAGCCTTTGGGAATTGCAGCGCGCATGCGCGGTCCCCTTCCCGCCCAAAGGTGCCATCTTGGCCAGTCTTCTTTTTTCCGCGGAGCCCTACAGACGTTGTCTAACAGTCACCGCTGAAAAGTTGATTTTCTTTCTTATTTTAAGTATTTCTTCGGTTCGACGCCGGTCCCTTTTCCGTCCGGCCTCGCGACGCCGGTTGCGAGGCCTCCCCTTCTTTTTCGTTTTTTCTGTCCTTCGTGACAAATTCGCGTTTTTTCACTTTTCCCTGGCGGCCCGCTCGTTCGACCTCGCAGGGGCCCTTTTTCCCCCGATGGCCGCCAGTGGCTTTAAAAAGTGTGTTAAGTGTAAGAAACTGATGTCTCTTACCGACACACATGATTGCTGCCTCCGTTGCCTGGGCCCAGATCATGAAGAAATGATCTGTGGGGCCTGTAGCAAGATGTCCGCGAAATCCTTGCGGAGTCGGCAGCGTCAGCGGGAGAGAATCTTCTCTGACCCCAGCCGTACCCGGACCTCGTCAGAAGCTTCGGTGTCCAGAGAATCTGGCTCTGAACACCGTCGGAGTTCCTCTGAGAGGGGGTCCCCTACCCGGGAACATCACCGGAAGAACAAACCCGCGAAGGCGGCGTCGGTGGACGCTCCTGGCTCCTCGAGGGCCAGGTCGCATAGCCCCGACAGCCGTCCCGGGTCTTTGGAGCTGGAGCGGCCGTCCAAACAGCCTCGTCTGGAGATGGACTCCTCTGCTCACGTAAGTGCTGTTGTCTTTGTGGACTCGCCTCCGAGGGGTCCGACGTCGGGCCCGACGCCGTCGGGGCCCGAGTTGGGGGCTGCTGGGTCTCCTGAGTTTGGACTCAGGTTGACGGCCTTGGACCAGCAGCGGGCATTGATCGCTGGCCTCGCTGGCGCTTCTGCCCTGACCGCCGGGTCGTCGACGTCTTAAGTCGACCCCGGAGACCGAGCCGATCCTCGAGTCCATGCGGGCTCGAGTCGATCCTCGGTCGCGGTCGCCTTCGGCCTCCCGTTCGGGGCCGAGGACGTCGACGCCGACCCCCTCGGCGTCGGGGCGGACGGCGTCTGTGCCCGGCCGGAGCCGCTCGACGACTCCTCCGAGGAGTCCGCCTGGGAATCCGAGGTGGATGAGTCGCCTGATTCTTTTCGGACTCGGTGTGTCCCTTCGGACTCCCCCGAGTCCGAACCTCGGAGACAGTCCCCTCCGGAGGATGCCCGGTTCTCGGACTTCGTGAGGGATATGGCCAAGGCCTTGGCCTTCCCTGCGGATCCCGAGGAGGAGCCTCGAGCCGAAGAGCTCGATGTCCTCCAGTATGACTCTCCTGCAAAGGAGCATTTTACTGTACCGGTTCCTCCGATGCTGGAACGACTTCTCTTCCGCATGTGGGAGAGTCCGGCGTCGTCGCCGGTGTTAAGCAAGCAGGTCGATGCCATCTATCGAGTCCGCAAGAGCCCTGGCTTCCAAAAAGCACAGCTGCCGCACCATTCCATGGTGGTGGAATCGGCCATGCATCGGCTCAAGAGCCAGAAGATGCACTCCTCGGTGCCTCCCGGCAGGGAAGCCCACAGCCTGGATGGCATCGGTAAGAAGTGTTTTCAGGGCTCTATGCTTGCTTGTCGGGTCCAGACTTACCAGCTCTACATGGGCATGTATCTCCGAGACCTGGCTAAAGAAATAGCCGGATTCTCTGCTGGTCTCTCCGAGGAACCTTTGCGGAGGTTCCTGGCCTTGTCCACCGGTATTCGGGAGTGCTCCAAGTTTATCTCTCGAGCAGCCTATGATGGCTTTGAGGCGTCGGCTCGGGTAGCCGCAGCCGGCATCGGGGCCCGCCGACAGGCTTGGCTTCAGTCATCCGACCTCGAGCCCTGGGTGCAGGACAAGTTGGTCGATGTCCCCTGCAGAGGTGAAAACCTCTTTGGCAAACCTATGGACGAGAAGGCTGCACAGCTCGAGACAGAGACTCTCACCAGGACTCTGCTCTCCAGGAAAACCTCTGCCCTTCCCAGAAGAAGAAGGGCTCGGGGAAAAAGCCCTTTTACCCGAGGAAGGCGGCTGCCTATAAACACTACCCTCATTATCAGGCCTCAGCAGCTCCCCAACAGGGTCAGCAGGCCAAGGGATGGGGTAACGGGTCCCGTAGGCAGCAAGCCCCCAAGCCTGCGCCACCGGCCCCTGCTCAGCAGGGTGGGGGTTTTTGACTCTTTCAGCATAGCCTCTCCCCCTCCGCTGGTGTCTCTCAGCACGGGAGGCCGGCTGGTCCACTTTGCCCACAGGTGGTCCAACATCACGTCCAATACCTGGGTGCTTCACATAGTCCGAGAGGGCTGTCTTCTACACTTCCACCAGGTACCTCCCCCCTACTTTCCAGGGGAGCCTCTGCGACTCCCTCTCCACCGGGACTTACTCTTTCAAGAGTTGGCAAATCTTCTTCGGGAACAGGCCGTGGAACCAGTGCCCCACCACCTGAGAGGTCAAGGCTTTTATTCCAGGTACTTCCTGGTACCAAAGCGAACTGGGGGCCTCAGACCCATCCTGGACTTGCGGAACCTCAACAAGTTCCTGGAAAGGGAAAAGTTCAAGATGCTTACCCTTGGAATCCTGCTGCCCTACCTCCGGCAGGGAGATTGGCTATGCTCCTTGGATCTAAAGGATGCCTACACTCACATCCTCATCCACCCAAGCCACGGACAATACCTAAGGTTTGTGGTGGCAGGCAATCATTACCAGTACAGAGTACTGCCCTTTGGCCTATCCTCCGCACCACGAGTCTTCACAAAATGTCTCGCAGTGGTAGCGGCTTATCTCCGGCTTCAAGGCCTCTTTGTCTTCCCTTACCTAGACGGACTGGCTCATCAGAGCACCATCCTCCACGGAGGCCACTCACGCCACGCAACGTACTGTGACTCTACTCCAGTACTTGGGCTTTGTCATAAACTTCGAAAAGTCCACTTTGCTCCCCTCTCAGGATCTCGAGTTCATCGGCGCCAGGTTAAACACGCTTCAAGCGCGTGCCTTTCTGCCGCTCGACAGGGCACAACGGCTCATGGCTCTCGCCAGCCGCTTTCGCAGCCATTCCCAGGTCTCGGCCAGGCACTTTCTGCAACTGCTCGGCCATATGGCTTCCACGGTCTATATGACCCCCAATGCCCGCCTGAATATGCGGCCTGCTCAATGGTGCCTTCGCTCACAATGGCGTCAGGCCTCGGGGAGACTAGCGGACTCAGTACGAATCTCCATCCCGCTGGTCTCTTCTCTACGGTGGTGGCTTCATCTGCCCAACCTAGTGCTCGGAATGCCTTTTCAGTCTCCCCCGCCGGCTCAGGTACTGACGTCCGACGCTTCTCTCCTGGGTTGGGGAGCACATTGCCAAGGGGCATGTACTCAGGGTCTCTGGACCCCGTGGGAATCTGCCCAGCAGATCAACTTCCTGGAGCTCAGAGCGATCCGCCTGGCTCTCCGGGCCTTCTCCCACCTTACCACTCGCCAGTCTGTCCTCGTCCAGACGGACAAACGGGGGCACGGGCTCCTTCCTTCTCTGTCGGGAAGCGCAAAAGCTCTGCGCTTGGGCCGTCAGCCGAGGGATCCTCCTCAAAGCTGTCTACCTCCCAGGTCAAGAAAATTACCTGGCAGACAAACTGAGCAGAATCCTCCAACCACACGAGTGGCGATTGGACCCGTTGGTGGTTCAAAGGGTCTTTCTCCAGTGGGGCTTCCCCACGCTGGATCTATTTGCCAGTCCTCTGAACAGGCAACTTCCTCGGTTCTGCTCTCGGGAACCGCATCCCCTCCGAGTAGCGGCGGATGCTTTTCTGCTCTCATGGTCCACGGGCCTTCTGTATGCCTTTCCTCCCATGCCGCTGGTGTCTCGAACACTTTTCAAGGTTCTCCAGGACAAGGCTTCGATGATCCTGATAGCGCCCCGGTGGCCCAGGCAGCCATGGTTCCCGCTTCTGATGCAACTGGCGGTAGATACTCCGTTGCCTCTGGGGTTTCAACCAGATCCCCTGACCCAGGATCAGGGGTCTCTCCTACACCCCAACCTCAGATCTCTCCATCTGATGGCCTGGCTGCTGAAAGGGTAGTCCTTGCTCCCCTCCTGCTGCCTCCGGAGGTGGAAGAGGTCGTGCTGGCTTCCAGGCGACCCTCTACCCGGAAATCCTACGCCCTTAAATGTCGTCGCTTCTCCGCCTGGTGTACTCAACAGTCTCAAGACCCCTTCTCCTGCTCGGTGTCGGTGGTCTTGCAGTACTTGCTTTCCCTCTCCAATCTTGGACTTAAGTCCAACTCGGTCAAGGTTCACCTCAGTGCTATTTCTGCACATCATGTGCCGGTGGAAGGCAGGCCTCTTTCCGGCCACCCTCTTGTGGCACGGTTCTCCCGAGGTCTCCTTCTCCTTAAACCACCTTTGCGCCCCCCAGCCCCTGACTGGGACCTGAACGTGGTTTTACAACGGATTACCTGTCCGCCTTTTGAACCCATGGCTACCTGTCCTCTCCGTTTTCTTTCTTGGAAAACCTTATTCCTGGTAGCCCTCACCTCCGCTAGACGCGTTAGTGAACTGCAGGCCCTAGTGTCTGATCCCCCTTACACTAGGTTCTACAAGAACAGGGTGGTCCTGCGGACTCACCCTAAGTTTCTTCCAAAAGTGGTCTCCCCTTTTCACATCAATCAGGAGGTGGTGCTTCCGACCTTCTTTCCCAGGCCACACTCCAGCCGAGCTGAGATGGTCTTGCATACCCTGGACTGTAGAAGGGCGCTAAACTTCTACCTTGATCGTACGCGGGAGCACCGTAAGACTGTCCAGCTCTTCCTGTCTTACGACCCTAATAAATTAGGGCTTCCTGTCTCCAAGCGTACTCTGTCCATCTGGGTAGCTGACTGTATCGCTTGGACTTATGGGCGGCAGGCCTCTCGTTGGAGAGTCGAGTCACGGCTCATCGGGTTCGGGCGAAGGCTGCGTCAGTGGCTTACCTCCGCTCTGTTCCGTTGGCAGACATCTGCCGGGCCGCTACTTGGTCTTCGAGCCAGACTTTTGCAACCCATTACTGCCTCGAGAGGGAGTCCCGCAGGGACAGTGCTTTCGGACAGGCAGTCCTCCGTAATCTCTTCGAGGTTTAAGCAACTCCTACCGTCCATCCCGGATGTTGGGCTACCGGTTGGAGATTAGTCAGAGAAGATTCCTTCCTTCTGTGCTGCTGAGCTAGAGGGAGCTCCTTTTTGTGCTTGGGGTCTCCGGTAGCCTTGAGCTTGGGAGTCCCATATGTGAGGACTGACTTCCTGCTTGGTCCTGGAGAAAGCGTAGTTACTCACCTGTAACAGGTGTTCTCCAGGAGCAGCAGGAATCAGTCCTCACAACCCTTCCTCCTCCCCATGGAGTTGCAGTCATATGATTTGGTTTTTGCAAATTTTTTGCTGTCTTTTCGCTATGTCATCAGACTGGCCAAGATGGCACCTTTGGGCGGGAAGGGGACCGCGCATGCGCGCTGCAATTCCCAAAGGCTTTCTTTGAAAGCTGTGAAAATTGCTCCGCGAGGGCTCCGTCGGCGCCGACGTCACCCATATGTGAGGACTGATTCCTGCTGCTCTTGGAGAACACCTGTTACAGGTGAGTAACTACGCTTTCCTGCTGTTCCCAGAGATCACCTGTTACAGGTAAGTAACTGCTTTCCACCTCTGGCTCTACTCGGGGTACTAGTGGAGCTGACGGGACTGGAGTATACAAAAATGTGGGTGGATAACCCGGGACTTCCGGAGGCTCTAGGGCTGCATAAATAGGGGCTTTTCTTTCTTTGTAGGGACTCCCGTTGCAGTTGCTAACATAATTCTACACAGCCCCTCACGGCAACGCTTCATCCAAGGGGGTTGTTTCTCACAGATATCTAGCCAGGAGTCTATATAGGAAAACTGTTCGGGACCATATCTGCGCACCACCTTGTGCACTCGGGACACAATTTTGACATCAAAAGTACCTTCTGGTGGCCACACTGCGTCCAGCACCGGCCACACCCTACTACACAATATTTCTAAGCGGGTCGGTGTCATTTATTCCCCATAATCACCACTAAATCCCGTCTTAAAATTCGTGATCATACAGTTCAGCGGAGTTTGTACGGACTCCGCCCCTCCCATTATGACATATGACGTACAAGACAGCAAACAGAAAGGGTGGGTAGGATGGCTGCAGGTAAGGGGTCCGCACAGCCCACAGAACAATAAGGGGGACAAACACCGAACGCTCCCTCCTTTTCGCGACCTGGGTGCAGTCACCCGGCCAGGAACTGCGCTACTTAGGATTCCGCTCTCGCTTGGTCTATATTGCAAGGCCTCTCAAGCACACGTCACACAACCAAACATGCTAGCATTTCCCAAATTCCAAATTCCCGGGCTAACTGACGAAACCAAAATTTACCAAACCGAAAGGGTCAGTGGCTTCGCCCCGCGCACTCTCATGCAGGGTTACTAGGACCACCCTGGAAGTTGATCAGACTCCCTTTACCATTACCATACCATATTAGTCTCGAGACCATTCCCAGAGCTAACTGACTAAGAACCAGAAAAATCATTACTCACCGGATCCGGTAGCTAATGCGCTGCGCAACCAAACCCTCCTTGGGTTGAAACCTGGACTCCCCTCAGGGTTCGAGGTGTTGGCTGGCCGGACCCAGCAAGCTGCCGAGGCAGGGCGGAACCCTCTGATGTAAGGGGACTGGCGGCGGCGCCTGGGATTCTCTCCGCTGTCGGTCGGCCGCGGTTCCAGCCGGACCAAACCTGGAGGCGGTAATACGTGGTAGTATTCACTTGTACACCATTCACGTACCCCACCTTCCCGGCCAATGCACCAGGAATATGTTGTAGCGAAGTGTCCGCAATAAATGAAACCAGGAGTCTATTTACTAAGATTCAAGCCAATTTATTTGTGCACAGTCTCAGGCACTGTCACATTCAAAATGGTCTGAGCAATGGAGTTCAACAAAACATCATCTTTTATACCTTTCTTCATCAGTTCTATGCAAACTCACTCCTCATTGGTCCCAGTGCCCCCTCCCACCCCCATCCAATGGGGATCTCTGACCGGGCTTAACACCTGTTCCCCCTGCTCAGGCCTCCCTAGACATGGCTCAGTTTCTAGACAATAACACATTCTGCTACAAGGTCCCTCCTCGGCTTAGAGAATGTGTGAAAGCAAGATACTGGAACACAATTGTTATCAACATAAAGGAGCTAAATAGAAGATTCTTGCATTCTTATCAAAGCAGTTTTTCTAACTTCTACTGGCTTTCAGCTGTGCTCAGCTACAATATTCTCAAGTGGGGGTTGGGACTCAGGCCTAACTTACAAGCCTTTCTTATTCCTGCAGGCTATGCAGGCTATTCTAGGCCATAGCCTATCACAGTTGGAGTCGGGAGTGGTGCCAAAGGACTGGAGAGAGGCTCATGTGGTGCCTTTACACAAAAGCGGAAGTAAGGATGTGGTTGAAAACTACAGGCCGGTTATTTTAACTTTGGTGAGTAAATTATTGGAAACGCTGCTGAAAGAGAAAATAGTGAGGTTTCTGGAGTCCAGCGGATTACAGGATCCAAGGCAGCATGGATTCACCAGAGGCAGGTCTTGTCAGACAAATCTGATTGATTTCTTTGACTGGGTGACCAGGGAGTTGGACCGAGGGAGAGCCCTAGATGTGTATTTGGATTTCAGTAAAGCCTTTGATACTGTTCCTCACAGGCGACTTATAAACAAATTGAGCACCCTAGGGATGGACCCTAAAGTTACTGCTTGGGTTAGAAATTGGTTGGATGGGAGGTGAGAGAGTACAAGTAAATGGAGCTCACTCTGAGGAGAAGGATGTTATCATTGGTGTGACCCAGGGATCTGTCCTTGGTCCGATTCTTTTTAACATCTTTGTTAGTGATATAGCGGAAGGGCTTTCAGGTAAGGTTTGCCTCTTTGCGGATGATACCAAAATCTGCAATAGAGTAGACACCCAGGAAGGGGTAGATAACATGAGGAGGGATCTAGCTAAGCTTGAAGAATGGTCTAGAATTTGGCAGCTGGGATTTAATGTTAAAAAATGTAAGGTCATGCATTTGGGCTGCAGCAATCCAAGGGAGCAATATATAGTATAGGAGGTGAAGTACTTTTGTCCACTAAAGAAGAGCGGGACCTAGGCGTGGTTGTGTCTGATGATCTTAAAGTAGCTAAACAGGTAGAAAAGGCGACTGCAAAAGCTAGAAGGATGCTTGGGTGCATATGGAGAGGAATGGCTAGCAGAAAAAAGGTGGTGATAATGCCTCTGTATAAGTCTTTGGTGTGACCTCATTTGGAGTATAGTGTGCAATTCTGGAGACCGCACCTTCAAAAGGATGTGAACAGGATGGAGTCGGTGCAGAGGGTTGCTACTAAAATGATTAGTGTTCTTCATTATAAAGCATATGAGGACAGACTGAAGGATCTTAATATGTACACCTTAGAGGAAAGGCGGGATAGAGGTGATATGATTGAGATGTTTAAATACCTCTGTGGCATAAATGTTCAGGGAGAGAGCCTCTTTCAATTGAAAGCAAGTTCTGCTACGAGGGGACATGGGATGAGGGTGAAGGGAGAGAGATTCAGGAGTGATATGCGGAAATATTTCTTTACGGAAAGAGTAGTAGATCCGTGGAATAGTCTCCCAGTGGAGGTGGTAGAGATGAGGACAGTAACTGAATTCAAAAAAGCATGGGACAAACACAGAGGATCTCTAAAGGTAAAAAGGGGACTGTTGTAGTTATGGAAGGACAGACTAGATAGGCCATGTGGTCTTTTTCTGTCGTCATATTTCTGTTTCTATGTTTCTATCCGTCTCCAACACATATGCACAACCTTTTGGAAACACACTGCAAACTACCACATTTACGCGGATGATATCATGTTTTACTTCCCATACAACTCAACAGTACCCAGCAACCAGACAATAACTGCATGCTTTGATAAAATCTCCGAATGGCTTGCATCTCAAAACGTTAAAATAAACCACAAGAAAATAGAAGTATTAATCATAACCAAAAACAGATTTCAACACACTACCAAATTTACAAATCAAAAAAGTCACTAGAAATAGAGGGAAGTTTGATACCTGGGCATCACCGTAGATCAAAATCTCAATTTAACATCATATATCAGTCGAATGACTAGAGCAATCTATAATAAATTAAAGACCACTATTTTCGAATATCAACTTCCGAACAGTGCTGCAATCAATCTTCCTGCACTCTGATTTCTGTAATGGAATCCTGCAAGGCCTCATGAAACAAGCCTTATACCAATTGTAACTAGCTTAACACATTGCAGCATTTGTCCTTCTCAACCTTCCAAAAACAGAACAAATAACCCCCATCCTCCAATGATTACATTGGCTCCACATCGAGAGCAGAGTAAAGTTCAAATCCATTATGATGATCAAAATATTACATAAGCTATCCTCAACATATGTAAGTTCATTAATAAGCTCCATACCAAATAACAGGAAAAGGAGAGGAAAGGCACAAAAGTCTTTAACGGTTCCCCTAGAATTTAGAAAAACAACTGCACAACAACCAACAGAGCGTTCACATTATTCACCAATTCTGTGGAACTCTATTCCAGAAAAACTATAAAACATACATGACATCTGCATGTTTGGAAGGCAGCTAAAGTCATTCCTGTTCTGAGTACTTTGGATCAAAAAAGGACCAAGCTTGTACTGGCCCAACATAAGTTGGAAACTCAAACTGCTACTTTACTAGCCAAATCTCCAATGTACATGTAGTTTCTATACCCAGATTACATGTTTAACTTAAGTTCAATGTTTATGATTTAAACATGACTATTGTTTTATGTATACCATGGACTGCCCGAAGAACAAACCAGTCGGTACTAGAGGAGATCAAACCTAAGCTTTCTTTAGAAGCTCAGATGACAAGACCTCGACTTTCATACTTTGGACACATCATGCGAAGAGAGAGATCATTAGAGAAAGACATCATGTTTGGCAAGATAGAAGGTCAACGCAAAAGAGGAAGGCCAGCAATGAGATGGATCAATACAATAACAGCAGCTACAGGTACCAGTCTGTCAACAATGAGCCGCCTGACTGAAGACCGAACACAATTTAGGATAGCTATTCAGAGGGTCGCCATGAGTCGACTCCGACTCGACGGCACTTAACAACAACAACAACATTGTGTTATGTATATTGTGTGTTCTTTGTAAACCGCTTTGATCGATGAGACCATATAAAAACACTCAAGTCAATTGTGTAAAAGACCCAAATATTTAAGACGTCTGTTGCAAAATTTATTTTGCTTTTACTAATGTTATACGTTGGAGTTTTTATAGTCCTGCTTTCTTCTTGGAGTGTCATACTGGTTTATTTTGGCGCTGCACCTGGATGGATGGATGGATTCTTCATGTTCAGTTGACCCCTAGTAAGGTTGCCAACAACAAATGGACAGAGCAAACTTAATGTAATTTATAAATGTTGGGAAAACATTTAGAAAAGACTCATGATTCTGTGTATGTGATTTTTCTCTTTTCAGAAAAGTAAATTGATGTCCAGCAGTGCTGTTATAGTGAACTTAGGAGATCTCTTGGAAGGAGAAAAGATGACAGCAGAAATAAGTCCCACAGGGGGTACTCCTGTGCCTTTGGACCCCAATTTTTCTCATATGCCTGATGGTCCCATTCCCCTGGAACAACCTATATTTCTCATGACGACAACTGCACAGGCCATATCTGGGTTTTTTGTATGGACAGCTCTTCTGATCACCTGTCATCAGGTAATAATTGATTAGTCCTACAACTTCCTGACCTTGGTGTGTGGCAAGAGATATTCTGCCAAAATGTTTTTGTTGTGATTAGCATAGCAGTGTGAAGTTTAATTGTAGCACTAGAAGTTCCATTGGGTAGTACTAGAATTCATGCCTTATTTAACTAGGCTTATATATACCGCTTTTCTACCAAAGTGCTGTACATTCAGGTACTGTGTGTGTGTGTGTGTGTATATATAATCTTTTTTCCCTTTTCCCCCAAAGGGCTCACAATGTTTTTGTACCTGAGGAAATGGAGAGTTGAGGGTTGTGGGTTTTTTTTTTTTTTTTTTTGCGCCCAAGGCCACAAGGAGCACCTGTGGGACTAGAAACCCTAGTCCTTCCTGCCCAAGGTTGCTGTCCTCTAGCAGGGTTCAAACCCCTGGCCCTCTGGCCTGAGGTAATTTGCCCCAGCCACTAGGCCACACCTCCCACTCTTTTCACTGCTAGGTTTACAGTGTGACCCAAAATTTCCTTTTATTGCATACTTCACCAGTCGGAGTCTATGGGCTACTGCTTCTTGGGAAGTGTAAATAGATGAATATTTGAATAATTAGTCTGTTTTGACTTGTGACCTTACCTAGGAGATGTGCTGTCTTTTTAAGAAAAGAAATGACAGCGCCAGACAAAGGCCATTCAGCCTATCGAGTCTGCCCTTCCAAATGAATCACTAAGCTCTATAGTCCTTTTTTCTTTTAGAGATCCTCTATTTGCCCCATGCTTGAATTCAGATAGCGTTTGTCTCTACTGCCTCCACTGGGAGACTATTCCACACATCTGCAACTTTTTCCATAAATAAATATTTCTGCAAATTACTCCTGAGTCTCTTTTTCACCTTCATCCTATGCCCCCTAATTGCAGAGCTTTCTTTCAGTTTTTATTTATTTATTTATTTAACTATTTTCTTTTATACCGCCCCTTCCAGAGATCAAGGGCGGTTTACATATAACAGTTTGACAGTCTTGTACACATTTGTATACATTTTACATTGAACAATAGAAGGCAACTATTTACATTGAACAATAAATTTAACTTTGTAAGTATTAAAGCAAAACAAAACATCAAACTTTTTACAAATGTAAATTTACAGTGGTTGTGTGTGGTGTATAGGGCAGATACTGGTGTAGGTACTGGAATTTAATTCATTTTCTGTTGAAAGGGGCTCTCCTCCTATGCATTTATGCCATGGAGAGATTTCCTTATCGTCCAGTCCAGTCCAGTCCCGAACCTCTGGGTAGTGCACCTCTTCCAGCAGCTTGGAGACTGAGTATGTCAGCTTCTTGAGAGCACCAATACTAATATCACTGGCTCCTCCCATGAACTCCCAGTACACTGAGTCTCCAAGCAGCTGGAGGATGTGTGAGCCTAGGTTTGGGGCTCACTTTAGGAACAAATAAGGGGTTTCGGTTGAGTTTCTTTGGTTTGCTAATATTTTTGGATTAATTTAAGTTTGTTTAAAAAAACAAAAAAAAGGAAAGGCATAATTAGTTGAAGCATGCTCGAGACAACACCTTCTACGGGGAATTTGTTTCCTTTTGTGTCTTCCCATCCCAGCAGGACCGGCAAGAGTTTTTTTTGTTGTCACTTGTGCAGCAGTTCTGTGGCTTTGGCGGCTCCTGATCCTGTCAGCGGGTGAGGAGCCGCCGTTATTTTACAGAACTCAGAGCTGGCAGTTGCTGTCCTTCCCTCCTTCGTGCCGAAGCCTGCAGTGGGCTGAGCGCGGGAGACGGCAGAGATCTTGCCTATTAGCCCACGATCTGAGGTAAGCTGGGAGTCGGGTTGACAATTTTTATCGGGGGCATTAACATTAGCTGCGGCAGTGCATTCCGTGTGGTTTCATGGCAGGCTGGTGAGACAGTTTCTTGTCAGGCCTGTATCTCCAGGAACAAGCAGGAATAAGTCCTCACATATGGGTACGTCGGAACCGACGGAGCCTGCGCGGGAAAGCTCCCCAGCTTCCTAGAATGGAAGCTTTTGGGACCTCCCACTGCACATGCGCGCTGCCTTCCCGCCTTCCTGAACAGCTCTCCTCAGTTTCTCTTTTTCCGCGGAGCCAGCAGGTCGTGTATCCTGTCACCGCTGAAGAAATTGTAGTTTTTTGTTTTGTTTCTTTAGACCGCGTACCTGCCTTCCCATACCGATACCGGTATCGCTGGTCTTCCTTTTTCTTTCTTGAAAAATTATTTTCTTTTTCTTTTATTATTTTTCAGCACTTGGTCACTTCAGTTAGGCCTTCAGGCCTACTTGAATTCTCCACATGGAGAAACCAGCCCCTGGATTTAAGAAGTGTACCAAGTGTACTGCTGTAATATCAGTCACAGACACCCATGAATGGTGTCTTAAATGTTTGGGGCCTGACCACTCCATTCCGGACTGCCCTTCCTGCTCCCAAATGTCTAAGCGTGGGCTGCAGAACCGGGCCAACAAATTCCATGTGCTGTTTGCTTCAGAGAATCCAACATCACAGTCATCCAGGTCATCATCTCCGGATGGATCTCAGGTAACCAAACCTTCTGTGGGCAAGTCCTCAAAGGGCAAATCTCCTTCAAAGCATCGAGAGGCTCTTAGTTTTGAGGACCCTGCCCCAGCCAAACAGCCCCGGCGGGAAGCTCTGCCTTCCAAAACGCCAATTCAGGGGCTACAGGTTGACATCGATGGCACGGCCTCGACAGATCACCTGTTGGACTGCTCTGGGGTACCGGCCCATACCGGTACCGACATCCAGGCAGCCGTGGCGTCTATGGGCAATACTGTCCAATCCATGCAGCAGGCCGTCATGGCTTTCATTGAAGCTGCAACGCCATCGGTACCGCTTCCAGCGGTTCCGGGCCCGGTTCCGGTATCGTCCGCCATGCCGGAACCCAGGCCTTCCTCTTCTAAACGCAAATCGGTACCGTATGGGCTTTCGCTCCATACCGCTTCCATACCCGGTACGCCCGATGTCGATACCGATCGGTATGCGTATCGTGCGTTGGAGGAAACTAGAGAATACACCGATTCCTCTGAGGATTTTGACTCCTCTGATGAGTCTGCAGAGCTCTCCCTTGACCTTCCTGAGGAACCTTCTTCTCCAAAAAGGAGAATGTCTCCTCCAGAGGATTTGTCCTTTCAGGACTTTATTTTAGAAATGGCTAAAGGCCTTTCTATCACTACCTCCTCTGAAAGGGAACCAAGGTCAAAAAGGTTGGATATTTTAGGATACTCTAAGTCTCCTAAAGAAGCAGTTACCCTGCCTATCCATGAAATCCTTCAGGAACAATTGATGGATTTCTGGGAGAACCCTTTAACTCTGTCTCCTTATTCCCGTAGGTTGGACACCATGTATCGGGTCCCTCCTTCTCCTGGTTTTCAGAAAACTCAATTGCCTCACCACTCCATTGTGGTAAAGTCTGCAATGAGAAAGATCAAGAGTACTAAAAGGCACTCTTCTACACCTCCAGGAAGGGAATGTAAGACACTGGACTCTTTTGGTAGGAAAATCTTCCAGGCTACTATGCTTATAGCCAGGATTAATTCCTACAGCCTCTATATGGGCATGTTCCTAGGGGAACTTGCCAAGAAAGTGCGGCATTTTGCCCCCTTTATCCCTGAGGATAAACAGGAGGACTTCCTTTCTGTAGTGAAACAACTTTCAGATGTTTCTAAGTTCTCCAACAGAGCTGCCTTTGATTCCTTCGAGGGAGCCAGCAGAGCTTCTGGCATTGCTATTGCAGCCAGACGTCTGGCTTGGCTCCAGGCTTCTGATCTGGAACCCTGGGTTCTAGATGGCTTACGGAATCTGCCCTGTACAGGTGAGAACTTATTCGGTGCAGAGTGGCAAGTTAAAGCCACTCAAATGGACGCTGAAAATGCCACCTTAGAGAGACTTTCTAAGTCCACTTCTACTCCCACTAAGAAGAAGTCTTTCAAGAGACCTTATTATAAGAAGGCCAGATATGCTTCCAATACTGGCCAGCAATCTTCTCAACCTCGTTTTGCGGCTAAACGTCAGCAAACGAAACAAGCAAGAGCAAAGCCTGCAGCAGCTACTGCAGCTCAACAGGCTCCACCCCCTCAGGGGTTTTGACTTGCCCCTAGAGAACTTGCCATTCCTGGTTCTGGACCAACCAGAACCTCTCACCATACCTGGAAGGTTAGCTCACTTTGCTCCCAGATGGGAACAAATCACAACAGAGCAATGGACCCTCTCTATCATCCGAGAGGGTTACAAACTTCATTTCTCCAACCTTCCTCCTCATCACATGGTGAGACCCTTCAATTCTCCATCTCCTCTCCTAGTCCTGTTGGATCGGGAGATCTCTTCTCTGCTTGCCCAAGGGGCCATAGAAGAGGTTCCTCTTCATCAACAAGGGTCAGGTTTCTACTCCCCCTATTTTCTCATTCCAAAGAAGACAGGGGGATTCAGACCAATCCTAGATCTGAGAGAATTGAACAAATTTCTGTACAAGGAGAAATTCAAAATGCTCTCTTTGGGCATTCTCCTTCCATACCTTCAGAGTCAGGACTGGTTTTGTTCTCTAGACCTGCAGGATGCGTATACACATCTACTCATCCATCCATCCCACAGAAAATATCTTCACTTTCTGTTCAGGGGAAGTCATTACCAATACAGAGTACTTCCCTTCGGTCTCGCCTCTGCCCCAAGAGTCTTTACCAAATGCATGGCAGTCGTAGCCGCATTTCTCAGAAGCATAGGGATTTTCGTATTCCCATATCTGGACGACTGGCTCATTCGAGCTCCAACTCAGTCGCAGGCCCAGATTTCCCTAGACCGCACAAGGAGCCTTCTGCAGTATCTGGGACTGGTGGTAAACCTTCCCAAGTCTCAACTCAGCCCTACTCAGTCTCTAGAATTCATAGGGGCCCGGTTGGACACCACCACTGCAAGAGCCTACCTTCCACTGGTTCGGGGTCAGCGTCTGCTGAGCTTGGCCTCCCAAGCCCAGTCCAGTACTCACTTGACAGCCAGGGACATGCTACGCCTCCTAGGCCATATGGCCTCCACAGTACATGTGGTGCCCTATGCTCGTCTTCATATGAGAGCAGCTCAATGGACCCTGGCCACCCAGTGGACTCAGGCGTCGGGAGCACTCTCAGACCAAATACAAACCTCAAACCGTCTGTCTTGGTCCCTCCATTGGTGGATATCCACCGAGAATCTGTTGTTGGGGGCTCCCTTTCAGCCCTTGCTACCCCAAGCAACCCTCACAACAGATGCCTCCCAATTGGGGTGGGGAGCCCATCTGCTAACTCTCTCCACTCAGGGCACTTGGTCTCCACAGGAGGCCACCCTTCATATCAACCTCCTGGAACTGCGAGCAATTTACCTTGCCCTCAAGGTCTTCTATACCCTCCTTGCCAACCTGACTGTCCTGGTTCAGACAGACAATCAGGTGGCCATGTTTTACATAAACAAACAAGGAGGGACGGGCTCTCTGTCGCTTTGCAACGAAGCTCTCAGATTATGGGCCTTCGCCAGAGAGCACCAAATTCATCTGCTAGCAGTGTATCTTCCAGGAGTTCAAAACTCTCGAGCAGACAGGCTCAGTCGAGTTCTGCTGCCACACGAGTGGTCCCTACACGTGGACCAGATAAGCAGAATCTTTCAGGAATGGGGGACCCCGGACATAGACCTCTTTGCAAGTCCGTGGAATGCCAAACTTCCCCGGTTCTGTTCCAGGACTCCGTGTCAGGAAGCTCAGGCCACGGACGCCTTTCTCCTCCATTGGGGTCAGGCGTTCCTATATGCCTTTCCACCCATTCCGCTGATTCCCAAGACTCTGTTCAAGCTCCAGAGAGATCACGGCTCTATGATCCTCATAGCTCCACGCTGGCCACGCCAAGTGTGGTTCCCTCTGCTTCTACAGCTCTCCCAGGGATCCTCCCTGGACTTAGGAGCTGCACCAGACCTTCTGTCTCAGGAGGTGGGGACTTTGTGGCACCCAAACCCCAAATCCCTACATCTCCGAGCTTGGTTACTGAAGGCTTAAGTCTTCAAGACTTTAATCTTTCTCAACCTGTGAAAGATATCCTTCATGCCTCTAGGAAACCTTCCACGAGGCGGTCTTATGCTTTCAAATGGAAACGTTTTTCCATTTGGTGTGCTCAGCAGGGCCTTGACCCTCTGGCACTTCCTTTGAATTCCCTCTTAGACTATCTCCTGCATCTTTCCAATGCAGGCCTTAAGACGAATTCTGTAAGAGTCCATTTAAGTGCTATTTCAGCATCCCTGAAACCTATAAATGGACAACCTATCTCCTCTCATCCTCTTGTTGCAAGATTCATGAGAGGCCTGACTCTCACTAAACCTCCCATCAGACCCCCCCCGGTCGCATGGGATTTGAATCTAGTGCTTGGTCAGCTTATGAAGCCACCTTTTGAGCCGTTATTTTCTACCTCCTTGAAATTTCTTTCCTGGAAGGTACTATTCCTAACTGCAGGCTCTAGTGGCTAATCCACCTTATACAAGATTTCATCATGACAAGGTGGTCCTTAGGACGAATCCCCACTTTATGCCCAAAGTGGTCTCGCCTTTTCATCTTAATCAAGAGATATATCTACCGGTCTTTTTTCCGGCTCCTCATGCATCCAGTGCAGAGAGGAACCTTCATACTCTGGATTGTAAAAGAGCTCTAGCCTTTTACCTTAATAGGACTCAGCCACATCGAAAGTCTTCTCAACTTTTCGTGGCTTTTGATCCTTCACATTTGGGACTTCCAGTCTCCAAGCGTACACTTTCCAATTGGATTGCTCAGTGTATGTATTTCCTTTGCTTACCAGAGTAAAAACATTTCTCTGGAAGGCCATGTCACAGCTCACAATGTGAGAGCCATGGCAACTTCTATGGCTCATCTGCACTCTGTTTCCATTGATCAGATCTGTCGAGCCGCTACCTGGGCCTCGGTTCATACCTTTACAGCCCATTACTGTTTGGACAAGGACTCCCGCCGGGATGCCTTGTTTGGCCAGGCTGTCCTCAAACACCTGTTCCATTCTTAGACAACTCCTGCCCACCTTCCCAGGATGGATGCCTGAGATCCATACGAAGATGGCGAACCCTTGGAGGGGGATCTCCCAGGCATCTCAGCTAGGGAGTCCCCATATGTGAGGACTTATTCCTGCTTGTTCCTGGAGATAGCACAGTTACTTACCTGTAACAGGTGATCTCTGGGAACAGCAGGAATTAGTCCTCACAACACACCCACCTCCCCTAGGAGTTGTATCTTCTATCTATCTGTCTTCCTGTCCTCTCTCTATTGTCTCAGCTATAAACTCGAAACTGAGGAGAGCTGTTCAGGAAGGCGGGAAGGCAGCGCGCATGTGCAGTGGGAGGTCCCAAAAGCTTCCATTCTAGGAAGCTGGGGAGCTTTCCCGCGCAGGCTCCGTCGGTTCCGACGTACCCATATGTGAGGACTAATTCCTGCTGTTCCCAGAGATCACCTGTTACAGGTAAGTAACTGTGCTTTCCCGTGTCTCTTTCTGTCTTGATGCAGCATCAGACCGGCGGCCGTCCTCGGGCTTTGTTTAATTTAATTTAGTTTCATTTTTTATGTATATTTGCTGCTGCTAAGGCAGTTAATTAACCTTTTTTTTTTTTTTTTTTTTCTTTTATATTTGTAGGCTTTATTCCTTGAGGAGTTAGGGTCCCCCCCCCCCCCCCCTTCTGCTGGTTCCTGGAACAGTGCGGAGCTGGTATAGCAGGACTTTCATCAATGCCTGCCTGTCCATGGTGCCTAGTTTGTGGCACCCGGCGGGGGGGCTGTGTCAGACACAGGAGTGTGCCGCGGCTGCGCCTCAGAAGCAGTGGGCATGGAGCAAACACCTCAGGATAGGGCCAGGGAGCCAGTGCCTCCAGGGTCCCATTACTGTGGGAGAGGCTCTGTCTTCTCCAGGTGAGCCGAACCCAGCCATTCCTGGGCCCTCTGCTTCCCTTAATCCTGGCTAATTGTCCCTGGGGTTTTTTTCGGCAGACCTTGTCCTTTTGATGCACCAGGCTTCTGCTTGTGCCAGCAGGGGGTCAGGCCAGACCTGTTGGTGGCAGCTGCTGGAGCAGCACGGGCTGCCTCTCGGGTGGGAGAGGGGTCTGGGCTCAATCAAGCTAAGAGGGCCAGAATGGGGGAAGATCACCCATCCCTTTTTGAGTGGCCTGTATAGGATGATTTTGGGCTGGACCCAGAGTTGGAGGTCGACGAATTGGAGGAAGGCGAAATTCTGGAGCTGGAGGATCAATCACGCATTGTCCGGGTATTTTGAAGAGAGGAGTTACCTGCTCTGATTGCAGAGTCCATGCAGGCCCTCAATTTGCCAACCAGTCGCCCTGTGGATGAAGATCCTCTCATCCAAGCAGTACGCAGCACCCAGGCTGGTTTTCCTCTTCACCGAGTGGTTAAACAGATGATTCAAGATGAGTTGGATCTGCCAGAAGCAGGCCTTAGGGGGGCTAGGGCCTTCTCTCGTCTTTACCCTCTCTCGGATCAGAAGCGGGAGGTTTTTTGCTCTACTCGCGTGGATGTGACTGTCGTGGTTGTGACTAAGAAAACAACTATACCAGTAGAAGGCAGTGTGGTGCTAAAGGATGCGCAAGACAGAAAATTGGATACCCTGTTGAAGCAGGCTTTTGATGTTAACGCTCTGTCTATGCAGGCTTCTATTTTTGGGGCCTGGGTGGCTAGAGCTTGCCTACAATTGGTCCCAACGACTGCAACAACTGGAGAGTTTGACTCTTGAGCAGGGGTCCGAAATGGCTAAAATAGAATCAGGAGCAGCTTACCTTGCGGATGTGCAGTACGGTCTCATTTGCAGTTTAGCTCGGAGTATGGCCTCTTATGGTGATGGCTCGTCGTCTGTGGCTGCGAAATTGGGCAGCGGACACTTCCTCCAAGTCCCGCCTTAGTAAGCTTCCCTTCAAAGGGAAACGCCTTTTCGGGGAAGACCTGGACCGGTTGGTTAAGGATTTGGGCGAGTCCAAGGGATGTCGTCTACCGGAGGATAAGCTGAAATAGGGACACAATACTACAATGCCTCGTAGCCAGGCACGAGATTTTCGGCGTTTTCGTACCTCCTGTTTTTCAAGTTTCCAGAGGTAGATTCGCTACTTGGAGTCCCGGGTTCTGGGGGGCAGGCAGAGGATTTGCCGCCCCTTCACCCACTGCTTTTAAAAAGTCACAATGAAGTCAGGGGGGTCCAGGCAGGAGTGCAGCCCATGGGAGGTCGGCTACGGGAATTTTATCCTGCCTGGACCCATATAACATCTGACCAGTGGGTGTTGGAGATCATCCGCGAGGGTTATTCCCTCGAGTTTGCCCAACCGGTCACAGACGCCTTTGTCCAGTCCCCCTGTGCGGCGCCGGGCAAGATTCTGGTGGTAAAAGGAGACCCTTGCTCATCTTCAATTGCAGGCGGTAGTCCCGGTTCCCAGACACCAATACGGAGGCGGTTAATACTAGATTTATTTCATGGTCCTCAAAAAGGATGGCTCCTTGCACCCAATTCTAGATCTCAAGGGGGTAAACCGGTGCCTTCGGGTTCCGCATTTCTGCATGGAGACATTGCGGTCTGTGATAGTAGCGGTGAGAGAGGGCACGTTCTTAACATCTCTAGACCTTATGGAGGCGTATTTACACATTCCTATCAGAGCAGACCATCAGCGATTATCTGTGGTTTGCAGTGCCTATGGGGCACTTTCAATTTCAGACATTACCATTCGGTTTGGCAACGGCGCCGCTGACATTCACCAAGGTCATGGTAGTTGTAGCTGTGGCATTTTGAAAGGAAGGGGTGCTAGTGCATCCTTATCTCAACGACTGGCTAATCAGGGCAAAGTCCTGGGTTGAGAGCATATGGGCCACTGCACGGGTGGTGCAGCTTCTGGAGAGCATGGGCTGGCTGGTCAATCGGGCCAAGAGTCGGTTGACTCCTTCCCAGAACTTGGAATACTTAGGAGTCCAGTTCAACACAGTCAGGGGCAGTCTTTCTGCCAGAGCACAGGGTGCAGGGTCTACGGTGTCTGGTGCGGGCCTTTGTAAGTCGCACGAATCCGACAGCCTGGCAGTACCTTCAGTTATTGGGCACAATGGCGGCCACTCTGGAAGTGGTGCTGTGGGCAAGAGCGCATATGTGGCCGTTGCAGAGGGCTCTGCTTCATCGGTGGTCACACCAGACAGGCTCTCTAACCCAGCGGCTTCCTTGTCCATGGGAGGTCAAAATTGCACTTCAATGGTGGCTCAGTCGGGAGAACCTGACTGTGGGCATGCCCCTCGAACCTCCGCAATGGATATTGGTGCTCACCGATGTCAGTTTGGCAGGTTGGGGGGCTCACTGCACAGGGAGCTATGCTCAAGGATTTTGGAGCACACAGGAGGCCGGTTGATCAATCAACAGATTAGAATTGAGAGCAGTGTTTTCAGGTGCTCAAGGCGTTCGAGAAGGGGCTTCTAGGATGGTCGGTGAGAGTCTTGTCAGACAATGCGACAGCAGTGGCTTATCTCAATCGTCAGGGCGGTACAGGCAGTGTTCCGCTCAAGGATCAGTTCCAGGAGTTATTTCACTGGGCGGAGCCCCAACTACTGTCGTTATCGGCAGCACATATCGTGGGGGTCGACAACATGACAGCAGACTATCTCTGCTGGGTTCGTGTGGACCCAGGAGAATGGGTTCTCCACCCAAAAGTCTACGCTTGGGTAGTACACAGATGGGGAACTCCTCTGGATCTTATGGCAACCTTTGAATCTGCCAAGACCAGTCGGTTCTTCAGCAGAAGACGAGAAAGTATGTCGGAAGGCATAGACTCTCTATTGCAACAATGGCCAACAGAGGGGATTCTCTGTTTTTCCTCCGTGGGCCTTGATAGGCCGAGTGGTTCAGCGGATCAAAGCACATCGCAGATGTATCATCCCTCATAGCACCAGACTGGCCAAGGTGCCCATGGTACGTGGATCTAGTGTGACTCCTAGTGTCCCGGCCATGGCATCTTCCGGCTCAGAGCGACCTTCTGTTGCAGTGTCTACTATGCATGCCTCAAGTGAGTCGAGCTCTTGAAAGGGCGAGGTTGAAGCGCAAAGGTGTTATGGCTTCTGTCATTTCAACCTTGTTAAATGCGTGCAAGAGATCTACTTCACTAGCCTACATATGCATCTGGCATGTTTTTGAGGAGTGGTGTGCAGTTAGAAAGCTGAATTCCTCTTCTGCGATGGTTCCAGAGGTGCTGGTATTTTTTGCAGGACGGTTTTGATAAGGGATTGGCATCTAGCTCCTTATGGGTGCTGCTGGCAGCAATTGCTTGTTTTCGTGGAAAGATTCATATGGAGCCTTTGGGTTCTCATCTGAACGTGTTGCGTTTCCTTCGCGCGGTAACTCATTTACGGCCACCACGCAGGGCACTGGTTCCCTCATAGGATCTCAACTTGGTTCTGAGGGCATTGACCAAGGAACCTTTGAGTCGAGCCACTTTAAAGTACTTAACGTTGAAGACCGTCTTTTTGGTAGCAATTTGTTCTGCACGCAGGATTTCGGAATTGCAAGCCTTGTCTTGTCAGGAACAATTTCTGTCATTTTCTCCGGAAAGGGTGGTTTTTCGTCTGTCCGGTTCCTTCTTTCCTTCCGAAAGTGGTCTCGGCTTTTCAAATAAATCAGTCTGTGTCCCTGCCAGTGTTGGCGACTCTGATGAATCTGTGCTGGGGCATGACATCCACCGTTTGGAGGTCAAGAGGGCCCTTAAGTGTTACCTGAAGTCTTTGAGGGTTTTCACAGATCAAATCGTTTGTCCTGTTTGGAGGTCCGCACAAGGGAGAAGCGGCAGCCAAGGCTACCATTTCCAGATGGATTTGGGAGGCGATTTCTTCAGTTTACGTTCTGCATGGTCTTGCGGTACCTATAGGACTGCGAGCTCATTCCACTAGAGCTCAGGCAGCCTCGTGGGCTGAGTATAGTTTAATTCCCCCAATTTAGAAATTTGTCGGGCAGCTACTTGGTCTTCGCTACATACTTTCAGTAAACACTATCGCCTGGATGTTCAGGCGGTGGGAGAGGCTCGTTTTGGATCGGCAGTGTTTGCAGGCCGGTTTGGCGGGTCCCTCCTATTAGGTAACTGCTCTGTTACATCCCAGAGGTTCGGGACTGGACTAGAGGGACGTAAGGAAATGAAAATTAGACTTACTTGCTAATTGTTGTTCCTTGAGGAACTCCAGTCCAGTCCCGTATCCCACCCAGGATTCTTTTACGATACTGCTGTTTTTTTGTTTGTGGAGCGGCAGTTTGTTCTAGCATAATGTTTCGAAGACTATACTGTTGAGATTGATACGGGCTTCTTCCTTTTTTTAAGCTTCTTTTTTAGGCAGAAGCTTCAGGGTTCTTTTCCAGGGAGTTTCCTTTTTCTCTTCTCTTTCCATTTCTCTTGCCCTTCCTGCTCCGGGGAGTTTGGAGGATGCCTCTTGGAAGGGTGTCAAGTAGTTTACTAGTTAAATTATTGCATGTTTACAGTGTTACTACTTATTTGTTGCTCCTGTGAGTTTGCTTTGTCAATAGATTACTGGGCGTTCATGGGAGGAGCCAGTGGTATTAGTACTGGTGCACTCAAGAAGCTGACATACTCAGTCTCCAAGCTGCTGGAAGAGGTGCACTACCAAGACGTTTGGGACTGGACTGGAGTTCCTCAAGGAACTACAATTAGCAGGTAAGTTTTAAATGGAAATTAGACTCTATTGTATCTCCCCTCTCCTGTCTTCCAAAGTATACGTATTGAGATCTTTGTGTGTCTCCATATGCCTTATGACTAAGCCCACTGACCATTTTGGTAGCCACCCTCTGCATAGACTCCATTCTATTTATATCCAGACTTGCACACAATACTCTAAATTAGGTCTCACCAAAGACTTTTACAGAGGCACTATCGCCTCCTTTTTCCTGCTGGCCATTCCTCTATGTACCCAAGAATCCTCCTGGCTTTCGTTGTCACCTTTTCTACCTGTTCAGCCACTTTAAAATCATCAAAATTAATCACCCCTAGATCACTCTTCTTTTGTGGATAGAGCACTTCACCCTCAATACTGTACCACTTCCTTGGAATTTTGCAGCCCAAATATATGACCCTGTATTTTTTAACATTAACTCTCAGCTGCTAAATTCTCTACCAAGCTTTGCTTAATCCCTCCATGTCTTCTACACCGTCCTGAGTGACTACTCTGTTGCAGATTTTGGTAACGGCCACAAAGAGGCAAACCTTACCCAAGAGCCCTTCTGCAAAAACACTTACAAAAAGGTTTAAAAAAAAATCAGACCAAGAACAGATCCCTGCAGCATCACTGGTAACGTCCTTCTTAGAGTGAGTGCCATTTATATGTTCCCTTTATTGCCTCCTACTCAACCTATTTGTAACCCAGTCAGTCACTTTAGGGTCCATCCCCAGGGCAGTGATCCTCTTTTATGGCACACCTTTTGAGCTTGTTCAACCCTGGTGGCACACCATACCCAATTTTACATGATCCTCACTCTGTCCCTCCTGCTAGGAGAAGGGAGTAGCACATTTATCCTGTGTTGGTCTCATTCTGCTGGGTTTAGTCTGATGTGTGATATGAGGTCAGCAGAGACATGCACAGGAAAGGAGCACTATCCTTCCCTTTTTTTTTTCTTTTTTTTTTTTACCAAGGGAGGCATAGTGGGGAGTAAGACTACCTAATTTCCTGTGCTAGTACTAAACGGGCAGTTCAGTTTAGAACTCTATGCTGCTATTACTACTACTGAGCATTTGTATAGCACTACAAGATGTACGCAGTGCTGCATAGATACATGTAAGACAGTCCCTGCTCATCAGAGCTTACAGTCTGGTTAAGGCAGACAATACAGTAGCTGTAAAGTCCAACAAAAAGAGCACGATTCCACGTGCAAAGTCCAACCCAGTAAAAGACGTGGAATGCAAAAGGAAGAATGTAAGAATACAAACTTTATTTGATTATTCCACTTCAGCCACTGGCCCAACACAGGCCGTGTTTCGTGAAGCCTTCCTCAGGGGCTTAAATGGCTAAAAACAATTATAAAACATAAGTTTAAAAAGTAAAATGTGAAAACTAATAATAAATAAATATATAAATAGACACATGAGAACCAAACAAATACAAGCATATTAATAACACAGGTACACTAAAAAATTTTTTTTTAAACTGCCTCTAATGTTTCGATTGATTTTTACGTTTTTTGGTGCGCTGAATCCAAATCTGGTAACCAATTTGCTCCATCACATACAGATTTTTTGCTACATTGGGTTAGCAGTTTGAGGTGAACGTTTCAGATTGAGTGCGATCGAGATAAAAGTTTCTTGGATGAATTCTTTATACTAATTGTTTAGTAGTTATTCAAATAAGAATAAAGAAAATTGTAACAAGGCAGCACATAAGAATAGAGTAATGTCAACAAAACACACTGTGATGGTAGCAAAATTGTCTGCACTTAAAACAGCCACATACATGTGCACAAACATTGAGCATATAAGAGCGAGGTTAGACACAAAGCAAAGAAATGTGCAAAAAATGTTGTACAGGTATGTATGTAAGAATAGAAAACGCAAACCGCACCATTGCAATACATGAAGACAAACACCCGATGGTGTGAAAATAAAATTCTAATAAATGAGATCCGACACTGTGGTAATAACTAGCAAATTTTTATTTCAAAGTTTAGTAAAAACACGATATTTGTCAACACAGTTTAGATTTTAAAGTCATTCTTGGGTCAATCAATCTCCTGGTGGGCCCGTTTCTTCTTCCCCCGAATGCTTCTCTTGGTGCGCTGCTTGGCGTATTTTTCATCTGGGGTTTCCCGCAGCAGCAACCAGCAGAAATCAGCCATCATAGTGGTGTTCCATCTTCCTTGGTACCTTCTCTCTGCGTCCTTGATGTCCTGGTGAAACCTTTCACCTTGTTCTTCACTGTACGCCCCCAAGTTTTCGGGAAAGTAGTTCACATGGGAGTGCAAGAAATGGGCTTTCAGGCTCATGTTACAGCCTTGTTCTTTGAAGGCATTGAGCATCCTGGCAACAATATCCTTATAGTTCTCATCCCGCCTGTTCCCCAAGAATTTGAGAATAACATCCTTGAAGGAATCCCAGGCTGCTTTTTCCTTCTCAGACATCGTTTCAGCGAATGCTCCATCTGAAATGAGTTTCCTTATATCAGGGCCAACAAACACTCCTTCCTTTAGCTTTGCTTCAGAAAGTCGGGGGAACTTTGAGCAAAGGTACCGAAAGCACTCACCATCTTTTGGAAGGGACTTGATGAATTGCTTAATGAGACCCAACTTAATGTGGAGAGGTGGTAATAGAATTTTATCACGAGGTACCAAGCTCTCATGAAGAACATTTTTCTCACCGGGTCTCAAATACTCCCGAATTGGCCAGTCTTTTTTCCCCCAGTGTAGGTCGCGGGCCCGGCTATCCCACAAGCAAAGGAAGCAGGGATATTTGGTGAAACCGGATTGCTGCCCTAATAGCATGGATAGAATTTTAAAGTCTCCACAAATCATCCACTTATGCTCATCATAACGAATCTTCTGAAGAATCAGGGCCAAATTCTCGTATTTTTCTTGGAGAATAACAGAGTGAGCAATAGGAACTGAAGCGAATGTGTTGCCATTATGAAGAAGAACACCTTTTATGCTGTCTTTTGACGAATCAATGAACAGCCGCCATTCAGCAGGATCATACTTGAGTTTAAACTTTTCCATCACTCCGTATATATGGTTGCAAAATACCAAATCTTCCTCTTTGCTGAAATACTTCAAAAATTGTGTCTCGCGGTTGCGGTACCAATAAAAAGTTGTTCCTGGTGACAATAGATTTTTCTGTTTAAGCCGAGAACCTAGCAGTTGGGCAGCATCTTTTGGGAGTCCTAAATCCCGGACTAAATCATTCAATTCAGCTTGAGAGAAAAGTTTAGGTTTCGGATCTGGTTCAGTTTCAAACTCGGAAGTACTGGACTCATCGGGAAAAGCCATCTGATGAGTCTCATCATGATCAGAACCGTCCACACAAATATGATCCAAAGATTTTGGTGTTCAGGCACAGGTACTTCGTTGCTATGAGGCATAGGCCTAATTGCTGAGGGAAGGTTGGGGTAACTTATTACGTTCTTATTTTTTAAGTTGTATCCCTTGTGATAAGGAAGCTTATCATAGCTCAGGAAGGGGCTATAGAAAAGGTGAAGTGTCTCTGAATAAGCAACCTGTCAGTTCTGGTAGAAATGAGAAAACAGAATTTTGCCATAAGACTACCAGTCCCAGAATGCACCAGGTTTCCAACAGCCATGAGAGGAGCTGAAGTGAGAAAACGTGTGTTCAATCAAAAGGGCTATGAGGTAATCCCCAAGCACTCATTGCAAAGGGCAGGGCTTGATTCAGCACAGCTGCGCTGTGCTAGGATGGAACACTCATCTAAGCAGAATAAGAGTAGAGTTTATTCTACAGATGACCATCTTCATGATCACCTTGGATATCCAGAGAATTGTCCTCAGTATCCTGAGAAGCAGCTTGAGCTTGATCATCAGTTTCATCTGAAGGATCATCAGAAGCAGAAGCCAAACCGGACGGACAGAGAGGGAAAGAGACCCTTTGGAAGAAGGAAGAGAAAAGCCTTTGAGAGGTCTAGAAGAGTCCAAAGCAGTACGTATACTGGGAGGTATTCCAAGGGCCAGCATATACCATTGGACTGGGGAAAGCCAGAGGAATGGTGCTGCAGAGCTAGGAATCACCAGAGGCTACCTGTGAGGGAGACGGCTGCACATGGAAGGGACCCTAAGACCTGTGCCAGAAGGTATGTGAAGAGAGATCCAGTGTCCAGGGATCTGGATTGGAAGGCTGGACATAAGAACTGGACTACATACTGGCCAGGCTATATAGAGAGGAACTCTAGCAGCAATGGAAGCTCAGGTATGAACACTGATCTACGCCCTAGCTATAACCTTGAAAGACAGCAGGGAAACAAGTATTCTCCTGAAAATGCTCCATTGAGAGATTCATCTGTGCCAATCCATGATATTGAACCCATGCTTGTTGAACAAGGGGGAATAATAGCAGATGAGGATCCTGTTTATATGGACTGCTCTCTATCTAAACTCCGTTGGTAACTTTCTGTTATAAAGTACAGCAACCATCACAAAGAAATACAAATTTGTTCTTTAATCTACTCAGAAAAGCTCCTGAAGCAGGATTTGACCCACACAGTGGAAGGCAAGCCAGCTAAGGGGTTTCAGCTGGTAACTGCTAGCAATTAAGCCTTACCTAATTGCTTGTGAGCTAGGAGAGAATCACTTCTGTATCTATGTGGGAAGTAATCAGAAGTTAACCTGAAAAGAACAGTTTGTTTCTTGCTTTGTGACTTTTCATTTGTTGTTTTCCTGATTTTAACTTTGTTTTTCCAAGTTAACACTGAAAGCAAGTAACCTAATTTATGTGCTACCAAGCATATCTGTGTTGGGAGAAATAACCCCATAAATAAATATCTTATTGGCTTTACCCAAGAGCACAACTAAATTATTGTCAGCAGCTGTGTCTGGTGTGAATGAACTACATTGCCCACAATACCTTGCAAATCATATAGATATATGCACTTGCCAAGAGTGTGAAGATTTTCACCCAGGCAGCCGTCTGACACCCTTCACAATGCAAGAGCAAAAATAGCAGTCACTGCTGTGGTCTTTGTTCACGCCACATCATAGGTATTCCGAAACGAAATGCTTGTTTTTTACCTTTCATCCATAAGCGTAGATCTTCCTCACATGTCTTGCACACTTTGTGAGGAGCCCACGGTTTGTCTTGATCGCCTAACTTCAAACCGAAATAGGCGAAATATACTTTTTTAATAAATGCAGAAATGTTCCTCTGCCGCTTTTTCACAGTATATTCCCCACAAATAAAACAAAAACTGTCCGGAGAGTTGACGCAACCTCTGGCTCTGTGAGCCATCACAAATACACAGCACTGCAAACTACAACTGTAGTGAACCACTTCGGAATAAAGCTGGATTACGACTGAGCAAACAAAAGGTAATAATGAACTTGCAAGAAACTGAAATTTGACAGGAACGTTCATGTCGCAACCACCGTGTTTGAGCAAGCGAACGAGGCGAGGCGAACAGGAAAGAACATGCGCCAGCGCGAGTACTGGATTTAGCCCCCCGCCTCCCAATTGTCCTGTTAATGTATAAAATGAATACAAAACACTCTAAAATATCATGAGGGAGTGTTTCTAGTTAGTTAACCATTACAACCTCTATTTTGGGCCAAGAAAATAAACTGCAGTCGGCTAAAAAGAAATTATGTGAACATTCCTTATATGGGTAAGAAATCTAATTTTGCAAGAAAACGTGACATGATGGAACATTTTGGCTATTTTTCCTGGATTCAGCACCCCAAAATCTATAGGAATCGGTTGCAAAACTGGAGGCAGTTTTTTGGTAGTGTACCTGTGTAATTAATTAAATGCATACATGCATAACCTTAAAAAGAGGAGAGGTACTAATGGAGAAATCTGAGCCAACAAGCAATATAATAACCCTAAATAAAACATGTTGGTACAAACCTTGCAACTAACCGAATAAATAACCATGGACATTTAAAAAAACATAAATCCATAATGCATAATGCCCCCTCAAGAATAAGAAAAACGAAAAATCAAAGAGGGGTAAAGACGAAACCACATATAACTGACTAGGGCAGAAAAAATGCTGGGCGAAACTGAATATATATTGACAGATGCTTTATAATTAAAAAACGAAGAACCACTTTGAACCTACTAATTCATTCATGAACATATTATGAAAAACAGTAGGAATACTTTTTAACCAAAATGAATCATGATTGAAAATTTTCAAATTGTTAAAATACGAGAAACGAATCTGTTACTTGAACTTCATGCGGAAGGTTGTAACTTGTATGAATGTATTGTGGTAACCACTGGTCTTATGGACTGAAAGGTATTAAAAACGCATGAAAAAACTACCTTTTTAAATTTGAAGGGTATTAGATTTCAGTGCAATAAAAAGTAACTGAAATAAACAATGTCGCTACGAAAAAGATAAATTTATATTTCCTTATTGTTCCTCCAGTTCAGTCCTCTACCTCTGGGTTGTCAATCTCCTCCTGCAGCCTGGAGACTGGTCTGTCAGAATTGTGACATCACTTCATATAGCCTGCTGCTCCTTGACTTCCTTCCCAGTGTGACCAGTCTCCATGCAGCAGGAGGACTTGGAACAGCAGATGGAGGGCAAGGACCCTCCCGAGATACTGTCTGGTGCGGGAACTTGCTCTCTGCGCCCGCTGGCGCATGCCTCGACGTCCGAGGAGTGGGTGGAGCCCTCAGCAGTTCCCCCTGCTGGAGCAGGTGTCAGACCTAGGGGCGTTTAGCCCTGAGTTAGTTATGTTGATGCATCAGGCCTTTTGCCTGCGAGCCCAGGGTAAAGGGATGGTCTCGGGAGCACTGGCGGGACCTTCTCGGCAGCCGGGGGTGCCTTCTGAGGGGACCAGCAGCCCGCCTCCCCCTAAGAAGGCCAGAACGCAAGAGATCCCCTCCGAAGGAGAGTGGCCCGAAGGTCTGGATACGGAATGGGACAAGGAGGACGGGTCTCAGGATCTGGAGGAGGGTGAGATCCTAGAGCCCGACGATCAGGCTAAAATTATTCGGGTTTTTCGCAGAGAGGAGCTTGCGGCCCTGATCTCGGAAACCTTGCAGATGTTGAATCTCACTCCGCAAGCAGCGGTGGAGGAGGATGTGGAAGATCTGGTCATTCAGGTGGTTCGGCAAACACAAGTGGTGTTTCCGGTGCACAGAGTGGTCAACAAGATGATACAAGAAGAGTGGAACAGGCTGGAGGCGGGCCTACGGGGCATACGCACGATGAATAGGCTCTAGCCTCTGGCGGATAAGGAGAGGTTTAAGGCACCGCGGGTGGATGCCGTGGTGTCGGCAGTAACCAAAAAGACCACTATCCCGGTGGAAGGTAGTGCAGCTTTAAAGGACACTCAGGACAGGAAGGTTGATACGTTGCTAAAACAAACCTTTGAAGCAGATTCGCTTTCGCTGCAGGCCTCCATATGTGGAGCTTGGGTAGCCAGAGCGTTTTTACGCTGGGTCCAGCGTCTTCGTCAGTCTGAGCATATTGATCCTGAGGGAGTAAAGGAGTTAGATCGGCTGGAGTCAGGAGCAGCATATTTGGTGGATGTGCACTACGACTTGATTCGAGCGTTGGCTAATAGTACCGCATCAGTAGTTGCTGCCGGTAGGTCCGTGTGGTTGCGCAATTGAGCAGCGGATGGTTCTTCTAGGTCCCGGCTTAGCAAGTTTCCCTGCAAGGGTGGCTGGCTGTTTGGAGAAGACTTGGATAAGTTGGTAAAGGACCTCGGGGAATCAAAGGCCGGTCGGCTTCCAGAGGATAAACCAAAGCCGGTAAAGGCCGGTCAAGGTTTTCGCGGACAGTTCAGGGTCTTCAGGAGATTTCGTTCGCTGAGGTTCGGGAGTTCCCAAAGGGGGCGGTTTCTGTCCCGAGCCCAGGGGTTTTGCGGGTTTCATGGGGCGAGTCGGGGGTTTTACTCTTCCACTTCGCCCTCCACCCGTAAGTCCCAATGAAATGAGGCGGGTCCAGGCGGACAGGCCTCCCGTAGGGGGTCGGCTCCGGGAGTTTCTGTCCGCTTGGACCCACATCACCTCCGATCAATGGGTGTTAGAGATCATTCAGCAGGGCTATGCTCTAGAATTAGCTCGGCTGGTGCGGGATTCCTTCGTAATGTCCCCGTGCCGAGGTCCCAAGAAAACCAAAGCGGTGCGCATGACCCTGGAACGTCTGCTGCAGTTGCGCGCTGTAGTGGAGGTGCCAGCGTAAGATTACGGCAAGGGTCAGTACTCTATTTACTTCGTGGTGCCCAAAAAGGGCGGTTCTATGCGTCCTATTTTAGATCTGAAAGCTGTAAATCGTTGCTTACGGGTACCGCATTTTCGGATGGAGACCTTGCGGTCTGTCATCGTGGCAGTGCGTCAGGGAGAGTATCTGATGTCTCTGGACCTCACGGAGGCGTATCTGCACATTCCTATCTGCGAAGCTCATCAAAAGTGGTTGTGGTTCGCCCTACCGTGGGGTCACTATCAATTTTGAGCTTTGCCCTTCGGCCTTGCAATGGCACCTTGGACCTTCACCAAGATTATGGTGGTGGTGGCTGCGACGTTACGCAAGGAGGGCATTTTGGTCCACCCGTATCTCGACAATTGGTTGATTCGGGCAAAGTCCGCGGAGGAGAGCGTTCGAGTTACAGACAAAGTGGTGAACTTCTTGCAGAGCCTGGGTTGGATAGTCAACCCGGAGAAGAGTCACTTGGAGCCGTCTCAGGACCTCAAGTATTTGGGAATGCGCTTCGACACGCGGAGAGGCCGAGTGTTTTTGCCGAGCCAGAAGGTGGTAGAGTTGAGAGTCCGAGTGCAGCGGTTCTTGTCAGGGCTGGCGCCATCGGCGTGGGACTACCTCCGCATCCTAGGGACAATGGCGGCGATGTTGGAGGCAGTTCCGTGGGCCAAGGTACACATGAGGCCTCTGCAGCGGACGTTGCTTCGACGCTGGTTGCCTCAGGTTCATCCTTTGAGCATGCGGCTTCCTTGTCCACTCGAAGCCAGCCGATCCCTTCGTTGGTGGTTGCGCCGGTCCTCCTTCACAGCTGGAATGCCGTTGGAGCAACCGAGATGGGTCCTCTTGTTGACGGACGCCAGTCTGGTGGGCTGGGGGCCCACTGCGAGGGTCAGTTTGCGCAAGGGACTTGGTCTCCCCTAGAGGCCTCGTCATTCAACCGTCTGGAACTTTGGGCGGTAGCCCGAGCGCTTCAGGTGTTTGAGGACTTAGTGGGGGGCCGAGCAGTTCGAGTCCTGTCCGACAACTCGGCAACGGTGGCGTACATCAATCGGCAAGGCGGCACGGGGAGTGTCACGATGGAGGAGGAAGCAGATGGCTTGTTTGCATGGGTGGAAAGGAGGCTATCCGCTCTATCGGCAGCGCACATAGCGGGAAAGGACAACGTCACGGCGGACTTTCTCAGCAGGGTTCACGTGGATGCAGGAGAGTGGGAGTTGCATCCCGACGTGTTCGCGCAAATAGTGGGCCGCTGGGGGTTGCCGGTAATGGATCTCATGGCGACGTTCCAGTCGGCGAAGGTCAGCAGGTTCTTCAGCAGGTGTCGAGAGGATGTCCGAGGGCCTAGACGCCCTGTTAGAGCGGTGGCCATCCGAGGGTCTGCTGTATGTCTTTCCGCCTTGGGCGTTGATAGGCCGAGTGGTTTAAAGGATCGGGGTTCACCCGGGAATGGTGCTTCTCATGGCGCCCGACTGGCCAAGACGACCATGGTACGCAGACCTGGTGCATCTTCTCCACGGGCAGCCCTGGCGGCTTCCGGCGAGGGCAGATCTGTTGCTTCAGGGGCCGCTTCTCATGCCCGAGGTGGATCGATTCTCGCTTACAGTATGGCCATTGAGAGGGCTAAGCTGAGGAAGAAAGGTTATTCGGTGGCGGTCGTTTCTACTTTGCTGCGAGCTCGTAAGCAGTCGACTTCTCTAGCGTATATTCGGCACTGGCGCGTATTTGAGGATTGGTGTTCGTGGCATCAGGTCCGTGCGGCCACGATTTCTGTTCCGGTGGTCTTGGAGTTTCTGCAGGACGGCTTCGATAAGTGTCTGGCGCTAGTTCTTTGAGAGTGCAATTGGCGACCCTGTCCTGTTACCGCGGTAAGATTAATGAAGTGCCGTTAGGGGAGCATCCGGATGTGGGGCGCTTTCTGAAGGCGGTGGCCAAACTGCGCCCTGCGCGCCGGGTGTATGTTCCCCCGTGGGATCTTAACCTGGTTTTGGTGGCGTTGGGTCAGCCTCCCTTTGAACCGTTGAGGCGTGCGACGCTCAAGGACTTGACGTTGAAAGTGGTATTTCTGGTGGCGATTTGCTCGGCTAGGCGCATTTCGGAATTGCAAGCACTATCCTGTAGGGAGCCGTTTTTGTCATTCTACAAAGACAGGGTGGTTTTGCGTCCAGTTCCCTCCTTTTTGCCTAAGGTGATGTCCCCCTTTCATGTGAATCAGACGGTTTGTTTGCCGGTCTTTGGGGCCTTGCAGGGTAGTGAGTCGGATCGCAGTCTCCGCTGTCTGGACGTAAAGAGTGCTGCGGCGCTACCTTCAGGTGACGGAGTCTTTTCGGAAGTCCGATTGGTTGTTTGTGCTGTTCGGTGGTGTTCGCAAGGGAGAGGCGGCAGCGAAAGCCTCCATTGCTCGATGGATCTGTGAGGCGATTGCGTCCGCTTATTTGCTTCAGGGTCGCTCGGTGCCTGCGGGGTTGCGGGCTCATTCTACCAGAGCGCAAGCGTGCTCCTGGGCGGTGTACGGTTTGGTTCCGCCAGGAGAGATTTGCAGAGCGGCAACGTGGTCGTCTCTTCATACGTTCAGTAAGCATTACCGGCTGGACGTGGCAGCAGCAGCTGATGCCAGGTTCGAGTCCTCAGTGTTGTCTGCCGGTTGGAAGGGTCCCTCCCTATGATTACTGCTCTGGTACATCCCAGAGGTAGAGGACTGAACTGGAGGAACGATAAAGAAATGATAATTACACTTACCTGGTAATTTGTAGTTCCTTGAGTGACGACAGTTCAGTCCTCCTTTCCGCCCAGTTTGTTTAGCAGGGATCCAGGAGTGATTAAAGACAGAAGAATGTACAGGTAGGTGTCACCTCTTTTACGGTATGGCTAGTTTCCCTATCGTAGTAGTATGGTGGGGGGTAAGAAAGCCGTGCCGGAGGAGTCTTATTTGCTATGGTTAAGTTCTTGTTATTCGGTAGGCTACTTATTTGTTTCTCCCTTGAGTCTGCTTTGTTAATAGTTCACACTGGGAAGGAAGTCAAGGAGCAGCAGGCTATATGCCAGTGATGGCTAACCTTTTTGAGCCCGAGTGCCCAAACTGCCGCACAAAACCAAAGAATTTCCTCAAAGTGCCAGCTCGTCAATTAAACCTTAACAAGATTTTAGTATCTAAAAACTCTTTATAAAGTTGCCTGAACTATGTAACATCATTTGTAAAGGTTGGAATCTTTGTATTGTCAGAGAATCAATTTGATTCACAATCCTTTGGTTTTCATTTCAATTTATTGGCAATTTATAATGTTTTAATGATTTCATTCAATTTAATGAATTTAGGAAGAATTTGATTCAGTTACACAATATATTTTAAATGTATTATTCACATAACATGTCAAATGTATCCTGAGTAAAAAAAGATAAACTTCTTAAAACTGTTAACTGTGTCAGGACTCGGTGTGTATTCCCAAAGAATCTATACATGAAAAAAATTAATGTGATTTGTTGTTGCATGCATGCTGATAACTTGTCAAAGAGATATCTTTCTACCTTTTGTGCATTTTTTTTCAGTTGCAATTGCTCCAGCCACTTTCTTCTGGTTTCTTCATGTTTTCTGCTAACTCTCCATCATCTGCTGTCCATTTGTCCTTTCTTCTCTCTTCTAGTTTTTTTTTTTTCCATTCTCTCTCTCTACATCCGCTTTAACATACTAATCTTTCTCCTTTTGCTCTTTTCTCATTCCTATTTCATCCACTCAAATTTTACCCCTCCATCCTCAATCCCCACTTACTCTCCCAATACCCGGCCAATTGTAGATTTTTTATCCCTCCCACACAAAATATTTTTCCCCTCTCCATTTTACTCTCCCAGCCCCATCCCATTCTAATCCTCCCCCAACATCAGCTCCCTTCTAGTTCCAGCCTCACCCAGCATCCATTCCCTTCTAGTCCCTGCATCAGCCCATTTCCAGTCCTAGCCCCCCATCAGCCCATTTCCAGTCCTAGCAACCCCCAACCCAATACCAGTCCTAGCCCCCCCCATCAACCCACTTCCAGTCCTAACCCCATCAACCCATTTCCAGTCAGCCCCCCATAGCCCATTGCCAGTCCTAACCCCCCCATCAGCCCACAGCCCATTACCAGTCCTAACCCCATCAGCCCACCTCAAGTCCTAACCCCTCCCTATCAGTCCATTTCCTGTCCTAGCCCCCCCATAGCCCATTATCAGTCCTAACCCCCCCATAGCCCATTACCAGACAGCCCCCATCAGCCAACAGCCCATTACCAGTCTTAACCCCCCATAGCCCATTACCAGTTCTAACCCCCCCCACAGCCCACAGCCCATTACCAGTCCTAACCCCATCACCCCACCTCAAGTCCTAACCCCTCCCCATCAGCCCATTTCCTGTCCTAGCCCTCCCATAGCCCATCAGCACTCCTAACCCCCCCCAGCCCCCCCATAGCCCATCAGCACTCCTAACCCCCCCCCCAGCCCAGTCCCCCCAGCCCAACCCAGCCGAGGGAATTTTTTGTTTTTAAAAGCTGTCTTCTCCCGCTGCCGGGGCCGCCGCGGCAGAATCGAGTGTGCCGCGGGGCCCCCCTGCCCAGCACAGCCTGCCCTCCCCCTCTCTCCGCTCTCTCGCCGCCGCTCACAGTGACACGCGCCGGCTTTCAGAGCGCGAAGGGATTAGTTTCCCTTTCGCGGCTCTGTTAAGCCCGCGGGGGCTGATGGGAACTTCCCATCAGCCCCCGCGGGCTTAACAGAGCAGCGAGGGAGAAACTCTTCCCTCGCTCTCTGAAAGCCGGCGCGTGTCACTGTGAGCTGCGACGAGAGAGCGGATAGAGGGGGAGGGCAGGCTGTGCTGGGCAGGGGGGGCCCCGCGGCACACTCGATTCTGCCGCGGCGGCCCCGGCAGCGGGAGAAGACAGCTTTTTTTTTTTTTTTTAATTTTACTTGCGGACCTTCCCGCGTGCCAGCTGCAAGGCCTTCGCGTGCCACAGCTGGCACGCGTGCCATAGGTTCGCCATCGCTGCTATATGCAGTAATGTCACAATTCTGACAGACCAGTTTCAAGGCTGCAGGAGGAGATTGACAACCCAGAAGTAGAGGACTGAACTGTCGTCACTCAAGGAACTACAATTACCAGGTAAGTGTAATTATCATTTACCACTTATGAATGTCAAAAGACGAAAAACCCTTTAAAAGATACTATCACAATTATCCTATAAAAGAAAACTGCAACTAAATGAACCACTAATTAATAATACCACTTGTATGACCGTGCACCGGACTAAAACCCGGCACAAATAGGAGGGAGAACGAAGCTCACTTGATTAGTGGATAAAAAATATACATTTATAAATTAATAAAACCCTTATCTGACCGTGCACTGGATAAAAACAGAAGAATCAAACTTACTTGAATAGTGAATAAAAAATATATGCATCTAACAAAGACCAGTGCCACCTTCCTGGCTAATTGTAAATTCACTCGCAGTAGCGGTGTTCAAAAAACGCCGGCTTCTGCGCACCAGGTCTTTTATTAGCGTGATACGCGGTAGTGATGTAAAGAGGAGGGAATGCAAATTTGCCTATTCAAATCATGCCATATGGGAGAATGAAATCAAATAACCCATGTATTTAAGGCCAATATTATAAGCATAACATATATATGCGTATATCAAATCAACCCTAAATTAAAAGTAAATTATAAAAGACAGGGCTGGCTATGCACCATGAAAAACCTGGGATGATAAAACCGCACTTCTAAAAGCCATGAAATCATCGATATGATTTTAAAAAGACTGTAGGCTGTGCTATACCAACCCTACCATAGCACATGAAGGGAATTTCAAAAAACATTCAGGATGAACCTATATATGTAAAAACAATAAAATTAAAAACCGGAGGAAAAACTGATGTGGGAACCTTAAGCAACTTCACCTACAGAAAAACTGAAAAGTCACGTTTCTGCCCTAGTCAGTGTTATGTGGTTTCGTCTCTACCTCTCTTTGATTTTTCGTTTTTCTTATTGTTTCACCTTCATTTGTGATTGATTATACAGATGTATCTTGAATTAATCAACATAGAAACATAGAAATATAATGACAGAAAAAGACCACATGGCCTATCTAGTCTGTCCTACCATATAAATAACTACAACAGTCCCCATTTTTCCTTTAGAGATCCTCTGTGTTTGTCCCATGGTTTTTTTGAATTCAGTTACTGTCCTCATCTCTACCACCTCCACTGGAAGACTATTCCACGGATCTACTACTCTTTCCGTAAAGAAATATTTCCGCATATCACTCTTGAATCAATCTCCCTTCAACCTCATCCCATGTCCCCTCGTAGCAGAACTTGCTTTCAATTGAAAGAGGCTCTCTCCCTGAACATTTATGCCACGGAGGTAGTTAAACATCTCAATCATATCACCTCTATTCTGCCTTTCCTCTAAGGTGTACATATTAAGATCCTTCAGTCTGTCCTCATATGCTTTATAATGAAGACCACTAATCATTTTAGTAGCCACCCTCTGCACCGACTCCATCCTGTTCACATCCTTTTGAAGGTGCGGTCTCCAGAATTGCACACTATACTCCAAATGAGGTCGCACCAAAGACTTATACAGAGGCATTATTACCTCCTTTTTTTCTGCTAGCCATTCCTCTCCGTATGCAACCAAGCATCCTTTTAGCTTTTGCCGTCGCCTTTTCTACCTGTTTAGCTACTTTAAGATCATCAGACACAACCACGCCTAGGTCCCGCTCTTCTTTAGTGGACAAAAGTACTTCACCCCCTATACTATATCGATCCCTTGGATTGCTGCAGCCCAAATGCATGACTTTACATTTTTTAACATTAAATCCCAGCTGCCAAATTCTAGACCATTCTTCAAGCTTAGCTAGATCCCTCCTCATATCTACACCTTCCTGGGTGTCTACTGTATTGCAGATTTTGGTGTCATCCGCAAAGAGGCAAACCTTACCCGACAGCCCTTCCGCTATATCACTAACAAAGATGTTAGAAAGAATCGGACCAAGGACAGATCCCTGGGGCACACCACTGGTAACATCCTTCTCCTCGGAGTGAGCTCCATTTACTTGTACACTTTGTCGCCTCCCACCCAACCAATTTCTAACCCAAGCAGTAACTTTAGGGTCCATCCCTAGGGTGCTCAGTTTGTTTATAAGTCGCCTGTGAGGAACAGTCAAAGGCTTTACTGAAATCCAAATACACCAAATCTAGGGCTCTTCCTCGGTCCAACTCCCTGGTCACCCAGTCAAAGAAATCAATCAGATTTGTCTGACAAGACCTGCCTCTGGTGAATCCATGCTGCCTCGGATCCTGTAATCCGCTGGACTCCAGAAACCTCACTATTTTCTCTTTCAGCAGCGTTTCCAATAATTTACTCACCACCAAGTTAAACTAACTGGCCTGTAGTTTGCAACCACATCCTTACTTGCGCTTTTCTGTAAAGGCACCACATGAGCCTCTCTCCTGTCCTTGGCACCACGCCCGACTCCGAGGCATTGAAAAGGTCAGTCAGTGGAGCTGCTAGAACGTCCCCAAGTTCCCTCAGGATTCTAGGGTGTATCCCATCCGGTCCCATCGCTTTGTCTACTCTAAGTTGAGCTAGTTTCTCACGAACAGTCTTCTGAAAATTGTTCAAGATGTCCCTCGCTTCTGTTCCCATTTGTGGGTGTTTTTCTGAGGTCCTGCTCCTGGTTCTTCATCTGTGAACACAGAACAAAAATATTTGTTAAGCAATTCCGCTTTATCCTTATTAGCTTCTACATATTCCTCCCCTGCACCCTTGAGTCTGACAATTAAGATCAAGCAGCCAAACCTTGTCCCACTTATTGAATGCTTCAATGCAATTACTGATTGGCTCCTATCCCAAAATCTTCGCATAAACTTCAAAAAAACTGAAGTCCTTTTCGTAACCAAGAACAAAGACTTCTCTCCTCCTGCATCATTGAAAGTTCGTGACGCTGAACTCCCATGTAAGTCTGTAATACGATATCTGGTGATTACAATAGATCAGCAGCTCAACTTTAAAGAGCATATAAAGAATACAACTAAATCCATATACAACAAAATACGGATACTACGTCACCTGAAACCTCTACTAGCCCCAGATGACTTCAGAACAATATTCCAGACACTCGTACTACCACACTTTGATTATGCCAACATCTTCCTACATGGACTACCCAAGAGCACTCTCAATCCTCTTCAAATAGCCATGAACACAGCAGCCCGCATTCTCTGTGGCACCTCCAAAAAAGACCACATAACTCCCATACTTATGGACCTTCACTGGCTACCAGTACAATCCAGAGTCACCTACAAGGCGTTAATCCTGGCATTTAAAGCAATCAACGGGATATCCTCCACATCCTTCTCATCACTCCTGACCAGTACCCCCACTAACAGGCTAAGAAGGTCAACAACTAGCACTATGTTATCTACACCACCTGAGTACACTAAATGTACCCAAACAACCAGAAACAGAGCATTCACACTATATGCTCCTAAGTGCTGGAACAATCTCCCACCTCATATAAGATCAATTACTGACTTCTTCCAATTCAGAAAAGCTATTAAATATCACTTATTCTGCCTTCATTTTACCCACACTAACATAATACATTCACATCCAGCACCCCAGCTCACTCACACTGCATCTGACGTACCAACAACATAACCCAAATGTTCCACAAACGAAACTCACCATTAGGAACATTCGCAGTCAGCATGACACATTACGATTCTATTACATACTATGACTTAAATAATTTGTAAGCACCTTGGTTTGAACTGTATATAGTTTCCCTGTTACCTACAAGTTATAATCCCTGTTATAATGCAAGCAAAAGATCTTGTTCTAATGCAAAATGTTGTTACAATGTGAACCGCGCTGATTCTAAATAGCGCGGTATATAAGAATTTGTAATAAATAATAAATAATAAATACCACTTTTGCCCTTCCTCTTCTCACTAATATATCTGAAAAATGTCTTATCCCCCCATTTTATTGCATTAGCTATTTCCTCCTTTATCTTTGCCTTCTTGACTACTTTGCTAGCTTCTCTAAGTTTTTCCAAATACAGATGCCTGTCTTCCTCTCTGTGATCTCTTGTACTTCATGAAGGCCTCCCTCTTTTTCTTCACTTTATCAGCTACTTCTTTCGAAAACCATAGCGGTCTCTTTTTCCTTTTACCTTTTATTTACCATTTTAACAAAAAGGTTGGTTGCCCTTAAAATATCCCCTTTCAGTTTTGCCCACTGTTTTTCTACATCCCCCAGCTGTTCCCATCCCACTAACGACTCCCTGAGGAATTGGTCCATCTTCGCAAAGTTAGTCTTCCTAAAGTCTAAGATCCTCACCTTTTGAATGGATTCTAACAGCCCTATTCCTAGTACTGAACCACACCATCTGGTGATCACTGGATGCAAAATGATCTCCCACTACAACATCAGAAACGCTTTCACCATTGGTAAGCACTAAGTCCAGTATGGCCCCTTCACGTGTGGAGTCTGTTACCAATTGCCTGAATAGTTCTCCCTGTAGAGAATCCAGGATCTCCTTACTTCTAGATAATACTGCAGCAGGAATGTGCCAATCAACATCTGGCATATTGAAATCTCCTATCAGTAGCACTTCCCCTTTCCTAGCAATGCCGCGTATGTCTTAAATTAACTCTGTCCACCTCTTCTTCTTGTGAGGGAGGTCTGCACATCACACCAATGCAAATAGATTTCTCTTTCCCTCTTTCTAGTTTAACCCACAATGCCGCCTCTCTCCCTTTTAAGCTCTGTAATTCCAAAGCTTTAATAGTAGTTTTTACATATAGTGCCACTCCTCCTCCCCTTCTTCCTACCCTGTCCTTTCTGAATAAAGTATAGCCAGGTAGTGTTACATCCCAATCATGGTTTTCTGTGAACCATGTTTCTGTAACTGCCACTAAATCCAAGTCATGCACTCCCTCCAAAGCTTTAACATCAGGGATCTTATTTCCCATGCTACGGGCATTTATACACACTGCTTTCCATATGTTACCCCTGTTACCCATTTCCATAAAGGTATTTAATGTATCACCTACCTGAGGGCTTTCACTTACCTACTTATATACAGGTACGTTCTTTCCTTTGTTATAGTCACAATCTCCAGCAACAAGCAGGAATGTAGTCATCACATATGGATATCGTCGGTACCGACGGAGCCTGCGCGGGAACGCTCCCCAGCGTCCAATTAGAATGCTTTTGGGAGCATCCACAGCGCCTGCATATGCTGCCTTCCCGCCTTTCCCAACCGCGCCTCTCCAGTTCTTCTTTTTCCGCGGAGCCAGCAGGTCGTGTTCTTGTCACCGCAGAAGAATTTTCTTTATTTCTTATTGTGGTCGTGTCTGCCGCCTTCGATGCTCTACTGGTACCGCCGGTCTTTCTTTTCCTTAGAAAAAAAAGATTATTTTTTTTTTTTTTTTAAATTTTCTTCAGGTGCACCTGCCTTTTTAGGCCTTAGGCCCAAAAACTTCCTTAACATGGAAAAACCTGCCTCGGGTTTTAAAAAGTGCACCAAGTGTGGCGGTACCATTTCCGTCACCGACACCCATGAATGGTGTTTAAAATGTTTAGGTCCTGACCACTCCATCACGGATTGTGTGTCCTGTGCCATGATGTCTAAAAGAGGTCGGCAGAACCGAGCTGCCATGCTCAGTACCCTGTTTCCCTCTGATGCAGCTTCGGTGGCATCGACATCTTCCAGGGCTGCTGCTTCCTCCTGTGGATCTCAGGTAACTAAACATAAATCCAGCCGGTCCTCGAAGGGTAGATCTCCTTCTAAGCATCGAGATGCCTCTGGCGTTGCCCTCGAGGATTCTGCACCGTCAAAGTTACCCCGGCGGGAGGCTTCGGCTTCCAAAGCATTATATCAGGGTTCCAGGATGTTCTAGATGGCTCGGCCTCGACAGATCTCCTGGTGCCATGCTCTGGGCTTCCACCGGTACCGACCTCCAGGCATTGGCGGTGTCCATGGACCAGAGAATTCTGACCATGGAACGCAGTCTGGCGGCTTTCCTTGTGGCATCGACGCCCTTGGTACCGCGACAGACAACTCCACCAGTATCTGCACCGGTACCGATAGCATCGGTGTCTGCTGTGCCGGTACTCTGTCCTACGATGCCCTCCGGTACCGATTCTCCGATACTGGTTATTCCCAGTACCGACCTTGGTCGGTACGGGTATCGGGCTCTGCAGGAGCATCCGGACAGACGATACTTCGAGTCCTCAGAAGAATCTGAAAGATTCTGAAAGTTCTGTCGATGCAGCGATACTTCTTCCAGAGGAGTCCTCCTCCCCTAAACGCAGGATGTCTCCTCCAGAGGACATGTCTTTCCAAGACTTCATCAGAGAGATGACTCGGGGCCTGTCCATCACTGTGGCCCCTGAAATAGAGCCAAGGGCCAAGGAGTTGGAAATTTTACAATATCCCAAAACTCCTAAGTAGGCAGATACCTTACCCATTCATGAAATTCTATATGATCTCATGTTGAGGATGTGGGAAACACCTCTTACCACCTCTCCTCATTCTCGTAGGTTAGATACTATGTATCGTGTCCCTCCTTGTCCTGGGTTCCATAAGACTCAGCTTCCTCACCACTCTATTGTGGTGGAGTCAGCTATGAGAAGGATTAGAAGTGCAAAAAGACATGCCTCTAATCCTCCAGGACGTGAATGCAGAACCCTGGATGCTTTTGGACGTAGAGTCTTTCAAGCTTCCATGCTTGCTGCAAGAATCAGTTCCTATAGTCTCTACATGGGAATGTTCCTAAAGGAGGTCACAGATAATTTACAGACTTTTAAGTCCTTTCATTTCTGAGGATAAAAGACAGGACTTTCTCACTTGGGTCAAACATGCCCAAGATGTCTCTAAATTCTCCCACCGTGACTGCTTTGAGTGTATAAGCAGAACCTCGGCTATTGCCATAGGTGCATGTAGAATTGCTTGGCTTCAGGCATCTGATTTAGAGCTCTGGGTACAAGATAAATTGGGAAATATCCCTTGTACTGGTGAGAACCTGTTTTTGGTAAAGGTTGGCAGGAAAAAGCCAATGAAATGGATGCTGAAAATTCCACCTTGGATAGGCTATCCAAGTCCACTGCTGATCCTGTTAGAAAGAAGTTGTTCAAGAAAACATCTTTTTCTAAAAAGAAAAGATTTTATCCTGCTTATGGTCAGCAGGCATCTTCTGCAGGTCAGTTTTCAACCAAACGTCAGCAACCACCCAAACAGAAGAAAGCAAAGGCTACTAGGCCTCCACCGGCCCAGCAGCCTCAGCCTCCTCAGGGTCTTTGACGTTCAGCTAGAGAACTTAGCTTTTCTGGTTCTGGAAGGACCAGAACCATCCACCATCCCAGGAATGTTATGTCATTTTGCCCCCAGATGGGGGCAAATGAGAGCAGAGCATTGGACACACTCCATCATAAAGGAGGGGTACAACTTCATTTTTCAAGCATGCCCCCTCACACAATAGTGAAGCAGTTCAATTCTCCGACATCTCTCATCAACCTCTTAGGTCAGGAGGTTGCCATCCTTCTTGCCCAAGGGGCAATAGAAGAAGTGCCTCGTCATCAACAGGGCACAGGGTTCTATTCCCCTTATTTTCTTATCCCAAAGAAAACAGGGGGATACAGACCTATCTCAGAGAATTGAACAAATTCCTTGTCAAGGAGAAATTCAAGATGATTTCTCTCAGTGCTCTGCTTCCATACCTTCAGAGTCAGGATTGGCTTTGTTCTCTAGATCTCAATGATGCGTACACCCATGTACTCATCCATCCAACCCACGGAAGGTTCCTTCGGTTCCTTTTTCAAGGAAAGCACTACCAATACAGGGTGCTTCCTTTTGGTCTGGCCTCTGCTCCAAGGGTGTTCACGAAATGCATGGCTGTGGTAGCAGCATTTCTCCGTACTTTGGGAATATTCATCTTCCCTTACTTGGACGACTGGCTCATTCGAGCCCCAACACAGTCAGAGGCCAAGACTTCTCTATCCTGCACAATGCGTATCCTCCAGTATTTAGGGCTGGTAATAAACATCCCAAAATCCAGTCTGACTCCCACTCAATCTTTAGAGTTCATAGGAGCTCTTCTGGATACCACAAGAGCAAGGGCCTATCTTCCCCAGGCCCGTTGCCTTCGCTTGGTGCAGTTAGCTTCTCAAGCCGTGCTAAATCCTAATCTAACTGCTCGAGAAATGTTTCAATTGCTGGGCCACATGGCATCCACGGTGCATGTGGTTCCATATGCTCGCCTCCACATGAGGGCAGCTCAGTGGACTTTATCCACCCAATGGACCCAGGCATCAGGGTGCCTGTCAGACAAAATAGCAAACACAAGTTGCCTCATTTTGTCCCTCCAGTGGTGGAAGTCCACTCAAAATCTGTTGCTGGGGTGCCCTTTTCAACAACCCTTACCCCAAGCAACTCTCACAACAGATGCTTCTCCAAAGGGTTGGGGAGCTCATCTGCAAGACTTCTCCACCCAGGGCACCTGGTCTCCACAAGAGAGTTGTCTGCATATCAACCTCTTGGAACTCAGAGAATTTTCCTGGCTTTGCGAGCATTCCACTCCCTGCTCAGCTACAAGACAGTCCTCATTCATACGGACAATCAGGTAGCTATATTCTATGTGAACAAGCAGGGGGGAACAGGCTCTCTGTCGCTTTGCAACAAAGCTTTGCGACTATGGGCCCTCGCCAGAGAGCATCAGATTCATCTGCTGGCAGTATATCTTCCAGGCATTCAAAACTCTTGGGCAGACAGACTCAGTCGAGTTCTCCTTCCACACGAGTGGTCTCTGCATGCAGACCAGGTGACCAGGATATTTCAACTTTGGGGAACCTTGGACATAAACCTTTTTGCAAGTCCGTGGAATGCCAAACTTCCCCGGTTCTGTTCCAGAATTCCGGCTCAGGAGGCTCAGGCCAGGGATGCTTTCCTCCTTTACTGGGGTCAAGACTTCTTGTATGCCTTTCCACCCATTCCCCTAATTCCCAAAACCCTCTTCAAGCTTCAGAGAGACAGAGGCCACATGATTCTCATAGCACAACATTGGCCACGGCAAGTGTGGTACCCTCTGCTTCTATATCTCTTTCAAGCTCCCTCCATGGAGTTAGGGTCTGCTCCAGATCTCCTATCTCAGGAGAACGGGATGTTATGGCATCCCAATCCCCAGTCTCTGCATATCAGGGCTTGGTTGCTGAAGGCCTAGATCTCCAAGATCTTCATCTTAGCAAGTGAAAGATGTTCTTTATGCTTCCAGAAAACCTTCCACTAGACGTTCTTATGCTTTCAAGTGGAAAAGGTTTACTATTTGGTGTTCAGGAAAGGGTCTTAACCCCCTTGCGATACCTCTGGAATCTTTACTGGAGTATCTCCTCCATTTGTCTAATGCAGGCCTTAATACAAATTCAATAAGAGTCCATTTGAGTGCTATTGCAGCTTCTCTTAACCCTTTCCAGGCCGGTCCCGAAATACTCGGGACCCAAAATTCTGACCAAATGGCCGAGCCCGAAATATTCGGGATCGGCGCAATGACGCAGATACTAAATATTAATGAGCGAAATACCGAAAGCTAATGACAACACACATTTGGACTGATGAAAAGAGTTGTGCTAGTGTTTCTATTTATACTCCAGGCCAAAACAGCCAGAAAACAACCTGCAAATAGGTCATTAGCAATAGGTCATTTAGAATTAAAAGCAAAGTAAACAAGATGGAGTCAGCTGGTAGAAGAATGCGAAAAGAACGATATAAAGCTGCTGAAGTCATTAGGTTTCTCACAGAAAGTGATGCTAACAGTAATAGCAGTGGTGAAGATGTCATTGATAATGAAACTGAAGAAGCTTTCACAAAAAATGTGGATTTTGAAGGCTCGGATGACAGTGACCCAGATTCAGTAGCAGCCGCAGCTGAACCTCCAGGTTAGTAATTATTTGCAGACATTATTTATGTCACCTATATATCAGCTATGTCTTTAGGTATAACAAAACACTAAATGTCACATTTATATTGATAAATTGTTCAGTTTGAAAAATGTCAACTATAATAAAACATTTTTATTTACAGTTGTGGCCGCGGCTGAATTATCTGTAAATATAAATCCTCTTGGCAGAGGGAAGCTTTGCCGTCATACTGCAGACTGTGGCGATAATGCAACTACATCACAAGTACGGACAAGAAGAAGCAGTCTTCCATGGAAAACAACTCCAAAAGACGTCCGTCAGTTTCCTTTCATTGCACAACCAGGCATAGCCAAACGTATGGGTGTCAATGCAACTAAATTGGACTTCTACAAGCTCTTCGTTACAGCAGAACTGTGTGCTAAAATACCAGCTGACAAGCCTCATGCCCGAATGAGAAAATGGCAAGACGTTGACCATAATGCTATATGGAGAATGTTGGCGTTGACGATGGCTATGGGAATAATCAAGAAGCCTATGATTGACTTGTACTGGTCAGGTCAACTACTGTTAGAAACTCCATTCTTTCCATCAGTAATGAGCCGAAATACATATAAGCGAATATTACAGGCCCTTCATTTTCAAAACAATGCAACACAGAAACCCGAGGGTGATTGCATTTGGAAGCTTCGTCCATTCTATGACATTATCACAAAGCGGTTCCAAATTGTTTATATCCCGGAACAAGACATTTCAATTGATGAATCTCTACTGCTTTTCAAAGGAAGGTTATATTTCAAACAATACATACCTACAAAACGCTCAAGATTTGGCATCAAATCATATGAGCTGTGTGAGTCACATAGTGGATACACCTGGAAGTATATGCTATACTTAGGTCAAGATGCAGTTCTAAGTGATTGGTTTACATGGAAGTAGCTACTGTATTGTGCTGAATCTGATGGATGGGCTGCTTGATCAAGGCTATCGATTGGCTGTGGATAACTACTACAACAGTCCAGAACTCTGTATGGATCTGTATGACCGAGCAACATCCTGCTTTGGAACGGTATGATCCAGTCGAGTTGGTATGCCTACTGACCTGTGTCTAAATGTAGATGGAAGCAAATTGAAACGAGGAGATGTCACATATCGTACAACAGATAAACTGATAGCACTTTGCTGGTATGATAAGAATTATTTAACAATGTTGTCCAACTATCATGATGGCTCTGTAGTTGACACTGGAAAAAGAGATCGTAATGATCAGCCAATTCGAAAGGCACAAGTTATCGTTGACTACAACAACATAATGGGCGGTGTAGACAGAACAGATCAGTTATTGGAGTATTATGCTTTTCTGCGCAAAACTGTAAAGTGGTACAAGAAAGTTGCCTTTCATCTGTTGGACATAGCAGTACTCAATGCTCAGATACTCTGGAGCAAGTCCCACCCAGAGGAGAAAGTGACAGGACTTGACTTCCGTATGAAGCTTATCTTGGCTATCATTGAAACAGTTGGTCCTGATGCTAGTGCATGTGATGCTGGTGGCCGACCAAGTACTGGTGTTTCCCCATTTCGCTTGACTGCTAGACATTTCCCTAGGCTCATTCCACCAACTGAGAAGAAAACTACCGTATTTCAACAGTGTCGCGTGTGCAATGAGAGTCTCGGACATCGACATGTTGCTGGTGACAATCGTAAACGTGTTGAAACTAAATATCACTGTGTTGACTGTGGAAATGTACCTCTCTGTGCTGCACCATGTTTTGCATATTTTCATAATAATGAAGATCTTAAATAACTTGTAATTATGATCAGTTAAAATTAAATCAAATGTATGCAACTAATTGCTTTTATAAATAAAGTGCACCTATTTTCATGTTTTTGAGCCTTCAGTTATACATATTTGTGTTGCTGTCTCATTTTTCTATCAAATGGTATATAATACATGACCATAGCAGAAAGAAAATCACTGTTATAACATATTGAATAAGACCGGCACAATTTTCCTGAGAGATGGAAAAATTAACCCGGCTGCAGAATGTGGATTAAAAATTTAAAGGGAGCCTTGATAGGGTTAAACCTCTAAATGGACAACCTATTTCCTCTCATCCTCTTATAGCAAGATTCATGAGAGGCCTCCTTCTAATAAAGTTTGTATTCTCACATTCTTCCTTTTGCATTCCACGTCTTTTACTGGGTTCAACACAGTAGCTGTAGACACAGGATATGTCTAGGTGGCATGGTAAGGAAACACAAAGGAGATCAGATGAGTCGAGATCCAAAAGCAGCAACAAAGAGGTGAGTTTTCACCCTGGATTTGAAAAGGGCCAGAGAAGGCGCCTGACGTACGGACTCTGTTCGCTCCAGGCATAAGGAGCAGCAAGGTGAAAGGAGCGAAGTCTGGAGTTAATAGAAGTGATTTGCCAGAAGAGCAGCGTTCTTGAGGAGCGGCGTAGGGAGAGATAAGAAGAAAAGTAGTGAGAAGCTGCAGAGTGAATGTACTTATAGGTCAGCCAGAGAAGTTTGAACTGGATGTGGAAATGGATAGGGAGACAGTTACTTGAGAAGAGGGGTAATAGCAAGACAAGGCTGGTGGAACATTAGCCGCACAGCAAAGTGTTGAACAGATTGAAGGGGAGAGAGATGATTCAGAGGGAGACCAGCAAGGAGTAGGTTACAATAGGGAGGTGTCTTAGCAGTGTATTCAGAAAGGAATGGGTGGATTTTGTTCATGTGTTAGAGAAAGAAACAGCTATCAGATGGATGTGTGTGTGGAGAAGGAGAGAGAGGAGTCAGATGACCCCAAGGTTGCAAGCCAAGAAAATAGGGAGGCCTAGAGAGTTAGCCACAGATACTGAGAGAGGAGGAAAGGGAGAGGAGATTTTAGGAGGATAAAGAAGTTGTTTTGGCCATGTTCCATTTCAAGTGGCAGTGATTCATCCATACAACAATGTCAGAGAGGCAAGCAGAGATCTGGGCCTGGATTGCCAGAGAGATTTCAGGTGTAGAGAGGTAGATTTGTGAGTCATCAGCATAAAGATGGTACTGAAAGCCATGGGAAGAGATGAATGCATCAAGGGACTGGGTATAAAAAGAGAAAAGCAATGGACTCAAGACAGATCCTTGGGGTATACCAACTGTGAGTGGGATAGTAGCAGAGGAGGATCCACCAGAACAAACACTGAAAGAGTGATGGGAAAGATAAGAGAACCAGGATAGTACAGAACTCTTAAAACAAGCAAGGACAAGGTATCAAGAAGGTTGTGTTGATGGTGTCAAAAACAGCAGAAAAGGTCAAGAAAGATGAGGATCAAGAAAAGGCCCTTGGATTTTGCCAGGAACAGGTCACTGGAAACTTTGGCAAGAGCCATTTCAGTAGAATGTAAAGGACGAAAGCCAGATTGTAAAGGATCCAGGAGGGCTTGAAAGGAGAGTGATATTCAAGTAGTTTAGAAACGAAGGGGAGGAGGGAGATGGGTCGATAGGACAGGATCTAGTGAGGGTTTCTTGAGGAGAGGTGTAACTTCAGCATGCTTGAAGGCTAAAGAGGCAGTTGCTGTGGAGAATGATAGTTTGAGAATATGAGAGATGGAGGAAACCCTGTAAGAGATGGGGCCTAGGAGACTGGTGGGAATAGGACCAGAGGAGCAGGTAGTGAGTTTGGAGGAGGAAAGATGGGGTGTGATTTCCTCCTCGGAGATCATAGAAAATGAATTAAGGCTAGCAGAGGTAGAGGGAGAAAGTTGGGAGTGGAGGGGGGAGGAGGGGAAGTAGCTGACTTCGTGGGGAATTGGAGGATGATCATGTGGATTTTGTCATGGAAATAGCCAGGGTTTGGGCAAAAAGGGAGGGAGGGGGAGGGGTTTGAGGCACCATGAAGAGAGAGTTGAGAGTAGTAAAGAGAAGGCGTGGGTCAGAAGCAAGGGAGTTAGTCAGATGGACATAATCTTGTTTGAGTGCTATGGCTGACTGGAAAGAGACAAGCATGAATTTTAAAGTGTAGAAAGTCTGCAAGGGAGCAGGATTTGAGCCAAGCACACTCTGATGTATAGGCACAGGAATGTAGATAGTGGGTAGTGGAAGATAGCCAGGACTTCGGGTATAGTATGCCTTACAGGATGTTGCATGGGCAGAGCAAGAGCATCCAGAGCTGAGGAGAGTGCAGCAGCATAAGAAGCTACTGCCTCATCATAGACTCAGATGGCATAGTGGAGGAAAGAGGTGATGAGACAATGGAGGAGAGTCAGTAGGTCAATAGCATGAATATTTCTAAAGAAGTTGGAGGAGACGGGGTGAGCTCGAGACAGTGAGTGATGAAGAGTGAAACTTAGCAGGTGGTGGTCTGATAAGGGAAGAACTGAGGTACAGAAGTTTGAGGGTAAGCAATTGGAGAAGAATACAAGGTCAAGTCAGTGGCCATACTGGTGAGTGGTGGCAGTATTACAAAGCTGAAGGTCGAATGAGGAGGTAAGGGAGAGGAGCTTTAAAGTAAAAGGATCAGAGGGGTTATCAACATGAATGTTAATCTCCTAGAATAAGAGTGGGGGAAAAGGAATCCAGAAAGAAGGAAAGCCATGAGTCAGTCTGTGAGAGAGGCACTATCAAATAGGGCAACAACTTCATGAACCCATGCCTAACCATGCCCCTTTCAGTCACCCCAAGGAACATCAAGGACTTTCCAAAGGCATATGAGTATGCCATGATGCACTGATTGAGAAGCACTTCTCTAGGGTGTTCAATTTATTCATAAGTTGCCTGTGTGGATCAGTGACAGACTTTACTGAAATCTAATTACACCATCTAGAGCTCTCTGTCCAATTCTCTGCTCACCCAGTCAAAGAAATTAATGAAATTTGTTGGACAAAACCTGCCTCTCATAAAACTATGCTGCCTTGACTACTGCAATCCATTGGATTCCAGAAACCTCACTATCTTCTGTTTTTAGCAGTCTTTTTCCATTAGTTTACTCATCACACGGGATCAGACTAACTGACTTGTAGCTCCCATCCTCATCCTTGGTCCTGCTTTTGTGTAGAGAGACCACATGCGCCTTTCTCCAGTCTTCTGGGACCATGCCAGACTCTAAAGAAGCACTGAAAAGATATGGAAGTGGATCTGCTACAACTTCCCTAAGCTCTTGCAATACTCTTGGATGCGTTCCATCTGGCCCCAGCGCATTGTCTACTTTTAGTTTAGCTAGCTTGGCAGTTAAGATTTAATGTGAAGAAGTGCAGTGTCATGCACTTGGGAAGCAGAAATCCAAGAGAATTGTATGCGATAGGGGGGCAAGAGATTGGTGTGCACGGTCCAGGAGAAGGACCTCGGAGTGATTGTTTCGTCACCTTGAGATCGTCAGAAAACAATGACAAGACGGTGGCAAAAGCCAGAAGGATGCTGGGTTGCATACAGAGAGGAATTACCAGCAGAAAGGAAGAGGTACTAATGCCACTGTACAAGTCGCTGGTGAGGCCTCACTTGGAATATTGTGTTCAGTTTTGGAGATCGTATCTCGCAAAGGATATAAAAAGGCTGGAAGTGGTTCAGAGGAAGGCGACCAAAATTATTTGGAGCCTGCGACAGAAGACTTATGAGAAGAGACTTGAAGACCTAAATATGTACACTCTGGAGGAGAGGAGGGACAGGGGAGATATGATCCAGACCTTTAAATACTTAGAGAATTAATGAACAAACAAACCTCTTCCAAAGATGGGGAACCTATAAAACTAGAGGGCATAACATGAAGCTGCAAGGGGGTAAACTGAAATGCAATGTCAGGAAATACTTTTTCACTGAAAGGGTGGTGGATGCTTGGAATGCCCTCCCGATGGAAGTGGTGGGGGCAAATAAAGTGACAGAATTCAAAATGGCATGGGACAGACACAGTGGATCCCTTTTATAGCAACAGGATAAAATCAAAATAGACATAACTATCTCTTATATCTGATTAAATAGGGGTGACCGATACAGAGCAGTGGGTACACCCCTAAACAAAGGCATGGGGAGGGGTGATCTGCATGGTGCAATAGGTGCACCTGCTCTTGCTGCCTTACTGGGTAGATTAGATGGACCATACTGGTCTTTATCTTCCGTCATATACTATGTTACTATGACCATATGGCCTATCCAGTCTGCCCTTCCATACTACTACAGTCCCTGTTTTTCTTTTAGAGATCTGTGTTTTACCCATGCTTTCTTGAATTCAGATACATGGAAATAGCCAGTTCTAGTCTCTATTACCTCCATGCATATATCACACTCTTTTTTTCATAAAGAAATATTTCCTTACTACTCCTGAGTCTGTCCCTTTCCCTTTCATCCTATGCCCCTTTGTTGCAGTTTTCTTCAATTGAAAGAGGCTCTCCTCCTATACATTTATGCCACAGAAGTATTTAAATGTCTATCAAAGCTCCCCTCTCCCAGCTTCCTTCCAAATTATACAAATTGAGAACTATTTTGTCTCCCATATGCCTTATGACGAAGCTCACTGTCCATTGTGGTGGCCACGTTTTGCACAGATTCCATCCTGTTTTTAATTCTTTTTGATAGTGTGGTCTTCAGAATTATACCCAATGCTCCAAATGAGTTCTCACTAAATACAGAGGCACTATCACCACCACCTTCCTCTCCCTATGCTCACAATCATCCTTCTGGCTTTTGCCTTCGCATTTTCTACCTGTTTAGCCACTATCATGATAGTTTAGGAACTATCATGCCTAGGTCCTGCTCTTCTTTCGTGGACAGACTTACTTCACCCCCTATATTGTACCCCACTCCCTTGGATTTTTGCAGTCTGAATGTGTGACTGCATTTTTTAGCATTAAATCTCAGCTGCCAAATTCTCGACCATTCTTCAAGATTTGCTAGATCCCTCTTCATGTTATCTACACCTTCCTGGGTGTCTACGCTATGGCAGATTTGGTATCATCCACAAAGAGGCAAACCTTACCTGACAGCCCTTCTATAGTATCACTAGCAAAAAGATTGGTATCTGGTTCTGTCTTTTTGGATGATGCTTTGTACGACTTGGTTAGGGCCTTGGTAAACAACATGACTTTGGTGGTGACAGCTCTTTGCCTTCTGTGGTTGTGTAATTGGTCAGTGGACATTGCATTGAAGGCCCAGCTGCTTAGGCTTCCATTTAAGGGCAAGCTTCTCTTTAGAAAGGTGCTAGAGAAGCTGGTGAAAGATTTAGGTGAATCTAAGGTGCTTAGGTTGCTGGAAGATGGGCAGAAGGAGGTCTAAGTCCACTTCTGTGCCTCTTGATACCAACCTTGAGGATGAAGTCTTGTCCAGAATGCTGTTCCTTCCGCAGGGCCAATCCTTTCGGAGCAGCCATAGAGGTGGAAGAGATAGCATCTCTGGAGCTGCAGGAGCGCTAGTGCATCCCATCGAAGGTTTGGGGATCCAAGCAGAAGTGATCCTTGTGCATGCTTGGGCACAGATAATGTAGATGATTTGGGAAGGCTATGCCCTTGAGCATGTGCAGCCCCTCTCAGATGCTTTCATGGAAATTGTGCCAGCCACCAGGAAATGTGCATGTGGTGGTGAAACCTCTGGAATGGCTGCTTTAGCTTGAGGCCATGATGTGGGTCCCTCCAAAGGAATGGAATAGGGCCTCAGGTGGTATTCCATTTACTTTATGGTACCCAAGAAAGAGGGACCATTTGGCTGATTTTTAGATCTGAAGTAGGTAATCAGGGCTTGAAAATTCCCCATTTTTGTATGGAGACCTTGCAGTTGGTCATAATGGTGGTAAGGCTAGAAGTTTTGACCTTCCTGGATTTGGTAGAGGCGCACTTGCCTATTCTGTTCCCATTTGACTGGAGTATCAAAGGTATCTGCCTTTTGCTGTACCTGTGGGTCACTATCAATGTAGGTTTACCCTTCAGGCTAACCATGGCACACAAGATTTTCACCAAGGAGATGGTGGTTGTAGCAGCAGCATTGAGCAGGGAGGGGTGGGGGCATTCATCCTTATCTTGACTATTAGCTGAGCAGGGCAAAGTCAGCTCAGGAGAGTTGGTTGACCACACACTGGGTAATGTCTCTGCTCCATGATTTAGGTTGGGTCGTTAACTTTGCTAACAGCAGGTTGGAACCAGGTCTCTGGAGTTACCTGGGCATTCACTTTGACACCAGGAAAGGTGGCGTTTCAGTGACATCAGAAAGGATGGAAAAGTTAAGCCAGGTACAAGTGCTGTTGGGACGGCACTTTATTCTCCTCTTCCTCCTCCCCCTCCTCCTCCCCCAGCATGCTTGAGATTATCAGCAGGTCCTGAGGTCTATGGAGGCAGTGTGCCTTCTGCAACAGGTGTTACTGTCCAGGTAGTTGGTGCAGATGCAGTCGGTGTCAGAGGTTGCCATTGAAGGGAGAGGCAAGGGTGCATCTTTGCTAGTGGTTGGATCCCATCAAACTGGTAGCGGGAATGCTGCTGGAAATGCTTGGATGAATGGTGGTTACCATGGATGCTAGTCTAACCAGTTGGGGAGTGCATTGTCTGTCTTGGGTGATGTAGAAACAGTGGTTTCCAGAAAAGACTACTTGGCCTATCAGTTGGTTGGAGATGCGAGCAGTCATCTTGGCTCTCAAAGCTTTTCATCCCCTGGTCCATCACAGAGCAGTGCACATACTGTGGGATAATGCAATCGTGGTAGCCTACATCAATCGCCAAGGAGAGCCTAGTCTTGGTGAAAGAGGTAGCTCCTGTGCTGGAATGGGTGGAGATCCATCTGCTTGATTGTTGGCAGCCTATGTGGCTGGGAAAGAAAACATTCAGGTCAGTTTTCTCAGCTGAAATGTCTTGGATCTGAGGGAGCTGGCCCTTCTGAAGAATGCTTTAGTATATTGTAAGTTGCTGGGAGTTGCCCATAATGGATTTAATGGCATTTATTTATTTAAGGGTTTTATATACCACCTTTCAGTAAAATCAAAGCGAATTACAAATAACCAGTAAAAAAACATTACATTTTAACACGTTTCTAACAGGTTACAGCATAGAATGAAGGTGAATGCCTAGGTGTCCAGATTTTTCAGTCGCAGACGGGAGAGAATGTCGGAGGGCCTGAATGTGTTGGTTCAGATGTGGCATGAAGAGCATGTTATGTTTTCTTCATGGCCTCTCATGGACTGGGTAGTTCATAGAGTGGAGGCTTATCCAGGTCTGGTGATTTTTTGGTGGATCCGAATTGTCTGTAGAGGCTGTGGTATGTGGATTTGGTGTGGTATGTGGATTTGGTATGGCTGGTGGTGGAAGAGCAGTTTTCACTTATCAGTGGTGCTCTCCTATCCATGGATTCAGTTCTCATGACTTGGCTCTTGAGAGGACAGGCTGAGGAAGAAGAGCTATTCTCCTCCGGTTATTGTGACTTCGCTGTATGTGCAGAAGCACTCTACCTCTTTGTCCTGCGTTCAGGTATGGTGGATTTCAAGGCTTGATGTGGGGAAAGAGGTCTTGTTTGTGACTGCTCAATGTCTTGGGCTGCTTACAAAAGGGGCTTGATAAAAACGTCTCTTGAGTTTGCTATGAGTGCAGGTGGCAGCAGTGGTCTTTCTGAGGAAGGATTCAGAGAGTGTCCTTGCCTCTCATCCGGATATAATTTTGTTTGGAGGGGTTAAAGATGTGCATCCTCCAGCTCAGGCAGTGGTTCTGGCTTGAGATCTTAATTTGGTTCCCTGTGTTTATGGGAACATTTACGCGTCTTCCAGAGGTTTCCCTGAAGGAGCTTATCCCGAAGGCCAGAGGTTTCCCTGAAGGAGCTTATCTGTTCAGCTCATAGAATCTCTGAGCTCCAGGCTTTTTCCTATAGAGAACCTTTTGTGTTAATTTCCAGGGAGAAGGGTGGCCCTTGGGCTGGTCCTTTCATTTCTGCCCATGCTGCTTTTTGTGTTTCACCTTAATTAGTCAATTACCTTGCTGCATTCTGCATTAGTACTTGAAGAGACAAAGGGGTTTCAGCAGTCGGATTATCTCTGGAGGGCCATGCAAAAATGTGGTAGCCTCTAAGGTATATTGCTCACTGGTTGAAGGAGTCAGTTGTGTCTGCTGATCTGCTTAAGGATCTAGTAATCTGGATAGGTCTCTGGGTCCATTCCATAAGGGCTCAAGCGTTTTCAGTTGAGTTTGTCTTGCTGCTGTCCCTTGATATGTAGGGCAGTGATGTGTTCTTCCCTCTATTCCTTTACGTGTCACTGTTTTGATGATCAGGCGCATAGGGGATGCGCTGTTTGGAGCAAGGATGTAGCAGGTGAGGGTGGTTCTGCTCATCCCTCCCCATTGCTAAGTACTGCATTGGTATCTCCCATGTGTCTGGACTGGAGGAATGATCAGGAAGGTGAAATTAGGCCTTGCCTATTTCCTTTCCTTGAGAGCCTACAGTCAGTCCATAATCTTCTCTGTCTGTTTCTGGTCATACCCGTCTGAAGAAAGAATATGCTGAGTTGATGGGGTTGCATGACTCTTTCCAGGTTTGACTGCTAGTAGTCAGTGTTTCTACAGGGTCACTGCTCTGTCCTGTTATGCTAACCTACTTGGCAGCTGTAGATTGTTTGGGATCTGAATTGTTGTTGGTCTGTCTGCTGTTCTGGTTCGTCCTCGGAGGAAGTTGTTAGCCAACCATAATAATTATATATGTTTGTTTAATGACTAAAGTAATAGGTGCTGTTTGTGGAATCTGCTTAGTTATTCAAATAATGGTGAGAGACTGGCTTCACAGGACCCTTGTAGGATGACGTCAAACTAGTGGTTCTCAGTCTCTTACTGGTTGGAAGGCATAAACCTACATGTTTGGACCGGAGGGACTTGAAAGAAAATGAGCAGGTGAGGCCAAATGTCACCTTACTACTTGTACTGCGCCTAGTGTTATGTCTGGTAATGGACAGCAGCTGTCCAGTGCATGATGGGATAAACATACAAAGCACTTTTAAATGTGGGATGCTTAGTTTTATAAGTTGTGTGCCCCCTCAGATATTTACTCTAGTCCAGGCCTTTCCCTGTTTGTTGGTCATTATATTATGTTTCTTGTAAACTGTTTTGTTGTGAATTGTGAAAGATGGTATAAAAATATTTTTAATAAACCAAACATGAACATCCACATGAGTATTACTCAACATATTTTCTTGCTCCTCTGCTCTAGATCTACATGCACTTGCGCTATTACAGTTGTCCCAATGAACAGCGCTATATTGTCCGTATCTTATTCATTGTGCCCATCTACGCCTTTGACTCATGGCTTAGTCTTCTCTTCTTCACCAATGACCAGTACTATGTTTACTTTGACACAGTACGGGACTGTTATGAGGGTAAGTGCACGACACTGAGTTGCTTATGATTACTACTGATAATGTTTGATTACTGAAGGTCCATGTTTAAGTGTGTGTTCCTATTGCAAGTTGTATAGGTTAGACGGGGCAAGATAGGTTTTCTGCCTATGGGGTTTATTGAACTGATGATTGCATAACAGTGTTTACTTGCGGTTGCTGCTTCTTCCTCTGCTGACTTCCTATTTAGAGTGACCTGCATGAGTCTGCGTTTTGCTAGACTATGGAACCCCCTGCATTCTTTGTGAGCAAGATAAATCGGGCACACAAAGTAGGTGATTTCTTCCTGCAGAACTGACATGAACTAATTTAATGTTTAATAATTTGCTTTAATGCCTTTCATACAATAACATCAAAGTGGTGTACTATTAGAAATAAAATAAAGATATAGCACAAACAACAAATAAAATATATGTAGACAAGCCAAAACAAGCAGTTAGCATGATGTGTTGTCTATAATAAAAGAACATGCAACAATCTAATACTAAACTTCAGATTAGATACGAAGTATCAAGAAGTACACCAACCAAAATAGTAACTAGAACTCCTAATCAGAATGTCCCGTTAATAGAGGGAATGTTTACTGAAACATCTAGCGCCTCAGTGCCCTTTAAACTTAACATAACTAGACAGAAAATCTCAAATCATGAGGAAGCTTATAGGGTAAAGCCTCGGAACCCCTTCTCCTAGGACAGCATTATCAGGAACTTAAACAGATTCAAGAGATCCATGTACAATGGCTTTGTAAGGTTTACTCTTTAAGCAGTCACTATCTCCAGGAACAGGCAGGAATGAGTCTTCACATATGGGTACGTCGGTACCGACGGAGCCTGTGCGGGAACGCTCCCCAGCGTCCAAAAAGAAAGCCTTTGGGAGCATCCCACATGCATGCGCGCTGCCTTCCTGCCTAAACACTTCCCTCTCATCAGTTTTCCGTGGAGCCGGCAGGACGTATTCCTGTCACCACAGAAAATTCTTCTTTTTATTCTTACTTTTTTGTGGTCGCGTCTGCCTTCCCTCGACGCCACCGGTACCGCCGGTGCTTTTCTTTTCTTTTATCTAAATTTCTTCTTTTCGACAGAAATTTTTTTCCCTGTTAGTGTCTGACAGTTTCTAGGCCACTAGGCCTCCCTTTTTTTCCGCTATGGAAAAGCCAGCCACTACCCTTAAGAAATGCTCTAAGCGTGGCGGTACAAATATTATTTTAGACACCCATCCTTGGTGTCTAAAATGTTTGGGTCCTGACCATTGCTCACTGGAGTGTCTTTCCTGCTGGAGTTCAAACAGAAGAAATCTTCAGAATCGAGCACAGCTCAATACCCGGTTCACATCGCACTCGATGTCACCAGCTAGAATATCTCCACAGAATCAGGTAACCAAACAAAGTCTGTAAAGACTAGCCAGTCCTCGAGTGGTAGATCTCCTTTCCAGTATCAAGATTGCGCCGGCTTTGCCCCCGAGGACATTTTGGCAATAAAGCCCCAGCAGGCGTCTTCGGACTCCAAAGCATTAACGGGGCTTCAGGTCGTTCCCGGGGTTCTCACCTCAGTGAACATACCTGGGCCATGCTCGGTGGTTGTGGCCGCTTCGAGCGGTATCGACACCCCGGCATCGGCTACGGTGATGGATGACACACTCCTCACCTATGAACATATTCTAGCGCTCTCGGTTACTTCGGTACCGTTAGAGTGGCTGCAGACCGTTCCTCCAGTGTTGGTATCGCTTTCGGTACCGGTATCGGCATCGGTGTCGGTACCGTCCATGCTTGCTTCGACAGACTCGATTCCTTCGATGCCGAGCCTGGAATCGATCCCTAGCATGGATGATTTGGTATCGACTCGTTTCGGTACCGACTTCTGGTGGTACCGAAAACATTGATTTAGGGAAAATCCGATGCTTCATCCTTTCAAGTCTTCCGATACCGATGACTGGGATGAGCCCATCGGTACCAAGGCTGAATCTTCAACAAGTCTAGCCTTTACCCCTCATTTTAGAGGGTCCTCCTCGGGAGATTTCTTTTCAAGCTTTTCTGCTTGATATGGCGAGGTTACTTGCCATTTCTATACCTGGTGAAGAATCCTTACCAGGGGGTTCAGAGACCCTGCAATCCCCCTGGTTGCCAAAGGAGCTAATCATGCTTCCTTTGCATCAGATCCTACAAGATCTACTTTTAAAGATGTGGGAAACTCCTTTAACGGTATCACCACATTCTGAGACACTTGAAACTAGGTACAAAGTGCCACCTTCTCCAGGTTTTCAAAAGACTCAACTTCCTCATCATTCTGTTGTAGAATCAGCAATGAGGCATATTAAGAGTGCAAAGAAGCACTCCTCTTTTCCGCCAGGTCGTGAGTCTAGGACTTTAGATGCCTTTGGATGTCGATACTTCCAGGCATCCATGCTTTCAGCAAGAATTGTCTCATATTTTCTATATGGGATTGTCTCTTGAAGAGGTCACAAAGAGCTTAAAGCTTTTGAACCCTTTTCTTCAAGAGCATAAGAGAGCAGACTATTTCATACTAGTCAATCATGCTCACAATATCTCTAGGTTCCTTAATCGTGCTTCCCTAGACTGTTTTGAGTCTATTAGCAGAACTTCTGCTATAGCCATAGGAGCACGACACCTGGCTTGGCTCCAAGCTTCAGACTTGGACAGATGGGTACAAGAAAGGCTGGGAAATACTCCTTGTACTGGTGAAAATATCTTTAACAAGGATTCTTTATTTCAAGCTACTCAGTTAAATACTGATGCTCTTACTGTCAGAGGATTGTCAAAACTTTCCTCTATCCCAGCCAATAAAAACTCTCCTAAAAAGCTTTATCCCCCTAGGGGAAAAAAGTTTTATCCATCTCCTACCCATCATGCAGATGTTTCCAAAGACAGGCAACATCAAACCAGGCTAAGAAAATCAAGACCTCAACAGCCTCAGCAAGCCCAGCAGTCGCAGGGTTTCTGATATTTCTATTCTCTGTTTTTCTCTGTGAGGTTTAGAACCTCTGAGCCTACTTCTTTTTAACAGAAGCATCTAAGGTTCATCTCATCCATGCTGAGATACCAGTCATACATTGACTCAATCCTCGACTCTGGGCATGAATCTCTTACTACAAGGGAAATTCATCTTTTTAGCTCCAAGAGCTATTGAAGACCATCATACCCTAGAGATAACAGGTTGCTCCTTTTAAAAGAAAGGGAGAACTAACAACCTTCACCTTGACAGTTTTTCTGTACGAGGATATCTTATACTTTTAACTGCAAGGGGACCCTACCTCTTCAAAGACTTACAAAATTGTAAGTCCTCTCAACTCTGTATTACTTCTATCCCTCTTAGTCCAGACTTTCAGTCTCTAAGAGTGCTACTAATCAACTGGAGGGCTTATTCTCTAAGCCCATAGGATTTTTTCTTCAATACCTACTCCAGTGGGTAGTTTCCATACAGAGTTTTTTTTCTTCCCTTTGTGGTTCATCTTCTTCTCTATGTATCTCAGATACTACTTTAAGGCAGCTTATCAGACAGAAATTGAGTATTACCACTCCAAATTATGTCTGTCGGTCCTCTCCAACCTATAGGACCTACTTTTTCTGCTGCTTTAATAACAGATAACTCCAAGAGACATTACATTTTATTGTTGCAGGCATTAGGCCTGTCTACTATTCTTAGCCATCTTCATTTCTTTTTGGCTCCAACAGAATAGATTAGGTTGCAGACTGGCAATTAAACAGCCAGATCTAACCAACCTACAACATGCTCTCTGCCATTATATAAGGAAGCGCTGCAACTATGGGCCTTTGCCAGAGAGCCTAAGAGCTACTCCTAGCAGGTAGCTTCCAGATGGTTAAAAGGGCTTCAGCTAGTAGACTCTGCCCAGTCATGCTCCTACATGACTGGTTTGTTCCTACTCTTACCATCTTCCTTAAAAATTTTCTTTTAAGGAAAACTAACCAGGGCTTAGACCACGCGAAGGTGTAAAAAAAAAAAAAATACACAATTCCCTGGGTTGTTCCACATTTCACTGGAACTCCTACAATAGGGATGCATTCTTTTCACTGCAGTCGGTCCTTAATTGCTACTTTCCTTCTAATTCCCTATACTTCATTGTAGCTTATAATGAATAAAAAAGATGCATGATACCATGTTTGCCCCTCCATGAGGGCAATATGAGTATCTCCTTATATTGTCTTTTTCTCCAGCTACTACCTGAAGTTATAGAAGGATCCAGACTTGCTGTCTTAAGACTAAAGATCTCCTCTGCACTCCTTCACGTAGGTCTCAAGATCTGGTTATTCAGGACCTAGATCTTTTAAAGAAATCTAGTCCTCTCCTTGTAAGTGAAGAACATAATACCAGTTTCGACGAAACTTTCCCTATAGTTCTTCCATTTTTAACCAAGCAGAGATTCTCCATCAATATTCTCAAGTAGATCTTAATCCTCCTTGTTGTTGAGTCAATCTCTATACAATATCTGACTGAAAGATTTGTTTACTGTCCATATTAATGCTGTCCCAGCATATCATAAAACTTAATGGACAACCAATTTCTCTGGTAAATTGGGAAATATCGTAACCTTTTCGGTTATGTCACATCTGAAGCTCTTCATGTAACGTCATTATCATAAGTGACATCACTTATGAAAGATTTTTACTGATCTTTAAGAAGTTGGAGGCCCAACGCCTAATACAAATAACTGTTTTTCTTTTGGATTAAAGGGGTCTTAAAGACCTACCCCTTTTTTCTGTAAGGAGTATTTCTACCTTTTCATCCAAACCAGTCAGATTTATCTCCACTCTTGCCTAGGGCCTTATTCTGCTCCAAGGACAAAGAGTTCAAACTTGGACTTTAGAGAACTAGGTAAAGCTTCTGTAAAGTCCAACCCCATTAAACTTCCCCACTTCTTATTCTGGGGTTAGTTCTAGCCATCAAAAATTCTTATCTCTTGTATTGCAAAATTTATTTTTCCTCTACTTCACAGTGAGGGTATTTCTTTGAGGATAATATACTGGCTCTCAATTACAGACCTATATTGGCCTCAACAAACGCTTTTGCAATATTTTGAGTAAGATCCACATTAGAAAATTGGGATTCAATTTTTTCTAACAGTTATGATCTACACAAGGGCCCCCCACTGGATACCTTGTTTAGTCAAGCTGTTCCACAGCACCCTTTTTTCTTTTCTAATTCAACTCCTACCCTCCATCCCTTAGATGCCTGGGGTTCTAAAGGATAAGCATTGCCCATCCATCAGATTTGCAACATGCTGGGGCCTCCTCCAGGCATCTTAGCTTGGGAGTCCCCCATATGTGAAGACTCATTCCTGCTTGTTTCTGGAGATAGCACAGTTACTTACCTGTAACAGGTGATCTCTGGGAACAGCAGGAATAAGTCTTCACAACCCACCCACCTCCCCTAGGAGTTGCTCTCTTTTTCTCTCTCTTTCTGATTTGTCTACTTCCCTCCTTCGGTCTCAGCTACAAACCCAACTGATGAGAGGGAAGTGTTTAGGCGGGAAGGCAGTGCGCATGCGTGTGGGATGCTCCCAAAGGCTTTCTTTTTGGACGCTGGGGAGCGTTCCTGCACAGGCTCCGTCGGTACCGACGTACCCATATGTGAAGACTTATTCCTGCTGTTCCCAGAGATCACCTGTTACAGGTAAGTAACTGTGCTTTATTGCTTTACTAGAATTCTGTCAAGTACCCGCATTGATCCCTGATGCAGCGAGTTTGCCGAAGCTCAGCTGTCAAGTTTTTTTTGGATACCTTGTTTTTGGAATAAATATTTTGATTGAACTACTCGGTGAGCATGTGTCCACCTCCTTTTTCTGCTTTTGATTTGCTTTTGGAGGTGCCTTCTTTTTGTGTTTTGGGTAGCACTAAGAGAGAAGCCAGTATGGCGCTTCCTAAGCAGCAAGCAAGACTGAAAAGCACTCAAAGTATTAACACATTTTTGTACAAAACATTTTTCGACTCCTACCATACTTGACTCTGCATCAACACTAAAAGCAGTTAGATAGTTAAAGGGCAGCAGGGCTTCTAAACCAGTGGTCTTTCCAAGATGAATCCTGACAGATCAGTCCAGAACCCAAGGAAAGGAAATTGGCAGGTATCTAAAATTTCTCCTTCCTCCTCATTCTACTTGACTAATCCAGATAAGTGAAATATACCCAAGCAGTTGGGTCCCAGGGTGGGAGGAAGACAATGCTACAAACAGAACTGCTCTGCCAAAGGTGCCATCCGCTCTAGCACCCAGGTGCAACCTGTAACCCTTCATAAAGGCATTCTGACAACCAAGTTTATACTGCACAGATTTTCTCTGGAGACTCCAAGGCAGACTTGGCCCATGACAAAGCTTGTGTCCTAGTGAAATAAGCTCTGACTCCTCCAGCATGTGTTTTCCACACAGAAAGCAGGCAGAATTAATATCCACCTTAAGTCAGTGGGTAACTGAGGGTTTGGCTGATGCCTTTCCCTCTGACCACTGGAGAGAACAAAGATGGGCCAAATGCCGGAACGGAACAGTTTCCGGATAACTCACTAATGCTCTCTTCACATCTAAGAAACACAGCAGTGGGTCTGATCAAAGGTCTTTCAAGGAGGGAGGCACAAGCACAGGTTCCTTATCGTCCCTACAGTCCAGTCCCGTACTTCTGGGTTGTGTACCTCTTCCAGCAGCTTGGAGACTGAGCGTGTCATCTTTTTGATGACACCAGTGTACATATGCAGCTGGAACCACCTACCAAGCCCTGTATGCTCAGTCTCCAAGCACCTGGAGGAGGTAGTGAACCAGGGTGCTGGACTCACTGAAGGAATAGCTAAGGATAGTTGTGGTTATTTTGGGGGCTTTAGTTTAATTTAGTTAATTTAGTTTAATTTTAATTGCCAAGGAAAAAAAACCCACCCAGAGAAGTCTCCCTACAGAATGAGGCTTATAACTTTGATACCCGCCTGGTGAAACACTAGCTGCCAGGAATACAGCCCATGAGAGGGCCTCCTGAAGGGGCTCGAAAAAGGGGGACCTTGCAGTGAATTCATTATCAGACACACTCCACTGTGGGTACAATCGAACACAAGGGCAGACTGATCTGCTTCACCCTGTTGAAGAAGCAGGATATGTCAGGGTGTTCTCCAAGAACATGAACTGGACTTGCCCCCAGTAGCAAAACCAGGGCCACCGCCTGAACTGTGAGAATGCTCATATCTAACTCTGCTGGTATAAAGCAGACTATAAAATGATCAAAACAGTTGCTATGTTGTCCTCCTTGGTATCCATGGCCTGAGAGGGGGATACCACCTCAGAAGACCTTCCAGACCATAACAATGACCAAAGAACTAGAAACCCTCTGGGCCTTAAGAGTGTCGACCACCACCCCATGGCAGGACAGGACAACATTGCAATAGTCAATGCGGGTCATCACCAGGAGAGTAGGAGTGTGGACAGAGGGGAGGGAAAGAAATGGGCAGACAGTGCAGATCTGAAGCAGGGAATAGAATGAGCATTGAATAATGGAAAATAGATCTTCGCAGAAAGATAGAGGAATCCAAGTGTGACATCGAGATAGCGGAGAGGAGAGACCATTGAGGTGTTGAGGCAAGGGAAGGGCCGAGGAAGGGGACAGGAGAAAAGAAGGTAAACCATAGGCAGAGGTTTTAGAGGGGTTGATGTGGAGAAAGTTTGATGCCATCCAGGCAACAACAGAGGAGAGGCAGGCATTTAGTTGGGGTCAAGTCGGGGGCAGAGGGACTGGTGTGGTGGAGGAGAAGAATATCATCCATGTAGTAATAAGCAGGAGTAGCTGCCTAATGGTTAGAGCAACTGCCTAGTACCCAGAAGATCCAAGGGTTCGATTTCCACTAGCATACCTTATGACCTTGGGCAAGTCACTTTACCCTCCTTTGCCTTGGAAGAAAAGGCCTGGCAATCTACTTCCAGTGATAAATCGCCAAGAAAACCCAGAAGCTGCTGGGTCACCAGCAATCAGCATCGACTTGACTGCACCAAAAAAAAAAAAGCGCAGACTATAGTGTGTAGGACAAAGATTTTGGTCCTATCTAAATGGAAAAGTTGCTTTCATTCTCTGCATTTCCTTTTCTTCCATAGTTTATATTCAATATTTGTGTTGTCCATGTTCATCTCAAATTGACTCATCTCTTATTACTGATAATGTTAATCACGGGTACTCCATATATAGCAAAATGTCTGTTAATAGAGCAACATTATGCTGCTTCTGTACTCTTTTGCACCATACATCCCCTTTCTCATGCAGTTGGCTGGTCAAAGGTTTCATTGACAATGCAAACAATAACAGGCTGATGCAGAAACCCTGCACTAGAGCCCAGCACTTAAAGCTCAAGCGCAGGATTCCTAGTGTGAGTTTAATGCTGACTTTTGTGCCGTGATGCAATATGCAAAGCAAGCATTTTGTAGAGTCTCGGCTTTAAACTGTGGGAGCAGGCCAAACACATGCACAGGAGTCAGCACAAGTTTGGCATGTTATCCTAGAGCAACAGGGTCATCGAGGTGAATTTTGACACATTCCTTATCGTCCCTCAACTCTAGTCCCGACCTCTGGGTTTTGCTCCTCCTCCAGCAGCTTGGAGACTGAGAAATATCATCTTTTATGATGACACTAGTATATCCTCCAGGGATCCGCCTCCTCACTCCTGTTACCTCAGTCTCCAAGCAGCTGGAGGATCTGTGAATCTGGAGGTCCCAGTTCACAGGAGCAGCAATTAAGGAGAGAGAGGTTTTAGATTGGGGTGTGTTAGAAAAAATAGATTACAGGGAAAAAGAAAAGAACAGTGTGTGTATTTTGAGGGGGGTCTGTACCTTTAAGGGGCTGCTGAGGCCTTTTCTTCCCCCTCCTCCCCCCTCCCCTCCCTTTCCTCCTCATTCGGGACAGGACTTCAGGCGGAGAGGCAGCTCAACTGGAAGAGCAAGAGCGATGGTTCCAGACCTGCAGGAGCGATAGAGGGACCGATGCTCTGGGCTGTCAGCGTATGCAGAGGCTTTGCCTGTTCAGCGCTGTGTGGAAGCCCAGGGGGGGGGAGAGATTTCAGTGGGAAGGAGCGCAGTGTCTTGCTCTCCCTCTCACTCCGCTGTCCTCCCGCCACTTCAAAGACGGAGTGTCGGTTGAGTGTGGAGGTAGCATCGATCCGCAGAGATCAGTCCAGCAGAGGAGGTAAGCGGGGGCTGCATCGTGGCAGTGGGGGAGAGAGTTCATCGTGAGAGTTCAGCGGGCCTAGTTGTGTGGCGGCAATGCAGGAATCCGTGGTCTTTTTCAGGGCCTGCAAAAGCATTTAATTTTAGCAGGAAACTTTGTTTTTCATTGGAATTTACATTTTCAGCCTCGAGGGGCTGAGCTGCAGCATATACGTGCGTTATGGTAAAAAAAAAAAAAAAATCCCTGACTGGATCAAAGCTCTCTACCTTTGCTTTTTCATTGTTATCCCTCTACTTTCAGCATGATCGTGGGGCTGACAGGCAGGATAAGCAGTTTAGCGAAATGCCTTCAAAGCAGATATGCTTGGTCTGCGGATCCAAAAGGGGTGCCCTGTTAGACACAGGGGTCTGTAGGGCTGCGTGCAGGAGGCAGACACTATAGAGAGAGCACATTGGAAGGGGGAGCTGAGGTTCAAGCTACCCCAGTAGTGCTGCAGGACGCAGTTTCTCTGGATTTACCGCTTAGGGAGCCGGTTGCAGGTACTTCGTCTACGCCTGATCTCCCAGCCTCGCAGACACCCTTGCCGGAGGGATTGGGGGGCAATTTTTTCCCAAGAGTTTGTTGCCCTTATTCAGCAGGTGTTTGGGGGCCAGCAGAATTGGCGAGCAGTAAGTTCTTTAGATGGGGAACGGGGAGCAAAGAGACCTGGGATTCCGCTGAGTGCGGGGGCGATGGGAAGCGTGGCGAAGAAGACCAGAGTAGAGCAGGAGCAGAAGGAACATTCGGTGGCCTCGGAGATGCACTCAGACGAGAGGGATCCCGATTTGGAGATTGATGACGAGTAGGAGGAAGGAGAGATCTCTGACAGGGAGGACCAAGCTAGAGTGGTTCGCTTGTTCAGGAGAGAGGAGTTGTCAGCTCTTATTGCTGAAACACTGAAAGTGCTTAATATGCCGTCACCAGGGCCTTCAGAAGATGCTACTTTAGAGGATCCCTTACTGCAGGTTTCTCCTGAGCATTTCTGGTGCACAGAGTGATTCGTGAGATGATACAGGAAGAGTGGGATATGCCAGAGGCAAGTCTAAAGGGGTCCACAGTGATGGGTCGACTTTACCCGCTGGTGGACCAGGATCGCAAATTGTTAGTCTCCAAGAGTAGATGCCGCCGTCTCTGCTGTAACTTAGACTACTATCCCAGTAGAGGGAAGTGCAGCACTTAAAGATGCACAGGATAGGAAACTGGATACACTGTTAAAAAAGGTTTTTGAAGTCAATGCCCTGTCCATTCAGGTGGCTATTTGTGGAGCGTGGGTGGTGAGAGCCTGCCTTTGCTGATCACAACGAATTCAGAGCGAACATGGAGAGGATTTCGTCGGGGAAACATCCAGACTGGAGTCTGGAACGGCTTATCTAGCTGACATACATTACGACCTCATTCAGGGTTTTATCGAAAAGCATGGTGTCGGTGGTAGCAACCTGTCAGTACCTTTGACTGCGCAATTGGGCAGCGGATGGGTCTTCCAAGTCCAGACTAAGTAAGCTTCCTTTCCAGGGAAAACTGCTGTTTGGGAAAGATTTGGACAAGATAGTTAAGGATCTGGGAGAGTCCAAGGGGGGCAGACTTCCAGAAGACAAGCAGAGACAGGGTCGCTCGACTCCCTCTTCCAGGGGTCAGCAGAGGGATTTTCATCGGTTTTGGTTTCCTAGGTTCAGTCAGGCTCAGAGAGGACATTTTCCTATTCGAAACCAGGGGTTTCGTGGCTTTAGGGGTGCAGGAACAGGTTTCGGGGCCTCTTCTGCCACGAATCTTCAAAAGTCGCAATGAAGTCGGGGACCGAGGTGGAGTTGGTACCCGTAGGGGGTCGGCTGTGGGAGTTTTACCCTGCCTGGGTCCAGATAACGGAAGACCGGTGGGTGCTGGAGGTCATTCGAGAAGGTTATGCGTTGGAGTTTCAGAGGCCGGTAAAAGATTCGTTCATGCAGTCTCCACGCAAGGCGCCGGCCAAGTGCGCAGCAGTGAGGGAGATGGTGCAGAGGCTTCTTGACCTCAAGGCGGTAGTGCCTGTGCCCCCAGACCAATGCGGTTGCGGTCGATACTCCATATACTTTGTAGTCCCCAAAAAAGAAGGGGCTTTTCGGCCAATTCTAGATCTCAAGAGTAAATCGTTGCCCGCGGGTATCTCATTTTTATATGGAAACCTTAAGATCCGTGATTGTGGCTGTCAGAGCAGGGGAGTTTCTTACTTCCCTGGACCTGTCAGAAGCGTACTTACACATTCCTATATGGCAGGAACACCAGAGGTTTCTCAGGTTTGCGGTCCCCCTAGGGCATTTTCAGTTCTGGGCCTCGCCGTTTGGGCTAGCGACAGCACCGCGAACATTTACCAAGGTGATGGTGGTGGTAGCGGCAGCATTGCAAAAGGAGGGCGTTCTTGTTCATCCTTACTTAGATGATTGGTTAATTCGAGTGAAGTCCAGAGCAGAGAGCGAAGCGGCTACAAAAAGTGGTGTCATGCTTACAGAGTCTAGGCTGGGTAGTAAATAGGACAAAGAGCAAGTTGATTCCTTCGCAACAGAGTATCTAGGGGTGCGGTTCGATACAAAAGCGGGGAGAGTCTTTCTGCCTCAGCAGAGAGCGAGTGATTTGAGGCAACTAGTCGCCAATCTCTGAGCAGATCAACTCTGAGCGTGGCATTATTGCAGTTGCTTGGCACCATGGCAGCGACTTTAGAGTTGGTACCGTGGGCAAGAGCTCACATGAGACCATTGCAGAGGGCATTGCTCAGACAATGGTCTCATCAGAACGATTCCCTGTCGCGGACTGTCTTGTCCGACGGAAACTTGGTAGTCTCTTCAATGGTAGTTGCTCCCGGGGTGTCTGGGGAAGGGGATGCCTTTGGAGGCGCCTGGTTGGGAACCTCTAATGACAGACGCCAGCCTGTTGGGCTGGGGAGCTCATTTTCAAGGAGAGTTCGCTCAGGGTCAGTGGACCGAGTGAGAAAAGAGCTGGGCAATCAACAGGTTGGAGTTGAGAGCAGTGTCGCTCGCTCTACAAGTTTTTTGACTTCGTCTTCAAGGGCAAACGATCTGTGCGTTCAGACAATGCAACCGCAGTAGCCTACATCAATTGGCAAGGGGGCACGAGCAGTGTGCAGATGGAAGCCGAAGCTGAACAGTTGTTCGGGTGGGCCGAAGTAAATCTCCTAGCGTTGTCGGCAGCGCATGTGGCGGGAGTGGACAACATAGAAGCCGACTTCTTGAGTCATGTAAAAGTGGACCCAGGGGAGTGGGTCCTTCATCAGGACGTGTTCGAGATGCTCGTGCAGCATTGGGGGATGCCGGTAATGGATCTCATGGCGACGTTGCAGTCGTCAAGTCGATCAATTTTTTTTTTTTTTTTTTTTCAGCAGGAGAAAGGAAAGGATGTCGGAAGGCCTGGATGCTCTTATCCAGGTCTGGCCGGAAGAACAACTCCTTTACGCGTTTCTGCCTTGGGTGCTAATCGGAAAGGTAGTACAGCGTATCGAGGGGCACAGAGATCTGGTGATCTTGATGGCGTTGGATTGGCCAAGACGGCCTTGGTATGCAGATGTGATGCGGCTCTTAGTAGAAAAGCCATGGCGCCTTCCTCATCGGAAGGATCTGTTGTCTCAAGGGCCACTGCACATGCTTCACGCGGCTTGGTTCTCGCTTATGGCTTGGCTATTGAGAGGGCTAGGCTAAGGAAGAAAGGTTAAGTTATTCCCCAGCAGTTATGGGCATTTTTTTGAAGGCGAGGAAGACATCTACTTCGTTTAGCATATGTCCGCATCTGGTGAGTGTTTGAGCAGTGGTGTATGGAGAGACAGGTGCAAGTGCTCAGAGCGTCAATTCCACAAGTGTTGGCTTTTTTACAGGATGGTGTGGAGAAAGGCTTGGCGGCCGTGTCCTTGCGGGTGCAAGTAGCTGCTTTGTCCTGTTATAGAGGGAAGATAGCGGGAATAGGACAGGGGACGCACCCAGATGTCAAGCAGTTTTTGAGAGCGGTGTCTGTTACAGCCTCTATGTAGACAGGTAGTGCCACAGTGGAATCTCCCTTTTGTCTTGGTAGCGTTAGGGCGAGAGCCATTTGAGCCTTTGTCGAGAGCATCTTTGAAGGATCTCACTCTAAAGGTGGTGTTCTTGGTGGCTATTTGCTCGGCTAGAAGGGTCTCCGCGTTGCAGGCTTTGTCCTGTAGGAAGCCTTTTTTGTCCTTTTATGATATGAAGGTAGTTTTGAGACCAGTGCCATCCTTTTTGCCCAAGGTGGTCTCGCCATTTCACATGGATCAGATGGTGTCATTACCAGTGTTCGGGGAGTCTACGGAGGGTTCCGCCACTTGTAAGGTTCATGCTTGGGATGTTCGTAGGGCATTGAAGTATCTCAGAAGGACGGCCTGTGTCCGCAGGTCAGATAGGCTGTTTATCCTGTTGGAGGGCCAAGAAAGGGAGAGGCAGCGTCAAGCTTCCATTGCCAGGTGGATTAAAGAGGCCATAGCGTCCATGTATGTTTTGAAGGGTAAGCCGGTGCCCCAGGGTCTAAGACCCCATTTGACGAGGGTGCAGATGGCATCTTGGGCGGAGTGTCGTTTAGTGCCAGCGTTAGAAATTTCTAAGGTGGCTACCTGGTCGTCGTCATTGAATTCTTTTGTTAAGCATTACCGTCTGGATGTTTAAAGAGAGATGGATACGTGCTTCAGGCTGGTCTAGCAGGTCCCTCCCACTAATGGTTTTAATGCGCTGTTACTTACCCAGAGGTCAGGACTAGACTTGAGGAACGATAAGGAAGGGTAAATTAGACTTACCTGCTAATTGTGGTTCCTTGAGGAACTCAAGTCTAGTCCCGTATCCCTCCCAGAGTTTTCTTTTAGTGAACGAGTGCCTGAAGCAGATCAGATATGACAGGTAAGAAGAAAAAGCTTCTTGGCATCGGAGTTAGGTTTGAGTCGCTGTCCTCCTTTAAGGGGGAGAGCAGGCCTAAGTGGTCCAGTGGACCCTAATCCCTCACTTCTGAACCCTTCCTGGTACCTTAAATGTTGTGGGGTGGGAGTATTACCCATACGTCCATGCCCTGTGCTACCATTTTGTAAAATGGCAGTGCCTGGCATCATGCAGTGCAGTCTGGGATACATCGGGCAGGGTCAGATTGCCATATAAAGCTAAAAATTCCTTATGTGGCAGAGTGGATCCCCCCACCCCCAGGTTGCATTCTATGGGACATGATGTTGGTTATGACAGGTATGCATTCTGAGAGTTTTTTTTTTTCAGTTTACTGCTTGGGGATTGTTATACTGGCAATATATACTTAGTTATGACTTCACTGAAAGTTGCTCAAGTCTGCTTCCATCTGCTGGCAAGGGGAGCATAACCCACTTTCCCATATCGTTCTGCTAGACCAGTCCAGACAAGTGAGTTATGTTACTACTCCTGCATGTATAGCACTACAAGGTCTATGTAGTGCTGTACGTATAGATGTAAAACTGTTCTTGCTCATCAGAGCTTACAGTCTAATCAAGATGAAGAACTTCACAAAACTGGGTACTAGAGTATGGTAAGATACACATATGTAGTGAACAAGAGTGAGGAGCATCAGGATCCAAAAGCAGCCTTGAGGTGGATTTATAGCTTGGATTTGAATATGGCTAGAGAAAGAGCTTGATGTACTGACTCGGGTAGTTTGTTCCAAGCATATGGAGCAGCAAGGTGGAATGAACAAAGGGGAAGCAGGGGGAGGGGGATAAAGTAAGACTGAATTATACACTAGTGAATGCCCATTCTGTCAATCAGAAATGGCATCTTTTTGCTGATACAATTAGAGATGAAGGGTTGGATTTTTTTGTTAATGGAAACTTGGTTTTCTATGGGTATAGTGGTGGGAAGTACCCTGTTGTGCCCTGAATTGCACACCTGTCTTCAGGTGGCAAGGGAGGGGAGGAGAGGGGGATGGAAGAGTTGCATTAGTGTGTCATACTAATTGGGTACTGCGGCAGCAATATTGGCAAGCTTCTAAGCTATGTGAGGGTATACTGATTGAGTTGCAGGGGTCGGAAAAGACAGGGATCCTACTCCTGTATTGCCCCCGAGGCTGTCGCAAGAACAATGGGGGAGGCTGGGGATAGGGTGGTACTGGCTCTATTAGAGAATACTGTTCCACATGAAACATACCACTCCCCCCTCCCTGTCCCCGACCCAAAAGCTGGTGGACCAACATCTCTTTCAATTTGGGGGGACTTTAATTTGGTGAGAACTAGTGACAATGCAATTTTCTTTCTTTAATGATGGATGTAGGGTTGCAGCAGTTAATGTCTGGGCCTGTGCAATGTAAGGGGAATACATTGGATTGGCTTTTTGGGTCTGGGGGTCTGGTGGTACATTATGGGTTGAAGGTTTGGGAGGGGTTGTGGGTTCCCTGGTCAGATCACTTTTTGATCATCTTTTTTGGGGGAAGGGACATTTAACCATTGTAGTGAGGGTGTGGTTTGTGGAAGGTGTGGAACTATCTAGGAGTTTGTTATGGTCGGAGGCATTGCGGCGAAGTCCGGGGGTTTAGGAAGGCCCAATGGGGAATCTGGTGCAAAGGTAGGTTGAGGCCATGAGGATGATGTAGCACTGCTACGGCAGATCCGAGTTTGAGCGGATTGGTCATGTAATCATGCCTGGTTCTCTCAGGACTCTGTGATTTTAAACGGGAATTGTGGTGTTTGGAGCGCCTGGACTACAAGGCACAAGATCTCCTTGTCCAAAAAAACCCCCACACCCCCAAACACAGTTGCCATAAGCAGACCGCAACACCCGGGATACTTGCACCTGCAAGAATAGATGGGCATCCAGAAGGACCCCCAGATCACGAATCTCCCTTTTCTAGCCCAGATGGGCTGCCGCAATTGTGAACCCTATCTGTACCGCAACTACAGACAACTCCCCACACAAAACCTTTGACGGTATCATCAAAGACCAAGTGGTTGACTTGCAACCAACTAGCAACTTCCTCCAGACATTGAGCCGCTGAAACATCACGGACGACTCCTCTTCAACCACCATTAGCAACTATGTCATCTGCATACAGAAAGCCAGACAAGCCATATGTCCTGCCAAAGGTCCCTACTGGGCTCAAATAGATATTAAATAAAACAGGAAACATGCCGACCCCTGTAAAACACCACATTCCAGCGCTCAGAGGTGAGAGTCCCTTAGCATATGCAAAATCTCTGGTCCGACAGGAAATATGCTATCCTTTGCAGAACCACCCATCCCCTCCCCAATCCTCAGGGTGCTACACTACACCAAGATGTCTGTCAACCAAATCGAATGCTGCAGACAGATCTATCACCACCACCAATGCCGACTTTCCCGCATCTTATGCCCTATCCAACTGATCCAGGACATCAGTTATTCTGTACTCTACCCCCTTCGGAACTCTTCTTGACCCCAATCAAGCCCATCCTTCTGATCCAGAAAATTAGTCAGTTATTACAAAACAGCCTTTTCTATGATCTTAGCCAGGCACATCAGTGAGCAAATAGGATGCAAATTGGAACAGCACAGCTCAGGTCCTTCTTGGGAAAAGTAGTCACCATGGCCTCCTTTAACCCTAAGAGATAACAACCTTGACTTAAAGAAGCATTCACTAAGTCAGTTATCCACCCTAGGACCTCCTCTGAAGCCCTCTGCAGGAGCTGCCCTGGGACCAGGTCTAAATGCACCCACGTAAGGTGCAACCCTTGCAGCTCACATCCCCCCCCTCAGCTGTCACTTTGGAAAAGGAAGCCCATTTCACTTCTGCATCTACCAGGCTCACTGCAAACACTGCACCCCTTCCTTTGATCCGCAGCCCCTCCGTCTTTCCTACAAAGTAATCCACAACCTGTTCCACTTCAAACACACCACTCGCCACTCCCTGTTCCCGACCCAAAAACTGGTGGGCCACTCGAAAAAATACCCATGGCTTATTCCCTGACCCTAATCTATGCAGAACAAGCCCCTCGCTTTGCATCCTGAAGCCAGTAGCAATCATTCGCCTGTCCGTGCCAATGCTGTCTATTCCCATTACAAATACAGTGGTTCAAGGCAGCAAGAAAATTTTGTGGGGATTTCCAGGGCATTTAAGCTCAATACACAAGGCAAAAAGGATGCTTCTCCAACATAAAGGATAAATCAGGTAACAGAGAATGACGTAACACAAACCTCTTTTCACTGTTCAGCTGTTCTTATTCCCACAAGCTTACACCGAGGACTGCCTCGTGTGGTCATTCAACAGAAATACAGATAAACGTGCAACAGCTGTGATTTTTCTTTTCTCAAAGCAAACTTCTTCTAAGCACTGCTTCTTAGCTTCAGAAGGCAATTAAGCTTAGTAAAACACAGTATTAGCTTTCCTTAATTCTAAGCAGGTACTGCACTTATTCTCTATATTGTTTCACAGTCTCTCAGCTCTGTTCAATAATGCAGACTCTTCTTTTAAACACAATGAGCAATCCATTGGTACAGGTTCACACTCAGAGCTTGGAAAACAGGAATCTATTTGCATTCCTTCTATGGCAACAGGATATATGGCATCTCTATCAAAGTTACAAACTCTCCCAGACTTTCTCTCCTTTAGAAATTCCTGGAACTGCTTCCACAGCAATTCAGCATATGGCCTAGATTGGCCACTGTTGGAAACAGAATACTGGGCTTGATGGACCTTGGTCTGACCCAGTATGGCATATCTTATGTTCTTATGTTCTTAAGGCACAGTTGTATTAGGGGAGTGAACTTTTCCTTCAGCAAACACTTCTCTTCGCACTTCTAGCTTTGAAGACTCAGCTGTTCTGCTTTTATCAGGGTTATGACTTTTCCCATACGTAAAACTTTCCACCCACCTCTTAGCAGTAGACGGTGAGGGCTCTGCTTCCTGGTCCTTAGCAATAGTAAACTGTTTCTCTGTTGATTTCTCAGCTCTGAAACTGCTGGCTTTACCTTGGGGATGGTTCCTCAGACAAGCGCTGATTTCTTTCTTCCTGGGATACTCCAGGCTCTAAAATTCAGCCTCCTTATGTCCTTCCACAGGCCCTCTTAGGTAGCTGCTTTCCTGGGAGTTTTCTTCTTTCTTTCTCCTCCAGCTATGCTCAGCCTTGCTCTCTCTGTTGTCCTTTGCCTTCCTCCTTCCCTTCCTCTGCTCTGCGCGTGGTTTTAAGAACCGTTGACTGCTAGGCACTCCCTGTTCTCTGCACCTGTGTGACCAATCATCAGGCAAGCTTGTCTCCACCCCTGAGATAGGGCGTGGCCTGACCTTAGCAGGGAGCTGGGGGTTTTTTCTGATCTGGCTTGCAAGTCTTATGCACAAGTGAACTGTCATTCATTTCAAAGGGGAAACTAGGATTTTCTTCCACTTCCCTTTCTTCCTGGGAGCTTTCATCACTACAGTGTTCATAACCCCTCTGACCCTTATGCTTTAAAGCTCCTACCCCTTATCTCATCATTCAACCTCCAGCTTTGCTCTACTGCCCCTACTCAACAGCAAGGCCACTGCCTCAACCTTGTATTCTTCTCTAATTGCTTACCCTCAAACTTCTATATCTCACTTCTTCCTTTAGCAGACCACCACCTGCTAAGCTTCACTCTTCACTCTTCATCACTCATCACCTCAACCTCGCCCTATCTCCTCCAACCTTTTTAGAAATCATCATGCTTTTGACCCATTGGCGCTCTCCTCCATTGTCCCATCACCTCTTTCCTCCACTATGTCATCTGAGTCTGCTGATGAGGCAGTAGCTTCCTCTAATTCTGCACTTTCCTCTGCTCTGGATGATCTTTCTCCAATGAGTCACATGAATGGGATATAGCCAAAGCTGGCTATAATTTATTTAGAAGATGTAAAGAAGGCAGAAAAGGAGGAGGAGTAGACCTATATGTCAAAAGCAATATTAAAGCTGCTGAAATATAGGAGACGTGGGGAAAAGAAGAAATGCTGTTGATAGTGTTGGAAAGAGATGGCTGCACTATCCATATCGGTGTAGTCTACAGGCCTCTAACTCAAACTGAAGAAATGGATAGAGACTTGATTATTGATATTGCAAAGGTAGCTATAAAGAGGGACGTGATCATATTGGGTGACTTTAATCTACCCGATGTGGACTGGAGTATTCCTTCTGCAAATCTGGAAAGAAGCAAGAACATTGTGGATGCCTCCCAAGATGCATCGCTTAGACAAATGCTGATGGAACCAACCAAGGAAAGTTAGCTGCTGGATTTAGTATTCACCAATGGAGATAGTGTGTTGAATGTCCGGGTGGGTGCCCACGTGAGCAACAGCGATCATCACATGATGTGGTTTGAGATAAAAGCCAAGGCAGAGTCCAATCACAGCACGCTCAATGTCCTAGACTTCAAAACCACTGACTTCAGTTAAATGGCTTAATGCCTGAAGGAGGAGTTGGCAGGATGGGAGAAGGTAAGGGAAGTGGAACTGCAGTTGGCTAAACTAAAGGAGGCAATAAAGGGAGCAACAGATAAATATGTAAGGAAAGAAAATAAAAACAAGAGGAAAAGGAAACCTATTTGGTTCTCCAAAGAAGAAGCTGCCCAAATAAAAGAAAAAACCACAGCTTTCACAAAATTCAGAAGTTTGCAAACCGAGGAACACAGAAAAGAATACAGGATAAAGCTAAAAGACAAAAAGAGAAATAAGGCTGGCAGAAGAAAAGATGGCTAAAGATCTAAAGTATAACACTGAAAAAGCAAAAATACTAAGGGGGTCATTCAGTGGCACGAATAATGGGGATGGACATCTGGATTGGATGTCTATCCCTGCTATTTGCTCTCCTGCCGTCCCCGGCTAATGCCTCCTTGTACGAATAGCTCGTTCGTAAAGGGAGGCTTAGGCGGGGTTGGGACGTGGGGAAAAGAAGCGCTGTCCGAGATGTGTCTGAGGCAGAGCAAGGGTGGGGCATGGCGGGCCGCGACCTCAGACGTGCAGGGTCAATTCTGAAGTTGGCCCTGTATTTCTGGGGCTGTGAACATGGATGGAGGACTTATTCCACCGCAGAAGTGGAATAAGTCCCCCTGGACGTGTCAAAGAGGTAGGGGGTGCAGTAAGTTCCCTGCAGCCAGACCCTGGCCATGGGAGGCCAGATTGAGGGTCCGGCTGTGGGAAAAGAAGAGGGTTAGTGGCGGCTGCATTTGTGGCGGCTGCATTTGTGGCTCCTGAATGGAGCCATAGTGCCATGGTAACGAGATGCCATGGCACTGTGGCTCTATTCAGAAGCCTGATTTAGGTAGCCGAGGATCTGCTATGTGTGCAGGCTGACCAGAATTGGGGCCCGGCTTGCATGTTCTGGCCGTAGACCCAATTCTGATCCCGTGGGCACGTCTAGTCCCCGCAGGATTAGAATCAGGTCTAACTCCGGGCGTCCCATTTCTGGTTGGGCGCACAGGAGGATGGATGGCCAATTCAGACTGTGCCTTCACACAAATACATCTGTTCTCTTTTTACTAAAGAAAATCCTGATGAAGGACCACCTGTGATTGACAAATATACAAATGGGAATGGTGTAGATACCATACCATTCACAGAAGATGTGTTTGAACAGCTTGCAAAACTAAAATTGATCTACAGCGATCAGAGCAGTTTACCTTGGAGGCAATTTGTTAAACAACTTGGTGAGACCATTATTCCTCAGGCACAACTTTTACAAACACAAGTGTTGCAGAATGAAAAAGCTTGCTCTATGAACACTGAGTCGATTGAGACATTTAGAGCCTCTGTGACTGATTTATCGTTAAAAAATGATTGTTTGGATTTTCAAGCTGAGGCACTAATGAAAGACTTTAAAAATGTGAGGAGTCGGCTGGAATATTTAGATAATCATTCAAGATTGACTAATTTAGTTTTGATTAATTTCCCAAGCCTGCCTAGTATATCTGCCAGAGATGTTTAAAACGTATTTGTTGGAAATATTGGGGGTTTCTTTTGATTTATGTCCCCCATTGGTGAAGATATATTGTATTCCTAGTAGTCATAAAGCTCTGACTAGTGCTGAGATATCTGGACCACAAGTGGCTGATGTATTAAATGTAACTGCTTTGTGAGAAAATTCAGAAGTGGAATTGGTTACTCCTGCCACCTGTTTGGTTACGTTTGCATTGGCTTCAGATTGGTAATGGCTTCTTAAAATGTTTTTCAGGAAGAGGAATGTGCCTTTTAAGGGTTGCCTGGTACACACATTTCCTGACCTTGCTAGGGAAACCCAACGACGCAGAAGAGAGTTCTTGCTTCTGCGCTCGAGGGTTTTGCAATTGGGTGGGGTATTTTTTCTAGAGTATCCCTGCAAGTGCCTTGTGAAATTGGGCGGCATTTCCTATATTTTTTGTTTTCCATTTCAGTTAATTTCTTTTTTGAATGCTCGGGGGTCCACGGGTGAGGGGTCTGCCAGTTCTATACCACTTAATAGGGAGGAGTGGCCTAGTGGTTGGGGCAAGTTACCCCAGGCCAGAAGGTCGGGGGTTCAAATCCCACTAGAGGACAGCAACCTTGGGCCAGAAGGACTGGGGTTTCTAGTCCCACAGGTGCTCCTTGTGGTCTTGAGCAAGCCGCTTAAACCTCCATGCCCATGTTCCCTGTAAAATAGTTCTCTCCAAGTTATAATGCCCTGTTCAATGTAATTTCAATTTGTTCAATATAAACCACCTTGATATCATGAAAGGCAGTATATAAGAAATGATAAATAAATAAATATTGGCTGATATTGTCTCTGCTAATTTCCTGTAAGAGTAGCTATTATGTTAGTATTTTTCTCCATTTTTGGATCCTGTATTGTGGGCTAGTGCGGGGTTACCTATTTGATGTTTTCCTCTGATTTTCTTTTCCTTAATTTTATTAATATCATTGATTTTCCCCAGTTTCTGTGCAAGTGATTGTATCCTTGTAACATATATTGTAATTCTATAAATATAAAATAAAATAAATTGAAATTGAACAAGCCCATGAGACCGGATGGACTACATCCCAGGATACTGAAAGAGCTCAGAGAGGTTCTGGCAGGGACTTTAAAGGATATTTTTTAATAGATCCTTGGAGACAGAAGAAGTGCCACATGACTGGAGAAGGGCTTATGTGGTACCTCTTCACAAAAGTAATAGGGAAGAAGTGGCAAACTACAGGCCAGTAAGCCTTACCTCGGTGGCGGGAAAAGTAATGTAGGTGCTCCTGAAAGAGAATAGTGGGCTTTCTCAAAACCAATAGGTTGCATGATCTGAGGCACCATGGTTTTACCAAAGGATGATCATGCCAAACAAATCTGATTGAGTTCTTTGACTGAGCGACCAGAGAATTAGATCAAGGGCATGTAATGGATGTGATCTATCTAGATTTCGGCAAAACCTTTGATACTGTTCCTCATAAGAGGCTTATCAATAAAATGAACAGACTGGGGATGGGTCTCAAGGTGGTGAGCTGGATCAGAAATTGGTTGGCTGATATGCGACAGAAGGTGATGGTAAACGGAACTCAACTGGATGAAAGGAAGGTGATTAGTGGCATGTCCCAGGGATCAGTTCTGGGATCAGTTCTGTTCAATGTATTTATGAGTAATATTGCTGAAGGACCGAATGGAAAAATCTGTCTTTTTGCAGATGACATGAAAATTTGCAACAGGGGAGTGGATAACATGAGGAAAGATCTACAAAAGCTGAAAGAATGGTCTAATGCTTGGCAGTTAGGATTTAATGTAAAAAAGTGCAGTGTCATGCACTTGAGATGCAAAAATCCAAGGAAATTGAATGTGATAGGGGGTGAGAGGTTGGTGTGCACAGGCCACGAGAAGGGCCTCGGAGTAATTGTTTCTGAGGATCTCAAGGTAGCAAAACAGTATGACAAGGCGGTGGCCAAAGCCAGAAGGATGCTGGGTTGCATACAAAGAGGAATTACCAGCAGAAAGGAGGAGGTACTAATGCCACTGTACAAGTCGCTGGTGAGGCCTCACTTGGAATATTGTGTTCAGTTTTGGAGACCATATCTTGCAAAGGATGGAAAAAGACTGGAAACAGTTCAGAGGAAGGCGACCAAAATTATTTGATGCCTGCGCCAGAAGACATATGAGAAGAGACTTGAAGACCTAAATAGGTATGCTCTAGAGGAGAGGAGGGACAAGGGAGATATGAACAAACAAAACCCTTTTCAAAGATAGGGAAGCTGCAAAAATAGAGGACGTAACATGAAGCTTCAAGAGGGTAAACTGAAAGGTAACGTCAGGAAATACTTTTTCACTGAAAGGGTGGTGGATGCTTGGATTACCCTCCTGATGGAAGTGGTGGGGGCAAATACAGTGACAGAATTCAAAATGGCATGGGACAGACACAGCGGATCCCTTAATAGCAAGAGGATAACATCGAAATAATCTTAAATGTATCAGCTATCTCAACCAATAGAGGTGACCTGCATAGAGTGGTGGGTAGACTCTAAACAAAGGCATGGGGAACGGTGACCTGCACGGAGCGGCAGGTGCATGTACTCTTGCCACCTTGCTGGACAGACGAGATGGACTATGATGGTCTTTATTTTATTTATTTAACAATTTTTCTATATCGCTTTTCTCACGTTCAAAGTGGTTTACAATGAACGATAAACAAGGAACTTTACAGAGAACAAGGGTAATAAACTTGGAATTAACAGGGTCATTAACAATGTTGGTTATCTGGCATTTTTGTTTTAGATTGTGAAAAATGTCGTATGGTTAATAGTTCAAGATGCTGGATTCCGTATGAGGTAGGTATAGTCAACAGGGAGTAGTGAATTGGTTCATATTTTACTGCGGTGGGTGCATTTCGCAAAATGGTTCTGTTTTTGTTCCATAGTAGTCCATGGATCCACCACTCTTTCCGTAAAGAAATATTTCCGCATATCACTCCTGAATCATCTCCCTTCACCCTCATCCCACTAGGGGACATGGGATGAAGGTGAAGGGAGATAGATTCAGGAGTGATATGCGGAATATGGTGGATCCATGGAATAGTCTCCCAGTGGAGGTGGTAGAGATGAGGACAATAACTGAATTAAAAAAAAGCTTGGGAACAACACAGAGGATCTCTAAAGGTAAAAAGTGGACTGTTGTAGTTGTTGATCTGGAAGGACAGACTAGATAGGCCATGTGGTCTTTTTCTGTCATCATATTTCTATGTTTCTATATGTTTCCTCAGTGTACAAGTGGGTGATGTCATCCAGTATTAATGATTGGAGTGGAATGGGTAAACGTAGATCGATTGTTTACACCATCAAACTATAGAAAGACTAGAGGGCATGCAATGAAGCTACAGGGTAACCTATTTAAGACTAATAAGAAAAAATCTTTTTTCACGCAATGTGTAATCAAACTCTGGAATTTGCTACTGGAGGGTGTAGTAAAAGCTGTTAGTGTAGCCGGGTTTAAAAAAAGATTTGGACAAGTTCCTGGAGGAAAGGTCCATAAAACATTATTAAAGTGGTCCCAGAATATCCACTGTTTGCCCAATACAAGCACTGCGGAACCTGTCTTTTGGGGAAACTGCTAGGTACTTATGACCTTGATTGGCCACTGTTGGAAACAGGATACTGGGCTTGATGGACCTTGGTCTGACCCAGTATGGCATATCTTATGTTCAGGGCAGAATAGCCATCTGAGTTCAGAATGTTGAGTTCTCAGCCTGCATGACCCTTCTTGCATGCTGCTGTCACCTCGGTTTTGTTTTCTGTTCATCTTGAATGGATGCTGAAACAAAGCACTTCCAACATTTTAATTGTGCAGTCTTATTTTTCTGGCACCTCATTGTTTTTAGTTAGGTTTGTTGTTTTATATGTAACGGGGGAGGGTGGCCAACCTTTCCTCCCCTCCCCTCCTGCCATAGGTGACACCACCTATGTCCTTTTAAAGGTGTAGCCTCTAGAATTGCACACAGTACTCCAAATGAGGTCTTGCTAGAGACTTATACAGAGGCACGATCACCTCCTTCCTGCTGTTCATTCCTTGCCCTGTGCATCCACGCATCCTTCTGGCTTTTGCTGTCGCCCACTTAAAATCATGATACAATCACTGTCCGTCCCTGCTTGTTTGTCGTGGGCAGAAGTTCTTTACCTTTTCACTTGGAACCACAGAGTTCCAATTCATGAAGTCGACCTGCACAATGTTAGTACATCCAATGTGTGCAGTGGACGGAGTAATCGGATACTCTTCTACCTAACACCACAGCTCTGTGTGACCTTTGGAGGTCCAATCCGGTACTTGAGGTCCATCTCGTCGTTCGACTTACCACAGCCATGATATTGTCAGAATGTCCAGACTGCTTTGCCCACTAAAAGAGGTCTGGAACTCTTCAGGACCAGGCAGATTATTGCCCAGGAGGTTTCCTGAGAGCACAGGTCCCTAGCCAATAGTCCCAGGCAGTGCCCACTTTAGCTCTCCAGGCTGGTATCGGTTGAAAATCACAAATCTTTGCATCTGATGGATCCTGGTGATCAGATGGCAGAACCACATCCACCATCTCAACTGCTCCTTGATGTCCCAGAGGAGAGGAAAGATACAATCCAACAACTGGGGAGAGGGAGGCCAGGTGGTTAGTAGGTGCCCCCTGCGAGTGGACATCTCTGTGCCTTGGTACAGTGATTCCAGGTTCACCAATATAGACTCAAGATGGCTCTGAAGCTTAAGGGCCCTCTGTTGTAAGAACTCCACAGTATGGAACCGAGCTTCCAGGTATTCTAAGTCCTGGGACAGAAGCAGACTGTACCTGGGATAGTTGACCACCAATCCATTCTTTCCTGCTATAAATCACTGGGCCCCTCATCTCCAGACTTCTCCAATGAGAGTCTGAATCGGTCAGACATCTAGGGATGGGAAAGCCTGGATTCCCTGCTTGCAAAGAAACACTACTACCTACTTACCACTACCTTGAAAAAGTACAGGGAGTAAAGTCTAGGCCAAAGGGCAGGGCCTGGAACTGGAAATAGCAGCCCAGAATAGGGAAGCAAACAGAGCTGGTGCTACTCCCACCTGGGAAAGCAAATCTATACCTTTGGTAGGTCTAGGAAGATGAGGAACACCGCCTGCCTGACAGAAGTAGTGACACTGTGGCCCTCATATGGTAAGCATGAAGCCAGAATGGCTAAAACTATTAAAGAAGAAACTGCAGTGTAACTGCTGGTTGTACTGCTTTACTATTAAGTTTTTGCAATTGGTATGTTCACTATGCTTTTTATATTGCTGATACCAAGTCTTAGTAGTTGGTTAGGCATGTGTTCCTCAACAGATCAGTCTTTGGAGCAGAGCAGGGCTGTGCAAATCATCAGTTTCCTCACTTAGGTTTCCTTTCTTGAGAGGGTCTTTCTCACTGTATATAACCTATGCTGGTTACCTTTGGCTGCCTGGAGGGATTTCTTTCTCTGGTATTTGCTTAGTCTTTATCTCTGCTCTGGAGTAGATAGGACAATTTTGAGGATTCTTATCTGCTTCTGCAGCTGGTACTTTTCTCTTTGCTGTCTTCTCAGCTATCATCCATGGGGGGATACATAGCTTTATTGCTGGGGAACATGGAACCCATTCAAGTTGCTGTTCTAGCACCAGATCTGAGCCACACACTCATGGAATCCGTTCTGTCTCACAGTGGGGGCATGCTATAATTCTCAGTAGCATGTGGAAGTTAATCTGCATTCTCCAGGACCAAGCAGGAAGTCAGCCCTCACATATGGGTGTCATCGGTGCTGATGAAGCCCCAGCGGAGCATTTCCCCAGCTTTCTATGAAAGCCTTTGGGAATGCAGGCACGCATGCGCGGTTCCCTTCCTGCCTAAAGGTGCCATCTTACCTCAGTCTCTTTTTTTCCGTGAAGCCCACCAGACGTGTGTCCTGTTCTCTCGGTTAAAATTAGATTTTTTTTTGGCGATTTTCGCTATGTTTTCTTCCGGTTCGATGCCGGTTCCCCTCCCGCCGGGTTCGGTATACCGGTATCAAGCCTGATTCTTCTTTTTTGGTTTTTGCCCTTCGTGGCTGGCGTTCGCGCCCTTTTTCCATTTTTCCCTGGAAGGCCGGTCCTTTGACCTCGCGGGGGACTCTTTTTTTTTTTTTTTTTTTTTTCCCCGATGGCTTCCAGCGGTTTTAAGAAGGGTGATCGGTGTAAGAAATTAATGTCTCTCACCGACACACACGACTGCTGCCTTCGGTGCCTCGGCCCCGACCACGACCCTAAGTCGTGCGGGCCATGTGGAAAGATGTCTTCCAAGGCACTCCAAAGTCGACAGCAGCAAAAAGAGAGGCTTTTCTCAGACTCAGCCTCCGGCCGGGCCCGGACCTCGTCTGAGGCCTCGACTGTAAGATGTGAGTCCAGTCACTCTTCTGTAGGTCCTGGGTTCATTTCACTTCACAGACGCAGGAGGGTTTGTAATAAGACAAGCAAACAGGTGTGGCTTGGAGAAAGGTTTTTATGTAAAAATAGGCTTAATACATAGGTATTGAACAGAGGTATATAGTGATTGTTACAGAGCTGTTTCAGTGTGCATCAGTGAATCTGTGTGTGCAGGTGTGCATGTGTGAAGTGTGAGAGAGATAGAGGCCAGAACATGTGGGTCAGAGCCGCATGGTAGGCCAGAACATGTGGGTAGAGAGAGAGGGGGAGGGGTGAAGGGAGTTGAGTATCAGAGCCTCCTGTCCTTCATGTCCGATGGATGTTGTGAGAGAGAGAAGCAGGAAGTGTGTCTGTCCTTTATAGTGCCTCTCCAGCAGTTCCCCTTGAGGTCTGCTATTGTCTTTGGCCACTCCCTTTAAGGTCTGCCCTTCTTGATTTAGAAAAGAGGGGCTGCAGACAGGTCCTAGAGACTGACATCACCAGGGGGTCAGAGTTTAACTTTGTAGACTGAATTCACCAGAGTCCACAGCCGCATGGACTGTATGCTGACATCTCCCACACCTTTTTTTATTTTTCTTTATTTGTGCCTGGAAATGATGGAAGAAAACCTGTGGTACCTGTCCCAGCTGCCATTACCTGATAGTAGGCAGCTTGTCTAATACCTCCTGTATTAAATACCTTGCTATGTCTAGCAGGTCCCCTGTCCTGTATAGTACTGTCTCTAGTGTTCTAGAGATAAGTCTCCTTATGAGTCCAAACCTCGTGTCTTAGGTAGAGCAGCCACTACTGGGGGGGGGGGGGGGGAAACCCAATATGCCACTTCCGTGCCCGTCTTAGAGAGAGTGAACAGTGCATAAGGTCTGCAGGAATTTTTAAGGAGGCTAAAGCAAAAGGTACCAGGATGCTATGAGTGGGGATAGGAAGCAATACTAGACTGCAGCTGACTCTGGTATTCAGTGTAATAGGAAATGCCAAACTAGCCAAATTAGCAGGCTAAATTAGCCTGGATGTAGGTGTGGATGCTGGAGAAGTTCAGTGTAACTACCTTAAAATGTTGTTCTGTATGACATGCGCTGCAAGGAAATGTACATTTTTTTCATCTTACAGCACAAGAAAATTACGATAATGCATAGCAATATTTGTACAGCAGTTAAAATAATAGGGTGAATAAAAACATTAAAGACATGATCAGCAGTAGGTGAGTAACCAAATAACAATTCCCACACAGACACATGAGCATCTTGTAGCAAGTGTCCAACAATTTGTTGAATGTGTCCATTCTCATAAGCGATGGTGTGATTCAGTTCAGTGGATGTTGTTTTAAGGTGATCCATATAGGCATGGAGTTCTGTAAAGATGAGCAGTTTATGTAGTGTCTCTTCTCCCATGCCAAGTGGTAATGGATGCACAGCATATGAGATAAAGTCTGGAATGTCCATAGAGTCATTGGTAACCAGCGGTGTGGAATAAGTTGTCCCATTAATGGTGAGGGAGACCAGTGGTGTATGACTGCACCAGGTATTGTTTAGTAAATAGTTTGAACTGTACAACAAAGTGTTCTTGGGAAGGCGAATGTCATGCATTCTGGGAGCAATCGAAAAAGAAACATTCTGGGGAAAGAACAGATGAAAACAAAAGTGTCCAGCTCCAAGGTAAAACAAACTGTGTGAGGTAGTCAGGGAATATGAGAGCTTAACAGTCAGGGAGCAAGAGGAAGAATTGTTCCAGCAGGAGGTGTCAGCCTCTTTAAACTGGTGAGGTTGACACTTGAACTGAAATGTAATCTGCTCACACAAACTGGGGTCCATCGGCTTGAATGAAGTCCAGGTGTCATCCAATGGCTGCACCCATGTGAGATGGTCCACAGGATACATAAGCATATTATCAAACTGCACCCCAATATTAACAACAGGATAAATAACTGTGGGTTGTCCTGACCATGGGATCAAAGTACAGATAGAGCAGCCTTGTGGTGAACAAATGGGAACACTAACTGTCCACCAATCAAGGTGAGCTATAGCAAATTCAGGTATTTTGGTACTAGCCATATGGATGAGAGATGGTGGCCAGTGTCCTAACTTAGCAGTGATCAGAATTTCCTTTAGTATAGTAATAAGCTCGATCTGTACTTGATCACAGGCAAGAGCCCAGGAAATATTCTTTCCCAATCTATATTCTGCATGTGCTAAGGTAACAATTTTCTGTTCTATAATGGGAGATATAAGAGCAAAGGTATCTACAACTACATTGGACAGTTTAGAGGAAGCTTCATTAATAATATGTTGTGAGGTAAAACCATCAGCAGCATGCTGAGCAGTGGATCCCATTTTATTACGGAGCACCTCTATATCAATTACATTAAGGGCACCCAGTGCAGTCCCTGTGCCACCTAAATTTGTATCAATTAATTCACGCTTGTGTCGAAATTGCTTAGCTCTGGGTGTTACTGACTGCATATCAAACCAAGTATTGAGCATTTGTATGTGGTTGGCAACAAACTGAGAGCAATTTGGATATTTGTGAGTAACTAGAAACAATTTGGGAAATAGATGCCAAGTAAGAAAATGGTATTCCACATCATATAAAACATCGTGTGGTGCATCATATTTAATCTGAAAGGGATGTCCTTCCTGAAATGGGTGGATATCAGAAAGGTAGAGTACAGGAGGAGCAGAAGTAGTGGGAGGGGTGGGATGAGGGGGGTAGTAGGTAAACAAGATACATCCAAAAGGAATGAAGTCTCAGTGATGTGCTGTTGATCACTCACAACCCATGTATAAGTTATTTTCCAGGTACCTCTGTCCTGACAGGAAATATTGTACAAAATCAAAGCAGGAGGACCTAGAAAGTAACGTTCTGGGCGTGCCCTCAATTCTTGTGTCCTTTCTAGAGAAGTGGAAACTAGTGGCTCCCACTGTACTTGAGTGATGTTTAATGAATAGAACACTGGCTTGTCCTGTACCGAACAGAGACTCAGGATGACCAGATCCTTTCCTTCCGGGAACGGTGGGGGTATTTCTTGATAGCGATATACCCCACTTGTGGAGTTAGCCCAGCCAATCGTGCATATTCGGATGATAGTTCCTGTAATGAGACTTGAGTAGAAGAGAGCAGATACAAGAACAACAGGAAACCGAGACATAATAAAAGCACACTTGTTTCACTCTACTAGGGAGTAAACTAATGCTCCCCACTTATACTATGTAACAACAAAACAAACAAAAAAAATAATTTTTACTACTTATTTACATAACTATTAAACACATGTTAACTATACAGCAGAAGCACATAGTTACCGTCCTCAAGCGACTTTTGTTCAGAAAGCAGCTGTCCGTGCTGTCTTCATAAAGCAGCTGTCCGTGCTGTCTTCAGGTGGTATCTGAAAACAAAGACTGATAAAACACATATTACCCATATGGTTTTAACTGGGTGATGTGTTTCCAGTACTGCTGGTTGTCAGGCATTAGGATCTGGTATAGGCTTGGGCCTAAGGTATCAGTAACTAAGTATGGTCCCTCCCACTGTGCAGTTACAAAGGGGAGGTTTGGTCTAGGTCTCATCTCTGCAAGACACTAGTGACAGGGCTTCCTTCATGTATTCATGAAATATTGCTGGGGAATCCTTATATCCCTGTGGAAGCACAGTGCATGCACACTGTTTCGGCCAGGCTGGTGAATTGCATGTGGAAGAAATAGGTCTAATCAGACCCCTCTCCTCCAGTATCTTCACAATTTTAGTCACTGGTTCTATAGCCTGATGAGGTACTGGGTATTGTTTCTGTGGTGGAGGATCCTCACCTTCCAACAGTATTTCTGTGTGCATTTTTCCACAATCTAACTTGTCTTGAGCCCAGACTGGAATATCAGCCACCTCTGAAGGAATTACACACAGATCATACTGTTGAGCTGCCTTAGTGCACTGAGTTGCTAACTGCATGGGAATGACTTCCTGCAATAAAGTTTTAGAAGCACTTGAGGTTCCTGAATACTGCCACAATTTAAGATTAGCCATATCCCCCACCAAAGTTAACTGGTTGGGAACATCAGTTCCAATTATTTCTTTTGGTGTGTTCACTATAGTGGAGGCAGTGGTTTCTAACATTTCCTTATTTTGTTCACTGTGCACAGGGATACCCCATTTAACTGGGATAGCCACACATTTGGAAGCTGTGTCATTAATTCCTTGAATTTCATAAATTTCCATATTTTTCTGATCTGCAGTGGGAGAAGCTCTGTTAGTAAAACTAATTCCAGCCCCTGTGTCAATCAAAGCTAATTTATCCTGACCCCCTACTCTACTGATAACATTGGGGCGTGCACAAGAGTCCAGTATCAAGGGTGTTACAAGCCTTAAATTTGTCCTGGGCCTGTGTCCATTTCATCATCCAGAAGCTCTGGAATTGAGTCCTCTGCTGAGATAAAGGAGGCAGGCTGGGCTATGAAGGCTTGAGACATTTTGATATCTGAACTCAAGAGATCAGGACATCCCTATGCACTAGCCTTGTGTTTGTCCTGAGCTGCTTGTAAATTCTGTTTTAATTTATCTATTTCTATCTGCAGTATGTGTTTGTCTTGTTCCCATTTAGATTTCTCCTTTTCTAGCCCATCTCTCTGTGCTTTGAGCTCCTGAAAAGGAATGTAACCTGAGGAGTTTCTAAAAGTACCTCTGCCATGTGCTCTCCAAGGTGTATGTCCTCTGTCTGTGTTTCTTGTGTACTGAGAGGATCCCTCGGCTTGCCACTTAGGTGTGTGTCCTCTGTGTTTCTTATGTACTGAGAGGATCCCTCGGCTTGCCACTTAGGTGTGTGTCCTCTGTCTGTGTTTCTTATGTACTGAGAGGATTCATTGGCTTGCCACTTCCGTGCTTCTGATACTGTAATGACCTGCGTGGGCTGGGTCTTCCAAACAGACCCAATTCTGAGCATTAAAGTATCAAAAGGGGTTGCTACAGGGTCTTCAGAAAATAACAGAAGGTGTTTTGTAATCTCAGGGGATAGCAATTCTAATAAAAATTCCTTATGCATGCTCTCCCCATAATCTTCTGCCTTGGGCCAGGACTCCTGCTCATTAAGAACTGCTTTTAAAATCCAGGCTCTATATGCAAACTGTTCCAGTGTATCATTTGGTAAAGGTGAAATAATTTTAAATACTTGCATTGGGGAACAGTGAAATAGTTTCTCAGTACCCCTTTTAACCAACTGGTATGGGTGAGTGAGAGAGCCAACTTTATAATAATGTGGCCCCAGAGCCAAATGCATAAGTCTATCAAAGTCTGATTGTTTTCTTCTGTATTTCCCTAGACCCCAGTGAATCAGAATATCAATCGCCCATTTAACCCACTGATTTACATTAAGAGGCATAGTGCCAATTTTCTCAACTATTTTTTCTATATCTCTATCTTTTAAATTCTCCTGGAACATTAATTTAACTGGTGCTTTGAGTTCTGTACTGGGTGCCATGTCTAAGTCATCTGAATTATTCTCCTGACAGAGATCCTGATTATTGCTGGGATCTGGCTGAGATAAACTATCAGAATTTTGTTGCTCTGATTCAGCTGTATTCTTTCCATTCCTAAGTTCAACTATGCATACTTTAGTATTCTTTTGTTTGTCAGTAGCTGGTATGCATTGTTGATAGGGTGTGTCATAGGCATAGGGGGCTGAGGGAGGGGTGGGTGTTGGCTTTCTTGCAGAGGCCAATTGATCTTTAACGTGCCTCAATTCAAGTTTAAGTGCTTCTAATTGTTCACTAACAGTTATAAAAGAATTTGTGGCTTGTATCACTTGAGTTCTCTGAATAGAAATGCAAATTTGTGCCTCCAAGTTCTTTGGTCAATTGGCTACACTGAGAAGTCAGTTCAGAGTTTTCTTGTCTCATGCTAATGAGGCCCCTGGCCATGCCTTGGATGAAAAGGCATTTCCTTTTATTTGTTTTCTTTTTGAATTCTTGATCATGGTTTAACATTTGTTTTTGGATATTATACCATGATGACTCAGGGAATTCCCCTTCAAATGGACCCCCTTTCCTCTTACAATATGAAATTATAATTTCTTTAAGTTCTTTAAAATCAAAGGCTTCCATATTTGATACTGCAGAGAGGCTGTAATTGGACTATCTCAACTGTGTAACCTTAGAAGGAGGAATGCTAACTTAAAAAGTATTTCACACCTATTTAACCGGGTGGAATTGTTAGGATGAAGTTATAGTAAGAAGGGTGTTAGTAGATTAACAGAATTTTATCAATTGCAGCCAGCTGTAAGCCTGCTCTCACTAAGATAGTTACTGACAGGAGACAGGGAAATAAGTTAAAAGGGAGAAAGATTAACAGAATTGTCAGATATTCCTGCTCACACCAAGATATATACTGACAGGAGAGAGAAATAAAAGTCAAACAGACAAGAGGTAAATTAATGTTACCAGGAAAGATGTATATTGTACTCTATGAGGGAATATTTAACTGTGTAACTCTGTATTTTCTTAGCAGCTCAAATACTATAGAAAGATCTTTAGCAAGCCTATACATCAAAATAACACCATTGCAAGCCACTCTGTGTGATGTCTTTAAAATTCTAGATTCTTACAGAGCCTTTTGACAATAAAAGTCTCACCTTGTCTAACCCACAAAACAAAATTGTAAATGGTCACATGGACTTTCGATTCTGTCTCACTCTGTCTGAAATCTACTTAATGTATTATACAAAATTATTACTCACCCAACTGGAGATCTGCTGTGAAATCCAAGAGACGAGCCCCCATAAAGTGTAAGATGTGAGTCCAGTTACTCTTCTGTAGGTCCTGGGTTCATTTCACTTCACAGACGCAGGAGGGTTTGTAATAAGACATGCAAACAGGTGTGGCTTGGAGAAAGGTTTTTATGTAAAAATAGGCTTAATACATAGGTATTGAACAGAGGTATATAGTGATTGTTACAGAGCTGTTTCAGTGTGCATCAGTGAATCTGTGTGTGCAGGTGTGCATGTGTGAAGTGTGAGAGAGATAGAGGCCAGAACATGTGGGTCAGAGCCGCATGGTAGGCCAGAACATGTGGGTAGAGAGAGAGGGGGAGGGGTGAAGGGAGTTGAGTATCAGAGCCTCCTGTCCTTCATGTCCGATGGATGTTGGGAGAGAGAGAGAAGCAGGAAGTGTCTGTCCTTTATAGTGCCTCTCCAGCAGTTCCCCTTGAGGTCTGCTATTGTCTTTGGCCACTCCCTTTAAGGTCTGCCCTTCTTGATTTAGAAAAGAGGGGCTGCAGACAGGTCCTAGAGACTGACATCACCAGGGGGTCAGAGTTTAACTTTGTAGACTGAATTCACCAGAGTCCACAGCCGCATGGACTGTATGCTGACATCGACATCTCGGGATTCCGATCCCGAGCGCCGTCGAAGCTCCTCGGACAGGGGGTCCCCCGACCGGGAACGCAAGAAGAAGAAGCGGCTTGCGAGGGCGGCGTCGGAGGAGGTCCCTGGCTCCTCGAAGGCCAGGTCTAAGACCCCCCCCGACTGTCGCCCCGGGCCTGTGGAACACGAGAAGCCTGCAAAGGTTCCTCGCGTGGAGCCGGAGTCTGCTGGACACGTAAGCCCCGTAGTCCTCGGACTCTCCTCCCAGGGAGCCGACGTCGGGCCCGACGCCGCCGGGGCCCGAGTCGGTGGCTGCTGCGTCTCCCGAGCTGAGTCCCAGGATGACAGCCTTGGAGAGCAGATTGTCTGCCTTCATGGAGCCCCACAAAATCGTTGACCTTGTAAGTACTCGGTTCTCGGAGTTCGTCCGGGATATGGCCGCTGCCTTGGCTATTCCGGCAGACCCCGAGGAGGAGCCTTGAGCTGAAGAGCTCGAGGCCCTACAGTATGACTCTTCTCTGAAGGAGGCCTTTACTGTCCCGGTTCCTCCGATGCTGGAACGGCTCCTCTTCCGTATGTGGGAGGCACTGGCCTTGGCGCCGGTTCTCAGCAAGCGAGTCGACTCCATCTATCGACTCCAAAAGAGCCCTGGTTTTCAGAAGGCACAGCTACCACACCATTCTATGGTTGTGGAATCGGCCATGCATCGTCTGAAGAGCCAGAAGATGCACTCTGCGGTGCCCCCTGGCAGGGAGGCCCGGAACCTCGATGGCATCGGTAGAAAGTGCTTCCAGGGCTTGATGCTTGCTTGCCGTGTCCAGTCCTACCAGCTGTACATGGGCATGTACTTGTGGGATCTAGCCAAGGAGTTGGCCGGGTTCTCTGCTGGTCTCTTCGGGGAATCCTTGCAGAGATTTCAGACCTTGTCGTCGGGGATTCGGGACTGCTCGAAGTTAATGTCCTGCGCCGCCTACGATGGCTTCGAGGTTTCGGCCCGAGTTGCGGCAGCAGGCATCGCGGCTCGACGCCAGGCATGGCTGCAGTCATCAGATCTCGAGCCATGGGTTCAGGACAAGTTGGTCTGTCCCTTGCCGAGGTGAAAACCTTTTTGGCAAGCCCATGACCGAGAAGGCCGCTCAGCTCAAAACTGAGCACCTCACACGAACAAAGCTGTCGAAGAAGACCTCTGCCCCTTCTCATAAAAAGAAGGGCTCCGGTAAAAAGCCCTTTTACCCGAGGAAGGGCACTGCCGACAAACAGTACCCGCAATATCACACTGCCCAAGCTGCCTCCCAGGGTCAGCAAGCCAAGGGCCAGGGTAATGGGTCCCGTAGGCAGAGGACCCCCAAGCCTCCGGCCCCTGCTACCACTCAGCAGGGTGGGGGTTTTTGACTCCTTGAGCGTAGCCTCTCCTCCACTGCTCTCCCAACCCTGCACAGGAGGTCGCCTCACCCTCTTTGCCCACCAGTGGCCCCTTATCACCGGGGACAGTTGGGTGCTGGAGATAGTCCACAAGGGCTATGCCCTGCATTTTCACCAACTGCCTCCACCATATTTTCCAGGGGAGCCTCCAAGGCCTCCCCTGCACACAGACCTTCTTCTACAAGAGCTTCATGGTCTGTTGGTGGTCAGGACGGTGGAGCCTGTGCCTCCCCACTTACAGGGTCACGGTTTCTACTCCAGGTATTTCCTGGTGGCCAAAGGAACTGGTGGCCTTCGACCCATTCTGAACTTCAGGAACCTCAACAAGTTCCTAGTGAAGGAGAAGTTCAAGATGCTTACTCTTGGGACACTTCTGCCCTACCTCCAGCAGGGAGATTGGCTATGCTCTTTAGATCTAAAGGATGCATAGACTCACATCCTCATTCGTCCAGACCACAGAAAGTACCTCAGGTTCATTGTGGGAGGAAACCATTATCAGTACAGGGTGCTGCCTTTCGGCCTCACCTCCGCCCCCAGAGTCTTCACAAAGTGCCTAGCAGTGGTGGCGGCCTACCTGAGAAACCAGGGCATCTTTGTCTTCCCCTATCTGGACGACTGGCTCATCAGGGGTCAGACGTGCCAGCAGGCCAAACAAGCCACCCTCAGCACTATTGCTCTTCCAAAAGGCTGGGGTTTGTCATAAACATTGCAAAGTCCACTTTGCTCCCCTCCCAGAACTTGGAGTTCATAGGAGCAAGGCTGGAATCTCCAGGAACAAGCAGGAATGAGTCTTCACATATGGGTATCGTCGGTACCGACGGAGCCTGCGCGGGAACGCTCCCCAGCATCCCACAGCGCCTGCGCGCTGCCTTCCCGCCTTTCCCAACCGCTTCTCTCCAGTTCTTCTTTTCCGCAGAGCCAGCAGGTCGTGTTCCTGTCACTGCAGAAGTTCTTTATTTTTCTCTTTATTTTTCTGTGTCGCGTCTGCCTTCGACGTCAGACCGGTACCGCCGGTCTTTTCTTTTCTTTCTTCAAAAAAACCCAAAAAACTTTTATTTTCTTCAACTGTGCATTTTCAGTTTGGGCCTTAGGCCTAAATATTTTCTCCTCATGGAGAAGCCCGCTTCCGGGTTTAAAAAGTGCACAAAATGTGGCGGTGCTATTTCTGTCACAGACACCCATGATTGGTGTCTTAAATGTTTGGGTCCTGACCATTCCATCACGGATTGTGTGTCCTGCACCATGATGTCTAAAAGAGGTCGGCAGAACCGAGCAGCCAAGCTCAGTACCCTGTTTCCCTCTGATGCAGCCTCGGTGGCATCGATGTCTTCCAGGGCTGCTTCTTCCTCCCATGGATCTCAGGTAACCAAACATAAATCTAGCCGGTCTTCAAAGGGCAAATCTCCCTCTAAGCATCGAGATGCCTCCGGGCTTGCCCTCGAGGATTCCGTTCCGGCTTCCAAAGCATTACCTATGGGGTCACAGGTTGACATCGATGGCGCGGCCTCGATCGATCACCCGTTGCCGTGTTCTGGGGTACCGGTGGCCTCCACTGGTACCGATATCCAGACTCTGACGTCGATGGATCAGAAAATTCTATCCATACAACGCACCCTTACGGCATTTATGCAGGCTTCGACGCCTTTGGTACCGCAACAATCTCCGTTGCCGGTACCGACTCCGGCATCGGCACTGTTCCCAGTGCCGGTACTGATTTGCATCGACACTGTTCCCGGTGCCGGTACCGATTGCATCGACATCGGCTTCGGTGTCGGCTGCAACGGTACCCTGTCCTACGATGCCCATCGGTACCGAACCGGTACCGCTTACTCCCGATGTCGATCCCACTTAGTATGCGTATCGGGCTTTACAGGAGCATCCGGACAGGCGATACTTCGATTCCTCCGAAGACTCTGAGTCGGTGGTTTCTGTCGATGCACCGGTGCTTTTTCCTCAGGAGTCTGATTCTCCAAAACGAAGAATGTCTCCTCCAGAGGATTTGTCTTTTCAAGACTTCATTAGGGAAGTGGCTAGCGGCCTCTCCAGTACAGTGGCCTCTGAGTCAGAGCCTAGAGCCAAGCAATTAGATATTTTGCAATATCCTAAGGCTCCTAAGGAAGCAGCTACCCTACCTATTCATGAGATTCTCTATGATCTCATGTTGGGCATGTGGGAGACTCCTCTCACCACCTCTCCTCATTCTCGCAGGTTAGACACCATGTACCGTGTCGCTCCCTGTCCTGGTTTTCATAAGACTCAGTTTCCTCACCACTCTCTTGTGGCTGTCTGCTATGAAGAAAATGAGTGCAAAGAGACACTCATCTAACCCTCCAGGACGTGAATGTAGGACTCTAGATGCTTTTGGCCGAAGGATTTTCCAGGCCAATATGCATGCTGCCAGAATCAACTCCTATAGTCTCTATATGGGGATGTTTCTAAAAAGTCACAGATCATCTGCAGACTTTAGCTCCTTTTTATTTCAGAAGATAAAAGGCAGTAATTTCTCACTTGGCTCAAACATGCCCAAGATGTTTCCAAATTCTCCAACCGTGCAGCCTTTGACTCTTTTGAGTGTGTAAGCAGAGCCACGGCTATTGCCATAGGTGCACGCAGAATTGCTTGGTTACAAGCCTCTGATTTGTAACTCTGGTTACAGGATGAGTTGGGAAACCTTCCTTGTACAGGTGAAAACCTGTTTGGCAGGGATTGGCAAGCAAAGGCCACTCAGATGGATGCTGAGAACTCTGCTTTGGATCGACTTTCAAAAGTCGACCTCTGCCCCTGTTAAGAAAAGATTGTTCAAAAAGACATCCTTTTTTTAAAAAGGGAAGATATTATCCTGCTCATGGGCAGGCATCTTCTGCAGGTCATTTTGCTGCAAAACGTCAGCAACCACCTAAACAGGCCAAGTCAAAGGCTGCCAAGCCTACCACAGCCCAGCAGCCTCAGCCTCCTCAAGGCCTTTGACTTGCAACTAGAGAACTTAGCCTTTCTAGCTCTGGGAAACCCAGAGCCCCTCACCATTCCAGGAAGGTTGACTGACTTTGCTCCCAGATGGGAGCAAATCACAGCAGAGCAATGGACCCTCTCCATCATAAAGGAGGGGTACAAGCTTCACTTTTTAAACCTTCTTCCTCACACCATGGTGAAACAGTTCAATTCTCCAACATCTCTCCTCAACCTTCTAGGTCAGGAGATTGCTACCCTTCTTGCCCAAGGGGCAATAGAAGAAGTACCTCTTCTTCAACAGAGCTCAGGGTTCTACTCCCCTTATTTTCTTATCCCAAAGAAAACAGGGGGCTACAGACCCATATTAGATCTCAGAGAATTGAACAAGTTTCTATTCAAGGAGAAATTCAAAATGATTTCTCTAGGGGCTCTGCTTCCATACCTTCAGAGTCAGGATTGGCTTTGTTCTCTAGATCTCAAGGATGCGTACACCCATGTCCTCATCCATCCCACACACAGAAGGTTCCTTTGGTTCCTTTTTCAAGGAAAGCACTACCAATACAGGGTGCTTCCTTTCGGTCTGGCCTCTGCACCAAGGGTGTTCACGAAATGCATGGCAGTAGTAGCTGCATTTCTCCGCACTCTAGGAATATTCGTATTCCCATATCTGGACGACTGGCTCATTCGAGCCTCATCCCAGTCAGAGGCCCAGACTTGTCTAACCTGCACAATGCGTATCCTTCAGTATTTGGGACTAGTAATAAACATCCCAAAATCCAATCTCACCCCTACTCAGTCTCTGGAGTTCATAGGGGCCTTGCTGGATACCACAACTGCAAGGGCCTATCTTCCCCAGGCCCGTTGCCTACGTCTGGTGCAGTTAGCCTCCCAGATTCAGTTAAAGTCCCAATTAACTGCTCGAGAGATGTTACAACTATTAGGCCACATGGCATCCACCGTGCATGTGGTTCCATATGCTCGCCTTGACATGAGGGCTGCTCAGTGGACTTTGTCCATCCAATGGACTCAGGCATCATGTTGCCTGTCAGACAAAATAGCAAACTGCAGTCGTCTATTTTGGTCTCTCCAGTGGTGGAAGTCCTCTCAGAACCTGTTGCTGGGGTCCCCTTTTCAGCAACCGTTACCCCAAGCAACTCTCACAACAGATGCTTCTCCAAAGGGTTGGGGAGCTCATCTGCAAGATCTCTCCACCCAGGGCATCTGGTCTCCACAGGAGACTTCTCTGCATATCAATCTCTTGGAACTCAGAGCAATATTCTTAGCTCTCAGAGTGTTCCATTCCCTGCTCAGCTTCAGGACAGTCCTTATCCATACGGACAATCAAGTAGCCATGTTCTATGTAAACAAGCAGGGAGGGACTGGCTCTCTGTCGCTTTGCAACGAAGCTTTGCGACTGTGGGCCTTCGCCAGAGAGCATCACATCCATCTTCTGGCAGTATATCTTCCAGGTATTTTATTTATTTTTATTTATTTAACTGTATTTATATCCCGCTTTTCACTGGGTCAAAGCGGTGTAACACAACAGGTGGGGGGGGGGGGGAAATCAATGGTTATAGGGTGGGGCCATCACCAGGGGGCAACATTAATGATTGGGATGGACATAGACATGTACAATCCTGAAGTTTCTATTCATGAGTTCTCAATATGGGGGTGGAGATTCTGTTCAGAGGTGTTCACGGAATAGGACTGTTTTTAGCTGTTTTTTGAATGATGTGAGATCATCGTTGTTCCTGATGTGGTTCGGCAGAGTTCCAGAGTGATGGAGCATAAAGTTCGAAGGCTCTGTTGCAGGTACGTTGTGTGGACTTAGTTCTTTTGTGGGGGACGGTGATGGAATTGTTGGAGGATTGTCTGGTTGTTCTGCTGTGGGTCGGGCGAGGCAGTAGGGTGTGGAGGGGGGTGTTCTGTGTTTGGTGGATGGTTTTGTGGGTGAGTAGAATAGCCTTGTACTTGATTCTTGCATCGATGGGGAGGATGTGGAGGTCTCTTAGGATTGGGGTGATGTGTTCCCGTTTTTTCACGTTCTGAATGATCCTTGCTGTGGTATTTAAGGCAGTGCGTAGGGGGTTGGTTTGTGTGGCGGGTAGTCCGTGGTAGATTATGTTGCAGAAGTCCAGATGTGGGAGTGTCACAGCCTGCATTACTGTCCTGAAGTCCTGAGGTTCGAGGAGGGGTCGGAGACGTGCAGTTTTAGCTTTGTGGAGTATAGTTCCGGCGGTCTTGTTGATTTGATGCTGAAGGGTTAGAGCTTGGTCAATGATAATGCCCAAGTATGCCCAGGTATTCAAAACTCTTGGGCGGACAGACTCAGTCGAGTTCTGCTCCCACACGAGTGGTCCCTCCACATGGACCTGGTAGCCAGGATTTTTCGAATTTGGGGAACCCCGGACATAGACCTCTTTGCAAGTACGTGGAATGCCAAACTTCCCTGATTCTGTTCCAGAATTCCGTGTCAGGGAGTTCAGGCCAAGGATGCCTTCCTCCTTCACTGGGGTCAAGACTTCCTTTATGCCTTTCCACCAATTCCCCTAATTCCCAAAACACTATTCAAGCTTCAGAGAGATCGAGGGACCATGATCCTCATAGCACCATATTGGCCACGCCAAGTGTGGTACCCTCTACTTCTGCATCTCTCTCAAGCTCCTTCCCTGGACTTAGGCTCTGCACCAGACCTTCTGTCCCAGGAAGATGGAACATTGTGGCACCCAAACCCCCAGCCGCTCCATCTCAGGGCTTGGTTGCTGAGGGCCTAGACCTTCAAGATTTTCATCTCTCTCAACAAGTCAGATGATGTTCATGCCTCTAGGAAGCCTTCTACTCGACGTTCCTATGCTTTCAAATGGAAAAGATTCACCATTTGGTGTTCAGAGAAGGGTCTAAACCCTCTTGCAATACCTCTGAATTCTCTACTAGAGTATCTCATGCATCTATCCCATGCAGGCCTAAAAACGAATTCAGTAAGAGTCCATTTGAGTGCTATTGCAGCGTCCCTCAAGCCTCTCAATGGACAACCTATCTCCTCTCACCCTCTTATAGCAAGATTCATGAGAGGCCTTCTTTTAACTAAACCTCCCATTAGACCACCTCCAATGGCATGGGACTTAGACCTGGTTCTTGGCCAGCTTATGAAGCCACCCTTTGAACCTTTAGCCACCACCTCCTTGAAATTTCTTTCTTGGAAAGTTGTTTTTCTCATTGCAGTCACCTCAGCACGCCGCATCAGTGAGCTGCAAGTTTTGGTGGCTAATCCACCTTATACAAGGTTCCATCATGATAAGGTAGTCCTCAGGACCAATCCACACTTTATGCCTAAAGTGGTCTCGCCTTTTCATCTGAACCAGGAGGTATATTTACCTGTCTTTTTTCCAGGACCTCATGCATCAAATGCAGAGAGGAATCTTCATATCTTGGATTGTAAGAGAGCACTCGCTTTCTACTTAAAAAGAACACAGCAACATAGAAAGTCTTCTCAACTCTTTGTTGCTTTTGATCCTTCTAATTTAGGACTTCCAGTCTCTAAGAGAGCACTATCCAGCTGGATTGCTCTGTGTATTTCTTTCGCCTACCAGAGTAAGAACCTTTCTCTGGAGGGCCATGTCACAGCTCACAATGTGAGAGCCATGGCAGCCTCAATGGCTCATCTAAACTCGGTGTCCATCGACCAGATCTGTCGAGCGGCCACCTGGACCTCGGTTCACACCGTCACAGCCCATTACTGTTTGGACAAGGACTCCTGCTGGGATGCCTCGTTTGGTCAGGCTGTCCTCAAACACCTGTTCCATTCCTAATCAACTCCTACTCACCTACCTTGGTTGGATGCCAGAGATCCATGGGGAGGAAGTGGAGCCTCTGCAAGGGCACACAACCATGGGGTCTCTCCCTGGCATCTGCAGCTAGGGAGTCCCCATATGTGAAGACTCATTCCTGCTTGTTCCTGGAGATAGCACAGTTACTTACCTGTAACAGGTGATCTCTGGGAACAGCAGGAATAAGTCTTCACAACCCACCCATCTCCCCTAGGAGTTGTATCTATCCATCTATCTTTCCTTTCCTCTCTCTTTGTCTCGGCTTTAAAACTCGAACTGGAGAGAGGCGGTTGGGAAAGGCGGGAAGGCAGCGCGCAGGCACTGTGGGATGCTCCCAAAAGCTTTCTTACTGGACGCTGGGGAACGTTCCCGCGCAGGCTCCGTCGGTACCGACGATACCCATATGTGAAGACTTATTCCTGCTGTTCCCAGGGATCACCTGTTACAGGTAAGTAACTGTGCTCTCTGCTGGCAAAGGCTTTCTTGCCAGCAGACAGGGCCCAAAGGTTGATGGCCTTGGCAAATCAGTTTCTCAGCAGGTCCCTGGTCTCCGCCAGACTCTGCCTGAGGCTTCTAGGCCACATGGCTTCGACAGTACATGTGACCCCCAATTCCAGGCTCCATATGAGGCCTTGCACAGTGGTGCCTTCGGACTCAGTGGTCATAGGCCGCCTCCGAGACAGGATAAGGGTGTCCAGACAATTTCTGCTCTCCCTCAACTGGTGGCTACACCCACCCAGTCTACTGAAGGGGGTGCCTTTTCAGATTCCAGCGTACACAGTAGTGATGACCACGGACGCCTCCCTGCAAGGCTGGGGAACTCATTGTCTGGGCATGTGCACCCAGGGCCTGTGGTCTCCTTGGGAAGCTGCACAGTAGATCAATCTCCTCGAACTCAGAGCTATTCGTTTAGCACTCAAAGCTTTCACTCCTGCCCTGGCTCACCAGTCTGTCCTGATTCAGACAGACAACCAAGTAGCCATGTTTTATGTGAACAAACAGGGCGGAACTGGGTCCAGGATCCTTTGTCGGGAGGCTCAGGACCTTTGTTCATTTGCCCTCAAGCACAACATGCTCCTCAAGGCTGTGTACCTTCCAGGCCAGGAGAACTACCTGGCCGACAGGTTAAGCAGAATACTTCAGCCCCACGAGTGGCAGCTGCATCCTTCAGTAGTTCAGAAGATCTTCCTAAAATGGGGTCTCCCTTTGATAGATCTCTTTGCCAGCCCAATGAACAAGCAACTGCCAAAGGTCTGCTCCAGGCAACCGCATCCTCTGCAGATAGCAGCGGCTGCTTTTCTGATATCCTGGTCTCAGGGCCTCCTCTATGCGTTTCCTCCCACGCCCTTGGTGGCCCGAACTCTCTTCAAGATTCTTCAGGACAAGGCCTCAGTCCTGCTGGTGGCTTCCAAGTGGCCAAGACAGCCTTGGTTTCCTCTTCTGCTTTAGCTGGCGGTGGATCCTCCACTACCTCTGGGGTTGCAACCCAACCTTCTCTCACAGGAGCAGGGTTCCCTTCTGCACCCCAATCTCAAAGCTCTCAATTTGATGGCCTGGAGGCTGCAAGGGTAGTTTTGGCTCCCTGGGGCCTACCTCAGGAAGTTGAAGAGGATGTCCTAGCCTCTAGGAAACAGTCCACCAGGAAAACCTATGCTCTCAAATGGAAAAGGTTTTCTGTGTGGTGTCAGCTGCGTACAGAGGATCCTTTCTCCTGTACTGTGCCAGTAGTCCTTCGGTACTTACTGCACTTGTCAAATCAAGGTCTTAAATCCAATTCTGTTCGGGTCCCCCTCTCAGCTCTAGCAGCTCACCACTCTCTGGTGGAGGGACATTCTCTGTCTGGTCACCCCTTGGTGTCCTGCCTTCTTAGGGGCTTGCTTTTGCTCAAGCCTCCCATCCATCCTCCTGCCCCTGAGTGGGAGCTGAATGTGGTCTTGCAGCAACTGACTCGCCCACCTTTTGAGCCGATGGCTACTTGTCCACTACGCTTCCTCTCCTGGAAGACACTCTTCCTGATAGACCTTACCTCGGCTAGGCGAGTAAGTGAGCTTCAGGCCCTGGTCTGTGATAGGCCTTACACCAGGATTTATAGGAACAGGGTAGTCCTTAGGACTCATCCCAAGTTTCTCCCTAAGGTTGTCTCCTCTTTCCACCTCAACCAGGAGGTGGTTCTTCCAACATTCTTCCCTTGGCCTCATGCAAGCCAGGCTGAAGCAGTCCTGCATACCCTGGACTGCAGGAGGGCCTTATCCTTCTACCTTGACTGTACGCAGGGGCATAGAAGGGCTACCCAGCTCTTCGTATCCTTTGACCCCAATAAGTTGGGGTTGGCTGTGTCCAAGCATACCTTGTCCATCTGGGTGGCTGACTGTATCACCTGGGCTTACAAGGCGGTTGACCTTCCTTTGCAGGGTAGGGTCACGGCCCATCGTGTCAGGGCAATGGCTGCCTCAGTGGCTCATCTCCGCTCTGTGCCCTTGGTAGACATCTGCAGGGCTGCAACTTGGTCTTTAGACTTTTGCGGCCCATTACTGCCTGGAGAGGGAGTCCCGTAGGGACAGTGCTTTTGGCTAAGCAGTACTCCGGAATCTCTTTGAGGTTTAGGCAACTCCTGCCCTCTGTTGGGCTACCGGTGGAGGTTGTGTCCTTGAAAAGCCTTTCTTTGCTGCTGAGACTAGAGGGAGTTCCCTTGTTCAGCCTGGGTTCCTCGGTAGCCCAGAGCTAGGGAGTCACCCATATGTGAGGACTGACTTCCTGCTTGGTCCTGGAGAAAGAGTAGTTACTCACCTGTAGCAGGTGTTCTCCAGGAGCAGCAGGAATCAGTCCTCACAACCCTCCCTCCTCCCCTTGGAGTTGCAGTTGTACATAGTTTATTTTTCATTTTTGTGTGCTGTTCTTAGCTATGTCATTTGACTGAGGTAAGATGTCACCTTTAGGCGGGAAGGGAACCACGCATGCGTGCCTGCATTCCCAAAGGCTTTCATAGAAAGCTGTGGAAATGCTCCGCTGGGGCTTCATCAGCGCCGATGACACCCATATGTGAGGACTGATTCCTGCTGCTCCTGGAGAACACCTGTTACAGGTGAGTAACTACTCTTTACCCAGCAGTGACTACATTTAAAATTGCTCAGCTTCCTATTTACCCCTAATTGCACAGTTTAGATTAATTACTTCCAGCACTGATCAGCAATTGCCTGCAAGGTTTGCTTTAGTCTTCCAGCAAGCAGCACTGAGGTGCCAGAAAAATAAGACTGCACAATTAAAACACCAGAACTTGGTTAGTCTAATACTCGATTCATTTGTAAGCTCATTGGGGATGGGACCTACCTTTTTTGGGGGGGGGGGGGGGTGCGGCCTATGGCCCATCCTTGACCTGCGGGACCTAAACAGATTCCTGGTGAGGGAGAAGTTCAAGATGCTCTCCCTTGAAATACTGCTGCCATACCTTCAGCAGTGAGACTCGCTATGTGGCTATGCTTCTTGGACATAAAGGATGCATACTCACGTTCTCATCCATCCCAGTCGCAGGCAGTACCTCAGGTTCATGGTGAGAGGGTGGCCAATACCAGTACAGGGTAATACCCTTCGGCCAAACCTCTGCTCCCAGAGTCTTCACCAAGTGCCTAGCAATGGTCGCGGCCCACCTTCACCTCCAAGGGGCCTTTATCTTCCCCTACCTGGACGACTGGTTCATAAGAGGGGGCTCAGCCATCGAGGTCCAGCAGGCCATGGCCTGCACCATCCATGTCCTGCACCATCCCTGTCTTCCAGTATCTTGGGTTCATCATAAACCACCCCAAATCCCATCTCCTCTCGACAGTGTTCTGGAGTTCATAGAGGCCGAGCCGACCACCTCAGGGAGTTGGCCACAGATGTGCAGCACTGACGCCCAGTGTTGGCTCATCTCCTACTCTGACTGCTGGGCCACATGGCATCCACTGTCCATGTTACCCCAGAAGCCTGCCTTCACATTAGAGTGGCTCAGTGGTGCTTCTGCTCCCAGTGGACCCAGGCCATGGGCCAGCTACAAGATAGGGTGATGGTGACTTGCCGGCTGGTGGACTCCTTCAGCTGGTGGCAAGTGCCTCAGCATCTTCAGGCTGGGATGCCTTTTCAGGCCCCTGCCCCCCAGAGAGTCCTCACCACGGATGCTTCCCTTCTGGTCTGGGGGGGCTCATTGCCAGGACCTCTGCACTCAGGGCAGTTGGTCGCAGGTGAAAAGCCAACAGCAGATCAACCTCCTGGAGTTTCGGGCCATATCTCTGGCTCTCTGGGCTTTTTGCCACCGTCTGCAGTATCCAATCTGTGCTGATGCAAACTGACAACCAGGTTGCAATGTTTAACAAGCAGGGGGGCACAGGGTTGTACACTCTGCTGGGAGGCAGTAGCTCTCCGCTTGTATGCGAAATGCAGTGGAATGCTTCTGCAGGTGGTATATCTGCCAGGCCAGGATATTACCCTGTCAGACAGGCTGAGCAGGGTCCTCCAGGCGCACGAGTGGCAGCTGGACCCCAGAGTGGCCTCTGCTCTTACAGCTGTGGCCAACTCTGCCCTGCTTTTGTTCCTGACAGCCACGTCCATCCTGAGTGGCAACAGATGCCTTCCTCATCCTGTGGGCGTAGTGCCTTTATGCCTTCCTGCCCAAGCTGTTGATAGCCAAGACTCTCTTTGAGGCTCAGTGAGACAGGGCATCACTGATATTGATGGGCCCTCAGTGGCCCAGGCTACCATGGTGCCCAGTGCTCCTTCTCATGTCCATAATGCTTCTGGTTCCCCTGGGCAGCAACCTGGGACTACTGTCGCAGGAGGGCGGTTACATCCTACACCCCAATCTGGTACTAACAGCTTGGCTGCTTAAAGGAGAGCCTTGGCCCCTTTCAACCTTTCCAAGGAGGTTGAGGAGGGCCTCCTGCAAGACCTCCATGAGACTGGTCTACACCTTCAAATGGCGCAGATTCTCTTTGTGGTGCACGGAGCAACAATTGACCTGTTTTCATGCTCTGTGAAGCTTGTGCTGCAATATTTGCTTAACCTGTCTTAGGCAGGAGTGAAGTCCAACTCAGTCAGGATTCACCTGAGCGCTCTAGTGGCACACTGCCCCCACCACCTCATCGAGGGCAAACCTCTCTATCCAGCCCCTCGTAACCCACTTTCTGCGGGGCCTCCTTCTGTCTGCCCACCAGCAGCAGAGTGGGACCTAAACGTAGTGCTCTCACAACTCACTGGCCCACTGTTCGAGCCACTGGCTACCTGTCATCTGCGTTACCTTTCATGAAAGGTTGTCTTCTGGTGTTGCTCACATCCGCTCGCAGGATTAGCAAGCTTCAGGCTTTGGTAGCGGTTCCACCTTACACGAGGTTCTATAAGAATAGGGTCATGCTCTGCACATACCCTAAGTTTCTTCCCAAGGTGGTGTTCCTATTCCACCTCAAATCAGGTGGTGGTGCTTTATCATTTTTATTTTGACACTTGATTGACCACCCAAACGGAGGCGTCGGAGTGGTTTGCAATAAATGGGCTTCAGTTATGATGGAAAGGAATGCCAATTAACAGACAGGAAAGCAAAGAGGACAGGGCACACAGGGAAAGAATAGAGAAACATGCATACAAGAGCAATCATAGCTGTTAGGAGGTCAAAGGCAAGGTTGAAAAAATGGGCCTTTAGCATTGTCTCAAATTTTAGGAAAGACTGTTCAGAGTGGAGTGAAGCTGGAAGCAAGTTCTAGAGTGCTGGTCCAAGGGAATAAAATGCAGAGTGGCGGGTTAGCTCAAGGTGTGCGTGGGCAGGAGACAGATGATCATTATGGATTGAACGGAGGACATGAGGAGAGGTATACACGTGAATGAGATCAGCAAGGTATTGTGGCTTGCCAGTGTGGATTACTCTGTGCACAGTGATAAGAATCATGTACGGAAACTGGAATCTGAGAGGGGAGCCAATGTAAATGGATAAGGATAGAAGAGATACATGATCTGTACGTGAAAAGTGAGTAAGGAGACTGGCAGCTGTATTTTGGAGTAGCTGTAGATGATAAACCTGTAAGGATGACATTACAGTAATCGAGGCGAGATAGGAGTGACATTACGAGGGTGGTCAGAGGACAGGGGGAGACAGGAACGAACTGCCCATAGTTGGCGGAGTGCGACAAATGAGCGGCACACAAGTGAGGTGATATGCTGATGGAAGAAAAAGGAAGAGTGACGCCAAGGTACTGAAGTGAGGGGTAGACATATGTCAGACACAAAAGGGGCTACTGAAGGGCAAGGGGTACCAAAGGTGAACCATATGGCGATGGATTTGGCAGGGTTAAGGTGCAAGTAATTAGAGCACAGCCATGAAGATAGGGTGAGGCAGGAGTTCAGGGGGGCAAGATCAGGGAGGAGAGGGCTAGTACGGAACAGTAAAATGTCATAGGCATAGTAGTACGCCGATAACCCGGACTGCTGGATAACTAGGGTGAGTTGGGCCAGAAAAAGATTAAAGAGAAGGAGTGCCAATACAAAACCCTGGGGGACCCCACATGGCAGGGAAGTAGAGGGAGAGGCAGAAGGACCAACTTGAACAGAGAAGGAGCGGGAGGAGAGAAACGACCTAAACCACTGGTGCACAGTCCTGCGTACCCATAGTAGTGCAGGCAAGAGAGGGGCGTTGAAAGGTTGACTAGGTTGAATGCTGATGACCAGTCTAGGGATACTGTGAAGGAAAAATCACTTTGTTCATGTGCCAAATGAAGCTCATTCAGAAGAGAGGAGAATGGTTTCTGTACTATGCCAGTTCTGAATCCAGATTGTCTGAGATGAAGGGCAGAGGTAGAGTTGAGATGAGTAGACAGTTGTGAAAAGACCACTTTCTCCAGTATCTTTGATAGGAAGGGAAAGTTGGAAATGGGAAGCTAGTGTGTGGGGACAGAGGGATCCAGAGAAAGCTGCTTCAGAATGGGACGAATGATCTCATGTTTCCAGACATCTGAGAAAGAACTGGAGGAGAGGCTTGAATTGAGCATGCAGAGCAGTTAGGGAAGAAAAGCAAGAGAGGGTTCTGGTAGCCAGTAGGGGGGGTGAAGTCCAAAGGACAGATAGTCTTAAGGATGTGCATTGCTGTCATCTATAACACCCCCTGACAAGTCCTCTTCTACCTTCCTCACTGATTTTGACTCTTGGCTCTCCATATTCCTGGTTCCTTCTGACCATCACCTGTTAAGTTTCACTCTTCATTATTCACTCCCCTCTCAATCTTGCCCAGTTTCCTCCTATCTTTTTTAGGAATCTTCATGCTATTGATCCACTGACTCTGCCCTCTTCTGTCTCATCTCTTTTCTCTTCTACCTTGTCCTCTAAATCTGTTGATGAAGCCATAGCTTCCTATAATACTGCTCTCTTCTCTACTCTGGATACCCTTGCTCTGCCCATTCCACATCCTGTGAGACGCACCTCACCTCACCTCAGCCCTGATTGTCTTCAAGTACCTGCTGCCTACATTCCTGTGCCTGCTCAGCTGAGTGCACTTGGCTCAAATCCTGCTCTCGCTGACTTTCTCCACTTCAAATTCATGTTGCTTTCTTTCCAGTCTGCCATTGCACTTGCTAATTAAAACTATTTTCTTCATCCGACTAATCATCTTGCCTCTAACCCTCGCTCTTTTTTTTTCTACTTTAAATTCTCTTAAGGAACCTCCAACGCCGCCTCTCGGCCCAAATCCTAGCAGTGCATAAGATTACTCTTCAATTTGCCACTAAAGTTTCTTCACCCCCTCTTCCCTCTCTCCATTACCAATTTTCTATTCAACCTCCATCACTCTTTCATCATTTTCTAAAATCTCTGTTGAGGAAATCTCCTCTTCTAAACTTCACTACCTGCTCTCCTGCTCTTATCCTCACCTATCTCCTCAAATCAATCTCCTTGTTAGTCACATCTTTAATCTCTCATTCTCAACCTTTCGCTTTCTGCTGCAACCCTCCCTGCAGTCTTCAAGCATGCTGTAATCACTTCTCTCCTAACAAAAAAAAAACAAAACCTCACACTTGAGCCTACTTGCCCTACTAATTTGACCCTTCTCCCATTCATGTCCAAAGTTCTTGAGCATGCAATTCTCTGTTGTCTTGAATTTCTCTTCTCTCAAGCCCTCTGTGATACACTTTTTTCATCCATTTCATTCTACTGAAACTATTCTTGCCAAAGTCTCCAGTGATGCGTTTCTTGCTAAATCTAAAACCTTTACTTAGTTGTCATTCTTCTCAGTCTTTCTGCTGCTTTTGATAGTGACCACCTCCTCTTCCTTGATATTTTATCCTCTTTGTTTTAGAGGCCCTGTACTGTCTTGGTTCTCTTCAGTCGCTCTTTCAATGTTTGTTCTGGAGGTTCTTCCTCTACTACTATCCCTCTCTGTTCCCCAAGGGTCTTTTCTGGACCCTTTCCTTTTCTCTCTGCCCAGTTCCTTGGTGCCCTAATCTCTTCCCATGGCTTTCAGGATCAGTTTTATGCTGATGAGACTCAAATCTATCTACACCTGACATCTCTTTCGCTCCAGATTTGCATCTCTACTTATCTGACATCGCCACTTTGATATCTCTCCACCACCTAAAATTGAATATTGTTAAAACTGAACAACTTATTTTCCCCCTAAACCAATGGTTCTCAACCCAGTCCTCTGGGATCCCTAGGCCAGTCAGATTTTCAGGGGATATCCACAGTGAATTTGCATATGAGAGATCTGCATGCACTGCTTCTATTGTATGTAGATCTTTCTCATGAATATTCATTGTGAAAAAATAACTGAACTAGTGGTCCCAGAAGACTGGGTTGAGAACCACTGCCCTGAGCCCTCCTTCCCTTTCCTCCTTTCTCTCACTGACAACTCTTCTTCCTGTTTCCTCGGCCCACAACCTTGTGGTCATCTTTGACATCTCCCTTTCCTTCTCCACACATATTCAACATAAAGCTAAAACCTGTTGTTCCTGAGCAGTTGTCCAGTTTAGTCCTCCACATCCGGGTAGTGCACCTCCTGCAGCAAGGAGACTGGACCAATCAACTCTTCAGTAATCTAGACTGTATACTTCTGGAACTCCCATCAGCCCTCCAGTGTGTCCAGTCTCCTTGCAGCAGGAGATGGTGTGAGCCTGGCTCTAGGCTCACTTAGGGACTTGTTAGCTATTTTATTTGATTTACTTAGTTGTTGTGTTTGTGCAGTTTTTCCTTTTTCTTTGCTCCTCTTTACTTTCTTTTTTATTGGCAGCTTATACCTTTAAAAAAAAAAAAAAAAAAATCAAATGTGGCAGAGGAGCCGAGCTGGCAATGCCCTTCTCACCAGGTACTTCGCTGGCAGTTCAGAGCAAGCAGCAGGCTGTGATCGCTCCCCAGGACAACTTGGGGGTAGGATCCGTTCTGCCTGGGCTCAGCAATCGTTGTCTTTCAGGTGGACTGCAACAGTCAGTCCTTCCGGAGGATCAGTTCTTAGGCTTGCCTCAGACAACCGGTATCTCAGCACAGTACTGCTCAAGATTCGAGCGGCGTTGCGGGTCCATCATTTCTTTTTGGGTAGCCTGGTAAGTGACTTTTTTGCTGGTTTTTAGGGGGCATTCGTTTCTTTGGTCTGTTCTCGCAGCCCCTTTATTTTCTTTATCCTTTTGTTTTTTGGCACCTTTTTTTCTTCAGCGTGCCTCGACCGCGGCGTCCATTTTGGACCCTGTTTTTGGCAGTGCAGAGGGCAGAAGCCTGTCAGGCTTTGGCAATTTCGTGTCGTTTGGGTTCAGATCAGACCCGGGAGTTTTTTGTTTGCCTGTATCTCCATGATTAAATTTAAAAAAAAAAAAAGCAGAGGACAAGAGGAATCATTTATATTGTGGTAACTGATTAGGGCACCTGCCTTTCTACGTGCAGGGCTTTGTTTCATCAGTCTGTCCCTTCCTGTCCTGCGGGTGCTGTAGGCTGTCTTGATGACCTTGAAACCGCAGTGTGTGGTCTGTGGTTCGTGCAGACGCTCAGTGTCGGCTTCGGGGTTGTGCGGGAGCTGCGCTGTTGTCTCTCTCTGATTTAGAGCAACAGATGGAAGGCAGTTCTGAGCCAGATCCCTTGGAGTCTACTTTGCTTGCTGAAGGAAATGCTTCTCCTGTTTCTCGATTGCCACCAGTTTCAGCTGGTTCTAAGGGACAGATCTCTGGGCTTCCGGTGGAACCAGCGGAATCTTCTTCCTTTATGGATTTTTCTCCAGACTTCGTGCTGATTATGCATCAGGCTTTCAAATTGGGGCGCTTAGGCAGATGGCCTGAGACCTTGGTCACACCTCCGCCTCCGCTGACCTCCGGTTCGGAATCTGCCGGACGAATTGTTTCCAAGCCGGCTAAGAGGCCTCGGTCCTTAGACTTAGATCACGAGGATTTGGAGGGGCAGGACGTGGATGTGGAGGTAGATCCGGAGTGCAGTGTGGATGATCTCGAAGAAGGGGAGATTCCGGATCATGCTAGAATTATCCGGGTGTTTCGTAGGGAGGAATTGATACCTCTTATTACGGAAGCTCTTCAGACACTCAATCTCGCTGCAGCGCATCTGGGGGACGGCGAGGTTTTGGAGGATCCCCTTATTCAGGCGATCCGGGATTCTCAGGTGGTGTTTCCAGTACACAGAGTTGTGGATCAAATGATTCAGGCTGAGTGGGACCAGCCGTACTCGGGTTTGAAAGGTATCCGGGCTATGAATCGCCTCTATCCTTTGGCGGACAAGGAGAAGTTTAAGTTGCCTCGGGTGGACGCCGCAGTGTCAGCAGTGACGAAGAAGACGACAATCTCGGTAGAGGGGAGTGCTGCCTTAAAAGACATACAGGACAGAAAGGTGGACGGTTTGTTGAAACAGGCCTTCGAGACCAATGCTTTGTCGTTGCAGGCTTCTATTTGTGGGGCCTGGGTGGCTAGAGCCTGTTTACGGTGGGTTCAGCATTTGTGTCAGAATCCACTCTTGGATCAGCAAGCGTTGCTTGAGGTTATGCGGTTGGAGTCTGGTTCGGCATATTTGACGGATGTCCATTATGATTTGATACGGACGTTGGCTAATAGTATGGCTTCCTTGGTGGTGGTGTGCAGATCCATTTGGTTGCGAAATTGGGCAGCCGACCCCTCTTCCAAATCTCGTCTCAGCAAACTCCCCTTCAAAGGCAGGTGGTTGTTCGGGGACGATCTAGATAGGTTGGTAAAGGACCTTGGAGAGAGTCTAAAGGTGGGAGACTTCCGGAGGACAGGCCTAAGCCAGGTAGAGGCTTACCAGTAGCCCGGGGTCAATTTCGGGACTTTAGGAGATTTCGATCTTCCCGCCTTTGGGGCTCTCAACAAGGCAGGTTTGGATCCAGGACACATTCCTTTCGAGGTTTTCGAGGAGCGGGCAGAGGTTTTTCAGCTGGGGTCCTCCTCCTCGTCCTCTTCCTATAGTCGCAAACCGCAATGAAGTGAGGCGGACCCCGGGGGGAAGCCAAGTGATCGGGGGTCGACTTTGGTACTTTCTTCCCTCATGGGTCCACATAACGACGTATCAGTGGGTGCTAGAAATAGAGAAGGTTATGTGCTGGAGTTTGCCGTTCCGCCGTGAGACTCCTATGTTGTCTCCCAGCAGGGGGCAGCAGAAGGAACTGGAAATTCGTTCTACATTGGAGTGTCTGCTAGCTCTGGGGGCGGTCGTTCCCATTACGGAGTGCGAGCGTGGGCTAGGTCGTTACTCCATTTATTTCGTGGTGCCAAAGGAGGACGGGTCCCTCAGGCCTATTCTAGATCTCCAAGGGCGTGAATCGTTGTCTGCGGGTTCCTCATTTTCGCATGGAGACACTCCAGTCCGTTATCGTAGCGGTGCGGCAAGGGGAGTTTTTGACTTCTCTAGACCTTACCGAGGCCTATCTGCATATTCCAATCAGAGCGGGTCATCAAACGTTTCTGCGATTCGTGCTTCCCTTGGGTCACTTCCAGTTTCAAGCTTTGCCTTTCGGCCTGGCTTTTCTTGGCGATTCCTGCTCCATCTGCATGGTGGTATCTACGGCTGCTGGGAACCATGGCGTCAACTCTGGAGGTGGTTCCCTGGGCCAGATTCCATAGGCGCCCCCTTCAGCGAGCCCTACTACGTCGTTGGTCCAATCAGTTGGATTCGCTCAGTCAACGATTGCCATGTCCAAGATGGGTTCGGAAGGCGTTACAGTGGTGGCTGTGCCCAAGGTCGTTACGGGCAGGGGTTCCCCTAGAGCAACCAGTTTGGTTACCTGTAATAACGGATGCGAGTAACAGGCTGGGGAGCCCACTGTCAGGGACGTTTTGCGCAGGGGACGTGGTCAGCTCAGGAGGTCTTGCGGTCGATCAACCATCTTGAGCTGCGAGCAGTGCAACTAGCACTGCAGGTTTTTGAGACGTCAATGAGGAGTCGGGCAGTGCGAGTTCTGTCGGACAACTTGGCTGCGGTGACGTACATCAACCGGCAAGGAGGCACGGGAAGCATAGCCATGGAAGAGGAGGCGGAGGTGTTGTTCGCCTGGGTGGAAGTTTGTCTCCTGGCCATTTCGGCAGCGCATATCGTGGGAAAAGAAAATGTGATGGCGGATTTTCTCAGCCGGGTGCAGGTGGACGCTGGAGAGTGGGAGTTGCACCCGCAAATATATGCACAAATAGTTCGCCGTTGGGGTCCGCCGATCATGGACCTCATGGCGACTTTCCAGTCAGCGAAGATGGGTCGATTCTTCAGCAGACGGCGAGAGCGCATGTCCGAAGGAATCGATGCCCTCATCCAACCGTGGCCCGAGTTCGGACTCCTGTATGTCTTCCCGCCGTGGGCACTGATCGACAGTAGTCCAACGCATCGAAGCACACTGCGGAAAGGTTTTGTTGGTGGCTTCGGTTTGGGCCCGTCGTCCTTGGTACGCAGATCTGGTGCGGCAGCTCGACGGCGTTCCATGGAGGCTTCCTCCCTTAGTGAACCTGCTAACCCAGGGGCCACTGCGCATGCCTCAGGTGGATCGATTCTCGCTTACGGTATGGCCATTGAAAGGGCTAGGTTGAAAAGGTTATTCCCTGGCGGTTATTGCTACTCTTCTTCGAGCTAGAAAGGCTTCTACCTCGCTTACGTATGTTCGAGTCTGGCGAATTTTTGAGGATTGGTGTTCTCGCCATGATCTACGGGCAGCGACTTCCTCGGTGGCCGTCATCCTCAGTTTCTTACAAGACAGATTTGACAAAGGGCTAGCCGCTAGTTCACTGAAGGTTCAGGTGGCAGCTCTTGTGTGCTATAGAGGCAAGATTCAGGATGTTCCTCTTTGGCGCACTCGGATATTCGGCGTTTTCTAAAAGCTGTCTTTCGCTTGCGCCCTTCGCGAAGTTACTATTCCACCTTGGGATTTGAATCTGGTGCTGCAGGCTTTGGTTCGGGAGCCTTTTGAACCCCTTCGCCATGCCTCGGTTAAGGAATTAACGCTGAAGGCGTTTTTTCTCGTTGCCATCTGTTCGGCGCGATGAATTTCGGAACTACAAGCGCTGTCTTGTAGAGCTCCCTTGTCTTTTTTCCCGAGATCGGGTTGTTTTAAGGCCGGTTCCCTCTTTTCTTCCAAAGGTGGTTTCTCCCTTTCATTTGAATCAGTCTGTGGTGCTGCCCGCTTTTTCCTCAGATCCATCTACTGATTCGGACGCTGTTCTCCATAGACTGGATGTGAGGTGGATTCTGCATCGGTACCTGAAGGTTTCCGAGTCGTTCCGTAAGTTGGATCGCTTGTTTGTGGTGTTCGGTGGAGTTCGAAAGGGGGAAGCGGCGGCGAAGGCGTCCATTTCTCGGTGGATTAAGGAGGCCATTGCTTCGGTTTATATTCTTCAGGGTCGTTCGGTTCCATTGGGGTTGCGGGCCCATTCTACTGGAGCGCAAGCAACTTCTTGGGCAGAGCATGGTCTTGTTCCACCGCTGGAAATTTGCAGGGCGGCTACGTGGTCCTCGCTCCATGCCTTCAGTAGGCATTACCAGTTGGATGTAGCGGCGGCACGGGATACTTCTTTTGGATCGGCTGTCTTGCGTGCCGGTTGGCAAGATCCCCCCCGTTAACTGCTCTGGTACATCCCGGATGTGGAGGACTAAACTGGACAACCGCTCAGGAAATAGAAATTACACTTATCTGGTAATTGTAGTTCCTGGAGGGTCCAGTTTAGTCCTCAATCCCGCCCTGGAGACTACATAACTTCTTTTGTCTGGATGGCGCGCTAAGACCAGTGTGGGACAGTGTCAAGTAAGTATGTTTTCTGCGAAAAATAGAAGAAGGAACCCTCTTGCTAGGGGTTTCTACGTTCCTTCTGGTTTTCTACCAAGTTTTTTTATTCTTGTGCGTGCTGCTCTGTCTGCCAATTGTTTTAGGTACCAGGGGCAGAAGCAAGGTGCAGAGTTCGAGCCCTCTCGTTTGGGGAGGGGACAAATCTACTGATATTTGATTATTTCTTTAATGTGTTGCTTCTTTGAGTCTGCTTTGTTACTAGTTCACTGGAGGGCTGATGGAAGTTCCAGCAGTATACAGTCTAGATTACTGAAGAGTTGATTGGTCCAGTCTCCTTGCTGCAGGAGGTGGTGCACTACCCGGATGTGGAGGACTAAACTGGACCCTCCCAGGAACTACAATTACCAGGTAAGTGTAATTTCTGTTTTCTTTCTCTACAACATGAACAAAATTTGTCTCTTCCTCTGAAAACACTACTAAGGCACTTGTCCACTCTTTTAATCACCTCCCATCTTTATTGCAACCTCCTCCTTGCTGGTCTCCCTCAGTGTCTTCTCTCTCCTCTTCAATCTATCCAGGACTCTGCTGCACAGCTAATCTTTTGCCAGCCCTGATACTCTTATAACACCTCTTCTAAAATCACTTCACTGGCTTCCTTTCCATTTCCGTATCCAATTTAAACTTCTCCTTCTGACATAAATGCATTCACTCTATTGCCCCTCATTACCTTTCCTGTCTTCTCTCTCTACACCCCTTTTCTTGAGCTCTGCTCCTCCTCTAGCTTTCTTCTCTCTATGCCCTCTTCTGCAATCTCCAGACTTTGATGTTTTCACCTTGCTGCTCCTTATGCATGGAACATACTTCCTCTGTCTTTACGTGACGTCTCTTCTCTCCCTCTCTTCAAATCCATGCTAAAGGCTTATCTGTTTGAGGCCACATTTGGATCCTAATTCCTTGTTCTCCTTGTGTCTTCCCTATTTGAACACCCTGGTTTCTCTTGTATTCTGTCTTGATTGGATTGTAAGCTCTGCGAGCAGGGACTGTCTTCTTTATATGTTTGTACAGTGCTGTGTATGCCTTATTAGCACTATATAAATGATTTATAGTAGTAGTAGACCAGTCAAGACATCCAGCTCTCCTCCACAAGATTATAGGAAAAACACTTAAAATCCAAATGAAGCCATGAGACCATGGTTCAGGATAAATTGCTCTGTCTGAGAGAAAAAGTAAACAGTAATGCCCACAGACTGTCATTTGATGGTTCCAGTCATTAGGAGACCGTTATAGAAACATCAAAACAGAAACATGATGGCAGAAAAAGACCATATGGCCTATCCAGTCTGCCCTTCCATAGCAACTACTATAGTCCTCTTCCCCCCCCCCCCCCTTTATTTTTTTTAAGAGATCTTCTGTGTTGATCCAATGCTTTCTTAAATTCAGATACTGTCCTGGTCTCTACTGTCTCCACCGGGAGACCGTTCCATGCATCTACCACTCTTTCCTTAAATAAATAGTCTGCATATTACTCCTGCATCTATCCCCTTTCATCTTCATCTTATGGCCCACGTTGCAGAGCTCTCTTTCAATTGAAAGGGGATCTCATTCTGTGCATATATGCCACAGAGGTATTTAAACATACATACTGAGATCTATCTCCAGGAACAAGCAGGAATGAGTCTTCACATATGGGTATCGTCGGTACCAACGGAGCCTGCGCGGGAACGCTCCCCAGCGTCCAAAAGGAAAGCTTTTGGGAGCATCCCACAGCGCCTGCGCGCTGCCTTCCCGCCTTTCCCAACTGCCTCTCTCCAGTTCTTCTTTTCTGCGGAGCCAGCAGGTCGTGTTCCTGTCACGGCTGAAGAATTTCTTTATTTCTTTGGTCGTGCGTCTGCCTTCTCGACGCTGGACCGGTACCGCTGGTCTTTTCTTTCTTTATTCTAAACCCCCCCCCCCCCCCAAAAAAAACTACTGTTTTTCTCACTTCAGTGCATTTTCTTCTTTGGCCTTAGGCCTAGGACATTTTTTCCTCATGGAAAAGCCCGCCTCTGGGTTTAAAAAATGCACGAAGTGCAGCGGCACTATTTCTGTCACTGACACCCATGAACGGTGTCTAAAATGTTTAGGTCCTGACCACTCCATTACGGATTGTGAGTCCTGTTCCATGATGTCTAAAAGAAGTCTACAGAATCGAGCAGCCAAGCTCAGTACCCTGTTTCCCTCTGATGCAGCTTCGGTTGCATCGACGTCTTCCAGGGCTGCTTCTTCCTCACATGGATCTCAGGTAACCAAACTTAAGTCCAGCCGGTCCTCGAAGGGTAAATCTCCCTCTAAGTATAGAGATGCCTCCGGGCTTGCTCTCGAGGAATCCGCACCGGCAAAATTACCCCGGCGGGAGGCTCCGGCTTCCAAAGCTTTATCTATGGGGTCACAGGTTGACATCGATGGCTCGGCCTCGACCGATCACCTGTTGCCATGTTCTGGGGTACCGGTGGTTCCCACTGGTACCGACATCCAGACATTGGTTGCGTCGATGGATCAGAATATCCTGACCATGCAGCGTGCCATCACGGCATTCATACAAGCTGCGACGCCTTCGGTACCGCAACAAACTCCGTTGCCGGTACCGACTCCGGCCCCGGTACCGATATCAGTGCCGGTACCGGTTGCATCGGCATCGGCTTCGGTGTCGACTGCAGTGGTACACTGTTCTGTGATGCCCATCGGTACCGTATCGGTACCGATCACTCCTGATGTCGATACCACCCGGTACGCGTATCGGGCTCTGTAGGAGCATCCAGACAGGCGATACTTGATTCCTCTGAAGACTCTGATGAATCAGAAGTCTGTCGAAGCATCGGTGATCCATCCTCAGGAGCCCTCTTCTCCAAAAAGGAGAATGTCTCCTCCAGAAGACTTGTCTTTTCAAGACTTCATTAGGGAAGTGGCCAGGGGCCTTTCCATCTCAGTGGCCCCTGAGACAGAGCCTAGAGCCAAAAAATTAGATATTTTACAATATCCTAAGGCTCCTAAAGAGGCAGCCACTTTACCAATACATGAGATTCTTTATGGTCACATGTTGGGCATATGGGAGACTCCTCTCACCACTTCCCCTCATTCTCGCAGGTTGGACACCATGTATCGTGTTCCTCCTTGTCCTGGCTTCCATAAGACTCTGCTTCCTCACCACTCCATTGTGGTGGAGTCTGCTATGAAGAAGAAAAAGAGTACAAAAAGGCACTCTACTGCTCCTCCAGGAAGAGAATGCAGAACCTTAGATGCCTTTGGCAGGAGAATTTTCCAGGCCAGTATGCCTGTTGCCAGAATCAACTCCTATAGTCTCTATATGGGGATGTTTCTAAAAGAAGTTCCTTATCGGTCCTACAGTTCAGTCCTCCACCACTGGGTAGTGCACCTCCTGCAACATGGAGACTGGACAAGTCAAACTTGTGACATCACCGGGTATATCCTGCTGGTCTTCTCCCATGATCCCCCAGTGTGTCCAGTCTCCATGCAGCATGAGGACGTAGTGAGCCTAGGTGCTGGGCTCACTTGAGAAGCAGTTTAGGAGCAGTTAGGATTTGATTTACCTTGCATTTCTTTTGCCCTTAGGTGTAATCCTGTAAATTGTATTCATTTTCATTTTCATTTAATTTCATTTACTTTTACTTTATTTATTTTCACCTAGTCTGCCTTAGTGTAAAGGGGGGTTCTGTCCCTTTTCAAAGTTCACGCTGCCAGCTAGCCTCTCTGCTTGGGATTCTTCGGTCTCTGTGCCCGGTGATGATCTCTCCCCCAGGACTGTACGGGGGAGAGCTCTGTGGAACACCTGCATTTTGGCAGTATCCATGCGGCAGATTCCCATCGCGGCGGGAGCCTCAGGCCGTTCGAGGTTCTTTAGCCGGTGGGCCGGGGCTCGCAGCGTCTGCTACTTCTGGTGGCGCGAGGCAGCAGCGTGTCTGGACAGCTCTTCACCCCGCAGCTACAGCGGGGTAACTGCTGCATCCCGACGCCACAAGGGAGTCTCTCGAGTCCGCATGGAGGGGCTCTGAGCTCTTGCCGCCTCTGTGGTGTCTGGCGCCAAACGGGCCTGCTTCGGATTGGTGCTATTTTCTCGGCAGGGCTGAGGCCTCGTGGCGGAGAGCAGAGCAGCCCCGCGTTTGAGCAGACGACGCTGTTCCACACGGCTACACCCAGATAAGGACTTCCTTTTGCTGTTACTTTTAATTTTAATTCTAATTTTAATTTCCTTTTAATTTCATGATAGTTTATAGTTCTTTGAATGCAATCTACTAATGGGTTTTACTTCTTGGGGGGTGCCTTTACCTTTGTCTGCATTTTGGCAGTTAGCGACATCTGTCAGCAGCAGGTTTCCGTGCTAGGATTTGGCCATTCAGGGTCATCGGCGGCACAACCACCTGCAAATTGAGCCCTTTCTGAAATTGTCATTTACATAAGGATGCTTTTTCCATGTTTATACGCTTGGAAATTGTGCAGACAGCCTCTAAATGTCGTTATGCCATCTGCAAATTTGATCGCCATGCTTGCTGATCTCTTTTCCAGATCATTTCAGTGCAGTAGATGTTACCAGATGCCAGTTCCAGTGCAGATCCCGAGACATTCCACTATTTACGGGTCTCCTGTGAGAAAACTGGCCATTTAGTCCTATTGTGTTCCTGTTTTTGATCCATTTCCCATTCTATAATAGCACATCATCTCCTTCCTCAGGAGAAGTTCATAAGGGGCTTTGTCAAGTACCTTCTAAAACATCCAGATACATATCATTTGGCTTACTCACATGTTTATTAACCCTTTGAAAAGACAGCTTGGTGCTGCTTTTCAGAACAAGTTCTATCATTTAACTGGCACTGAAAGATTCATTGGTCTGTAGTTTCCAAGATCGCCTTTGAAGCTCTTTTAAAAAAAAAACCCAAAAAAACAACAAAAAAAACCAATTAGTGTTACATTAGTAACTCTTCAATCTTTAGAGATCATTAATACTAATGTTATGATTGAGCCTGGCTGATATTATGAATGATCACTATTAGACAAAAATTAGCTAGGTTAAGACACTTTGATTTGGTTTTCTGCACTATGTTATCAGAGCGCAGCTTGCCCATTTGGCGGGAACACTGCCCATCTGGGCCATCTGGGGAAAGGCCCCTGCTGGGGATCGTGAGAAGTGTTGCTGGATGGCACAGTCCGGGGCTTAGTGTTCCAGGGTCCTGGAAGAGTTGATAGCGGCAGTCAGGCCTCCCTGTCTTTGCTATGACGGTCACCTAGGTTCAAGCGTCCTGTGTTTTGGGTGACAGGAGTGGGACACCTGGACATGTGGTGCTGGATGTTGGATAGGCTCATACTTCTTAGGTGCACTCTCCTTGAGTGCGTCTGCATGTCCGTGTTCCGTCTGTGATCTCATGCTCAGGTGATTGTTGCAGCAATGACAGAGATCGCTTGGGATATCGTGAGCGGGGTTGTCATGGTGTTGTATGAGGTTGCCAATGCAAGACGGGGCCATCCTGAGGAGTTTGGGCCTCAGTCATCAGCTTTCCCTTCGGTGGCCCGGCTGTCCAGGAGGCACCCCTCCAGATCCGCCGGTCCAGTTCTTCTCTGCCTCTTCTCAATGTGGGCAGGGGGACTGGCAGATCTGGAAATTCACGTCCACTGCACATTCTACTGTTTTACCTCTGCCTTGGGATTCTGAGGTCATATATTCCCAATCATTTGTTTGGGGTGCTGCTGTCTGTTGTGCAAGACAAGGTGGTCCACAGTCGGAGGCTGTCTATTCCCCTTACCCCTGAAGGTGCTCACAATTTAAGTTTTTTGTACCTGCGGAGGTGTATGTTGTTAAAGGCTAGCAGGCGCACCTGTGGGACCAGAATCCTCGGTTCTTCCGTCCTTCCGTTGAGGTGCGCGTGTGAGGTTTACTCCCTTGGTCGGCTAGCAACTTGCTTCACCCATTGCGCCTTCCCTTTCCTCAAGGCATCGTTGCGTCCCACTTCTTCGTGGGGGCTCGCCGCAGGGCCTGGAGTTATGCTCAGCTGGTTCCAGCCAGGGCTGAGTCCTTGGGGGGAGGCTCCGATACTAACGATACAGGGAGTGCTGGGATCCGTTCAACCAGGTTCCTTCGGGCCCAGCGTACGTCGTCTTTTGCTGGCCGGTTTAGGTCTTCGGGTCGTGGCGGTGCTCAGAGAAGACCAGTAGGCTGCACAGTGCTTGTCTTGGAGCAAGCGCGGGATATCTGTAGGTTCATATTCAAAGCCGTCCGGTTACATGTCCCTCCATTGTGGAATGCTGTACTAGTAGGCATACTTCATATGCTGGGCTTACAAGTTGGCTTCCGCGCTGCTCGGCATCAGCCAAGGTGACTGCCGGTTTAGGCTGTGGATGTGGAGTCAGCCTGGAGGAGGGGCCTTACGTTCTCTGGACAATGCCCTGTTCGGTTGTGTGCCTTGTGGCCCTTATGGAGTTGTAAAAAGGGGGAAAAAAAAAAAAAAGAATAATCAAACAGGAAAGCCTTCCTAATTGTCCCCACTTCTTTTTTATAAGGTTCTGTCCCTTTCTTCCGGGAGCTTGGCCGGAGCGTGGTTAGACTCAGCTACATTTTGGGGATCCTTTATGTACAAGGCGTTTTAGTGTACGCAGCACGCCCAGTGTTCCATTGTCTGACTGGAACGGTACGCGGTACGTCAGCTGTGGCAGGTGTTCGCGGACACGGTAGCAGATCCAGCGCTGTAGGTGCTGTCTGAGATCTCCGGGATGGTGGCCTATTTCGATCGGCAGGGTGGAGTCGGTCGGGTGGTCAGGGTGGCCCGAGCGAAGGGACAGCGTGCGCGGTTGAAGCCTTGGCGGCCTGCGTTTCGGTGGGGACACTGTGGTGGCGAATGTCCTTAGCGGGGTCCGAGTGTTTGCCGGAGGAGTGAGATTGCATCAGGCGATGTGCGCGCCGCGTGTGCTCAGATGCGGTCAGCCCATATTGGACCTCATGGCGACCTGTCAGTCTGCGGCGACGGGTCGATGTTTAGCAGAGGACATATGAGGCTACTGGATAGCATTGATGCATTGGTACGGGGCCGTGGCCCGGTCCATTCTATGCCTTTCAGAGGTCATAGTGAAAATGGCCGACTGGGTCTGGTTGCTAAGATATGTGCTCTTCATTAGTCAGTGGGGACCATTACCAGTGTATTCTGCAACATTTGCGTGAGCTTGCATAATCTTTACTTGCAACCAATCGAAATAACTGTCCAAAACCAGTTGATGCAGTCACTACTTAAATTTGCCTCGCTTGACAGTAAAAAAAAAAAAGAAAAAAAAAAGACACAGTTATTTTATACCGATAGGTCACTCACAGCATATTTGGCGATTCCTCGTACTGGTGTTAATCATGCAGATAATTTCTGCTCTAGTTGTGGTGATGTGACTTTTACATCACAAAAATGGCATATGACTGTGGCGGTTCAGAAAGCCTACAATTTATATTTTGGCTGCAGAATAAAAGATCAGGATAAAAGCTAGGCGCCACACATATGCTGCAATACATGTGTAGCAGATCTCAGGCTGTGGATGGATGGGAAAAGACCATCAAAGTCTTTTGCGGTTCCAATGATCTGGAGAGGGCCCATGGATCACGTCGGCGATTGCTACTTCTGCATGGTTCCTCCAATTCCGGAGGGCATATCCAGGTGATGTAAGCGGTTGGCCTACTGGCATTGCGTCGTGGGCGTGGCTACCAGAGTCTCCTTTCTTTTTTGTGTCACCATGTAAGACTCCACATCTTCTGAAACAACGCTGGACTCTGGGGCACTTGACACCCTCTTATATGCCCTTGGTGGATCACGCTTGGTTTATTGCAACTCATTGCTTAGCTGCATTCCACATTCTCAATTAAAAAGACTCCAACTGGTCCAGGACATAGCTGTAGAGCTACTTTGTGTTGCAAAGAATAAAGCCCTTAAGAGGTGTGACAAATAGGGTGTTTGACGCTGGTGGTTTTTCCATTTCCCTCATTTTGCTTCCCACCTCTGTCTGGATGGACTTCGGTTCCGTTCTCCCTCGTGGAATCCGGCTGTGCCTGTCTAGTTGTCGGTTTGGGACTTACGCAAGAACACTTTGCTTGTAACCTGCGTTTCTTGGACCGTAGGTGAAGGTTCCATCGCTTTCTGGGAGGTCTCTTCGCTGCCTGTCCCTCCGTGGAGGCGGGTTCTGCGGGAGAGCAGCGGTTCCTAACACTTGACACCCTGGTGGGGTCGAGAGCCAAGGGGGAGCTCAAGCGGATTTTTCAGGCGGAGCTCCGGTAGCCTTCTCAGTAGGTCTGTTTCTAGGGCGTTCAGTGTGTTTGCGATGGCGAGTTTGTCTTTCTGAAGCACTAGCGCTGCTTGGGGCAGAGTTCTGTGCTGTTTTCACCAGTGAAGAGGATCCAAGTGGGCTCTCGGTCGTGTCTTCCTGGTTGGCTTACCGCCTGTTGACGTGAGGAGCGGGCTGGGGTCGGTGCCTGCTCTGTTCGTTTAGGGGCCGAGCCAACTGGATAGGTCCCTCCCAATGATTACTGCTCTGGTACATCCCAGTGGTGGAGGGACTGAACTGTAGGACCGATAAGGAAATGGAAATTACACTTACCTGGTAATTGATGTTCCTTGAGAGAGTACAGTTCAGTCCTCATTCCCGCCCGGGGATGGATGTTTCAGACGCGAGGCGTCAGTTCCGAGTGTGCTTTCGGATCCTAGCGTCGGCAACGGGCTCTGATTGGCAGGTAATCGCGAGAGCAACCTTTTCTGCCTATACTCTTCCTTAGTTCTCCTTCCTTCTAGCTCTCTGTCTTCCGCTGTTTGGTGCGCAGGGGGACAGGGGCACGGAGGAGGGTGTTTTCGGCCTTTCTTTTTGGGGCCCTGTGATTTTAAAGTTGAAGTTTGAGCATAGCTTTGTATTTAGTACTTTAACTGGTTGTTTGTTTGCTCCTTTGAGTCTGCTTTGACAGTAGGTCACTGGGGGATCATGGGAGAAGACCAGCAGGATATACCAGGTGATGTCACAAGTTTGACTTGTCCAGTCTCCATGTTGCAGGAGGAGGTGCACTACCCAGTGGTGGAGGACTGAACTGTACTCCCTCAAGGAACATCAATTACCAGGTAAGTGTAATTTCCATTTACAGATCACCTGCAAACTTTATCTCCTTTTATTTCAGAAGATAAAAGGGAAGAGTTCCTCACCTGGCTCAAACATGCCCAGGATATTTCCAAGTTTTCCAACCGTGCAGACTTTGACTCTTTTGAAGGTGCCAGCAGAGCCTCGGCTATTGCCATAAGTGCACACAGAGTTGCTTGGTTACAAGCTTCTGATTTGGAACCCTGGGTTCAAGATGGACTAAAACCTTCCTTGTACAGGTGAAAATCTTTTTGGCAAAGATTGGCAAGCAAAGGCCACCCAGATGGATGCTGAAAATTCTGCTTTAGATAGACTTTCAAAGTCTACTTCTGCTCCTTTGAAGAAAAGGTTGTTCAAAAAGGGTTTTTTGCCCAGAAAAGGGAAATATTATTCTGCTTATGGTCAGCAGTCATCTTCTGCAGGTCGTTTTGCTACAAAGAGACAGCAACAACCAAAACAGGCCAAGCCCTAAGGCTGCTAGGACTACTACGGCCCAACAGCCTCAGCATCCTCAGGGCCTTTGACTCACAACTAGAGAGCTTAGCCTTTCTGGCTCTAGAACATCCAAAGCCTCTCACCATTCCAGGAAGGTTGGCTTACTTTGCTCCCAGATGGGAACAAATCACAGCAGAGCAGTGGACCCTCTCCATCATAAGGGAGGGGTACAGACTTCATTTCTTAAACCTTCCTCCTCACACCATGGTGACAGTTCAATTCTCAGACATCCCTCCTCGACCTTCTGGGTCAGGAGATTGCTACCCTTCTTGCCCAAGGGGCAATAGAAGAAGTACCCCTTCTTCAACAGGGCTCAGGGTTCTACTCCCCCTACTTTCTTATCCCAAAGAAAACAGGGGGCTACAGACCCATATTAGATCTCAGAGAATTGAACAAGTTTCTGTGCAAGGAGAAATTCAAGATGATTTCTCTCGGTACTCTCCTTCCATACCTTCAGAGTCAGGATTGGCTTTGCTCTCTAGACCTCAAGGATGCGTACACCCATGTCCTCATCCATCCTACACACAGAAGGTTCCTTCGGTTCCTTTATCAAGGGAAGCACTACCAATACAGAGTGCTTCCTTTCGGTCTGGCCTCTGCACAAAGGGTGTTCACAAAATGCATGGCAGTAGTAGCTGCATTTCTTCCTACTCTAGGGATATTTGTATTCCCATATCTGGACGACTGGCTCATCCGAGCTCCATCCCAGTCAGAGGCCCAGACTTCTCTAACCTGCACAAGGCGTATCCTTCAGTATCTGGGATTTGTAATAAACATTCCAAAATCCCATCTCACCCCTACTCAGTCTCTAGAGTTCATAGGGGCCCTGCTGGATACCACAACTGCAAGGGCCTATCTTCCCCAGGCCCGTTGCCTACGTTTGGTGCAGTTAGCCTCACAAAGTCAGTTAAAATCCCATTTAACTGCTCGAGAGATGTTATAACTGTTAGGCCACATGGCATCCACTGTGCATGTGGTTCCTTACGCTCACCTTTACATGAGGGCAGCTCAGTGGACTTAGGCAACCTGATGCCTGAGCCCATTGGGTGGACAATCAGACAAAATAGCAAACTCCATTCGCCTATTTTGGTCTCTCCAGTGGTGGGAGTCCCCTCCAAATCTGTTGTTGGGGTCCCCTTTTCAGCAGTCGCTACCCCAAGCAACTCTGACAACAGATGCTTCTCCAATGGGTTGGGGAGCTCATCTGCAGGATCTCTCCACCCAAGGCATCTGGTCTCCACAGGAGACTTCTCTGCATATCAATCTCTTGGAACTCAGAGCAATATTCTTAGCTCTCAGTGTTCCATTCCCTGCTCAGCTACAGGACAGTCCTCATCCATACGGACAACCAAGTAGCCATGTTCTATGTAAACAAGCAGGGTGGGACTGGCTCTCTGTCGCTTTGCAATGAAGCTTTGCGACTGTGGGCCTTCGCCAGAAAGCATCACATCCATCTTCTGGCAGTATATCTTCCAGGCGTTCAAAACTCTTGGGCGGACAGACTCAGTCGAGTTCTGCTCCCACACGAGTGGTCCCTCCACATGGACCAGGTAGCCAGGTTTTTTCGAATTTGGGGAACCCCGGACATAGACCTCTTTGCAAGTCCGTGGAATGCCAAACTTCCCCGGTTCTGTTCCAGAATTCTGTGTCGGGGAGTTCAGGCCAAGGATGCCTTCCTCCTTCACTGGGGTCAAGACTTCCTTTATGCCTTTCCACCAATTCCCCTAATTCCCAAAACACTATTCAAGCTTCAGAGAGATCGAGGGACTATGATCCTCATAGCACCACATTGGCCACGCCAAGTGTGGTACTCTCTACTTCTGCATCTCTCTCAAGCTCCTTCCCTGGACTTGGGCTCTGCACCAGACCTTCTGTCCCAGGAACAGGGAACGTTGTGGCACCCAAATCCCCAGTCGCTCCATCTCAGTGCTTGGTTGCTGAGGGCCTAGACCTTCAAGATTTTCATCTCTCTCAGCAAGTCAGAGATGTTGTTCATGCCTCTAGAAAGCCTTCTACTAGACGTTCCTATGCTTTCAAATGGAAAAGATTTACCATTTGGTGTTCAGAGAAGGGTCTAAACCCTCTTGCAATACCTCTGAATTCTCTACTAGAGTATCTCCTGCATCTATCCCATGCAGGTCTGAAAACAAATTCAGTAAGAGTCCATTTGAGTGCTATTGCAGCGTCCCTCAAGCCTCTCAATGGACAACCTATTTCCTCTCACCCTCTTATAGCAAGATTCATGAGAGGCCTTCTTTTAACTAAACCTCCCATTAGACCACCTCTAGTGGCATGGGACTTAAACCTGGTTCTTGGCCAGCTTATGAAGCCACCCTTTGAACCTTTAGCCACCACCTCCTTGAAATTTCTTTCTTAGAAAGTTGTTTTTCTCATTGCAGTCACCTCAGCACGCCGCATCAGTGAGTTGCAAGCTTTGGTGGCTAATCCACCTTATACAAGGTTCCATCATAAGGTAGTCCTCAGGACCAATCCACACTTTATGCCTAAAGTGGTCTCGCCTTTTCATCTGAACCAAGAGGTATATTTACCTGTTTTTTTTCCAGGACCTCATGCATCAAGTGCAGAGACGAATCTTCATACCTTGGATTGTAAGAGAGCTCTCGCTTTTTACTTACAAAGAACACAGCAACATAGAAAGTCTTCTCAACTCTTTGTTGCTTTTGATCCTTCTCATTTAGGACTTCCAGTCTCTAAGAGAACACTGTCCACCTGGATTGCTAAGTGTATTTCTTTCGCCTACCAGAGTAGGAACATTTCTCTGGAGGGCCATGTCACAGCTCACAATGTGAGAGCCATGGCAGCCTCAATGGCTCATCTAAACTCTGTGTCCATCGACCAAATCTGTCGAGCGGCCACCTGGGCCTCGGTTCATACCTTCACAGCCCATTACTGTTTGGACAAGGACTCCTGCCGGGATGCCTCGTTTGGTCAGGCTGTTCTCAAACACCTGTTCCATTCTTAATCAACTCCTACCCACCTACCCTGGTCGGATATCAGAGATCCATGGGAGGAGGTAGTGTCCTTTTCAAGGACACACAACCTGGGGTTTCTCCCTGGCATCTACAGCTAGGGAGTCCCCATATGTGAAGACTCATTCCTGCTTGTTCCTGGAGATAGCACAGTTACTTACCTGTAACAGGTGATCTCTGGGAACAGCAGGAATAAGTCTTCACAACCCACCCACCTCCCCTAGAAGTGTTATCTCTCTATCTTTCCTTTCCTCTCTCTCTCTTTGTCTCAGCTTTAAAACTCGAACTGGAGAGAGGCGGTTGGAAAAGGCGGGAAGGCGGCGCGCAGGCGCAGTGGGATGCTCCCAAAAGCTTTCTTACTGGACGCTGGGGAGCGTTCCCGCGCAGGCTCCGTCAGTACCGACGATACCCATATGTGAAGACTTATTCCTGCTGTTCCCAGAGATCACCTGTTACAGGTAAGTAACTGTGCTATATCCACAATGAATATGCTTGAGAGAGATTTGCATATACAGCCTCCATTGTATGCAAATCTCTCTCATGCATATTCATTGTGGATATCCAGAAACCCTGACTGGCTGGAGAGTCCCCAGGATAGGTTTGGGAACCCCTGCACTTCACTGTACCCCTTTTGGAGTTTTGCAGCCCAAATGCATGACACGTCATTTTTTAGTGTTAAATGTGAGCTTTCAAATTCTCGACCATTCTTCAAGCTTAGCTAGATCCCTCTTCATGTTATCTTCTCCTTCCTGGTTATCTGCAGATACCCTCTTTCTCTGCAGACAAGCAGGGGGATGCAGGCACACTCCATAGTGCCGTCCTAGTTTTGTGTGCTGGACTGTCTCTCCCCCCCCCCCCCCCAGCTTAGATAATAAGCATGTGTGTGGCTAGCTGATGAAATTCCCGCCTAAGTATGGTTTGTTTTCTACTACAGACCTGGTTGTCAAAGCTCTCCCCCTCTCCAGTGTTACTGCAGGTTTCTTTTTCTAAACAAAGCACAATCTCCAGGAACAAGCAGGAATGAGTCTTCACATATGGGTACGTCGGTACCGACGGAGCCTGCACGGGAACTCTCCCCAGCGTCCAAAAAGAAAGCTTTTGGGAGCATCCCACACGCATGCGTGCTGCCTTCCCGCCCATTCACTTCCCTCTCATCAGTTTTCCGTTTTCCGCGGAGCCGACAGGACGTATTCCTGTCACCGCAGAGAATTTTTCTTTCTATTCTTCGTTTTTTGTGGTCGCGTCTGCCTTCCCTCAACGCCACCGGTACCGCCGGTGCTTTCCTTTCTTTTTACTAAAAATGTCTTTTCTCTGGGAATTTTTTCCTGTTTAGTGCCTGAAGGTTTCTAGGCCACTATCCTTCCATTACGGAAAAGCCAGCCACTATCCTTAAGAAATGCTCAAAGTGTGGCGGTACAAATATATTTTTAGACGCTCATACTTGGTGTCTAAAATGTTTAGGTCCTGACCATTGCCCACTGGAGTGTCTCTCCTGCTGGAGCTCAAACAGAAGAAGTCTTCAGGATCGAGCACAACTCGATACCCGGTTCACATCGGACTCGATGTCACCAACCAGAATATCTTCTTTTTCACAGAATCAGGTAACCAAACAAAAGTCTGTTAAGACTAGCCAGTCCTCGAGTGGTAGATCTCCTTCCAAGCATCGAGATGCCTCTGGCGTTGCCCTCGGACATTTTGGCAATAAAGCCCCGGCGGGAGTCTTCGGACTCCAAAGCATTAACGGGGTTTCAGATTGTTCCCGAGGTTCTTACCTCGATGGACATACCTGGGCCATGCTCGGTGGTTGTGGCCGCTGCGAGCAGTACCGACACCCCGGCATCGGCTGTGGTGATGGATGAAACAATCCTCACCAATGAACGTAGTCTAGCACTCTCAGCTACTTCGGTACCGCTAGAGTTGCTGCAGACCGTTCCTCGAGTATCGGTATCGGCTTCAGTACCGATACCAGTATTGGCTTCGGTACCGACACCGGTATTGGCTTCGGTACCGATACCGGTATTGGCTTCGGTACCGGTGTCAATACCGTTGATTGTTTTCTTCGACAGACTCGCTTCCTTTGATGCTGAGTCTGGAATCGCTCTCTAGCATAGAGGATTTGGTACCGAAAACATCTCTTTAAAGAAAATCCGATGCTTCATCCTTTCAAGTCTTCCGATCCCGATGACTGGGATGAATCCATTGGTGCCAAGGCTGAATTTTCAATAATTTCAGCTTTTACCCCTCATTTCAGAGGGTCCTCAGGAGAGATTTCTTTTCAAGCTTTTTTGCTTGATATGGCAAAGTTACTTGCCATTTCTATACCTGGTAAAGAATCTATACCAGGGGATTCAGAAACTCTGCAATTCCCCTGGATTCCAAAGGAGGTCATCATGCTTCCTTTGCATCAGATCTTACAGGATCTACTATTAAGAATGTGGGAAACGCCTTTAACGGTATCCCCACATTCTAAGACACTTGACACTATGTACAAGGTGCCACCTTCTCCAGGTTTTCAAAAGACTCAACTTCCTCATCATTCTATTGTTGTAGAATCAGTAATGAGGTGTATTAAGAGTGCAAAGACGCACTCCTCTTATCCGCCAGGTCGTGAGCCTAGGACTTTAGATGCCTTTGGACGTCGATGCTTCCAGGCATCCATGCTTTCAGCAAGAATTATCTCATATATTTTCTATATGGGATTATCTCTTGAAGAGGTCACAAAGAACTTATAGCTTTTGAACCCTTTTCTTCAAGAGCATAAAAGAGCAGACTATTTCTTATTAGTCAGTCATGCTCAAAATGTCTCTAAGTTCCTTAATCGTGCTTCCCTGGACTGTTTTGAGTCTATTAGCAGAACCTCTGCTATAGCCATAGGGGCACGACGCATGGCCTGGCTCCAAGCTTCAGACTTGGACAAATTGGTACAAGAAAGGCTGGGAAATACCCCTTGTACTGGTGAGAATCTCTTTAACAAGGATGCTTTATTCCAAGCTAATCAGTTAAACACTGATACTATTGCTTTCAGAGGATTATCTAAACTTTCCTCTATCCCAGCTAGTAAAAAATCTCCTAACAAACTTTATCCCCCTAGGGGAAAAAAGTTTTATCCATCTTCTACCCATCATGCAGATGTTTCCAAAGAAGGGCAACATCAAACCAGGCTAAGGAAAATCAAAACCTCAACAGGCTCAGCAAACCCAGCAGTCACAGGGTTTCTGATATTTTATTCATTAAATCTTTTTCCTGTTTGAGGTTTAGAACCAGTAACCTACTTATCAACAGAAGCATCTGCAGTTCATCTCATCCTTACTGAGATATCAGTGATACGCTGACTCAATCCTCGACTCTAGGCATGAATCTCTTGCCACAAGAGAAATCCATTCTTTTAGCTCCAAGAGCTGTTGAGGACAATCATGCCCTACAGGTAACAGGGTTCTCCTCTCCTTTTTGAAGGAAAAAGAGGAGTAACAATTAACAAGGTAGGCTATGCATGCCCTTCACCTTGACAGTTTTCCTGTACGAGGATATCTCATAGTTTTTGATTGCAAGGGGGCTTCACCTTTTCAGGGACTTACCAAATTGTAAGTCTTCTCAGCTCTGTATTACTTTCTATCCCTCTTAGTTGAGACATTTAGTCTCTAAGAGTGATACTATTCAACTGGAGGGCTTACTTTTTAAGCCCATAGGTTTTTCTTCAATACCTACTCCAGTAAGTGATTTCCATACAGAGTTTTCTTCCCCTTTGCAATCTTCTCAACTATTCCTTTTAAGACAGCTTATCAGACGGTAATTGAGTTTTACCACTCCTAATTATGTCTGTCGGTCGTTTTCCAATCTATAGGATAATTCCAAGAGAGATTCCACAACCCACTTGGACAATTTATCATTGCAGGCAACCGGCCTGTCTACTATTCTTAGCCATCTTCAATTCTTTTTGGCTCCAACAGAATAGATTAGGTTGCACACTGGCAATTAAACAGCCAGATCTCACCTAAGCAACCTACAACATGCTCTCTGCAATTATACAAAAAAGCTCTGCAACTATGGGCCTTTGCCAGAGAGCGTCAGAGCCATTCCTAGTAGGTAGCTTCTAGATGGTTAAAAAGGCTTTGCCCAGTCATGCTCCTCCATGACTGTTTTTTTTCCTACTCTTACCATCTTCCTTAAAATTTCCTTTTTAAGGAAAAGGAACCAGGGCTTAGACCACGTGAAAACATAAAGAATTGCTCAATTTCCAGTTGAACTCTTACAACAGGGATGCATTCTTTTTCACTGCAGTCGGTCCTTGTCTACTGCTTTCCTTCTAATTCCCAGTACTTCATTGAAGCTTATGCTGAAAAAAACGCATGATACTCATATTGCCCTCAGAGGGGCAAACATGGTATCCCCTTATATTGCGTCTTCTCCAGCTACTACACTGAAGTTATGGAAGGATCCAGACTTGCTGTCTTAAGACTAAGGATCTCCTCTGCACCCCTTCACGTAGGTCTCCATTCCTGGTTATTCAAAAGCTAGAATTTTTAAAGAAATCTAGACCTCTCCTTATAAGTAAGAGCATTCCACTGGTTTCCATTCAACCTTCTCCATGGCTCTTCCACTTATAACCAGAAAGAGATTCTCTATCCATATTCTCAAGCAGGTCTTACCCCTTCTTGTTAAGTGAATCTCTCTCTCTCTCTCTATATATATCTATATCTATATCTATCTCTCTATCTCTCTATCTCATTTGTGACTGTCCATATTGATGCTGTTCCAGCATACCATAGGGTTTTAAATGGACAACCAATTTCTATGGTAATTAGGAAATACCTTCTTTTACCGTAACCTTTCCGTTTACGTTACATCTGAAGCTCTCCATGTAAAGTCATTATCCTAAGTGACATCACCTAGGGGAGGACATTACTGATCTTCAAGAAATTGGAGGCTACACCGCCTACTACAAATGTTGTTTTTTTTTCTTTCGTTTGGATAAAAGGGGTCTTAAAGACCCATCCTTTTTCTGCAAGGCGTATTTCTACCTTTTCATCCAAACCAGTCAGATTTATCTCCTCTTTCCTAGAGCCTTATTCTGCTCCAAGGACAAAGCTTTAAACTTTGGCCTACAGAAGCTTCAGCTTTTTCTCCAAAGTCCAACCTCATTAAACTCCCCCATTGTTTTCTTCTGGGATTAGTTCTAGCCATTAAGGCTTCTGACCTCTGCCTGTATTGCAAAATTTATTTTTCTCTACTTCAGTGAGGTAATTTCTTTGAGGATAATCTACTGGCTCTTAGCAGCAGACCCATATTAGCCTCAATAAACACTTTCGCAATATTTTTGAGTAAGGTCCACATTAAAAAATTGGAATTCAATTTTTGCTAACAATTATGATCTACACAAGGACTCCCCTCTAGACGCCTTGTTTAGTCAAGCTGTTCCACAGCACACCCTTTTTAATTCAACTCCTACCCTCCATCCCTTGGATGCCTGAGGTTCTGGGAAATAGCATAGCCCATCCATTAGATTTGCAACATGCTGGGACCTCCTCTAGGCATCTCTAGCTTGGGAATCCCCATATGTGAAGACTCATTCCTGTTTGTTCCTGGAGATAGCACAGTTACTTACCTGTAACAGGTGATCTCCAGGAACAAGCAGGAATGAGTCTTCACATATGGGTATCGTCGGTACCGACGGAGCCTGCGCGGGAACGCTCCCCAGCGTCCAATTAGAACGCTTTTGGGAGCATCCCACAGCGCCTGCATGCTGCCTTCCCGCCTTTCCCAACTGCCTCTCTCCAGTTTTCTGTTTTCCGCGGAGCCGGCAGGGCGTATTCCTGTCACTGCAGAAAATTCTTCTTTTTAATCTTAGTTTTTTTGTGGTCGCGTCTGCCTTCCCTTGACGCTACCGGTACCGCCGGTGCTTTTCTTTCTTTCCTGAAGAATTTCTTCTTTTCTTAGAAATTTTTTCCTGTTTAGTGCCTGACGGTTTCTAGGCCACTAGGCCTCTACCCTTCCATTATGGAAAAGCCAGCCACTATCCTTCAGAAATGCTCAAAGTGTGGCGGTACAGATATTTTTTCAGACACTCATACTTGGTGTCTAAAATGTTTAGGTCCTGACCATTGCCCTCTGGAATGTCTCTCCTGCTGGAGCTCAAACAGAAGATGTCTTCAGAATCGAGCAAAACTCAATACCCAATTCACATCGCTCTCGATGTTACCAGCTAGAATATCTTCACAGGATCAGGTAACCAAACAATAGTCTGTAAAGACTAGCCAGTCCTCGAGTGGTAGATCTCCTTCTCAGCATCGAGATGGCTTCGGCCTTGCCCTCGAGGACATCTTGGCAATAAAGCCCCGGTGGGAGTCTTCAGGCTCCAAAGCATTAACAGGGCTCCAGGTTGTTCCCGGGTTTCTTACCTCGATGAACATACCTGGGCCATGCTTGGTGGTTGTGGCCACTTCGAGCGGTACCGACACCCCGGCATCGGCTATGGTGATGGACGAAACACTCCTCACCGATGAACGTAGTCTAGCACTCTCGGCTACTTCGGTACCGCTAGAGTTGCTGCAGACCGTTCCTCGAGTATCGGTATCGCCTTGTACCGATACTGGTATCAGCATCGGTGTCGGTACCGTCCATGCTTGCTTCGACAGAATCGCTTCCCTCCGATGCCGAGCCTGGAATCGATCTCTAGCATGGAGGATTCGGTACCGACTCGTCTCGGTACCGACCTCGGGCGGTAACAAAGACATCGCTTTAAAGAAAATCTGATGCTTCATCCTTTTCAGTCTTCCGATCCCGATGACTGGGATGAATCCATCGATACCAAGGCTGATTTTTCTACAAGTCTAGCCTTTACCCCTCATTTTAGAGAGTCCTCCTCGGAGATTTCTTTTCAAGCTTTTCTGCTTGATATGGCAAAGTTACTTGCCATTTCTATACCTGGTAAAGAATCCCTACCGGGGAATTCAGAGACACTGCAATTCCCCTGGATTCCAAAGGAGGTGATCATGCTTCCTTTGCATCAGATCTTACAAGATCTACTGTTAAGAATGTGGGAAACTCCTTTAACGGTATCCCCACATTCTGAGACACTTGACACTATGGACAAGGTGCCACCTTCTCCAGGTTTTCAAAAGACTCAACTTCCTCATTCTATTGTTGTAGAATCAGCAATGAGGCATATTAAGAGTGCAAAGAAGCACTCTTCTTATCCGCCAGGTCGTGAGTCTAGGACTTTAGATGCCTTTGGACGTCGATGCTTCCAGGCATCCATGCTTTCAGCAAGAATTCTCATATATTTTCTATATGGGATTATCTCTTGAAGAGGTCACAAAGAAGTTACAATTTTTGAACCCTTTTCTTCCAGAGCATAAAAGAGCAGACTATTCCTTATTAGTCAGTCATGCTCAAAATATCTCTAGGTTCCTTAATCGTGCTTCCCTGGACTGTTTTGAGTCTATTAGCAGAAGTTCTGCTATAGCCATAGGAGCACAACGTATAGCCTGGCTCCAAGCTTCAGACTTGGACAGATGGGTTCAGGAAAGATTGGGAAATGCTCCTTGTACTGGTGAAAATTTCTTCAACAAGGAGGCTTTATTTCAAGCTAATCAGTTGAGCACTGATGCTGTTACTTTCAGAGGATTGTCAAAATATTCCTCTATCCCAGCTAATAAAAAATCTCATAAAAAGCTTTATTCCCCCAAGGAAAAAGTTTTATCCATCTTCTACCCATTCTGCAGATGTTTCCAAAGATGGGCAACACCACACCAGGCTAAGAAAATCAAAACCTCAACAGGCTCAGCAAACCCAGCAATCGCAGTGTTTCTGATATTTTGTTCACTTTTTCTGTGTGAGGTTTAGAACTTGAACATACTACTTTTCAACAGAAGCATCTAAAATTCATCTCATCGATGCTGAGATGTGTCATGCATTGACTTAGTCCTTGACTCTGGGCGTGAATATCTTGCTACAAGAGAAATCTATCCTTCTAGCTCTAAGAGCTATTAAGGACTATCATACCCCAGAGATAACAGGTTTCTCCTTTTAAAACAAAAGGAGAACTAACAACTAACAGGGTGAACTATACCCTTCACCTTGTCAGTTTCCTGTACGAGGATATCTCATACTTTTAACTGCAGGGGGACCCTATCTCTTCAAAGACTTACTAAATTGTAAGTCTTCTCAACTCTGTATTAATTTCTATATCTCTTAGCCCAGACATTCAGTCTCTAAGAGTACTACTCATCAACTGGAGGGCTTATTCTCTAAGCTATAGGATTTTCTTCAATACCTACTCCAGTAAGTAGTTTCCGTACAGAGTTTTCTCCCTTTTTGCAACTCATCTCCTTCTCACATATCTTTTTAAGGCAGCTTTTCGGACAGAAATTGGGTATCACTACTCCAAATTATGTCTGTCAGTCCTCTCCAATCTATAGTACCTAACTTTTATGCTGCCTTAACAGATAATTCCAAAAGAGATCCAGAACTCATTTGGACTATTTATTGTTGCAGGCATCAGGTCTGTCTACTATTCTTAGCCACCTTCAGTTCTCTTTGGCTCCAACAGAATAGATTAGGTTGCACACTGGCAATTCAACAGCCAGATCTAAGCAACCTACAACACGCTCTCTGCAATTCTACAACAAAGCTCTGCAACTGTGGGCCTTTGCCAGAGAGCCTCAGAGCTACTCCTAATAGGTAGCTGCCAGATAGTTAAGAAGGGCTTCAGCTGGTAGACTCTGCCAGTCATGTACCTACATGACTGTTTTTTTCCTACTCTTACCATATTCCTTAAAATTTCCTTTTAAGAAAAGGTAGCCAGGGTTTAGACCACGTGAAAGCGTAGAAAATTGCACAATTCCCTGGTGGTTCCACATCTCACTGGAACTTCCACAACAGGGATGCATTTTTTTCACTGCAGTTGGTCCTTATTCACTACTTTCCTTCTAATTTCCTATACTTCATGGTAGCTTATGTTGAACAGGAGAACGCATGATACTCATATTGCCCTCATAAAGAGGCAAACATGGTGTCCCCTTATATTGCGTCTTTTTCTCCAGCTACTATTTGAAATTATAGAAGGATCCAGACTTGCTGTCTTAAGACTAAGGATCTCCTCTGCACTCATTCACATACGTCTCGAGACCTGGTTATTCAGGGCCTAGATCTTTTCAAGAAGTCTAATCTTATCCCTGTAAGTGAAGAACATATTACCAGTTTCCACGAAACTTTCTCTATAGTTCTTCCATATTTAACCAGTCAGAGATTCTCCATCAATATTCTCAAGTAGGTCTTAATCCTTCTTGTTGCGTCAATCTCTATACAACATCTGACTTTGAAAGATTTGTCTACTGTCCATATTAATGCTGCCCCAGCATACCATAAAACTCAATGGACAACCAATTTCTATGGTAATTTACGAAAAACCTTCTTTTGCTACAAGAGAAATCCATCCTTTTAGTCCAAGACCTATTGAGAACCATCATACCCTAAAGATAACAGGGTTCTCATTTTAAATGAAAAGGAGTAACAACTAACAACAAGGTGAGCTATGCCCTTCACCTTGACAGTTTCCTGTACGAGGATATCTCATACTTTTAACTGCAAGGGGACCCTACCTATTCAAAGACTTACCAAATTGTAAGTCTTCTCAACTTTGTATTACTTTCTATCCCTCTTAGTCCAGACATTCAGTCTCTAAGAGTACTACTAATCAACTGGAGGGCTTATTCTCTAAGCCCATAGGATTTTCTTCAATACCTACTCCAGTAAGTAGTTTCCATACAGAGTTTCTTCCCCTTTGCAGTTCATCTTCTTCTCTGTGTATCTTTGAGCTAACCTTTTCAGATACTACTTTAAGGCAGCTTATCAGACAGAAATTGAGTATTACCACTCCAAATTGTCTGTCGGTCCTCTCCAACCTATAGGACTTAACTTTTCTGCTGCATTAATAACAGATATCTCCGAGACAGGTTCCAGAACCCATTTGGGCAATTTATAGTTGCAGGCATCAGGCCTGTCTACTATTCTTAGCCATCTTCAATTCTTTTTTGCTCCAACAGAATAGATTAGGTTCCACACTGGCAATTAAACAGCCAGATCTAAGCAACCTGCAACTTGCTCTCTGCAATTATACAAGAAAGCTCTGCAACTATGGGCCTTTGCCAGAGAGCCTCAGAGCTACTCCTAGTAGGTAGCTTCCAGATGGTTAAAAAGGGCTTCAGCTGGTAGACTCTATCCAGTCATGCTCCTACATGACTGTTTTTTTCCCACTCTTACCATCTTCCTTAAAAATTTCCTTTTAAGGAAAAGTAACCAGGGCTTAGACCACGTGAAAGTGTAGAGATTTGCACAATTCCCTGGGTTGTTCCACATCTCACGAACTTCTGCAACAGGGATGCATTCCTTTCACTGCAGTCCGTCCTTATTCACTACTTTCCTTCTAATTCTCTATACTTCATTGTAGCTTATGATGAACAAAAGAACGCACGATACTCATATTGCCCTCATAGAGAGGCAAACATGGTATCCCCTTATATTGCGTCTTTTTCTCCAGTTACTTCTTGAAACTATAGAAGGTTCCAGACTTGCTGTCTTATGACTAAGGATCTCCTTTGCACTCCTTCACGTACGTCTCGAGACCTGGTTATTCAGGGGCTAGATCTTTTTTTAAAGAATCTAGTCCTCTCCTTGTAAATGAAGAGCATAATACCAGTTTTCATGAAACTTTCTCTATAGTTAAGAACATAAGAACATAAGATATGCCATACTGGGTCAGACCAAGGTCCATCAAGCCCAGTATCCTGTTTCCAACAGTGGCCAATCTAGGTCACAAGTACCTAGCAGTTTCCCCAAAAGACACAGGTTCCACAATGCTTGTACTGGGTCAAGCATTGATATCCTGAGTCCCTTAATAATGGTTTATGGACCTTTCCTCCAGGAACTTGTCCAAACCTTTTTAAACTCAGCTACACTAACAGCCTTTACTACATCTTCCGGTAACAAATTCCAGAGTTTGATTACACGTTGAGTGAAAAAATATTTTCTTTTATTAGTCTTAAATAGTTTACCCTGTAGCTTCATTGCATGTCCCCTAGTCTTTCTATATTCTGATAAGGTAAACAATTGATCTACGTTTACCCGTTTACCCATTCTTCCATTTTTAACCAGACAGATTCTCCATCAATATTCTCAAGTAGGTCTTAATCCTTCTTGTTATTGGGTCAATCTCTATACAACATCTGACTTCGAAAGATTTGTTTACTGTCCATATTAATGCTGTCCCAGCATATCATAAAACTTAATGGACAACCAATTTCTATGGTAAATTAGGAAATACCTTCTTTTACCGTTATCTTTTCGGTTATGTCACATCTGAAGCTCTCCATGTAAAGTCATTATCATAAGTGGCATCACTTACCAAAGACTTTACTGATCTTCAAGAAATTGGAGGCCCAACGCCTAGTACAAATGTCTTTGTCTTTCATTTGGATAAAGGGGGTCTTAAAGACCTATCCTTTTTTCTGCAAAGGGTATTTCTAACTTTTTCATCCAAACCAGTCAGATTTATCTCCACTCTTTCCTAGGGCCTTATTCTGCTCCAAGGACAAGGAGTTCAAACTTTGGACTTTACAGAAGCTTTAGCTATTTCTCCAAAGTCCAACCACATTAAACTCCCCCAGTATTTTCTTCTGGGGTTAGTTCTAGCCATTAAGGCTTCTTATCTCTTCCTGTATTGCAAAATTTATTTTTCCTCTACTTCACAGTGAGGGAATTCTTTGAGGATAATGTACTGGCTCTCAACTACAGACCCATATTAGCCTCAACAAATACTTTTGCAATACTTTTGAGTAAGGTCCACCTTAGAAAATTGGGATTCAATATTTTCTAACAATTATGATCTACATAAGCACCCTTTTTTTTTTCTTTTCTAATTCAACTCCTACCCTCCATCCCTTGGATGCCTGAGGTTCTGAGGAATAAGCATGGCCCATCCATTAGATTTGCAACATGCTGGGGGCCTCCTCCAGGCATCTTAGCTTGGGAGTTCCCATATGTGAAGACTCATTTCTGCTTGTTCCTGGAGATATCACAGTTACTTACCTGTAACAGGTGATCTCTGGGAACAGCAGGAATAAATCTTCACAACCCACCCACCTCCCCTAGGAGTTTCTCTCTGTCTCTTTCTCTCTCTCTCTGTCTCTTTCTCTCTCTCTCTGTCTCTGTCTCTAATTTGTCTACTTCCCTCCTTCGGTCTCAGCTACAAACCCAACTGATGAGAGGGAAATATTTAGGCAGGAAGGCAGCACACATGCGTGTGGGATGCTCCCAAAAGCTTTCTTTTTGGACGCTGGGGAGCGTTCCCGCGCAGGCTCCGTCGTTACCGACATACCCATATGTGAAGACTTATTCCTGCTGTTCCCAGAGATCCCCTGTTACTGGTAAGTAACTGTGCTTTTTCTGCAGAACCATCAGGACTTTGTCCTAGTCCCACTGTGAAGAGACTTCAAACTTTTTTCGGTACCTTCTCTGTGCTTGCTGTTTGCCTTCTCATCACCCGGAGCGGTCCAGCATCATTCTGGTACCCTTTCCTTTTTCCTAATTTTTTTTTTCTTTGTTTTTCATGTTATTCAATTTGATTTGGCCTCCATTTTTTTTGAAGATGGAGAAACCAAGTGCTGTATTTTTATTTATTTATTTATTTTATTTATTTATTTTTCTTATATACCGCGCTATTAAGATCAGTGCGGTTTACATTACAACTGAACAATGCAGCAATGCTTTTACATAACACAATGTGCTTACATAGAACAGGGGTACAGTCATAATGGGAGAATAACGGGGAAACTATTTATAAGATATATACACATAAAATTTACACAGTTATATACAACTGAATATTTAAGCTCTTCATATGATCATAGCTAGGTCGGCTGAGGAACAGGATACAGCTATAGGGGGAGGGGCGGCTAACCATTTTCATGTTGGGTTAGGGCGTTGGGATAGTTAGAGCAAGGGCTGAGTGCTTGTGTCTTGTGTTTTTCAGGACTGGTTTCAGGATAGTAGATTTGAAACAGATGGTGTTTTATTTCTTTTCTGAATGTGGTGAGGCTTGGTATAGATCGAATCCAGGTGGGAAGTTCATTCCAGGCTGTCGGAGCATAAATCGAGAAAGCTCTATTGGTGGTAGTTTTTGTGCACCTTGTGGTAAATTTGGGTACTAATAACATGTTGAGTAGTGCAGGTCGTCTTATTCTGTTCTCAGGGATATTGTTAATCAGATTGCTGATAGGTGTGGGAGACTGGTTGTTCAGTGCCTTGAAAGTCATGACTAGTACCTTGTATTGGATTCGGGCTTGTAGTGGTAGCCAGTGTAACTCCTTCATTACTGGTGTTATATGTCCCAATTTTGATACACCTGTTAGAACCCTAGCAGCTGAGTTCATGGCCAGCCGAAGCGGGCTGAGGGTTGCCTGTGGGAGGCCATGGAGGATGATGTTTGCGAAGTCAAGGTGTGGGATTACTAGGGCCTGAAATATTGTTCGATAGTCCGAAAAATCAAGTAGTGGGCGGAGGAGGCGGAGGGTTCGTATCTTGTGGTAAACTGATCTTGCAACGGTCTTTACGTGGGTTGTCATGTCCAGACGCCGATCTAGGGTAATTCCTAGATATCGGATTGTGTCTCTTGTTTTGAGTTCAGCATTTTTAACTTGCAGGTATGGAGGTGTGACAAATTTCTGGTTCCTAGTGATAAAGAGGACATCAGTCTTGCTATGATTGATCCTCAGGTTTTGAGTGAGGAGCCATTCAGCAACTGCATCAAAACATCTGATGATAGGGGAGAAATCAGGCTGCTCAATAGTGAATGGAATGTATAGTAGTATGTCGTCGGCATACACCAGGCATTCTACATTTAGGGAGCGGATCAGGGAACAGATAGGCTGCATATAAATGTTAAATAGTAAAGCAGACAAGGATGATCCCTGGGGTACTCCCTGCTTCTGTAGGAAAGGCTCGGAGGAAGTGTTGCCTGTTTTTACTTGCTGCCATCTATTAGTTAAGTATGATTCACACCATTGTAGTGCAGTATCCTGTAACCCTTTTTCTTGGAGACGTTGTAATAGTATCTTATGGTTCACAGAATCGAAGGCGGCTGCAATGTCGAGAAAGATGAGGATGAAACCTTGGTGTATATTATCAATTCCTGTGATTAGTTTGTCGAAGAGGGTAGTTAGGATGGTGTCTACCCCATGCGATTCTCTGAAGCCATGTTGAGCTGGGTCGAGAGGTGACTCAGTGTCAACGTGTTGCTGGATCTGTCGCTGGACTATTTTCTCGATGATCTTGGCAAGCAGGGGAATACTTGATATGGGTCTGTAGGATTCAACTTTGGATGTATCAAGGCGGCTGTTTTTTCGTAGGGGCCTGATTGATGTGTGTTTTAAGCTTTGTGGGAAGACGCCTCTTAGTAGTGATTGGTTGGTTATGTTGCATAATGAGTGGCTTAGTTCATGTCGAAGTTCCTTTATCCAGCTTGCTGGGCAAGGGTCATTTGGGGCCGTGGTGAGATTAATGGAGGTAATGGTGTGTTCAATTTCTTTAGTAGATACTGCAGAGAAATTGAGTAGTAGGGTAGGCTTTGGTGTACTTGTTGCAATGGTTGGGTTACAGGTGGATGGAACCATGTTAGATTGAATCATTTTTGATTGCAGGTAGATCGAGTAATCCTGTGGTTGAGGCATGAGTGGGCTTACTGGTGCTGGGTCCCCTGTTAGTGATTTTACTATATTAAATAGGTCATGTGTCCTATTCAAAGACCGTTTTAGAATGGTTGAGTGATGTTGTTTCCTTTTTTCACTTATTGTCTCTCTGTGTAGAGCTAGATGTGAGTTATAGTTGTGATAGGCTACTGTAGTCTGATTCCTGCGCCATCGTCTTTCAAGTTTACGTATTTGTAAGAGGGAAGCTCGAAGGTCAGTATTGTACCAGGGGGCGTGCGCACGTTTCCTGGGTACCTTGTTGGTGGATGGGATACAGGCTATAGCTCTGATACTGTTGTTCCAATTCACTACAAGTTCGTCAGGGTCAAGGATAGGAACATCGAGGCGTGGCAGTAGCTTGATAAGTACATCTTCCTTGTCGAGTGGACGAAATCGTGTTGTTAGTATTCCGGGGTTGGGGGTGCTGGCCCTGTCACTGGTCTTATGGTGGTATGTAATTGGTATGTGGAAGTTGAGGAGATTATGGTCAGACCAAGGTACTGGGGATATAGCAGTCAACAGCTGAGGATTGGTGTCAGCTATATATTGAGGGGCAAAGATAAGGTCAAGGATACCACCCTTAGCATGCGTAGGGGAGTGTACTATTTGCTTGTAGTCCAGGTCATGTAAAGCTTCAAGGAAGGTTCTTGCTTGTGCTTCAGGTAAGGAGGGGAGGTTGAAGTCTCCTATTAGCCAGTTTGATGATCGAGGATTATTCGAGTTGCATGCAAGCTTGATGATTGCTGGTAGGTCATCAGAAGAAGATGTTGGGGCTCTGTAGAGTGCGTTGATTGTGCATTGGTCGTTTGATATCGTAATAGTGTCAAGGTGCGCTGAGGTAGATGCGTCGTTTAGTTTGAATTTCAGTTCTGCTTTTGCGAGGATGAGTACCCCTCCTCCTTTTTGGTTTGCTCTGTGACAAGTATATGGTGAGAAGCCGGCTGGGGTCATTTGATTGATGATCGCATTATCACAGTCTGACAACCATGTCTCTGTGATCATTAATATGTCAAGGTCGTGGAATGTTATAAGGTCGGTGATTGCTGGCCATTTTTGGCGTGTAGATCTCGCGTTTATAAGCGCGCATTTTAGTAGATGATGTTGCTGATGTTTGTCCGAGTGGGTTTTTTTGATGTTTTGTAGGGGAATATATAGTAGGTGCTGATATGGAGTGTTGGAGGTGTTATGAGCAGTTTGGTGGACTTTCTCTGACCATCTCCTATTGTTACTGTAACGGATTGGGATATGTTTAGTATATGTATTAAATGCCTGACTAGGGAGTCCAAAGGTGAGAAAGAAAATAGACAGTGGTATGAGTGCATACATTTTGGGGGAATATTGGTCTCAGTTGAGATGTGATCAACTCACAGGGGTGATTCAATGGTATGGAATAGCTGATCAGTAATGTGACTAAAATATTTGGATAAGATATCTTAATTTATAGGAGGCTGGCATGCACCTGTGGACTTGAATTTACTACTACATAGATTGGCTAGCTTAGCATTAAAGTGATTGAGAGCTACTGGCAACAGTAATAAATGATTGCTACTGACTACAGTAATGGTTGAATACAATGCTGATAATTAAATGCTACTGACAACAGTAAAAATCGAGATGCAATAATGATAACTGAGTGTTACCGGCATCATTAATAATTGAATGCAACGGTAATAAAGTGAGTGCTACTGGCGACAGTAATAAATTGTGGACATGCTACTGGCAACAGTAATAAATATATTCATATCAAGCGTGTGGTGGATCTAAGTAACATAAAGTTAAGCGAATGCAATGAGTTATGATAATATAGTATAAATCAAATAATTAGGCTGTTTAAGAAGAGTTTGTTGAGTCACATCTGAAAAGAATATACTTGCTGTGGGACTCAGCTGAAGATCCTGGACCATAGAGGCTCCTTTTGTGTGAGCACGTGTCTTGAGCGAGCTGCTACTTCTGTGTCTGGTCTCAGGCGAGCTGTGGCAGAAGGTGCTCTTAGAGGTAAAGCTGCTGGTTTGTTTTCACGGTCCACGCCTAAGGGCCACGCCAAAGGGCCCTCTGGCGAGGCCCTCAGGCGCGGGCCCGCAGGCGTGGGCACGCCCGATTGGCGCCGGGTTTAAGCCTGCGTACCATCTTGGCCACTGACCAGCACAACTGGTGTTTTAAAATGATTCTTTGTGCGCCCATTGTAAACACACAACGGTACTGAGGCTTAAGAACCGCGAACAGCAGTGGGTTAAGCTGTTTCGGTCAGACTCGGCCCCTTTGGCACACTCCTCAGGGGGCCTCCACACCATCGAAGTTGTCGCATGCTTCACATTCATCTTCCACTTCTAAACATAGCAAGAAGCATCGATCAGGGTCTCTGGCAGATAAGCTATTGAAGGCATCTGCATCAAAGGGCTCCTGATACTCTGCATAGGCCTCAGGCTTCAATGCTTGACATCGGCATAAACACTCATCTGTGGATCAAGACTCAGACCAACTGGCCAAACAGCTCCGGTGGGAGGATACCCCCTTCAAAGCCACAGAGGGGCTCTGAGATGCTCCCAGGATCATGTCCTCAGTGAAGCTCCCGATTATCTTTCTTGAGGATGGTAGCTCAGGCCTCCTGGCCCAAACTCATCCATTCCTCCCCAGTCACCCTCGATGAACGTGAGCAAGCCATCAAGTGGAGTCTGGCCCACAATCCTGGCGGCTGTTGTGCTGGGGCCTTGAGGTCCTTGGGTTTCAACTCAGAGTTCACTTCTCAGATACCATCCCTTAATGTCAATGCATCCTGTGCTTCTGGAGGGCTGCTTGATGCACCGGTCCTGCCATGCTTGCAACCTCCACCAATCCCGGTTCATTCGGAGGCATCACACACTGCATATTCTGGTTAAGATGCTGCATGCCATTGGCATCTACCTTTATCAAGGACTGGAGCATTGTCAATACTGGAGTACCAACATGAATTACTTCAATTTTCTTCCTTAATCTGATTCAGGTTCCTCTGATTCCAAACTGGAGGCTATCAACTCAGAGCCCCTCAGACATTCCATCAGATCCATCGCTGCCACATGAGGCATTGGTCTCCACCCATTGACGTGTCCTTTCAGGACTTCATCAAGGACATGGCGGCAGCCCTCTGTGAACAAGAGGCGATACTGAGGACAGAGGAGTTACATCCTGCAGTATCTCTCGGCACTGAAGGAAGCAGCTACTCTTCCCATCCACAACATTCTGAAAACCTTGATTCAGATGTGGGAAGCACCACTCAACTCCTGCCATCAGCAAGAGGTTGGACGCGCTGTATCAAGTTCTCCTTGCCCAGCCCTCCAAAAACCCCAACTACCATACCATTCTATGGTAGTGAAATCAGCCATGAGGAGGATTAAAAGTACCAAGAACCATTCATTGATTCCTCCAGGCAAGGATGCTAGAACAGTCAATGCTTTTGGCAGGAAAGCATTCTAGGCCGTCATGTTGGGGTCCAGGATAAATTTCTACATGATCTTCATGGGCATGTTTTTAAGGGATGTCTCCAGGGACTTATCTGAATTTAGCTCTCTTCTCTAATCGGATAAGCAGGCCCCTTATGAGGTTCTTGTTGCTCATGCTCCAAAAACCTTCAAGTTTCTGACTAGGGCAGCTTTTGATGCCTTTGAGGCTACAAGCAGGACAGCAGCAGCTTCTGTTGTAGCAAGGACAGCATGGCTGCAGACATCTGATCTTGAGCAGTGGGTACAAGATAAGCTTATCAACATCCCTTGCAATGGAGAAAATCTCTTTGAAAAGGCAGGTGAGATTGAAACAATGATCTCACCATGAAGTGCTTGTCCAGAAAGACAGCTGATCAGATCAAAAAGATTTCTGCAAAGAAATTCTTCTACCCCAAAAAGAGAAAAGATGGCATGATCTTCATGAAGTCTTAGTCATAGCAGCCTACCTGCCCTCCTACTCTTCCTGTCAGACTCAGCAGTCACAGAAAAAGCAACAGGGTACTCAGCCTAGGAAGCCTAAAGCTCCTAATATCCAGCCAAGTCCACAGCTTCAGCCTTCGGCAAGTTTTTGACTCCTTCCTGGAGGGCATAGCCAGTCAGCCTCTCAAACCACCTTCTCTTCACACATTCCAGGAAGATTGACAGTTTGCCCACAGAAGGTCCCTCATAACAGCAGAACCCTGGACCTTGTAACTGGTCAGTGTGGGCTATCAACTCAATTTCAAGGATCTACCCCCCTACTTTCTTTGTTGGCAAGGCCCATATGGATCTCCAACACTCCTTTCTGCTACAGCAGGAGAATCATGAGCCTTACATCTCAAGAAGCTGTCCACCTCAGCATGGCCTACGGTTCAATTCACGTTACTGCCTTGTTACAAAAAAGACAGGAGGATTCAGACCTATCCTCGACCTGAGAAATCTCAAATTCCTAGTGAGGAAAAAGTTCAAAATGATTTCACTTGGCATGCCTCTCCCCCTACCTTCAAGAAAGACTGGCTTTGCTCTCTGGATCTCGAGGATGCTTACACATCCTGATCCTCCCCCTGCACAGAAAATCTCAGATTTTTCTTCCAAGGACACCACTATCAATATTGTATTCCTCCCTTCGGACTGGCCTCGACTCCAAGGGTCTTCATGAAGTTTCTTGCAGTCATAGCAGCCTACCTGCACACCTTGGGAATCTTACTTAGGTGACTGGCTCATCAAAGGAGATACCCCTCAAGTAGTCGCCACATCACTTCTTCATACCATCCTGGTTCTGCAACATCTGAGGTTTGTGGTAAATTATTCAAAATCACACCTAACTCCAACTCAAACTCTGGAGTTCATAAGAGCTCGTCTAGATACGAGCTCAGACCTACTTACCAGAAGAAACACCTTCACTATCATTTTCCTTGCAACCCGCTGTCGCCCAACTCTCATTTCTTGAGACATGCTACGTCGGCCACATGGCCTCCATGGTCCATGTTCCATATGCCTGTCTCAACATGTGCACGGGATAATGGATCCTTTTCAGAGCAGTGGATGCAGTTTACAAGTCGTTTCTCATACAGGATCCACCATCTCATCTTGTGAACTCCCTCCAGTGGTCGCGCATAGTCCAAAACCACCTCGTTGGGTTACCTCTTCAAAGGTCTGTACTGCAGTGTACTCTGACCACCGATGTATCCAAGCGTGGCTGGAGTGCACACCCCCGTGACCTCACCACACAGGGCCAATGGACCCCTTGGGAGGCCTTACATCACATAAATCTCTTGGAACTCAGGGCAATTGCAAATGCCCTCAGCCTTTTTTCCCCCAGCTATCGGGATAAACTGTGCTAGTTCAAATAGACAATCAAGTTGCCATGTTCTGTGTCAGCAAACAAGGTGGTATGGGCTCTCGCCTCCTCTGCAATGAGGTGGTCCATCTTTGTGGTTTTGCAATAGTACATCACAATTTATCTCCAGGGACAGGAGAAATCTGCTAGTCGACAAGCTCAGCCAGGTCCTTCATCCGCACAAGTGGATGCTCAATCACCAGACGGCACAATGCTTATTCCACTTATGGGAGACACCCTTTCACTGCTCTGGTGAATGCCCAGCTGCCTCTGTTCTATTCAAGGATGCACTCTCCAAGCAGTGAGAACTCAGATGCTTTCCTCCTTCATTGGGGTTAGGGTCTGCTATATGCATTCCCACCAATTCCTCATTCTGAAAACACACTTCAAGTTTCAGTTGGACAGGGGAAAGATGATTCTTATTGCTCCATTCTGGCCCCATCAGCCATGATTTCCCCTACTTTTTTGTCTGACTTGGGCTCATCCTCTCTGATTAGGCTATGCACCTGACCTGCTCTCCCAGGACCACAGGACACTACTTCATCCCAACATCTAGACCTTGTGCTTCATCCTCTCTGACCTTGGGCTCAATTTTTACTGACTTCTAGAAAGGATTCTACTAGATGTCCCCTCGCCTTTAAATGGTGCAGATTTTCCCTCTGCTCCCAGAGAGCTCTCAATCCATTTACTTGTACAGTGAAGCACTTACTGCAGTACCCTCTTCATCTGGACTGAAAACTAATTCCTTCTGAGTCCACGTGTGTGATCTCAGTCTCTACTTGCCCAATTGGTAGGGACCAACCAAATTCACGGGAAAAAATGCGCTATTTCACGGGAGGTCTTTGAAAATTCAACATATTTCACGGAAATTTCACGGGCCTTTATTTCATCGTTTTATGCGAACCTTAACTAGCAGTTAGTGTCTATTTCAAGTAATTGCTGTCAACTGTCAGAATGGAGGACAAAAACCACGGCCAACACAAGGACTATCCCAAAAGAACTTTATTGAAGAAGACACAATTCAACAACAAATACTCAGGCATTCACAGTTTTGAGTTCTTTGCAATAATCACTTGATTTGTCAAATTGCTCGTCAACAGTCTCTGGCGCTGCGGTCCACTGACAGTCGTATATTGGCTCACACTCCTTTCAGCATCAACACTGTTTGTGGGCACAGAAGTATCGTAGCGCCAACTGGCTCAACAGTGGGAATCTGCCAGTGCTTGCAAATCACAATGATGTGACAGATGTTTCTGCAGGAACTTCTACAGCCACTGCTTTGTAAGCTGCAAATTCAGCCAAGAGATGACGGTCATCCATTCCAGGTATGTTCTGTATCAACTCATCACATTGCAAAAGCAAGATCTGCGTAAAGTCAAACACTCTGACCGACTTCAAGAAGTTCAGCCCTGGCTGGGAGAATCGTTGACAACCTGTAGGTTTGTAGTATTGACTAAGCTTGTCAGCAGTATCTTCAAAGGCCTTTTTGTACTTGGTGATAATGGCAATACTTGCTTCGTATTCTTCCCAAGCCAGAACGTCTATCACTTTGTTGTACGCCAGAAGTATGCGAACATCGGTGGACTCTAACCATGTGAGCAAGTCTACAAGCTTCACTGTATTAGCAGCGATGAAGTTCACATCTTCTGCGACGACAGCAGGATCATCAAGAAGCTCGTACAATTCAGTCAGTGCATTTGTTGCATCTCTGTTGCAATTCTTCAGCAATGAAATCTTTGTGGAATTGGATGAATATGGCATGGTGCATAACAGTTATAAACCAGCTGTTCCACCTAGTAACTACTGGGATAGGAGGCAGCAGCACTTCTGTTTCAGTTTTCACAGCCAAGAACTCCTTGTATCTGCGCTTCCTAGCGGAGCAGTAGCTAAAAATGGACTTGAACAATGCCACAGACGATCGACGTGTTTGAAGTTTTTTCGCCAGGTCTCGCCAACCAGGCTAACAATGTGCGTGTTGCATGTACAGTGAACAGCGTTCAGTAGCACTGCTATTTTCTCAAACGCTTTGGACATGTGTGACACATTATCAGTTACGAAAGCACTAACGTTATTGTAAGAAATTCCCATGTTAGTCACACAGGCAAGTACAGCTTGGCTAACAGTAACTGCATTTACCTTTTCAAGATAAATGATGTCAGCTAAATAAGCAGTCGGACAAGCTGCAGACGCTTTCACTTCAGTAACAAAGATTCTCCAGGACCAAGCAGGAAGTCAGTCCTCACATATGGGTGACATCGACGTCGATGGAGCCCCCATGCGGAGCAATTCCCCAGCTTTCTAAGAAAGCCTTCGGGAATACTGCGCGCATGCGCGGTCCCCTTCCTGCCTAAAGGTGCCATCTTGCTCAGTTTGTCTTTTTCCGTGGAGCCCACCGGACGTCTGTCCGTGTCACCCGGAAAAATTGACGTTTTTTCTTGCGATTTCATCGTGTGTTTTTCTCCAGTTCGACGCCGGTATCGAGCCAGTCTTCTATTTTTCGGTTTTTGCCCTTCGTGACTGGCGTTCGCGCCCTTTTTGTCTTTTCCCTGGAAGGCAGGTCCTTTGACATCGCGGGGGCCCTTTTTTCCCCGATGGCTTCCAGTGGTTTCAAAAAGTGTGATCTGTGCAAGAAACTGTCTCTCACAGACACACACGACTGCTGCCTTCGGTGCCTAGGCCCAGATCATGATCCTAAGATCTGTGGCCCATGTGGCAAAATGTCCACCAAAGCACTTCGAAGCCGTCAGCATCAGAGTGGATTTTCTCGGACTCCGCCTCCGGCCGGGCCCGGACCTCGTCTGAGGCCTTGACGTCTTGGGAGTCTGATCCCGAGCATCGCCGGGGTTCCTCGGACAGGGGGTCCCCCGATCGGGAACGTAAGAGGAAGAAATGGCTCGTGAGGGCGGCATTGGAAGAGGTGCCTGGTTCCTCAAGAGCTAGGTCTAAGACCCCCGACCGCTGTCCCGGGCCCTTGGAGCAGGAGAAGCCGTCCAAAATACCTCGCGTGGAGCCGGAACCCGTCAGACACGTAAGTCCTGTGGTCCTCGTGGACTCTCCTCTGAGAGAGCTGACGTCGGGCCCGGCGCCGCCAGGGCCCGAGTCGGTGGCTGCTGAGTCTCCTGAGCTTGGACTCAGGCTGACAGCCTTGGAGTGCAGACTGTCTGCTTTCATGGATCAGTAGCGGGTACTGATGGCCAGCCTCGCTGGTGCATCTGCCCCGACCACCGGGACATTGACATCGAAGTCGACCCCGGAGACCAAGCCGATACTCGAGACCATGAAGTCTCAAAGTCATCCTCGGTCACAGTCACCCTCGACCTCCTGCTCGGAACCGAGGGTGTCGACGCCGGTGCCTTCGGCGTCGGGGCGGGTGCCACCGAGACCCGCGTGGTCGGAGCCCCCCGACTCCTCGTGGAAGACGGAGGACGAGGAGTCCCCCGATAGTTTTCAGACTCGGTGCATCCCTTCGGACTCACCGCAGTCCGAACCCCGGAGTAGGTCCCCACCGGAGGACACCAGGTTCTCGGAGTTCGTCAGGGACATGATCAAGGCGTTGGCGATTCCTGCGGACCCCAAGGAGGAGCCTCGAGCCGAGGAGCTCAAGGCCCTCCAGTATGACCCTCCTCCGAAGGAGGCCTTTACTGTGCCGGTCCCTCCGATGCTGGAACAGCTCCTCTTCCGGATGTGGGAGGCACCGGCGCCGGTTTTAAGCAAGCGGGTCGATTCTATCTATCAACTCCGTAAGAGCCCTGGATTCCAGAAGGTGCAGCTGCCGCACCATTCCATGGTGGTGGAATCAGACATGCATCATCTGAAGAGCCAGAAGATGCACTCTGCGGTGCCTCCCAGCAGGGAGGCCCGGAACCTGGATGCTTTCGGCAGAAAGTGCTTCCAGGGCTCGATGCTTGCTTGCCGTGTCCAATCCTACCAGCTGTACATGGGCATGTACTTACGAGACCTGGCAAAAGATTGCTGGGTTCTCTGCTGGCCTCTCCGGGGAATCTTTGCAGAGGTTCCAGACTTTGTCCTCAGGAATCCGGGACTGCTCGAAGTTCATGTCCCGAGAGGCCTATGATGGCTTCGAGGCTTCGGCTCATGTAGCGGCAGCTGGCATCGGTGCCTGACGCCAGGCATGGCTGCAATCATCGGACCTCGAGCCCTGGGTGCAGGACAAGTTGGTCAGTGTCCCTTGCCGAGGTGAAAACCTTTTTGGCAAACCCATGGCCGAGAAGGCGGCTGAGCTCGAAACTGAGCACCTGACTAGGACAAGGCTGTCCAGGAAAACCTCTGTCCCTTCTCACAAAAAGAAGAGCTCAGGTAAAAAGCCCTTTTACCCGAGAAAGGCAGCTGCCTACAAACCTTTCCCTCAGTATCAGGCCTCCCCAGCAGGGTCAGCAGGCCAAGGGGCAGGGACATGGGCCTCGTAGGCAGAAGACCCCCAAGCCTCCGGCTCCTGCTCCTACTCAGCAGGGAGGGTTTTTTTTACTCCCACAGCATAGCCTTTCCACCTCTGCTGCCCCATTCCTGCACAGGAGGTCGTCTAGTCCTGTTTGCCCACAGGGGATGCTTGGGTATTGAGCATAGTCCACAGAGGCTATATGCTCCATTTCCAGCAGTTGCCCCCTGTCTACTTCCCAGAAGAGCCTCTAAGGCCTCCTCTACACACAGACCTCCTCCAAGAACTTCAAGGTCTACTTCTCGACAAGGCGGTGGAGCCTGTACCTCCTCGCCTGCAGGGGCACGGTTTCTACTCCAGGTACTTCCTCGTGCCAAAGAGAACCGGTGGCCTCAGGCCTATTCTAGACCTCAGGAACCTCAACAAGTTCTTGGAGAAAGAAAAGTTCAAGATGCTTACTCTTGGAACACTTCTGCCCTACCTCCAGCAGGGAGATTGGCTTATGCTCCTTAGATCTCAAGGATGCGTACACTCACATCCTCATTCATCCAGACCACAGAAAGTACCTCAGGTTCATTGTGGGAGGAAACCATTACAGAGTACTGCCTTTTGGCCTAACCTCCGCCCCAAGGGTCTTTACAAAGTGCCTGGCTGTGGTGGCGGCCTACTTGAGGACTCAAGGTGTTTTTGTCTTCCCCTATCTGGACGACTGGCTCATCAGGGGTCAGACTTACCAGGAGGCCAGGCAGGCCACCTTTCGAACTGTATCACTCCAACACCTAGGCTTTGTCATAAACTTCGCAAAGTCCACTTTGCTCCCCTCCCAGAACCTAGAGTTCATAGGGGCGCGGCTGGACTCTCTGCAAGCCAGGGCTTACTTGCCAGAAGACAGGGCTCAAAGGCTCATAGGGTTGGCATCCCAGTTTCTCAGCATGCCCAGGGTTTCTGCCCGACTCTGTCTACAGCTCCTAGGCCACATGGCGTCGACAGTACATGTGACCCCCAATACCCGCCTCCACATGAGGCCTGCACAGTGGTGCCTCAGAACTCAGTGGAAGCAGGCCACAGGGAGCCTAGCAGTCAAAGTAAGGGTGCCAAAGCCTTCCTGAATTCCCAGCAGTGGTGGCTAAACCTCCCCAACTTACTTCAGGGGGTGCCTTTCCAGGTGCCTGTCCCCATGGTGGTGTTGACGACAGATGCCTCCTTGCAGTGCTGGGGTGCACATTGTCTGGAACAGTGCACTCAAGGCCTATGGTCTCCATGGGAGGCCACACAACAGATCAACCTACTAGAACTTTGGGCTATTCGCTTAGCCCTCAAAACCTTCTCTCACACCTTGGCTCACCAGTCTGTTCTGGTGCAGACGGACAATCAAGTGGCCATGTTCTATGTGAACAAGCAGAGGGGCACGGGGTCCAGCCTCCTGTGTCGGGAGGCACAGGCCCTGTGCTCTTTTGCTCTCAAACACACATGTTTCTCAAGGCTGTATCTCCAGGAACAAGCAGGAATCTAGTCATCACATATGGGTATCGTCGGTACAGACGGAGCCTGCGCAGAAATGCTCCCCAGCATCCAATCAGAAAGCTTTTGGGAGCATCCCACAGCGCCTGCGTGCTGCCTTCCCGCCTTTCCCAACTGCCTCTCTCCAGTTCTTCTTTTTCCGTGGAGCCAGCAGGTCGTGTTCCTGTCACCGCAGAAGAATTTCCTTATTTCTTTCTTTTTGTGGTCGCGTCTGCCTTCCCCGACGCTCTACCGGTACCGCCGGTATTTCTTTTCTTTAAAAAAAATTAATTTTTCCATTTTTTATTTTCTTCAGGTGCACCTGTCTTTTTGGGCCTTAAGGCCCAAAAATTTCCTTAATATAGAAAAACCTGCCTCAGGTTTTAAAAAGTGCACAAAATGTGGCGGTACCATTTCCATCACTGACACCCATGAGTGGTGTTTAAAATGTTTAGGTCCTGACCACTCCATCACAGATTGTGTGTCCTGTGCTATGATGCCTAAAGGGGGTTGACAGAACCGAGCTGCTAAGCTCAGTACCCTGTTTCCCTCTGATGCAGCTTCGGTGGCATCGGCGTCTTCCAGGGCTGCTGCTTCTTCCCGTGGATCTCAGGTAGCTAAACATAAATCCAGCTGGTCCTCAAAGGGTAGATCTCCTCCTAAGCATCGAGATGCCTCTGGCGTTGCCCTCGAGGATTCTGCACCGGCAAAATTCCCCCGGCGGGAGGCTTCGGCTTCCAAAGCGCCATCATCGGGGTTCCAGGATGTTCTCGGCTCGGCCTCGACAGATCTCCTGGTGCCATGCTCTGGGGTACTGGCAGTTTCCACCGGTACCGATTTCCAGGCATTGGCAGCGTCTATGGACCAGAGAATTCTGTCCATAGAACACAGTCTAGTGGCTTTCCTTGTGGCATCGACACCCTTGGTACCGCGACAGACAACTCCACGGGTATCGGTATCGCACCCGGTACCGATAGCATCGACATGGGCATCGGCATCGATGCCTGCTATGCCGGCACCCTGTCCTTAGATGCCCGCTGCTACCGATTCCCCGGTACCGGTTATTCCCGATACCGACTTTGCTCGGTATGGGTATCGGGCTCTGCAAGAGCATCCAGACAGGCGATAGTTCGATTCCTCAGAAGAATCTGAGGATTCTGAAAGTTCTGTCTGCAGCAATGATGCTTCCACAGGAGTCATCCTCCCCTAAACGCAGGATGTCTCCTCCAGAGGACATGTCTTTCCAAGACGTCATCCGAGAGGTGGCTCGGGGCCTGTCCATCACTGTGACCTCTGAAACAGGGCCAAGGAGTTGGATATTTTACAATATCCCAAAACTCCTAAGGAGGCAGCTACCCTACCCATTCATGAGATTCTATATGATCTCATGTTGAGGATGTGGGAAACGCCACTTACCACCTTTCCTCATTCTCGTAGGTTAGATACTATGTATCGTGTCCCTCCTTGTCCTGGTTTCCATAAAACTCAGCTTCCCCACCACTCCATTGTGGTGGAATCGGCTATGAGAAGGATTAGAAGTGCAAAAAGACATGCCTCTAATCCTCCAGGACATGAATGCAGAACTCTGGATGCTTTTGGACGTAGTGTCTTTCAAGCTTTCATGCTTGCTGCAAGAATCAGTTCTTATAGTCTCTACATGGGAATGTTCCTAAAGGAAGTTACTGATCATCTACAGACTTTAAGTCCTTTCATCTCTGAGGATAAAAGCCAGGAGTTTCTCACTTGGCTCAAACATGCCCAAGATGTCTCTAAATTCTCCAACCGTGCAGCCTTCGACTGCTTTGAATGTATAAGCAGGGCCTCGGCTATTGCCATTGGTGCACGTAGAATTGCTTGGCTCCAAGCATCTGATTTAGAGCTCTGGGTACAGGATAAATTAGGAAATATCCCTTGTACTGGTGAGAACCTGTTTGGTAAAGATTGGCAAGAAAAAGCCAACGAGATGGATGCTGAAAATTCCACTTTGGATAGACTATCCAAGTCTACTGCTGATCCTGTTAGGAAAAAGTTGTTCAAGAAAACACCTTTTTCTAAGAAGAGATTTCATCCTGCTTATGGTCAGCAGGCATCTTCTGCAGGTCAGTTTTCAACCAAACGTCAGCAACCACCCAAACAGAAGAAAGCAAAGGCTGCTAGGCCTCAACCGGCTCAGCAGCCTCAGCCTCCTCAGGGCCTTTGACTTTCTGCTAGAGAACTTAGCCTTTCTGGCTCTGGAAGGACCAGAACCGTCCACCATTCCAGGAAGGTTATGCCATTTTGCTCCCAAATGGGGGCAAATAACAGCAGAGCGTTGGACACTCTCCATCATAAGAGAGGGGTACAAACTTCATTTTTCAAGCATGCCCCCCTCCCACAATAGTGAAGCAGTTCAATTCTCCAACCTCTCTCATTGACCTGTTAGGCCAGGAGGTTACCATCCTTCTTGCCCAAGGGGCAATAGAAGAAGTGCCTCTTCATCAACAGGGCACAGGGTTCTATTCCCCTTATTTTCTTATTCCAAAGAAAACAGGGGGATACAGACCTATTTTAGATCTCAGAGAATTGAACAAATTCCTAGTCAAGGAGAAATTCAAAATGATTTCTCTCGGAGCTCTGCTTCCATACCTTCAGAGTCAGGATTGGCTTTGTTCTCTAGATCTCAAGGATGCGTACACCCATGTTCTCATCCATCCAACCCACAGAAGGTTCCTTCGGTTCCTGTTTCAAGGAAAGCGCTACCAATACAGGGTGCTTCCTTTTGGTCTGGCCTCTGCACCAAGGGTGTTCACGAAATGCATGGCTGTGGTAACAGCATTTCTACGCACTCTGGGAATATTCGTCTTCCCTTACTTGGACGACTGGTTCATTTGTGCTCCAACACAGTCAGAGGCCAGGACTTCTCTATCCTGCACAATGTGTATCTTTCAGTATTTAGGGCTGGTCATAAACATCCCAAAATCCAGTCTAACTCCTACTCAATCTCTAGAGTTCATAGGAGCCCTGCTGGATGCCACAAAGACAAGGGCCTACCTTCCCCAAGTCCATTGCCTTCGCTTGGTGCAGTTAGCTTCTCAAGCAGCCCTAAAGCCCTTTTTAACTGTTCGAGAAATGTTGCAGTTGCTAGGCCACATGGCATCCACCGTGCATGTGGTACCATATGCTCGCCTTCACATGAGGGCAGCTCAGTGGACTTTATCCACCCAATGGACCCAGGCATCAGGTTGCCTGTCAGACAGAATAGCAAACACAAGTTGTCTCATTTTGTCTCTCCAATGGTGGAAGTCCATTCAGCAACCTCTGCCACAAGCAACTCTTACAACAGATGCTTCTCCAATGGGTTCGGGAGCTCATCTGCAAGACCTCTCCACCCAGGGCACTTGGACTCCACAAGAGAGTTGTCTACATATCAGTCTCTTGGAGCTCAGAGCAATCTTCCTTGCTCTGCAAGTGTTCCACACCCTGCTCAGCTACAAGACAGTCCTTATCCATACGGACAATCAAGTAGCCATGTTCTATGTGAACAAGCAGGGGGGAACAGGCTCTCTGTCGCTTTGCAACGAAGCTCTGCGACTGTGGGCTCTCGCCAGAGAGCATCACATCCATCTTCTGGTAGTGTATCTTCCAGGCATTCAAAACTCTTGGGCAGACAGACTCAGTCGAGTTCTCCTTCCACACGAGTGGTCTCTCCATGCAGACCAGGTGGCCAAGATTATTCAACTGGGGAACCCCGGACTTAGACCTCTTTGCAAGTCCATGGAATGCCAAACTTCCCGGTTCTATTCCAGAACTCCGGCTCAGGGAGCTCAGGCCAATGATGCTTTCCTCCTTCACTGGGGTCAAGACTTCCTGTATGCCTTTCCACCCATTCCTCTAATTCCCAAAACCCTCTTCAAGCTTCATAGAGACAGAGGCCACATGATTCTCATAGCACCACATTGGCCACGCCAAGTGTTGGTACCCTCTGCTTCTACATCTCTCTTAAGCTCCCTCCCTGGAGTTAGGGTCTGCTCCAGATCTCCTATCTCAGGAGAACGGAATGTTATGGCATCCCAATCCCCAGTCCCTGCATCTCAGGGCTCGGTTGCTGAAGGCCTAGATCTCCAAGATCTTCATCTTTCTCAGCAAGTGAAAGATGTTCTTTATGCTTCTAGGAAACCTTCCACTAGATGTTCTTATGCTTTCAAGTGGAAAAGGTTCAGTGGTGTTCAGAAAAGGGTCTTAACCCCCTTGCTATACCTCTAGAATCTTAACTGGAGTATGTCCTGCATTTGTCTAATGCAGGCCTTAAGACAAATTCAGTAAGAGTCCATTTGAGTGCTATTGCAGCTTCTCTTAAACCTTTAAATGGACAACCTATTTCCTCTCATCCTCTTATAGCAAGATTCATGAGGCCTCCTTCTAACTAAGCCTCCCATTAGACCACCTCCGGTGGCATGGGACTTGAATCTGGTTCTTGGGCAGCTCATGAAGCCACCTTTCGAACCCTTAGCTACCACCTCCTTGAAATTTCTTTCTTGGAAGGTTATCTTTCTCATTGCAATCACATCAGCACGCCGCATTAGTGAATTGCAAGCACTAGTAGCTAATCCACCTTATACAAGGTTTCATCATGACAAGGTAGTCCTTAGGACTCATCCATACTTTATGCCTAAGGTGGTCTTGCCTTTTCACCTCAACCAGGAGGTCTACCTACCTGTCTTTCTTCCAGGAGCTCATACATCAAGTGCAGAGAGGAATCTTCATACCCTGGACTGTAAAAGAGCTCTGGCTTTTTATTTACAGAGGACACAGCAACATAGTCTTCTCAGCTCTTTGTTGCTTTTGACCCTTCTCATTTGGGACTGCCAGTCTCCAAGAGAACTCTATCCATCTGGATTGCTCAGTGTGTTTCTTTCGCCTATCAGAGTAAGAACCTTTCTCTGGAGGGCCGTATCACAGCTCACAATGTGAGAGCCATGGCAGCCTCAATGGCTCATCTGAACTCTGTGTCTATTGACGACATCTGTCGAGCAGCCACTTGGGCCTCGGTTCATACCTTCACAGCCCATTACTGCTTGGACAAGGACTCCTGCTGGGATGTCTTGTTTGGTCTGGCTGTTCTCAAACACCTGTTCCATACTTAATCAACTCCTACCCACCATCCCTAATAGGATGCCATAGATCCATGGGGGGAATGGAGCCCTTCTCAGAGACACACAAGTTCTGGGGTTTCTCCCAGGCACCCAAAGCTAGGGAGTCCCCATATGTGATGACTAGATTCCTGCTTGTTCCTGGAGATAGCATAGTTACTCACCTGTAACAGGTGATCTCCGGGAACAGCAGGAATTTAGTCCTCACAACCCACCCACCTCCCCTAGGAGTTGTATCTCTCTATCTCTCTCTTTGTCTCAGCTCTAAAACTCAACTGGAGAGGCAGTTGGGAAAGGCGGGAAGGCAGCACGCAGGCGCTGTGGGATGCTCCCAAAAGCTTTCTGATTGGACGCTGGGGAGCGTTCCTGTGCAGGCTCTGTCGGTATCGACGATACCCATATGTGAGGACTAAATTCCTGCTGTTCCCAGAGATCATCTGTTACAGGTGAGTAACTATGCTTTATCTTCCTGGCCAGGAAAACTTCCTGGCGGACAGGTTGAGCAGGATTCTGCAACCCCACGAGTGACAACTGCACCCCTTGGTGGTTCAGAATATTTTCCTGAAATGGGGGCTTCCCTCCATAGATCTCTTTGCCAGTCCCCTGAACCGGCAGCTGCCCAGGTTCTGTTCCAGGCAACCGTATCCCCTGAGGATAGCAGTGGATGCCTTCCTGATTTCTTGGTCCCAGGGCCTCCTGTATGCGTTTCCTCCCACGCCTCCGGTGGCCCGAACCTTGTTCAAGATTCTAAGGGACAAGGCCTCGGTACTTCTGATAGCTCCCAGATGGCCGAGGCAGCCCTGGTTTCCACTTCTCCTCCAGCTAGCTGTGGAGACACCGCTACCTCTGGGGTTGCAGCCCGATCTTCTCTTTCAGGATCAGGGTTCCCTTCTGCACCCCAATCTCAAATCTCTCAATTTGATGGCCTGGAGACTGCAAGGGTAGTGTTGGCTCCCTGGGGCCTACCCTGAGAAGTGGAGGAGGTGGTCTTGGCCTCTAGAAAGCAGTCCACCAGAAAAACCTATGCCTTGAAGTGGAAAAGGTTCTCTGTCTGGTGTCAGCAGCGCAAGGAGGATCCTTTCGCCTGCACTGTACCGCTAGTGCTTCAGTACCTGCTGCACTTGTCCAATCAAGGCCTTAAGTCCAATTCGGTCCGGTTCCAACTTTCTGCTCTAGCAGCTCACCACTCACTGGTGGAGCGGCACTCTGTTCACCCCTTGGTGTCCAGGTTTCTCAGAGGCTTGCTTTTGCTGAAACCTCCTATCCGTCCACTGGCCCCTGAGTGGGAATTGAATGTGGTCTTGCAGCAACTGACTCGCCCACCCTTTGAGCCGATGGCTACATGTCCTCTCTGCTTCCTTTCTTGGAAGGCTCTATTCCTTGTGGCCCTGACCTCAGCCAGGAGGGTGAGTGAGCTTCAAGCCCTGGTCTGTGACAGGCCTTACACTCGCTTTTATAGGAACAGGGTAGTCCTTAGGACTCATCCTAATTTCCTCCCTAAAGTTGTCTCCTCTTTCCATCTCAACCAAGAGGTGGTTCTTCCAACGTTCTTCTCTAGGCCCCATGCCAGCCGGGCTGAGACAGTCTTGCATACCCTGGACTGTAGAAGGACCTTATCCTTCTACCTTGGACATACGCGGGGCATAGGAGGGCTACTCAGCTCTTCATATCTTTTGACCCTAATAACTTGCGGATACCTGTCTCCAAGTGTACCTTGTCCATCTGGGTGGCTGACTGTATCACCTGGGCTTATAGGGCAGTTGACCTTCCCCTGCAGGGTCGGTTCACGGCCCACCGTGTTAGGGCAATGCCTCAGTAGCTCATCTCCGCTCTGTACTGTTAGCAGGCATCTTGTAGGGCTGCAACTTGGTCCTCAAGCCAGACTTCTGCGGCCCATTACTGCCTTTAGAGAGAGTCCCGTAGGGACAGTGCTTTCGGTCAGGTAGTGCTCCGGAATCTCTTTGAGGTTTAGGCAACTCCTACCCTCTCTGGTTGGGCTACCGGTAGAGGTGTGTTTCAGTGAAATCCTTTCTCTGCTGCTGTGGCTAGAGGGAGCTCTTCTTTCAGCTCTGGGTCCCCGGTAGCCTGAAGCTGGGGGAGTCCCATATGTGAGGACTGACTTCCTGCTTGGTCCTGGAGAAAGACTAGTTACTCACCTGTAACAGGTCTTCTCCAGGAGCAGCAGGAATCAGTCCTCACAACCCTCCCTCCTCCCCTGGGAGTAGCAGTTGTACATAGTTTATTTTTACATTTTTATGTGCTGTTTTTTAGCTGTGTCATTAGACTGAGCAAGATGGCACCTTTAGGCTGGAAGGGGACAGCGCATGCGCACAGTATTCCCAAAGGCTTTCTTAGAAAGCTGGGGAATTGCTCCGCATGGGGGCTCCGTCGATGTCACCCATATGTGAGGACTGATTCCTGCTGCTCCTGGAGAACACCTGTTACAGGTGAGTAACTACTCTAAATATGCAAACAAAACCTGTCCTGAGAATCGCTGGCTTTTTCAGTAACAATTGCAACAGATGGCGCAGCTGACAAAAGTTCCTTCAATTGTTTGTGGTTGGAAAAAAATTTCTGTTGGAAGTCTGTTCGCAGGTGTTGTGAAGCAGGCAACAGCCCAAGGTTCGGGATGTGGTTTTGTAGGTAGGAGCGCAAGGTGGGATGATCTAGATTTTCCAAAGGAATGTTAGCTTCAGTAAATGCTTCAACCAATTCAAATACAGCCATATTGCGCGCGTCCCTCGCTTCTGTGCTACGTGAAAACATTCCCGTAACTGTCGCCTGCTTTTTTTTCCTTTCTAACCAGTGCTTCTTATGCTGCTTTTATTTTGGAAGCATGAACTGACGATTCCAAGTACCTGTCAATACTTCCTTTCCTGGTGTGATCAACAGTAACATTACAGTACGAACAAAATAATTTTCCAGAATCGGCATGTAAAGTTCTCTTTGGATACTGCTTAGCTCGTTCTGCACAAGAGACATGTTCAGCTTTCTTCATTATCGACATCATTGATGCACTTTGACATAATTCAATTTTTAATTCAGACTAAACGCTTCCAAATTGAAGCACCCTGCCTTCAAATTATGGTGGTGGCAAAGAATACTGTGTATACTGTGGACTACCTGAATCAGGCTGTAAGTAAACGCTCCCAATTGAAGCACCCTGCACAGTTCTTTTTATCGGGGCCAAGAGATGACGTCAGAAGGGCTGCTCCCGAACTGGCTCTCACCCCTCCGCGGGAATCAGGCTGTAAGTAAACGCTCCCAAATTGAAGCACCATGCGCAGTTTTTATCGGGGCCCAGAGATGACGTCAGAAGGGCTGCCACACACAGGTCAGCAGCTCCTGAACCGGCTCTCTCACCCCTTCGAGGGAATTTCACATTTTTCACGGAAGACTGCCAAATTCACGGAAAATGCCACGGCTGTGAAATCATGAATTAGGTTGGTCCCTACCAATTGGGGATCATCCAATTTCCTTTCATCTGCTAGTAGCTTGGTTCATGTGGGGGCTCTTTTTAACAAAGCCACTGATATGCCCCCTGCCATAGCATGGGACCTTAATGTTGTCCTTGCACTACTTTTAAGACCCCCTTTGAGCCTTTAACAATATAGATTGTGAGCCCTTTGGGAATGGGGGAATGCATCCAGTCCCTGCTTGTAAATCTCTCTGATGCCCTTCAGCCTGGGTGGTGTATCGAGAAATTGCATAAACATAAACAGTTCCCCCTCTAATTTCTAATCTCAAAGGTGGTTTTTCTTATTGCTCTAACCTCTGCCTGTAGAGTCAGTGAGTTACAAGCTCTGGTGGACTACACACCCTACACTCGTTTCTACCATAAGATAGTTCTCAGGACTCACCCTAAATTCCTTCCAGAGATGATTAATCCTTTCTATCTTAACCAAACCATATCTCTTCCGACCTTCTTTCCTAGATCTCACACTTCAATTGCAAAAGAGCTCTTGCGTTCTATCTTTGTCGCACTAAGGGTCATCGTCATTCCTCACAGCTTTGTCTTTTTGACCCTTAGACTCCCAGTTTCCAAAAGGACCCTTTCCAACTGGATTGCGGACTGCATATCTTTTGCAGATGTGCAAGCTGGTCTATCCCTATAGGAGCATATTACGGCACACATGGTTGCTATGGTGGCCAACCTTTGTTCTCTCTTTTTATAAGATTCATCAAGCAGCCACATGGTCTTCTCTACATATCTTTGCTGCCCATTATTGCTTTTATAGGGACTCCGGTCGAGATGCACAATTCAGAAAAGCTGTCTTAAGGATCCTTTTTCAGGTTTAGAGCAACTCCGTCCACCGTTCATCTCAGACTACCCCAAGAGGAGCATGCCCAAAGGGCTGGGTCTGACAGATCCCTGCTTTACACTATTTGTAGTTCCGATCTCCCTCCTGCTGGGTAGTCATGGGCTAGGGAGTCCTGCTCTTTCCTGGAGATAGCATAGTTGCTCACCTGTAACAGGTGATCTCCAGCAGCAGCAGGAATCGGTCTTCACAACCCACTCACCTCCCCTTGGAGTTGCCCATACACACTTTGTTCTGTACCTTTTCTCCTATGAGTTTTTTTTTCTTTCTGCTATATACCCGACAGGAGACTTACTGGTAAGGTGGGAAGGCAGGCAGGCATGCATGGAACGATGCTCCCAAACGCATTCCTGTTGGATGCTGGGGAGTGTTCCTGCACCAAGCTCTGTCAATGCCGATGTCACCCATATGTGAAGACTAATTCCTGCTGTTCCTGGAGATCATCTGTTACAGATGAGCAACTAATCTTTCTCCGTAGACAGCAAGGGTATGCAGCCACACTAACTTGCTCTCCGCCCTTCAAGAAAAAAAAAGAGAATGTTAACAAACATTTCAAAGTAGTACAAGGTTTCTTTTTTGGAATCTGCACAATTCTAATCCCATTGTATATATGTTTATTTTTGAGACTAATGCTCCATAGCGCTGAATGAGCTGACTTGGGTGGGAATTTCATTTGCTAGCTACCACGCATGCTTGGAGAAGTTCAAAGGACTTCTCTAAGCTGGAGGAGAGCCTGGCACACAGGTGCTGTTGGGGACTGCATCATAGAGTATGACTGTATACCCCTACTGTTTATAGAGAACCCCTGTTTCAGGTAAGCAACTTCACGTTCTCTAGTATAGCTGCACAAAGCCCCGTTCTGTCACCTTATACTCCTATGTAGTACCACTGTATTAGAAAGTTCAAATGTCCTGTCTCCTTCCCTTTTTCAGAGCAGCACCCTTCAGTTTTGCAGAAAATGTTTGTCCAGTTTACTGCAAAGAAATTCCAGTAATAGAGTATCGGGTTCATAAAGTGTCACCAGCCTCGCAATCCACAGTAGTTTCTTCCATGCAGAGAAGAGTCAGTCGTCTCAGAATTCAGTCGTATCCATTCTTTTCATGTCTGATTCCAAGTTGCAGGAGGGACACTGTACCTCCTTTTTCTCAGTCAATCATTTCTCAGATTGTTGTGGAAGCAGCAGATCTGTAGTACATTACCAGGTGGCATCTCCTCAAAAGGGAGGGAATCCCTTCAGATCCTTTACCACAACCGGCAAGACACTTTTCTGCATAAAGCCATCCTATACCAGATTTATTTCCCACTCAGCAGGTGGTGGCAACTAGAGTTGATGTCTTTGGCCTGCTAAAAATTTATAGAGGTTCCAAAGGCCACATTAATGGTTGCAGTCCATGATGGCTGCCAGAACAAACTTCATATGTCCAGTGTCTGTGCAGCCAGTCTCCAAGAAATGTATGTGTGCTCTTCTATACTGTTTTATCTAAAATCAAAGCGGTTTACATGGAACAGGAAACGATCACAATGAACGATTAGCACTGAACATGTGAGGAACTAGTAGTTATAGCACTGAATTTTAACTATTTACAAATTTGTAGGAACAGGAGCAAAAGGTTGTATATACAGGTGTGGTATTGGTGGGGTAATTATCAATGTTCTTAGTGTTTTGTACAATGAATAAAGCTATGAGGTTATACATATGGTTGAACAGAGCGGGGGAGGTGATAGGTGGGATTGATTGGCAATAGGGAGGATTGTAAGATGCTGTCAACACCTAGATTCATAAAAGCTGTGCCTTACTATAACAGGTAGTTCCTTATCGGTCCTACATTTCAGTCCTCCACCACTGGGTAGTGCACCTCCTCCTGCAGCAGGGAGACTGGACAAGACAAACTTGTGACATCACCGGGTATATCCTGCTGGACTTCTCCCATCATCCCCCAGTGTGTCCAGTCTCCCTGCAGCGGGAGGACATAGTGAGCCTAGGTGCTGGGCTCACTTGTGAGGCAGATTAGCAACAGTTGGTCAGGATTTAATTTACTTGGTTAATTCTTTTGCTCCCTTTCTTTAGAATGAATATTCTAAATTTTGACTTTACTTTTACAATTTGATTTACTTTGATTTAATTTAATTGAAATTTCATTTTAGACGTCAAGTTAGTGTTTTAATTTCAGGCTACCTGGCTTAGAGTACAGTGAGGTTCTGTCCCTTTAATATTGACGTTCTGCGATTGGCCTCTCTGCTGGGGTTCCGTCGTTCACTCTGTGCCGGTAGTGATTTCTCCCCCAGGACTGTTCTCTGGATCACATCTGCCTTCTGGAGCTGTGCATGGCATCAGCTTTCCAGCGCGGCAGGAGCCTCAGGCTGTTGGAGGTTCTTCAGCCGGCTGGATGGTGTGCTCAGTGTCGGCTGCTCTTGACGGCATTTCGCCCCAGAGTTACAGCGGGGTGCTTGCTGGATTCTGACGCCGCAGAGGGGAGGCCCTCGAGCCCATAGGAGGGGGCTTGGGGCGGTCTCTGAAGTTGTGGTGTTTGGCACCCAACGGTCATGTCTGGCTTTGGCGCCATTTTTCTCGCAAGGCTGAGGCCTCGCGGCAGAGGGCGGAGCGGACCGCGCTGGGACAAACTACACTGTTCTACGTTACACAGATAAGGAATTCATTGCTTTTAATTTATTTTCCATGTTCTTTTCGATTTATAATGCTATGTATTTTTTGTTTTATGGGTATTTTTGTTTTTTGGCTGTTCGCCTGCTTTCTGGCAGCTAGCGGCTTCTGTCGGATGCAGGGGGCAGTAATTGGCTTAGGGCCAGTGGCTTAAACTTGTTTAATGACAACATTTCCTTCCTTGGCTGTCCACGTTTGTTTTTTTGGATGGGGTTATTCATAGCACGTGGACCCGTGCTTTTTTGTGTTGGCGGAATTGGCTTGGACCTTTAAAGTAGCTCTACAGCCAGTTGCTTTAACGGTTCAGCTAAGCTCCCTGGTACATGCTTGCTGCTATAAATCCTTCTGGTAGAAAGGGTGTTAACCCTGCGCTTTTCTTATGTTCTGGGGGAAAGGCACAGGGGACTGTGATTGCTCATTCTGACACTTGCACACTCCTCCTTGGTCGGAGGTAAATCAAGTTGGCACCCACCGATTAGGATGGCAGAAAGTCTTTTTTGCTTTTTCTTTAGGGCAATTATTTCCTTTGACAATGATATTAATGACAAGGGTTAAACTGTGAACCCAGGAGGTCTGTACGGGTGTCCGTTGCCTCCAGAAGGCAGATTGGGTCACAGCAAGGCATTATGGAAGGCCCTATGTAGTAATATTCAGGCTAGTCGCTGAAAGTCCGGAAGTATATGGGGCTTAGTGGTGTGTCCAAGGTTTAAAATCCTTTTCTGGGCTACCTGATAGCAGCTCTGCTCTTGGGGGAAAAAAAAAAAAAATGAAAGTGGGATTGCATTCATCTTGGATTCACACCAGCTAGAAACTGGGCTATAGCGCAATGATTAATACACTGACCCTGTGATACTGGGGGATCATGGGTTCGAACCCCCTGTGTGCCTGGGGAATGAGGCTGGCTGGGGCAGTGGGCTGTCCCTAAGTCCTCTGGTGGCAAGGCTGCCAGTGTCTCCCACCGCTATTTCATTGCTTACAGGATTGCCGGGGGGGGGGGGGGGTGCCGGGGGGTCTTCATAGCTCCCTTTCGCATGCCCTTCCCAGGAACAGAGGCTACCTCACCGGCTTGTCGGTGGGTGAGTTTCTCTGTGTAATGTTGCAGAGGCAGGTAAGTCACACCGGTCTAGGGCCTGGGCATTCAGAGCTGAGCGGTGCGCGCTTGGCGGGGCCGCCTTCTGGTAAGGCTCGTGTTGGAGTTAGTGAAAAGGCAGACTGGATGGTGCTGTCTGGGGCTTAGCGCCCTGGGACACTAGAAGGTGTCATGGCTAAAGTCAAGGCTCGCTGTCGGCGCCCGGGCTTCCGCCTAGGTTCAAGCGGGCTCTCTGCGCTGTTTGGTGACAGGAGCTGGTTCTCCGGTATATGGGGATCTGCATGTGATAGGTTCCCACCTTGGCTCACGATTATATCTGGGGTGCATTCTCCATAGATGCGTCTACGGCTCTACGCTCAGGCTGTGTTCTCATGCTCAGGTATTTGTCCCGCAAGGAGGGTTGTCGATTGGGATAACTGGAGTAAGGTCTTCCTTCTGTTTCATGGGGTTTGCAGAAGCATGAGTGAGCCCGTCCTATGGGGCTAGTGTCGCTGGCACCAGTTTCCTCTCTCTTTGGCTTGGATCCCGGAGGCTATCTTCCCCTACGTCTCGGCTGTCCAGGAAGCTAGACCCCGGGTCCTCTAGAGGATACATTCTCCGCCTCCGCTCAATGCGGGCAGGGGGTCGTGGAAGCCAGGGGCGGACCAACGTCCTCCTGTCATTCTTCTGCCTCGGTTTTCTAAGGTCACATGGTCCCAGTCCTTTCTTTGTCTATGCTTCTTAAGGTGATCTACAGGCAGATGTGTTATGCTTCCCCTTGTCCCTGAAGGGATGCACAATTTCTGTCCTTTTGTATCTGTGGCGGTTCAAGTGGCTTTCTCAAGGCCAAATTGCTCGCCGTGGGGATCAGCATCCGCAGTCCTTCTGATCCTTCGTTGATGTGCTTCAGTGGGATGTAACCTTTTGGTTGGCTGGCGATTTTTTTTCCCCCCCGCTAGGCCTCTCTTCCCCCCAGGGCGTTGCTGAGCAGCACTGCGTCGAGGGGACTAGCCATGGACCATAGCGTTCGGCTCAGTCGGTTACATCCAAGGCAGCGACCTTGGGGAGGTTCCGGTCCTAAGGATACCGGCAGTGCTGTGTTGGGTTAGGCCAAGCTTCCTCGAGCCCAGGGGCCGTTTGTATTTGGGAGCCGGTCCAGGGCTTAGGGTTTGTCAGTAGGCCAAGGCGACGACGTGGTTCCTCAGTGCGCATCTCAGAGCCAGCGCTGGGGTTCCGTAGGCTCCTATTCAAGGCCTTCCGTTACAAGTGCTGCTGAGGTGCAATTCTGTTAGGTGGTTTGTGTCTTGTAGACCATTGGAGTTTAAAAAAAAAAAAAAAAAGCAAAACAAAACTCGGGTACATTAATAGTTGGCTCCACTTCGCCGCCTTAGGAGGTTATAGAGCTTCCTCCGGAACCTTGGCCAGCATTTTGTTAGACTCGGCTACGTTTCGGAGAGGCTTTTTGGCGTAAGGTGCATGCGGTACACAGCAGGCCCTGTGGTCGTTCGGCCAGCTGGACCTTCCAGCGGTACGGCACGCATGGCAGGCGTTCGCCATCACGGTGACAGGTCGAGCGGTGTGAGTACTGTCCGACTCCGTGACTGTGTCCGACATCGATCGGCAGGGCGGAGCCCTAAGGGTGGCCTTGGTGGCCAGGGCGAAGGATCGACGTGCGCGGATTGAGCCTCGGATCTCGGCTTCTCGGTGGGCACGATGTGACGGCGGGTTGCCTTAGCAGAGTCCGAGTAACTGCCGGTGAATAGGAGTTGTATATGGAGGTGTTCGCAGGGCTCGGTCTCGGATGAGGACCGGCCATGTTGGATCGCATGGCGCCGTTGCAGTGGGTAACGGTGGATCGCTTATTAGTCTGGCGACATGGAAGAATGTAGGATAGCATGGACGCATTGGTGCAACTACAATAGTTGGCTGGTCTTCGTTCTGTCCTTCCCTCTAGAGCACTCTTAGGTTCAGTACTGCTGCATGTCAAAGGGTGTCGGGCAGTTCTTGCCTAAAGTGGGGCCATTGAACGGTTAAGTTTTAATGGTGTGTGTTAAAAAAAAAAAAAAAAACAAAAAACCCAGCCTGGGTGCATCTAGCGCATCGGTGAGACCGTGGGCTTGCGAAGACAGCCACGTGCGACTTTAGTGCCGGGTTCCTTAAAATGGCGTCTTCTACAGGATGGGTTCGATAGTGGCGTCAAGGTCCTGGGGAGCTCAGTTGGGAGCCCTACCCTGCTATGGGGCATCAAGCCGGGAGTGGCTCGTGCGCACAGGTCAAGCTGGTACGCTTGCTCCGGTGGCTACCAGCTGGCAGCCTCGCGTAGACGCTGACAGCCACCAGCGCTGCTCAATGTAGTTTGGGGGCATTGGCTGGCACGCTATTTCAGCCTTTGCGGCAGGCGTAGGTTACGGATTTCTTCTTGCGGGCCGTATGTTGGTGGTCATCTGTTCAGCGAAGTGGATTTAGTGATTGCAGGCGTGGTCGTGGCAAACTCTGTTTTTGTCTTCCTCCAGAGCGGAGGTGGCTTGGCTGCCAGTTCTGTGGTTTTTGTCCATAGGTGGTTTTCCGTTTTCACTCAATTCCTTCCCTCCTGTCTCTGGATGGAATTCCGTTCTGCTTCGGTTCTTCGAGTCCACCTGTGGCTCTCCTAATTGCCAGTTTTGAGACTTACGCTAGAACACTTCAATCGTGCTCTGCGATTCTTGGACATTAGGTAAAGTCGACATCTGTGTTTTGAGGGTCTCTTCGTCTGGCTGCTGCGGCTCCTCCTGCAAGGGGGAAGCGGCAGCTTCGGTTCCACGTCCGGTTGAGGTGGAGAAGTAAGAGGTTTAAATCTTCGTCATATTAACTGGATTCTCAGAGCTTACATCACATCGCCGAGGCTCTGTGGTGATTTCTTTCCTGATCTGCAGATAATGGCTGCCTGCTCAGTCATATAAAGGCACTATTGAGTGTACCAGCTGCCCTCTGGTGGCCATAGACCGTAGCACAGGCACTTCCCGGTTGGCTCTTTAACTGCCAGTCTATTTTTGTACATTCTAAGGTTTGCTAAACCTGTCCCTGTGAATTTTGGGCAGGAGGATATGTTTCTAGGGCGTTCGTTTCCAGTACGGTTGCGAGCGGGCTCTTCGGAGGTGCTAGCGCCGCTTGGTACACGGCGTCCGGTTGTCTTGCCAGTGTAGAGAGTCAGAGCGGACTCTCGGACGTTTCTTCATGGTTTCAGTAACACCTATTGCCTGGAGGACAGGCAGGGAATGGGGCCTGTTCGGTTGGGTGGCAAGGCGGCTGGAAAGGTCCCTCCCGAGGATTACTGCTCTGTTACGTCCCTGTGGTGGAGGACTGAAATGTAGGACCGATAAGGAAATGGAAATTACACTTACCTGGTAATTGTTGTTCCTTGAGGGAGTACATTTCAGTCCTCATTCCCGCCCGGGGATGAGCAAATCAGACACAAGGTGTCAGGTTGGAGAGGGTTTCCGCTTCATAAGGCGGAAACGGGCTATGCTTTGTCGGTCTTCGTGAGAGCGCCTTTTCTTCCTTGGATCTTCCTTGGGCCTCCTTCCTTCGGGCTGTCTGTCCTTCTCTGGTTTGTTCAGGAGGTCAGGGGCAGGAAGGGGGGTGGTTTCGGCCCTTTATCTTAGGGCACTGTGGTTTAACTGTTGAAGTTTACGCATAGCATTGTAATTAATCCCTTAATGGGTCATTTGTTGCTTTTTTGAGTCTGTTTTGTCAGTAGGTCACTGGGGGATGATGGGAGAAGTCCAGCAGGATATACCCGGTGATGTCACAAGTTTGTCTTGTCCAGTCTCCCTGCTGCAGGAGGAGGTGCACTACCCAGTGGTGGAGGACTGAAATGTACTCCCTCAAGGAACAATTACCAGGTAATTTCCATTTTAATCAATAATGAAGAGAGCCAAAAAATGCAAGGACCATTCGAATTGGCCACCAAGAAAGCTCTTAAACTATTTAAGGAGGACAATTTCCAAGGAGCCATGCACCCTGCAAGGATTGTTTTCCATCAAGGACTCATTGTGCAGTATATGCATAAGTTGATTCTAAGGTTCAAGTAAGGAAGAGAGGGCTTATAACTTGACTGCTCAGCTGAGGAAGGGAGATCTAATTGTCAACTTTGAGCTTCTCTTCACCAGTATGCTGCGGTCATGGGTATGTCAGGGCTCCTCCTTCCTATTGGCCTGCGTTGGAGGATTTAAGCAGGTGAGCAGTTGATGAATGTGGCTGTGGGGGTGTACCCAAAGGGGCAGGTCTGGCCCCTTTAGAGCAACTGAGGAGGAAGCACCTAGTTGGTGTCTTGACTATCCTTTGCAGGAGATGGGAAGAGGAAAGGCAAGAGTAAAAGCTCCCACATCAGGGAAATCTGTTAAAAGTCCTTTGGATCTTTGTTGTGAGTACTGGCAATAAGACTAAGGAAATCTGGCTTTGTGAAGCGATTGGAGGGTAATCGATATCTGATGCTTCTGAGTCCCAGGGTTCATTCCACCCTGCCCCCAGCCTGCTTTAAGTGTTTGGAATCCTGCCCCTGGACACCGAAGTGGGTCTCGCAGGGGTAGCTCCAAGAGTTTCTATACCTTTTGAGCCTTCTAGAGCTGACACTCTATCCCTAGCTCCCAGTCAGGTCCTTGTTTATCCTCAGATTGTTTCACTACCTGTTTCTCTTTCCAACCTTGATACCGCGGTCTCTGAAGTGGGAGAAGTTTCTTCAAAGGATGTTTAAATGTCAGTATCTCCAGGAACAAGCAGGAATGAGTCTTCACATATGGGTATCGTCGGTACCGACGGAGCCTGCGCGGGAACGCTCCCCAGTGTCCAAAAGGAAAACTTTAGGGAGCATCCCACAGCGCCTGCGCGCTGCCTTCCCGCCTTTCCTAACTGCCTCTCTCCAGTTCTGCTTTAGATAGACTTTCAAAATCTACTTCTGCTCCTTTTAAAAAGAGATTGTTTAAAAAAGGCTTTTTCCCAAAAAAAGGGAAATATTCTTCTGTTTATGGTCAGGCCTCTTCTGCAGGTCGTTTTGCTACAAAGAGGCAACAACAACCAAAACAGGCCAAGCCTAAGGCTGTGAGGACTGCTATGGCCCAACAGCCTCAGCCTCCTCAGGGTCTTTGACTTACCACTAGAGAACTTAGCCTTTCTGGCTCTAGAACATCCAGAGCCTCTCACCATCCCAGGAAGGTTAGCTCATTTTGCTCCCAGATGGGAACAAATCACAGCAGAGCAATGGACCCTCTCTATGAATAAGAGACGGGTACAAGCTTCATTTCTTAAACCTTCCTCCTCACACTATGGTGAAACAGTTCAATTCTCCAACATCTCTCCTCAGCCTTCTAGGTCAAGAGATTGCCACCCTTCTTGCCCAAGGGGCAATAGAAGAAGTACCCCTTCTTCAACAGGGCTCAGGGTTCTACTCCCCCTATTTTCTCATTCCAAAGAAAACAGGGGGCTACAGACCCATTTTAGATCTCAGAGAATTGAACAAGTTTCTATGCAAGGAGAAATTCAAGATGACTTCTCTCGGAACTCTCCTTCCATACCTCCAGAGTCAGGACTGGCTTTGTTCTCTAGATCTCAAGGATGCGTACACCCATGTCCTCATCCATCCAACACACACAAGGTTCCTTCGGTTCCTTTACCAAGGGAAGCACTACCAATACAAAGTGCTTCCTTTCGGTCTGGCCTCTGCACCAAGAGTGTTCACCAAATGCATGGCAATAGTAGCTGCATTTCTACGCACTCTAGGGATATTTGTATTCCCATATCTGGACGACTGGCTCATCCGAGCTCCATCCCAGTCAGAGGCCCAGGCTTCCCTGGCCTGCACAAGGCGTGTTCTTCAGTATCTGGGACTGGTAATAAACATTCCAAAATCCCATCTCACCCCTACTCAATCTCTAGAGTTCATAGGGGCTTTGCTGGATACCACAACTGCAAGGGCCTATCTGCCCCAGGCCCATTGCCTACGCTTGGTGCAGTAAGCCTCACACATTCAGTTAAAATCCCATTTAACTGCTCGAGAGATACTACAACTCTTAGGCCACATGGCATCCACCGTGCATATGTGGTTCCTTATGCTCGCCTTCACATGAAAGCAGCTCAATGGACTTTGTCCACCCAATGGACCCAGGCAACAGGGTGCCTCTCAGACAAGATAGCGACCTCCAGTCGTCTCTTTTCCTCGCTCCATTGGTGGAAGTTCACTCAAAATCTGTTGCAGGGGTCCCCCTTTCAACAGGTGTTACCCCAAGCAACCCTTACCACAGATGCCTCTCCAAAGGGTTGGGGAGCTCATCTACAAGATCTCTCCACCCAAGGCATCTGGTCTCCACAGGAGACATCTCTACATATCAACCTCTTAGAGCTCAGAGCAATCTTTCTGGCTCTGTCTTCCACACCCTGCTCTGCTACAAGACAGTCCTCATCCACACGGACAACCAAGTAGCCATGTTCTACGTGAACAAGCAGGGGGGGACTGGCTCTCTGTCGCTTTGCAACGAAGCTCTAAGATTGTGGGCCTTCGCCAGAGAGCATCAAATCCATCTCATGGCAGTATATCTTCCAGGAGTTCAAAACTCTTGGGCAGACTCAGTCGAGTTCTGCTTCCACACGAATGGTCCCTCCATGGGGACCAGATAGCCAGGATCTTTCGAATTTGGGGAACCCCAGACATAGACCTGTTTGCAAGTCTGTGGAATGCCAAACTTCCCCGGTTCTGTTCCAGGATTCCGTGTCAGGGAGTTCAGGCCAGGGATGCCTTCCTCCTTCATTGGGGGCAAGATTTCCTCTATGCCTTTCCTCCTATTCCCCTCATTCCCAAGACACTGTTCAAGCTTCAGAGAGACAAGGGATCTATGATCCTCATAGCACCACGTTGGCCACGCCAAGTGTGGTACCCTCTACTTCTGCATCTCTCTCAAGCTCCCTCCCTGGACTTGGGGTCTGCTCCAGATCTCCTCTCCCAGGAGGAAGGAACGTTGTGGTACCCAAATCCCCCCAGTCCCTTCATCTCAGGGCCTGGTTGCTAAAGGCCTAGACCTTCAAGATTTACCTCTTACTCAGCAGGTGAAGGATATCCTTCATGCTTCCAAAAAGCCTTCCACCAGACGTTCCTATGCTTTTAAATGGAAAAGATTTACCGTTTGGTGTGCAGAGAAGGGTCTTAACCCTCTGGCCATACCTCTGAATTCTTTACTGGAGTATTTGCTGCATTTATCCCATGCAGGCCTTAAGACGAATTCAATCGGAGTCCATTTGAGTGCTATTGCAGCATCCCTTAAACCCCTCAATGGACAGCCTATTTCCTCTCATCCTCTTATAGCAAGATTCATGAGAGGCCTTCTTTTAACTAAACCTCCCATCAGACCACCTCCAGTGGCTTGGGACTTGAATCTGGTTCTTGGCCAGCTTATGAAGCCACCCTTTGAACCCTTAGCCACTACCTCCTTGAAATTCCTTTCCTGGAAGGTTCTTTTTCTCATTGCAGTCACCTCAGCTCGCCGTATCAGTGAGCTGCAAGCCTTAGTGGCTAATCCTCCTTATACAAGGTTTCATCATGACAAGGTAGTTCTCAGAACTAATCCACACTTTATGCCTAAAGTGGTCTCACCTTTTCATCTGAACCAAGAGGTGTATTTACCTGTCTTTTTTCCAGGACCTCACGCATCAAGTGCAGAGAGGAGTCTTCATACCCTGGGTTGTAAAAGAGCACTTGCTTTCTACTTACAAAGGACACAGCAACATAGAAAGTCCTCTCAACTTTTTGTTGCTTTTGATCTCTCTCATTTAGGACTTCCAGTCTCTAAGAGAACTCTGTCCAATTGGATTGCTCAGTGTATTTATTTCGCCTACCAGAGTAAGAACCTTTCTCTGGAGGGCCATGTCACAGCTCACAATGTGAGAGCCATAGCAGCCTCTATGGCTCATCTCAACTCTGTGTCCATCGACCAAATCTGTCGAGCGGCCACCTGGGCCTCGGTTCATACCTTTACAGCCCATTACTGCTTAGACAAGGACTCCCGCCAGGATGCCTTGTTTGGTCAGGCTGTTCTCAAACACCTGTTCCATACCTAATCAACTCCTACCCTCCATCCCTGACTGGATGCCTGAGATTCATAGGTGGAAGTAGAGCCCTTCCCAGGGACTCACAACCTGGGTGATCTCCCAGGCATCTCTAGCTGGGGAGTCCCCATATGTGAAGACTCATTCCTGCTTGTTCCTGGAGATAGCACAGTTACTTACCTGTAGCAGGTGATCTCTGGGAACAGCAGGAATAAGTCTTCACAACCCACCCACCTCCCCTAGGAGTTGTATCTCTCTATCTATCTTTCCTTTCCTCTCTCTCTCTCTTTGTCTCAGCTTTAAAATTTGAACTGGAGAGAGGCAGTTAGGGAAGGCAGGAAGGCAGCGCGCAGGAGCTGTGGGATGCTCCCAAAAGCTTTCCTTTTGGATGCTGGGGAGTGTTCCCGCGCAGGCTCCGTCGGTACCGACGATACCCATATGTGAAGACTTATTCCTGCTGTTCCCAGAGATCACCTGTTATAGGTAAGTAACTGTGCTTTCCAGAAAGGGAGAACATGCTCAAGGTGATTTTGGCTCAATCATGTTTATTTTCAAATGAGTCGGTTAGAAAAAACGTTTTTTTAACAGGATGACTTGATTTCTGCTGCAAACCAGAGGATTTCTAAAATAGTGTTTTGACTAATGTTCAAATGTTAGGCAACACATCTATCAAAGATATCTTACTAAGTCATGATAAATTACAATCTTTAGAAAATAGGAGTCAAGAACCTTGGTTTCCTAAATTTTGCTGTTGTGCATTTACTTCCCCTTTTTGAATTGCTGAAGACATATTTAATGGACATTTTGAAGTAGCCTAGGGTGGATAGCGTTGTAGTTACTAACATTTATTATCTTTCCAGAGGTGTGTGGTCTGTACCATGTCCTAACCACTAGGCCTAATGGTTAGGACATGGTACTTCAGGCCGGAGGGCTGGGGATTCAAGTCCCACCTGGGGACAGCAATCTCAAGCCGGAGGGACTGGGGTTTCTAGTACTATAGGCACTCCTTGTGGCCTTTGGGCAAGCCACTTAACCCTCAGTTGCCTCAGTAAACCGCTTTGATTGAAGGATAAGACGGTATAGAAAACTGGTTAAATAAAGTGGTGAAGGGGAGGGTTTTGATAGTAAAGCCCATGCTGTCTGGAGACAATTCTGAGCTTCTAAACATGTCTCAGGATAACGTGACTGAGCAGGCTGCATTGTTTTAATTCTGAACAAGAGAAACGTTTTATATTGAAATTGCATTTTTCAAAAGAGTCTATTTCTTTTTGTGGTCAAGCAAACCATCACAGGTGCCATAAACAAATCAGTAAAAAGGAACGATTATCCCAATAGCTCTAGTTCACATTGTGGAAGGTATACAACTTAACTAAGGCGTACAAAAACAAAATTTCTGAAGACCCCATTTCTTACTATCCAAGTCTGAAAGAATCTAGCTTGGACTTCATTTAAATTCTTAATTTTATTGCACCTCAGTTTTATCTAATAAAACATTTCCTAGCTGCGATACATTCATAAACAAACTTGTTACCAGAGCGAATAATCACACACTTACAGGTGAATCGAAGATTAGAATGAAGCTCCAGCAATAAGGACTTAGGTTTTGGCTATAAAAGAAAAAAAGCTTTTTGTTGTAGCCGAACAGCCCTAGCTACGTCTGGAAAAATACTACTTTTCTTTGTTGTTAATGTAACATGTTTAAAGTTATAATTTAAAAAGAAGTTCAAAGAATTTCATTTTACCTCCCTGCTCAAATGCAAATTGAACTAACTACAATTTCATCTGTGCTGATGAGTGTGAACTCATCTGATTTGTTCAGCTTATGCCCAGTACCTCTTTGCAAATTGACATTAGCGATTGCAACCATGCATCTTGTCAGGTTGTGAGCTTTCGGGTCTTGGAGAAGATGTTAATGCTAATTCGGCAGATGCAGTTTGCACTACAGATAACATCTTTGGTGAAAAAGTTAAAGAAATGGTTTATATCAGAGATCATTGTATGACCCTGCAGCATCTTTCTGCTGTAGTCTCTCAGGTTGCATTGTCTAGATCAGTGGTTCTCAACCTGTGGGTCGCGACCCCCATGGTGGTTGCCACAGTATTTAGCAAGGGTCGCCTCACTCCGCCAAGCTAAAATAAATAAATAAATAAAATAAAGCGCACAAGTTGCTGCTGAGTCCGCTTCTTGGCAGCGGCAAACTCACCGCCTCCAATCTTCTGCAGCCGCGGCTCCCTGCCTCTTAGGGAACCGCAGCTGTGCCTGTGAAAACGTTGCGGAGCCTTCCTGTCTCTCGACGTGCTCCGTGCAGCATTGTCCCCTCTCCAAAGGTGGGACAATGATGCACGGAGCCCGTTGAGAGACAGGAAGGCTCCGCAACGGCTTCACAGGCACAACCGCGGTTCCCTAAGAGACAGGGTACCGCAGCTCTAGAAGAACAGGACAGTAGCAGGCAGACATAGGGAGAGGGGAGGAGGGGGCAGGGAACCTGCAACTGGGCTGACATGGAGGGATGGATGGAGGGCTGACATGGAGGAAGGGAGGGAGGGGGGCTGACATGGACAGAGGGGGGGGGGCTGACATGGAGGGAGGGTAGAGACAGGGGGACATACTGGACAGACGGGATAAATGCTGGACAGAGGGGAGAAACAGTGTGGGTTAGGAGTATAATGGGCTGATGGGGGGGCTAGCACTGGTAATGGGCAGATCGGGGAGGGCTAGGACATGGACAAAGGAATTTATAAAAGCCAAAAAATCAACGAACAAGAAAGCCTTCTCCCATGCCGCCCCCATTCTGTGGAACAATATCCCAGCTGAACTACGATCATTACCCCAAATCATGGAGTTTAGGAAAAAACTCAAAACATACCTATTCTCAACACACTATGCTTCTGTATCAAACTCACCAACACAACATGAAAAGGGATAGCTGCACCAACAATGATAATCAGCCCTCGACCAGGAACAAGTACTAATACACTGTAAGATATCCAGAGATTCTATGTAAAACTGTATTTTAGTTCTAAACATGTTCAATGTATATAGTTCTCAACTATCAACCTGTTTCTGATAGTTTGAACCCATTATTGTTATTATAGAAATTGATTTTATTGTTAACACCGTTATATGTAAAAACAGCATGATGCTTATTACTGTTCCTTGTAAAACAGCCTTGCTTGTTAATTGTTGTTCATTGTAAACCGCAACTGATCTATGGAAGTGGCGGTATATAAAACCTGCTAATTAAATTAAAATTAAATTAAATTAATGGGTTGATCAGGGAAGGCTGGGACTGGTAATGGGCTGATAGGGGGGGTGGACTGGAAATGGACTGATCGGGGAGGTTAGGACTGGAAATGGGCTGATGGGTGGGGGACTAGGACTGGAAATGGGCTGATCAGGAGAGCCTAGCACTAGTAATGGGGTTGAGGGGGGACTAGCACTGGAAGTGAGCTGATTGGGGGGCTTCGACTGGGAATGGGCTGATGGGGGGGGGAGGGGGGGATAGAGCTGCTGGCCCTGGAAGAAGATTGCAGGCTAAGGCTACAAATGGGCTGATACAAGAGGATGGGAGAATGGAACTGGAAGGGAGTGGATCTGAGAGGGACTGCCATGGTACTTGTACTAGAAGGGACTGGTCAATGGGGAAGGAGGGGGACTGGAAGGGAATGGACACCAGTGGCAGTCATGGGAATACAAGTTGACATTGGAAGCAATGTTCCCTCTAATTTTCTGTAGGCTGTGTGCGTATAAAATATCAGCTGTGCAGCTTTTGAAGGAAGGTTAAATTTTTGTGCGCCACATAACGACACTCGGAGTTATATACTTTAAAATTTGACTACATGTCAGAATACAGTATGTACACCACATTGATTTTAATCAAATTAAATGAAAATAGACTATTACTAAATGAAGTGGAAAATTTCTAGTAATTACAATCACAACTTTAAAATTTTAAGACGTCTGTTTTCTATCAGAATCAGAACCGTAATTTTTGTGCGCTCTGTTGTAAAGTATGTGCGCTTGCTTGGCAAGGTGTGTGCACACGCGCACCACTTAGTGGGAACAGTGATTGGAAGGTACTGGGAATGAGGACTGGAAAGGGGCTGATACTGGGGAGGGTTACTGGGACTGGAAATAGGCTGATGGAAAGAAGAGATAAGAAATGGCAGATGGACCATAGACCACAGAAAGAGAGCTAAGAGAAGACAGGAAAGCAGAAGCCTTAAATTGGGACCAGCATGATCAGAGAATAAATTGGTCAGACAACAGTAGAAAAAATAATTTTATTTCATATTAATGATTTGACTACAAAATCATAATTTTGAAATCAAATATTGTTAGTTGTGATTAATAATTGTGGTTTAAATAAGTAAATTTTATAAATAACATATTGCAAAGGCCTATAATATATTAATAATTCAACAAATGATTACGGCGACAATGTGTTAACAGTAAAGGAAGAGAGACGCATTTGATTTTATCATTGGGGGTCATCACATGTTGACCAATGGTAAAAGGGGTCACGATACAAAAAAGGTTGAGAACCACTGGTCAAATGAACGAGCATAACTCCATATATGACCCTTAAGAAAAGGGACTCCCTTCCATTTTCAGACAGGCTCCAAAGGACCAACATCACTCTTATTCTAGGCCTGGCCAGAAAGAGAAAACTGCTCCTGTTCAACTATTTGAATGCTGTCATTTGGTGGTGGGTCCCCCCTTTCCCCCCGAGCCCACACCCTGCCCTGCTTTTGGAGGGTTGGGTAAATTTTTTTTGCTACAGGAATGGGGAAAAGATTATGACAAATATCTGGGTGCTCATCCTCAAGTCTGGATATTGCCTCCACTTTCTATACACTTCCACCAAAAGTCCTCTCAGCCGGTTCTTTTATTAAAGGCCCATACCCATCTTCAGTATGAGGTCTATCGACTATTACAAGCCAATGTAATGGAACCTGCCAGAGAAAAATCAGAGGTTGTACTCCAAATATTTTCTGAACTTGAAAATAGAACATCTGAGAGGTTCAACATGAACACCCTATCCATTGTTTTACCTTACATAACCAAATGGCACTGTCACTAGGTCTCAAGGATATTTACATTCACATGCCAGTTCACCTTGCAAAAAAGATCGATACAAATCTCCCCCCTCCTTTGATTTCTTTCAGCTCCCATGGTGTTGACCAAGTGTTATAGTTGTGACAGCTCATCCACATAAGCAAGGTCTTCCATTCTTTCCATACCCTGACAGTTGGCTTCTAGCCATTCCGTTTCCCTGAGAGGCAGGGCCTTAAGCCACCTTCAGTTACTTGGGTTCCTCATAAATTTCAGTAAGTCGACCTTTCTGGCTACAAATATGATTTCCTTTTATAGGAACAATTCTGGACACAGATCAAGCTAGACTTGTCTAATCTGTTCAGATGATTCATTGCTCCCCTTGAGTCATAGCCAGATCTGACTTTAGAAATGCTAGGCCATATGGCCTCTGCAGCGCAGGTAGTCCCTCTTGCATGTCTCAAAATACATAGGTTTCAATGGGACCTCAGATTTTATTGGCAGCAAAAGCCCTTCCCTTGTCTTCCTAGATCTTCTGTCTACCTTTCTGGGAGCCATGTTATTCTGGTGGACCAGAGAAGCCAACCTGCTTGAGGAACTCTCCTTTACACCCCAAGAGCACCTCTGTATACTTGCTGCAAATGCTTCCAACACAGGCCGGGGAGCCTATCTTGCCATTCGAATTATGCAGGGCTTTTATTCAAAAGCTGAAAATCTTCTCCATGTTAATTTATCTAGGGCAGTGGTTCTCAACTCTGTTCTTTGGAACCCCTAGTCCAGTTAGGTTTTCAGGATATCCACAGTAGATCTGCATGGACTATCTCAAGCATGTTCATCTCATGAATATATTCATTGTGGATATCCTGAAAACCTGACTGGCCTGGGGGTCCCAGAGGACTGGATTGAGAACCACTGATCTAGGGTTTTATTCCCATTGAATGTTTGCCCACTTTCTCCACAGTGTTTTGTCAACAAACAATGAGGATCTCTTTAACTATATTGAGAAGCAGCACAAATATGGGACTTTGGATTCTTCAATTGTATAACCATCCAAGCCCACCTACATTCCAGAGAACCAAAGCAAACTAGCAGACACTGAGTACTTCAGCCTAATGAGTGGCCCCCAGATCCTTATTTCTCCAAGAACAAGCAGGAAGTCAGTCCTCACTTATGGGTGACATCGGCACCGACGGAGGCCGCATGGAGCAATTCTCCAGCTTTCAAAGAAAGCCTTCGGGGGTTGCTGCCACACATGTGTGGTCCTCTTCCCGCCCAAGAGCCCTCGATGCCCTAGGCCACAAGGCCTATCAAGGGTCCATGCTCTCATACCGTTTTCAGGCATACCAATTGTACACGGGCATGTTTTTGTGACCTAGCCAAGGAACTTGGGGGGGCTTCTTTGCAGGCCTTGAGGGCAAACCCCTCAACAGGTTCTGGACCCTCAAGTCAGTTGCGGAGTGCTCAAAATACCTTTCCCGCGCCACCTACGACGGATTTGAGTCTTTGGCTCGAGTCGTGGCCGCTGGCATCGGGGCCCGGCGCCAGGCATGGCTCCAGTACTTGGACTTGGAGCAGTGGGTCCAGGAAAAGCTCCTAGACATACCCTGCCTTGGTGAGCAGCTCTTTGGTAAATCAATGGAGGATAAGGCCACCGAGATTGAGATGAAGTTAGTCACCTGTACCCACCTCTCGTGCAAGACCTTGTCCTAGATCTTCTGGGAGGGAAGAGTGGCCTAGTGGTTGAGGAAAGTTACTTCAGGCCGGAAGGTCGGGGGTTAAAATCCCACTAGAGGACAGCAACCTTGGGCCAGAAGGACTGGGGTTTCTAGTCCCACAGGTGCTCCTTGCGGTCTTTGGTAAGCCATTTAACCCTCCATTGCCCATGTTCCCTGTAAGTAGGGGGCGCCATCGGGTGCATCGGCTGCACACTGGAGAGCATGCTGCATGCCGGACCATCAGCCCTTTGAAGAAGGGCGCCATCGGGCGCGCCCACACCTGAGGGCCTCGCCAGAGGGCCCTTTGGCATGGCCCTTAGGTGGAGACCAAGGCGCCCTGCATGAGCCATAAAACCCAGCACCAGCACATCACCTTGGAAGCGTTAAGGAGCCGAGCATGAACAGAGCTGAATAGGAACCAAACGCTCCTCCACACCTCGCCTCCTGACCCCAACCAGCTCCCATACGAAGTAAGTACCCACCACTATTGCTACCCCTTACCTGCAATTAATTCTGCATTGAACTATCCCGTATTACTTGCACTGAACCTGCTACCCATGGCTTGCACTGAACCTTGCTGCACAGGCTATAGTCTCCCCACTACCCATTGCTTGGATTTTAATCTATATTGCATAGCGTGTAGTCCCTACTTTTGTAACCCAACATATACTGCATAGTGTTTACAATCCTTAGCCACCTCATTGCTTGCAAGATAACGTACGCTGCATAGCCCCCACTATTCCTCTACTATGGCCCCCACATCACATTGTCCTTCTCTTCCTCATACTCCCCAATTGCGTCCCTTCCTACCAGCACCCCCACTTCTCTCCCCCCTACTCTCCCTCTACCTTCCTTACTTCTCCCTCCATTCTGTTTTCTAACCTAGCATCTGCTCTTGAGCTTCATCACACCCTCCCCCTCATTCAACCAGCCCCTCTCTTTAAGGCAACCCCACCCTCGCTTCCGCCGTACTGCCTCCGCTCTACCCCACTCTCTACTAATCCTCCTCTCATCAGATATCAACCCCAACCCTGGCCCCCCTCGATTTCTTTCTCACTCTAAGAATCCTCACGTACCTTATCTAATCTCATCCATATCCCTCTCCTTTCCCCTTCCGCACTCCCTCACTCACACCCCAATTACTCACCCAGAGATATCAACCCCATCCCTATCCCCTTTAGAGTTCTGTCTCACTCTAAAAAGAGATCCTCATGTAGCCTTTCTGATATCATCAATATCCCCCTTCATTCCCCTTCACTTCCCCTCCCTCATCTAGAGACACCCACCTGTACCCTGGCCCATCTAGATCTCTGTATCAGTCTGGAAATAGATCCTCACCTAACGGCCCCCCTAGACCACTATCTTACTCTAAAAAGAAATCCTCACATAACCTATCCAACCTTATCCATATCCCACTCCTCTTCCCCTCCACTCTCCCATTCTCATGTGCCCTATCATGCTCAGTCTCTAACAAACTTGCTTATACTTATGATCTCTTTATCTCTAATGCGCTACACCTTCTTGTCCTAACTGAGACCTTGCTCCTCCCAGACGATACCACATCCGCTGCTGCTCTCTGCTTCTGGGGCTACCAGTTCTCCCATACACCTCGATCCACTGGCCGCGGTGGTGGTGTTGGGCTTCTACTTTCTCTCTCTTGCCAATTCCAACCCCTCCTGCTGCCTCAATCGCACTCCTCCCTCTCTTTTGAAGTCCACTCCATTCGCCTCTTCACACCACTTCCCCTCCGGGTTGCTGTTATCTATCTCCTACCCGACAAATCCAAATCGACCTTCCTTACTGACTTCGACTCCTGGTTTTCCGTCTTTCTGGATCCCTCTTTCCTCACTCTTATTCTTGGTGACTAACATTCACATCGATAACCCCTTCGATCCCCATGCTTTAAAATTCCTCACCCTCGCCTCGTTTAACCTCCAACTTTGCTCCACTGCCCCCACCCACCTGCACGGCCACTGCCTTGACCTGATACTCTTCTCTAATTCTTCTCCCTCAAACTTCTGCAACTCAATCCTTCCCTCATCTGACCATCACCTCCTAACCTTTAATCTTCAGCTCCCGCTGTCTCAGCCTCGTCCTGTCTCCTCTGACCTATTTAGAAACCTTCATAATATTGACCCCTTGACTCTCTTCTCCACTATTTCCCCATCTCTTTTCTCCATTATGTCCTCCAAGTCCGTCGACGAGGCAGTATCCTCTTATAATGCTGTGCTATCCTCTGCTCTTGACACTCTTGCCCCACCCACCCCACGTCCTGTCAGACGTTCTGCTCCCCAGCCCTGGCTTTCATCCACCACCTGCTATTTATGCACCTGTGCCCGTTCTGCTGAATGTGCATGGACCAAATCCCGCTCCCCAGAAGACCTTATACACTTCAAATTCATGCTTGGCTCCTTCCAGTCAGCCATAGCAGTTGCCAAACAAAAATACTACATCCATCTGACTAATACCTTTGCCTCTCATCCTCGCCGCCTCTTTAATACCCTCAATTCTCTCCTCAAGGTGCCCCGCCCCCAGTCCCGCCCTCCCTCTCTGCCCAAACCCTAGCCGACTACTTCCATGACAAAATCCACAAGATTACCCTCCAATTCCCCACTCCCTCATCTACCTCCTCCTCCCCAATTCACCCCATCCATACTTCCTCTGCTACCCTCTCCTCCTTCCCTACAATCTTCGAAAAAGAAACCGCACTCCTTCTTTCCTCCTCCAAACCCACCACCTGTTCCTCTGACCCTATCCCCACCCATCTCCTACACCCCATCTCCCCCACCATTGTCCCCTCCATCTATCATATTCTCAACCTTTCATTCTCCACTGCAACTGTCCCCGTAGATTTCAACCATGCTGTTGTCACACCTCTCCTCAAGAAACCCTCACTCGATCCCACCTGTCCTTCTAACTATCGACCCATCTCCCTCCTCCCCTTCATATCTAAACTACTTTAACGAGCAGTCAACCGCCACTGCCTCAACTTCCTCACCTCCCAGGCCCTCCTGGACCCACTACAATCCGGCTTCCGTCCCCTACACTCCACTGAAACAGCTCTTACAAAAGTCTCCAATGACTTGTTCCTAGCTAAATCGAAGGGCCTCTACTCTGTCCTCATCCTCCTCGACCTCTCCGCTGCCTTTGACACTGTCGACCACAATCTTCTCCTCACCACCCTCTCCTCGCTTGGTTTCAAGGGCTCTGTACTATCCTGGTTCTCCTCCTACCTCTCCCATCGCTCCTTTAGTGTATGCTCTGGTTGCTGCTCCTCCTCTCCAACCCTGCTCCATGTTGGTGTACCCCAGGGATCCGTCTTGGGCCCCCTCCTTTTCTCTCTCTATATCCAATCCCTTGGTGTGCTTATCTCCTCCCATGGCTTTCAGTACCATCTCTATGCCAACGACTCCCAAATCTACCTCTCCACTCCTAATATCTCTCCAGCAATCCAGACCAAGATCTCTGCCTGCCTCTCTGACATCGCTGCCTGGATGTCTCATCGCCGCTTGAAATTGAACATGACCAAGACTGAACTCCTTGTCTTTCCCCCCAACTCCTCCCCTCCTCTTCCCCCTTTCTCAGTCTCCGTGGATGGATCTACGATCCTTTCTGTTCCCTCGGCCCGCAATCTGGGGGTTATCTTTGACACCTCTCTCTCCTTCTCCACATGCATCCAACTCGTAGCTAAGACCTGCCGCTTCTTTCTCTACAACATTAGCAAATTCCGCCCCTTCCTTTCTGAACACACTACCAAAATGCTTATCCACTCCTTAATCTCCTTTCGCCTCGACTACTGCAACCTACTCCTTGCTGGTCTCCCCGTGAGCCATCTCCTTACCCTTCAAACTATACAAAATTATGCTGCTCGACTAATCTTTTGCCAGTCTCGCCATGCCCACATTACTCCAAGTCGCTTCACTGGCTCCCTATCCAATTCCGCATCCAATTCAAACTTCTCCTACTGACCTATAAATGCATTCTGCGGCCCCTCAATACCTCTCATCTCTTATCTCTCCCTACATCCCCTCTTGGGAACTTCGCTCTGCTAACAAATTACTTCTATCTAGGCCTTTCACTCGCACAGCTAACTCCTGACTTCGCTCATTTTATCTTGCTGCAACCTACGCCTGGAACAGCCTACCTGTGTCTATACGCCAAGCACCCTCCCTGGCCCTCTTCAAATCCAGGTTGAAGACCCACCTTTTCACTGTCGCCTTCAGATCCTGATTTCTATCCTTTATCTTAACCTAACCCCCATCAATTCCATGACCGAATTGCAAAGACCATATGTACTTTGCACAGAATTGACTAATGCTCTGTACTGTCGTGACTAGATTGTAAGCTCGGACAAGCAGGACTCTGACGAGCAGGGACTGTCTCTTGTATGTATGTCTGTACATTGCTGCGTGTGTGGTGCTAAATAGTAGTAGTAGTCATATCCCCTCGTGTTAAATGTATCCCCCAATTGTGTTGTGACCACTTTGAAGGATAAGGTGGTATACAAAACTGTCTAAATAAGACCTCCTCCCTTCCTCGAAAGAAACAGCAATCTAAGAAGCCATTCTTTCCGTGGAAGAGCCTACCCTACCGAGGTTACCCACCGTACCCAACCACTCCCACATTGACCACCGCAACGCAGGGAAAGACTGGGCCACACGGTCATTGCAAACCGAAAGGTCCCAAAGCCCAAACCCCGGTTCCAACTCAGCCCGCCTGGGGGTTTTGATGCCAGCAGCATAGCCTTTCGCCCCCTGACAGCACTGCAGTCGGTGGGGGGACGCCTGTCCTCCGCCCCTCAGTGGGCATCACATCGGACGCTTGGGTCCTCCGAGTAGTTCGGGATAGCTACCGTCTCTGTTTAGACAGGCTTCCCCCTCCCTTCTCCCCAGCGGAGCCTTCTCGACTCCCCACGCACCAGACCTTCCTACAGTGGGAGTTAAACAGCCTCCTCGCCCAGCGAGCGGTTGAGAGGGTACCGATGCACCTCCGAGGTCAGAGCTTCTATTCCTCGTACTTCCTCATCCCGAAGAAGACGGGGGGGGGGGGGGGGCCTTCAGCCCATCCTCGACCTCCGGAAACTAAACAAGTTTCTGGTGCAGAAGTTCAAAATGCTATCTCTTGGCGTCCTGCTGCCTTTCTTCAGCAGGGTTACTGGCTATGCTCCTTGGATTTCAGGGACGCTTATGCCCACATTCTGATTCACCCCAGCACAGGCAGTTCCTGCACTTCAGGGTGCAAGGGGAGTTTTACCAATACAGAGTGCTCCCCTTCAGACTTGCATCTGCTCCGTGAGTCTTCACAAAGTGCCTCTCTGCGGCCACTGCCTCCCTCAGACAGCAGGGCGTACTGGTCTTCCCTTACCTCGATGACTGACTGGCTCATCGCGGGGGCCTCGGCCGGGGAAGTCCACCTTGCGGCATCACGCATAATCCTCCTCGAGCACTTGGGATTCTTGGTCAACTACCCCATGTCCCACCTCGAGCCGGCACAGGCCTTGGAGTTTATTGGCACACTCCTCGACAATCAGCAGGTGATCGCTTTTCTACTGGCAGACCGTGCGTCTCGCCTCTGAGCATTGGCGGCCCAGGTCCAGAGCAACACTCGGGTCACAGCGCGGACTATGTTGCGCCTCCTGGGGCACATGGCCTCTGCCATCCATGTGGTCCCACATACCTGCATGCACATGCGGACGGCCCAGTGGTGCCTCAGCACTCAGTGAAGCCCAGCCTCCGGTCACCTCAGGGACCCTATTCAGGTCTCCCTCAACCTTCGCAGGGCCTTAGACTGGTGGCAGGACCCCCACAACCTTCTTCTGGGACTGCCCTTCCAAGCCCCGCAGCATGAACTAGTGCTGACAACGGACGCTTCCCTATTGGGATGGGGAGCCCACTGCTGTGCACTGTGCATGCAGGGGCAATGGTCACTGAGGAGTCTCAACAGCAGATCAACTTGCTGGAGCTTCGGGTGGTCCGATGGGTCCTGAGGGCCTTCGAGGACCATCTCCAGGGAAAGTCGGTATTCATGCAGACAAACAATCGAGTAGCGATGTTCTACATCAACAAAGAAGGGGCACAAGATCATGCTGCCTCTGCCGGGAAGCGGTCTTCCTCTGCTCTTCTCCTTCTGTCGAGGGATGACCCTGCGAGCGGTCTACTTCCTGGGCCATGAGAACATCCTCACGGACAAATTCAGTAGGTTCCTCTGCCCTCACGAATGGCGGCTGGACCCGGAGGTGACCAACTAGCTGTTCCATCGGTGGGGGACCCTGACCACGGACCTGTTCGCCAGCCTGGCAAACACTCAGCTCCCCCGCTTTTGCGGCCCAGTCCCGCACCCCAGCAGGGAAGCACGGGATGCATTGCTATTGAGCTGGACCTCAGGGCTTCTCTACGCATTCCCTCCCACTCCTCTCATAGCGAGGACCCTCCACAAAGCTCAGTGGGAATGAGCATCGATGATACTCATCACTCCCTCATGGCCTCAACAACCGTGATTCCCACTCCTCCTCCGGCTTGCAGCCGAGCCTCTGATTCCCCTAGGCTGTGCCCCAGGCCTACTATTGCAGTAGGAGGGGTGGGTGCTATACCCGAACCTGGCCTCTTGTTCCTCGCAGCCTGGCGGCTGAACGGATCACCCTAGCCACACTAGACCACCTGGAGGAGATTGAGGAGGTCCTCCTTGCGTCAAAGTAGGACTTGATGAGGCAAGCTTATTGCCTTCAAGTAGCGACACGTCTCGGTCTGGTGCTTCGAATTCCAGTTCGACCCTTTCTCGTGTCACACTCTGTGGGTCCTCCAGTACCTTCTCCATCTCTTGAAGGAGGGGCTGAAGTCAAACTCTGTCAGGGTACACCTGAGCGCCATCTCGGCACATCACTTCCCTGTAGAGGGCAAACCCCTCTCAGAGCAGCCCTTGGTCTTCCGCTTCATGCGAGGCCTCTTGCTGTCCAAACCTCCCATCTGGCCTCCGGTGGAATGGGATCTGAATGTAGTGCTCATGTAGCTTATGCGTTCATCCTTTGAGCCGATGGCAACGTGCTCGCTTCGGCACCTGTCCTGGAAGGTGGTTTTCTTGGTGGCTTTGACCTCAGCCCGCCGAGTCAGTGAACTCCAGGCTCTCACAGCTGAAGCCCCATACACCAGGTTTTATAGGAACAGGATGCTCCTCTGTACCCACCCCAAGTTACTGCCAAAGGTTGTCTCGGATTTTCAACTCAATCAGGAGATAGTCTTACCGACCTTCTTCCCAAGACTCCATGCTGACCAGGCGTCGGCAGTTTTGCATACACTCGACTACAAGAGGGCTCTTGTCTTCTGTCTGCAGCGCACCCAGCCTCATCGCAAGTCTGGCTGGCTTTTTCGTGACCTATGATCCCAATCGCCTGTGGTAGGCAGTCACAAAGCGCATCCTCTCCATTTGGGTGGCGGACAGCATCACCTTCGCGTGCCTGCTGGATCGGCAGGTTACCGCACACAGCATCCGAGCCAAGGCAGCTTCGGTGGCTTCTCTGCACTCAGTGCTGCTATTTGACATCTGCCGGGCTGTGACCTGGGCTTTGGCGAACACTTTCGCCTCGCACTACTGCCTGGAGAGGGAGTCCTGCCAGGACAGCACCTTCGGCCAAGCTGTATTCCATAATCTGTTCGGGGTATAAGTAACTCCTGCCCTCTGACCCTATTCGGCTACTGAGGGTTTTGCCCTGGGGACCCAAAGACTCGGGCTCTTTCAGGTATCAGCTTCTGCGCATGGCCTCGCGAGGCATTTTTTGGTTACAGGTTCGGTAGCCTGTAGCTGGGGAGTCTCATAAGTGAGGACTGACTTCCTGTTTGTTCCTGGAGAAAGCGTAGTTACTCACTGTAACAGGTGTTCTCCAGGGACAGCAGTAATCAGTTCTCACTACCCTCCCACCTCCCCTGATGAGTTGCTGGATTTTTATCCTTCCCTTGCCATCTGCTTGGTAGGGCTCGAGCTAATGGACCTGACTGAGCAAGATGGCACCCTTGGGCGGGAAGAGGACCACGCATGTGTGGCAGCAATCCCAAAGGCTTTCTTTGAAAGCTGGGGAATTGATCCGCGCGGGCTCCATCTGTGCCAACGTCACCCATAAATGAGGACTGATTCCTGCTGTCTCTGGAGAACACCTGTTACAGGTGAGTAACTACGCTATCTCTGCACTACATATTTGCTCCCTGCTAAATAAAGCATTCCTCAAGTAGATATTTTATCAGCAGTGAAAATGCAAAGGTATTTTCCTATTGAAATGCCCATATCTAACTCCTCTACAATATGCTTTAGCTATAGAATGGACTTGATACCTACTGTATGTGTATAAACCCATTCCTGTTTTTATCAAAACACTGTGCAGATGTCGGAGGTAGAGTACAGAGATTCTCATAAGAGCCCACTTGTCTCGACAGGACTGTGGTGTCTTCTCAAGAGACTGTTTTCACTCTCTGCAAGCTCCAAATCGTTCCAATCTTAAAACAAGACTGGCCTCCAAGTCCATGGCTTTGATTATATGGAAATTGAGCACTGTTTAGTTGCCTCTTTGAGACTGCCACCTCCAATTCATGATATTTTAGTGGTAGCAAGGAAATCTTCCCTATGAAGATCTCATGCCTTTTAAATGGAAGATGTTCTTTATCGGGTCTCCTTTGCTTTCTAATACCTGTGCTACCTATAGCAACCCAAACCCCAAATGCCATTTTGTCAGTTTTCTCTGATCTTTGTCTATCATATCCTTATAGTTTCGGCTTTGGCTTTCCAGTATCCCATTGAATCCAAATGAGGTCTCTTCAGGTTAAACCTCTGATCCAGAAACCTCCAGTTCCATGCAGCCTCTATCATGCTTGCCCCTCATAATGCCATATGAGCCAATAGAAATCTTCATTGTGGAAAAACATTAAAATTGAAAGTACTTTTTCTAGAGGCAGTCACCTTGATTGGAAGAATTGCTCAACTTCAAGCCTGCGAGAGAAACCCCCCCCCCCATACTCTGGACTGTAAATGGGTTCTTGCATATTAGCCGAAACGGATAATCCATCAGTCTACACAGCTTTACATTTCTTTATTTTTGAAATCAGATGGTCCATCAATAATACAGTATTTAGATGCATAAAGGAGATGTACAGTGGTGTGTAAAAGTCTTGCATAGGCTGCATGATCAAGCTATTCCCAGCTTTATTCTGACAGTCTTTCCAAATTCTGTGACAGAATTCTGGCTGCTTATATACTGTTTTGTTGCATATTTAATTTGGCAGACATTTCTGCATGCAAAATTACTTGTCTGGACTTTTGTATGGCTGTCATGAGGAAAATATGTCCCAGTACAAACGACCGGATTCTGTGTCAGTGGGATTGAAATGAACCAATAGAATACTGCACTTCATCAGCTCATTTTAAAAAAACATTTTTAGTGCCGTTGAGTCAGTGCTGACTCCTGGTGACCCAGCTGCCTCTGGGTTTTCTTGGCAATGTATCACCGAAGTAGATTGCCAGGTCTTTTCTTCTGAGGCAGTGGAGGTCACAAGGCAGGCAAGTGGGAATCAAAACCTTGCTCTAACCACTAGGCTGCTACTCCACTCCCCTCAGCTAATAGGAAGTCATATTTGATAGCCAATTAGTGCATGGTATTCTCCAGGACCAAGCAGGAAGTCAGTCCTCACATATGGGTGTCATTGACGCCGATGAAGCCCCTGCGGAGCATTTCCCCAGCTTTCTATGAAAGCCTTTGGGAATGCAGGCATGCATGTGCGGTTCCCTTCCCGCCTAAAGGTGCCATCTTACCTCAATCTCTCTCTTTCCGAGAAGCCCACCGGACGTGTGTCCTGTCATCCCGGATAAAAGTGTGATTTTTTTTTGGCGATTTTTGCTATTTTTTTCTTCCCGGTTCGACGCCGGTTCCCCTCCCGCCGGGTTCGGTACACCGGTATCGAGCCCGATTCTTCTTTTTCGTTTTTTGCCCTTCGTGGCTGGCGTTCGCGCCCTTTTTTGACTTTTCCCTGGAAGGCCGGTCCTTTGACCTCGCGGGGACTCTTTTTTTTTTTTTTTTTCCCCGATGGCTTCCAGCGGTTTTAAAAAGTGTGATCGGTGTAAGAAATTGATGTCTCTCACCGACACACACGACTGCTGCCTTCAGTGCCTCGGTCCTGATCACGACCCTAAGACGTGTGGACCATGTGGGAAGATGTCTTCCAAGGCACTACGAAGTCGCCAGCAGCAGAAAGATAGGCTTTTCTCGGACTCAGCCTCCGGCCGTGCCCAGACCTCGTCTGAGGCCTCGACATCCCGGGATTCGGATCCCGAGCACCGTCGGGGCTCCTCGGACAGGGGGTCCCCCGACCGGGAACGCAAGAGGAAGAAGCGGCTCGTGAGGGCGTCGGAGGAGGAGGTCCCTGGCTCCTCGAGGGCCAGGTCTAAGAACCCCGACTGTCGCCCCGGGCCTGTGGAACAAGAGAAACCTGCCAAAGTTCCTCGCGTGGAGCTGGAGTCTGCTGGACACGTAAGCCCCGTAGTCCTTGAGGACTCTCCTCCCAGAGAGCCGGCGTCGCGGGGCCCGAGTCGGTGGCTGCTGTGTCTCCCGAGCTGAGTCTCAGGATGACAGCCTTGGAGTGCAGACTGTCTACCTTCATGGAGCAGCAGCGGGCACTGATGGCCAGCCTGTCTGGCGCATCTGCCCCAACCACCGGGACATTGACATCGAAGTCGACCCTGGAGACCGAGCCGATACTCGAGTCCATGATGGCTCGAGGTTGACCTCGGTCGCGGTCTCCCTCGACCTCCCGTTTGGGACCAAGGGTGTCGACGCCGGTGCCTCTGGCGTCGGGGGCGGGTGCTCCAGGGCCCCACGGGGTCGGACCGCGACTCCTCGTCGGACGAGTCTGCCTGGGAGACGGAGGATGAGGGGTCCCCCGACACGTTCAAGACTTGGTGCGTCCCGTCGGACTCACCGCAGTCTGAGCCCCGGAGTAGATCCCCCTCCGGAGGATACCAGGTTCTCGGAGTTTGTCCGGGATATGGCCACCGCGTTGGCTATCCCGGTGGACCCCGAGGAAGAGCCTCGAGCCGAAGAGCTCGAGGCTCTGCAGTACGACTCTCCTCCGAAGGAGGCCTTTACTGTCCCGGTTCCTCCAATGCTGGAACGGCTCCTCTTCCGGATGTGGGAGGCACCAGTTCTAAGCAAGCGGGTTGATTTGATTTATCGACTCTGGAAGAGCCCTGGCTTTCAAAAGGCGCAGCTACCACACCATTCCATGGTGGTGGAATTGGCCATGCATCGCCTGAAAAGTCAGAAGATGCACTCCACGTTACCCCCCGGCAGGGAGGCCCGGAACCTCGATGGTGTAGGTAGAAAGTGCTTCCGGGGCTCGATGCTTGCTTGCCGTGTCCAGTCTTACCAGCTGTACATGGGCATGTACTTGCGTGACCTGGCCAAGGAGTTGGCCGGGTTCTCCGTTGTTCTCTCTGGGGAGCCCTTGCAGAGATTCAAGTTCTTGTCCTCGGGGATTCGGGACTGCTCGAAGTTTGTCTCGCGCCGCCTACGATGGCTTCGGCCCGAGTTGCGGCAGCCGGCATCGCGGCTCGACGCCAGGCATGGCTGCAGTCATCAGACCTCGAGCCATGGGTTCAGGACAAGTTGGTTGATGTCCCTTGCCAAGGTGAAAACCTTTTTGGCAAGCCCATGGCTGAGAAGGCCGCAGAGCTCGAGACTGAGCACCTTATAAGGACAAGGCTGTCCAGAAAGATCTCTGCCCCTTCTCAGAAGAAGAAGGCCTCGGGTAAGAAGCCCTTTTACCCGAGGAAGGGCACTGCCTACAAACAGTACCCTCATTATCAGGCTGCCCAAGCTGCACCCCTGAGTCAGCAAGCCAAGGGGCAGGGTAATGGGCCCCGTAGGCAGAGGACCCCCAAGCCTCCGGCCCCTGCTCCCACTCAGCAGGGTGGGGTTTTTTGACTCCTTGAGCGTAGCCTCTCAGTCCCTGCTCTCCCAACCCTGCACAGGAGGTCACCTTGCCCTCTTTGCCCACCAGTGGCCCCACATCACTGGAGACAGTTGGGTGTTGAACATAGTCCACAGAGGCTATGCTCTTCATTTTCACCAACTGCCTCCGCCATACTTTCCAGGGGAGCCTCCAAGGTCTCCCCTGCACACAGATCTTCTGCTCCAAGAGCTTCAAGGTCTGTTAGTGGACAGGGCGGTGGAGCCTGTGCCTCCCCACTTGCAAGGTCAGGGGTTCTACTCCAGGTATTTCCTGGTGCCCAAAAGAACCGGTGGCCTTCGACCTATTCTGGACCTCAGGAACCTCAACACTTCTGCCCTACCTCCAGCAGGGAGATTGGCTATGCTCCTTAGATCTAAAGGATGTGTACACTCACATCCTCATTCATCCAGACCACAGAAAGTACCTCAGGTTCATTGTGGGAGGAAACCATTATCAGTACAGAGTTCTGCCTTTTGGCCTCACCTCCGCTCCCAGGGTCTTTACCAAATGCCTGGCAGTGGTGGCGGCCTACCTGAGAAATCAGGGAATCTTTGTCTTCCCGTATCTGGATGACTGGCTCATCAGGGGTCAAACGTGCCAGGATGCGAGACAAGCCACCCTCAGAACTATTGCTCTTCTTCAAAGCCTGGGTTTTGTAATAAACTTCGCAAAGTCCACTTTGCTCCCCTCCCAGAACTTGGAGCTCATAGGGGCCAGGCTGGACTCTCTGCTGGCATTCTTGCCAGACGACAGAGCCCAAAGACTCATCAGCTTGGCAAACCAATTTCTCAGCAGGTCACTTGTCTCCACCAGACTCTGCCTGAGGCTGCTTGGCCACATGGCTTCGACAGTTCATGTAACCCCCAATGCAAGGCTCCATATGCGGCCTGCACAGTGGTCCCTTCGGAATCAGTGGTCACAAGCCACAGGCAGCCTCAGAGACAGAATAAGGGTGTCCAGACCATTTCTGGACTCCCTCAATTGGTGGCTGCACCCACCCAATCTATTAAAGGAGATGCCCTTTCAGATTCCAGGGTACACAGTGGTACTGACCACAGACGCCTCCCTACAGGGCTGGGGAGCTCATTGTCTCAACAAGTGCACCCAGGGCCTGTGGTCTTCTTGGGAAGCTGCACAACAGATCAATCTCCTAGAACTCAGAGCTATTCGCTTGGCTCTCCAAGCTTTCTCTCCTGCCCCGGCTCATCAATCTGTCCTGGTTCAGACAGACAATCAGGTAGCCATGTTTTATGTGAACAAACAGGGTGGAACTGGGTCCAGGCTCCTTTGTCGGGAGGCTCAGGACCTTTGTTCATTTGCCCTCAAGCACAACGTGCTCCTCAGGGCGGTATACCTTCCAGGCCAGGAAAACTACCTGGCCGACTGGCTGAGCAGAATTTTGTAGCCCCACAAGTGGCAGCTGCATCCCTTGGTAGTTCAGAAGATCTTCCTGAAATGGGGTCTCCCTTTGATAGATCTCTTTGCCAGTCCACTGAACAAGCAACTGCCAAAGTTTTGCTCCAGGCAACCGCATCCTCTGCGGATAGCAGCAGATGCTTTTCTGATTCCCTGATCTCAGGGCCTCCTGTATGCGTTTCCTCCCACGCCTCTGGTGGCCCGAACTCTGTTCAAGATTCTCCAGGACAAGGCCTCTGTCCTGCTGGTGGCTCCCAGGTGGCCGAGACAGCCTTGGTTTACACTTTTGTTTCAGCTGGCAGTGGATCCCCCACTGCCTCTAGGGTTGCAACCCAACCTTCTGACTCAGGATCAGGGTTCCCTTCTGCACCCCAACCTCAAAGCTCTCAATTTGATGGCTTGGAGGCTGCAAGGGTAGTTTTGGCGTGCTGGGGCCTACCTCAGGAAGTTGAGGAGGTTGTCCTAGCCTCTAGGAAACAGTCCACAAGGAAAACCTATGCTCTCAAATGGAAGAGGTTTTCGGTGTGGTGTCAGCTACGTACAGAAGATCCCTTCTCCTTTACTGTCCCTGTAGTACTTCAGTATCTGTTGCACTTATCCAATCAGGGACTTAAGTCCAATTCTGTTCGGGTCCACCTATCAGCTCTAGCAGCTCACCATTCACTAGTGGAGGGACATTCTCTGTCAGGTCATCCCTTGGTGTCCCGCTTTCTCAGGGGCTTGCTTTTGCTCAAGCCTCCAATCCATCGTCCTGAGTGGGAGTTGAATGTGGTCTTGCAGCAACTGACTCACCCACCTTTTGAGCTGATGGCTACTTGCCCTCTACGCTTCCTGTCCTGGAAGACACTCTTCTTGATAGCCCTTACCTCGGCTAGGCGAGTGAGTGAGCTTCAGGCCCTGGTCTGTGATAGGCCTTACACGCGCTTCTATAGGAACAGGGTGGTCCTTAGGACTCATCCAAAGTTCCTCCCTAAAGTTGTCTCCTCCTTCCACCTTAACCAAGAGGTGGTTCTTCCAACATTCTTCCCTAGGCCTCATGCAAGCCAGGCTGAAGCAGTTCTGCATACCCTGGACTGTAGGAGGGCCTTATCCTTCTACCTTGACCGTACGCAAGGACATCGAAGGGCTACTCAGCTCTTCGTATCCTTTGACCCTAATAAGTTAGGGTTGGCTGTGTCTAAGCGTACCTTGTCCATCTGGGTGGCTGACTGTATCACCTGGGCTTACAAGGCGGCTGACCTTCCTTTGCAGGGTTGGGTCACGGCCCACCGTGTCAGGGCAATGGCTGCCTCAATGGCTCATCTCCACTCTGTGCCCTTGGTAGACATCTGCAGGGCTGCAACTTGGTCTTCAAGCCAGACTTTTGCGGCCCATTACTGTCTGGAGAGGGAGTCCCGTAGGGACAGTGCTTTTGGCCAAGCAGTACTCCGGAATCTCTTTGAGGTTTAGGCAACTCCTGCCCTCTGTTGGGCTAGCGGTGGAGGTTGTGTCAGTGAAAAGCCTTTCTTTGCTGCTGAGACTAGAGGGAGTTCTCTTGTTCAGCCTGGGTTTCCTGGTAGCCCAGAGCTAGGGAGTCACCCATATGTGAGGACTGACTTCCTGCTTGGTCCTGGAGAATGAGTAGTTACTCACCTGTAACAGGTGTTCTCCAGGAGCAGCAGGAATCAGTCCTCACAACCCTCCCTCTTCCCCTGGAAGTTGCAGTTGTACATAGTTTGTGTTTACATTTTTTGTGTGCTGTTCTTAGCTATGTCATTTGACTGAGGTAAGATGGCACCTTTAGGCGGGAAGGGAACCACGCATGCGTGCCTGTATTCCCAAAGGCTTTCATAGAAAGCTGGGGAAATGCTCCGCTGGGGTTTCATCGGCGTCGATGACACCCATATGTGAGGACTGATTCCTGCTGCTCCTGGAGAACACCTGTTACAGGTGAGTAACTACTCTTTTTGGTGGCACACAGTATTTGAATTTAATGTAGATCCAACTGGTGTGGATCACATCTGATGCTCAAATGGCAGATGAAATTTAATGTGGACAAGTGCAGTGTTATGCACCTAGGAACACAACCCAAACTATGGTTACGTGATGCAAGGTTCCACATTAGGAACCACCACCCAGGAAAAAGATTTAGGTGTCATTGTGGATAATATGTTAAAACCCTCTGCCCAGTGTGCAGCGGCGGCCAAGAGAGAAAATAGAATGCTAGGTATCATAAGGAAAGGAATAGAAAATAAAACAAAGGATATTATCGTATGGCAATGAAGCATATGGCAATTAACTCTAATAGACCAAAATGTCTTTCTAACTGTTTGAATTTTAATTTTCTTACAATGTTTACTTACTTTAACATTTTATACAATTGCAGTGAATTATTTTGTAATGTAATTGCAATGAATTGTTATGAAATGTATTTTACTGTAATGTATTATCTTTGTCCTCCCCTCAATGTAAACCCTTTTGTTGTCTTGTTGACTACTTTGATTGAATGATAAGATGGTATATAAAACTGATTAAATATTATAATGCCTCTGTATTGTTCCATGGTGCCTTGAATATTGTGTGCAATTCTGCTCACTGTATCTTAAAAAGGATATAGCGTTAGAAAAGGTACAGAGAAGAAACACCAAAATGGTAAAGGGGATGGAAGGATACCCCTTTGAAGAGAGGCTAAAAGATGTTAGGGCTCTTCAATCTGGAAAAAAGACGACTGAGGAAAGATATGGTAGAAGTCTATAAATGAATGGTGTGGAACGGGTAAATGTAGATTGATTTGTTTACATCATCAGAATATAGAAAGACTAGGGGACATGAAATGAAGCTACAGGGTAACCTATTTAAGACTAATAAGAGAAAAGGAGAAATTAGACCTTACCTGCTAATTGTCTTTCCTTGAGTTCTCTCCGGGCCAGTCCAGGGTACCTTCGGGTTGTCAATCCCCTTCAGCAGCTGAGGATTGAAAACTAAAAGTTTTTGCTGACAGGCTATAGCCACTCCCCCTTGTGACAGCTCTCCAGTCTTTTCTAGCAAAGCAGCGTAACCGTGCAAATTTCAAACGTCTTTGGAACCATAGAAACGCCAAAAACAAGAAACAGTAACAAAAACCGAACTGCGAAACGAGACCCCCACACAACTTGTCTGTTCCTGGCCTATGCAACTGCGCCTGTGTGGATTAGAACATTTCTCTTCCATTGTATTCAGTTTTGTTTTGTGTTCGTTTTTTTTTTTTTTCTTTTTCATTTCCGCTTTGAGCCCCAACTACCCCGAAGGGAGCCCCAAACACCACATCCACCAGAGTAAAAGTTAGTCTCTTGGAACCTGAGGATGCGGAACCACAAACCATAAGCTCCTCACGAATGCTGTGCTAAGATTGGGTGGGCCCTGGACTGGCCCAGAGAGAACTCAAGGAAAGACAATTAGCAGGTGAGGTCTAATTTCTCCTTCCTATTCGTCTCTCCAGGCCATTCTAGGGGACCTTCGGGCAGTACCAAAGCAGTGCCTAAAGTCGGGAGGGACCCGCGAGCCCCGCTACAACGGCAGAGGCCCCCACTTTCGCATCCTCCCTGACTTGAACATTCAACCTATAATGCTTCGTGAATGTATGGAGAGAAGACCACGTCGCGGCTCTGCAAATATCTACCGGAGGAACCAAGGCTATCTCCGCCCAAGAAGTCACTTGTCCTCGCGTAGAATGAGCCTTGAGACCAACCGGAGGCGACCTACCTCCCGCTTCATAAGCCGCTATCACTGTCCGTGTCACCCATCGGGCAATCGACACCTTAGTAGCCGCCTTCCCCTTCCGCGGACCACCATACAGAACAAACAGCCTATCCGACCTTCTGAAAGGCTGTGTGGCTCTAAGGTACTTCAAGACGCGCCGCAAAGCCAACTTCCGCAAAGACATCCATTCGTGACCCGTGAAGATCAGCAAAAGTGGGAAGAGCAATTGTTTGATTAATGTGGAACGACGACACCACCTTGGGTAGAAATGAAGGCACCGTCCGCAGGAGCACCCTTTTCGGCAAAAATTGAAGGTACGGCCCCTTGCAAGAAAGAGCTTTGCAGATTGGAAATCCTGCGCACCAAACACAAAGCAACAAGAAACGCGGTTTTCCACGACAACTCTCTCAAACCTCCCAACGACCCTGACTCAAAGGGAGGTTGAGTTAGAGCTTCTAACACCAGATTTAAATCCCAGACCGGTACCACTTGCCGCACCGGCGGTCTAATTATCTTTACTGCACGAAGAAAACGCACCACATCCGAATGTGACGACAACCTTTTGCCGTGCACTGCTCCCCTATAGCAAGCCAAGGCAGCTACCTGGACTTCCAAAGTATTTAAGAGCCAAACCTTTCTGCAAGCCTTCTTGAAGGAACGATAAAATCTCGGGCAAGGCCGCCGAAAAAGGACGAACGCTACGTTGTGAACACCAAGACTCAAACACCCGCCATACGCGCACATAGGCTAAAGACGTTGATCTTCTTTTCGACTGCAACATTGTAGCCACTACTGATGACGAGTATCCCTTGCGTCCCAACCGTTCCCTTTCAAGAGCCAAGCCGTAAGCAAGAAGCGATCCACCTGCGGCATTAGAATGGGACCCTGACTCAGTAAGTTGCGTCGAGCCGGTAACCTCCAAGGAGAATCCACCAGAAGACGCCTCAGATACGCATACCAAGGCCTTCTGGGCCAATCCGGCGCAATGAGAATCACCGATCCCCTGTGACCTGCTATACGCTGAACGACGCGGCCGATCATGGGCCACAGAGGAAAGACATACAGAAGCCTGTCCAACGGCCAAGGCTGAACCAAAGCGTCCATCCCTTCGGACATGTGTTCTCTGCGTCTGCTGAAAAATCTCGACGCTTTCGCATTGCTGAGCGAGGCCATCAGATCCATTGCTGGCCGCCCCCAGCGTCTCGTAATGTTGTGAAAAATCGCTGCGTTCAATTCCCACTCCCCGGGATCGAGAACATTGTGACTGAGATAATCGGCCTGGACATTCTTTTCCTGCCACATGCGCCGCCGACAAGGCCGCTAGATGGGTTTCCGCCCATAACATTAACAACTGACTCTCCGCTAGCAACAGAGCACTGCCCGTGCCCCCCTGGTGATTGATGTATGATACTGTCACTGCATTGTCTGAAAAGACTCGAACCGCTCTGCCCTCGAGGAACGGAGCGAAGGAGAGAAGCGCTAAACGAACCGCTCTGAGCTCCAAAAGATTGATCGAAAGAGCAGTCTCTTCCAGAGACCAGGACCCCTGAGCTACCTGAGCTTGACAGTGAGCTCCCCAGCCCAATAAACTGGTGTCTGTCGTCACCAACATCCAATCTTGAAGCTCCAACAGAACTCCTGCCCGCAGATGGTCCTGAACTAGCCACCAGCTTAGACTGCCGCGCACCAGGTCCGGACAGAAAAGCCTGCTTGACAAGGGATGGAGTTGTGGAGACCATCTGGATAGCAATGCCTGTTGCAATGGCCGCATGTGCGCCCTGGCCCAGGGCACCAGATCCAAGGCCGCCGCCATGGACCCCAAGAGCTGTAAATACCTCCACGCTGAGGGAGCTCGGAGTCGCAAGAAGGCTTTGACTTGAGATACTATCTTTAGCACTCTGCTCTCCGGCAAGAAGACCAATCCGCGCTCTGTGTCTAACTCTGCTCCCAGATACACAAGCCGGGAGTGCGGCTGAAGCTGACTCTTCGTATGGTTGATTACCCAACTGAGCTGCTCCAGGACTTGCACCACTCGAGAGGTAGCCCTGACGGATTCCTGCAGAGAACTTGCTCTGATTAACCAATCGTCCAGATAAGGATGAACCTGAATACCTTCCATCCGCAAGGCAGCCGCGACTACCACCATTACCTTCGTAAACGTTTGCGGAGCCGTTGCCAAGCCGAATGGCAACGCTCGAAACTGAAAATGGCCTGCGGGAACCGCAAATCTTAAATGCTGATGATCCGGTCTGATCGGGATGTGAAGATAAGCTTCCGTGGGATCTATTGAGGAGAGAAGCTCTCCTGGCCGTACTGAACGAATCACTGATCTCAGTTTCCATCCGAAAATGAGGGACTCTCAAAGCCCGGTTTACGTACTTGAGGTCTAGAATAGGCCGAAAGGACCTCTCCTTTTTGGGGACTACAAAATAAATCGAGTATCGACCGAACCCTAACTGGTCTGGAGGCACTGGAACAACTGCCTGCAGTTGTAGCAAGCGTAACAGAGTGTCCTCTATCGCTTGCCTCTTGGCTCCGTGACCACAAGGAGACACCAAGAAGGCCTCTTGAAGCGGCTGAGCGAACTCCAGTGCATACCCGTCTCAGATGATTTCCAGCACCCATTGGTCTGTAGTTATTGCGGTCCAGACAGAGAGAACCCCTGTAAGCGACCCCCTACTGGTATCTCCACCTGGACCAGCTGACCTTCATTGTGGCTTTTTTGTGGCGGTTTGCTGGGCATTGAAATAGCCCCTACCAAAACCTCTTGTCCCACGAAAGGACTGACCTCTAGGAACAAAACGACCCCTGGGATAGGGCGAAAAACATGCTCCTCGAAATCTACGAAAATCCTTTCCTTGCCCTCGCAGTGTAGAAGGTTGTCTAGGGATCTTAGGCCGATCCTCTGGCAAACGACCCCCTTTGGCATCCCCCAAATCCTTTACAATCTTCTCCAAGGCTTCCCCAAAAAGCAGCTTGCCCTTATAAGGGAGTTTACTGAGCCTTGCTTTTGAAGATGCGTCAGCTGACCAATTCCTTAGCCAAAGGAACCGTCGAGCCCCAATCAAGGATGCCATGGACTTTGCTGAGATACGAACTAAGTCATAAAAGGCATCCGCCATATAGACTGCTGCCGATTCCAACTTCGCTCCCTCTGAGGAAGCCTCCGCAGAAGCATCTGAAGGAGACTCTCCTTGGAGCCAACGGATCGAAGCTCTAGAAACATATGCTCCACAAATAGAAGCCTGCAGAGCTAGCGCACAAGAATCAAAGGACTGCTTTAGCAGTGACTCCAGCTTGCGATCCTGCAGATCTTTAAGAGCCGCTCCGCCCTCTACCGGAATCGTAGTCTTTTGTCACTGCCGACACGAGAGCATCCACCTTAGGCATCTTCAGCAACTCTTTCTCCTCTTGCGGATCAGGATAAAGGCGACCTAGAGCGCGACCGCCCCTCAGAGTAGCCTCTGGACACTCCCACTCACTCTTATCTGCTTTATCACTCAGTGAACCGGAAAGCAACGTTGCTCCGTCTTAAAACCTTGTAATAAAGGATCCTCCAGAGGCTCCTGTTCTACCGCAGGAAGGAGGATATTTAAGGCAGCCAATGATTGTGTAATTAGAGCCCCCAACTCCTCTCTTCGGAAAACCTGAAAGATTGGGATCTTCGCCAGGCACCAGTTCGCCATCCTCCAGCTCACCCGGCCAAGGATCATCCCTGTCTCAGAAAAAGTCTGCTTCCTCCCTTTTGTGAGACCCTGGCAGCTGCGGCTCTAAGCTCTGCATGTCAATAGGAGCGCCTGCCCCTGTGAGAGGAACCTTCTCCAGGATCCAGCTTAGTATCCCCCAACTGAAGCCCTTCACCAAGGCTGGGAGCTAAGGAATCCTTTTTCACTTGGGAAACTTTTAAAGTATAAGCTCTATGAAGAGCTAAAATAAAATCTGGGGAAAATAAAGCAGCAAGAGACTCCTGAGCTTCAGGCACCTTGCGCTGTTCCTTTAAAGCAGAGGAATCTTCCTTTACACTCTTCATTTTCCTTTTCCCCTGCTTGTGCTGTTTAGCGGGAGAAACGGCGTGCTCCTGTAAAATGGCTGCCGTTCCCGCCTGATCTAACCGGCTGTGAGGTGACTGAGAGTCCCCTTTGCCTTCCATTGCCCGCTAAGACAAAAAATGCGGCGAACCTGCAGCCGACGACCGATCCGCCGGCAGTTTAACCAAGGAAATAAACTGCACTGCCAAACACACGCTGCAGAAACCCCCGACTGTAGAGAAAGCAAACACACCTGCTCGCAGCCCTGACAGCTCTGATCCCCCGAGTCCCGCTGCTAGCGGGAATGAAGAATCGCGTCTGCCGAAGATAGGCGGGTGAAACCTGGGGCTCCCAGGAACAATCCCCCTGTGAAAATGAACCCGGTTCACAATAAAAGACAGGCTCTGCCTTCGTGAACGCTGCCGGATCGGCAGTCAGGGATCTGTTTCCATATTTTTTTTTTTTCCAATTAGCTTAATTGAAGAAAAACAAGGGAAGAGATATGTAATATAAGAAGAGAGAGGTTACAGCCCTGCTAGAGCCAAACCTTCTCAATAAAACCTGTAAGAGTTCTGCTGCACTGTCTAGGAGCCTGTCAGCTTTCCACGTCCTGTTCAGCTGCTGAGGACTGAAGACTGGAGAGCTGTCACAAGGGGGAGTGGCTATAGCCTGTCAGCAAAAACTTTTAGTTTTCAGTCCTCAGCTGCTGAAGGGGATTGACAACCCGAAGGTACCCTGGACTGGCCCGGAGAGACGAATAGGAATATTGTTTCACTCAACGTGTAATCAAACTCTGGAATTTGTTACCGGAGGACGTAGTAAAAGCTGTTAGTGTAGCTGGGTTTAAAAAAGGTTTGGACAAGTTTCCTGGAGGAAAGGTCCATAAACATTATTAAAAGGGACCCGGGATATCACTGCTTGACCCAATACAAGCATTGAGGAACCTGTGTCGTTTGGGGAAACTACTAGGTACTTATGACTTAGATTGGCCACTGTTTGGAAACAGGATACTGGGCCTAATGGACCTTGGTCTGACCCAGTATGGCATATCTTATGTTCTTATGTTCTAGTGTCCTGGCATGGTGAAGCAGTTACATTTTCAATCAATGGAGGACCGGGTCTGGGTGGTGGTTTTGCATGAGAAGGGGTATTCCAGCCTGCAGATTGCAGCAAAGGTCGGCTGTAATCAGAGCATGGTGGTTCTCATTCTGCAGAAGCATAAGGAGACGGGAAATATGCAGGACCAATATCATAGCGGTAGGCCTAGAAAGTCAACCAAGGGGAAAACAGGGTCTTGATAAGGATATCTCTTGGCAACCTAAAACTAACCTCCCCTGAGCTTCTGTGGGAATGGAAGGAGAAGTGTTCCATTGCAGTTTGCATTGTGAGGAGACAATGCTTGGAGTACAGGTTGAGGGGTTCTAAGGCGAGGAGGAAGCTGCTGCTAATGGTGGAACAGAGGAAGAGACACATTGAGTGTGCATCAAAGTACTCAAAATAGAGGAAGGCTGACTGGGAGAAAGTTCTGTTCAGCGACAAAAGCATGTTCTGCATTCTGGGTGACCAGGGCAAAATCTGAGTGCTTGAAAATCTCTGTGAAGCATCCAACCAAGGTTATGATCTAGGGATGCATGGGCAGCCACTGGTGTTGGAAGACTCCATATTGTTGAGGGGATGATAAATGCAGTGAAATACATAGGAATTCTGCAGAAGTGCATGCTGTCATTGACTGAGCAACTGTTTCCTGGCAGATATTTCTTCCAGGATGACAATGCACCTTGCCACCGAGCGAAAACTGTCGTCAACTGGAAGAAAATAAACTGAGTTCAGACTATTGACTGGCCAGTTCAATCACCTGCTCTCAATCTGATTGAGAATCTTTGGTATAAAGTATCATTTGAGATTACCACAAAGCAGTCATGGACCAAGCGAGAGCTGATTGCAGCCTGGAATCACATCATAATGCGATAACAGCATCAAACGGGTCTGCTCCATGCCAGACTGTTGTCTGGTGAGGGAGAGCAAGGGCTGGCCCATCAAGTACTAATGGCCACCAACAACAAAAAAACAGCCCTTTTCAAGGCTACCCAAGGAAATTAAGAAGAAAACATGCACACTGCCAACATGCACAGAACAGAAAAAACAACCTTATGGGCACACGTTGCATCTTTATTCCAAACGAACATGGGTATTAAAAAAAATAATAATAAAAACACACACGTCATGACAAATTATGACAGGTTTGTACAAAAGAAGAAAACTGCATGCAGAAGGGTTTGTACATCATAATGCATTTTGTCCCTGTGTTCCAAACAATTAACTGTCAATTTGGCACTACCTATGCAAGACTTTTTCACACCACTGTATATAAGTTGTTGTCTATTCTGATGCCAATTCATTGCTTTCACTTCACACTACTGCCAGGACCAGTCTTCAGTCAGACACTGTGCATTGTCAAGCAATCCTGAATTTGGGGGGTGGGGGGGGGGGGGGGGGGGGGGGGTTGGCCTCTGACTCTTGCATCAACATAGAATAGGGTTGCTCTTTTACAGTAAGGACACTTACTGAAAAGATTGGCTCAGCCCTAAGCTTGGGATCACATGCTTGTGTGCCTCATTCAAGACTGCTTTTCCAGGGGAACAGCAAAGTTGCTTACCTGTAACAGAATTCTATGGGCCATTTTTCACATGTTTTACCCACTTGTCCAACTTTGTACTTTATAGATGTTTTGTTTTATCTGTTTATCAACCATATCTTTTTTGTGTTAAATATTTTTTTTTACAATTGTGACTGTTGGGCTGATCTTATGCCATTCAGGCTGGACTAACACAGCAACCACATGGTTTTGCTGTTTACATACTATGTGGACAGATTTTAGGAGGCATTGACCTTGAGAACTGGCAATAAGAATCTCACAAAGGGATAAAGATTCCACTGTGTGTGTGTTTTTAAATCTCTGATGCAAGGTACAAAAATACAGCAACAGATGGTGCACATAAAGTCTAGAGGCCATTTTTGTTTCAGACCACCCTCCTATTCTCTCTGATTGTGTTTTTGTGTACAATGGTTGCTTTCCAGAGGCTTTCAGGAAGTCCCTGTTTTGTGAAGCTTGTCTCCTAGTAACGGTCATTATCCTGCCTCACCAGGGAGTTTGAAAGCATCAGAACATCTGCTGAAAGGTTGGCTGGTACTTCAAAAGTTCATGTGAAGGCAGTTCTGGAGTGAGTTTGTGGTGCTGTTACCTGTTTAAATGTTTTTCAAACAGACTTCTAGAGCAAGCTACAAGGGGAAAATGCCATTGCTACCTTTTAGAAGGAAGAAAAATGTGGCAAATATACACCGTAGAATGTGAATATGTGAGAATTTAATTGTCCCTTGGAAATTAATTTGAGACAATCAGCTTGCTTCCTGTTGTGGTTGCCAGCTGATTATAAATAGTGACCTTTTTCTGGTCACTACCAGACTGAACCAGATTTGAACAGATAACCTCCAGATGAAATGCTGATACCCTGTATGAATACCTCTGAATAAAAGCTATAACTATGTTTTTGTTCAGTTCTTGCACTGAAAGCAAAGCATTCATAGAGAAAATAAATCCCAGTGTGAAGTGTGTGTATATTCAGAGACTAGGTTGGGGTGGCAGCAGATCTTAGGAGGAACTGCCACAGTACACTTCAGACTCTTACGATTCTACTTCTGAACCACTCATAGTGTATATCCGGTCAAAGCAGGTGCCAGAAATTTCAGAAAATCTGGAAAAAGGTCACTAGCATTTTTGTACCAAAATAAATAATTTTTCTTTATTGTTATGGGGGTGATTACAAGCTTTTTTCCAATAGACACAGTATGGTAAGAAAAACCTTAAGTAAAATGGATCCTAAGCTGGAAATACCAGCCTTATTGTCTCTCGCATCATATGCCATTGCCTGCCTGATTGCACTCTTCCAGGTCTCCCCAAAGTACTTAAATTGGAGAAGATAGCATCATATTCTGTAGTTCAATCTGAGGCCCATAGGCAACAACATTAGCCTATTTGAGAGTTCATTTGAGAATTTGTTTTAAATGCTGAGGTGGGGTCGGAGGGTCACACAGTGACTCTGTTTCAAACCATCCCTTTCAGGCAGCCTGCAGGGAGTGTGAGGTACTTATAGGGGGAGTACTTTGTGCTCTGTGGTTACTGTTCTCCCATTCCCCTCTTCTTTGTCAACAGGCAGCATTTAGGGAGAAAATGGCCTGAAGCAGAAACTGCTGAGCTGCAGCTGACTTATCCCAGGACCAGTGATTCTGCTGACAGCAGAATGGAGGAGATACCCAGAGCATAAATTAGTCATGAGTGATCGATTGGGGGGGGGGGGGAGGTTTCTGGGGTTGGGCCTGATGGAGTAGGGAGAATGCTGGGGTCACACAGAGAGGAGGAGGGGAGGGGTGCATGTGGATTGAGGTGCAAGATAAGTTATTTCCCTTCCCCAGTTGGGCTAATTGGCTGCAATTTTAAGGTGATCATGACTAAAACTCCCAGATATATGGTCATCAGGGGCATTGAGCGAACATCAATTGACTTATTAAAACCATGCCAGTTTACACCAGTTCTGTTATTTTAGGTCACTCTAATATCCATGGCTTGTCTGTGCCAGTGAACAATTGCTCTGCTGGGGAAGTTTTAGTTTTCAGGCTGCAACATCTGCACATACATTGTCCAGGGTGGTCTGGACCCAGAAGATCAGGCTGCAAGCTGCTTATGCTGAAGAAGGAAAAGCCCAGCTCTTTGAAGCTAATGCTGAACGTTTTGGTGGATGGAGCTATATTGAAAGGTGCTGTGACTGTAAGAAAGGAGCCACTAGTGGGACTTTGGTTGCTCTGGCATGAAATTGGAGAGGACCAGTGCAAAGAGACTTTGAAGCATATGCATACATTGTTTGACTTTGAGTATGGAAAAACGGGGAAATTACATACTCCTCAAACTGGTCATACTTGGAGTTGTGCTCAGCCTCTCATGATAGTGTTGCTGCATCGGTGTATAGAGATCCACCTGAGCTTATTGACACTGATCTCTGTAGAGCCATGGAGCCTACTCTGGTACAGTTTTCTGGAGCCTTTCAGATGGAGTTTGCGAGAAGGATTGAGGCAGTGTTTGGCACACTTGGTGCATCAAAGCACTGGGGTCTTAAATTTGCTTGATGTGTTGATCTCCCCATGATGCTGAGCATGTCAGCACCAATGCAGGAACGTAGCATCATCCACAACAATGGAGCAGTGAGCCTCTCCAGCCCACTGCTGCTTGCTGTCTGATGCCTATGGAGATTAGTTTTGGGCCTAAAACCTTAAAGTGCCATGTTTGGTCACACTAATGTTCCATTGATCCCAGCAGCGCTCCTACCCCACCCCCCAACAGTGATGTCTAGGTCATGTTTTTTGTTTATAGGGATAAAAGTGGCTTATTCATCAACCAGCAAGCAGAATGCAGTCGGGTAAGCAATTGAGTGATGTTGCATGACACCAAAGCTGAGAACTCTCAAAGTTCCAAGCATGCACAACGGTCTTCTTGGTCCCCCTCAGTTTTGTGTTTTTCCTCTGCTGAATGGATGTGAAAACGGAGTGCTCCCATATTTTCAATTGTTGCCTCTTTGATCTTCCAATGTCTTTCCCACCTACCTTTTGATTTTCTTTCTTCCTATGGAGCATGGCACAGAGCATGTTGGGGTTTTGGCCATGTTAATATCGTAGATTCAGAGTTTTGATACCTATTCCATTTGTTTGTATCCATGTGGGCTCATATCATAACCAAGCTGAATAAAAACATTGAGAAAGCTTCTTTGTGCCCAGAAGGATTACCACCATAACAATTCTGAAGTAGTTCTTTCTTGTGCAGAAAGAGAATAGTGAAGGTTGGTTTCTGCACAGAGATCGGTCAACTTAGCATACTCAAGTAGATCCTCCTCTGCAGATGTGGTCTCTTCATCCTTGTGCAGTGATTTAAAAAGATCAGCTGTGAAGAGGAAGCACAACAGATCCTCTAAATGAAATATAAAGTACAACCAATTCAAGGATTGAGCATGGCTTTCTCATTTTTGTTGTCAGCAGTGAATAGTTTAAATGTGGAGAACTTTCTAGTGCAGCTCCTGGAAAAGATCCCAGGTTTCTAGACCACTCATGAATGTGCTTCTGCAAAACGATCTCATCAATTGTGCATGGTGCATTTTATAGGCCGCCTACCTAGGGGGCAAGAGACCTGTGAAACTTTTTCAATAGGTGTTAACACCAGGTGGTAGGTCAAAAGGCCATTTTGAAAGACGACTCCTAGTCAAGCAAGGACTGTTAATCACCCAGGAAGTTGGTCACAGCTTACCTCAGCAGCACAGGCATAAATAGCTCAACCAGAGCTCTGTGATCCTCAGTCTTGAAGGACTAGAAAAGGGGACTGTTACTTCTGGAGAGAGATCTGCAATTGTGAGTATATATTTCTGGGAATTTTCTGAAAGGAATTCTTGTATTAAAGCAAATTAATCTGTGTACCCACTATTTTTTTGTTAAATCAGTCAGGGCCTAGTAGCAGCAGTTTAAATTTAAAACACAGAAGAGAGCTTTCTGGTTAAATTTAGAACCCAGCAGAGAGCTTGTAGTTTAAATTTTTATAATAAGTTAGAGCCTAGCAGCAGCAAAGAGCTATAATTTAAATCAAATCAGAATATAGCTTACCGTAGCAGCCCTCTTTTAATAAGTGTTATTTCCCTCCTTCCCTCCCCAACACCCACCCACCCCTGGGATAATCATAGCTTTATAGGCACTTACACATCTTAAAAGACAGGAGGTGCTCTCAGGTAAAGCTCGTTACCCAAATCAGTCATACACTAAGGACCTGAGATTAAACTTCAGGTGAACAAGGTATATTAAACATATTAGGTACAGTTTTATTAGTATAAATATCCATAGCAACCCTTAGTAAGTAAAGAACTTAAAGATCTAAACACAAACTTAAAACTAAGATGCAGACAGCAGTCCAGCAGCGAGATGGGGGCTTTTGCATTGAGTGTCACATGTATGATTTTCTCCCAGTTGGTGAGAGGTCCTACATGTGCACTAGGTGCAAGGAGCTCTTTGCTCTCAGGGAACGAGTCCGTTCTCTAGAGGCTAGAGTAGCAGACTTGGAAAACATAAGAAAGGCAGAGGTACATAGACGAGACCTACAGGGATATAGTCCTGAAGTCCCACCTCCAGTCTGGCAGCATCCCTGTTGCCATGGAGGAGAGAGGTCCTGTTCTCCAGGTGATGTAAAACCCTCTCACACCAAGGACGTTTCTCCAGGGCGATGTGCCCATGAGGGAAGGGTTAGGACAGCCGTTATAGTTGGTGATTCGATCATTAGGCATGTAGATAGCTGGGTGGCTGGTGGACGAGAGGATCGCCTGGTAACATGCCTGCCTGGTGCAAAGGTAGCAGACCTCATGCACCACCTAGAATAAGGTCTTAGATAGTGCTGGGGGAAGAGTGTGCTGTTTTGGTACATGTCGGTACCAATGACATAGGAAAATGTGGTAGGGAGGTTCTGGAGGCTAAATTTAGACTTTTAGGTAGGAAGTTGAAATCCAGAACTTCCAGGGTAGCGTTCTCCGAAATGCGTCCTGTTCCATGCACAGGACTCAAAAGGCAGGCAGAGCTCCAAAGTCTCAATGCGTGGATGAGATAATGGTGAAGAGATGAGGGTTTTGGATTTGTTAGGAACTGGGGAACATTCTGGAGAAAGGAGGGGCTCTTCCGAAGGGATGGGCTTCACCTTAACCTGGATGGAACCAGGCTGCTGGCATTAACATTTAAAAAGGAGATAGAGCAGCTTTTAAACTAGATAGGGGAAAGCCGACAGTCGCACAAGAGTGCATGGTTCGGAAGAATGTATCCTTGGAGGATGCTACCAAAAGCAGAGAGGTTCCAAAAAAGAGTAAAGTAGCCCAAATGCAGTCGAGTATGGAGCAGAAAGAGCTTAAATATCTCAAATTACCCATGTCTACTAATAGCCAGATTAATATGAATAAAATAAGTCTCTAAAATGCTTGTATGCAAATGCTAGAAGTCTAAAAAATAAGATGGGAGAGTTAGAATATATAGCACTAAATGAGAGGTTAGATATGGAGGAAGGAGGACAACCAGCGGGACACTGATACCTGGGTACAAACTATATCGTAATGATAGAGCTGATCAAATTGGTGGAGGGGTTATGCTCTGTTAGAGAGGGCATTGAGTCAGAAAGGATTAAAGTTTTGCAGGAAACAAATTTTGCTGTAGAATCTCTATGGATTGAAATTACATGTAAAAAGGGGAAGGCGATGGCAGTGGGGTTGTACTATCGACCGCCTGGCCAGAATGAACAAATGGATGATGAAGTGCTCAAAGAAATCAAGGAAGCTAAAAAAAAGTTACAGCGCAGTAATAATGGGTGATTTCAATTACCCCGGTATCGACTGGGTCAGTGCCACGGCAGGACATGCTAGGGAGATAAAGTTCCTAGATGAAATAAATGACTGCTTCTTGGAGCAGCTGGTTCATGAACCGACCAGAGGGGAAGCCATATTAGACCTAGTCCTTAGTGGAACACCAGATCTAGTGCAAGAGATAAGGGTGTTGGGGCCACTTGGTAATAGTGATCATATCATGATTGCCTTTGATTTAATTAGTAGAGGAGGGTTAGTAAGAAAATCCACAGTACTACCTTTTAACTTTCGAAAGGGAGACTATTATAAAATGAGGAAAATAGTTAAGAGAAAACTAAAAGGAACAGTTGCAAAGGTTAAAGACTTATATCAAGCTTGGGTGGTGTTGAAAAATACTATCTTGGAAGCCCAGACCAGCTGTATTCCACACTTTAAGAAAAGTGGAAGCAAGTCCAAAAACTGCCAGCATGGTTTAAAGAGGAGGTCAGAGAGGCTGTTGCCAAAAAAGCATCTTTCAGGAAATGTAAAAAAGAGCCAAACGACGAAACCTGGAAACAGCACAAGCACTGGCAAGTCAAATGCAAGGCATTGATAAGGCAGGCAAAGGGAGAATTTGAGAAGAAGCTTGCTGCGGAAGCAAAAATGTGAAATAAAGACTTTTTCAAGTACATTTGTAGCAAAAAACCTGAGAGTCAGTTGGTCCATTAGATGATAGAGGGGTTAAAGGGGCACTAAGAGGCGACAAGGCGATAGCGGAGAGACTGAATTCTTTGTTTCGGTCTTTACTGAGTAAGATGTAGGGATGTTACCCATGACTGAAGTGGTATTTAAAGGTGCGGAAGAATTGAAGGAAATATCGATACATCGGGAAGATGTATTACAACTATTAGATAAACTGAAGAGTAGCAAATCACCTGTGCCGGATGGTATACATACAAGGGTCTTGAAAGAACTGAAATATGAGATTGCAGACCTGCTATTAGTAATCTGTAAACTATCATTAAAATCATCTGTAATACCTGAAGATTGGAGGATCGCCAATGTAACGCCAATTTTTAAAAAGGGTTCCAGGGGTGATCCGGGAAACTACAGACTGGTGAACCTGACGTCGGTACCGGGAAAATGGTAGAAACCATCATAAATAATAAAATTACTCAGCATGTAGATAGCCATGGCCTAATGGGAGACAGCCAACATGGCTTTAGATAAGGAAGATCTTGTCTTAGTAATCTACTATGTTTTTTTGAAGGTGTGGCCAGGAAGATAAACAGCCCTGAGAAACATGTCGTGCCTGAGTGCAAAGAAGCAAAGGGCCTGTGCCTCCTGACACAGGAGCCAGGTCCCAGTGCCTCCCTGTTTGTTCACATAGAACATGGCCAATTGATTGTCTGTCTGTACTAAGACAGACTGGTGAGCAAGGGTCTGAGAGGCTTTGAGGGCTAAACGAATAGCCCGGAGTTCCAGTAGGTTGATCTGTTGCGTGGCCTCCCATGGAGACCACAGGCCCTGGGTGCACTTGTCCAGACATTGTGCCCCCCAGCCTTGCAAGGAGGCATCGGTGGTTAACACTACTGTGAAAACAGGTACCTGAAAAGGCACCCCACAGTAGTAAGTTGGGGGGGTGCAGCCACCACTGGAGGGAGTTCAGGAATGGTTTGGACACCCGTACTCTGTCTCTGAGGCTTCCAGTGGCCTGTTTCCACTGAGTTCTGAGGCACCACTGGGCAGGCTTCATGTGGAGGCGGTCATTTGGAGTTACATGCACCGTCGATGCCATGTGGCCCAGAAGCTTCAGACAAAGTCTGGCAGAAACCAGTGGCATGCTGAGAAACTGGTTTGCTAAGTCTATGAGCCTTTGTGCTCTGTCCTCTGGCAAGCCTTTGCTTGCAGGGAGTCCAGCCGCGCCCCTATGAATAAGTTCTGGGAGGGGAGCAAAGTGGACTTTGCGAAGTTTATGACAAAGCCGAGGTGCTGAAGGAGAGAGACAGTTCGGAGGGTGGCTTGCCTGGCCTCCTGATAAGTCTGACCCCTGATGAGCCAGTCGTCCAGGTAGGGGAAGACAAAAATACCTTGATTCCTCAAGTAGGCCGCCACCACTGCCAGGCATTTTGTAAAGACCCTTGGGGAGGAGGTTAGGCCAAAAGGCAGTACTCTGTACTGATAATGGTTTCCTCCCACAATGAACCTGAGGTACTTTCTGTGGTCTGGATGAATGAGGATGTGAGCGTACGCATCCTTGAGATCTAAGGAGCATAGCCAATCCCCCTGCTGGAGGTAGGGCAGTAATGTTCCAAGAGTAAGCATCTTGAACTTCTTTCTCTAAGTACTTGTTGAGATTTCTGAGGTCGAGAATAGGCCTGAGGCCTCCGGTTCTCTTTGGTACTAGGAAGTACCTGGAGTAGAAACCGTGACCTTGTAGGCGGGGAGGTACAGGTTACACCACCTTGTCTAGCAGCAGACCTTGAAGCTCTTGAAGGAGGAGGTCTGTGTGCAGAGGAGGCCTTGGAGGCTCCACTGAGAAGTAGGGAGGCGGCAACAGCTGGAAATGGAGCATATAGCCCTTGTGGAGTATGCTCAATACCCAAGTGTCTCCTGTAATGGGTGGCCACCTCTGGGCAAACAGGGCTAGTCGACCTCCTGTGCAGGGATGGGACAGCAGAGATGGAAAGACTATGCTGTGGGAGCCAGAAAACCCCACCCTGCTGAGTGGGAGCAGGAGCCGAGGCTTGGGGGCCTTCTGCCTACGGGGCCCATGTCCCTGCCCCTTGGCCTGCTGACCCTGCTGGGGATGCCTGGTATTGCAGGAAAGGTTTGTAGGCAGTCGCCTTCCTCAGGTAAAAGGACTTCTTACCCGAGCCCTTCTTCTTATGAGAAGGGGCAGAAGTTTTTCTGGACAGCCTCGTCCTAGTGAGGTGCTCGGTTTCGAGCTCAGCAGCCTTCTCGGCCATGGGATTGCCAAAAAGGTTTTCACCTCGGCAAGGGACATCGACCAACTTGTCCTGCACCCAGGGCTCAAGGTCCGATGACTGCAGCCATGCCTGGCGTCGGGCCCCGAAGCCGGCTGCCGCTACACGGGCCGAAGCCTCGAAGCCATCGTAGGCCACTCGGGACATGAACTTTGTGCATTCCCGAATCCCTGAGGAAAAAGTCTTGAACCTCTGCAAAGGTTCCCCAGAGAGGCCAGCAGAGAACCTGGCAATCTCCTTCGCCAGGTCCCGAAAGTACATGCCCATGTACAGTTTGTAGGACTGGACACGGCAAACAAGCATCGAGCCCTGGAAGCACTTTCTGCCGAGCGCATCCAGGTTCCAGGCCTCCCTGCCGGGGGGGGGGGGGGGGGGGGGCACCGCAGAGTGCATCTTCTGGCTTTTCAGACGATGCATGGCTGATTCCACCACCATGGAAGGGTGCGGCAGCTGCGCCTTTTGGAATCCAGGGCTCTTACGGAGTCGATAGATGGAATCGACCCGCTTACTAAGGACTGGCGCCGAGGCCGGTGCCTCCCACATCCGGAAGAGGAGCCGTTCCAGCATCGGAGGAACCGGCACAGTAAAGGCCTCCTTTGGAGGAGAGTCATACTGGAGGGCCTCGAGCTCTTCGGCTCGAGGCTCCTCGGGAATCGCCAAAGCTTTGGCCATATCCCTGATGAACTCCGAGAACCGGGTGTCCTCCGGGGGGGGACCTACTCCAGGGCTCGGACTGCGGTGAGTCTGAAGGGACGCACCGAGTCCGAAAGGTATCGGGGGACTCCTCTTCCTCCGTCTCCCACACGCACTCGTCCGAAGAGGAGTCGGGAGGCTCCGACCACGCGGGTCTCGGTGGCACCCGCCCCGACGCCGAAGGCACCAGCGTCGACGCCCTCGGTTCCGAGCAGGAGGTCGAGGGTGACCGTGACAGAGGACGATTTTGAGCCTTCATGGTCTCGAGTATCGGCTCGGTCTCCGGGGTCGACTTAAATTCTAAAAGAAGTGTTGAACATTTCTTAAGATGAATAGTTAAGTTCCACACATCTGTCTCAAACAGAATAGCTGCCACCTCAGACTGCTTATAGGAAAAGACGAAGTAAAAGCACTCTATAGTCTTTGAAAAACAGTGTGCATAAGAACATAAGATATGCCATACTGGGTCAGACCAAGGTCTATCAAGTACACTGCTTCCTATCCCATAACTCTTTAGTTTTTCCAAAAGTCTCTGATGAGGGACCTTGTCAAAGACTTTCTGAAAGACCAGATACACTATATCAACCGACTCACCTTTGTCCACCTGCTTATTCACACCTTCAAAAAAACATAACAGATTAGTAAGACAAGATCTTCCTTGTCTAAAGCCAGAGACTTTATTTTATTCATATTAATCTGGCTATTGGTAGACATGGGTAATTTGGGATCTTTAAACTGTCTGCTCCATACTCGAGGCATTTGGCTACTTTACTCTTTTTTGGAACCTCTCTGCTTTTGGTTGTATCCTTCAAAGAAATCAGATGACATTTTCCGCAAGGCAGCCTCGGGATCCCCAGTGGCAGCTTGCCCTACCGTTCCACTGCTTGTGGGGTCCTCTGTAGTGACCCTGCACCCCAGGCATCAGTCCGATCAGGGTTTCGCCCGAGGTGGAATGGAAGAACAACTCCTCTAAATTGCTATCAGGGGCTCCAGACAAACTTGAGTGGTCTCAAGCTCGCTCCCTTAGCCGCCCCCCTTGGTGTTCCCGAGAGTCAGACAAGGAGCAGCCTCAAAATGTACCTCGTACGGACACAGAGGCCTCCAGCGATGGTGCCCAGCCTCCTGAGGGTCATCCCAGCGAGGGCCCCCTCTCCTCTATGCCAGACCCGGTAACTCCAGCGTCCGGCATTGCCAGGGACCCACTCCCAATTGGGAGTCCAGTATACTGGCACTGGAGCACAGCGTTTCTGCCTTCCTCGATGCCCAGCAGACGCTTTTGCCCAGCACGGCTGGCTCGTGCCCTGAGACAGAGGGTCATGTGACCAAGGTCCCGAAAACTGCCTTGGAAACTCTCAAGAGCCGCGGGCCTCGTGAGGGTCTTCGGCACCTGTCTCGTTTGACGTCCCATTCCTCGGGGGTGAGGTCTTCGAGAGCCAGTGCCTCCAGCTCCAAGCAGGCCTTGGCCAGGGGGGCCCAGGGATCAGCTTGACTCAGTCCCCCTCGGACCTCTTGGGCTGGAATTGGACGGGACACTTCCCCAGAGACCCGTGCCCACAGGGATCTCCCCTCTGACCCGTTCCTGCCCACCTCGCAAAGGCAGTCGCCTCCCGAGGACACCTCTTTCCTGGCTTTTGTGCAGGATATGGCTTGGGCTCTCAATCTGTCGATGCAGACCGAGGAGGAGCTGAGGGCAGAGGAACTTGACATTTTAAAGTATGAGTCTCCACCCAGGGAGTCTCTTAACATGTGGGAAGCACCTGCCTCGGTCCTGATTGTCAGTAAAAGACTCTATGCCATGTACAGTGTCCAGCGCAGCCTGGAGTTTTGGAAGACCCAGCTTCCTCACTCCTCCATGGTAGTCAAGTCTACAATGTGGGAACAGAAGAACCCAAAGTCGCACCCTTTGGTTCTGCCCTGTAGGGAGTCCCATGCCCTCGACGCCCTCAGGCGCAAGGCTTACCAGGGATCCATGCTGGCGTGCCACATTCAGGTGTACCAACTATATATGGGTATGTTCTTTTGTGACTTCACCAAAGAGCTTGGCATTTTCTCCATGGGCCTTGGTGGGGAGCACCTTCTCAGGTTCCATACTCTCCTGAGGTCGGTCGCAGACTGCTCAAAATACCTTTCCTACACCGCATGAGACGGGTTCTTGTCTTCCACCCGTTTAGCGGCAGTTGGCATCGGAGCCCGTCAGGCATGTCTCCAGTCTTTGGATCTGGAGCGGAGGGTCCAGGAGAAACTCCTAGATGTCCTCTTCCTCGGCGAACAGCTGTTTGGCAAGCCCATGGAGGACAAGGCAGTTGAGATCGAGATGGAATTCGTGACTCGCACCTGTCTCTTTCACAAAACCTCCTCGCTCCCACGGAAGAAGCAGCACACCAAAAAGCCTTTCTTCCAAAGGAAAGGGCTCCCCTACCGGGGATACCTGCCTACCCCTGTGCGGACGACCAGCGCTCAGGGAAAGGGGGGGTGCCCAGGTCACCAGAAACCTAAGTCACCCAAGACCCAGCCGCCGGTGCCACTCCAGCCAACCCTGGGGTTTTGAAGCCGAAAGCATAGCCTCTCGCCCCCTGGGTATGCTTCCACCCATGGGAGGACACCTGTCCCTCTTTGCCTCTGACTGGACGGCTATGACATTGGACACCTGGATCATGCAGGTGTTCCGGGATGGGTATCGTCTTCGTCTAGACAGACTCCCTCCTCCCTTCTCCCTGGCGGAACCTACTCTGCTTCCCTCACACCAGGTTTGCTTACAGCAAGAGCTGAACAACCTCCTTGGTCAGCAAGCGGTCGAAAGAGTTCTGCCGCACCTCTGGGGTCAGGGATTTTATTCCCGGTACTTCCTCTTTCTGAAGAGGACGGGGGGCCTGCGCCCTATCCTCGACCTCGGGAATCTAGGCAAGTTTCTGGTGTGGGAGAAGTTCAAAATGCTATCCTTTGGCATCCTGCTGCCCTACCTCCAGCAGGGTGATTGGCTATGCTCCTTGGATCTCAAACGCACCCCAAGCACAAGAAGTACCTGCATTTCAGGGTGCAGGGAGAGCACTTCCAGTACAAAGTGCTCCCCTTTGGGCTCGCGTCTACCACGTGAGTCTTCACCAAGTGTCTGTAAGCGGCTGCTGCACACCTCCAGTTGCAGGACATATCCATCTACCCTTACCTAGACGATTGGCTCATCTCAGGCACCTCAGCAGAGGAGGCTCACCTCTCGGCGTCGCACACAGGCTTCCTCAAGCCTCTCTGTTTCCAGATCAACTACTCAAAATCCCACCTCACACCTGTGCAAACCCTGGAGTTCATTAGTGCTCTTCTTGACACAGAACGTGCGACTGCCTTCCTGCCTCGAGCTCGCATGCATTGGCTCCGTGCTCTGGCTGCCGAGGTCCAAGGCCGGCCCAGGGTCTCGGCGCGGACCATGCTGTGCCTCCTGGGGCACATGGCCTCGACAGTCCATGTTGTTCCAAACGCTCGCATGTATATGCGAGCAGCCCAGTGGTGCCTCAGAGCACAATGGACCCAAACCTCGGGCCGCCTTCGGGACCCCATCCTGGTGTCTCGCAGCCTAGTCGAATCTCTAATCTGGTGGCAGGACCCCCAGAGCCGCCTTTGGGGCATGCCCTTCCAGACTCGTGCACAAACTCACCCTGATGACGGATGCCTTGCTGTTGGGCTGGGGAACCCACTGCAACCACCTCTGCATACAGGGGCAGTGGTCACCCGAGGAATGTTGACAGTAGATCAACCTGCTCGAACTTCGAGCAGTCCGGTTGGCCTTAAAGGTCGAGTACCACCTGAAGGGCAGGTCGGTACTTGTGCAGACTGACAATTTAGTCGCAATGTTCTACATAAACAAGGAGGGGGGCATGGGCTCCTGCCTACTCTGCTCCTTCGCGGTGCATCGGGGCATGACTCTACAAGCTATCTACCTCCCGGGGCAAGACAATGTCCTCGCGGACAGGCTCAGCAGGCTTCTCCATCCGCACGAGTGGCAGAGTCCAGAGGTGACTCTCCACCTGTTCTGCCTCTGGGGGACTCCGTCCATGGACCTGTTCGCCAGCCCGACGAACGTGCAGCTCCTCTGCTTCTGTGGATCAACACCACACCTGAGCAGGGTGACCCTGGATGCGTTCCCCCCTGAACTGGACCTCCAGGCTTCTGTATGTGTGTCGTCCCCCCCCCCCCTCCTTTCATTGCGAGGACCCTCCACAAGATCCAGCACGACCGAGCCTTGGTGATTCTGGTGGCGCCTTCATGGCCTCGACAACCTTGGTTCCTGCTCCTGCTGTCCAAACCCCCCCCATCCGTCCTCCCCTGGCAGAATGGGACGTGAACATCATGCTGATGCGGCTGCCCTTCGAGCTGATGGCGACGTGCTTGCTCCAGCACCTCTCCTGGAAGGTGGTTTTTCCTGGTGTCACTGACCTTGGCGTGGCTAGTCAGTGAACTTCAAGCCCTCATGGCCGAGGCCCCCTACACCAGGTTTTACAGGAGCAGGGTGGTCCTTCGCACCCACCTCAAGTTCCTACCAAAGGTTGTCTCTGATTTCCACCTCAATCAGTAGGTGATTCTGCCGACGTTCTTCCTGAGACCTCATGCCATTCGGGCATCGGAGGTTCTGCATACACTCGACTACAAGAGGGCTCTCGCCTTCTACCTGCAGCACACCCATGGTCATCGCAAGTACGGCCAGCTCTTCGTTGCTTACAATCCCAACCGTCTGGGGCTGACAGTCACCAAGCGTGGACTGCATCGCCTTCGCCCAGGCAAAGGCAGGTGCCCCACTGGATCGTCTGATCACTGCACATGTCCACGCCAAAGGGGTGTCGGTTGCTTCGCTGCATCAGTGCCTCTGATGGACATCTGCCGGGCTGCAACCTGGTCTTCAGCAAATACCTTCTCACTATTACCTGGAGAGGGAGTCCCGCCGGGACAGCACCATTGGCCAGGTTGTACTCCGTAGTCTGTTCGGGGTATTAGCAACTCCTGCCCTCCAACACTTCTGTGGTTACCAAGAGCTTGGCCCGAGGACTTGGGATTCCTTCGGACATCAGCTTCTGCTGACGGCCTTGCGGAGGCGTTTTTGGCTTACAGGTTCGGTAGCTGGGGAGCTCAATAAGTGAGGACTGACTTCCTGCTTGTTTCTGGAGAAAACTTACTTATCTGTAACAGGTGTTCTCCAGTGACAGCAGGAATCAGCCCTCCTTACCCTCCCACCTTCCCTGAAGAGTTGCAAATTTTTTTTATCCTTCCCTTGCCATCTGCTGCTTAGGGCTCTAGCTATGGGACCTGACTGAGCAAGATGGCACCTTTGGGCAGGAACAGGACCATGCATGTGTGGCAGCAATCCCAAAGGCTTTTTTTGAAAGCTGGGGAATTGCTCCGCGCGGGTTCCATCGGTGCCGTCACCTATAAGTGAGGACTGATTCCTGCTGTCCCTGGAGAACACCTGTTACAGGTGAGTAACTATGCTTTTGCCTCAGATGCAGTCTCGCTTGCTTCGTCATCAAGGACATCGTCATCTTCACGTGGATATCAGGTATTGAAACAAGTCTTCCAATACGGGCCGTCCTCCTAAGGGTAGATCTCTGTCTAAAAATAGAGATGCCTTGAGTGTTGCCCTAGAGGTGGATCGACCGGCCAAACTACCCCGGCAGGAGGACCTTTCCTCCAAAGCCTCACAAAGGGGTCCAGGATGCTTCTGAGGCCTCCACCTCCGGCGAGCTCCTGATGCCATGCTCTGGAATGGTAGCCCAAGCTTCTGGTACTGATACCCAGACATTGCCAATCTCGATGGACCAGTGCATGCTTTGCATTGAGCAGTCTTGTGGCTCTATTAGCGGTGTCAGTACTGGTCAAAACATTGCTGCCAGTATTGTCAGCACCAATACAGTTGACCATGCCGATAGTCGGCATCAGGCTTTGTGCCCCTCGGCACACTGCCGGCACTCGAGTCAGTTTCTGGTTCAGAGGTACCAACATGGCAAGTCTCTCGCCGATACAGACCTTGATCGGTTCCGGTCCCTACAAGAGCAGGAACATTGCTCTCATCGATACTTCGAATCTACCGATTCTGATTCTTCCGACAATGAATCGATTGGTACCAAAGAGATGAGTCTCCCTGAGGAGCCCTCTCCGTCTCCACAGTAGCGCATGTCCCCCTCCTGAGGTCATGTCTTTCCAGGAGTTCAAGGACATGGCGAGAGGCTTATCCATTACCCCTGCAGAGGAAAAGGAACTTATAGCAGACGAATTGGAAATTCTCCAATATCCTACAGCTCCTAAGGATGCCACTTCTCTCCCAATTCACTGCATACACCAGGACCTTGTGTTCCAGATGTGGGAGACGCCCCTCACCATTTCTCCCCATATCTGGCAACTCGATACCATGTATCGGGTACCGGAAAGTCCTGGATTTCACAAAACGCAGCTTCCACACCAGTAGTGGAATTGACTGTATTGAATTAAGAGTTCTAAGACGCACACTTCCAATCCCCTGGCAGGGAATCGAGAACCCTCAATGCTTTTGGCCGCTGTTTTCAGGCCTCCATGCTTTCCGCCCGTATAAGTTCATAATACTCTACATAGGTATTTTAGGGAAGTGACCATTGATCTGGAGTCAATGGCTCCTCTTCTCCTGGATGACAAGAGGGCAGACTACCTTACATTAGTCAAACATGCCCAAAATGTTTCCAGGTTTGTCAATAGGGCAACCTTTTGACTGCTTTGAATGCATCAGCAGAACAAGTTCTATCTGCATAGGTACTCATAGGATTGCCTGGCTTTAGGCATCAGACCTTGAACAGTGGGTTCAAAATATACTGAGAAATATTCTTTGTACAGGAGAGCCTGTTTGGGAAAGATTGGCAAGATAAGGCCTCTTAGTTAGAAGCTGAGAACACCACCCTAAATAGGTTTTCAAAGGCTACTGCTTACCCTGCCAAAAAAAAGCAGTTGCTAAAAAGCCATTTTATGGTAAGAAGAAGAAATTCTGTTCTTCTTACCCCTCAATTTCTCAATGCCAACCTCCAGCTGCCCAAAGGAAGCAGCAACCTCCTCAGCAGCAGAAGAAGCCTCAGGCACCTAAACCGCAACCAGCAGTGCAGACCCAATCTACGCCTGTTTTTTTACTTCTTTCTAGAGAACATTGCCACCCTGCCTCTAGAGATTCCCCACCCTCTCCACATAGCAGACAGGTTCTGCCATTATGCTCACAGCTGGCATCTCATAACCTCAGAGCAGTGGACACTGACCATAGTGCGAGAGGGGGTACAAGCTTCATCTACAAACCATACCCCTCACCACTCTAGTAGGGGAATATCATTTCCAACCTCCACTCACTGCTCTCCTCCTGCAAGGAATCACCTTTCTTCTGACAGAGTATTCCATAGAAGAGGTTCCAACATCCAAGAGAGAAATGGGGTTCTATTCTCCATACTTTCTCATACCAAAAAAGGATACAGGCCCATCTTAGATCTCAAACCTCAAGTTTCTAGTTCGTGAGAAATTCAAGATGATTTCACTAGGAACCAGTCTTCCTTATTTTCAGAGTCAGGATTGGCTCTGTTCTCTAGATCTCAAAAAAGCATATACCCATATCCTCATTCATCCAGGACACAGGAGGTATCTATGCTTCATTTTCCAAGGAAATCACTACCAATGCAGAGTCCTTCCATTTGGGCTTGTCTCTGCCCCAAGAGTCTTCACAAAATGTATGGTGGTCGTAGCCGCATATCTAAGGACTCTCGGAATATTAGTCTTCCCCTACTAAAACTATTGTCTAATAAGGGCAGCCACTTCTCAGGAAGCTCACCTATCTCTCCTTCGTACAATCGGGTAATACGAGATCTAGGATTTGTCATAAATCTTCCAAAATCCCATCTAGTTCCTACTCATAATCTAGAATACATAGCTGCTGTCCTGGATACTCAACGGTCAAGGGCATTTCTACCCCAGAACTGTTGTACCAACCTTATACAGATAGCATCTCAAGTAAGGGTCAAAAGCAATCTTTCAGCCAGAGAGATGATCCAACTCTTAGGACATATGGCCTCTACAGTTCATGTAGTGCCAAATGCTCATCTGAACATGCATACAACTCGATGGGATCTTGCCTCACAGTGGAAACAGGCCTCTGGAATCCTCTCAGACAAAATCAGTCAGACATTCTCACAAACTCGGGAAATCTCATCAAAGGGTCACTTTTTTTCAGATGCCTCCACATCAATGCATCCGGAAACAGATGCCTCCAAATTGAGTTGGGGAGCCCACTTAGACACCTCCACTCAGAGCCTCTGGACAGAGCAGGAGTCTCGGCTCCAGATAAATTTGCTGGAGCTTCGTGCTGTCTTCAATACCCTCTGATTTTTATCATCAACTTCAGGGCCCCAGGATTTTGATCCAGACGGACAGCCATGTGGCTATGTTCTGCAGGGGGGGAGCGGGCTCTTGGACCCTTTGCAAAGAGACTCTCCATCTCTGGTCATTTGCCATTGCTCACAAGATACATCTCCAGCAGTATATCTGCCAGGACACCAAAATGTCTTAGCAAACCAGTTGAGTTGAATTTTCCTTCCACACGCATTCTCTCCATCAGGGAACAATCTCTTACATTGTTCAGACCTGGGGAACTCCGGAGATAGACCTTTTTGCCACTCTGCAGAATGCCAAACTACCTCTGTTTTGCACCAGGACCCCGATGTCCAGTTGCCAGGAGGTCGATACTTTCCACCTTCACTGGGGTCAGGATATTCCTGTATGCCTTTCCTCCCATACCTCTGATTCTCAAAACACTTTTCAAGCTTCAAGGGGACAACGGCCACATGATTCTCATAGCCCCACACTGGCCATGTCAACTGTGGTTTCCTCTTCTGCTATGTCTCTCACAGACTCACCCCCTCAGCCTCTGAGCAGCTCCTGACCTTCTCTCACAGGAGGAGGGGATGCTGCTCCATCCCACCCTGCACTCTCTGCATCTTATGGATTGGCTGCTGAAAGCTTAATCTCGCAAGGTCTCAACCTTCCTCAGGAGGTAAAGGACATCCTACTAGCCTCCAGGAAATCATCCACCAGACATTCCTATAACTTTAAATGGCGTAGGTACTCCACTTGGTGTACCCAAAGAGTTCTTAACACCTTCTCGGCTCTGGTGGAGGTTCTCCTTCAGTATCTCCTCCATCTTTCGTCCCCTGGTCTCATGACTAACTCGGTGAAGGTTTATCTCAGTGCAATTGCTTCTTCTCATCATCCCTTAGATGGGCAGCCCATTTGTTTACAACCACTTGTAACACGTTTCATGAGAGGGCTACTATTAACCAAGACCTCCATCAAGCTACCATCAGTGGCATGGGACCTTAATATCGTATTAGGCCAGCTCCTTAAGCTGCCCTTTGAACCTTTAGCCACCACCTCACTAAAGTTTCTCTTGGAAGGTCATCTTCCTTATTGTGCTCACTTCAGCTAGATGTATTAGTGAGCTCCAAGTCTTGGTGACTGACCCGCCTTATACGCGCTTCCACCATAAGGTGGTCCTTAGGACTCGTCCTCATTTCATACCCAAAGTCAGCTCTCCTTTTCACTTGAATCAGTCAGTCTTGTCTTCTTCCCTAGACCTCATTCCTCTAGGGCAGAGGCAGCCCTCCATAGTCTTGACTGCAAGTGTGTGCCCTGGCATTCTATCTTCAGAGGGCCACCAAAAGGCAGTACTGTTTTATCCTATCTTCAAAGGACAGCTGAGCACCGTAAGAGTTCAGTTATTAATTTCTTTGATCGCAGCCACTTCGGGTTGTCAGTATCCAAATGTACCCTTTCCAAATTGCTTATGCTAAAGCAGGACTATCTCTGAAGGTCATGTCACTGCCCATAATGTTTGTGCCATGGCTGCATCCACAGCAAGCCTATGTTCTGTTGCCATTGATGAGATCTGCAAAGCAGTTACCTGATCTTCAGTGCATACCTTTGCTGCACATTACTGTCTGGACAAGGACTCCCACTGGGATGTCATGTTTAGTCAGGCTGTACTCCAACACCTCTTCCAGACTTAGGTCAACTCCTACCCTCCGTCCTGGAATTTCGATGCCAGATGTCCATTAAAGATTCATGCCCTCTTGAGGTCTGCTTTGAGGCAAATCTACCGATTCTGGAGACCTTCCTCTGGCATGTGGGAGCTATGGAGTCCCATATGTGAAGACTACAATCTCCAGGAACAAGCAGGAATGAGTCTTCACATATGGGTATGTCGGTACCGACGGAGCCTGCGTGGGAACGCTCCCCAGCGTCCAATCAAAGCCTTTGGGAGCATCCCACAGTGCCTGCGTGCTGCCTTCCCGCCTTTCTCAACTGTCTCTCCTCAGTTCTTCTTTTCCACGGAGCCAGCAGGTCGTGTTCCTGTCACCGCAGAAGAATTTCCTTATTTTTTCTTTCTTTTGTGTCGCGTCTGCCGCCTTCGACGCTGTACCGGTACCCCGCCGGTCTTTGTTCTTTTTTTCTTGTAAAAAAAACCCCAAACTTTTTTCCATTCTTTTTCTTCAGGTGCACTTGTGTTTTGGGCCTTAGGCCCAAAACCTTTTTTCCTTAAATATGGAAAAGCCTGCCTCAGGATTTAAAAAGGGCACAAAATGTGGCGGTACCATTTCCGTCACCGACACCCATGACTGGTGTCTAAAATGTTTAGGTCCTGACTATTCCATAACAGATTGTGTGTCCTGTTCCATGATGTCTAAAAGAGGTCGGCAGAACCGAGCTGCCAAGCTCAGTACCCTGTTTCCCTCTGATGCGGCTTCGGTGGCATCGACATCTTCCAGGGCTGCTTCTTCCTCACATGGATCTCAGGTAACTAAACATAAATCCAGTCGGTCCTCGAAGGGTAGATCTCCTTCTAAGCATCGAGATGCCTCTGGCGTTGCCCTCGAGGATTCTGCACCGGCAAAATTACCCCGGCGGGAGGCTTCGGCCTCTAAAGCATCATCATCGGGGTTCCAGGATGATCTCGATGGCGTGGCCTTGACAGATCTCCTGGTGCCATGCTCTGGTGTACCGGTGGCTTCCACCGGTACCGACTTCCAAGCATTGGCGGCGTCAATGGATCAGAGGATTCTGTCCATAGAACGCAGTCTGGCGGCTTTCCTTGTGGCATTGACGCCCATGGTACCGCAACAGACTACTCCGCTGGTACCGGCTGTAGCATCGCCATCGGTACCGATCCCGGTAGCATCAGCATCAGTGTCCGCTATGCCGGTACTCTGTCTGCTGAAGCCCTCCGGTACCGATACCCCGGTACCGGTTATTCCCGATACCGACCCCGGTCGGTACGGGTATCGGGCTTTGCAAGAGCATCCGGACAGACGATATTTCGATTCCTCTGAGGATTCTGAAGAGTCGGTCGATGCAGTGATGCTTCTTCCACAGGAGGAGTCCTCTCCTAAACGAAGGATGTCTCTTCCAGAGGACTTGTCTTTTCAAGATTTTATCAGGGAGGTGGCTCGGGGCCTCTCTATCACAGTGGCCCCTGAGACAGAGCCCAGAGCCAAGGAGTTAGATATTTTACAGTATCCTAAAATTCCTAAGGAGGCAGCTACCTTGCCTATTCATGAGATTCTGTATGATCTCATGTTGAGGATGTGGGAAGCTCCTTTAACCACCTCTCCTCATTCTTGCAGGTTGGATACCATGTATCGTGTCCCTCCTTGTCCTGGTTTCCATAAAACTCAACTTCCTCACCACTCTATTGTGGTTGAGTCTGCAATGAGAAAGATTAGAAGTGCCAAAAGACATGCCTCTGATCCTCCAGGATGTGAATGTAGAACCCTGGATGCTTTTGGAAGAAGTCTTCCAAGCTTCCATGCTTGCTGCGAGAATTAATTCTTAGTCTCTACATGGGAATGTTCTTAAAAGAAGTCACTGACCGTTTGCAGACTTTAAGTCGTCCTATGTCTGAAGATAAAAGGCAGGACTTTCTCACTGGGCTCAAACATGCCCAAGATATCTCCAAATTCTCCAACCGTGCAGCTTTCGACTCCTTTGAATGCGTAAGCAGAGCCTCAGCTATTGCCATAGGTGCATGTAGGATTGCTTGGCTTCAAGCATCTGATTTGGAGATCTGGGTTCAAGATGAATTGGGGAATATCCCTTGTACAGGTGAGAACCTGTTTGATAAGGATTGGCAAACAAAAGCCAATCAGATGGATGCTGAAAATTCTGCTTTGGATAGACTCTCCACATCCACAGCTGCTCCTGCTAAGAAAAGGTTATTCAAGAAAACACCTTTTTCTAAATAGAGAAGTTTCTATCCTGCTTATGGTCAGCGGGCATCTTCTGCAGCTCAGTTCCCTACCAAACGTCAGCAGTCTTCCAAACAAAGCAAAGCAAAGGCTGCTAGGCCTGCTCCAGCCCAGCAACCTCAGCCCCCTCAAGGCCTTTGACTTTCCGCTAGAGAACTTAGCCTTCCTGGCTCTAGAAGGACCAGAGCCCTCCACCATTCCAGGAAGGTTATGTCACTTTGCTCCCAGGTGGGGGCAAATTACAGCAGAGCATTGGACACTCCATCATAAGAGAGGGGTACAAACTTCATTTTTCAAGCTTGCCCCCTCTCACAAGAGTGCACCAGTTCAATTCTCCAACCTCCCTCCTCAACCTGTTGCAGCAGGAGGTTGCCACTCTTCTCACCCAGGGGGCAATAGAGGAAGTGCCTTTTCAACAACGGGGCACAGGGTTCTACTCCCCCTATTTTCTTATTCCAAAGAAAACAGGGGGCTTCAGACCCATCTTAGATCTCAGAGTTGAACAGATTCCTAGTCAAGGAAAAGTTCAAGATGGTTTCTCTAGGAACTCTGCTGCCATACCTTCAGAGTCAGGATTGGCTTTGTTCCCTAGATCTCAAGGATGCGTACACTCATGTTCTCATCCATCCAACTCACAGAAGGTTCCTTCGGTTCCTTTTTCAAGAGAAGCACTATCAATACAGTGTGCTTCCTTTTGGTCTGGCCTCTGCACCAAGGGTGTTCACGAAATGCATGGCAGTGGTCGCTGCTTTTCTGCGCACCCTGGGAATATTCGTCTTCCCTTACCTGGACGACTGGCTCATTCGAGCTCCCACTCAGTCAGAGGCCAAGAGTTCTCTAACCTGCACAATGTATATCCTTCAGTATTTAGGGCTGGTAATAAACATCCCAAAATCCAATTTGATCCCTACTCAGTACCTGGAGTTTATAGGGGCGTTGTTGGATACCACAAGGGCAAGGGCCTATATTCCCCAGGCACGTTGCCTTCGCTTGGTGCAGTTAGCTTCTCAAGCAGAGTTGAAACCCCTACTAAGTGCTCGAGAGATGTTACAGTTGCTAGGCCACATGGCATCCACCGTGCATGTGGTTCCATATGCTCGCCTTCACATGAGGGCAGCTCAGTGGACTTGATCCACCCAATGGACCCAGGCATTAGGCTGCCTGTCGGACAAAATAGCAAACACAAGTCGCCTCATTTTGTCCCTCCAGTGGTGGAAGTCCCCTCAAAACCTGTTGCTGGGGCTCCCCTTTCAACAGTCTCTACCCCAAGCAACTCTTACAACAGTTGCCTCTCCAATGGGGTGGGGAGCTCATCTGCAAGACCTCTCCACCCAGGGCATCTGGTCCCCACAGGAGACTTGTCTACATATCAATCTCTTGGAGCTCAGAGCAATCTTCCTTTGCGTGTTTTCCACACCCTGCTCAGCCACAAGACAGTCCTTATCCACATGGACAATCAGGTAGCCATGTTCTATGTAAACAAGCAGGGAGGAACTGGCTCTCTGTCGCTTTGCAACGAAGCTTTGCGACTGTGGGCCCTCGCCAGAGAGCATCACATTCATCTTCTGGCAGTTTTTCTTCCAGGCGTTCAAAACTCTTGGGCAGACAGGCTCAGTCGAGTTCTGCTTCCACACGAGTGGTCCCTACATATGGACCAGGTGTCCAAGATTTTTCAAATTTGGGGAACCCCGGACATAGACCTCTTTGCAAGTCCGTGGAATGCCAAACTTCCCCGGTTCTGTTCCAGAACTCTGGCTCGGAGAGCTCAGGCAAGGGATGCTTTCCTCCTTCACTGGGGTCAAGACTTCCTCTATGCCTTTCCACCCATTCCCCTAATTCCCAAAACCCTGTTCAAGCTTCAGAGAGACAGAGGCCACATGATCCTCATAGCTCCACATTGGCCATGGCAAGTATGGTACCCTCTGCTTCTACATCTCTCTCAAGCTCCCTCCCTGGAGTTAGGGTCTGCTCCAGACCTCCTCTCTAAAGAGGACGGAAAGTTGTGGCATCCCAATCCCCAGTCTCTGCATCTCAGGGCTTGGTTGCTGAAGGCCTAGATCTTCATCTTTCTCAACAAGTGAAAAATATTCTTTATGCTTCCAGGAAACCTTCCACTAGACGTTCTTATGCTTTCAAGTGGAAGAGGTTTACTATCTGGTGTTCTGGGAAGTGTCTTAACCCCCTTGCCATACCTCTGGAATCTTTGCTGGAGTATCTCCTCCATCTGTCTAATGCAGGCCTTAAGACAAATTCAGTAAGGGTCCATTTGAGTGCTATTGTAGCTTCCCTTAAGCCTCTAAATGGACAACCTATTTCTTCTCATCCTCTTGTAGCCAGATTCATGAGGCCTCCTTTTAACAAAGCCTCCCATTAGACCATCCCCGGTGGCATGGGACTTAAACTTGATTCTTGGTCAGCTTATGAAACCGCCTTTTGAACCTTTAGCTACTACCTCCTTGAAATACCTTTCTTGGAAGGTTATCTTTCTCATTGCAATCACATCAGCACGTCGTATTAGTGAATTGCAAGCACTCGTAGCTAATCCACCTTATACAAGGTTCCATCATGACAAGGTGGTCCTTAGGACTAATCCACACTTTATGCCTAAGGTGGTCTCGCCTTTTCACCTCAACCAGGAGGTCTACCTACCTGTCTTTTTTCCAGGACCTCATGCATCAAGTGCAGAGAGGAATCTTCATACCCTGGACTGTAAAAGAGCTCTAGCTTTTTACTTACAAAGGACACAGCAACATAGAAAGTCTTCCCAACTCTTTGTTGCCTTTGATCCTTCTCATTTGGGACTACCAGTCTCCAAGAGAACACTATCTAACTGGATTGCCCAGTGTATTTCTTTTGCCTATCAGAGCAAGAACCTTTCTCTGGAGGGCCATGTCACAGCTCACAATGTGAGAGCCATGGCAGCCTCAATGGCTCATCTGAACTCTGTGTCTATTGACGACATCTGTCGAGCAGCCACTTGGGCCTCGGTTCATACCTTCACAGCCCATTACTGCTTGGACAAGGACTCCCGCCGGGATGCCTTGTTTGGTCAGGCTGTTCTTAAACACCTGTTCCATACTTAATCAACTCCTACCCACCATCCCTCATGGGATGCCAGAGATCCATGTGGGAAGTGCAGCCCTGTCCCAGGGACACACAACTTATGGGATCTCTCCCTGGCATCTAAAACTAGGGAGTCCCCATATGTGAAGACTCATTCCTGCTTGTTCCTGGAGATAGCAGTTACTTACCTGTAACAGGTGATCTCTGGGAACAGCAGGAATAACTCTTCACAACCCACCTACCTCCGCTAGGAGTTGTCTCTTTCTATATCTCTTTCCTTTCCCTCTCTCTCTCTCTTTCTCTTTGTCTCAGCTCAAAAACTCAACTGAGGAGAGACAGTTGTGAAAGGCGGGAAGGCAGCACGCAGGCGCTGTGGGATGCTCCCAAAGGCTTTCTGATTGGACGCTGGGGAGCGTTCCCGCGCAGGCTCCGTCGGTACCGATGTACCCATATGTGAAGACTTATTCCTGCTGTTCCCAGAGATCACCTGTTACAGGTAAGTAACTGTGCTTTCCTGCTTGTTTCTGGAGATAGTGTAGTTACTCACCTGTAACAGTTGATCTCCGGGAACAGCAGGAATTTATTCTTCACAACCCATCCTCCTCCCCTAGGAGTTGTAAGGTCTCTCTGTGTTTCTCTCTCTCTTTCCTTTTATCTCAGCTACAAGCTCAATTGAGGGAGAGTCTCAAAGGCAGCAATGCAGGCACAGTGGGATGCTCCCAAAGGCTTTCCTATTGGATGCTGGGGAGCGTTCCAGTGCAGGTTCCGTCGGTGCCGATGTCACCCATATGTGAAGACTAAATTCCTGCTGTTCTCGGAGAGCACCTGTTACAGGTGAGTATGCTTTATTGTACATTTATCAGATATTCTAATTGGGCACCACATTTATAAATATTTTTTATGTGTGCTTATTTACCGCTTTTTGTGAACTTTTTACAGAGAACTCAACAGTTTGAACATTACATTGAACGATAGGCAATAAACTGTAAACAACATTACAAGTAAACCTTTAATGGGAGAGTCAAGGGGGATAAGGAAGGAATTGACTTAAATCAGGATGCTGATTTAAGTGATAACTATGTACAGAAGAATAAGCTAATATATACAAATGGTTACAACGCATTTGAGATAATCTTGTAAGGTGGGTGGTTTGTGGTTTTGCAAGGAAATTTTAATTAAGTGACTGGTTCACCATATTGTTCCTTGAACAGGTAAAGCATAGTTACTCGTAACAAGTGATCTCCGGGAACAGCAGGAATTTAGTCTTCACATATGGGTATTGTCGGTACTGACAGCCTGCGCAAGAACGCTCCCCAGTGTCCAATTAGAAAGCTTTTGGGAGCATCCCACAGCACCTGCATGCTGCCTTCCCGCCTTTCCCAACTGCCTCTCTCCAGTTGAGTTTAAAGCTGAGACAAAGAGAGAGAGAGAGGGAAAGAGAGAGATGGAGAGATACAACTCCTAGGGGAGGTGGGGAGGTTGTGAATACTAAATTCCTGCTGTTCCCGGAGATCACCTGTTACAGGTGAGAAACTATGCTATCTCCAGGAACAAGCAGGATTGTAGTCTTCACATATGGGGACTCCCTAGCTTCAGATGCCAGGGAGAGAACCACAGAAGTTGTGTGTCCCTGTGAAAGGGCTCCACTCCCCCCCCATGGATCTCTGGCATCCTACCAGGGATGGTGGGTAGGAGTTGATTAGGTATGGAACAGGTGTTGGAGAACAGCCTGACCAAATAAGGCATCCCGGTGGGAGTCCTTGTCCAGGCAGTAATGGGCTGTGAAGGTATGAACCGAGGCCCAAGTGGCTGCTCGACAGATGTCGTCGATAGATACAGAGTGCAAATGAGCCATTGAAGCTGCCGTGGCTCTCACATTGTGAGCAGTGACATGGCCCTCCAGAGGAAGATTCTTACTCTGATAGGCAAACGAAATACACTGTGCAATACAGTTGGACAGTGTTCTCTTGGAGACTGGAAGTCCCAGATGAGAAGGATCAAAAGCAACAAAGAGTTGAGGACTTTCTATGTTGCTGTGTTCTTTGTAAGTAAAAAGCTAAAGCTCCTTTACAGTCCAAAGTATGAAGATTCCTTTCTGCATTTGAAGCATGAGGCCTTGGAGAAAGCACAGGCAGGTAGACCGCTTGGTTTAGATTAAAAGGCAAGACCACCTTTGGCATAAAGTGTGGATGAGTCCTAAGGACTACCTTGTCATGATGGAACCTTGTATAAGGAGGATCAGCCACTAGTGCTTGCAACTCACTGATGTGATTGCAATGAGAAAGATAACTTTCCAGGAAAGGAATTTCAACGAGGTAGTAGCTAAGGGTTCTAAAGGTGGCTTCATAAGCTGACCAAGAACCAGGTTTAAGTCCCATGCCACCGCTGGTGGCCTAATGGGAGGCTTAGTTAGAAGGCCTCTCATAAATCTTGCTATAAGAGGATGGGAGGAAATAGGTTGTCCATTTAAAGGCTTGAAAGAAGCTGCAATAGCACTCAAATGGACTCTTACTGAGTTAGTCTTAAGTCCTGCATTGGATAAATGAAGGAGATACTCCAGTAATGATTCCAGAGGTATTAGAAGGGGGTTAAGACCCTTCTGCGAGCACCATATGGTAAACCTTTTCCACGTGAAAGCATAAGAGCGTCTTGTGGAAGGCTTCCTGGAAGCATAAAGGATATCCTTTACTTGCTGAGAAAGGTTAAGATCATGAAGATCTAGGCCTTTAGCAACCAAGCCCTGAGATGCAGAGACTGGGGATTGGGATGCCATTACATTCCGTCCTCCTGAGACAGGAGATCTGGAGCAGACCCTAACTCCAGAGACGGAGCTTGAGAGAGATGTAGAAGCAGAGGGTACCACACTTGCCGTGGCCAATGTGGAGCTATGAGAATCATATGGCCTCTGTCTCTCTGAAGCTTGAACAGGGTTTTGGGAATTAGGGGAAAGGGTGGAAAGGCATAAAGGAAGTCTTGACCCCAATGAAGGAGGAAAGCATCCCTGGCCTGAGAGCCCTGAGCCGGAATTCTGGAACAGAACCGGGGAAGTTTGGCATTCAGTGGACTTGCAAAGAGGTCTATGTCCGGAGTTCCCCAAATTTGTAAAATCTTGACCATCTGGTCTGCATGTAGAGACCATTCGTGTGAAAGCAGGACTCAATTGAGTCTGTCTGCCCAAGAGTTTTGAATGCCTGGAAGATGAATCTGATGCTCTCTGGCGATGGCCCATAGTTGCAAAGCTTCATTGCAAAGCGTCAGAGCCTGTTCCTCCCTGCTTGTTCACGTAGAACATGGCTACTTGATTGTCCGTATGAATGAGGACTGTCTTGTAGCTTAGCAGGGTGTGGAACACTCGAAGAACAAGGAAGATTGTTGTGAGCTCTAAGAGATTGATGTGTAGATGATTCTCCTTTGGAGTCCAAGTGCTTGGGTGGAGAGGTCTTGCAGATGAACTCCCCAACCCATTGGTGAAACATCTATTGTGAGAGTGACCTGGGGTAAAGGTTGTTGAAATGGGGACCCCACCAACAGGTTTTGAGTGGACTGCCACCATTGGAGGGTCAAAATAAGGCAATTTGTGTTTGCTATTTTGTCTGACAGGCACCGTGGTGCCTGAGTTCATTGAGTGGATAAAGTCCACTGGGCTGCTGTCATATGGAGGCGAGCATAAGGAACCACATGCACGGTAGATGCCATGTGGCCTAGTAGTTGTAACATTTCTCGAGCAGTCAGGAGAGACTTTAGCACTGCTTGAGAAGGTAACTGCACAATGCGAAGGCAACAGGTCTGAGGAAGATAGGTCCTTGCCTTTGTGGTATCCAGCATAGCTCCTATAAACTCTAGGGACTGAGTAGGAGTTAGTTTGGATTTTGGGATGTTTATGATAAGGCCCAAATATTAAAGGATACGCATTGTGCAAGACAGAGAAATCCTGGCCTCTAGCTCTGATGGGGCTCGAATGAGCCAGTCGTCTAAGTAAGGGAAGACTAATATTCCTAGAGTGCGAAGAAAGGCTGCCACCACAGCCATGCATTTCGTAAACACCCTTGGTTCTGAGGCCAGGCCAAAAGGAAGAACCCTGTACTGGTAATGCTTCCCCTGAAATAGAAACCGAAGGAATCTTCGGTGAGTTGGATGGATAAGAACATGGGTGTACGCATCCTTGATCTAGAGAACAAAGCCAATCCTGACTCTGAAGGTATGGCAGAAGAGTACCTAGAGAAACCATCTTGAGGTTCTCTTTGAATAGGAATTTGTTCAATTCTCTGAGGTCTAAAATAGGCCTGTGTCCACCTGTTTTCTTTGGGATAAGGAAATAGGAGGCATAAATCCCTGTGCCTTGTTGGGGAATGGGTACCTCTTCTATTGCCCCTTGGGCAAGAAGCATAGTGACCTCTTGACCCAACTGGTTGTTGAGAGAGGTCTGAGAACTGAACTGTCTTAACATTGTAGGAGGGGGCATGCGAAGGAAGTGAAGCTTGTACCCCTCTTTTACAATGGAAAGAGTCCAATCTTCTGCTGTTATCTGCCCTCATCTGGGGGCAAAATGACACAACCTTCCTGGAATGGTGGAAGGCTCTGGTACGCTGAGGGCCAGGAAGGCTAAGTTCTCTAGATGGAAGTTAAAGGCCTTGTGGAGGCTGAGACAGTTGAGGCTGAGCAGTCTTTGCTTTCCTTTGTTTAGGCGGTTGCTGACCCTTTCGGGCAGACTGACCTGCAGAACGTCCCTGCTGGGTATAAGAGGGGTAAAACTTCTTCTCTTTTTTAGAAGAATGGTTTTTTGAAAGAATTCTTCCTTGCAGGATCAGCTGTAGCTTTGGATAATCTATCCAAGGTGTAGTTATCAGCATCCAGTTCATTGGCTTTCTCTTGCCAATTTTTGCCAAAACGATTCTCACCTGTACAAGGGGGACATTGCCCAGTTTGTCCTGCACCCAGAGCTCCAAGTCAGATGCCTGGAGCCAGGTAATCCTACGTGCACCTATGGCAATGGCAGAGATTCTGCTTATGCACTTAAAACAGTCAAAAGCTGCACTATTGACAAACTAAGAAACATCCTGGGCTTGTTTAACCAGTGTGAGAAAATCCTTCCTCTTATCAGGAAGGAGAGGGCTTAAAATCTCCAAATCTCCTGTGACGACTTTAAGGAACATTCCCGTATATAAAATATAGTTACTGATCCTGGCAGGAAGCCTGGAAAATACGACGTCCAAAGGCATCCAAAGTCCTACATTCATGTCCTGGAGGATTAGAGGCATGCCTCTTTGCACTCCTGATCCTTCTCATAGCTGATTCCACCACAGTGGAATGGTGAGGAAGTTGAGTCTTCTGGAAGCCAGGACAAGGAGGCACTCGATACATGGTATCCAGCCTAAGGGAGTGAGGAGAGGTGGTAAGAGGTGTTTCCCACATTCTTAACATGAGATCATGTAAGATCTCATGAATAGGCAAAGTAGCTGCCTCTTTAGGAGCCTTCGGATATTGTAGAATCTCAAACTCCTTCGCTCTGGGCTCTTTCAGGAGCCACTGTAATGGAAAGACCTCGAGCCACTTCTTTGATAAAATCCTGAAAGGATATATCTTCTGGAGGAGACATCCTACGTTTAGGAGAGGAAGGCTCCTCCGGGAGAAGTACTCCGGTACCGACCGAGCTGTCAGAATCCTCAGACTCCTCCGAGGATTCAAAGTACCTTTTATCCAGATGCTGTTGTAGAGCACGGTACCCGTACCGACCGAAGTCAGTGTCGGGGGGGAATCGGTACCGGTGTATCGGTACCAGAAGGCATAGCATGACTCGGTGCCGGCAATGCAGACACCGATGTCTATGCGGATGCTATCTGTACCAGTGCTGTTACCGGCTGAAATGTCTGAAGCGGTTCCGAGGGTACTGATGCCGCAAGGAGAGCTACGAGACTGCGTTCAGTAGCCAGGAACCTCTGGTCTATCGACGCTGCCGATGCCTGGGTATCGTTACCGGAGAAAGCGGCCGGTACCCCAGAGCATGGCAACAGTAGTTCTGCCAAGGTTTAGGCCTCAAACATCCTGGAGCCCCGATAATGCTTTGGAAGCCAAAGCCTCCCGCCGGGGCAATTTTGCCGGTTCAGAACCCTCAAGGGCAACGCCTGAGGCATCTCGATGCTTGGAAGGAGATCTACCCTTTGAGGACCGGCCAGACTTGTGTTTAGTTACCTGAGATCCATGGGAGGAAGACGAAGCCCTGGAAGACGTCGATGCCACAGAGGCTGCATCATAGGGAAAAAGGGTGCTGAGCTTAGCAGCTCGGTTTTTCCGACCCCTTAGACATCATGCCACAGGCCATACACTCCAAAATGGAGTGGTCAGGACCTAAACATTTAAAGCACCACTCGTGGGTGTCAGTGACGGAGATGGTACCGCCACACTTGGTGCACTTCTTGAAACCCGAAGCGGGTTTTTCCATAGTAAAGGAAATTTTGGGTGCCTGATGCCCAAAATGGCGCGTGCACCTGAATAAGAAAGATTTGAAAAAAAAAATATTTTTTATTTATTTATTTTTTTTAAAAAGAAAGAGAACCCGCGGTACCGGTATAGCGTCGATGGAAGACAGACGTGACCACAAAAAAAGGAGAATAGGAAAAAATTTCTGCGGTGACAGGAACGACATCCTGTTGGCTCCACGGAAAACGAAGAACTGGAGAAAGGCAGTTGGGAAAGGCGGGAAGGCAGCACGCAGGCGCTGTGGGATGCTCCCAAAAGCTTTCTAATTGGATGCTGGGGAGCGTTCCCGCACAGGCTCCGTCGGTACCGACGATACCCATATGTGAAGACTACATTCCTGCTTGTTCCTGGAAATGTTTTTAGCAGCTTACGGAAGGATTTAGTGTCCTTAGTGTCTCTAATGACTGAGGGCAGAGAGTTTCATAAAAGTGGGACGTAAAGGGAGAAGGCTCTCTTAGTTGTAGTTGAATTGCAGTTCTTGAAATTGGCGTGTGTCGCAAGAGTATTTTTATTATTTCTCCGTGGTCTATTTTCTGGACTGATTCAGATAAAATCTTTCAGGCAGATGTCAGGTTCTGATTGAAGTGTTTTGAAAATGGTGTGGAGAGCTTTGTATTTTATTCTACTGTCTATTGGTAGCCAGCATAACTGTTTCAGTATTGGGCTAATGTGATCTTTGATGGAAGCCTGTGAAATTACTCTTGCAGCTGTATTTTGAGCTAGTTGTATGCGTCGGATGATTTGTTTTGGGAGGCCCATTAAGATGGCATAACAAAATTCAAATTGTGGGAAAATGATTGCTTGGACTGTTCTGAAATCACTTGTGGAGAGTAGAGGTTTTAGCTGGAGCATTTTTATTTAGGTGTAAATGACTTTTATGTTGCTGACATGTTTTGTTGAAATTAAGCTGATGGTCTAGTATAACACCTAAGTACCTCACTTCTTTTTTTGATTTGGATGTTTGGGTCCTTTATCCTCATAGCTTCTTGTGGAGTGAAAGAGTTGTCCTTGGTGATGAAGAGAATTTCTGTTCAAGTTTATTTGAAGATTGTTCTTATAGCCATATGCTAATGCTATTGAGGTCTCAGCTGAGATGCCAGACCAAGACAAACCACCCATCTGGGCAGCAGCAGAATGGGATAGTGTTGACGGCGGAGGATCACATTTCTGTGACAACGGCAACAACACCAAACTTAAACTGCGCGGAAGAAAGGCCCGGCAATTTACTTCTGTATCTTGCCATGAAAACCCAATGGATAGTTACAACAAAACAAATTGTGCTGTAGTGCTGGAAGATGAGACCCCCAGGTTGGAAGGCACTCAACTAGCTACTGGGGAAAAGCTGAAGACTTTTCAGAGTAAAGCCAGCATTTATGATGTGGTTGGATCAAAGCCCTCGGGACGTCTGACTGCTGATGTAGCTGTGCATGAAATGAGAGTCAGAAGCTGTAAAGATGTCTTACACATTGGAACATGGAACGTACGAAGCATGAACCAAGGGAAGTTGGAGGTGGTCAAGAATGAAATGGAACGTGTACAACTTGATCTGTTGGGTGTCAGCGAACTGAAATGGACTGGCATCGGGCACTTTGCATCAGAGATCACATGGTCTACTATGCTGGAAATGAAAGACAAAGAAGAAATGGTGTTGCATTTATAATAAAGAAGAAACTTGCAAGAACTGTAATGAAATACAATGCAGTCAGCGAACGCTTAATCTCTATTCGTCTACGAGGAATGCCTATCAACACAACTATAATTCAAGTATATGCCCCAACAACAGCTGCAGAAGAGAATGAAATTGAAGAGTTCTATGAACAAGTACAAGCTGAAATTGACAGAACATGCAAACAGGATATCCTGATAGTCATGGGTGATTGGAACGCAAAGGTTGGCAGCAAAGAAGACAAAGTAGTTGGGAAAATATGGACTTGGCAACAGAAATGAAGCTGGAGAAAGACTGATAGAATTCTGCAAGACCAACGATCTATTCATCTCGAACACCTTCTTCCAGCAACACAAGCGGCGACTGTACGTACACATGGACTTCACCCAATGGATTGTATAAAAATCAAATTGACTACATCTGTGGAAGTCAACGATGGAAAAGCTCTATAACATCAACAAAGACAAAACCTGGAGCTGACTGTGGTACAGATCATCAACTGCTAGTATGCAAACTCAAGCTAAAGCTGAAAAAGAGCAAACCACTCATGAATGCAGCAAAATATGACCTTGAGAATATACCACTGGAATTTAAAGACTGCCTGCAAAATCGATTTGCTGCTTTAGATACAAATGATAGAGTTCCAGAAGAGTTATGGAATGACATCAAGAAGGTTGTGTTGGAAGAAAGCGAGAAGTCTCTACAAAAGGTAAAAAAGAAAAAACGGCCAAAATGGATGACGGAAGAAACTCTGAAAATTGCCCAGAAATGCAGAGAAGATAGACAATCACAGAACTCAACAGAGATTTCCAACGTGCAGCAAGACAGGACAAGGAAAAGTACTACAATGACGCATGCAAGGAAATAGAAGCAGAAACGATTAGAGGAAGAACAAGATCAGCTTTCCTAAAGCTACGAGAGTTAAAGAAAAAGTTCCAGCCTCGAATTGGAATGTTACAAGATGCTCAAGGTTCTATGTTGAATGATGCTGAGAAGATCAAGAAAAGATGGAAGGAATATACAGAGTTTTTATATGATAAAGATCAAGTGGACCAACAGCCGTTTCAACCTGTACCTTATGATCTGGAACCATTGGTGATGAAAGAAGAAGTTGAAGCAGCATTGAAAGCCTTATCAAAGAACAAAGCACCAGGCATTGTTTGCATTCCCATAGAAGTATTACAGCAATCTGATGCAGCTGTTACCATACTTAACAAGGCTCTGCCAAGAAATATGGAAGACAGCATCATGGCCAACTGACTGGAAAAGATCTGTGTTGATACCAATACTAAAGAAAGGTGATCCAACTGACTGGAAATTATTGCACAATCGCGTTGATCCCACATGCCAGCAAGATTCTACTGAAGATTATTCAAAAGACTACAACCATACCTGGAACAAGAACTACCTGAAGTGCAAGCAGAGTTCAGAAAAGGGCGAGGAACGAGAGACATCACTGCGGATGTGAGATGGATCCTTGAAAAGACTAAAGAATACCAAAAGGATATCTATTTGTGCTTTATCGACTATAGCAAAGCTTTTGACTGTGTAAACCATGAGAAACTCTGGGCCACATTAAGAAGCATGGGTATACCAGAACACCTGATCGTTCTCTTGCACAATCTGTACATTGATCAAGAAGCAACAGTTCGAACAGAACAAGGAGAAACAGAATGGTTTAAAATAAGCAAAGGTGTAAGACAAGGCTGCATACTTTACCCCTACCTGTTTAATTTATATGCAGAACAAATCATCAGAGAAGCAGGATTGTATGAAGACAACAGAGGTGTGAAGATTGGTGGAAGACTCATCAACAACCTTCGCTATGCTGATACCACATTACTGGTGGAAAGTGAAGATGATCTGAAACATTTGCTTCTCACAATCAAAGAACATAGTCTCAAAATGGGCCTGCACCTTGTCAGATGGCTGCCTAGGGTGAGAACTTACACAATCTTGACGATGCATATATTCATGATTCTTGCAAGGTATTGTGGGTATTGTAGTTCATTCACTCCCAAACACAGCTGATGACAATAATTGAGTTGTGAAACCAAGTGGTAAGGCCAATAAAATACTTCTTTTATTGATGGGGTTTAATTCACCCAGCACATGTATGCTTGATAGCAATATAAATGAGGTTACTTGCTTGCAGTGTTTAAATGGATAACAGAAAGTCACAAAGCAAACCAGAAAACAACCTTCAGCTTGTCAGGCAATTAGCTAATGTTTTCTTAGCAAATAATTACCAAATACAAAGGCACAAAGAAAAGAATAAACTTTGCTGGTTAGGTTAACTTCTGCTTATTTTTCACTCAGATCCAGCAGTGATTTTCCCTTGCTCACACACACAATCAGGTGCAGCTTTAATTACTATCAATTGACCAGCTGAAAGCCTTTAGCTGGCTGGCTGCTACTGTGTGGACCCAAATCCTGCTTTAAGAGCTGTTTGCAGTGGAAATAAAGAACAAAGTTAGGTTTCTTTGTGATGGCTGATGTGTTTGCTCACAGAAAGCTAGCAATAGCATTTAGATAGAGAACAGTCCATGTAAGTAATAATTTCATCTGCTGTATCTCCCCCTTCATCAATCAGCATAGGGTCACTATCATACATTGGCACAGACGAGTCTTTCATTAAGGCACTATCAGGAGAATGCTTATTCCCTTGCTGCCATTCTCTATTATAGATAGGGTCTGGATCAGTGTTCATACCTGAGCCTCTCCTGCTATCATTATTCCTCTCTGTATAGCCTGGCCAATATGTAATCCAATTCTGATGTCCAGCCTTCCAATCTTGATCCCTGGACACTGGATCTCCTCTCACATACCTTCTGGCCTTGGTCTGAAAGTCCCTTCCACGTGCAGTCTTCTCTCTTCCAGGTAGCCACTGGTGATTCCTATCTCTGCCATTCCATTCCTCTGGGACACTCCAGTCCAATGGAATCTGCTGGCATTTGGAATATCTCCCAGTATAGGTACTGCCTTGGATTATCCCAGACCTGCCAATGGGCTTTCTTCTCTTCCTTCCAGAGAGTTTCCTTCTTTCTCTATCGGCTTGGCTTGGCTTCTGTTTCTCCAGGTGATACTGGTGCTTGAGCTTGTAGCCGTTGCTGCATCTGTGTCCGAAGCTCTTTCTGTAGCTGTTGCTGAAGCTGTTCTTGAAGCCGTTATCTGAAGAATAAGCTCTATTCTTATTCTTTCCTAATGTGTGCTCCTCCCTAACCCAGCGCAGCTGTGTTGAATCAGGCCCTGCCCTTTGAGATGAGTGCTTAGGGATTACCTCATAGCTCTCTTGATTGCACACACATTTTCTCACTTCAGCCCCTCTCATGGCTGCTGGAAACCTGGTGCATTCTGGGACTGGTAGTCTTTTATGTGAAAACTCTGTTTTCTTGCTTCTACCAGAACTGACAGGTTGCTTGTTCAGAGTCACATCATCTTTTCTATAGCTCCTACCTGAGCTATGATAAGCTTCCTTATCACAACCTTAATGTAAAGAAGATAAAGATCATGACAACTGGCATAATCAACAGGTTCATCGTCGAAGGAGAAGAAATTGAAATCGTGAATAACTTTAACCTACTTGGATCAACTATCAATAAAGAAGCAACAAGCAGTCAAGAAATCAGACGACGCATTGTTCTTGGCAGAATGGCTATGAAAGACCTAGATAAGATTCTCAAGAGCAGAGATGCCTCTCTCCATACAAAGATTTGACTTGTTCAAGCCATGGTATTTTTAATAATATCTGGATGTGAAAGCTGGACAGTGAAAAAGATAGACAGGAAGAAAATTGATGCCTTTGAATTATGGTGCTGGCGGCAAATACTGTGAATACCATGGACTGCCCGAAGAATAAACCAGTCTGTACTAGAGGAGATCAAACCTAAGCTTTCTTTAGAAGCTCAGATAACAAGACTTCGACTTTCATACTTTGGACACATCATGCGGAGAGAGAGATCATTAGAGAAAGACATCATGCTTGGCAAGATAGAAGGTCAACGCAAAAGAGGAAGGCCAGCAATGAGATGGATTGATACAGTAACAGCAGCTACGGGTACCAGTCTGTCAACAATAAGCCGCCTGACTGAAGACCGAACACAATTTAGGATAGCTATCCAGAGGGTCGCCATGAGTTGACTCCGACTCGACGGCACTTAACAACAACAGTGCTATTGAGACAATCCTTTATATTTAAATTCAGTTGTTTGGTGTTAATTTGGGTGAACAGCATAATGTCATCAGCGTAAATGTTGTAGTCGGTGCCATGACTCTTTATTATACCGCAGATGGGTTGAATATAGAGGTTGAAAAGGAGTGCTGATAACGCAGTGCCCTGGGGGGTATGCCTTTCCTTTGGTGAAATGGGCTGGATGTGTTATTTCCCATTTTTACTTGGGTGGTTCGATTTGTTAGGTAGGATTTGAACCATAGTAAGACTTTGTCTTTCAGGCCGATTTCTTGTAATCTAAGAATGAGATATGTGTCTGATATTGAGTCATAAGCTGCAGTTAAGTCCAGGAATATTAGGATGAAACCAGTGTTAGATTTTTCAGTTCCCTTTAGTAGCTTGTCTGTTAAATCCATGAGGAGTATTTCAACTCCATGGCCAATTCTAAAGCCGTGCTGCTGAGAATCGAGCTGGGCGACTTGGTCGACGTGACTTTGTAGCTGGAGTTGTGCTGCTTTTTCTAAGATTTTGGCCATAAATGACAGACTTGAAATGGGCCTGTAAGAGTTTGGCTCGGATTTAGCCAGATTCTCGCCCTTGAAGAGGGGACGGATGGAAGCCATTTTCAACTCTTCTGGAATATAGCCTTGATCTAGTGAGGAGTTATATTTAGAATATGAGGAGTGCGACTATCGCTAGTCAGTCATATCCATGTGGCTGGGCAAGGGTCGAGCGCTGAAGTTGATGTGCTTAGTCATTTGATTATGTCTTTGAGTTGTCTTTCGGAGATGAGAGAGAACTTTTTCCAGGCTTGTTTTGTAATTGTACTGTTTGCTTTGCAGAGGTAATCTGTTGAAGATATTATTCCCACTTTTTCCTTGTAGAGTTTGGCCATCGCCTCAGCATGTGGCGCGACTGTTGTCCTCTTTTGGTTTAGATGTTAGGGATTTAACTCTTTTCAAACAGTTCCCTTGGCTTATTCAGAGCTGACATAATTAGTTTGTGGTAATCTCGCTTATTGTTTTAGCTTGTATTCTTCCAGTTTGCTCATAAAGGATGTTTTGATGGATTCTTTTTTTTTGTTGTTTTTCTCCATTTCCTTTTTTCTTGTCTTAGTTTTTTTTAATGATCGAACTTCCTTAGTGTACCACACTGCTTTTCCTTGAATGAGGCTTATTTGAAATGGGACTGTTGGAAATTGTGGCTGCTTGAGAAATCATTGAGTTCCATCCCCTAATGAACAGGTCAGTATTCTTGGTGTCCAATTGAAGCTGAGGAAGGACGACTTTTAAGAATTGGTTCTTGTCGAATTGGCGAAACGTTCTCTGTTGGTAGAAGATTGGATTTGTGTTGGATCTGCTAGGAAAGGAAGGGATACTGAATTGTATAGAATGATGATCAGACCAAGGAACTTGTTGGATCTGTATCTTTGGTAATGATAAATTGCTTGACTAATCTTGGATAAATATGAGGTCCAGTGTATTTCCTTTAATATGTGTGGGATCTTGAATTAATTGTATAAATCCTAGTGCTTTCATGGCTTTATTAAACCCTTGAGATATTTGTGACGTGGCTGAAGGTAGGTTTAAGTCACCTAGAACCAATGTGAGCTTGTTAGTACAGCTTTTGCTGCATAGGTATTCAGTGATGTTGGTCAGCTCTTCTCCTTTTGATGCTGGTGGATTGTATATTAGGCATAATTGCATGCTCGTGTTTTCCACTATTAGGGCATCCATGTTTTTAGACAATTCACTTGGAGTTTTTTTAGATGCAATTCTTTTTTTGCCAAAATAGCTGCTACTCCTCCTCTTTTGTTGGTTCTTTGGTGATTGAATATGTCATAATCTATTGGTTTTAGCTGATTGATCAAAACTGTGTCATTAGTCATTAGCCAAGATTCAGTTATGAATGAGATGTCCAAATTGTCAGATATGTGACCGGTTATCAAAGGTATCTTATTCCTAATAGAGCGTGGGTTGATTAGTGAGCATTTTAATGAGGATGTAATAAGGTTAGGTTTAACCTTGGTATGGTTAGCCTCATTGAGGTTAATCTGTAAAAGACGTTTTTACGATCAGATCTTCTAGGGAACGAGAAGAGGAGTTTTTCTTCAGGGGTATGCCGGTGGTGGTTGTGGATGACTGGTATTGGATATCCTGATGAGGACAGGGCTTGAGTTGGAGACGTTAGAGATATGAAACGGCCTATGGCTATTAGTGCATAAAATGGATACATATTTGCTACTATTGGAGAGGCTGTGCTCTGTCCACCTGAAGGGTCTGCAGAATGTCTTTCAATATTTTAATTGCAGAAGGGATCTGAAGAACGATTGAGGTAATCTTTAGAGTTTTGAAGCTTAAAAATGTATACCTTTCAGCAGTTTGAGTAGATAGTACATCATTGCAGTGAATTCTTGGAGATTGTATATGTGGGGGTCTGTTATTACTCCGTTCTGTTAGTGCTTGACCTGATATAGAGATTGGGTAGTGTAGTTAATAGCGGAAACACTTACTTTTTAGGTAGTTGACTTACTAAGGATGTGGAAACTTGTGCCAAAAATAGGCAATTGGAAAAATATCTACAATCAAGATTGCCCCATCATGCAGAAACCTTCCATATCTACCACTTGATGCTATGGGTTTTACCGTGTTTGGTTAATGTGCCACATGATATGACATATAATATATGCACAAAAAAAGATGCCCAAAATAGGCAATTGAAAAAATATCCACAATCAAAAGATTGCCCCATCATGCAGAAACCAACTCAAAATATTTGTATGTCAGACAAATTGTCAGGAGAGAGCCTTTCTCACTCTTGAATGACTGTTTTGTCCATTTTCTTTATTTTTTTGGTTCTAAAAACTGAAACTTGAACTTACCTGGCAGAAACCCCATAATGGTGCTACATCAAGCTGTCAAATCCTGGTAATTTCTCCGTAACATGACATGCATGTTTTGAGCCCCCTCTGCTCTATTTCAGCGTGGTATCAATGATAGTTTCCCATGCAGGACCGCATCAAACGCCAAAGGGATCACCAACTGCCACAATACCACTTTTGAGTGTCTGCTAGATTTTCTATTGGCTGTCAGACTAATTGTATCATGCAGTAGAACCACCAATCAGGAAATATATACATGCTTTACTATTCACATATTTCTGTGTTTATGGTTTACACAAACCTTTTAAGGGATATTATGTATGTTATTTTATATTTATTTTTATAATTGTTTGACTATTAATAGTCTTATGGGTTTTATATAACGCCAAATTTATTTATTTAAATCTTTTTTTTATACCGCGCTCTTTAGAATCAGTGCGGTTTACAAGTAATATCAAATTTGTACAATGCAGGCTGAAACATACATTGAACTTTACAATGATATAATTTGGCATGGTTTTAACTTTTATTTATTGTCGAGGTCATTGACCCCCTAAAGAGAGCCTCCTAGCCGAAACGTGTGACTGGTTGACCCCCTGGTTTCTAATAAACATCCTTCCATGGTTGAACCTTGTCTTGCCTCTTCTATGCCTGGTTACGCAGGAAAGGTGGTGTTCTTGCTCCCTGCAGCGTACCCCCCTGCCATGACCTGGAAGTATGCTATTGGCTGGAGAAGTACTTCCCTCCGGCCTCCCAACAAGCACGCCATTGCAGGGAAGTGAAGAGGAAACTCCGGCAGTACTCCATGGTCTTGTGTTTCTTCAGGAACAAACAGGAAGTCAGCCCTCGCATATGGGTGGAGCCCGTGTGGAGCACTAACCCAGCTTTCAGAGAAAGCCTTTAGGATATGCTACCATGCATGCATGGTCCCCTTCCCGCCCAAGGGTGCCATCTTGCTCAGTCTCCTTTTTTCCATGGAGCCCAACGGATGTCTGTCCAATTTCCCCGGAAAAATCCTTGCTATATCCTTAAATTAGCTGTTCCCGGTTTTTGTACCGGTTCTTCTGGCCTCGAGGCTTGCCTTGAATGGCGATTGTGCCCTTTATTGCCCAGGGGTTGTCGACCCCGGCTGGGTGTTTCCCCCACCATGTCCACCAGTGGGTTCAAAAATGTGACCACTGTAGTCAAACCATGTCTGTCATTGACACCCATGACTGCCTACGCTGCCTGGGATCGGACCATGGTAGCACTTCCTGCGACATGTGCCAGGCCATGATGCCTAAAACCAATAGAGAGGTCAGTTGCAGGACAAACTATTCCCCAGGTCTGACTCAGCACCGGCCTGCCCGACACTGAGCTCCAAGCCCAGCACTTCCTGAGAGGATTGAGCATTCTCAGAGTCCCGCGGTGGCGGTTCCTCCGAAAAGACCTCAGATCCTGAGTGGAAAAAAAGAAAAATCCTCAGTCAGTTGAGGTTCTACTGCAGAAACCAGTTATGACCACCTGGAGGGACTCTAGCAACTCTAAGAAACGTACCACCAAGGTTCTCAGGAAGGATGCCTTTGCTGATGGAGGCCGTGTAGGGGTCCTTGAGGTCGTAGTCCTCGTTGATGCACTCGTGAGAGTGCCGGCACCGGGCCCAATATCCTCTGTGCTCATGCCGAAGGCTGCTGAGCCTTCTGGCTTGGAATCCAGAATGGCAGCCATGGAGCAGAACATCACTGCTATACTGGCCATGCAGCAGGCAGTGATGGCAGGTTCGTCCACATCTGCCCCAACAACTAGGCCCCCCGATTTGCAGGGGCGTCCCCGGTCATCAAGCCGAGCTCCAAGCACCATCACCCTTGTATAAGTCCTCTGCTCTGGTTGAGGTCCTAGTCCTGTTTCTCAGGCATCCGGTCCTCCCCGGCCAATTTCCAAGACTCGGACCTCAGGTCTTCAGGAGGTCCACAGCCCTTCGGTGCGGGCCTCGAGCCAAGGAGTTGCAGGGCTTCGGACTCGTCCCTCCCCCTCGACTTCGAGTGGGAGACCAACAATAAGGCCTTTCCGGAAACCAGATGGCACCGAGGCGTCCCCTTGGATCCATCTCCCCTTGCACCCTTGCACCATTCTCCTCCAGAGGACATGGCCTTCCATGACTTTGTTAGGGATATGGTCAGAGCCCTCTTGGTGCAGACTGAGGTGGAGGAGGACCCGTACACCGAAGAACTGGAGATTCTCCTGTTCAAGTCTCCACCCAAGAAAACTCTCACAGTGCAGATGCAGCTGATCCTTGAGCGGCTGCTGTTGCGAATGTGGGAGATCCTGGTGTCGATACCAGTGGTCAGCCAACGCCTTTGCCATATACAGGGTCAAGAAGGGGCCAGGGTTCCACAAGCCCCAGCTCCCACATAACTCCATGGTGGTTGAGTCAACCATGCAAAAACTCAGAAGCCAGAAGACTTACTCTTCTGTCCTCCCCTGGCAGGGATTCTAGAGCCCTTGACGCCCTTGGGTGTAAGTGCTACCAAGGCTTGATGCTGGCATGTCAAATCCAGGCCTATGAGCTCTACAAAGGCACGTATTTGAAGACCCTGCTCCTAGATTTGTCTGGGTTCTCAGTGGGGTTGACTGGGGAACCGCTCAATTTGTTCCAAGCTGTGAGCTCCGGGATCAAGGACTGCTCAAAGTTCCCCTCCTGGGCGGCCTATAACAGATTCGAGTCAACGGCTTGTAGCAGCGGCCAGCATCAGGGCTAGACACCTGGCTACAGTCCTCGGACCTCAAGCAGTGGATCCAGATGAAGCTACTTGATGTCCCCTGCACCAGTGAGAACTTATTCAGCAAACCCATGGCTGACAAGGCGGCCGAGATAGAAGCCAAACTGGTGACCCACCAGAGGTTCTCAAAGACCTCTTAATTTCCCTGCAAGAAACACTTGGAGAAAAGGCCCCATTCCCCTGGAAAAAGGGGCACTTCCAACAGTCACTGATACCGGTCCTTCTCGGGCCAGCAACAGGGTTCTCGCCCTAAGAGGCAGGGCCAAGGAGCTCGGAAACCCAAGAATCAGACTCCAGCCCAAACAGGGGGGAGCTTTTGACTCTTAGGGCAGGGCCTCCCCTCCCCTGAGAGACCCTTACCAGCCCACAGGAAGCTGCCTGGCATTCTTTACCCACAAGTGGACTAGGGTCACCTCAGATCAGTCCGTGCTGCAGGTGGTAAAGGAGAGATACTCCACTTACAAGTACCACTCAAGTTCTTTCTAGGAGAGCCAGTGCGACATGTCCGTCACCAGACCCTTCTGTTCTCAGATCGCAGATCAGCTCAGGGACAATGCTGTGCAGCCCATACCCAAGTATCAGTGGGTCAAGGGCTTCTACTCAAGATATTTCCTTGTCCCCAAAAGAACAGGGGGCCCTCAGGCCCATACTACACTTGTGAAATTTGAACATGTTTCTGGTGAAGAAGTTCAAGATGATCCCCCTTGGAACACTGCTGCCCTACCTCCACCAGGGAGACTGGCTGTGCTCCTTGGACCTAAAGGATGCATACACTCACATTCTGATCTACCCCTCCCACAAGCAGTACGTACGGTTTGTGGTTGGGGGGGAGGGCACTACCAGTACAGAGTTCTGCCCTTCAGCCTGTCCTCCTTGCCAATGGTCTTTACCAAGTGCTTAGCGGTGGTGGCTGCTCACTTGCGCCTGCAAGGGGCCTTTGTCTTCCCTTACCTGGACGACTGGCTAATCATGGGCTGCACGGCCTCAGAGGCCAGGCAGTCCGCAGAGCATCCATCCCTCCTGTTGCAGCACCTGAGGTTCATTATCAACTACCCCAAGTCCCATCTCGCTCCAACCCAAAGTCTGGAAATCAAGGAAGCTAACAAAAGTTACAGCGCAGTAATAATAATGGGTGATTTCAATTACCCCGGTATCAATTGGGTCAGTGTCATGGCAGGACATGCTAGGGAGATAAAGTTCATAGATGAAATAAATGACTGCTGCTTGGAGCAGCTGGTTCATGAACCGACCAGAGGGGAAGCCATATTAGACCTAGTCCTTAGTGGAACACCAGATCTAGTGCAAGAGATAAGGGTGTTGGGGCCACTTGGCAATAGTGATCATAGCATGATCGCCTTTGATTTAATTAGTGGAGGAGGGATAGTAAGGAAATCCACAGTACTACCTTTTAACTTTCGAAAGGCAGACTATGATAAAATGAGGAAAATAGTTAAGAAAAAACTAAAAGGAACAGTTGCAAAGGTTAAAGACTTACACCAAGCTTGGGTGGTGTTGAAAAATACTATCTTGGAAGCCCAAACCAGCTTTATTCCACGCTTTAAGAAAAGTGGAAGGAAGTCCAAAAAACTGCCAGCATGGTTTAAAGGTGAGGTCAGAGAGGCTGTTGCCAAATAAGCATCTTTCAGGAAATGGGAAAAAAGAGCCAAACGACAACCTGGAAACAGCACAAGCACTGGCAAGTCAAATGCAAGGCATTGATAAAGCAGGCAAAGGAAGAATTTGAGAAGAAGCTTGCTGTGGAAGCAAAAATGCAAAATAAAGATTTTTTTCAAGTACATTCGTAGCAAAAAACCTGAGTCAGTTGGTCCATTAGATGATAGAGGAGTTAAAGGGGCACTAAGAGGCGACAAGGCGATAGCGGAGAGACTGAATGAATTCTTTGCTTCGGTCTTTACTGAGGAAGATGTAGGGATGTTACCCATGACTGAAGTGGTATTTAAAGGTGCGGAAGAATTTAAGGAAATATCGATACATCGGGAAGATTATTACAACTATTAGATAAACTGAAGAGTAGCAAATCACCTGTGCCGGATGGTATACATCCAAGGGTGTTGAAAGAACTGAAATGTGAGATTGCAGATCTGCTATTAGTAATCTGTGAACTATCATTAAAATCATCTCTAATACCTGAAGATTGGAGGATTGCCAATGTAACACCAATTTTTAAAAAGGGTTCCAGGGGTGATCCGGGAAACTACAGACCAGTGAGCCTCACGTCAGTACCGGGAAAAATGGTAGAAACCATCATAAAGAATAAAATTACTCAGCATCTAGATAGTCATGGCCTAATGAGAGACAGCCAACATGGCTTTAGAAAAGGAAGATTTTGTCTTACTAATCTGTTATGTTTTTTTGAAGGTGTGAATAAACAGGTGGACAAAGGTGAGTCAGTTGATATAGTGTATCTGGACTTTCAGAAAGCCTTTGACAAGGTCCCCTCATCAGAGACTTTTGGCAAAACTAGAGAGTCATGGGATAGGAGGCAGTGTACTACTGTGGATCAGGAACTGGTTAAAAGATAGAAAGAAGAGGGTTGGGCTAAATGGCCAATTTTCCCAATGGAGAAAGATGAATAGTGGTGTACCCCAGGGATCTGTGCTGGGTCCGCTGCTTTTTGACATATTCATAAATGGCCTGGAAAGTGGAATAACGAGTGAGGTTATCAAATTTGCAGATGACACAAAACTATTTAAAGTTGTTAAAACCCAAGAGGATTGTGGAAAATTGCAAGAGGATCTTGATAAATTGGAAGACTGGGCATCAAAATGGCAGATGAAATTTAATGTGGACAAGTGCAAGGTTATGCACCTAGGGAAGAACAACCCAAACTATGGTTACACAATGCAAGGTTCCACATTAGGAACCACCACCCAGGAAAACTTTTTAGGCATCATTGTGGATAACATGTTAAAACCCTCAGCCCAGTGTGCAGCGGCAGCCAAAAGAGCAAATAGAATGCTAGGTATAAGGAAAGGAATGGAAAATAAAACAAAAGATATTATAATGCCTCTATATCGTTCTATGGTGAGACCGCACCTTGAATATTGTGTGCAATTCTGGTTGCCGTATCTTAAAAAGGATATAGCGTTATTAGAAAAGGTTCCGAGAAGAGCCACCAAAATGGTAAAGGGGATGGAAGGATACTCCTATGGAGAAAGGCTAAAAAGGTTAGGACTCTTTAACCTGGAAAAGAGACGGCTGAGGGGAGATATGATAGAAGTCTATAAATTAATGAACGGAGTGGAACGGGTAAACGTAGATTGATTGTTTGCGTTATCAGAATATAGAAAGACTAGGGGACATGCAATGAAGCTACAGGGTAAACTGTTTAAGACTAATAAAAGAAAATAGTTCTTCACTCAACGTGTAATCAAACTCTGGAATTTGTTACCGGAGGATGTAGTAAAGGCTGTTAGTGTAGCTGGGTTTAAAAAAATGTTTGGACAAGTTCCTGGAGGAAAGGTCCATAAACCATTATTAAGAAGGGACCCAGGACATCAATGCTTGACCCAGTACAAGCATTGCGGAACCTGTGTCTTTTGGGGAAACTGCTAGGTACGTATGACCTAGATTGGCCACTGTTGGAAACAGGATACTGGGCTTGATGGACCTTGGTCTGACCCAATATGGCATATCTTATGTTCTTATGGAGTTCATAGGGGTGCAGTTGGACACACTACAGGTAAAGGCTGTCCTCCCAAGGGAAAGGGCAGACCGTCTCGTACAACTGGCAGACATGCAGCGCCACCGGTCAGTACCGGCTCACTGCCTCCTCTTCCTGCTGGGTCACATTGCCTCAATGGTCCACGTCATACCACTAGCCCTCCTACACATGTGGATGGCCCAATGATGCCTCTGCTCACAGTGGACTCAAGCCACGGGCAGACTACAGGACAGTGAGTGTCGCCTGCCAACTGGTGGAGTCCCTCACCTGATGCCAAAATCTGCACCACCTCCAGACGGGAATGCCATTTCTTGCATCTGCACCACAGAGATCCCTGACAAGGCCCCTCCCTTCTAGGTTGGGGGGGCACATTGCCGAGACCGCCGCACACAAGGCAATTGATCCCAGGAGGAGTCACTCTTGCAAATGATCTCCTTGAACTCAGGGCAATCTTCCTGGCTCTGTGAGGGTTCCGCCACTGCCTGCGGCACCAATCTATGCTGATCCAGACTGACAACCAGTTAGCCATGTTTCATGTCAACAAGCAGGGGCGGTGGCCCTCCTCTCCTTCGCAGTGTACAGTGGCATGCTCCTGTGAGCGGTATACCTGCAAGGCCAGGACAACTGCTTAGCAGACAGGCTGAGCAGAGTCCTTCGCCCACATGAATGACGCTTGAACCCCAGGATAACAAAGCAACTCTTTCACCGCTGGGGCAGTCTATATGCTTTCCCACCGACCTCCCCCCCCCTCCCGGTCGCTAAGACTCCAAGATCCAGAGCGAGTGGGCGTCAGTTACACTGATTGCACCCAGGTGGCCCAGGCAGCACTGGTTCCCTCTGCTTTCCCTATCGGTGGCACTCTTGGTCCCACTGGGCTGGGTCCCAGAACACCTGTCCCAGGAGGAGGGCTTCCTTCAGCACCTCAACCTGCTCGCCCCCTTCAACCTTCCAGGGGAGGTCGGAGATCCTACTGTCCTCTCAAAAAATCCTCCACCAGATGGACCTATGCCTTTAAGTGGAGAAGGTTCTCCGTCTGGTGCATGGAGAAGGAAGAGAATCCATTATGTCATGTGCAACTGGTTTTTCAATACCTACTACACCTGTTGCATACTGGGCTGAAGTACAACTCTGAGGGTGCATCTGAGCGCCATAGCCACACACCACCACCCTATCGAGGGAAAACCCCTATCTAGCCCACCCCTGGTCTCTAGGTTCCTCCTGGGCCTCCTGTTATCCAAGTCCCCCCTCCCCCGGCAGCAGAATCGGGACCTCAGCATGGTGCTCTTAGCTCACTAAATCGCTGTTCGAGCCCGTAGCCACTTGCCACCTGAGATACTTGTCTTGGAAAGTGGCCTTCCTGGTGGCCCTTATGTCTGCTCAAAGGATGAGCGAGCTCCAGGCCCTGGTGGCAGACCCACCATATACAAGGTTCTATAAGAACAGGGTGGTGCTCTGCATACACCCCAAATTCCTCCCAAAGGTGGTATCTCCTTTCCACCTCATCCAAGAGATGGTCCTCCCCACCTTTTTCCCGCAGCCTCACGCTGGTAGGGAGGCGCTAATACTTCATAGAGTAGATTGCAAGTGTGCCCTATCCTTCTACTTGCAACAGACTCAGCCCCATCAGAAATCTCCTTGGCTTTTCGTATCTTATGACCCCAGAAGACCAGGGCTCTCTGTGACCAAGCGATCTCTGTCCACTTGAGTGATGGACTGTATTACCCTCGTCTGTGAGTGAGGCCTTTTCCTTGGAGGAAAGAGCCATAAACTATCATTATTAAAGTGGACCTGGGAAATCCATTGCTTTGCCTGGACAAAGATTGTGTGACCTATGTGCCTTTTTTTGGAACCTACTAGGTACTTGTGACCTAGATTGGCCACTGTGGAAACGGGATCCTGGGCTTGATGGACCTTGGTGTGACCCACTATGGCATATCTTATGTTCTTACACCTGGATATTTCGCACCTTCAGGGGCTTCTGTCTGCTTCCTCCCCTCTGGTCTGTGGTCTCTTCCTGGGATCTTTGTCTGGTGCTCGGGGTCCTAATGTTGGAGACCCTTCAGCCATTGAGGCGCTATTCCTGAAGGATGTGATGCTTAAGATTGTCGCCTTGGTTGCGGTTTGTTCTACAAGGAGATTTCTGAGCTGCCAGGTCTCTTGCCTCAGTGTCTTTGCCCATCTTTTTTTCTGAGGAGCCCGTTCCATTCGTCCTGTGCCTGCCTTCTTTCCTGAAGTGATTCAGTCTTTCATGTGAAGCAGATGTTTTGCTTGCCCTCCTTCTCTAAGGAGCTGTGTATGGGAATGGTAGGGATCTTTGCTATGTGGCTAGCCAGAGGGTGCCTCTCCGGTTCTTGGAGGTTACGAATTCTTTTTGTAAGTTGGATCATCCTTTTGTGCTGTTTGCCCGCCTGTGCAAAGGTGGCACTGCAGCTGAATCTGCGGTGGGGCTTTGGGTTAAGGAGGCCATTGCCTCGGCGAATCTGTTGTTGAACAGTCTGGTTCCGGAGGGTTTGTGTACCCATTCTACCCCAGCTCTGGTGGCATCGTAGGCAAAGCAGAGCTCGGTAGCTCTTGCAGACATTTGTTGGGCGGCATTGTGGGCATCACTTTCCACTTTTGTCGAGCATTTCTGCTTGAATGTCCCCATTCGGGCAGATACTGCCTTGGCTGTAAAGTTTTGTGAACTGCTCTGTCTGCCTCCCCAGTGGAGGCATAGCTTTGATATGTCCCACTTGTCTGGACTGGTCTAGTAGGATATGGAAGGTGACATTTTACTTAGCAGATAATGTCCTTTCCTTGAGTCTTGCTAGACCAGTCTACTACTACTAATCACTTGTATGGCGCTACAAGGCATATGCAGCGCTGTACATAAGATGTTAAACACAGTCCCTGCTCATTAGAGCTTACAAAAAACATCACAAAACAGGGGACTAGGGTATGGTAAGATATACACACAAGTAGTGAACCAGAGAGAGGGACACTGGGATCCAAAAGCATCCTTTAAAAGGTGGGTTTTTAGCTTGAATTTGAATAGGGCCAGAGAAGGAGCCAGACATACTGACTCACGTAATTTATTCCAGGCATATGGAGTCTATCCCTGAAAATGTCCAGGGCCCACCCTTGAAACTGGTCAGCTCTGTTCTGCTAAGTACCGTTGGGTTTGCTATGATTTTTACACTTGGCTTTGCAGGTTGATTTTCTGCTGACAACCTTCTCTTTATACTTTCCTGTACATAGTTCTCTATTGCTGGTTACTCATTGTTCCCCATAATTGAGGTTGTGTGAGGGAGGCTATATATCTCCCATATGCTTTGGGATGAATAATGAAGGGATTTCTGGTGGCTGAAGCAAATAGAGGCATGAGAATGATGTAATTGACACCTGGGCTTGGTGTTTGTCCCCACCAATCTGCTGGTAGGGGAACACAACCTACCGGTACTTGTTTGGACTAGTCTAGCAGGACTCAAGGAAAGGACATTAACTGGTAAGTAAAATGTCTCCTTTTCCCCTCTAACCTTACTCCCTAATGCAGGAAGAGATTATCATGGGAAAATCAGCTAAGACCACTCTTCTAAAAGGTAGCATCGTGGATTTACAAAATACATTCAAATTCCTGCATGTTAAATTGCTCCTAGTGTTAAAACAAAGCAAAACTCTAAGATCTAGTGCAGTGTTTTTACTTTTGGTATCACTGAGTCTTTATGCCAGCCTCATGCTGGCAGAAATATCCAGTCAGGAGCAAAACAGACTGAGGAAAAGTTACAGTGCACTTCAGATGACCCATAATCCCTAAAAAAAAAAAATAATAATAATTGGTGATCCTAGCTGACTGACAACTGCTGCCCAACAAAATCATTGGCCCTAGTGGGTCCTGCAACCCCCCCCCCCCCCCAACTGCCAAACCAACCACTAGTTGGCTGTGCCACCCAAAATAGACTAGGCCTCATCCCCCACCCTGCTACTCCAATGTTGGGATGCAGGAGCTTAGCCCAAGATACGCCATGTGGAGTCAAGTGCTGCTGTTTTTATGGATGGGGCACAGAGGCAGGAATTACGAGGGCTCCACTTCAGCCTCTGAATGTTGTTAGTACTGGGGAAGATGGGGCTGGAAAGTCAGACCCTTTTTTTTTTGGGGGGGTAGGGTAGGGTGGGGGGAGTTATTGCTCACCAGGGTGACCAGTGGTTGATTTGGAGCTCACTTAGGTCACCAATGATAGTCCTCTCCTTTCCAAAGCAATCAGCCAGGAGACACACTTTGAATCTCTTCTGTCAATGCATGAGCCAGTTTCTACTTGCACACTGTAACAGGAAGGGAGATGTTTAGAAGCATCGCTGCACATGTGCTAAACACAACGCAGGCCCCTATGTGCCTGGCTTGCTCTCCTTAGCACAATTTTGTTGCTTGCAGCTCATTAGGAAACCCTGTGCTAGAACTTTAGCACTGGACTCTAGGCAAGGTTTCTGCATTAAACTAAAAAGGAGTAGTCTGCAAATCGTTAACTCCTCCTTTGTAATGGATGTTTTTTGAAGTGACTATTCTCCCCTTGACAACTAGAGAGGTATGAGAATGATGTAATTGAATAATAATTCAACATGTGTAACTAAATTATTTCTTTTTACAATTTTGTTTTGGGTTTGTGACTAGGACCCGTTTGTTAGTAGGACTAGAAGAGAATGTTAGCTTCTGATAATGCTCATGTTTTTGGATTAGTTTTTTTTTTCTTTCTCTTTTGCTGTAGCAAGTGGTTTTTGCTCATGTTAATATTGTAAAATTGAGAAGGATAAAATGGAAAAACATTAGAAAAAAAAAGCAACTTGTGCTGTTGAATTGATGCTGACTCCTGGTGATCAAGCCCCTAAAAATTAAAAAATCATACCAATTGAAGAGGGGTTATGATACAGTTGCCAGATGTGTAAAATATTTTTGCAGCATTCAGAAGAACTGTCAAAGTGTCTTTCTATTGTGCTCATTCTTTATTCTCTTGCTAGACCAGTCCAGATGAATGGGTTATATCACCCAACCAACAGATAGAGCCTGAAAATCACAAGCTTCAATGATGTCATCACCAGTATGAGTGGTGTAGCGCTGGAAATTGCCAGTATTTTCTGCCTTCAGCAGATTGTGTGGATTAGTGCATCAGTGTGTACTGAAGGGCATCAGGTGGCAACCAGAAATCTGCACCTGATACCTGGGATCTCCCCCCTCCCAGGTTTAAAAATATCGTAGGCAGAAAGGCAAAGATCCCTTCTTCCTTAGCGCTCCGCAGTGCAGTCCTCAACTTCTGGGTTGTCAACCTCCTCCTGCAGCTAGGAGACTGGCATGTTCAAATTCATGACATCACTGGATATCCTGTCAGCTTCCCTCCTACTTCCAGTGTGACCAGTCTCCTTGCAGCAGGAGGATGTGGTGAGCCCCGGAGAGGGACTCACTGTGAGAGAAAAATAAGCAGCTTTTAGCCTTTTGGCTCATTTTTAATTTGCTTTTCATTCATCTTCATTTCTTTAAGTACGGGGCTTTTGTTCCTTTAAATTTTGATCAGCCCGTTTGAAGGGAGGGGGGGTCAGTGCTCAGCTCTATTGGAGCCTCCTGCCTCTCCTCCGTGTCAGCCCTGCCTATCTTTAATTGACTGTTCCTTATCGTTCCTCCAGCTTAGTCCTCGACGTATGGGTAGTGCACCTCCTCCTGCAGCATGAAGACTGGACCAATCAGATTTCAGCTCCTCTGGAACCATCATACCAGGCAACTCTGGAACTCCAGTGTGTCCAGTCTTCATGCAGCAGGAGGACGTTAGTGAGTCTAGCTGGGCTCACTAGTTGATTAGATAATTGAATTTTGTTTTCCTTAGCTAACCTTTTGATTTTTATTTGGGTCCCATTAGGACTTATTTTCATTTGCTTAATGTAAGGTTTCTGTCCCTTTAAATTTTGCTCTTCTTATCACGGCACTCCGTGGGGGGGGGGGGAGCCTGAGGAAGGTCCCTCTCCTGCCCAGCCTTTGCCGCTTCTGTACTTTAGCCTGTCTTCCTTGGGTGAATTGGATCTCTGCCCCAGGGATCTTCGGGGCAGAGCTCCAGCGGCGGCTGTACTGCAGCTCCTCTCCGGAGGCTTGAGGGGTCTGCTTCATTAGTGCCGGTGAGTACTGACGGCTGTGGGAGATCAGGACGGCTGCTGAGCCGAGTTCTGTAATCTCCCCAGCTGTTCTGGGATCTCTCAACGCTATTACGGTTTGTTCGGGGGGCTCCCAGAGTCGCGGTGTTCACAGGGCGTGAAGTCTATGCCGCAGCGGGGTTAGGTTTCCCTCAGGCTGTTTCCTCACCGGGGAGAACTAAAAAAGCGCGCCAAAATTGCCTGCCTGCCGCGGCCATTTTTTACTGACTTGCGGTTTTATCTTCGGTGTGTCCCGCGGTATATTTTGGTATTTCTTTCATTTTTTTTTCATTCCTTTTAGTTTACTTATTTAATTTCTTTGATTCCTGTCAGTTCAATTAGTTTCTGGATTTTTTCCCCTTGGCCTTCAGCGTTCCCGCAGCTAAGGGGGGGGGGGGGGAGGTGCTTGAGCGGGTACTTTTCCCTTCCTTTGCGGGGCGGTTGTTGTCTCCTTGATTTGTGGGCATTTTCTTTTTGTCAGCCCTCGGGTGTTCTTGGGTGAGTCTTTAAAAAAAAAAAAGAAAAAAAAAAAGACAAGGGGCCTGATCTATAGAAAGCCTAAGCTGTTTCTTAAGAGGTGAAGGGGAAACGTGCCCTCCTTGACTGCACAGGCTTTCTATTGTTAGCTACTGCCCAGTTCCCGCATGGTTCTTCTGGGTCAGTGAGCCGGGTCTTTCTCTTCCATATTGCCCACTGCCTGCTAGCTTTTCCCAGCGCGGGGGTTCCCATGTCAGCGGGATCTCTTTGTCTCATTTGTGGATCCTGGCGGGGCGCCGACGCTGAGACCGGAGTGTGTCCACGCTGTGCCTCACTGTCTCGCAGCATGGAACAGCGCCTGGAAAGTTCTTTGCCTGTGGCGGCGCAGTCCGGTGCCGCATCAGGGGACTTAGAATCGCCTCTGGAGGGACCCTCGGGGCTTTCTTCTATCGGTGGTTCGGCGTCTGTGGGCCAGTCGGGCCTCGGAGGGGCCTTGCCCTTGGAGGATTTTTCTCCCGATTTTGTTTTGCTTCTGCACCAGGCGTTCTGCCGTAGGCGCCAGGTTATGGGAGTCGCGCCACTCCCAACGCAGGGGGTGTTTACTCAGTCCTCTTCGGGAGAGCCTCCGTTGACCGATAGCAGGACTACTAAGCGTCCACGGGGGCACGAAACTTTTTCTGCGGAGACTGAGTGGCCTGAAGGTGATGATCCTGAGTTCGACCCGGAGGTGGATGCAGACGGCTTGGAGGAAGGCGAGCTTCCGGAGCCGGAGGATCAAGCAAAGATTATTCATGTGTTCCGACGTGAAGAGCTTCCAGCTCTTGTTTCGGAGGCGCTTCAGACTCTAGGACTGGCCCCTACTACTAAGGTGGAGGAGGCGGACGGGGCAGATCCCATTATTCAGGCGGTGCGACAAACTAATGTGGTTTTTCCTATTCACAAGGTTATTGACCAGATGATTCAGGCCGAGTGGGACACTCCTGAGTCAGGTCTCAAAGGAGTTAAGATCATGCGTCGGCTTTATCCTTTATCGGACACGGATCTAGAGCTTTTCCGATCTCCTAAGGTCGACGCGGCCGTGTCGGCGGTGACTAAGAAGACCACCATTCCGGTGGAAGGGAGTGCGGCGTTACGTGAGCCGCAGGACCGGAAAATGGACGGGCTGTTAAAGCAAGCCTTTGAGGCGGACGCGATTGCATTGCAGGCTTCCGTTTGTGGAGCTTGGGTGGCCCGTGCCTGTTTACGCTGGGTTCAGCGGTTTCAGCAAACTCCTTCTTTGGAGACCGACATGCTGATGGAGATTCACCGCTTGGAATCCGGCACGGCGTATTTGGCAGATGTCCAATATGATCTCATCAGAGCTCTCTAATAGCATGGCATCCGTGGTGGCGTCACGTAGAGCCCTTTGGTTAAAAAATTGGGCGGCCGATGGGTCTTCCAAGTCGCGGTTGGGCAAATTGCCTTTTAAAGGTAAACTGCTCTTTGGCGAGGATTTGGATAAGTTGGTCAAAGATCTGGGAGACTCCAAAGGCGGTTGCCTGCCGGAGGATAGACCCAAGCGGGGTAGGTCGCTTCCGGTCGCTCGGGGGCAGTTTCGGGACTTTCGTAGGTTCCGGTCGCCCCGTTATGGGAGCTTCCAGTGTGGCAGATATAGCTCCCGGGCGTCGAGTTTTCGCGGCTTTCGAGGAGCCAGCCGAGGATTCTCGGCGGTTGGTTCTCCGGCCGCTCGCAAGCCCCAATGAAGGGCAGCGGGTCCAGGTGGAGCTGCCGGTGATCGGAGGGCGTCTTCGACATTTTCTCTCCACTTGGACCCAGATTACGTCCGATCAGTGGGTTTTGGACATCATACGAGATGGATATGTTCTCGATTTGGCCCGTCCCGTGCTCGATTCCTTTGTAGCGTCCCCCTGCCGGGGGGTTCGAAAGACCCTTCAGATTCGGCAAACGCTCGATCGTCTTCTCCAGCTGGGGGCGGTCATTCCCGTGCCACAAGCGGAATATGGTCTGGGAAGGTACTCCATCTATTTCGTGGTGCCAAAGAAGGGTGGCGATCTTCGTCCCATTTTGGATCTCAAAGGAGTGAATCGTTGTCTGCGGATTCCCCACTTTCGGATGGAAACCCTTCGGTCCGTCATAGTTGCCGTTCGCCGGGGCGAATTTCTCACGTGTCTCGACCTCACGGAGGCTTTTCTCCATATCCCTATTCGAGAGGACCAGCAGAGGTATCTCCGCTTCGCGCTGCCGTGGGGTCATTTCCAGTTTCAGGCTTTGCCCTTCGGTCTGGCGACCGTGCCTCGGGTCTTCACCAAAATCATGGTGGTTGTAGCGGCAGCCTTGCGCAAAGACGGGGTTCTAGTTCATCCCTATCTGGACGACTGGTTGATTCGCGGGAAGTCTCGCGCAGAAAGCTTGGCGGCGACGGAAAAAGTCGTGGCGCTCTTGCAGTCTCTCGGATGGGTGGTCAACCCACACAAGAGCCATTTGGTTCCGACACAGCTTCTCGAATATTTGGGGGTGCAGTTCGAAACGTGCGGGGGGTTGGTATCTCTTCCCGAACGCAGGATTTTGGCTCTTCAGTCTCTGGTGCGGAAGTTTCGCAGATCTCCAGCCCCGTTGGCCTGGCACTACCTGCAGTTGCTGGGGACGATGGCGGCTTCCCTGGAGGTGGTACCTTGGGCGCGCTTTCACATGCGTTCGCTCCAGCGGGCCTTGCTCCGTCGCTGGTCCAACCAGTCCGATTCCCTGAGCAAACGTCTACCTTGCCCGATGGCGGTTCGCAGGGATCTACGTTGGTGGTTGAGTCCACTCACGCTTCGAGTGGGGATGCTATTGGAGCAGCCGGACTGGGTTCCGCTCTTAACGGATGCTTGTCTGACGGGCTGGGGCGCACACTACGAGGGCCAGTTCGTTCAGGGGCTCTGGTCTCCGGAGGAGAGCGCTTGGTCGATCAACCGATTGGAACTTCGGGCCGTTCGATTGGCATTGCAACACTTCGAGACCCGGATATCGTCTCGAGCGGTTCGGGTTCTCTCCGACAATGCAGCGACTGTGGCCTACATCAACCGGCAGGGCGGAACCGGAAGCGTCGGGCTGGAGGCGGAGACTCGGACGTTGTTCGAGTGGGTAGAGCCCCGGCTGCCAGCCATCTCCGCGGCGCACATCGCCGGAAAAGACAACGTGACGGCGGACTTTCTCAGCAGAGTTCAGGTGGATCCCGGCGAATGGGAACTCCATCCCAGGGTGTTCGCGCAGCTGGTTCAGCGTTGGGGCGAACCGGTCATGGACTTGATGGCCACGTTCTGCTCAGCGAAGGCAGCTCGGTTCTACAGTCGACGGCGAGAGCCAATGTCCGAAGGTCTGGATGCTCTTTTGCAGATTTGGCCCTCCGCGGGTCTTCTCTACGTGTTCCCTCCGTGGCCCCTGCTGGGGCGCGTTATTCAGCGTATCGAAGCTCACCGGGGTCGGGTGCTATTGATAGCGCCGGATTGGCCTCGTCGTCCTTGGTATGCCGATCTGATGCGGTTGGTGGACGGTTCTCCGTGGAAACTTCCCTTGTTTCCGGATCTGTTGTGTCAGGGTCCCCTGCGCATGCCGCAAGTGGAGAGATTCTCTCTTACGGCCTGGCTATTGAAAGGGCTCGGCTAAGCAAACGAGGTTATTCCCGGTCGGTCGTGGCGACCCTGTTACAGGCGCGCAAGAGATCCACTTCGCTGGCCTATGTACGGGTTTGGCGTATTTTTGAGGACTGGTGTTCTAGGCATCAGATCCGAGCGGCTACAGCCTCTCTTCCGGTGATACTGGATTTTTTACAAGACGGTTTTACTAAAGGTCTGGCCGCCAGTTCTTTGCGTGTACAATTGGCGGCACTGTCATGTTATCGTGGAAAAGTTCAGGGCGTGTCTTTAGGTGCTCATCCTGATGTCGTTCGTTTCTTGCGAGCTGTTTCTAGATTACGTCCGGTCCGCAGAGTCTCGGTACCTTCATGGGATCTTAATTTGGTGCTGCGAGCTCTGTGCAGCTCCTTTTGAGCCTCTTTCTCGTAGTTCTTTAAAGGATTTGACTCTTAAAACTGTATTTCTAGTGGCGATTTGTTCGGCACGCCGTATTTCCGAGCTCCAGGCTCTTTCTTGCAGGGAGCCTTTTCTGTCTTTCTCGGCTCACAAAGTGGTCCTGCGGCCTGTGCCTTCCTTCTTACCGAAGGTGACTTCTCCTTTCCACTTGAACCAGGTCGTCTCCCTTCCGGTATTTTCGGAGTCGGAAGGGCGTGCTTCTGATCGCGGACTGAGTCGCTTGGACCTCAAGAGGGTTTTGCGACGCTATTTAAAAGTTACCAGTGATTTTCGTAAATCAGACCGCTTGTTTGTGCTGTTTGGCGGTCCTCGCAAAGGGGAAGCGGCGGCGAAGGCTTCTATTGCTCGGTGGATTAAAGAGGCGATTGGTTCGGCTTATCTCTTACACGGTCGGGCTCCGCCTGTTGGATTGCGTGCTCATTCTACGAGAGCACAAGCAGCGTCCTGGGCGGAATTCAGTTTGGTTTCGCCGGTGGATATCTGTAAGGCGGCCACATGGTCTTCTTTGCACACTTTCAGTAAACATTATCGACTTGATGTCTTGGCGGCGAGGCCGGTTTTGGTTCCGCGGTTCTGCGTGCCGGTTGGCAAAATCCCGCCCGTTAGGCTGCTTTGATACATCCCATACGTCGAGGACTAAGCTGGAGGAACGATAAGGAAATAGTAATTACACTTACCTGGTAATTGTAGTTCCTTGAGAGACGACAGCTTAGTCCTCCTGCCTCTCCCTGTCTTCTTTCTTTTAGCACGGCACGCCTTGGGTTCAGAGGTCCGTATTCCCAGGTGAGTGCGTCCCCTTGTGCTTTCTTTCCTTTTGCTCCAATGTTTTTTCCTTTTATTCTTTCTATATGTTTCTGCTGTGGCAGGGGCGGGACTTTTCGTCCCTGTTAGTTGTGTCTTTTGGCTACAATCGAAAAAAAAAAAATTTTTTTATTAATATTGAGGGATACATTTCCTGTAAGAGGGACCTTATTAAAAGTTAGCTACGTGTTTGAGTTTGCTTTGACAGTAGTTCACTGGAGTTCCAGAGTTGCCTGGTATGATGGTTCCAGAGGAGCTGAAATCTGATTGGTCCAGTCTTCATGCTGCAGGAGGAGGTGCACTACCCATACGTCGAGGACTAAGCTGTCGTCTCTCAAGGAACTACAATTACCAGGTAAGTGTAATTACTATTTCTTTACTTTTCTTTAATTTTCTTTAATTTCCTTTAATTTCTTTTTCTTGCTAATAGGCAATTTGGGCTCCGTGGAAGTTCTCTCCCCCCGGACCATACGGGGGAGAGCCCTTCAGTTGCCGGTGTCTCCGGAGTTTCTCCGGGTGCGGGACATTCTCTCGGCAGATCGCGGGGTTCTTTTCCCCCGGGGCGATCTGCGCGGCAGCGATAGGAGCTCCGTTGGTCTTCTGGAGCCTCGGGGCAGCCTTGGTGAGCGGCGGTAAAATTGTCCGCGGATCTTGGCGCCCTTTTTTGCTTCAGGGCTTTTGCCGCGGCGGCCATTTTGGAGACGCTTTGCCACCGCGTGCATTTCAGCACATCGGGACACCAAGGCTTTGGGTAAGTCTTTCTTGCGTTCAATTTGCAAACGCTGTTTTCCTTTGAATTTACCTTTCCTTGTGTTTTTTGAGTGCTGGTTTTTAACCTGGCAAATGGGATATTTTTAGGCCCTTCCCTTGGCTTTTTCCCACGGTGTGTTGCCTAGGGGGGGGGGGGTATCCCATAGTGTGCTCTTGGCTGACATCGTGTGTGTTGTTAAGGCCAATGCCACAGAGGCCCCTCTGTATAATTTGTGGAGCCCGTAGAGGTCCTTTATCGGTCTTGGGAGTCTGCAGGGGTTGTGCTACCCTGTCTTCTCTCATGGAGCAGAAGTTGGAGGTCAGAGAGCCTGAGGGGATGGCCGAGCTTCCAGAACTTGATGCTGAGCGTTCTTCCCGCCAGGGTGCGCCGGAGCTCCGGCCAGAGGGGTCCGCTGGGCCCTCTGCGCCTCCGCCAGCAGGCATTGCGGTAGAACCCGGGGCTTTTAGTCCCGAGTTTGTTCTGTTAATGCACCAGGCGTTTTGTTTGCGGCAGCAGGGCGCGGTGCCTGGATCGGCTCCTCTGCTACCCATTGAAGCCCCCCAGGAGGCGGGGGGTACTTCGAGTGTTCCTCCGCCCGCTCTGAAGAAGGCTCGGAGGTCCGCAGCTTCGGTAGCGGATGAGGTGTGGCCTGAAGGGTCTGAGGCGGCCTGGGACCCGGAGGGGGATCCTCTGGATCTCGAAGACGGGGAGCTTCCGGAGCCTGAAGACCAGGCTAAGATCATTCGGGTGTTTCGCCGCGAGGAACTGCCGGCGCTCATTTCCGAGTCTTTGAAGGTCTTGAATATGGCGTCTCCAGTGGCTAAGGATGTAGAGATCGAGGATCCGGTTATCCAAGCGGAGCGTCAATCGCGCATAGTTTTTTCCCTTGCACCGGGTGGTGGACAAAATGATTAAAGATGAGTGGGATAAGCCGGAAGCCGGATTGCGTGGCGTTCGCACCCTGTCTCGTCTTTACCCCTTGGCGGACCCGGATAAAGAACGCTTTCGTGCACCGCGAGTGGATGCGGTGGTCTCAGCGGTTACTAAAAAGACCACTATCCCGGTCGAAGGGGGTGCGGCCTTGAAAGATGCCCAAGACAGGAAGGTCGATGGCTTACTGCGGCAGACCTTTGAGGCCGATTCCATTTCCTTGCAGGCGTCTGTGTGCGGCGCTTGGGTGGCTCGGGCGTGTTTGCGCTGGGCCCAGCGGTTGCGTCTGTCCTCGCGTCTCGAGGAGGAGGATGTGCAGGAGATAGATCGCTTAGAGTCTGGGGCGGCGTATCTAGCGGATATTCATTATGACTTGATTCGCGCGTTAGCCAACAGTACGGCTTCGGTGGTGGCGGCCAGATGTTCAGTGTGGCTCAGGAACTGGGCGGCTGATGGTCCTTCCAAATTTCGTCTTAGTAAGCTTCCCTTTAAAGGAGGACTTCTCTTTGGTGAGGATTTGGACAAGTTGGTCAAGGACCTGGGGGAGTCCAAGGCTGGTCGCCTCCCTGAGGACAAGCCTAAGCCGCTTCGTTCGACCTCCTCGGTTAGGGGTCAGCCTCGTGATTTTCGCCGGTTTCGGTCCCCTCGCTATGCAGGTTTCTCTAGGGGCCGCTTTCAGACTCACGCGCAGGGCTTTCGGGGCTACAGAGGTGGCGCAAGGGGCTTCTCTGCGGCCTCCCCCTCCACGTCTCGCAAGCCACAATGAAATGAGGCGGGTCCCGGCGGTGAGCATTTCGGTAGGCGGCCGTCTGCGGGAGTTCCTCTCCGCTTGGACCCTCATCACAACGGACCAGTGGGTCCTCGATATCATTCAACACGGTTACGCCCTCGAGTTTGCTCGACCCGTTCGGGATTCCTTTATCCGCTCGCCGTGCAAGGGGGCCTCCAAAGCGGCAGCGGTGGCCGCCACTCTCAACAGATTGTTACTGTTGGGTGCGGTGAAGGAGGTACCCAAAAGCGAATACGGTACAGGTCGTTATTCTATTTATTTCGTGGTGCCCAAAAAAGGCGGAGACTTGCGACCCATTCTAGATCTCAAGTCTCTCAACCGCTGCTTGCGGGTACCGCACTTTCGCATGGAGACCTTACGCTAGGTCATCGTCGCGGTGTGTCCCGGGGAATTTTTAACGTCACTAGATCTGACGGAGGCGTACTTGCATATTCCCATCCTGGATGCTCATCAGCGGTTTTTGCGATTTGCTCTACCGTGGGGGCATTATCAGTTCCAGGCGCTTCCTTTCGGTCTGGCAACGGCTCCTCGTACCTTCACGAAGATAATGGTAGTCGTGGCAGCGGCATTGCGGCGCGAAGGGGTCCTGGTTCATCCCTATCTAGACGATTGGTTGATTCGTGCGAAGTCCAAGGAGGAAAGTCTGCAGGTGACGGACAAAGTGGTCCGTTTTCTGCAGAGCCTGGGTTGGGTGATCAATTTCGCGAAGAGTCATCTGGAACCCACCCAGGACCTAGTGTACCTCGGAGTCCGTTTCAACACGTGCTCGGGTCACGTGTTTCTTCCGTCCCCGCGAGCCGAAGCCTTGCGCTCTCTCATTCGGAAATTCCGAGCCACTCCGGCTCCAACAGCCTGGGACTACTTGCGAGTCCTCGGTACCATGGCAGCGACTCTGGAAGTGGTTCCGTGGGCGAGGGTGCACATGCGACCGTTACAGCGGGCCCTTCTCCGTCGCTGGTCGCATCAGGCGGATCCCTTAAGCAGGAGGCTGCCTTGCCCTCTGGCGGTTCGCCGGTCTCTCCGGTGGTGGCTTCTCCATCGCTCTTTAGCGATCGGGATGCCGCTGGATCAACCCGATTGGTTGCCTCTTTTGACGGACGCCAGCCTGACGGGCTGGGGTGCGCATTGCCAGGACAGCTTTGCGCAGGGCCTTTGGTCAGGAGTGGAGGCGTCTTGGTCGATCAATCGCCTGGAGCTGCGAGCTGTGTTTCTAGCTCTTCAGGCCTTTCAGCACTTAATTCGGGGTCGGGCAGTGCGGGTTCTGTCCGACAACTCGGCGACGGTGGCTTACATCAATCGACAGGGCGGCACGGGAAGCGCCGCCATGGAGCAGGAAGCGGATCAGTTGTTCCGTTGGGTGGAACCTCGTCTTCCGTTGATTTCAGCGGCTCACATTGCCGGAAAAGACAACGTAACGGCCGACTTCCTCAGCAGAGTTCACGTGGATGCCGGGGAATGGCGACTGCATCCCGAAGTCTTCGGTCAGATTGTGGAGCGTTGGGGATCGCCCGTGATGGATCTAATGGCGACCTTCCTATCTGCACAGGTCCTTCGCTTTTACAGCAGGCGAAGAGAACGGATGTCGGAGGGCATAGATGCCCTTCTGCAAGTTTGGCCGAGACAGGGACTTCTCTACGTTTTTCCCCCGTGGGCGTTGATCAGTCGGGTTATTCAGAAGATAGGACGTCACCCGGGGAGAGTTCTTCTAGTGGCTCCCGATTGGCCTCGTCGGCCTTGGTATGCGGATCTAGTTCGTCTTTTGGACGGTCGTCCCTGGCGGCTACCGGAGCGATCGGATCTCCTGGTTCAGGGTCCTCTTTTCATGCCTCAAGTGGATCGGTTCTCGCTTACGGTTTGGCCATTGAAAGGGCACGCTTAAGAAAGCGGGGATACTCGGCGGCGGTGATAGCCACGATGTTAGCATCCTGGAAGCGATCCACGTCGTTAGCTTATGTAAGAATTTGGCGCATCTTTGAGGATTGGTGTTCTCGGCATTGGATTCGAGCGGCCACCGTGGCCGTTCCCGTTATTCTGGACTTTCTGCAGGATGGTTTCGCTAAAGGACTTGCGGCCAGCTCCTTGCGGGTGCAGCTGGCGGCGTTGGCCTGTTATCGCGGTAAGGTCAATGGTGTGTCCTTAGGATCTCATCCGGATGTTCGGCAGTTTTTAACGGCGATTTCCAAGTTGCGGCCTTCTCTTCGGGTTGGCGTTCCATCCTGGGATCTTAATTTAGTTCTCCGAGCCTTGTCTCGGTCGCCCTTTGAGCCGTTGAAACGCTCTTCTCTGAAGGATCTGACCTTGAAGGCGGTTTTTCTGGTGGCAATTTGTTCAGCAAGACGTATTTCTGAATTGCAAGCCCTGTCTTGTCGGGAGCCGTTTCTGTCCTTCTCGGCTGATAAGGTGGTGTTGCGTACCGTGCCCTCCTTTCTACCTAAGGTGGTCTCTCCCTTTCATATGGACCAGGTGGTCACTTTGCCGGTTCTCGGTTCTCGCGATGACACCCCCCTCGATAGCGATCTGCGCCGGTTAGATGTTCGGCGGGTGTTGCGTCATTACTTACGGGTCACGGACCCTTTTCGTAAGTCCGATCGTTTATTTGTGCTATTTGGGGGTGTACGTAAGGGAGAGGCTGCTGCGAAAGCATCTATTGCCCGGTGGCTTAAAGAGGCGATTTCCGCGGCTTATTTGCTTTAGGGACGCGTGGTGCCGTCGGGCTTACGGGCGCATTCCACCAGGGCGCAGGCTTGCTCTTGGGCGGAGCATCGCTTGGTTCCGCCGGGGGATATTTGTAGGGCGGCTACGTGGTCGTCCTTGCATACTTTTAGTAAGCATTATCGTTTGGATGTGGAGGCGGCGAAGGATTCTCGCTTCGGGTCGGCGGTGTTGTCTGTCGTCCGGAAAGATCCCGCCCCTTAGGTACTGCTCTGGTACATCCCAGAAGTTGAGGACTGCACTGCGGAGCGCTAAGAAAATATTAATTACACTTACCTGGTAATTGTAGTTCCTTTAGCGACGACAGTGCAGTCCTCCATCCCGCCCGCTTTCTGTCATTTTCAGGGTTCCGGAGTGGAGTACGGATTGGAGAATTTATACAGGTGAGCCGACTCCGTTTTCCTGTTTGTTTTCGCTATCTTTATAGTCTGTCTCTTGCCTCTGCTCTTGTTGCTCGGAGGGCAGGGATGGACAGCCGGGCATGAGCACGGTTAACATAGTAGTATATAAAAAAAAAAAAAAAAAAGAAAACTTTACTTTTTGCATGTCACGTTCTGGCTACTTATTTCTTGCTCCTTTGAGTCTGCTTTGTTAATAGCTCACACTGGAAGTAGGAGGGAAGCTGACAGGATATCCAGTGATGTCATGAATTTGAACATGCCAGTCTCCTAGCTGCAGGAGGAGGTTGACAACCCAGAAGTTGAGGACTGCACTGTCGTCGCTAAAGGAACTACAATTACCAGGTAAGTGTAATTAATATTTTCTGCCTGCGGGGATCCAGTCTCTTGCAGGCAGAACTGAAGGGAAAAGTCAGTTGTGGTCCAGAAAGAAGCAGGCTGAGGGAAGTGACATCTGTGCCCGAATGGATGCCTGAAGAGAGGGCTCCGTCACGGACAACCAAATAAACACCCATAATGGATTGAATGGATCCCTGTTGCACCCTCTAAGACAAAGATTATTATATTGCTGGGGCAACACACAGGAGGCAGTCGGAATTGCTTTAAAAACCTTCTCTTACAAAGGTGCAGAGGGTCCCAAAATGGTCACAGCCAAAATGGCGACAGGATGTAGTGAGGTTGGTGGTGCATGTGACGATTCCATTAAAGTCACCCCAAGTGAGATCAAGGCTTGTGTGACAACCTGAAGGAATGGTTTGACAGTACAAAACAGGAATTCAGCAGGTTAAAAAAAGAGGTACATGGATGGATAAATGATCTAAAAATGGATGTGGCCTCGATGGCGGCGCGGATTGAAGAAGTGGAGAACAGCATGGAGGAGCACGAAGGGCACTGCTCTGTGTTTGAGCAACAGATGAATTCCCTGAGCTCCACACAAGATGATATTCAAAAGCTTTAGGATGTGGAGAATTGCTCATGGCGATCCAATATTAGGATCTGGGGGCTACCAGAAAGTGAGGACTCTATCATAAGAACATAAGGTATGCCATACTGGATCAGACCAAGGTCCATCAAGCCCAGTATCCTGTTTCCAACAGTGGCCAATCTAGGTCATAAGTACCTAGTAGTTTCCCCAAAAGACACAGGTTCCACAGTGCTTGTATTGGGCAAGCAGTGGATATTCTGGGTCCACTTTAATAATGTTTTATGGACCTTTCCTCCAGGAACTTGTCCAAATCTCTTTTTAAACCCGGCTACACTAACAGCTTTTACTACATCCTCCGGTAGCAAATTCCAGAGTTTGATTACACGTTAAGTGAAAAAATATTTTCTCTTATTAGTCTTAAATAGGTTACCCTGTAGCTTCATTGCATGCCCTCTAGTTTTTCTATATATTTTTTTAACATATTTTGCCCAAAATACAAGCAATGGAAAATCAGGAAAAATCATCAAACCAAATTCCAATATAGGAAAACAGGAAATAAATACATAATATAGTCCACATCAAGGGAGTGAAACTAGATAACAAATAAGGAAACAATTCTCCATCAGTAACCAAAACCAAATAAATGGCCCACACATTAAGGAGATAACTTACAATCAGAGTACCTTATTCCCCTCCACACCCCGTCTGTCAAGAATTTCTCCAGATGTACAACATCCATAAATATAAAGGAAACACCATCATAAGTGATGACACACTTACAAGGAAATCTTAGAAAAAATGTGGCACCCAAAGCAAGCACATGAGGCTTAAAAGACAAAAACTGCCTCTGCCGCAATTGGGTGACACGGGATACATCGGGGAATGCATTGACAACCTGCCCACAAAACTTAATTGCCTTAACCTTAAAATAAGCTTTCAGAATGCGTTGCTTGATACCACTGAAGGAAAGGTGACCAGCAGTGTAGACCGCAAAGAAATAGTGTCTGAGGAGTCTTCTATAAAGGCAGTGAGATTAGAAATAGAGGGAATTACCTCATCCAGTTCACCTTCTGCTGAGTTGACCTTTAATTTGGATGAAGAGACATAATAAATCTGAGAAATCTCAACAGGGTCGGATATGGCTAAAACCTCTTTAAGATATTTATCCAGGAGAATCTTAGCGGATAACAAAGGAGATTGAGGAAAATTTAAAAACCGTAAATTGCACACCCTCATAGAATTTTCCAGTGATTCCAATTTAGAATGTAAAGTCAAGGAGTCCTTGATTCCAGCAACGCTGGCTGAATGAATGGGGAAGCACCTGGGATTCTATTTTAGAAATGGCCATATCCAAAGAAGAAACCCTTTCATTCAATTGCTGCAGTGATACTGTAGCATCTTGGGTGAAAGCACATAAAGAGTTTAGTTTTGAGGATACTTTCAAATCGATACATTTTAAGGCTGCCCATACATCCTTTAAAGTCACATCAGCCTCAGGTGATAGTTCTGGGAGCTCAGAAGAAACGCCCAGAGTTATACCCTGAACTGGAGTCGGTAAACTAATCCCTCCTTTCAAATCTCCATCCACCAAGGAAAATGACCGGGAAATGGCAGAAAAACCAGACCCAGGGCAAGGAGGGGGAGATCTCCCGTCGGAGCTCAAAGAAACCCCGTCAGGAGAGGACTGAGCCTGGGGAGCAGATAGAGTAACTATGTGTTTGTCCATGGGGCCAACCGGTTTAAACCCTCCGGAATCAGCCCCCGGGACTTTGTTTGCTTTTGCCTTTCTCTTCCCCATCTAAACAATAAAACTAATGTTAGAAATATCCTTATGAACACATCTAAGGCAGGGCTACCAAGGACAATAAGCAAAAGCAACTCACACACACCGACCTGCTGATTCCACGCACAGAGCAATTATTCTCACAGCGTCGAAATGGCGTCGAAGGGGCGTTTAAGGGGCAGTACCTGCCCCTTTAAACACGCCCCTTCAAAGCACGCCCCGTGGTCACGCCCCGCGGTCACGGAGCAGTAGAAGGAGATATAAAGACACAAAAGCCCCCCACCAGGAGAAGACTGTCCCGGGTGTGCCTGCCCGATATTCAGTGCAGCAGCGTCGCCTCCACCGGGTCAGTCTGATAGTCTCTGGACCCAACCTCCACGGTCCAACTCTCCTCTATTCACTCTCCGATCTCACTCCTAGTTTTTCTATATTTTGATGGTGTAAATCGATCTACGTTTACCCGTATCACTCCATTGATTAATACTGGTACTGGATGACATCACCCACTTATCCACTGAGGAAACATTTGATAATTGATAATGTTCTTTCCTTGAGTCCTGCTAGACCAGTCCAGACAAGTGGGCCATGTTCCTCCACCAGCAGAGGTGCAGGCAGAGAAAATCCCCCAGAGGCTTCCCATGACATCATTCTGCCACTAACAGCTTGTACACTCAGGGGGGTACCCCAGTATTTGTACCAACACAGCTGGTCAAGAATCTGACTGCACACAACCTCAAAGAGGATAAGTGTTCAACACAAGGAACCATAACTATCTTAAAGAAATGGAGGAGTTTTGCAGGGCTGTGCTTCACGCAGCGGGGGTGCCCCTAGAAGGAGAGTGTGTTACTGTTGATCGTGCGCATCGAACATTGGGCCCCCGGAGGGAGAATAGCCCTCGTGACATAATTGCGTGCCTTCATTAATTTAGAACCAAAGAGCTGGTGATTTCAGCATCATGGAAGCTGGGCAAAATCCAATGGAAGGACACGGAGGTTAAGTTTATGCCAATATTTCCAGTATCACAATGAAAAAGCATACCAAGCAGTGACGAAGCTCAGAGAAGAAAATATTCGCTATAAGTGGCTATTTCCAGTGGGCCTTCAGTTTACTATATGTAGGAAAACAGTGGCAAGGTCTGTGGAAGTGGTGATTTTGAGCCTTCAGCAGACAGGATGGTCGGATTTACCAGTCTGCCCTCCGCATGTCTCTGAGATCCCTGGTTGAGAGAACAAATGTCGATTCGCAGTCCCAGTGGCACAGAGCCCCAGGCAGTGATAAGCGTTTGTGGCATCAGCAATCTTTAAAGGGACAACATCAAAATAAGACTTGAAGTTTCCCGTTAGACCTGCTATACAGGTCTGAGGGTAAATGGAAAGATGCTGCCTTGTTATAAGTCTGAGTGCAATTGCTAAGATTTGGCTAGGTAAAGTCAACAGTTTGTATTGTATAACTGTTTGTGCTGAGGGTGTGGAGGGACGCAGTGGGTGGTTTTCATTGGTGGGTGTCTTTTATAGAGTGAATAGGGCTAAAGCATCCTTTGGGCTGTCCAGGTCTGGCCTAACACGTCTCGGGTCCAATTGTTGATGGACCTGGTGGAAGGGAGAGGTGAGGGGAGTTGGGAGAACCTTGGGGAGTGAGGATGGGGGAGGGTTGGGGAAGGTAGATAAGGGAAGATTCTTCTGGAGTCTGGATTGCTGGGGCATGGCGGCTTACTCCTGAGTCATGGCTGATGTCAATCTTACGATCAGTGTTAAGGGCCTTAATTCATATACTAAGCATCAACTTCTTTTTAAAGAGTTTAAGCGATTACGGGGGGATATTGTGTTTATCCAGGAGACACACCTTTTGCCTAAAGAATGCAGGATGAACCATCCCCACTATCCCCAGTGCCTCTTCGCTTCAAATAAAATTGAAAAGAAGAAAGGGGGCGTGGGGATTCTTATGTCAAAATGAGTATCCAGTCATATTTTGGAGGTTCATAGGGACAAAGGAGGGTGCTATGTGATAGCTAAGGTTAAATGAGGCCCCCTGATATATACTCTAGCCAGTATTTATGCACCTAATACCAACTAAGCAGAGTGTGTTCAGCAAGTTCATCATTTAAGTACCGCTGAAGGCAAAATAATACTGGGGGGAGATTTCAATGTGGCTCTCAACCCTTTGGTGGATACCTCCAAAGATTCTGCCTCAACTCCTAAAATACACCGATTTAGGTTAAAGCAGCTGATAAGTGGTCTCGACCTGGTAGATATTTGGAGAGAACTGAATGGTAGAGGGATTTTTCATTCTACTCCCCTGTCCACGAAGTATATTCCAGGATAGATCTATGTCTCTGAGACAAAACCATAGTGTCAAAGGTTAGGGAAAGTGATATTTGAGCGTGCACCTGGTCAGGCCACGCCCTGGTGACCCTGTAGCCTCTGGATGGGGAATCTGAAGTTTAATAGGGCCTGGTGGAAATTGAATGAAACCTTGCTGGATGATGCGTCTGTAGTTCAGCAGATCTTGGAAGAGATAGGCGATTACCTGACACTTGATGATTGTGGAGAGTGTTCACCGGGCACCATTTGGGACTGCCTCAAAGCGGTATTGAGGGGTACATTTATAGCTATAGGGGCACATAGGAAATGGCTCGGGGAACACAAGCAACAACAATTGTTGCTGTCCATTAGAGAAGTAGAACAGCTTAAGAGAGAACCCTCCAATAGTAAGCAAAAAATGAAATTAAGAGTCTTGAGGAAAGATCAGAGTGAAATTAAACTCCAAGAAATAAACCAGAAACTTTAATGTGCTGAGGCAGCAGTGTTTTGAGTACAGCAATAAAGCTGGGTGGCTGCTCTCTCGTAAGCTCAAAATAAATCAGCCAAGAATCTCAGTCATAATCAAAAGTGCAAAAGGCGAGGTACTATGGTCCGAGAGGGATATTGAACTGTTTATTCAATTTTATCAAAATTTGTATACCCCTGAACTTCCAGCTGATGAGGTGAAAATACAGGAGTATCTGGACAAGGTCACATTACTTCGGCTTACTAAAGAGGAAGCGGAAGGGCTCTCAGGTCCGATTTGGGAACAAGAGGTTCATGATATGATTGAGTCTTCCAGACCACAAAGCCCCTGGAATGGATGGTTTCCCTAATCGCTTTTACAAAATCTTTTCTGGGGCCCTAGTGGTCCCACTTACGAGGATGTTCAATCCCTTTGTTGCAGAACCCCAGATGCCTAACTTGCTTCACTTGGCAGGGATTAGTATTTTGCACAAAGAGGGCAAGGACCCAACTGATTTGGCTTGCACCACCCTATATCGCTTCTCGGCAGTGATTTAAAGATTTTTGCCAGGGTACTTGCGACTAGGTTCATGTCGAGCATCACTGGGCTGATTCACCTGAATCTGTCCGGATTTGTCCCAGGTCGACACACGTCTGATAATATCAGGAGGGTCCTGAGCTTAATGTGGCAAGGGGAGAGTAATGGGGAAGGCCTAGCCCTGTTAGTAGTTGACACTGAGAAGGCTTTCGATGGGGTGGTCTGGTCTTTTTTTGTTTAAAATATTAGAGAACCTATCTAAAGTGGGTTCAGATCCTATACAAATTGCCCCTGGCTTGCTTAAAAATAAACCGATCTGTCACTAATTCGTTTGAGCTCTTTAGGGGGAACTAGACAGGGTGTCCCCTATCCCCATTACTTTTTATCCTGGCTATGGAACCTTTAGCACAGCATATCCAGGACCAACTAGCTATACAAGGATTTAAACTGAGATCAACACCACAAAATTTCCCTGTTTGGCGATGTCGTTTTTTTTTTTTTTTGTAGCTGATCCGAAGCGCTCTCTAGCCGCAATCTTGCAGGAGCTGGCTGCTTATGGGGAAGTATCTGGGTTTCGCATTAACTCCTCTAAATTGGAACTTTTAAATGTAACCGTTTGTAAAGCAGGTAGCCCGATTGAAGCAGAAGTTTCCCTTCCGGTGGGTAAAGGATAGTATTAAATATTTGGGTGTCCATATTACTTTGCAGAGGAGAAAACTGTTTCAAGGTAGCTATATTCCGGTTAAAGGCAATATCTTAAAGGAACTGGATCTCTGGGATAGGCTAGACGTGTCTTGGATGGGAAGGATTGCATTGATAAAAATATTGCTACCCAGGCTTCTGTATTTATTTATGAATTTACCGGTGGAGGTTCCTACTTATTTTCTAGGAGAATTGTAGAACCAAGTTCTGAAATACATCTGGAAGGGGAAAAGGCCTCAAGTGGCCAAGAGCATTCTTTGTACGGGTCAAAACGAGGGAGGTATGGGTGTCTCGCTGTTGAAGAGAGATTATGAAACAGTCCGGGTCCGTGCAGTCTTAGAATGATGGTCTCGGGGGCAGGTGAACTGGGTGGAACTGGAGAAGCTGAATCAGGGGTGTACAGATATGGGAGGGTTAATATGGTTAAGGGAGTGTGGTAAGAATGTGAGGATGCAGGGGACTCCCTTTGTAAATCTCACTTTACAAATCTGGCGGAAATGGCAGACTAGGTGATATGGCCCTCAGGGGTGCTCTAAATTCTTACCCTTGTTAGATAATCCAGGGTTTTCCCCCGGAACCCAGGACCCGGTCTTTAGAAGATGGGCATCTAAAGGGTTAAAGCACATTGGCCAGTTAAGGGAAGGGGGGGAGTGAGTTGCCTTTGAGGACCTGCGGAGGGAGTACCAGTTGCCACTTAGTGATAGATATAGGTACAATCAAGCTATTCACTACGCCCGAGAGGGCTGGAAAGGAAGGGGATGGCAAGATGGGAGGGGAAATTGATGGTCTCTTTGAGAGCCGAGAACAAAAAGGAGCAATTTAAAAAATCTACAAGGCAATGGGTTGTAATGATTTGAGGTGGTCTCATAAGGTGGCCTGGGAGAAAAACCTCAATAAATCTTGGGATGACCTCCAATGGGAATCTATTTACAGGGGCCTGTTTAAGGGGGTGGTGGAGAATAATACTATATTAGAGCATAACTACAAAATGCTGTATCGTTGGTATTTGATGCCCCAAAAAATGCAAAGGAGGGAAGGTGGCCGTGCATTATGTTGGAGTGAGTGTGGTTCGGTTGGCTCATTCATCCACATGTGGTGGGAGTGCGAGAAGCTGCGCCTCTTGTGGGGCAGTGTGGGTGTGTGGATGGGCGACCTCACTAGGCAGGCAATAATAATTGGCCAATGTTTGGCATTATTGAATTTTAGGGATGTTGCTGGGTCCTCTGACATATAGCCTGTGTAAAATAGTGTGCACTGCAACTAGGCTTGCGATAGCCCGTTTGTGGAAAAATGTAGAGGCACATACATCCTCGGATGTGCATTCTAGGATGGAGCATCTATACCTTTATATACCGACTTATGGCTCTTCGCCAAAAAATCTTGATGACATTCCTGAGGATATGGACCTCCTGGGTCGGAGCACATGATTGACTCTAATTAAGCTGAGCCAACCCTAACGTCCAGCGGTCATTAGGGCTCCTACAACAACGAGAATTGAACTGAACTTTTTTTAGAAAGTTGAATTTGATTGGAAATGTCACTGGCTAACAGCTTAATGCTACATTAATCTTCTTAGTACTAGTAATCTCCAGGAACAAGCAGGAATGTAGTCTTCACATATAGGTATCGTCGGTACCGACGGAGCCTGCGCGGGAACGCTCCCCAGCATCTAATAGGAACGCTTTTTGGGAGCATCCCTCAGCACTTGCGCGCTGCCTTCCCGCCTTTCCAACTGTCCCTCTTCAGTTCTTTGTTTTCCGTGGAGCCGACAGGATCTAATCCCTGTCACCGCAGAAAATTCCATCTTTAAATTTCTTTTCTTGTGGTCGCGCTTGCCTACCGCACGACGCCTACCGGTACCGCCGGTTCTTTTCTTTTCTTTTTCTTTTCATATTAAAAAAACCCAAACAAACCTTAGACTGTTTCTTTTCAGAAACTTTTCTCTTGGTGCTAGGCGCCATTTTGGGCACTAGGCCCCATATTTCTAAATTATGGAAAAGCCAACTAGTGGTTTTAAGAAATGTACTAAGTGTGGCAGTACCATTTCCGTCACTGACACCCATGATTGGTGTCTGAAATGCTTAGGACCTGAACATTCTCCAACTGAATGTCTCTCTTGCATGGAGATGACTAAGAGGAAGACAGAACTGGACTGCAAAGCTCGGTACCCTCTTTTCTTCAGATGCCAGATCCATTGCATCGACATCATCAAGGGCCTCTTCTTCCTCCCATGGATCTCAGGTAACTAAACATAAAAGCCGGTCCTCAAAGGGTAGCTCTCCTGCTAAGCATCGAGAGGCCATTGGCATTGCCCTTGAGGGAACCACACCAGCAAAACAGCCCTCGCGGGAGGTTTCGGCTTCCAAAGCATCGATGGGGCTTCAGGATGTTCTCAAGGCCTCAACCTTGCAAGAACTACCTGTGCCATGCTCAGGGGTTCCGGCCGTCCTTACCGGTACCGACACCAGGCATCGGCAGCGTCACTAGACCAGAGGTTCCTCGCTATCGAGTGCAGAATCACAGCTCACCTTTCAGCTGCGGTACCGGTGGTCCAACGGGCACCGGTACCGACATCAACACCGATGCCGGTACGGGCACCGGTACCGACACCAATTCCGGTACCAACGGTACCGGCCCCGGTGAGAACTCTTCCCATGCCATCTCTGGCTGGAATTGACAAAGCGGTACCGGCTCAGTGCGGTACCGACTTCGATCGGTACTGGGATCATGCTTTGCAAGAGCATCGGGGTCAGGAATACTTTGATTCCGAAGACTCTGACAATTCTGCTGACACAAGAGGGTTTCTCCTAGAAGACCCTTCTCCCCAACGCAGAATGTCACCTCCAGAGGACGTGTCATTTCAGGATTTCATCCGTGATATGGCCAAAGGTCTCTCAATCACAGTAGCTCCTGAAGACGAACCCAGAGCAAAGGAATTGGAAATTCTCCAATTTCCTAAAGCTCCTAAGGAGGCAGCCACTCTGCCTATCCATGAAATTCTGCATAGCTTGATGCTCGGAATGTGAGAGACACCTCTGACTACTTTTCCTTGCTCTAGGAGACTTGATACTATGTATCGAGTTCCACCATGTCCTGGATTTCAGAAAACTCAGCTGCCACACCATTCAATGGTAGTGGAATCAGCCATGCGTAGGATGAAGAGTGCAAAGAGGCATGCATCCAATCCCCCAGGTCGTGAATGCAGGACTCTGGATGCTTTTGGATGCAGGACTTTTCAAGCTTCTATGCTTTCAGCTAGGATCAGTTCATATATCCTATATATGGGAATGTTCCTCAAGGAAGTCACAGGAGACTTGGAACTTATGAGTCTCTCTCCCAGATAAGAAACGAGATTTTCTTGCTCTAGTTAAGCATGCTCAAGATGTCTCCAAGTTTGTCAATCGTGCAGCCTTTGACTGCTTCAAATGCATCAGCAGAACCTCTGCTATTGCCATTGGCGCACGACGGATTGCCTGGCTACAGGCATCAGACTTGGAGACTTGGGTACAGGATAGGTTAGGCAACATTCCTTGCACGGGGGAAAATCTCTTCGGCAAGAACTGGCAGGAAAAGGCTAACGAGTTAGATGCTGACAATTCTACCTTAGATAGATTGTCAGTCTACAGCCACTCCAGCCAAAAGGAAGCCTTATTTAAAAAAAACCTCCTTTAGCAAAAAGAGGAAGTTTTATCCTTCATATGCCCAGCAGAGTCAAACTCCAAGTCAGGTTGCCCAAAAGGGACAACCTAGACAGCAAAAGAAGCCGAAAGGCCCGAGAGCCCAACCAGCTCTCCAGGTTCAGCCTCCTCAAGGGCTTTGACTCCTTCCTAGAGAGCGAGGGGTCCCCAACACCCCAATATTCCGGGCAGGTTATGCCACTTTGTCAACAGATGGCATCAGATAACAGCAGAAGATTGGACTTTGTCCATTGTAGGAGAGGGGTACAAGCTTCATTTTCACAGCATGCCCCCTCCTACAATTCTAAAGCAATTCAATTCACAAACCTCTGCAGACAATCTGCTAGAGCATGAGGTCTCCACACTACTTGCCCAAGGGGCAATAGAGGAAGTACCCATTCTTCAACGGGGTGCAGGGTTCTACACCCCCTATTTTCTTATTCCCAAGGAAACAGGAGGACACAAACCCATTCTAGGCCTCAGAGAATTGAACAAATATCTGTTTCGAGAGAAATCCAAAATGATTTCTCTAGGAACTCTTCTGCCATACCTTCAAAGACAGGATTGGCCTTGCTCTCTAGATTTAAAGGATGCATACACTCACATTCTCATCCATCCAGATCACAGAAAATTTTTACGTTTCCTTTTCAGGGGAAAACATTTCCAGTACAGGGTTCTTCCTTTTGGTCTGGCTTCAGCACCAAGGGTATTCACGAAATGCATGGCAGTAGTAGCTGCATTTCTACGAACCCTGGGGATTTTCGTCTTCCCCTACTTAGACGACTGACTCATTCGAGCCCCTACAGTTGCAGAGGCCAGCACTGCACTGTCCCATACAATGCGAATCCTCCAATACTTGGGATTGGTAATAAACGTCCCAAAATCTCAACTAGTTCCTTCCCAATGCCTAGAATTCATAGGAGCCTGTCTGGATACCAGACAGGCAAGGGCTTTCCTTCCACAAGCCCAGTGTCTTCGCATAATGCAACTAGCTTCTCAAGCAGCAGGCAAATCCTCCCTCACTGCTTGAAAGCTACTGCAGTTACTGGGACATATGGCATCCACAGTTCATGTAGTCCCATATGCTTGCCTCCACATGCGAGCAGCTCAGTGGACCCTTTCCACACAGTGGACACAGGCCACGGGTCATTTGTCGAACAAAATAACACTCTCAATGACTAGTTTTGTCCCTCCAATGGTGGCAATCACTAAAAAAAATCTGACAGTGGGGTCTCCTTTCCATCAACCCCTCTTTCAGGCCACCCTGACGACAGATGCATCACAGGTGGGTTGGGGAGCACACCTGAATCATCTCTCTACCCAGGGCACCTGGACTCCACAGGAGGTTGGTTTACACATAAACCTCCTATAATTAAGAGCAATTTATTTAGCTCTTCGAGTGTTCCACGCCCAGCTCAGCTACAAGACAGTCCTAGTCCAGACGGACAATCAAGTAGCCATGTTCTATGTGAACAAGCAGGGCGGAACAGGCGCTCTCTTGCTCTGCAACAAAGCTTTGCGACTATGGGCCCTCGCCGGAGCATCAGATTCAGCTCCTTGCGGGGTATCTTCCAGGCATTCAAAACTCTTGGGCAGACAGAGTCAGTCGAGTTCTGCTTTCACACGAATGGTCTCTCCATGCAGACCAGGTGGCCAAAATTTTTCAAATTTGGGGAACCCCGGACATAGACCTCTTTGCAAGTCCGCTGAATGCCAAACTTCCCCGGTTCTGTTCCAGAATTGCGGCTCAGGGTTGTCAGGCCAGGGATGCTTTCCTCCTCCATTGGGGTCAGGACTTCCTGTATGCCTTTCCACCCGTTCCCCTAATTCCCAAAACCCTGTTCAAGCTTCAGAGAGACAGAAGTCATATGATTCTCATAGCTCCACGTTGGCCACGGCAACTGTGGTACCCTCTGCTCCTACATCTCTTAGGCAGACAAACTCAGTCGAGTACTGCTGCCTCACGAGTGGTCCCTCCACCTAGACCAGGTGGCAAAAATATTTCATCTCTGGGGCACTCCAGACATAGACCTCATTGCAAGTCCACTGAATGCCAAACTTCCCCGGTTCTGTTCCAGGATTCCAGCTCACAACTGTCAGGCAGGGGATGCTTTCCTCCTTCACTGGGGTCAGGACTTCCTTTATGCCTTCCCACCCATTCCCCTCATCCCTAAAACACTCTTCAAGCTTCAGAGAGACAGGGGTCGCATGATTCTCATAGCGCCACTATGGCCATGCCAAACGTGGTATTCCCTGCTTCTACATCTCTCTCAAGCGGCACATCTGGAGTTAGGGCATGCTCCAGATCTCCTTTCCCAGGAGAACGGGACACTATGGCACCCGGATCCCCAGTCCCTGAACCTCATGGCCTGGTTGCTGAAGGCTTAGACCTCCAAGATTTCAACCTGTCCCAGCAGGTAAAGGATATCCTTCAGGCTTCTAGAAAACTTTCCACAAGAAGATCTTATGCCTTCAAGTGGAAACGTTTTACTATATGGTGCTCCAAGAGGGGATTAAACCCCCTGGTCATACCCTTAGAATCGATACTAGATTATCTCCTTCACTTATCGAATTCTGGTTTAAAGACCAATTCGGTAAGAGTTCATCTAAGTGCAATTGCAGCTTCTTATAAGCCTCTAAATGGACCACCAATTTCCTCTCATCCACTCCTATCAAGATTTATGAGAGGCCTTTTATTAATTAAACCTCCCATCAAGCCACCACCGGTGGCATGGGATCTAAATCTAGTTCTCGGGCAGCTCATGAAGCCACCTTTTGAGCCTTTAGCCACTACAGCCCTTATGTTTTTGACCTGGAAGGTCATCTTCCTAATTGCAATCACCTCTGCCCGTCGCATTAGTGAATTGCAAGCTTTAGTGACTGATCCTCCTTATACTAGGTTTCATCATGATAAGGTTGTTCTTCGGACTCACCCACACTTTATGCCAAAAGTGGTATCGCCTTTTCATTTAAACCAATTGATTTATCTTTTTTTTTTTTTCCGAGGCCTCATGCCTCTAATGCAGAAAGAAACTTTCATACTTTGGATTGTAAAAGGGCCTTAGCCTTTTACATACAAAGAAAACAACATAGAAAGTCCTCACAACTCTTTTAGCTTTTGACCCTAGTCATTTGGGACTTCCTGTCTCCAAAAGAACTTTATCTAAATGGATTGCCCAATGCATATCCTTTACTTATGAGAGTACCATGTCACAGCTCATAATGTGAGAGCCATGGCAGCTTCTATGGCTAATCTCCACTCTGTGTCTATCAATGACATTTGTCGAGCAGCCACCTGGGCCTTGGTACACACCTTCACAGCCCACTACTGCCTGGATAAAGCCTCCCGTCGGGATGCCTTCTTTGGCCAAGCTGTTCTTCAAAATCTCTTTCAGACCTAATTCAACTCCTACCCACCAACCCTGATGGAATGCCAGAGATCCATGGGAGGAAGGATGCCTACCTTTTTAGGGTGGCACCTTCCTGGGGCTATCTCCCTGGCATCTTCAGCTAGGGAGTCCCCATATGTGAAGACTATGTTCTTGCTTGTTCCTGGAGATAGCGTAGTTACTCACCTGTAATAGGTGATCTCCGGGAACAGCAGAAATTTAGTCTTCACAACCCACCCACCTCCCCTAGGAGTTGTCTCTCTCTCTCTCTCTCTCTCTACTCAGCTACAAACTTAACGGAAGAGGAATAGTTGGAAAGGCGGGAAGGCAGCGCGCATGTGCTGAGGGATGCTCCCAAAAGCGTTCCTATTGGATGCTGGGGAGCATTCCCGCGCAGGCTCCGTCGGTACTGACGATACCCATATGTGAGAGCTAAATTCCTGCTGTTCCCAGAGATCACCTGTTACAGGTGAGTAACTACGCTATATGTTAGCTGTAGATTGTGTTATATAGTGTACTAAATGCCTGTCAGGGTTTGTATGGTACGTAAAGGAAGATGGGAGGGGGAGACCGAGGAAGGGAAAGACTGAGATATACTGTTTTGTGTTGAATGTTTATTGCTAATAAAAAAAAGCAGCAGGTTGTCTTGGGATCCATTTTCCATGGACAGAAGGTGACAGCTGGATTGAGGCTTGTATAAAAAAAAAGTTAGAGGGGAGGGGATGAAAGTGAGGCAACGCAACTTTTAAGGGAACACACACAAGCATCTTACACTATTTGCACAAGAAACGCGCACATGTGTACTGCAGCACTGCACCCACCGCCACATCCCAGGCACAGACAGGCAAACCACAGTTGTACCACACACACTTGCTATTAATATATATTTGTTTCAATGACACCTTATACAGCTCCTGCTACCATAACAAAACACACTTCGTTTGCCTTCCACCCTCCTGAGGCATATATGAGTTTACAACTGGAGGAACGTCAGTGGAAAATGGAGACAATGCTGGGGGGGATTAGGTGTGTGAGAAGGTTGCAGCCACTGGCTGCTAAGATTTTGGCCTTGCTCCTAAACCCAAATTAAATTTATCAAGGCTTGGTGTAATTGGCCTAGCTCTCTGGTCTCTAGATTGAGCTCCAAGCCTGATGTTGCTCTTAGGAAACTGCCAACATTTCCTTAATTGAGCTTCAGGTGATGACAAGGTCCAGGTGTGTGTAGAGGGCTGTGGTTAAGGGGGGCTGGTAATTGGGACCATTGTCCCTACCCCATCACCACCTTCCCCTCAATTGCCTCTTTATTTTTTATGAATGCTTTTTTTAATAAAGTATATTAAAAAAATTAAAAAAAAAGGCTAGAGGCAGTGACTGTTAGTGTGTCTGCAGAAACATCGGGGCAACTGCTGTGGAGTGAGTTCTGTCATGGTGGAGGGTTGGGGAATCCTGGCTGGTATCAGGAGGGAATCAATTTGTATGGCTTTTTTTTTTCCTTTCATTGGCTGTTTGTTTTTGAAGTGGCACCTTTTTATTATGCTGTGTACCCTGCCTTTGAGACCCATGGCAGTAGTAGCACGGCTGGCTCCTATTCTGGTTATGATAGGGAGCTCTCAGGACTCACCTAAGAGGCGGATCGTACCTTGATATGCTTGCTTATTATCCCATGCCCGTTTTTCCCACTAACAGGCCATCAGAGGTCATGGCTGGTGCAAGGGGGGCCCACATGTCGTGAGCAGAGGGATTGCCCTGGCTCTGGACCACTTGATGCAGTGGGATAGGCATAGGTAAGCAGGAGGAGCCCATGGGTCCACCAGTGCAGCAGATCATGTTAGAAATCACCAGCTGCTACCAGGCTGTATTTGGTAATCTGCTAGCTGCCTTCACAGCCTTCCCCAACTCTGCCCCTTAAGTGTGAGAGTGACACCAGGTGATTAAGCATTCCAGACCAGCCTCTTCTCTGCTGAAGTCATTCCCTGAACTGTTCCTGGGATCCTCTAGTGAAGACTACCTGGTGAAGGGGAGAGTAACTCCTTTCTCCTCTGCAGTTTGTTTCTAGAGGAGGTAGTGAACCTTGCTTTCAGAGGAAGATGATGCTGTGGTGGTTTACATTTTTCTCAGAGTGTCTTCCTTTCTTGATCATGGAAGCCTTGGCCACACTCTTTGTTCGGAGGCTCTGACTGAGGAGGCTACGTATGGGAACCTTATTTTGGTTATCCTTATTCGGGATACCATGGTGGCCTTGCACATTGCAGAGGCCTCTCCCATACAGATTTCTCAAGCAGCCACTCTCCTGGGAGGGGTGGCATTAGTCCTCTGGATTTCTCCCCTTTCTGAGCCCTTGTAAAAGTTCATGCCTTCTCTGTGTGTGGCAACAGAACTGGGGTTGAAGCATTAAGGTCCAGACTCGGCTGTATCCTCTACCTCAAGGGGAGATAGAACAGATTTTTGGAGTCGCAACGGTGGATGCCCTGGTCATGGTGCTGATGAAGTTCACTACCTTTCCAGTGAAAGGTAGTACTATGCTGAAGGAGACTCTAGTGGAAGCCCTTCTTAAGAATGCTCTATGGCTTCAGCCTTGGGCACCTAGGCCACCATGCCTGTACAGAGCGCTGCCTGAGTATTCTTGCACTGGATCTAGAAATTGCTGGACAGCTCAGAGGTTGCAAGATTGGAGCAGGGGTGGCCCAAGGGTGTTGCGACCCATGTATGGAGAAGACTCCTTATAGTCTCCATTTGCATAAATTGTTTCATATTTATACCCCAGAAAATATTCCTGGAAGCTGTGAATTCAGGATCATGGTGCACAGGCTGGATTGGACTCTTCCAGAGCTGGAAAAGCCCAGAAGTCAGTAATAATGAAGCTATTTGGCCACAAAACCAAACTAAACTGAGAAGTTCTCTTAATCTCAAATCTGAACTAACAAAATATTTTACATTTTAGAGACGCAGTATAAAGAATACAAAACTGCATATCTCAGCCTGTCCATATTCCATTACCCCCCACCAACGCCTACAGCTGATGCCACGCAAGCAACAAAAATATTCTCCAGGACCAAGCAGGAAGTCAGTCCTCACATATGGGGGACGTCGGCGCCGACGGAGCCCTCGTGCGGAGCATTTCCCCAGCTTTCAAAGAAAGCCTTTGGGAATGCAGCACACATGCACGGTCCCCTTCCCTCCCAAGAGTGCCACCTTGCTCACTTTCTTTTTCCGCGGAGCCCAATGGACGTAGTTTGTGTCACCCAGTAAAAAGTTGATTTTTCTGTGTTTTTTTGCGTCCCTTTATCCAGTTTGACGCCGGTTCCCCATCCCGCCTCGGCTCGGTACACCCGTATCGAGCCCAGAACTTCTTTTTCGGTTTTTGTCCTTTGTGACTAGCGTTCCCGCTTTTTCTATTTTCACTGGCAGCCCTGTCTTTTGACCTTGCAGGGGCCCTTTTTCCCCCGATGGCTGCCAGCGGGTTTAAGAAGTGTGATCGGTGTAAGAAACTTGTGTTTCACAGACACGACTGCTGCCTCCGATGTCTCGGGCCCCTCCATGACCCGCTGATCTGTGGCCCATGCGGCAAGATGTCGTCGAAGGCGCTTCGGAGCCATCGGCATCAACGTGAGAATTTTTTAGGAGTCCGCGTCCAGCCGGGCCTGGACTTCGTCAGAGGCCTCGACATCTCAGGAGTCTGACCCCGAGCACCGTCGTGGGTCCTCTGAAAGGGGGTCTCCCGCCCGGGAGCACGACAGGAAGAAGAAGCTCTTGAGGGCGGTGTCAGTGGAGGCACCTGGATCCTCGAGGGGCAGGTCGCGCAGCCCTGACCGCCATCCCGGCCTCTCTGAGTCGGAGCGGCCGACCAAACTGCCTCACCTGGAGCCGGAGTCCCTGAGTCAGGTAACATTTGTTGTCCTCGTGGACTCTCCTTCGGGAGAACTGACGTTGGGCCCGATGCCGTCGGGGCCCGAGTCGGGGGCTGCAGAGTCTCCTGAGCTCAGGTTGACGGCCCTGGAGAGCAGCCTGGCTGCCTTCATGGAGCAGCAGCGGGTACTGATTGCCAGTCTGACCGGTGCATCTGCCCCGACCACCGAGACACCGACGTCTAAGTCGACCCAGGAGTCGAGCCGATCCTCGAGCCCATCAAGTCTCGAGTTGATCCTTGGCCAAGGTCTCCCTCGACTTCCCATGCGGGGCTGAGGTCGTCAACGCCGGTGCCCTTGTCATCGGGGTGGGTGGCAGCGAGGCCCACGTGGCCGGAGCTGCTCGACGACGACGACTCGGAGTCTGCATGGGAGACAGAGGACGAGGAGACTCCTGACATCTTCCGGACCCGGTGCGTCCCGTTGGACTCCCTGAAGTCCGAGCCTCGGAGAAGGTTCCCCCCTCCCCCGGGAGGATACCCGGTTCTCGGACTTCGTCAGGGACATGGCCAAGGCTTTGGCATTCCTGGCAGAGGCCGAGGAGGAGCCTCGAGCCGAAGAGCTCGATGCCCTCCAGTATGACTTTCCTTCAAAGGAAACCTTTACTGTTCCGGTTTCTCCGATGCTCGAATGGCTGCTCTCCTGTATGTGGGAAGCACCGGCCTCGGTGCCGGTTCTTAGCAAGTGGGTCGATTCCATTTATCGAGTCGGTAAGAGCCCTGGGTTCCAAAGGGCACGGCTACCGCACAACTCCATGGTTGTGGAATCGGCCATGCACAGGCTGAAAAGTCAAAAGATGCAGTCCTCGGTGCCTCCCGGCAGGGAGGTCCGGAACCTGGATGCCCCCGGTAGAAAGTGCTTCCAGGGCTCTATGCTATCTTGCCGTGTCCAGACTTACCAGCTGTACATGGGCATGTACCTATGGGACCTGGCAAAGGAGATTTGCCGGGTTCTCGGCTGGCCTCTCCGAGGATCCTTTGCAGAGATTCAAAGCCTTGTCTACAGGGATCCGAGTGTGCTTGAAGTTTATCTCTCGAGCAGCCTATGATGGCTTTGAGGCTTCGGCCCGGGTAGCCGCGGCCGGCATCGGTATGCGCCGTTAGACCTGGCTACAGTCATCGGACCTGGAGTCATGGGTGCAGGACAAGTTGGTCGATGTCCCGTGCTGAGGTGACAACCTGTTTGGCAAGCCCATGACTGAAAAGGCTGCAGAAATCGAGACTGAGACTCTCACCAGAAAGACTTCTGCCCCTTCTCACAAAAAAGGGCTCGGGGAAGAAGCCCTTTTTCCCGAGGAAGGGTGCTGCCTACAAAACAAAGCGATGGGACCGGATGGGATACACCCTAGAATACTGAGGGAACTTGGGGACGTTCTAGCAACTCCACTGACTGACCTTTTCAATGCCTCGTTGGAGTCGGGAGTGGTGCCAAAGGACTGGAGAGAGACTCATGCGGTGCCTTTACACATAAGCGGAAGTAAGGATGTGGTTGAAAACTACAGGCCGGTTAGTTTAACTTCGGTGGTGAGTAAATTATTGGAAACGCTGCTGAAAGAGAAAATAGTGAAGTTTCTGGAGTCCAGCGGATTACAGGATCCGAGGCAGCATGGATTCACCAGAGGCAGGTCTTGTCAGACAAATCTGATTGATTTCTTTGGGTGACCAGGGAGTTGGACTGAGGGAGAGCTCTAGATGTGGTGTATTTAGATTTCAGTAAAGCCTTTGACACTGTTCCTCACAGGCAACTTATAAACAAACTGAGCACCCTAGGGATGGACCCTAAAGTTACTGCTTGGGTTAGAAATTGGTTGGGTGGGAGGCGACAAAGAGTACAAGTAAATGGAGCTCACTCTGAGGAGAAGGATGTTACCAGTGGTGTGCCCCAGGGATCTGTCCTTGGTCCGATTCTTTTTAACATCTTAGTGATATAGCGGAAGGGCTGTCGGGTAAGGTTTGCCTCTTTGCAGATGATATCAACATCTGCAATAGAGTAGACACCAAGGAAGGTGTAGATAACATGAGGAGGGATCTAGCTAAGCTTGAAGAATGGTCTAGAATTTGGCAGCTGGGATTTAATGTTAAAAAATGTAAGGTCATGCATTTGGGCTGCAGCAATCCAAGGGAGCAATATAGTATAGGGGGGTGAAGTACTTTTGTCCACTAAAGAAGAGCGGGACCTAGGCGTGGTTGTGTCTGATCTTAAAGTAGCTAAACAGGTAGAAAAGACGACGGCAAAAGCTAGAAGGATGCTTGGGTGCATACGGAGAGGAATGGCTAGCAGAAAAAAGGAGGTGATAATGCCTCTGTATAAGTCTTTGGTGCGACCTCATTTGGAGTATAGTGTGCAATTCTGGAGACCGCACCTTCAAAAGGATGTGAACAGGATGGAGTCGGTGCAGAGGGTTGCTACTAAAATGATTAATGGGCTTCATTATAAAGCATATGAGGACAGACTTAAGGATCTTAATATGTACACCTTAGAGGAAAGGCGGGATAGAGGTGATATGATTGAGATGTTTAAATACCTCCGTGGCATAAATGTTCAGGGAGAGAGCCTCTTTCAATTGAAAGCAAGTTCTGCTACGAGGGGACATGGGATGAGGGTGAAGGGAGATAGATTCAGGAGTGATATGCGGAAATATTTCTTTACAGAAAGAGTAGTGGATCCATGGAATAGTCTCCCAGTGGAGGTGGTAGAGATGAGGACAATAACTGAATTCAAAAAAGCATGGGACCAACACAGAGGATCTCTAAAGGTAAAAAGTGGACTGTTGTAGTTGTTATGGAAGGACAGACTAGATAGGCCATGTGGTCTTTTTCTGTTATGTTTCTATGTTTCTACCCTCAGTATCAGGCCTCTCCAGCTCCCCAACAAGGCCAGCAGGCCAAAAGGCAGGGGCATGGGCCCCGTAGGCTGAAAGCCCCCAGCTCCAGCTCCAGCTCCTGCTCAGCAGGGAGGGTTTTTTTGACTCCCTCAGCATAGCCTCTCCTCTGCCGGTAGCTCCACTCAGCACAGGAGGTTGGCTGACCCTGTACGCCTACAGGTGGTCAGCCATCACAGGGGATACCTGGGGTACTGAGCATAGTCCAGAAGGGCTTCATGCTCCATTTCCATCAACCCCCTCCTACTATCCAGGGGAGCCTCCAAGACTCCCTCTACACAGGGACCTCCTCCTTCAGGAGTTGGCAAGTCTTCTAAAGGAACAGGCGGTGGAACCGGTGCCACACCACCTGGAAGGGCAAGGCTTCTACTCCAGGTACTTCCTGGTACCAAAGAGAACAGGAGGCCTCAGACCTATCCTAGACTTGCGAAATCTGAACAAGTTTCTGGAGAGGGAAAAGTTCAAGATGCTTACCCTTGGAATACTGCTGCCCTACCTCCAGCAGGGAGACTGGCTATGCTCCTTAGATCTAAAGGATGCTTACACTCACATCCTCATCCATCCAGACCACAGTCAATATCTCAGATTTGTGGTGGAAGGAAACCACTTTCAGTATAGAGTGCTTCCCTTTGGCCTGACCTCTGCCCCCAGGGTTTTCACCAAATGCCTGGTGGTGGTGGCGGCTTATCTCCAGGAACAAGCAGGAATAAGTCCTCACATATGGGTACGTCGGAACCGACGGAGCCTGCGCGGGAAAGCTCCCCAGCTTCCCAGAAAGGAAGCTTTTGGGGCCTCCCACTGCACATGCGCGCTGCCTTCCCGCCTTCCTGACCAGCTCTCCTCAGTTTCTCTTTTTCCGCGGAGCCAGCAGGTCGTGTTCCTGTCACCGCTGAAGAAATTCTTTTTTTTAGTTTGTTTCTTTAGACCGCGTACCTGCCTTCCCCATACCGAAACCGGTACCGCCGGTCTCTCTTTTCTTTCAAAAAAAACAAAACAACCTTTTCTTTTAGCACAACTTGGTGACTTCGGTTAGGCCTTAGGTCTACACAAATTCTCCTCATGGAGAAACCAGCCCCTGGTTTCAAAACGTGTACCAAGTGTAGTGCTGTTATTTCTGTTAGACACCCATGACTGGTGTCTTTAAATGTTTGGGGCCTGACCACTCCATTCCGGACTGCCCGTCCTGCTCCCAGATGTCTAAACGTGGTTTGCAGAACCGGGCCAACAAATTCCATGTACTGTTTGCTGCAGATAATCCAGCATCACAGTCATCTAGGTCTTCCTCTCCGGATGGATCTCAGGTAACCAAACCTTCTCCGGGCAGGTCCTCAAAAGGCAAATCTCCTTCAAAGTATCGAGAGGCCCTCAATCTTGAGTCGGAGGACCCTGCCCCAGCCAAACAACCCCGGCGGGAAGCTCTGGCTTCCAAAGCTCCATCTATGGGGTTACAGGTTGACATCGATGGCACGGCCTCGACCGATCACCTGTTAGACTGCTCTGGGGTACCGGCCCATGCCGGTACCAACATCCAGGCAGCAGTGGCGTCTATGGACAATACTGTTCAGACCATGCAGCAGGCCATTTTGGCTTTTATTAAAGCTGCGACGCCCTCGGTACCGCATCCAGCGGTTCCGGTTCCGGTACCGTCCCCCATACCGGAACCGAGACCATCGTCTTCCAAACGCAGATCGGTTCCGCATACCGGATCCGGGTTTTCGCCCGATACCGATCCCATACCCGGTACACCTGATGTCGATACCGAGCGGTATGCGTATCGTGCGTTGGAAGCAAATAGAGGATACTCTGATTCTTCTGAGGATTTTGACTCCTCTGATGAGCTGTCTCTTGTTCTTCCTGAAGAGCCTTCTTCCCCAAAGAGGAAGATGCCTCCACCAGAGGATTTGTCCTTTCAAGACTTCATTATAGAAGTAGCTAAAGGACTTTCTATTACTACATCCTCTGAAAAAGAACCTAGATCAAAGAAATTGGATATTTTAGGATACCCTAAGGTTCCTAAAGAGGCAGTCACCCTGCCTATCCATGAAATCCTTCAAGAACACTTGATGGACTTATGGGAGGCTCCTCTAACGTTGTCTCCTCATTCCCGTAGGTTGGACACCATGTACCGGGTCCCTCCTTCTCCTGGTTTTCAAAAAACTCAGCTGCCTCACCATTCCATTGTGGTGAAGTCTGCGCTGAAAAAGATTAAGAGTACCAAATGGCACTCTTCTACCCCTCCAGGGCGAGAATGTAAGACCCTAGACTCTTTTGGTAGGAAAATCTTCCAGGCTAGTATGCTTATAGCCAGGATTAATTCATACAGTCTGTATATGGGCATGTTTCTAAGGGAACTTGCCCTAAAGGTACGGCATTTTGCCCCCTTTATCCCTGAGGATAGAAAGGAGGAGTTCATTTCTCTGGTGAAACAGCTTCTAGATGTTTCTAAGTTCTCCAACAGAGCAGCCTTTGATTCTTTTGAGGGTGCCGGTAGAGCTTCGGGCATTGCTATTGCAGCCCGACGACTTGCTTGGCTCCAGGCCTCTGACCTAGAACCCTGGGTCCTGGATGGCTTACGGAATCTGCCCTGTGCAGGTGAGAACTTATTTGGTAAAGACTGGCAAATTAAAGCCACTCAAATGGACGCAGAAAATGCTACCTTAGATAGACTTTCTAAGTCTACCTCTACTCCTGCCAAGAAAAAGTCTTTCAAGCGGCCTTACTACAAGAAGGCCAGATTTTCCACAAATACTGGCCAACAATCTTCTCAGCCTCGCTTTGCTGCTAAGCGTCAGCAACCTAAACAGGCAAGGTCAAAGCCTGCAGCGTCTGCCACTCCTCAGCAGGCTCAACCCCCTCAGGGGTTTTGACTTGCCCCTAGAGAACTTAACCTTTCTGGCTCTAGAACAACCAGAGCCCCTCACCATTCCCGGAAGGTTAGCTCACTTTGCTCCCAGATGGGAGCAAATTACATCAGAGCACTGGACCCTCTCTATCATCAGAGAGGGCTACAAACTTCATTTTTCCAACCTTCCTCCACATACCATGGTGAGGCACTTCAATTCTCCCCCATCTCTCCTGGCCCTGTTGGGTCAGGAAGTCTCTTCCCTCCTTGCCCAAAGGGCAATAGAAGAGGTTCCTCTTCTTCAACAAGGGACAGGTTTCTACTCCCCTTATTTTCTCATACCAAAGAAGACAGGGGGATTCAGACCTATCCTAGATCTGAGAGAATTGAACAAATTTCTATACAAGGAGAAATTCAAAATGCTTTCTCTGGGCATTCTCCTTCCATACCTTCAGAGTCAGGATTGGCTTTGTTCTCTAGATCTCAAGGATGCGTACACACATATACTCATCCACCCATCCCACAGAAAATATCTACGATTTCTGTTCCAGGGAAAACATTTCCAGTACAGAGTACTTCCCTTCGGTCTAGCCTCTGCTCCAAGAGTGTTCACCAAATGCATGGCAGTTGTAGCCGCATTTCTAAGAGGTCTGGGAATTTTTGTATTCCCATATCTGGATGACTGGCTCATCCGAGCTCCATCTCAGTCAGAAGCCCAGATTTCCCTGGACCGCACGAGACACATTCTGCAGTATCTGGGACTGGTGGTAAACCTTCCCAAGTCTCAACTCATCCCTACTCAGTCTCTGGAATTCATAGGGGCCCAGTTGGACACCACCACTGCAAGGGCCTACCTTCCTCAGGTCCGGAGCCAACGTCTGGTGTGCTTGGCCTCCCAAGCTCAGTCCAGCACTCACTTGACAGCCAGGGAAATGCTGCGACTTCTGGGCCACATGGCCTTCACGGTACACGTGGTGCCCTACACTCGTCTTCATATGAGAGCAGCTCAATGGACCTTGGCCACCCAGTGGACTCAAGGATCAGGAGCGCTCTCCGACCAAATACTCACCTCAAAACATCTGTTTTGGTCCCTCCAATGGTGGATATCCACCAAGAATCTGTCGTTGGGGACCCCCTTCCAACCTTTGTTGCCCCAAGCAACCCTCACAACAGATGCCTCCCAAACAGGGTGGGGAGCCCATCTTCAACACCTCTCCACTCAGGGTACTTGGTCTCCACAGGAGACCACCCTTCACATCAACCTCCTGGAACTGCGAGCAATCTTCCTTGCCCTTAAAGTCTTCCATACCCTCCTTGTCAACCTGACCGTCCTAGTTCATACAGACAATCAGGTGGCCATGTTCTACGTAAACAAACAAGGAGGGACAGGCTCTCTGTCGCTTTGCAACGAAGCTCTCAGATTATGGGCCTTCGCCAGAGAGCATCAAATTCATCTTCTGGCAGTGTATCTTCCAGGGGTTCAAAACTCTCGGGCAGACAGACTCGGTCGCGTTCTGCTTCCACACGAATGGTCCCTACATCTGGACCAGATACGCAAAATCTTTCAGGAATGGGGAACCCCGGACATAGACCTCTTTGCAAGTCCGTGGAATGCCAAACTTCCCCGGTTCTGTTCCAGGACTCCATGTCAGGGAGCTCAGGCCAGCGACGCCTTTCTCCTGCATTGGGGTCAGGAATTCCTATATGCCTTTCCACCCATTCCTTTGATTCCCAAGACTCTGTTCAAACTCCAGAGGGATCACGGGTCGATGATCCTCATAGCTCCACGCTGGCCACGCCAAGTGTGGTTCCCTCTACTTCTGCATCTCTCCCAGGTACCCTCCCTGGACCTGGGAACTGCGCCAGACCTTCTGTCTCAGGAGGAGGGGACTTTGTGGCACCCAAACCCCAAGTCCCTACACCTCAGAGCTTGGTTACTGAAGGCCTAAGCCTTCATGACTTCAATCTTTCTCAACCAGTGAAAGATAATCCTTCATGCCTCTAGGAAACGCTTTTCCATTTGGTGTGTTCAACAGGGTCTTGACCCTCTAGCACTTCCTTTGAATTCTCTACTAGACTATCTCCTGCATCTTTCCAATGCAGGCCTTAAGACGAATTCAGTGAGAGTCCATTTGAGCGCTATTGCAGCATCCTTAAAACCTCTAAATGGACAACCTGTCTCCTCTCATCCTCTTATTGCAAGGTTCATGAGAGGCCTGACTCTAACCAAGCCTCCCATCCGACCTCCTCCGGTAGCATGGGATTTGAACCTAGTTCTAGGTCAGCTTATGAAGCCACCTTTTGAACCGTTGGTTTCTACCTCCTTGAAATTTCTTTCCTGGAAGGTCCTTTTCCTTATTGCAGTCACTCCGGCTCGCCGCATCAGTGAACTACAGGCCTTAGTGGCTCATCCACCTTATACTAGGTTTCATCATGATAAGGTGGTCCTTAGGACGAATCCCCACTTTATGCCCAAAGTGGTCTCGCCTTTTCATCTTAATCAAGAGGTATATCTACCTGTCTTTTTCCCGGCTCCTCATGCATCCAGTGCAGAGAGGAACCTTCATACTCTAGATTGTAAAAGAGCTCTTGCCTTTTACCTCAACAGGACTCAGCCACATCGAAAGTCTTCCCAACTTTTTGTGGCTTTTGATCCTTCTCATTTGGGACTTCCAGTCTCCAAACGTACACTTTCCAATTGGATTGCTCAGTGTATTTCCTTTACTTACCAGAGTAAAAACATTTCTCTGGAAGGCCATGTCAGAGCTCACAATGTGAGAGCCATGGCCACTTCTATGGCTCATCTTCACTCTGTATCCATAGATCAGATCTGTCGAGCCGCCACCTGGGCCTTGGTTCATACCTTCACAGCCCATTACTGTTTGGACAAGGACTCCCGCCGGGATGCCTTGTTTGGTCAGGCTGTCCTCAAACACCTGTTCCATACTTGAACAACTCCTGCCCACCTTCCCAGGATGGATGCCTGAGATCCATACGAAGATGGCGAACCCTTGGAAGGGTATCTCCCAGGCATCTTAGCTAGGGAGTCCCCATATGTGAGGACTTATTCCTGCTTGTTCCTGGAGATAGCACAGTTACTTACCTGTAACAGGTGATCTCTGGGAACAGCAGGAATTAGTCCTCACAACCCACCCACCTCCCCTAGGAGTTGTATCTTCTATCTATCTTCCTTTCCTCTCTCTATTGTCTCAGCTATAAACTCGAACTGAGGAGAGCTGGTCAGGAAGGCGGGAAGGCAGCGCGCATGTGCAGTGGGAGGCCCCAAAAGCTTCCTTTCTGGGAAGCTGGGGAGCTTTCCCGCGCAGGCTCCATCGGTTCCGACGTACCCATATGTGAGGACTAATTCCTGCTGTTCCCAGAGATCACCTGTTACAGGTAAGTAACTGTGCTTTCTCAGAAATCGGGGGATTTTTGTCTTCCCCTACCTGGACGACTGGCTCATCAGGGGCCAGTCATTCCAGGAGGTCCGACAGGCCACTCTTCGCACTGTCTCTTCAGCATCGGGGCTTTGTCATAAACTACACAAAGTCCACTTTGCTCCCCTCTCAGAACCTGGAGTTTATAGGGGCAAGATTGGACACCCTTCAGGCAAGAGCTTGCTTGCCCGAGGACAGAGCCCACAGGCTTATGGACTTGGTCTGCCAGTTCCAAAGCAATTCTTTTGTTTCTGCCAGGCAATACCTGCGACTCCTGGGCCACATGTCCTCCACTGTACATGTGACCCCGAATGCCCGTCTGCACATGCGGACGGCTCATTGGTGCCTCAGAGCAGTGGACCCAAGCCACCGGCGACCTCCGAGACAGAGTAAAGGTGTCCAGACGACTTCTGAACTCCTTACAGTGGTGGCTACAGCTGCCAAACCTTCTCAGGGGTGTACCTTTTTAGCCTCCAGCACAAACACGGGTGCTGACGACAGATGCTTCCTTGAGAGGCTGGGGTGCACATTGCCAGGGCTCATGCACTCAAAGCCTGTGGACCCCTCAGGAGGCCACACAGTAGATCAACTTTTTGGAGCAGCGAGCAATCCGCTTAGCTCTGCAAACCTTCTGTCATGCTCTCTCTCAGCAGTCTGTCCTAGTTCAGATGGACAATCAGGTGGCAATGTTCTGCGTGAACAAACAAGTGGGCACATGGTCCAGGCTCCTATGTCAGGAGGCACTGGCCCTTTGCTCTTCTGCGGTCAAACAGGGCATGTTTCTGAAAGCAGTTTATCTCCCTGGGCAGGAGAACTTCCCAGCAGACAAGCTAAGCCGGATTCTTCAGCCCCACGAGTAGCAGTTGAATCCATTGGTGGTCCAGCAGACCTTCCTCCACTGGGGACTTCCATCCATCAATCTCTTTGCAAGTCCACTGAACCGTCAGCTGCCCAGGTTTTGCTCCAGACAACCGCATCCCCTGAGGATGGCAGCAGATGCTTTTCTGATCTCTTGGTCTATGGGCCTCCTGTATGCGTTTCCTCCCACGCCCCTGGTGGCCCGAACTCTGTTCAAGATCCTCCGGGACAAGGCCTCGGTAATTCTGGTAGTCCCCAGATGGCCGAGGCAACCGTGGTTTCCGCTTCTACAGTTGGCAGTGGAAGCTCCGTTCCCTCTGGGGCTGCAACACGATCTCCTGTCTCAAGAGCAGTGCACCCCAATCTCGGATCCCTCAATCTGATGACCTGGCTGCTGAAAGGATAGTGCTATCTCCCTTACTTCTACCTAAGGAGGTTGAGGAAGTGGTCTTGGCCTCTAGGAGGCAGTCTACCAGAAAGTCCTATGCCCTCAAGTGGCATAGGTTTATGGTATGGTGTGCTCAGCGCAATAAAGATCCTTTCTCTTGCCTTGTGCCAGTAGTATTGCATTATCTACTTCACCTTTCTGACCTAGGCCTTAAGTCTAACTCTGTTCGGGTCCACCTCAGTGCTTTGTCAGCGCACCACTCACTGGTGGAAGGGACAGTCTGTCGGTTCACCCCTTGGTGTCCAGATTTCTCAGAGGTCTGCTTCTACTCAAGCCTCCTTTTTGTCCACCGGTGACTGAGTGGGATTTGAACGTGGTCTTGCAGCAACTTACTCGCACACCGTTTGAGCTGATGGCTGCTTGCCATTTGCGCTTCCGCTCTTGGAAAGCGCTTTTCCTGGTGGCTCTTACCTTGGACAGACGTGTGAGTGAACTACAAGCTCTGGTTTATGATAGACCGTACACGCGGTTTTATAGGAACAGGGTGGTCCTCCGAACCCATCCCAAATTCCTCCCAAAAGTGGTCTACTCTTTTCACCTCAATCAGGAGGTGGTTCTTCTGACCTTCTTTCCCAGGCTGCATGCCAGCCGGGCTGAAACAGTTTTGCATACCCTGGACTGTAAAAGGGTGTTGTCTTTTTACATAGATCGTGGAGGAGTGGCCTAGTGGTTGGGGCAAGGTACTTCAGGCCGGAAGGTCGGGGGTTCAAATCCCACTAGAGGACAGCAACCTTGGGCTGGAAGGACTGGGGTTTCTAGTCCCACAGGTGCTCCTTGTGGTCTTGGGCAAGCCACTTAACCCTCCATAGCCCATGTTCCCTGTAAAATAGTTATCTCTAAGTTATAATGCCCTGTTCAATGTAATTTCAGTTTGTTCAATGTAAACCGCACTGATGCAGAATAGCGCGGTATATAAGAGAATGTAAATAAATAAATAAATAAATAACGTATGTGGGAACATCAAAGGGCTACTCAGCTCTTCGTCTCATTTGACCCTAATAGGATAGGTTTACCTGTCTCCAAGCGTACGTTGTCCACTTGGGTGGCAGATTGCATCGCCTGGGCGTACAGGGCAGCTGACCTTCCCTTGCAGGGTCGGGTCATGGCCCACCGTGTCAGGGTGAAGGCCGCGTCAATAGCTCATCTCCGCTCTGTTCCATTGGCAGACATCTGCCGGGCTGCAACTTGGTCTTCAAGCCAGACTTTTGCAGCCCATTACTGCCTGGAGAGAGTGTCCCGGCGGGACAGTGTTTTCGGCCTGGCGGTACTCCGTAATCTTTGAGGTTTAGGCAGCTCCTACCCTCCGGCCCTTGTGTTGGGCTACCGTGTGGGGTACTTCTCAGAGAAAATTCTTATCACGGATGCTGAGACTCTTGAGAGGGAGCCCGTTTTTTTTCAGTTCTGGGTTCACGGTAGCCTAGAGCTGGGGAGTCCCATATGTGAGGACTGACTTTGTACTTGGTCCTGGAGAAAGTATAGTTACTCACCTGTAACAGGTGTTCTCCAGAAGCAGCAGGAATCAGTCCTCATGACCCTCCCTCCTTCTCTGGAGTTGCAGTCCTATCCTTCATTTTGATTTTTTTTGCTGCCTTTTAGCTATGTCATCAGACTGAGCAAGATGGCACCCTTGGGCAGGAAGGGGGACTGTGCATGCATGCTGCATTCCCAAAGGCTTTCTTTGAAAGCTGGGGAAATGCTCCGCACGAGGGCTCTGTCGGTGCTGACATCACCCATATGTGAGGACTGATTCCTGCTGCTCCTGGAGAACAACTGTTACAGGTGAGTAACTACGCTAAATCCTTTGCTCAAGAGCTTTAGAGCAAATCTACCATTCCATAATAGCACTAACTTCCAATATTCATACATTGCTGCCCTTTTTGGGGTATGCTCCTCAATGTAAAATTGCAGTGAACCCTAGAACATCCATACACTTGGAAAATTGAACAAGTCAGATCCCTACACAGAAACTGCTTGCTAACAGAATACCTGGCTTCAGTCACAGAATATAGGTGGACCCTCGACAAGCAAAGAATGCAACCACAAGCCAATATTAGAAACACAGAAACATGATGGGGACTGTTGTAGTGGTTGATATAGAAGCACAGACGAGAGAGGCCATGTGGTCTTAAACTGAAATCTCAAGTAGCTGGGCTCTGAATGCAATGCAACACCAGAGAAATAGAGATGCACATAAAGAGCATATGTAAATTACAAAAGATGCCACTTTTTTTCTCCCCTTATCTTTGCCCAGTCTTTAAGCTTGGTTTTAAAATTTTGGAAGGGCATATTTTGATATAGCATTACAATCTGTGTTTACCTTTTGGAAACCTGGCAGGTACTTGTGACCTAGATTGGCCACTGTTGGAAACAGGATACTGGGCTTGATGGGCCTTCATTCTCATGATCAACACTTTTGTCATAGTATTTTTCTCTGAAAATAGCTCTTTGGCCAGTAATAAGGGGAGTAGCTATCTCATTTCAAAATGCCTCTGAGACAATTTTGAGATGAAGCAGCTACCCTAGCCCTCTTATTACTGACCAAAGAACCATTTTCAGAGAATGTTATCTTAGGTTAAGGAAGGTGCAGATAGAGGAGTCTTCTCTCTAATTCCTCTCTACCTGCAACAGTGCTGCACACTCCTTTGTATTAAGGGGTTAAGGTAGCTGTCTCATCTCAAAATGCCCCTGGTCCTCTGCTCTTTTCTGTTAGACAATTACTGGCTTGGGCCGCTCTGTCTTTGGTTGCAAGGCACACAGCGCTGCAGCGGTAGTCACAGTAGAATGAGGAGTGAGGCAGAGGCATACTGGACCTGGCTGGGCCAGATTGGTCAATGGTCCCAGGTCTGCGGCAGCATGGCCGCCTTGCCTCTGCTCTGTTGAGTCAGTTAACACTTGGCAATGGTGGCATTAATCTTTCAGGAGATATAGGGGTTGGGTATTGCCCTGCGTGAATGGAACCACCAGCTTTGAACTAAAGATGGCACTGGTGGATGAACGGCCCTGAGCATTCTGAACCGGAGAATGCCAGGAGACAAATGCATGGTTATTACTAGCTCATAGTGGGATGGATTTGGTTAATTTGCAGTGACTTCTCAGATAGTTTTGCCTTAGATGTCAGAGTCTGCATGGCTGTTCTGTCTTGGACTGAAGAGTATGATCAGGTCTGGATAGTTTCCTACAGGCATCTGGATCTAGGGTAACCTGGGGTCTGGGGGAGAAAGGAAAGCTGGTTGGTTGAGGGAGAATGAAAAAAATTTCAAATAGACTGAGACAGATACAGAAATACAGAGTTCATACATGTTAAAAAGTAGAGGTGAGAGGGAGTTTCACAAACACAACACCAGCCAATGCAGAAGGGAAGTTGGAAATCATATCCATTTAGAAGATAAAGATGCATAAACATAGATAATGAAGGGAGGTGGAAAGGGGGATTGCAAAGAGAGAAAAACGGAACAAAAAAAGACATTTATATTTTGATCACATCTTTCCAGTGGTAGTTCAAGACGTTAAAATCCAGTACAGTAGGTATAGCTCTTTCCCCAGAGGGCTTACAATCTAAATTTGTATCAGATACAGTGAAGGGTTAAGTGGCTTGCCCAAGACCACAAGAAATGTCAGTGGGATTTGAAGCTTGGTCTCTCTGGGTCTCAGGTGGCAGCTGCTCTAACCACTAAGCAATTAGCTAAGAGCAGAGCATGTTTCACCTGCAGCAAATTCAGCAGCAAGAGCATCAACAACATAATCTGGGCATGAGGGGTGACCTGCGTGCCAACACCACCAAACCAAAAGTAAGTCAAAAACAGAGAATCAGCAAAGCAAATTAAAATGGAAAGAAAATAGTTAACCCGAGACTTCTCCATAGCTGTTATATGCAAGGTCTGATGGGAGGAAACACAGCTAATGCTTGCAGTGAAAATGAGGTAATACAGGATGATGGGAACAAAATGTTTCTTGCTTTCTATTATTTTCTACATGAGTTAACACTAGACGGGTCCTTTGTCTTTTCACAAAAAAACCCTTGTGAAAAATTCAGCAACCAAATAAGCTTAATGGTTTTCCCATATATCATGATTAAAGTCTGAGAGATTGAGTAACCCTTCTTTGGTTTTGATTCATTGTTTTGGTCTAAACTAGTTACAGGCTTCAGTTACGATTTCTGAAGGAAAGGGAAAGGATTGTAAAGCAGAGTAGGAGGATGTAAAAAATGCAATGTGTGCCTTCGAGTCAGTCCTGACTCCTGGCGACCCAGAAGCTCCTGGGTTTTCTTGGCAGTGTCACCGGAAGTAGATTGCCAGGCCTTTCTTCCGAGGCAATGGAGGTTAAGTGACTTGCCCAAGGCCACAAGGAGTGCTAGTGGGAATCAAACCCTGGTTGCTTGGTTACCAAGCCAGTGTTCTAACCACTAGGCTACTCCTCCACTCCCAGGCTCTGTAGACTTTATCTGCTGTCATATTTCTGTTTGCTATTCAGTAAATCACAAGACATCTACCTAAACAGATGGGTATTTCAACTTGGGATGCTCAAAATTAAGTAAATTAAGATCTCCGGGAACAAGCAGGAATGTAGTCTTCACATATGGGTGACGTCTGTACTGACGGAGCCTACGCGGGAATGCTCCACAGCGTCCAATAGGAAAGCTTTTGGGAGCATCCCACTGTACCTGTGTAGCTGCCTTCCCACCTTTCCAACTCTCCCTCCTCAGTTCTTTGTTTTCTATGGAGCCAACAGGAAGCAAATCCTGTCACCGTAGAAAATTCCTGTTTTTTCATATTGTTTCGCGTCTGCCTTCCCGTAGACATTGGTACCAACCTCTGTCAGTACTTTTTCTTTCTTTTTTCTTCTCTTAAAACAACCTCCAAAAAACCTGAAGAAAATTTTCCTTCCTTCAGGCACATCAACGCTATCTTAGGCCTAGGCCTTCTATTTGTCTGACAAAATGGAGAAAACAGTGGTTTCAATTATGTTCTAAGTGTGGTGGTACCATCTCGGTCACAGGCACCCGTGAATGGTGTCTAAAATGCCTAGGGCCTGATTGTCAACCATCAGAATATCCTCTGCAGAACAATGACTAAGAGGCGGCCTACAGAATCGAGCTGCAAAGCTTGGCACCCTCTTCGCCTCAGACGCTGTCTCTTTAGCATCGACGATGTTGAGAGCTTCATCTTCCTCCCAAGGATCTCAGGTATCGAAACCTAAGAGTCTTTCGAAGGTTGGCTGGCTCCCCAAGGGTAGGTCTTCCTAAGCATCGAGATGCCTCGGGCGTAGCCCTGGAGGGGGATACACTGGCCAAACCACCCCCGGTGGGAGGACCTTCCCTCCAAAGCCTCAGTGGGGTCCCAGAATGTTTCCGAGGCTTCCACCTCTGGAGAGCTGCTGGTGCCATGCTCATGGATCATGGCCTGCAATTCCGGTACAGATATCCAAGCATCGGCAAGCTCCATGGATCAACGCATCCTTGCCATCGAGTGGAGCTTGGTGGCCTTGGTTCCATTAAAACCCTTACAGTCGGTTCTACAGGCATCTGTACCGGTGTCTGTACCGATACATGCTGCATCGACTTTCTTGCCACTTTCCATGCTACCACCCATGTCGGCTCTCGGTACCGAGGTTCCGACTACAGATTTCAGGTACCGGCTTCAACCTCTACAGAGTTTGTACGGAGCGGGAACATCCTGCCTGACGATACTTCGAGTCTTCGAATTCCAATTCCTTGGATAATGAATCGGCCAATACTAGAGACATGCAGACTCTCCCAGAAGACCCATCTCAGTCTCCACAATGCTGCATGTCCCCACCAGAGGACATGTCTTTCCAAGACTTTATTCACGATGTTACTATTATGGACAGGCCCCTAGCAACATCGGAGAAAGAGCCTAGGGCCAAAGGACTGGAAATTCTTCAATACTTGACAGCTCCAAAAGAGGCGGCTACGCTCCCTATTCATTGGATACTTCAGGACCTCATGCTTATATGGGAGACATCTCTGACTATTTCTCCCCATACCCACCAGCTCAACACCATGTACTGGGCATCAGAGTGTCTTGGTTTCAAAAGACACGATTGTCACACCATTCCATGGTAGTGGAATCGGCAGTGCGTCGAATCAAGAGCACGAAAATACATTCCGAAAACCCTTGACGCGTTTGGTCGACATTGCTTTCAAGCCTCCATGCTATTGGCCATGCTATTACCTGGATAAAAAACACACTACCAACACTCCTTTCATTCATACTTCCTATGGTCAATTTATCACTACTCCAAGGTTACCTCCCACCCACCCTTAAACAAGTACAAATCAGACCAATCCTGAAGAATAATACACTTGACAAAACCTCCCCAAAATCTTACCGACCTATCTCAAGTATACCATTCTTAGCAAAAGTCATCGAAAAAACTGTACAACAAACACAAGAATTTCTTGACTCATCCTACCCGCTAGACGACCAACAATATGGATTTCGCCCCAAGCATGGAGTTGAAACACTCCTGACTGTTTTTACCGATACACTACTAAGAGGAATAGACAACCACAAAAAAGCTTTTATCCTCTTATTTATAGACATATCAGCCGCTTTCGATAGTGTTAACCATTCAATAATGCTTAACTACTTAAGACACATAGGAATATACTCTACAGTTCACAAATGGTTCACCTCTTATCTGAGCAATAGAACGCAAAATGTTAGAATAAGCAATCAAACTTCTGAATCATATAAATTTGAAACAGGATTACCACAGGGCTCAGCGCTTTCAGCTCTACTATTTAATATATACATAAAACCAGTTTGCAATATCTTTAAGAAATATGGTGTACTCTATCATCTATATGCAGATGATATTATGATGTACATCCCATTCACTATCCCTAACATACCGTTGCAACTCCTTTCGGATTGTTTTAATGAAATAACATTATGGCTAAATGCCCACAATCTCCTAATAAACCATTCAAAAACTGAAGTCCTAATAGTCACCAAAAACCAAGATTATACCCCACCAACACATATAACACTTCAAAACCAACAAATTAAAATAAAGAATGAAGTGAGATACTTAGGAGTCATTTTAGACAAACATCTCACTCTAGATACCCATATCAGAAACACCACAAAGAAAATTTACTACAAACTTAAAATACTTAAACAACTTAGACCTCTTGTTTACATACATGATTTTATCAGTATAATCCAAGCCACTATAATCCCCCACTTTGATTTTGCGAACCTTATATTATTAGGTACATCAAAACAAAACATCAAAAGACTGCAACTCGCACAAAACTCAGCAGCTAGGATTATAACAAAAACACACTCTCATCAACATATAACACCAATTCTAGCATCCCTTCACTGGCTTCCAATTCAAAACCGAATAACATATAAAACACTAATAACAGTATTTAAATCACTATTTGATTTGACACCAACTACTATAAGTAACTTAATTACCAAAGAACATCCAAAACCTACTCAAAGAAAAAATCAACTAAACAAACTTAAAACCCCCATAGATTTCATAAAAACAAATAAATCAACAAACAGAGCGTTCTCACATGCAGCCCCAACAGCCTGGAATTCCCTCCCTGTTGAACTAAGAATATTAACAGAGATTAATGAATTCCGAAAAAAACTGAAAACACACCTCTTTACAATGCACTACAACACCATAGAACAGCCATCAAAAGAATTAGACAAAGGCTAAACAGTTGTATCTACATCTCACGATAACAGAAAAGAAAACCTGCCCTATCCGCATCTGTACTACTCATAATGATTATATCCCACATAACTTGTATATGTATTTAATAATATAATGTTAATGTACATAATGTATATAGTGTTGCACTGTTCAGTGCTATCTGTTCAACATTTCTGTTTACTGTACATTGGTTATAGTTATATGACGTTATATGTAAAACAAATCCATGATTTGTTGCCTGTTATTTGTGAACCGCAGCTGATCTTAGGAAGCTGCGGTATATAAGAGATTCTTAAATAAATAAATAAATAAATAAATAAATAAATTGGCTAGAATCAGTTCCTACATACTCTATATGGGTATGTTCCTCAAAGAGCTGCCTAAAGATTTGGAGTTGATGTCTCCTCTTCCCAATGACAAGAGAGCAGATTATCTCACCCTTGTAAAGCATGCTCAGAATGTCTCAAAATTTAATAGCCAAACATGCAAGACCTAGAGGACCTCCTCCACCTATCTTCTGAACTCAAGATCAATTCAGTAAGAGTACACCTAAGTGCTATTGCAGCCTCTCACATACCTTTAGATGGCCAACTCATCTCCTCAGCCTCTTGTAGCATGCTTCATGGGGGGTCTTCTATTAACCAAGCCTCCCATTAAGCCACCACCAGGGCATGGGACCTCAGTGTTCTAGAGCAGCTTCTCAAGCCACCTTTTGAATCTCTAGCTACTACGTCACTTAAATTTCTCACATGGAAGGTCATCTTCCTCATTGCCCTCACTTCAGCAAGGCGCATTAGTGAGCTCCAAGCCTTGGTGGCTGATGCACCTTACACATGGTTCCACCATGATAAGGTAGTCCTTAGGACTTATCCTCACTTCATGCTGAAAGTAGTCTCACCCTTTCTTTTTTTTTAAATTCTTTATTTTGCATTTTATACACCAATGTACATAACAGGTACTTTCATTGATACTGTATCAAAATTACTACACTTGATCGATATTAACAGGACATACCAAACAAACATCTCCTCTCTGATCTTTGGGTACAGCAGATTCTTTTCATCAACTGTAGATCAAGCTCTCTAACTCTAAAGGCAAGAGACATATCTTAAGAGGAAAGGTAAAAAAAAAAAAAAAGGAAAGGAAAGGACTCTGCGGCGGGCACCACCCAGGTCAGTCACTCTGATAGCCCACTCTCATCTGGATTCGTATCAGATCGAGGGTATCCCATTTATCTAGGCATGGCCGAAAGGTAGGGTTATGGGATGCATACGCGCGCTCACACCCTTGGTGGTATAGTACTAGGTTCCACCAATGCGCAACTCGTAAGACCCTAAAGTCTTTCCAATGACATAATATGGCTTTCACTGCAAGGCTCAATAGTAAGTCAAAAACTCTTGCATCCTCGCGCCCTAGGGCGGTTTCCTCAGCCAGAGATTTGTATATGACTGTGCGATAAGTGAGCCTTGTGTGTACATCAAGCAGCTGCATAATTCGGCTCCAAACTCCCTCCCAGTAATCCTTCAACAAAGGGCAGTAATATATCATGTGGCTAAGAGTACCTGCAGCTTCTCTACAAGTCCAGCACTGCGCATCCTTGTCAGCACTCCATTTAGCCGTACGTACGGGCATCAGATATGCTCTGTGCATTAGAAAATATAGTGTCTGGTTGAGGGAGGCCGCCCTAGTTATCCCTCGCTGAGTTCTCCAAAGCTTCCCCCATGCGTCTTCGTCAGGCAACTCGCCAATTTCTGACTCCCAGACTTTCTGTAGTCCTACGCAGCGCTTCGGTTCCCCTTCTCTCAATAACGCTGTAAACTTGGAGAAAAGCCGAGATTCAGCCTGATAGGTTTGGATTTCTTGATGAAAAGGGTGCTCTGTACTCAGGTCTACCGGTAACACCCCTGCTCGGCTTAAACAGTGACGCAGCTGGCACCATTGGTACATGCATCGTAGAGGCAAATCGTATTCGTGCTGTAGGGATTGGAAAGACTTATATGCGCCAGCTGCTATCAGATGTCCCAGACAGTAGATACCGCGGGCCAACCACAACGGCCACATAAAACTCCGGCCCGCAATCTTGAAGTCGTCATTATACCATAACACTGTGACATCCGTATATGTCTGCGCTGCTTGTACATATGGTTTTAGTACGTTGTACGCGCGTTGGGTGTCGCGCAGTATTTCATTCATTGAGCTCTCGCTAGCATTCCTGACTCCTAGCCTCATCCAAAGTGGGACAGGGCCGCTCTGAGTAGCCTCCACCTTCAGCCATACGGGATCGGCCTGCGCGGGCAACTCTTCGCTCCACAACACCCCTTGTCGCAACAAAGCTGCTAGATGGTAGTTGTAAAAGTCCGGAAAATGTATGCCGCCTCTCTGTTTAGGAGACTTGAGCTTCCATAACGCAATCCGCGGCGTCTTGCCTCCCCACAGAAAGGATACCAGGAGTTTCTCCAGTTTCTTGTAGAACTGTCTCTCGAATAGTACAGGGATCATGGTAAGTACGTAGTTAACTTGTGGCATAGCCACCATCTTGATGGTCTCGAGTCGACCCCACCATGTCAGGTTCAAAGGAGTCCACTTAGCTGTAGACTCTTTCACCATGCTTATGCACTGCTCTTTGCAGAGTCTCATCGTGGCCGCTACTGTTGTCCCATAAACAACTCCAAGGTACTTGAAAGACTCAGTCCTTATCTGGAAGGGGTACTTTTGTTTTAATGAGTCAAAAATGGCTGTTGATAGGTATCAGCACCGTCTTGGACAAGTTGAGCTTGTAGCCTGACACTCCGGAATAAGATGAAATAACCTCCATTGCAGCATCAAGCGCTGACGGGCTTAAGAACAGCAATAGGTCGTCTGCATATGCCGATAATTTGATCTGTTGCTCTCCAAGTTGCACTCCTTCGACTCTCTGTTGCTGACGCAGGCTTATGAGCAGTGGTTCCAACGTCAGATTGAAGAGTAGAGGTGATAAAGGGCAGCCCTGCCGCGTACCTCTGGTTAGAGTGAATTCTGAAGAGAAACCCCCGTTGGCAGCTACTCGCGCAACTGGGTGTGCGTATAGTAGTCTGACACCATCTAGGAAAGACTCTGGTATGCCCATCCATTGCATCACTCGAAAGAGGTAGGGTAGCTTCACTCTGTCGAAAGCCGCCTCTGCGTCAAGCGCTAGGCCAATTACTGGTTGGGACGAACACTGTGCTTCCCGGAGTACATGCATGAGGAGCCGTCCATTGTCGGCCATTGTCCTACCCAGCATAAATCCACACTGGTCCGCATGGACCATTGTGCCGAGGACTTTGTTGAGTCGGTTAGCCAGTATCTTGGCGTAAATTTTATAATCGGTATTTAGGAGTGATATTGGCCGGTAGTTCTCCAACTTTTGGTCATCTCTACCTGGCTTGGAGTGAATAACAATTGTTGCTGCTGCTAGAGATCCCACAGCCGGGGATTCGGTTTTAAGCTCCATAAAGTATGCATGTAGCTCCGGTAGCAGTTCTTGCTGGAAAGCTGAGTAAAATTCGATGGGCAAGCCGTCTGGTCCACCGGCTTTCCCTCTTGCAAGTTGCTTCATTGCCAGTTGTACCTCCGAACAGGCGATATCGGCCGATAGTAGCTTCTGCTGAGGTTCCGAGAGTTTGGGTCCGCTCACTCCCGAGATGAACTCAGAAAATTTATCGTCACTGTAAGTCCGTTCAGAGCAATAAAGCTGGGCATAAAACGCTTCACACTGTTGTAGTATCTCTTTATCCGTTACGCGCAACTTCCCCTTTGGGTCTCTCAATCCCGCTATACGTGTGCTTATCTTCCTAGCTCGGAGAGTGCGGGCCAACAGCGCGCTAGCGCGATTACTTTCATGGTAGTAGATTCCCTTCTGCGCCGCTATTTGTTTGCTAGCTTCCGTATTGAGGATCTCATTGTATTGATATCTCAATCTTTGCATCCGGGCAAGGACGAGTGGGTCGTGTCTTTTTGAAAGGAGACGTTCTCCCGCACGTATCTCACCTTCCAGTTCTACTAGTAGTTGTTCAGCCTGTTTTTTCCTGCGGATACTATAAGTTGTCATTCCGCCTCTGATCGTGGCTTTGAAAGCTTCCCACCACACCCAGGTTGGTGTGTCATGTAGCTGGTTATAGGTAAAATAATCTGAGATCTCCTGGCGCATTATTGCTAGGAATTCACTATCTTTCAGCCATGCTCGATCAAAACGCCATTGTGGGGCTGCCTTTTCAGTCAGCCCCGTATTGAGGTCCACGACTATGCCCGAATGATCCGACACCGTTTGTGCTAACATTTCAGCCGCGACGATCGTCGGCAGTAGTGTTTTGGATATAAGGAAAAAGTCAATTCGCGTACGCGTATCATGGGGTATTGAATGGAACGTGTATTCTCCAGGACCAAGCAGGAAGTCAGTCCTCACATATGGGTGACGTCGGCGCCGACGGAGCCCTCGCGGAGCAATTTTCCCCAGCTTTCAAAGAAAGCCTTTGGGAATTGCAGCGCGCATGCGCGGTCTCCTTCCCGCCCAAGGGTGCCATCTTAGCCAGTCTTCTTTTTTCCGCGGAGCCCTACAGACGTACCCGTCGTGTCCCCGCGAAAAAGTTGATTTTTATATTATATTTCTCTTTTTTCCTTCGGTTCGACGCAGGTCTTTTTCCTGCCCGGACTCGCGACGCCATCACGAGTCTTTCTCTCATTTTTCGGTTTTTCTGATTTTCGTCAGTTTCGTTTTCGGTTTTTCACTGGCAGCCCGGTCCTTTGACCTTGCAGGGGCCCTTTTTCCCCCGATGGCTGCCAGTGGTTTCAAGCGGTGTGGTCAGTGTGACAGAAATATGTCACTCACTGACACACACGATAATTGCCTCCGCTGCCTGGACCCGGATCATGAAGAAATGATCTGTGGAGCCTGTGGCAAAATGTCCTCCAAAGCGTTGAGAAGTCGGCGGCACCAGCGGGATAGAATCTTCGCTGACCCCAGCCGTACCCGGACCTCGTCGGAGGCCTCGGCGTCCAGAGGTTCCAGCTCTGACCATCGCCGAAGCTCCTCCGACAGGGGTTCTCCCTCCGGGGACCATCGACGGAAGGTGAAACCCGCGAGGGCGGCGTCGGTGGACGCTCCTGGCTCCGCAAGGGCCAGGTCGCATAGCCCCGATAGCCGTCCCGGGTCCTTGGAGAAGGAGCACCTCCCGAAGCGACCTCGCCTGGAGTCGGAGTTGCCTGCTCGGGTAAGTCCTGTAGTCCTCCTGGACTCGCCTCCGCGACTGTCGACGTCGGGCCCGAAGCCGTCGGGGCCCGAGTCGGGGCTGCTGGGTCACCTGAGGTCGGACTCAGGTTGACGGCCTTGGAGAGCAGACTGTCTGCCTTCATGGACCAGCAGCGGGCACTGATCGCTAGCCTTGCTGGCGCCGCTGCCCCGACCGCCGGGACGTCGACGTCTAAGTCGACCCCGGAGACCGAGCCGATCCTCGGTCGAGGTCACCCTCGGCCTCCCGTTCAGGACCGAGGTCGTCGACGCCGACTCCCTCGGTGTCGGGGCGGCCGACGTCTGCGCCCGCCCGAGCCGACCCCACCGATTCCTCCTCGGAGTCGGTCTGGGACTCGGAAGAGGAAGAGTCACCTGATTCCTTTCGGACTCTGTGTGTCCCCTCGGACTCGCCTGAGTCCGAACCTCGGAAGCAGTCCCCTCCGGAGGATGCCCGGTTCTCGAAATTCGTCAGGGATATGGCCAAGGCTTTGGCCTTCCCTGCGGATCCCGAGGAGGAGCCTCGAGCCGAAGAGCTCGACGCCCTCCAGTATGACTCTCCCGCCAGGGAACACTTTACTGTACCGGTTCCTCCCATGCTGGAACGACTACTCTTCCGCATGTGGGAGAGTCCGGCCTCCTCGCCGGTCTTAAGCAAGCGGGTCGATTCCATCTATCGAGTCCGCAAGAGTCCTGGCTTCCAAAAAGCACAGCTACCACACCATTCCATGGTAGTGGAATCGGCCATGCATAGGCTTAAGAGCCAAAAGATGCACTCCTCGGTGCCCCCTGGCAGGGAGGCCCGTAACCTGGATGGCCTTGGTAAGAAGTGTTTCCAGGGCTCTATGCTTGCTTGTCGTGTCCAGACCTACCAGCTATACATGGGCATGTATCTCCGAGACCTGGCTAAAGAGCTAGCCGGATTCTCCGCTGGATTGTCCGAGGAACCTTTGCGGAGGTTCCTGGCCTTGTCAACTGGTATTCAGGAATGCTCCAAATTCATGTCCCGAGCAGCCTATGATGGCTTTGAAGCATCGGCTCGAGTGGCCGCAGCCGGCATCGGTGCCCGCCGACAGGCTTGGCTTCAGTCGTCTGACCTTGAACCCTGGGTGCAGGACAAGTTGGTCGATGTCCCCTGCCGAGGTGAGAACCTCTTTGGCAAGCCCATGGCGGAAAAGGCTGCACAGATCGAGACGGAGACTCTCACCAGGACTAGGCTTTCTAGAAAGACCTCCGCCCCTTCCCAGAAAAAGAAGGGCTCGGGAAAGAAGTCCTTTTACCCGAGAAAGGTGGCTGCCTATAAACACTACCCTCAATATCAGGCCACCGCAGCTCCCCAACAGGGCCAGCAGGCCAAGGGACGGGGTAACGGGTCCCGTAGGCAGCAAACCCCCAAGCCTGCACCACCAGCCCCTGCTCAGCAGGGTGGGGGTTTTTGACTACATCAGCATAGCCTCTCCCCCTCCGCTGGCTCCTCCCAGCACCGGTGGCCGGCTGGTTCACTTCGCCCACAGGTGGTCCAACATCACTTCCGATGCCTGGGTGCTTCAGGTCGTACGAGAAGGCTATCTTCTCCACTTCCATCAGGTCCCTCCCACTTATTTTCCGGGAGAACCTCTACGACTCCCTCTGCACAGGGACTTACTCCTTCAGGAGTTAGCAAGTCTTCTACAGGAACAGGCTGTGGAACCGGTGCCCCACCACCTGAGAGGTCAAGGCTTTTATTCCAGGTATTTTCTAATACCAAAAAGGACAGGAGGCCTCAGACCCATCCTGGACTTGCGCAACCTCAACAAGTTCCTCGTGCGGGAAAAGTTCAAAATGCTTACCCTTGGAATCCTTCTGCCCTACCTCCAGCAGGGAGATTGGCTATGCTCCTTGGATCTAAAGGATGCCTACACGCACATCCTCATCCACCCAAGCCACTGCCAATACCTAAGGTTTGTGGTGGCAGGAAATCATTACCAGTACAGGGTACTGCCCTTTGGCCTGTCATCCGCACCGCGAGTCTTCACAAAATGTCTCGCGGTGGTGGCAGCCCATCTCCGGCTTCAAGGCCTCTATGTCTTTCCGTACCTCGACTGGCTCATCAGAGCAGCGTCCGCTCCGGAGGTCACCAACGCCACACAACGCACGGTGACTCTTCTGCAGTACTTGGGCTTTGTCATAAACTTCACAAAGTCCACTTTGCTTCCCTCACAGGATCTCGAGTTCATCGGCGCAAGACTGCACACTCCTCAGGCGCGAGCTTTCCTGCCTCTCGACAGGGCTCAACGGCTCATGGACCTAGCCGGCCGTTTTCGCAGCCAGTCCCTGGTCTCTGCCAGGCGCTTCCTGAGACTGCTCGGCCATATGGCTTCCACCGTCCATGTGACCCCCAATGCCCGCCTGAATATGCGGCCTGCTCAATGGTGCCTTCGCAAGCAGTGGCAGCAAGCCAACGGCGGTCTAGCCGACTTAGTGCGCATCTCCGAGCCGCTGGCCTCTTCTCTCCAGTGGTGGCTTCATCGGCATGCCTTTTCAGTCACCTCAGCCGGCTCAAGTGCTGACGACAGATGCGTCCCTCCTGGGTTGGGGAGCACATTGCCAAGGGGCATGTACTCAGGGTCTCTGGACCGCCTGGGAGTCTGCTCAGCAGATCAACTTCCTGGAGCTCAGAGCGATTCGTCTGGCGCTCAAGGCTTTCTCCCACCTGACTTCTCACCAGTCCGTCCTTGTCCAGACGGACAATCAAGTGGCCATGTTCTACGTGAACAAACAGGGGGGCACGGGCTCCTTCCTTCTCTGCCGAGAAGCTCAGAGGCTCTGCTCTTGGGCCGTCAATCACGGCATTCTTCTGAAAGCAGTCTATCTCCCAGGCCAAGAGAATTACCTGGCGGACAACCTCAGCAGGATCCTCCAGCCGCACGAGTGGCGCCTGGATCCCTTGGTAGTTCAGAAGCTCTTTCTGAAGTGGGGCCTCCCCGCGATGGATCTCTTTGCCAGTCCTCTCAACCGGCAACTTCCTCGCTTCTGCTCTCGTCAGCCACATCCCCTTCGAGTTGCGGCAGATGCTTTTCTACTCTCATGGTCGGAGAGCCTGCTGTATGCTTTTCCTCCCATCCCGCTAGTCTCTCGAACTCTTTTCAAGGTTCTCCGGGACAAAGCTTCCATGATCCTGGTGGCCCCTCGCTGGCCCAGACAGCCGTGGTTTCCACTCCTGCTGCAATTAGCAGTAGAGGATCCATTCCCTCTGGGGTTTCAACCGGATCTCCTCACTCAGGATCAGGGGTCTCTGCTACACCCCAACCTCAGATCTCTCAATCTAATGGCCTGGCTGCTGAGAGGGTAGTCCTTGCTCCCCTTCTCCTGCCGGCAGAGGTGGAAGAGGTCGTCCTAGCTTCTCGGCGACCTTCTACCCGCAAATGCTACGCCCTTAAATGGCGTCGCTTTTCCGTTTGGTGTACCCAACAGTCTCAGGATCCCTTCTCCTGCTCGGTGTCGGTGATCTTGCAGTACTTGCTCTACCTCTCTAATCTGGGACTTAAGTCCAACTCAGTCAAAGTTCACCTCAGTGCTCTTTCAGCACATCATGTGCCGGTGGACGGCAGACCTCTTTCCAGCGACCCTCTCGTAGCGAGGTTTCTCCGAGGTCTCCTTCTACTTAAACCACCTCTGCACCCGCCAGCGCCTGACTGGGATCTGAATGTGGTTTTACAGCGGATCACCTGTCCGCCTTTTGAACCTATGGCTACCTGTTCTCTCCGTTTTCTTTCTTGGAAAACATTGTTCCTGATAGCCCTCACTTCCGCTAGACGCGTAAGTGAATTGCAGGCCCTCGTGTCTGATCCCCCTTACACTCGGTTCTACAAAAATAGGGTAGTCCTACGGACTCACCCAAAATTTCTTCCAAAAGTGGTCTCCCCTTTTCACATCAATCAGGAGGTGGTACTTCCGACCTTCTTTCCCAGACCACACTCCAGCCGAGCTGAAATGGTCCTACATACCCTGGACTGTAGAAGAGCTTTGAACTTCTACCTTGACCGTACGCGGGAGCACCGTAAAGCTGCTCAGCTTTTTGTGTCTTTTGACCCCAATAAATTGGGCCTCCCGGTCTCCAAGCGTACTCTGTCCATCTGGGTTGCGGACTGTATCGCTTGGGCTTATGGGGCAGCCGGACTCTCGTTAGAAGGTCGAGTCACGGCTCATTGTGTTCGGGCGAAGGCTACGTCAGTGGCTTACCTCCGCTCTGTTCCGCTGGCAGACATCTGCCGGGCCGCTACTTGGTCTTCGAGCCAGACTTTTGCGGTCCATTACTGTCTCGAGAGGGAGTCCTGCAGGGACAGTGCTTTCGGACAGGCAGTCCTCCGAAATCTCTTCGAGGTTTGAGCAACTCCGACCCTCCATCCCGGATGTGGGCTACCGGTGGGTAATAATTCAGTGAAGATTCCTTCCTTCTGTGCCGCTGAGCTAGAGGGAGCTCATTTTTGTGCTTAGGGTCTCCGGTAGCCTTAAGCTTGGGAGTCCCATATGTGAGGACTGACTTCCTGCTTGGTCCTGGAGAAAGCGTAGTTACTCACCTGTAACAGGTGTTCTCCAGGAGCAGCAGGAATCAGTCCTCACAACCCTCCCTCCTCCCCTTGGAGTTGCAATCATCTGCTTAAGTTTTTTTGCAAATTTTTATGCTGTCTTTTAGCTATGTCATCAGACTGGCTAAGATGGCACCCTTGGGCGGGAAGGAGACCGCGCATGCGCGCTGCAATTCCCAAAGGCTTTCTTTGAAAGCTGGGGAAAATTGCTCCGCGAGGGCTCCGTCGGCGCCGACGTCACCCATATGTGAGGACTGATTCCTGCTGCTCCTGGAGAACACCTGTTACAGGTGAGTAACTACGCTTTCCCTCTCTGTAGGGTGCAAGAGTCTCCATGGGTCGACTAAGCCAAGTGTGGCGGTCATATCCTTTAGCAGCTTACTAGATTTCGGTTTGTGTTGCGTCTTATAGGGGGTGCGATCAACCAGCGGGTCCTGTATGAGATTGAGGTCCCTACCCATGATCACGTTGGAGGCTCCTGAGTCTAAGAGTTCATGGGCCACCGCTTCAAAAAATTGGGGCTCATCGTGGCTGGGGCCATAAACCGTCATTAAAGTATACACTTTGGCATAGATTTGGACTGTGGCTCTGGCCCATCTCCCCATTGGGTCTATTGCTGTACTTTCAATCACTGGCGATAGTGTGGCTCGCAGTAACAGTATAACCCCTCCTTTCCTGTTACTCGCGGGTGCAGACAATACGTTTTGATATCCAGCCCCGGCGACCTTCAACGACTCAGATCGCGTCAAATGCGTTTCCTGCAGATAGACTATATCTGCGCGATGGCGTTTACAATAATTCAGTATCTTTGTGCGTTTGGCTGGATTGTGTTATCCCTTGTACATTTAGGGATACCACTCGAAGATTCCTATTACCCGAAGAGGTAGCTATCGTCTACTCCTATGGTGGTGCGCTCCGCTTCTAGAGTCCTGTAAAAAGAAATCATAACATTTACAGTAACAGTCAAACTAAACATCCTGTAACAACAAACCAACTTCATTTCTTATATGGTGAAGCTCTTCCGCCCTCTTATCACCCCTCCACCTAGAGTTCCCACCCCACCCTTCTGTCAGAGCTTTATTAAAGTTATCAAAAAGAAAAAACACATTCCTACTCCCCAATCTATTCTTATAAGCTATCTAAGCTAAAGAAAAGGAAACTGTGTCCTCCGCTTATTTAGATAAAGTCATCTGTGTTATCAGCGCAGCTACTCTGAAAACCAGTCTGCGCCTTCCGTAGGCGCAGTATGTGAGCTGAGAAAATCGACATTAACAGGAAGCAGAATGTCCCTTTTTTTTTTCTTCAGGTCGCTACTTCCATATGGGAGAAGTCCTCTAAATATGAGCGCAGTGTCGCCCCATTGTCGAACGTTCGTGTACTGTTCCCGATTGTAACTCGCATTCGCGCTGGATAGTAGAGACCATAGCGCGCGTTCAGTTTTTGCAGCAAGGGCCTACAGTCTAGCAGGGCCCTGCGCCTATCTGTAGTCTTTTTGCAAAGGTCCGGAAATATCAGGATCTTGCTGCCTTCCAGCCGGAGTTCCGACTTCTGCTTGGCTGACTGTAAAATTTGTAGCACATGTGGATAGCGAAGCAGTTTGATAATGAAAGGACGTGGATGCTTCTGCCTTTCAACTACATGCGACGGCACGCGGTGAGCATGTTCGATTTCAAATGGACTGTGGAAGGTGACTTGCAGCAGCTCTGGCAGCAATTTCTGTAAATATCCCAGTGGGTCCGAGCCCTCTCTACCCTCCGGGATACCTAGGATCCTTAAGTTGTTCCTCCTGGCACGATTACTTTGGTCCTCATTGAGGTCTTCTAGCGCCGCTATTCTTTTGTTTAGTGGGCCCAGCTGAGTTAAGAGCTGCTCGTGGCGCTCAATCGCTACTTCCGTTTTGCGAACACGCTCACAGACTCCTTTCAGTTGGTCTTTGACTTCACTCACATCTTCTTTTAACTGCGCTAACGTTTCAGTACTGGAGACTATCATTTCTTTCACCGACCTGAGCTCCTGTAGGATTTCCCGGACTCCCTCTGCCGATTCTTTCCCCGCCGCCATTTTCTGTGGAGACCCCGTCTCCGGTTTTAATCGTTTCGTGGCGTGTCCTGTTCCTTGCGCAAAGTCTAACTTAGCAGGCTTTAAAGTAGGTTTCTCAGACATCCTTTCTCTTTCAAAATTAGTCTGCTACGGGGCCTTCCGAGGTGTAGGAAAATCAGGATTCTGACGTCTGGGTGAGAGCTGAGATTCTAGGCAGCCATCTCCGTCCGCGGCTAGCTCCACCCCCCAGTCTCACCCTTTCATTTGAACCAGTCAGTCTACCTCCCTGTGTTTTTCCCTAGACCTCACTCATCTAGGGCAGAAGTAATCCTCCACACTCTAGATTGTAAACGTGCCTTAGCATTTTATCTTCAGAGGACTCGAGAGCATTGGAGAGCTTCTCAGCTGTTCATCTCCTTTTGACTCTAGTCACCTCGGGTTACCCATCTCCAAATGTACTCTCCAAGTGGATAGCAGACTGCATCACTTTTGCTTATGAGAATGCAGGACTCTCCCTCGAGAGTCATGTCACTGCCCATAATGTTTGAGCCATGGCTACCTCGATGGCAAATCTGTGATCTGTAGCAATTAACGAGCTCTACAAAGCAGCAACTTAGTCTTTGGTCTGTACTTTTGCTGCTCACTACTGTCTGAACAAGGACTCCCGCTGGGATGCCATGTTTGGCCAGGCTGTTCTCCAGCATCTCTTTCAGACTTAGAGCAATTCCTACCCTCTGTTCCGGGTTTCAATACCAGACATCCATTGAGGATACATGACCTCTTTAGGCATACCTATGACAAACCACTGCCGATTCTGAGGTCATCTCTCTGGCATCTTCTAGCTAGAGAGTCCCATATGTAAAGACTAAATTCCTGCTGTTCCCGGAGATCACCTGTTACAAGTGAGTAACTACGCTTTCCCCAGTGTCCTTGCAACCTCTTCTTAATTCCTCCTCTCATCCCCCCCCAATAATCTTATTTGAGGCTGAAAGTATGCAGTTCTCTCAGCAAAATAGCAAGAAGGCGATGCAGAAGAAGGAACAAGTATTCCTTAGCCCATCCCGATCTAATGGAAAAGAATGTTATAGACTTGCATACTAAAATGACGAGAAGTATATGTGGCTGGTGGTGGCATGTGCCAAAGGAGCCAAGAGCACAGAAGAGAAGGTGTTCTGTGTCTCCTCATTGCTTGCTGTGTTGCACTGCTCTGCAGCAGCATGCAGCATAAGTACGTTACTACGTCTGTGCCATGTCTGTGGGGGAGCAGGGCACAGCATGTAGAGTCATGGCAGAGACTGGAGCTTTGGCTGGTGAGGCCAGTGGCAGCAGCAGTAAGTAGGCAGTGACACTATCAGACAAAAAGAGGTGCACAGGAACTACATTGCTGCAGCTTGAGGTTGACGTGGATCCTCCTGTTCAGTGGGGCCCTGTGCCTACACCATGCTCGCACATGCAGGGGGCCGATTCTGGTCTGGAGCATCATTTATGGTGGATGCCCTGTATGACTTAAGATTTGTAAGGCCATAGTGGGGTTTTGGTAGCCTGGGGTTGGCTCCGGCTCTGGAATTAGTCTACTGGTGCTGCGGATGAGCAATCTTCTTTTTAAGGGCAAGTTTCTCTGGGGCAGATCTGGAAAAGCTGGTGAAAGACATGATAGACTCTCCCACAGGGCCCTAGAAGATAGGTCCAGAAGTTAGGGCGCTGCAGGAAACGTAGGGGTGTTTCAGGGCTGGAAAGAGTACTGTCAAGGCCTATTCCCTCTTATGAATCTAAATTCTAGAATGTTCAGTCTTTGGATGCCATCACTGGGAGGACTCTAGCTTCCTCAAAAGCCAGCAAGATATATCTTGGTGAGATCCAACTGGCCCCTTCTGAGAGACAAGTGGTCAGTGTGACCTCTCTGGCTGTTTTGCTGAGCATTGACCCACATTGCATCATCTCAGTGGGTTATTGAGGGCCTTTGTGGAGTCTCCTTGTAGCTCCCTGGCTAAGTGAGTGGCAATCACTTTTCCATCACCTCCTGCCATTGCATGCTATTCTGCCCATTCCTTCTACAGAGCAAGGTTGGGGTGATTTTCCATTTAGTTCATGATAATGAAGGAAATGTATATTCTTCTGTCCCCTTCTGGATTTGAAGGCAATCATTGCCCAGCTCAGAGTACCCTATTTCCATATGGAGACCCTTGAGCTGGTCATTGTGTTGGTTTGCAAAGAATTTCTAACCTCCTTGGACTTTCAAGGTGTACTTCTATATTCCTGCCTGAAATAAATATCAGTGGTTTCTCCAGTTCTGTGTCCTGGGCCACCATTTCTAGTAGACCTGCCCTTTGTCTTTGTCAAAATCCTCTCACGTTTTCAAAAGTCATGTAGTCATGGTGGCCTTCCCGCACAAGCAGGAGATCCAGGTTCACCCATTTCCTGGATGACTGATTTGGTCCATCTTCTACATGGTGAGCACTTCCCAGGTGATCCAGAGGCTGAAAAGACTGACCATCTATGCCAGGTGCAGCTTAACTCCCTCTCAGGACTTTGGAGTATCGGTGCCAGCTTCAACAGTCACGTGCGTTAAGTGTTTCTCACTCTGGAGAGATTGATACAGTTGCAGATGAAGCTTGGATTTTTGATCTCGGGCAGTTCCCTGGATGTGCAAATACCTGCAACTCCTGGGAGAGAGAGTTTTGACTCTGGAAGTTGTGCCTTGGGACAGAGTGCATATGCTCCCCCTGCAGAAGCATCTTCTGACTCGCTGGTCTCCCTTGCTTCTAATTGTTCAATCAGCACTTTCCTCTTCCCCAGAAAATCCAGGGGGAGCTTGCCTGCTGGCTGCAGACTCAGCTTCTAATAGAGGGAATGTTTCTGGAGGCACCAGATTAATAGTCATCACAGATGGCAGCTTTTTGAACTGGGTTGCTCCATTGTCTGGGTCAATTTGCACAAGGACATTGATCCTCAAAGCCTCCTTGGGTAAGTGATTATTACTTTGCAGGTAAACTTGATGACTTAAAGCTTGGGATAGAGGAGAGATTGGGGCTTATTTGGAAGTGTCTTTTTTTTAAAAAAAAAGCAAAACTATTACTCAGCTTAGTTGGAAGGTTTTAAATTCCGTGGTGATCAGGTGGGCCTTTATAGCATTAAAAGAAAATGTTCTCTTTCCCACCCATCCTCTTAGTTAACCCAGTTATGAAAGAGTATGAAAGTTAACACCATTTTCATCAATAAGTGATTAAACCTTAGCAGGTAAGTAGGAGTTCATTGGGAGGCAAACAAAAATAGCATAAAACGTAACAAATAATCCTAAAGGCCTTTATATTAGTTTAGGTATACCTACTCCCTTAAATCTAAAAAAAACAAAATGAAAACCCCTAAATACACTTTTATACCAAGATGCAGACAACAGTCCAACAGAAAGATGGGGGCTGCCCAGTCTTTTGCATTGAGTGCCCTATTTATGATCATCTCCCAGCTGGTGAGATGTCATATATGTGCCATTGGTGCAGAGAACTTCTAGCTCTCAGAGAAAAGTCTCATCTCTGGAGGCTTGAGGAGTTGAGGCAGACTGAATTCTATAGAGGAGATTTACAGGGACATAGTCTCATCTCCAGTCTGGCAACCTCAGTGCTGCCTTGTTAGGAGAAAGATCATTTGGAAGGAGAACATCACCTTGATGTGGTAGGAAATGATCCTGTAGCCAGGACCTGCCCTCCAGGGGAATGCAATATCCTCTCACATGAAGAATACTTCTTCTAAGGGCTTCTGCCCAGGAGAGAAGGGTTAGGATAGTCATTTTAGTTGGTGATATAGAAACATAGGCCATGTGGTCTCTTTGCCGTCATTTTTCTATCTAGTCTGCCCTTCCATATCAACTACAATAGTCCCCTTTTTACCTTTAGAGATCCTCTGTCCCATGCTTTTTTTTAAAATTCAGATACTGTCCTCATGATATGATCATTAGACATGAAGATAAGGAGTGGAAGAGTACCCTAATGGTGAGAACAGTGGGCTGGAACCACTAATGCTGCTTTTGGCCTTGGGCCAGGGCTGATGCTAGCATTTTTGGTGTGCCCCCCCCCCCCCCCCCAATTAGCTGATGGCACATGGCTATATCCAAAATACAATTTTTACTAACACCTTAGTTTTTAATGTTTGTTTCTCATTTTGCTGTTTTTCTTTTTCTTTCTTTTTTCTTTCTCATTTATTAAGAGATTTCCTCATTTTATAACTTTCTGCATTTTGGTGCCTCCAAAGGCCATCTGCTTTACTTATCTTGCTTACTGTGTTGCATCGGCTGTGTCTTGGGCAAGTCACTTAACCCTCCATTGCTTCAAATGCAATTTGTATTGTAAGCCCTCTAGGGACAGGGAAATACCTACTGCACCTGAATGTAACTCACATTGAATTGCTATTGCTAAGGTGTCAACTAAATAAAAATAAATAAATAAAATACAAATAGCTGAGTAGCTGGTAGGCATGAGGATCGCTTGGTTACTTGCTTTTCTGGTGTGAAGGTAGTGGACCTCATATGTCACCTAGCTAGGATTCTAGTCATTGCTGGGGAGGAGCCAGTTTTCTTGGTACATGTGGGGACAAGTGACATAGGGAAGTGTTGGAGAGAGGTTCTGGAAGCTAAATTCAGGCTTTTAGGTAGGAAGTTGACATTCAAGATCTTCAGGGTAGCATTCTCAGAAATGCTTCCTGTTCCATGTGCAGGACAGAAGTAGGCAATGCTCTGGAGTCTCAATGTGTGGATGAGACTGTAGTGGAGGGGGCTTTAGACTGCTCAGGAACTGGGCAACATTCTGGAGAACAGGCAACCTTTTCCAGAAGGATGGACTTGATGGAACCAGGCTCCTGTCACTAAACTAGATATGGGATGGGGGGGGGGGCTAAGCACACATTTGCCCAGGAGCACATGTTTGGAATAGTGTATCTTTGAAGGATACTACCAAAACAGAGATTATAGCATCCTCTTAGAGAGGTTGCCATAAAAGTAAAAATAGTCCAGGTGCCCTTAAGTAAACAGCAGACAGAGTGGAAAGATTCCAAATTACCTCTATCAACGGATAAGCAGGGTGTCAATAAGAACAAAAAACATAATTTGTAATGCCTGTATGCAAATACTAGAATTCTTTAAAAAAAAAAAAAAAAAAAGAACTAAAATATATATAGCACTGAATGAAAAGGTAGCTATAATTGATATGAAACTTGATGGAAAGAGGATGATTAATGGGACACTGATACTAGGGTACAAATTGTATTATGATAGGATAGATCAAATTGATGGAGTGATGGCGCTTTGTTAGAGAGCATTGAGTCACAGGATAAAAATTTTGAAGGAAGTACAATTCACTGTACAATCATTATTGATAGAAATCCCATGTGGGAAGGGGATAGTAATGGGGGTGTACTACTGTCTGCCTGGCTAGAATCAACAGATTAGGGAAACAAAATTGGCAACACAGTAGTAATTGAAGATTTAAATTTACCCTAATGTCACATCAGAACATGCTAGATGAAATGACAGTTTCATGGAGCAGCTGGTTCAGGAACAGACATGAGGGATCTATTTTGAACCTATTCCTGATTGGAACACAGGATCTGGTATGAGAGGTGACTGTGCTGGGACTACTTTGCAATAGTGATCATAACATAAAATTTGATTTAATGACTGGAAGGAGAATAAGGAAATCTACTGAGGTAGCTTTTAACTTTAAAAAGGGAGACCATGATAAAATGAAGAAACCTGTCAATAAAAAAAAAAAAAACTAAACGGAGGAGCTGCAAAACTTTGAATTCACATTAGGCCTGAATATAATTTAGAAGTATCATTTTGGAAGCCCAGACCAGATGAATTCTATGCTTTTAAAAATGTGGAAGGAAGGCCAAACTGCTGGCATGGTTTAAAAGTGAGGTAAGAGGCTGTTATAGCCACAAAAAGTTTTTTTCAAAAAATGGGAAAAAGATACAAATGAAGAAAACAGGAAACTGCATAAGCACTGGCAAATTAGATGCAAAACATTGATAAGGCAGACAAAGATAATTTGTAAAGAAGCTTACAGCAGAAGCAAAAACCTTTTCAGCTACATTTGAAGCAAAAAGCCTCAGAGGGTGTCAGTTGGACCATTAGATAACAGAGGCGTGGAAAGGGTATAAAGGGGAGATCATGACAATAGTGGAAAGACCAAATGAATTCTTTCTTTTTCATAGAAGATAAAAGGGAGAAACCCATGCTAGAAAAGCTATTTAAAGATGACGAATCAGAGGAATTAAAAGAAACCTTGGTGAATCTGGAATTATAATAGAGCAATTTTGACAAACTAAAGAGTAGAAAATCACTTGGATTGGATGGTATACATCCCCAGGTTGTTGAAAACGCAAAAAATGAAATTAGACTTGCTATGGACAATTATCTCCAAGAACAAGCAGGAATGAGTCTTCACATATGGGTACGTCGGTACCGACGGAGTCTGTGTGGGAACGCTTCCCAGCGTCCAATCAAAGAGCTTTTGGAAGCATCCCACCACGCCTGCGTGCTGCCTTTCCCAACTGCCTCTCCTCAGTTTTCGTTTTTCCGCAGAGCCAGCAGGACGTCCTGTCACCGCAGAAAATTCTTGTTTTATTTCTTTAGTTTTCTTGTGGTCGCGGCTGTCTTCCCGACGCCACCGGTACTGCTGGTGTTTTCTTTTCTTTTCTTGTAATCTTCCTTTTTCAAGGAATATTTTTTCTTCATAGTGTCCCACGGTATCGTAGGCCTTTTAGGCCTCTTCTTTTTCCTTCATGGAACCGCCAGCCACTTTCTCCAAGAAATGTTCAAACTGTGGCGGTACAACTTTATTTTTAGACCCTTGAAGTCGGTGTCTAACCTGCTTGGGTCCTGACAGCAGTTTAGTGAGAAGAGGTTTTCAATATCGAGGTTCCCTCGATACACTGTTTCCCTCCAGCTTCGGGGCACCGTCCCCTTCTTCTACACAGGATCAGGTAACCCACAAACAGTCTGTTAAGACTAGCCAGCCCTCGAGTGGTAGGTCTCATGCACAGCATGTAGACGGCTCCGGCCTTGCCCTCGAGGGCCTACTGGCCTCAAAACCCCGGCGGGAGTCTTCGGTCTCAAAAGCCTTTCAGGGGTTTCAGGTTGTTCCTGGGGTTCACCCCTCACAGAACATACCTGAGCCGTGTCTGGTGGTAGCATCCGCTTCGAGCGGTACCGATACCCTGACATCGGCACTGGTGTTGGATGAAACACTCCTCACCAGGGATGGTCATCTGGCGTCCTCGGTGCCTTCGGGACCGGTGGATACACTCCAGACTGACCTTTCATTATCGGTACCAGCACCGATACTACCACCGACGTCAGTACCCTCCAGTCGTGCATCGATAGCCTCGCTTCCTTCGATGCCGAGTCTGGAATCGATCTCCAGTCTGGAGGATTGGGTACCGACTCGCCTTGGTACCGGCTCTCGGCGGTACCAAAGGCTCGGTTCCGATGATTCGGATCCGCAACTCTCTGTTCCCCCGATGCCGATTGAGTTGCCACTAGCTGACCTTCATTCACCGGTATCGGACACGGTACCGAACTCGGTACTGATGTCCTCATTACCCTCACGGTCGATGCCTTCCATGCTTTGCTTATCGATGCCGAGTTTAGAATCGCTCTCTAGTCTGGAAGACTCGGTACCAATACTCTTTGGTACCGACACCGATCGATACCGGTGGCTCAGTACCGAGGATAGCACCCGGAGGTTTTTTGTTACCTCTGTACCGATTGAACTGTCACCGATGACTGCTCCGATGTCTTTGTCGGGCTCGATTCCGACATCGGTACCGGTATTGGCATCGGTACCGGTATCCACAGTAGCATCGTGGCCAACTCCTACCATGCTTTTTTCAACAGGATCGCTCCCTTCTATGCCAAGCTTGGAGTCGATACCTGGCAAGGACAATGTGGTAATGACGGTCGGTGGTAATGACAGCCAGTACCGGCGACCATCCTTTAAGCATTCCACACTGCCCTGTGCAGGATCTTCTATTCCTATATATCTGGATAGCTCTGTCGGTTCTCAGGCTAGTTCTTCAGATCTAACCTGTCCAAGGGAAATTCCTGTTGGGGAACCCTCTTTTCAGAGTTTCCTCCGGGATATAGCAAGATCTCTTGCCATTCCTATCCCAGGACATGATCCTGCACAGGGCTCTCTTTCTACCAAAACAAAGGAGAACATAATGCTTCCTTTGCATCATTCCTTGCAGGATCTCCTTCTAGGAATGTGGGAAACACTTTTAAGGGTACCCCCACCTTCCAGAGCAACTGATCTCTTATATCAGGTGCCCCCCTCTCCAGGGTTTCAAAAGACTCAACTTCCTCATCATTCCATAGTTGTGGAATCAGCAATGAGGTGGGTAAAGAGCAAGAAAAAGCACTCTTCTTATCCACCAGGTCGTGAGTCTAAGACACTTGATGCCTTTGGACGTCAAACCTTCCAGACATCTATGCTTTCTGCAAGAATTCTCTCATATATTTTCTATATGAGTCTATCTCTTCAGGAGGTCACAAAGCAATTACATCTTTTGACGCCTTCCCTTTCAGAGTCCAAGAGTGCAGACTATTCTTCACTGCTCAAGCATCTCCAGAATATCTCTTGGTTTCTTACTCGTGCTTCCCTAGACTCTTTTGAATCTGTTAGCAGAACGTCTGCTATACCTATAGGGGCACGACATAGAGCCTGGCTCCAAGCTTCAGACTTGGACAAATGGGCACAGCACAGACTGGGACATACTCCTTGCACTGGAGACAATCTTTTCAACAAGGAGTCTTTACGTCAGGTTACTCAGTTCTCCACTGACTTACCTGTTCCTAGGAGCTGTTCTGCACCTTCTTCTGTCCCAGTAGGTAGGAAATGTCCTGCCAAACTTTCTTCCCATAGGAGAAGGTTTTATGCATCATCTGCCCATCATACAGATGTTCCCAAACAGGGGAAGCTTCGTCCTGGTCTGCAGAGTTCAACCTCTCACCAGGCTCATCAAACCCAGCAACCACAGGGTTTCTGATCAATCCATCACATGCTTGTGACTCTTGGGATTAGAATCTGCAGTTGCTTCTTCTCAATAGAAGCAATTCACTGCTGTCATTCTAAATCCTAAACATGGATATCTTCCCGAAAGACATCCATTCTTTCTATGTTCTATGAGCTGTCAGGATGTTCATGCTTCTAGGTCACAGGTTTCTCCTTTTTTTCCTGCTAGGGAAAGAGGTCTATCCACTATCAAACGATAGTTTCCTGTGCCAGCATGTCTTTTCCTTTCTATAAACTTACTACTTTGTAAGTTTTCTTCAGCTCCATTCTCTTTACCCTCTTACCAGGTTTTTCCTCTGTAAGAGCGGTATTGCTTCACTGGAGGGCTTTTTCTTCAGCCTCTTTAGTTTTCTTACTTTTCCAGTGCGGAGTTCTCTTCTCTGATTTGACTCCTCTTTTTCAATCTTACTTTGAAGCACTTCATCAGACACGTCCAGAGTTTTCTACTCTTGTTTTGTCTGTTCTTTCTGTTTTTAAACAGTACCATTCTTCTGCTGTCTGGCAAGCAGCTGCCAATGCAGGAGCCTTAATGTTTGGACCACTGGTTCTTGTCCACCAGCAACCAGATATGTCCTCCACTAACATTCTGTCTGGTCTTAGTAGTGGCTCCAAGTCAGTGCTGTCATCTGTCTTGGAAATTTTTTCACTACAAGCTTGTTGAATTGTCTTCTCTTTCTGCCATCTCCATTCCCCTGGGTTTGGCAGCATAGTTGACATAGGTACTGGCTCTCCTGTAGCCAGTTCTATCTCCTCATTCTCCTGCATCATGCTCTCTGCAATTCTACAAATAAGCTCTCCACTATGGGCCCTTGCTAGAGAGCATGGGGTTTTTTTTCTCCAACAGCTATACTAGATGGTTGAAAAAAGGCTTTTTCAGTCATGTCTCCCATGACTAGATAAGTTCTCCTTTTTAATATAAAGGACATAGGCCTCCTCTTACGTGAAAGCTTAAGGAGTTGCTAATTCCCTGTTTTGGTCCATAGTATTTCCAATAGGGAATATGTTTTCTCCTTCCAGCTCGTCCTTATGGTAAGAACGCATGATACCTTTTTGCCCTTAAGCAGGTCAGCATGGTATCTCATTCCTATGTGTCTTCTGTTCACTTACCATGCTAGAGTTCTAGAATACTCGGGACTTGCTGGCTGCAGACTGATATCATCCTCTGCTTCTCACGTAACCATCCTGGTTATTCTACTACCTAGCATCCCTGTAGCAATAACCAGTGGGAATTGATTCTCTATATATCTTCTCAAGTAGGTTCCACCTTCTTGTTAGATGAATCTTTTCTCTCCACATTTTCCTATGTGAATACCTTTTTGTAGGCATATCTGTCTGTTTCTTTGCAGACTTCCATATAGAGGCTTATATATTCATACCTATAGCACACATCTTACAGATGTCTATCATTTGTGTGTATTTTATGCCCTTCATATCTCACTATAGATATATTCTCATATATCTATATGTTATATCTATATCTATATGTATCTGTCGAGATATTTTACTATCGGTAGATATGTATTCTACTTTATCTACCTGACTGTCGAGGCTCATATAGCTATATGATTCTGACAGATGGGCTTTACCCATACTTATGCTATCCAGCATGTTTTAGGGTCCTACACTCACAACCACTTTGGTGGTAGTTAACATCTACCATAACCTTAAGGTTAGGTACCCCTGAAGCTCTCCATGTTCCAATATCTCTCCCAGCTGACCTCAGTTAGGAGAGACATTGCGGATCTTCAGCTCATCACAGGCTCTAACGCCTCCGGCGTTGTCCTTTCTTTTGGGATACAAGGGGTTCCCATACCCTTTCTCCCCACAAGGACTGGGCCTGTTTGTCCACATCGGTTAGCCTTTCTCTTTTTGTTCCTAAGAGTGAGCCACTCTGCTGCCAAAAGAGTTCGGCTTTTATCATAAAGCCTTCCACTGAAGGCCCACCGTTTTTGTACTACCCCAGTTTTTCCTACTGGGGTTACCTGTTACCTTTCAGGATTCTGACCTCCATTGCTTTTCCTACAGGTTTTCTACCTCCACTTACAGTGAGGTCCTTCTCGAGGTTCCTCTACTGGGTTCCCCAGTAGATTCCATGAACCTCCATACTTCTCTGAAGTCCTGTTAGGGGAGGTCCATATTGCAATATTTTTTCTTTGCAATATCATTGACAATTATCATCCACACATGGACTCCTTGTCTGCAGTCCTATGCTAGGTTAACTGTTCCACAGCACCTTTTTCTCTTCAACTCCTATCCTCCATCCTCAGGATGCCTGGTGTTGTGGGGGATAGCATGTTCCAACCTATGACATGCTGGGACTCCAGGCATCTCAGCTTGGGAGTCCCCCATATGTGAAGACTCATTCCTGCTTGTTCCTGGAGATAGCACAGTTACTTACCTGTAACAGGTGATCTCTGGGAACAGCAGGAATAAGTCTTCACAACCCACCCACCTCCCCAGGAGTTGTATCTCTATCTATCTTTCCTTTCCTCTCTCTCTCTCTTTGTCTCAGCTTTAAAACTTAACTGAGGAGAGGCAGTTGGGAAAGGCGGGAAGGCAGCACACAGGCGTGGTGGGATGCTTCCAAAAGCTCTTTGATTGGACGCTGGGAAGCGTTCCCACGCAGACTCCGTTGGTACCGACGTACCCATATGTGAAGACTTATTCCTGCTGTTCCCAGAGATCACCTGTTACAGGTAAGTAACTGTGCTTTAAAGATAGTTTACAAATTACTAATAGTATTTGAAATTGATGCGAGGATGGGCCACTTGCCAGCTTTTAGAAAAGGTTCTGGGGTGATCTGAGAGACTACAGACTGAATCTGATGTGTCAAACAAAATGTCAGAAACCATTATAAAGGAGAAAATTACTGAACATAGTCATGGTTTAATGGGACAAAGCCAATGTGGATTTAGCCAAGGGAAGTATTGCCTCACTCATCTGCTACTTTTTTTTTTTTTTGAAGGTGATAAAGATGAGCATGAATTTGGATGCAACTAAGTAGATACAGATGAGCATGCATCGGTATTTTCAGAAAGCCTTGGATAGTGTCCCTTGAGACTCTTGAGGAAATTAAAAGGATCTCCAGGAACAAGCAGGAATTCTACCCGGCAGGTATTCTACCGGGACCGAGTCATGCGTGTCTATCCGGCATCGACAACTCGGTACAAGACCACTCCGATGCCAACTTTGATCGGTACCGGTACCGTGCCTTGCACGATCACCCGGATCGGAGATACTTTGCATCCTCGGATGAGTCTGAAGACTCTGAAAGCTCTGACGATACCAGAGTACTTCTTCCTGAGGATTCTTCTTCTCCTCAGCGTAGGATATCTCCACCAGAGGATATGTCCTTTCAGGACTTTATCCGAGATGTGGCCCGAGGTCTTTCCATCACAGTAGCTCCTGAAAAGGAGCCTAGGGCAAAGGAACTAGAAATCCTACAATACCCTAAAGCTCCCAAGGAGGCAGCTACCTTATTTATGAGATCTTGCATGATCTCACGTTAAGGATGTGGGAAAGACCTCTAACCACATCTACTCACTCTTGAAGACTCGACACTATGTATCGAGTTCCTCCTTGTCCTGGGTTTCAGAAGACTCACTTACCACACCATTCCATGGTGGTGGAATCAGCTATGAGAAGGATAAAGAGTGCAAAAAGGCATGCATTTAATCCTCCAGGACGTGAGTGTAGGACTCTTGACGCCTTTGGACGTCGAACCTTCCAGGCTTCCATGCTTTCTGCTAGGATCAGTTCCTATATCTTGTATATGGGAATGTTCCTTAAGGGAGGTCACAGGAGATTTAGAGCTTATGAGCCCTCTCCTTCCTGATAAGAGGCAAGATTACCTCGTCCTTGTCAAATATGTTCAGGATGCTTCCAAGTTTATGAATCATGCAGCCTTTGACTGCTTTGAGTGCATAAGCAGAACCTCTGACATTGCCATAAGTGCACGTAGGATTGCCTGGCTTCAGGCATCTGACTTGGAAATTTGGGTACAGGATAAACTAGGAAATATTTCTTGCACAGGAGAGAATCTCTTTGGCAAGAATTGGCAGGGAAAAGCTAATGAGATAGATGCTGACAATATCACTTTGAATAGGTTGTCTAAACCTACAGCTGATCCTGCGAGGAAAAAATCCTCTAAGAAACCATTCTTCAGTAAGACGTTTTATCCCTCCTATACCCAGCAGGGGCATCGTTTAGGTCAGTCTGCCCAAAAGGGACAGCAGCAGCAACCTAGGCAAAGAAAGACATAAGAACATAAGAAGATAAGATATGCCATACTGGGTCAGACCAAGGTCCATCAAGCCCAGTATCCTGTTTCCAACAGTGGCCAATCTAGGTCATACGTACCTAGCAGTTTCCCCAAAACACACAGGTTCCACAATGCTTGTACTCAGCCAAGCATTGATATCCTGGGTCCCTTCTTAATAATGGTTTATGGACCTTTCCTCCAGGAACTTGTCCAAACCTTTTTTAAACCCAGCTACACTAACAGCCTTTACTACATCCTCTGGTAACAAATTCCAGAGTTTGATTACACATTGAGTGAAAAAATATATATTTTTTTATTAGTCTTAAATAGTTTACCCTGTAGCTTCATTGCATGTCCCTTAGTCTTTCTATATTCTGGTAACGTAATCAATCGATTTACGTTTACCCGTTCCACTCAGTTCATTAATTTATAGACTTCTATCATATCTCCCCTCAGCCGTCTCTTTTCCAGGTTAAAGAGCCCTAACTTTTTTAGCCTTTCTTCATAGGAGTATCCTTCCATCCCCTTTACCATTTTGGTGGCTCTTCTCTGAACCTTTTCTTCTCAACCGGCTCAGCAAACTCCGCCCTCCATAGGGGCTTTGTCTCCTATCTAGAGAAGTTTGCCTTCCTGGCCCTGAATGGGCCAGAACCCTCCACCATCCCTGGAAGGTTGTCATTTTGCCCACAGATGGGGGCAGATAATAACAGAAAATTGGACTCTGTCTTTTGTAAGAGAGGGGTATAAGATTCATTTACTCAGCATGCCCTCTCCTACAATGATAAGACAGTTCAATTCTCAGACTTCTCTCAACGACCAGTTAAGTCAAGAGATCACTGTACTCCTTGCTCAAGGGGCATTAGAAAAGGTACCCATTCCCCAACGGGGTACAGGGTTTTACTACCCCTATTTCCGTATTCCAAAGAAAACAGGAGGACACAGACCCATTTTAAACCTCGGAGAATTGAACAAATTCCTGTTCAAAGAGAAGTTCAAAATGATTTCTCTAGGTTCTCCAGGACCAAGCAGGAAGTCAGTCCTCACATATGGGTGTCATTGGCGCCGATGAAGCCCCAGCGGAGCATTTCCCCAGCTTTCCATGAAAGCCTTTGGGAATGCTGGCACGCATGCGCGGTTCCCTTCCCGCCTAAAGGTACCATCTTACCTCAGTCTCTTTTTTTCCGAGAAGCCCATCGGACGTGTGTCCTGTTCTCCCGGATAAAAGTGATTTTTTTCTTTGGCGATTTTCGCTATTTTTTCTCCGGTTCGACGCCGGTTCCCCTCTCGCCGGGTTCGGTACACCGGTATCGAGCCTGTTTTCTTCATTTTTCGGTTTTTCCCCTCGTGGCTGGCGTTCGCGCCCTTTTTTCATTTTTCACTGGAAGGCCGGTCTTTTGACCTCGCTGGGGCTATTTTTTCCCCGATGGCTTCCAGTGGTTTCAAAAAGTGTGATCGGTGTAAGAAAATTCTCTCACTGACACACACGACTGCTGCCTTCGGTGCCTCGGCCCTGACCACGACCCAAAGTCGTGTGGGCCATGTGGGAAGATGTCTTCCAAGGCACTAAAGAGTCGACAGCATCAAAAGGAAAGGTTTTTTCAGACTCTGCCTCCGGCTGGGCCCGGACCTCATCTGAGGCCTTGACATCTCGGGATTCCGATCCCAAGCGCCGTCGAAGCTCCTCGGACAGGGGGTCCCCCGACCGGGAACGTAAGAGGAAGAAGCGGCTCGCGAGGGTGGCGTCGGAGGAGGTCCCTGGTCCCTCGAGGGCCAGGTCTAAGACCCCCGACCGCCGTCCCAGGCCCGTGGACCAAGAGAAGCCTGCCAAAGTTCCTCGCGTGGAGCTGGAGTCTGCTGGACACGTAAGCCCCATAGTCCTCGTGGACTCTCCTCCCAGAGAGCTGTCGTCGGGCCCGGTGCCGCCGGGGCCTGAGTCGGTGGCTGCTGCGTCTCCCGAGCTGAGTCTCAGGATGACAGCCTTGGAGTGCAGACTGTCTGCCTTCATGGAGCAGCAGCGGGCACTGATGGCCAGCCTGTCTGGTGCATCTGCCTCGACCACCGGGACGTCGACTTCAAAGTCAACCCCGGAGACCGAGCCGATACTCGAGACCCTCGTGGCTCGAAGTCGTCCTCGGTAGAGGTCTCCCTCGACCTCCCATTCGGGACCGAGGGTGTCGACGCTGGTGCCTCCGGCATCGGGGCGGGTTCCTCAGGGCCCCGCAGGGTCAGACCCTGACTCCTCCTCGGACGAGTCCGCCTGGGAGACGGAGGACGAGGAGTCTCCCGATACTTTTAAGACTCGGTGCGTCCCATCGGACTCACCGCAGTCTGATCCCCGGAGTAGATCCCCTCCGGAGGACACTAGGTTCTCGGAGTTCGTCCGGGATATGGCCGCTGCCTTGGCTATCCCTGCCGATCCCGAGGAAGAGCCTCGAGCCGAGGAGCTCGATGCTCTACAGTACGACTCTCCTCCGAAGGAGGTCTTTACTGTCCCGGTTCCTCCGATGCTGGAACGGCTCCTCTTCCGAATGTGGGAGGCCCCGGCCTCTGCGCCGGTTCTAAGTAAGCGAGTCAATTCCATTTATCGACTCCGCAAGAGCCCTGGTTTCCAGAAAGCACAGCTACCACACTATTCCATGGTTATGGAATCGGCCATGCATCGTCTGAAGAGCCAGAAGACGCACTCTGCGGTGCCCCCCGGCAGGGAGGCCTGCAACCTCGATGGCGTCGGTAGGAAGTGCTTCCAGGGGTTGATGCTTGCTTGCCGTGTCTAGTCTTACCAGCTGTACATGGGCATGTACTTGCGGGACCTGGCCAAAGAACTGTCCGGCTTCTCTGCTGGTCTCTCCGGGGAACCTTTGCAGAGATTTCAGACCTTGTCCTTGGGGATTCGGGAATGCTCGAAGTTCATTTCCCGTGCCGCCTACGATGGCTTCGAGGCTTCGGCCCGAGTAGTGGCTGCCGGCCTCGCGGCTCGACGCCAGGCGTGGCTGCAGTCATCGGACCTTGAGCCATGGGATCAGGACAAGTTGGTCGATGTCCCCTGCCGAGGTGAGAACCTTTTTGGCAAACCCGTGACCGAGAAGGCCGCTCAGCTCGAGACAGAGCACCTTACCAGGACAAGGCTGTCGAGGAAGACCTCTGCCCCTTCACATAAGAAGAAGGGCTCGGGTAAAAAGTCCTTTTACCCGAGGAAGGGCACTGCCTACAAACAGTACCCTCAGTATCAGGCTGCCCAAGCTGCCCCCCAGGGTCAGCAAGCCAAGGGCCAGTGTAATGGGCCCCGTAGGCAGAGGACCCCCAAGCCTCAGGCCCCTGCTCCAACTCAGCAGGGTGGGGGCTTTTGACTCCTTGAGCGTAGCCTCTCCTCCACTGCTCTCCCCACCCTGCACAGGAGGTCGCCTCGCCCTCTTTGCCCACCAGTGGTCCCTTATCACCGGGGACAGTTGGGTGCTGGACATAATCCACAATGGCTATGCCCTCCATTTTCACCAACTGCCTCCACCATATTTTCCAGGGGAGCCTCCAAGGCCTCCCCTGCACACAGACCTCCTTCTAAAAGAGCTTCATGGTCTGTTGGTGGACAGGGCGGTGGAGCCTGTGCCTCCCCACTTGCAAGGTCACTGATTCCACTCCAGGTATTTCCTGATACCCAAACGAACCGGTGGCCTTCGACCCATTCTGGACCTCAGAAACCAAGTTCCTAGAGAAAGAAAAGTTCAAGATGCTTACTCTTGGAACACTTCTGCCCTACCTCCAGCAGGGAGATTGGCTATGCTCCTTAGATCTAAAGGATGCGTACACTCACATCCTCATTCATCCAGACCACAGAAAGTACCTCAAGTTCATTGTGGGAGGGAACCATTATCAGTACAGAGTACTACCTTTTGGCCTATCCTCTGCTCCCAGGGTCTTTACCCAAGTGCCTGGCAGTGGTTGCGGCCTACCTAAGAAATCAAGGCATCTTTGTCTTTCCCTATCTGGATGACTGGCTCATCAGGGGTCAGACATCCCTGGAGGCCAGACAAGCCATCCTCAACACCATTGCTCTGCTTCAAATGGTGGGCTTTGTCATAAACTTCGCAAAGTCCACTTTGCTCCCATCCCGGAACTTGGAGTTCATAGGGGCAAGGTTGGATTCCCAACTGGCAAAGGCATTCTTGCCAGAAGACAGGGCTCAAAGGCTGATGGACGTGGCAAAGCAGTTTCTGAACCAGTCCCTGGTCTCCGCCAGACTCTACCTCAGGCTTCTGGGTCACATGGCTTCGACAGTACATGTGACTCCCAATGCCAGGCTCCATATGAGGCCTGCTCAGTGGTGCCTTCGGACTCAGTGGTCTCAAGCCATAGGCCACTTACGAGACAAGATAAAGGTGTCCAAACCCCCTTTTGGCCTCCCTCAGCTGGTGGCTACATCCACCCAATCTACTCAAAGGCATGCCCTTCTAAATGCCAGAATACTCAGTGGTCCTCACCACCGACGCCTCTCTGAAGGGCTGGGGTGCTCATTGTCTGGACAAGTGCACCCAAGGACTCTGGTCTCCCTGGGAGGCAGCCCAACAGATCAATCTGCTGGAACTTCGAGCTATCCGCTTGGCTCTGTTTTTTCTCCAGCCCTGGCTGACCGCTCAGTCTTGATTCAAACCGACAACCAGGTGGCCATGTTTTATGTGAACAAGCAGGGCGGCACTGGGTCCCAGATCCTTTGTCGAGAGACTCAGGACCTTCCTTTGCCCTGAAGCACCACATGCTTCTCAAGGCGGTGTACATCCCAGGCCAGGAGAATTGCCTGGCCGACCGGTTGAGCAGGATTCTGCAGCCCCACGAGTGGCAGCTGCATCTCTTGGTGGTTCAAAAGATCTTCCTGAAGTGGGGTCTCCCTTCGATAGATCTCTTTGCCAGTCCACTAAACAAGCAGCTACCCAAGTTCTGCTCTAGGCAACCACATCCTTTGAGGATCGCACCAGATGCTTTTCTGATGTCCTGGTCTCAGGGCCTCCTGTATGCGTTTCCTCCCACGCCCTTGGTGGCCCGAACTCTGTTCAAGATTCTTCGGGACAAGGCCTCGGTCCTGCTGGTAGCTCCCAGATGGCCGCGACAGCCTTGGTTTCCTCTTCTGCTTCAACTGGCGGTGGATCCCCCACTGCCTCTGGGGTTGCAACCCGACCTTTTCTCTCAGGAGCAGGGTTCCTTACTACACCCCAATCTCAAGACTCTCAATTTGATGGCCTGGAGGCTGCAAGGGTAGTCTTGGCTCCCTGGGGCCTGCCTCAGGAAGTTGAGGAGGTTGTCCTAGCCTCTAGAAAACAGTCCACTAGGAAAGCCTATGCTCTCAAATGGAAGAGGTTTTCTGTGTGGTGTCAGCTACGTACACAGGATCCTTTCTCCTGTACTGTGCCAGTAGTGCTTCAGTACTTACTGCACTTATCAAATCAAGGACTTAAGTCCAATTCTGTTTGGGTCCACCTCTCAGCTTTAGCAGCTCACCACTCACTGGTGGAGGGACGTTCTTTGTCAGGTCACCCCTTGGTGTCCCGCTTTCTTAGGGGCTTGCTTTTGCTCAAGCCCCCCATCGGTCGTCCTACTCCTGAGTGGGAGCTGAATGTGGTCTTGCAGCAACTGACTCGCCCACCCTTTGAGCCGATGGCTACTTGTCCACTGCGCTTCCTCTCCTGGAAGACACTGTTCCTGATAGCCCTTACCTCGGCTAGGCGAGTGAGTGAGCTTCAGGCCCTGGTCTGTGATAGGCCTTACACCAGGATTTATAGGAACAGGGTAGTCCTCAGGACTCATCCCAAGTTCCTCCCTAAGGTTGTCTCCTCTTTCCACCTCAATCAGGAGGTAGTTCTTCCAACATTCTTCCCTAGGCCTCATGCAAGCCAGGCTGAAGCAGTCCTGCATACCCTGGACTGTAGGAGGGCCTTATCCTTCTACCTTGACCGTACGCAGGGGCATAGAAGGGCTACTCAGCTCTTCGTATCCTTTGACCCCAATAGGTTGGGGTTAGCTGTGTCCAAGCGTACCTTGTCTATCTGGGTGGCTGACTGTATCACCTGGCCTTACAAGGCGGCTGACCTTCCTTTGCAGGGTAGGGTCACGGCCCATCGTGTCAGGGCAATGGCTGCCTCAGTGGCTCATCTCCGCTCTGTGCCCTTGGTAGACATCTGCAGGGCTGCAACTTGGTCTTCAAGCCAGACCTTTGCAGCCCACTACTGTCTGGAAAGGGAGTCCCGTAGGGACAGTGCTTTTGGTCAAGCAGTACTCCGGAATCTCTTTGAGGTTTAGGCAACTCCTGCCCTCTGTTGGGCTACCGGTGGAGGTTGTGTCCTTGAAAAGCCTTTCTTTGCTGCTGGGACTAGAGGGAGTTCTCTTGTTCAGCCTGGGTTACTCGGTAGCCCAGAGCTAGGGAGTCACCCATATGTGAGGACTGACTTCCTGCTTGGTCCTGGAGAAAGAGTAGTTACCTGTAACAGGTGTTCTCCAGGAGCAGCAGGAATCAGTCCTCACAACCCTCCCTCCTCCCCTTGGAGTTGCAGTTGTACATAGTTTGTGTTTTTACATTTTAGGCGGGAAGGGAACCGCGCATGCGTGCCAGCATTCCCAAAGGCTTTCATGGAAAGCTGGGGAAATGCTCCGCTGGGGCTTCATCGGCGCCGATGACACCCATATGTGAGGACTGATTCCTGCTGCTCCTGGAGAACACATGTTACAGGTGAGTAACTACTCTAACTCTGCTGCCATACCTTCAGAGTCAGGATTGGCTTTCTTCTCTAGATCTCAAGGATGCGTACACTCGTTCTCATCCACCCAACTCACCGAACGTTTCTTCGCTTTCTGTTTCAAGGGAAGCACTACCAATACAGGGTTCTTCCCTTTGGCCTGGCCTCTGCACCAAGGGTGTTCACAAAATGCAGGGCTGCGGTGGCAGCATTTCTCCGCACCCTGGGAATATTTGTCTTCCCTTACTTAGCCGACTGGCTCATTCGAGCCCCTTCAGAGCCAGACCCCATGGTTGCTCTCTCTCTAGCACAATGCGCATCCTTCAGTATTTGTGACGTGACATAAACTTCTCAAAATCCATCCTTGCTCCCACTCAGTCCCTAGAGTTTTTAGGAGCTCCGCTGGATACCAGACAGACAAGGGCCTACATTCCACAGCCCCTCTGCCTTCGCATTGTGCAGTTAGCTTCCCAAGCAGTGCTAAAACCTCATCTCACTGCTCAGGAAATGTTATAGTTGCTAGGCCACATGGCTTCCACCGTGCATGTGGTTCCTTATGCTCCCCTCCATATGAGGGCAGCCCAGTGGAGTTTCAATTTCATAAGAAGTTAGAGCCTAGCAGCAGCTAAGAGCTATAATTTAAATCAAATCAGAATATAGCTTACCTCAGCAGCCCACTGTGTAGCAGCCCTCTTTTAATAAGGGTTATTTCCCTCCCTTCCCTGGGATAATCGTAGCTTTATAGGTATTTACACATCTTACAAGACAGGAGGTGCTCTCAGGTGAAGCTCATTACCCAAATCAGTCATACACTAAGGACCTGAGATTAGTTAAGCTTCAGGTGAACAAGGTATATTACACGTATTAGGTACAGTTTTATTAGTATAAATATCCATAGCAACCCTTAGTAAGTAAAGAACTTAGATCTAAATACAAAATTAAAACTAAGATGCAGACAGCAGTCCAGCAGCGGGATGGGGGCTTTCCAGTCTTTTGCATTGAGTGTCACATGTATGATTTTCTCCCAGTTGGTGAGAGGTCTTACGTGTGCACTAGGTGCAAGGAGCTCTTTGCCCTCGGGGAACGAGTCCGTTCTCTAGAGGCTAAAGTAGCAGACTTGGAAAGCATAAGACAGACTGAGAGGTACATAGACGAGACCTACAGGGATATAGTCCTGAAGTCCCACCTCCAGTCTGGCAGCCCTGTTGCCATGGAGGAGAGAGGTCACGTGACAGGAGAGCATCACCCTAGTGTGGCAGGAAGTGATCCTGTAACTAGGACCTGTCCTCCAGGTGATGTAAAACCCTCTCGCACCGAGGAAGTTTCTCCAGGGCCATGTGCCCATGAGGGAAGGGTTAGGACAGCCGTTATAGTTGGTGATTCGATCATTAGGCATGTAAATAGCTGGGTGGCTGGTGGATGTGAGGATCGCCTGGTAACATGCCTGCCTGGTGCGAAGGTAGCAGATCTCACATGCCACCTAGATAAGGTCTTAGATAGTGCTGGGGAGGAGTCTGCTGTCTTGGTACATGTCGGTACCAATGACATAGGAAAATGTGGTAGGGAGGTTCTGGAGGCTAAATTTAGGCTTTTAGGTAGGAAGTTGAAATCCATAATTTCCAGGGTAGCATTCTCTGAAATGCTTCTTGTTCCACGCGCAGGACCCAAAAGGCAGGCAGAGCTCCGGAGTCTCAATGCGTGGATAAGACAATGGTGCAGAGATGAGGGTTTTGGATTTGTTAGGAACTGGGGAACATTCTGGGGAAAGGAGGGGCTCTTCCGAAGGGATGGGCTTCACCTTAACTGGGATGGAACCAGGCTGCTGGCATTAACCTTTAAAAAGGAGAGAGAGCAGCTTTTAAACTAGATATTAGGGGAAAGCCGACAGTCGCCCAAGAGCTGATGGTTCGGAAGAATGTATCCTTGAAGGATACTACCAAAAGCAGAGAGGTTCCACAAAAGAGTAAAGTAGCCCAAATGCCCTCAAGTATGGAGCAGACAGAGCTTAAAGATCCTAAATTACCCATGTCTAACAATAGCCAAATTAATATGAATAAAATACATTCTCTAAAATGCTTGTATGCAAATGCTAGAAGTCTAAAAAATAAGATGGGAGAGTTAGAATATATAGCACTAAATGAAAGGTTAGATATGATTGTAATATCAGAGACTTGGTGGAAGGAGGACAACCAGTGGGACACTGTGATTCCTGGGTACAAACTATATCGTAATGATAGAGCTGATCAAATTGGTGGAGGGGTTGCTCTCTATGTTAGAGAGGGCATTGAGTCAGAAAGGATTAAAGTTTTGCAGGAAACAAAATCTGCTGTAGAATATATATGAATTGAAATTCCATGTAAAAGGGGGAAGACAATGGCAGTGGGGGTGTACTATCGAGCGCCTGGCCAGAATGACCAAATGGATGATGATGAAATGCTCAAAGAAATCAAGGAAGCTAACAAAAGTTACAGCACAGTAATAATAATGGGTGATTTCAACTACCCCAGTATCAACTGCGTCAGTGTCACGGCAGGACATGCTAGGGAGATAAAGTTCCTAGATGAAATAAATGACTGCTTCTTGGAGCAGCTGGTTCATGAACCGACCAGAGGGGAAGCCATATTAGACCTAATCCTTAGTGGAACACCAGATCTAGTGCAAGAGATAAGATTGTTGGGGCCACTTGGCAATAGTGATCATAACATGATCGCCTTTGATTTAATTAGTGGAGGAGGGATAGTAAGGAAATCCACAGTACTACCTTTTTAACTTTCGAAAGGAAGACTATGATAAAATGAGGAAAACAGTTAAGAAAAAAACTAAAAGGAGCAGTTGCAAAGGTTAAAGACGTACATCAGGCTTGGCTGTTGTTGAAAAATACTATCTTGGAAGCCCAGACCAGCTGTATTCCACGCTTTAAGAAAAGTGGAAGGAGATCCAAAAAACTGCCAGCATGGTTTAAAGGTGAGGTCAGAGAGGCTGTTGCCAAAAAAGCATCTTTCAGGAAATGGAAAAAAGAGCCAAACGACAAAACCTGGAAACAGCACAAGTACTGGCAATTCAAATGCAAGGCATTGATAAGGCAGGCAAAGGGAGAATTTGAGAAGAAGCTTGCTGCGGAAGCAAAAACGCGAAGTAAAGACCTTTTCAAGTACATTCGTAGCAAAAAACCTGTGAGAGAGTCAGTTGGTCCATTAGATCAGCGTTTTTTAACCACTGTGCCGCGGCACACTAGTGTGCCGTGAGATATTGTCTGGTGTGCCGTGGGAAAAATTCCAATTTCATCCGTAACATGTGGCCTCGGCTCACAAATTAGGGTTGCCAACCGGCCGGTTTTCAGCCGGCCTGGCCAGTTTTTCCATGGCCAGGCCGGCTGCCGGCACAGTTGTAAAACCGGCCATTGAAAAGCCGTTTTTTTGCTCTGTCCACAAGATCGGGAGCGGCCAGAGCAAAAAACCGGCTTTTGTGCCGAAGTCCGCGGCGCGAACGCGATCGCGATTCCCTATAGCAGTGCAGCCGCTGGTTCTGCTTTGTACAGAGCAGCGGCTGCACTACACTTACATTGAAAAGTAAAGAGAAACTGTCAGGAGCCCTCCGATCATGCAGAGCCCGAGGAAGAGATGTCATGGGGGCGGGCTCCTCACAGGCTGTCTTTCCTTTTCAAATTAACTTTAGCTGCAATAAAGTTAATTTGAAAAGGAAAGACAGCCTGTGAGGAGCCCGCCCCCATGACATCACTTCCTCGGGCTCTGCGATGACCGGAGGGCTCCTGACACAGTTTCTCTTTACTTTTCAATGTAAGTGTAGTGCAGCCGCTGCTCTGTACAAAGCAGAAGCAGCGGCTTGGGCAGAGGGGGGGGGTGTGTGTGTGAGTGAACCAGCAAGGGGGGGGGGAGTGTGAGTGAACCAGCAAGGGGGGGGGAGTGTGAGTGAACCAGCAGTGGAGGGGGGGGGGTGGTGTGAGTGAACCAGCAAGGGGGGGGGCGATGGTGTGAGTGAACCAGCAGGGGAGGGGGGGTAAGTGAGTGAGTGACCCAGCAGGAGGGGTGAGTAAGTGACAGGGGGGGGGTGTGAGTGAACCAGCAGGGGAGGGGGGTTGTGTGAGTGTTTGATTCCTATTCAAGAGAATTACTTTATATATAGTCAATATAGGCACAGAGGTAAATTTTTTTAACATTTTCTAATGGTGGTGTGCCTCGTGATTTTTTTCATGAAAAAAGTGTGCCTTTGCACAGAAAAGGTTGAAAAACACTGCTCTAAGAAACCATAATTCAGTAAGAAGAAGTTGTTTTATCCCTCCTATACCCAGCAGGGGCATCGTTTAGGTCAGTCTGCCCAAAAGGGACAGCACCAACAACCTAGGCAACAAAGGAAACTAAAAGCAGCTAAGCCTCAACAGACTCAGCCTCCACAGGGGCTTTGACTCCTGTCTAGAGAACTTTGCCTTCCTGGTCATGAACGGCCCAGAACCCTCCTCCATCCCAGGAAGGTTATGTAATTTTGCCCCCAGATGGGGTCAGATAACAGCAGAAAATTGGACTCTGTCTATTCTAAGAGAGGGGTACAAGCTTCATTTCTCCAGCATGCCCCCTCCTACAATGGTAAGACACTTCAATTCTCATACCTCTCTCAACGACCGCTTAAGTCAAGAGGTCACTGTGCTCCTTGCTCAAGGAGCAGTAGAAGAGGTACCCATTCCCCAACGGGGTACAGGGTTTTACTCTCCCTATTCCAAAGAAAACAGGAGGACACGGACCCATTTTAGACCTCAGAGAATTGAACAAATTCCTGTTCAAAGAAGTTCAAAAAGATTTCTCTAGGAATTCTACTGCCAAACCTTCAGAGTCAGGTTTTTCTTTGTTCTCTAGATCTCAAGGATGTGTACACTCATGTTCTCATTCATCCAACTCACAGAATATTCCTTCGGTTCCTTTTTCAGGGAAAGCACTACCAATACAGGGTGCTTCCTTTTGGCCTGGCCTCTGCACTAAGGGTGTTCACAAAATGCATGGCTGTGGTAGCAGCATTTCTCCGCACCCTGGGAATATTAGTCTTCCCTTACTTAGAGGACTGGCTCATTCGAGCCCCTTCAGAGCCAGAGGCTAGGGTTACTCTCTCTCGCGCAATGCGCATCCTTCAGTATTTGGGACTTGTCATAAACTTCCTAAAGTCCAACCTTGCTCCCACTTAATCCCTAGAGTTTATAGGAGCTCTGCTGGATACCAGACAAGGGCCTTCCTTCCACAGCCCCGCTGCCTTCGCATTGTGCAGTTAGCTTCCCAAGCAGTGCTAAAACCTCACCTCACTGCTCAGGAAATGTTAGTTGCTAGGCCACATGGCATCCACCGTGCATGTGGTTCCTTATGCTCGCCTCCATATGAGGGCAACCCAGTGGACCTTATCCACTCAGTGGACTCAGGCATCAGATTGCCTGTCAGACAAAATAGCAAACACATATTTGCCTTATTTTGTCCCTCCAATGGTGTCAGTCCTCCAAAAACCTTTTGGTGGGGTCTCCTTTTTCAGCAACCCCTACCCCAAGCCGCTCTAACAGATGCTTCACAGGTGGGTTGGGGAGCCCACCTGCAAGGCCTCTCTACCCAGGGTACCTGGACTCTATCTCCATATCAATCTCCAGGAGCTCAGAGCAATCTTCCTTGCTCTTCGAGTATTTCACACCCAGCTCAGCTACAAGACAGTCCTAGTTCAAACGGACAATCAAGTAGCCATGTTTTATGTGAACAAGCAGGGCGGAACAGGTGCTCTCTTGCTCTGCAACGAAGCTTTGCGACTATGGGCCCTCGCCAGAGAGCATCAGATTCATCTCCTTGCGGGGTATCATCCAGGCATTCAAAACTCTTGGGCAGACAGTCAGTCGAGTTCTGCTTTCACACGAATGGTCTCTCCATGCAGACCAGGTGGCCAAAAGTTTTCAAATTTGCAAGTCCGCTGAATGCCAAACTTCCCCGGTTCTGTTCCAGAATTCCGGCTCAGGGTTGTCAGGCCAAGGATGCTTTCCTCCTCCATTGGGGTCAGGACTTCCTGTATGCCTTTCCACCTGTTCCCCTAATTCCCAAAACCCTGTTCAAGCTTCAGAGAGACAGAAGTCATATGATTCTCATAGCTCCACGTTGGCCACGGCAACTGTGGTACCCTCTGCTCCTACATCTCTCTCAAGCTCTGCCTCTGGAGTTAGGATCTGCTCCAGATCTCCTCTCTCAAGAGGACGGGATGCTGTGGCATCCCAATCCCCAGTCTCTGCATCTCAGGGCCTGGTTGCTGAAAGCCTAGAACTTCATGGTCTTAACCTTTCCCAGCAGGTAAAGGAATATCATTTATGCTTCCAGGGAGCCTTCCACAAGACGCTCTTATGCATTTAAGTGGAAAAGGTTTACCATATGGTGCTCGCAGAAGGGTCTTAACCCTCTTGCGATATCTCTGGAATCATTACTGGAGTACCTCCTTCATTTATCAAATGCAGGGCTTAAGACCAAGTCAGTGAGAGTCCATTTGAGTGCCATTGCAGCTTCTTTCAAGCCTCTAAATGGACAGTATTTCCTCTCATCCTCTCATAGTGAGATTTATGAGAGGCCTTCTTTTAACTAAGCCTCCCATTAAGCCACCACCGTTGGCGTGGGACTTAAATCTGGTACTTGGGCAGCTCATGAAACTGCCCTTTGAACCATTAGCCACTACCTCTTTGAAATTCCTTCCCTGGAAGGTTATCTTTCTTACTGCAATCACATCAGCAAATTGCATCAGTGAATTGCAAGCGTTGGTGGCTGATCCTCCTTATACAAGGTTCCATCATAATGTGGTCCTTAGGACTCATCCACACTTTATGCCAAAGGTGGTGTCGCCTGTTCATTTAAACCAAGCGGTTTACCTTCCTGTATTCTTTCCAAGGCCTCACACCTCAAATGCAGAAAGGAATCTTCATACTTTGGACTGTAAAAGAGCTTTGGCCTTTTACTTGCAAAGGACACAGCAACATAGAATGTCCTCTCATCTCTTTGTTGCTTTTGATCCTAGTCATTTGGGACTTCCAGTCTCCAAAAGAACGCTGTCCAGCTGTATTGCACAGTGTATATCTTTTGCCTATGAGAGTAAGAACCTTCCTCTTGAAGGCCATGTCACAGCTTACAATGTGAGAGCCATGGCAGCCTCAATAGCTCATCTTCACTCTGTGTCTATCGACGACATCTGTCGAGCAGCTACTTGGGCTTCGGTTCATACCTTCACAGCCCTTTATTGCTTAGACAAGGACTCCCGCCAGGATGCCTTGTTTGGTCAGACTGTTCTTAAACACCTGTTCCATACTTAATCAACTCCTACCCACCATCCCTGGTAGGATGCCAGAGATCCATGGGGGGGGGGGGGGGAAGTGGAGCCCTTTCACAAGGGCACACAACTTCTGGGGCCTTCTCCCTGGCATCTGCAGCAAGGGAGTCTCCATATGTGAAGACTACATTCCCGCTTGTTCCTGGAGATAACATAATTACTCAACTGTAATAGGTGATCTCTGGGAACAGGAATTTAGTCTTCACAACCCACCCACCTCCCCTAGGAGTTGTATCTCTGTGTCTCTCTCTCTCTCTTTCTATCTTTCCCTCTCTTTTTTTGTCTCAGCTTTAAACTCAACTGGAGAGGGACAGTTGGGAAAGTTGGGAAGACAGCACGCAGGCGCTGTGGGATGCTCCCAAAAGCTTTCCTATTGGACGCTGGGGAGCGTTCCCACGCAGGCTCCGTTGGTACCGACGATACCCATATGTGAAGACTAAATTCCTGCTGTTCCCGGAGATCACCTGTTAAAGGTGAGTATCTATGCTTTATCCTAAAGGCATGGAAGTCACAGATTGTTACCTTTGACATCGGGAGAGTATAGGATCCTAGACAACGTAAGAGTCCAAGAAGAAAAGTATTTGCTTGGTGGTGAAATCCCCATCAAATGTCAGCATTCTTAAAGGGAAAAAGACTGCTAATTGGTTTTAATACAATTACTTTGAAGCCAGTGTACTAAATTGTTAACGGTTTTGTAAATATGATAGCATGTTGCTATTTTCTACCTTTTTTTTTTTTTTGCACCTACTAGGTTTCCCTTGCAAACCCTTTCACAAAACTTTTGCAGAAAAGATAATTTGAGGAATCATACAAATCAACTCATTATTGATACAGCATAAGTTAAATTTCTCACAGACGTTGCAGCGGGAGCACTACTCCTCCTTATTTTGCTATACCATTAATTGGTCGCAACCTCCCTAGGTACAGAACACTAGTCAAACTTGCTGAACCCGTTTTCTCTTTATCTGGTTTCTCTGTCCAGAACTATTTCCATGAATGTAATTGTGTGTATCATATGGGTAGACCAAAATTGTGTGGTGTATAAGAACAGTTTTTGAATTGTTGACCGTTTTCAAATCTTATGCTTGTCAATATTTTCTCTCTCCAGCTTTTGTGATATACAATTTCCTGAGCCTTTGCTATGAATACCTGGGAGGAGAGAGTGCAATCATGTCTGAAATCAGAGGGAAGTCCATTGAGTTAGTACCTTTTTTTTTATATTCCTTTTTATTAGGTTTTCATGCAAAGCAAAAAGCAAATGAAAATAACTTGTGCATTTAACATGCAATTCTTTCTGCTTAAACTGACCATCTAATGGTGCAGCCAGATGAGTGGTTAGAGCATCAGGTTGAGAATCAGGAAAACCAGGGTTCAGATCTCACCGACATTCCTTGTGGCCTTGGGCAAGTCACTTAATTAAGCCACCTTTGCCTCGGTACAAACTTTGTAAGCCTTTTGGGGACAGGGAAATACATATTGTACCTGAATGTAACCCACTTTGAGCTACTACTGAAAAGGTGTGAGCTAAATTTAGATATCCAATCTAATCTCAAACCTTATTGCAATAATACACATGCCAAAGCAAGAGAACCTACAAAGAGTGAGACAAAGGAGAAAAAGATCAAGGGAAGGGGACCAGAGAACGTGCAATATTTATTTATAAAAAAACCCCTCTGTACTGCCTTTGCATAGAAATCTGTTCAAAGTGGTTTATAAAATCACAGTATGCATTTATCTTCATATTATCTTCCAGAAAGGTGCAGTGTTTCTTGCCCAGCCTGTTCTCGCAGGCACAGACTGATTTACATATTGTCTTGCTTGACCGGTCCAGACAAGTGGTTGTGTTCCCCTACTAGAAGATTGCCTGCCAGCCACCTTAAATGTAGTGCTGCAAAAGCCATTGTAACAGTATCAGGGAAATAGAGCTGAGCCTGGCACGGGTCCTCTGCCTGGGGCTCTCAGGGGAGGAGAGGGGGGGGGTGAGTAGAAGGCTTTATTATTATTAACATTTTTTATATACCGCACTATTCGTTATCAGCGCTGTTTACATGTAACAAAAGACCTCAGACAAGATACAAATATCTGGGTTTTACAGTTAACAGGAAGATCAACTTGGATAACAGGATAACAGGAGAAACTATGTACAAGATTACTATTTACATCAAGGAGTCAGGGTATGAAAAGTGTCCTGTAAGTCTGTTGAAGGAATTTGAAGAGCTGATGAGACATAAAGTTTACGTGTTTGGCATGTGGTTAATTGTGTGAAAATGTGATTGTGCTTCTTTGTTCTCTGGGAAATATTTGAGGAAAAGGTGATGTTTTAGGGCCTTCCTGAAGTGGCTGAGATCAGGGATGGCCCTAATGTGTGATGGAAGGGTGTTCCAAAGTTTAGGGGCACATAGACTGAAGGCTCTGCTTGATGTTGTGGTGTTGCATTTTATGACTTCCTTTGGGACGGTCAGCATATTTAGTTCCGTGGTTCTTCTTAGTCTGTTGGTTATGATTGGTTGTATCAACTCCGATAGCGAGTTGGAGGCGAGACCTTTGTACGCTTTAAAGGTCAGGAGAAGTGTCTTAAAAGTGACTCTCGCTTGAATAGGGAGCCAGTGTAGCTGTTTTAGAAGGGGTGTTATATGGTCCCTTCTGGATGCTCCGAAGAGTACTCTGGCTGCACTGTTTAAGGCAAGTTGAAGAGGATTTAGGCTTGATTGAGGGAGCCCTTGTAGGATGGAGTTTGCATAATCGAAATGTGGAATGATTAAAGCCTGGTAAACAGTACGGAAATCGTCTGGATCAATCAGTTGGCGAAGGTGTCTGAGGGAGCGGATCTTGAAGTAAATTGCTCTGACTGTATGTATTGGATATGTGAGTCTTCATGTCAAGGTTTTGGTCAAGGGTCACTCCTAGGTATCTGATATGTGGTTTTACTTGCAGTGTGGCATCTTGAACCTCCAGGCAGGTAGGTGGTATGAAATTCGAGTTCTTTGAGATAAAGAGAACCTCCGTTTTTTTGTGTTGGATTCTGAGATTTTGTGATAGTAACCAGTTTGATATGGCGTTAAAGCAGTTGGTTAAGGGAGTGAGGTCCATCTTGTCTAAGCAGATCGGCATGTATAATAACACGTCGTCGGCATATATCATGCAGTTGACATTGAAGGATCTGATAATGTTACATATGGGTTGCATGTATATGTTAAATAGTAAGGATGATAGAGAGGATCCTTGTGGGACCCCTTGTCCCTGATGAAAAGGATCTGATGTTGCACCATTGGATCGAACGTGCTGCCATCTACCTGATAGGTATGAGATACACCATTCGAGTGCTGTTCCACAGAGGCCCTTTTCTTGTAGACGGATGATGAGAAGCTCATGACATACTGAATCGAAAGCAGCCGCGATGTCTAAGAAGATGAGTACAAATCCGTTCCTTATGTTGTCAATGCCAGCATTTAGGTTATTGAGGAGGGTGGTCAGGAGCGTCTCGACCCCGTGTGATTCCCTGAATCCATGTTGGCATGTATCCAATGGAGCTTCAGAGTCAATGTGATCTTGTAGCTGCCTGTAAACTACCTTTTCAATTATTTTTGCAAGAGTAGGTATACTGGAAATGGGTCTGTATGAGTCTGCTTTCTGTGGGTCCAACTTGCTGTTTTTTAGTAAAGGTCTGATGGAGGTTTGTTTGAGAGCGGCAGGGAATGAGCCAATGTCAAATGATAGTCTCATAATCTTAGATATTGTGGGAGCAAGATCGTTGCGGAGATCCTTTATCCAGAAGGCTGGACATGGATCCGTGTGTGCTGTGGAAGTGTTGAGAGTTGCGATAATGTTTTGAATCATTCTCAATGAGGGAGTGGTGAAGGACATTAAAGCTGTCGGGTGCCCTTGAATTGTAGGTGGGGAAGGTATTGCAATTTTGTTCATCTCGCACATCTTGGATTGTATGTGGGTAGCAAATTCCTGCGGGCTGATTTCGCACTGGTGTTCGGGTGAAGGTTCCTTGGCCAATCTTTTGACTAAACTAAACAGGTCATGCGGTTTATTAAGAGCACGTCTCAATGTGTCTGTGTGGTACTGATTCATCTTTTCAGCGATGGTCTTGCGGTGAGTGGCAAGCTGCTGCATGTAAGCGATCTGACTGCTATTGGAGTGTGATCTCCGCCATCGCTTTTCCAGCCTCCGTAGTAATTTTAGTGAATCCTTCAGCTCGGGTGTGAACCATGGGGCTGTCACCTTTTTACTTGGGGACCTGATCTTTGGTGGGCATGAGGCAATGGAGTTAAGTCTGTTCCAACCGGTGATCATCTCATCCAAGTTTAGAGAAGTGTCATTGAGGAGTACTTCCGTTTCGGCCAGGATACGTTCCCTGTTAAATGGTTGGAAAACTCTTGATGAAGTGGTTGAGTGTTTGTTGAGGTCAGTGTCACTTGAAGGTTGTTTGTTATGAGTAGGAATCTGGAAGATAATGAGCTTATGGTCTGACCAAGGGACCGCTGTGATTGATGATAGTATGTTTTGAAGCTGATTGTGGGCCGACTGTGGGACAAATATGAGGTCTAGAGTATTGCCTTTTAAATGTGTGGATTCCTGGACTACTTGCTTGTATCCTAGGAATTCTAGGGCATCTGTGAAGGTGGATGCTTGGTTATCCTGTAGACACTGTTCCCTCTAAGCTGTGCGCGTGTGCGCGCGCACATAGTTTACAACAGAGCGCACAAAAATTACGGCTCTGATTCTGATAGAAAACACAGATGTCTTAAAATTTAAAAGTTATGATTGCAATTACTAGAAATTTCCCGCTTCATTTAGTAATCGTCTATTTTCATTTAATTTGATTAAAATCAATGTGGTGTACATACTGTATTCTGACGTGTAGTCAAATTTTAAAGTATATAACTCCGAGTGTCATTATGTGGCGCACAAAAATTTAACCTTCCTTCAAAAGCTGCACACAGTTCATATTTTATGCGCACACAGCCTACAGAAAATTAGAGGGAACATTGCCTGTAGAGATGGTAGGTTCATGTCTCCTAGGATCCAGTTAGGTCTGTTAGAGTTTGGTGTGCTGGAAGCGAGGTTTATTATAGTAGATAATTCATCTGGTGAGGATGATGGAGCTCTGTATAGTAGGTTTATGGAACATAGGTTGTTGGAGATAGTGACGGTTTCAAGTTGGTTGTTGCTAGTGGAGTCCTCCATTTTGAACTGGAGCTCAGTCTTGGTGAGGATAAGTACTCCTCCTCTTCTGTTTTGTCTGTTACTAGTGAACACTACAAAGTTGTCAGGGAGCAGTTGGTTGAGGATTACATTATCTTCAGGGGATAACCATGTTTCGGTGACCATGAGGATGTCTAGGTTATGTGATGTTATGTCTGTGACCACTGGCCATTTTGTGACCACTGGCTTGACCTTATCATTGTCCTTGGGGGCTCTCTAGGTCCTTAGGAAACACACTGTACCTGCAGAAAACCAAGGGAAACACAGAGAGCGAGATGTAACTGAAAAAGTCCTTTTTATTTGTAAACATGTGCCTTTAGGCTGCCACAGCTTTAACATGGTGTCTTGTGATACTTGCCTTAACTCTGTTGTCTTCTAGGAATTGTCATTTGGCTTGTGGCAAGCATGGTGCCTCATCGCTGGCTTCTGGATTCTGCTCTTCTAGCATGGCAGTTCCTAAGTTGTCCCTGAAGGGATTGCTCCCTCTCTCTGCTGATGTCCTTAGGCAGGCAAGGTGGGACTAAGCATAAGAGATGGCAGATGTGCTGTGGGTAAGGATAACCAGCTGGCTGGAAGTTCTGGTGACTGTGCCGTTGGCCACTCCCAGACCTCTAGGGGATTGATGGCAACTATGTCCCCTGGTGTAGAGGAGCTCATTTTTGAGAACTTCCAGAGTCCAGATTGTCTTCTCTGCAATTCTTTTCCTTTTTACAACAGGCCTGGTCATTCTGGTGTTTAAATTCAGACCCTGCAGCCTCTGGGTTCCCCTGAGCTCAGCCTTGAGAGGGGCAGGCTGAGAGTGGAAGCCCTGTTTGAGTTTCTATGGCTAAGAGTCCCCAGCAAAGGCTGCTCCCTAGAGATAGGGATTAGCTAGGATATATTTGAGATTTGGATTGTGGCTTGGATTCAGATGTCTGATGCGGATGAAGTACTCTTGCCTTCAGAGGATTGTGAAGAGTTCACTGTTATCTGCCTCTTCCGGAAGGAGGCACTGGAGGCATGGATTCCCAGGGTCTTATCCACCTTGAGTTTAGTGGATGCTCCAGGCATGGAGCAGGGACTGAAGATGTGTCCACTCCTGCAGGAGGTTCAGAAATCCACTGCTGTCTTCCTGGTACTAGAGGTAAGTGCTCAAGTGCCTTTTCTAGTTAGAGTGGGATTCACCTGACTCCCCGCCTAACTGATTAAGAGTGTATAAGAAGTTGCATCTTCTCCCAGAGGAATGTGTTGTGTGGTTTGATATATCCAAGGTGGATGTGCAGGTCATGGCGGTTACCAGTCAGACCACCATTCCTGTGGAAGGTGGATTTGCCCTAAAGAATACTTCAGACCGAAAGGTGGATTTGTGGTGAAGAACCAGTTTGCTGTGGCGGCTGCTATTCTTCAGTTTTGGTATGTGCAGGTCTGATGTCTCAAGCCCTTCTCCAGTGGATTCAGTTTCCCGTCAGATGATTCTACCCCTCTTTTTGAGTCTTCTATGGCCTTCGTTTCTGATGCCATGTAAGGCCTGGTATTGTGCCCTGTCGACGGTGACACGGCATTGGCTTAGTTCTGACATGGAGCAGCGGATTCACCTTCCAAAGCCCGGTTGCCTATCTGGCCTTAGAAGGACGCTTCTCTTGGGTGTGATTTGGAGAAGCTGGTGAAGGACCTGTGTGAGACATCTTACTGCCTTTGTTCCATCGGCCTCTGCCTGCTCCTTGTGGGCGTGCTGGTCAGACTCCTGTCACTGGCAGCCTGGAAAGCCGCCTTCCCCTCTGCTTATGGACTTCAGGTGCGTTCTCAGTACTTTCGTGGAGCGCTTGGGTCCAAGGACGTGGTCCCATCCAGAGAAGGAACTTCCCAGGCTGCACAATGACAGTTTGGAGGCCATTCCCTGGTTTGTCTGGTTGGGAGCAAGCTTTGCCTCTTCCTTTAGGAATGGGCCCGGGTCACCAAGGATTGCTGGGTGCTAGTTCCCATTCAGTATGGCTATGTGCTGGAATGCAAGAGCTGATCTTGGCCACTTTTGTCTCCTCTCGTGGTGGGGCTGTGAACAGCAGGCCACTTTGCAGATCTTATTTGGCAAGTTGCCTCTCTTGAAGGCAGTGGTGCGCATTTCCCCAGACAATTAGGGCAGGGCAGGTATTCCATCTGTTTCATGGTGCCGACACAGAAGGAACATTTCAGCCCATTCTGGACTTAGTGTCAACGAGCGCTTGCACGTCTGTACTTCTGGATGGAAACATTACAATCCATGAATCATGCAGTGCGTTGAGAGGCGTTCTGGTATCTCTGGATTTGGCTGAGTTGTATTTTCATATCCCGATTCGGGGGATAAGCAAAGTATCTGTTTTTCCATACTTGGCTCTCACCTTCAGTTTGCCGCCCTCCCATTTGGACTCTCCACTGCCCCAAGGATGTTTTTCAAGGACATAGTGATGGTGGCTGCGGTGCTATGTCACCAAGGGATTTTTGTGCACCCATATCTGGACTACTTGCTCATTTGAGCCCATTCTCTTTCAGAGGTGTCTTGGGTAGCTCCCAGAGGTGTCCTTTCTGATAATCCTCGGCTGGGTAATCACTTGGCAAAGAACATGTTGCCTTCCAGTCCCTGGAGTTCCTGGGAACATGTTTCGATATTAAAGTATGCAGTGTGTCCCTGCCAAAAAAGAAAAAATCAAAAGTTGTTGGATTGCCTAGTCATGTTTTTTTTTTTTTTTGCAACAGACACCCAGCATCTGGGATTATCTTCAATTCTTCAGATTGATGGCGGCGATAATCAAGATGGTGCTGTGGGTGTGCGCTCTTCTGCGGCTGCACCACCTGTCTTCTCTGTGGTCCCTGAGTTCTCAGAGGTTTGAGCTCAGGCTCCTACTCTCAATGATGGTGATGGCCAGCCTGCAGTGGTGGTGGCAGTCTTCTTGAGAAAGGGCTTACCACTGGATGATTGCTCATGAACCATCCTATCAATGGATGTCAGTCTCTAGGACTGGGGAGCCCTTTGCCATGGCTGAAAGGCCCAGGGCTGTTAGAACAACAGAAAAGCAGTGTGCTCAATCAACTGCCTTGAGGTGAGGGCCATTAAGTTAGCTCTTCTGCGTTTCTGGCCCTGTTTGAGGGCCGGGCGGATCAAGTGTTTTTGGACAGCGTCAAAGTGGTTTCTCCAGGACCAAGCAGGAAGTCAGTCCTCACATATGGGTGACGTCGGTGCCGATGGAACCCCCGTGCGGAGCATTTCCCCAGCTTTCAAAGAAAGCCTTTGGGAATTGCAGCGCGCATGCGCGGTCCCCTTCCCGCCCAAGGGTGCCATCTTGCTCAGTCATCTTTTTTCCGCAGAGCCCGACGGATGTAGTTCGTTTTTCGCCGAGGAAAAAGTTGATTTCCCTGTTTTTTATTTTTCTCCTTTGGTTCGACGCCAGATCCTTTTCCCGCCTGGGCCCGATACGCCGGTATTGAGCCCACTCTCTCTTTTTCGGTTTTTGTCCTTTGTGACTAGCGTTCGTGCCATTTTTCTTTTTTCACTGGCAGCCCTGTCTTTTGACCTCGCAGGGGCCCTTTTTCCCCCGATGGCTGCCAGCGGGTTTAAAAAGTGTGATTGGTGTAAGAAACTTATGTCTCTTACCTACACACATGACTGCTGCCTCTGTTGCCTCAGACCCGATCATGACCCGATGATCTATGGTCCGTGTGGCAAAATGTCCTTGAAGGCGTTGAGGAGTCGGCAGCACCAGAAGGATAGGATCTTCTCTGACTCCTCGTCCGGACGGGCCCGGACCTCATCAGAGGCCTCGATGTCTCGGGACTCCGGCCCCGAGCAGCGTCGGGGTTCCTCTGAGCGGGGGTCTCCTTCGCGGGAACAGCGAATGAAGAAGAAACCCGCGAGGGCGGCGTCGGTGGGTGCTCCTGGTTCCTCGAGGGCCAGGTCTCATAGCCCCGATAGCCGTCCCGGGTCTTCGGAGTCGGAGAGGCCTGCCAAGCATCCTCGTATCGAGATGGAGTCTCCTGGACACGTGAGTGCTGTAGTCCTCGTGGACTCTCCTCCAGGGGAGCCGACGTCGGGCCCGATGCCGTCGAGGCCCGAATCGGGGGCTGCTGGGTCTCCTGAGCTCGGACTCAGGTTGACGGCCTTGGAGAGCAGCCTCGCTGCCTTCATGGAACAGCAGCGGGCATTGATCGCCGGTCTCACTGGTGCATCTGCCCCGACCACCGGGACATCAACGTCCAAGTCAACCCCAGAGGCCGAGCCGATCCTCGAGTCCATGCGGGTTCGAGTCGATCCTCGGCCACGGTCTCCCTTGGCCTCCCGTTTGGGACTGAGGTCGTCGACGTCGGTACCCTCGGTGTCGGGGCAGATGGCATCGGTACCCGCCCGACCGGAGCCGCTTGATTCCTCCTCCGAGGAGTCGGGCTGGGAGACGGAGGACGAAGAGTCACCCGGCACTTATGTGACTCGGTGTGTCCCATCGGACTTGCCGGAGTCCGAACCTCGGAGACGATCCCCACCGGAGGATACCCGGTTCTCGGACTTCGTGTGGGATATGGCCAAGGCCTTGGCCTTCCCCCGCGGATTCCGAGGAGGAGCCTCGAGCTGAGGAGCTCGAGGCCCTCCAGTATGACCCCGAAGGAGGTCTTTACTGTACTGGTTCCTTCGATGCTGGAGAGGCTGTTCTTCCGCATGTGGGAGATCCCGGCCTCGACGCCAGTGTTAAGCAAGCGGGTCGAGTCCGCAAGAGCCCCGGGTTCCAAAAGGCACAATTACCGCACCACTCCATGGTTGTGGAATCGGCCATGCATCGACTGAAATGTCAGAAGATGCACTCCTCGGTGCCTCCCGGCCGGGAGGCCCGGAACCTGGATGCCCTCAACCTGGATGCCCTCGGTAAGAAGTGCTTCCAGGGCTCTATGTTTGCTTGCCATGTCCAGACATACCAGCTCTACATGGGCATGTATCTACGAGACCTGGCAAAGGAGATTGCCGGGTTCTCTGCTGGTCTCTCCAAGGAACCTTTGCAGCGGTTCCAAGCCTTGTCCACTGGTATTCGAGAGTGCTCGAAGTTTATCTCTCGAGCAGCCTACGATGGCTTTGAGGCTTCGGCCCGAGTAGCCGGGGCCGGCATCGGTGCCCGCCGACAGGCTTGGCTACAGTCATCCGACCTCGAGCCATGGGTGCAGGACAAGTTGGTTGATGTCCCCTGCCGAGGTGAAAACCTCTTTGGCAAGCCCACGGCTGAGAAGGCTGCAGAACTGGAGACCGTGACTCTGACCCGGACTAGGCTGTCCAGAAAAACCTCTGCTCCTTCTCAGAAAAAGAAGGGCTCGGGAAAAAAGACCTTTTACCCGAGGAAGTCATCTGCCTATAAACAATACCCTCATTATCAGGCCTCTGCAGCTCCCCAACAGGGTCAGCAGGCCAAGGGGCAGGGTCATGGGCCCCGTAGGCAGAAGGCCCCCAAGCCACCAACACCGGCCCCTGCTCAGCAGGGCGGGGGTTTTTGACTCAAAAGGCATAGCCTCTTCTCCTCAGCTGGCTCACATCAGCACAGGAGGCCGGCTGGCCCACTTTGCCCACAGGTGGTCAGCCGTCACATCAGATACCTGGGTGCTCCATATAGTCCACAAGGGCTATCTTCTCCATTTTCACCAGGTACCTCCCTCCTATTTTCCAGGGGAGCCTCCAAGACTCCCTCTGCACAGCAACCTACTCCTTCAGGAGTTAGCAAGTCTGCTAAAGGACCAGGCTGTGGAACCGGTGCCCAACCACCTGAGAGGTCACGGATTTTATTCCAGGTACTTTCTGGTACCAAAAAGAACAGGAGGCCTCAGACCCATCCTAGACTTGCGCAACCTCAACAAGTTCCTGGAGAGGGAAAAGTTCAAGATGCTTACCCTTGGAATCCTGCTGCCCTACCTCTAGCAGGGAGAATGGCTATGCCCCTTAGCTCTAAAGGATGCTTATACTCACATCCTTATTCATCCAGACCACAGACAATATCTCAGATTTGTTGTGGGGGGAAACCACTACCAGTACAGAGTACTACCCTTTGGCCTAACCTCCGCTCCCAGGGTGTTCAGCAAGTGCCTGGCGGTGGTGGCGGCCTACCTGAGGCTTCAAGGTCTTTTTGTGTTTCCCTACCTGGACGACTGGCTCATAAGGGGCCAATCTTCGCAGGAGGCCAGTCAAGCCACCCTTCGCACTGTGGCTTTGCTTCAGCACTTGGGGTTTGTCATAAACTTCGCAAAGTCCACTTTGCTCCCGTCCCGAACTTGGAATTCATAGGAGCAAGACTGGACACTCTTCAGGCGAAGGCTTTTCTGCCAGTGGACAGAGCCCACAGGTTGATAGATCTAGCCAGGCAGTTTCACAGCAATTCCCTGGTCTCCGCCAGGCAATTCCTGAGACTTCTCGGCCATATGGCTTCCGCGGTGCATGTAACCCCCAATGCCCGCCTGCACATGTGGCCTGCTCAGTGGAGCCTTCAAACTCAGTGGCATCAGGCCACAGGGAGCCTTGCAGACTCAGTAAGAATATCCACCCTGCTCGTCTCCTCTCTGCAATGGTGGCTTCATCTTCCGAATCTGGTACTCTGAGTAGGTTTTCAATCCCCTCCGCATTCTCAAGTGCTGATGACAGATGCTTCTCCAAGGTTGGGGAGCACATTGCCAAGGGGCATGTACTCAGGGTCTCTGGACCCCCTAGGGAGGCTGCTCAGCAGATAAACTTCCTGGAGCTAAGGGCAATACGCCTAGCTCTGAGAGCTTTCTCCCACCTCACATCTCACCAGTCTGTACTGGTCCAGACGGTCAATCAAGTTGCCATGTTCTATGTGAACAAACAAGGAGGCACAGGCTCCTTCCTTCTCTGTCAGGAGGCAAAACGACTCTGCTCTTGGGCAGTCAAGCCTCCTCAAGGCTGTCTACCTTCCAGGTCAAGAAAATTACCTGGCGGACAGACTGAGCAGGATCCTGCAACCACACGAATGGAGATTGAATCCATTGGTGGTTCAGCAGATCTTTCTCAGGTGGGCCTCCCCACCTTGGATCTTTTCGCCAGTCCTCTGAACCGGCAATCCTGAGATTCTGTTCCAGACAACCGCATCCTCTCAGAGTAGCAGCGGATGCCGTTCTGATTCTGTGGTCCCAAGGCCTACTGTATGCGTTTCCTCCCACGCCACTAGTGTCCCGAACTCTGTTCAAGGTCCTCCAGGACGGGGCCTCAATGATTCTGATAGCCCCCAGATGGCCGAGGCAGCCGTGGTTCCCACTCCTGCTGCAACTGGCGGTGGACACTCCTCTTCCTCTGGGGATTCAACACGATCTCCTGTCTCAGGATCAGGGGTCTCTCTTGCACCCCAACCTCCAGTCCCTTCATCTGATGGCCTGGCTGCTGAAAGGGTTGTCCTGGCTCCCCTACTACTGCCTAGAGAGGTGGAAGACGTAGTCTTAGCCTCTAGGCGGCAATCCACCAGGAAATCCTATGCTCTTAAGTGGCGTAGATTCTCCGCATGGTGTGCTCAGCACAGCGAGAATCCCTTCTCGTGCTTGGTAGCGGTAGTATTGCAGTATTTGCTTTACCTCTCCAATCTAGGCCTTAAGTCCAACTCTGTCAGGGTTCACCTCAGTGCTCTCTCAGCGCACCACTCGCTGGTGGACGGGAGGCCTCTTTCCAACCACCCTTTGGTGGCTCGTTTTCTCAGAGGCCTCCTCCTGCTTAAGCCTCCTTTGTGTCCACCAGCCCCTGAGTGGGATCTGAATGTGGTCTTACAGTGGATTACTTGTCCGTCCTTAATGGTACCTGCCCTCTCCGTTTTCTCTCCTTGAAAACCTTGTTTCTGGTAGCTCTTACCTCTGCTAGGCGAGTGAGTGAACTTCAGGCACTAGTGTCTGATCCCCCTTACACTAGGTTCTACAGGAATAGGGTAGTCTTACAGACTCACCCGAAGTTTCTCCCTAAGGTTGTCTCCCCTTTTCACCTCAATCAGGAGGTGGTTCTTCCGACCTTCTTTCCCAGGCCGCATGCCAACCGGGCTGAGATGGTCCTGCATACCCTGGACTGTAGGATGGCGTTGTCCTTCTACCTTGACCGTACGCGGGAGCATCGAAGGGCTGTTTAGCTCTTCGTTTCTTTTGACCCCAATAAATTGAGGTTACCTGTTTCCAGGCGTACTTTGTCCATATGGGTCGCTGACTGTATCGCCTGGGCTTATGGGGTAGCCGGCCTCTCGTTGGAGGGTCGAGTCTCGGCTCATCGTGTCAGGGCGAAGGCTGCGTCAGTGGCTCATCTCCGCTCTGTTCCGTTGGCAGACATCTGCCGGGCCGCTACTTGGTCTTCAAGCCAAACTTTTGCGGCCCAGTACTGCCTTGAGAGGGAGTCCCGCAGGGACAGTGCTTTCGGACAGGCAGTACTCCATAATCTCTTTGGGGTTTAGGCAACTCCTACCCTTCGGCCCTGCTGTTGGGCTACCGGTCGGAGGCGTTCTCAGAGAAGATTCCTTCCTTACGTACTGCCGAGGGAGGGAGCTCATTTTTTCCGCTTGGAGTCTCCGGTAGCCTTAGCTGGGGAGTCCCATATGTGAGGACTGACTTCCTGCTTGGTCCTGGAGAAGGAGTAGTTACTCACCTGTAACAGGTGTTCTCCAGGAGCAGCAGGAATCAGTCCTCACAACCCTCCCTCCTCCCCTTGGAGTTGCAGTCATATGATTTATTTTTGCTATTTTGCTGTCTTTTAGCTATGTCATCAGACTGAGCAAGATGGCACCCTTGGGCGGGAAGGGGACCGCGCATGCGCGCTGCAATTCCCAAAGGCTTTCTTTGAAAGCTGGGGAAATGCTCCTCATGGGGGCTCCGTTGGTGCCGACGTCACCCATATGTGAGGACTGATTCCTGCTGCTCCTGGAGAACACCTGTTACAGGTGAGTAACTACTCTAACTTATGTCCATCGGCAAGGCATCATGAGAAGTACCAGGATAGTCCTGGAGATGGCTCTCCTGTTTTCCTGGGTGGCAAAGAACCTCCTAGTTTGGCTCTGCACATTGCCAGGGTGGTTCCAGGAGAGTGGGTCAGGAGGTGATTCTGTTTCTACGCCGCTGAGGTTGTCCCGAGAGGAATCTGATGGCGACACTCCACAATGCCAAAGTGTGCTGCTGCATCAGTTGCTGCACGGAGATGGGGTCTGAGGGTGTTCGTGCCCTGCTCAACCTTTGACCAAGTCAACATCTGTATGTTTTCCTTCATGGCTCCTGGTGGGGCATATCATTTGTCGTATGGAGCGCCATCCGAGAAGGGTGGTTCTGGTGACACCGGATTGACCGATGAGTGTAATTTGTAGATCTTATGTGGCTCCTACAAGTGCCACCACCTCGCTTACCTCTGTCTCGAGACCTTGTATCAAGAGTCACTTTTCCTGGAGCTCCTGGATCCCTTCTCACTTATGGCTTGACTCCTGTAAGGATATGGTTAGTGTATATGGGTTACTCTGACAGTTTTCCACTCCGTTCAGAGCTTGGCGGTTGTCTACCAACCTGGTATGTGCAGGTCTGGTGCCTCGAGTGCTGGTGCGGTGCATCGCAGCTGGCTCCTAAGGTGGCCAAGGTGCCATCTCTGTTGGCCTTTTCTGTAGGATGTTCTGGAGAAGGGCCTTTTTTCTTAGCTCCCTGCAGGTAGAAGCTTTGGCCTCCTTCAGAGGTCTGTTCGCTGCTAAGTCTTTAGCCTTACACCCAGATGTTTCATGCCTTCGTCAGGGGATTCAGTGTCTGCATCCTCACCTCTGGTTAGTGATCTCTTCCTCGGATCTGTCTGGTACTCGGGGCCAATGTTCCCTCTAATTTTCTGTAGGCTGTGTGCGCATAAAATATCAGCTGTGTGCAGCTTTTGAAGGAAAGTTAAATTTTTGTGCGCCACATAACGACACTCGGAGTTATATACTTTAAAATTTGACTACACGTCAGAATACAGTATGTACACCACATTGATTTTAATGAAATTAAATGAAAATAGACGATTACTAAATGAAGCAGGAAATTTCTAGTAATTACAATCATAACTTTCAAATTTTAAGACGTCTGTGGTGTTTTCTATCAGAATCAGAGCTGTAATTTTTGTGCGCTCTGTTTTAAAGTATGTGCGCTCACTCCACGAGGTGTGTGCGTGCGCACAGCTTAGAGGGGACAGTGCTCGGGGCCCTGATATTGGAGCCCTTTGAGCTGTTGAAGCATGCTGCTCTGAAAGATTTGGCACTCAAGATGGTCGTGTTTGTTGCAAATTGTTCCGTAAGGAGGATTCTTAACTGCTGGCTCTGTCTTACCAAGATCCTTATGTATCTTTTTCTGAGAAGGCCTTTTCACATTTGACCTGTGCCTGCCTTACCTGAAGTGATTTCTCCCTTTCATGTGAACCATGAGGTTTGTCTGTCACCCTCCTCTAAGGAGCAGGATCAGGGGAATGGTCAGGTTTTTCACCTTGTGAATGTCCAGAGTGTGCCTCTCCAGCTCTTGGAGGTTATGATTCTTTTCGTAAGTTAGACCGTATTTTTGTGCTGTTCGCTTGCCCGCGCAAGGTTACGTGTGGTTAAGTCTGCATTGGGGCACAGGGTTAAGGAGGCTGTTGCCTCTACAGATCAGTTGTGGAACTGGCTGGTTCTAGAGGATTTGCACACTCATTCTACCCAAGCGCAAGCATATTTGTGAGCGGAGCTTGGTAGCCCCTGCAGACATTTGTCGGGTGTCAACGTGGTCATCACTTTCTACTTTTGTCAAGTATTTCCACTTAGATGTCCTCGCTTGAGCGGACACGGCCTTTGGCTCTAAGGTTTTGCAAGGTGCTGTCATCTTCCCACCCAGTGGAGGTGTAGCTTTGGTACGTCCTGCTTGCCTGGACTGGCCTAGCAGAACGATATGGAAGGTGACATTTTACTTACCATATAATGTACTTGAGTCCTGCTAGGCCAGTCCAGGACCCGCCCCCTGGAAGTGTTTGTTCTGTTCTTCTGCGACGGTACCCTTGTGTTCGTTATGATTTATATACTCTGCTCTGCAGGTTGATCTTCTATGGACAGCCTTCTGTTTATGTTTTCCTGTTAATAGCTACTCTTAGATTACTCGTTGTCTACGTTGGAGTTGTGTGAGGCTTGCTATGTTCTTTCATATGCTTTGGGACAAATACTGAAGAGTCTTCTGGTGGCTGAGGCAGATAGAGACATGGGAGTGATGTCATTGAAACCTGGGCTTTTCATTGGTTGTCTTCACCAGCCTGCTGGTAGGTAATACAACACACTTGTCTGGATTGGTCTAGCAGGACTTGGAAAGGACATTATCTGATAAATAAAATGTCACCTTAGCGGCCATTTTAGCAGAAGCAGATGTGTAGAACCTAATTTGTACTTAGAGCTTATGACGTATTCAACATCTCTTCAAAGATATTGGCTTTCACCATTGCTGCCAGACATCTTGCTTGGTTATGTACTTTCTGCTCTATAGGAGGATGTTCACACAAGCTGGCAAACAATTCATTTATGAAAGATTCCTTATCTTAAAGTAAAAGAGACTCTGGATACCATTAAGGACCACTCTTCCATCTTGCAACACCTCTGAGTTTCTATGCTATTACAGATTTTTATAATCTCCAGGAAAAAACAGGACTGTAGTCTTCACATATGGGTATTGTCTATACAGACTGAGCCTGCGCGGGAACGCTCCCCAGTGTCTGCGTGCTGCCTTTCCACCTTTCCAACTGTCCCTCTCCAGTTCTTTGTTTTCCGCGGAGCCGACAGGTCGCACATCCTGTCACCGCAGAAAAAAGTCCCTCCTTATTCTTCCTTTTTGTGGTTGTGTCTGCCTTCCCTTGATGCTACACCAGTACCGCTGGTGGTTCTTTCTTTTTTTCAAACCCCCCACCCAAAAAAAATACCCTTTCTTTCTGGAGTCTCTTCCAGTAATTTTCTCCTCAGGTGCCACGTGCCATTTTGGGCACTAGACCCATCATCTTCCTTCTGAATGGAAAAACCCGCTTCGGGTTTTAAAAAGTGTTCTAATGATGGCGGTACCATCTCCGTCAGAGACACCCATAGGTGGTGCTTCAAATGTTTAGGTCCTGACCATTCTTATTTCAGAGTGTGTTGCCTGTGGAATGATGTCAAAAAGGGGCCGGCAAAACCGAGCTGCTAAACTTAGCACCCTTTTTTCCTCCGATGCAGCCTCCGTGGCATCGACGTCTTCCAGGGCTTCGTCTTACTCCCATGCATCTCAGGTAACTAAACATAAATCTAGCCGGTCCTCAAAGGGTAGATCTTCTAAACATCGAGATGCCTCTGGCGTTGCCCTTGAGGGACTTTAACCAGAAAAATTGCCCCGGCGGGAGGCTTCGGCTTCCAAAGCACTAACGGGGCTCCAGGATGTTCTCGAGGCTTCAACCTCTGCAGAACTACTGGTGCCATGCTCTGGGGTTCCGGCCGCTTCATCCGGCACCGATACCCAAGCATCGGCAGCGTCGATAGACCAGAGATTCTTGGGTATTGAACGCAGTCTGGCGGCTCTTCTCACAGCCTCGATGCCCCTGAAACAGCTTCAGACAATTCAATCGGTACCGACACCGACTGCATCGGCAGGTATTCTGCCGGGACCAAGTCATGCGTCTCTATCCAGCATCAACAAGTCGGTACCGTGCCTTGCACAATCACTCGGATCGGAGATGCTTCGAATCCTCGGATGAGTCTGAAGACTCTGAAAGCTCTGCTGATACCAGAGTACTACTTCCTGAGGATTCCTCTTCTCAGCGTAGGATGTCTCCACCAGAGGATATGTCCTTTCAGGATTTTATCCGAGATGTGGCCCGAGGTCTTTCCGTCACAGTGGCTCCTGAAAAAGAGCCTAGGGCAAAGGAATTAGAAATCCTACAATACCCTAAAGCTCCCAAGGAGGCAGCTACCTTACCTATTCATGAGATCTTGCATGATCTTATGTTAAGGATGTGGGAAACACCTCTAACCACATCTCCTCACTCGCAAAAACTCGACACCATGTATCAAGTTCCTCCTTGTCCTGGTTTTCAGAAGACTCAATTAGCACACAATTCCATGGTGGTGGAATCAGCCATGAGACGGATAAAGAGTGCAAAAAGGCATGCATTTAATCCTCCAGGACGCGAGTGTAGGACTCTTGACGACGCCTTTGGACGTCGATCCTTCCAGGCTTCCATGCTTTCTGCTAGGATCAGTTCCTATATCTTGTATATGGGAATGTTCTTTAAAGAGGTCACAGGAGATTTAGAGCTTATGAGCCCTCTCCTTCCTGATGATAAAAGGCAAGATTCTCGCTCTTGTCAAATATGCTCAGGATGTTTCCAAGTTTGTGAATCGTGCCAGCCTTTAACGGCTTTGAATGCATAAGCAGAACCTCTGCCATTGCCATAGGTGCACGTAGGATTGCCTGGCTCCAGGCATCTGACTTGGAAATATGGGTACAGGACAAACTAGGGAATATACCTTGCACAGGAGAGAATCTCTTTGGCAAGAATTGGCAGGAAAAAGCTAATGAGAGAGATGCTGACAATATCACTTTGGATAGATTGTCTAAATCTACAGCTGATCCTGCGAGGAAAAGTTCCTCTAAGAAACCTTTCTTCAGCAAGAAGAAAAGGTTTTATCCCTCCTATACCCAGCAGGGACATTGTTTAGGTCAGTCTGCCCAAAAGGGACAGCAGCAACAACCTAGGCTAGGGGGTGGGCAACTCGGGTCCTGGAGAGCCGCAGACCAGTCAGGTTTTCATGATGTCCCTAATGAATATTCATGAGATCTATTTGCATCCACTGCCTTCCTTTGTATGGAAATAGGTCCATGAATATTCATTAGGGACATCATGAAAACCTGAATGGTCTGCGGCTCTCCAGGACCGGAGTTGCCCACCCCTGACCTAGGCAAAGAAAGACAAAAGCAGCTAAGCCTCAACCGGCTCAGCAGACTCAGCCTCCACAGGGGCTTTGACTCATATCTAGAGAACTTTGCCTTCCTGGCCCTGAACGGCCCAGAACCCTTCACCATCCCAGGAAGGTTTTGCCATTTTGCCCCCAGATGGGGTTAGATAACAGCAGAAAATTGGACTGTCTATTGTAAGAGAGGGGTACAAGCTTCATTTCCTCAGCATGCGCCCTCCTTCAATGGTAAGACAGTTCAATTCTCAGACCTCTCTCAACGACCGGTTAGGTCAAGAAGTCACTGTGCTCCTTGCTCAAGGGGCAATAGAAGAGGTACCCATTCCTCAACGGGGTACAGGGTTTTACTCCCCCTATTTCCTTATTCCAAAGAAAACAGAACACAGACCCATTTTAGACCTCAGAGAATTGAACAAATTCCTGTTCAAAGAGAAGTTCAAAATGATTTCTCTAAGAACTCTGCTGCCATACCTTCAGAGTCAGGATTGGCTTTGTTCTCTCGATCTCAAGGATGCATACATTCATGTTCTCATCCATCCAACTCACCGAAAGTTCCTTCACTTTCTGTTTCAAGGAAAGCACTATCAATACAGGGTTCTTCCTTTTGTCCTGGCCTCTGCACCAAGGGTGTTCGCAAAATGCATGGCTGTGCACTCAGGGAATATTCGTCTTCCCTGCACTCGGGGAATATTCGTCTTCCCTTACTTAGACGACTGGCTTATTCGACCCCCTTCAGAGCCAGAGGCCAGGGTTGCTCTCTCGCACAATGCGCATCCTTCAGAATTTGGGACTTGTCATAAACTTCCCAAAATCCACCCTTGCTCCCACTCAGTCCCTAGAGTTTATAGGAGCTCTGCTGGATACCAGACAGACAAGGGCCTTCCTTCCACAGCCCCGCTGCCTTCGCATTGTGCAGTTAGCTTCCCAAGCAGTGCTAAAACCTCATCTCACTGCTCGGGAAATGTTAGTTGCTAGGCCACATGGCATCCACCGTGCATGTGGTTCCTTATGCTCGCCTCCATATGAGGGCAGCCCAGTGGACTTTATCCACTCAGTGGACTCAGGCGTCAGGTTGCCTGTCAGACAAAATAGTAAACTCAGATCGCCTTATTTTGTCCCTCCAATGGTGGCAGTCACCCCAAAACCTTTTGGTGGGGGTCTCCTTTTCAGCAACCCCCACCCCAAGCCACTCTAACAGATGCTTCACAGGTGAGTTGGGGAGCCCACCTGCACGGCCTCTCTACCCAGGGTACCTTGGCTCCACAGGAGGCCTATCTCCACATCAGTCTCCTGGAACTCAGAGCAATCTTCCTTGCTCTTCGAGTATTCCACAACCAGCTCAGCTACAAGACAGTCCTAGTTCAAACGGACAATCAAGTAGCCATGTTCTATGTGAACAAGCAGGGTGGAACAGGCTGTCGTCGCTCTGTAATGAAGCTTTGCGACTATGGGCCCTCGCCAGAGAGCAACAGATTCATTTCCTTGCGGTGTATCTTCCAGGCATTCAAAACTCTTGGGCAGACACTCTGTCGGGTTCTGCTTCCACACGAATGGTCTCTCCATGCAGACCAGGTGGCCAAAATTTTTCAAATTTTGGGAACCCCGGACATAGACCTCTTTGCAAGTCTGCTGAATGCCAAATTTCCCCGGTTCTGTTCCAGAATTCCAGCTCAGGGTTGTCATATGATTCTCATAGCTCCATGTTGGCCACGGCAAATGTGGTACCCTCTGCTCCTACTTCTCTCTCAAGCTCCGCCTCTGGAGTTAGGATCTGCTCCAGATCTCCTTTCTCAAGAGGGTGGGATGCTGTGGCATCCCGTTCCCCAGTCTCTGCATTTCAGGGCCTGGTTGCTGAAAGCCTAGAACTTCACGGTCTTAACCTTTCCCAGCAGGTAAAAGATATCCTTTATGCTTCCAGGAAGCCTTCCACAAGATACTCTTATGCATTTAAGTGGAAAAGGTTTACCATATGGTGCTCGCATAAGTGTCTTAACCCTCTTGCGATATCTCTGGAATCATTACTGGAGTATCTCCTTCATTTATCAAATGCAGGGCTTAAGACCAATTCAGTGAGTTTATTTGAGTGCTATTGCAGCTTCTTTTAAGCCTCTAAATGGACAACCTATTTCCTCTCATCCTCTCATAGCGAGATTTATGAAAGGCCTTCTTTTAACTAAGCCTCCCATTAAGCCACCACCGGTGGCATGGGACTTAAATCTGGCTCTTGAGCAGCTCATGAAACCGCCCTTTGAACCATTAGCCACTACCTCTTTGAAATTCCTTTCCTGGGAGGTCATCTTTCTTATTGCAATCACATCAGCACGTCACATCAGTGATTGCAAGCGTTGGCAGCTGATCCTCCTTATGCAAGGTTCCACCATGATAAGGTGGTCCTTAGGACTCATCCACACTTTATGCCAAAGGTGGTGTCACCTTTTCATTTAATCCAAGTGGTTTACCTTCCTGTATTCTTTCCAAGGCCTCACGCCTCAAATGCAGAAAGGAATCTTCATACTTTGGACTGTAAAAGAGCTTTGGCCTTTTACTTGAAAAGGAAACAGCAACATAGAAAGTCCTCTCAACTTTGTTGCTTTTGATCCTAGTCAATTGGGACTTCCAATCTCCAAAAGAACACTGTCCAGCTGGATTGCACAGTGTATATCTTTTGTCTGAGACTAAAAACCTTCCTCTTGAAGGCCATGTCACAGCTCACAATGTGAGAGCCATGGCAGCCTCTATGGCTCATCTTCACTCTGTCCATCGACGACATCTGTCGAGCAGCTACTTGGGCTTCGGTTCATACCTTCACAGCCCATTACTACTTAGACAAGGACTTCCGCCGGGATGCCTTGTTTGGTCATGCTGTTCAACACCTGTTCCATACTTAATCAACTCCTACCCACCATCCCTTGTAGGATGCAAGAGATCCATGGGGGGAAGTGGAGCCCTTTCACAAGGGCACACAACTTTAGGGGCCTTCTCCCTGGCATCTGCAGCTAGGGAGTCCCCATATGTGAAGACTACATTCCTGCTTGTTCCTGGAGATAGCATAGTTACTCACCTGTAACAGGTGATCTCCGGGAACAGCAGGTATTTAGTCTTCACAACCCACCCACCTCCCCTAGGAGTTCTCTCTCTCTTGCTCTCTTTCCCTCTCTCTTTTGTCTCAGCTTTAAACTCAACTGGAGTGGGACAGTTGGGAAAGGCGGGAAGGCAGCACGCAGGCGCTGTGGGATGCTCCCAAAAGCTTTCCTATTGGACGCTGGGGAGCATTCCCGTGCAGGCTCCTTCGATACCGACGATACACATATGTGAAGACTAAATTCCTGCTGTTCCCGGAGATCACCTGTTGCAGGTGAGTAACTATGCTTTTCTGAAGTGCTTTACTTCAGAAGCTTTTTTTCCTTGGTGCCAGGCGCCATTTTGGGCACTAGGCCCAATTTTTCCTTAAAAATGGAAAAACCTGAGAGGAGGAAGTGACATCACCGGAGCCGATGGCGGCGTGAGGCAGCCGCTCTGGCACCAACCCAGCCAACAAGTTTAAAAATTGACCCTCCGGTGGCGTGAAACGTGTGCCCTGGGCGGGGGGGAGGCATCGGGAGTTGGCGGAGGAAGTCCCAAGCTTGGAGGCGGCGGCAAACTGTGGTGGGCTGCTACAGCGGGAGCAGAGAACAGCCGCGTGGAGAGACAAAATGGTGCCCGGAGCCCAGGAACAGTCAGCGTGAGTGACAAGAGGACTGCGGCAGAGTGCAGGAGACTACAGACAATCAGTGGCACTAGCAGAATGGAAGTTGCTGGAGAGCGGGGACCACCTTGAAAGTGGAAGCAGCAGGACCGGGCAGTGCTGCAGCGGAGATAGTGTTGAGGAGAGCTGTGCAGGAGGAGAGAATCCTTGTGGAGGCAGCAAGCAGGCTTCCCCTACCGGAGTCAAAGGTAGGAGGAGTGGGAGCTTCGGAACAGCTATGGAGGAGCACAGAGACCTGGCACGGGGACAGGGTGACTGCCAGCAAGAAGACACGGGCAGCAACTGTCTGAAGGTCGGACTACGGGTAGCTGCGATGACTGACTGCGAGAAGAAAAGCAGCGGATCTGAGTATGTATACTCGGGACCACAAGCAGGGAAGAGTGACACTGTGCCGAGTGAGAATAAACAGCAAGGAGGTAGTGATGAGCGGATGGAGGAGGTGGAGTCGTGGAGGGAGATGGCACCAGGAAAAGATCCCCCACAAAATGTTACTAGAGCGGAGCTCAGATTGGTTCCTCAAAATTAAACGAGGTGCAGTCAGTGAAAAGTGAACTAAATAAGCTGTTAGGGCCCTTGAAGGAGGAAATCGGAGAGCTGGTGTGCAGGATGGGAGAACACGAAAATCGGCTGCAAGAGATTGAGCAGCTGCAGGAAGAAGGGATACAAAGAGGTTTAAAGCTAAGCTCCCAGCATAGCGCCCTACTTTATAAACTGGAAGACTTGGAAAATCGTTTGCGTCGCAACAACTTGAGAATCCGAGGGATCCCAGAGGAGAGAGAATTTCAAAATAGTGAAAAGGTGGCAATGTCTGTGTGTCTAGAGGTGCTAAAGAAAGGAGGAGAGGCGGTGGCAGCTGAGGACATACAAATTGAAAGAGCGCACAGAGCACTGGGACCATCAGTAGGGAACAGACCTAGGGACATTATAATTTGCCTGGCACGATATAAAACAGAGAATCACAACAAAATGAAGGGCTTCAGAGCCCTCACATGGCAGGGCTATTCGGTGCATATATATGAGGACTTGTCTGCTGGCACATTGCAGAGGAGGGGGGAAATGCACCCAGTGACACAATTATTGTGGAAAGTGGAAATTAAGTAGCGATGGTTGCACCCGTTTGGAATATCCTTCACCCTCAAGGGGCGGATACGGCAGACGCAGTCACCAGAGGTGGTATTGGGGGCTGTACGAGAAGCGGGACTGGGGTCCCAGGACTGTCATATGGTGGCAGGAGCAACGGAGTGGAGGAGTCAGCAGCAGCGAGGAGAGAGCCAGGAGAGGCATACCACTCGGGCGATAAGGCAGGAGCAGCGAGAGGACCGGACCGTGGAAGGAACCGGAGGACTGATGATATGATGGGTGTACATTGTGGGGGAGGTGGAGGAGTGTTATAAGCAATGTATGTTTGGGAGGGGTGGGAAGGAATGGAGGGAGAGGGGAGGGGAGAGGGAGATTTGGTGCACAGAGGTAGCTAAAGTTGCGAATGTCAGAGGTGGGAATAGGGAGGGGAAGAGGGTGGGAGGAAGGTGGTGGAAGGGGAGTAACAGGGAAAAGGAGTAAGGAGATAGGGTGAAGAGTGGGGAAGGTATGATTAAGGGGAGGGCGGGAAAGGAAGGATAGGGTAGGAAAAGGGGGGGAGCGAGAGAAGTAAGTGGCTGGGGGAGGTAGGGGGCGCACTACTCCTGGTGTATCCTCTGGAGGAGGAGGAAATGGGGGGATGGGGAGGGATGGGGGGAAGAGGGGGTGGGAGAGTTCAGGGGATGGGGAAGCAGGGGGAGGGCCTGGAAGGAGGGAGGAGGAGAAGGGGTAATAGGAGGAGTTGGGCAAGGGCACAGGAGTGGAGGGGTGTGGGGAGGGGGGGAATAGGGGAAGGTAGGCCAGAGGAGAAAAATGTTAACGATTGCGACGTTGAATGTAAAGGGGTTGCGCATGGGGCAGAAACGGAAAATAGTGGAACTGGAGGGCAGAAGACTGGGGGCGGAAATTTTGTGCATACAAGAAACCCACCTGTGGGTGGGGCAGGAATATCTCTTGGAAGCCAGGCAATACCCTAAGGTGGTCCTGGCGGGACAGAGAGCGAACTCCCGAAAAGGGGGGGGGGGTTGAGATTTTGGTGGGAGGCGAATATCAGCATATGGTGAAGGGTACCTGTAGGGGGAAAGGAGGTAGCTGGGTGGGGGTGCAATTGAAAATCGAGCAGGAAGAGGTGTGGGTGATTAGCTTATATGGACCGAATGAGAAACGGGGGGAGGCATATGAGCAAATCTTGAAGGAGTTGGAGGAATTTGGAAATACCCCCATAATTCTGGGAGGGGATTTTAATCTGACATGTAATCCCCGAATGGCCACAAGTGGAGGCCAGGGGGTCGAGGGGCTAGGCGCAGTTTGCATAAGTTGAGGGAGAGAAATTGGGATTGGTTGACATTTGGAGAAGCTGGCACCTGGGAGAGCAGAAGGTATATGTTTCACATAAACATACTCCCCAGTACATGGAAGTTACAGTAGGCTAGATATGATATGGGGGGTGGACAATGTGTGGAGAGAGTACAGGAAGTGGAACATGGCTTTCTCCAGGACCAAGCAGGAAGTCAGTCCTCACATTTGGGTGACGTCGGCGCCGACAGAGCCCCCGTGCGGAGCATTTCCCCAGCTTTCAAAGAAAGCCTTTGGGAATGCAGTGCGCATGCGCGGTCCCCTTCCCGCCCAAGGGTGCCATCTTGCTCAGTCTTCTTTTTTTCCGTGGAGCCCGATGGACGTCTTTCGTTTTCAACGAGGAAAAAGTTGATTTTGTTCTGCGTGACCCGTTTCCTTCGGTTTGACACCGGTTTACCTTTCCCGCCTGGGCCCGATACATCGGTATTGAGCCCGGATTTCTTTTTTCGTTTTTTGTCCTTAGTGACTAACGTACGCGCCATTTTTCTATTTTTCACTGGCAGCCCTGTCTTTTGACCTCGCAGGGGCCCTTTTTCCCCCGATGGCTGCCAGCGGGTTTAAGAAGTGTGATCGGTGTAAGAAGCTTGTCTCTTACCGACACACATGACTGCTGCCTCCGGTGCCTCGGGCCCGATCATGACCCGATGATCTGTGGCCCGTGTGGGAAAATGTCCTCGAAGGCGTTGAGGAGTCGGCAGCACCAAAAGGAAAGAATCTTCTCTGATTCCGCGTCCAGACGGGCCCGGACTTCGTCAGAGGCCTCGACGTCTTGGGACTCCGGCCCTGAGCAGCGCCGAGGCTCCTCTGAAAGGGGGTCTCCCTCACGGGAGCATTGCAGGAAGAAGAAACCCGCAAGGGTGGCGTCTGTGGACGCACTTGGCTCCTCGAGGGCCAAGTCGCATAGCCCCGAGTGCCGTCCCGGGTCTTCGGAGTCTGAGAGGCCTGCCAAACAGCCTTGTGTGGAGATGGAGTCCCCGAGTCACGTGAGTACTGTAGTCCTCGTGGACTCCCCTCTGGGGGAGCCGACATCGGGCCCGACGCCATCGGGGCCTGAGTTGGGGGCTGCTGAGTCTCCTGAGCTCGGCCTCAGGTTGACGGCCTTGGAGTACAGTTTGGCTGCCTTCATGGAACAGCAGCGGGCACTGATCGCCGGTCTCACCGGTGCATCTGCCCCGACCATCGGGACATCGATGTCCAAGTTGACCCCGGAGGCTGAGCCGATCCTCAAGTCCATGTGATCTCGAGCCGATCCTCAGCCACGGTCCGAGGTCGTCGACGCCGTTTCCCTTGGCGTCAGGGCGGATGCCATCGGTGCCTGCCCGACCGGAGCTGCTTGATTCCTCCTCCGAGGGGTCCAGCTGGGAAACGGAGGATGAGGAGTCCCCAGACACCTTTCGGACCCGGTGTGTCCCATTGGACTCACCGGTGTCCGAGCCTCGGAGAAGGTCCCCCCCCCCCCCCCCAGAGGATACCCGGTTCTCGGACTTCGTATGGGATATGGCCAAGGCCTTGGCCTTCCCCGCGGATCCCGAGGAGGAGCCGAGGAGCTCGAGGCCCTACAGTATCACTCTCCCCCGAAGGAGTCCTTTACTGTACCAGTTCCTCCGATGCTGGAACGGTTGCTCTCCTGTATGTGGGAGGTGTCGGCTTCGACGCCGGTCTTGAGCAAGCGGGTCAATTTCTAACTATCGAGTCCGCAAGAGCCCCGAGTTCCAAAAGGCACAATTGCCGCACCATTCCATGGTTGTGGAATCGGCCATGCATCGTCTGAAGAGTCAGAAGATGCACTCCTTGGTGCCTCCCGGCCGGGAGGCCCGGAACCTGGATGCCCTCGGCAAGAAGTGCTTCCAGGGCTCTATGCTTGCTTGCCGTGTCCAGACCTACCAGCTGTACATGGGCATGTACCTTTGAGACCTGGCAAAGGAAATTGCTGGGTTCTCGGCTGGTCTCTTCGAGGAACCTTTTGCAGAGGTTCAACGCCTTGTCATCGGGTATTCAAGAGTGCTCGAAGTTTATCTCTTAAGCAGCCTATGATGGCTTCGAGGCTTCGGCCCGTGTAGCCGCGGCCGGCATCGGTGCACGCCGTCAGGCCTGGCTGCAGTCATCAGTCCTCGAGCCATGGGTCCAGGACAAGTTGGTCGATGTCCCCTGCCGAGGTGAGAACCTCTTTGGCAAGCCCATGGCTGAAAAGGCTGCAGAACTCGAGACCGAGACTCTTACCCGGATGAGGCTGTCCAGGAAAACCTCTGCCCCTTCACAGAAAAAGAAGGGCTCGGGAAAAAAGACCTTTTACCCGAGGAAGTCATCTGCCTATAAACCATACCCTCATTTTCAGGCCTCTGTAGCTCCCCAACAGGGTCAGCAGGCCAAGGGACAGGGACATGGGCCCCGTAGGCAGAAAACCCCCAAGCCACCAGCTCCGGCTCCTGCTCAGCAGGGAGTGGGGTTTTGACTCCTGTGGCATAGCCTTTCCTCCTCAGCTGGCCCCTATCAGCACAGGAGGCCGGCTGGCCCTGTACGCCCACAGGTGGCCTGCTGTAACAAGGGATACCTGGGTACTAAGTATAGTCCAAAAGGGCTATCTCCTCCACTTCCACCAGATAGCCCCCTCCTATTTTCCAGGGGAGCCTCCAAGACCTCCTCTGCACAGGGACTTACTCCTGCTGGACTTAGCAAGTCTTATAAAGGAACAGGCAGTGGAACCGGTGCCCCACCACCTGATAGGTCAAGGCTTCTATTCCAGGTACTTTCTGGTACCAAAAAGAACAGAAGGCGTCAGACCCATCCTAGACTTGCGGAATCTGAACAAGTTCCTGGAGAGGGAAAAGTTCAAGATGCTTACCCTTGGAATCCTGCTGCCCTACCTCCAGCAGGGAGATTGGCTATGCTCCTTGGATTTAAAGGATGCTTATACTCACATCCTCATTCATCCAGACCACAGACAATATCTGGTTTGTAGTATCTCGGGGTGATCCTTGACTCTTCTCTTTCCTTCCATGACCACATCTCCTCCCTTACTAGGCGCTCTTTCGCTATCCTCCGTCAGCTTCGGGCTGTTCGTACACTTCTTCCTCTTGGTTCCATGGTTACTCTCGTCCTTGCCCTAATTACTAGTCGACTCGATTACTGTAACATCTTTATGGCCAATCTTCCCAATTACCAACTCCGTCTCCAGCTTATTCAGAATACCTCTGCCCGCATCATCACTTTTGCCCGCCGTTTCGATCACATCACTCCCATCCTCTTTCGCTTGCATTGGCTACCCCTCCGTGTTCGTTTTCACTATAAACTTCTTATTCTCACTCATTGCGCTATTCATACTAATAATCCTCTGTACCTGGCTGATCTGGTTGCTCTTCACACGCCCTATCGTCAGCTTCGCTCCCTTCATGCAAATCGTCTGCCCTTACCATCCCCTTCCCACACGCATCTTGAAAAGACCCGTCACTCTGCCTTTTTCTTTCTTGGTCCCTGGCTGAGGAATGCCCTACCCTCGTCCCTCCGTCTGGAATCCTCCTATTCTCAGTTCAAAGCCTCACTTAAAACTTATCTGTTCCAAAAAGCATTTGATCTCCCCCTGGATTCTCCTCCTTGATGCAGCCGTGGTTGCTGTCCTGTCCTAGCCGAGTTTGGTCCTGTCATTCCCCTGTCTGTCCGTGATGGTTGTGTTGGTTGTGTCTGTCTGTGTTTGGCTGTGATTATTGTTTGATGTTTTATGGTCCTTTACTTTGCGCTATTCTTTCTCTTTCTTTCCTGTCATTTTTGGCGTTCTTTTTCCGTAGTTTGCAGCGTTGACCTTTTATTTTATTTGTACACCGCTTTAATGTCTTGTTGTAAGCGGTTTATCAAGTGTGAAATAAAGATAAAGATAAAGATAGTGGGAGGAAACCACTATCAGTACAGAGTACTGCCTTTTGGCCTAACCTCCGCCCCCAGGGTATTCACCAAGTGCCTGGCGGTGGTAGCCGCCTACCTCAGGGTTCAAGGCCTCTGTCTTTCCATACCTGGATGACTGGCTCATCAGGGGTCAATCCCCACAGGAGACCAATCAAGCCACCCTTCGCACTGTCGCTCTGCTTCAGCACCTGGGGTTTGTTATAAACTTCGCAAAGTCCACTTTGCACCCGACATAGAACATGGAGTTCATAGGAGCAAGACTGGACACCCTTCAGGCAAAGGCCTTTTTACCCGTGGACAGGGCCCACAGGTTGCTGGATCTAGCCAGGCACTTCCACAGCAATTCTCTGGTCTCCGCCAGACAATTCCTGAGACTCTTAGGCCACATGGCTTCCACGGTCCATGCAACTCCAAATGCCTGTCTACACATGAGGCCAGCTCAATGGGGCCTCAGAACTCGGTGGCACCAAGCCACAGGAAACCTCACGGACAGGGTGAGGGTGTCCAAACTACTAGAGTCTTCTCTACAGTGGTGGCTTTATCTTCCGAATCTAGTGCAAGGGGTGTTTTTTCAGACACTTCCATACTCTCAAGTGATCACAACCGATGCTTCTCTTCAAGGTTGGGGAGCACATTGCCAGGGAGCATGTACTCAAGGCCTGTGGTTTCCTTGGGAAGCTGCACAGCAGATCAATCTCTTAGAACTGAGAGCTATTCGTCTGGCCCTGAGAACTTTCTCTCATCTCCTTTGTTTATTAAAAATTTTTATACCGCCCAGCACCAAAGGCATCTGAGCGGTTTACAATCGCTAAAAATACAGGCTGCGTTGAAACAGGAAAGGAATGCCATTTAAAATAAAAGCAATAGAGAAGGGAGAGAGAAAGGACAGGAAAGCAAATTGCTTAAAAGTACATAGTCAAGGGAGGGGGACAAAGACACGGGGGGAAGGTCAAACACCAATCTGAACAGATAAGTTTTGAGTTGTGTTTTAAAGGACTTATAGGACTGTTCTGAGCAGAGGGAAGGGGGGAGCGAGTTCCAAAGCCTAGGCCCTAGGAAGTAAAAGGCTGAGGAACGGGTGGATTCAAGGTGAGCCTGTGAAGGGGAGGGAAGAGACATGCAGTTAATGTGGATGGAACGGAGCAAGCGGTGAGGAGTGCGGAAGTGAATCTGGTCTGCAAAGTAGAGAGGAATGCCTGTGTGAATTACCCTGTGTGCGAACGTAAGGATCTTATACTGAATGCGAAATGAAACAGGTAACCAATGTTGGTGCATAAGAAGGGGGGTGACGTGATCGTATCGAGAAGCATGAGTCAAGAGACGAACCGCGGTATTCTGACCAGTCCGTCCTAGTTCAGATGGACAACCAAGTTGCTGTGTTATATGTGAACAAATAAGGGGGCACAGGGTCCTGTCTTCTATGTCGGGAAGTGCAGAACCTGTGCTCCTGGGCAGTCAGTCACGGCATTCTTCTCAAAGCGGTCTATCTCCCAGGTCAGGAGAATTACCTGGCAGACAGATTGAGCAGGATCCTGCAGCCGCACGAATGGCAGTTGAATCCCTTAGTGGTTCAACAGATCTTCCTGAGATGGGGTCTACCGACCATAGATCTCTTTGCCAGTCCTCTGAACCATCAATTGCCCAGGTTCTGCTCCAGACAACCGCATCCTCTCAGATTAGCAGCGGATGTGTTTCTCATTCCGTGGTCTACAGGCCTCCTATATGCCTTTCCTCCCACGCTTCTAGTGCCCCAGACACTATTCAAAGTGCTCCGGGACAGGGCCTCGGTGATCCTGGTGGCCCCCAGGTGGCCCCGACAGCCGTGGTTCCCACTTCTTTTGCAACTAGCAGTGGACACTCCTCTTCCTCTGGGGATGCAACCAGATCTCCTGTCTCAGGAGCAGGGATCTCTTTTACACTCCAATCTCCAGTCCCTCAATCTGATGGCCTGGCTGCTGAAAGGGTAGTTCTAGCCCCCTTACTACTGCCTAAGGAAGTGGAGGAGGTGGTATTAGCCTCTAGGAAGCAGTTCACCAAAAAGTCTTATGCCCTTAAGTGGCGTAGATTCTCAGCCTGGTGTACTCAGCACAACAAGAATCCTTTCTCATGCCTGGTACCAGTGGTGCTGCAATACCTGCTTCACCTGTCCAACCTAAGCCTTAAGTCCAATTCTGTTAGTTCATCTCGGTGCTCTTAAAGCGCACCACTCACCAGTGGAGGGTCAGTCTCTTTCCAGCCACCCTTTGGTGGCTCGCTTCCTCAGAGGCCTGCTTTTGCTTAAGCCTCCAGTGCGTCCACCTGCTCCAAATGGGATTTGAATGTGGTTTTGCAACGACTTACTTGCCCACCATTTGAGCCTATGGCTACTTGCCCTTTGTGCTTTCTCTCTTGGAAGGCGTTGTTTCTGGTGGCTCTTACCTCAGCAAAGCGAGTGAGTGAACTTCAGGCCCTAGAATCCAATCCTCCATATACTAGGTTCTATAAGAATAGAGTGGTCTTACGGACTCACCCTAAGTTCCTTCCACCTCAATCAGGAGGTGGTTCTTCCAACTTTCTTTCCCAGGCCGCATGCCAGGCGGGCTGAGATGGTCTTGCATACCCTGGACTGTAGGAGGGCATTGACATTCTACCTTGACCGTATGCGGGAGCACCGGAGGGCTGTTCAGCTCTTTGTCTCTTTTGAACCCAATAAGTTGGGGTTACCTTCTCCAAGCGTACTTTATCCATATGGGTAGCCGACTGTATCGCCTTGGCTTACAGGGCAGCCGGCCTCTCCTTTCAGGGTCGAGTTATGGCTCACCGTGTCAGGGCGAAGGCTGCGTCAGTGGCTCATCTCCGCTCTGTTCCGTTGGCAGACATCTGCCGGGCCGCTACTTGGGCTTCAAGCCAGACTTTTGCGGCCCACTACTGCCTTGAGAGAGAGTCCCGCAGGGATAGTGCTTTCGGACAGGTGGTACTCCACAATCTCTTTGGGCTTTATGCAACTCCTACCCACCGGCCCTGGTGTTGGGCTACCGTTCGGGGGCTTTATCAAAGAAGATTCTTTTCTCACATGCTGAGGCTCTAGAGGGAGCTCATTTTTCCAGCTTGGGTCTCCGGTAGCCTTAAGCTGGGGAGTCCCATATGTGAGGACTGACTTCCTGCTTGGTCCTGGAGAAAGAGTAGTTACTCACCTGTAACAGGTGTTCTCCAGGAGCAGCAGGAATCAGTCCTCACAACCCTCCCTTGTCCCCTTGGAGTTGCAGTCATATGCTTTATTTTGTTGTTTTTGCTGTCTTTTAGCTATGTCATCAGACTGAGCAAGATGGCACCCTTGGGCGGGAAGGGGACCGCGCATGCATTCCCAAAGGCTTTCTTTGAAAGCTGGGGAAATGCTCCACACGGGGGCTCTGTCGGCGTTGGCGTCGCCGTCGCCCATATGTGAGGACTGATTCCTAAGACCTATTAAGAGGGCTGTTACAAAGTACCCTGTCCTGTATCCTCAGCAGGGGGGGAGGGGGTTAGTCCCTCAGGTAGGCTAGAGCAGGAAAAAAAGTTTAAAACGCAGCAGGTTCTGGGGACAGAGCAGGGAGAGATATTTAATTTAAAGTAACAGTTAACCTGGCTACCACACAAAGGCCAGTTAGTTGAGAGAGGCAAGGTAAGTTATACAGCTGAGAAAGCTGAAATGCAGAACTAAAGGGAACAGGGAGGTGAAGTAGCACACCAATAAAGACAACAAATAAATAATTAGACAGCTAGAACTCACAGCAAAGTTGTCACAGGAGTTAAATATCCACCTCTCTAGCAGAGCACTGTGAGGGCACTGCTCTTCCCAGAGCAGAGAGAGGCAAACAGAGCTATGCACACGTGGGAGGAGGAGACAGGAAGAAGTAATGTCTGAACATATTACGCCCATCTTTACTCAGGTAGTGAATAGGGTTCTCCAAGGGGATAATCTCCCAAAGTCTATGGCGGAAGCCGGCATTACGGTACTACCAAAGCCCGGTAAAGATAGGGGGGTATGCAGATCTTACCGACCAGTATCCCTAATAAATTTGGATGCCAAAATCTTGGTGAAAGTATTGGCAAACCGGATCCAAGATGTAGTGCCACAGTTGATCCATCCAGATCAGACAGGTTTTGTCAAGGGGCGACAGGGAAGTGACAGTGTGTGAGAGATTTTGAATATAGCTTGGCATCTTCAGAGATCTAAAGAATCATCAGTGATGGTCACGGTGGACGCAGAAAAAGCATTTGACTGCGTGGAGTGGCCATATATGTTTCAAGTTCTAGAGAAAATGAGGTTTGGAATGCAGTATATCAGTTGGATAAGAGCATTGTACCAGGGGCCATGGGCTAGAGTCAGAGTGAATGGCGGATACTCAGATAGTTTTGAGCTTCATAGGGGCACCAGACAGCGCTGCCCGTTGTCTCCTTTACTGTTTGCGTTGGTTATCGAGCCGCTTGCTGCATACATTAGGCGAGAAGCAGACATAAAAGGGGTAGGGATACGGGGGCGAGAGGAAAAGATTGGGTTATTTGCGGATGATATCTTTACCTTAACACAACCACTTACAACGTTGCCAGTGTTAATGAAGGTCATTCAGCGGTATAGCCGGATAGCAGGATATCGAATGAATCAAGGTAAAACTGAAATGTTGGGTTTAATTTGGTGCCTAGAGTGGAGGAGAGTTTAAGGCAAAATTTTAGGTTCCGGTGGGTGATGGGTAGTTTTCGTCGTTTGGGGATCCAGCTGTGGACTCCTTTATCTAGGATTAAGCAATGGAATTATCAGGGACTGGTGGAAAGTATTAGACAGGATCTATCTAGGTGGAGGGGACTGTATCTGTCATGGCTGGGCCGCATAGCGGTTGTGAAAATGAATATCCTGCCGAGGTTGCTGTTTGTGTATATGTCCTCGTCATGCAGAATGGCAAAAAAGGAAATAGACAAGATGCAAAATCTGCTTATGCAGTTTATTTGGGATGGGAAGCGCCCGAAAGTGGCCAGGGCCACCATGTATAGGACTAGGGAGGAAGGGGGGCTGGGGGTTCCATCTTTGTTCAGATATTATGAGGCAGCGCAACTCCAGGCACTGTTGCGTGGAAAGAGGGGCTGGAGCACCCATGGTGGGTACGCATGGAAGGAGAGGAGGACATGAGTACTGTAAACGGGGGTGCTTGTTGTGAAAGTTCCACAATCTTGGCAAGGACATGAATTTACTTGACTTGCAAAGGATTGTGGGTGTTGTAGTTCATTCACACAAAACTAGCCGTTGAACAAGAATAAAGAATTGTAGTTGCTTGAGTGTAAAGCAGAAAACAGATTTTATTTATGGGGTGTTATTCCCTCACACAGATATGCTTGGTAACATCAACAGGATAATTTTCTCCAGGAGTTTTATTCAGGAAACAAAACAAATAAGGCAACTGAATTACTTATGCAAAAACTTAGTAAAGACCTTGATGGAACAGAAAAGGTCTTTCTTCTAGCCCCTGCTAATAAACTTTCTTAGCAGTGCTGGAATGAAAAATAAACCCAAAAGGAAAATTCTCTTTATCAAAAAAAAAACAGCTTTCTTCCTTTCACACAGAGAAGAAGCTTTTTTTCAAAGTCCCACGTGCACTTGTGCCTTGCTCTAATCACAGGTGCTTAACCAGCTGCAAACCATTGCTGGCCCACTCTCCACGTGGCTCCAACTTTCCCCAAAGCTTTCTCTCAAAGAAACTTTTCTGGGAAGCTAAAAATCAGTACAGTTCCTTTTGGTGTTTGATCCTTATCTGAGGATTACTTTAGAACAGCAGCTTAGAAAGAGAACAATCCATACTTTCAACTTCCTCATCTGATATTTCCCCTTGCTCTTGAAATATCATAGGATCACTTCCATACACTGGCTCAGAGGATTTCTCTAACTGATCTCTACCAGGATAGAAACTGTTTCCCTGCTTCTTCCTTGTGCAAAGCTAGGGAACAGATCAGAGTTCATACCTGAGATCACGTTGCCATTAGGTTTCCTCTCTGGGTATTTTGGCCAGTAGGTAGCAAAACTTCTGTGCCCAGCTCTCCAGTCAGAATCTCTGGACTTTAGGTCCCTTTTCCCATACCTCCTTAAATAGGTATTAGAGCTGCTTCTTTCTGTAGATGCAGCCGTCTCCTTTACAGGTGCTGTCTGAGAGTTCCTGGCTGTATATCTCCAAGCCTCTGGCTTCTTCCAGTGCAATGAAGAATGCTTGCCCCAGGAATCTCTCCCAGTATACGTACTGCCTTGGGCTCCTTTCTTAGACCTTCTGGACGTCTTGCTGTTCTTCCTTCTGTTCACGATCAGTCTCTCCTTCTCCAGCTCCCGTTGCTGTCCTTGCTGTCTTTGCTCTCCTTGCTCTTGCTGTCTGTATGATGAATTTCTTCTAGCTTTAAAGTGCCTAGATGGCTGCTCCACCCTAGCACACTCCAGGTGTTCTGAATTAAGCCCTGCCCTAGGAGATGTGGGATTAGGGATTACATCATTGCTTCTCTGATTAGGCACACGTTTCCCTACTTCAGCTCTCCTAGAGGCTTTCTGTAAACCAGTGCATTCTGGGTCTGGTAGTCTTTTAGGTAAACACTTTGTTTTAGTGCTTTTACCAGCCAGCACAGGTTGCTTATTCAGAGCCAATTCACCTCTTGTATTATTACTTCCTGAACTATGATAAGCTTCCTTATCACAGTACCGAGGCTTGGATTTTGGATCCCAGAGCTAGGAGGCGGGGGAAGGGGGAGGAGAACCCATATATGGAACTCACGAGACAGGTCTGGGTGAAATGGAGAAGGTATTTGATTGGGGGGGGGGGAAGAAGTACTCCAGGGAGACTTATATTCAGATGGTGGTAGAGGGTAGGATGGGGGGAGGTGGTGGGGTTTTTTTTAAGAGGTGGGGGGGGGGGCGCGGAAGGGGTTGTGGAAAATTGGCCAAATGGTAGGGGACGGGGGTGGCATCTGGAACTTTGAGGAACTACAGAAGCAGTATCATCTGGACGAGCGAGATAGGTATGCATATATTAGTATGTGGTATTGGTTGCAGCAGAAGGAGGTGAAAAAGGATTGGTCTGCACAGCCCACACCATTTGAGGAGATGAAGGGGAAAAGGGGGATGACTACTCGGATAATATCAAAGCTATATAAGCTTCTGGGGGAACACAAGCCGGGGATAATGCGTAGCCAGCAGCAGTGGGAGGAGGAGCTGGGAGGCCAATGGGACCTTACGAGGTGGGACAGTATCTATATTAGAGCTCAAAGGCTGGCCCCGGGGACAGCAATGTTAGAAAATAGCTATAAGCTACGTTTGAGAATGTATTGGACCCCGGTGTGGCTCCATGCGCTGTATCCAGAAAGCTCGGAGCACTTTTGGAAGGGATGTGGGGCAAGGGAGGACCTGTTACATATGATCTGGAGTTGCCCTATTATACGGGACTATTGGACAGGCGTGGAAAGTCTCACAGCAGTTATTACTAAAGTGGGGCTACAGTTCACGCCGGGGATGATAATATTGAATGAGGAGGTGGAGAGTTGGGGAGGTTACAGCCCGAATGAGCCTTCTCTGTTGGTGGAAAAAAACTGGGGTGCCCCCGTTAAGAGGTGGTGGGGAGAATGGAGCAGATATGGGGCTTCTGTGCGATAGAAGCACATAGAAAGCACACTCTTAGAAAGTATAACAAGGTGTGGGAGCAATATGTACAGTGGAGGTGGGTGGGGGTGGAATATTGATGTGAGAAAACAGGAGATGGCACTGTAAGGCTGTAATGGCTTGGATCACTACCTGTTTAAATGTATCACTATTGAAATGTTTATAAAGTTTTAAAAATGTAACCAGTTCACAAGGATTATAATGTATATAATGTATACGGTATCATGTTAAATGTTAACTGTTAAATGTTTAAAAGGGTGTGAAAGTGTGGGAGTTTCGATAGAGAGGGGGGGGCTAGAGGGAATGGGAGGGGAGGGGGAGAGAAGGGAGGGGGTGAGGGGTAGGGGGGAATGAATCACTATCTTATACTTATTATTGTTGGAGGAAGTTAGCTTGTTAATGTACAGTAAGGAATATTTTGATCGAACGGTTGTGGTCCTCAGATGTGCAAATGTATGTTTGTGTTGAAAAATGAATAAAGAACAAATTATAAAAAAACTAAGAAAAACCTGCTTCAGGTTTTAAGAAATGTTCTAAATGTGGCGGTACCATTTCCGTCACCGACACCCATGATTGGTGTCTCAAATGTTTAGGTCCTGACCACTCTATTTCAGAGTGCCTCTCCTGTGGAATGATGTCAAAAAGGGGCCGGCAGAACCATGCTGCTAAACTTAGCACCCTTTTTCCCTCAGATGTGGCGTCTGTTGCATTGGTGTCTTCCAGGGCTTCATCTTCCTCCCATGGATCTCAGGTAACTAAACATCAATCTAGCCGGTCCTCAAAGGGTAGATCTCCTAAGTATCGAGATGCCCCTGGCGTTGCTCTTGAGGAATTTTAACCAGCAAAACTGCCCCGACGGGAAGCTTCGGCTTCCAAAGCATTAACGGGGCTCCAGGATGTTCTCAAGGCCTCAGTCTCGGCAGAACTATTGGTGCCGTGCTCTGGGGTCCCAGCCACTTCTACTGGTACCGACACCCAAGCATCGGCAGTGTCGATAGACCAGAGATTCCTTGCTATCGAAGCAATCTAGTGGCTCTTCTCATGGCTTCGGTACTGTTGAAACAGCTTCAGACACCTCAACCGATACCGGTACCGACTGCATCGACATTGGCGGGTATGCCACCCGTACCGAATCATGTGTCTCTCTCCGGCATCGACAGATTGGTTCTGGAACAACCCGATACCGACTTCGATCGATACCGGTACCGTGCTTTGCATGATCACCGGGATCGGAGATATTTTGAATCCTCGGATGAGACTGAAGACTGAAGATTCTGCCGATACCAGAGTACTTCTCCCCGAGGATTCCTCTTCTCCTCATCGCAGAATGTCTCCGCCAGAGGATATGTCCTTTCAGGACTTTATCTGTGATGTGGCCCGAGGCCTTTCCATCACAGTAGCTCCTAAAAAGAGCCTAGGGCAAAGGAGTTAGAAATCCTCCAATACCCTAAGGCTCCCAAAGAGGCAGCTACTCTGCCTATTCATGAGATCTTACATGATCTTATGCTAAGGATATGGGAAACACCTTTAACCATATCTCCTCATTCTCGAAGACTCGATACCATGTATCGAGTTCCACCTTGTCCTGGTTTTCAAAAAACTCAATTACCACACCATTCAATGGTGGTGGAATCAGCCATGAGAAGAAAGAAAAGTGCAGACACACATGCATCCAATCCTCCAGGTTGTGAATGCAGGACTCTCGATGCCTTTGGGCGTCGATGCTTCCATGCTCTCAGCTAGGATCAGTTCCTATATCTTGTATATGGGAATGTTTCTTAAAGAGGTCACAGGAGACTTGGAGCTTATGAGCCGCCTTCTTCCTGATGACAAAAGACACGACATTCTCACTCTTGTCAAACATGCTCAGGATGTTTCCAAGTTTGTTAATCGTACAGCCTTTGACTGTTTTGAGTGCATAAGCAGAACCTCTGCTATTGCCATTGGTGCACGTCGGATCGCCTGACTTCAGGCATCTGACTTGGAAATTTTGGGTACAGGAGTCTGTTTTTAGTTGCTGCTTCTGATCAGAGAGGAGCAGTGCTTTTTACAGTGCTCTGCTGGAAAAGTGGATTTTGCCTCCTGAGAAACTTTGCTGTGAGTTCTAGCTGTTTATTTAACTATTTATTGTTTGTCTAACTGTTTATTTAATTATTTATTGTTTCTTAGTGCTAGTTCAGCTGTTTTCAGCTGTAATTTACCTTGCCTCTCTCAACTAACTGGGCTTTGTGTGGTAGCCAGATTAACTGTTCATTTTAAATTAAATCTCTCTCCCCAGACCCTGCTGTGTGTTTAAACTTTTCCTGCCCTAGCCTGCTTGAGTGAATCCTCCCCTCCCCCCCCACCTTTGCTGAGGTACTGTGTAGCCTTCTTCCTGTTTTCTCCACGTGTGCATAGTCTGTTTTTAGTTGCTGCTTCTGATCAGAGAGGAGCAGTGCTTTTTACAGTGCTCTGCTAGAAAAGTGGATTTTGCCTCCTGAGAAACTTTGCTGTGAGTTCTAGCTGTTTATTTAACTATTTATTGTTTCTTAGTGCTAGTTCAGCTGTTTTCAGCTGTAATTTACCTTGCCTCTCTCAACTAACTGGGCTTTGTGTGGTAGCCCCCTGCCCCCCTCCCCCCCTGCTGAGGGTCCAGGACAGGGTACCTTGTAACTGCCCTCTTAATAGGACTTATCTCCCTCCCTCCCTCCCTCCCCAGCACCCACCCACCCCTGGGGTAATTGTAGTTGTATAGGTACTTGCACATCCTAGAGGAAAGGGGCTGCTCTCAGGTGCAGCTCATTATCCAAATCAGTCACACACAGAGGACCTGAGATTAATTAATTAAGCTTTAGGTACACAAGGTGTATTAGGGGTATTAGATACACTTTTATTGGTATAAGCATCTACACCAATCCTTATTATATACAGAATTTAAAAGATCTAAACACAAGCTTTAAACTAAGATGCAGACAGAAGTCCAGCAGCGAGATGGGGGTTCTCCGGTCTTTTGCATTGAGTGTCACATGTATGATTTTCTCCCAGTTGGTGAGAGATCTTACATATGCACTAAGTGCAAAGAACTCTTTGCTCTCAGGGAACGAGTCCGTTCTCTAGAGGCTAGAGTAGCAGACCTGGAAGACATAAGAAAGACAGAGAAGTACATGGACGTGACCTTCAGGGATATAGTCCTGGAGTCCCACCTCCAGTCTGGCAGCATCCCTGTTGTCATGGAGGAGAGAGGTCACGTGACAGGAGAGCATCACCCTGGTGTGGCAGGAAGTGATCCTGTAACTAGGACCTGTCCTCCAGGTGATGTAAAACCCTCTCGCACCGAGGGCGTTTCTCCAGGGCCATGTGCCCATGAGGGGAGGGTCAGGACAGCTGTTATAGTCTGTGATTCAATCATTAGGAATGTAGATAGTTGGGTGGCTGGTGGACGTGAGGATCGCCTGGTAACATGCCTGCCTGGTGCGAAGGTAGCAGACCTCACGCACCGCCTAGATAGGATCGTAGATAGTGCTGGGGAGGAGTCTGCTGTCTTGGTACATGTTGGTACCAATGACATAGGAAAATGTGGTAGGGAAGTTCTGGAGGCTAAATTTAAGATCTCCAGGAACAAGCAGGAATAAGTCCTCACATATGGGTACGTCGGTACCGACGGAGCCCGTGCGGGAAAGCTCCCCAGCTTCTTAGAATAGAAGCTTTTGGGACCTCCCACTGCACATGCGCACTGCCTTCCCGCCTTCCTGAACAGCTCTCCTCAGTTTCTCTTTTTCCGCGGAGCCAGCAGGTCGTGTTCCTGTCACCGCTGAAGAAATTGTTATTTTATTTGTTTCTTTAGACCGCGTACCTGCCTTCCCCATACCGATACCGGTATCGCCGGTCTTTTCTTTCTTTCTTTAAAAAATTATAATTCTTTTTTCTTATTTTTTAGCTTTTTGGTCACTTCAGAGAGGCCTCTCGGCCTACTCAATTTCTCCTCATGGAGAAGCCAGCCCCTGGATTTAAGAAGTGTACCAAATGTAATGCTGTTATTTCAGTCACAGACACCCATGACTGGTGTCTGAAATGTTTGGGGCCTGACCATTCCATACCGGACTGCCCATCTTGCTCCCACATGTCTAAACGTGGGCTGCAGAACCGGGCCAACAAATTCCATGTGCTGTTTGCTTCAGAGAATACAGCATCACAGTCATCCAGGTCTTCTTCTCCGGATGGATCTCAGGTAACCAAACCTTCTGTGGGCAAGTCCTCAAAGAGCAAATCTCCTTCAAAGCATCGAGAGGCTCTTAGCTTAGAACTTGAGGACCCTGCCCCAGCCAAACAACCCCGGCGGGAAGTCCAACTTCCAAAAACGCCAATTCAGGGGTCTCAGGTTGATATCGATGCTACGGCCTCGACAGATCACCTGTTAGCCTGCTCTGGGGTACCGGGTCACTCCGGTACCGATATCCAGGCAGCTATGGCGTCCATGGGCGATACTGTACAGTCCATGCAGCAGGCCGTCATGGCTTTCATTAAAGCTGCAACGCCATCGGTTCCGCTTTCAGCGGTTCCGGGCCCGATACCGGTATCGTCCGCCATGCCGGTATCGAGGCCGTCCACCTCTAAACGCAAGTCGGTACCGTATGGGCTTTCGCTCCATACCGGTTCCATACCCGATACGCCCGATATCGATACCGATCGGTACGCGTATCGTGCGTTAGAGGAAAGCACCGATTCCTCTGAGGATTTTCACTCCTCTGATGATTCTGCTGAGTTTTCACTCAACTTACCTGAGGAGCCCTCTTCTCCTAAAAGGAGAATGTCCCCTCCAGAGGATTTGTCCTTCCAGGACTTTGTTTTAGATATGGCTACAGCCCTTTCTATTACCACATCCTCTGAAAAGGAACCCAGATCCAAAAAACTGGATATTTTGGGATACTCAAAGGCCCCTAAGGAGGCAGTTACCCTGCCTATCCATGAAATCCTTCAAGAACAACTGATGGATTTCTGGGAAAATCCTTTGACTTTGTCTCCTTATTCCCGTAGGTTGGACACCATGTATAGGGTCCCTCCTTCTCCTGGTTTCCAAAAGACTCAATTGCCCCACCACTCTATTGTGGTGAAGTCTGCAATGAAGAAGATTAGGAGTACCAAAAGGCACTCTTCCACCCCTCCAGGACGGGAATGTAAGACTTTGGACTCTTTTGGTAGGAAAATTTTCCAGGCTAGTATGCTTATAGCCAGGATTAATTCCTACAGTCTCTATATGGGCATGTTCCTGGAGGAACTTGCCAAAAAGGTGCGGCATTTTGCCCCCTTTATCCCTGAGGATAAAAAGCAGGGATTCCTTTCCCTAGTGAAACAACTCTTAGAGGTTTCTAAGTTCTCTAATAGGGCAGCATATGATTCCTTTGAGGGAGCCAGTAGGGCTTCGGGCATTGCTATTGCAGCCCGACGTCTTGCTTGGCTCCAGGCCTCTGATCTGGAACCTTGGGTTCTAGATGGCTTACGGAATCTGCCCTGTACAGGTGAGAACTTATTTGGGGAAGAGTGGCAAATCAAAGCCACCCAGATGGATGCTGAAAATGCCACCTTGGAAAGACTTTCAAAGTCCACTTCAATTCCTACTAAGAAAAAGTCTTTTAAAAGGCCTTACTATAAGAAGGCCAGAGTTGCTTCAAATACTGGCCAGCAGTCTTCTCAACCTCGCTATACTGCTAAGCGTCAGCAATCCAAACAAGCACGAGCTAAGCCTGCAGCAGCTACTGTAGCTCAGCAGGCTCCAACCCCTCAGGGGTTTTGACTTGCTCCTAGGGAACTTGCCACTTCTGGTTCTAACACAACCAGAACCTCTCACCATACCCGGAAGGTTGGTTCACTTTGCTCCCAGATGGGAACAAATCACAACAGAACAATGGACCCTCTCTATCATTCGAGAGGGTTACAAACTTCATTTCTCCAGCCTTCCTCCCCATCATATGGTGAGACCATTCAATTCTCCCCCATCTCTCCTAACCCTGTTGGGTCAAGAGGTTTCCTCTCTTCTTGCCCAAGGGGCCATAGAAGAGGTTCCTCTTCCTCAACAAGGGTCCGGTTTCTACTCCCCTTATTTTCTCATTCCAAAGAAGACAGGGGGATTCAGACCAATCCTAGATCTGAGAGAATTGAACAAATTTCTCTTCAAGGAGAAATTCAAAATGCTGTCTCTCGGCATTCTCCTTCCTTACCTCCAGGGTCAGGACTGGCTTTGTTCTCTAGACCTACAGGATGCGTATACACATATACTCATCCATCCATCCCACAGAAAGTATCTTCGCTTTCTGTTTCAGGGAAAACATTTCCAATACAGAGTACTCCCCTTCGGTCTAGCCTCTGCTCCAAGAGTATTCACAAAATGCATGGCAGTCGTAGCCGCATTTCTAAGAGGCATGGGAATCTTTGTCTTCCCATATCTGGACGACTGGCTCATCCGAGCTCCAACTCAGTCACAGGCCCAGATTTCCCTGGACCACACAAGGAGCCTTTTGCAGTATCTGGGACTGGTAGTAAACCTTCCCAAGTCCCAACTCATCCCTACTCAATCTCTAGAATTCATAGGGGCCCAGTTGGACACCATCACTGCAAGGGCCTACCTTCCACATGTTCGAGGCCAGCGCCTCCTGAGTTTGGCCTCCCAAGCTCAGTCCAGCACTCACTTGACAGCCAGGGAAATGCTACGCCTACTGGGTCATATGGCCTCCACAGTGCATGTGGTGCCCTATGCTCGTCTTCATATGAGAGCAGCTCAATGGACCCTGGCCACTCAGTGGACTCAGGCGTCAGGAGCGCTCTCAGACCAAATACAAACCTCCGATCGTCTGTTTTGGTCCCTCCACTGGTGGACTTCCACCAAGAATCTGTTGTTGGGGGCTCCATTTCAACCATTGCTACCCCAAGCAACCCTCACAACAGATGCCTCCCAAACAGGGTGGGGAGCCCATCTGCAAACTCTCTCCACTCAGGGCACTTGGTCTCTACAGGAGACCACCCTTCATATCAATCTTCTGGAACTGCGAGCAATTTACCTTGCCCTCAAGGTCTTCCACTCCCTCCTAGCCAACCTCACTGTCCTAGTTCAGACGGACAATCAGGTGGCCATGTTTTACATAAACAAACAAGGAGGGACGGGCTCTCTGTCGCTTTGCAACGAAGCTCTAAGACTATGGGCCTTCGCCAGAGAGCATCAGATTCACCTGCTAGCAGTGTATCTCCCAGGAGTTCAGAACTCTCGGGCAGACAGGCTCAGTCGAGTTCTGCTGCCACACGAATGGTCCCTACATTTGGACCAAATAAACCGAATCTTTCAGGAATGGGGGACCCCGGACATAGACCTCTTTGCAAGTCCGTGGAATGCCAAACTTCCCCGGTTCTGTTCCAGAACTCCGTGTCAGGGAGCTCAGGCTACGGACGCCTTTCTCCTGAATTGGAATCAGGCATTCCTATATGCCTTTCCACCCATTCCTTTGATTCCCAAGACTCTGTTCAAACTCCAGAGGGATCATGGAACTATGATCCTCATAGCTCCACGCTGGCCACGCCAAGTGTGGTTCCCTCTACTTCTACAGCTCTCCCAGGGATCCTACTTGGATCTGGGAGCTGCGCCAGACCTCCTGTCTCAGGAGGAGGGGACTTTGTGGCACCCAAACCCCAAATCCCTTCACCTCAGTGCTTGGTTACTGAAGGCTTAAGCCTTCAAGACTTTCATCTTTCCCAACCAGTGAAAGATATCCTTTCTGCCTCTAGGAAACCCTCTACCAGGCGTTCCTATGCTTTCAAATGGAAACGTTTTTCCATTTGGTGTGCTCAGCAGGGTCTTGACCCTCTAGCACTTCCTTTGAATTCTCTTCTTGATTATCTCCTGCATCTATCCAATGCAGGCCTCAAGACGAATTCGGTAAGAGTCCATTTAAGTGCTATTGCAGCATCCTTGAAACATATAAATGGACAACCTATCTCCTCTCATCCTCTTGTTGCAAGATTCATGAGAGGCCTGACTCTCACTAAACCTCCCATCAGACCACCCCCGGTCGCATGGGATTTGAATCTAGTGCTCGGTCAACTTATGAAGCCACCTTTTGAGCCAATGTTTTCCACCTCCTTGAAATTTCTTTCCTGGAAGGTCATCTTCCTCATTGCAGTCACTTCGGCTCGCCGCATCAGTGAGCTGCAGGCTTTAGTGGCTAATCCACCTTACACAAGATTTCATCATGATAAGGTGGTCCTTAGGACGAATCCCCACTTTATGCCTAAAGTGGTCTCGCCTTTTCATCTTAATCAAGAGGTATATCTACCTGTCTTTTTTCCAGCTCCTCATGCATCCAATGCAGAGAGGAACCTTCATACTCTGGATTGTAAAAGAGCTCTCGCTTTTTACCTTAATAGGACTCAGCCACATCGAAAGTCTTCTCAACTTTTTGTGGCCTTTGATCCTTCCCATTTGGGACTTCCAGTCTCCAAGCGTACACTTTCCAATTGGATTGCTCAGTGTATTTCTTTTGCTTACCAGAGCAAAAACATTTCTCTGGAAGGCCATGTCACTGCTCACAATGTGAGGGCCATGGCAACTTCTATGGCTCATCTGCACTCTGTTTCCATAGATCAGATCTGTCGAGCCGCTACCTGGGCCTCGGTTCATACCTTCACAGCCCATTACTGTTTGGACAAGGACTCCCGCCGGGATGCCTTGTTTGGCCAGGCTGTCCTCAAGCACCTGTTCCATTCCTAAACAACTCCTGCCCACCTTCCCAGAATGGATGCCTGAGATCCATACGAAGATGGCGAACCTTTACAGGGGATCCCATGCATCTAAGCTAGGGAGTCCCCATATGTGAGGACTTATTCCTGCTTGTTCCTGGAGATAGCACAGTTACTTACCTGTAACAGGTGATCTCTGGGAACAGCAGGAATTAGTCCTCACAACCCACCCACCTCCCCTAGGAGTTGTATCTTTTATCTATCTATCTTCCTGTCCTCTCTCTGTTGACTCAGCTATAAACTCGAAACTGAGGAGAGCTGTTCAGGAAGGCGGGAAGGCAGTGCGCATGTGCAGTGGGAGGTCCCAAAAGCTTCTATTCTAAGAAGCTGGGGAGCTTTCCCGCACGGGCTCCGTCGGTACCGACGTACCCATATGTGAGGACTAATTCCTGCTGTTCCCAGAGATCACCTGTTACAGGTAAGTAACTGTGCTCTCTTAGGTAGGAAGTTGAAATCCAGAACTTCCAGGATAGCGTTCTCCGAAATGCTTCCTGTTCCACGTGCAGGACCCAAAAGACAGGCAGAGCTCCGGAGTCTCAATGCGTGGATGAGACAATGGTGCAAGGATGAGGGTTTTGGATTTGTTAGGAACTGGGGAACATTCTGGGGAAAGGGGGGGCTCTTCCGAAGGGATGGGCTTCACCTTAATCAGGATGGGACCAGACTGCTGGCATTAACCTTTAAAAAAGAGATAGAGAAGCTTTTAAACTAGAAAATAGGGGAAAGCCGACAGTCACCCAGGAGCGCATGGTTCGGACAAAGGTATCCTTGAAGGATACTACCAAAAGCAGTGAGGTTCCAAAAGGGGGTATAGTAGCCCAAATGCCCTTGAGTAAGGAGCAGACAGAGCATAAAGATTCCAAATTACCCCTGCCTACCAATAGCCAGATTAATATGAATAAAATACAGTCTCTACAATGCTTGTATGCCAATGCTAGAAGTCTAAACAATAAGATGGGAGAGTTAGAATATATAGCACTAAATGAGAGGTTAGATATGATTGCACTCTCAGAGACATGGTGGAAGGAGGATAACCAGTGGGACACTGTGATACCTGGATACAAACTATATCGTAATGATAGAGCTGATCAAATTGGTGGAGGGGTTGCACTCTATGTTAGAGAGGGCATTGAGTCAGAAAGGATTAAAGTTTTGCAGGGAACAAAATTTGCTGTAGAATCTCTATGGATTGAAATCCCATTTATGAAGGGGAAGGCGATGGCAGTGGGAGTATACTATCGACCGCCTGGCCAGAATGAACAAATGGATGATGAAATGCTCAAAGAAATCAAGGAAGCTAACAAAAGTCACAACAGAGTAGTAATAATGGGTGATTTCAATTACCCCGGTATCGACTGGGTCAGTGTCACGGCAGGACAAGCTAAAGAGATAAAGTTTCTAGATGGAATAAATGACTGCTTCTTGGAGCAACTGGTTCATGAACCGACCAGAGGGGAAGCCATACTGGACCTAATCCTTAGTGGAACGCCAGATCTGGTGCAAGAAATAACGGTGTTGGGACCACTTGGCAATAGTGATCATAGTATGATCATGTTTGATTTAATTAGTGGAGGACAGATAGTAAAGGAATCCACAGTATTACCTTTTAACTTTCAAAAGGGAGACTATGATAGAATGAGAAATATAGTTAGGAAAAAACTAAAAGGAGCGGTTCCAAAGGTTAAAGACTTACAGCAAGCTTGGGTGTTATTTAAAAATACTATCCTCGAAGCCCAGACCAGCTGTATTCCACGCATTAAGAAGAGTGGAAGAAAGTCCAAAAACTGCCAGCATGGTTTAAAGGTGAGGTCAGAGAGGCTGTTGCTGCCAAAAAAGCAACCTTCAGGAAATGGAAAAAAGAGCCAAATGATGAAAACTGGAAACAACACAAGCACTGGCTAGTTAAATGCAAAGCATTGATAAGGCAGGCAAAGCGGGAATTTGAGAAGAAACTTGCTACGGAAGCAAAAACACAAAATAAAGACTTTTTCAAGTACATTCGTAGCAAAAGGCCTGTGAGAGAGTCAATTGGACCGTTAGATGATAGAGGGGTAAAAGGGGCAGTAAGAGGAGACAAGACTATAGCAGAGAGACTGAATGAATTCTTTGCTTCGGTCTTTACTGAGGAAGATGTAGGGATGTTACCCATGACTGAAGTGGTATTTAAAGGTGATACTGCAGAGGAATTGAGAGAAATATCACTACACCGGGAAGATATATTACAACTATTTGATAAACTGAATAGTAGCAAATCACCTGGACCGGATGGTATACATCCCAGAGTGTTGAAAGAACTGAAATATGAGATTGCAGACCTGCTATTGGTAATCTGTGAACTTTAATTAAAATCATCTGTAATACCTGAAGATTGGAGGGTCGCCAACGTAACACCAATTTTTAAAAAAGGTTCCAGGGGTGACCCGGGAAATTACAGACCGGTGAGCCTGACGTCAGTACCAGGGAAAATGGTAGAAACCATCATAAAGAACAAAATTACACAACATGTAGATAGTCATGGCCTAATGGGAGACAGCCAACATGGCTTTAGACAAGGAAGATCTTGTCTTACTAATCTGATATGTTTCTTTGAAGGTGTGCATAAACAGGTAGACAAAGGTGAGTCGGTTGATATAGTGTATCTGGACTTCCAGAAAGCTTTTGACAAGGTCCCCCATCAGAGACTTTTGGCAAAGCTAAAAAGTCATGGGATAGGAGGCAGTGTACTATTGTGGATCGGGAACTGGTTAAAAGATAGAAAGCAGAGGGTAGGGCTAAATGGCCAATATTCCCAATGGAAAAAAGTGAATAGTGGAGTACCCCAGGGATCTGTACTGGGTCCGCTACTTTTTGACATATTCATAAATGACCTGGAAAAGGGAATAACTAGTGAGGTTATCAAATTTGCAGATGACACAAAACTGTTTAAAGTTGTTAAAACCCAAGAGGATTGTGGAAAACTGCAGGAGGATCTGGATAAATTGGAAGACTGGGCATCCAAATGGCAGATGAAATTTAATGTGGACAAATGCAAAGTTATGCACCTAGGAAAGAACAACCCACACTATAGTTACACGATGCAAGGCTCCACATTAGAAACCACCACCCAGGAAAAGGACTTAGGAGTCATCGTGGATAACATGTTAAAACCCTCCGCCCAGTGTGCAGCGGCGGCCAAGAAAGCAAATAGAATGCTAGGTATCATAAAGAAAGGGATGGAGAATAAAACAAAGGATATTATAATGCCTCTGTTACGCTCCATGGTAAGACCGCACCTTGAATATTGTGTGCAATTCTGGTCGCCGTATCTTAAAAAGGACATAGCGTTATTAGAAAAAGTACAGAGAAGAGCCACCAAATTGGTGAAGGGGATGGAAGGCTACTCCTATGAAGAGAGGCTAAAAAGGTTAGGGCTCTTTAACCTGGAAAAGAGACGGCTGAGGGGAGATATGATAGAGGTCTATAAATTAATGAATGGAGTGGAACGGATAAGCGTGGATCAATTGTTTACGCTATCAGAATATAGAAAGACTAGGGGACATGTAATGAAGCTACAGGGTAAACTATTTAAGACAAATAAGAGAAAATATTTTTTCACTCAACGTGTAATCAAACTCTGGAATCTGTTACCGGAGGATGTAGTAAGGGCTGTTAGTATAGCTGGGTTTAAAAAAGGTTTGGACAAGTTCCTGGAGGAAAGGTCCATAAACCACTATTAAAAAGGGACCCAGGATATCAATGCTTGACCCAGTACAAGCATTATGGAACCTGTGTCTTTTGGGGATATTGCTAGGTACGTAGGACCTAGATTGGCCACTGTTGGAAACAGGATACTGGGCTTGATGGACCTCGGTCTGACCCAGTATGGCATGTCTTATGTTCTTATGTTCTTAGGACAAATTAGGAAACATTCCTTGTACAGGAGAAAATCTCCTTGGCAAGAATTGGCAGGAGAAGGCTAATGAAATAGATGCTGGCAATATCACACTAGATTGTCCAAATCTACAGCCTATCCTGGAAAGAAAAGATCTTCTAAAAAAAACATTTTTCAATAAGAAAAATAAGTTTTATCCTTCCTGTACCTAACAAGGACACCGTCCAGGTCAGGCTGCCCAAAAGGGACAACAGCAACAACCTAGACAACAAAAGAAGCCAAAAGCTGCAAAACCTCAGCCAGCTCACCAGGCTTAGCTGCCTCAAGGGCTTTGACTCCTTTCTAGAGAACTTCGCCTTCCTGCCCTTGAAGGGTCCAGAACCCTTAACCATCCCAGGCAGGTTAGTCATTTTGCCCACAGATGGTACCAAATCATAGCAGAAAATTGGACTCTGTCCATTATACGAGAGGGGTACAAGCTTCATTTTCACAGCCTGCCCCCTCCTACAATTATGAGAGTTCAATTCTCAGACCTCTCTCGACAATCTCTTAGGTCAAGAGGTCACAATGCTCCTTGCTGAAGGAGCAATAGAGGAAGTACCCATTCTCCATCAGGGTACAGGGTTCTACTCCCCCTATTTTCTTATTCCAAAGAAAACAGGACACAGACCCATTTTAGACCTCAGAGAATTGAACAAATATCTGTTCCGAGAGAAATTCAAAATGGTCTCTCTAGAAACTCTGCTGCCATACCTTCAAAGTCAGGATTGGCTTTGTTCTCTAGATCTTAAGGATGCATATACTCATATTCTCATCCATCCAAATCACAGGAGATTCCTCCGATTCCTGTTTCAAGGAAAGCACTACCAATACAAGGTTCTTTCCTTTGGCCTGGCATCTGCGCCAAGAGTGTTTACAAAATGCATGGCTGTGGTAGCAGCATTTCTCCACACTCTGGGAATATTTGTTTTCCCTTACTTAGATGACTGGCTCATTCGAGCCCCTACAGTGCCAGAGGCCAGCTCTGCTCTATCTCGCACAATGCGAATCCTGCAATATTTGGGACTGGTCATAAACCTCCCAAAATCCAATCTTGCTCCCACTCAGTCCCTAGAGTTCATAGGAGCTCATCTGGATTCCAGACAGACAAGGGCTTTCCTTCCGCAGCCCCGCTGTCTTCGCATAGTACAACTAGCTTCCCAAGCAGTGCTCAAACCTTCTCACTGCTCGGGAAATGCTAAAATTGCTAGGCTACATGGCATCCACCATGCATGTGGTTCCTTATGCTCGCCTCCATATGCGAGCGGCCCAGTGGACTTTATCCACTCAGTGGACACAGACCTCAGGTTGCCTGTCAGACAAAATAAACTCAGACCATCTTATTTCGTCCCTCCTATGGTGGCAATTGCCCAGAAACCTTCTGGTGGGGTCTCCTTTCCAGCAACCCCTATCCCAAGCCACCCTAACAGATGCTTCACAGGTGGGATGGGGAGCACACCTGCACAATCTCTCTACCCAGGGTACCTGGAGTCCACAGGAGGCCTGTCTTCATATCAACCTCCTGGAGCTCAGAGCAATCTTCCTTGCTCTTCAAGTATTTCACGCCCAGCTCAGCTACAAGACAGTCCTAGTTCAAACGGACAATCAGGTAGCCATGTTCTGTGTGAATAAACAGTGCAGAACAGGCTCTCTGTCGCTATGCAACGAAGCTTTGCGACTATGGGCCCTCGCCAGAGAGCAACAGATTCATCTCCTTGTAGTATATCTTCCAGGCATTCAAAATTTTAGGGCAGACAAAGGCAATTGAGTTCTGCTTCCACACGAATGGTCTTTCCATGCAGACCAGGTTGCCCAAATATTTCAGATTTGGGGAACCCCGGACATAGACCTCTTTGCAAGTCTGCTGAATGCCAAACTTCCCCGGTTCTGTTCCAGAATTCCAGCTCAGGGTTGTCAGGCAAGGGACGCCTTTCTCCTTCACTGGGATCAGGACTTCCTATATGCCTTCCCACCCATTCCCCTCATCCCCAAAACCCTATTCAAGCTTCAGAGAGACAGAGGTCATATGATCTTCATAGCTCCACGTTGGCCACGGCAAACGTGGTACCCTCTGCTCCTACATTTCTCTCAAGCTCCGCCTCTGGAGTTGGGATCCGCTCCAGATCTTCTCTCCCAAGAGGACAGGATGCTGTGGCATCCAAGTCCCCAATCTCTGCATCTCAGGGCCTGGTTGCTGAAAGCCTAGAACTTCAGGATCTTAACCTTTCCCAACAGGTAAAGGATATCCTCCATGCCTCTAGGAAACCCTCCACAAGACGCTTGTATGCCTTTAAGTGGAAAAAGTTCACCATATGGTGCTCGCAGAAGGGTCTTAACCCTCTTGTGATATCTCTGGAATCATTACTGGAGTACCTCCCTTCATTTGCCAAATGCGGGTCTCAAGACAAATTCAGTAAGTCCATCTTAGTGCTATTGCAGCTTCTTACAAGCCTCTAAGTGGACAGTCTATTTCCTCTCATAGTGAGATTTATGAGAGGCCTTCTTTTAACAAAGCCTCCCATTAAGCCACCTCCAGTGGCATGGGACTTAAATCTGGTGCTCGGGCAGCTCATGAAACCGCCCTTTGAACCATTAGCCACTACATCTTTGAAATTACTTTCCTGGAAAGTCGTCTTCCTCATTGCAATCACATCAGCACATCGCATCAGTGAATTGCAAGTGGCTGATCCTCCTTATACAAGGTTCCACCATGATAAGGTAGTTCTTAGGACTCATCCACACTTTATGCGAAAGGTGGTCTCGCCTTTCCATTTAAACCAAGCAGTTTACCTTCCTATATGCTTTCCGAGGCCTCATGCCTCCAGTGCAGAAAGGAACCTTCATACCTTGGACTGTAAAAGAGCTTTGGCCTTTTACTTGCAAAGGACACAGCAACATAGAAAATCTTCTCAACTCTTTGTTGCTTTTGATCCTAGTCATTTGGGACGTCCAGTTTTCAAAAGAACACTGTCCAGCTGGATCGCACAGTGCATATCCTTTGCCTATGAGAGTAAGAACCTTCCTCTTGAAGGCCATGTCACCGCTCACAATGTGAGAGCCATGGCAGCCTCAATGGCTCATTTGCACTCTGTGTCTATCGATGACATCTGTCGAGCAGCTACTTGGGCTTCGGTACATACCTTCACAGCCCACTACTGCTTAGACAAGGACTCCCGCCGGGATGCCTTTTTTGGCCAAGCTGTTCAACACCTTTTTCAGACTTAACTCCTATCCACCGTCCCTGGTAGAATTCCAGAGATCCATGGGGGGAAGTGGGGTCCTTTCACAAGGAATGACAACTTCCTGGGGCCATCTCCCTGGCATCTGCATCTAGGGAGTCCCCATATGTGAAGACTACATTCCTGCTTGTTCCTGGAGATAGCGTAGTTACTCACCTGTAACAGGTGATCTCCGGGAACAGCAGGAATTTACTCTTCAGAACCTGCCCACCTCCCCTAGGAGTTGTATCTCTCTCGTGCTCTCTCTCTCTCTCCCCTCTCTCTTTTGTCTCAGCTATAAACTCAACTGGAGAAGAACAGTTGGAAAGGCAGGAAGGCAGCATACAGGCACTGTGGGATGCTCCCAAAAGCTTTCCTATTGGATGCTGGGGAGCGTTCCCACGCAGGTTCAGTCGGTACCGATGATACCCATATGTGAGGACTAAATTCCTGCTGTTCTCAGAGATCACCTGTTACAGGTGAGCATGCTTTATCCACAAAGAGGCAAACATTACCTGACAGCCCTTCTGCCGTATCGCTAACAAAGATGTTAAAGAAATGGACCAAGGAAACAGATCCCTGTGGCATACCACTGGTAACTTCTTTCTCGGCGTGAGCTCCATTTACCTGTACACTTTGTCACCTCCTGTTAAACCAATTTCTAATCCAATCCCTGCAGGTCTTTAGACTCATTCTACAAGATCTCAGGTGACGCCCTGGGCAGTGTCAAGTGCAGTTGCTCTGGGAGTACATTTGCCAGGCAGCAATTTGGTAGAGTCTGTATGCTTTTGTGGAGCACTGCAGATTAGAGATTGGGATTAGGGAGTTTACTGCCTTTGGGAAGGCAGCCCTTATCAGGGTGCTCTTCCTCCTACCTTTGGTCCTGAGGCTTGGGTATGCCCCTCTTGTTGGACTTGTCTAGCAGGATGACAAGGGAAGGTGATACTTGTTCTTACTTGCTAATGTTCTTTCTCAGGTCCTGTTAGACCAGTCCAATACGCATCACAGAGACTAAGAGTATAAGTACTAATACTACTACTGATCATTTGTATAGCCAGACCAAGACAAACCACCCATCTGGGCAGCAGCAGAATGGGATAGTGTTGACGGCAGAGGATCACATTTCTGTGACAACGGCAACAACACCAAACTTAAACTGCGCGGAAGAAAGGCCTGGCAATCTACTTCTGTAGCTTGCCATGAAAACCCAATGGATAGTTACAACAAAACAAATTGTGCTGGAAGATGAGACCCCCAGGTCGGAAGGCACTCCACTAGCTACTGAGGAAGAGCTGAAGACTTTTCAGAGTAAAGCCAGCATTTATGTTGTGGTTGGATCAAAGCCCTCGGGACATCTGACTGCTGATGTAGCTGCGCTTGAAATGAGTCAGAAGCTGTAAAGATGTCTTACACATTGGAACATGGAACGTACGAAGCATGAACCAAGGGAAGTTGGAGGTGGTCAAGAATGAAATGGAACTTGTACAACTTGATCTGTTGGGTGTCAGCAAACTGAAATGGACTGGTATCGGGCACTTTACATCAGATGATCACATGGTCTACTATGCTGGAAATAAAAGACAAAGAAGAAATGGTGTTGCATTTATAATAAAGAAGAAACTTGCAAGAACTGTAATGAAATACAGTGCAGTTAGCGAACGCTTAATCTCTATTCGTGTACGAGGAATGCCTATCAACACAACTATAATTCAAGTATATGCCCCAACAGCTGCAGAGGAGAATGAAATTGAAGAGTTCTATGAACAAGTACAAGCTGAAATTGACAGAACATGCAAACAGGATATCCTGATAGTCATGGGTGACGAGAACGCAAAAGTTGGCAACAAAGAAGAAGGCAAAGTAGTTGGAAAATATGGACTTGGCAACAGAAATGAAGCTAGAGAAAGACTGAGATGAATAGATCGTTGGTCTTGCAGAATTCTATCAAACACTTTCTTCCAGCAACACAAGCGGCGACTGTACACATGGACTTCACCCAATGGATTGTATAAAAATCAAATTGACTACATCTGTGGAAGTCAACGATGGAAAAGCTCTATTAACATTAACAAAGACAAAACCTGGAGCTGACTGTGGTACAGATCATCAACTACTAGTATGCAAACTCAAGCTAAAGATGAAAAAGAGCAAACCGCTCATGAATGCAGCAAAATATGACCTTGAGAATATACCACTGGAATTTAAAGACTGCCTGCAAAATCGATTTGCTGCTTTAGATACAAATGACAGAGCTCCAGAAGAGTTATGGAATGACATCAAGAAACTTGTGTTGGAAGAAAGCAAGAAGTCTCTACAAAAGGTGAAAAAGCAAAATTGAAAATTGCTCAGAAATGCAGAGAAGCTAAAGCCAGAGGAGAAAGAAAGACAATCACAGAACTCAACAGAGATTTCCAATGTGCAGCAAGACAGGACAAGGAAAAGTACTACAACGACACATGCAAGCAAATAGAAGCAGAAACTATTAGAGGAAGAACAAGATCGGGTTTCCTAAAGCTACAAGAGTTAAAGAAAAAGTTCCAGCCTCGAATTGGAATGTTACAAGATGCTCAAGGTTCTATGTTGAATGATGCTGAGAAGATCAAGAAAGGTGGAAGGAATATACAGAGTATTTATATGATAAAGATCAAGTGGACCAACAGCCGTTTCAACCTGTACCTTATGATCGGGAACCATTGGTGATGAAAGAAGTTGAAGCAGCATTGAAAGCCTTATCAAAGAACAAAGCACCAGGCATTGATAGCATTCCCATAGAAGTATTACAGCAGTCTGATGTAGCTGTTACCGTACTTACAAGGCTCTGCCAAGAAATAAGGAAGACAACATCATGGCCAACTGACTGGAAAAGATCTGTGTTTATACTAGTACTAAAGAAAGGTGATCCAACTGACTGTGGAAATTATTGCACAATCGCGCTGATCCCACATGCCAGCAAGATTCTACTGAAGATTATTCAAAAGACTACAACCATACCTGGAACAAGAACTACCTGAAGTGCAAGCAGGGTTCAGGAAAGGGCGAGGAACGAGAGACATCATTGCGAATGTGAGATGGATCCTTGAAAAGACTAAAGGATACCAAAAGGATATCTATTTGTGGTTTATCGACTATAGCAAGGCTTTTGACTGTGTAAATCATGAAAAACTCTGGGCCACATTAAGAAACATGGGTATACCAGAACACCTGATCATACTCTTGCACAATCTGTACATTGATCAAGAAGCAACAGTTTGAACGGAACAAGGAGAAACAGAATGGTTTAAAATAAGCAAAGGTGTAAGACGAGGCTGCATACATTCCCTCTACCTGTTTAATTTATATGCAGAACAAATCATCAGAGAAACAGGATTGTATGAAGACAACAGAGGTGTGAAGATTGGTGGAAGACTCAACAACCTTCGCTATGCTGATGATACCACATTACTGACTGAACGTTAAGATGATCTGAAACATTTGCTTCTCACAATCAAAGAACATTGTCTCAAAATTGGCCTGCACCTTAATGTAAAGAAGACGAAGATCATGACAACTGGCATAATCAACAGGTTCATAGTTGACGCAGAAGAAATTGAAATTGTGAACAACTTTAACCTACTTGGATCAACTATCAATAAAGAAGCAACAAGCAGGAGACCACGTGATGTGGTGAGCTGGAGTAGCTGTGTGCAGCTCGTGCTCCGGACCCCTTACCCTTAAACCGTGGCTTGGAACCGGTTCGGAATACCCATTCCTGCCCCATAGTGGGCTGATAGCCTAGCACAACAAGGGCTTCTCCTCTATGTACCGAAATGGCCTCCGCGGCAAAGGCAGGGAGAAGAGACAAAGAGCACGGTGCCGGGCCATCCAAAATGGCGAGCTCCCCCTTGAAGCAGAGCGGATTAGCTGACTCCCCCACTATGTCCGCGGAAGTCTCGGCAGCGGTCCGGGACGCACTAGCAGGTCAGTTTGATGCCTTACATCTTAAAATGGATACTATCCAAACCACACTGGAGGCATTGGGGACCCGTGTACAACTCACCGAGGAGCGTATTTCCCGGGCGGAGGATGAGCTGGAGACACTCCGGAAGGAGCTCCGGGCCGCCCAAAAACTGTCGCAAGACCATGCGGCTAAATTGGATGACCTGGAGAACAGGTCCAGGCGGAACAACCTGCACTTCCTGGGAGTAGCTGACACCGTGCAGGACAAAGACCTTAGGCAATTTGTGGAGGCCTTGGCGACTTCTCTCTGCGAGACCACAGGAGGTAATAGCCCAGTTATTGTGGAGCACGCCCACCGGATAGGGCCTAAACAATCTGCGACAGACCGCCGGCCACGTGTTGTCTTGGCGCGGTTCCTCTCCTACCCCCAAAAAGAAGAGCTGCTTAGGGCCGCGCGGCAGAAAGGCTACGTGGAGAAGGATACCATGCGCATCTGCGTCGCCCAGGATTATTCTACTGCCTTGAGCCAGCGTCGAAAGAGCTATGCCTCGGTCTGCCAGAAGTTGATTGCGTCTGATGTCCGCTTCAGTGTGCAGTACCCTGCCCGCTTGGTGATCTGGCACCAGGGGACACGCCGGATCTTTGAAACCGCGGGTGAGGCGAGTCTGTACGTGGAGCAGCTTAACAGGCCAGAGGCAGAGTGACCGGCTGAGTGCGGAGCCTGTGTGTGATTGGGCTCGGTTTTGCTACTCCTGACCCTTGAGAACAGATTTTAGGGAAGGCCTCATGTTTTGGAGACTGTGGTATGTGTCCTGGACTTTTGGCCCATCAGTGAAGCCATGCGACTGCGGGAAGGTGCCTTGGACCCCGACGGGACATTGAATGCCTGATGGGGTGATGCTGGTTTTTCCTGTGGGTGGGGCGCACTCCATGATGTCTCCCCCTTCCTCCTTGAGGCCTAGACTCGTCGTTGCGGGTGGAAGGGGCCTGGGGGGAGGGTTTTTTTCAGAGGGCCCTGGAGAGAGCCGCTTGCCCCCCTCACGTTCGTTGGGCTTGCGCCTCTGCGGAGTGCCCCCACCCGGTTTGGGTTTGTATTTGTGTTGGTGTTGCTCTGTTTTTGGGTGGATCTCCGGGGGTAGAGTAGGGGGGACTACGAAAGGCCTTGTTCCCTTAGTGCTCTCCCCCCCCCCCCCCTTTTTTATTATTTTTTTCTTCTTCTCTCTGCCGGCTAAGGGTGCGGAGGAGGGCTGGGTGGGGTTGGGGGGTAGGGGTTGGGGGCAAGACGCGCTGTAAGGGGCTCGGGGGTGTCGCGGCCCGGGCGGGGGTGGGGGGTCGGAGGGGGAGATGGAGGGGATATGTGTTAGCATTTGTTGGGTTAGGGTATTTCATTTGGGTACGTACACAAGGGGGGGGGGTCCTGCTCACATCCTTAGTGTCTCCCATGGGTAGGAGGGGGAGTGTATGTAAGGGGGGGGGGGGTTGGATGGTTGGTGGGGGAGGGGGTGGAGAGTGGGGGAGGGTAAGGGACGTAAGGGGGGGGGACGGGAGCTGGGAGGGTGGGAAGGGATAGGAGGGAGGGGGTGGGGATACTCTGCACTCTTTTGAGACTCTGTGGAAGATATTGTATTCTATTTCTGATTGGAGAAGAGCCTCCGGCTGGGGGTGTCTTTTGTGTTAATTTGCAGCAGCTCATCTGGTGGTTCCTAGCCACTATTCCGTATTTAGACTGGGTGGCAGAGCGTGGGGGGCTCCAGGCTGGGGGTGCCCCTCCGTGCTGTTTCGCTTCTTACCTTTGGTGGGGCCTTGACACTGCCCCTTTGCTCTGAGAGTTATTACCTGGAATGTCTGCGGTCTGGGTAGCCCCATTAAAAGATATAAGGTGCTCCAGGCCCTAGCCAGGAATGGCTGTGACGTTGCCCTGTTACAAGAAACCCACCAGACGGCGGAAGAGCATCGTAAACTCTGTAGAGCCTGGGTGGGGCAGGTCTGGGGATCCCCGGCGTGGGGAATAAAGGGGGGGCTGCCCTCTTGGTTCATAAGAAAATTCGCTTTGTAGCGGAGACTGTTCTAGAGGATGCTGCGGGTCGGTCACTACTGGTCCATGGTCAACTGGAAGGGAAACTGGTTACATTCGGGACCTTTTATGGACCCAATGTCCCCGATCAGGGTTTTTATAACACCTCGGCCTGCAGGGTGGAGCGGCTCCCTGAGTGCCCCTTGATCTTTGGGGGAGATTTTAACGGGGTTTTGGATGTTGAATTGGATACTTCCCGAGGGGGGGGGGGACCGCCGGGGCGGGCGCTGTCCTCTCGGTTGTTACAGCGTTTTTGTAAACGGCTAGACGTAGTTGATCCGTGGCGTCTGCTGCATTCTACTGAGAAAGATTTTACGCACCAATCCAGGGCGCACGGTACCAGCGCCCGTATAGATTATTTGTTCGTATCTTGGGAACTGTTTGCTCGCACCGAGGGAGCTCAGATCGGGCCTCTGGAGGTATCCGACCATGCCTTGGTGTGGCTAGATTTGAGCTGGGGGGCTGACCCTGCCAAGCCGCGTCTATGGCGGTTCCCCTTGGGGCTCTACCATGACGTGCAATTTCGGCAGTTTTTGCGGCAAAGATGGACTGAGTTTGCTAACGACCATATGGTTCATGGGGACGACCCGGAACTGATCTGGGAAACGGGAAAAGTGGTCCTCCGGGGGGACATCATAGGTTATGCTGCACGGAAGCGCCGGATTCTCGCGGACCGTATCCTTGCATTGGAACATCAGGTCACCAAACTTCGGAGGCGGTGTGCCCAGCGTCCATCAGTTGAGAATAAGAAGCTCCTTTGGGAGGCCCAGGTGGATCTCAACGAGCTTCTGCATCAGAAAGCCAAGAAATCCCTCACTTACTATCGCTACCGGTTACATTGTCATGGTGACGAGCCTGGGAAGTTGTTGGCTCGATGCTTACGGGGACGGAGGTGCTCCACGCTGGTGGTGGGGCTGCGCGATGCTCAGGGAACCGTGCACAAGGCGAGTGGGGATATTGCCCAGGTGTTTCGGGGCTTCTTCCAGACACTGTATGCCGCCGAGCCTGGTTCTACTGTCACCCTGTCTGCATATCTCCGGGACTTGAATTTGCCACGGCTCTCTGAGACGCAGAGGGAGGTGCTGGATCAGCCCCTCACGGTCCAGGAGATACAATCGGTTATTTCTGCTGCCGCTTGTTGTAAGGCCCCGGGTCCGGATGGGTTGGGTGCGGAATTCTATAAAATACTGGGGGATCGTATTAGTCCAGTGCTGAGGGAGGTGTTTGGTGCGCGGAGGGACCAGGGGGCCTTTCGCTGGGGGCAAAATCATGCCCATATTACTTTGATTCCTAAACCAGGTAAAGACCCGATGCTAGCCGCCTCTTATCGACCTATTTCCCTCCTCAATTTCGATCTGAAGGTTCTTGCGAAAGTTCTGGCCCTCCGACTGGCTGATGTCTTTGGGACCCTCATCCATGGAGCACAGGTGGGCTTTGTCAAGGGAAGATACGCCGTTCGCAATATCCGCAAAATCTTGGCCTCCTTAGACTGGGTGCATGCTAGACAGATACCCTCGCTGCTTGTTAGCTTTGACGCCGAGAAGGCCTTTGATAGGGTGAATTGGCAATACTTATGGGACTTGTTGCCCTGTTATGGCCTCGGGGACACCTTCTGTAGAATGGTGCGGAGTTTATATGCAGCGCCGACGGCGGGAATACTGTGTAACGGTGTGCTCTCAGACAGTTTCCCGCTGGAGAGGGGGACACGCCAAGGCTGCCCCTTATCTCCGTTATTATTTGTTCTCTCATTGGACCCCCTGATCCGTACTGTTGTGAGTTCAGGGGCGATCGCGGGGGTGAAAATGGGAGCGCAGGACTTTGTCATCTCGGCATTTGCGGACGACTTGTTAGTCCATGTGACCTCCCCGGCCGCCTCCCTTCCGAAATTGCTGGAGGAATTTGGGAGATATGGGGCCATGGCAGGCTTCCGCATTAATTTTGAGAAATCTGAGGCACTGGATACCTTGGGGCTCCTTCGTGGATCCTGGAGTGGATCTTTCCCCCTTCGGTGGGCGGCTGAGGAGTTTGTCTATCTGGGTATCGTGCTACCCCGCCAACCCCATAGGTTATATAAGTGCAATTTGGATCGTATATTGCGGTCTCTCACAGCCCAGTTGCAGTTGTGGGAGTCCCTTCCTTTGTCCCTGTCTGGGAGGATTGCGGCGATACAGATGGTTATATTACCCCGTATTTTGTACTGGTTACAGACTCTACCCGTCTGGTTACTCCGTCGGGATCTGTGCTGGGTGGAAGCCTTACTCAGGGGGTTTCTATGGGGGGGGGAAGAGGGCTCGGATTCCGTGGGGTCGGCTTCTGGGGAAATGGAAGGATGGGGGTATGGGCTTGCCCGACCTGAAGTTATATGCTTTGGCGTGCCAAGCGCGACATGTGGGCGACTGGTTGGAGAGGGATGATTACACGGCTCGGGATGTGGAGGAGTGCTTAGTGGCTCCGTGGACTCTGTTGGGGGTCCTTCATGGGAGATACGTTGACTTGCCCGAGACGATTCGGAGGAGCGCCTTGGTGGACTCGGTACGACGGACTTGGCAGCAGCTTAACAAATATTGGATGGCACCTTCGGCTGTTTCAAGTTGGTTGCCCTTGCGAGGGAACACCCAATTCCTTCCGGGGTCTGACTCGGCGGTGTTTCAAGACTGGTGGGCACGTGGGATACGGCTGGTGGGACATTTGGTAGACCTCTCGGGTCGTTGTAAATCTTTTTCGGCCCTAAGCCGGGAATATGATTTGCCGCCCCGGCATTGCTTTGCTTACATGCAAGTTTCCCATTACGTGGCCTCACTGCAGGGGGAGGCGCTGCATGCTGACCGTTCGGCCAAGATTCTGGAATTTTTTGGGTTGGGGAGGATGGTCCTCCGTCCATCTCCCAGTTGAAAAGCCGGTTGGAGTGCTACCGGCTGCGTCCGGACTACCGCAGTGTGGAATTGGCTTGGGCTGCTGAGCTGGGTGAGGAGGTGGCCCCGGGGTTGGTCGGTCAGGCCTTGAAACGAATTGTCCGTTTGGCACAGGGGGCTCGTTGGAGGGAGCTTCAATTTAAGTGCGTGACCAGAGCTCACTTTTCCCCGCGGCGGGCTTATCGTAGCCGGCTGGAGTCGGATGGTAGCTGTCCTCGCTGTTCTGCACCATTGGCAACTTTGCTGCACATGTGGTGGGGTTGTCGGAGGGTGCGACCCTATTGGGCCAGGATTCGGGACTTTCTTAGTCGGTTGCTGCAACAGCGAATTCGCTGGACTGGCCTCTTTGTGGTTCTGGACCAGATGGCACCCCCATGGCCTACTAAGGCAGGGGAACGTATGCTCTTGCGTAAGGCCTGTCTGGTGGGTAAAGGGCCGATTCTTCGGTTGTGGAGGGAGCACCAACCGCCTACTTTTAGTGAGTGGCGGAATAGCTTTCACCACCTTATGCTGATGGAGCGTTGGCTCGCAGGGGGCAGTGTCAAGCGCTGGACAGTGTTCGTCAATATGGGAGCCTTATATTCAGCAACTAGGGCCTCGTTGCCGTAATGAACTCCTCCAGATGGGCTGCTGACTTTCGCCTTCCTTGATCTGGCTGTTGTGGAGTGCGGGGGGGGGGGGGGATGGATGGGGGGAGGGGTTTATCTGTAAAAATGCCACCTATTGGTTCTTTTTGCTGTTGCCTCCCGGAGGGGATACGAGTACACCCCTGGTGGAGGGTTTGTTTATTGTACTGTATGGTTGATATTCCTTGGTGGCTAAAAATAAAGTATTATAAAAAAAAAAGAAGCAACAAGCAGTCAAGAATTCAGACGCATTCCTCTTGGCAGAATGGCTGTGAAAGACCTAGATAAGATTCTCAAGAGCAGAGATGTCTCTGTCCATATAAAGATTTGACTTGTTCAAGCCATAGTATTTTCAATAACATCATATGGATGTGAAAGCTGGACAGTGAAAAAGATACAGGAAGAAAATTGATGCCTTTGAATTATGGTTCTGGTGGCAAATACTGTGTATACCATGGACTGCCCGAAGAACAAACCAGTCGCTACTAGAGGAGATCAAACCTAAGCTTTCTTTAGAAGCTCAGATGACAAGACTTCGACTTTCATACTTTGGACACATCATGCGAAGAGAGAGATCATTAGAGAAAGACATCATGCTTGGCAAGATAGGTCAATGCAAAAGAGGAAGGCCAGCAATGAAATGGATCGATACAATAACAGCAGTTACGGGTACCAGTCTGTCAATGAGCCGCCTGACTGAAGACCGAACACAATTTAGGATAGCTATCCAGAGGGTTGCCATGAGTCAACTCTGACTCGACGGCACTTAACAACACAAGGCATCCACAGCACTGTACAGACACGTGTAAAAGATGGTCCCTGCTCACCAGAGCTTATAATTTAGTCAAGACAGAACACAACAGCTGAGGACGAGGATACATCTAAGGGAATGGTAAGGCAACACATGGATTAAGTGGATCAGGATCCAAAAGCAGCCTCGAAGAGATGAGTTTTCAGCCTGGATTTGAAAAAGGCCAGAGGTGTGAAGCCTGATGTACAGACTCAGTTTATCACTGTCTGCATAAGATTTTCTTTATCCTTTAAAAAGAGTTGGAGTAGCTTCTAAATTGTCTTATTGGTGACTTTTTCCCTTCTTTCTTTGGAGCTTTTTGTTCACTAGATTTTATATCAACTTTGGCATGGCATACTGGCATGTTCCAGGACTGCACCACTCCTTACATTAGAGAAACCTCATCTGGCCCGGACACACAAAGGATTGGCAGATTTATGGCTCTTTCTCTGTTCTGTGGGGTGGTGTATGACATTTCTTAGTTGCTGGAGCGATGTCTGGTTAATTCCAATAACAAATGACTCTTCCATGCTAACTAGTTATGCAATCCACAATGATCGGTGTCCAATTTCTTAGGACAAGTGGTGTCCAGCCACATGAGATTGGTTTAATGCGAGAAAGCTAACACGGATTTAGCCTAGAAAGGTCTTATCTTACTAATATGTTATATTTTTTGAAGGTGTGAATAAGCAGGTAGATAAAAGTGAGCCAGTTTATATAGTGTATCTGGATTTTAGAAAGCCTTTGAGACTCTCTTGGTTAAATTAAAGTGTCATGAGATAGGAGGCAGTGTACTATTGTGGATCAGGAACCGGTTAAAAGATAGAAAGCAGAGAATAGGACTAAATGGCCAAATTTCTCAATGGAGAAAGCTGAATAGTGGAGTACCCCAGGGGTCTGTGCTGGATCTGCTGATTTTCAACATACTCATAAATGACCTGGAAGTGGGAATGAGTGAGGGGATCAGATATGCAGATGACATAATTATTAAAAGTTGTTGAAACATGAGGATTCTGAAATATTGCAAGAGGACTTTGATAAATTGGAAGACTGGACGTCCAAATGGCAGATGAAATTTAATGTGGACAAAGTGCAAGTTATGCACTTAGGGAAGAACAATCCAAACTATGGTTACACGATGCAAGGTTCCACATTAGGAACCACCACCCAGGAAAAGGATTTAGGTGTTATCGTGGAGAATACATTGAAACTCTCTGCCCAGTTTGCAGCAGCAGCCAAGAACGCAAATAGAATGCTAGAAGCTATAAGGAAAGGAATGGAGAATAAAACACTGCACTTTGAATATTGCGTGCAATTCTGGTTGCTGTATCTTAAAAAGGATACAGCAGAATTAGAAAAAGTACAAAGAGCAGCCACCAAAATGGTAGAGAGGATGTAAGGATACCCTTATGAGGAAAGGCTTAAAATGTTAGGGTTCTTCAACTTTGAAAAAAAGACAGCTGAGGTGAGATATGATAGGTCTATAAATTAATGAATGGAGTGGAACCCTTAAGCATAGATTGGTTGTTTGCTTAATCAAAAAGTAGGAAGACTGTTCTGTGGGGTGGTGTATGACATTTCTTAGTTGCTGGAGCGATGTCTGATTAATTCCAATCAAAAAGCCATTTTTTAAGGGATTCTGGTTTTTCACCTGATGCAGAGCCGGTGACTGTTGGAGGGCTCGAAACGTGGCACGTTGTGTCTTTTGAATTCCTCATTGGCTGAAGTCAAGCAAGATAAGTAACGCTGTAAAGTTTTTTCAAGCATTTAATGATTAAAATGGAGTGACCGTGGCGGGGGACGGGTGACAGTTCCTGTATCCTCTGATCGGCTACTCCGACAAAAAGAAAATGAAAAAGAATTGCACTTTTGGGTTTTAATGATATATACGGAGGTTTGAAGCTTGGGTTATTTTTTGATTTGATTAATTCCAATAACAAATGACTCTTCCATGCTAACTAGTTATGCGATCCACAATGATTGGTGTCCAATTTCTTAGGACAAGTGGTGTCCACCCACATGAGATTGGTTTAATGCGAGAAAGCTAACACGGATTTAGCCTAGAAAGATCTTATCTTACTTGTCTGGACTGGTCTTGTAGGACTCGAGGAAAAGAAATTAGCAGGTAAGAACAAATTTCATCTCTTAAGTTCTTGTATTTGCACAGACTTCATTTTCAGCACACCGGCAAGGATTATATTTGCACAGACTTCATTTTCAGCACACCGGCAAGGATTATTTCTAAATTCTTACAAGTAGGCTAAATTGTCCAAACAAATGTCTGGCATCTGATACTGGCATATATCAGTTCTGAGCTCAGACAATGTAAAGTGTTTGGGAATAAAGGAGGTGACTGGACTTAACATCATTCAGGGGGAGCAATTTTATGTTGGTGTTTAAGTATAGTCTCCTTATGTTATAGGACAGGCTGTGATGGGTTATGGCTCTAGCTTTTGTGATTTCTGGTAGAAAGTATAGTTTCCAGACACTTGTTCAACTTGTGGTACTTTATGTAGTGTTAACTTTTAACTGCTAGATGTATTATGTTGCACATTGTGCATTTTGTTAAGTGTCTCATAGTGGTCTGGGCAAATGCAATGTGTGCTGTTGCGTCAGTGCTGACTTCTGGTGACCCAGCCCTGGGTTTTCTTGGCGAGGTGTGACCAGAAGTAGATTGCAAGGCCTTTCTTCCACTCAATGATTTTACAGCCCCTGGTATTCCAAAGTGATCACCCATTCAAGTAGAGCCAGGCCCGACCCTGCTTAGCCTCGGAGATCAGCTAAAGAGCATGTTACATAGTAACATAGTAAATGACGGCAGATAAAGACCAGCATGGTCCATCTAGTCTGCCCAGCAAGATGGCAAGAGTAGGTGCACCTGTCACTCTGTGCAGGCCACCCCTCCCCATGTCTTTGTTTAGGGGTAAACCCACCACTCCAGGTAGGACACCCCTATTTGTTGAGACGATATATGGTTCAGAATTTAGATGGTACCGTTTATTTTGTTTTTATCCTATTGCTGTAAAGGGATACACTGTGTTTGTCCCATGCTGTTTTGAATTCCGTCACCGTGTTTGCCCCCACTACATCCTTCGGGAGGGCATTCCAAGCATCCACCACCCTTTCAGTGAAAAAATATTTCCTGATATTGCATTTCAATTTACCACCTTGCAGCTTCATGTTATGCCCTCTAGTTTTACAGCTTCCCCGTCTTTGGAAGAGGTTTTTGTTCATCATTTCTCTTTAAGTATTTAAAGGTCTGAATCATATCTCCCCTGTCCCTCCTCTCCTCCAAAGTTTACATATTTAGGTCTTCAAGTCTCTTCTCATAAAGCTTCTGACGCAGGCTCCAAATCATTTTGGTCACTTTCCTCTGAACAGTTTCCAGTCTTTTTACATCTTTTGCAAGATATGGTCTCCAAAACTGAACACAGTATTCCAAGTGAGGCCTCACCAGTGACTTATACAGTGGCATAAGTACCTCTTCCTTTCTGCTGGTAATCCCTCTCTGTATGCAGCCCAACATCCTCCTGGCTTTTGCCACCGCCTTGTCGCACTATTTTGCCACCTTGAGATCATCAGAGATAATCACACCAAGGTCTTTCTCCTGAACCGTGCATACCAACCTCTCGACCCCTATCGCGTACATTTCCCTTGGATTTCTGCTACCCAAGTGCATGACACTGCACTTTTTTGCATTAAATCGTAGTTGCCAAGCATTAGACCAGTCTTCCAGCTTTTGTAGATCTTTCCTCATGTTAACCACTCCCTCGGGGGAGTCCACTCTGTTGCAAATTTTTGTGTCCTCTGCAAAAAGACAGACTTTTCCATTGAGTCCTTCAGCAATATCACTCACAAATACATTTGAACAGTGCTGGACCCAGGACCGAACCCTGGGGCACCCTGCTAATTACCTTCCTCTCATCTGAGTGAGCTCCATGTACAATCACCTTCTGTCGTCTGTCAGTCAACCAATTTCTAATCCAGTTTACCATCTTGGGACCCATCCCCAAGCTACTGAGTTTGTTGACAAGCCTCCTATGAGGAACAGTATCAAAGGCTATGTTCATTCAGGACAGCCCAAGTCTCAGTGGTTTGGAAACATGGTATAAAAAAAATTAAATAATTTGTAGAGGGTTAGTAGCCTGAAACTTAAAAATTGGATTAGGGTTAAAAAAAATGGGAGATGGAGAAAATGGGGATTTGGGGGGGGGGGGGGGCAGTTTATTCTCAGTTATCTATTTACTTTGATTTCTTAATCACCTCTAATAAAAATCTCAAGGTGATTTACAGCAGAAAAAAATACATTAAACTATCATTAATACATATAAACCCACAAAGCCACAACCAAAACAGCATATAATATTTAAAACAAGAGCCATGATTTATCCTTTTTGTTGAAATGCAAATAACTAGGTTCAAGACTAATTTCAACTAGTAATTTTTTCCACCAGGTGGGACCCATAACAAAGGAGGTTTCTGCAACTTCAGTACTCTGGTAGAAGGGATCTAACAAATCTTATTATGCTGACTGTAAATTACAATTGGATGGATAATTCATTATCTCCAGGAACAAGCAGGAATGTAGTCCTCACATATGGGTATCATCGGTACCGATGGAGCCTACGCGGGAATGCTCCCCAGCGTCCAGTAGGAACGCTTTTGGGAGCATCCCTCAGCACATGCGCGCTGCCTTCCCGCCTTTCCAACTGTCCCTCTTCAGTTCTTCATTTTTCGCAGAGCCGACAGGACCTATTCCCTGTCACTGCAGAAAATTCCGTCTTTAAATTTCTTTCTTGTGGTCGCGTTTGCCTACCGCACGCCGCCTACCGGTACCGCCAGTTCTTTTCTTTTCATATAAAAAAAACAAACTTAGACTGTTTCTTTTCAGAAACTTTCCTCTTTGGTGCTAGGTGCCATTTTGGGCATTCGGCCCCATTTTCCTAAATCATGGAAATGCCAACTAGTGGTTTTAAAAAATGTACTAAGTGTGGCAGTACCATTTCCGTCACTGACACCCATGATTGGTGTCTAAAATGTTTAGGACCAGATCATTTTCCTACTGAATGTCTCTCCTGCATGAGGATGACCGAAAGAGGAAGACAGAACTGGGCTGCAAAGCTCGGTACCCTCTTTTCTTCAGATGCCTTTAGTCGGTGTCAGCTCACAATATGAGAGCCATGGCAGCTTCTGTGGCTAATCTCCACTCTGTGTCTATCGATGACATTTGTCGAGCAGCCACCTGGGCTTCGGTACACACCTTCACAGCCCACTACTGCCTAGATAAAGCCTCCCGTCGGGATGCCTTCTTTGGCCAAGCTGCTGTTTAAAATCTCTTTCAAACCTAAACCAACTCCTACCCTCCAACCCTGGTGGGATGCTAGAGATCCATGGGAGGAAGGATTCTGACCTTCGACGGTGGCACCTTCCTGGGGATATCGCCCTGGCATCTTCAGCTAGGGAGTCCCCATATGTGAGGACTACATTCCTGCTTGTTCCTGGAGATAGCATAGTTACTCACCTGTAACAGCAGGAATTTAGTCCTCACAACCCACCCACCTCCCCTAGGAGTTGTCTCTCTCTCTCTTTGTCTCTTTCCTCTTTCCCTCTATCCTTTCACTCAGCTACAGACTTAACTGAAGAGGGACAGTTGGAAAAGCGGGAAGGCAGCACGCATGTGCTGAGGGATGCTCCTAAAAGTGTTCTTATTGGACGCTGGGGAGCGTTCCCGTGCAGGCTCCGTCGGTACCGATGATACCCATATGTGAGGACTAAATTCCTGCTGTTCCTGGAGATCACCTGTTATAGGTGAGTAACTATGCTTTTTGGTGCTAGGCTCCATTTTTCGCATTAGGCTCCATTTTTCCCAAAAGATGGAAAAACCAGCTAGTGGTTTAAAAAAAAAAAAATGTACTAAATGTGGCGGTACCATCTCCATCACCGACACCCATGACTGGTGTCTAAAATGTTTAGGCCCTGACCATTCTCCATCTGAGTGTTCCTCCTGTATGGGGATGACTAAAAGAGGAAGACAGAACCAAACTGCAAAGAATGGTACCCTCTTTTCTTCGGATACCAGGTCCATTGCATCGATGTCTTCAAGAGCCTCGTCTTCCTCCCATGGATCTCAGGTAACTAAACATAAGAGCCGATCTCCAGGAACAAGCAGGAATGAGTCTTCACATATGGGTATCGTCGGTACCGACGGAGCCTGCGCGGGAACGCTCCCCAGCATCCAAAAGGAAAGCTTTTAGGAGCATCCCACAGCGCCTGCGTGCTGCCTTCCCGCCTTTCCCAACCGTCTCTCTCCAGTTCTTCTTTTCCGCGGAGCCAGTAGGTCATGTTTCCTGTCACCGCTGAAGAATTTCTTATTTTCTTATTTCTTATTTTCTTTAGTCGGTGTCTGCCTTCTCGAGGACCAGTATCACCGGTCTCTATTCTTTCTTTATAAAATTTTTTCTTTCTACTTCAGTGCATTTTCTCCTGTGGCCCTAGGCCTACAGTCTTTTTCCTCATGGAAAAGCCCGCCTCCGGGTTTAAAAAGTGCACAAAGTGCAGTGGCACTATTTCTGTCACAGACACCCATGACTGGTGTCTAAAATGTTTAGGTCCTGATCATTCCATCGCGGATTGTGAGTCCTGCTCCATGATGTCTAAAAAGAGGGTTACAGAATTGGGCAGCCAAGCTCAGTACCCTGTTTCCCTCCGATGCAGCTTCTGTAGCATCGACGTCTTCCAGAGCTGCTTCTTCATCCCATGGATCTCAGGTAACAAAACTTAAGTCCGGTCAATCCTCAAAGGGTACATCTCCCTCTAAGTATCGAGATGTACCCGAACTTATTATTGAGGAATCCACACCGGTAAAATTACCCCGGCGGCAGGCTCCGGCTTCCAAAGCATTATCTATGGGGTCATAGGTTGACATCGATGGCACGGCCTCGACCGATCACCTGTTACAATGTTCTGGGGTACCGGCGGTTCCCGGTACCGACATCCAGACATTGGTGGCGTCGATGGATCAGAATATTCTGACCATGCAGCGGGCTATTACGGCCTTCATACAAGCTGCGACGCCCTCGGTACAACAACAACCTCCGTTGTCAATACCGATTCCGGTTCCAGATCCAGCTCCGGTTCCGATACCAGTACCGCTTGCATCGGCATCAGCATTGAAAGCAGCGATACGGTATCCAGTGATGCCTGTTAGTACCGATTCGGTACCAATGACTCCCGATGTCGATACCCCTCAGTACTCGTATCGGGCTCTGCGAGAGCATCCAGACAGTCGATACTTCGATTCCTCTGAAGAATCTGATGCATCAGAAGTTTCCATCGAAACATCGGAGATCCGTCCTCAGGAACCCTCTTCTCCAAAAAGGAGAATGTCTCCTCCTGAGGACTTGTCTTTCCAGGACTTCATCAGGGAGGTGGCCAGAAGCCTGTCCATTGCAGTAGCCTCTGAAACTGAACCCAGAGCCAAAAAATTGGATATTCTTCAATATCCTAAGGCTCCTAAAGAGGCAGCCATTTTACCAATACATGAGATTCTTTATGACCACATGTTAGGTATATGGGAAACTCCTCTTACCACCTCTCCTTTTTCTCGCAGGTTGGACACTATGTATCGTGTTCCTCCTTGTCCTGGATTTCATAAGACTCAGCTTCCTCACCACTCTATTGTGGTAGAGTCTGCTATGAAAAAAATCAAGAGTACAAAAAGACACTCCTCTGCTCCTCCAGGAAGAGAATGCAGAACCTTAGATGCTTTTGGCAGGAAAATCTTCCAGGCCAGTATGCTTGTAGCCAGAATCAACTCCTATATTCTCTATATGGGGATGTTTCTAAAAGAGGTTACAGATCATCTACACACCTTATCTCCTTTTATGTCAGAAGATAAGAGAGAAGAATATATTACCTGGCTTAAACATGCTCAGGATGTATCCAAGTTTTTCCAACCGTGCAGCCTTTGACTCCTTTGAGGGTGCCAGTAGAGCTTCGGCTATTGCCATAGGCGCACGCAGAGTAGCTTGGTTACAAACCTCTGATTTGGAATCCTGGGTACAGGATGGTCTGGGCAACCTTCCCTGTACAGGGGAAAACCTGTTTGGCAAAGATTGGCAAGCAAAAGCCACCCAGATGGATGCTGAAAATTCTGCTTTAGATAGACTCTGTCTACTACTACTCCATTCAAAAAGAGGTTATTCAAGAAAGGATCTTTCCCAAAAAAAGGGAAATTTTCTTCTGGTTATGGTCAGGCCTCTTCTCAAGGTCGTTTTGCTTGCAAAGAGGCAGCAACAACCAAAACAGGCCAAGCCTCAGGCTGCGAGGACTGCTACGGCCCAACAGCCTCAGCCTCCTCAGGGCCTTTGACTTTCCACTAGAGAACTTAGCTTTTCTGGCTCTAGAACATCCAGAGCCTCTCACCATCCCAGGAAGGTTAGCTCACTTTGCTCCCAGATGGGAACAAATCACAGCAGAGCACTGGACCCTCTCTATTATAAGGGAGGGATACAAACTACATTTCTTGAAACTTCCTCCTTACACCATGGTGAAACAGTTCAGCTCTCCAACTTCTCTTCTCGACCTTCTAGGTCAAGAGATTGCTACCCTTCTTGCCCAAGGGGCAATAGAAGTACCCCTTCAACATGGTTCAGGGTTCTACTCCCCCTATTTTCTCATCCCAAAGAAAACAGGAGGCTACAGACCGATCCTAGATCTCAGAGAGTTGAACAAGTTTCTATACAAGGAGAAATTCAAGATGATTTCTCTGGGTACTCTCCTTCCATACCTCCAGAGTCAGGACTGGCTTTGTTCTCTAGACCTCAAGGATGCGTACACCCATGTCCTCATCCATCCAACACACAGAAGGTTCCTTCGGTTCCTTTACCAAGGAAAGCACTACCAATACAGAGTGCTTCCTTTCGGTATGGCCTCTGCTCCAAGAGTGTTCACAAAATGCATGGTAGTGGTAGCTGCATTTTTACGCACTCTGGGGATATTCGTATTCCCATATCTGAACGACTGGCTCATCCGAGCTCCATCCCAGTCAGAGGCCCAGACCTCCCTGGCCTGCACAAAGCATCTTCTTCAGTATCTGGGACTGGTGATCAATATTCCCAAATCCCATCTCACCCCTACTCAGTCTCTAGAGTTCATAGGGGCCTTACTGGATACTACAACTGCAAAAGCCTATCTTCCCCAGGCCCGTTGCCTATGCTTGGTGCAGTTAGCCTCCCAGATTCAGTTAAAATCCCATTTAACTGCTCGAGAGATGCTACAACTCTTAGGCCACATGGCATCCACAGTGCATGTGGTTCCTTATGCTCGCCTTCACATGAGGGCAGCTCAGTGGACTCTATCCACCCAATGGACCCAGGCATCAGGTTGCCTGTCAGACAAAATAGCAACCTCCAGTCGCCTCTTTTGGTCCCTCCACTGGTGGAAATCCACTCAAAATCTGTTGGGGTCCCCCTTTCAACAGGTGCTACCCCAAGTAACCCTTACAACAGATGCCTCTCCAAAGGGTTGGGGAGCTCACCTTCAAGATCTCTCCACTCAGGGCATCTGGTCTCCACAGGAGACATCTCTCCATATCAACCTCTTAGAGCTCAGAGCAATCTTCTTGGCTCTCAAAGTATTTCACACCCTGCTCAGCTACAGGACAGTTCTCATCCATACGGACAATCAGGTAGCCATGTTCTATGTGAACAAGCAGTGGGGGACGGGCTCTGTCACTTTGCAACGAAGCTCTGGGATTGTGGGCCTTCGCCAGAGAGCATCAAATCCATCTCATGGCAGTGTATCTTCCAGGGGTTCAAAACTCTTGGGCAGACAGACTCAGTCGAGTTCTGCTTCCACACAAATGGTCCCTCCATGGGGACCAGATAGCCAGGATTTTCCGGATTTGGGGTACCCCAGACATAGACCTTTTTGCAAGTCCGTGGAATGCCAAACTTCCCCGGTTTTGTTCCAGGATTCCATGTCAGGGAGTTCAGGCCAGGGATGCCTTCCCCCTTCACTGGGGGCAAGACTTCCTCTATGCCTTTCCACCTATTCCCCTCATCCCCAAGACTCTGTTCAAGCTTCAGAGAGACAAGGGATCTATGATTTTCATAGCACCACTTTGGCCACGCCAAGTGTGGTACCCTCTACTTCTGCATCTCTCTCAAGCTCCCTCCCTGGATCTGGGGTCTGCTCCAGATCTCCTCTCCCAAGAGGAGGGGAACCCTGTGGCATCCAAATCCTCAGTCTCTTCATCTCAAAGCCTGGTTGCTGAAGGCCGAGACCTTCAAGATTTACATCTTTCTCAGCAAGTGAAGGATATCCTTCATGCTTCCAGAAAGCCTTCCACCAGACGCTCTTATGCTTTTAAATGGAAAAGGTTTTCCATTTGATGTGCAGAAAATGGTCTTAACCCTTCTGCAATACCTTTGAATTTGTTACTAGACTATTTGCTGCATTTATCCCATGCAGGCCTTAAAACAAATTCAATCAGAGTCCATTTGAGTGCTATTGCAGCATCCCTGAAGCCTCTTAATGGACAACCTATTTCCTCTCATCCTCTTATAGCAAGGTTCATGAGAGGCCTTCTTTTAACTAAACCTCCCATTAGACCACCTCCAGTGGCATGGGACTTAAATCTGGTTCTTGGCCAGCTTATGAAGCCACCCTTTGAACCCTTAGCCATTACCTCCTTGAAATTCCTTTCCTGGAAGGTTATTTTTCTCATTGCACTCACCTCAGCTCGCCGTATCAGTGAGTTACAAGCTCTAGTGGCTAATCTTCCTTATACAAGATTCCATCATGACAAGGTAGTTCTCAGAACTAATCCACACTTTATGCCTAAAGTGGTCTCACCTTTTCATCTGAACCAGAGGTATATTTACCTGTCTTCTTTCCAGGGCCTCATGCATCAAGTGCAGAGAGGAGTCTTCATACCCTGGATTGCAAAAGAGCACTTGCTTTCTATTTACAAAGAACACAGCAACATAGAAAGTCCTCTCAACTTTTTGTTGCTTTTGATCCTTCCCATTTAGGCCTTCCAGTCTCTAAGAGAACTCTGTCCAATTGGATTGCTCAGTGTATTTCCTTCGCCTACCAGAGTAAGAACCTTTCTCTGGAAGGCCATGTCACAGCTCACAATGTGAGGGCCATGGCAGCCTCTATGGCTCATCTAAACTCTGTCCATCGACCAAATCTGTCGAGCAGCCACCTGGGCCTCAGTTCATACCTTCACAGCCCATTACTGCTTGGACAAGGATTCCCGCCGGGATGCCTTGTTTGGTCAGGCTGTTCTCAAACACCTGTTCCATACCTAATCAACTCCTGCCCTCCATCCCTGACTGGATGCCTGAGATTCATAGGTGGAGATGGAGCCCTTCCAGGGACTCACAATCTGGGTGATCTCCCAGGCATCTCTAGCTGGGGAGTCCCCATATGTGAAGACTCATTCCTGCTTGTTCCTGGAGATAGCACAGTTACTTACCTGTAACAGGTGATCTCTGGCAACAGCAGGAATTAGTCTTCACAACCCTCCCACCTCCCCTAGGAGTTGTATCTCTATCTATCTTTCCTTTCCCCTCTCTCTCTCTCTTTGTCTCAGCTTTAAAACTCGAACTGGAGAGAGACGGTTGGGAAAGGCGGGAAGGCAGCGCGCAGGCGCTGTGGGATGCTCCCAAAAGCTTTCTTTTTGGACGCTGGGGAGCGTTCCCGCGCAGGCTCCGTCGGTACCGACGATACCCATATGTGAAGACTAATTCCTGCTGTTCCCAGAGATCACCTGTTACAGGTAAGTAACTGTGCTGTCCTCAAAGGGTAGCTCTCCTTCAAAGCATCGAGAGGCCATTGGCATTGCCCTTGAGGAAACTACACTGGCAAAACAGCCCCGGCAGGAGGTTTCGGCCTCCAAAGCATCAACGGGGTTCCAGGATGTTCTCAAGGCTTCGACCTCGGCAGAACTACTGGTGCCATGCTCAGGGATTCCGGACGCTTTTACCAGTACCAATACCCAAGAATCGGCAGCGTCGATGGACCAGAAATTCCTCACTATTGAACGCAGCCTTGCAGCTCTCCTTACAGCTGCTGTACCGTTGACACCAGTGGTTCAACTAGCACTGGTACCGATGCCGGTACCAGCACCGACGGTACCGACCCCTGTGAGAATCCTTCCCATGCAGACTTTCTGCAATCGACAGATTGGTACCAGGCCAATTCAGTACCGAGACCGTGCTTTGCATGAACATAGGGTCAGAGATACTTCGTACCCTCCGATTCCGATGACTGATAATTCTGCCGGTACCAGAGTGTTTCTCCTGGAAGACTCCTTTTCTGCCCAACGCAGAATGTCTCCTCCGGAAGACATGTCTTTTCAGGATTTTATTTGTGACGTGGCCCGAGGCCTTTCAATCACGGTAGCTCGTGAAAAAGAACCTAGGGCAAAGGAATTGGAAATTCTCCAGCACCCTAAGGCTCCCAAGGAAGCAGCCACTCTGCCCATTCATGAAATTCTTCATGATTTGATGCTCAGAATGTGGGAGACACCTTTGACCACATCTCCTCATTCTAGGAGACTCAATACCATGTATCGAGTTGCACCATGTCCTGGTTTTCAAAAGACTCAGCTGCTACACCATTCAATGGTAGTGGAGTCAGCCATGCGTAGGATGAAAAGTGCAAAGAGACATGCATCCAATCCTCCAGGTCGTGAATGGAGGACTCTTGACGCTTTTGGGCGTCAAACTTTTCAGGCTTCCATGCTTTCAGCTAGGATCAGCTCATATTTTATATATGGGAATGTTCCTCAAAGAGGTCACAGGAGATTTGGAGCTTATGAGGACAAACAGAATTTTCTCACTCTGGTCAAGCATGCTCTCAAGATGTCTCCAAGTTTGTAAACCGTGCAGCCTTTGACTGCTTTGAATGCATCAGCAGAACTTCTGCTATTGCCATTGCTGCACGTCGGTTTGGCTGGCTTCAGGCATCAGACTTGGAGATTTGGATACAGGATAAATTGGGAAATATCCCTTGCACAGGAGAAAACCTCTTTGGCAAGAATTGGCAGATTGTCAAAAACTACAGCCACTCCATCCAAAAAGAAACCTATAAAAACCCCTTTTTCAGCAGAAAGAGGAAGTTTTATCCATCCTATACCCAGCAAGGGCAATTCAGGGTCAAGTTGCTCAGAAGGGTCAACAACAACAATCCAGACAAAAGAAGCCAAAAGGCCTTAGAGCTCAACCAGCTCCGCAGTCCCAGCCCCCTCAAGGGCTTTGACTCCTTCATAGAGAACTTAGCCTTCCTGCCTCTGAAGGGGCCATAACCCCTAAACATTCCAGGCAGGTTGTGTCATTTTGCCAACAGATGGCACCAAATAACAGAAAACTGGACTCTGTCCATTGTGGGAGAGGGGGACAAGCTTCATTTTCACAGTATGCCCCCTCCTACAATCGTAAGACAGTTCAAATCCCAAACCTCTACAGGCAATCTACTGGATCAAGAGGTCTCAACACTCCTTGCTCAAGGAGCAATAGAGAAGATGCCCATTCTTCAGCAGGGTGCAGGGTTTTACTCCCCCTATTTTCTTATTCCAAAGAAAACAGGAGGACACAGACCCATTCTAGACCTCAGAGAATTGAACAAATATCTGTTCCAAGAAAAGTTCAAAATGATTTCTCTGGGAACTCTTCTGCCAAACCTTCATAGTCAGGATTGGCTTTTTCTCCAGGACCAAGCAGGAAGTCAGTCCTCACTTATGGGTGACGTCGGCGCCGACGGAGCCCTCGCGGAGCAATTTTCCCCAGCTTTCAAAGAAAGCCTTTGGGAATTGCAGCGCGCATGCGCGGTCGTCTTCCCGCCCGAGGGTGCCATCTTAGCCAGTCTTCTTTTTTCCGCGGAGCCCTACAGACGTCCCCGTCTTGTCCCCGCGAAAAAGTTGATTTTCTTCTTTATTTTATCCTTTTTTCCTTCGGTTCGACGCCGATCTTTTTCCCGCCCGGACTCGCGACGCCGGTCACGAGTCCTCTTCCATTTTTCTGACTTAGTCAGCTTTCGTTTTCGTTTTTCCCTGGCAGCCCGGTCCTTTGACCTCACAGGGGCCCTTTTTCCCCCGATGGCTGCCAGTGGGTTTAAGCGGTGTGGTCGGTGTGACCGAAATATGTCACTGACCGACACACACGACTTTTGCCTCCGCTGCCTGGGCCCGGATCATGAGGAACTGATCTGTGGGCCCTGCAGCAAAATGTCCTCAAAGGCGTTGAGAAGTCGGCGGCATCAGCGTGAGAGAATCTTCGCTGACCCCAGCCGTACCTGGACCTCGTCGGAGGCCTCCGCGTCGAAAGGCTCCAGCTCGGACCGTCGCCGGAGTTCCTCCGACCGGGGTTCTCCCTCCGGGGACCATCGTCGGAAGGTGAAGCCCGCGAGGGCGGCGTCGGTGGACGCTCCTGGTTCCGCGAGGGCCAGGTCGCATAGCCCCGACAGCCGCCCCGGGTCCTTGGAGAAGGAACACATCCCGAAGCGACCTCGCCTGGAGTCGGAGATGCCTGCCCGGGTAAGTCCTGTGGTCCTTCTGGACTCGCCTCCGCGACAGCCGACGTCGGGCCCGACGCCGTCGGGGCCCGAGTCGGGGGCTGCTGGGTCACCTGAGCTCGGACTCAGGTTGACGGCCTTGGAGAGCAGACTGTCTGCCTTCATGGACCAGCAGAGGGCACTGCTCGCTGGCTTCGCTGGCGCCGCTGCCCCGACCGCCGGGACGTCGACGTCCAAGTCGACCCCGGAGACCGAGCCGATCCTCGAGTCGATGAGAACTCGAGTCGATCCTCGGTCGAGGTCACCCTCGGCCTCCCGTTCGGGACCGAGGTCGCCGACGCCAACTCCCTCGGCGTCGGGGCGGCTGGCGCCGCGCCCTGCCCGGGCCAACCCCACCGAGTCCTCGTCGGAGTCGGTCTGGGAGTCTGAGGAGGAAGAGTCACCTGATTCTTTCCGGACTCGGTGTGTCCCATCGGACTCACCGGAGTCCGAGCCTCGGAAGCAGTCCCCCCCGGAGGATGCCCGGTTCTCGGACTTCGTTACGGATATGGCCAAGGCTTTGGCCTTCCCTGCGGATCCCGAGGAGGAGCCTCGAGCCGAAGAGCTCGACGCCCTCCAGTATGACTCTCCCGCGAGGGAACACTTTACTGTACCGGTTCCTCCTATGCTGGAACGACTACTCTTCCGCATGTGGGAGAGTCCGGCCTCCTCGCCGGTCCTGAGCAAGCGGGTCGATTCTATCTATCGAGTCCGCAAGAGCCCTGGCTTTCAAAAGGCACAGCTGCCACACCATTCCATGGTAGTGGAATCGGCCATGCATCGTCTTAAGAGCCAGAAGATGCACTCCTCGGTGCCTCCTGGAAGGGAGGCCCGTAACCTGGATGGCCTTAGCAAGAAGTGTTTCCAGGGCTCTATGCTCGCATGACGTGTCCAGACTTACCAGCTATACATGGGCATGTATCTCCGGGATCTGGCTAAAGAGCTAGCCGGATTCTCCGCTGGTCTGTCCGAGGAACCCTTGCGGAGGTTCCTAGCCTTGTCCACTGGCATTCGGGAATGCTCAAAGTTCTTGTCCCGAGCAGCCTATGATGGCTTTGAAGCATCGGCTCGAGTGGCCGCAGCCGGCATCGGTGCCCGCCGACAGGCTTGGCTTCAGTCGTCAGACCTTGAGCCCTGGGTGCAGGACAAGTTGGTCGATGTCCCCTGCCGAGGCGAAAACCTCTTTGGCAAGCCCATGGCGGAAAGGCTGCGCAAATTGAGACTGAGACTCTCACCAGGACCAGGCTTTCTAGGAAAACCTCCGCCCCTTCCCAGAAAAAGAAGGGCTCGGGAAAAAGTCCTTTTACCCGAGGAAGGCGGCTGCCTACAAACAATACCCCCATTATCAGGCCCCTGCAGCTCCCCAACAGGGCCAGCAGGCCAAGGGACGGGGTAACGGGTCCCGTAGGCAGCAAGCCCCCAAGCCTGCACCACCAGCCCCTGCTCAGCAGGGTGGGGGTTTTTGACTCACACAGCATAGCCTTTCCCCCCCCGCTGGTTCCTCCCAGCACCGGTGGCCGGCTGGTACACTTCGCCCACAGGTGGTCCAGCATCACCGCAGATGCCTGGGTGCTTCAAGTCGTGCGAGACGGCTATCTTCTCCACTTCCACCAGGTTCCTCCCTCTTATTTTCCGGGAGAACCTCCACGACCCCCTCTGCACAGGGAGTTGCTCCTTCAGGAGTTAGCAGGTCTTCTGCAGGAACAGGCGGTGGAACCGGTGCCACACCACCTGAGAGGTCAAGGCTTTTATTCCAGGTATTTTCTGATACCAAAGAGAACAGGGGGCCTCAGACCCATCCTGGACTTGCGCAACCTCAACAAGTTCCTTGTGCGGGAGAAGTTCAAAATGCTTACCCTTGGAATCCTTCTGCCCTACCTCCAGCAGGGAGATTGGCTATGCTCCTTGGATCTAAAGGATGCCTACACGCACATCCTCATCCACCCAAGCCACCGCCAATACCTGCGGTTTGTGGTGGCAGGAAATCATTACCAGTACAGAGTACTGCCCTTTGGCCTGTCCTCCGCACCGCGAGTCTTCACAAAATGTCTCGCGGTCGTGGCGGCCCATCTCAGGCTTCACGGCCTCTATGTCTTTCCGTACCTCGACGACTGGCTCATCAGAGCAGCGTCCGCTCCGGAGGTCACCGACGCCACGCGCCGCACGGTGACTCTTCTGCAGCACTTGGGCTTTGTTATAAACTTCGCAAAGTCCACTTTGCTCCCCTCACAGGATCTCGAGTTCATCGGCGCAAGGCTGCACACTCCTCAGGCGCGAGCATACCTACCGCTCGACAGTGCTCAACGGCTCATGGACCTAGCCGACCGCTTTCGCAGCCAGCCCCTGGTCTCCGCCAGGCGCTTCCTGAGACTACTCGGCCATATGGCTTCCACCGTCCATGTGACCCCCAATGCCCGCCTGAATATGCGGTCTGCTCAATGGTGTCTCCGCCAGCAGTGGCGACAAGCCACGGGAGGCCTAGCAGACCTAGTGCGCGTCTCCGAGCCGCTGATCTCGTCTCTCCGGTGGTGGCTCCGGCAGCCGAACCTAATGTTCGGAATGCCTTTCCAGTCACCTCAGCCGACCCGGGTGCTGACCACCGATGCATCCCTCCTGGGCTGGGGAGCACATTGCCAAGAGGCACGTACTCAGGGCCTCTGGACCACGTGGGAGTCTGCTCAGCAGATCAACTTCCTGGAGCTCAGGGCGATCCGCCTAGCTCTCAAGGCCTTCTCCCACCTGACTTCCCACCAGTCCGTCCTTGTCCAGACGGACAATCAAGTTGCCATGTTCTACGAGAACAAGCAGGGGTCACGGACTCCATCCTCCTCTGCCGGGAGGCACAGAAGCTCTGCTCTTGGGCCGTCAGTCACGGCATTCTCCTAAGGGCGGTTTATCTCCCGGGCCAAGAAAATTGCCTTGCGGACAAACTCAGCAGGGTCCTCCAGCCGCACGAGTGGCGTCTGGATCCCTTGGTAGTTCAGAAGCTCTTCCTCCGGTGGGGCCTCCCCACGGTGGATCTCTTTGCCAGTCCTCACAACCGGCAGCTTCCTCGCTTCTGCTCTCGTCGGCCACACCCCCTTCGGGTTGCGGCGGACGCCTTTCTGATCTCATGGTCGGGGAGCCTTCTGTACGCTTTCCCTCCCATCCCGCTAGTATCTCGGACTCTTTTCAAGGTTCTCCGAGACAAAGCCTTCATGATCCTGGTGGCCCCTCGCTGGCCCAGGCAGCCGTGGTTTCCGCTCCTGCTGCAACTGGCCGTGGAGGATCCAATCCCTCTGGGGGTACAACCGGATCTCCTCACTCAGGATCAGGGGTCCCTACTGCACCCCAACCTCAGGTCTCTCAACCTCATGGCCTGGCTGCTGAGAGGGTAGTCCTGGCTCCCCTTCTCCTGCCGGCGGAGGTGGAGGAGGTCGTCTTGGCTTCGCGACGGCCTTCTACCCGCAAATGCTACGCCCTTAAATGGCGTCGCTTTGCGGTCTGGTGTACCCAACAGTCTCACGATCCCTTCTCCTGCCCGGTGTCGGTGATCTTGCAGTACTTGCTGCACCTCTCTAATCTGGGACTTAAGTCCAACTCCGTCAAAGTTCACCTCAGTGCTCTTTCAGCACATCATGTGCCGGTGGACGGCAGACCTCTCTCCAACGACCCTCTCGTAGCGAGGTTTCTCCGAGGTCTCCTTCTACTTAAACCACCTCTGCGCCCGCCAGCGCCTGACTGGGACCTGAATGTGGTTTTGCAGCGGATCACCTGTCCGCCTTTTGAACCTATGGCTACCTGTTCTCTCCGTTTTCTGTCTTGGAAGACACTGTTCTTGATAGCCCTCACTTCCGCTAGACGCGTAAGTGAATTGCAGGCCCTCGTGTCTGATCCCCCTTACACTAGGTTCTACAAGAATAGGGTAGTCCTACGGACTCATCCGAAATTTCTGCCTAAAGTGGTCTCCCCTTTTCACATCAATCAGGAGGTGGTACTTCCAACCTTCTTTCCCAGACCACACTCCAGCCGAGCTGAGACGGTCCTCCATACCCTGGACTGTAGAAGGGCATTGAACTTCTACCTTGACCGTACGCGGGAGCACCGTAAAGCTGCTCAGCTTTTTGTGTCTTTTGACCCCAATAAATTGGGGCTCCCGGTCTCCAAGCGTACTCTGTCCATCTGGGTTGCGGACTGTATCTCTTGGGCTTATGGGGCAGCCGGACTCTCCTTAGAAAGTCGAGTCACGGCTCATTGCGTTCGGGCAAAGGCCACGTCAGTGGCTTACCTCCGCTCTGTTCCGCTGGCAGACATCTGCCGGGCCGCTACTTGGTCTTCGAGCCAGACTTTTGCGGTCCATTACTGTCTCGAGAGGGAGTCCCGTAGGGACAGTGCTTTCGGACAGGCAGTCCTCCGTAATCTCTTTGAGGTCTGAGCAACTCCTACCCTCCATCCCGGATGTGGGCTACCGGTGGGTGATAATTCAGCGAAGATTCTATCCTTCTGTGCTGCTGAGCTAGAGGGAGCTCAATTTTGTGCTTAGGGTCTCCGGTAGCCTTGAGCTTGGGAGTCCCATAAGTGAGGACTGACTTCCTGCTTGGTCCTGGAGAAAGCGTAGTTACTCACCTGTAACAGGTGTTCTCCAGGAGCAGCAGGAATCAGTCCTCACTACCCTCCCTCCTCCCCTTGGAGTTGCATTCGTCTGCTTATGTTCTTTTTGCAAATTTTTATGCTGTCTTTTTTAGCTATGTCATCTGACTGGCTAAGATGGCACCCTCGGGCGGGAAGACGACCGCGCATGCGCGCTGCAATTCCCAAAGGCTTTCTTTGAAAGCTGGGGAAAATTGCTCCGCGAGGGCTCCGTCGGCGCCGACGTCACCCATAAGTGAGGACTGATTCCTGCTGCTCCTGGAGAACACCTGTTACAGGTGAGTAACTACGCTTTTCTGTAGATCTAAAAGATGCATATACTCACATTCTGATCCATCCAGATCACAGGAAATTCTTACGATTCCTTTTCAAGGGAAAACATTTACAATACAGGGTTCTTCCCTTTGGTCTGGCTTCGGCACCAAGAATATTCAAGAAATGCATGGCAGTAATAGCTGCATTTCTGCGAACCCTGGGGATATTCGTCTTCCCTTACTTGGATTACTGGCTCATTCGAGCCCCCACGGTTCCAGAAGCCAGATCTGCACTATCGCGCACAATGTGAATCCTTCAATACTTGGGATTGCTCATAAACCTCCCAAAATCCCAACTTGCTCCATCTCAGTCCCTAGAGCTCATAGGAGTTTGTCTAGATACCAGACAGTCAAGGGTTTTCTCCCACAACCCCACTGTCTTCGTATAATACAGCTAGCTTCTCAAGCAGCGGTGAAGTGCTCCCTAACTGCTTGAGAACTACTACAACTATTGGGACATATGGCATCCATGGTTCATGTGGTTCCCTACGCTCACCTTCATATGCGAGCAGCCCAGTGGACCCTATCCTCACAGTGGACACAGGACGTCTGTCGGACAAGATATCAAACTCACGACGACTGATCTTGTCCCTACAATGGTGGCAATCTCTGGAAAATCTTCTAGTGGGGTCTCCTTTCCAGCAACCCCTATTCCAGGCCACCCTAACAGATGCATCACAGGTGGGATGAGGAGCACACTTGAATCATCTCTACCCAGGGCACCTGGACTCCACAGGAGGCTGTCTTCACATAAACCTCCTGGAACTCAGAGCAATCTATCTAGCTCTTCGAGTATTCCATGCACAGCTCAGCTACAAGACAGTCCTAGTCCAAACCGGACAATCAAGTAGCTATGTTCTACATGAACAAGCAGGGCGGAACAGGCTCTCTGTCATTATGCAACGAAGCTTTACGACTATGGGCCCTCGCCAGAGAGCATCAAATTCACCTTCTCGTGGTATGTGTTCCTGGCATTCAAATCCTTTGGGCAGACAAACTCGGCCGAGTACTGCTGCCTCATGAATGGTTTCTCCACCTAGACCAGGTGGCCAAGATATTTCAGATCTGGGGAACCCCAGACATAGACCTTTTTGCAAGTCAACTGAATGCCATACTTCCCCGGTTCTGTTCTTGGATTGCAGCTCAAAATTGCCAGTCAAGGGACGCCTTCCTTCTTCACTGGGGTCACGACTTCCTCTATGCCTTCTCACCCATTCTCCTCATCCCCAAAATACTCTTCAAGCTTCAGAGAGACAGAGGTCGTATGATCCTCATAGCGCCTCTGTGGCCACACCAAACATGGTATCCCCTGCTTCTACATCTCTCTCAAGCTGCAGCTCTGGAGTTAGGCTGTGCTCCAGATCTCCTCTCCCAAGAGAACGGGATGCTATGGTACCCGAATCCCCAGTCCCTGCATCTCAGGGCCTGGTTGCTGAAAGCTTAGACCTTCAGGATCTTAACCTTTCCCAATAGGTAAAGGATATCCTTCAGGTTTCTAGAAAACCTTCCACAAGACGCTCTTATGCCTTCAAGTGGAAACATTTTACTATATGATGTTCACAAAAAGGGTTAAATCCCCTTATGATACCTTTGGAATCGATACTAGAGTGTCTACTTCATTTATCAAATTCTGGTCTAAAGACCAATTCAGTAAGAGTCCATCTTAGTGTAATTGCAGCTTCCTATAAGCCTCTAAATGGACAACCAATTTCCTCTCATCCACTCATAACAAGATTTATGAAAGGTCTTCTATTAACAAAGCCTCCCATCAGGCCACCACTGGTGGCATGGGATTTAAACCTAGTTCTTGGGCAGCTAATGAAACCGCCTTTTGAACCTTTAGCCACTACAACCCTAAAGCTTTTGTCCTGGAAGGTAATCTTTGTAATTGCAATCACCTCTGCACGTCGCATTAGTGAATTGCAAGCTTTAGTGGCTGATCCTCCTTATACTAGGTTTCACTGTGATAAGGCTGTTCTTAGAACCCATCCACATTTTATGCCAAAGGTGGTTTTGCCTTTTCATTTAAATCAATCAATTTATCTTCCTGTATTCTTTCTGAGGCCTCATGCCTCTAATGCAGAAAGGATCTTTCATACTTTGGATTGTAAAAGAGCCTTGGCTTTTTACCTACAAAGAACACAACATAGAAAGTCTTCTCAACTTTTTATTGCTTTTGATTCTAGTCATTTGGGACTTCGTGTCCAAATGGATGGCACAATGCATATCCTTTGCTTCTGAGAGTAAGAGTCTTCCTCTTCAAGGCCATATCACAGCTCATAATGTGAGAGCCATGGCAGCCTCTATGGCTAACCTTCACTCCGTGTCTATTGATATCTGTCGAGCAGCCACCTGGCCTTCGGTACACACCTTTACAGCCCACTACTGCCCAGATAAAGCCTCCCATCGGGATGCGTTCTTTGGCCAAGCTGTTCTTCAAAATCTCTTCCAGACCTAATTCAACTCCTACCCACCAACCCCCCGGGTGGGATGCGAGAGATCCATGGGAGGAAGCATGGCCCTCCTTACTTGGGTGGCAGCTTCCTGGGGCTATCTCCCTGGCATCTTCAGCTAGGGAGTCCCCATATGTGAAGACTACATTCCTGCTTGTTCCTGGAGATAGCGTAGTTACTCAGCTGTAACAGGTGATCTCCGGGAACAGCAGGAATTTAGTCTTCACAACCCACCCACCTCCCCTAGGAGTTGTCTCTCTATCTCTCTGTCTCTTTCCTCTCTCCCTCTATCCTTTCACTCAGCTACAAACTTAACTGAAGAGGGACAGTTAGAAAGGCGGGAAGGCAGCGTGCATGTGCTGAGGGATGCTCCCCAAAGCGTTCCTATTGGACGCTGGGGAGCGTTCCCGCGCAGGCTCAGTCAGTACCAACGATACCCATATGTGAAGACTAAATTCCTGCTGTTCCCGAAAATCACCTGTTACAGGTGAGTAACTACGCTTTCTTTCAGGGGCCTTTCCCCTCTCGGGGCTAGGCTCCATTTTGGGCACTATGCCCATTTTTCTTCAGACATGGAGAAACCAGCTAGTGGTTTCAAGAAATGTTCTAAATGTGGCGGTACCATATCCGTCACCGACACCCATGAATGGTGTCTTAAATGTTTAGGTCCTGACCATTCTCCATCGGAGTGTCTCTCCTGCAGAAAGATGACCAAGAGGGGTCTGCAGAATAGAGCTGCAAAACCCAGTATACTTTTTACCGCAGATACGATGTCAGTTGCATCGCCGTCTTCCAGGGCTTCATCTTCCTCCCATGGATCTCAGGTAACTAAACTTAAGTCTTCTAAGACTGGCCGGTCCTCAAAGGGTAGATCTCCTAAGTATCAAGATGCCACTGGCGTTGCCTTCGAGGAAAGTTCACCGGCAAAACAGCCCCGGCGGGAGGCCTCAGTATCCAAAGCATTAACAGGGCTCCAGAATGTTCCAGAGGCTTCCACCTCTGCAGAACTACTGGTGCCATGTTCTAGGATCATAGCCGCTTCCACCGGTACCGACACCAGGCATCGGCAGGAGCGATGGATCACAGAATCCTCACTATCGAACACAGTCTAGCCTCTTAGCAGCTTCGGTACCACTAAGACCGCTACAGATGGTTCCACAGTGCAATGGAGGGTTAAGTGACTTGCCCAAGGCCACAAGGAGTGCTAGTGGGAATCGAACCCTGGTTGCTTGGTTACCAAGCCAGTGCTCTAACCACTAGGCTACTCCTCCACATAGGAGTGGAGGAGTAGCCTAGTGGTTAGAGCACTGGCTTGGTAACCAAGCAACCAGGGTTCGATTCCCACTAGCACTCCTTGTGGCCTTGGGCAAGTCACTTAACCCTCCATTGCCTCGGAAGAAAGGCCTGGCAATCTACTTCCGGTGACACTGCCAAGAAAACCCAGGAGCTTCTGGGTCGCCAGGAGTCAGGACTGACTCGAAGGCACACATTGCATTTTGCACACCCATCAGGGCCACTGTCCAGTTCATGTTCCTCAAAAGGGGCAGCAACAGACCAGACAACAGAGGAAGCTACAAGTTCGTAGAGCTCAACCGGCTCGGCCTCCTCAGGGGCTTTGACTCCTTCCTAGTGAGCTTAGTCTTTCTGCCCCTGAAAGGTCCAGAACCCCTTACCATCCCGGGCAGATTATGCCATTTTGCCAGAAGATGGCAACAAATAACATCGGAAAACTGGACTCTGTCCATTGTACGAGAGGGGTACAGACTTCATTTTCACAGCATGCCCCCTCCTACAATTATAAGACAGTTCAATTCTCAGTTCCCTGCCACCAATCTCTTGGGTCAGGAGGTCGCATCACTTGCTCAGGGAGCAATAGAAGAGGTACCCATACCCCAGCAGGGTACAGGGTTCTACGCCCCCTACTTTCTCATCCCAAAGAAAACGGGGGGACACAGGCCTATTTTGGACCTCGGAGAATTAAACAAGTATTTGTTCCGGGAAAAATTCAAGATGATCTCCCTCGGAACACTCCTGCCATACCTTCAGAGTCAGGACTAGCTATGTTCTATAGATCTAAAGGATGCATATACACATATTCTCATCCATGCAGATCACAGGAAATTCCTTTGATTCCTTTTCCAGGGAAGACACTTCCAATACAGGGTTTTTCCATTCGGTCTGGCTTCTGCCCCAAGAGTCTTCACAAAATGCATGGCAGTAATAGCAGCATTCCTGAGAACTCTAGGAATATTAGTTTTCCCCTACTTAGACTGGCTCATTCGAGCATCAGCAACTCCAGAAGTCAGCTTCGCTCTTTCTCGCACCATGCGAATCCTTTGATACTTGGGACTGGTCAGAAACCTCCCAAAATCTCATCTCACCCCTTCTCAATCTCTAGAATTCATAGGGGCTCGTCTAGACACAAGGCAGTCAAGGGCTTTCCTGCCACATCCACGTTGTCTTCGTATAGCACAGCTGGCCTCCCAAGCAGCTATGAAGGTCGTCCTGACTGCTCGGGAGATTTTAGCTGCTGGGGCATATGGCATCCACGGTCCATGTGTTCCCTATTCTCACCTTCATATGCGAGCAGCCCAGTGGACCCTATCCTCTCAGTGGACACAGGCCTCGAGTCGGCTAACGGACAAAATCAGAAACTCCATACGTCTCATTTCATCCCTGCAATGGTGGCAGTCACTGGAAAACCTTCTCGTGGGTTCTCCTTTCCAGCAGCCTCTATGCCAAACCACCCTAACAGATGCGTCCAAATTGGGTGGGGAGCTCACATGCACGATCTATCAACTCAAGGTCTCTGGTTGTCTTCACGTAAACCTCCTAGAACTCGGAGCCATTTTCCATGCTGTCTGAGTTTTTCAAGCTCATCTCAGCTAAAAGACATTTCTGGTCCAGACCAACAATCAAGTAGCCATGTTCTATGTGAACAAGCAGGGCGGAACAGGCTCTCTGTCATTATGCAACAAAGCTTTGTGACGGTGGGCCCTCGCCAGAGCTTCAAATCTACCTTCTAGTGGTATGTCTTCCGGGCATTCAAAATCTTTGGGCAGACAAACTCAGTCGAATACTGCTGCCACACGAATGGTCTCTGAACTCAGACCAGCTTGCTAGAGTGTTTCGAATCTGGGGAACACCAGATATAGACCTCTTTGCAAGTCCACAGAATGTCAAACTTCCCCGATTCTGTTCCAGAATTCCATCTCAAAACTGTCAGGCAAGAGATGCTTTCCACCTCCATTAGGGTCGGGACTTCCTCTATGCCTTCCCACCCATTCCTCTCATACCCAAAATTTTGTTCAAGCTTCAGAGAGACAGAGGTCATATGATAGTCATAGCTCCACGTTGGCCACGGCAGATGTATCCTCTGCTTCTCTCAAGCCACACCTCTGGAGTTGGGATGTGCTCCAGATCTTCTTTCCCAGGAAAACAGGACACTATTGCACCCGAATCCCCAGTCCCTGCACCTCAGGGCCTGGTTACTGAAAGCCTAGCATTCCCAGATATCAACCTATCAGCAGGTAAAGGGATATCCTTGTGGCTTCCAGGAAGCCTTCCACAAGGCGATCCTATGCCTTTAAGTGGAAGAGATTCTCTGTATGGTGTTCTCAAAGGGGACTTAACCCCCATACAGTGCCTGTCGAATCGCTTCTGGAGTATTTACTCCATCTATCAGATTCGGGTCTTAAAACCAATTTAGTAAGGGTCCATCTTAGTGCCATTGCTGCTTTTTGCGAACCTCTGGATGGACAACCTATTTCCCCTCATCCACTTGTAGCAAGATTTATGAAAGGTTTACTTTTAACAAAACCTCCCATTAAGCCACCGCCGGTGGCAAGGGATCTGAATCTTGTTTTCGGGCAGCTCATGAAACCACCCTTTGAGCCTTTAGCCACTACAGCTCTAAAGTTTTTCTTGGAAGGTCATCTTCCTAGTTGCCCTCACTTCTGCAAGACGCCTTAGTGGTGGATCCTCCTTATACAAGATTTCACTATGATAAGGTAGTTCTTAGGACTCATCCTCACTTTATGCCAAAGTTGGTTTCACCTTTTCATTTAAACCAAGCAGTTTACCGTCCTGTATTCTTTCCTAGGCCTCATGTCTCTAATGCAGAAAGGAATCTTCATACCTTAGATTGTAAAAGAGCCTTAGCTTTTTACCTTCAAAGAACTAAGCAACATAGAAAATCTTCTCAGCTTTTTGTTTCTTTTGATTCTAGTCATTTGGGACTTAGTTTCCAAAAGAACTCTCTCTAGATGGATTGCAAATTGCATATCCTTTGCATATGAGAGTAAGGGACTTTCTCTCGAAGGCCATGTCACAGCTCACAATGTGAGAGCAATGGCAGCCTCAATGACTAATCTTCGTTCTGTGTCCATTGATGACCTCTGTAGAGCAGCCACTTGGGCTTGGTTACCCACCTTTACAGCCCACTATTGCTTAGACAAGGACTCCCGTCTGGATGCCTCGTTTGGCCAGGCTGTGCTCCAGCATCTATTTCAGACTTAGAACATCTCCTACCCGCCGTCCCGGTTTTCGATGCCAGAGATCCATGGGAGGAGGCATGACCCATCTCACCTGGGGTTTGCAGCTTGCTGGGGTCATCCCCCTGGCATCTCTCAGCTGGGGAGTCCCCATATGTGAAGACTACATTCCTGCTTGTTCCTGGGGATAGCGTAATTACTCACCTGTTTACCACTGGTTTCACTCCTTCCTGCACTCACGGTCATTTGCGGTCACTTCCGCCTCCGCTACTACGGATAACTTCCCTCTCACCTGTGGTGTCCCTCAGGGCTTAATATTGGCCCCTCTTATTTAACATATTTCTGACCCCACTAACTTTACTAGTCCAGCAATCAGGTATTTCAGGCTATTATTATGCAGATGACATCTTTCTTTTGTACCATACATCCTCTTCTCATCCTGACACTACCCCCCTCAACAACTGCTTATCCCTGGTTTCTTCCTGGCTCTCTATAAACTGTCTCGTTCTTAATGTTTCTAAAACCGCGTCCATCTGGTTTCCTCACAGTTCTATCGTTCCGTCACTCACTCCCTCTTTCTCAGGTACCCCAATTTCCTTAGTCTCTAAGCTTCGCTATCTTGGTGTCCTTCTTGATAGCAACCTTACCTTCCGTGACCATATTTCCCAGGTCTCCTGACACTCTTTCCTCTGCCTTAGACAAATTTGTGCCATCAGACCATTTCTATCTTCCCAGGCCCTTACCACTCTCCTTCTTTCCCTAATCATCACTAGACTGGACTTCTACAATTCTATTTATGCTGGCATCTCTCAAAACCAACGTCACCGGTTACAATTACTACAAAACACCGCAGCCCGGATGATCTTGCACGCTTCCTTTTGCGATCACATTACTCCCATCCTTCAGCATCTTCATTGGTTACCACTAAACTTTCGGATCCAATTCAAGATTCTTACCCTAGTACATCGGGCCATTTATCTCCACACTCCTCAGTATTTATCCGATCTATTAACTTTCCACACTCCTACCTGTAGTCTTCGATCGGTTCATATTAATCGCTTACACCGTCCCTCTCCCTCCCAGGCTCATCTTCAATCAACTCGGCAATCAGCATTTTTTTACCTTGGTCCCGCCCTATGGAACTCCCTTCCCACTGTCTTTTGACTAGAAGAGTCTCCTGCTAAATTCCGCTGTCCCCTCAAAACCCATCTTTTCTCCTTTGCCTTCAACCTTCCCCCGTGATCCCTGACTTCTCTATCTACTATTGTTGATAATCTGTCCTCGCCCTCTTTCTCTTCTCTCTCTTTCCCTTTTCTTAAGTTATTGTAATTTTCCTTTTCCTTTCCTAATTATAATTTTAAATTTTTATTGTAAACCGCCCTGATGTAATGGGGGGCGGTATATCAAGTGTTTTTAAACAATAAACAACCTGTAACAGGTGATCTCCGGGAACAGCAGGAATAAGTCTTCACAACCCACCCACCTCCCCTAGGAGTTGTCTGTCTTTCTCTGTCTACTCTCTCCTTTGGTCTCAGCTATAAACTCAACTGAAGAGGGAGATTTGGAAAGTCGAGAAGGCAGCACGCAGGCGCTGTGGGATGCTCCCAAAAGCTTTCCTATTGGATGCTGGGGAGCGTTCCCGCGCAGGCTCCATCGGTACCGATGATACCCATATGTGGAGACTTATTTCTGCTGTTCCCAGAGATCATCTGTTACAGATGAGTAACTATGCTTTATCTGCCGTCATTTACTATGTTGTTATATTGGCTTTTGGTAGCCTGTAGCTAGCTAGGGAGTCCCATATGTGAGGACTTATTCCTACTTGTCCATAGAGAAAAGGTAGTTACTGACCTGTAACAGGTGCCCTCCATGGGGAGCAGGAATAAGTCCTCACAACCCTTCCACCTTCTTTGGGAGTTGTATTCTACAATAGTTATAGTAACAGACTAGTTCAAGATTGCGCTGCAGCGGCTGGTGGGAAGAGGGCATGCAGGCATGGTGCAACCTCCCAAAATATTCCAATAGTAACTGGGGAGCGTTCCCATGTGGGTTCTGTCAGATGATGTCACCCATATATGAGGTCTTATTCCTGCTGGCCACGGAGAATTCTTGCTACAGATGAGTAAGTACCTTTTCACTCATTGTGTTATCAAACTCTGAAATTCATTGCTGGAGGATGTAGTAAAAGATGTTAATACAGCTGGGTTTAAAAGAGGTTTGGAGAAGTTCCTGGAGGGAATGTCCATAAAACATTATTAAAGTGGACAGGGGAAATCCACTGCTTAACCCTGAGATAAGCAGCATGGAATTTGTGTACCTTTGGGGAAACTGAAAGGTACTTTACGACATGTGTTGGTCACTGTTGGATATAGGATCCTGGACTTAATGGATCTTTGTCTGACCCCAGTATGGCATATCTAATGTTCTTTTGTTCTTATATAATATGGCACAGACACCGACAAAGGAACAACTTACACTTTGAGCAACTCTTTGGCTCCAGTTATCTTTATCTTGACCTGTGGACCTTCTAAATAGCACTTCCTCTACAGAAAATGGTTAGGTCAAATTGCATTAATCCTGGCTTTTTCAAAAAGTCTTAGAGTTCTCCGGGAACAAGCAGGAAGTCAGTCCTAGGAAATGGGTAATGTCTGCACTGACTGAGCCCGCGCAGTAACTTCTCCCGAGCTTTCAAAGAAAGCCTTTAGGAGATGCACCACACATGTGTGGTCCCCTTCCCTCCTAAGGCTGCCATCTTGCCTGTCCTTTTTTTTTTTTTTTTTTTCGAGCCCCACTGGGAAAATCTTTGGGGTTTTTTTCCTCGCCTTTTACTTTGGTTTTTGGATAGATTCCTATCTCCAGGAACAAGCAGGAATGTAATCTTCACATATGGGCATCGTCGGTACCAACGGAGCCTGCGCGGGAACGCTCCCCAGCATCCAATTAGAAAGCTTTTGGGAGCATCCCACAGTGCCTGCGTACTGCCTTCCCGCCTTTCCCAACTGCCTCTCTCCAGTTCTTCGTTTTCCGCGGAGCCAGCAGGTCGTGTTCCTGTCACCGCAGAAAATTTTCCTTCTTTTTTGTGGTCGTGTCTTCCTTCCTCGATGCTTTACCGGCCCGCCGGTTTTTCTTTCTTTCTTTTCAAAAAAACAAAACAAAACTATCTTCCCATTTTTTTCCAGGTGCACGTGCCTTTTTGGGCCTTAGGCCCAAGATTTTTTCCGTAATGGTAAAACCCTCTTCGGGTTTTAAAAAGTGCACCAAGTGTGGCGGTACCATCTCCGTCACCGACACCCATGAGTCGTGTCTTAAATGTTTAGGTCCTGACCACTCCATCACGGAATGTATGGCCTGTGCCATGATGTCCAAGAGAGGTCGACAGAACCAAGCTGCCAATCTCGGTACCCTGTTTTCTTCTGATGCAGCTTCGGTGGCATCGACGTCTTCCAGGGCTTCGTCTTCCTCCCGTGGATCTCAGGTAACTAAACATAAGTCTAGCCGGTCCTCAAAGGGTAGATCTCCTTCTAAGCATCGAGATGCCTCTGGCGTTGCCCTTGAGGATTCTGCACCGGCAAAATTGCCCCGGAGGGAGGCTTCGGCTTCCAAAGCATTATCGGGCCTCCAGGATGTTTTCGAGGCCTCGACCTTGGCAGAACTACTGCTGCCATGCTCTGGGGTACCGGCGATCTTCTCCGGTACCGACATCCAGGCATCGGCAGTGTCGATAGACCAGAGGGTCCTGGCTATTGAATGCAGTCTGGCGGCTCTTCTTGCGGCATCCGACACCCTTGGAACTGCGTCAGATAGTTCAACCGGTACCGGCACCAACTCCAGCACAGGTATCAGTACCGGTACCGACAGCATCGACATCGGTGTCCGTATTGCCGGCACCCAGTCATGCGATGCCTTCCGGTACCGATACACCGGTACCGATTCCCCTCGGTACCGACTTTGGTCAGTACGGGTATCGGGCTCTTCAGGAGCATCCGGACAGAAGGTACTTCGAGTCCTCTGAGGAATCTGAGGATTCTGACCGTTCTGTCGATGCGGGGATACTTCTCCCAGAGGAGCCTTCCTCCCCTAAATGCAGGATGTCTCCTCCAGAGGACATTTCCTTTCAGGATTTCATCAGGGAGGTGGCTCGGTTTGTCCATTACTGTGGCTCCTGAAACAGAGCCCAGAGCAAAGGAGTTGGAAATTTTACAGTATCCTAAAACTCCTAAAGAGGCAGCTACCCAGCCTATCCATGAGATCTTGCATGATCTCATGCTAAGAATGTGGGAGACACCTCTTACCACCTCTCCTCACTCTCGTAGACTGGATACCATGTATCGAGTCCCTCCTTGTCCTGGTTTCCAGGAAACTCAGCTTCCTCACCACTCTATTGTAGTGGAATCGGCTATGAGAAGGATCAGGAGTGCAAAGAGGCATGCCTCTAATCCTCCAGGACGTGAGTGCAGAACTCTGGATGCTTTTGGACGTCGTGTTTTCCAAGCTTCCATGCTGTCTGCCAGGATCACTTCCTATAGTTTATATATGGGAATGTTCCTGAAAGAAGTCACAGGAGATTTAGAGGCTTTGAGCCCCCTTCTTCCTGAGGATAGAAGGCAGGATTTTCTCACATTGGTCAAACATGCCCAGGATGTTTCCAAATTTGTCAACCGTGCAGCTTTTCACTGTTTTGAGTGCATAAGCAGAACCTCTGCCATTGCCATAGGTGCACGTATAATTGCTTGGCTCCAGGCATCTGATCTGGAGCTCTGGGTACAAGACAAACTAGGAAATATTCCTTGTACTGGTGAGAACCTGTTTGGCAAAGATTGGCAGGAAAAGGCCAATGAGTTGGATGCTGACAACTCCACCTTGGATAGATAGGCCACAGCTGATCCTGCAAGAAAGAAATCTTTCAAGAAACCATTCTTTTCTTAAAAGAAGAGGTTTTATCCTGCTTATTCTCAGCAGGGACGTTCTGCAAGTCAACCTGTCCGGAAAGGTCAGCAACCACCCAAACAAAGGAAAGCAAAGACTGCTAAGCCTCAGCAGTCTCAGCCTCCACAAGGCCTTTGACTTTCAGCTAGAGATCTTAGCCTTCCTGGCCCTCAATGGATCAGAGCCTTCCGCCATTCCAGGAAGGTTGTCATTTTGCCCCCAGATGGGGACAGATAACAGCAGAGCATTGGACACACTCCATTATAAGAGGGGTACAAGCTTCATTTTTTGAGCATGCCCCCTCCAACAATGATAAGGCAGTTCAATTCTCAGATCTCTCTCATCAACCTGTTAGATCAAGAGGTCACCATGCTTCTGGCCCAAGGGGCAATAGAAGAAGTACCCATCCATCAACAGGGTACAGGGTTTTACTCCCCCTACTTCCTTATCCCAAAGAAAACAGGGGGATACAGGCCTATTTTAGACCTCAGAGAATTGAACAAATTCCTATTCAAAGAGAAATTCAAAATGATTTCTCTAGGAACTCTGCTGCCATACCTTCAGAGTCAGGATTGGCTTTGTTCTCTAGATCTCAAGGATGCATACACCCATGTTCTCATCCATCCAACTCACAGTTCCTTCGGTTCCTTTTTCAAGGAAAGCACTACCAATACAGGGTGCTTCCTTTTGGCCTGGCTTCAGCACCAACAGTGTTCACGAAATGCATGGCTGTGATAGCAGCATATCTCCAGGAACAAGCAGGAATGAGTCTTCACATATGGGTACATCGGTACCGACGGAGTCCGCGTGGGAACGCTTCCCAGCGTCCAATCAGAAAGCTTTTGGAAGCATCCCAACACGCCTGCGTGCTGCCTTCCCGCCTTCCCAACTGCCTCTCCTCAGTTTTCGTTTTTCCGCAGAGCCAGCAGGACGTTCTCCTGTCACCGCAGAAAATTCTTTTTATTTTTCAGTTTTCTTGTGGTCGCGGCTGCCTTACCTGACGCCACCGGTACCGCCGGTGTTTCTTTTTTCTTTTCTTGTAAAATATTTTCCCTTTAAGGAATATATTTTTCTTTTTTAGTGTCTCACGGTTCTCAGGCCTTCTAGGCCTCCATTTTTCCTCATGGAACCGCCAGCCACTTTCCCCAGGAAATGTACAAACTGTGGCGGTACAACTTTATTTTTAGACACTCACAATTGGTGTCTAACCTGCTTGGGTCCTGACCATTTTCCTCCGGAGCCCTCAGGCACCAGTATGGTGAGAAGAAGTTTTCAACATCGAGTTCCCCTTGACACGCGGTCCCCCTCTAACTTCAGGGCACCGACCATATCTTCTTCTACACAGGATCAGGTAACCCAAAAACAGTCTGTTAAGACTAGCCAGTCCTCGAGCGGCAGTTCTCGTGCACAGCATAGAGATGCCTCCGGCCTTGCCCTCGAGAATCCACTGGCTTCAAAATCCCGGTGGGAGTCTTCGGCCTCCAAAGCCTGTGTGGGGTTTCAGGTTGTTCCTGAGGTTCACCCCTCACAGAACATACCTGAGCCATGTCCGGTGGTGGCATCCGCTTCGAGCAGTACCGATACCCCGGCATCGGCACTGGTGTTGGATGAAATATTCCTCACCAAGGATCGTCGTCTGGCATCCTCGGTACCTACGGGCCCGGTGGATACGCTTCAGACCGACTTTACAGTATCGGTATCGACACCGATACTAGTACCGACGTCAGTACCCTCCAGACGTGCATCGATAGACTTGCTTCCTTCGATGCCGAGTCTGGAATCGATCTCCAGTCTGGAGGACTGGGTACCGGCTCGCCTTGGTACCGACTCCCGTCAGTACCGAAGGCTCGGTTCCGATACTTCGGATCCGCAACTCTCGGTTCCTCCGATACCGTTAGAGTTGCCACCGGCTGGTCATCTTCCACCGGTATCAGATACGGTACCAAGATCGGTACCAATATCCACAGTACCATTACGGTCGGTACCTTCCATGCTTCTCTTGTCAGGCTCGCTTCCCTCGATGCCGAGTCTGGAATCGATCCCTAGCATGGACGATCTGTTACCGACTGTCGCTGGTTCTGACCTGCAGTACCAGCGACCACCATCTACGGATCCCATACTGCACCATTCAGGATCTTCTATTCCTATATACTGGAATAGATCCCTCGGTGCCAACGCTAGTTCTTCATCAGATCTAGCCTATCCAAGGGAAGTTCCCTCTGGGGATCCTTCTTTCCAGACTTTCCTCCTGGATATGGCAAAATCACTTGCCATTCCTATTCCTGGACAAGATCCTACACAAGGGAATACAGAATACCTCTATGTTCCTAGCGAAGCAAAGGAGAATATAATGCTTCCTTTGCATCATTCTTTGCAGGATCTCCTTCTACGAATGGGGGAAGCTCCTTTAAAGGTACCCCCACTTTCCAGAGCAACTGATCTCCTATATCAGGTGCCCCCTTCTCCAGGTTTTCAAAGGACTCAACTTCCTCATCATTCCATTGTAGTGGAATCAGCATTGAGGCGAGTGAAGAGTAATAAAAAGCACTCTTCTTGTCTGCCAGGTCGTGAGTCTAAGACACTAGATGCCTTTGGACGTCAAACCTTCCAGACATCCATGCTTTCAGCAAGAATTCTCTCATATATTTTGTATATGGGTCTATCTCTTGAGGAGGTCACAAGAAAATTACATCTTTTGACTCCTTTTCTTCAAGAGCCCAAACAAGCAGACTATTCCTTACTGGTTAGTCGTGCTCATAATATCTCTAGGTTTCTTACTCGTGCTTCCCTAGACTCCTTTGAGTCTGTTAGCAGGACTTCTGCTATAGCTATAGGGGCATGACTTAAAGCCTGGCTCCAAGCTTCAGACTTGGACAAATGGGCACAAGAAAGACTGGGAAATACTCCTTGCACTGGAGAAAATCTCTTCAACAAAGAGTCTTTACTCCAGGTTACTCAGTTATCCACTGACTTTCCTGTTTCCAGAGGCTATTCTACGCCGCCGCCTTTCCCAGTAGGTAGGAAATGTCCTACGAAACTTTCTTCCCCTAGGGGGGGGAGAAGGTTTTGTCCATCTGCCCATCATACAGATGTTCCAAAACAGGGGAAACATCACCCTGGTCTGAAGAATCTACAAACTCAACAGGGTCAACAAACCCAGCAGTCGCAGGGTTTCAAATAGATCATTGTCCCTCTTGGTTGCTGGTTAGGGTAGCAGTCTGCTTCTTTTCACTTGCAGTATCTGCACTAATTTATCCTAACCTACCTAGATATCTCTTCATGAGACATCTTTTCTCTAAGAGTCTTTATGATGATCATGCCCATACTTAACAGATTTCCTCTTCCTCTTGGAGGAAAGAGAGGTAACAACTATCAATAGACAGTTGTTTTCCCTGTATTGGCATGTATCATCTCACCTGTCGGAGACTTCCTCCATAATTGGTCTCTTGCAACTGTCTTACCTCCCTCTTAGTACAACATTTAGTTTGTAAGAGTGACTTTTTTACACGGGTAAGCCCTTATGGTCCTCTACCTCTTCTACCGGGGGATTCTCCCTTCTGGAGTTGTCTTCCCCCTTGTTACCTTAGGGCAGCTCCTCAGACAATAGGAAGTCCTACCATGTCTGTTTCTTTTTTCCAAAAAAAAAAAAAAAGAGGAGGGAAAACAAATTCTCCATGCTGCCCTGATGCTGTAAATGCAGCAATTCCTAGTGGTTAAACCATTGGTTTTGTTCACTACACAACCAGGGTTTCCCCTCCACTAGCAATCCTCCTAGCCTCAGTGCTAAGTCCCAAACAGGGTATCAACCTCGTTTGGGAAACCCTATTATCACAGTTTGGTTGGTTAACTTCTATTCTTCGCCCCTTGCCCTTGGCAGAATAGCTGGTTACCTGCTGGCTTTCCACAGCCAGTTTTTCTTCTGACCAACCTGCAGCATGCTCTCTGCAACTCTACTAGAGTAGCTTTGCACTATGGGCCCTTACTAGAGAGCATTAGTATCTTGCCTAGCAGATAACCCCAGATGGTTAAAAGGGGTTTCCCCAGTCATGTTTCATGCCTGGCAGGTATTCTCTACCCTTTCCATCTTAACTTAAAAATCTTTTGAGGCATAAGCGTCAGGCCTTTCAATACGTGAAAGCCTAAAGAAGGGCCAATTCCCTGGCTTGGCCCATATCTCCTGGGGTCTTCCGTCAGAGATAAATTCTTCACTGACAGCTAGAGGATACCTAATACCTAATAATTTAGTTGCTTTGTACATAGTTCTCATGTTCACTGTTTCACTGTTCAAGAAACCTGTTTAATGTATATCCAAGTTTATTTTACCTGTTCATTGTAAGCACAGATCAATTATTTGTGACGTGTGGTTTTTATGTTCATTGTAAACCGCACTGATGTCGAATAGCGCGGTATAAAAGAAACTGTAAATAAATAAATAAATACCCTCATGGGCGGATCACTAGGGTATCTTCCTCCAGAGGCAGCCTCCTATCCAATCTCCATACTACAATTCTGGAGATATCTGGACTTCCTGTCTGCAGACTGCTGTTATCCTCTGCCATTTTCATGTAGGCCATCCTGGTTACTCAAGAGCTCAAATTCTGCAAAGAATTAAGCCGCCTTTTTGTCAGGGACACCTTTCCTCTGACTATGCCAGTCATAACCAGGAGAAGAGGATTTTTTCTATTTTATCTATTCAAGCAGGTATCAACCTTCTTGCTATTAGATAAATCTTTCTCTCTCCCTATAAGGGGGGATGGTGTTCTCTGGACATCTCTCCATCCATATACCTGGAGACATGTCTCTATATGCCTGCCTATTCATCTAGGTATATATATACATATATATAGATATATATATATGCTGATTTATATCTGTGTGTCTTCTGCCCATACATATCTCTTTATAGATATATGCATATATACCCTATATGTGTATATATTTAAATCTACATATATATATGTTTCTGTTCCATGTGAACCGCGCTGATTGCAAATAGTGCGGTATATAAGAAATATATATAAATATATATATATATAATATGAGATATATTTTTAGATAGATCTGTATCCATCTACTTATCTATCTGTTAGGATCAGATATCCTGACATTCCTTTATGATCCTGACAGAGGGGCACTAACCCTATCAATGCTGTACCAGCATACCTAGGGGACTACACCTAGAACCACTCCTGTGGTAATTAACCTTTTCAGGTTAGGTACTCCTGAAGCTCTCCATGTACCTTTCTTTCCTAATTGACCCCATTTAGGAAAGACATTGCGGAGCTTCCGTTGCTCTAAAGCTTAGCGCTCCTGAGTCTGTCCTTACCTTTTTATCAGATACAAGGGTTTCCATACCTTTTCTTCCCTACATGGACTGATTCCAACCCCAGTCCAGTTGGGTCAGACTAAATTTTTCTCTTGGCCCTAAATTTGTACTGTTTTGGACCAAAGCAGCTTAAACTTTCCTTAATAGTACCTTCTGCGTCTCCGCTGAAGCTCTACCTCTCATACTACCCCAGTTTTCCCCTGGGGCTATTTTTCTCACCCTAAAGGGTTCTGACCTCCACTTGTTTTTTGTTCTACTTTATTACCTCTACTTCTCAGTGAGGTACCCCTTGAGCACATTCACTGACTCTTCTATCAGATCCATATGTAGCTCAGTGCACTTGTGCAATGCCAACAAGGGAGTTCATTAGAGCACTCTTAGACACTCTACAGGCCCGAGCTTTCCTCCCACAGGATCTCTGCCTGCCTTATCGAGCTGGCAAAGGGAGTGCAAAAGCAAAGCCAAGTAACAACTCGAGAGATGTTACAACTTAGGACACATGGCCTCCATGATCCATGACATCCCCTATGCTCGCTTACACATGCGACAAGCGCAGTGGACTCTGTCTTAATGGATGCAAGCGAAGGGGCATCTGACTAGATCCACATCACTCCTCAACTGATCGTCCCTTCAGTGGTGGTGTTTCCCACCAAACCTATTTGGTCACTTTTTCAGATGCCTCCACCTCGATGTACCCTGAGGATGGATGCTTCCAAGCTGGGTTGGGGAGTGCACCTGGATGACCTAACCACATAGGGACTGTGGACACAATAGGTATCTGACTTGCAGATCAGCCTGCTAGAAGTATGGGCACTGGCAAATGCTCTTCGGGTTTTTCATCCCCAGCTTTCGGGGCAACCTGTTCTAGTCAGGATGGACAACCAAGTTGCCGTGTTCTATGTGAACAAACAGGGAGGAATGGGGTCATCTGTGGCCCTTTGCCATCTCTCACCACGTTCACCTTGGCACGGTGTACCTCCCAGGCGAGCTCAATGTCCTAGCGTTCAGGCTAAGCCGTATCTTTCATCCACACGAATGAACCTTGCATTAGGAAACTGCTGCTCGGATCAGCAGACGTGGGCAACCCCTCTCATAGATGTTTTTGCCACTCTGCAAAATGCACAGCTTCCGCTCTTCTGCTCCAAGTTCCTTCGCTGCACCGACAGGCCCCGAACACCTTCCTTCTGCATTTGGGGACAGGGACTGCTCTACCCATTCCCACCTATCTCCTTGATACCCAGGTTACAGGCTGACAAGGGCTTGATGATTCTCATAGCCCCCTTTTGGCTTTGTCAACTGTGGTTTCCTGTTTCTTTGCCTTGGGCAGCCTCAACATCAGCCTGGGATGTGCACCAGAACTCCTCTCCCAGGACCCCATAGGATGCCCCTCTATCCCATTCTTCACTCCCTGTGCCTGACAGCATGACTGCTGAAAGGCTAGTGCTCGCTGACCTCGACCTGCTACAGGCAGTCAAAGATGTCTGTCTTGCATTACGTAAAGATTCCACCAAGCGATCCTTTGCCTTCAAGTGGCATAGGTTTGCCCTCTGTTGCTCCTCAAAGGACATTGACCTCTTTTCTTGCCCTGTGGAGTACCTTCTACAATATTGCCTTCACTTCTTAACAGATCTTAAAACCAACTCTGTGAGAGTTCATCTTGGTACCATTGCGGCCTCTCATAGACGAGTGGATGGACAGCCTGTTTCCTCACACGTCTTAGTAGTACGCTTCATGTAGGGTCTGTTGCTGTCCAAGCCACCCATTAAGCCGTCTCCGATGGCCTGGGATCTGAATGTGGTTCTGGTGCAACTTCCAAAGCCACCTTTCAAACCTTTAGCCACCACTTCACTGAAGCTTTTATCTTGGAAGGTCATCTTCCTTATTGCCCTCACTTCAGCTCGCTGCATCAGTAAGCTGCAAGCTCTAGTGGCAGATCCCCTTATACTTGGTTCCACTAAGACAAGGTGGTTCTCTGTACCCATCCACACTTCCTCCCAAAGGTGGTTTCCTTTCTATCTAAACCAGTCGGTAATCTTCCTGATTTTCTTTCTCAGACCACAAGCTTCTCAGGCTGAAGCAGCAATACACACCTTAGACTGCAAGCAATCGCTGACATATTTGGATAGAACTAAATATCAGAAGATCCTCTGTTCATTTCCTTTGATCCTAGTCACCTCGATCTACTGGTGACAAAACGTGCTGTCTCTAGATGGCTAGCAGATTGCATTTTTTTTTGCTTTTGCACAATCGGGTCTCTCTTTGGAAGATCATGTCACTGCTCATAAGGTGTGGGTATGGCAACCCTCATAGCCAATCTCAGTTCAGTATCCATTGAAGACATCTGCCAGGCAGCTACCTGGTCCTCCTCCATTCATACTTTTGCTGCACACTACTTACTGGACAGAGATTCCTATCATGACGCTGTCTTTGGCCAAGCTGTTCTCCAGCACCTCTTTGGGACTTAAACTAAACTCCTACCCTCTGTCCTGGACTTCTACAAGTTACCAGACTATCATGGCGGGGGTGGGGGTATAATTGAGTCCAATGGCCCACAACTCTTCCAGACTCTTCGACTGCAAGTTTTTTACCTCAGGGATCGCACTATTCTCCCCTCAGTCTGGTACCTGGGAGCTAGCGAGTGCCATATCTGAAGACTGCATTCCTGCTTGTTCTTGGAGATAGCATAGTTACCTGTAAAAGGTGATCTCTGGGAACAGCAGGAATCAGTCTTCACAGCCTGCCCTCCTCCCCTAGTTATAAAGTTCTTTTCTTTTCTTCTTAGCTGCAAACTCAACTGAGAGGAGTTGGGAAGGCAGGCTCACAGGTGCAGTGGAGTGCTCCCAAAGGCTTTCCTATTGGACGCTGGGGAGTGTTCTCATGCGGGCTCCATTGGTGACATTCACCCATTTGTGAAGACTGATTCTTGCTGTTCCCAGAGATCACCTGTTAAAGTTGAGTAACTATGCTATCTAAGAACAGGATGTCCCAGTTTTGGAAACATCTAGCTCTTATCTTGTGTCCTAGTGACTATGCAATTCTCCCTGTGTGCATGTACCTGTTGAGTTATTCATTGCAGAGCTTGGAACTCGGACGGATTTCCTCCAGCTGCAGCACAGTCCACTTGTATTACTGAATTTTTTTCCATCAATCAGTCCTGCTAATTAATTTTTTGATGAGTGTTATCCCTCAGACATCACCCTGCTATACCAGTCCAGAAGCATGAGGACCCCTTTTGAATGCTGATTGGGATCCTGTTGCGTTCTTATAGGCCATAATAGAGCAATTTAGTAATGATGTGCCTCTGTAATGATTGTAATGTCTCATCCACCTCTGGGCATAGCAGCCTCTTGACGTTAAGTATCTACAAAAGGAAAATTATTGGATCTGTGATGGTAAATGTTATACTGTGCCAGACCAGATGTCTATCAGGCTCTGCATCTTGTTTTGGTCAGTCGATGTAGTAGATCTGGATTTTCAGAAAGCCCTTGACAAGGTCCTTCATGAGAGATTCTTGGCAAAATTAAAAAGTCATGGGATAGGAGGCAGTGTACTATTGTGGCTCAGGAACTGGTTAAAAGATAGTAGGGCTAAATGGCCAGTTTTCCACTGGAGAAAAGTGAATAGTGGAGTACCCCAGGGATCTGTGCTAGGTCTGCTGCTTTTTAACATATTCATCAATGACCTGGAAATCGGAATAATGAGTAAGGTAATCAAATTTGCAGATGACACAATGATTCAAAGTTGTTAAATCCCAAGAGGATTGCGAAAACTTCCAAGAGGACCTTAATAAATTGGAATTCTGGACATTCATATGGCAATGAAATTTAATGTGAACAAGTGCAAAGTTATGCACCTTGGAAAGAATAACCCAAACTATGATTGCATGATGCAAGGTTCCACATTAGGAACCACCACCCAGGAAAAAGATTTAGGCATCGTGGATAACATGTTGAAACCCTCTGCCCAGTGTGCAGTGGTAGCCAAGAAAACAAAAAGAATGCTAGTAATCATAAGGAAAGGAATGGAGAATAAAACAAGGGATACTATAACGCCTCTGTATCATTCCATAGTTTGACCGCACCTCAAATATTGTGTGCAGTTCTGGTCTCCGTATCTTAAAAAGGATAAAGCAGAATTGGAAAAGGTACAGAGAAGAGCCACCAAAATAGTAAAGGGGATGGAAGGGTACTCCTATGAGGAGAGGCTAAAAAGGTTAGGGCTCTTCAACCGGGAAAAGAGGTGCCTGAGAGGGAGATATGATAGAGGTCTATAAATTAATTGAATGGAGTAGAAAAGGTAAACGTAGATCGATTGTTTACGCCATCAAAATGTAGAAAGACCAGGGGACGTGCAATGAAGCTACAGTGTAACCCACATGAGACTAATAAGAGAAAATATTTTTTCACTCAACACACAATCAAACTCTGGAATGTGATACTGGAGGATGTAGTAAAAGCTGGTAGTGTAGCTGGATTTAAAAAAGGTTTGGACAAGTTCTTAGAGGAAAGGTCCATAAACCAAGGGGATCCAGGAAATCCACTGCTTGTCCCAATACAAGCATTGTGGAACCTGGGTCTTCTGGGAAAATTGCTAGGTACTTGTGACCTAGCTTGGCCATTGTTGGAAATAGAATGGCTTGATGGACCTTGGTCTGACCCAGTATGGCATATCTTATGTTCTTGTGCAGGGCCTATTCCTGATCTTATATACCTGGCAACATCCTCAAGAGCATAATAAGCTTTCCTCCTCATCCTCATTTGATAATAAATGGCTTTCCCAGGTCTTCATACCTAGTAGGCAACATTCGCATATGCTGAAACTGTAGTTAGTGATATTCTTTTTCCATGGAAGCTTAGTTGTCACTTCTAGTAGGTTGTTCCCATAAGCAAAAATTTCAACTGCAGGTAGACTAGAATACTTCTGATATTCTTTCTCGAAATCACTTCTACTAGCAGTTGCAACATCTTACCTTTGTCAAGACATTAAAAAAAAGCTCATGTTGATAGACTTGCTTTTTTCAATTCTCAGCAATGAAAAAAGTCTTTTGCCAAAGCAAGTTATGATAACTCGGAGCACTAGCTTTCTTTTTTACTGCAGTTGTCCAGTATGGTGGAATCTTATATCTCCAGGAACAAGCAGGAATGTAGTCATCACATATGGGTATCGTCGGTACCGACGGAGCCTGCGCGGGAACGCTCCCCAGCGTCCAATCAGAAAGCTTTTGGGAGCATCCCACAGCACCTGCGTGCTGCCTTCCTGCCTTTCCCAACTGCCTCTCTCCAGTTCTTCTTTTTCCGCGGAGCCAGCAGGTCGTGTTCTGTCAACACAGAAGAATACCTTTTTTCTTTCTTTCTTTTTGTGGTCGCGTCTGCCTTCGACGCTCTACCGGTACCGCCGGTCTTTCTTTTCTTATTTCAGTAAAAAAAAAAAAAAAAATCTTTTTTTCCTCTTCTTCAGGTGCACGTGCCCTTTTGTGCCTTAGGCCCAAAAGGTTTTCCTTAACATGGAAAAACCTGCCTCAGGTTTTAAAAAGTGCACCAAGTGTGGCAGTACCATCTCCGTCACGGACACCCATGAATGGTGTTTAAAATGTTTAGGTCCTGACCACTCCATCACAGATTGTGTGTCCTGTGCCATGATGTCTAAAAGAGGTCGGCAGAACCAAGCTGCCAAGTACAGTACCCTGTTTCCCTCTGATGCAGCTTCGGTGGCATTGACGTCTTCAAGAGCTGCTTCTTCCTCCCGTGGATCTCAGGTAACTAAACATAAATCCAGCCGGTCCTCGAAGGGTAGATCTCCTTCTAAGCATCGAGATGCCTCTGGCGTTGCCCTCGAGGATTCTGCACTGGCAAAATTACCCTGACGGGAGGCTTCGGCTTCCAAAGCATTATCGGGGTTCCAGGATGTTCTCGATGGCTCGGCCTCGACAGATCTCCTGGTGCCATGCTCTGGGGTACCGGGGGTCTCCTCCGGTACCGACATCCAGGCATTGGCGGCGTCGATAGACCAGAGAGTTCTGGCTATGGAACGCAGTCTGGCGGCTCTCCTTGCGGCATCGATGCCCTTAGTACCGCGACAGACAACTCCATCGGTACTGGCACCGGCATCGGTACCAGTATCGGTACCGATAGCATCGGCATCAGTGTCTGCTCTGCCGGTACCGATTCTCCGGTACCGGTTATTCCCGGTATCGGGCTCTGCAAGAGCATCCGGACAGACGATACTTCGAGTCCTCAGAAGAATCTGAGGATTCTGAAAGTTCTGTCGATGCAGCGATGCTTCTTCCAGAGGAGTCGTCCTCCCCTAAACGCAGGATGTCTCCTCCAGAGGATATGTCCTTCCAAGACTTCATCAGGGAGGTGGCTCGGGGCCTGTCCATTACTGTGGCCCCTGAAACAGAGCCAAGGGCCAAGGAATTGGAAATTCTTCAATATCCCAAAACTCCTAAGGAGGCAGCTACCTTACCCATTCATGAGATTTTATATGATCTCATGTTAAGGATGTGGGAAACACCTCTTACCACCTCTCCTCATTCTCGTAGATTGGATACTATGTATCGAGTCCCTCCTTGTCCTGGATTCCGTAAGACTCAGCTTCCTCACCACTGTATTGTGGTGGAGTCAGCTATCAGAAGGATCAGAAGTGCAAAAAGGCATGCCTCTAATCCTCCAGGATGTGAGTGCAGAACCCTGGATGCTTTTGGACGTAGAGTCTTCCATGCTTTCTGCCAGGATCAGTTCCTATAGTCTCTACATGGGAATGTTCGTAAAGGAGGTCACAGATAATTTACAGACTTTAAGTCCTTTCATTTCTGAGGATAAAAGACAGGACTTTCTTACTTGGGTCAAACATGCCCAAGATGTCTCTAAATTTTCCAACTGTGCAGCCTTTGACTGCTTTGAGTGTATAAGCAGAACCTCGGCTATCGCCATAGGTGCACATAGAATTGCTTGGCTCCAGGCATCTGATCTAGAGCTCTGGCTACAAGACAAATTGGGAAATATCCCTTGTACTGGTGAGAACCTGTTTGATAAAGATTGGCAGGAAAAAGCCAATGAAATGGATGCTGAAAATTCCACCTTGGATAGACTATCCAAGTCCACTGCTGATCCTGTTAGAAAGAAATTGTTCAAGAAACCATCTTTTTCTAAAGAAAAGATTTTATCCTGCTTATGTTCAGCAGGCATCTTCTGCAGGTGAGCTTTCAAGGAAATGTCAGCAACCACCCAAACAGAAGAAAGCAAAGGCTGCTAGGCCTCCACCGGCCCAGCAGCCTCAGCCTCCTCAGGGCCTTTGACTTTCAGCTAGAGAACTTAGCCTTTTTGGTTCTGGAGGGACCAGAACCTTCCACCATTCCAGGAAGGTTATGTCATTTTGCCCCCTTATTTTCTTATTCCAAAGAAAAAGGGGTTACAGGCCTATTTTAGATTTCAGAGAATTGAACAAATTCCTTGTCGAGGAGAAATTCAAGATGATTTCTTGGAGCTCTGCTACCATACCTTCAGAGTCACGATTGACTTTGTTCTCTAGATCTCAAGGATGCGTACACCCATGTCCTCATCCATCCAACCCACATAAGGTTCCTTCGGTTCCTTTTTCAAGGAAAGCACTACCAATACAGGGTGCCTCCTTTTGGTCTGGCCTCAGCACCAAGAGTGTTCACGAAATGCATGGCTGTTGTAGCAGCATTTCTCCGCACTCTAGGGATATTTGTTTTCCCTTACTTGGACGACTGGCTCATCCGAGCTCCAACACAGTTAGAGGCCAGGACTTCTCTATCCTGCACAATGCGTATCCTTCAGTATTTAGGGCTGGTAATAAAATCCCAAAATCCAGTCTAACTCCCACTCAGTCTTTAGAATTCATAGGAGCTTTCCTGGATACCACAAGGGCAAGGGCCTATCTCCCCCAGGCCCGTTGCCTTCGCTTGGTGCAGTTAGCTTCTCAAGCAGTGCTAAAGCCTCATCTAACTGCTCGAGAAATATTGCAACTACTAGGCCACATGGCATCCACCGTGCATGTGGTTCCATATGCTCGCCTCCACATGAGGGCAGCTCAGTGGACTTTATCCACCCAATGGACCCAGGCATCAGGGTGCCTGTCAGACAAAATAGCAAACACAAATCGCCTCATTTTGTCCTTCCAGTGATGGAAGTTCACTCAAAACCTATTGCTGGGGCCCCCCTTTCAGCAACCCTTACCCCAAGCAACTCTCACAACAGATGCTTCTCCAATGGATTGGGGAGCTCATCTGCAAGACCTCTCCACCCAGGGCACCTGGTCCCCACAAGAGAGTTGTCTACATATCAATCTCTTGGAACTCAGAGCAATCTTTCTTGCTCTGCGAGTGTTCCACTCCCTGCTCAGCTGCAAGACAGTCTTCATTCATATGGACAATCAAGTAGCCATGTTCTTTGTGAACAAGCAGGGGGGAATGGGCTCTCGGTCGCTTTGCAACGAAGCTTTGCGACTATGGGCCCTCGCCAGAGAGCATCAGATTCATTTTCTGGCAGTGTATCTTCCAGGCATTCAAAACTCTTGGGCGGACAGACTCAGTCGAGTTCTGCTTCCACACGAGTGGTCTCAGCATGCAGACCAGGTGACCAGGATATTTCAACTTTGGGGAACCCCAGACATAGACCTCTTTGCAAGTCTGTGGAATGCCAAACTTCCCTGGTTCTGTTCCAGAACTCTGGCTCAGGGGGCTCAGGCCAGGGATGCTTTCCTCCTTTACTGGGGTCAAGACTTCCTGTATGCCTTCCCACCCATTCCCCTAATTCCCAAAACCCTGTTCAAGCTTCAGAGAGACAGAGGCCATATGATTCTCATAGCACCACATTGGCCACGGCAAGTGTGGTACCCTTTGCTTCTATATCTCTCTCAAGCTCCCTCCCTGGAGTTAGGGTCTGCTCCAGATCTCCTATCTCAGGAGGACGGAATGTTATGGCATCCCAATCCCCAGTCTCTGCATCTCAGGGCTTGGTTGCTGAAGGCCTAGATCTCCAAGTTCTTAATCTTTCTCAGCAAGTGAAAGATGTTCTTTATGTTTCCAGAAAACCTTCCACTAGACGCTCTTATGCTTTCAAGTGGAAATGTTTTACCGTTTGGTGTTCGGAAAAGGGTCTTAACCCTTTTGCGATACCTCTGGAATCTTTGCTGGAGTATCTCCTTCATTTATCTAATGCAGGCCTTCAGACAAATTCAGTAAGAATCCATTTGAGTGCTATTGCAGCTTCCCTTAAGCTTCTAAATGGACAGCCTATTTCCTCTCATCCTCTTATAGCAAGATTTATGAGAGTCCTTCTTCTGACTAAGCCTCCCATTAGGCCACCACCGGTTGGCCTAGGATTTAAACCTGATTCTCGGGCAGCTCATGAAGCCACCTTTCGAACCTTTAGCTACCACCTCCTTGAATTCCTTTCTTGGAAGGTTATCTTTCTCATTGCAATCACATCAGCACACTGCATTAGTGAGTTGCAAGCGTTAGTAGCTAATCCACCTTATACAAGGTTCCATCATGACAAGGTAGTCCTTAGGACTCATCCACACTTTATGCCAAAGGTGGTCTCGCCTTTTCATTTGAACCAAGCGGTCTACCTACCTGTGTTTTTTCCAGGGCCTCATGCATCAAATGCAGAGGAGAATCTTCATACCTTGGACTGTAAAAGAGCTCTAGCTTTTTACTTAAAAAGAACACAGCAACATAGAAAGTCCTCTCAACTCTTTGTTGCTTTTAATCCTTCTCATTTGGGACTTCCAGTCTCCAAGAGAACACTGTCTAACTGGATTGCTCCGTGTATTTCCTTCGCTTATCAGATTAAGAACCTTTCTCTGGAGGGCCATGTCACAGCTCACAATGTGAGAGCCATGGCAGCCTCAATGGCTCATCTGCACTCTGTGTCTATCGACGACATCTGTCGAGCAGCCACTTGGGCCTCTGTTCATACCTTTCCAGCCCATTACTGCTTGGACAAGGACTCCTGCCGGGATGCCTTGTTTGGTCAGGCTGTTCTCAAACACCTGTTCCATTCCTAATCAACTCCTACCAACCATCCCTGGTAGGATGCCAGAGATCCATGGGAGGAAGTGGAGCCCTCTTCAGCGAGACACAACTTCTGGGGTCTTTCCCTGGCACCTAAAGCTAGGGAGTCCTCATATGTGATGACTAAAATTCCTGCTTGTTCCTGGAGATAGCATAGTTACTCACCTGTAACAGGTGATCTCCGGGAACAGCAGGAATTTAGTCCTCACAACCCACCCACCTCCCCTAGGAGTTGTATCTCTCTATCTATCTCTTTCCTTTCCCTCTCTCTCTCTCTCTTTGTCTCAACTTTAAAACTCAACTGGAGAGAGGCAGTTGGGAAAGGCGGGAAGGCAGCACGCAGGCGCTGTGGGATGCTCCCAAAAGCTTTCTGATTGGATGCTGGGGAGCATTCCCGCGCAGGCTCCGTCGGTGCTGACGATACCCATGTGTGAGGACTAAATTCCTGCTGTTCCCGGAGATCACCTGTTACAGGTGAGTAACTATGCTTTTCAACATGTCATGTCCTCTGGTCAGGGATCTACTCTATCAATTTCTTTTTAACTTTTCTCTGTAGTCAGCAGTCTATCAAGTCAACTTTGTCACCTGATCACCCGATGGGCCTTTTACACTGGACTCTCCTCTTCTAAACAACTGTAAAGAGGGAGATTTCTCATCTTCTATAATGCCATAGGAGAAAAATTGATGTTTCTACCTCAGCTAATTTTCTTTAACAAAAAAAAAAAAGGGGGAGGGGGCAGCTTATGCCCCATCCTGCATCTGACCCCAACTAATTTCTTTGCAAGAGAATATTTAGACTAAATCTTCTCTCCATTTTACCTAATTCCAAAAAGGGTGTCTGGCTGTGCAGTCTGAAACAAGCCATCTTTGCTGCAAGAAGTTTAAGTGCTATCAAGTCTATGCTGACTCCTGGTGACCCAGCACCCCCAGGGTTTTCTTGGCAAGGTATGACTGAAAATAGATTGCCAGGCCTTTTCTTCCGAGGCAGTGGAGGTTAAAGTGACTTGCCCAAGGTCACAGGAAGTGCCAGTGAAATTCAAACTCGTATCTCTTGGGTGCTAGGCTGTTGCTCTAACCACTAGGCAAGAAGTATAAGGTGTATTTTTCCAGACTGACATTTTTTAGTATAAGGTCCTGTTTGGCTTCTTTGTGGCTCCAGAGCTTTTTCATAAAAAGCCTTGTGATAGCAGCTGATTACCTCCTCAATCAAGCTTATGTGAATTAAGACATGATTATTTATTTTCCAAATTCTGGACCTCATTATCAACTTACATAAATCTACATGAATCCTATGAACACCATTTCATCAATTCTGCACTTTTAAGTGGTTGCTCTTCGCGTCTTAAGTCTCAGCCATCAGAGCCCTTGCAGCTTGTACTTGGATATGATATATGGCAAAATACTGAATCATTGCTGCTGTTTTGACATGGAGAGACCATCCCATGGAGAGACCACCTATACCATACCCACCCACATCTGCAGCACGAACCAAACTACCAGCTTCAGAGCTTTCTCCTACACTGCCCGAATATTATGGAACTCTCTCCCTAGCAGCTTAAGAGCAGTAAAAGTCCTATAATTCCAGAAGGAATTTAAAGCAATCTGTTCATAGAGTATTATGAGAAACTCCTATAATACACCCAAAGCACAAGAAATCTGACACACCCAACAACATTTGCTCCTGAGAATGGCCATACACAAATTAATAAGCTGCTGATTTCCCCCACTTTGTATATAACTACGCTGTATATAGTTGACTGTAAGATAGTTCTAACAAGTTACCTCTGTATATAGTTGCTAAGTTTTAATGTAAAACTTTTCTGTGAAGTTCCATGTAAACCACCCCTGATCTCTGGAAGGGGTGGTATATAAAAGCATGTTAAATAAAATCCCTCCTTTATTGTTTCTTCTTAAGTCTGCCTTGCTAGATACCGTTGGCAAAGTATTAACATTGTTCATGCTTCTTGTCTTTACTTCACACTACTGTCTGGACCGAGGCTTTGTAAAGGACAGTGGCTTCAGTCAAGCTGTGCTGACCAGTCTGTCCATATGAACATGTAAAACTTGTATTCTGTTAATGCAAGCTGCTCCTAAGAATTGGTCAAGGCATAAAGGAGCGTTTTGGAATCATACGCTGTTCCTGACTGAATCTTGCTCGTCGACAAAAAAAGCAGTATTCACCTGTAACAGATATTTTCCATAGATGGCAGGATTCAATCAGGTATATAATCCCTCCCAACTTCCCTGAGAGTTGTCTACATTATTGCAACTAATAGAGGAGGCTGTGTCATGTGGGAAGAGCCATGCATGCTCAAAGCTTGACATTCAATTCTTAGTTCTGGGATAACAGTTTCATCCTGGCACACTCACACATTTGTGTGCCTGATCAGTCCTGCTGTCTACAGGAAACATCTATTACAGGTGAGCAACATTGCTTTTTTAAATCCTCTTCTTTTAAAGGCCATGCTTGCTATCTTCTGACAATGTTGAGACCCCATTTTTTTGCCATTACACTTGGTACTACCCCATAATTCACAGTATCCTTTGATCTTCTAGGTCTAGCTGTATGTATGGTACATGCTGTCTATGGGGAAAAACCTATTCGATTGGATTCTTACGTTTCTGCAAACAGGTATGTTACGGAAATATTGTCTATCAAGTGTGTTCATACATGGATTGAAATTAGAATTGACACACAAAATTACATAGCAAAGGTGGAAGACACCATATCTTTTTTTTTGTAATTCTCAAATGCAGACAACTTCAGATAACTTGGAAACGTTGTTCTTTCCTTTGTGTTTTGAATCTCTTGATTTAATTTCAAGGGGCCTTCAGATATTAGAGTGTATATATGGTGTATATAACAGGATTAGTGGTGTACACTAGAGCCCCCAGTTTTGCTGCAAAATCTGGACTTGTCCACAGAACTATAGCAGTTGATCCCTTCTCCTCCCCCATCCCCCCATGGAGGTTCCCACTGCTCTATAGCTGTCAGTGTAATCTGTTCCATGGCATTTATGGCCCCTGCAACCACAGAGGATCATAATTCTGTAATGTGTATTCTTTGGTGCGAGAGGTAACTGTTGGAGCCACTGGCAGTGGTGATCATAATGGGATCAAATTCAACAACTGGAGGGTGGTCACTTAAGGAAATCTACTTCAATAGCATTTAATTTTCAAAAGGAAGACTGATAAAATGAGCTCAGTGGTTAGGAAAAAGAAAACTAAAGCAGCAGCTGCAAAGTTAAGAGTTTTCATCACACACAGACATTATAAGGACTATCTTGGAAGCCAAGACCAGATATATTCCATGCACTAAAAAAAAAACAAAAAAAACACGGGAGGATGGAAAACAGCCGACGTGGCTAAAAGGTGAGATGAAAGAGGCTGGCATAGCTTTAACTTTCTTCTTCCAGAAAATGTCGGGCCTGTGGAAAACAAGGTGTTTTATCTCTGAATTCCGGACTCTGTTCTTGCATGGCAGCTTCGGAGACTTTCCTTGAGGGTCTGATTCCCCTCTCCCAGTGAGGAGATTCCACTGGCCCAGCCTTGCCTGTTTCGGAGCAGGAGGCGATGGATGGTGCTGTGGGTAAGAGATGGTAAGCCGGCCAGAGGTTCTTGTCACCGTTCTTCGTACCACTCCCCTTTCTCTAAGAGTTCTCTAATATAGTCATAAATGACCTGGAAATGGGAATAATGAGTGAAGTGATCAAATTAGCAGATGACTCCAAATTATTCAGAGTTTTTAAACAAGAGGGGATTGTGAAAAATTGCAAGAGGACCTTGATAAATTGGAAGACCGGATGTCCAAATGACAGATGACATTTAATGTGGACAAGTGCAAAGTTATGCATCTAGGAAAGAACAACCCAGACTATGGTTACATGATGCAGTGGCGGCCAAGAAAACAAATAGAATGCTAGGCATCATAAGAAATAAATAATAAAACCAAGGATATTATAATGCCTCTGTATTTGTGGTGCCACCATGCCTTGAATATTATATGCAATTCTGGTCGCTATATCTTAAAAAGGATATAGCAGAATTAGAAAAGGTACAGTGAAGAGCTACCAAAATGGTAAAGGGGATGGAAGGATACCCCTATGAGGAAAGGCTTAAAATGTTAGGGCTGTTTAATTTGGAAAGGAGACAGCTGAGGGGGGAAATATGATAGAGGTCTATAAATTAATGGAGTATTACAGGTAAATGTAGATCGGTTGTTTGTCATCAAAAAGTAGAAAGGCTAGGGGACACACAGTGAAGCTACAATGTAACCTATTTAAGACTAATAAGAGAATATTTTTTTCACTCAACACATAATCAAACTCTGGAATTTGTTACCGGAGGATGTAGTGAAGGCTATTAATGTAGCTGGGTTTAAAAAAGGCTTGGACAAGTTCCTGAAGGAAAGTTCCATAAACATTATTAAAGAGGACCCGAGAAATCCACTTTCTCTAGGAACAAGCAGGAAGTTAGTCTTCACATATGGATGACAGAGCCTGCGTGGAGCATTTTCCCAGTTTTCAAAGAGAGCCTTCGGGACATGCTACCACACTCATGTGTGATCTCCAGGAACAAGCAGGAATGTAGTCTTCACATATGGATGACGTTGGCACAGACGGAGCCCGTGCAGGAACGCTCCCCAGCATCCTATAGGAAAGCTTTTGGGAGCATCCCACTGCGCCTGCATAGCTGCCTTCTCGCCTTTCCAACTCTCCCTCCTCAGTTTTTCATTTTCCGCGGAGCCAACAGGGAGCAACTCCTGTCACCGCAGAAAATTTACTACTTCCTTGTCATCTCTCCGGGCCAGTCCAGGACTTGAGGGTTGTCAACCTTCTCCAGCAGCTGAGGACTGAAAGCAGAATCTTTTCTGTGATCTAGTATCTGGCTCCCCCTACTGGCTCACCTCAGTCTTTCAGTCCTCAGCAGCTGGAAGGGATGTTAGGTTATCTGGCTCCCAGTGCGCGGAGTGACAACGGCTATAATTCCTGTCATTTTCTTCTTTGTTTCTGTTATTGGATTCCTTGGCTCCGATTTGGATAGATTTGAAAAGCCCTAGCAGGGTTTTTTTCTGGTTTAAGTGGGGCTCTTGGCTCGGCCAGAGCACAGCCTGGTGTGCGCTTCCCGCTGGGGCAGAGCCTGTCTCAACTTGGGGTACGGAGACCGGAGGGACTGTTCTCGGCGGGGCGGGGAGCCCCTGGAAACCGGCGATTCTCTCCGGCTTAAACCAGACCTCCCCCGCTAGCAGCGGGAGCACAGATCTGAAGCAGCTCGATCGCTCAAGCGATTTCCTCCGGCACAAGGCAGACCGCTCTCGCTAGCAGCGGGAGTGCGGGTCTTCCGCAACAAGTTCAGTGCCATGCTGGGAGTCTCACGAGCAGGTTATTCTGTTAGTTTTTGTGCGTTTCAGAGGTTCCTCGGTTTTCGCCACAGTATTTTGGTATCGACGCCGCGTGTCTCAGCGGTAGTTTGTGGGGCCGGTTGTTGTTCGATCCACCCGCCCGCATGGATAGCAGGCCTGAATCAAGTGTTTCTCTCAAGGCCGTGCAGAGCGTGCCTGAAATGGCGAGAAAGGCGGCCATTTCTTCTAAGGCGCTGGTTTTAGAAGCGCATCCAGAGAAGCCGACAAAAAAAGTGCAAATCAAAAAAGCCAGTTGTGGAGGACGCTCCTTCACTGCCCGTGGCAGCAGCTCAGAGCACTTTACAGTCGGTGTTTTCGGCAGATTTTATTTTGGAGATGCATCGTGCTTACTGTTTGAAGCAGCGGCAGTCTCAGGAGGCAGAGCCTGTCTCTCTCACTGCCTCAGGCCAGGAAAAAGATCTTTCGTCCTGGGACCCGGGGGAGGGCTCTTCCCAGTCGGTCCACGGAGCGCCAGGGGATTCCGATGGCTTCGGGTTTTCCTGCCCGGCACCCTCAGCCATGGAGGAAGGTGAACTTTTGGCGGGGTCCGATCTGGATCACTGGCTGGTTAATTTAGAGGATGGTGAGTTGGGGGATTCGGATGATCCGAGTCTTTTTAGGGTGTTTAGGAAAGAGGAATTGGCTGCTCTTATCACTCAGACGTTAACCGCTTTAAATATTGCACTGCCAGCGGTGCAGGACCAGTCTTTGGAGGATCCCCTGCTCTAGGGGTTTAAGACAGATCAAAAGTGCTTTCCGGTACACAGGGTAATGAAGCAGATGGTGGAGTCCGAATGGGAATGCCCGGAGGCCACCTTGCGGGGGGCCAGGGCGATCGGTCGATTGTACCCCTTGCCACAAGAGGAGCAGGAGTTGCTGAAAATGCCTAAAGTCGATACCCTTGTCTCGGCGGTAACTAAAAAGACCACTATTCCCATGGAGGGAGGAGCGGCGCTCAAAGATTTACAGGATAGGCGGCTGGAGACTCTGCTCAAGCAGACCTTTGAAACGTGCGCCTTGGCGCTCCGAGCATCTGTCTGTGGGGCTTATGTTTCCAGAGCATCCATTCGGTGGATCCAGGGTGCCTCCAGTGCCACTGCTGAGGCCGATGAGGGTGCAAAACTGGAGTCTGCCGCAGCGTATTTGGCTGACACTTTCTATGATCTAGTGAGGATTTCGGCGAAGTCCATGGCTTCAATCATCGCGGCCCGCCGATTTTTATGGCTCCGCAATTGGGCGGCGGATGCTTCCTCCAAAGCGCGGCTTAGCAAGCTGCCATACAAGGGCACGCTCCTGTTCGGAGCTGCTTTAGAAAAGATTGTAAAAGACCTGGGAGATTCCAAGGGCGGTCGCCTCCCAGAGGATCGCCCAAGGGCCCAGAGACCCAGTGGGGGTCTCAGAGTCCTGTCCCGGGATTCTCATAGATTTCGAGGTTCGAGATTTGCTCCTTATGCGCAAGGGCGGTTTGCAGTGCGTGGACAGTCCTTTCATGGAGCTCGGGGGCTCGGCAGGGGTTATTTCGCAACCCAACCGAATACGGGCAAAAAGTCCCAATGAAGGGACATTGGTCCAGACGGAGGTTCCGGTAGGAGGGCGGTTGCAGCAGTTTCTTTCCATCTGGGCCAACATAACCTCGGACCAATGGGTCCTAGAGATAATACGGGACAGCTACGCTCTTGAGTTTGCCCAGCCATTGGCGGAGGCTTTCGTGGTGTCTCCATGTGGATCGCAGGTCAAAGCACTGGCGGTGGTGGAGACGCTTCAGCGTTTGGTGCAACTGCGGGCAGTGGTACCCGTTCCATCTGAGCAGTGCGGCTTAAGTCGGTACTCGATTTATTTCGTGGTGCCCAAGAAGGAAGGTTCCTTCCGTCCGATTTTGGATCTCAAGCACGTGAACTGCTGTCTGCGCGTCCCGCACTTCCGCATGGAGACTCTACGTTCCGTGATTGCGTCAGTGCAGCCGTCAGAAGTCCTTACCTCCATAGATCTCACGGAGGCCTATCTCCATATTCCAGTGAGGACAGATCATCAACGATTTTTGCGTTTTGCGGTGCCCATGGGGCACTTCCAGTTCCGAGCCTTGCCGTTTGAGCTGGCTACGGCGCCTTGGACATTCACAAAAGTGATGATGGTTGTGACTGCAGCGTTAAGGCGAGACAGGCTGCTGGTGCATCCCTATCTAGACGACTGGCTGATTCGAGCGCCATCGGTGGCAGAGTCGCTAGTGGCTACAGCGAAAGTGGTCTTGCTACTGGAAAGCCTTGACTGGGTCATAAACCGGACCAAAGGTCAGCTGGTGCCGGTGCAGCGGCTGTTGTATCTCGGGGCGCTGTTCAACACGAGCGTCGGCGCAGTGTTTCTCCCGGAAGCCCGCATTCAAAAGATCTGGAGGCATATCAGGGCCTTCTTACGGCTCAACGCTCCGTCAGCATGGCGTTATTTACAACTACTCGGGTCCATGGCAGCGACCTTGGACCTTGTTCCCTGGGCTCGGGCGCACATGCGACCATTACAACACTCCCTGCTAACAAGGTGGTCTCCACAGCGTCACTCGTTGGACCGGAAGTTATGTCAGTCGCCGGAGGCGCGCGACAGTCTGCAGTGGTGGTTGAATCCGGTTCATCTTCGGGCAGGCATTCCCTTGCGGCAGCCGGACTGACTGCTTCTCACGACGGATGCCAGCCTAGCAGGTTGGGGGGCCCATTGTCAATCCCAGTTCGTACAGGGGGAGTGGTCTCCGCTGGAGGCCAAGTTTTCCATCAATCTTTTAGAACTCAAGACTGTCCGTCTGGCTCTGCTCGCTTTTGCCTCTCTGGTCGAGCAGAAGGCCGTGCGAATGTTTTCCGACAACGCGGTAACAGTTTTGTACATCAATTGTCAGAGAGGGACGGGAAGTACGTTCCTCTTAGAAGAGAGCCTGCGGTTGATGGACTGGGCGTCGTCGCACTTGGTAGCCCTGTTAGCGGCGCATGTCGCTGGTCGTGACAATGTGCAAGCCGACTATCTCAGTCTGCATGTCGTGGATCCGGGAGAATGGGAATTGAACGCAGAGGTGTTTCACGATCTGTCCCGGCGTTGGGGTCAGCCGGTTATGGACCTTATGGCCACATTCGACAATGCCAAGGCGGGGCGGTTCTACAGCAGGCGCAGAGATTTCATGTCAGAAGGCCTGGATGGTCTAGCACAGCCGTGGCCGGCGAGAGTTCTGCTGTATGTGTTCCCGCCCTGGCCTCTGATAGAGGCAAGGTCATTCGGAAGGTGCAGAGTCACGATGGTCCTCTGATTCTGGTAGCCCCGGATTGGCCCAGGAGGGCTTGGTACGCAGATCTGGTCTGACTCCTTATCGACAAGCCCTGGCGGTTGCCAGCCCGATCAGACCTGTTGCGGCTAGGGCCACTCTTCATGCCGGACGTGGATCGCTTCTCACTTACGGCTTTGGCTCTTGAGAGGGACAGGTTGAGGAGTAGAGGATATTCGTCTGCGGTGGTCTCCATTCTGTTACGGGCAAGGAGACACTCGACTTCGGTGGCATATGTTCGCGTCTGGTGTGTCTTTGAGCGCTGGTGCGCGCGGAGGAGTTTGCTTCCGCTCAAAGCTCTCATTCCGGACATTTTGTCTTTTCTCCAGGAAGGTCTCGATAAGGGGTTGGCACTCGCTACTCTCAAGGTGCAGTTGGCGGCACTGGCATGTTTTAGGAGTAAGGTGAAAGGGGTACTACTCGCCTCTCACCCGGATGTGGTACGTTTCTTACGAGCGGTACGGAACATCCGTCCCCCGGTGCGTTCGGCTGTGCCAGCCTGGGATCTCAACTTGGTACTCGAGGCTTTGGCAAAGCCTCCATTTGAACCTTTTAAAGAAGTCTCCCTCAGGGACCTCTCCTGGAAGACCGTTTTCCTGGTGGCCTTATGTTCTGCGAGGCACGTGTCGGATCTTCAAGCGCTGTCTTGCCGTGAACCTTTTCTTCAGTTTTCACCTGAGAAGGTGACTTTGAGACCGGTTCCCTCTTTTCTTCCCAAAGTGGTCTCCAGTTTTCATGTGAATCAATCTATCTCTCTGCCGACCTTTCCGGTGCGGGAAGGCAAGCCCATTGAGGCGGTACTCCGGAGCTTAGATTTAGGCAGAGTGCTCAAAAGATATTTGTGCCGTACAGAGGCGTTTCGCAAGACGGGCAGGCTGTTCGTTCTGTTTGGAGGCCCTCGGAAGGGAGAAGCAGCCTCCAAAGCATCCATCGCTCGATGGGTGAAACGGGCCGTAGTTGCAGCATATCAAGCAAGTGGTCGGACGCTCCCGGAGGGCTTCCGGGCACATTCCACGCGTGGTCTGGCAACGTCCTGGGCGGAGTTTGCCTTGATTCCGCCCGTCGATATTTGTCGGGCGGTGACATGGTCTTCGCTGCACACTTTTTCCAGACATTATAGATTGGATGTTCAGGCTCGCAGAGATGCTATTGTGGGGGCGTCGGCCGTTATTGCGGGGCTAGCGGGTCCCTCCCTGGGATAGATACTGCTTTGGTACTACCCTCAAGTCCCGGACTGGCCCGGAGAGATGACAAGGAAGAAGAAATTAGACCTTACCTGCTAATTGTCTTTCCTTAAGTTCTCTCCGGGCCAGTCTGGGACCCACCCGATAAATGGTCTTGCTGTCTCGGTTCGGATACTTGTGATAAGGAAGCTTATCATAGCTCAGGAAGGGGCTATAGAAAAGGTGAAGTGTCTCTGAACAAGCAACCTGTCAGTGCTGGTAGAAATGAGAAAACAGAATTTTTCCATAAAAGACTACCAGTCCCAGAATGCACCAGGTTTCCAACAGCCATGAGAGGAGCTGAAGTGAGAAAACGTGTGTTCAATCAAAAGGGCTATGAGGTAATCCCCAAGCACTCATTGCAAAGGGCAGGGCTTGATTCAGCACAGCTGCGCTGTGCTAGGATGGAACACTCATCTCAAAGGGCAAGGCCTGATTCAGCACAGCTGCGCTGTGCTAAGGTGGAGCACTCATCAAGGCAGAATAAAGATAGTCTATTCTACAGAGAATCATCCAGAGCTGGGATGTCATGATCATTGGTATCTTGATCATCCACGGGATCCTGATCTTCATTCTCATCAGAAGCAGAGGTCAGAACGGACGGACAGAGAGAGCAAGAAGCCCTTTAAAAGAAGGAAGAGAAAAGCCTCTGGGAAGTCTACAGGAGTCCAGCACAGTACGTATACTGGGAGACAGACAAGAGGCCAGCATACACCATTGGACTGGGGGAGACCAGAGGAGTGGTATTGCAGAGGCAGGAATCTCCAGACGGCACCTGTGAGGGAAACAGCTGCACGTGGAAGGGACCCTAAGACCCATGCCAGAAGGTATGTGAAGAGAGATCCAGTGTCCAGGGATCTAGATTGGAAGGCTGGACACAGAAACTGGACTACATATTGGCCAGGCTATTTAAAGGGGAAATCTAACAGCAATGGAAGCTCAGGTATGAACACTGATCTATGCCCTAGCTATGCATTGTAGTATGTTTTGTTCGATGTACACCGCACTGATTTTAATAGCGCGGTATAAAAGAAATGTTAAATAAAATAAAATAAATAAATGAAAATTATTCTCCTGGTAGTGCTCCATTGAGAAATTCCTTTGTGCCAAGCCAAGATATTGAACCTATGATTATTGAAGAAAGGGGAGAGGTCTTAGAACCAGAATGTGAATATATGGACTGCTCTCTGTCCAAACTCAAATGGTAGTTTTCTGTTACAAAGTGCAACAACCATCACAAAGAAATACCAACTTGTTCTTTAATCTACTCAGAAAACCTGAGTAAGATTTTGAGCTACACAGTGAAAGCAAGCCAGCTAAGGGGTTTCAGCTGGGTGATTGCTAGCAATTGAGCTTACCTAATTGCTTGTGTGCTCTAAGGGAATCACTTCTAAATTTATATGTAAAGATATAAGAAGTTAACCTGAAGAAAAGAACATTTTTCCTACTTTGTGGGTTTATTTGGTTGCTTACTGCATTGCTAAGACATTATTTGCTAAAGCCTACAAGAAAGACCAGTTTGTTGCCAACCAGGTCTTTAATCCTTTGCTTTAATTACCTGACAAGTTCAGATGTTGTTTTCTTCCTGATTTTGTTTTCCTAACTTTAAAACTGCAAGCAAGTATCCTGAGTTCTGTGCTACCAAGCATTATCTGTGTTGGGAGAACCCCTCATAAATAAAAATCTTATTTGCTTTACCCTTGAGCAAGTATAATTAATTATTGGTCACGGCTGTGTCTGGAATGAATGGACTACATTACCCACAAATCCTTGCCAATCATATAGAGGTATGCTTTTGCCAAGACTGTGAACATTCTCACCCAGGCGGCCATCTGACATACTTCCGTGGGTCTTCGGGCCGGATTCGTTTCCCCTGTTCGCAGTGGAGCGCTAGGAGTGGACTTAGATAAGAATGTGCAAGTGTGTCCGCTCTGAGAGGTTGCTCGCTCGGTTTCAGGGGGGTTCCACGATCAACAGATAAAAAAAAAAAAAACAGAGGTGACCCTCGGCAATTCACTTCTATGATAGTCTTGTCGCGTTCGCGGGTCAGTTCGTCCGGGTTGAGGCAGGCTTGGTTCCCGCAAAGGTTTTTTTGTTTTTTTTTCTTGGGTTTTCGTGTTTTCGTGTTTGTTTTTTTACCCACTGCTTATCACGTTTAGACTGAGGTGAGCCAGTAGGGGGAGCCAGATACTAGATCACAGAAAAGATTCAGCATTCAGTCCTCAGCTGCTGGAGAAGGTTGACAACCCTCAAGTCCCGGACTGGCCCGGAGAGAACTTAAGGAAAGACAGTTAGCAGGTAAGGTCTAATTTCTTCTTTTGTGTTCACATCTGCCTTCCCGTCGATGCTAGCACTGGCATCGTCAGTGTTTCTTTCCTTTCTGGTTTTCTTTCTTCAAATAAAAAGAAAAACTTCTGTTTTTTTTTCTCTGAGGATTCTTGCTCTCCAGGGGCCTGCAGAATAAAGCTGCGAAACTCGGCACCCTCTTTGCCACGGATGCAATGTCCATTGCATTGACATCATCGAGGGCTTCATCTTTCTCCCATGGATCTCAGGTAACAAAACATAGGTCTTTTTTGAAGACTGGCCGGTCTTCAAAGGGTAGATCTCCTTCTAAGCATCGAGATGTCTTGGGCATTGCCCTAGAAGAGAATACACCGGCCAAACAACCCCGGCGGGAGGTCCTTGCCTCCAAAGCATTAACGGGGTCCCAAGATGCTCCCGAGGCTTCCACCTCTGGAACGCTCTTGGTGCCATGTTCTTGGGTCGTGGCCCGCTGTTCAGGTACAGATACCCAGGCATCGGCTGGTTCCATGGATCAGCATATCCTGGCCATTGAGCAGAGTTTAGCGGCCTTGCTAGCAGCTTCGGTACCGCTAAAGCCTCTGCAATTGGTTCTGCAGTTATTGGTACAGACACCGGTACCGAATGTATCTGCATCAACCATTGCGCTGCTCTCCACACAACCACCCTTGCCGGCCCTGGAGTCAGTGTCTGGCATCGAGGGTATGGTACTGAGGCACCCGGCCCGTCGATACTTCGAGTCTTCTGATTTCTCCGATGAATCTATCGGTACTAGGGATATTGGGCTCTTCGGGAAGATCCTTCTCCTTCCCCACAACGCCGTATGTCTCTTCCGGAGGACATATCTTTTCAAGACTTTATACGGGATGTGGTTCGGGGCCTCTCCATTACGGTGACCTCTGAGAAGGAACCGAGAGCTGAAGAACTTGAAATTCTTCAGTATCCAGCAGCCTCAAAGGAGACTGCTACCTTACCTTTTCACCGGATATTGCATGACCTCATGCTTAGCATGCGGGAAACACCCTTAACGTCTCTCCACATTCTCGGAGGCTCGATACCATGTACCGGGTACCGCAGTGTCCCAGTTTCCAGAAGACGCAGTTACCACACCACTCCATAGTAGTGGAATCGGTAATGCGTTGAATAAAAAGTGCCAAGACACATTCCTAAGTGCCCCTCCAGTCCAGTCCCTTTCCTCTGGGTTGTGACTCCCTTCTAGCAGCTTGGAGACTGAGTACGTCATCTTTTTGATGACCCTGGAGTAAATATATCACTGGCAGCTCCTAACAGCTCCAGTATACTCAGGCTCCAGGCAGCTAGGGAGAGCAGTAAGCCAGGAGGTTTGGCTTACTGGAGAAACACTTAGGATAGTCAGGGAATTTATTTTCTTTAATTTCTTTGATTATTTTAATTTCTTATATTATTGGATTGTTTTCTTGGGGTTTCCTGTGGTAAATGGGCAAGCAGGTTCAGGAGTGGAGGAGGCTGTTCTTCCCTCCACCCCTCTCCTCTTCCCTTCCCAGTCTTACCCTTACAGAGCAGGAGGAGGCTTCAGGGAGTATTCCTGTCTGGCGGTTTCCCGATCCCCGCAGGGGTGAGGAGTCGTGCAGCAAGCTACATTTTCAGCCGGAGAGGGAGCTGCCTGCTGTGTTCCGCTCATGCTATAAGGACTCCCGGCCCAGGAGTAGCAGAGAGCCGAAGGAGTGCTGGGCAGAAGCCGCAGCGGCGTTCCACGAGGTGGAGTACACACGTGGTCACCAACCATGTGATTGCAGCAGCGGACGGTGAAGGAACTTCAGGCACAGGAGGTAGGCCTTGTTAGTTCACGCGCCACGTTTTCACACTATTTTTTTCTGGCAGCCGGGGTCCGGGGCTGCAGGCAAGGTCTCGAGTGTATTCAGGGCCTTGCTGAAGAAACCCAGTAATTTGGGGGATTAAGGATTTAGACCTGGCAGACCCGGAGCTTCGGGGGGGGGGGGGGGTCTGAGGCTTAATTAAAAAGAAAAAGAAAGTTTGGTTTCTAGGACTGGGCTTTTTGGCAAAGGCAGTTCAGTAGCCATGCCGGCAAGGCCGCAGTGCATGGTGTGCGGTTTCCGGAGAGGAGCTATGTCAGAGATGGGAGTCTGCAGGAGCTGCGAAATGAAAGCAGCGTCCTTAGAACAGGGTATCCAAGCAAGTATGGATCCAGAACCTTCCTTGGCGCTCTCCCAGGAATTGGCAAGTCCAGGAGCCGTTTTAGGGGAGTCCGGCATGCCGCCGACCTCTGTCAGATCAGCCTGCTCTTCCTCTGCCTTCACCTAGGCCCTCCACTTCAAAGACGGTGGAGGAAAGGCTAAGTCAGGAGCCGGCTCAAGGGGTCGTGGCAAAAAGGGGGGCTGACTGTAAGGAGCCGGAGAACACAGAGGTCCCTCTGAAACGGGCCAGGCTGGTGAGTGAGGTGGCTCTCCACTCTCCCAGGTCAGAGGCTCTGGAAGGGGAGTCCTCGGACCGTGAAATGGGGGAGGATGAAGAGGAGCTGGAAGAGGGCGAGATTCCGGAGGAGGAACAGGCCAGGATTGTTTAGGGTATTCTGCCAGGAGGAGTTGCCGGCATTAATTAGTGAGTCCTTGAAGACTCTTAATATGTCTGCAGGCCCTCCAGCGGAGGAGGAAGCCTTGGAGGATCCGCTGATTCAAGCAGTGAGGAAGTCACAGAAGGTATTCCCAGTTCATCGGGTAGTTCGAAAGATGATCCAGGAGGGGTGGGATCAGCCGGAGTTGGCCTTAAGGGGTGTGCAATCTGTCGCGTTTATATCCTTTGCCGGAACAGGAGAGAGTGCTACTTCGGTCGCCTAGGGTGGACGTGGCCATCTCAGCAGTAACCAAGAAAACAACTATCCCGGTGGAGGGCAGTGTGGCCCTTAAGTATGCTCAAGATAGGAAGCTAGACACGTTGTTAAAGCAAGCGTTTGACGTTAACGCCCTGGCGTTTCAGGCTTCCGTGTGCGGGGCATGGTTAGCCAGGGCTTGTCTTCGATGGTCTCAACAGCTTCAGATGCCGGATGACCTATCGAGTGCGTCAGCTAGAGAAGCAGCAAGGATTGAGTCGGGGGGCGGCCTACCTCGCGGATAGCCATTATGACCTTATCAGGAGCCTTGCCAAGAGCATGGCTTCAGTGGTGGCCGCTCGTCGATATCTGTGGCTCCGCAACTGGGTTGCAGATGCATTCTCTAAGGCCTGTCTCAGCAGGCTTCCCTTCAAGGGAAAGCTTCTGTTCGGGGAGGATTTGGAAAAATTGGTTAAGGAGCTGGGGAAGTCTAAAGGTGGCAGGCTCCCTGAGGATAGACCAAAGCAGAGTCATATTTCCTCGTGCTCGCAGCCCTGCAATTTTCGTAAATTTTGGTCAGCTCGTATAACAGCTTTTCACAGGGGACGTTTTCCTGCGAGGGGGCAGAATTTCTGGGGGTTTCAGGGAGCAGGAAGAGGCTTTGGTGCCTCTTCCTCCAGCCACAATGATGCGAGGGGGGCCCGGGCTAGGGTGCTGCTGGTGGGGGGGCGCCTGTGGCAGTTTTTCTCCGCCTGGGTCTGAGTCACTTCTGATCAGTGGGTCCTGGAGGTAGTTCGAGAACGGTATGCCCTAGAGCTGGCAAGACCAATTGCCCCCTCGTTTGTGCAGTCACCCTGCAGAGCCCGGGCCAAGGCTGCGGCGATAAAAAAAAAAAAAAAAAAAAGAAATCTTTGGCCGGCTTCTACTTTTGGGAGCAGTCGTTCCAGTTCCCAGAAGCCAGTGCGGCAGGGGTCGGTACTCCATATACTTTGGTCCCCAAAAAGGAGGGCTTTTTCCGCCCAATTCTTGACCTCAAGCGGGTCAATCGCTGTCTCGGTGTTCCTCACTTTCATATGGAAACCCTGAGGTCAGTGGCGGTAAGGCAAAGAGAGTTTGACCTCTCTCGATCTCTTGGAGGCATATCTCCACATTCCCGTCTGCGAATCTCATCAACAGTTCCTGAGGTTTTGCAGTGCCGATGGGGCATTTTCAGTTTCAGGCCCTATCGTTCGGTCTGGCGACGGCACCGCATACCTTTACCAAGGGTAATGGTGGTCGTGACCACGGCCCTTCGCAAGGAAGGGATCTTGGTTCACCTGTACCTCGACGATTCGTTCATTCGCACCAAGTCCAAGGAGGAGAGTGTGGAGGCAACAGCCAAAGTCGTCAGTCTCCTAAGGAGCCTAAGGGGTGGGTAATCAACTTGTCCAAAAGCAGGTTGGTTCCTTCCCAGGAGATCGAGTATCTTGGGGCAAGATTTAATACCCGCTTAGGCAGAGTGTTCTTGCCAGTGCAAAGGACAAGGAATCTTCGGCGTCTGGTGCGTCACTTTCTAACCATGGGGGCACCCACAGCTTGGCATTATCAAGTTCTGGGAACCATGGCGGCAGCGATAGAGCTTGTACCTTGGGTGAGGGCCCACATGAGACCGCTTCAGAGATCTCTTCTCCGTCATTGGTCTCACCAGCGTCAGCCATTGTCCACAGTGTTACCTTGTCTTCTGGTCACCAGGAAAGCTCTGGACTGGTGGCTCCAACCAGGGAAGTTGGAGCAGGGCATGCCCCTCGAGTCCCCGCAGTGGGTTCAGTTGACGACAGATGCCAGCCTACTCAGTTGGGGAGCTCATTGCGAGAGGTGCTTTGCTCAGGGGTGCTGGAGTGCCCAGGAGGCTCAGTGGTCAATAAAACGTTTAGAGATGCGGGCGGTATCGCTGGCACTCAGAACGTTCAAGCGCTGGGTCCAACGGAGGGCAGTCCGGGTCTTCTCGGACAATGTCACCACAGTGGCCTACATCAATTGACAGGGCGGCACGAGCAGCCCCTCCCTGGAAGAGGAGGCAGAGCAGCTGCTCGGTTGGGCCGATGTTCATCTTCAGGCGCTATCAGAAGTGCACGTGGCCAGGGTAGAGAACGTCACGGCAGACTACTTAAGCCGGGTCAAGGTGGATCACGGAGAATGGGAACTTTGTCCGGAGGTGTTCGAACAGGTGGTGCGGCAGTTGGGTCCTCCTGTAATGGACCTCATGGCAAGATGGGAGTCGGCCAAAGCAAGCCGATTCTTCAGCAGAAGAAAAGAAAGGATGTCGGAGGGCCTAGACGCTCTGGTTCAGAGATGGTCCTCGGAAGGGCTTCTCTGTGTTTCCACCATGGGCTCTCATTGGCAGGGTCCTTCAACGCATAGAGGCACACTTGGGGCTGGTGCTGTTGATAGTCCCAGACTGGCCACGGCGACCGTGGTATGCCGACCTAGTGAGGCTTACTAGCCAATCGCCTCTGGTGGCTCCCGGTGAGAGACGACCTCCTGAGACAAGGTCCAGTCCGGATGCCGAAGGTGGCTTGATTCTCGCTTATGGCTTGGCTCTTGAAAGGGCAGGGTTGCGAAAGCGGGTTATCTCCAGGAGCAAGCAGGAATGTAATCTTCACATATGGGTACCGACGGAGCCCACGCGGGAACGCTCCCCAGCATCCAATATAAACGCTTTTGGGAGCACCCCACAGCGCATGCATGCTGCCTTCCCGCCTCTGTACCTCTCTCACTTCAGTTCTTCGTTTTTCACTGAGCCGACAGGACGTGTACCCTGTCACCGCAGAAAATTTCCTTTTATTCTTTGTTTTTTTGTGGTTGCGTCTGCCTTCATTCGATGCCTATCGGTACCGCCGGTGGTTCTTTCTTTAAAAAAAACAAAACCCAAAAAACTTGTATTTTCTTCAGGGGTCTTTCCTCTGTTTCTGGTGCTAGGTGCCATTTTGGGCACTAGGCCCACTTTTCTTCAGGCATGGAGAAACCAGCTAGTGGTTTCAAAAAATGCTCAAAGTGTGGCGGTACCATTTCCGTCACCGACACCCATGATTGGTGTCTAAAATGTTTAGGTCCTGAACATTGTCCAACGGAGTGTCTCTCCTGCACGAGGATGACCAAAAGGGGCCTGCAGAATAGAGCTGCAAAACTCTGTACCCTTTTTGCCACAGATACAATGTCACTTGCATCAACGTCCTCCAGGGCTTCATCTTCCTCCCATGGATCTCAGGTAACTAAACTTAAGTCTTCTAAGACTGGCCGGTCCTCGAAAGGTAAATCTCCTTCAAAGTATCGAGATGCCACTGGCATTGCCCTTGAGGATAGTTCCGTGGCAAAACAGCCCCGGCGGGAGTCTTCGGGCTCCAAAGCATTAACGGGGCTCCAGGATGTTCAAGAGGCTTCCACCTCTGCAGAAATACTGGTGCCATGTTCTGGGGTCGTAGTCGCTTCCACCGGTACCGACGCTCAGGCATCGGCAGGAGCGATGGATAAAAGAATCCTCACTATTGAACGCAGTCTAGCATCCCTCTTAGCAGCTTCGGTACTGCTAAGATCTCTACAGATGGTTCAACGGGTATCAGTACCGACATCAGTACCGGTACCGACAGTACCTGCTTCGGCAGGACTGCTTCCCCCCCATTCCGAGCCTTGAGTCTATCTCGGGTATCGGGGATCAGGAACTGAGACATTTTGGTACCGACTTTGAGCGGTACCGATACCATACGTTAAGGGAGCACCCGGTACAGAGTGCCTTTGAGTCTTCCGATTTCGATGACCCTGACGATTCTACCGTTACCAGAGCAAACCTACCAGAGGATTCAACTCCTTCTCCTCAATGCAGGATGTCTCCTCCAGAAGATATGTCCTTCCAGGATTTCATACGTGATTTAGCAAAGGGCCTTGCAATCACTGTGATTCCAGAAAAGGAACCTGGGGCAGAAGAATTAAGAATTCTACAATACCCTATGGCTCCCAAGGAGGCAGCTATGCTTCCCATTCACAAGATCTTACATGATCTGATGTTGAGAATGTGGGAAACTCCTTTAACGATATCTTCACATTCCCGACGCCTTGACACTATGTACCGAGTGCCAAGTTGTCCTGGTTTTCAAAAAACTGTTACCACACCATTCAATGGTAGTTGAATCGGCCATGCAAAGAATCAAGAGTGCTAAAACACATTCTTCTAATCCTCCAGGACACTCGATGCCTTTGGGCGTTGATGCTTTCAATCCTCCATGCTATCAGCCAGGATCAGTTCCTATATTCTTTATATGGGAATGTTCCTGGAAGAAGTCACAAAAGACTTAGAGCTCAGCCCTTGTGTGTCTGAGGAAAAAAGAGCTGACTACCTTATTTATTTATTTTTATTTATTTACATTTCTTATATACCGCGCTATTTTAATCAGTGCGATGTACATTTGAACATAACATTCCACAATGTAGCAGGAAACATTGGGTTTACAATGCCCAGAATGTGTCTAAATACTTGAACTGTGCTACCTTTGATTGCTTTGAATGTATTAGCAGAACCTCTGCTAAATCCATAGAAGCACGTTGTATTGCTTGGCTTCAAGCATCAGACTTAGAACAGTGGGTGCAAGAAAAGCTGGGAAACATTCCTTGTACAGGAGAAAATCTCTTTGGCAAGGACTGGCAGGACAAGGCTAATCAGCTTGAATCTGAAAACGCTACCTTGAACAGACTATCAAATTCTACAGCCAACCCAGCAAAGAAGAAAACGTTCAAAACCTTTTTCAGAAAGAAAAAGAAGCCTTACCCATCTTACACCCATCAAAGCCACTGTCTGCTTCATGTTCCCCAGAAGGGGCAACAACAGAACAGACAGCAAAGAAAGCCGCAAGCTCAACCGGCCCAACAGACCCAGCCCCCTCAGGGTCTTTGACTTCTGCCTAGAGAACTTAGTCATTCTGCACCTGAAAGGTCCAGAACCCTTAACCATTCCAGGAAGACTATGCTATTTTGCCAAAAGATGGCAACAAATAACATCAGAAAACTGGACTCTTGTCTGTTGTACTACTGGGGTACAAGCTTCATTTTCTCAACTGCCCCCACCTACAATAATAAAACAGTTCAATTCTCAGGCCCCTGTCACCAACCTCTTGTGGCAGGAGGTCGCATCGCTTCTTGCTCAAGGAGCAATCGAAGAAGTACCCATATCCCAACAGGGTTTGGGGTTTTACGCCCCCCATTTTCTTATTCCAAAGAAGACGGGGGCACAGGCCTATACTAGACTTCAGAGAATTAAACAAATATTTGTTCCGAGAAAAGTTCAAAATTATCTTCCTCAGGACACTCCTTCCATACCTTCAAAGTCAGGACTGGTTATGCTCTCTAGATCTAAGAGATGCGTACATGCATATTCTCATCCACTCAGATCACAGGAAGTTCCTTCGATTCCTGGTCCAAGTAAGACACTTCCAGTACAGAGTTCTTCCTTTCGGACTGGCCTCTGTTCCAAGAGTCTTCACAAAATGCATGTCAGTGGTAGCAGCATTTATGAGGATTCTGGGAATATTCGTCTTCCCTTACTTTGATTGGCTCATTCGAGCATCGATAGCTCCAGAGGCCAGCTTTGCTCAATACTTGGGACTGGTCGTAAACCTCCCAAAATCTCATCTCGCCTCCTCTCAATCTCTCGAATTCATAGGGGCTCGTCTAGACACATGGCAGTCAAAGGCTTTCGTGCCACAGCCACGCTGTCTAAAGATAATACAACTAGCATCTCAAGCACCTATGAAAGTGTTCCTTACTGCTTGAGAGATACTTCTTCTGGGACATATGGCATCCACTGTTCATGTGGTTCCCTATGCTCGCCTCCACATGTGAGCAGCCCAGTGGACCCTATCCTCTTAATGGTCATAGGCCTCGGGTCAGCTAATGGACAAGATCAGAAACACCACACGTCTGATTTCGTCCCTGCAATGGTGGCAATCTCTGGAAAACCACCTTGTAGGCTCTCCTTTCCAGCAGCCTGTATACCAGGCCACCCTAACAGATCTGTCCAAGATGGGTTGGGGGCCCATTTGCACGATCTGTCCACTCAAGGTCTCTGGACCCCACAGGAGGTTTCCCTTCACATAAACCTCCTAGAGCTAAGAGCCATCTTCAGCTATTCAAGTCTTTCAGGCCCATCTCAGCAAAAAAACAGTTCTGGTCCAAACCGACAATCAGGTAGCTATGTTCTATGTGAACAAGCAAGGCGGAACAAGCTCTCTGTTGCTATGCAACAAAGCTTTGCAACTATGGGCCCTCGTCAGAGAGTTGCAAATTCACCTGTTTGCGGTATACCTTCCGGGTATTCAAAACTTATGGGTAGACAGACTCAGTCGAATACTGCTGCCACACGAGTGGTCCCTCCACTCATAACAGCTTGCTCGAGTGTTTCAAATCTGTGCAAGTCCACAGAATGCCAGACTTCCCCGATTCTGTTCCAGAATCCCGGCTCACAACTGTCAGGCAAGAGATGTTTTCCTACTCCACTGGGGTCAGGACTTCCTCTATGCCTTCCCACCCATTCCTCTCATTCCCAAAACGTTATTCAAACTTCAGAGAGACAGAGGTCGTATGATACTCATAGCTCCATGTTGGCCATGACAAACGTGGTATCCTCCTCTTCTGCGTCTCTCTCAAACCACTCCTCTGGAGTTGGGGAATGCTCCAGATCTTCTTTCTCGGGAGGATGGATGCTTACTGCATCCCAATCCCCAGTCCCTACTTCTCAGGGCCTGGTTACTGAAAGCCTAGAATTCCAGGATATTGACCTTTCTCAACAAGTAAAGGATATCCTTCTGGCTTCCAGAAAACCTTCCACAAGACGTTCCTACGCTTTTAAATGGAAAAGGTTCTGTCTGATGTTCACAAAAGGGACTTAACCCCCTTTTTTTGGTGCCTGTAGAGTCCGCTACTAGAGTATCTCCTCCAATTATCAACTTCTGGTCTGAAGACCAATTCAGTGAGAGCCCATCTTAGTGCTTATTGCTGTTTTTCATAAACCCTTTGATGGACAACCTATTTTCTCTCATCCACTTGTATCAAGATTTATGAGAGGTCTACTCTTAACAAAACCTCCCATTAAACCACCACCGGTGGCATGGGATCTGAATCTTGTTCTTGGTCAGCTTAGGAAACCGCCCTTTGAACCTTTAGCCACTTCAGACCTAAAGTTTCTTTCATGGAAAGCCATTTTCCTAATTACCATCACTTCTGCAAGACGCATTAGTGAACTACAGGCGTTAGTGGCTGACCCGCCTTATACAAGGTTCCACCATGATAAAGTAGTCCTCAGGACTCATCCTCATTTTATGCCAAAGGTGGTTTCACCTTTTCATTTAAACCAGTCTGTTTATCTTCCTATATTCTTCCCTAGACCTCATGCCTCCAGTGCGGAAAGGAATCTTCACACATTGGATTGTAAAAGAGCCTTGGCTTTTTATCTCCAAAGAACTAAGCCACATAGAAAATCTTCTCAGCTTTTTGTGGCTTTTAACTATAGTCATTTGGGACTTCCAGTTTCCAAGCGAACTCTTTCTAACTGGATTGCAGATTGCATATCGTATGCTTATCAGAGTAGAGAACTTTCTCTCGAGGACCATGTCACTGCTCACAATGTGAGAGCAATGGCAGCCTCAACTGCTAACCTTCGTTCTGTGTCTATTGATGACATCTGCAGAGCAGCCACTTGGGCTTCGGTACACACCTTCACAGCCCACTACTGCTTAGACAAGGACTCCCGTCGGGATGCCTCGTTTGGCCAGGCTGTTCTCCAGCATCTCTTCCATACTTAATACAACTCCTACCCACCGTCCACGGTTTAGATGCCAGAGGTCCATGGGAGGAGAAGCATGACCCATCTCACCTGGGTTCGCAGCTTGCCGGGGTCACCCCTTGGCATCTTTCAGCTGGGGAGTCCCCATATGTGAAGACTACATTCCTGCTTGTTCCTGGAGATAGCGTAGTTACTCACCTGTAACAGGTGATCTCCGGGAACAGCAGGAATTTAGTCTTCACAACCCACCCACCACCCCTAGGAGTTCTCTATCTCTTTCTCTACTTCTCTCCTTTGGTCTCAGCTATAAACTCAACTGAAGTGAGAGAGGTACAGAGGCGGGAAGGCAGCACGCATGCGCTGTGGGGTGCTCCCAAAAGCGTTCCTATTGGATGCTGGGGAGCGTTCCCACACAGGCTCTGTTGGTACCGACGATACCCATATGTGAAGACTAAATTCCTGCTGTTCCCGGAGATCACCTGTTACAGGTGAGTAACTATGCTTACTCCGGCCCGGTGATTACAACTTTACTAAACGCACTGAAGCGTTCTACCTGTCTCTCTTATATGAGAGTTTGGTGCATCTTTGAGGGCTGGTGTGCGGACCGGGAGAAGAGACCTTTGGCAACCTCTGTTTCGGAGGTCCTGGACGTCTTGCAAGCCGGATTTGAAAAAGGCCTGGCTGCCAGGTCCTTAAAGGTACAGTTGGCAGCGATAGCCTCTTACCGACGTAAAGTGCAAGGTAAAGCCCTGGGGGAGCACCCCGATGTCAGGCATTTCCTTGAGGCGGTTAGGCGCCTGCAGCCTCGGTAAAGTTCTTCAATTCCTCCTTGGGATCTTAACCTCGTGCTGGATGCATTAACGAGGGATCCCTTTGAGCCTATAGGTCGAGCCTCCATGAAGGACTTGACCCTCAAGACAGTGTGTTTGGTCATGATCTGTTCAGCCAGATGTATTTCCAAACTCCAGGCCCTTTCGTGTCTGCCGCCATTCCTGAGTTTTTTTTCAAGGAAAAGGTGGTTTTAAGGACAGTACCTTCCTATTTGCCCAAGGTGGTTTCCCACTTTCATGTTAATCAGCTGGTGTCACTGCCGGCTTTTCCAAGGGGGGAGCGCGGTTCCAGCGATGAGTGTTTGCGCCCGCTGGATATGTGCAGGGCCCTGAAACGTTATATTGACAACCTAAGACGTGATAGTATGGAAAGACATAGCTTTATTTGTCATAAACCAGGGAAAACCTGACACAGGCCGTGTTTCGATAACCTTCGTCAGGGGTTAATCAGGCAAAACTAAAATCATAAATATAAAACTTGTAATTAAAACATAAAACGGACAGATCACAAATTAAAACATAAATACAGCAAACATTAAAAAGGATTAAAATTACGTAATTATAAATAACATGAACAAATGTTAAATGATCACATAACCATAAAAGTATAAAACCATCTTGTAATAATTAAAATCATAATCATATGGAAACATATGAAAACAAGCTAAATGTATTAATATGCTTTAGAAACATTGACTGTAAAAAATAAAATAAATGTGTAGCAAACAGTATATAAAAACACTATCATTATTCATAGAACCCAGATTTGTGCACACATAATGTAATGTTTACAAGGACTTCATAAAATAAGTTTTCTTTTTCTTTTACATGTTTATAAATGGCTCACTGAGGCATATAAGAAGGTTTTTGTTTGTTTTGTTGGGGTTTTTTTTAGCAGTGCGCCTTTATTGTTTTTTATCAGCACACTACGTTTTTCAGCCAGTCAGTGTCGATGGCCGTTTTTCCGCGGTTCGGGGTCTATTTTTAGAGCGCATGTGTGGGCGTTCTCCGAATCGAGTGTACACTCTTATCTCCAGGAACAAGCAGGAATAAGTCATCACATATGGGTACGTCGGTACCGACGGAGCCTGCGCGGGAAAGCTCCCCAGCTTTTCAGATGAAAAGCTTTTGGGGCCTCCCACTGCACATGCGCGCTGCCTTCCCGCCTTCCTGACCAGCTCTCCTCAGTTCTTCTTTTTCCGCGGAGCCAGCAGGTCGTGTTCCTGTCACCGCTGAAGAATTTGTTACTTTTGTTTGTTTCTTTAGACCGCGTACCTGCCTTCCCCATACCGAAACCGGTATCGCCGGTGTCTTTCTTTCTATATAAAAAAAAAAAAAAAAAGACTTTTTTATTTTCTTCAGCACAGCTTGGTACCCGCTGTTAGGCCTTAAGGCCTACACAAATTCTCCTCATGGAGAAGCCAGTCCCTGGTTTTAAAAAATGTACCAAATGCAGTGCTGTCATTTCTGTCACAGACACCCATGAATGGTGTCTCAAATGTTTGGGACCTGAACACTCCATACCGGACTGCCCATCCTGCACCCAGATGTCTAAACGCGGTTTGCAGAACCGGGCTAACAAGCTCCATGTGCTGTTTCCTTCAGAAGCATCACAGTCATCCAGGTCTTCCCCTCCGGATGGATCTCAGGTAACCAAAACTTCTGTGGGCAAATCCTCTAAAAGCAAATCTCTTTCTAAAGATCGAGAGGCTCTCAATTCTGAGTTCGAGGATTCTGCCCAGGCCAAAAAGCCCCGGCGGGAGGTTCCGGCCTCCACAGCAATCATGGGGTCACAGGTTGACATCGATGGCACGGCCTCGACAGATCACCTGTTGGACTGCTCTGGGGTACCGGCCCATACCGGTACCGACATCCAGGCAGTAGTGGCGTCTATGGGCAGTACTGTCCAGACCATGCAGCAAGCCGTTCTGGCATTCATTAAGGCTGCGACGCCCTCGGTACCGATTTCATCGGTACCGACCCCGGTTCCGGTATCTACACCGGAACCGAGACCATCGACTTCTAAACGTCGATCGGTTCCGCATGCCGGATTCCGGCTTTCGCCCGGTACCGATCCCATGCCCGATACCGATCCCATGCCCGATACCGATCCCATGCCCGATACGCCCGATGTCGATACCGATCGGTATGCGTATCGTACATTGGCAGTACAGAGGGAAGACTCAGATTCTTCTGATGAATTCAATTCCTCTGATGACTCTGCTGAGCTTACTCTTCCTGAGGAGCCCTCTTCTCCCAAGAGGAGGATGTCTCCTCCAGAGGATTTATCCTTTCAGGATTTCATTGTTGATGTAGCTAAAGCACTTTCTATTGCTACATCTTATGAAAGAGAACCCAGATCAAAAAAATTGGACATTTTAGGATACTCAAAAGCTCCTAAAGAGGCAGTCACTCTGCCTGTCCATGAAATCCTTCAAGAACACTTGATGGATTTGTGGGAGACTCCTTTAACACTGTCTCCCCATTCCCGCAGGTTGGACACCATGTATCGGGTCCCTCCTTCGCCTGGGTTCCAGAAAACTCAGCTGCCTCACCACTCCATTGTGGTGAAGTCTGCCATGAAGAAAATAAAGAGTCCTAAAAGGCATTCTTCTACCCCTCCAGGGCGAGAATGTAAGAACCTAGACTCTTTTGGAAGAAAGATGTTCCAGGCTAGTATGCTTATAGCCAGGATCAACTCTTATAGCCTTTATATGGGTATGTATCTTGGGCAACTTGCCCTAAAAATACAGAATTTTGCCCCCTTTATCCCTGATGATCAAAGGGCGGACTATGGTGACACAACTTTCAGAGGTCTCCAAGTTCTCCAACAGGGCAGCCTTTGATTCCTTTGAAGTTGCAGGCAGAGCTTCGGGAATTGCTATTGCAGCCCGACGTCTCGCTTGGCTCCAGGCTTCTAACCTAGAACCCTGGGTTGTAGATGGCCTCAGGAATCTGCCCTGTACCGGTGAGAACTTATTTGGGGAAGACTGGCAGATTAAAGCTGCTCAAATGGATGCAGAAAATGCCACTCTAGATAGACTTTCCAAGTCTACTTCTACCCCTACCAAAAAGAAGCCTTTTAAAAGGCCTTACTATAAAAAGACCAGATTTCCCACAAATACTGGCCAGCAATCTGCTCAGCCTCGCCTTGCGGCTAAGCGTCAACAATCTAAGCAGGTAAAGTCAAAGCCTGCAGTGTCTGCTACACCCCAGCAGGCTCAACCCCCTCAGGGGTTTTGACTTCCCTCTAGAGAACTTGCCGTTTCTGGCTCTAGAACAACCAGAGCCCCTCACCATTCCTGGAAGGCTAGCTCATTTTGCTCCCAGATGGGAACAAATCACATCAGAGCAATGGACCCTCTCTATTATCCGAGAGGGCTACAAACTTCATTTCTCCAGCCTTCCTCCCCATACCATGGTGAGGCAATTCAGTTCTCCCCCATCTCTTCTGACCCTGTTGGGTCAGGAAGTCTCTTCTCTTCTTGCCCAAGGGGCAATAGAGGAGGTTCCTCCTCCACAACAGGGGTTAGGTTTCTACTCCCCTTACTTTCTCATAACAAAGAAAACAGGGGGCTTCAGACCTATCCTAGATCTGAGAGAATTGAACAGGTTTCTATTCAAGGAGAAATTCAAAATGCTGTCTCTGGGCCTTCTCCTTCCATACCTTCAGAGTCAGGATTGGCTTTGTTCTCTAGATCTCAAGGATGCGTACACTCATATACTCATCCATCCATCCCACAGAAAATATCTAAGATTTCTGTTCCAGGGAAAACATTTCCAGTACAGAGTACTACCCTTCGGTCTGGCCTCTGCTCCACAAAATGCATGGCAGTCGTAGCCGCATTTCTCAGAGGCATGGGAATCTTTGTCTTCCCATATCTGGACGACTGGCTCATCCGAGCTCCATCTCAATCAGAAGCCCAGATTTCTCTGGACCGCACAAGGCGTATTCTTCAATATCTGGGACTTGTGGTAAACGTTCCCAAGTCCCAACTCATCCCTACTCAGTCCCTGGAATTCATAGGGGCCCAATTGGACTCCACCACTGCAAGGGCCTACCTCCCTCTGGTCCGAGGCCAAAGGCTAATAAGCTTGGCCTCCCAGGCTCAGTCCAGAAGTCACTTGTCAGCCAGAGAAATGCTGCAACTTCTGGGCCACATGGCCTCCACGGTTCATGTGGTGCCCTATGCTCGTCTCCATATGAGAGCAGCTCAATGGACATTGGCCACCCAGTGGTCTCAAGCATCGGGACTGCTGTCAGACCAGGTACTCACCTCAAAACGTCTGTTTTGGTCTCTCCAGTGGTGGACATCCTCCAAAAATCTGTTGTTGGGGACCCCCTTCCAACCTTCGTTGCCCCAAGCAACCCTCACAACAGATGCCTCCCAAACAGGGTGGGGAGCTCATCTTCAACATCTCTCCACTCAGGGAATCTGGTCTCCCCAAGAGACCACCCTTCATATCAACCTTCTGGAACTGCGAGCAATCTTCCTTGCCCTCACAGTCTTCCATACCCTCCTTGCCAACCTGACTGTCCTAGTTCAGACATACAATCAGGTGGCCATGTTTTATGTCAACAAACAAGGAGGGACGGGCTCTCTGTCGCTTTGCAACGAAGCTCTCAGATTATGGGCCTTCGCCAGAGAGCACCAAATTCATCTTCTGGCAGTATATCTTCCAGGAGTTCAAAACTCTCGGGCAGACAGACTCAGTCGAGTTCTGCTCCCACACGAATGGTCCCTACATATGGACCAGATACGCAGAATCTTTCAGGAATGGGGGACCCCGGACATAGACCTCTTTGCAAGTCCGTGGAATGCCAAACTTCCCCGGTTCTGTTCCAGGACTCCGTGTCAGGGAGCTCAGGCCAACGATGCCTTTCTCCTGCATTGGGGTCAGGAATTCCTGTACGCTTTTCCACCCATTCCTTTGATTCCCAAGACTCTGTTCAAACTTCAGAGGGATCACGGATCCATGATCCTCATTGCTCCACGCTGGCCCCGCCAAGTGTGGTTCCCTCTCCTTCTACAGCTCTCCCAGGGCTCCTCCCTGGACCTGGGAGCTGCACCAGACCTTCTGTCTCAGGAGCAGGGGACTTTGTGGCATCCAAACCCCAAGTCCCTACATCTCCGAGCTTGGTTACTGAAGGCTTAAGCCTTCAAGAGTTTAATCTTTCTCAACCAGTGAAAGATATCCTTTATGCCTCTAGGAAACCCTCTACCAGGCGTTCCTATGCTTTCAAATGGAAACGTTTTTCCATTTGGTGTGCTCAACAGGGTCTTGACCCTCTGGCACTTCCTTTGAATTCTCTACTAGACTACTCAACAAAGCGCTCAACAGACCCAGAGAACTTTTTGAACTCGTAAAATCTCTGACCAAATCTTCACAAAACTCCATCTCTGCAGACGATATAAAGGCCCAGACGCTTGCCGACCACTATGCCAAAAAGCTAAATCCGAAACTTCCCACAAGCATGACCAAAGGCATGCCACTAGCTCTCACCACTCGAGAAACCACAACTGCCCCTCAAGCAGACCCAGAAACAGAATGGAACACCTTCCAGCAATTAGGTGAGCAACAAATCTTAAACATCTTAACCAACTTAAACACCACTACCTCCCCCCTCGACCCATGCCCAGCCGCTTGGATGAAAGCAACCAAGAAAGACAACGCAAAACCCATCGCGCACATGGTCAATCAGTCTCTGAAACAAGGAATCATGCCGTCTCATCTCAAGAAATCAATTATTAGACCCATATTAAAAAACAAGTCGCTCAACAAAAGTGACCCTGCATCATATCGCCCAATCTCAAGCATAGCTTTCCTAGCAAAGATGATTGAAAAAGCGGTCCAGCACCAACTCCAGGACCACATGGACGAGATAAAAGCCCTAGATGAACATCAATACGGATTCCGTCAGAATCACGGAGTGGAAACACTACTACTGGCACTCCTTGACAATCTACTTAGGGGCCTCGAGAACAAAAACTCCATGTTCATACTCATATTCATCGATATCTCAGCGGCATTCGATACAGTACATCACACCACCCTTTTGGACCGCCTGGCCTCGCTAGGTATAACAGGGACCCCCCTGAAATGGTTCACATCATACATATCCAATAGGATGCAACAAGTGCAATTCAACAACGACAGAGCTGATGCTTTCCCCCAAACCCAAGGGATCCCTCAAGGGTCTGCCCTCTCATCCCTACTGTTCAATTTGTATATAAAGCCGGTATGCAGTATTTTCCAGAAATACAACATAAATTACCACATATATGCCGACGATGTGATGTTATACACACAGCTCGACATAACACAGCCTAACTTCAGTCCACTAGAAGAATGCCTTGACATGCTCCAATCATGGCTTCAGCAAAACAACATGTCAATAAATCACAAAAAAACAGAGGTCATGTTCATGTCCAAGAAAGCCAATTTCATCCCGCCCACCACAGTCACACTAAACAAAAACATATACGATACAAAGCCTGTAATAAAGTATCTAGGAGTCCTACTTGACAGCAACCTCAAGATGGACAAACACCTCAGAACAGTTAACCGAGCCATCTTTTACAAACTCAAAATCCTTCAACCACTCCGCAATATCCTCGAGAAATCCGACTTTAGGTCTGTTGCTCAAGCACTAATCATTCCCCACCTGGATTACAGCAATGCCATTCTACAAGGGCTTCCAAAGAGCACACTAAGCATCCTGCAAATGGCTCAGAACGTGGCTGCAAGAGCCATCATGGAAAAGAAAGTCACCGACCACATAACCCCAGTTCTAATGGATCTGCACTGGCTCCCAGTGGCCGCCCGCATCATCTACAAACTATTCATCACAACATTTAAACTCATCAATGGCATCGCACCATCCTACCTCAATAACCTAATCACTATTCAACCTAGCAACAGGAGCAGGAGAACTATGAATCTCAACACCCTATGTATCCCGACCAGCATAAGATCTGTCAAGGCCGAAACAAGCAATAGGGCGTTCACATACTCAGCGCCAATCCAATGGAACCAACTACCGCATGAATTAAGGCTCACAAACAACCTGAACGAATTTAGACGAAAACTGAAAACCTATCTGTTTCAAACCCACTACAACTTGATCTAACTGCGATACCCTACCTCAACCAGATCTCCTCTGCCGCACTCGGCAGCATATAATCTAATAGTATATAGTCATGTATAACTTGTACACCTTGGCAACTAATTCCGTACAAATTGTATATAACCATGTATAGTCTGTACACCTTGGCAACTAATTCTGTACAAATTGTATATATGGGGCCCTCCCCCAATCTACTGAAATCAAATGTATACCTTGATCTGTGTGCTTTAATCAAATATGTATCGTATCCAAATGCTTGTCCCGTGTTACGTAATCATTGACTAATCAAAATGTAAAACTGAAATCTCAATGTACCGTACAATACATTATGATTCTGTAAAGTAAACCGCTGCTGATCGTAGGAAGCAGCGGTATACAAGTGTTTACTAAATAAATAAATAAATAGACTATCTCCTGCATCTTTCCAATGCAGGCCTCAAGACGAATTCAGTACGAGTCCATTTAAGTGCTATTACAGCATCCTTAAAACCTATAAATGGACAATCTGTTTCCTCTCATCCTCTTATTGCAAGATTCATGAGAGGCCTAACCCTCACTAAGCCTCCCATCCGGCCTCCTCCGGTAGCATGGGACTTGAATTTAGTTCTGGGTCAACTTATGAAGCCACCTTTTGAACCGTTGGTATCTACCTCCCTGAAATTTCTTTCCTGGAAGGTCCTTTTCCTTATTGCAGTCACTTTGGCTCGCCGCATCAGTGAACTGCAGGCTTTGGTGGCAAATCCACCTTATACCAGATTTCATCATGATAAGGTGGTCCTTAGGACGAATCCCCACTTTATGCCTAAAGTGGTCTCGCCTTTTCATCTTAATCAAGAGGTATATCTACCTGTCTTTTTTCCGGCTCCTCATGCATCCAGTGCAGAGAGGAACCTTCATACTCTTGACTGTAAAAGGGCTCTCGCCTTTTACCTCAATAGAACTCAGCCACATCGAAAGTCTTCTCAGCTTTTCGTGGCTTTTGATCCTTCTCATTTGGGACTTCCAGTCACCAAACGCACACTTTCCAACTGGATTGCTCAGTGTATTTCCTTTGCTTACCAGAGTAAGAACATATCTCCAGGAACAAGCAGGAATAAGTCCTCACATATGGGTACGTCGGTACCGACGGAGCCCGTGCGGGAAAGCTCCCCAGCTTCTTAGAATAGAAGCTTTTGGGACCTCCCACTGCACATGCGCACTGCCTTCCGCCTTCCTGAACAGCTCTCCTCAGTTTCTCTTTTTCCGCGGAGCCAGCAGGTCGTGTTCCTGTCACCGCTGAAGAAATTGTTATTTTATTTGTTTCTTTAGACCGCGTACCTGCCTTCCCCATACCGATACCGGTATCGCCGGTCTTTTCTTTCTTTCTTTAAAAAATTATAATTCTTTTTTCTTATTTTTTAGCTTTTTGGTCACTTCAGAGAGGCCTCTCGGCCTACTCAATTTCTCCTCATGGAGAAGCCAGCCCCTGGATTTAAGAAGTGTACCAAATGTAATGCTGTTATTTCAGTCACAGACACCCATGAATGGTGTCTGAAATGTTTGGGGCCTGACCATTCCATACCGGACTGCCCATCTTGCTCCCACATGTCTAAACGTGGGCTGCAGAACCGGGCCAACAAATTCCATGTGCTGTTTGCTTCAGAGAATACAGCATCACAGTCATCCAGGTCTTCTTCTCCGGATGGATCTCAGGTAACCAAACCTTCTGTGGGCAAGTCCTCAAAGAGCAAATCTCCTTCAAAGCATCGAGAGGCTCTTAGCTTAGAACTTGAGGACCCTGCCCCAGCCAAACAACCCCGGCGGGAAGTCCAACTTCCAAAAACGCCAATTCAGGGGTCTCAGGTTGATATCGATGCTACGGCCTCGACAGATCACCTGTTAGCCTGCTCTGGGGTACCGGGTCACTCCGGTACCGACATCCAGGCAGCTATGGCGTCCATGGGCGATACTGTACAGTCCATGCAGCAGGCCGTCATGGCTTTCATTAAAGCTGCAACGCCATCGGTTCCGCTTTCAGCGGTTCCGGGCCCGATACCGGTATCGTCCGCCATGCCGGTATCGAGGCCGTCCACCTCTAAACGCAAGTCGGTACCGTATGGGCTTTCGCTCCATACCGGTTCCATACCCGATACGCCCGATATCGATACCGATCGGTACGCGTATCGTGCGTTAGAGGAAAGCACCGATTCCTCTGAGGATTTTCACTCCTCTGATGATTCTGCTGAGTTTTCACTCAACTTACCTGAGGAGCCCTCTTCTCCTAAAAGGAGAATGTCCCCTCCAGAGGATTTGTCCTTCCAGGACTTTGTTTTAGATATGGCTACAGCCCTTTCTATTACCACATCCTCTGAAAAGGAACCCAGATCCAAAAAACTGGATATTTTGGGATACTCAAAGGCCCCTAAGGAGGCAGTTACTCTGCCTATCCATGAAATCCTTCAAGAACAACTGATGGATTTCTGGGAAAATCCTTTGACTTTGTCTCCTTATTCCCGTAGGTTGGACACCATGTATAGGGTCCCTCCTTCTCCTGGTTTCCAAAAGACTCAATTGCCCCACCACTCTATTGTGGTGAAGTCTGCAATGAAGAAGATTAGGAGTACCAAAAGGCACTCTTCCACCCCTCCAGGACGGGAATGTAAGACTTTGGACTCTTTTGGTAGGAAAATTTTCCAGGCTAGTATGCTTATAGCCAGGATTAATTCCTACAGTCTCTATATGGGCATGTTCCTGGAGGAACTTGCCAAAAAGGTGCGGCATTTTGCCCCCTTTATCCCTGAGGATAAAAAGCAGGGATTCCTTTCCCTAGTGAAACAACTCTTAGAGGTTTCTAAGTTCTCTAATAGGGCAGCATATGATTCCTTTGAGGGAGCCAGTAGGGCTTCGGGCATTGCTATTGCAGCCCGACGTCTTGCTTGGCTCCAGGCCTCTGATCTGGAACCTTGGGTTCTAGATGGCTTACGGAATCTGCCCTGTACAGGTGAGAACTTATTTGGGGAAGAGTGGCAAATCAAAGCCACCCAGATGGATGCTGAAAATGCCACCTTGGAAAGACTTTCAAAGTCCACTTCAATTCCTACTAAGAAAAAGTCTTTTAAAAGGCCTTACTATAAGAAGGCCAGAGTTGCTTCAAATACTGGCCAGCAGTCTTCTCAACCTCGCTATACTGCTAAGCGTCAGCAATCCAAACAAGCACGAGCTAAGCCTGCAGCAGCTACTGTAGCTCAGCAGGCTCCAACCCCTCAGGGGTTTTGACTTGCTCCTAGGGAACTTGCCACTTCTGGTTCTAACACAACCAGAACCTCTCACCATACCCGGAAGGTTGGTTCACTTTGCTCCCAGATGGGAACAAATCACAACAGAACAATGGACCCTCTCTATCATTCGAGAGGGTTACAAACTTCATTTCTCCAGCCTTCCTCCCCATCATATGGTGAGACCATTCAATTCTCCCCCATCTCTCCTAACCCTGTTGGGTCAAGAGGTTTCCTCTCTTCTTGCCCAAGGGGCCATAGAAGAGGTTCCTCTTCCTCAACAAGGGTCCGGTTTCTACTCCCCTTATTTTCTCATTCCAAAGAAGACAGGGGGATTCAGACCAATCCTAGATCTGAGAGAATTGAACAAATTTCTCTTCAAGGAGAAATTCAAAATGCTGTCTCTCGGCATTCTCCTTCCTTACCTCCAGGGTCAGGACTGGCTTTGTTCTCTAGACCTACAGGATGCGTATACACATATACTCATCCATCCATCCCACAGAAAGTATCTTCGCTTTCTGTTTCAGGGAAAACATTTCCAATACAGAGTACTCCCCTTCGGTCTAGCCTCTGCTCCAAGAGTATTCACAAAATGCATGGCAGTCGTAGCCGCATTTCTAAGAGGCATGGGAATCTTTGTCTTCCCATATCTGGACGACTGGCTCATCCGAGCTCCAACTCAGTCACAGGCCCAGATTTCCCTGGACCACACAAGGAGCCTTTTGCAGTATCTGGGACTGGTAGTAAACCTTCCCAAGTCCCAACTCATCCCTACTCAATCTCTAGAATTCATAGGGGCCCAGTTGGACACCATCACTGCAAGGGCCTACCTTCCACATGTTCGAGGCCAGCGCCTCCTGAGTTTGGCCTCCCAAGCTCAGTCCAGCACTCACTTGACAGCCAGGGAAATGCTACGCCTACTGGGTCATATGGCCTCCACAGTGCATGTGGTGCCCTATGCTCGTCTTCATATGAGAGCAGCTCAATGGACCCTGGCCACTCAGTGGACTCAGGCGTCAGGAGCGCTCTCAGACCAAATACAAACCTCCGATCGTCTGTTTTGGTCCCTCCACTGGTGGACTTCCACCAAGAATCTGTTGTTGGGGGCTCCATTTCAACCATTGCTACCCCAAGCAACCCTCACAACAGATGCCTCCCAAACAGGGTGGGGAGCCCATCTGCAAACTCTCTCCACTCAGGGCACTTGGTCTCTACAGGAGACCACCCTTCATATCAATCTTCTGGAACTGCGAGCAATTTACCTTGCCCTCAAGGTCTTCCACTCCCTCCTAGCCAACCTCACTGTCCTAGTTCAGACGGACAATCAGGTGGCCATGTTTTACATAAACAAACAAGGAGGGACGGGCTCTCTGTCGCTTTGCAACGAAGCTCTAAGACTATGGGCCTTCGCCAGAGAGCATCAGATTCACCTGCTAGCAGTGTATCTCCCAGGAGTTCAAAACTCTCGGGCAGACAGGCTCAGTCGAGTTCTGCTGCCACACGAATGGTCCCTACATTTGGACCAAATAAACCGAATCTTTCAGGAATGGGGGACCCCGGACATAGACCTCTTTGCAAGTCCGTGGAATGCCAAACTTCCCCGGTTCTGTTCCAGAACTCCGTGTCAGGGAGCTCAGGCTACGGACGCCTTTCTCCTGAATTGGAGTCAGGCATTCCTATATGCCTTTCCACCCATTCCTTTGATTCCCAAGACTCTGTTCAAACTCCAGAGGGATCATGGAACTATGATCCTCATAGCTCCACGCTGGCCACGCCAAGTGTGGTTCCCTCTACTTCTACAGCTCTCCCAGGGATCCTACTTGGATCTGGGAGCTGCGCCAGACCTCCTGTCTCAGGAGGAGGGGACTTTGTGGCACCCAAACCCCAAATCCCTTCACCTCAGTGCTTGGTTACTGAAGGCTTAAGCCTTCAAGACTTTCATCTTTCCCAACCAGTGAAAGATATCCTTTCTGCCTCTAGGAAACCCTCTACCAGGCGTTCCTATGCTTTCAAATGGAAACGTTTTTCCATTTGGTGTGCTCAGCAGGGTCTTGACCCTCTGGCACTTCCTTTGAATTCTCTTCTTGATTATCTCCTGCATCTATCCAATGCAGGCCTCAAGACGAATTCGGTAAGAGTCCATTTAAGTGCTATTGCAGCATCCTTGAAACATATAAATGGACAACCTATCTCCTCTCATCCTCTTGTTGCAAGATTCATGAGAGGCCTGACTCTCACTAAACCTCCCATCAGACCACCCCCGGTCGCATGGGATTTGAATCTAGTGCTCGGTCAACTTATGAAGCCACCTTTTGAGCCAATGTTTTCCACCTCCTTGAAATTTCTTTCCTGGAAGGTCATCTTCCTCATTGCAGTCACTTCGGCTCGCCGCATCAGTGAGCTGCAGGCTTTAGTGGCTAATCCACCTTACACAAGATTTCATCATGATAAGGTGGTCCTTAGGACGAATCCCCACTTTATGCCTAAAGTGGTCTCGCCTTTTCATCTTAATCAAGAGGTATATCTACCTGTCTTTTTCCCGGCTCCTCATGCATCCAGTGCAGAGAGGAACCTTCATACTCTGGATTGTAAAAGAGCTCTCGCTTTTTACCTTAATAGGACTCAGCCACATCGAAAGTCTTCTCAACTTTTTGTGGCCTTTGATCCTTCCCATTTGGGACTTCCAGTCTCCAAGCGTACACTTTCCAATTGGATTGCTCAGTGTATTTCTTTTGCTTACCAGAGCAAAAACATTTCTCTGGAAGGCCATGTCACTGCTCACAATGTGAGGGCCATGGCAACTTCTATGGCTCATCTGCACTCTGTTTCCATAGATCAGATCTGTCGAGCCGCTACCTGGGCCTCGGTTCATACCTTCACAGCCCATTACTGTTTGGACAAGGACTCCCGCCGGGATGCCTTGTTTGGCCAGGCTGTCCTCAAGCACCTGTTCCATTCCTAAACAACTCCTGCCCACCTTCCCAGAATGGATGCCTGAGATCCATACGAAGATGGCGAACCTTTACAGGGGATCCCATGCATCTAAGCTAGGGAGTCCCCATATGTGAGGACTTATTCCTGCTTGTTCCTGGAGATAGCACAGTTACTTACCTGTAACAGGTGATCTCTGGGAACAGCAGGAATTAGTCCTCACAACCCACCCACCTCCCCTAGGAGTTGTATCTTTTATCTATCTATCTTCCTGTCCTCTCTCTGTTGACTCAGCTATAAACTCGAAACTGAGGAGAGCTGTTCAGGAAGGCGGGAAGGCAGTGCGCATGTGCAGTGGGAGGTCCCAAAAGCTTCTATTCTAAGAAGCTGGGGAGCTTTCCCGCACGGGCTCCGTCGGTACCGACGTACCCATATGTGAGGACTAATTCCTGCTGTTCCCAGAGATCACCTGTTACAGGTAAGTAACTGTGCTTTCTCTGGAAGGCCATGTCACAGCTCACAATGTGAGAGCCATGGCCACTTCTATGGCTCATCTTCACTCTGTATCCATAGATCAGATCTGTCGAGCAGCCACTTGGGCCTCGGTTCATACCTTCACAGCCCATTACTGCTTGGACAAGGACTCCCGCCGGGATGCCTTGTTTGGTCAGGCTGTCCTCAAACACCTGTTCCATACTTAAACAACTCCTGCCCACCTTCCCAGAATGGATGCCTGAGATCCATATGAAGATGGTTACCCTTGGAGGGGGATCTCCCAGGCATCTCAGCTAGGGAGTCCCCATATGTGATGACTTATTCCTGCTTGTTCCTGGAGATAGCACAGTTACTTACCTGTAACAGGTGATCTCTGGGAACAGCAGGAATTAGTCATCACAACCCACCCACCTCCCCTAGGAGTTGTCTCTCTATTCCTCTATCTTCCTGTCCTCTCTCTCTCTATTGTCTCAGCTTTACACTCGAACTGAGGAGAGCTGGTCAGGAAGGCGGGAAGGCAGCGCGCATGTGCAGTGGGAGGCCCCAAAAGCTTTTCATCTGAAAAGCTGGGGAGCTTTCCCGCGCAGGCTCCGTCGGTACCGACGTACCCATATGTGATGACTAATTCCTGCTGTTCCCAGAGATCACCTGTTACAGGTAAGTAACTGTGCTTTACACATACAGAGGATTGTGGAAGAAGCTTTTAGCGTTTTGGAGGTATAAGATTCAAATACTGCTTTTTAAACTGTCCTTTATTGGATCTTGCAAGATAATTTTATATAAACACATAGTGGTTTGGTTTTATTTATTTTACAGTCGGACAATGTTTCTAAAGCATATTAATACATTTAGCTTGTTTTCAGAAGTAGCTTAAATTTATTTATATATGCATTTATTTATTAATTTATTTATATATTAGTATAGTTTGCTCTGACTGGTATTTTAAAACATACTGTTTTTTGAATGTGTTTTTTTTTTATTCTTAGCCTTCATGTTTGTTTTAGGTGTTATTAGATTACATTGAGTATCCTAATATTTATTCCCTCTTTCATTTATAACGGAGTGTAGTAAACAGTAAAAACATTTTTTTTTAATTTGAATGTAAATATAAAACATTCGTTGGTAACTAAAAAATGGTGGTTAAGGTTCATGCTGATTCGCTCCTGCCATTTACAAGTGTTATAACACAAGTTCATTTAAACATTTTTATTTATGATTTTCCAGCCTCTATAGTTCGCAAGCAAATAGTTTTTTATGTTGTATTTAAGTATTTATTGTTTATCTTTTAATCAGTTTTCTTATTCTTCTTTTAGTTTACATGACCTATATGGGCTAACATATAAACAGAGGTACCTACATACATATTGGTACATGAGGTTCACACCCCTATACTTTGTTTTTATGTTTCCATATGATTATGATTTTAATTTTAAATAGTTCCTTGTAATTCTGTTGTTCGTTGTAATATTACCTGTACATAGTTACAAACACCGTTCTATGTAAAGTATACCTAAGTATACAATTGTTAGCTGTTACATGTAAACCGCCCTTGATCTCTGGAAGGGGTGGTATAGAAGAAATAGATAAATAAAATAAATAAATTGTTGCAAGATGGTTTTATACTTTTGTTTATATTTATTTATTTTATTTATTTATTTAACATTTCTTCTATACCGCGCTATTTAGATCAGTGCGGTTTACATTCAACATCAACTATACAACGCAGGCACTCTGAGTGAGTTGTATTTACAGTGAACGGGGAGATCAACTTGGAAGTAACTGGGGGAAACTATCTACATCATATTTACACTGGTACCTACTTTCAGGCAGGGTCTATCTACATCTTATTTACACTGGGTGCCTAAATTCTATTTCAGGGAGTACTGTTGGGAGACAAAGCTGATTATCCTTTTTCATGCTGGATCTGATTAGTTAGGTGCAGTGGGTGATTGTCTGAGGGGCACCATGCATGTTTACTACGGCTGGATTTGGGGTAGTATATAGTGAATAGATTATGCTTTAATGCCTTCCTGAAGTGGGTTAGGTCAGTGATGTTCCGAATATAAGTGGGGAGGGCATTCCATGCTCTAGGTGTGTAAATCGTAAAGGCCCTATTCGTTGTTGCTTTTGTGCATTTCGTCATTGCTTTTGGGACATCTAGGGTGTTTGCATTGTGGGTCTTCTGTTTCTGTTATGTGGTACGTTGTGTATCATCTTGCTGATGGCTGTGGGGGTCCGAGTGTTTAAGGCTTTGAAGGTCAGGGTTAGTATTTTGTAGAGGGTTCTTGCTTGAACAGGTAACCAGTGGAGGTTCATCAAGACTGGAGTTATATGCTCTCTCCATGAAGCTCCTGTTAGTACTCTCGCGGCAGTGTTCATTGCGAGTTGGAGCGGTGCTAGTGTTGCTTGAGGGAGACCGTGTAGAATTACGTTGGCGTAGTCGAAATGTGGTGGTAATAATGCTTGATAGATTGATCGATAGTCGCTGAAGTCGAGTAGTGGTCGTAGGTGTTTTAAGGTCCTTATTTTCAGATATACTGTTTTTACGGTGTTTTTTATGCGGGTTTTCAAGTCCAGCTGTTGGTCCAGTGTAACGCCAAGGTAGCGGATTGTGGGCTTAGTTTTCAGTTCTGTGTTGCCGATTTTTAGAGAGGGTGGAGGGGTGAAGCTCTGGTTCCTTGAAATGAAAAGAACATCTGTTTTGCTGTAGTTGATTCGCAAGTTTTGTGTGTTGAGCCAGTCTGCTACTGCCTCAAAACAACTTGTTAGAGGGGAGAAGTCTGGTTGGTCCTGAATGGGATGTATAGCAGGATATCATCTGCATAGGCCAGACAGTTGACCTTGAACGAGCGTACTAGGGTGCATATGGGCTGCATGTAGATGTTAAACATCAATGCAGATAATGACGAACCCTGTGGCACACCCTGGTTTTGCAAAAATGATTCTGAGGTCATGGAGCCAGACCTTACATGTTGCAATCTATTAGTCAAGTACGATTTGCACCAGTCTAGAGCAGTTCCTTGTATTCCTTTCTCACTGAGGCGTTGTAAGAGGATCTCGTGGCTCACCGAGTCGAAGGCCGCTGCGATGTCCAGGAAGATGAGGGCGAATCCTTGGTGAATTTTGTCAGTTCCAGAGACTAGGTAGTCAAATAGGGTGGTGAGGAGGGTTTCTACACCATGTGCTTCTCTGAACCCATGTTGGGATGGATCCAGTGGGGCTTCAGTGTCAATATGCTGTTGAATTTGGCGCTGTACTATCTTTTCGATTACTTTGGCAAGCTTGGGGATACTTGAAATTGGTCTGTATGATTCCACTTTCGTTGGGTCCAGCCTGTTATTCTTCAGTAGTGGTCTGATTGATGTTTGTTTCAGACTCTCTGGGAACGATCCGGTTGTGAGGGATTGGTTTACTAGTTCGCTCAGATATTGGCTTAAGTCGCAGCGTAACTCCTTTATCCATAGAGCTGGGCACGGGTCGTTGGGCGCGGTGGTGGGGTTGATTGCAGCGATAGTGTCTTCAATCTCTCTGCGTGATATTTTGTCAAATTTGGATAGTGGCGATGGTTGGGACAAATTATGCAGTAGGGTGTTGTCTGCGGGGCTTGAGGTTGCACCAGTCTGGATCATTTTTGATTGTAGGTAGTTGGAGTATGCCTGGGGCTGTGGCATATGTGATTGGTCAGCAGGTGGTTCTCTTATAAAAGATTTCACTATATTGAACAGGTCGTGAGGCTTGTTTAACGACCGCTTCAAGATGTCTGAATGATATTGATTTATATGTGATCATTTAACATTTGTTCATGTTTATGTAATTTTAATCCTTTTTAATGTTTGCTGTATTTGTTTTAATTTGTGATGTTTTATGTTTTAATTACAATTTTTATATTTATGATTTTAGTTTTTCCAGATTAACCCCTGATGAAGGTTATTGAAACACAGCCTGTTGGGTTGTCCCTGGTTTATGACAAAAAAAGCTCTGTCCTTTCCATACTATCACGTCTTAGACTGGGTTCTTGATTTGACGTGGTACCTTGCTTTTCATGGTGTACGTTATATTGACAGGACAGCGTATTTTCGTAGGTCGGATTGTTTTTGTTCGGGGGTCCACGGAAAGGGGAGGCTGCGGCCAAGGCTTCAATTTCCAGATGGATTAAGGAAGCTATCTCGTCAGCGTACATCCTCAAGGGAAAGCCCGTGCCAGGGGTTTTCAGGGCGCATTCTACTCAAGCTCATGCGGCTTCGTGGGCAGAATTCTGTCTGGTTCCACCGCTGGACATTTGTAGAGCGGCTACGTGGGCTTCCTTGCATACTTTCGCCAAGCACTATCGTTTGAATGTTCAGGCAGCTGAAGATGCCAAGTTTGGGTGAGCGGTTCTTCGGTCCAGTATCGCGGGCCCCTCCCATTCTTGAACTGCTCTGTTACATCCCAGAGGAAAGGGGCTGGACTGGAGGGACGCTTAGGAATGAATAATTAGAACTTACCTGCTAATTAGCGTTCCTGAAGGAACTCCAGTCCAGTCCCTTTCCTCTGGGTTGTGACTCCCTTCTAGAAGCTTGGAGACTGAGTATGTCATCTTTTTAATGACCCTGGAGTATATATGATGTACTCAGTCTGCAAGCTGCTAGAAGGGGAGTCACACCCCAGAGGAAAGGGACTGGACTGGAGTTCATTCAGGAACCCTAATTAGCAGGTAAGTTCTAAATTATTCATTCCTCGAATCCTCTGGGCCGCGAGGCGAGAACTCTCGATGCCTTTGGTCGTCGATGTTTTCAGGCCTCCATGTTATCGTCCAGAATAAGTTCTTACTTCCTTATCGTTCCTCCAGTTCATTCCTCTACCTCTGGGTTGTCAGCCGCTTCCTGCAGCTTGGAGACTGGCATGTCAGAACTCTGACATCACTGGCTATAGCCTGCCAGATACTCCCATCAGCCCCAGTGTGACCAGTCTCCATGCAGCAGGAGGACGTTGTGAGCCTGTGCTGGGGCTCACTAGAGGAACAGATAAGGAATCTGTAGCATGAATTAGTTAAATTGGGAATTAATTTGATTTAATTTGGTTTAGTTTAGCTGTTGGGTCTCGTGGGCAAGAAAGTGCACTCTATACCTTTAAAAAAAAAAAAAAAGAGGGAAAACTTTATTACCTGCTCCCTGTATTCTTTTCGTCTGATTGCACTTTACCGGCTCTCTCTCCTCCCAGACTTGCCAGGGGAGAGCCTCCGGTCTCGTGGTCCCATATAGCCAGTTCAGTGCTGTTAGCGTATTGTACAGCTGTGGCGAGTCGAAGTGTACGGCGCTTCTATTGGGCAGTCTGAGAGGAAGCGGCAGCTCTGCTCTGGTCGCTCAGTGCTGCAGTGCCGGGGGACATCAAGTAAAGGCAACGCGGTCCTGACCGGTAAGCTGGGCACCGGGTTCAGGCCGTTACAGCTGAGTAGTCTGCATTTTCAGTGAGGCTTACATTAACGCCAGTGGGAAGGGCTGCTTTGGTGCCCTTTTTTCTCCCTCCCCAACGCAGCCGGCGGCCATTTTTGACGGGGTCGCAGAGCTGCCAAACAGCAGGGAAAGTGGTGAAGTCTGTCTTTGGCGTGGTTATTTCCGTTCCTTTTACTTTCCTTTTACTTTCATTTCATTTTTATTTGCGTTTTTATTTTGGTTTTTATTTTCAGTTAATTTGTCAGGGCGGTTTGGTTGCCGCCTCTTTTTGGCGGAAATTCCTTCCCCTGCAAGGGGAGGAGGTGGTGGTCGGGACAGCAGTCAGTGTATCAGGTAAAGTTTGGAGTTTGGGGATTTATTCGTTGCACGTTGTGATAAGGAAGCTTATCATAGCTCAGGTAGGAGCTATAGAAAAGATGATGTGACTCTGAACAAGCAACCTGTCAGTTCTGGTAGAAGTAAGAAAACAGAGTTTTCACATAAAAGACTACCAGTCCCAGAATGCACCAGGTTTCCAGCAGCCATGAGAGGGGCTGAAGTGAGAAAATGTGTGTGCAATCAAGAGAGCTATGAGGTAATCCCTAAGCACTCAACTCAAAGGGCAGGGCCTGATTCAACACAGCTGCGCTGTGTTAGGGAGGAGCACACATTAGAACAGAATAAGAATAGAGCTTATTCTACAGGTAACAGCTACAGAAAGAGCTTCAGGAAAAGATACAGCAACGGCTACAAGCACCAACATCACTTGGAGAAACAGAAGCCAAGCCAAGCGGATAGAGAGAGAAGGAAACTCTCTGGAAGGAAGAGAAGGAAGGCTATTGGCAGGTCTGAGAGAGTCCAAGGCAGTACCCATACTGGGAGGTATTCCAAGTGCCAGCAGAGTCCATTGGACTGGTGTCAGCCAGAGGAATGGAATGGCAGAGATAGGAATCACCAGTGGCTACCTGGGAGAGAGAAGACTACACGTGGAAGGGACTTTCAGACCTATGCCAGAAGGTATGTGAGGAAAGATCCAGTGTCCAGGGATCAAGATTGGAAGGCTGGACATCAGAACTGGATTACATACTGGCCAGGCTATACAGAGAGGAGTTATGATAGCAGGAGAGGCTCAGGTATGAACACTGATCCAGACCCTATCTATAATAGAGAATGGCAGCAAGGGAATAAGCATTCTCATGATAGTGCCTTAATGAAAGACTCGTCTGTGACAATGTATGATAGTGACCCTATGCTGATTGATGAAGGGGGAGATACAGCAGATGAAACTATTTACATGGACTGTTCTCTATCTAAATGCTATTGCTAGCTTTCTGTGAGCAAACACATCAGCCATCACAAAGAAACCTAACTTTGTTCTTTATTTCCACTGCAAACAGCTCTTAAAGCAGGATTTGGGTTCACACAGTAGCAGCCAGCCAGCTAAAGGCTTTCAGCTGGTCAATTGATAGTAATTAAAGCTGCACCTGATTGTGTGTGTGAGCAAGGGAGAATCACTGCTGGGATCTGCGTGGAAAATAAGCAGAAGTTAACCTAACAAACAAAGTTTATTCATTTCTTTGTGCCTTTTTATTTGGTAATTATTTGCTAAGAAAACATTAGCTAATTGCCTTACAAGCTGAAGGTTGTTTTCTGATTTGCTTTGTGACTTTGTTATCCATTTAAACACTGCAAGCAAGTAACCTCATTTATATTGATAACAAGCATACTTGTGCTGGGTGAATTAAACCCCATCAATAAAAGAAGTATTTTATTGGCCTTGCCACTTGGTTTCACAACTCAATTATTGTCATCAGCTGTGTTTGGGAGTGAATGAACTACAATACCCACAATACCTTGCAAGAATCATATGAATATATGCATCGTCAAGATTGTGTAAGTTCTCACCCTAGGCAGCCGTCTGACAACGTTAAAAAAAAAAAAAAAAAACCCCACGGAAGCAGAAAAGGGTCTCTTTCAGGGGAAGAGCCCACTATCTCACTCACAGTCTGATATCAAGGCTGCAGTGTGCGATCTGCGGCAACCGGAGAGGTACGGTTACCGGTTCTGGAGTCCGCCGCGCCTGTGCTTCCACAGTGGAGTCTCAGATGGAGCTCAAGGAATCCCTGGAGAAGCAGGGAGCGTTGGGGGCTTCGGAATTGGATTCAGTGCAGGCTCCCGTGCAGAGCTACTGGAGGAGGCGGCTAGTCCTTCAGGAGCTCTCAGCTTCAGGTTCCGCGGAGCTGGGGGGCTTTTGCCCAGACTTTATATTATTGATGCACCAGGCCTTCTGTTTGCAGCGGCAGGGCAAATCGCCTGTGGCGTGGCCACTTTCTGTTCCGTCTCAGCAACCAGGCACTGAGGGAAGGGACGAAGGGCCGTCGGAGCCTAAGAGGCCGAGGACCCGAGCTCTATCTTCTACGGAGAGCGATTGGCCGGACTTAGCGGACCCAAACTGGGAGCGTGAGGAAGGGTTGGAGGGTCTGGAAGAGGGAGAGATCCAAGAACCCGAGGATCAGGCGAAGATTATACGAGTCTTCCGTAGAGAGGAGCTGGCGGCTCTAGTCACGGAATCCATGCAAATGTTGAATCTCATGACACAGTCGGCTACTGAAGAAGAGGTGGAAGATCCGGTTATTCAAGTGGTGCAGCAAACACAGGTGGTGTTTCCGGTGCACCGTGTAGTCGACAAGATGATCCAAGACGAATGGGATCAGCCAGAGTCAGGCCTCGGGGCAATTCGCACAATGAATAGACTTTATCCCTTAGCCGATAAGGAGAGATTCCGTTCACCTTGGGTAGATGCGACGGTGGCAGCGGTTACGAAGAAGACCACTATACCGGTGGAAGGTGGTGCAGCCTTAAAATATGCGCAGGACCGTAAGGTTGACAGCCTCCTTAAGCATGTTTTTGATGCGTACGCCTTGTCCTTGCAGATGTCAATCTGTGCGGCATGGGTGGCGAGAGCCTGTCTACGTTGCGTCCAACGACTTCGTCTGTCGCCGCACCTCGACCAGGAGGAGCTTAAAGAGCTGGGCCGTTTGGAATCCGGAACTGCATATCTAGCTGATGTGCATTACGATCTCATTAGAGCTCTCGCGAATAGTTCGGGCTCGGTAGTGGCTGCCCGCAGATCAGTGTGATTGCGCAACTGGTCTGCTGATGGTTCGTCCAAGTCCCGTCTCGGCAAGTTGCCCTTTAAAGGGAGGTTGCTGTTCAGTGAGGATCTGGATAAATTGGTGAAGGATCTTGGGGAGTCCAAGAGTGGTAGACTTCTGGAGGATAAGCCAAAGTCCGGTCAGGGCTTTCGGAGTCAGTTTTGAGATTTTCAGAGATTTCAAACGCCGTGTTTTGGGAGCTCCCAGAGGGGTCGCTTTCCGTCACGAGGCCAGGGGTTCCGAGGATTCCGGAGAGCCAATAGGGGTTTCTCCTCGTCTTCAGCGACAGCAGCTCGGAAACCGCAATGAAATGAGGCGGGTCCCGGCAGAAGGACCTCCGATAGGCGGGAGGCTGCAAGAGTTTCTTTCTGCTTGGACCCACATTACATCCTATCAATGGGTGTTGGAGGTTATTCGTCAGGGCTATGCGCTGGAGTTCGCCCGGCCGGTGCGGGATTCCTTTGTCATGTCTCCCTGCAGGGGGCGGGAGAAAACTTTAGCAATTCAAAGTACTTTGCAGCGGCTTCTACACTTAGGGGCTGTCATGGAGGTGCCAAAAGCAGAGTACGGCATGGGGCGGTACTCCATTTATTTCGTGGTGCCAAAGAAGGGCGGAGCGTTGCGGCCTATTTTGGACCTGAAAGGCGTAAACCGTTGTTTGCGGGTTCCGCATTTTCGGATGGAGACCCTCCGATCGGTCATTGTGGCAGTGCGGCAAGGGGAGTACTTGACATCTCTGGACCTCACGGAGGCGTACTTACACATTCCCATCCGGGCAACTCATCAAAGGTTTCTGAGGTTTGCTTTCCCTTGGGGACATTATCAGTTTCAGGCCTTGCCCTTCGGTCTGGCAATGGCGCCGCAAACCTTCACCAAGATCATGGTAGTGGTAGCGGCGGCGTTGCGCAAGGAAGGCATTCTAGTACACCCTTATCTCAACGATTGGTTGATCAGGGCCAAGTCCAAGGCGGAGACCGTTCAGGTAACAAGCAGAGTGGTGGAGTTTCTACAAAGTTTGGGTTGGATGGTCAATCCGAGCAAGAGTCGGTTGGAGCCCTCTCAGAATCTAGAGTATTTGAGGGTGCGATTTGACACGAAGAGCGGACAGGTGTTTTTGCCAGACCACAGGGTTCATGGCCTCAGACGTCTTGTTCACAAGTTCTGGACATCGCCGGCTCCCTCGGCGTGGGCTTACCTCCAACTGCTAGGGACCTTGGCAGCAACTCTGGAAGCTGTGCCTTGGGCCAAAGTGCATATGCGACCTCTGCAATGGTCACTTCTTCACCGGTGGTCGCATCAGTCGGATGCGTTGAACAAACTGCTGCCATGTCCGTACAAGGTCAGGCAGGCTCTACAGTGGTGGTTACTTCCAGCGTCTCTGACATCCGGGATGCCGTTGGAGCAGCCAGAGTGGTTGCCCGTATTAACGGATGCCTGCCTGGGAGGCTGGGGAGCCCACTGCGAAGGCAGGATTGCGCAGGGACTTTGGTTGCCCCTGGAGAATACGTGGTCAATCGCCTGGAGCTTCGAGCAGTGTGGCGGGCTCTTCAGGCGTTCAAGTCTGCCGTAATGGGTCGGGCGGTCCGGGTTCTGTCTGACAATTCGGCGGTGGTCGCCTACATCAATCGCCAGAGCGGCACGGGGAGTGCGGCCATGGAAGAGGAGGCAGATCTCTTATTCGCCTGGGTAGAAAGTCAGTTGTTGGCAATTTTGGCGGAGCACATTGCCGGAAAGGACAATGTGGCGGCCGACTTTCTCAGCAGAGTCCGAGTGGATGCGGGAGAGTGGGAACTGCACCCGGACGTGTTTGCCCAGATAGTGGACAGCTGGGAGACTCCCTTAATGGATCTAATGGCGACCTTCCAGTCTGCAAAAGCCAACCGTTTCTTCAGCAGAAGGGAACGAATGTCGGAAGGTATAGATGCGTTGTTGCAACGGTGGCCGTCCCACGGACTTCTCTGTCTTCCCTCCGTGGGCGTTGATCGGCAGAGTGCTTCAGAGAATCGGGGCACATCCGGGCAGAGTTCTCCTGGTGGTGCCAGACTGGCCGTGGCGACCGTGGTACGCAGACCTGGTACGTCTCTTGGACGGCGTCCCGTGACGGTTACCATTGAGGGCGGATCTGTTGTGCCAAGGACCTCTGTTCATGCCGCAAGTGGATCGTTTCTCGCTTACGGTATGGCCATTGAAAGGTCTAGGTTGAAGAAGGGGTATTCACCTGCTGTCATTACAACTATGCTTAGAGCTTGGAAGCCGTCCACGTCGCTGGCGTATGTTCGTGTCTGCCGGATATTTGAGGATTGGTGTTCGAGGAGGCAGATCCGAGCAGTTATGGTATCCATCCCCTCGATATTGAGTTTTCTACAGGATGGTTTTGATAAAGGTCTAGCAGCCAGTTCGCTACGCGTCTAATTGGCAGTTCTCTCTTGTTATCGGGGTAAGGTGCAGGGCATTTTTCTGGGAGCCCATGCGGACGTTTTACGTTTTCTCAAAGCGATTTCGAAATTGCGTCTGTCGCGTAGGGTGATGATGCCGCCTTGGGATCTTAATTTGGTGTTGACATCTTTGGTCAGGCCGCCCTTTGAACCATTGCGTCGGGCATTGGTAAAAGATTTAACGTTGAAGACAGTATTTCTGGTGGCGATCTGTTCAGCACGGCGTATTTCGGAGCTACAAGCGTTGTCTTGTAGGAAGCTGTTCCTAGTCTTTTCTAGGGAAAAGGTTGTGCTTCGACCAGTTCCATCTTTTTTGCCAAAAGTGGTTTCTCTCTTTCACCTGAGTCAGACGGTTTCTCTTCCAGTTCTCGGCTCAAGAGCGCAGCTTACGTTGTTTAGATGTAAAGAGAGCGTTGCAACAGTATTTGAAGGTGTCTCAGTCGTTTCGCAAATCTATAGGCTGTTTGTGGTGTTCGGAGGGATTCGCAAGGGAGAGGCGGCGGCGAAGGCTTCCATTGCCAGATGGATTCGAGAAGCTATTGCTTCCGCCTATCTGCTTCACGGTCAGGTGGTACCGTCAGGGTTGCGGGCGCATTCCACCAGAGCGCAAGCGTCTTCCTGGGCGGAGCACAGCTTAGTTCCACCAGGAGACATTTGCCGGGCAGCTACTTGGTCGTCGCTGCATACCTTCAGCAAGCATGACCGTCTGGACGTGACAGCGGCGAATGATGCCTGTTTTGGGTCGGCGGTGTTGCGGGCCGGCTGGAACGGTCCCTCCCATTGATTACTGCTCTGGTACATCCCAGAGGTAGAGGACTGAACTGGAGGAACGATAAGGAAATGATAATTACACTTACCTGGTAATTGTAGTTCCTTGAGTGACGACAGTTCAGTCCTCATTCCCACCCGGGATCTTTTCAGAGGTAGCATTTGCGCGGAAGTGGATAGCTCATGTTTACAGGTAGGTCTCTTTTTTGACATTATGCCTTTTCACTCATCCTTCTATCTTCTTCTGTGTCCAGCAGGGAAGAGGTAAAGAAAAGTTTACCTTCATGGGTGCAGTGACGTTTTAGTTTAAATTTTGGATGTCGGTTAAGTTACTTATTTGTTACTCCTTTGAGTCTGCTTTGTTAATAGTTCACACTGGGGCTGATGGGAGTATCCGGCAGGCTATATCCAGTGATGTCAGAGTTCTGGCAAGCCAGTCTCCAAGCTGCAGGAGGAGGTTGACAACCCAGAGGTAGAGGACTGAACTGTCGTCACTCAAGGAACTACAATTACCAGGTAAGTGTAATTATCATATTCTCCAGGACCAAGCAGGAAGTCAGTCTACACATATGGGTGGCGTCGACGGAGCCCCCATGCGGAGCATTTCCCCAGCTTTCAAAGAAAGCCTTTGGGAATGCAGGCATGCATGCGCGGTCCCCTTCCCGCCCAAAGGTGCCATCTTGCTCAGCCCAATTTTTTGATCTTGCAGGGGCCCTTTTTCCCCCAATGGCTGCCAGTGGCTTTAAGAAGTGTGATCGGTGTAAGAAACTGATGTCTTTAACCGACACACACGACTGCTGCCTCCAGTGCCTGGGGCCAGACCATGATTCCACGGTCTATAGCCCTTGTGGCAAAATGTCATCCAAGGCATTGCGGAGCCATCAGCACCAGCGTAAGAGGATCTTCTCCGAATCTGCCTCGGGACGGGTCCGGACTTCGTCAGAGGCCTCGACGTCTCAGGAGTCTGACCCTGAGCATCGTCGGGGCTCCTCTGAGAGGGAGTCCCCCTCGAGGGAGCACCAAAGGAAGAAACCCGCGAGGGTGGCGTCGGTGGACGCTCTTGGCTCCAGGGCCAGGTCGCATAGCCCTGATCGCCGTCCTGGGTCTTAGGAGTCGGAGAGGCCTGCAAAGCTTCCTTGTGTGGAGTCGGAGGCCCCGAGTCACGTGAGTACTGTTGTCCTCGTGGACTCTCCTCCGGGGGAGCTGACGTGTTGGGGCCCGAGTCGGAGGCTGCTGGGTCTCCTGAGCTCGGACTCAGGTTGACGGCCTTGGAGAGCAGATTGTCTGCCTTCATAGAAAAGCAGCGTGTGCTGATCGCCGGTCTCACCGGCGCATCTGCCCCGACCACCGGGACATCGACAGCCAAGTCGACCCCGGAGGCCGAGCCGATCCTCGAGACCATGCGAACTCAAGTCGATCTCGGCCGAGGTCACCCTTGGAGGAATCGGCGTGGGAAACGGAGGAGGAGGAGTCCCCTGACACCTTCCGGACTCGGTGCGTCCCTTCGGACTCACCGGGATCTGAGCCTCGGACAAGGTTCCCCCCCCCCCCGACGATACCAGGTTCTCGGATTTCGTACGGGACATGGCCAAAGCACTGGCATTCCCTGCGGATCCCGAGGAGGAGCCTCGAGCCAAGAAGCTCGAGGCTCTGCAGTATGACTCTCCTCCCAAGGAGGCCTTTATTGTCCCAGTTCTTCCGATGCTGGAGCGGTTTCTCTTCCGCATGTGGGAGGCGCTGGCCTTGATGCCGGTTCTCAGCAAGCGGGTCGATTCCATCTATCGAGTCCGCAAGAGCCCCGGGTTCCAAAAGGCACAGCTACCGCACCACTCCATGGTTGTGGAATCGGCCATGCATCGCCTGAAGAGTCAGAAGATGCACTCCTCGGTGCTTCCCAGCAGGGAGGCCCAGAACCTGGATACCCTCGGTAGAAAGTGCTTCCAGGGCTCTATGCTTGCTTGCCGTGTCCAGATCTACCAGCTGTACATGGACATGTACCTTCGGGACCTGGCAAAGGAGATTGCCGGGTTCTCTGTTGGTTTGTCCGAAGAACCTTTGCAGAGGTTCAAGGCCTTGTCTTCTGGTATTCGGGAGTGCTCGAAGTTTATATCTCGAGCAGCCTACGATGGATTTGAGGCTTCGGCCCGGGTAGCAGGGCCCAGCATTGGTGCACGCCGCCAGGCCTGGCTACAATCCTTGGACCTCAAGCCACGGGTACAGGATAAGTTGGTCGATGTCCCTTGCCGAGGTGAAAACCTCTTTGGCAAGCCCATGGCAGAAAAGGCTGCAGAACTCAAGACCGAGACTCTTACCCGGACGAGGCTGTCCAGAAAAACCTCTGCCCCTTCTCAGAAGAAGGGCTCGGGGAAAAAGACCTTTTACCCAAGGAAGACCACTGCCTACAAAACCTACCCTCACTACCAGGCCTCTGCAGCTCCCCAACAGGGCCAGCAGACCAAGGGGCAGGGTCATGGGCCCCGTAGGCAGAAGGCCCCCCAAGCCTCCTACTCCGGCTCCTGCTCAGCAGGGAGGTGTTTTTTTGACACTGCCAGCATAGCCTCTCCTCTCCAGGGCACAGGAGGTTGGCTGACCCTGTACGCAAACAGGTGGCCAGCCATCACAGGGGATACTTGGGTGTTAAGTATCATCGAAAGGGGCTATCTGCTCCACTTCACCCAGATACCCCCCTCCTACTTTCCAGGGGAACCTCCAAGACCCCCCTCTGCACAGAAACTTACTCCTTCAGGAGTTGGAAGATCTACTAAGGGACCAGGCGGTGGAACCGGTGCCTCACCACCTGGAAGGGCAAGGCTTCTACTCGAGGTACTTCCTGGTACCAAAAAGAACAGGAGGCCTCAGACCTATCCTTGACCTGAGAAATCTGAACAAGTTTCTGGAGAGGGAAAAGTTCAAGATGCTTACCCTTGGAATCTTACTGCCCTACCTCCAGCAGGGAGATTGGCTATGCTCCTTAGACCTGAAGGATGCTTATACTCACATCCTCATCCACCCAAGTCACAGACAATTCCTCAGATTTGTGGTGGGAGGAAAGCACTTCCAGTACAGAGTGCTTCCTTTCGGCCTCACCTCCGCCCCCAGGGTTTTTACAAAATTCCTGGCGGTGGTTGCGGCCTACGTCAGGAACCAGGGGATCTTTGTGTTCCCTTACCTGGATGACTGGCTTATCAGGGGTCAGTCTCCACAAGAGGCCAGGCAGGCCACCTTCAACACCATATCCCTGCTTCAGCACCTGGGGTTCATCATAAACTTCCCCAAGTCCACTTTAGTCCCCTCACAAGACGTGGAGTTCATAGGGGCAAGACTGGATACCATCCATGCAAAGGCCTATTTGCCTGTGGACAGAGCTCACAGGCTGAAAAGGTTGGCCGGCCAGTTTCAGGTGAACTCTCTGGTCTCGGCCAGACACTTCCTCCGGCTCTTAGGTCACATGGCTTCCACAGTGCATGTCACGCCACATGCCCGGCTGCACATGAGGCCGGTTCAGTGGCACCTCAAGGCACAGTGGCTGCAGGCCACAGGGAAATTGTCAGACAGAATAAGGGTGTCCAAACTCTTGGTGGACTCCTTACGCTGGTGGAGGCATCTCCCAAATCTGGTCGGGGTCTTCCTTTCCAGGCCTCCCCACACACTCAGGTACTGACAACCGATGCTTCCCTGCAGGGCAGGGGAGCACACTGCCAAGGGGCCTGCACGCAGGGCCTGTGGTCTCTGTGTTGGAATTGCGGGCCATTCGACTAGCCTTACGGACTTTCTCTCAGATCCTGTCTCACCAGTCTGTCCTGGTTCAGACGGACAACCAAGTGGCTATGTTCTACATCAACAAGCAGGGAGGCACAGGATCCAAACTTCTGTGCCTGGAAGCACAAGCTCTCTGCTCCTGGGCTATCAATCAGGGCATGACCCTCAGGGCGGTCTACCTCCCAGACCAGGAGAACTACCTGGCAGACAGGCTAAGCAGACTCCTGCAGCCTCACGAGTGGCAGTTGCATCCTCTGGTGGTTCAACAGCTCTTTCTGAAGTGGGGACTTCTGACCATGGATCTTTTTGCCAGCCCGCTGAACAGGCAACTACCCAGATTCTGTTCCAGGCAACCGAATCCCTCGAGAACAGCGCCAGATGCCTTCCTGATCCCCTGGTCAGAGAGCCTGCTGTATGCTTTTCCTCCCACACCTCTGGTGGCCTGGACTCTATTCAAAATCCAGCAGGACCGAGCCACGGTGATCCTGATAGCCCCAGGTGGCCCAGGCAGCCGTGGTTCCCTCTTTTTCTGCAGTTGGCAGTGGATACTCCACTTCCTCTGGGGTTGCAACCCGACCTTCTGACTCAGGATCAGGGGTCCCTCTTGCATCCCAACCTCAGATCCCTCAATTTGATGGCCTGGCTGCTGAAAGGCTAGTCCTTGCTCCCTTGCTCCTATCAAGGGAGGTTGAAGAGGTGGTGTTGGCCTCCAGGAAGCATTCCACTAGGAAGGCCTATGCTCTGAAGTGGCGTAGGTGTTCTCAACACCAGGAGGACCCCTTCTCCTGTGCTCGGTCCAGGTGGTGTTGCAATACCTGCTCCACCTTTCCAACCTGGGGCTTCAGTCCAACTCTGTCCGGGTTCACCTCAGTGCCCTCTCAGCTCACCACTCGCCGGTGGATGGACAATCCCTCTCGGGCCACCCTCTAGTGTCTCGTTTTCTCAGAGGCCTGCTTCTGCTTAAGCCTCCTATTCGTCCACCAGCCATGAGTGGGATCTCAATGTGGCCTTGTAGCAACTGACTCGCCCACCTTTTGAGCCGATGGCAACCTGCCATTTAAGTTTTCTCTCTTGGAAGGTGTTGTGCCTTGTGGCACTCACCTCGGCCAGTCGTGTGAGTGAACTTCAGGCCCTGGTCTCGGATAGACCGTATACCAGGATCTATAAGAACGGGGTAGTCTTGAGGACTCATCCTAAGTTCCTTCCCAAGGTAGTGTCCTCCTTCCACCTCAACCAGGAGGTGGTACTTCTGACGTTCCTTCCCAGGCCGCACGCCAGTAGGGCAGAAACTGTCTTGCATACCCTGGATTGTAGGAGGGTGCTGTCCTTTTACCTAGAACGTATGCAGGGGCATAGAAGGGTTTCTCAGCTCTTCATTTCCTTTGACCCTGATAAATTGGGGTTGCCTGTCACTAAGCGTACGTTGTCCATCTGGGTGGCAGACTGTATCGCCTGGGCGTGCAGGGCAGCCGGCCTCTCCCTGGAGGGTCGAGTCACTGCCCACCGGGTCAGGGCGAAGGCCGCATCAGTAGCTCACTTCCGTTCTGTTCCGTTGGCAGACATCTGCCGGGCCGCTACTTGTTCTTCAAGCCAGGCATTTGTGGACCACTACTGCCATGAGAGGGAGTCCCGTAGGGACAGTGCTTTTGGGCAAGCGGTACTCCATAATCTCTTTGAGGTTTAGGCAACTCCTACCCTCCGGCCCTGGTGTTGGACTACCGTTCAGGTGTGGTCTCAGAGAAGATTCTCTCACTGTTGCTGAGGCTCTAGAGGGAGCTCTATTTTCAGCCTGGGTTCCTGGTAGCCCAGAGCTAGGGAGTCACCCATATGCGAGGACTGACTTCCTGCTTGGTCCTGGAGAAAGAGTAGTTACTCACCTGTAACAGGTGTTCTCCAGGAGCAGCAGGAATCAGTCCTCACAACCCTCCCTCCTCCCCTTGGAGTTGCAGTTGTATATAGTTCATTTTCTTCTTGTGCTGTCTTTTAGCTATGTCATTAGACTGAGCAAGATGGCACTTTTGGGCGGCAAGGGGAGCGTGCATTCGTGCCTGCATTCCCAAAGGCTTTCTTTGAAAGCTGGGGAAATGCTCCACATGGGGGCTCCGTCGACGCCGACATCACCCATATGTGAGGACTGATTCCTGCTGCTCCTGGAGAACACCTGTTACAGGTGAGTAACTACTCTTACTCTACATGGGTATGTTCATTCGGTAGGTTGCTAAGGATTTAGAACTAATGGCTCCTCTTCTCCCTGATGACAAGAGGGCTGATTACCTGACACTTGTTAACCCTTTCCAGGCCGAGCCCAAAACTCTCGGGATCCAAAATTCTGACTAAATATTCCTATCAAATGGTATATAATACATGACCATAGCAGAAGGAAAATTACTATTAGAACATATTGAATAAGACGGGTACAATTTCTTGAAATATGCAAAAATTAACCCGGCTGCAGAATGTGGATTAAAATTTTAAAGTAGGCCTTCATGCCCAGAATGTTTCCAAATTCATGAACAGAGCAACCTTTGATTGTTTTGAGTGTATTAGCAGGATGACACTTGTCTGCATCGGTGCACATCTGATTGCTTGGTTACAGGCATCTGATCTTGAACAGTGAGTGCAAAATAAGCTGGGGAATATTCCTTGCACAGGGGAAAACCTCTTTCGCAAGGATTGGCAGGATAAGGCTTCTCAGAGTCAGAGAATACCACTCTCAATAGGCTTTCTAGAACCACTGCCAACCCAGCTAAGAAAAAGGCTATAAAGAAGCCCTTTTTCAACAAGAAAAAGAAGTTTTATCCTTATACCCATGCTGTGCACTGTCTGGTCCATGCTTCCTAGAAGAGACAGCAACAACCGAAGCCACAAAGGAAGGCTCAGGCCCCCAGGGCTCAGCCAGCTCAACAGACTCAGCCTCCACAAGGTCTTTGACTTCTTTCTAGGGAACTTAGCTGTCCTACTTCTGGAAATTTCAGAGCCAGTCCACATTCCAGGCAGACTGTTACTTTGCCCAAAGGTGGCACCAGATAACATCAGAACATTGGACTCTCCATAGTAGCAGAGGTGTACAGACTTCACTTCCAAAGTATGCCCCCCCCCCCCCTCCTACTCCGAGAGTTCAGCTCTCAGCCTCCTCTCACCACTTTTTTTCCAGGAGATTACCACCCTTCTCGCTCAAGGTGCGATAGAGGAGGTGCCACTCTCTCAGCAAGGCCTGGGCTTCTACTCCCCCCTACTTCC